>OX246754.1:230762657-233262657 GCA_945910035.1 Brachypalpus laphriformis
CTGCAGTTGGACATGTTCTCATGCCCCCAGTGATGCAGAGGCACCTAAGGCTTTGCACTTTTGTAAGTGTCTCCCTCGTTGTGTCCATGCTATCGCTCCATAAGTGATCATTGGCCTGACAATGGCAATATACATTCATCTTAGAATATTTGTACTAAATCCCCAAAACTTGCACGCTAGGCTTCTGCATATCATTAGAGCACTGGTAGCCTTTTTGGATATCTCCTCTGCGTGCTTTTTTGACATCACCTTACTATCTAGGTGTAGTCCTAGGTACTTCACGTCTTTCACCGGTGTCAGTATCGTGCCCGACAGCCGAATTGGCTTCAGTTCAAGATTTCTTGTGTGATTTCTTTTGTGCGGTACTGTTGTGGTTTTAGCTGGGTTTATATTGAGCCCAACTGGGTTGCACCATTCATGAGTTGCTTTTAGGCTCCTTTATATAATATCACAGACGGTTTTTTCAAACTTTCCCCTGACAATTAATACAATGTCATCAGCATAACCTTGACAATTAATTCCAAGGTTTGTTAGCATTTCAAGTAGTTCGTCCACAACAGGACTCCACATTAGAGGAGATAGCACTCCTCTATGTGGGCATCCTCTTGTTGTGTTGACCTTTATAATTCTACGTGATATATGATTTCCCGCTTAACTTGTTCTCAGCAACTCGTACATCCACTTTTAAAGTGGGGGTCGGACTGCTGGTATTAATACTATGTTCTAGACCGCATGTCTGTCACTACAATACTACGTTAAAAGCTAGTATACCACGAATCATACCTGGTGTTGAGATTTGCAATTTACAATTTTTTGGTGGCACACCACATTCGTACTGATTGCAGCGCCACTTTCCTTCTCTTGAGATTCGCAATTTTTTGGTGGTATACCACATTCTTACTAATTGCAACGCCACTTTTTCTCTGTTCGGCGAATAGTGGTAAATTATTTGACAATTCAAAGCAAGTAATCACGGTGAAAACGTATAGCATTCAATTTGTGCAATAGATTCAAAGAGAACTGTTTTATATAAATGCGAAACAATTAAAGTTATAGAAGTGTGGAAAAATAATATCAGCGAGCTACGAGGAGCAAGACGCAGTATTGGTGTGTTGCAAAAAATGTGGAAGGAGCTGGAGCTGCGTTTACTATGAAATGCTGTCTGTCAGGGCTTGTGGTATTCACTATACTATGGTATTCATACCATGGTATCAATACCAGCAGTCTGTCCTCCACTTTACTAAGCGAAGCCACGAAGTGTAGATCCAAAGAATAGTTTTCCAAAGCAAACTATCTTCACATCCCTTCAACAGGGCTGCCGAAGTGACTACTAAGGGAGTATTCGTACTCCCCTCCCCCATTATGGTCGAGGCATAAAAGATGGGTTTAGCGGTCAATGAAAGCAAAACAAAATATACGCTGCCTACAAAAAGGACACCCAACATCGGCATTTTGAAAAGAATGCCACAGAAGACAGGTATAATTTTGAGGTAGTAAAGGACTTTGTTCTATGCTGAGCTCCGCAAATAACATCAGTGGGGAGATGAAACGAAGGCAATTGAGTAACAAAGACCTATCTCGAACTACTAAGGTAACTCTACAGAAGATACTACCCAGTCCTGCTGTATGGCGCAGATGCATGGGCTCTGTGAAAATCAGATGAGAATGCCCTTGGTTATTTTGAGAGAAAAGTTCTTCGAGCGGTCTTTGGTCCAGTCTGCATAGACGGCGAGTGGAGGAGAAGGTACAATGCCCAACTATAAGGACATCGACTTAGCCAGAAGAGTGCACATACAGCGACTAAAATGGCTGGGTCATGTAGAGCGGATGAAGCCCAGCGTTCCAGCCAAGAAAGTCTCCGAATCCAACCCGGATGGACGGCGCAGTATAGGACGACCTCACAGTAGGTGGTGCAAACAAGTGGAGAGGTACCTCAACCAACTTGGCGTGCGCAACTGCAGCAGTTGGCTCATAACCAGGCTGCCTGGAGAAGTTTTATGGTTGAGGCCAAAGTCCACATCGGACTGTAGCGCCACGAAAGTAAGTAAGGAATGTTTAAATCAGATATAAAGATAAATGTAATGAAGATATATTTTTAAATGATTTCCATGTTTGGTTTGCAATGTTTGTTTTTTGTACTTCCCTCGAATAAAAAATACTCCCTTGTGAACTTCTAAAAACACCCATTAATAAATTTAAAATGGTAGCCCTGCTCTTCAGATTAAAACATAAATTGGACGACATCGAAATCAAAATCGGCAACAAAGCAATAGAAGGAAAGTATTCCACCACCTATTTCGGGATCTGCCTCGACTCGAAACTAAACCTAAGTGAACAGATTGAAAGAACAAGACCCAAAATCCAACAAAAATCGAACATACTTAAGAGACAAGCAGGATGCAAATGGTGCCGGACTATAGACTTACTAAATCGGACGTACAAAGCATACATTAAACCAATTATAAAATACGGAGGAGAGCTACTGGCAACTCTTTCAAATCAAAAAAGGGAAAAACTAGAAACAGCGCAGAACCACGTCCTCAGAATAATTACAGAAGCCGTCAAAACTACACCAGTAATAGCTTTAAGACGATTCACAGGAAACGCGACAGTAAAACCAGAGCACAATATAGTACAAGCCGCACAACTGTACGAGAAAACGAAACTTCAACGAGAAAACTTTCCATGGCTGAATAATCACCCCTCTATGTTTAATCTTAGGGCATACCAGAACTTCTCGCAAACAGCCTCGAAAAGATCGGTCCTCGCCAAAAATCGCCCCGATACCACCACGTATGAACCCTCTAGACCTCATATCTATGGAAGTAAACACAAACGTCGTATTACCAGTCAACAAACAGTACACAACAGCAGAAGCTATGAAACAAATCGCACTAACAGCAATCAAAGAAATGTACCCAAACAAAACCTGGCTTCGAATATACATGGACGGATCTCAACTAAAAGACAGTATCGGTGCAGACGCAGCAGTACACTATGAAAAATTTAGTCACTACTTCGCATTACCAACCAACACTACTGTATTTGAAGGAGAACTCGCAGCCATAGAATATGCCCTAAAACAAACTCTTCATAGACAGGAATCTTCAAAAAATACTGCTCTTCAATGATTGATCAGCTACAACCGCCAAAACGAAACACAAACTACAAGAAACATCAGACGATATCCCTTCGTATAGCAAAGAGGATACTGCGTCAAGCTACAGTGGATACCAGCCCATGTCGACATACTGGGAAACGAAACAGTAGACAAACTAGACAAGAAGAGAGCCAACATCATAAGCAGAACCCCAGAGGCGACGCCACTGATAAGCAGACTGCATCGAATAAAAACACACATCATACACAAAGAAACCAACAACGAACAAGCAGCAACTGCAGGGGAGTACTACGAAAGCATACATGACTTTTACCACAAGATATCTCATGCACCAAGGAAGGAAACAGTTGCACTGATAAGATTAAAAACTGGTCACAGCTGCCTAGCTTCACACCCCAAAAGAGTTGGAATATTTGAATCTGACATATGCAGTCTTTACACTACAAATGAAACACAAGACGAAGACCACCTCTCAAGATGCCCGGCGCTGGATCAAGCTAGGAAGCAAAGCACAAAAATCTCCCATCTTTACTGGACTGCTCGAGGAAAAATGGCCTAGGCCAGTTTTCTTCATTGGAAAACAACAAAACAAACTTTCGTTCATGTGGATTCTAAGGAGAGGGAACATACTACGTCACCCGGTCTTAGAGAATAAGGGCGTTATGATGGACGCACAATGTATCTGTGTACCCGATGCTCGTTTTTCATGTAAAATCTATTCGCTACAAAAATAGAGAACGGGCAAACGAGTAGAGTTGCATTCATAGCCAATGGGTTCAAAGCAAAAAACCAATTACGCGTTAGTACGCCTAGAAATATATCATTTATTGCTCGCTAAGTGTAACGAATGTACAGCTGCAATATTTAAACAATAAAATCGTCTGTAAACAACAATAAAGCATAATCCCTAACTACAGTCTAAAATCTAAAATCTAATCCTTCTCAAACGTGACGGTAGTTTTGGCTCCTTTCTTGTCGGGGTTGGTTCCGGTTTCGTCTTTGTCGACTTGTTTGAGTTCAGGTGCTTTGCCCTGTTTCTGTTCTTTTCCTGCTGCAATTGCACTGCCCTTGGCCTTCACATCTACGTCGCTGATTTTTCCGCTTGCCTCAGAAAGGTTATCCCTGATTTCAGAGCCAGTTTCCTTGCTTTTCACTTCCAACTCGCTGCCTGCGACGCTAACTTCGTCAGAAAGTCCATCCTTGGCGTTCTCGGCCGACAGTCGAGCGTGCTCAGACTTCACCATCTCCCTCAGATCATCGCCCCAGCCCAATGCATCAGCCACAGCATACACGCCGTCATCACAGTTCCCAATAAAGGCCACATCCCTGGTGTTCTCCGGTTTGTCGTACAACAAACCAGGTCCGAAGGTGAACCACGATCGCGACCCCGTGCCAACCTTGTCCCTGTTTATCAACAACCGTAGGCAGCCCGGCTTCGGCTTGTCAACCAGCGACGCAAACGGCTGCACCTCCAGCGACGTGCCCATGATAATGAGCAGATCGCATTTCTTGAAGTCCTTCGTCGGCATGGTGTAAAACCTCTCTGGCATGTTCTCGCCAAAGAACACAATGTCCGGCTTAACTACCGCATTGCAACGAACGCAAGTTGGCACCCGGTCGGAGAATATCTCCTGCTTTACCCACTCCATGGAGTAGGCTTCGTGACACCCCAAGCAGTGGTTCGTGTAGAAGGTCCCATGCGCCTCTACCAGTTTCTCACCTGGTATTCCGGCGATCCTCTCCATGGTGTCGATATTCTGGGTGTAGTGACGCACCAGCAGCCCCTTCTCGTGCAGCAGCCGCACGAAGTAATGGGCTGGCGTCGGATTGAACGTTCCCGGATAGAGCTCCTTGGCCAAGGCGAAGAAAGGCTGCGGATTGCTTCGGAAGTAGTCCATTTCGAAAATGGCCTGCGGATGTGGAAGATTGTACTTCTGGAGATTGTCATAGAGCCCGGAGCCGGGAGAGCGGAAATCAGGGATTCCAGCGGCTGCAACACAAGGAATAAACGGTAAAGATCAATAGAAAATGAAATCAGTGTGCGGCTTACAAGTTGAGATGCCAGCTCCAACCATGGTCACGATGTTTTTGAATCCCTTCTCCTTCCAGTGCGACATAAGGCCGTCGAACGTCAGGTCCTCGATCGCTTTGGGCTAAAATTTAAGCAAAACCATCAAGAAACAGACGACCAGGAGAATGAATGGAACTCACCTTGCCCTCGGAACTGCCCGCATTGTCGTTGAATCCAAACTTTTCAGCGAAAAATTGTCGTATGTCCTCCATAGTCGGCTCCACTGCAATAAAACAAATGTTTCCTTAAATACCGGGCACTTTTTCTAGCCCCCATTGTAAAGTGGGTTCGGGTCCACGATAGACACAAATCAATGGAACGTCGCCACCGTCTGGACTTTGGACCAAAACAAATTAGTTTTGCAGACGTTTTGGAGAAAACTTACAGCTCAACCGCTGATCAATCGTTTTGTCATCCGCTGCCATTCCGTTTAGTAAAGCGAAACGAACGTCTGTGGAGAATAGTCGGGGGAAAACACAAATTAATTGCTTAGTCGCTGCCGTGTTTACTATTTTTTCCCGAAACGATTAGATGAAAATATTTTGACAGCACTGGCGAGGGCAAGTGACAATCAACCTGTTTTTGACATCCGAAAAAGGTGTGTTCGGTGAGATAGAAGGGTGATTGTAGTAGATAGCAGGAGAAGTGCTTGGAAGATGAGTTTTCCGTTAAGAAATTCCGAACATTGGAAAAACTTGGGATTTTTGTTTTTACTCAAGCAAAGGGTGTTCTTTCAAGAGGTATCGACTTTGCATGCTTGCATACTAACGACAAGAAAGGAATTTGAATCAAAATTATTTATACCTTATACATTATGAAGAATGGTTCATGGCATTATGTTTTGAGCACGACTTCAGGCATAAGGCTTCTTCTTTTGTAGAAGCGCATCCTGTCGGCTGAATTTCGGGCCACTCTTTCCAGCATTTGGGACTGTATCTCACGAATAACGCGCTGAATATTACCTTCCAAAGCCTAAATAGCTTACAATTTATCAGCCTTCACCAAAGACCTTATATAGCCCCGCAAAAACTAACCGAGTGGGGCCAAATCATTCGATCTATGTTGCCAATTCACTGATCCATTTTACGACCAGTCGACTTCAATTCAATTTATTGACAGAAATTGCTTACAATGGGAACATTACAAACATCTTATACATTTTGCAAGCCTTAATTGTTATATTAGATATGCATGTGCAATAGAACATGTTGCTCACAAACAAACGAGGTTGGACACAACCATAGCTAAGGGATACGAGTAGCGAACGAGCGCCATAAAAGTTGAACGCATCCCCTGCTGAACGAAGATAACTGGAGGAACAAAACTAGTGATGTAAAATGTGAATACATTTGACTACTGGTACTCATTCGTTACTTTTCCATAAGTACTCGGATAAAAGTAACGAGTATTTAATACCCGCGAGTACCACCTATAAAACATATTCTGGCAACAATGCAAATACGATACTTACTGCGCTTATATGCAGGGTTGAAACTTGTTTTCATTTCCCACATTTGAATACACGGTCATACCCGATTACTTGCAAAGGCGAAACAGAGAAAACAATATTTTAAATAATTTGCTTACTATAGACCGTGTTTAGATGTTAACTAATGAGTGCGCTATGTTGAGTAGTTTATTGGTGAGAAGAGTGAGGGGCCTCTTTACCAATCACTCCTGTCACCAATAAACTACTCGACATAGTGCACTCATCAGTTAACATGTAAACACGGTCATACTCCCTCACTAAAATGAAAAGAAAAAGGAAAAATAAGAGAATGAATCGTTTATAGTATTCATCTTCTTCTTTTTCCTTTTATCAGCGAGGCTATGATCCGAAAACAAGGGATCACAGCCCTCCCACTTCACCGCATTTCTACTGATCCGCCTGTGGGTTTCGCCTATTTGATCTCAGAAAATATCGGCAGGCCTGCCGATTTTGGATCACTCGGTTACTGAGGCCAATGAAATGCCGATGTCGTCGCATTTGTCTGATCCACGCGTTTATAGGCCTGCCTTTCCTACATCGCGATGTCTTTGGAACGTGCATAGTATTCATGTATGGTGAATAAGATAATCTCTTAAAATGCTGCTTGTGGTAGTGCAAGAGAGAGAATGAGTACCTGTTTGAATACATATCTGTGGTGGATAAGATTCCTTTGCAATATTACGTGTATTGGGTATTGGAAGTGCAAAATGAAATGAGTAGGTATCTGAATACTTTGGAAGTAACGAGTACGAATGAGTACATGGCAATAACGGATACATTGTACCGAATGAGTACTTTTTTTACACCACTAACAAAAACGGTCGGCAGAGGATGAACAAAAGCGATGGCGAAACATTTTTAATTTTAGTTCTTCTTCTTCTTCTTTCTACTTTCTTTCCTCTATTCTTTCCTCTTTTCTTTTACCCGAAAATAAACATCAAAACTTAAAGTTCGGTGTTTCACTTCTGCAAACAACAGAACATAAAAATAATGAGTGGTGGTATAAAGAAAACTATAGTCAAACATTTAGGATGTTGAATTAAAAGAAACTAGATATATTGTACGAAATAGATAGAAAGGAAGAGATTATGAAATTCAAATTGTTAATGTTTCAGCGGCCAGATATTTTAAAAGAGAGGATCTAAAATTATTCGTGCTTCTAATTTCTCTAATATTAATGGGCAGGGAGTTCCACAGCCGAATGGAATTGACAAAAGAACTTACGTTCAGAAGTTAAGCAGGCATGAGCCCCTGTGATGCACGTGCATGCTGATCGTTGTACTCATTCGATAGAGTTGCTATTGCACTTTATTTCAAGTGCAGCCCACCAGACGAGAACGCCATAAAGCAGAACTGGTCTAATCACCACCTGGTACAACCAGTGGACTATTTTTGGTTTACTAACGATATTACTTTCGCGTATAATTTCAGCAGCCTGTATGATGGCTGTGACTTCGGCTTGACAGACGCTGCAGTCGTCGCTTATTCTAAAGGAGTGGTTTATTCCTAAGGCTTCACAATAAGCTCCGGCTCCCTTGCCAACTTCCTTCTTAGAAGCGTCGGTATAGAACGCCAACTTTTTTTTCCATAGTTCGAGGCAATGTTGAACTGCTAAAGCTCCATGGCAACTGAAAGGGCACATTGTAAGTAGTGTATATCAAACATTCCAAAAACATAATTTGTGATTCATTCCGGTCGCCTCGCGGCGATAATGGCAAATATGCACAATGATCGCTTGGAATATCGACTTTCCAAAAGATTTCCATATTCCCCAAACATTTCCATCCATCTGTCAAAGTGTTATGGAAAGAATCAGGTCTATCGTGAATAAAATTCCCCCGAAATGTTTCTCATTTTCGAAAAATAGGTATCGGCAATGAATTTCGAACGAGGGAAAGAATTTCCCCCGGAAAAAATTGGTATCGTAAAAAAATTTCCACCGGAATATTCCCTTATCAATTTGCTGGAGGATTCAAAAACAAAAGCAGCAATTCATGAATAGCTTTAGCTTTTTTTGGCAATTGTGTTGTTTTTCAACCGAAAAGTGAAAATAGAGACGTCACGGGTTTGATGTGCACCAACCGCAAAAGACGTGCCATTTTAAAAGTAAAAAGTTTGATTGCTTTTATTTAAAAATACTAAAATAAACATTTACTTATTTGAATTAAGTCTAACTTAACTATTTCTAAAACTCCCCGAAAATAGAAAACACTAAAATGGCACTGACTATTTCAAGGAATACAGAATTTCCTTTTTGGATAGGATACATACATAGATACATGTGTTGAATGAGTAAATCAGTGAAATATTTACAGGATAAAATAGGACACGATAGATGATCCGATAATCGAGGGTTCACTTATCGTCTTCTGGTAGTGAAATGAAGCGATATTGAACCTTCCAAAGATCCATCCCAACTGAAAGTGCACATGAGGAGTACCATATATACCAACCATTCTAAAAACATAATCTCGCCCAGGGGTGGAGCTACAGCCATTGCAATAACGTCACAGCTCCTTGACTCACCATGTACTTGCAGCGCCTGTGATAACTTCAAAGGGTTGGACTTGTCTATTTCACATCTGGTTATGAATCTTTGTTAATTTTGATTTCATCGGTCTTACTCCCCGGCTAGCAATGTAAATCTAGGCAATAAATTTTACTATTTTTTGCTTTAAAGCAGATTCCGGGGGAACTTTTTTTCCCTCGGAATTGCCGATAACCCTGAATATATTTTGTTTGAAAATTTTGCTAAAACAACACTGTTTTCATAAGTGCTTACTTAAATAAATATTTTTTTGTTCGGCCCTAAATATAATAAAATACTCTTTTTCGCTGTTTTTTATTTATTTACATTTTTAGTTGAAAATCTACCGCCAACATATACCATATATCGCATTTGAAGTCAATGGAATGACGTTCGCATTTACATAGTTGAGCGAATGTAATAGAGCGAAGTGCGATACTGTTCACCAACGAATTGCGTAGTACCAAAATGCGATTTCGCATGAAAATGCGCTTCGCGGCGAAGTGCATAGTTAGCTCCCTTGGCTCAACATGTATTTACATTTTTATCACGTCGGTTTTCCTTCCCGGCTAGCAATGTAAAAGCTAGCCTAAACATATATTTATTTTTGAGTAAATCAACACAATTTTCTGATTTAAAGCATATATTCTCAAGAATCTCCCAAATATGACCTGTAATTACAAGCAAAAAAGTGGGATTGACAACTGTCAAGACATTCGAACATAATTTCGAAAACCAGTTTCAGATTCCGCGGGAAATAAATTCCGGTGGGAATTCACGATAGGAGGAATATTTTCGAGGGAACGAATAAATTCTGGGGGATTTATTTTTTTCCTCGGATTTGCCGATAGCCCTGGGGTGCCAGCACGTAACTTGATACAATCGAGTTTTATCAATACAACCGACAGTTGCCAGCACATATTTTGTTTCAATCGACTATCCTTGATTGTATCGTCAGATTTGGTAGCACACAATGTTGAATATGACGTTTGAAACAAAAAATCAGTCGACAGAAAATAGTTATCGTCTGCGAGAATTTTATTGGAAAAAAAAAAATGGAACCTAAACAAAATATGTCCATTACCAAAAAAAAGATTGAGATTTTGACAATTTTTATGAGTGGTCATCAAGACTTAAAACTGCCCAAGGAAACAAAAACACTTAAAGGGCACGTGCGGAGGCCCCTACATGCAAAAAAGCATCGATGTACTGGAGGAAAAAATTATAGAATGCCATCTATTTCTAGGCCTTCCGCGAAGTCGCCTACCTGATGGCACGGCAACCATGGCGCGTCTTGGAAGCCGGTCTGGGGGCATACGCACTACGTGACCAAACCATCGAAGCATAGATCGTTCCGTTCGGAGAAGTAGCTGCTCAACATTGAGCGCCTCGCGTACTCTGGTGTTGCGCACTCGATCCCTACGAGTTATTCCAACAACACCGCGAAGGAACCTCATTTCGGCAGCTTGTATTCGCGATCTTATTCTTTCGGTCACTATCCAAATTTCATGACCATAGGTGAGAGTTGGAACATACACAGAGTTAAAAACCGATAGCTTAGCTTGAACACTAAGTTCGGCCTTCCTTATAACAGATTGGCCAAGCTCTCTCAAAATTGATCCAGCCTGACCAAATCTACAGGATAACTCGGCATTGCTCCTCCCATCACTCGTGAATAAAACCCCGAGGAATACGAATCATTAAATACCAAATTTGTCCGATTTAGAACATAACCGCTTCAACAATACTGCAGTCATACTGCATTTATGAACTCACCCTACGTCTTCAAATTTTTTTACACCTTACAGAATCTGAACTGTCACAAGTGACACTGCTCGCACTGTTATTCTGTTACAGAAATTTATTAGTCAATTGACTTAGAGAACACGTTACTTCATTCACCTGACTCTATTCCGTGAGGTCTACTTTGTTAATTTAGTAAATTAAACCACGACTTACATTATCAACCATAAGAAATAATAAATGCTGCACCAAAACCCTTTCACATAAAAGTAATGTCAATTTATTTGTATTATCTTCGACAAACATGAATATACCTAGTTCATTTCCATTTGTTTTCTTCTCGCCGACAAATAGATGTCGCTCTAGTTAAAATTTATTTTTATTTTTTTATTTAACATTTAAATATTTATATTTTTTCAACATTTCTTTTGTATTCCTACCTATAGAAGAGTCCATTTCGTTAAAATGTCTTAGAATGCGAAAATTTATTGAATCGAGACGAGTAAAAATTAATAAAATACGCTACGTTTAAATATGTAAATATATTATATAAGTGTGTGTAGTTGTGTATAATCGGGGGTGGAGGAAAATTAGCGATGCTCGCTTCATATACATGATTTTCCAAGGAGGTAAATACAGAGATACATATATATAAAGTTTTTTTTTATTTATTTAAAGCGTTTCTGACGATTGAATGTTTTAATTTTTTTTTTATTTTCTGTGCATTATTACCCAACTTGTGATAGATTTAGTCTTATTAAGCTAAATTTTAGATAAGGAAGATCTATAATAATATTTTCTAAGGACTAAAATAGTGTACAAATAATGTGTGTATGTGTGTGGAGTAAATACAATCCAAGAAACCGAGAAATAATCTTTTGGCTCTGCCTTTTTGAAGGAAGCAATTCGATTAAGAAATAAGAAAACGCATAGGACATAGTTTAAACATCTGTATATGTGTATATCTATCGTCTACTTTAAGATCCACTTGAGGAAGACACTAACTGCTATTCCTACAAAGGCACACACCAGTCCCTTAATTACCGTTGTTTGCGGTATTGTTGATGGCATATATGCCGATAGAGGGCGTTCTACTGGTGCATACTGCATCCGCTCCAGTGTGGTTTGAATTTTTTTCAAGTGTATTGAATGCTCCTCCAGTGTAGTGCTCACCCGCTCCATAGATGCCATTAAACTGAAAGACGTCGAATGAGAGAGTGAAATAGAAATACAGAATATATAGGTACTTACTTTTTTACCGCTTTGCCGGACATAGCCTTCTTTACGTTCTCCTCATTCGATTGACTAGAGTCTGACTGGGCATTCATCCTAGAGTTATGCGACAGCTGAGCGATTGATTTACTTGTAAGTAAGGCCCTGGGAGCCTTTAAAGCAGATAATGATTGTCTAGAATCAGCACGTATAACGTGTAATGGATCAGAGCTTACGATGCTGCCTGTACGAACCGTAGGCGCCTTATGACGGGTCTTAGTTAAGACTTGATAATCGGATTCGTACTGTTTTACATCGTTACGCGGATCCCAAGGACGGAGGTCAGCGTATTTATAAATCCACTAAATAATAAACAAATGAAATAATTTGAACATTAAATAACACTCTAGGACACTCTAGGAATGTAAAAAAAAAAAAAATTAAGACTGATGATAAAATTAATTTGGAAGTTTCTTGCGGATTCTTCAAGGATTTCTTGAGCTTCTTGACAGTCCATCTTTGAAGCGATACCAAAGTTTAAGTATTGCAATAAAAGTTACTGTCAACTCAAGGATCAAGTTCCTCCATCTATAAGGATAGCGTACTAGCGTGTCAGAAACAACAAAATCAAGTCACACGTTGGGCGCCATTTAATATGAATCTTTTTCTTTAAGCGGTTGTGGCCTTTACCACTCTCCCAACCAGTTTAGCCATGTCAGCAAAATGAGCACAGATTAACCGAAAAAAAACACAAATCGCGAGGACATCAGAAATTAACTTATATTCTTTTCTTCCAAGAACACTAGAAATGCTATAATCATCTAAGCAGTTCCATTCAAGGAAATTGGCTTTTGGATTTCCAATACGTAGATAAATAGATAGATAATTATTTATTTTTCATAAAGTATTACAAAGTATTATTCAAATCGAATTCACAAAATAGTATTTTAAGTTTAAGGTACATATGTAAATTATATGAAAAAGTTGTGACATTCTGTATTTTGCTTACAAAAGTAATAAAATAGTTTTGAATGCCACTTCAATGAGTTAATGAATTTCAATTAAGTTTAAGATTAAGATGGGGTGGCCAAATAAAAACAAATGATGGTAATTCATAAAAAAAAAATGCAATTAATAAAGTAAAGTAAAATTACAAAATGGAGAGAAAAATCAAATAGATTCACAAATAAAAATCAAAGAAAAGAAAGAAAACATCAACAAGAGTTAAACCAGAATGCCGAAAGTAATTGATTCTAAACTAGCGTAATTGAAGTTGAAAAGCCAACTTTTGACTGTCCGATTTTAACGCCAAAATAGGAAAGGACGACGTCTTTGGTAGGGCAGTCGGTAAGCATAGCCTACACGATACCACATCTGATAACGGACTAAGGCTAATTGATTTCGCTGTGGAGCGAAATGTCACCACAGCAAGCACATGGTTTCCTCATCTTTATATTTATAAGCAGACACGGCGGTCCAATGATCATGTAACGATCAACCAAGTTAAGCATATTGCAATCGACGCAAGACATGCCTCCAGTATTCTTAATGCCCGAACCTACCGATCAGCGAACATAGACTCGGATTTTACCTTGTTGTAGCGAAGGTACGAGTGCGGATATCTGGTAACTGAGCAACAAAGAAGAATTACTGTGAGAAAATTTAGCATCGAAAAGCTACAATCGTAAGAAACCGGCAAAATCTTCGTTGAACGCGAATCCCAAATTCTCTCAATCACCGCTATGGCGCCAGCATCAAGTGCCGAAGACCAGTGGCAACGCTGCCAACATGCCATCAGAAATGCCGTGACTGATGTGCTGGGTCTCGCTCGCCCACCACCGCGAAACACCTGGTTTGACGAAGAATGCTGGCGAGTGCACGCAGCAAAACAAGAGGGATATAAAGCGGCGCTGCAAAGGAAGACGAGAGCCACTCTTTACGTGGTATGTAAAGGGACAGAACATTCCGCGTACAGATCCGAAGGTCGTTGTCCTTATTTCGTTGGTGGGGTCCTCATCAGTTGAATCATCCTTATCTGAGCCTTTCGGTTGTTTCGGAACCATAGGTTTTTTACATGGTAGGGAAGTTACCCCGACGGCACAACTCCCAACCTGGAGGCCCAGTTCCTTAATTATTCTCCTAGAACTAGGGGCCAGTCTGCCGTATTATGTGAATGCCTAAAACCGATCGTCAACAATCTGATAGGTCCTTGTCAGTGCGGTTTCAGGCCGGGAAAGTCCACCATTGACAAAATATTCACACTACGGCAGATCTTGGAAAAAACCCATGAATATAAATCGATACGCATCACCTCTTTATCGATTTCTAAGTTGCCTATGATAGGGTGTATAGAGAACAGGTATACAGAACCATGTTTAGTCTTGGCATTCCTGCCAAGCTCGTCCGTTTGTGTAGAATGACGATGGAGACCTCTAGCTGCTCCATCAAAGTCGGTAAGAAAATCACCGAACCATTCGATGTCAGGAAAGGTCTTAGACAAGATGACGCGCCATCATACTATCTCTTTAAAATAATAGTTGAAAGAATTGTACGGAGCTCACAAGCCAACACCGGAGGTATAATCTTTTACAAGTCTGTTTGCTCGCTTACGCCGATGGCATTGAAAAAGTAGGAGGAACTTAGCGAGCCGTCTGTGGGGCGTTTGCTCGTACTGAGATCGAGGCGGCAAAGATGGGTTAAGCGATCAATGAAAGCAAAACTAAATATATGCTGTCTACAAAAAAGGACACCCAACATCGCCGTCTTGGACAGAGCGCCACAATCGACAGATATCGTTTTTAGGTAGTAAAGGACTTTATCTACCTGTGTTCTATGGTAAGCTCCGTAAATGGTACCAGTGGGGAGATCAAACGAAGAATTACTCTTGCAAATCGCTGTTTTTATGGGCTAAGCCCGATCTCCAAATACTAATGTAACTCTTTATAAGACACTAATCATCCCAGTCATCTTGTATGGCACAAAAGAATGGACTTTGTCAAAATCAGATGGGGATGCCCTTGGTTATTTTGAGAGAAAAGTTCTTCGAGTGATCTTTGGTCCCGTCTGCATAGACAGGCGAGTGGAGGAAAAGGTATAATGCCGAACTATACGGCATATACAAGGACATCAACTTAGCCAGAAGAGTTTACATAGAGCGACTAAGAAGGCTGGGTCGTGTAGAGCGGATAGAGCCCAACGTTCCAGCCCGGAAAGTCATATTGCACAAGAGTCCCCAGAAGAGAAGAATAAGAGAACGGTTCGATAATAACTGATAGCACCAAATTGGTTGCGGGCGCACTTAGTCTTACCTCTTGTACCGAATCACTGCAGTGTTTCTTAAGTGCAGCTAATGGAACGAATTCTGTTGTAAGACATTATTCAATAAGAATGAAGGTACAGAACAACATACCAATATATCACTACCATATGTTGGGTACGGTCTGATGAATTAGTCAGGCATAGTTCAGAACAGAAGCTAGCTCGCAATTGACTCAAACGACTGCTGACATAGCAGAAGTGGTGAAGATGAGGAAGGAACGGTCTCGGTCTCCTTCGTTCCTGTTCAACTCTATCAGCAAAAATACACTCATCTAAGGGTACAGCTAAGGTAGGTTCACAAAAGATAAGAAGATTCATTTGTTCTACAAATTTGCATATAAATACCGCACTATGGGATGTAGTTAAGTCGAACGGCAAAAACCAGCTCTATACAGACTTGCAAAGTAAACCGCGCCAACAACTAAAGTCGTCAACTCTGCTAACTCCATAAAGAAGTCGTTATAAAGCAGAACTGCCCAAATGCTTAAAAGGGATGGTAGTATCGAATAAGATATGAGCAGTGCGATGCCGAAGACTAACGAACATTGGCTAGGAAACTGCTTACTGCTTTAGCATCATACCTTCTCTTTTTCGCTCCTTTGCAATTGAATACTTAAATATATTCTTACGTAGGACAAAAAATGCAAGTACATCTCCGATTAGCAATGTAGTGGCTGTAAGTGGTTTATTTGCAGGGACGTCTATTGCTTCCATCTACCAGTAGACTGCCTTATATGAGACTAAGCCAGAAGGCCTAACCTAATGCGGAATGCACAAGAAAAAGGGCATCAGCACACTGCTAGTCCTCAGTCTGTTCTTCTCAATGAGCAGAGAACAGGTCTGATTGCTCAGTAGTATTATTGCGCGGCTGCTTTACTGTGAGTTGTGATTGCGATTGCTCTATGATACAACTTCTCAAAGCTCAGAGATTACAACGAGCATGTTTGATCGTCCTTGCGGCTAAGTTTTAGTAGATTGTCAGATCTCTTCTTATCGCAAACTGGCCATAGCTATCTAACTGTGCTAGAAAATTAGCAGACATTGCAAACACGGTATTTCATTGCAGGACGTTTCCTTTACTGTTAGGTTTGGGTTTCATATGAAAAAGAAGCAACGGTTACTTCCAGAGTGCCGTGTGCTTTCAATATAAATAAACTCTTTGCACTTTTCGCTTAAAAAAAAAGTTAGTTTGAATGAAATTTATAAGAAAATTACAATTTATACGTAAGATGAATTCGGATAAAACCTTGTCAACATCTCACCTGTCCAGATAGCATATCCTGTTGGAAATAAGTCGGCTGCCATTCCGTTAACATAGCCTTTCTTTCCTTCGCCGCATTTCGCTGCATCTCCTCGAGTACGGTTTTCTCCTCTGTAGCTCCGACTTGATCGTCACGTCGAATGGCGGCCGACACCAATTGCCACAGCCGTTCGGATTCCATTGGTTCCTGGTCCGTAATAGGAACACAATACCGCATCAGACGCTTTTCCTTTGTACCTGCCGTAGAACTAAAAAGAACCGTCTCTTCCGATGATTTCGCATCTTTTATCCGAATTTCTGTGTCCCAGTGACCGTTTAGTGTTGCCAAGGTCTCCTTACCCAACTTTATTTTCCCTGTAACCAGATTTGTATACTCCGATCCGCCTAAGAATGGCTTTAACTTAAATTCGATATCTGTCTTATAGCCAGTATTCTCGCAATCAATGTTGATCTTTCCACCCAATTCCATCGACAGAGTGCCCATTAGAATGCCCTTGCAATGGGCATATGGCGTAGTCAGCGTATAACATTCACCACGTGGCAAAAGTGTCAATGTTGCAACACCTTCCAGCACCGCCGACGTACTGTTGCCATAGAACTTGGATCTGGCTAAAATGCTGCACGCAATACAAAACCCATCCTGACGATTTGTTACATAAAATGCCGACACTGGCGGATGATGAGACACCTGCTCAGCGATATAATATGTCCGGCTACCATTCGGATGTTCCCAATAACAGCGAAATGTCTCGCCTATAATTGGATTATAGGGTTTCTTCAAACCCTTGGGCTTCTTATAGAAACCCGACAAGTACCACTGAACGACCTTCTTCATTCGCGTAAAAGGATCATCTTCTAGAACAGCCCTGTTGAGGAGAATCAATTTATAATCCATATCAACAATAATTGTGAAGGGGTGTCGCTTACGCTGATAGGATATCCGCGTGATAATATGAATCTGATAGTTTGTCCAGAAAAGACCTCGGCTCCAAGATGAATGTCGGCAAAACCACTTTACTTAGGTCCATTCCAGGGCGGACTTGCTTCACTAGAAACCATATAAGACTCTTGTTCTCCTCGGCAAGTTCTTCAACCTGTTCTCCCGCCTAAAAAAAAAGAAATTATTTCTTTAATTGGGTTTGGTTTCACTTTGTTTAGTCTTACATCACCGAATTCCTCCTCTGGACAGTGCACATAGGTTGTCTCAGGGGGATCAGTTGTTTCTTGCTCTGGTGCTTCACCAATATCAGAATCAGTTTCTGAATCTGGTCCAGACATAACAGCAGCAGCACCCTCGTTTTGACTATCCGCATCGAGATCTAAAAGACAAGAAAGTATAGTTAATAATTTGCTGTCCACTTCAAGAAATTTAGGAACTTAGGAAGTCTTAGCCTAAGAGTGTATGGCTACCAATAATGCAAAGGTTACGAGTACTAATGAACACACATCCTTTACGATGAATTTTACTCAAACAAACAATGCTTCCGTACGTAGTCTAGTTGCAGCTTATGCTGTGCTACGTTAGGCAATGTAGGATGATGAAGTTCTATTCCATATTCATAATCTAGCAATAGCCGTCTACTTCTCAGATCGTATACACCAGTGACATGATGTAAGGATTCAAACAACGCGACGACAACAACTGTCTACAATAATCCCAGCATCTAGGTTGCCATACCCTCATCCGAATGTTTGTTTAACGTCGGCGACCTAGGTTCTAAGGAGAAGTTCAAATCTTGAGCTGGACTTCCTTCGCATGGAAGGACGAAAGGGTACATTACTAATATATACACGTAGCCCCATACCCTAGTAGCTAGCAGCTGCTACACAAGCCAACCCCTAAAACTAAGACACAAGTTAGGAAAATGGATGAAAGCGGAAAACGAAGAACAAAGGGATCTGCTCCGATGTGTGGAAGTTCAAACCTCAGCCTCAAACCATCAGCACCCCGACCATAAAAAAAAAAAAAAACGAATAACATCTAAGTTTTTCCAACCACAGTACCAACGAAAGGTTCCTATCTGGTAGTAAACAACAAAAAAAAAGAAAAAAAATCGATGTCTCACATAGAACTCAATGCACACAAAAGATGCATTGGTCTCTTGCTCACAGCTCAATTAAGACAAAAACGGAAAGTAAGATAAAATGTTCTACACCCCCAATACGCGCAAAATACTCATAGAAGAATTTTGTTCACCGATGAAAAAATGTTCACTGTTGAAGAATCCTCCTCCAAGTTTGGGGATTGTGCCGTTGGGTTAACTTCCCTACCAAGTAAAAAATTTATAGTTACGAAGCAGTTAACAGCCTCGGATACGGACGATTTTACTGTTGACGACTTAAGCAAACGTAAAAAGAACAACGATCCTCGTGTCTGCACGTGGAATATTAGGTCCCTCTACAAACCACGTGCAGCCGAACAACTTGCGGAGGCCCTAAACTGCTACAAAGCAGACATTACCGCCATCCAAGAAGTGCGATGGGATGGGCCGGGCGAAAGGAGGATAAAAAAACAGCGACATCTACTCGTAATACGGCGATTTCTACAGACAACAAGGACAGCGTCTATCCGGGTATGGATTTGTTACTAGAGGCAGACTTACACAAGAAGTTTTGAGTTGCCGGCATGTGAGTGAGCGCCTCATGAGTATCCGTATCAAGGCTAAATTCGCCAACTTTAGCCTAATATGCGCTCACGCCCCTCGCGAGAAGATAGACGACGTAACGAAGGATGATTTCTACTAGCTTTTGGACAGCACGTATGAGCAGTGCCCTAACTACATCGTTAAAATCGTCCTAGGTGATTTTAACGCAAAGCTAAGGAGTGAGGATTCTTTAGAAGTGTGGTCGGAAAGCACAGCCTGCAAGACAACACATCCGACAACCGATTGAGGCTAGTCGACTTTGTAGCGGGACCAAATGTTGTCGTAGCTAGTCCGCTAGGTTCACACGTCTTGATATTCACAAGGTGACATTTCTCTCTTTTGATCGAAAAACCGTCAACCAAATCGATCACATTGCGATCGACGCAAGGCACTCTTCCAGTATTCTGGGTGTACGGAGTTTCCGAGGAGCCAACGTGTACACGGATCATTACCTAGTTGTAGCCAAGGTACGGATGCGGATGTCCAGAACGGAGCGAAATCAATGAAATACTATGAGGAAGTTTGACGTCGAACGGCTACAATCGAAAGAGATCGCCAGAGCATTTGCCAATCGAGTCTCTTTTAATCTCAATCTAAGTCATATGCCGCCAGCAGCAAATGTGGAAGACCAGTGGCAGCGTTGCCAGGAGAGGAGATTGAGAGACTTAATTGCAGGAATGATGTTCGAAAATGTTACCAAAACGCAAAGAGAACATGCCAGGGTTTCAAAGCCAGAACACAAATCTGCAGGGAAGTGCCGAGGATATGGAAGGAACACTTCTGCAGACTGCTAAACGGCGACGATGAACAACCCGATCAGAACGAAGTGAGGAAAGTGATATCTAAACTTAAATTCAACAAAGCTGCTGGAGTCGACGGTCTTGCCGCCAAACTTTTTAAGGCAGGAGGAGATGAGTTGGTAAGGAGCATGCACCAACTCATCTGTAAAATCTGGTCGGACGAAAGTATGCCCGATGAATGGAACCTCAGCATCGTTTGCCCTCTGAACTGCGCCAACTACAAAGGTATAAGTCTTCTCAACATCGCATATAATATCTTGTCTGCCGTAATATGTGAACGCCTAAAACCGATCGTCAACAACCTGATAGGTCCTTATCAGCGAGGTTTCAAGCCCGGAAAATGCACCAATGACCATATATTCACACTATGGCAGATCTTGGAAAAAAGCCCATGAATATAAAATCCGATACGCATCACATTTTCAAAGTTATACGAGTACATAGCCATATCTAGTCTTGGTATCCCTGCCAAGCTCGTCCGTTTGTGCAGAATGACAATGGAGAACTCTCGCTGCTCCATCAAAATCGGAAAGAACACGGAAAGGTCTTAGACAAGGTGACGCGCTATTATGCGATTTCTTTAATATAATACTTAAAAGAATTGTACGAAACTCACAAGCCAACACCGGAGGTACAATCTTTTACAAATGTGTACAACTATTCGCCGATGTCATTGACATAGTCGGAAGAACTCGGCTGGCCGTCAGTGGGGCATTTGCGAGTATTGAGATCGTGGTAGCAAAGATGGGTTTAGCGCTCAATAAAAGCAAAACAAAATATGTTTTGTCTACAAAAAAGGACACACAACATCGACGTCTTGGACAGAACACGACAATATACGTAGAGAGGTATAATTTTGAGAGTTGACTTTGTCTACCTAGGCTCTATGGTGAGCTCCGCAAATGACACCAGTAGAGAGATCAAACGTAGAATTACTCTTGACAATCGGTGTATCTATGGACTTAGAAGACAATTGAGTAACTCTTTATAAGACAGTAATCATCCCAGTCCTCTTGTATGGTGCAGAAGAATGGACTTTGTCAAAATCGGATGAGGATGCCCTTGGTTAGAGAGACAAGTTCTTCGAGTCATCTTTTGTCCCGTCGTGGAGTGGAGGAGAAGGTACAATGCCGAACTATACGACCTATATAATGACGAATCGACTTAGCCAAAAGAATTAACATACAGCGACTAAGATAGCTGGTTCATTTAGAGCGGATGGAGCCCAACGTTCCAGCCAAGAAAGTCTTCGAATCCACCCCGGATGGACGGCGCAGTATAGGACGCCCTCGCGATAGGTGGCGAAAGCAAGTGGAGGGGGGCCTCAACCAACTTGGCGTGCCGAACTGGAGGCTGCTGGCTCTTAGCCGGGTTGGCTAAAGAGGTTTGGTGGTTGAGGCCCAGATCCACCCCGGACTGTAGCGCCATATAAATAAGTATAACAAGTCAAAGAATCATATAATAAGCTCGGACCTCAAACCTATTCCGACAGTTTAGCGGGGCCATCGTCCCCCATATCTGACGATTTAGTGGTCACCTATAACGACGTTACCAATCCCAATTGGGAGTTATAATATCCGCAAAAGTTTGCCAAACAGGTGTCCTGGAAAGCGTTGTGCAGGCTCTTAGCCAAACATTGTTTTCAAACAACCAATGACTTTTCCAATCAGACTCCGGTCCAGCTCACAAGGCGATAACAACACATTAGTGACTCAATGTACCGGACTTCATATCAACAGACGTCTGAACAAAAATACAGACACACTTATAGTCTAAGTGACCGCGGCAACCGAAAATAGAGTAGATGTATTGAAAGCTGCGGTAAGGCTTATGTTAAAAACGTAAGTCTTGCACCAAATAACGGCGGCTTTAGTGAGTTATAGCACACAAAAAACGCATTTTTTCCCCCAAAGCTGAGATAATTGTTATAACCAGTTAATGCTAGTTTCATTGTACAGTGTATTTTCACTTGATTGCAAAAATAATGGTCCAGGATATTTCGAGTGTGGCAATGTTGGTGCCAGACTGTTTGAAAATTTAAAGAAAAATCGTTTTGCTATCCGCTATAAGAGTTAGATCTATTTCTCATAACAAACATGAAGATTTGAGCACGGCTTAAATCCTGCCCGACCATTTTGAAATTCTGAAAACATCGGTCATCGAAATAATTGGTATAAATGCATGCTATAACTCACTAAAGTGAAGTAAGGTTTCCTTCTCCTCCTCGTCTCTACAACTCCTGCAAAAGTCGTTAGAAAAGAGGGCCAACCTTTTAGCATGTTGGCCTATTAGATAGTGACCAGGGAAGATACCGATAAAGTAGCTGATCAGCGAATGCTTTAGAATAATATCTACAAATCACCCTCAGTTGGAAGAAATTGGGAGCGCTCAACAACGCTATTGTGGAAAAATTAGAAGTTTACTGTACATTTAAAGGCATTCTTTCAGATCACAAAGGTTACACTGGCATAGTGAATAGTTTGTTTGCTTGTGATCCGATATGCTCAGGTTCGAGCTCCAGCGGAGAACATCAACCAGTAGCCGAAACTATCAGTTTCTCGAATTACAACACCAAGAAATACTTCTGCCTGGAGTACAACGGAGAGAGTATCGAATTTGAGTAGCTTAAGCGAGAATAATTGCCTGAAAAGGAATAGCACTGATGTGATGCGAACAATATTTTCGAAGCGGATACATCATCATAACCCCGAATGGACGCAGTTTGAATCCAGCACAAATTATTGGCAATGTTACAAGGCTCGGAACGAGAGAATTAAATTACAAGTCTAGAACATCTTGAATTACAGAAAGGAGAGCAAAATCAAAAGTGCTAATGATCGGCATTAAAGATCAGTCGACCAAAGTAACAGACTGAAGTAACGACAAAAAAAACTGAGCAAATCGAAGCACGAAGCTGATGCTTGAGATAGATTTACAAAGAAAAAAATCTCTATAACAACAGCTATCTCCATCACGCTAAGGTAGTACCTACTGTCATAACAAAATTATTTATCGAGAAACAACTGAGTCTGTTCCATAAACTCTATAGTACAAATTTGTGATTTGCAAAAAAAAAGACACAAAGGCATTGTGGAATGTAACATATGACTTACTAACTGAAGAAAAACGAATGAGGAGAGTAAAGGGCTTATTTACTTTGAAAATAAACCCTTCCAATTTAAAATACTTTCCCAATTCTCCTAATATAGCTAGAAATAGCTGTATGAAGCAATATTTCAACGGATTTTGTTTGAGAAACATTTATTGTAGAACGACCCAAAAACATTGATGCATCACTCATTTTATTAAATCATCTCCTTGTTTCTATACAAAAACAGGAAAACTCCTACTTATATCTTATACTTGGTATCTTACCGACAATAAGGACTCTTCTTCCCGTAAATGATTTCAATAAACTTTTCTTTATTCTTCTCATTCGATGAAGATGACCAAACAGATGATATCTTGTTCGTTGATTCACACAGTCAAGAGCTAGGATTTGAAAATTTTAACACACATTTCGTTTCGAATATCAAACATAACAGGAATTTGCAGTGCGGTCGTGTAAGGATGTTATTCTATCAGAATCAGATTGGAACACTTGAACGTTTCGTAAAAGCAAAGAAAAATTTACAAATCCGGTTTGTTTCTAATTCTGGTCCTGACTTTAATATTTGACATTTTGATTTGTATCGAGATACGAATTTCTTTATGACTAAAAGTTTTTATTTTTTTGATTTTTTTAATTTTATACTAGTGGTGAATGATAAATAAGAAAACGTAACTGAAATGGCAAATACTTTCCCCAATCCGCAATCATCCCTTCGATCAAATCTTAAACGTAGGACTAGTCCACTAGTTGTAGGCTGCGTGGACGTTGTGTTGAAAAATAGGACGAGGAATATTCAGACAGGAATCTAAAGACTTTGTCGAACAGAAGTGCGTTCTCTCTCTCTGAGGCCGACTTGAGCAAATCGACATCCATACAGTTGGACATGCAAATGATGTACTAGAGTCGTCTGCACTTTATATCTATGTCACTTGACAGCGGACGCTATAAAATAGACGTCTTAGGGCTGAGCGAGATAAGATGGTTCGAAGCTGGGGAATACATCTCCCCAACAAAAAGCACTGTCATGCTCTACTCTGGTAAACCAGCTGGAAGCGCACGGGCGTCCGGAGTAGGAATGCTGCTAACTCCAGCAGCACGAGGAAGCCTCATATCTTGGATACCTCACAGTGACCAGATATTGACAGCTAGGTTCCACAGAAGAGTGAGAAAAATGACCATCATACAGTGCTATGCGCCGACTCAAGGTGCGACCGAGAATGAAAAGAACAATTTTTATAACCAGTTAGGCGCCGTCTACTACCAAACGCCTAATGTGGACATCGTAATGGTGATGGGGGATCCCAATGCCAAGGTAGGTAGCGACAATACTATACTTAAACACGTGATGGGAGTTTACGGCATGGGAGACCGTAATTAGAACGGTGAGCGGTTTGTGGACTTTTGCAATACCAACCGCTTTGTCATTGGAGGTACGCTGTTTAAGCATAACACCTGCCACAAGATCGGTTGGGCCTCTAATGACAGGCAGCGAACATCCAACCAGATCGACCACATTGCGATCAGTCGCCGCTTTACAAATTGTCTCCTGGACGTCCGAAACAGACGTGGAGCTGACATCGGACTAGAACGAGATCACCATCTTATGGTAGCTCACTTACGCCTTCGTACTGCATCCGTCAATATCAACCGCTCAAGCTTACCTAACATCACCAGGTTTAATATCGAGAGGCTCAAGGTTCCCCATGTGCGCTAACAGTTCAGGGACCACCTTGCAAGAAGAAGCAATCAGCAGCACAGTGCAGGACAGCATGGATGACCACTGAAGTGCTGTGAAAAATGCTTTTACGGCTAGGGCACGCACCTATGTCGGTAGAAGGCAGAAAAACCATCGCACATGGCTATCTGCAGACACCTGGAGACGGACCGATGAGCGTATAGCAATCAAGGCTCGGATTGCAGCAGCCGAGAGAACCGAGCTAGAAGCCCAATACCGTGCGAAGAAGAAAGAAGTGCAGTGTAAGACGTGACAAACGTCAACACATCAACTCATTGGCTTCAAGGGCTGGTGCAGGTGCGACAGTAGGACTGTTTATAGCATCACTAAGGACCTGACTGGTGGTCGGAACTCCAAACAACACCCAGTGAAGAGCCTAGACGGTAACCTTCTGATCTCGGATGAGTACCAGCTCACTAGATGGAGAGAACATTTTACTACAGTGCTAAACCACTTAGACGATAGCGGTATGATCTCGAATTCAAACAAGCAGTTAGAAGCAACAAATTCCCGAATTCGCATCGTACCGCCCAGTAAAACCGAAATAATAACAGTAATCAAGTCCTTCAAAAAAAAAAAAAACAAGGTGGCGGGTTTTGATGGCATCCCTGCCGAACTATTTCAAGCGGTGCCAAATACATCGGCAGATCTGCTGCACCCTCTAATAAGGAGAGCTTGGGATAGTGAACAATTTCCACAGGAGTGGAAAAGGGGGACAGTCATAACACTTCCGAAAAAGGGAAACTTGACGGAATACGGAAACTGGAGAGGTATTTGCGTTCTTCCAGCCGTAGCCAAAATAACAGCTAGAATAATTCTGGAACGAATCAAAGAGCATTTAGATTCAACTCTCGACGTCGAACAGGCAGGCTTTCGTGCTGGATCCTCCTGCATCGACCACATAAACACTTTAGGGATCATAATCGAACAATGCGTTGAGTACAGATCTCCACTACATTTGCTTTCTATCGACTTCGAGAAGGCTTTCGACAGCTTGAATCGAGATGCTATCTGGTTGGCCTTGCGCAGGAGAGTCATCCCACAAAAACTTATAGCCATTATCAAGGCTACATACGAGGGCGGTAAATGTCACGTCTTACACAATGGTAAGGTGTCGGAGGATTTTGAAGTCCAAAGTGGAGTACGTCAAGGGTGCATACTGTCGCTACTATTGTTCTTGGTGGTTATCAGCGATGTACTCCGTGCAGCATTGACAGAAGGTAATTATGGAATTCTTTGGACTATGACATCTTACCTTAAACACCTAGATTACGCTGACGATGTTTGTCAACTTTCACATCGGATAATGGATCTTCATTTGATGGCCCAAAATCTAGAAGCTGAGGCAAACAAAGTGGGGCTAAAAATAAACACAGCAAAAACTAAAGCCCTGAGCACTTCTAATATTCTAATACCCGCGCTCAACTTAAAATTGCCGGACAGGAAGTCGAGAAAGTTGATACCATTACAAATATTTGGCGCAACAACTCTTTAAAGTGCCAGGGCCTAGCTTCTCGCAACCACTCATGTTGTGTGTGTTATATTTTTCACACGAATGGAAGGGACCTACAGTTTAGTGCCGACTCCGAACGACGATTTGAGAAGCTTTTTTCGTGACAACAATACTCTCGGATGTTTGCCAGACGCTCGCGAGAGATGGGACCGTGAACAAACTGTTTGGTGTTTTCTGGGATTCGAACTTGGAACCTCATACGTAGTGATCCGACACACTTACCACTTACGCCACGGCGCCCACCGAGAAAATTGATAACTTTCCTTATTTAGGAAATGTGATCCCGGCTAGTCTCGGTGTCCCCGAACTGGATGTGTGCAGCAGAATCGGGAAGGCTAAAACTGCATTCGGAATGCTATCCAAAATCTGGAGAAGTAATGTTATCAGCTTAAGAACCAAGCTGCGACTGTTCCGCTCCGACGTAGAATCGGTGCTGCTTTATGGCTGCAGTACTTGGAAGGTGGATACCATTAACACACGCAAGCTGCAAGTCTTCGTAAACAAATGCTTAAAAATCATCTTAAGGATTTTTTGGCCGAACCGCATCTCTAACGAACAACTTTATACGAGAATGGGCCAAGAACCTATAAGCATTACTATGCGAAGGAGAAAGTGGCAGTGGATTGAACACACCCTACGGCGTGAAGGCAACTCCATTGCGAAATACGCCATGCAGTGGAATCCGCTAACCCAGGCAGGCAGAATAGCGGGACGCCCTAGGCAAACGTGGCGCAGAACAGTTGAGGAGGAATCGATCTCTTTAGGAATGAGTTGGAGGCAGCTCAAACGCAGATCTCCGAACAAGATGGCGCGCAGGCGTGGTTGACGCCCTATGTCCCCCGAGGGGTTAAAAGATCTAAGTAGTAGTAGTTAACAGCGGACGGTTCTTGAAAAAACAAATGAGTGGTTTGGTTCAGTTTTTGAGATTTTACAAAAAGTGGAAAATAAAAGACCAACTGTGCATTTTCGCCAAAAAGGAAACAACGCGCATCAAGCTTATAATAAGTTGCAAGCGTTTACGAACAACTGAAGAAACTGGCATGTAAAGGGTGTCCAGTGGGATATTTGCAAGTTTAAACAGTAACTTAAGAAGGTATCGTTCGACGCGTATGTTTTGCGAATTCAACAATCGCTATGAGCCACTGGTCGGAAGCGCACTGCGCATTCGTAGTCGAGCAATATTTGAAGAGAAGTGAATCACTGGTTCGCGCACGTCGCGCTCACTCACTCACTTCAATATTCGACGATTAAGTGATGAGCCGAGCACGCAACTAATCTTGTAGTAGGTCCAAAGGTTCAGACAAGAAGGGACAATGGTCAACAGAACTCCTCCCGGACCATCAACATCAGCAGCGACGCCAGAACATGTGGTTCAAGTTCGAGACGAAATTACGCGGAATGCGCGTAAATCGATAAGGAATATTGAGGCCTCTACTGGAATTAAAAAATCAACAGTGCACGTTATTTTGAAAAAAAAATTTAAAGTTGCACTCGAACAAGATGCAAATCGTCCAGGGTCTTAACGAAAGTTAAAGTTTTTGCGAAAAACCTCGACAAGAACAATGGTGGAACGTTTTCGAATAGCAAGAACACTTGGAAACAAACTTTTTTAGTGACGAAGCACATATGAATAAACAGATGCGTTACTGGTGTCTCAACAATCATCACTTATACATTGTCTAAAAACCAGTGTAGTGTGCGATTTCTGACCGAGGGATTGGCCTTTATTTTTTTTTAACCAGGGAAAAACAGTGACTACTAGAGTGCATTGTCGAATGATCGACGAGATACTGTTGCCGCAACTGCAAGTGTTTCCTGGGTACAGCAATAGAACGCTATTTCAGCAAGACGTTGGCACTCCGCACACCGCCAAAGTCTCGATGGAGAAGCTGAGTGCAATTTTTCCGAGTAAATTAATTAGTAAGTATGGAGGTGTAGCCTCCGCGCTCACCGGAATTTTATTTTTTTTTTTTTGTGGGGATACTTCAAATTAAAATTTAGAATAACAATCCTCGAACGATTTAAACCCTACAGCAAAATATGCGCCGTGAATTTGTGGCAATTGCACCTACGCTTTGCTCTCGCATATTTGCGAATGAAAGGGTCCAGCTGCAAGAATGCCTTGAAAGAAACAGTTGTCATTTAGACGATATTGTTTTTTGTGGGATTTTAAAGATGCCGTATGTTCGAGCTCATACTAAGGAACCGAACAATCGATTCTAGTGTCGGCAATTGGACAGTCTGAACGAATCCATCATCCGGAAACGTCCAGAGCTTGTTAATCGTAAGGCAGCTATGTTCCATTACGACAACGCGAGATCACACACGAGTTTGATCCACCACTTGCGATGCTGCCTAGATGGTCTAAAAAGCCTTAGATAAAGTGAAGCGCAGTGGCCTGGACCTTAAGACCCGAAGTAAAAGATTAAGAATTGAGGAAATGCGAAGACTGGTCAGTATGTAAATAGCAAGAGCCTGTCCTATAGCGGTACTGAACTTGGTCTTGAAACTTCCCACTCATACTAAAAAGGGTCGCCAATGCTAGTGCATTAAGAATAATCAAGAAGGACATTTAGAAAATAAAAATGCATCAAATATAGAGAGCCAACAACTCTCGTGCGCCGTGGCGCAGTGGGTAGTGTGTCGGAACACTAACAAGTTTTTCCACGGTCCCACCTCTCGCGAACGTTTGACAAACGTCCGAGAGTATTGTTGTCACGAAAAAACTTCTCAAAAACAAAATAAGAATTGTCCTTCGGATACGGCATAGAATACGGATAAGGTAGGTCCCTTCCATTCGTGCAAAAAATATAATACACACAACACGAGAGGTAGTGAGAAGCTAGGTCGAGGCCCTTCATCGGCTGTTGCGTATGCGTATGTATGTATGTACGTAACAACTCTATACAAATAAGTCCATTTTCTGGATTATCCCAGAGGCCCATGGTCTATAGAAGCCGCTCTAAAAAACCGAGTATGTACGGTCCCATAATCCGAATCCAGGTCTTTCAGTCTTTCAGAAAGAAGTTCATGCTCAAGACTTCGCCATGATGTCAGGTAGTCAGGCATCAAGCTCAAACTACTATGGGCGTACCTTAATCGGACTAAAAGACTAGACCAGAATAACAAAATCACCTACTATTTAGTACCAAAAGAAGAAACAGTCAATGAAATGGCAACAAAATGCTCGGGAACTGTTCTTGGTGGACCGGAACATTTTGAAAGCTGGGACCAAATGCAAGAGGAACAAAAGAGCTAACCTTTATGATGAACTCTCCGAACTGAGACAGACTAAAGACCTTCTCGAAAACTAGATGGGAAGAGGAGTAACGCATGCATAGCCATAAGTAAGAGGATGCATCACCCTAGGGGGGAAATACTACCCCAACCTCACAATGAATATGGATCACGGATCCAAAAAGGAAGAGACATTTACCCCTAGGTAAATGGGTAGATCAGATTCAAATAGTCCAGTTCATTAAGATGGTTGGACTGGAAGATGTACTCTAGCTCGAGTATTCCCACCAACTAGACTCAAAGATGGGAGAGCACAATGATCCTGCAGACCTTCAACCCATCTGTTTTTTCATCTGTGGATTTTAAATGAAAAGAAAGTGCACGACTGGGTGGAGCAAACGACTTGGGTGAAAGGACACATAGGGATCGAAGGAATTGGAAGGTGAACGCACTAGTCCATCGAAGGTCAGCCGTGGTCTGGAACCAATGGCGTCATTTTCGAAAATGACAAATGATCGTCAAAATTATCGTCATGGAACCAAATCGTACATATAAGCAACCTCCATTTTCAAACACATGCAAACGCAATTTTATGCATATGACCTCTTTGAAAATGACCGATTTTTGCACAAGGCAGAGGAATGATGAAGGGCTAGATCGTAAGCTAGTACACTGAACGCCATAAGTCGTGATCTACTGAGGCCAAATGTAAAAAAAAAACACTAAAATGGCAGAAAGTTCTAACAAACGAAAGATTCTGGATGGTTAGTTACAATGCTAATACGGCGTGGCATCTTTTGGCGCCACCTGAAGAAGGTGATACCAGTTGACTATGCCTGGACGAAGCTCGTCATTATATACTCGTAGAAGAAGAGAAGTAAAGTTGGGTATAACTGCTTGGAAAATCAGAATAACAGCCAAATAACCTTCGAACAAAGGCAGAGAGTATCTGTAACAAGAATGAATCGTAAAATAAAAATGAAAGGTAGTCCAAAAAGTTAGTCTGATGCGATGCATTTCAAAATATGTATGTAATTCAAAACTCATTCAGCAGTTTTTGGCCCGTTTCATACATATTCGTACATTCTTGTAAGTAGGTCGTGTCAGATATACGTCACGAAACTCAATTGGAACGACATAAATGTTAAATGCGGGACGCCAGATACACCAAAGTGTACAGAAATAAATGCAACGTTTCACGCTATTCATCTGGCATCGGATACCCGAAGTCGGACACAAGATTTTCACACATATCCGATGTCGGATATAAGGTTCTCGCAAAATAATTAGATGCTGTATTGAATTGATGTCGTGTAATCTGGAGTGGAATCCTCTAAGGAGATAGTTGATTGTTGAAGATCAAAATCATCACTATTGCTCTCTCTAAGGTGACCATCAGCGTGATAATCACCTTTTTTCGATAATTTTTGTGTGACTTTGCGATCGTTTTACGGAGAGCTAACAAAGTGTGATCATCAATTTTGACTGTCAAAAGTGTGACTATCAACTGTCACCTTAGAGGATTCCACTCCTGTATTTGTGTCGGGTATCCGGTGATGGACAAATATGAACGCTTTCTTTCAGTTCTGTACGTTTCGAACTGGACACACGACATCATGTATGCCGAAGATGTGGAGGCAATCAATTTAACAATTCCTGATTTGGACCTCCTCAGGAGATGTCGCTTTCAGCAGGACTTTATTCACATGACTTCTAATGTATTTCTAAATTGCTAACAATATCATGTACTTTCTGCCTTTAAGTGATCTATTTCCCTTCGCATTACAACCTACGTGTACATGTTCAATGAAAACTCAAATGAATGTCCTCATTCGACTAAATGATCCAACACAAACTGTCGTTCCTACAGAATAACTGATAACTAATCAAATACCAGAAGTAAACTGCTTCAAGAGAGCACCCGGCGTACTAAGTCGCCTTGGTGAATCTTCCTCGTCACTGGTTTGATCTGTCCGACCAAACGAATGTATTGACGCCGATTTTTTAAGCATTCGCGGCGCCATAAACTCAATCCCCACACTAGAGACATCACTCAAATCGCCGCAATCTTTACTGTGATGTCTATGTCGGAATTTTCGTAGTTTCCTGATTTTGTGAAAGTCTGGTGTATCCCACTTCGTCATGCCCAAGTACAATTGCTGAAACAACGGCGTTTGTGATCTACTGAGCGAACTCGTCGAGCATTTCGTGGCACTATCCACCGTCAAATAGTTATTCGAAGCATATTTCTGATGATATTCATCGAGTAGGGCTTGAATCTGAGCCACCCTATCTACTCGTAGCCCTTTGATTTTATTTGCATTTTTCAATAGAATGAAATCAATTTCTATTTTAAATAAAACAAAAAAAAAAATACATACCCTGGTCGTTGAAGTGTTTCTCGTAATCCGCTTCGGACCACTGTGTCTCGTGTGATATTTGTCCTGTCGCACTGGCATCGACACTCGGATTCGCCCCTGAATTACTGTTCGAACGCAATAGCAATGCCGAACAGCGCAAGGAGAGCTCCAGGGCATCCATCCAACATTTACCAGCAGCTTGACTAGGAGCTCGAAAGATTAGGTAGGCAGTTGGTAAAGGTTGAACGACTGCACCTATAAAATTAAAAAATAAAAAAATAAAATAAATTAATTTCAACATGTTGGGCACTGATGATAGATTCTACAACCTATGGTCTCCTTGTCTGGTCCTCGTGGTGCCCATATTGATTGTTCGAGTGGATGGAAGAGTTTAAAACAGAAACCATCCTTTTTACTTGGGCGCTCGATGACTTGACAAGATGTTAGTAAAATCGTTCCCACCCAATGGCTGCTCTTTGTCTTCGGACTTTTATAGAGCAGCAACAAACCTGGCTTAAGAACACACCATAGTTTCGTCCATGACTTTAGTGTACCGCGAACCTGCGAATTAAAAAGAAGAAAATGGTTTTAAATTTCAAATTTTCTTCTTAGGTATAAAACGAAAAAGTCCTAGAGCCCACCAGTCTATACACAAACAACAATGTCACCTTATACTGGGTATTAGGTCCCATAGGAATAAGATGGTAATGAGGAAGTTGACAGATGGGTCAAATTGGCGACAAGCTTGTTCGTAACGCAAAACACTTTGGCGAGCGGAAGGACACATTTAAGGGAGGCTACAAAGAAAAGAACATAAAAAGAAGCAACTCTACAGGGAGCTAACGAAACTAATGCTAGCAAAAGCACTCCTCTAGAATTTGAACAAGGAAATGCCTTAGCTTGCATCAATTTGTTTCGAAATTGGTAGCCCGTAATACCTCTGGGAGGTGTCGATGTCGTCACTTATTCCAGGTACAGTCTGCAGGTATCAATATCGATTTTTCAGGTGATACCTGAAATTAGCATCCTTTCAACATCTCAGCCACTTGAGTCTTACGATATTGGAACGTCACAGTGAGCTGGTACCATGTACTATCCATCTATCTTGTTATAAGATTTTCTTCAGTCTTTCACTGCCTTGGATGCGATGGATCTGATGGGTGTCTGACTGTCAATATACATATATATCTTAACCGTCAGCCAATCCACAGACTGCCCAGGTCTTCTGAAAAGACTCCGGCACCGACTCCGTACCTGGTTTTAGACTCATGAGTGCAAATTTACTGTGCTACATTGTGAGCATTGCGATGCGTACAACAGTCCGTCCAGTATAGAGTATCTGAATTATTGATATGATTTTGACATTTCTAGTACGTTGTTCTCTCTATTGTTTGGAGTTTCTCTTTTTTTATGTTGAGCTGGTGATCAGTTATTTACCGACAATGTCAATTGCGAACAAGTGCAGCTTGAAGCGTCGCTGTACTCGTGCTACCCATTAAGCTGTTCATATTAGTTTCAAACTAGAATTTCTTTCCGGGGCGGTCCAATACACTCTAATTTACCTACCTCTAATCGATCTAACCTCGGTAGATAGTGTAAAACCAGTGTATTATGTTCGGCTTCAAACCAAACCGATGCGGCCTACCATCTTCTACCAGAGTTCTTTAGGAGGAAGTCCCATAGTAAAAGGTAGAGCATTCTCTCTGACGGGTCCTTCGGCGGGCTAGTAACCCTTAGCATTCATTTTGTCTATTATAACAACGTATACAATCAAAAAATCGAACTACACCCTCAGAATGAAAATCTACATTTTCATACAACCCCGCCATTCTGCAGAACGCTTTCTGCGTGAACTTCACTACAATACATGGAATGCAATGCTAGGAACTCCATACTCTCCCAGATTTTGGTAGACTAAATTCACTTTTCTGACCTGTTTCGTTTTGTTTTTCCCCATTTTAATTTCTTTACGATTTTATATTTTGGTAAATGAAACAAAGCCTTTTTAACATATTTAGGTTTCTAATTTCAACAAATTGAAAACAAGATGTAAGAATAATCATTGTACATTTCGCGATTTTTATTTGCAGTCAATTGCTTTGTTCTTCATTCGATCATCTTGTAAGGGGCGTCCCAAATTGAACGGCGGATTTTTTTTTTTTTTTTTTTTAAAGGAAACCCAAATCCCAGAGCACTCAGACTCTCCGGTCCATTGTACTACCAGGCAGGAACCTTTCTTTGGTGCAGTGGTTGGAAAAACTTCGATGTAATTCGTTTTTCCTTTTATACTTGGGTGGCCCATGATTGCTGTTCCCCGCTGGGGCTTGAACCTGCACACATCGGTTAACGAGCAAACACATTACCCACTGCACCATTGCCACCCCCCTGAACGGCGGATTTAGTTTTAAAATAGAAAAACGCTTTTTGCACTTTAACCAAATAATTTTTATTGAATGTTCAAGTAATTGTTGCGCTTAATTATGAAAAATTACGTCGTTCAAATAATAACCCTTACTCAATGACGTGTTTGCCGTAAAGTTCTCAATGACGTGTTTGCAGATTGTCTGATCCATTTGACCGATGACGCGCCGGATTAAATTGTTCAGTTCAACTGTGATAACTACTGTTCGATCAAGCTGATGTGACACATCATGAAGATCATTCAACGGGTATTAAGTGATCGACTGCAAAAAATAATACGGTTATCTGATGATCAGTGTGGATTTGTCGCAGGTAAATCAACCACAGATGAAATCCATAGCACCATAATGCAAAAACATCGTGATTCCTTAAGGGATTTGTACATATATTTTGCATTGGTTGACTTTGAAAAGCATTCGACAGACAACCACGAGATCTGATATAGGTAGCGTTAAGATATTGAGGGGTACCAGAAACCTATGTACAGATAATCATGGACATATAGGAAGGAGTAAGGATATACGTAAGAGTAAGATGCCACGTTGGAGTAACTGAAGAGTCCCCAATCAAAGTCAGGGTGCACCAGAAAAGTGTCTAAATCCTTTCCTCTGTATTGCCGTCCTTGACTATCTGCTTGAAGGTAAATTGACGGACCCCAAAGTTCAACAGTTATTCTTGGAGCCATCGTAAGTGAGGATCCTACGTCACTGCAACGAGCACTTTACGTATGGCTGGATGTTTTGGGAGGAAATGGATATCACATTAGTCCAACAAAGTTTGAGTACTTGTGCTACCCATTCTCTGATCCACTCAGGCCTATTCCAGACATTTATTTGAATGGAACAGTGCTTCCCAAGTACAAATATCTGGGGATCTATGATCATAGCGAAGCAACCCGTGATGACGACATCAATCATCACGTAAGCGTAAGGTGGATGAAGTGGCGAGATAACTCCGCTACCTTAGGTTTTCGAAAAATGCCCACTAAGCTTAAAGGAAATCTCTACACCGCCGTTGTGCATCCACCACTCACATACGATTCACAAAATTGGATAATGTACATAATGTACAAAAAGTATGAGGGTAAATGAACGGCAGCTGAGATGAAAATACTTGGCATGACAGCAGGAGTGACAAAGGTTGATCGAATAAGAAGTTCGAAGATCCGTGGAAGCCTTCACTTCCAAGAAACCATCTCACGAGATCGCATCTCCTGGATCGCACAAATGCAACTACACCAGCATTTGATTTGTTTCAGTAACGAAGTGATCCATAATCGAGAGGCCTGCGGATATTTTCTGAAGTCAAACCAGGCTAACCCCCCCACAGGCGGATCAGTACAAATGCAGTGAATTATGGAGATTATGGAGACTCCTCGAGTTCAGATCATAAACCTCGCCGAAATGGGAACAAAAAGAAGAAGATACTGGGGCAATTATCTACTTCGTAAGCTCGCCTTTTTTCATTCAGCATTGCATTTATTTGACTTACTATGGCATGCTATTAAGCAAATAAATTTCGCACTTAATTATAAATGCAAACCAATAAATTAAAAACACCGCAAAATATAAGTTTTATTTTTGTGTACATAATCTTAAAGATAATCCAGTTTAATTCTAATGGCTTTTTCCTACATTCACTACTAAAAATCAACAATGATTAAGTAATGAAAATAGGTAGTTATGGTAACTTTACACATAGAATAAAAAAATGATATAAAAATAAAACTGCCTAGCAGCACCCTGAATAAAAAAAAAAAAAAAACTAAGCAATTACGAACCACAATCAACTAAAATAATTAGTACACACCAGCAACCAAACCAACTTCCTCCTCAATGGTTTCGTATATAAAAATTCTGTCAAATAGACAAACGCCAAAATGAAGAAGAAGCCATGAGGGGAATTGATCTGGAAGTGGAATTGCTAAGAATATTGTGTATCTGAATAAATCAAATGGACTTCGCACAACATCCAAGGTAAAATAAAACACAGAACTAACTGCTTATCTACGCAAAACTTCGTTGCAATTATTTTTCACCCAAAATTAAGTTTAAGATAATTTGTATATTATTAACGTCGGGGCGGCGCGAACGCCATCCCCGGCTACCAAAAATTACACGCACGAGTTATTCGCATTAGGAATAATCGCGGAGGTCAACCCAGCCGAAGGTGCAATGGCCAAGTCTCGCCCCGGGGGAACCGCCTTAATGATCACGGTAACCCCTACGCCAGGTAAGTATGCTTAATGCCGCTCTCACTCAACTATCTATGAATTTCTCTGTAAGAAACAACTGTGAAGTATAAGAATGAATGAAATAAAATCTTTCTCTCAATGATCGTATGAAGTTGGAATAAAAAAAAAAAAAACAAATTGTATGCGCACACAATTCCGGCGAATGACACGATCAAAACAGAATTCAAAATAAGTGTACTGTGTACGTACACGCCATAAGTTAGACGATTGTGATGCTGATAGACGTAAATAGAATAAAATTTTGTAAAGATTTAGACAGATTCAAAGCAAGGCGGAATGGTCGTGCTATGGTGATATGCGGTGCGGTTATGTTTCTAGTCGTAATAGGCGCGTGTGTATATTATATTTGTTCGTGTATACATACGACTACATATGTTTTTCCATAAATTTATTTATCGAATCGTTGAATTAAAGAAGAGCGGCATGATTTAAGAGTGAATTTCAATTGTTGGTCCATAATCGTTTCTATGTTAAATACAGTGAGCGTCAAAAGCAAGTTAACAGTCGTTTTTCTCGTTTTGTTTAAATTGTATTTGCAGATGTAATATAGAATTATTATATAACTGCAAATTTCAGGCGTCAAAAATAAGTTAACCGTTTGGCAGCACTTCAATAGTCAATTCCTGCATCCAAATCAGGGAATTCCCCGTTTTGTTGTACATACATACATATGTTATCGTTAACTGACGAAGATCTTAACAAAAAAAAAATGATTTCACATTCAGTTCTTGTAGTGAGAGTCCAAAGTTAAGCGGGAGAGTTCAAAATTTAAAGAAGTAAGAGTTTTTACCTCTTCAATTACCTATGCGCAAGCAAATATCTTTGAAAACTCGAAAAATTACTCAGCCAAATGCGGAAAAAATTCATAACTGGTGGAGACTTCAATGCAGAACATACTGGAGATCCAGACTAAGGACGAATAAAGGTAATGAACTTTAAAGCGCAATAAAGGAAATCGGGTGCGAAGCAATATTTACAGGAAAACCGACGTTTTGGCCAACTGATCCAGCAAAAATACCAGATATTATCGACTTCTTCGTTGTCAAAAATATTTCAACTGAGTTTTTATATATAGAGGATAGCCAAGACTTAAGCTTGGATCATTATCCGGCTCTACTTACCTTAAGTAAAAATATTAATCAAAAGGAAGACAACCCAATACTCATTAATAAACGCACAGACTGGACAAGCTTTAACCCTAGAAAGATAATCATATTTTTTATGACGTAAAAGATAATCATACGTCTCAGAGACGTATGGCACTTTTTTAATGTATTAATGGAAACCCATGAGCTTTTTATAAAATATTAATGTTTTATTTATTAATGAAATTCATATTAAGAGAAATGAAGTTATGGTTCAGTAAAAATAAAAATTAATTTAAACAATAAAAACAAGAAACTTAAACTCCATTGCCAAAGGATATTACATTTTTTTGCGCGCTATACGTCTGGCAGACGTAGATTATCTTTCTAGGGTTAAACTAAGCCTTGAAGACAAGATAGCATTAGCTATACCACTACGATGTAAAGAACAACTAGATGCAAAGCTTGAAAAATTTATTAAAGATCAATCAGAAAAAGGCTTAACGGAAACGACTATCCTCTAGAAATCAAACAATTTATTTATCAAAAATGAAGAGCGAGGAAGAAATGACAACATGCCAGAGCTGCGCAGGACAAAAATAGACTGCACAATCTTTCGCAGCAAGTCAAAAGATCCATGAAATAATTAAAAAATGAATCCATCTGTCTTTACATAAGAAAACTCTCAAATGAAACTAATTCAGAATAGTCTCTCTGGAAAGCCACGAGGCCAATTAGATAAGATTCTCCCAATCAGAATTCAAGATAGGAATTGGGGTGGGGGCAGCGAACAAGAAGCTCAAAGATCCGCAGAACATTTTGAAGAAATTTTTTCAACGAAATCCAGGTGACACCGACGACCTGCTCGACGATGTACCAGAACAAGAGATAAGGAAATTTAACCAGCCGAAGATTAAAATGAAATAAAAATATCTATAAATGCAAGAAAAGCCACAGGCTTCGAATTCAAAACTGAAGATATTCTGAAATAACTTCCTGTAAAAGCAATTTTGAGAACCGCGTTCAATTATGGACATGCCACAATTATGGAAAGAAGCTAATGTAATAATTATTGCAAAACCTAGGAAACCACCTCAAGAAGCATTATCTTATAGGCTAATATTCTTACTGCCTCTAATGTTAAAACTGTTTGAAAGACTACTACTCGAAAAAGCACTGGAAGAGAAAAAAGTTTATTCTACAGTCTTCCTGGATGTGGCGCAAGCATTCGATAAAGTTTGGCACGAAGGACTGATCTACAAACTAAAAAAGGCTTCTCCTAAACAACATACAAAGATCACGGAATCCTATATTGCAGACAGATACTTCCGTATAAAAGAACAGAATGCGTATTCGAAACTGAGGGAAATTAGAGCAGGTGTGCCTCAAGTAAAGCAGGTGTGCCTTGGACTAGTACCCTACCTTTTATAAATATACTTATGACATCCCATCACTAGAAAATAACACAATTGTTACATTTACGGACGACACAGCCGAATTGAAATCCAAAACTGGACAAGGGAATGGTGCCTCAATTAAATCAGTCTAAATCTGTACATGTAGATTTAACAAACAAAAAGATTGAGCATATCCCAATACTTATTAATAACCAAGTTATAACTACTGTTCGATCAAGTTGATGTGACACACCATGATGATCGTTCAATGGGTATTAAGTGGTCGACTGTAAAAAATAATACGGCGATCTGACACGGTGTCTCCACGAGCCACAAGTCGTGCTTGGGCATATGTCCGACATCTGTCAGACGATGCTCAGACAGCTGCCATATTTTAACGGGTGGGCAGTTCATGTCTGAATATTTCACTGAAGCTGGAGCTCATTTTTGCACTCAAAGCAACTGCAAAATAAACAAGAAAAAGAGCAAAAACGAAGAAAATGTCGATTCTGGCCAAATTCTTACGTTTTCCACTCGGTTGTGACTGAATTTTGTTCAAAGTGACTGCTCATGCCCAACTCCATGGCAGGCATGGATGGCAAGCGATAAATCTAAATATACATGTCAGGGCATGCAAACATGAAGACATAATGCGGTCTCCATGAGACATTTTAAAGACAAGACATATGCCCAAGCATATTCTGCATATCTATGGCACAGTACCTTTCGAATAATATAAGTTTTATCTTCCTTTATAAAAAATTCTGAAAAAACGTACGATAAATTTCGTGTTTACGTACTAAATATATGTATAAGATCATAAATTAACACTGTTACCTATTTATTTATTTAATCTTTTTTAACCAATGAATTCCTATATGTTTATTTAATATAATGAATACTTTATCAATTAATTTATTATTTTTCCTTTATGCTTAAGTTGTTGAAATGAATGACTATTTGCAGCAAACAGATTGAAGCCAGTGCGGCCATCCGTCTAAAAGCCTCCTCTCAGTAGTCTAATTATCACATTGGCCACTCCCCGATCCTTGATCTTCTTAATTTCACCCACGTTAACACGGACTACACCCCAACAAAACTGAGATTTGACCGAAATTTCTGTACGAGCATCCCTGAACGGGATGAGTGGGACAGCTCTCCCCCTGTCGATGGTAGTTTGGTTTCTTTCTTCACAGATGGTCCTGAGACCGAAGGTGGGGTGGGTTGTGGTGTTTTCTCCGAAACGCTAAACCTGAGCATCTCGCTCCGCCTTCCTGATCATTGTAGCACTTTTCAGGTGGAAATCATGAAGATTAAAAAAAACCCTGTCCTGGCTGAAGTGTAATGTATCATCTGTTAGGCATATAAGCATTTCCACTGACAGTCAAGCAGCAATCAAGTCCCTGGAATTGTGCTCCTTCACTTCAAAAGCCACCTTAAACTGCCGTTTATCTCTTACAGAGATGACCGAGCAGTTCAACATTTACCGATGCTGGGAGCCAGGCCACAGGAACATTCCAGGAAACTGCAGGGCGGAAGGGCTCGCCAGACAGGGCTTTTTTTTTTTTCATTTGGCGCAACAACTCTTTAAGTGCCAGGGCCTAGCTTCTCGCAACCACTCATGTTGTGTGCGTTACATTTTTCACACGAATGGAAGGGACCTACAGTTTAATGCCGAATCCGAACGGCGATTTGAGAAGCTTTTTCGTGACAACAATACTCTCGGATGTTTGTCAGGCGCTCGCGACTGCGTGTACTGACGACACAGTACACATAGTATTACAAAAATTAAGAACACAATAGGAATATAAGTTGTTTGCCTTTCGTTTATGAAAATTGTGCTGATTGGAATAACTTCACACTGCACATTGAGATTCGAATCGAACCAGTTAAATTTCAAATCTACCACCCTTTTTTTTCTAAATCTACCACAGTTTTAAATTCGTAAGTCCCAACACTGCAGTCGCTACATTACATGTAAGCATCTTCTAAAGCTGAACGCTATTAGCAAGACCACAGATGGGCAAACGGCTCAACGTGTCACATGTCGTTGTCCTCACTGGACACTGTCTTATAGGCCCAACATGCCAAAAGACTTGGCCTCTTCTCCACCGATTTCTGTAGGAGCTGTAGGGTCGAGGAGGAGGAAGAAACCATCCATCACCTCCTATGCTATGCACTTGTCCAGCCCTGTCGGATAAAAGAATGCTCCATCTAAGAGCCCCCTTCCTTGAAGACCTCGGCTATCTGGCGCCCTTACGCGTCATGAGCATCCATCGCTTTATCGAAAGCTCCGGTTGGTTTTGTTAGTCCTGAGTGGCCTAATGGTTGATCCTTGGTAAAACAAAGGACCTTTCCTGGACAGCCGATCTAGCGCCTCCACTTGACCTCATTCATTCATTCATTTTCAATGGCCCGCTAATCCTTCATGAGGGTCGCGGGGGTAGGATGCTCAGGTGGACTCTCCATCCTTCTCGATCCTCCGCCATTGACTCCAATTCATCAGGGGGAATCCCTAAGCGGCTCCAGGAGAGATGTCGGACTTGATCCAACCATCTATTTCTAGGCCTACCTGATGGCACGGCAACCATGGCGCGTCTTGGAAGCCGGTCTGGGGGCATACGCACTACGTGACCAAACCATCGAAGCATAGATCGTTCCGTTCGGAGAAGTAGCTGCTCAACGTTGAGCGCCTCGCTTACTCTGGTGTTGCGCACTCGATCCCTACGAGTTATTCCAACAACACCGCGAAGGAACCTCATTTCGGCAGCTTGTATCCGCGATCTAATTCTTTCGGTCACTACCCAAATTTCATGACCATAGGTGAGAGTTGGAACATACACAGAGTTAAAAACCGATAGCTTAGCTTGAACACTAAGTTCGGCCTTCCTTATAACAGATTGGCCAAGCTCTCTCAAAATTGATCCAGCCTGACCAATTCTACAGGATAACTCGGCATTGCTCCTCCCATCACTCGTGAATAAAACCCCGAGGTACTTAAACTTCTCCACCTGCTTCAGTGGGACTCCACTAACATGCAGAGTGCACTGAATGGGTTTTTTTTGGAAACGACCATTACTTCCGATTTGTTCACGTTGAACAAATCATCCGCAAAGAGCAGATGACTAATCCTTAGGTCTCCCACTTTGAAACATTCCCTGCCACGGCTGCGCTGTAACATCCAATCCATATATACAATGAAGAGGAAAGCTGACAAAACGCACCCCTGGCGGAGTCCAACGCCCACAGTGAAAGGTATTGATTTAGCACCGTTTATCCGAACATAGCTTCTACAGTTTGTATATAAAGACTGAATCGCCCTTAACAGGGAACCAGCAATCCCGTACTCCTGCAGAACACTCCAGAGTTTGCCTCGAGGAACCCTATCATATGCTTTTTCCAAATCCACAAAACAAGTGTAGACAGGTTTGGCATATTCCCAGGCCTTCTCAAGAACCATTCTGAGAGTGAACAACTGGTCGGTTGTGCTTCTGCCGGGACGAAAACCGCACTGCTCATCCCCCAAACTGTCCTCAACCACAGCTCTGGAAAGCTTTTCTAGCACCTTTGCGAAGACTTTTCCAGGGAGACTTAAAAGAGATATACCCTTATAGTTTGCGCAATCTCTTTTGTCCCCTTTTTTAAAAAGAGGAACTATCACCCCCATTTGCCAATCACCAGGTGCTTCACCGCATTCCCAGGCCACTTTAATGACACGCGAGAGCCATTGAACTCCCTCTTTACCTAAAGCCTTGAGCATTTCTGGCCGAATTTCATCCACACCAGCAGATTTGCCAACTTTTAGCGCTTTGATCGCCAAAGTTACTTCCTCTACCGTAGGACTACTTTCCGCCCAACTCTCGACCATAGGTCTGTCATCTTCGGTGCCCTGTTCGGGATTGAGCAATTCTGAAAAGTGCTCGCTCGATCTGCGTAAGATGTCCTCCTCATTGGAAAGAAGTCTACTGTCTTTGGATTTGACTCCTTCAACGATATTCAACTTTCTTCCTCTGAGTCGGCGGACGGTCTGCCAGAACATCTTATTTGCAGATCTGTGGTCACGTTCCAATTTCTCACCAAACTCCTTCCAAGAGTGTTCTTTCGCTGTTTTCACAGCTAATTTGCAAGTTCCTCGCGCCTCAGTGTACCGATTTCGAGAATCGGAGTTCCCCAAGTGAATCCACACCTTAAAGGCTCTCTTCTTCTCTCTGATGGCTTCTTGAACTCCGGGCGTTTTAAACCAAGCAGTTCTTTTCTCACCACCAGCCGCCACACCAAGCCGCTTCACTCCACAAACATCTCCCGCAGAGGCAATAACCGCTGTTGAAAACAGTTGCCATTCTTCCTCTACATTTGATGGAACAGTTGGAATTCGCTCAAACCTCTCAGATATTTGCCGCGCAAATGTCTCCTGCAACCTCTCCCATCATATGCGTGTAACCATCCTTGGTTTACGCTTTGGTAGGGGAGGCACTCTCTCGCTAAGATACAATTTGCACAGCACTAAGTGATGATCAGTTGACAGTTCGGCCCCTCTCAATACGCGAACATCACAAACCATTCTCTTCAGACACGATGGTACCACAAAGAAATCGATCAGCGACTTCTGCTGAAGACTCTGACGGTACCACGTGTATTTGTGAATGTCTTTGTGCGGAAAGATAGTGTTCATGATGGATAAGCCATTTTCACAACAAAAATCCAACAACCTCTCTCCGTTCGCGTTTTGATCAGGATCACCGTTCCTCCCAATCACACTCCCCCATGTCATTACATCAACACCCACATGAGCATTGAAGTCACCCATCAGGACAAAAGAATCCATATCTGCAACCTTTTCAAGGGCTTTCAGGGCCTTTTCAACTTCATCTAAGAAAGCTGCGTACTCTGACTGAAGGTTCGGTGCATACACCTGCACCAATGCCAGAGTTGATCTTTAAGATCGCAACTCTCCCTCCTAATGGTATCCACTCCAATACTCTGTCTGTCAACCTGGGACTTGTGAGTATTTCCACTCCCGCCCGAGCAGACATTGAGGGTGCGACTCCTGACAGGAAGAGCTTCCACCCACCCGAAAGGTCCACAATTTTAGAACCTCTCTGCTTTGTTGAAGAGACGCCAACTATATCTAGCCGGCTTTTAACATCCTCCCCAACAAGCTCAAGATCCTTCCCTGTGAGCGATGAGACGTTCCATGTGCCTATCCTAAGTCGATGCCGTTGTCGAATCTCAGAGAGTCCATCTGTGCCCCTATCGGTGCACAGCGCGCGCTCACCCCTTGACCCCCGTAATGGTTCCCGAGACCATTGACAGGAAGCTCGTAGCCATTTCAAGTTTGACCCGGCCGGCTGCCGAGCGGGACAAGCCGACCACCAGACGCTTGCATCCACCTGACCTAAGTTGTTGAATTAATAATATTTTTTATTATGTTTTTTTTTTTATAATATTTGTATTGTTGAAACTGAATGATATAAGCTTATAAGGCAAAAATAAAGAAAATTAACAAACATTTCTATTTTGCTACATTTTCTTTGAAAATGATACATTTTTATTGTCAAGTACGCTACATTTGCTCTGAAAGAAGCAAAGGAAAGTTCTGAAAATAATTGAATGATAAATTGCGAAATGGCCCATAAGACTTCGCACACCTGCACTAATATAAAATCAAATCGCACAGCTTAAAAACAGAAACTAGCAGTTGTCTGAATAAATATCTGAACAAATATTCATTGCAAACAATTCGCAAGCAAGATGAAGTACAACGGGTAATATATATATTATTTACGTCGGGGCGGCGCGAACGCCATCCCCGGCTACCAAAAATTACACGCACGAGTTATTCGCATTAGGAATAATCGCGGAGGTCAACCCAGCCGAAGGTGCAATGGCCAAGTCTCGCCCCGGGGGAACCGCCTTAATGATCACGGTAACCCCTACGCCAGGTAAGTATGCTTTATGCTGCTCGCATTCAACTATCTATGAATTTCTCTGCAAGAACTAACTGTGAAGTATAAAAACGAATCGCAATTCACTCACCAGCAATCGTCTTGTATTCCAAAGAGACTATCAAAACGAAACTAGAAATAATGTGTATACGTCATATCTCAGCTCATATCGTTTAGCGTGCGTTACATACACTGTACACGTCATACTGCCAGTCATGAGAAAGATACAAAAATGGATTTCGATTCAAAGTGAGATACAATCGTGATGATGCTGTATTGGTTTGCTGCCGATCGTGTAGCGCGCAGATAACAGATTAGCGCGTGTATTATATTTTATTATTTTCTTTTTTTAATCGAATCGTTGATTGAAATGTGAACGGCAGCGTGGTGAGTTTAATATGATTTATACGGAAATGCCAGATGTCTGTCTATAGACTTTCCTTGAACCATTAACTTTCTATCTTTTGTAAACATTTACTTTGAGAGACAAACAACAACAACTTCGAAAAACCAGAAAATTAAGAAATCATTGTAAACGATCCTTGATGTGATCTTGTGATTTTGTCTACCGAAATATAGGCTAAATGTTAAGTAAACAGAGAGAGATGAGTAGTCTATTTGTGAACATAATGTATACGTATGATCATCGTGTGTTAATTAACAAAACAACTCAATAAAAGTGCAAAGAATTTTATTTATTTTTAAAATAATTTAGCAGCAACTAGAGCTTCTGTTGACGATCTATTGCAATATTCGTAAACAATCATTTTTGATATTTTTTTGCATCGGAATTAAGTGAATATGGTTACACAACTTGTTGGTGTTCCTCTTGTAGATGTTGTTAGATGGGTTGTTGTACATTTAATGATCTTTGTATGAAATTCGCAAGACACGAAGATGGCGTAATCCGCAATGACGATTTTATAGACTGTGGTGGACTATGTCATATCAGGGCAAAGAAATTAGGAAGTCTAGTATCGAATTTTATGACTTAATTGAGTAAAGTAATATTTATAATGTTCATGATCGTAATTTGAATTCAATTTAAGTCGATAAGGAAGTTGGAAATAATTGCGGTTTCGAATATTTAATTGTATTTTCTTTAAAGTGCGTGTAGTTTGGCACGTAGAACGTGAAGTTTATTGTCATGTGCATTTAGAACAGAGATAACCAGCTTTGAAAGTTTGGAGATACATAAACTTGACCAAGGGCTATAATCAGTGTTCAATGAACTCATTATTTAAATTCGCTGCCAAGAAAAAGTCAAATAACAAAGCGAATGTGCATGGACAGCTTGAATCCTTAGATTTAAATATAGTACATATCCTTTGTCGCAAACGCCAAAAATAAGGGATGATTAGAAAAAACTTTAATCAGATATACAGGGTGGGCCACCTACAAGTTTCTTTTAAAAAATGCAATAAAATGAACAAAATGAAATTTTTTCCATGTATTATGGCTTTATTAGTAAGAGAAAACATTCCCATTAATTATGGAACACAACATCGTTCAAGTGGCTGCCTCGGCTGGCCTCGCAGTAGCGCATTCTATCACTCCAATTTTCCAAGACCTTGTTGATGGTTTCGGGCTGTAGCTCACGGATTGCTTGGATGATATTGGCCTTAAGTGCTTGAATCGTTTCCGGATTGTTGGCATAACATCGGTCCTTCACGGTTCACAAAAAAAAAAGTCCAAAGGGTTCAAATCGCAGCTCCGAGGCGGCCAATTGACATCGCCAAGACGGCTGATAACACGATTTGGGAATTTGGTGCGCAAAAAACCGATTGTGGCATGGGCTGTGTGGCATAGCGCGCCATTCTGCATGAACCAGAGGTCGTCCAAATCCATGTCTTCAATTTCAGTAAAAAAAACAAGTCGTTAACATGGCTCTGTAACGCCCACCGTTGACCGAAACGTTCCCAGCCTCATTTTCGAAGAAAAATGGTCCAATGATGCCACCACTCCACAATCCGCACCAAACTGTCACTCTCTCTGGATGCATTGGCTTCTCGACAATAACGTGCGGGTTTTCCGAGCCCCAGATGCGGCAATTTTGGCTGTTAACGTAGCCGCCGAGATGAAAATGTGCCTCGTCAGAAAATATGATTTTTCGCCCAAAATCGTTGTTCAATTCAAGCTGCTCTAAAGCCCAAACTGCGAAGCGATAACGAAGCGGATGGTCGTGCGCTTTCAATTGCTGAATCAATTGGACCTTGTAAGCGAATAATCCCAGATCTTTGTGCAGAATTCACCTCAGGTTAGTGCGTGAAATATTGAGCTGTTAAGATCGATGACGAGTTGATGTTCGTGAATTGAGTCTCACACTCTCGGCTACAACAGACACATTCTCGTCTGTGCGCACCGTACGACGACGGGGACCATGAGTGTTGTCCACTAGCATACCTGTCTCACGAACTTTTTGCACAAACTTGCGTACAGCAGGCGCGGTGGGTGCTTCATTTCGGCCAAAACTTATTTTCAAAAAACGCACTGTTTGGGCTACACAGCACTCACAACAGGTGCAAGGGTTTATCAAGAAGACGTGTTAGAGGGTGGTGTGAAGGGTTTAACCAACACCCTTTTTAATGGAGAAAGATGGATCTTGGACTCTGCTACGGCACACAAGACCAAGACAACGCAGGATTGGCTCACGGTCAATATTCCTGGTTTTATAGCAGCAGAAGATTGACCATCGGGAAATCCAGATCTGAATCCACAAGATTACTGTTTGTCGTCAGAATTGGAGAACATGGCCTGCAAGACTTTCACAGAAATTTGAAAAGCCTCAAACAAGCATTAATCGCAGCAGCGTCAATGATGTCCATGGAAACCGTGCGTGTCGCTATAGCCCAATGGCCACAACGGCTGAAAGTCTGTATTAGGGAAAAAACCAATCATTTCGAGTGACATAATTTTTTTCAAATAACCAATATTACAGTTTAATAAATGAAACAAATTTTAATACAAAAATTGTATGTGTTCTTTTTTTATGACGTTTTATTCAGGGTGAGCCAACGACAAGTTTATTTTTAAAAATGCAATAAAATGAACAAAATGAAATGTTTTCCAAGTATTATTGCTTTATTAGTAAGAGCAAACATTCCCATTAATTATGGAACACAAGGTCGTTCAAGTGGCTGCCTCGGCTGGCCTCGCAGTAGCGCATTCTGTCAAAATCGTATTGGGCGATTTTAACGCCAAAATAGGAAAGGAGAACGTCTTTGGTAGGGCAGTCGGTAAGCATAGCCTACACGGCACAACGTCTGATAACGGACTAAGGCTAATTGATTTCGATGTGGAGCGAAATGTCACCATAGCAAGCACATGGTTTCCTCATCTCGATATTCATAAGCAGACATGGCGGTCTAATGATCATGTAACGATCAACCAAATTGATCATATTGCGATCGACGCAAGGCATGCCTCCAGTATTCTGGATGTCCGGACCTTCCGAGCAGCCAACATAGACTCGGATCATTACCTTGTTGTAGCCAAGGTACGAATGCGGATATCCCAATCTGAGCAACAAAGAAGAATTACTGTGAGAAAATTTAACGTCGAAAAGCTACAATCGCAAGAGACCGCCAGACTCTTCGCTGAACGCGTATCCCGAAATCTCTCAATCACTCCTTTGCCACCAGCATCAAGTACCGAAGATCAGTGGCAACGCTGCCAACATGCCATCAGAAACGCCGCGACTGATGTGCTGGGTCTCGCTCGCCCACCACCGCGAAACCCCTGGTTTGACGAAGAATGCCGGCGAGTGCATGCATAAAAACAAGAGGCATATAAACCGGCGCTGCAAAGGAAGACAAGAGCTGCTCTTGAGCTCTACGAGCAAAAGAGACGGGAAGAACATCGGCTTCTCCAAAAGAAGAAGAAAGAGCATGAGAAGCGCGCGTTCGAGAATATCGAAAGTTTATACTCCAAGAACAATGTACGGAAGTTTTACCAAAAGGTAAAAAGAACGTGTCAGAGAAATAATACCCGTACAGAAACCTGTAGAGATGAAAATCGAAACCTCGTAGTAGAATCACAGTCGGTGCTGAGAATATGGAAAAACTACTTCTGCAGACTGTATAACGGCGACGAAGATCAACATCCTGCTGTCAGGCAGAATGAACCATTCAACATAGACGATGATAGTCAACATTTCCGTCCACCTGACCAAAACGAAGTGAGGATAGCAATATCCAAGTTAAAATCCAACAAGGCTGCTGGACCTGACGGCTTACCGGGCGAACTCTTCAAGGCAGCAGGGGATGAATTGGTAGAGTGCATACACCAACTCATTTCTAATATTTGGTCAAACGAGTGTATGCCTGATGAATGGAATTTCAGCATCGTTTGCCCGATCCACAAGAAAGGAGACCCCCTCAACTGCGCCAACTATAGAGGCATCAGTCTCCTCAACATCGCATACAAGATCTTTTCTGCGATATTGTGTGAAGGCCTGAAACCTTTTAGCAACGGCCTGATTGGGCCCTATCAGTGCGGTTTCAGGCCAGGAAAGTCCAACATCAATCAAATCTTCACACTTCGGCAGATCCTGGAGAAAACCCAAGAATTCCAAATCTTTATCGATTTCAAGGCCGCCTATGACAGCATCTATAGAGAAGAGCTTTATAGAGCCATGTCGAGTTTTGACATCCCTGCCAAACTTGTCCGTCTGTGCAGGCTGACGATGGAGAACGCTCGCTGCTCCATCAAGGTCGGTAATGACCGCACCGAGACCTTTGATGTCAAAAAAGGTTTTAGACAAGGTGACGCGCTGTCATGTGACTTCTTCAATATTATACTTGAACGGATTGTGCGGAACTCACAAGCCAACACCGGAGGCACAATCTATTACAAGTCTGCACAACTGCTTGCATACGCCGACGATATAGACATTATCGGAAGAACTCAGCGGGCTGTCACCGGTGCTTTTGCAAGCATTGAGGTGGAAGCGGCCAAAATGGGTTTGGCGATAAACGAGGGCAAAACCAAGTATATGCTGTCAACAAGAAGGGAAAACCAACATCGACGAATTGGACAAAACGTCACAGTGGGCAGCTATAACTTCGAGGTAGTAAGGGACTTTGTCTACCTTGGCTCTGCTATAAATTCTACAAACAAAATCAGTGCAGAAATCAATCGAAGAATAACTCTTGCCAATCGCTGTTTTTTTGGGCTTATAAGGCAATTCAACAGTAAAGCCCTATCTCGAACAACTAAGGAGACTCTGTATGAGACCCTGATCACCCCAGTCCTGCTTTACAGCGCTGAAACATGGACTTTATTAAAAGAGGATGAAGATATCCTTGGTCGCTTCGAGAGAAAAATTCTTCGTAAGATTTTCGGTCCCGTTTGCGTTGACGGGTTTTGGAGGAGAAGATTCAATCACGAACTATACGAGCTATAGAGCGAATGGACACCAACGCTCCGGCCCGCAGAGTCCTCGAATCTAATCCCGAGGGACGACGCAGTAGAGGGAATCATCGCCGTAGGTGGCGCGCACAAGTTCAAGGGGACCTCGACCAACTTGGAGTGTGCAATTGGAGGCAATTAGCTAAAGACCGAGCTAAATGGAGAGGCTTGTTGGTTGAGGCCCAGATTCACCCCGAACTGTAGCGCCACCTAATTAAGTAAGTAAGTGTTTCGCGAGCGAATCCCACAAGCAGATTAGTAGAAATGCAGTGAAGTGGAAGGGTTATGATCCGTTGAGTTCAGATCATAACCTCGTGCAAATAGAATGATGATCCCAATATAAAAAATAAAAAAAATAAAATAAAATAAATATTTGGCGCAACAGCTCTTTATGTGCCAGGGCCATTCACGCGAATGGAAGGGACCTACAGTTTAGTTCCGTATCCGACCGCCGATTTGAGAAGCTTTTTCGTGACAACAATACTCTCGGATGTTGGTCAGACGGTCGCGAGAGGTGGGACCGTGAAAAAACTTTTTGGTGTTTTCTCGGATTCGAGCTTGGAACCTCCCAATATATGTCTGAATCTAACCATTTGTCTTAACATTCATGTCAATAAAGAAAGAATTGTTTTGGAACTAAGGACACATAAGGACAAAACCGCACAAGACATAGGCCTAGTTCCAGACGTTGACCAAGCATTGCGATTAGATCAGTCTGACCTTTATTTTAAAACTTGATTGCCGAGATGGTTGGTAGAGCGTTGGTGTAACTATCGCAATCAATCTCTGATCAATTCTCCAAAAATAATTATTCTTTGCATTGATAAGATTAATCACCAAGTTGGATGTTAACTCCAATGATGCATTCATGTTGTTATATGGATTTAGAACTTGCAAAGCAAATAAAAGAAAACAAAACCGTATCTCCAACGAGTACAAGATAGACCAAAAGTAAAAATTTAACAATGGAACTGCCAGTCGCACTGTAATGGAAACGGCTACAATTCCATAACTAAATATACAATCTCGAGATAGTAGAGGAACTTGGATGAGAAACACACAATGCAAACACATTAAAGGAAAAAGAGCTTTAGATACTATAAGATCAATCTTCAGGCTACTAGCGCGGTTAAGAGGTACGAGTAGCTTAAGAAAACTTATTTAGCGAGTCATTGGAAACGGCAAAGTTTAGTGCTCCTAGAGGTAAGAAACTACTAGACTCTTATAATATCACCCAATATGCACGTATGTTAGAAACGGCTTTAAAAAATACTAGAACGCGTCATCTGCAATGGGTAAGCCCGTAGCGAGAAATACCATATAAGAAATATAAATAATACGGTTTTCGAAAGGCACGCTCAAAAGTATTCACGGTAATTGAAAGACATGCAATTACATTTCAGCTGCACATAAATACCTAGACGTCAGAAAAAATACAAGACTTTCAAGGAGTATCTCAAACATGTGAGGGATTAGTCAGAGTAGTTACATCAATAATTCCTTATTGCGCACCACTATGGGACAGGCCCGAGAGGTTTAATTCACAGAAGCAACGCAATCAATCAGTCTTAAGACCAAACTGCGACTAATCTGCTCCAATGTGAAATACGTACTGTTGTATGGGTGCAGCACTTGGAAGATGACCGCTGCTATCACGAAGAATGTACAATGGACCGGAGAGTCTGAGTGCTCTGAGATTTGGGTTTCCTTAAAAAAGTTGGGGGGAATCATGGCAATTGGGAAAGAGTTGCAGTGAGCTAAGATATATTGCCGGTAGCCGCACACGTTGGCGCCTAGACGTAATTGAGCGCCCAAGACCCACATAGTCTGAACGCCAAACAGGTCTTAAAAAAACCAAAAAAAAAGGTAAGTGTTAAGGAAAAGAGAGTGTAGCCTATGTACCACCTCAATTGTAAATATAGTCAGACGAAAGCATGCTCGATGAATGGATGACTGGATACTCACTCTGAATGCTCAGATCAGGAAAGTCCATAACCGACAAATATTAGTCATGCGACAAGATCTAGACAAAGTCGTGTGTAGTTTTGGCATCTCCTCCTCCTTCGCATATGCAGCAGGACGATGGCGAATGCAGGTTGCTGCATTGAGGTCGGTGATAACATCCACATTTTATTGTCTTTGAAATGATTGTGTGAAACTCAACAGCTTACATAAGGTGCATCTTTCGAAAATTGAAAAGTTGAACGAGGGTAAAACAATAGACATGCTGTTGACAAAGTTCAAATAGCATAACTTCACGAATCACGATAGACAGATATAACTTCGAGTTAGTTAGGGACTTGATCTACCTAGGCACCACCATAAGCTCACCATACTAAACAAAGCATCACGCTTGCTAATCAATTTTTAAAAGTAAAATTCTTTGATTGGTCTTAAGTCTTGCTCTCATGAATCGTAAGCGACTGCGACAGCGACACTGACCTAGACAGAAGAGTTTGAATGCACTGATATGCAGAGCAAACGGACATAAACGCTCAGGTCTTAAGAATAGCCAAATCCATTCGGGAAGAACGGCTTACTAAAGGGTATCCTCACCTTAGGTGGCGCACACAAGTGTTTCAACCAACTTGGTGAGGTTGCTAATAAAGAAGCTGCCCGAAGCGGATTATTGGTTGAGGCCCAGACTCACATGGGATTATAGCACCATCTAAATAAGTAAGGCTGTTTCAATAAAATGAGAAGGAACGTAGGTTACACGAAAAAGCAGGTCTCGAGTTGCAAAGCTGTGCAAAGAGAATAGATGACTGCGTTATAATTCGCTTCTTATGGTCTACATTGGATAAAAACAAAAAAATCATTTTGGCAATGCATAAAAGAGAAACCAGTGTCATAACAGGTGTACTGACAGGACTGCACCAATGGCATCTAGACTGGGCATCACGACTACTGCAGGAGCTGTCAGAATACGGAAGAAGTAGAAACTGCCGAACCAAGTGTTTGTAAATGCCGAAATCTTCCAGCTAAATCTTCAGATCTTGCGGAAGTTCCACAAAGAGCGCAGATTGGTTCGAGAAAATACCAGTCGAAGGATAACTCAGTTAGTACTGTCACCACAGACCCCAATGGACCAAACGGACCTCGTGCAAGCCACCCTTAAATTCCTACGTAACTAGCTAGCTAAGAGAATTCTTTCACAATTACCCCTAAAACTGTAGAATCTTATATACCGAAGTTAACAAAATAGACGAGCATGTTTGCAATCCAATAACTCATGTCGATTCAAAAGTTCTCAATCGAGTCGACAAACATAATACTGTTCACTCCACTCAATGAGCTTTCCATTGTCATCGCACTCGACTCAAGTTCCCCATGCATTCATTTATTTATAAAACTATGACAGTGAAATGTGTCCACGGAACAGGTTCTCACTAAGGAAGACTTTACCCATCAAATGAATATGTTTACATAGCACAAAGTGAGAGAACAATTTTTGGCGGTTAATTGAAATTTCTGTTGAAATGTTTATGGTCACGGTAAGTGTTTTCATCAAGAAACACTGCAAAATAATTCAAGGTCACGACTCAATTTCCTATCGAAAGACTTTTTGATAGTTTAATACCTGCAAGACTGTATGTTATCACGCCTACTTCAATGGAGATACGTGATTGACAGTGTGACTTACTTCACTGTCTGATTATGTATTTGCTTTTACTTTGATACCAAAATAAGTACAGAACTCTATCAATATCGAACACCCACTCGAATACAAACGATCAATGCGTCATAGTCGTCCCCAATAGTTAAATATCACTCCAGTCACTATCGCGATAGTCGCCAATATCAACAAGCCGGTAAACAACACTATCTCATCTGACTCTGGCTCGTTTTTTTAAGTCGCAATACGAGTCATATAACTCCCACTCAACAATTAAAAGAACGAAGGAAACAGAAACCACCATGCGTTCATCATCATAACTACCACCTATATATGCATAATTGTACCCATTTATGCGATTCTAATAATCGATTGCGGCGAATAAATAATTTAATAACTCAAATTGTTACCTTCAACCAATCGGCGAGAACAATCACAGCCGGATCCTGCAGCGAATTCAATAATTCAGATGCCACACGCTTTTTCTCACGACGATAGTTCTTTCTCTGTGCTTTGTATGACTCTTTGCGGTTGAGTTTTGATGTATCTGATGATAGCTGTTGACAAGAAATTATATTTCACAGTATACTATCGAAGCTATTAACTATCAAACTCACCTTATCTGTTGAATTGCCATCAAACTTTGAGCTGTTATCTCCCCAATTGGCGATGCCTAAAAAGAATTTCATTTCACGAAATTAGACAAAAATGCGAACCACTAAACAAGATACAAGATTTGTGTTATGCCACACCAGATATCTGGTTGTTGCACTCTTTCACAACACCACCGATGAATTATATAGTTTTTCTTTAAATTAAAATTGAAACGAGAAAACGAACAAAATAAAAAAAAAGAAGATACAAATGTATCTCAAGGTATGCAAAAACCCCGTACACCGCTCTCTACACAAACATGCATTCTATTTATATTATATTTATGTTTTTAACGTTTTCTAATTCTTCAACTATTAGCTCGTTTTTTTTTCTATTTTCTATTTTTTAGATACAAAACGTAGCGAAACAACAAACTCTACTGTCCACTTTGTGGCCAAAAAGAAAACTTAAACACACGAGTCTCCGAACCAAACTAAACACACATTCGACGGCGCGATGAGTTAAAGAAATAAACAAATGTTTATACATATGAGAGAAAAAAAAAATAAAAATCGCAATCGAGCAACAAATAATAAAACGTTTCGCGCGTTCTATGAGATTGAGATACGAAAAGCAATAGCAGAGAGTGAGATCAGTGTGCGCGCGACTAGACTACGTTCTATGGCATGGCATACTAACAAATCAGCAATTTAAATGAATAAAAACAAAAAAAATTAAATTAAAAAAAAAATACGTTAAAACCCAACAAAACGTCGTCGAGTACTTGTTTTGTGCTGTGCTGGGTAGGGGTGGTTTGAGCTAAGTGCAGGGCATTCAGAGCTTTTTAAATATTTCATATTTTCTTGAGTGGTTCCCATAGTGAGACGAAGCCCGATTAGGCCAGTGCTGTGTGGAGTGAGTACGTGTAATGATAAGAAAAAATCATGAAAACAAAACAAAGTACAGGTGAAGATAATTAGGTGAAGGCAACGAATCGATGGAAACACTGATGAGGGTGTGAAGTTGATTTGAATTTGGCAACTGTCATCTCATTCGGGTTGTGACTGACGCGTCTTATTGATGAATAATTCATATTGATCAAACTAATTACGAATGGATAACATGACACATGGCTTATAGTATTTCCTGGACTTTGTAAGCTTAACTAATAGGGGCACTTAAGCTTTTTACATGTATTAATGGACTGAGTTGCATATTAAATTTTTAAACTTTGTTCTCATGGTGCTGGGTTTAGATTGAGAAACAGGTAGTGAATGATACGAACATGTATAGTGGTCTTGATTTGAAAATATTAAAAGAATTGTGTTTTGAAAATTTTCATTTTCAATTAAATGATGGACAACACAACTACATTTTCAATGACCAGCTTATCCTTCATGAGGGTCGCTATCCTTTGCTATCGATCCTTCGTGACTGATTCCAACTGATAAGGGGTAATCCTCAGCCGGATCCAAAAGAGATGTCGGACTTAATACAACCTTCTATTCCCAGGCCTACCAAGGGGTTACTAGTTTGATGGCACGTCAATCATGACACATCTCGGAAACCAGTTTAGGGACACGCGCACTACGTGACCAAATCACCGAAGCATAGATCGTTTCGTTTGGAGAAGGAATTGCTCAACATAAAGTGCCTCGCGTACTCTGGTGTTGCGCACACAATCCATGCGAATTATTCCAGTAACACCACGAAGGAATTTCATTTCGGCAGGTTGTATCCGAAGATAGATAAACAAAATTTATTTTTTTCCAGAAAACTGTACCCCTGAGGCGAACCCCACAGGCGGATCAGTAGCAATGCAGTGAAGTGGGAGGGTTGTGATCCCTTGTTTTCGGATGAAAAAGGAAGAAGAAGAAGAAAAAAAAAGTGTACCTCTGAGTGTAAGGTATCGAAATAACTATCTAAATGATACAACCATTGGTTGTAGATAAAAACTTAACTGGAAGTCCAATATTAATTACAAGATTTCCAAGGCGACAACTACCATGTGAGCATGTCGCCGAATGTATGGCAAAACTTGGGGTCTGTCTGGAAAGGTCACATTCTAGTCATATACCATGGTGATTAGACCCATCCTAATATACGTGCCCATTGTCTGGCAGACAAAAACAAAGGAAGTCAGAACAATCAACAAGCTCAATAAATTTCAAAGATTAGCATGTCTGGGAATCACAGGTACAATCCATACCTGTCTTACGACAGCCATAGAAGCTATAAATGGACTTACAAAAAAAAAAAAAAAAAATCTTTGGCGCAACAGCTCTTTAAAGTGGCCTAGCTTCTCGCAACCTTTCATGTTGTGTGCGTTATATTTTTCACACGAATGAAAGGAACCTACAGTTTAATGCCAACTCCGAACGGCGATTTGAGAAGCTTTTTCGTGACAACAATACTCTCGGATGTTTGTCAGACGCTCGCGAGAGGTGGGACGGCGAAAAAAACTTGATGGTGTTTTCTGGGATTCGAACTTGGAACCTCATGCGTAGTGATCCGACACACTAACCACTGGACTTACACCGCTCTATTTATTCGTGAAGAAAGTAGCAATTCGCAGTGAAGTTGGGCTTTGAAAGTCGGACGAAAAGAGTACATGTGATCACGTGGATCTCATAGATTTATTAACCGACTTCACCGAGCTGGATATGCTCAGCACGGTTTCTGCTTTATGCCAAAATCACTCCGCTTCGGTAGAAGGTTTGAGATTCAGATCTCAAGCAGTGGTACATGGAATAATGGCGGACTTGATCCAAAAGTAATCGTGTGGTACACAGATAGATCAAAAATGGATTCAGGAGTTGGTGCCGGTGTGTATGGACCCAATTACAAAGTTTCGAAAACACTTGGAAAAAGTCCCCGTATTTTCGAGGCTGAGCTTTACGCCATTGAGAATTGTCCTAGTATAAGCCTGCACTCAGGCATCAAAGGTACCACCAACCACATATTCACCGACAGCCAACTGGAGCTCAAAGCACTGATCTCCCACTTGATCAGTTTTAAGCTGTTTCGACAGTTTACAAACTTGGCCCAATACAATAAAGCAAAATTGTGGTGGGTACTGGGCCACGTAGGCGTTAACGGCGACAAAACTGCAGAAACCCAGAAAAGGCTCCTCTGAGTTGTTCATTGGAACAGAACTCTTTTGCGGAATATCTGAATCTGCTTTTAAATATATCCTAAATAGTTGGGAAGCAAGATTTGTATTTTCAACTGAAATAACACCCGAGGTCGTAGACAAGCTAAAAGAGCTGTTTGATTCTTCCAAAAAAAGACAACTAATATTCTTGAATACAGCAGAAACGATATAAAAAGGCTTGTGAGCTTCCTTACCGGTCACTGCCAATTAAAATGCTACCTCAACAAAATGAACGTCTCGGAGTCGCTCACCTGCCGCCTTTGTCTAGAAGAAAACGAAACCGCAGAGCACATACATACTATGTGAGGGTGCAGCCCTGTGTAGTATTAGAAGAAGTTTTTTTTCTTAAAGAGATCATATCTCCAATAGACCTAAAGGATTCCTCCGCAGCTGTAATTATTGCTTTCATAAGGAAAGTAGAATTATTGGTGTCCTAAATGATGGCCTATGGTACAAAAAATCTTGATTGGTCGCAGCGCCTGTACACCCACATGGACGTGGCCACAAACATATAGATGAAGGTACCGAACACCAGATCACGGTATTTCAAAGTCTTGAAAGACTTTATTACTTCAAATTACATCAAAATGTATTCATTTGATTGACAAAAACGACTGGTTCATTTAACGGTTTTAAAAAAAGTGACATGTAGTTTTTAAAATCACTTCTTAAGTCAAATGGAATTTGCATGAGCTAAAGCTAGCTCAGAGAAGGCATTGCACGTCTCTTACTGAAGATCGACTCACGTACATACATATATCAGATCGAAGTTTAAATTTTACACGGCAGTAGGAAGGAGCGAGCTTAGAGCCCCATTAACAAACTCCCTAGAAAGAGGAGCTTCCTACAGTTGCCCAGGTTATTGGTAAAATAATGCTAGGGTGAATAAATGAAATGAATGAAAGATTCACTCGAAGCTGGATGAGCAGGTCCTCTTGTATCGGCCATATTAACACCATGCGAATCACAATATCTTATATATAATTACGTGAACACGAAACTTATCGTACATTTTTTTAGTATTTATTATAAAAGAAGGGGGATGAAACGTATATCATTCGAAAGATACTGTGCCATAGATGTGCAGAAGAGAAAAATCATGTTTGTTTATTGTATTTCCCCTCGGTCGAATTTCGACCATACGCGATGCTAGTATACATAGATCGCCAATTCACCTGCCGTTCATCGATTTCGAATAGTGCCAGCAGTCCCTGCGCAGGAGAGGTGTTCAACCTAAACTGGTAGCCAACTTACGTCACGTTCTGAATAGAAGTAAACTTTCAGAAGAATTCGAGCTACAAAGAGGAGTCAGGCAAGGATGGACTCTTTCGCTAATAGTGTTGATAGTGATGAAAAAAGTATATTGCCAGTTTTTCAAACATTGTTACAGATTGATATTATGATTGAATTTTGCAAATACCATTGAACCGGTTAGTTAAATCGCTTCAATATTTCTGTTTAAGAGGAATTTCCAATAATAAAGTATCTGTATCTATATATACATAGGTATCAGTGCCGCTTCTTGAATTTCGGAGGGCATGAGGCAAGATTTTTTTTTGGGGCACCTACTTTTACTGTTTAATTTTAACGAACGAATGTTGTTAAAAAATGAATGAATGATATGTAAAATCATCCCTCTCTTTTCTTTCGCTTTTTTTTGCCAATTTTTTACTTTTTTTTTTTGTTTTTCCACAACTTTTGTTTTTGGGGCCTCCGGAAGCGGGGGTCCCTAGAGGTGGGGATCCTGAGGCAATTGCCTCATTCGGCTCCAGGTAAAAACGGCCCTGATAGGTATATATAAGAGCGAAAGTCTGTCTGTCTGTCTGTATTCCTTGAGCTGCTCAATCGATCGTCATGAATTTTCTACCACCTATTAGTTACATGCCAAGAACAAACATAGGGTATTTCAAGTACTACTTTAATTTAATTTATTTTGATACCTTCCCATACAATATTTGCTGAACCTCTAACCTTTAGAAATTGGTCCCGATTTTAGCAAAAAAAAAATTGATGTCAATAAACAAAATTGGCGAATTTGAGTGTCCATTGCATCCGGAAAAACTGACAGTTTGGTATGCATTTTGGTGTAGTGGCGTGATTGCCGATCACTTCCCTCCTTTTTTTTCCCCAAAGGAGAGCAAGGAAGCGCATTAACCGTCAACGGCGAAGGGTATCGTACAATGATTCGAAATTTCTTTTGCCCCCGTCTGTTTGCTACAGCAAACAAACGGCACTACGTTCCACACAGCATGCCAAGCCATCGATTTATTGGCCGAAAACTTAAGATTTCTCATAACTTAATGACATGGTGACATCAATTGGCCCCCAAGAAGTTGAAAGTCGACGCCGTTAGACATCTTCTTGTGGGAGTATGTGAAATTATTCGCCTTCGCCAATAATACTAAACACAATTGGAGAGATCAAGGCAAATATCCTCCGTATAGTTGGTAGAATTGAGCTCGATTCACGTGAAAGTCTCGAGTATTGGATCGTATACGTATCACCGAACGAAGTGGTGGATGCCATTTAGCTGGAGAGGCGAATCTTGCCTCGTTTCTTTGAATTGGATCTTCGAATATGAAACCCGATAACTCGATCTGGACCCGTATTTTAAAAATTCAGGACCAGATACCCGAAGATTGGGGCCGGATCTAGGGGTCTGGTGTATTGGGTCCTAGTCCTCTCGGATATCCGAGTATTTTGTAGCTCAACTATTGACAAAACTTGCAAAAAATTTAACCAAATGTCTAATTATGTTGCAACAATAATTTAAACAAATTTTAGAATTGGTATTTTCTGTCAGGTACCTAACCAAAGTTGCCATCCACCTCGCCTGATTCTAGGTCTAGAAAAACATTATAATTCACAGAGAAAATATATGTATTTCCCTAGAAAACGATGCTGTTTTGATGGCAGTCAACTGCTTACGTAAAATTAAAACAGTCTTCATGTGAGACTTTCCAAATATCCCTCAAAACGATGCAAACATCAGCAAAAATGTAACACGGGGGCCACAATACAATACGAGTAAGCTCGGCATTTTCATTTCAGCGAAGGGCAAAGTTTTCAAGCATCAAATTTAAAAATCAAGAAAAGTATAATTTCGAAAAATAACAAACAAATAGCGAAAAATTAATATGTAGATACTTAAAATTCAGTAAATTCAAATAAAAATTCAAAATGACATGCATATGCATAAATGCAAATTCTACAGATACTCGTTGCTCGTACTCAGAGAAGGACTGGTAGCCTGGTGGGATTTATTTGTCTTAATTACCATACTGTTCCGCTGTACATACCATATACGCCCCGAAGTGAGCAATTAATTAGTGGAAATCATGCCAAAAAAGGGGTACAAAAACGAACACGCAAACCGATTGATGGTCGGGATAAGGTGTTGCAATATGCTTTTAGAATAATTGTATCTAGAGGTGTATCTTTCACGTGTAAATCAACATCAGCAGCATGCTGATTCAGTGTGTACTCAGTTTAATTGAAACCTTAATCGATGTGTCAGTGTGTTTATATTTTTAATTGCCCCCATCAATCAGTTATCAGTTACAAACTGTGTTATCGGCCAGTCAAAAAGCTTTTGAAGGTATTTCCGTGATAAAAAAGAAATTAACTTTTCTCCACCGACAAACACAATATCTAGCATATCAAGTTCGGGCTTAATTGTACCGAAATGTGTGCGGTGTGGCAGTGCACTTAAGAATGATTGAGAATGAAGATTGGATTTTATTTCTATGATTAAATTTGGCCAAGCAATTAAGTTGATTGGAAGGAAAACCGGTTGAGATACTTTTTTTTTTCTTTGCTTTCTTGTGTGGAACTGTGTGGCACAATAATGTTTTAGTTTTACGATAAGGATCAGAGCAACTTGTCGAAAGCATTCTACATCCGGACACATCATACAATATTTCCTGTGCTGTCGCTGGGGAATACATCGACTTGCACATTTCATAGAGTAAGTTACCAGCAAGCAAATGGAATACGAGTATGTCTTTCAAATTTAATTTGAATTGATACTAGGAAGTTGAATATTCTGTATGATCCTGTTGTGGATATTTATTTATTAATATCATGCAAATTGTTATGTATGGTCACCCCCATATAAAAGAATTTACCCTTGGGAACAATACCACCTTGTGCGAGTATTTAGATACACATACACCTGAGAAAGTAATTTTATTTTTTAATGTTCCAAAATTGAAAGTTCGAGAGACGAACAGCAGAGTAACCTATAGTGGCTAGCAAGCTGCAACAGAAAGCCTGAGATTACCAACCGATTACTTGAAATTAAAACAGAGTTAAAGCTTTATTCGACAGGAATCAGTCACCGACAAAAAGTTATATCAATTCGTTGTCACTTTGGAGCCAGACCTAACATTAATTACCAAATTAGGGGCGATTCCATTCCATTCCAAATCCATTTCTGTCGCCGTGAAGCTAGTTGAGGGCCTGATGACAATGAGCCTCCTCACTATCCTAAGGCGATTTGGCACCTTCATTCGAAGACAACAAGCACGTACACCTAATGGTTCATTGTACTTCAGTATGGCTGCCCGTTCCTTCTTATTCAGCTATTGTTCCCTGAGTCAAGAACTCTAGAACTGCTCGTACTATTCACAAAGCGAATGGGACTAGAGAGGTTAAGCTCAAACAAACAGCTCGTTCTTTCGGCCTGCCTGAAGACAGCATTCATATAGACACTACAGCCAGGAAAGCCATTTGGAGAAAATGATGAACACCGAATCTTCAATCAGCTACGGATCATCAGAGCCCCTATCGCACCAACTGATGCAAACAATCACCACAGCGTGCGATGCAACAATGCCGATAAGGATCAGCTAGCAGAAGAGGTGAACTTTGTTACTGGTGGAACGACGAAGTCAAAACGCTAAGGCAAAATGCCTCCAGGCCAGCCGCAGGTTACAGCGATCTAGGGGAAGACTAGAGTCCCAGGAACGTTTGGCTACCTTCAGGTTAGCGAGAAGCGACCTTGAAAATGCCATCAAAGAAACCAACGCAAAATGCTTCAGACGACTCAGTGACGAAGCAAATCTAGACCCCTGAGAGATGGCATATATGATTGTGATGAAGAAGCTGAAAGGCAGTAAGTCCCAACAAATAACCTGCTCAACAATGCTAGGAACAATAGTAGAGTATTTATTCCCCCATAGACCTTCTACTCTATGAGTATGCACCATCACGAGGGAGACCAGCACGGAATGCATCCCGGCAATCACGAGAGATCTAGACAGTATTACTTCACTTTTTGCTGGATCAGGTCAGTGTGACATACCCGAGAATTGCAAAGCTGGCAAACTAGTCCGACAAGGTTCAAAAAGCATAAGCATTACCGACATCGAGGCGCCAATGTTTCACGCTAAGTACCCTGTCTATGACGTGCCGACGCGACGGCGTTAACGGAGCACATCACCGATGATACAATCTACACCAATGCAATACTGCTAGGTTATTCTGACCAGTTAAAAAATCAGAAAAGATAAAAAAAAAAAAAAAAAAAAAGCAGGTTTCTGATGCACAAACAGGAACTCTAAGCTAACAAATAACCGAACACTGTGCTATGGGCAGGCACGTTATGCATTCCCTACAATTATTTCTGCAGGAGTTGCAGAGACAAAACAGAGTCAAAAACCGTCGCTCATTATTTATGCACACGTCCTGCGCTTCGCTCGTCACCATTAGAAAGTCTAGGTGAATACCTTTCCAACGATATAAGTGATCTCAGCAGGACCTATAAAGGACCTATTTCTGGTCTAAGTATAATACATTTTTGAACGCATGGTGGACAAATGCATGAGAACGTTAATTCTGAAAATAAATTGTCTGAGTAGACACCAGTGCGCTTATCAGAGTGGAAAGTTCACTTAATCGGACATTCACGACTTTGTGTACTTGACCGAGAGCGGGCTGGAAGAGGAGAACTAAACTCTTGAAGTGTTTGTCAACGTTGAGGGCGGCTTTAATGATGCTACTTTTGATTCCCTAAGTGAATCTAGATGAGAAGTGGATGAAACTATTTTGAGATAGATCTATTTTATGCTATTTTACTGCTAAGATTTTTTTTTATTTTCCTTGATACAACTGTCTAAGTAATGACATTAAGTAATTTATTTAAAAGATACATTTTCGGATTTAAGCGTGAGCGTGGACCTTTGTCCTTAAAATTACGTCACCTTTGTTGTTGTTATGGCACAGGTGGGTTTTAATCCACCCGAAGCGTTGGGGGTTTTATTCACACCGAGCGCCCCTTGTCGTTCATTGTTGTCGCCTCTCAGGTGTGTACAATAATAATTGCAGTCAATTTAAAGTTGCATTTAACAACGTTACATACATCATGACTTAGACATACAATTTTAAATGTTAATAGGTACATAGTTCTAGTTCTGAGAAATTAGATCGGTGGGTCTTCTTCGTTTAAGTCTTCTTCTTCTTGAGGTTTCTTGGTCAAGTAGAGTGTTAACGTCGCTGTTACAGTGTGTTCGAATTTTTTCCAGGTGTTTTAAGCTGATTCTTTGTATTTCTTGTTCGACTGTGTTCATTTTTAGATCGCGATGGATGTCTTCATTGCAGATATACCGCTCAGCGTTGATGAACGTTCGTAAAATTTTAGATTGTTATCTTTGTACGATGTTGAGGTTCGATTTCTTTGCGGTCCCCCAAATTTGAATTTCGTACGTCCATATTGGTTTTATTATACCATACTCTTATAGATGAGTAACTTGTTGTTTGTCGAAAGTTTAGATTGAGGTCATAATAGCCAATAAAGTTGTCTAAATTTTTGTTTTATTTGAGTGCGTCTTTGTTGAATGTGGTACTTCCATGTCAATTTGCTATCTAGGGGAGTGGATGTCTGCTGTGAAGAGTAGATAGAGAGGGGGGCCCTAGGATGCTGCCTTGGGGTACTCCAGCATTGATTGGATGAATTTGAGAGCATCTGTCTTTGAATCGTACATAAAAGCATCGGTTTTCTAAGTACATTTTTAGGAGTAAGAAGTAGTCCTTCGGAACGACGTTGCTGTTTGTATAGGAGTCCCTTGTGCCAAACCGAGTCGAAAGCTTTCGCAACATCCAGGTACACTGTAACACAGAATTGCTTTACGGCCATGGTGGTTGATATCTTGTTTGCCACTCTGAGTATTTGCTTAATAGTTGAGTGTTGTCTCCTGAACCCAAACTGGTGATTGGGAACAGCGTTGAATTGTGTCAGTATTGGCTGAAGTCTTTTCATCAGAAGTTTTTCATAGACCTTGGATATAAGGGGAAGCAAACTGATAGGTATATACGAGTTTGGCTTTACTTACTTACTTACTTAGCTGGCGCTACAGTTCGGGGTGGACCTGGGCCTCAACCAACAAGCCTCTCCATTTAGCTAGGTCTTTAGCTAATTGCATCCAGTTGCGCACTCCAAGTTGGTCGAGGTCCCCTTGAACTTGTGCGCGCCACCTACGGCGATGATTCCCTCTGCTGCGTCGTCCCTCGGGATTAGATTCGAAGACTCTGCGAGCCGGTGCGTTGGTGTCCATTCGCTCTACATGTCCCAGCCATCTTAGACGTCCAATATGCAGTTTTTTGACTAGGTCGATGTCGCTGTACAGCTCGTATAATTCGTGATTGAATCTTCTCCTCCAAAACCCATCAACGCAAGCGGGACCGAAAATCTTACGAAGAATTTTCTCTCGAAGCGAACAAGGATATCTTCATCCTTTTTTAATAAAGTCCATGTTTCAGCGCCGTTAAGCAGAACTGGGATGATCAGGGTCTTATACAGAGTCTCCTTAGTTGTTCGAGATAGGGCTTTACTGTTGAATTGCCTTATAAGCCCAAACAAAAAAACAGCGATTGGCAAGAGTTATTCTTCGATTGATTTCTGCGCTTATGTTGTTTCTAGAATTTATAGCAGAGCCAAGGTAGACAAAGTCCTTACTACCTCGAAGTTATAGCTGCCCACTGTGACGTTTTGTCCAATTCGTCGGTGTTGGCTTTCCCTTCTTGTTGACAGCATATACTTGGTTTTGCCCTCGTTTATCGCTAAACCCATTTTGGCCGCTTCCGCCTCAATGCTTGCAAACGCACCGGTGACAGCCCGCTGAGTTCTTCCGATAATGTCTATATCGTTGGCGTATGCAAGCAGTTGTACAGACTTGTAATAGACTGTGCCTCCGATGTTGGCTTGTGAGTTCCGCACAATCCGTTCAAGTATAATATTGAAGAAGTCACATGACAGCGCGTCACCTTGTCTAAAACCTTTTTTTCAAAGGTGATGAAGCAGCGAGCGTTCTCCATCGTCAGCCTGCACAGACGGACAAGTTTGGCAGGGATGTCAAAGCTAGACATGGCTCTATAAAGCTCTTATATATAGATGCTGTCATAGGCGGCCTTGAAATCGATAAAGAGGTGGTGAGTATCGATTTGGAATTCTTGGGTTTTCTCCAGGATCTGCCGAAGTGTGAAGATTTGATCGATCGTGGACTTTCCTGGCCTGAAACCGCACTGATAGGGTCCAATCAGGCTGTTCATAAAAGGTTTCAGGCGTTGACACAATATCGCAGAAAAGATCTTATATGCGATGTTGAGGAGACTGATGCCTCTATAATTGGTGCAGTTGAGGGGGTCTCCTTTCTTGTGGATCGGGCAAACGATGCTGAAATTCCACTCATCAGGCATACACTCGTCTGACCAAATCTTAGAGATGAGTTGGTGTATGCACTCTACCAATTCATCCCCAGGTGCCATGAAAAGTTCGGCCGGTAAGCCGTCAGGTCCAGCAGCCTTGTTGGATTTTAACTTGGATATTGCTATCTTCACTTCGTTTTGGTCAGGTGGACGGAAATGTTGACTATCATCGTCTATGTTGAATGGTTCATTCTGCCTGACAGCGGGATGTTGGTCTTCGTCGCCGTTATACAGTCTGCAGGAGTAGTTTTTTTTTTTCTCTACAGGTTTCTGTACAGGTATTGCACTTCTGACACGTTTTTTTTATCTTTTGATAAAACTTCCGTACATTGTTCCTGGAGTATAAACTCTCGATATTCTCGAACGCGCGCTTCTCATGCTCTTTCTTCTTCTTTTGGAGAAGCCGATGTTCTTCCCGTCTCTTTTGCTCGTAGAGCTCACGAGCAGCTCTCGTTTTCCTTTGCAGCGCCGCTTTGTATGCCTCTTGTTTTGCTGCATGCACTCGCCGGCATTCTTCGTCAAACCAGGGGTTTCGCGGTGGTGGGCGAGCGAGACCCAGCTTTGTAGCGTCCGTCGAGTTTGGCTTTGTAGCGTCCTTTCCTGGCTTCGGAATAGCTATTACCTCTGCGACTATCCAGAATTTTGGAAAATGCTTTTGTCTAATTATGCTGTTGAAGAGATTGCGTAGGAAGATGGAGGCTAATCACGGTAGTTCTTTTAGTAATCTGCCAGTTAAGAGGTCATAGCCAGGTGCTTTCTTGCTGTTTATTTCTTTTTTGATGCAGAGCTCTACCTCTTTGACTGTCATTCTATTTATACGTTTATTGACTGTATTGTTGTTGTAGTGCTTTGTCCATATTGTCTCTAACCCATGTGTTGTCCGGTTTTTTAAGAGGTAGATGGTGTTGGGTCCTGTTTGTCATATGCCGTGTGGCCCTCCATAGGGAGTAGTTTGTCTCGGACTTTGGCGTTAGGTTTTTTAAGTAATTGGAGAGTAATTGTTGTGCTAAGAAAAAATATAAAATTAAATAGGGCAATTAAGTAGCGGTTGAAGTTAAGAGAGGCTGTCCACAAGGTGGAGTTCTTTTGCCTTTATTTATTTATTTATTTGGTACTTTGTTGTCGATTCGCTTCACGCAGAAATTTTCGAACAGCTTTCGATGTGGAGTCTAAGGTCTGGTTGTATTTACATTGATATCTTTAGACAAATTTACTGCTATCCAGTAGGGTGATGAACCAGGACGTTGATTCCTGATTCCACCTGTTCTGTACTTAGCGGACTATAGAGAGAAGTCTGCCTTGGAGTTACTGACGCCATGCGCACTACTATCGTTGACTTACTAGCGCTTTACTTAACCGGACGCAATGAAAACGATGTGTAAACTCAGGAAAAACAGGGTAAACAGCAAAGGGCTTGGCATTCGCTGTGGAGTAGTATTTCGCAAGAATATGAGCCCTGTCGTCATATTCGGCAGAAGATACTTTACTTTAACTTAAATCCTTGCACCCCTCGAGGGGCATAGGGCGTCAACAACGCTTGCGCGCCATCTTGTTCGGAGTTCTGCAACGTGTTTGCGCTGCCTCCAACTTATTCCCAAAGAGCTTGATTCCTCCTCGACTGTCTTGCACCACGTTTGCCTAGGGCGTCACGCTGTTCTGCCTACCTGGGTAAGCGGATTCCACTGCATAGACAGAAGATACGGGGAAGTATATTTCCCCGAAATATAAATGGAAAAATGAAATGAGCTTCTTCGAATTTCACTAATGTATTCTACACCGATTCTCTAACACTACTTGTAGGACTGGAAGTGGCTGCTTTTTGGACCATGAGACCAAATACTCCTGTGGTGCCCTGAGCAAAATGACAACTGTCTTCCGGGCGGTACCTTCCACCATGCTCTCTGAACAATTGACGAGATAAGACGTGGTAGAAGTATCAGTATTTGCAGTGACAACTAAGCTGAACTCATAGCACTCGAAACTCGCGCAAATCACTCAAAGATTGTTCTAGAAAAGAAGTTACTGAGATGAAATCGGATTTGCCTCATATGGGTACCAGGCCAAAGAAATCTCTCATCACTTGCAAAGGAAGTACCGGACTTCATTTAAGACTTCTTTTAGGGCCGCAGCATCACATGAGAAACAGGCGAGACGTTGTAGACCCTACGCACGAGTCTTGCCTCGAAAACGAAGATACTGCGGAGTATTTTCGCTGCTAATATCCCGCCTTTGCACGGACGAGACTGCACATCTTTGGTTTTGATGTTATGGGAATAGTTTCAATTCAATCTCAAGTACTGAGAACGCTTTGTGTCTGAGTACTTGGGATACACTAACCTTCATCTCCCCGATCCAATTCATTCAAGTGCACCTCATCGAGGCTACTACAAGTTACAACAAACCATGCTCCATTCGAAATGGTGTACTAAGAAAACCGTAATGGAGCGACAACAGCACTTACGTAGTATTATTCGGATACATATTTCGGTGTCAATGAACAACAACCTAGTCGTCGTTATTGAAGAAGAATTGCTCCAGTCACGCGTGAAACTCCAGTATACAATAAACTATAGTGAAGCTCTGCAATTAGAAAGTCCCATGGCCAGAAAAACTATAATAATGAAATCAATTGGAACATGGAATTATAGTACCATGTTCCTTAGCACTTTTCCGCGGATGTAGCTTAGTTGCTGATTTGTGTGGTAGACTGGCCAATGCAGTCTTTTGCTGTCAATAAGGAGTAAATATATAAAACGTGTATTACAGTAATCATACAAAATGATACCATTACCTACCAACCAGACCATCACATCATTATCCTTTTACCAGTAAATTTCCCGCCTACTCTCGTTTACCTTAATTGACCACAACGATATTAGGTAAAGCTGTTGGCAAATCGCCATCCCCAGATACATAAATCACAGAAAATAACACCGATCACACATCAAATTGCTAGCTACCATCAGTAGTGTTGGTGTTATCCAAATTGCGTGCGCGTTAATTAGACGAGGTTTTATGTTACCACATCGTATTGCATGACTCAGAGAGTTTTAGATGGACACCAACTGGTGGTCTAACATTGGAATACATATTCACAAAGCATTTCGCTTGTCGTGAATCCAGTGTATCACCTTCAACTTCACGTTCATGTTCATTGCTTAAAAAGTTTTGCGGCGTTCTGCCGTCACTCTATCGGATATTCATTCAGCTTCATTGGCGAAAAAGTTTTCCTATCTACATTAACATATGTACATACGCCGCTGGAAACTTTGCTAGTGCGATAGATACGTTTTTTTTTTCTGTATAGATAAATCTGGTGATGTTGCAATAAAGAAGCGAAAAACGAAGAGCACAGCGTACTCGATAATAATCCCATGAAAAGTAATTTCCGCAAGCTATGTAGGCGTATGTTCTCGTAGAGTGTGGTGTTTTTTTTTTTATGTTCCTGGAAGAGATAAAGTGTGTTACGCGACACAGAGAATACGCACGCAAGGATAGGAAATACTGTACATTTACTTCCAAGCAAAGGACACTGAAAAGTTGCTTTGCAGACTTTGATGAGTGTTTTTGAGAAGTACTGTGAAAGACTTGGAAAATTATTTGAAGTCATCTATGTATGTAGAGACGTATCAATCATTTCGTTTCATGATAGTCTCTATAATGATGCCAACTCGTAATAAAAGTAATCTTTTCGGCAAAAGATTGAGATACATTGTACCAGCCAATATTATGCTGCATTAGCACGAGTGACATATTTGTCATTATTTACCTAAGTATGAAAATAACTGTCATTATCGTGTAAACGGTCATATTCTTGTCATTGGGCAATCGTCGTTAAATGCTGTCATTACAATGCCATCGTGTAAATGCCGTGTAAACTCTTCTATGCCTATAATGACGAGTCACGAAAGAGACAATGACAGATTGTCACTATTTAATCGGCAGTTGTTTTAATGAGAAATAAATTATTCACCATCATCTGCAGACATCTTATGAAATTTTAATAGCTTCGAATCATTCTGCCAAAAGGCTATGACTAGGAAAAGTATCGCATGGATTGTAGCATGGATAGAATCCATGCGATACCTAAAGGTATCGGCAGAAAAATAAAACAAAAGTGCGGAGAATTGCTGAAAACTATTATAGCCACTAGAGTCTATCCGTAGTGGGGAGTACTGTGTCCTCTGCTTTGGACCTTAGTTATAGATGAACTCCTGTGAGCAAATTCGCAAACATCATGTCGGAAATGATGCAAGGTGGCCTCAACCTGATCTCCAAACGGGCTTAACCATCAACCCTGAAAAAAATATCCTTGTACACTTTTCTAAGAAGAGGAAGCTCGAACTGACGCAAATCTCACTTGAAAACATCCCCATCGACTCTACAGGAGAAGCAAACTATCTTGGAATATTCCTGGACAAAAAGCTTAACTGAAACTCTAACCTAAACAATGTTATCAACAAAGCGACTAGGGCAATGTTCATGTGCCAACGCCTCTATGGTAAAAAGTGGGATCTCAAAACCCAAGATGATCGATTCGATGTACAGCAAAATCGTCAGACCAATGATCATCTACGCTTCTCTAGTATGGTGATCAAAGTTAAATCGACTCCGACTAGCCTGTGTCGGCATCACCGGGACAATACTTAATCTCACGCCGCTGCACTTCACAACTCAACAAGAAGCTACGCTAAGTGCTCTTAGGCTGCCTCAGATACAAGAACTGAAACCCTGTGATTTTACAGACCAACTGAGCATTCTTAAAAACATCCAAAATAACACAATCTTCAAGACTGCCGATAGGATGCTCCAGGAAATTCGAAGTGGTCATTAGTGACCGACACACTACCCAACGCACAAATCTGGTACACAGATGGCTCCAAATTGGGAAATGGCGGTACCGGAGCTGGGGTGTATGGTCCCAACTTTCAGTGTGCGACAGTGTTTGGTAGGTTAGGTTAGGTTGAGTAGAGTTATGAGATTATCATAAGGCACTAGGCACCAAGGTGGACCCATCGCAATCCCTAGTGAACCTTTACGGCAAAAAGACCTAAATCAATTCTCCCATACACTTGATTTCCCTACAGAATTTGAAGATGTCCTTATTACGGTTCCGGGACCTTACTTTTTCTAGGTTACCGAAGAAGTATCTTCCAAGGTGCTTAAACCTTGTTCTGGCAATGCCTTGGCATTCACAGAGCAATGTGTTATATCCTCCATGTAGGTCATTGCAGTACCTACAAACAAGCGTATTTAATAAACCCAGTCTCATAGCATGCTTCCTTAGAAGACAATGGCCAGAGAGAATTCCTATCGCTGTGCCTGACCTTTCTAGTCTTATGATCTCCCCAGATTTCCTGCGGTCTAACACAGACCACAAGGCCTTAGACACCTTATCGCCATTTAAGTTGGGCCATCTTAGATTAGCTATGTACAGCGCTTGGTAAGACACCTATCATCTTCCAAGCAGATATCCATGCAATAGAGCAATACATTCGGTAATGGCAGCGCAGAGCACTACCGGAACCCGCATCTACAGGGTGTCCGCCGGGAACGTATACTACTTTGTTTTGCCGCCATTTTGGTAAACATTAGTCTTGACAGTTCATATTTGGCAGTCGTGAAGTAGACACGTGGCAAATTTATTATGGAAAAATATTCGATAAACCAACGTGTTTTAATCGTTAAAACATTTTATCAAAATCAATCATCGATTACTGTGACGATGAGAAAGTTACGTGAAATTTTTGGGAGAAACAACGTGCCAACAAAACGCACTATTTATCGCGTAGTGAATGATTTCGAAGAAAGAGGGTCTGTAGGTGATAGGCCCAAGCATGGGCCACAACGTACTGCAAGATCGGCTGAAAACATTACTGCTGTTCAAGGAAGTGTTCAAAACAATCCATCAACCTCAATTCGACGCCGTGCTCAGGAGCTTGGTCTTCAAAGAACAACTTTGGCCACAATTTTGCACAAGGATTTGCATTTGTTTCCATTTAAGATTCAGTTGACACAAGAGCTTCTTCAAGAAGACCATTTACGCCGCCGTACATATGCCAATACGATGTTACAGCTAGCCCATGACAACCCCGATTTTCATGAAAAAATCATAATGAGTGACGAGGCACATTTTCATTTGAATGGATATGTGAATAAACAGAATAGTCGGTTCTGGGCAATGGAAAACCCTCAAATTATTCATCAGTCACCTTTGCATCCATTAAAAGTAACAGTCTGGTGTGCAATTTGGTCAGGAGGAATCATTGGACCTTACTTCTTTGAAAATTAAAACGGCGTAACGGTAACTGTGAATGGGGAGCGATATCGTGATATGATTGAAAACTTTTTAACGCCACAACTGCATGCTTTGGGCTTGATTAACATGTGGTATCAACAAGACGGTGCCACATCGCATACAGCCAGGATTACAATGGAATTACTGCGAGACCTCTTTCCACAACAAGTTATTTCAAAAAATGGTGATGTTGATTGGCCTCCACGGTCGCCTGATTTGACTGCTCCTGACTTCTTTTTGTGGGGATATCTGAAAAGCAAGGTTTATGCAAACTAACCAGAAACGCTTGAGCAACTCAAACAAAATATTCGTGATGAAATTAATGAAATACCGCGTGAAATGTGTGAGAATGTAATGAAAAATGTGCTCAAAAGGGCTGCTCGCATTTGTGAGACTAGCAGAGGCGGACATTTACCTGATATTGTATTCCATACATAATTGCCGACATTAAATAAAACATTTATCAATATAAGATCCATTCTCTTTCATTTAATCAAAAATTATAAACAAACAAAGTAGTATACCTTCCCGGCGGACACCCGGTACATCTATTCAGACAGTCAAGCAGCACTAAGGGCCCATTAATTCTTATACGGTTTTTTTTTTTTTTGCGGCGGAAGGTGGGAATCTTTTAAATACGAAATGGAGCCCGTACTCAGTGACAGAGTGGGATTTCCACTCACTAAGCCCACCTCCCCTTCTACCCCTGATCCTCGCGGCACTGCCATCAAGCATTTCATCGCGAGGTGGGACTTTAGCCATGTTGGCAGCCTCCTGCGCTGCGTTTCGTTGTCGCTCCTGTGTTCGGTGCTCCTTTATAATGGTTGCTACAGTGTCGCAACTGCTTCCGAGGCATTTTCTCTGCTCATCATCTGTCTGATGATCTTGTCTGGGGTTAGGTCCTCACCCAGTTTGTTCACCAGCGGGTGTCGTTCTTCAAGCTATCGTGGACAACGGAACATGATGCGTTCCGCATCTTCGACTGTTTCCGCGCATGTTAGGCAATAGGGGTTGTCGTCTAGCCCAAACCTGTGGAGGTAGGCTCTGAAGCAACCATGGCCAATAACCATCTGGGTCAGGTAGAAATTCAACTCCCCATGCTTTCTATTGACCCAAGCGTTTATATTGGGCATCAATTTCTGCGTCCACCTGCCTTTATCAGAATGATATCATCCCTCCTGCCATTCAACCAGACTTGTTCTTGGTGGTGCCTCAGTGACACTTCGGTTGGTGCCGCTGTCCAGCTGGCACGATATTCCCATTGGGCTTCTTTAGCCAAATGGTCTATTGGTTCCATGTCAGCCTTTACACATGCCGAGTCGTTCTTTCCTATACGGTACGATCGGAGCTCGATTTCCTTGATAGCCTCGCGGCACAAATCAGGTTACCATAACATGGATCCCTGGACACGAAGGATTTGAGGGGAATAAATAAGCAGACTGCCTGGCGAGGAGAGGTACTGGGCGCCCACTCGTGAGCACTGAACCCTACTTCTGGGTACTTCTCGCAAAGAAATTTTTGAAATGAATTTGTTAACATATCCGTCACATACTCCTCCTGTAATGTCAAATTTTTGTATGGAAAATTGTGTAATATTGCTCGAAACCGTTTGGCATATCGAAAAGTTGACACTTTGAAGAGCAAAAGTGAATCCTTTCAGGTACCCAGGGAGGAACTACAACACAATCCATGGGGAACCGGAAACATAAGTCATGAATAAACTGAAAAGTGCCACGGCAGCTGCATCGATATGCCCGCACATCATGAACTCAATTGTCAGAAGCCTATTCCCGAGTAAAGATGGATTCACACTGCCACGAGACACAGCAAATGAAACGGAGGCAATACCACCAGTCACAACTGAGGAAGTCGTAGAAGCCGCAGCAGGTATTAAAAGCAACAAGACGTCACGGATGGACGGGATCCCAAACTTCGTTCCTAAGGAGTCGATCAAAACCAGACCAGATGTCTTCACACACCTTTATAAAGCATGCCTAAGAGAAGGAAAATTTCCGTCCCAGTTTCGGGTGAAAGATGGCTCGGAGGGACAAAACAGTACTGTGCTGTTGTGACACTTGGCGTCAAGAACGCGTTCAATTCAGCCAACTGGAGCTGTCTACTAAAAGCACTGAGTGACATGCAGGTCCAAACTACCTACTCCGAATAATTGTGAATTACTTCAAAGACAGAACCCTCTACTATGACACGGAAGAGGAACCAAAAAAGTACAAGATCACCGGAGGGGCTCCACAAGGGTCGGTCCTGGGACCAATTCTATGGAACATAATTTACGATGGCATTCTAAGAACACAAAAGCTGAATGGAGTAGACATAATCGGTTATGCCGACGATATTGCAGTTGTAGTAGTGGCCAAAATATTAGAGGAAGATACGCAAAACTGCAATCAAACAATCACAAACGTGAAGCTATGGCCACAGACATCAGGTTTGTAACTAGCGGACCACAAAACCGAAGCCGTTCTCATAAGCAGCCGTAAAAAAGTGGAACACCTTACTATATTGGTCGGTGAGCAAATCAACGAGTCGAAGCCGTACATCATATACCTGGGAGTGTTGCTAGACCACAGACTCAACTTCAGGGATCACCTAACGTACACAGGCGAGAAAGCCTCTCGGACAGTAGCAGCACTATGACCACTAGTGCCAAATATTGGGGGACCAAGGCAGCCATTCAGAAATCTTCTAACGACTGTGAAAAAGTCAATAATCCTGTATGCGGCCCTAATATGGGTATCAGCGACGCACCGTAAGTTGCACATTAAAAAATTAACTCGGCGCATAGAATCGCATCTTTAAGGGTATGCAGCGCTTTTAAACTATCAACGGATGCGATGAATGTAACATCAGGTTCACATTCTCAAATATGCTTGACAAGCATGGTTTGTTTGACTCGAATTTGAAAATGTGAACGCTCCATCAAACAGTTTGACAAGCATGTTGGATGGATATCAAAATATTTTGATATTTTGCTTGCTTGACACACATGTTTGAGAATATGAACGCATTCTTGTCAAACCAGGAGGAAATTTCATTCTAAAAAAAGTTGTCAACCTGTGCGCATCAAAGAAAAGAAAATTTTGGACGCTTTTTTAGCCATTCATTAGTCCAAATTCGTTTCCTCTTATTTTGTTGCCTTTTTTTTCTTCTTGTTCTTCTTCTTCTAAAATTTGATCTATTACAAGAGCTGCAATCAAAACGTCCGCCATGGTTAAAATTCTAAAGAGAACTGATGTTTGACAGCCTGTTTGACAAATGTGAACGGAAAATGGCTTCAATCCATCAAACATCTTCAAGCCATGCTTGTCAAGCATATTTGAGAATGTGAACCCCCCTAATGTCTATCGATCTAGACGCGAAGAAGACTGCGGCACTACGTGAAAATTTGCACGATGGTAGAACAATAGCGGTAGAAGCTGTAAAATCAGAATGGCGACATAGGTAGAACATCATAATCAAAGGGCGATGGATATACAAATTGATCCCCGAAGTCGATAAATGGATTAGTAAAAAGCACGGGGAGGTAAACTACTCCCTAACACAATTGCTATCGGAACACGGATGCTTCCGGGAGTATCTCTACAAGTACAAGCACGCGAATGACCCATTCTGCCAGCACTGTGAAGGAAAAGTACAGAGCGCGGAGCATGTACTGATGGAATGCTAAAATTACACAAGGGCTAGGAACATCCTAGAAAGAGCAACTGGCGGCCACGTGACCTCAAAAGCCTGATCTCATTTACATATGGTGGCGAGAAGTGAAGGCTGGGAAACTGCAAACAAAGTAATCACAAGAATAAGGCAGCAACTGCGCACAGAGGTTCAAGCAACGAGAAACGAAGTACCTGCCAACTCTGGCAGCTAAAAAAGAAGTGAAGAAATGTCAAACCTGCTCCTCCGAATCAATGTCTGACTGGCGTTGCCGCAGGGAAGCAATAGGACAGGGAAAAGGGAGGGTTTTTTTTTAAGCACGTAACCATGCAGAAACATGGAGTCGGGCATAACTCGTAGCACGGGCTACAAGTATCCATAAAGGATTTTTACCCCTACCCGCGCATCAAAAAAAAAAAAGAAAAACTTTGAGAAAATGTGTCAAATAGTGTAACATAGCATTTCGACAAGAAGCGTCAAGCGGTTGTTTGACTTCAATTGTTTGCATATTTTTCATGTCAAACGTTTGATACATTGGCAAACAGTGGAATCGTAGCTTAAGTTTTAAGAAAACCAATCGCTATATGGCAAACGCGCCCAAGTATACAGTCCCGAAAGTCCGAAGAGCCCGGAGAGTTTTTGTAAAAACCCTTATAAGCCTTTCGAAGAATTTATCTTTCACCACATACTGTAAGGCATTTTATTTCTTATCTCATCTCCTTGAACTGATTCATGAATAGAAAGTGAAGAAACGGGGGTGAGGCAATCATTTCATTCCTCTACCCAATCGCTTTTTCCAAGCGATGATTTTGATATGACTGTGGGTTGTGTTGGGACGGGTGGCGACACTCGAATCCGCATCATGTCGCTATAGCATTCCTATGACGTCAGATATATCTTTTCACATTTAAATTTAATCGTTTCGTTGTGCATTAATTTTTCAATTGCTCTGTTATACTTGAAAGATGCTTTTGTGTTGGTTTAAATCTCCATGGCATAATGACGTCAGCGGTGAGATAATGAATGGTAAGTAATTTGTGGGTAACTCGGGAAACACAAAAAGGGCTCCCAGTTCGAGGATAGGGATTCATTTCATGGCTCACTCCCTCTCCTTTGAATTCGATTAACGTAGACTTTCATATTTCCCACGTTATACCGGTGTAAATCGTTCTTAATAGCGGGTAATTAAGTTGATGTAACATGGCGTAATCTTTTGCAAAAAAAAATATAAGTTAAGTACTAGGTATGCATCGCTTAGCAACAGCAGCGCATTCACATGGTGTAGGTACTTCCATTAAGTCGTTAAGTGTGTAATTTATCATTTCCGATAGCTCTAAGTTCTCATTTAACATACGCCGAAGTGGAGCGTAATTATTTTTGATTTAATAATTGGACATGTTAATAGGCGTTGTTTGCAGTATACCGAATACGTACCTTGTTACATATATATTTTGTAAAATGGCGCTTGTAAAGGAAAGTTCAGATTGGACAATGGCAATGAATTTTATCAAGGTTGCAAAGCTAAGAAACGTATCCAATATTCTTAGAGAAAAGGACCCTTATTTGGGTTCATTTTTGTCTCTTTACCACAGCAGTCTTAGCCCATGGTACTCTCTGGATTTCTCCAGAGTTCTTCCCTGGCATCGATCCCCTGTGTGCGCTGGAAGTTATCTAACTAATCCTTTCGTTTACCAGTGATAGCTTGGTTTTACGCTTCTCTTGCTAGCTAGTTCCGCTTGTCGTAAAAGGCGACTAAGGGGACAAATCAGATCTAGGCAATATAACACCCAAGTGAGAATAGCGACATATATACTATCTTAAAAACCCGCCCACATGTGTGCATGCGAGTCCGTGGGTTGACACGGCTGGAGATCACCGGTGTCATAGAAGAAAGGTCAAACAATAATAAAACAGGAGCATGCACGTATCAAACAACAAACACCATCGCAATATGGTAATATTGCAAAACTGTATCATTATGGTAATACTTGCTAAAAGGAAAGGCATTACCCCGCCAGGCACTACCACTGCTGTGCATGGTACTGATTCTGGACCGAGCAGAAATGTTCGGGTCAAAGCTATACAGATTCCGGGGGCTAGCAAAATAATGAAACAGTTTGGACGCAATTTGAGGGTCGCGAGTTGGAACGTTGGAAGCATGACCGGTCGAACTTACGAGCTGGAAGAGATGATGAATAGAAGGCGGGTGGATATCTTGTGTGTCCAATAGATGAAATGGAAAAACACCGGAAATCGGGCGCGTTTCTTGGACGTTAGGACAAAAGATTACAAGATGTTCTACTACGGAACGGAAAAGGTTAAGAACGGAATCGGTATCATCCTTGCGGCAGAGCTTCTTGGTAACGTCTTGAGCATTTCGAAGTCCAGCGACCGTTTGATGTCTCTCAAACTAGTAATACAAGGAGAGGTGTGGAATATTGTCAGTGCATATGCTCCCCAAAATGGGTGCAATCAGAGAGATAAAGATGTATTTTGGGTAGATTTCCATAATCTCCTTAAGAACATCCCAAAGGAAGAGTTTCTGTTTGTTGGAGGAGATTTGAATGGACATGTCGGGAAGTCAAACGCAGACTATGAAGACTGCCATGGAGGACAAGGATATGGCACCCGGAACGTTCCTGGAGAAGACATCCTAAGCATGTGCAAATCACACTGTCTTATCGTGTTAAATACCATGTTCATCAAACAAAGCCGACACCTGATCACTTTCAGCAGTAGTGGAGATGAAACTCAGATTGACTACCATTTGGTAGCCAGTTTTATGAAGTCTCGGGTAAAAGATTGCAAAGTGATCCTGGGAGAGGCAACCGTTCGGCAACAACGTCTCCTGCTAACAGAAATTTTTATGAAAACACCGAAGAACAGCAAACAAACAACGGTCTCTGAGAAAATCAAATCTGGACAAAGAGAAAGGCGGGGCTTTTGTTTTTGTGATGAAAAATTACCTCTCTCATACCACCATCGGAGCTGAGGAGGAAGAGTGCAGAGTACAAAATATGTGGGATTCCCTACAGCGAACTTGCTTAAAGAAGGCCAAATCACTGCTAGGAGCTTCAAAAGGCCACCATCAACACGCCAAAGAAACATGGTGGTGGAGTGATGAAGTTAAGAAGGTGATAAATGAGAAGAAAGCGGCTTTCAAAGCTTGGTCAAAGTGCCCCTCTAATAATAGTGACGAAAAAGTTCGCCTCGAAATGGAATACAGATGTTGCAAGAAAAAAGCGAAGAAGAAGTGCGCCCAGCTTCAAGCAGAGAGTACGGAGGGTCTGTATCGGGAGCTGGAGAAAATATCTTCCCCGGTTGTTGATGCAAACCAGGCTATCCAGGAGCTGCGAAGACACAATATGAACAAGAGCGCAACCATCTTCAAAATAGCCGCCCAAAGAAGGAGGAATTCTCAGGAGATTCGTTCGCCAAAGTTCATTAACAATGCTCATGGCCACCTTCTTGTGGATGACGACAAAATTCTGCAGAGGTAGCGGCAGTATTGTGAAGAACTTTTAAATGAACAGTTTCCCCGGCTATACTTTCCAAGAGCCACCCCTAACATGGAAAAACATCGAGATACCTTAAGGGATTTGCATATTGTATTGGTTGACTTTGAAAAGGCATTCGACAGACCACGAGATCTGATATGGGTGGCGTTAAGACATCGAGGGGTTCCAGAAACCTATGTACAGATGATCATGGACATGTACGAAGGAGCAAAGACAAAAGTAAGATGCCCCGCTGAAGTAACCGAAGAGTTCCCAATCAAAGTCGGGTGCATCAGGGAAGCGTCTTAAGTACTTTGCTCTTTATTACAGTCCTTGATTATCTGCTTGAAGGTAAAGTGATGGACCCCAAGGTACATCAGTTATTCTTTGCTGACGATGGAGCCATCATAAGTGAGGATCCTACATCCCTTCAACGAGCACTTGATGTGTGGGTGGACGCTCTGGAGGGAAATGGGTATCGCATTAGTTCAAAAAAGACAGAGTACTTGTGCTGCCCGTTCTCTGATCCACTCAGGCCTATTCCAGACATTTATTTGAATGGAACAGTGCTTCCCAAGTGCGAAAAGTTCAAATATTTGGGATCTATGATCAATTGCAAAGCAACTTGTGATGACGTTATCAATCATCGCGTAAGCGTAGGGTGGATGAAGTGGCGAGAAAATTCCGCTATCTTCTGTGACAGAAAAATGCCACCTAAGTTGAAGGGAAGGCTCTACACCGCAGTTGTGCGTCCAGCGCTCACATACGGTTCACAATGTTGGACGATGTACAAAACCTATGAGAGTAAATTAACGGCAGCTGAGATGAAGATTCTTCGCATGACAGTAGGAGTGACAAAGCTTAATCGAAAAAGAAGTTCGAAGATCCGTGGAAGCTTTCACATCAAGGAAACCATCGTACAAAAGATAGAGCGCGACCGGCTCAGCTGGTATTGCCGCGTTCAAAGAAGAGATCATTTGAACCCCGTTAAAAAGGCAATATCAATGCACGTTCCAAAAACATCGCGATGTAAGATACCAGACCTTATCAAAGGCTTGAGAGAGATGGAGGGGATACGCTTGAAGAAATCTTCTTTTCTTCTGTTACATCTGTTATTCTACGTTCTTAATCAACTGTAGAATGATTACTGTTGTAAGTGGTTAGTGTGTCGGATCACTACGCATGAGGTTCCAAGTTCGAATCCCAGAAAATACCAAAAAGTTTTTTCACGGTCCCACCTCTCGCGAGCGTCTGACAAACATCCGAGAGTATTGCTGTCATGAAAAACCTTCTCAAATCGCCATTCGGATACGGCACTAAACTGTAGGTCCCTTCCATTCGTGTGAAAAATATAACGCACACAACATGAGTGGTTGCGAGAAGCTAGGCCCTGGCACTTTCAAGTGCTGTTGCGCCAAATATTTATTTATTTAGAATGATTTCTTCTAAATCCGAATTGGTGATCCGAGATGAGACGTTTATCTTCTATAACTGGCTGTATTCGCCTAAGCAATATTCTCTCGAATACTTTGGATATACTTAGACGAAGCGAAAGTGGTCTATAAGACGTTTTCTCGTTCGGCGGTTTCCTTGGTTTGAAAAAAAAAAATAAAAATACTGTGAATCATAAAGCAAAGACAAAATTACAAAACAATTCCCTTCAATTATCTGGGGGCAAATCACGTAACTTTTTAGACGATCATCGTTTGAACGATAGCAACTGACGAATGGAAAAATTGTTGCATATTATAGAGGTTAACATTTCTCAACCACAGTTGGTTGCGCACTTTTGGCTATGTAATGCCTAAATGCATATTTGAACAATAGCAAACACAGCAATTGACTGTAGTTTACATGCATTTAGGCATTATACAGCTAACAGTGGGCAACCAATGGTAGTAGAGAAATGTTAACACCTATAAATGTGCAACAATTTTTTCCATCCGTCGATTGCTATCGTCGAAACGATGATCGTCTGAAAAGTTACGTGATTTGCACCCTGGACTCTACCCCCGGGGTTTTACGGAAGCTTAGTATCATCTGAGTTTCAAACTATCACATCAATCTTTCTTTCTTTCTCTGTCTATCGTTTCCAACTTACATCGTGCATCCATATAATTGCAAGAATTGCTCTCTAAACATACTTGTACGTACGTTATTGAAAAAAAAAGTCAATGATACATCACAGTTTGCTTCCAGGTCATAACATTGGCGCTCAACGTAAGGCTTGTGACCACTGAGTTCACAGTATTGACGAAATTTAGTGGTTTTGTTGTGACATTTGAGAGCTACTAGAATGAAAAAGGCGGACAGTATCTCCATTGATTAGGGATTTATTATTGTAAGTTTCTAATTTCGGCCTACCAACAACTAGAGGAAAAACAAAATCACTAATTTCATTGGTTTGTATGCGGAGACTGTGGTGGAAATAAAAAGATCCGCCACGATAAAATGACGACAGGAGAGATTCGTTAACAAATTCCATTTACTCGTTTGACACATCCATTTCTGCGGAACCGACAAACAACTCCAGACAGTAATCTGTGGCTGCCAAAAGAAACGATAATACATCGTTCTTCCGTGACCTTTAGCCAGACGATAAAAGAGTAATAGAAAAACCCATAAAATCGTGCATCTACTGTTACCTCTTAAAAGTTCTGCTAATTAAATTATACATCTCCATTGCTTAATTAACATTGTTGTGAAACTGTGGAAGCAAAAAAGAAGTTTTATACCAGACACAAGTCATAAAGTTGATTTGCTCGATTGCCTTCAGCTTAAGCTATTTCTGCCTGCTTAAGTTGCATAACTATTCACATTAAAATTCTCTGTAAGGTGCAAACCCTTTGGAGACATAAAACTTTGAAATTCAAATAAAATTTCAAGCATACCTATAAAAGACTCGTTGAAAAACAAAAACAGGTAGCGCTCACGAGTGGTAGTACAGTACAAACCGATGTTTAGCACATAAATCAATTTAAGCGCATTAATCACCTCTTGACTCTGTGATCACTTGAAAAACATGTACTCCACCTTTATTGACAAGCACCTCCGAGACTGAAGTTCCACCTAGTTTCCACACTTTAGGAATTCAATAGAACCATTGTTTTGTTGGCATTTTCTTGGACTGAATGGGTGATTAAATTCAACGATGGTGGTTGTAACATTTTGCACATTCTCACTTTTGCATGTCGTTAAGCTTTGTTTCGACATGACTTCGAAATACCAGGAAGGGTACATACTCCATGGAATAGAATTTAAAATAGCTAGCCCCAAGCGGTGCGCATGTCTCAATGTTTGATGTCGAAAATAATGTGACGCGTAACCTACATTTCGGATAGACATGGTATGGCCGTAACCTCATTATCATGGTTGTTTCCCGTATCATCGTTTCCATAAAATCTTTAAACTCCACATTATAAATTGTTTTGAAAAGTGTACTTCATTTGCTAATTGAATATTAAATTTAAACGTCCTACAGTCTGACTGACAAAAAAGGAGGCTTTTTTAAAGGGGTCAACAGAGCCTATGCGCAAGGTGGCGTTCTGTCTTCACTGCTATTGTGGTAGACTCTCTATTGAACATTCTTAATATTTCTAACGTCTACGCTCAGGTATATGCGGATGAGGTCTGGCCATGCCCAGCGACTGTATGTGTTAACGCACACGTTAACGCACAATGGTGCACTACGAATGGGCTTTCTCTAAATCTCCTCAGATTTTGAGCTAATGCTACAGGGCGACACTATCCAAATTTTTGGGAGTGATCCTGGATAAAAAAAAATTCTTTGGTCTAAACGAAGACACGACCCTCTCAAATTTCTGGCATCTCGATCTAACTAAAGTTGACTTTCCTTGTGTTCGGGACTGATTCCGGCTTGAGTCTGAGCTAGAAATGGACTGTAGTCGAATTGTCACGGATGGCTCCAAAACTAGTGAAGAGCCTTGTGCTGATGTCTTCGTGAAAGATGACAACATTAGGCTTCATTCTTCGATAGGCATGCATGCATCCGCCTTTCAATAGACTTATGCAAAATCCTAATAGCCAGAAACATAATGGAATGGCGAAGGTGAAAGGGTCGGAGTATTTGCAACCTTAGTGACAATCTGGCTTTGCTTAAGGCCTTGCTCAGCCCTTTAACTACATCCAAAATAATTCCTGAATATACGAACTCAATAAATGTTGTAGAATGGCTGAACCCTTTGATTCTTGTATGGGTCTCAGGTCACACATAGATTATAGGGAATGAAATATCTTATGAGACTTCTATGTGACGCTCAGAGGAGAATTTTGCAGGACCTGAACCTGCGTTGGGTCTTTCTGCGTTCAAGATCGGGGATTTCGTGAACGATTAGGTTTCTTACGAAGATAATTCCGTATGCCTGTCTCTCCAGGATGCAGGCAGACTAAACGGATAATCCCGGACGTTTGTTAGAAATCCATGGTATTCTTGCTATCTCTCAGCAAAAAAAGACTGCAGACAACTAATTGGCGTTCTGCTAGGCCACTACGCCTTTGCTAAGCATCTTGATGTGTTAGGCCCATTTCACACATATTCGGTTCAAAGCGCACAGAACTTAAGGATATATGACGTTTTCTTTGCCGGACAAATTTGAGCTCTTTGCAGCTCCAGAAGCCGGATATACGGCGCCGACGCTGACGTCGATGCCGGATATGAATGAAACGGGCCTTGGACTTAAGTGACACTCCAGTCTACGAAGCTTGTGGAGAAGGCTGCGACACTATGGAATGATTCATTTGTGGTTGTCCTGCATTTGCTAGTATCACACTGCAGATCTTCAGTGCTGATATGGTGAGTACTGATAGCGTAAGCTTCCCATCACTGCAGGGCTTACTTAGCTTTCTACGCAAGACAAGATAACAACAGTAAATTGGATAAAGTAAGATTTCCTTCCTGGTAATGCAATGGAACAGTTGCGTCTGAATGTTTTAGTGGAGCATTTTCTATCCCAAACAAAATTAGAAGTATGAATCATTACGTTCTCACCCACTACATAGCCAACTAGATATCCAATATAAGTCGTGCGGAAGTTTCCCTTACCAAAAAGAAATGTTGGATAAAGGATTTAAGCTAACACTTAAGACTCCACCAAGCGCGTCAAGAAAGAGGATTTTTGAATTTACATGTGACACAGTTGAGCCGCAGGCCGCCGATAAATTAACAGAGATTCTCAACTGCTACAAATCAGCAGAGTGTAAGATAGGGTGGATGAAGCTTAAGATGAGCAAAGCATTGCAACATCTACTACGTTGACTGTTGATTATTTTGCGATACTCTATCAGTTTACTAGAAGTGAGAACATGCACGAATATCCAATAATATGGCACCCTACTCGTAAAAAGATAAAAAAATAAGTATTTGGCGCAACAGCTCTCAGTGTCAGGGCCTAGCTTCTCGCAACCACTTATGTTGTGTGCGTTATATTCTACACACGAATGGAAGGGACCTACAGTTTAGTGCCGAATCCGAACGGCAATTTGAGAAGCTTTTTTCGTGACAACAATACTCTCGGATGTTTGTCAGACGCTCGCGAGAGGTGGGACCGTGAAAAAACTTTTTGATGTTTTCTGGGATTCGAACTTGGAACCTCATGCGTAGTGATCCGACACACTAACCACTTACGCCACGGCGCCCACAGAAAGATACTACCTATATTTAGTTCATTTTCCATTGCCTGAATAAGTCAAAGAAACAAGGAAGCATTGCAAACTATTTACTAGAATCATGGATCCAATTGAAGTCTTTAAAGAATTTTTACGCATGGAGAGAGCTAGGAGTAGACAAAGTTTAAACTAGACCCATGTGCTATCACCTGGTTGGTTGTTTGAGTATACGTAGTAGTTGTCAGCTAGCTGAAATCTAGTTCATTAATGAAGCTAAGGATAGTTCGAGCTGAGGAAGAGGTGTCATCAGAATGTGATGTAGGGCCTTTGTCAAAGTGCTTTAGCCTCAATCTGGCTATGGCCGGGCAATCAAAGAGTATGTGATGGGCTGTTTCGGTGTCTTCAAGGCAGAAGCTGCACATGTCCGATTGAACACGGCCCATTATCTTGACATGCTAGTTGAGAGAGCAGTGTCCAGTTAGGAAGTCAATTAGGATCTTAGCATTCTGTTTGCTTATAATATTTATATGTAGGGGTGGAAAAGGTAAGAAAACTCCCAGCCCAGCTGTTGGGCAGGTGCGCATTGCGCCCGTAATACCTACACAGGCTAGTCTTTGCACATTCTTCATTCTTATTTTTTGGATTTAATCCCCATTTTTATCTAGAACAGGCCTTAGTCGCCTTCTCAGCAGTTCTGTCTATATGAGATTTCCAGTTTAATTTGTGGTCTACAGTAAGCACAAGACATTTTGCTTCTTTTCAGAAATCAATTTGTACATTGTTTAGTGATAGTGCTTGAATGCTTAAGTTTCTCCTCTTGGTGAAAGGTATGATTACCTTAATTATTTTATTTTGGGCATGTTGCATTTGTTCAGAAATGCTTCTTAAATGTAAGAAATATAATGACTTATTGGAAGCTTTCCGGCATGTTTCCAAATTCAAATTTATGTAATAATAAAAAACAATTGTTAATATGATTTAAAATCCATTTGAACTGTATTTAAAAAATCCTGTGGGAAATCTGTCGTACACGGGCGCTTTAGAATCTTTGAATCTAAAAAGAGGTTGTTCTACCCATAGTTCTTCATTTAACATTGAAGTATCTTAATTTTCATTAAAATAACGTAGCATTGCATACTGAATGGAACTAGTGGTATTAAGTGAGTTTAGAAGATTTTTGAAGTGACTTTTTAGGACTTCAACAGTGAATTGGTTGCTGATTTTTATAGAGATATCGTTGAGTTTCCTAGCTGATTTCCCCAAAACAGCTGAGTTCCTGCAATTCGCAAGTTTATTAGCCTTATTTTCAAGATAATGCAACTTTTTCAGTTTACATAAATGTTTATAGTGAGAGTTGGCTCTGTAGTATAGCTCCTTGAACAACAACGCAACAACATCAAAGAAGAACAAGCCTTAAAGACAAGAGTGACTTATCAGTCTATGATTACCCCTAATATTTAAATTTTTAGGGAAGTACTTTGATTCAAGAATTACCACAAGTATTAGGAAACGTGCAAAAGCTTTCCTTACATCGCAATTTACCTTATCCCTTATTTACTACATTCGTGTCCCTCGTGTTGAAACAAAACAGGGCTACGGGACCCTACCTATACATTACAGTCAGCATTTTATTGTTAATCTTTTCCGTATGGAAACCAAAATGTCCAACACGTTTGACCAAGTTCTCCACAAAATGTAAAAGCAATTTTCAACCGCTTACAGGCTTATCTTTGCGCTGACAAACCCAGATATTCTCCATAATTACCACGTAATTGAAACGGATTAACCACCATTTATAGTTTGCATTAAATAATACTTTGCGCCATTTAATTATATTACCATCTCCACCCAAAAAAAAAAAAAAATTGAGTAGATGCATAATTAAAAAATATTTCCGCAAACCCCAGTTAGCCTTGAATACAGTCTTCCATTGAATATTAAATGAAAACATTCAGCCAAATACACGTATTTCATTTGACACTTCTGGCTGACAGTCTTCCGCCCAATTAACTGTTAATAACTTCCATTACATAACATTATGGCGCGATGACATTTAAAGAAATATAATTCACCATGACATTGACATTCATAAAAAAAAAAAAGAAAACACAAGACCAGAAGAGAATTAAAATGAAAACGAAAACAGGGAAACCAAAGAAATCAAAAATTAAAACAAAAAGGAAAAAACATCAACTATACGACAACAATAACAATTCTTTTTATGAGGCAACGCACATGTTTTGGCATTGTGGGCACAATTCATGTTTTGTGTGTGTTAGCCTTCTTTCCTTGAATGGTTAATTTTTTTGTGTGTAATTGTTGTGAGCACTTTTATGTTCCACATATCACTAAAATATTTACATCTAGCAGGCAAAATAATAAATAAAAAACTAAACATGAAAATCATTCGGATACATTATGTACATAATTTAAATTTTTATAAGCCAACTACTATTTGATCACCTGGCGATGAAGGACCTGGACTGTTGCTCAAACTATCGGTGGAAGGACGTTTTGGCAAAAGAACTTGCATAGATGTTCGTCGAAGTATTTTCTCTTCAGCTAGTTATATATATATTTTTAATTTTGTTGTTTTTTGTTGTCGCGCAGTTAAAATTACACATTTTTATGAAAAACATTTTTTTTTTGTTTAGAAGTTATATAGCATACACAAAACACAATTTAAATAAGAAAGAAAAAAGAAATGTGTAGATGGATGAAGTATGCATATTAGTTTCTTTGTTGGTAAGTATAATTTAAATATTTACTTATAAAGGAAATGAATATAAATGGACTCCAATTAAATTTTAATGTAACACTACGTAGATAAAAATAGTCAAAAAGTTGTTAAGAACTGAAAAATGGACACATTAACTTTTGAGATACTCAAGAAACAAATGTTAACAGATTTTATATATAAAGTAAGGCAACCAATTAAACATACAATTTTATTAAGAAAATAAACGATTTAAACTAAACTTTCTTTCTATCCTAAAAATTTGAGCTAATATCGATTGAGTAAATAAAAATGCAAAATTTACTGGTAACAGTTGCTCAATTTATTTTTAGAATCTTTGGATGGCCGCGACAAGTGGTTGAAACGGTATAAATACTTTGGAATTTCAATTGCTTTAATTTGTTTTAAATGAAAGTATTGAGACACGTCTTAGAAGTAAAATAGTTCAAAATGGGGTCTAGAAAGATGTTAAAACAAACACAAATCCAAAACATTAAAAAATTGCGCCAAGAGCCATATTCTGTCAACAAAACTGCAAAACTTTTGAGCCGCAGTCGTACAGTTGTTTCAAACTATTTAAAGAATTCAGAAAACTATGAGAAAAGATACGTACTTGGACGAACATACAGCTTGACACCAGCATATCGGCGGTCCCTACTAAGAGAAGCGTCAAATTCTATAGCAACAACGCGATATCAGCAGAGATTTCGAATGTGGACAGAAAGCTAAGGACTTGCCAGCATGTGTTAGCTGAAGCGGAACATCTTCAAAGAAAGCGTTTGAAAAAAAATCCCCTCTACTACAACGTCATCGAAACGCCCGTTTGACCTTTGCCAAAAATCATTTAAGATGGAAAAGCATTAGAGAACTGTCATCTTCACCGATGAGAAACGCTTTTGCCTTAATGGACTTGACGAATTTCGTCATTATTTTCATGATTTGAGGAAAGACGAGCTGTTTTTAAGACGCGGAGTTAGTCATGATTTAGGCAGGAATATCATACAAAATTAAGAATAATATCCGCTTAGTAAACGGCAGGATGAAAAGTGACGACTACCTTAAGATCTTAGACGAAGAGATCGTGCATCATAGCCAAGAAAAATTCGGCGAAAATTTCATCCAGCAACGAGATAACGCAGCAACCCACACAGCATGGAAGGTAAAAGAGTACTTCGAGCGTAAGAGTGTTTCTGTTCTTCACTGGCCAATGTTGTCTCCAGACCTCAACATAATTGGGAATGTATGGGGACATCTCTCCATAGCTGTCTACCAAGGCGGAAGACAATTCAATAACGTAGGAGACTTAAAGACGCCATTTCTATTTATTTTTTTATAATTTGCGCACTCATGGGCGGGCGTTGGATAGATAGAGAGAAAGAGAGAGAACGATATTTTTTTTGTGTAGCGGCTTGAAGCTCAGTTGTTTTTGCTTCGGAGAAACTCCAGGGGTGGCGTCCAGCTAACTGGGGAGATTTTTGTTATTTTTATCTTCGCTTCTGATTCACGGTATTTTTTTCCCAATAACCGACGTCATAGACAAATCATCATCAACACAGAGCCAACAGTTTTCCAGCCATATGACCAAGCTACTGCCAGTGTTATGCCTTCGCAGTATTGTTCACACAAGCTTTCACAATTGATCGGACTGCCTTTATAGTTTTTTTAGTTAGTTTTAAATGGCTTTTATTTCATTTTAAAAAGGAAGTTAACAGAAACAAGAAAAGTTATGTCTTTTGGTTTGGCTGATGGCCGTCTACCAGATTGACGATTAACATAATACTTAATAAATATATTGACTTGAATATGAAATTTAAAAGAAAAAACTCCCAATTTTGTTTCTATTTCGAAAAAAACCCAATCCTCTATTAACCACTTGTTGCGGCCAATAAGATACAAATTGCAAATTCCACGAAAATTAAGGAAAAAAAGGATTTATGGTGATTCGAGTTTTCTTAAAAATTGGTAATGATTACCTAACAGCAAAATTTGGAGCACATACGGACGAAAATTATAGAGAAACGCTGAAATTAGATGGGTGTCGTACCAGCTGTCGAGGAGTGTCTGTATGAACGAGACAAGGTTATTAAAAAAATGATATCTCTTAAGCTATGTTATACTAGAACTTTTTTTTTAATTACTTTTAAACTTTTCACTAATCTTTGATTTTGATATTCAAAGTAGTAGCAAACAGTATCTATAGCTATTCTGTACATATATTCTACCTATACATATAAAAAAATAGTCGAGGGTCAAATGGTCTTGTCTGTCTGCGCACGCATCACGCCGAAACTACTATATGGATTTTGATGAAAGTTGGCATAGTGAGAGCTTATGCCCTTGGTCAACATTAAGGATACCTTTTACCTCGGGAAATGAAAGGGTTCCTACAAGATAGGCAAAATTTATCTATACTCGTACATACCATATATTAAAACTGAAAATATAAAACTGTTTCCACACGCACCACGCAAAAACACCATGCAACTACTACAAAATGGAATGGGGTTTCTGCAGTTGCATTGCTTGGAGTCTAGCTTTTAAAATACTGCATTTTTTTTATCGTGATCCGCCAGTCAAAAGCTGAGATCTAATCAAAAATATCATGTCTCGAATCTGCATTCAGCTTAGCAGGTAACCTTTTCTTCTTCCTTCATAAGGATCACAACCCTCCCACTTCACCGCATTTCTACTGATCCGCTGTTTCCGACTGGCTGACTGAAGGGAGATGATCCTCTTTGTGTTTTCTTATTCTTCGGTTTCCTTGTCTGAAATACTCGTACCTCTTGGTGGGTTGTGTGTTGTATGCGGGTTTGTGTGCGTTCTGGTGGGAAAGTTGTCATTGAGTTTCAGTATTGGATTCAGTTGGGAATTATGAGTATATATCAATGAGGAGAACATCTTACGCAGATGGAGCGACCATTTTTCAGAATTTCTCAATCCCGAGCAGGGCAACGAAGATGACAGACCTATGGTCGAGAGTAGGGTGGATGGAAGTGCTACAGTAGATGAAGAAGTTTGGCGATCAAATCGCTAAAAGTTGGCAAAGCTGCTCTCGTGTCATTAAAGTGGGCTGGGAATGTGGCGAAACACCTGGTGATTGTTCCTCTTTTTAAAAATGGGGACAAAAGAGATTGCAAAAACTATAGGGGTATATTTCTTTTAAGCCTCCCTAGATGTCTTTGCTAAGGTGGTAGAAATTCTGGAGTGTTTTGCAGTAGTATGGAATTGATGGTTCCCTCCTAAGGGCGGTTCAGTCTTTATATACAAACTGTAGAAGCTGTATTCGGATAAACGGGAGTTAAATCAATACCCTTCACTGTGGGCTTTGGACTCCGTCAAGGATGCGTTTTGTCACACCTCCTCTTCATTATATATCATATATGGACTGGATGTTAAGGGGCATATAGACACTAAAACATGGTACGCGCATCATGTTGAGTGTTTAGCGTACACACACTCAGACCATGTTGATCAACCGCAGTGTGTGTCGAGATTTCAAGTTCTGAACAATGTCACACGATTACCTTTTTTTTTCTCCCGGCCCTTGAAAATGTCTGCTTTGGCCTCGCCAAAAATATGCACGCGAATGATGTTCGACTAAAATGTTGATCAACTTTTTTACACACACAGAAACATGGTTGAAAAACCATTGGCTCCGTCGCAAAAATCAAATCACATTTGATTTTACTCGAACCAGTTTCTCAACTTGGTTTAAGTTGCCTATAGATGGGCAACACTTAATCAGACCGTACCATGTTTTAGCGTCTATAAGTCCCTTTACAGCGCAGCCGTGGTGGAGAATTTTTCAAAGTGGGAGATTTAAGGATTAGTCATCTGCTCTTTGAGGATGATTTGATCATCCTTGGGTCCTCTCTAACCGAACTTCAGGACGCACTCAAAAGGTTTGTAGCCATTTGTGATGATGTTGGAATGAAGGTAAACGTTATTCGATGGTTTGGTCACGTAGTGCGTAGGCCCCCAAACCGGTTTCCAAGACGTGCCATGATTGCCGTACCATCAGGTAGGCGACTCCTCGGTAGGCCTAGAAATAGATGGTTGGATAAAGTCCGACATCTCTCCTGGAGCCGTCTATGGATTCCTCCTGATGAGTTGAATTCAATGGCGGAAGATCGAGAAGTGTGAAGAGCCCATCTGAGTACCCTACCCCCGCGACCCTCATGGAGAATTAGCGCACCATTGAAAATGTATGTATGTCTATTTCAACAAATAAATGAGCATCAACTAATTCAAATTTGCGCCTAATCACTGACAGTCATCACGCTGCTCTTGTCACTGAGCTGGAAACAGTTCTGATTGCTCTGTAGTACAATATAATTGCTCACACCGCGGACAACTCGATATTACAAACACTAGCTAGCTCATTGTTTTCCAGAAACATTCACCATGAATATTAGCAGTTTGCATGCAGAGCAATGAAATGCCAAAATCATGTTACGTGCAAATTTCGCACGAGATTCTTTGTCCCCTCCATCCTACCAATTCTCACCCGTCCACCATTTTTGGCCTTCCAATTTTATTCCGTTGACTTCTTGGAGCAGTGGTCTCGTTAAGCGTTCCTGGATGGTTCCACCATTCAGTGCTTATACCTCTCCACACGCTTCTAGGGGGCAACAAAAGCAGGTACTCCGGGAGACAGAGCCCAACGGTCGGTTGGCAACCCTCTGATGCGGATGGACCGTCCGCCAACGATGCGAATTAAGTCAGCGACGAGTGAGACGAGCGGCGATGAAGAAGAGGGTGGACTACCCTAATATCTTGCCCACACCACCAGGGCGAGCCCACACATAAAGGACGAGTACACAGCAAGATACATAATGAACACCACACAGTTACCCAAACATCATACACAAACAACACAACTTGTACGACCATGAGCGGTCAACGGACTGAAGGAGGTTCAGTCCAAATTCACAAATTCATCAATGGCCGAGAGCCCGACGTTTATATTTTATCATTTGTACGGGGTGGCACGTCATCGGCTAGTCCCTTTTCCCCAAATCTGCGTGAGATTCCACCGGGATAGCTAGCTTTCGCGGACTGAATAAAATAATAGGAATACGAGTGGGTACTCAGGCTTCTTCCTCCTCAGGAGTGTCCAACGCAAGGCGTTGTTTGACACATTTACATTTTCAATAACCTCTTTTCTTCTTGCTAGGTCCAACGCCAAGCGTTGTTTGACAAATTTCCTCCTTCGTCTCATATTTCTTCGCTTTTGTATTTTTCGCGATATTTTTTTTGAATCTTTAATTTTGCGTTCACTAGCCCCTCAGTTACTAGCGCTTGCTGTGAACGTGGCACCAAGGTAAAGAGCGAACCTTGGGAATGCGTAACCCGACCCTCTGAACTGCCAGTTGGAGGCGATTTCAGAGAGAGAGAGCCATTGGAAAAATGGAAAGAGCTGCTAGATAGCGGCGTTCAAGGAACGGTTGCATGCTTCAGCAAAAGAGCGGAGTACTGCACATAAAGCCGTCTTTGAACTTGTAATGGCTGAATAAGCGGTAGGCCAATTTACAGAGAGAGGCTCTCGGTCGGTTAGGCAAAGTGCTGAGGCGAGTTCAGCACTTCTTGGTTGACCACGAGCGAGTGCGAACAAGCGCTAGTGTTTGAGGAGTTTTTTTGTGAGACAGTGAACGAGTTGGTGCAATCATATCTTTTTGAGCGGGAAGGTCCAGAAGGGACCAAAGGAAAGGATACAAAAGCGAAAAGGATTCAAGGAGGAATACAAGGAAGGAGCAGAAGGAAAATTTCGAGGAGAAACAGCGAGGAGTAGGAAGCGGATTACCACTCAGGAAAAGCCAGATAAGTAGATAAGTTGCTTAAACAATATTTCGAATTTAGTTGGTGCGATTAGTGTAGGATTTGTGTGCGATAAATCCCGGTAGGGTCTCATACCGCATATTTCCCGGTGAAAGCGGGACACGCGACCTAATTCCGTTTTAACGTTTCTCTTTATAACTGTGTTCGGGACCGTTGATAGCGGGCCACCCCAACGGCTACTTACCTTTCGGTACTTTCAAGCGGTTTTTCCGTTTGCCATTTTCAACCTCTTTTGTCCATATAAACCGTTTTCTTAATTAAATAAATTGGCCGTGCTCCGAATTATAGAGCATTTGTAACGCACGTTCATTGTTTTCTTTTCTATTTGCACAATTTCAGGATCCCCACCCCATTCAATTTCCCTAAAAGGTTTCTAGATCCCCCTTTGAAAGATCTAGTGGCGCCCATTTTCACATTGTGTGTAAACACCCGATTCCGCTGACTCCAGTGAACTCACCCCAGCTGAGTAACCGGGAGAGCAGCATCCTACAGGCTGCTTTTGTCGCACTTTCCCGATCCTCTTATTATTATCTGTGGCTATCTGTCACTCTCGTTTTTTTTCTCGCGTGCGCGGCCGGCTTAGTTTTCTTCTGCTCGTTTTTTTAATAAAATTTTCGGGAATAATTCTGTTGCAGAATTAAGTGCGACAATCATACATGGTACGTATACTCTTAATCTGCTCGTATTTGTGTTGCATAGTCTGTGTATCGCATTGAGTAGGGCGTAGCTCTGATTGCCCTACTCGGCCGTTCAGTGCTCGAGATAGGTACATACCAAATCACAGAACGTAGCTGTGATTGTGATTGCACAATCTGAATGGTTGCTCAGTGTTCAGAGTGATATACACCATTTCACAGGGTACAGTTGTGATTGGGATTTCGATCGCTCTACGGTATACCTGCTCGGCTGATCGTTCCTTCCTAGTTATGATTGTGGTTGTAATTGAGATTGCTCGATTGCTTAGAGTGTTCAAGACGAGTACATAATAAATCACAGCGCATTGCTCTATGGTATAACTACTGATTCTGATTGCTCTATTGGAAACCATTCGGCAGCTCAATGTTCAGGATAGATATACACCAAATAACCCCACAGTTCTGAATGTGATTGCTTTATGGTATAACCGCACGGCTGCCTAGTATTCAGGGGATGTACTCTAAATCACAGGAAACAGTTGTGATTGTTATTGCTCTATATCTGAAACATCGCGACAGATCCCGTGGTATGAAAACTTTTGTTTTTAAAAGTCAATGATTCCAGGAGCCAGATCCAATCCACTCGTCCCTACTTCGTCGACCTTTTTTTGGTCTGTGTGCACCTCATCGAGGTATTGACGCACATTCTTTACAAGTTTTCTGCTGCTTCCAAAAATTGTTCTAACCCAATAGATTTTTTTCTTTCACAGTTGACCTATTTGGCATTTGTTAAAACAAAGCTTGTTATGTTTAGCTAAATAAACAAGGTTTCCCTTGTAATAAATCTAGCTTAACTTATTAACTTAGCCCCCACCTACATATGTTCTGAAATTACCGACTTAATGGTGATATCTATTTATTCCCATGTTAACAAAAGTCAATAAGCAATAAATCACCTGTAGCCCTGTGACTGTGATAGATGGCATTTGATTGGTTTCATTTGTCTGCTTCTCACGATTCGGTAAATAATTTTTGATGACAACATCACGATTCAAGGTAAGGAAATCAAAACCTATGTCCACGTAATTAAATAGAACTTGCTTTCAAAAGCTCATCTGCTTCCCACATGAATAAATAATATTACGTTGCACGTTTTGAATCATGAGGGTTCAAAACAATCCGACCTTCCAAAGCATGACAGGGGGTCAGACAACAGTGGCATAGAATTTGCCATTCATGTCCTTTTCATTGTGAGCAATTCTCTTAATGTTCAGCAGCTGTTATTATTCCCTAGCGGATAACTGGGAGAATTCGTGCAGCAGTTTAAAGTTTTAAAACTATCGATTTACACATCGGTAATGAAATCCAATTGCGTGAGATTGAGTTGGATTGTTTTTTGGTGAAGGAGAAAATTTAATTCATTTACTCGTAGGATAAGAGTCAGTTACGGAGCAGTCTGTTAAGTTTAGGGCGTAATTATTTAACTTTATTTGGCCTGGCAACAGCTTTGATTGGGTCAATAAATGATTATAAATAATGACGGGCATTAAGTAATGGGTAATGAGTTGATTAAGTAGCCAATGAACTTTAGGTTTTCTCCTCGGAATAGTAATATTATAAAGAGAATAATTTGTATATTAGTTTGTTTATAACGCCTTCAATCAAAAACTACTTATTCGATTGCTATGAAGCTTTCATTGGCATGTCAGGCATTGCTTCCAGAATAGCATAGGCTATGTATCACTAGCCTTTTTTTTAAATGGGGTTAAATTGCGACAATAATAAGTGATAAAAAGTAATTGGTTTTGTTTCGAAATAATGGGAAGTTTTTGATGCACAAGCTGGACAACCAGCAGCTTGCTGGTTAGAAACAGTCAACAAGAAAATGAAAGCGATAACCAAAGACAGATGTACTTGAAGCTTTGGACTCAACGGTCATGTTAAAGAAGAAGAGAACAGTAAAAGGCTTGAAATAATTTTCTTCCTCAGACATTGTTATAATTATAATGAATTTAAAAATTGCAAAACGAATGAATTCGAGCGTCACATCTGCCATTATACCTATATGTCAAGTGCGTTTAAAGCATTTATAAACGAACAAACCTTACGAAACATAAATTTCAAAAAGCAGTTCTAGAGTGGAGTGTGGTTTTAAAAACTGCACATATGCATAACTTATTTGCAATTCGAGATGTTCCACATTTTCTGAATGGTCTGTGACTTCAAAGCAAAAACAAATACAAATATTTGGCGCAACAGCTCTTTAAAGTGCCAGGGCCTAGCTTCTCGCAACCACTCATGTTGTATGCGTTAAATTTTTCACACGAATGGAAGGGACCTACAGTTTAATGCCGACTCCGAACAGCGATTTGAGAAGCTTTTTCGTGACAACAATACTCTCGGATGTTTGTCAGACGCTCGCGAGAGGTGGGACCGCGAAAAAACTTTTCGTATTTTCTGGGATTCAAACTTGGAACATCATGCGTAGTGATCCGTTACACTAACCACTTACGCCACAACGCCCACAATAGCAATAAAGTGAAATATTTTGCATAAAATATGGAGTTTCGAACAGACCCCAATTCATTACTGTTGATGCATGTATTTACTGCATGTTTTATGGGATAGGGTATGGGATAGCGATATGGAATAGGGTATCATTCGATCCGCTTAAGGCAGATTGTAACTTTCCTGTGTGCTTTTGTAAAGACTTTCGTGACATTTAGCATTTCTGTTCAAAAAAAAAGTAAATAAAGTATACTGGGGGTCTGCATTACGATTGATCGGGAAACTACTGACTGCTCAAAACATGGCTTGGGCCAGTAGCGCAACAATCGTGCGATGAAGAGCTTGTTTTATACCTTCTAGTGGTGGTCACCGGACAACTATACGAATAAAGCCCTATACGTGTAGATTAAAATTGCAAGTGCAGGTTGTCTAGGGCCTTATTTTTAGACTAGGTAACGTGGGCCAGCAACCTGCTTTTCCGAAAATTTGCCGCTACGGAAACCGATACTACGCCTCGTATAAGGAATGATCAGAGTTGATGACTTTTGCCTTTGTACCCGGGCCAAAATAGGATTCTGGAATGTGAAGACGCTCCTCAACTCAGGAATCGAAGGACTTCACAACGCCACATTTCTGCAGCTGAAAAAGAATTCATGCGATATAGACTGAACATTTTTGGGGTAAGTGAAATAAGATGGTTAGAATCGGCCGAGTGGCAGTCCCCAACGAGTAACACTGTACTACTCTATTCCGGAAGACCATCCGCGGGAATATTGAATCGTTCTACTGCTAACATAAACAGCACGAAAGTGCTTAATTTCCGGGAAGCCTCATGGTGATAGGATTATGACGCCCAGATTCCGGACTAGAGTACGACGCGTCACCAACGGATGACTCGTCTGAGGACGAGGAGATGGATTTTACAATCACTTAAACGCACTCTTCAACAAAACACGAAATAGAGACATTGTCATAGCGATGTAGGATTTGAATGCCAAAGTAGGCAACGACAATAAAGGGTTCAAACATGTCATCGGGAAGCATAGACTAAGCAATCGCAATGACAACGGTGAAAGGTTTGTGGATTGCTGCAATGCCAATCGATTTATGATAGGTGACACCATGTTTGAGCACAAGACCTGCGACAAAGTAAGCTGGGTTCGCAACCACAGGCAAGCAAGCTCCAATCACATTGACTATTTTGCCATCACTACGCGACAGCAATTAAGGAAACAGTCAACACCTAGTGAAAAGCACAGACGGTTCCTTGCTTATTTCGGATGAGGACCAGCTCAAGAGATGGAAGAAGCATTTTGCCACGGTTTTGAACCGTGTTTTCACTAGCGATATGTTCCCATATCAGACTGAGATTCCCGAATAAGCACCACGACTCCCAATAACGATGAGATCACTACCACCGCGATCAAAGCACTGGAAAACAACAAGGCAGTAGGTCTTGACGATATTCCCGCGGAGCTCTTACGAACAGCGTCAACAACATCGGCTGAGCCACTACTCCCACTTATAGAGAATGCTTGGCAAGCTGAGAGCTTTTTTGACGAGTGGACGTAGAGAATGATCGTCAAGCTTCCTAATAAAAGAAATTTAATAGAGTGCGAAAACTGGAGGGGTATCTGCGTGCTTCCTGTGGTAGCTAAGATAATAGCCTTACGTGCCTTACGCTATAATCAAAGCTACATCCGATGGATCCAATTGTCGCGTTCTTCATAGAGGAAGGTTGCCTGAAGAATTCAAGATCCAAAGTGGAGTAAAACAATGATGCATTCTTTCCTATTGGTGATTAGCGATGTGATTCGTGCAACTTTATCGACGGGAAGCGAAGGAATTCGATGAAATCTTATATCCCAACTGAAACATCTTGACTACGCTGACGATGTATGCTTACTCTCCCACAGAATTATGGACATCCACAAAATGGCAGCAGATGTGGAGAGGGATGCAGGCATGTCGTCAGGCTGGAAATGAATACGGCAAAAACTAAAATTATTAGCCTTGGAAGAAGCTCATCAATTCAAATATGCATTGCTGGACAACCGGTAGACAGAGTAGAGGATTTCCAGTATCTTAGGAGTATTGTCTCGACCGGTGGTGGAACCGAACAAGATATAGCCAACAGGATCGCCAAAGCAAAATCCGCTTTTGGGATGTTGTCCAAAATATGACGAGGCAGTGCAATAAGTTTGAACACCAAGCTAAGACTGTTCCACTCCAACGTTGAATCCGTGCTGTTAAATGGATGCAGCACGTGGATAGTGACCATTAATATCACGAGTAAGATGCAAACGTTCGTTAACAAGTGACATGTGACATCTTAAGAATATTCTGACCCAATCGTATCTCTAACGAACACCTATACCAGAGGAACGGGTAAGGAACCAATAGGCACAATTATCCAACGACGGAAGCAGCAATGGATTGGTCACACGTTTTGAAAAGGTGATAGTTCCATAGCGAACCATGCTGTGCAATCCCTTTAACTCAGAATGGCAGAATACCTGGCAGTCCGAGGATAACATGACGCAGAACAATCGAGAAGGAGGCACGGCACAAACATAAATATGACATTTGAAGATAATGCGATAATGTGTGTATGTGTATAATGTGCGATAATGTGTGTATTGTGCTGGCCATGTATTTACACAAAGTTCGATTGAGGCACTACTACCACACTACTACCTCAGTATGTCTCTCGGCTCTGTGTTCCAAATATCGGCCGGACTCATTGTACATTTTTGACCTTATTGTGGTTGCGGTTGACAAACTTTTTCACTTGTTTTAGACGGTGAAGTTATTTACTTCCCAAAGTCGTTAGGGCCGTTTCCGGGAAAATACTTTTTTTTTGGTAAAAATCGTCTCTTAGGTATCTCGTTAGCTTCAGGCTAGAATGAAAATTCCGATTTTACCTCGAATTGTTACCCCACAGCCCATAGGAATGAAGTTTGAAACAACTCCGTCGAGTCGTTTAGCCTTTAGTCGAGTGTACAATGTCCATACACATAAACAGGTAGGATTGCCAGACCAATTTTGTTTAATGTCAGATCGTTAAATCGATGTTAAAGATCTAGAGATCAAAAATTCTCATGAAACCAATATCTGCCCTACAGTTATACGTGAAAATAAGAAACTCCAGATACCTGTGTTCTGTTTAAAATGGATGTTCTGCTACAGGAGCCTGAGTGGAGTATGTATGAATGAATGAATGCAGCTACGCCGATCTGGCTTACATTGATAATTGAATACTCTTTGAGCAATTTGTTTACCTAAACATCGAGCTGAAATGCAAATAAATAAGAGCTCCTCCTCATGCACAGAAACTATCCCTGCAGTTTCAAGTAATAAAATCGTCCAACATTCATCAAATTTTATAGACCCTCATTAAATTTTAAACATTTCCATCTTTCATCACCATCTGCGCTACGATTTATAATGATTTCTCTCAAAAATTCCACCCATCCTATTGGAATCGTTTGCCATATTTATGTTCTCAGCTAAAATGACTTCACTTGTCCATCAACATCTCCCTCCTCCGTGTATTGATAGTTTATCTAATTTGTCAACCAATTTACAAGTCGTTCATTAAAATAACACACATTTGACAAACAAATAGAGATTGATCCTGGTGTCCGATATATGTCATCCGATACGTGTCCAATTGCATGAGGAATACATAAACTTGTTCAACGAATTAAAATAATTTGTGTGGCATACTTCGCTTGGATACGCCAATTAGATGTTGACACGCAACAGATAGAACACGTATGCTCGTTTACACGGAACGTCGTTTCATACGTAATTTTTGCTCTTGTTTATTAAATTTTATTCTGTAGTATAATTTATTTTTATTTTCTCGTCAATGGCTGGTGAATAATTCAAATGACCCGCCTGCTGTCAGTCTCTGTTTGCAGTAAGGAAACGAAGGAGTGTGGGGAGACATAGAAGTTTTATTGAAGCGAACAGTCTCCAGAAGTGGGCACTGGATACAGTCGTCATGTTGGGTGAGTGACATTGTGACGCAAACAGAAGCAAAATATAGCGTTGGATTGTTGAATAGATTTTTATTTTCAGATGAAGCAGTACACCAGGCCGGCGAAATTGACTACGAGATGATTTTTAGATGAGCATTTGAGTATGAGGATGACATTGGAATTTTTATTAAGCAGATTGCGGTTGGCATTTCCAAGTGATGGGTGATCATTATTACGATGCGAAGCTTTGATGATGGGAACTTTAATAAATTCAAGCAAATTGGCTGAGCTTACTTTAATCAGTCAAACTTCTAACAGTGAATGAATTATGAAACGAAATAAATATACCGAAATTTAGGAGAGTAAGTACTCCACCAGGACGCCGTCCTTTCAACTGGAAGTTCTGGAACTTTTGATAGAATATGAAGTATGAGAGCATCGGCTTACCGGCCAAATTTTCAAAGCAGCGAGTGATGACTTGGTAGAGAGCATACACCAACTCATCTCTAAGTGTTCCTCAGACGAGTGTATGCCTGATGAATGGAATCTCAGCATTGTTTGCCCGATCCACGAGAAAGGAGACCCCCTCGACTACGCCAATTATAGAAGCATCATTCTCGTCAACATTGCATACAAGATCTTTTCTACGATATTGTGTGAACGCGTGAAACATTTCAACAACAGGCCAATCAGGGCCAATCAGGCCTCTATCAGTGCGGTTTCAGGCTAGGAAAGTCCACCAACGATCAAATCTTCACACTTCGACAAATCCTGGAGATAACTCAAGTAGTCCAAATCGATACTCATCATTTCTTTATCGATTTCTTCTTCTTCTTCTTCTTCTTCTTCCTTTTATCAGCGAGGTTATGATCCGAAAATAAGAGATCATAACCCTCCCACTTCACTGCATTTCTACTGATCCGCCTGTGGGGTTCGCCCATTTCTCTATCGATTTCATGGCTATGAAATGCCAAACTTGTCCGTCTATGCAGGATGACGATGGAAAACGTTTGTTGCTCCATCGAGGTCGGCAATGACCTCACCGAGAACTTTGATGTCAAAAAAGGTTTAAGACCAGGTAACGCGCTGTCATGCACTATCTCGAACAACTAATGAGACTCTATATAAGACCCTGATCATCCCAGTCCTACTTTACGGCGCTGAAACATGGACTTATTGAAAGCGGATGAAGATATCTTTGGTCGCTTCGAGAGCAAAATTATTCGTTTGATATTCGGTCCCGTTTGCGTTGACGGGTTTTGGAGAAGATTCAATGACGAACTATACGAGCTGTACAGGGACATCGACCTAGTCAGAAAACTGCGTATTGGACGTTCGAGATGACTAAAGTATGTAGAGCAAATGGATATTAACGCTTCAGTCCGCAGAGCCTTCGAATCTAACCCAGAGGCGAGAGCTTCCTCGCCGTAGATGCCACGAACAAGTTCAAGGGGAACTCAACCAACTTGGAGTGGGCAACTGGAGGCAATAAGCTTAAGACCGAGCTGAATGGAGAGGCTTGTTGGTTGATGCCCAGGTTAACCCCGAACTGTAACGCCACTTAAGTTAAGTAAAGTACTGGAAAAGTACGGGAGATGTAACAACAATAGTCGCGAAAGCCTCGTAGCGTCTGTGTGAAGGATTCCAATGAAAAATGTGAAAGGGATGGATTTTGTCCAAAATTGGTGCACAATTTACGTGACAAAGAACTAAAGTTGTGTCGCAATTTCGAGCAGAAGGCACATGAGCAATTTAAATATTTACGCATCCATATATAATTCAGATTCCGAAAAAGCATTCAGGTGGCTGACCGACTGGTAGTTGACCGCAAACTTTTCCCTGCAGTCCTGTCCGTTTGCATGGTCGCCGAACTCCGCCGCCCCTTTTTCCATACTTGTGGATTGAAATGCAGCTCTAGTTGCAGCTTCACGATTCTGATGAACGGGCAAATTTTCTCATTCGGACAGTCCCCCTTGACTTACTCCTCCGTTAGCTTGATGTTTGATCTTCCTTTCCGTTTCCAGTCTACCATCGTTTGACTCATTTTACACTTTGATTTTTCATAAAATGTCAGACGATCAAACGGTGCCAAATACTGTCAAACGGTTTGACACAATCACTTTCATTCAATTACACTGTTTGACAAGATATAAAATTCTTGTTTGCTGTCAAATGGCAGAAAGTTAAACTTTGATACAAAAAACTTTGACTGACTTATATCATTTGACATCAAAACGCGTCAAACGTTTAACATTTTGTAAAAAGTGGAATCGAAGCTCTTACCAATTGGACCTAGGACATTCGACCCGAACACCTGACTGTAGCAGCAGGTGGTTCTTTTGTAAGAATTCATCAGATTTCGAAGGCTATTTAGTGGTTCTCTCTCTAAAACATAAAGCAAACGGATTTTAGCTTACTTTGCGACGTTTTTGAAATGACATCCATATCCGTGATCTTCAAAACTCTAATTTAAAAAAAAAAAGTAGTTCCAAAGAGCGCTGTATGTTCACCAGCTCTTCAAGCATCTTCTCAAATACTGTGAGTGCTAAACTTTATTGACTAAGCTGAACATGGATCAGTACTCCTCCAAGTACCATCGACCTCTTGGATAGTCCATAATATTTAAGATACTTTGACTCTATATGTATCGGCTTCATCTAAGGTTTCAATAACTATCAAGTTCTATGGGGAATTTTGTTGCACCCATATCCAGCTGACAGGTCATTGAGTGTCGAATTACAGATAACCTCGCAAAAATTGTACAACCTCTTTGATATGCTTCCGAAGAGATTAAAGAGACTTTACTTAAACTTACTTACTTTCAAGTCTACAGAATCAGCAGAAATGTGTTGTTGAACCCAGAACATGTAGTTTTTTAATGGAATCGAGTTTTTATTTTATGTGCTCTGGTAGACGTTCTATTGTTTAGCACCTCAATTGCGGATTCTTATGATAAAGCCTTCCGCAAATAATTGTTTATGCATAGGTCGGTCCAGTGGTTTGGGAGTAAATCGCGAAACAAAATTATATATTTCTCATTCATATAGTGCACTTAGTAGAAAAGGCACTGACGACATCATGTCCTCTTGTGGTAGCCCACTTGCAAAAAGCCTTCTATTCCGCATCATAGTAACTTTTGCTAAGAACGCCATTTCTGATCCTCCGATTGCCCATAAACTCGGCATGGAATATTTTTCTAAATCCACGACGCACAAACCTATTTGAATTGCTTTCAGTTTTCATATATCAAACCAAACAAGTTCTCCTTTGCTCCTGAATAAAAGAAAACTCCCAGCGTACATCTCTTTTGATGAAATCAGTCGTCACGAGTAAACCATTGGGAGAAACCTTTGAAAATACTCCAACATTGATACAGTTCCAAAGTGTGACAGGGCAAGGCAAACAAATTCCGCCCACGGGCTTATGAAGCAACAAGAGAATTGCTTTACAACCCTGCGGTGATTTCTATCATCATCCCCCATCACGGTTGTATCACTTGATTGCTATTCAAAGGGCAACAGTAAATAAAAACAAAAATATGCGAACGAATTGAACAAATGAAAACGACAGAAAATCAATATTTCACGCTAATTCCGTACGCCATAGTTAGGAATTCCACTGGCGAGGACACAAGGGAATGTTCCGCTTTTTTGTTTTCCTTTTAGATTGTCTTCATGGACCGAATATAGTACAACATCAGTTCAGCTTAAAACAATTTGTTTACGTCAAAAGTAACCACCACCCTTGCATGCAATTCTGCATGAGCGTGATGCAACATTGCACTGGTCCTGGGGGTTGTGTAACAAAGGACCCAACCTCTGTCGCAACCATCAAAATATAGTTCAGATCCATGGAAAGATTGCATTTGCCATGATGCAATAGCATCCAGGAATGTAATTTAATAAATTTGTTGTTGCTTCCAGATCAATTTTCTCATTTCACGTTCCGACGTTTGATTCAATTTAGCAAATTAGCCATGGAAAATTCAACGGAGCTTGGCATTTTTCAATTTTTCAATTAACGCGAGATGCAACCGAGGACAGAGCTTCAAGCCGTGGCACGTAGAAACCCTAATTGCCGAGCAATTAAGTGATTGATCGGTAGGAGGGATTATATTACAAAGTGCATTTGGGTATTAATTTTGTATTTCAATCGATACCTTTATTTTGGCGGGAAGTTCTGTGCAAAATCGCGAAATGTTGGCTTATAACTACATATAATACATACATAGGTCGTACAACTAGATAAAAGACTTCGTAGTTAGAACTTTGGTGTGCATTTTATAGAATTTGTCTCTACTGACTTTCAACATAAAATAGAATTTTACTCTGCAAGACTCTGCAAGACTCAGTATGAGATAGCAAATGACTAATAAACCCACAGAAAGGTTGCAATCCACCTGAAACGGATCGTATGGTACCCTATTTTAACATGCTCGTGGAGTTGTGAAATGAAAGCTTTCTATTCAGATGTAGGTCAGGTAAGGTTAGCGTGGCAGGATGCATTAGATGCAGCCTCACTTAGACCAGCAACGGTCCATTTTTGTATCACATGGATCTCTGATTCCCAGAAAGAACTACCCTTAGAACATGTTGATGTTGGCGTTAATCAATTCGCCTAAAATGTCGAAGAAGTAGGCTCCTAAGTGCAATCTGCAATGGAAAGGAGACAGCCTGACATGTAGAAAGGAAGTGTAGTATGGTTTCCTCCTGTTTCTCGTCCATGCAGCTTCTACAGAAGTCGTTTGCGAGGAGGCCTAGCCTAATGGCATACCTTTCAATGATGGAATGACGTGTAAAGAGACCTACGACTTGCCTTATTAGAAGATAGATGCCGTTTGTCCATCTGTGCGGTTGGTTACGTTGATAGTGTTGAGCTTAAGCAGAAGTTTCACCTTGTTCGGTGAAATCGATATGCTAGTGCCCTGTCTAACGAGTTGGTCGACCATGCAATTGTCTCTGTTTCTCGGCACCCAAATAAGGTGAATTTTGAATTATTTAGCCATCTCGTTAAGAGACAGGCGACAATTTAGGGCAGTTTTTATTGAAGGTGACAGATTACAAGGATTTAATCGCAGCTTGACTGTCAGTAAAAATGGTGATATCCCGATATCACATTGTATGTTAGCCAGAATAGGGCTTCCTTTACCGCCATAATCTTCTTCTTCCTATTTCGGCGAGGTTATGATGTGAAAACAAGCGATCATAACCCTACGACTTCACTCGATTTCTACTGATTCGCCTGTTTGACCTCAGAAAATATCGACAGGCCTCCCGATTTTGGATCACTTCATTACTGGGGCAAGTCAAATGCTGGTGTCGTTGAATTTGTGTGATCCAGGCGTTTATAGGGCTGCCTCTCCTACCTCGCGATGTCTTTGGAACGTTCATTGATACTGCCTTTTTAACAAGATTCAAATGATCTCTTTGAACGTGGTCGCGCTCTATTTTTCGTGGCATGGTTTCTTTGACGTGAAGGCATCCACGGATCATCAATCAAGCTTTGTCACTCTTGCAGTCATGCAAAACATCTTTATCTCAGCTGCCGTTATTTACTCTCATTCTTTTTGTACATTATCCAACATTGTGAACCACATGTGAGTGCTGGACGCACAACTGCGATGTAGAGCCTTCCTTTCAACTTTGGGGGAATTTTTCACAGTCACAAAAGATAGCGGAGTTTTCCCGCCACTTCATCCACTCTACGTTTACGCAGTGATTGATTTCGTCATCACAGGATGCTTCGCTATCAATCATAGATCCCAGCTATTTAAAGTTGTCGCACTTGGGAAGCACTATTCCATTCAAATAAATGTCTGGAATGGGCCTGATACTTCAAGTAAAGACGTAGGATCTTTACTTATGACGGCTCCATCGTCAGCAAAGAATAAATGATGGGGCCGGTCATTATACATTCAAGGGGCCTTTATCGCCATAATCTCAGCCTGAAATACGCTGCAATGTTTGGGAAGGCGGAAAGAGATACTTATGTTTAGATCATTGGAGAAGACACCCCCTCCTACTCTCGATTCTGTTTTGGAACCATCAATGTAGAAGCTTGGGCAACCACAGATCCTCCTTCCAATTAAGTCTGGAGGGCATGCGGGTTTAATATTTTTTGTCGAACAGACAAGGAGTATGTAGTCGGTGTCTTGCGGAAGAAATTCGAGATCATTAAGAAACTGAAATATGGCCTTCAGGCGAGCGGGTGCACGAGCTGCCCCTTGTTCGCTATAAATATCTAAGGGTGGTAAGTGAAACAAGATATATTAAGTGGTTCTTAGTTCTCCACTGATGTAAAGGCAAGCCCACCTTTGCGCCAGACGGTGCCTATATTTGTATGCATTTGACAAATATTGAAATAAAGATTCATAGTTTTGGCCGTTCAGAGTGTTAAGAAAAGTTTCTCTCAACAAGCAGCAATAAAATGAAAAGTATTTTCTGGTGAATCAAGATTGCACAAGGCTCATATACCATCTGTATTAGGTTCAGCAATCCTTCCCTAGCCATGAATATCATTCTTATTATGTGATGCGTATCGTCTGAAAAGTAATTTAGGACCTCCTCCAACTTTAAGTTGCAGTACTCATCATGGAATTAGCTGCTCCTAGCCCTTTCTACATGGTCCTTCCATTCCTTGCATCTTAAGATAGATAATAGACTCCCACTCTGCCGCCCAACCTATTCTCTCTCTAATTATTACCATAGCCAATATTCTTGGTGGCCTGTTTTCGGGATAGGAAAGTACTTTTCTAATGAAATTGAAATGCAAGCGTAAGGATTGCAGAAATAGTGTAGACAGTCCCGTCTCGATATGAAGCATGTAGTGTGGGGTATTTTTTTTTGGCGAATTGAACATTCTTTTTATGAAATATTTTAACAGTTTTTCTGTTTCGTCATAACGCCGAAAGCCCCACACTTGCACCCCATAAAATAGTACTGATCTTATTGCCGCTACGAAGATTTTGAATTTGTTGGAGGGAAGTATTTTTTTGTCGTGTGCAAATGGAGACTAAGAAGAGTTTATGGCAGTTTTTGCCATTAAAAGTTTTTCTTTTAAGTGGGGTCTGTGAGACATATTGTAGCTTAGCTTCACCCCTTTCCTTAAAATTTGGATTTTAGATTTTAGAAAGTTTACGTGCAGATTTCACATATCGCAATATTCCGCTAAGGAGTTAATCATTAACGATTAACGATTAAGTAAAGATTTTGAGTTATCCGTTAGTAATGTTAAGTCATCCGCATATAATAGAATCTTGATGAAATGTGATGAAATTTGAATTCCCCCAGAAAGCTCGTCATACAGATCATTGACGAAAAGAGAAAACAATAATGGGCTTAATAGGCAGCCTTGTCTTAGACATCTTTTAGTTTCAAAAAACTTAGATAAGTGGACCCGATCCCAGATAGCCGACAGCGTTTTACCGAAAATGTCATTTTGGATGACAAAGCGAGATTACAAAGCTTGAAAAAAAGTGCTTCCCGATTAATTCTGTCGAAAGTCGCTTTGAAATCCACAAAGAAGATATACAATTTCCCTTTTCTTTTGTTCAAACATAGGTCTATAATAGATGTTAAGTTAAAAATGTTATCCACCGTCGAATACCATTTCCTAAAACCTGCCTGATACTCATTGATAATGCAGCTTCTATCAACCCAACCGTTCAGCCGTTTTAGGTGGATACCTGTAAATATTTTGTACAGTGTCCAAAAAAAGAAAGCCCCTGATCATTTTGCACATCATTATAGTCGTCTTGGAAAGATTATCGATTTTTGAAATGAAATTGGTATGCCTTCATTCTCGAAAATGTTGTTAAGAAGTTGTGTCACCTTGAGCTTAAAGTTTGGGGTAGTATTTTGATAAAAATCGTAATTAATTTGGTCCAACTCGGCGGCCTTGCCACATTTTCCTCTGCTTATTGCTGATTCTACTTCATCAATTGTGAAAGAGCTGTTTAAAAAGGGATCTTCTATAAAATTAGCAGCGAACAATGTTGGAGGGGTATGTGTAAGTGAAGTGTAATTCACAAGGGATTTAGAAGTTCTCGGAAATATTCCACAAAATGTTCACAATTGACTCTTCTTCCTACAGTAAATCTTTTGCCTTTTATTTCTCTGGCCAGGGACCACCACTTTTTCGCATTTTTGACTGTAATGAACCTTGAAATCAGAGACTTTAAATTTCTAAATTTCTTGTATAAGCTACTTTTTTACGATCTTTCCATAACAGAAAGGGAATCAACGGTAGTAGTTTTTCTACTTTTGAAGATATATTCCGCAGACAACACAATCGACATATGGTCTGAGTATATTTTTTCACCAACTGAAAATGATTGTACTGAACTAACCAACCCTGTAGAAACATAGTCGATCATTGAGACTCCATTCGAGCCAGCAAAAGTCAATTCACCAAACACTTCGCCCCCGCAGTCACTAAAAAATTCGATCATTTTGATTGAATTCTATCTGTTTTCACATCTTTGGAACTACGTATACTTTTCATTGACGAATCAGCATATGTATCATAATCTTCGAAATTCTGCAGCTTCCCTAATCTAGTATTTAAGTCTCCAATTATAATAAACTGGGTTGGCGATAAATCAGATACTACCTCCCCTAGCTTCATAAAATCCTGTTCCCAGTTATTACAATTAACGTAAGAGGGCACGAAGTACAACTATATAGATATACTAAATAGATTATAAAGGGTGACCAGATAGCAATGATACTTTTTCCAATTGTTATGTTCAGCAGCTGTCAAAGTTGCCAATGACATCCAACAGTCAAAATATTTAGTAAGGTTTGCCATTTCATCATGCATCGTTTTACCCTTGCCGAACGTGCGGAGTTTATTAAAAAATATTATCGAAATTCCGGCTCAGTTGAAAATACGCAACGTGAATTTCGTCGTGAGGTCGGTCGTCATCATGGCTTCAGTGTGCAGGCAATTCGTCGCACCGAGAAAAAGTTTGAGCGTGAGTACTCTTTTGGACCTTAAGCCATCAACCAGACAGAGATTGGTGCGAAATGAACAAATCATAGGCGCCGTAGCGGCCAGTATTGAAGAAGACCCAGAAATGTCGAATCGGCACCGATCAGCTGAATTGGTCATCGCCAGTCAACCCGGCTTATTTTGCGGTTGGATTTGGGCCTGCATCCATATAAGATTGTGCTGAACGCAAGAATTGAAGCGCTCCATGCCATACAAGCGACGAAACGCTCAAAGTTGTGAAGGAGAAATTTGGCAACTACGTCATCTCATGGCGAGCGATCATAAATTGGCCGCCGCGACCACTCGATTAATTTCTCTGGGGCTACATCAAGTCCTTAGTCTACGCTAACAAGCCAACCACTTTGGACGAGCTCGAGGCCAACATTCGAGACGCTATTGCAAGAATAACACAGTACGTATTGGACCGAGTCATCCAAAATTGGGCCAACTGCTTGAAGCACTGCCACCGAAGCCGCGGCGGCCATTTAAATGATGTGCTATTCCACACATACGTAATGGCATGAATGTATCTTCAAACTAAAGCCAGAATCAATTTTATATCTCACACCGTTGTTGTTTTATTTCAAGTTTGTTCCCTATCGTTCTTATCTGGTAACCCTGTATTTACACGCAATATATTTTTTGTAATTTTTTTGTGGGCGAACCCCACTGGAGGATCAGTTGAAATGCGGTGAAGTGGGAGGGTTACGATCCCTTGTTTTCGGATCATAACCTCGCAGAAATAGGAAGAAGAAGATTTTTTTGTATCCATAAACACTTCCACCACTTGCCCTGCCAAAACTATGAATCTTCTTTGCACCCGTGCCCTGATCATCAGTATAAGGGTATTAATAATCCCTTCGGCGGGCGTATTATAAAAAAAAGTATTGTAGAAACGTGTTTTTATTTGTCTCTTTTGAAGTGGGTTACAGATAAAAAGAATAGAAAAAAATACTTTTTGATTAAAATGGTCAGAGAATTTTTGGTTAGCAGTTCGAATACGGTTTGACTCGGCACGCACCACAGTCACTGTGCCCCTTGTAATTTGTCTCCGAACTAGCAATAGACAGTCCAAAGATCAAATTAACGATCACGTAGGTCTTGACTATTGCCAGCATGAAGAGTTCCTTACCTCGTCGCTGCCGGAATCAGAGTGACTTTGCATTGAAGGAACATTTCCTTTTATACAATTTTTCGGGTGCAAAGATCAACCCATTGTGCACGAAACTTTACAATCCAAAAACAATGTGCTACAATGTGTGTGTATGTGCTTTACAAAAAAAAAACTAAACTTCAAAATACAGTCAGTGTTAAAGAAAAGGATACGGAAATTTACAATTTGCTAATGCAAGACAGGACACATGTTAAATTAATTATCGAAATAAAAGTTATATTAATTATTGACTTGTTTCTATAATATAATAAATGTAATAAATACAATGATACGAGTAATATAGTAATATAACGATATGAAAATGAGGCTGCTACAGTATACTATATATAACTATAAGGCAAGTATTAGTTTCGTGAATATTTTCGATCCCAAGATTTTTTTTAAATAGCCCAGCTTCTGTCCGTATCAGGAAGTTCACCTACAGAATGATGGCTTAGTGAGCTAACCGAAACAATTGCGGACAGACTTACAACCAAGGACAAATTTCTTGCATTTTGCTGGAGAAAAGCGGCCTAGTAGTTTTAAGCAAGTCGTCTTTCTATAAACATCCTCTAAAGTCCTTCCCTGACTTCTCGGCACAGTATCGTTAGGCTACAAGCAATAAGATCTTGGGGCTAACAATAGAAAACTAAAAACTGATTTTGCGTTTTCTAAGCTTGGAATTAAGGAATTGTTTGTTTTGTGCAGCATTCTCCACTTAGGTTTATGGTGTTCATAATGAGTGCGGCGGAACAAAGAGAGGTACAGACCTTAGGTTGCGGGGATTTGTGTTGAGCGAAATCGTTTGTAACAAAGCGGGGCAGTCAAAATTGCCAGCTAGCAAATGATGAACAAAGAGAATATCGACAACAATGACCAAAGGTTTACGAGTTTCAGGCGATCAATGTAAGGTGACCGGTTAAGGTTATCAGTCCAAGAAAGGCCACGATATGGACTTCATAAAGCGACGAAACCTGGCTGGCATATTCAAGTAATAATATGGATCCGATAATTCTTTGGACCAGCGTTTGACAAAGCAAACTACTTAGTTAGTTTTACTTATAACGTTATGAATGTAGGAACGGAAGTTTAGTTCACCATCATTGATAACACCCTTATAAAGTACTGAAGTAACTGAGGGTACAAGCTCGTTTTGAATGAGGTAGGCTCAAGACAATTCTGACACCAGATGGAGAACCTATTCAGGTCACCCTGCCAACGGCGAGAGTCAACAGGAGAAGATACATACAAAATGTCTTTAGATTTTCATTTCATCGGTAGGTATAGATGCAAGGACTAAAGCCCTTGATAATTAGTTTGGTGTCATTTGTTGTTAGCAAGAACATCAATGATCCAAAGTGTCTGCCTTGAGATACCCCACAGGTTGCTTTAAAAAGATCAGATACTGAAGATTTAAGTATTATTTGATCCATGAAATAAACTTTAGTGAAAAACCAAGATATCTAAGCTTAAAGCCTAACTGCAATCTGCCGTAATATCTCTTTACCATCCTACAATGAGCAAGGAGTGTTAGACACTATTCAGTTAAGTTGGTGGAGACTGATATGCTCTTGAGGAATTGATGTTACTTAGTAGAAAAGCGTAGGCGATGCTTTTAAAAATCGTAGGTAAGCAAGAGAGTTCAGCTATACAAATACAAATATTTGGCGCAACAGCTCTTTAAAGTGCCAGGGCCTAGCTTCTCGCAACCACTCATGTTGTGTGCGTTATATTTTTCACACGAATGGAAGGGACCTACAGTTTTTAATGCCGAATCCGAACGGCGATTTGAGAAGTTTTTTCGTGAAAACAATACTCTCGGATGTTTGTCAGACGCTCGCGAGAGGTGGGACAGTGAAAAAACTTTTTGGTGTTTTCTGGGATTCGAACTTGGAACCTCATGCGTAGTGATCCGACACACTAACCACTTACGCCACGGCGCCCATAGAGTTCAGCTATGCGCCCTCTTTTTGTGAATGGGGATGATGAACAAATCTTTCCACAAACGAGGGAGATAACTGAAATAGGACAGTGCGTGGCTGCCCTGTCGTATCGACTGGCATCTAGATACGAATAAATGCAGCCATACCAACAAGCAATTTATAAAATACATTAAAAGCTAGCTACTTAATTCGAATACAACCTGATTTCGTAACGGTTATTCAGTCTATTAAAAGCTAATGCAATTTTCTAGTCCATAGAAACTTTACGACTACACTCCTATTATATGTTAATAAACTCACACAAAAATAGGACACACAGTGCCTTCGAATATCCAGTCGATTAATTTGATTACATGGTAACAAAGAAAACGCCGACAAGTGTGTTAAGGAACCGATTACATCATTGCACTGTCAGGGTTCTACAGCTACTCACAGCATGATACAAGTCTACTCTCTGTCCACCCACCCATCGCCATCGGCTCCTTGATTGATTAGAAGTAGACACGATAATTATGGATTTCTGTCGCCTGAACTAAATCTTCATCTCCAGCCTGTTGTTGAGTCATTATAGCAGACACCGATTGGTATGGGTTCATTGATCATAAATCCGAGATTTTCTTTTTTCACTTTCCACTTTAGTAGGAAATTGATTTTTTTTTTTTTTTTTCTGTTCTCCCTATAAAAGTCAGTCGCTTTGGCACTCATCCTAGAAACCTATCTAGTTCTCCTAGAGAGGACACAACCAAAGTGTGTAGCCGAAGTAGGGGGAAGGATAAGTATCTATTCAATATCCGATTGGGTGGCTTAGTGTCTGTATTGAACGTTCTCTTGGGAAGAATAAAAGTTTACAAACCTCATAAATAATCAATTAAGTTAATCAAAATCTTCAGAGAATTATTAAAAGCGCGTTAAGCGAAGTTATTTTGATTTTATTATCGAAATAAGGATTGGAATTCTAGTACTTCGATTCAATTAATAAACACCTTGTCGAGAATTCTAAAGATTAACGTCTACTTACATAGCTTGGTGCACCAATTATATCTCCAAAAACCCATTTCACTTCTTATATATATAGAACACACCACTTCAGAAAAACCACCTCACCACATTTGAAATCGACTCAAAAATATAATATCTTTCCTCGCATATCGGTCATGTCTCGACTATCAGAAAATAAACAGATAAACAAGCTACTAATTAATCTACACCAGCAATTATAATAATTTACTCAGCGAACGCATTTAACACCTGGAACTTGTTCATACACACATTTGTACATCAATTTGCCCGTTAAAGCCATCAATTAAAGCAAAAACAATGATAAAAAATTGTGTGCGCTCTCTGATAAGCTAGAGCTCATAAAATAAAATAAATTTTATATAAATTATTTAATTGCCATTGAAGCAAAGTCTAGGTATAGTAAAACTCGTTAAATATAAATGTCACATTTATTTTTGATTTTATTTTGTAATTCTTTTTGTAATTTACACGCGCTAATGCATACGGTGGAGCTCGGGGATTACGTTTATGTATTTACTTTGGCTGGCTTCCAATTTAAATTCCATTTGGCTTTTGCAGGTGAACAACCACCATAGACAACCTAGGAACGAGTACGGTTTTTTCTTTTTTCGTGGTTCAAATTCAAAATGGCTTTAGATCAGATTCAAGGATTTCTATTTATAGAGGTTTGTCCTTAATGCATTCACTTTACTTTTACTTGTAATATGAAAAGGACAACCGAAGGAGTATATCCAATGACTGGAACAACAATGCTAATTGCATTGCTCATTTGGAAAAAAGATTTCTTGCTTAAAACTTTGCAGAAAAAAATGTGAGCAGAATTCTGAAACACGACACACGGCATTTCATCCCACATTTCATCTTGCATTGCCTTGGTTAAACGGCTCTAACATTCAAAATGCTACGTTTTCATAGCAACGGAGTTGTTGGTGTTGAAGTGGAAAAAGCGTTGGAAAAATAGAGAGCTTTTTTAAACCCGATAGAAAATAGCACGAAAATTTAAATTTTAGTCAAAAAAATCTTTTTGATTTTTTGAAAATGATTTCGGGCGTATATCCATCGTGGCTCTTCTTGACGAAGCGCATTCTGTCCGTCCAATTTTAAGTAAATTTTTCGAGAAATGGTGACCGTATGTCATGAATAACACGAATGATGTTGAATCATTTAACATGATAGTCAAAATTTCCGTCCACCTGACCGAAGCGAATTTAGGATAGCAATATCCAAGCTATTTATATTTATTATATTTGTAATATCCAAGCTGAAATCGAACAAGACTGCTGGACCTAATGGCTTACCGGCCGAACTTTTCAAGGCAGCTGGTGATGATCTCTAAGATTTAGTCAGACGAGTGTATGCCTGATGAATGGAATCTCAGCATCGTTTACCCGATCCACAACAAAGGAGACCCACTCAACTGCGCCAATTATAGAGGCATCCGTCTCCTCAACATTGCATACAAGATCATTTGTGTGATATTGTGTGAACGCCTGAAATCTTTCATCAACAGCCTCATTGGCCCCTATCAGCGGTTTCAGACCAGGAATGTCTACTATCCATCAAATGGTCACACTTTGGCAGATCGTGGAGAAAACCCAAGAAGTCAAAATCGATACTCATCATCTCTTTATCGATTTCAAAGCCGACTATGACAACATCTATAGAGACATGTCTAGTTTTGACATCATTGCCAAACATATCCGTCTTTGCAGGATGACGACGGAGAACGCTCGCTGCCTTATCAAGGTTGATAATAACCTCACTGAGACCTTTTAATGTCAAAAAAGGTTTTAGACAAGGTGCGCGCTGTTATGTGACCTCTTTAATATCATACTTGAACGGATTGTGCAGTATACTCGCAACCCAACACCAGAGACACAATCTATCAAAAGTCTGTACAACTGCTTGCATACGACGAAGATATTGACTGGGGGCCGTCACCCGTGCGTTTGCAAGCATTCAAGCAGAAGCAACGAAAATGGGTTTAGCAGTTAACGAGGGCAAACCCAATACGTTGTCAAGAAGAAAGGACAATCAACACCGACGAATTGGGCAGAACGTCACAGTGATGTGGTGCTGGGGCCCATATAGAACCAACGATTTTATGGAGCTCTGTCGGCGGGAGTGGTCACAAACTCCCAGTTTTCAGGGTCTCCCATACCGAACTGACCATCTCTCATTATGGCACAAAAGCCATATGAGAGCCGACCCAGTAGAGACTTAGGCAGACTAATACCAATTATTGCTTATGAACTTGAGGAAGAGTCTCTGAACCCTTCTTCGCAAACGTGTCACAGATTTCATTGCTTGCAATTAAGTTATGATCTGTAACTCAAATTGGACAAACCCTATCCCATTTTGAAAACTTTATTTAGTCTGCTCTTACTCGTACATTCTAGAAAAATCGTTGAGTGATTTGTGAGCGTCTCTGTCACTACAGATGCTAATGCTTCCACCACGCCTTCTCTAATGAATTAATCAGTTTGCTTCTGAGTATGGCAGAGACTTTCGTTTGGAAGACAGTCGTTTTTTGCCCAGAGCTTAGGAGAATTTGGTCTTATTGTCCAAAAACCATTCGGTTCCAGTTCCATAAGTGGTGCTATAGCCGTCAGTATAGAAGACTTTAAGAAAATTTTCGGGGAAATACACTTTGTATCTTCTGCTGAACATGACGCCAGGGGGTTCATATTATCGATAGGCATGATGCGAATTATTGATCCCCTACTTGCTGCCAGAGACCTTTTTTCCTAATTCAGCATATTACTTTTTATGCATCCTTCTGGACGGGTAAGTCCTGCAGCAGAGCGTTAAGAGCATCATCAGAAGTAGTGCGCATAACCTAATTGTTAGCTTAAAATCAACTACGTCTTATATTCAAAATGCTTAATCTTTTAAGGTTCTGGAAAAAGAGGGATACAAAGATATATGCAACTTATACAGGTGACATAACGATAGCCATATCGGAAAAGTTTGAAATCAGCTATCAAAAAGCCTGTCAAGTGGACGAACATAGTTGGTTTTGGGATTAATCTCTGCAAAACAGAATTAGTGGCGTGCAGTCACTTGCTATCGTTATATACACAGGTAGCCAAGCAACAATAAGAGCCTTGAAAATGCCAACGATAAGATACAAGTTGGTCAAGCTATGCTGCGAATCTCTTAACGAGATTGCAGGTAGATGCAAATTGTCACTATGTAGTGACTCACTACATGCGCCCCATATAACATATCACAGTAATCGTATATATCGACTTCCATCCCTTAACTATCGCATAACAAATCAAATACACTTTGTGAACGGATCGCCGACGGTACACGGTCGCCGGAAATACTTTACGACAATCTTGGCCCCACATCCTAGAAAACCCCTGATGGGTTTTCCCAATACAACGGCATGGGTAGCTCATTTACGAATGGATACGTTTATGATCAGGTACGCTGTATGTAAAAGATCAAAGGCGGAATGTATCCAATGTCTTATGTGGATGATAGGGATGGAATCGGTACTATATAAGGCGGAGGATAGGAAGAATAGATTCAGAATAGATTTACAATTCAACTTGAACGGTCGCAGCGAATGCATTGAGACAGCGGACCATAGAGCAAGAATAAAATGAGTGGTATTATAATTTATTTTACCATATTTTCCGTTACGTACTCTTCCTGAATACGGGAAAGCACGGTGCGCTATTGTTACTACAACTATGCTGAGTCCCAGGTCATAGGGACATAAATACAACTGCAAAGCGGATGAGCCAATTGGCTCGTATTGACGTGATTAAATTCCAGCAGAATACTGAAGCAAACAATATTGCCAACGTTAGATGCTGTCTCCCGTCTAGGTAAATCTGGACACAACTGAACTCATTTTGTAGGAAAAGCATTAGCTTTACAATTGGCGGAAGATTTGGAATGCCCTCCAACGATTTCTGTAGAAGCTGTAGAGATGAGGAGGAAGAGACGGTAGCCCACATTCTATGCACTTTTCCTGCACTACTGCGTTGAGAAAGAAATGATGATTTGTCGAGCTTTGATACCTGCAAGATATCTAGATTCGTCTCCAGATCAAATTGGTTTCACTAAACAATTCCTATTGCCCGGTTCACACATATCCGGCATCGGATATACGGCGCCGTGTACCAGGTTCAAAGTGTACAGAAATCAATGAGAGCGTTCACACTTATCCGGCACCGGATACACGGCATAAATGCCGGATACACGACGTATTTTCCGTCGGATACATCGAAGTGTACATAACTAAATAGAGGCTTTCACACTATTCATCCGGCATCAAATACAACTTGTCTATTGTGCTGCAGAATAATATTCAAACGAGTTTTGGATACCGTGTATCCGATGCCGGATAAGTGTGAACGCTCTCATTAAGTTCTGTATACTTTGAACCAGATACACGGCGGCATGTACAAGGCCTAGGATATGTGTGCAGACTACAAAAAGCTGTACAATGGTATAGAGGTATACAATACAACACAATCCCCTATTCCGGATTACATGTCAGGAGGAACCGAATTCTTCTTACAATGGTATCACAATGGACCTAATCTTTGGTCTAAGTGTACCCTAGCCTTAGCCCGAGCAAACATTCTACGTAACCTAACCTAGGCACAATTAAAAAAAAATAAAAAATACGTAACAAAGGACACAGCTATAACTGCGCAGAAAAAAAATGTATGTTACACTAAGCATGTGAGCAAGTACAATAAAAATTTCATAAAATTCCCAGAAACAATCTCAACCACCCACCGATAAAAGGACACATGCATATTAATTCTGAAATGATATCGCATTTCACCAAGATAAGGTAGCTATAGGTACCACCCCGTTTCATACGAAAGTATGTTATGCGTAACCTAAATAGTCCTGTGTTTTCCAACTCGCTCAATCCCATCCATTTTCACAAAGTTTTTTTTTTTTTTAAGAAAATTTTAATAAAGCCGCATAAATCTAAAGAACCTCCATTTGCCTCGCCTACACTTAAAAACGTTCCGTGAATCCTTTCTGTGCGTTTTTTATTTTTTTTTTTTTTCAAATTCAAATACAAAGTTTCCTTGCGGAAATTCATCTCTCAAAAAGCATACCAAATACACAAGAACCAGAAGAGGAATCTATGTACTGTAAACTTTAAAATACCTCCGGGTAATTATGTTTTACTTGCTTTACTTTATTTTGTTTCATAAATTTTACGAAGGCATTTCGTATCCTTAAACATACGTATGCACAATGATTCAAGGCAAAACTGTAATGAGTAGGTTCAGGACTCTAAATATTTACTTACTGGCAGGTAAGGCCTTCACCAAAGATCAGAAAACAATTGCATAACCAAAGTCACTCACAGTTGCATCCTCCTTTGATGGATTGCAATAAACTCATCGAAGTGGAAGAAGTTCAAATAAAAAATTAAAACTACCGCAGTGAATCCATTAACTTTTGTATTTTGTACTTTTTTTTTGTTTAACTTTTCGTTCCACTGAAACAGGGGTAGGGCTATTCAATTGTTTTTTTTTTTTTTTTTTCAAATATAGAGGTCATGGACGATTTTGAAATCGCTATGCTTCGTTAACACACTCCGTTCTCCTCCTCTGAACGGATTTCTAGGTGAGCAATATGTAAGAATTTGCGATTTATTTAATTGAGGGATGAAAACTAAATCTCTCCCCTATCCAATTCCAAGTAATGGCAAAGCGTAAATTTATCTCCTCGAAGGGATTATCCCTGAGTTGTTTAAAAAAAAAAAACTGAAATTCAGTTTCTAACTTATTTTGGAATGGTTACAGGATTAAGGAAATAAACGATGCCCTGAAACATTATTTCATTTGAATTTCTTTGATGTAACCTTTTAGGGAAATATGAATAATATTACGAGAAAATTGTTCGACAGAATCTAGACCGTCCGCAGCACACCGTATATCAGATTCAGAAATAGAGCTTCAAAAATGTCAAAGTTCAACGCATAATGCCTCGCCTGTATAGTAATTATGTATTTTCGATTACACCTTAACAAAGTATCTTTGAGGGATGAGCATTATTACGCCACAACAGGCAGATTTAAAGCAGAATTTGAAGATATGGTGGCGCAAAATAATGACTCTATATGAGCTTATTGAGAGCCAAGCAATTGGATATTTCGAGGTGATCTCTGCAGTGCACTCTGGTAAGAGACTTGAAGATATTTGCGTATAAAACTCAGATGGTGCATGAACTGCTGTCGGCAGACCACTTGCAATGTCTGGAATACAGTCAGCGTATCATAAACATCAACCATGAAGAGGACGATTTTCCTTCAATCATAGGTCAGGAAGCACATTTCTATTTCTCTGGACATGTACTATACTCACCTCTTGACCACGAAAAACCGCCTTTACACGAGCCACTGAAATTTACTGCGTGGTACGCCGTCTGGGTTGAAAGGATGATTGGGCCATACTTTTCAAAGATACTGGTGGCAGCGCTATAACTGGCACTGGCGAACGCTACAGAATTATGTTAAGTGACTTTTTAATGCCCGAATTCGAGTATTTAAGACATAATTCAGCTCCACACATAGACGTTCTAACTCAAATTATCGAAAGATCTGTACCGTCTAACGTTAATGCAAGACGTATTGTAGCTAGTAAACAGAAGTGGTTCGATATTCAAGTCTGAAGGCGAGAAATCGATCATTTGTATTACTAAGGCGCCTTAGGAAGCAAAATAGTAATGGTGCCAAAGAACTCTATGCAGAAGCAAACAAATCTTTCAAACACCTTTGTATCGAAAAAGGGGAAAAATTTAACCAGCAAATCATAGCAGTTCTTAACACTTCAAGATGTTCAGCAGACTTTTGGAAGGCGGCTAAACTTGTAACTGGAAGAACTAATATGATTTCATCGACCTTACAAGCGTCTGAGCTGAGGGAGTATTTTAAAAATATTCTCAACACTTCACAGTTTTCTCTGTTACCGCAATATGCAGCCCGATTCTTCGCAGACGAGCTCTTAGTTGCACCATTCACTCTTTTTGAAGTGAAACGCAGAGTTGATTGTTCTAAAACGAGGAAAGCTCCAGGTGACGATCGGATCCTTTTCGAGTTTTCCAAGAACAGTTCCACAGAATTTCTCACTGCACTTACTAATGAATTTAACAGAATTTTTGAAACAGCCAGTGTCCCAGAAAGCTTTTTCCAATTGCACAAACAAGGCGAGCTAGATAATCCATCTAGCTCCTTTTTTAGTACTTCGGAAGAATTGGGAATACAAGTGGGAGTTAAGCAATGATGCATCTTAAGCACGCTACTTTTTATCTTATTTATCAACGACATAGTAGGAGAAGTAGGAGGCGGTAAAGTTTGCGGACGATATAATGTTTTTATCGGAGGCAGTTGAAATGATGCAGCTTATCATGAACCGCCTTGAAAACTGCTGTAGGCAATAGAATTTGACGGCGAATTTATCAAAATCTAAGATAATGATTGTTAAAAATGGTGGTGGAAGATACTCTCGCAGTGAAAAGTGGTCCTGCCGGGGTGAAAGCGTTGAAATAGTGAAAGAGTACAAATATTTAGGTGGAATTATTGCATCTAACCTCAATATAAAAAAAAATTTCGAAGGTCAACTGGCGACATTAGCTGTTATTTCATCAGTTTGGGAACGATGCATTGACAATAAGTTTATCGAACACACATCGAAAAACGAATTATTTCGTGCAACTGCTGTATGGAGTCCAAATTTGGGGTTAATGTTTTTTGAGGAAGTTGAAAAATTCTTTAGATACTTTCTGAAGCGAATCTTTCGACTTCCAACATGTACACCGAACTATATGCTTCATTTAGAAACTGGAGTCCCACCACTTTTTTAGATACTCCAAAGCTGCATGCAGAATATATTGTAAAAGTAGCGAAGATAGAACAAATTAGATTGCCGAGGATTGCGCTGAAGCATATAATTTCGACAAGAGGGGACTTGGTTCAAAAGTGCGAGGAGTTGGCAGCGAATTATGGCTTGTACTTAACTATTGCAGCTGATATGCAACTTTCAATGATGAAACCTATATTAACCAATGTTCTGGAAAAAGCAGGCAAATCCATGTGTGACAGATTTGTATCTGAAGCGCATTCATCGCAATATAGGCTGCTTTACAGTACGCTGAATTTTAACTTAATTGAAAACGATGCAACTAACTTCCTCAACCGCTACTCTCTGCATATGATAAGGTGAAGTAACAAATCTTTATTTCATTCCACATCGAGCTGATCTTCCAATTTTATGTGATCTGTGCAACCTTAAAGAGAGGGAGGTTATATACCATTTCATCCGAAGATGTCCCATTTTAGGAAAATTCCACGTGAGATACTTCCGAGTAATTTCGCTGGTCTTAGTTGAGGTTATCAAGATATTGAACAGTAGTCATGGGTGGAAGTTTTATACAACTATGCTACAACTGCAAGCCGTAACAGAGCCCATATTTTGAAAGGTGATTTTTGAACACAAATAGCAACCATAATTAAAGACACTATTAGTTTACTATATACATATTGGGTTGGCCAATAAGTTCCCTCTGTTTTTTTAAGCGGAATGAAAGATTAAATATTTATTGTTAGGAAAAACTTTAATCAGTTGTATATGCACCATTATTTTCTACCACTTTATTTCATCTTTCGGGCAATTTCATAATGCCCCTTTCGTACAATAGAATGTTTGATTTTTTATTGGCGAAGAATTGCTCCAAGTGGATTTTACAAGCTTCCAGCGAGACGAAAGTTTTTCCATTAAGTGAGTTCTGCAGGGGCCGGAACAAATGATAATCGGAAGGTGTAAGATCAGGTGAATACGGCGGGTGAGGTAAAACATCCCATCCAAACGGCACCAACTTCTGCCGAGTCTGCAAAGAGACATGCTGCCTAGCGTTGTCTTGATGGAACACGACGCCCTTCCGATTAGCCAGTTCCGGTCATTTTTCGGTGATTGCATCCTTAAGTTTATCCAATTGAGAGTAGTATTTATCGGAATCAATGGTTCGGTTATGCGGAAGATGCTCATAATACACATTTCCCTTCCAATGGCACCAAATATAGAGCATAACCTTCTTAGGGTGAAGACCAGCTTTGGAATGGCTAAAGGCGGCTCACCTCTTTTGCTCTATGATCGTTTCCGTTCCACGTTATTGTAAGGTATCCACTTTTCATCGCCCGTTACCATCCGTTTTAAAAATGGTTCACTTTCGCTGCGTAATACAATACATTTTTTCCACTCAAATTGTGCGGCAGCCAAATATCGTAACGATTTACGTCTTGCAGATTACGCAAGTGATTTTCTACGCTTGATTTTGATATATCCAATATATCAGCTATGTGCCTGGTTGTGTAGCGTGCATTATTTTCAACTAGAGTTTTAATTTGGTCCTCATCAATCTCAACCGGTCGTCCAGAACGGGGCAAGTCAGAACATGTGAAATCACCAGCACGAATATGCCGGAACCACTCGCGAACAGTCCAAGCGCTTACAGCGTTATCCCCGTGCACAGCGCAAATCTCTTTATGTGTTTGTGCAGCGTTTTTTCCTTTCCGAAAATTTTGTAAAAGAGCATAATATATCGAAAATACTCCTTATTTGCCTCCATTTTCAAAAGTTTACCAAATGCGTAAAACACAACCGATCGCTATGAACTTCCTTTCACATATGCACTGCGATATGTATTTAAAGAAAAAAAAAACTGCAAGCTCGAAGCAACATTTACAAACGGCTTCATTCAAAGTTAACAGGAACACTAACGATAAACAGAGGGAATTTATTGGCCAACCCAATACTTTATGATAGCTAAGCTGTCAATCTGGTATACGGCCTTAGGCCAAACCATAAACGGCTAAGTATACACTGTTTATAATTATAAACAAAAAGAAAGTTATATAAAGTTAATAAAGTCTATCTAACTAGGTAACTACGAGTACTTAATACCCGAATTCAATGAATTGGGGTTGGAGCACATGTGCTTTCAACAAGACGGTGTAACTGCACTCATTTTTTGAGGCCGTGTTATCTTCCGTTTTAGCAATTTGAATTGGCTTGCCAAATCAGCTGATCTGACCATTCCAGGCTTCTTCCTTTGGGGTTATTTGAAGTCATTGGTCTATGTGAACAAGCCACCGACTCTCGTCGCGCTCAAAGACAATATTAGGCAAGAAATAGAGAACATATTGCCTAAAAGTATTGAGAAAAGTGATGGAAAATGCCATAAAAAAGGCTCACCTTTGTATAAATGCTGGAGGACAACATTTGAATTATATCATCTTCAGAGCTTACTCATGCTTACAATAGCAACAATACTCGGCATATAGTTTGCACAATAAATATCGGTTCACTTAATTAATCGATTTTTCTGATCATTTTTACCAGATATGATCGACGCACCGAAATTTGTTAGAGACATTATCGAGCAAGTTCTGGATTGTACTTCCTGCACTCCTCATTGGCCAAGTGGGATCAAAGGAAATGAAACTGCGGGAAAATGGTGAAGCAGGAATCAGTCTCAGATTTTCTCGGTCCCGAACCATTGTTGGCACAAGGCAGAGGCATGGGCGATCAACTGTAAATCAAGATACGAGTATGTAGACAAACCGATATGTCGGAATGCTCTACCCTCGGAATGTACTAAGCATGGTGTGAGAAGCACTCATATTGTTAGTAGCATTGGACACTGGACATGATACTTCTGATATCATTTGAAGAAGATGGGCCTTCTGGAAGATGATACCTGCAGACTGTGCCTAGAAGACGTGGGAACAGTGGTAGAAGAAAGTGGATATTGGGCTATAACTGGTTAGAAAACGAGTTAACACGGTTGATCGAGACCAGGAAGGAACACTGGAGAAATTCAGAGAGTTTCTTGGGCTGAGACCACTGTGGTAGAGAAATGAAAAGGACCTAACAAGGCGGTCTGTATCTTTAGCGACAATAGCCGTATTTTATTATCACCCAAGATCCATATTGATCACACGACGAAAATAAAACGATCCGGATCTGGATCAACGAATTATTTTCCCTGTGTCTTGTAATGTGGTTGTGTAACCTACCAAGGAATAAAAAAAAAAATTTCTAGATCACGAAATTGATCCTGATAGAAAGCGTTGTTGTATTGCATAGAAACCAATGATCCATATGGATCATGAGTGATAATAAAATACGGCTAATGTCTCGAGAACGCAGAACGCTTTCTGTTTGAAGAAGTCTTCACTCTGGCCGTCGTATTTTGTAAGGGCAACTTTGGGTCAACTACGAAAACGGGTACACATTTGGAATTCAAAGGATTCTTTACTGGGAGATACTCACTAACCATTGCTTTTTTTAAATAGTTGTAAGGTCAGTACTTTTTAATGATGCTTTTGCAGAGCTTGCGCCAAAGAACTCGTTAATATTAGGCGTGTTTTGGTCAGACGTCGCTTCTCAGCGAAGTAAGATTTAACACGGAGTACAACAACAAACAAATTACTGGCAACCACTTTAGGTTTTTTCTACAGTCAAAAGTGACTTGCGATGTATAATTTAAAACAATTAATTTCAGAAGGCGCTGAAAAGAACTTTATTATTCAATTTGATTCCAGTTGAATGATTCAATTGTATTTTACAGATTTAAACACAACTTTTTCATACTTTTCACTTCAATTTCAATTCAATCACCAATCTTCAAATAATAAAAAGAACTATAAACCAGATTGACTGTGACTCGTTTTGTTGAGATGCTTTCACTTTGCTTTGCATAATTCTCACCAAAACACGCCTATTGACAAAATAATGTCTCCAAGAACCACCATTGATGTCTCCGTATTCCTCTGCATACCCCTCCAAGCAACATTAGCATCTAGCGTGCTTTTCTGAAGACACTGAAAAATAAATGACATTCGCACTTTATTTCTAAAAAACACATTGTTACTCAAGCTTTAACTCTGCTTCATAGTCCAAATAATCTTTCCATTTTACTGTCGATGGCACAATAATCCAACGAGATTTTAACTAACACGCACATATCGCTACCATTCACCAAAGAATAGTGAATAATGACATCAGCCAGTCTAGCGCAGTCACTGATGTGACATCATTTTCAGAAAATACCCAACCCCAAGGTCAAGCAACAAAAAGAAAAAAAAAAACTTCTCCAATGACGCATTCTCACTCAATTTAAGTTTATTATATTGTATTAAAACTGAATCTTTCGCAACGGGAAAGATACATAAATTAAGATAGATTAATCAAAGGAGACCCACTCCTCCAAGAACCATTACCATTGTAAACTACGACACATCTAAACTCTAGACAGCGTCTAAAGCCTTTGTTTCCATTTCAAAGGCACACATATTTGTCAAGGGTGTGGTCTGCCTTTCCTAATTCCTTTAGCAGTCTCCTCTTATTGTTTGCTAGAGGAAGACCCTTACGGCTTACACACAAAACGTGGTAATTGGTAATCTGATCCAAATGTCTCATAGTGAAATTCAGACGTGCTTATACTAGTGGGACGGCGTCAGAGGACGGCTACTAGACATAATATCAATTAAATAAATTATTTAATTGCAGCGACACAACTCGTATATAACAGTAGATAATTGACTAATTCAAGGGGATTGTGTGCAGGAAGACCAGTCCTAGAGTCGAGGGGTAACTATATTCTGATGTCAGTTTCAGTTTCATTGATTAAACACTTAGCTGAGAGTGTACCAAGCCAAAAAGGTCAAGTCACTCGGATTTCATTATCGAAACGAATGGACACTTTTAGTGGTTTTGTGGTTCTGTTTGCTAGAGTATGCTTGCTCTCTTGTGTGCTTTTTAATTCAATTCGAGAGAATTTTTGGTTCCCATATATGTATACATACTCGTACATACCTGTGCTGACAACAGGGAATTGCTACTGCAAGTGGCGAGATGAAAAAACTTATGCAATCAAAGTTATGGCAGAGTCATCGAATGAATCGAAGTTTTGACAAGTGAGAAACATTTTATGTGCCATTGTCGACATGCTTTTTGAGGACAATGGGATGACACAGGAAATATACGCGAGAGGATATTTGTACAAATACTCGTAGGAGACCACTCAAGAGCAGATAGATTGTCATCCCATCAATGAAAATGAAAAACACTCCATTCAGACTAAAGAAGGAATGATGATCAAACTCCCACAAGGACACGAAATCTAACAGAGTTAGGAAACTAGGGATAGTTTTAATTATTTCAAATTGGTATTCCCCATTTATTTTCCAACATTCTAAGAGTGGCTGTATGAAATTTCGTGCCTGTTTTGAACTTAGTTCGGTTCACACACAATTTTTAAAAAATTGGAAAAAATCGAACATATGCTATTAGAAAAGAAAAAAGAATTGTTCTCTGAAATAGATCCATGAAGATATGGTGTTAACTTCAGGTGAATCTGTCCCATTGGATAGTTAAAAAGTGGATAGCCGTTGGAGGAGTGTTGAAGATCATCCAGGCTGTAGAATACGCTCAACCTCAACTGCAGAGGAATACGTCGGAAATACATACATGTATGATCTGATCATGGTAGACCGCAGTTTGGAAGTAAGGGAGATTGAGGTCATCGGTATCTTGCATGAACGGACGCAAAACATCATTCAGAAGGAGCATAGATTCTTCAAGCTTCCTGTAGGATGGGTTCCGAAACTGCTTCAGTTGAGCAAAAACGTAGTCGACTGACGATGTTCGCGAGTGTTTGGAGCTATTTCAAATCAAGCCAGAGGATTTTTTTGGACAGATTTTTTTATCATTTATTTTTCCACTCATACACTAAGAAAGAGACCGCCAGAGCATTTGTCGATGGAGATTCTTTTAACTTTAATCTAAGTCCTATGCCGCCAGTAGCAAATGCGGAAGACCAGTTGTAGCATTGCCAACGAGCCAACAGAGATGCCGCCTTTGATGTATTGGGTTTCTCTCGACCATCAAAACGAAACCCCTGAAACCACATGCAGCAAAACAAGAGGCGTACAAGGCGGTATTGCGTGGAAGGATTATAGCTGCTCGCGAGCTCTACGAGTGGAGGAGGAAAGAGGAACATCGACTTCTCAGAAGGAATAAAAAGGAGCATGAGAAGCATGAGGGCATGAGTAGGAATGATGTTCGAAAATGTTACGAAAAGGTAAAAAGAACATGCCAGGATTTTAAAGCCAGAACAGAAGCCTGCAGGGACGAAAATGGCAATATAGTAGTAGAATCGCAGTCGGTACTGAGGATATGGAAGGAACACTTCTGCACACTGCTAAACGGCAATGATAACCAATATTTCGCTGCCAGGCAGAATGAGCCATTCAACAGTGACGATGGCAGTCAAGATTCTCGTCAACCTGATCAGAATGAAGTGAGGATAGCGATATCTAAACTTAAATCCACCAAAGCTGCTGGAGCCAACAGCCTTGCCGCCGAACTTTTCAAGGCAGAAGGAGATGAGTTGGTAAGGAGCATGTACCAACTCATCTGTAAGATCTATTCGCACGAAAGTATGCCCGATGAATGGAACCTCAGCATCGTTCGACCAATCCTGAAGGAAGGAGACCTTCTGAACTGCGCCAACTACAGAGGTATGAGTCTTCTCAACATCGCATATAAGATCTTGTCGACCGTATTATGTGAACGCCTAAAACCGATCGTCAACAACCTGAAAGAGGTTAATCAGTGTGGTTTTAGACCAGGAAAATCCACCATTGGCCAAATATTCACACTACAGCAGATCTTGGAAAAACCCATGAATATAAAATCGATACGCACCACCTCTTCATCGATTTTAAAATTGCCTATGATAGCGTGTATAGAGACGATTTATACAGAGCCATGTCTAGTCTTGGCATCCTTGCCAAGCTTGCCCGTTTGTGCAGAATGACGATGGAGAACTCTCGCTGCTCCACCAAAGTTGGTAAGAACATCACCGAACCGTTCGATGACAGGAAAGGTCTTAGACAAGGTGACGAGCCATCATGCGATCTCTTTAACATAATACTTGAAAGGGTTGTACGTAACTCACAAGCTAACACCGGAGGTACAATCTTTTACAAGTCTGTACAACTACTCGCTTACGCCGATGACACTGACATAGTCGTAGGAAACTCAACGGGCCGTCAGTGGGGCATTTGCGAATATTTCGATCGAGGCAGCGAAGATGAGTTTAGCGATCAATGAAAGCAACACAAAATATATGCTGTATACACAAAGACACCCAACATCGAGGTCTTGGACAGAACGCAACAATAGACCTAGGCTCTATGGTGAACTCCGCAAATGACATCAGTAGGGAGATCACACGAAGAATTACCCTTGCCAATCGTTGTTTCTATGGGCTAAGACAGCAATTGAGTAGCAAAGCCCTATCTAGAACTACTAAGGTAACTCTTTATAAGACACTAATCATCCCAGTCCCGCTGTATGGCGCAGAGGCATGGGCTTTGACAAAACCGGATGAGGATGCCCTTGGTTATTTCGAGAGAAAAGTTCTTCGAGCGAACTTTGGTCCCGTCTGCATAGACGGTGAGTGGAGGAGAAGGTACAATGCTGAACTATACGGCCTGTACAAGGACATCGACTTAGCCAGAAGAGTTCACATAGAGCAAATAAGATGGGTCATTAAGAGCGCATGGAGCCCAACGTAACCGCTAAGAAAGTTTTCGAATCCACCCCGGATGGACGACGCAGTAGAGGACGACCTCGCGGTAGGTGGCGCAAACAAGTGGAGGGGGACCACATCCAACTTGGCGTGCGCGACTGGAGGCAGCTGACTCGTAACCGCGCTGGCTGGAGAGGTTTGTTGGTTGGGGCCCAGGTCCACCCCTGACTGTAGCGCCATCTAAGTAAGTAAGTAAGTAAGTAAGTAAGTAAGTAAGTAAGTAAGTAAGTAAGTAAGTAAGTAATTGCTACATACTGCGGTCTTTTGTGTCGGCTGCGAAAAAAATAAAGAAAATGCGTCCGGGAATATTGAGGAATGAAGTTTTATTACGTCGCCTCAAACTACGGCTTAAAACCACAACTGTGGGTCGCTATTCTCCTGATCAGGCTACGTGTGACTGTCATCTGCTACACATTTGGATGGACAGAGATTTTCAACGAAATAAAAAGGTCTAAGCTGAAGCAAACGTATGTTTTAAAGCCCTAAAGAAACATTTGTTTTAAACTGATGTAAAGGCTTTAGAGACCAGATGAAACAAGTTTATTGAGCTTAAAGGAATTTACATTGATTGGGAAATAAAAGTAATTTGTAAACTTCGGAGTTTGTTCTCTTGTTCAGGCCGCGAACTTTTCAGTAAGTTTTAGAAACTTAGGATATCATCCGTCAAAAAGCGCCACCAGCGGAATTGCAAAACAAAATGTCCGTTCAAGCGATCGGGCGTTGAGAGGTTAGAAATATGACAGACACTTTTCTTTAAATTGCTTAAATTCAGGGCTCACTGTACACGTTAATTCTACGCACTGTACACGTTGTTTCTACATGTCAGAGCGACCGACTTAAGGCCACATTGTGGTTTGGCTTTAATACGACTATCAACTTTCTTTACTTAGTCTCGGCCGACGCAAGTTGGCACCGAGTTACATACATACTCGTATATTCTGCACATATTACCGGCATTATTTATTTATTTATTTATTTATCTACCGAGCATATCTCTAACAGATAACAGAATTCAATTTACCTTAAGTAAGAGTTACATTTTCTAATAAAAGTTTTTTTTAAAATCACATCTATCAAAATATAAATCTACAATATTATCATAGTTATTATACAATTTTACACATCTAGTGATTGGTTCATTTGCTGCATAATTATAAATATGTCTTGGAATATATAGCAAATGTCGAGATCGAATAGTTCTTTCTGGTGCATATCTTCTTCTTCTTCCTTTTATCAGCGAGGCTATGATCCGAAAACAAGGGATCACAACCTTCCCACTTTCTGGTGCATATATGGTAAGTAATTCAAGAATTTCAGGACATTTAATACGATACGCGAAAATATCATATACAAACATTACACAATGAACAATACGTCGTTTTTGGAGCATATCTAAACCAAAAAGAGCACATCTGGTGGAATATGAAGGCATATTATCTAGATTCCATTTGAGTTGCCGTATTAAAAATCTAGTAAAAGCTTTTTGAACTTTTTCAATACGGTTTCTTTGAATTTCATATGCTGGTTCCCATATTATTGAGGCATATTCCAAAAAAGGACGGACAAGAGGCATATAGACAGATTTAATGGCAAAGGGGTTCGAGAAATCCTTGCAGTTCCTCTTACGAAATCCCAACATTGAGTTGGCCTTTGCAATAATATAATCAACATGAAAATTAAATGTCATTCTCGTGTCAAAAATGCCAAGATCTTTGACTTCAGACTGTCTACTAAGGCTTATACCAAAAATAGTATAAGTATATAATGAAGGTGTTAATGTGCGATAGACAGAAAGAAATTGGCATTTGTTAATGTTGAGTGGTAAAAAATGTTCTACACACCATTTTTCAATAATACTTAAATCATGTTGTAAATGAATGCAGTCGTCCATATTTTTTATTTTAGCAAAAATCTTTAAATCGTCTGTATACATTAAACATTTTGCAAAACGTACTAGAGAAGGAATCTCGGTAACAAAAATGTTAAATAACAAAGGGCCAAGGTGGCTGCCTTGTGGTACTCCAGATGGGACATTAATAGATCTCGATTGAACACCGTGAATTTTAACTATTTGCTTCCTGTTTATTAAATAGTTAGAAATCCATTTAAGAAGTGAAGAGTGAATGCCAAAGTCTTGAACTTTTCGTATTAATACTTCATGGCAAACAGTATCAAATGCCTTTACAAAATCAGTGTAAACAATATCTATCTGAAAACCAGATTCCAATGAATTCAGAACAAAATTTGTAAACAACGTTGAATTGGTAGTCGTTGATTTACCAGAGATAAACCCGTGCTGAGAAGGAGATATCAGTTGCTTTATATGAAAATCCAATTTTTGTTTAACTATTTGTTCAAATAATTTTGGTATGGCTGATATTTTGGAGATTCCTCGATAATTTTCAATTTTGTGTTTAAGCCCAGATTTAAAAACAGGACTTATAAAAGAAACCTTCCATTCATCCAAGAAAACTCCTGAAGATAACGATAAATTAAAAATTAAACGAAGCGGCTCTGACAGCAATTTGTTGCACTGCTTAAGTACGAAAGATGGAATTTTGTCCGGACCACAGTTCAGATTCACCTTCATTAATGAAATGCCATTTGAAACGTCATCTAGGGAAAGAAACAATGCCCCTAAGCTTTCATTAGTAACTATAGGGTTATTTGATCGTAAAATTATATTCGGGTTGACCTTATATACCGATTCGAAGTAGTCGGCAAAAAAATTGCATGTATCCGCCAAATCAGTAGAGGTTCGGCCATTATACTGCATATTTTCATAAAAGCCAGATAGCCTTCTCTTTCCATTTATGAATGTCCAAAAAGCCTTGGGATTATGACACACCTCCGATTGAATGTTCATCATATATTGCTTATACAAAAATCGATTGAGGAAATCAAATTCGCGACGTAATTGGCAGTATCTAGTTTTATCAGACTATTGGTTTTTTTAAATAACTTAAATGCCTTATTTTTAACATTTTTTAAATTACTAAGTCTTTGTAATCAAAGACTAAGGTAATTTGACCACAGACTTATTTCGTTTACGCGGAACAAAAAGAGTAAAAGCCCTCAAATAAACAATTTAAAAACCTTTTGTAAACAGACAGAAAACTCGACCAATCGATTGAAAGAAAGTAATTATTTAGTTCAACATAGTTAGCCCTTGCAAAATTAAACTCTTTTGTGATAGGTTTTCTTACTGAATTATTTTTAACACTAGAATACAATTCTAAGTGCACAGATATAGCTTTATGACATATGGAATTCCTTAACAATGGACATAATACCTCATGAACTTCAAAGATTAAACTATTACAAGTGAAGACTAAATCAAGAAATCTGTTCATTGTATTTGGAATAGAATTTATCTGAATTAAATTAAATGATAGCATTGAATCTATAACAATAAATTCAGGTTTAGATTTAATATTATAGGGCATTAAACATTTATCATCATCTGAATAGGACCATTTTATATCACCTATATTATAATCACCAAGAATACATGGGTATTGATAATCAGATAAGCCATCAATAACATACTCTATGTTTTTCATATGAAAATCATAAACTAAGGGTACACTATGAGGTGGAATATAGCTTACGATAAAAACAATTTGATCACGAGCATCAGCACCTTCGCAGACATTCACACAAACACACAGCTGTTCAGTTTGATGATCATTATTTGGTAGGTCAACTTCTTGAGACGTTAATGATGAACGGACAGCAATAACCACACCACCGCCGCGATGACGTCCAGTATTTACAGAGCGATCCAAACGGTAAACGTTGTAAAATGTATCAAACATCTCAGCTGTTAGTATATGTTTATGCAGCCAAGTCTCAGTCAAGATGATTACGTCATATTCATGCAATGATGCAACCAAAAATAATTCTCTTGTCTTTGTTCTCATTCCGCTAGTGTTTTGGTAATATACAGTAAGCGAATGAGATTTGGCAGAGAGATTTACGGCACCGGATATGTGTGAAAACTACAAAAAGCCGCGTATCCGGCACCGTGTACCCGATGCCGGATAGATGTGAAACGGGCCTTCCGCTCCAATTTCGAATCAGCATACTTCTATATGAATGTAGTACCTGAAAAAATAACTCCCATTGTAAGTCGTAGACATCATCACTGATTTTCTAGCCTTGTCGCCCAACCGGGTCAGTTCCCTACCGACATAAAATGGAGGAATTTAAAGTGCAGAACTCTGAACACTATGAAACGCAACCACTATTGATGCCTTATACCCCACAGAGGTTGACACAACTTAAGTACTAGTATCCGGACTAGCGACAGATATGTATACGTAAGCAAACTAAAAACATTTCCTTACTCGTATGTATGCATGCCTACGTGACTTCATCACAAACTTTTTGAAAACCAATCATGTAATGAAGTGGTACAGCCTTCGGTGTAACGCATGTGCGTCATTTAGTTCTTTATGCCTGCGACCCAGTTTCCAAAAGAATATATATCCTGCAGGCAGAGGACATACAAGTACAACCGACAGAAGTTAACATGAAAGTAAACCAATAAACTGAAAGACATCCCAATATCATATGTACTAATGTACAAAACACTGTGTTCCACCTTCAAGCAAATGGAAATGATAATGGTGAAGAGGTACATATTCTAATCGAATGAATGCACTGCAGCGGGAGGTATGAATTAAAACCATCGGATCGATAAGCCAAAATGTAAATTGCAAACTGAATTTTTCAAAGAGTTTAAGTGCAATTCAGATTCAATTAAAAGCCAGTTACGTTTCGGTTTGGATTGAAATTTGCACTTAAAAGTACGAATTACCATATTCATAGCGAAATGGAAGTGACAGATGAAATTTTATGCTTTTTTGGTCACAGTAGTTACTACTGCCGCTAAATTTAGTCTAGGAAGAACATACCTAAATGTGAATAAATGGTTTTAATTTCCATGCCCCAACATAGTGGGACAAGGTAAGATTATTTTAACGAAAGAAGAAGGAGTTCCACAAATCCGAGGTTATCCGACCCATCAGAGAAAGCTTTGGATAATTGTACAATATCTTAAGAATGCTAGATACCAAGCAGTTAGATTTGCAACAATTACATGACAAAGTAACGACCAACTGCACATCCTTGACTACATGAAAAAGAATTGACAAAACTTCAGATGAAACTGGTAAGTACAAGTTTAGAGCAAAAAATCGATTGAGGTGAATTTCTTGGGCAAGAAAATTGCTGAAACTCTGTAGTAGTAGACGAGACGACTATTAGTGTCAGTTCAGTAGAACATGGGAGTATCCTCACAATGAATACTTTCACCAATCCTTATGGTCGAGACTTTCAGTTAAAAAAGCTAGCTAAAAAGAGCTTAAACATATGCAGATGATATTGTACTTATAAGTATTTGCAGTGATCATAATGGATCAGTGGTAATGGCATCCAATACTTGAACTACTTAATGGTTGGATTAAAAATAAAAATAGAAAAACGCCCAACTCTCACGAACGCCTGGCTAACATCGTACAGCCAACTGTTATAAAAATTATTCAATACTGCCTTCTAGACATGGCTTAAGACAGCTTCCTTCTATTCATACGAAAAATATAATGAGTACAGCACAAATGGTTGCAAAAAACTATACCTTGCGAGAAATTGGAAGAAGCAATCTGTATCATAATAGGTACAGAAAGGATTTAAAGGAGGTTTTAACAGATGAGATCTATCTGTTTGACAGAAGCTAGGACAAAATAAGACAGCAATTCGGCCAAAACGAAAAAAGGCCTTGAGAAGAGCAAAGAGCATTGTCGATGTACACCAGCACACCAAACACACTGGTATTAAATAACAAAAGCATTTTGTTCGCGCGAAATTTTTTGACTGCAATTGATCGGGGGTCTAGGTAGCGATTGGTCGAGTAAATAGTAAGTATCCAAACCTTAGCTTGGATGGTGCACGACTAACAAAGGCCTCGTAGATGCAGCATCTCCCGATAGGTGTTGGTCCGCTAAGTAACGAGAAAGAGCCACTGCATCCTTAAACTTAGCAGCTCTGTTAGTAAGCCCTACTCCCACCTCTTCGTGGTGCCATATGGGAATTTCTTCGGAAATTGCTAACGGGAGAGGACGAATAACGAGCTTCCTGCGTCACAAAACAGGACTAGTGTCGGTTGGTCTGGGGCCCAGCGAGCCTCAACCGTAAAAAAAATATATTGCTCCGAAACGGAAGCTTACGCCTCGGATAGCAGCTGTTAGTAAGCCCTACTCCCACCTCTTCGTGGTGCCATATGGGAATTTCTTCGGAAATTTCTAACGGAAGAGGACGAATAACGAGCTTCCTGCGTCACAAAACAGGACTAGTGTCGGTTGGTTTGGGGCCCAGCGAGCCTCAACCGTAAAAAAAATATATTGCTCCGAAACGGAAGCTTACGCCTCGGATACGGACGGATAACTTGATGACGACCTTTGGCTATCGATCGCGGACAACAACCGGATTCTGAAACGTTAAGACCCTCCTAGATTCACTCCAGGAAGGGCCTTATAACGCCAGATTCTTTCAAATGGAACGCGAAGTCGCACGATATAAGATAGATATCTAGGGCTGAGCGAGATAAAATGGTTCGATGCTGGGAAATACATCTCCCCAACACTGTCATGCTCTACTCTACTTAACCGGCTGGAAGTGCACGGAGTAGGACTGGCACAGCAGCACAAAAGAAGCTTCATATCCTGGAAACCTCACAGTAACCGGATATTGACGGCTAGATTCCAGAGTAGAATAAGAAAAGTTGCCATCATACAGTGTTATGCTCCGACTGAAGACGCGACTAAGGATGAAAAGGACAACTTATATAGCTAGATAGACGCCGTCTAGAATCAAACGTCTAATAGGGGTATCGTAATGGGGATGGAGAATCTCAAGGCCAAGGTAGGTAGCGACAACACTATGCTTAAACACGTGATGGAAGTTCACGGCCTTGGAAACCGTAATGGAAATGGTGAGCGGTTTGTGAACTTCTGCAATACCAACCACCTAGTCATTGGAGGTACGCTATTTAAGCATACCACCTGCCATAAGATCAGTTGGATCTCAACTGATAGGCAGTGAACATCCAACCAGATCGACCACATTGCGATCAGCCGCCGCTTTAGAAATTGTTTCTTGGACGTCTGAAACAGACGTGGAGCTGACATCGGACAAGAACGAGATCACCATCTTATGCTAGCTCATATACGCCTTCGGACTGCATCCGTCAACAGCAACCGCTCAAACTTACTTAAGACCACCATATTTAATATCGACAGGCTCAAGGTTCCCCAAGTGCGCCAACAGTTCAGGGACCACCTTGCCTAAGAAGCAAAAGCAATCAGCAGCACAATGCCGGAGAGCATGGATGACCGGTAAAAGGCAGAAATACCACCGCACATGAATTTCTGCAGACACCTGAAGACGGATCGATAAGCGTACAGCAATCAAAGCTCGGGCTGCAGCGGCCTCAGCAGTAGAGAAAACCGAGCTAGAAGCCCCAAACCGTGCGAGGAAGAACGAACTACAGCTTAGTGTGAGACGTGACGAACGTCAGCATATCAACTCAATGGCTTCAAGGGCTGAAGAAGCAGCGAGTAGTAGAACTGTTTATAGCATCACTAAGGAGCTCATTGGTGGTCGGAACTCAAAACAACACCCGGTGAAGAAAGTAGACGGTAACCTTCTAAATTCGGATGAGAACCAGCTCATTAGATGAAGAGAACATTTTGCTACAGTGCTAAGCCATTTAGACGATGGCGAAATGATCTCGAATGATTCGAATGAGCACTTCAAAACAATAGTGGCTGCCGTGGCTCAGTGGTTAGTGTGTCGGACAACTGCGCGTGAGGTTCCATGTTCGAGTCCCAGAAAACACAAAAAGTTTTTTTTACAGTCCCACGTCTTGCTGACGTTTGACAAACATGCAAGAGTACTGCTTTCACGAGAAAGCATCTCAAAAACAAAATAAAAATTGTCCTTCGGATACGGCACAAAACTGCACGTCCCTTCCACTCGTGCGAAAAATATAACGCGCACAGCACGAGTGGTTGCGAGAAGCTAGGCCTAGGCACTTAATGAGCTATTGCGCCAAATTTGTATTATATTAAACATACTTCAAAGCAATAAATTTCTGAATTCGCACCGCACTTCCCAGTAAAATCGAAATAATAACTCAACTCCCTAAAGAAGAACAATGCGGTAAGTATTGATGGCAACCCTGCCGAACTTCTTCAAGCGGCGCTAAATAAATCGGCAAATTTGTTGCATCTGCTAATACGAAGAGCTTGGGATAGTAAACAATTTCCACAGCAGTGGAAAACGGGGATGATCATTAAGCTTCCGAAAAAGGGAAACTTGACGGAATGCGGAAACTGGAGGAGGTATGCGTTCTTCCAGCCGTAGCCAGAATAACAGCTAGAATAATTCCGGAACGAATCAAACGGCATTTAGATTCAACTCTCAACGTCAAACAGGCGGGCTTTCGTGCCGGATGTTCCTGCATCGACCACATGAACACCTTAGGGATCATAATCGAGCAATGCGTTGACTATAGGTCTCCGCTACATTTACTGTTTATCGACTTCGAGAAGGCTCTCGACAGATTGAATCGAGATGCTATCTGGTTGGCCTTGCGCAGGAGAGGCATCCCAGAAAAACTTATGGCTATTATCAAGGCATCACAGACAGAGTTTGGCATCAGGCTCTTTTGTTTTTGCGTGCATATGGCATCGATGAGTCTCTTCTTCAATGGATAAGAAATTACCTTTCGGGCCGTTCAATACAGGTTGTCTTGGACGGCTTCGAGTCTGCAATTCACCATATAAATGCTGGTGTTCCCCAGGGCTCCGTTTTGTCTCCGACTCTCTTCCTCATTTTTATAAATGACCTCTTGTCTGCAACTTCTAATCCAATCCATTCCTTCGCTGATGACAGTACCCTCAGTTTTTCATATTCGTTCCCTAACTCACGTCCCTGCTCTTCGGCCGTAGAAGAGGAACGACAACGTATGTTAAACACATTAAATTCCGACCTGGACAGCATAACCAAATGGGGTTCAATCACTAGAGTGGAATTTAATGCATCCAAAACTCAATGCTGTCTTCTGTCTCTCAAGCGAAACCAAGACCCTCAACCATTATCCATGAATGGTACTTGCATCGCTGAGTCCGAAAGACTTGCCATTCTCGGTATGTGCATCAATAACCGCCTTCGATGGAACGATCACATATTCGAAGTCGCCAAAAATGCTGCAAAATGTCTAGGATTCCTTAAGCGGTGCAAGAAATATTTTACCCCGTCTGATCTGGCCTCCATCTATAAGGCATTCATCCGCCCAAAGCTGGAATATAACGCCCACATCTGGTCTGGTGCACCCAAGACCGTTCTGCACATTGTAGATAGGGTACAGAATCGCGCGTTAAAACTGATAGGTGATAGAGACATCGTGAGCTCCATAGTCTCACTTGAACATCGTAGAAATGTCTCGTGTCTTTTTCTTTTTTATCACTTTTTTTATAAAAAATGCTCCAGCGAAATAGCCAGCTGCATTCCTCTCCTTCAAAATTTCACCCGCAATACGCGTCACGCTTCGAATACACATCAGTTCACCCTCAAGCCCATCTTCGGACGTACTGTCAAATATAGGGATTCGTTTATAAGCTGAACAATACGTTTATGGAACGAATTACCAGCCTCTGTATTTCCTAATCATTACAACCTTCAAACATTTAAAGCCAACACAAACCGGCATCTCCTCTGTCTTCTTCCCCCCTCTTCCTGTCCGCCCGTGCCCTGAGAACCAGTATAAGGGTATTAATAACCCCTTTGGCACACGCAAATTATAAAAAAAAAAAAAAAGGCTACATAAGATGGCGGTAAGTGTCACGTCGTGCACAATGGTAAGGTGTCGGAGGATTTTGAAGTCCAAAGTGGGGTACGTCAAGGGTCCATACTGTCGCCACTATTGTTCTTGGTGGTTATCAGCGATTTGCTCTGTGCAACATTGACGGAAGGCAACTATGGTATTCGATGAACTATGACATCTTACCTTAAACACCTAGATTTCGCTGACGATGCTTGTCTACTTTCACATCGGATAATGGATTTTCATTCGATGGCCCACTATCTATAAACTGAGGCAAACAAATTGGGGCTAAAAATAAATACAGCCAAGACAATATCACTGAGCACTTCTAATACCCGCGCTCAACTTAACATTGCCGTACAGGAAGTCGAGAAAGTTAACAACTTTCTTTATCTAGGAAGTGTGATCTCGACTAATCGCACCGAACTGGATGTGTGCAGCAGAATCGGGAAGGCTAAAGCTGCGTTCGGGATGCTATCAAAAATCTGGAAAAGCAATGTTATGAGCTTAAGAACCAAGCTGCGACTGTTCCGCCCCAACGTCAAATCGGTGCTGCTTTATGTGGACACCATTAACACACGTAAGCTGCAAGTCCTCGTAAACAAATGATTAGGAATCATCTTGAGGATTTTTTAGCCGAACAGTATCTCCAACGAACAACTTTATATGAGAACGGGCCACGAACCTAAAAATATTACTAGACGAAGGTCACCCAGGCAGGCAGAATAGCGGGACGCTCCTAGACAAACGTGGCGCAGAACAGTTGAGGAGGAATCGAGCTCTTTAGGAATGAGTTGGAGGCAGCTCAAACGCTTTGCAGAACTCCGAACAAGATGGCGGGTAGGCGTGTTTGAGGGCCTATGCCTCCGAGGGGTTAAAGAATCTAAGTAAGAGTAAGTAAGAACTGTTTGGCTTGTAAATTTGACGTTGAATCCATTTTCAACGCCTACTGCAATGCTACAAGCTCATGCGCATCGATTTTTTTACTTCTCTTAACACGTTCGCGGACAGTTGTTGTTGTTGTGTCATAACAAACCCCACAAAATTGAGCGGCATATGCCGCTCTGTCCGTGAACGTGTTAAAAAAGTTTCATCCATCCTGGTGGTAGTTTTTCTTTTAAGCATCTAGCGAAAGCGTTTTTAATTTTTCCCATATTTTTATACTTTTTACAATAGATGATACAGTATTTTTATTCACATTCAGATTTTTACTTATTTTTTCATAGCCCAATCCTTTTTTATGAACTTTTTTTTTTAATAACTGATGCTAATTTTCATACTTATTCCTTTTTGGTTATGTTACCTTTTAAGATGTGAATGCAAGTGGTTTCAAATTTAGAAAGACATACATTTTTTTATAACTGTAATGTGATGATTTCCTTAACAAAATCTTATAATTTTTCTCAATGTTGATGTGGTTTGAATAATTTGTTGACAGACTGTAGTATTTTTTTTTTTAAGCCAGTAGTAATTTCAAACAGTTATATCTGTCAAACCAATTGTCAGATGGCAAACTGTCAGTGTCATTTTTGCAATTTTATCGTGATGACATACACGCTTAACCAACGTTAAAAAATTTTAGAAATTTGGTTCCAAAATTATGGTTCTGTGCGCCTAACTTATAAAGCACTTGCACCATATTACACCCAAAATAATCGACCATCTGAGACCGCTATCCGCCGTATTGTTGACCGTTTTCGCACAATATTTTCTTTGCAAGATGCAGTGGCAACGAGACGCATAAGAAGAGTGCGTACTGAAGAGAATATTGCATCTGTTAAAGATACAAATTTATCGATTCGACGTCGTTCACAACAGCTTAGTCTCTCTTAGTCAACTCCGTCTACTTTATGGAAAATTTTACGCAAAGATCTTGATTTGAATGCTTACAAGATCCAGCTCGTGCAAGAATTGAACCCAAATGACCATCGTTTGTGTCGAAATTTCGGTGAACGGGGCCAAAATCAACTGGCATTGGATCATTATTCGTGTTATTGAGGACATACGACCACAAATATTTGAAAAGATGGTCGACAATTTTGTCTCTCTGATGACATTCATCAGATCCAGCCGTGGTGGGCAATGCCCGAAGTTGTTTAAAAATTAATGGCAGAATGTATTCTCTCGATTGAACACAAATAAATGGCTATTTAATGAAATTATGTGTTTTGTTCAAAATCAAACTTAGTACTGGCTTAAAAAAAAGCAAAGCAAGCATCTATGTGTGGTAGATAGGGAATGTACTGATACCTACTGTAATACATTATAATATGGGCAGGTTGGAAAAGTTAGTTTGACAAATAAAATATGTTGGTGGCTATTGCGCCTAGAGGCAATAAGTATAGCGTGGTATGACGTTACTTTATTTGATGGTTGGTTTGAGTAGGAGTAGGAATTAGATTTCAACCTGGCTTTAACTTGGGTTGACTTTTTGCTGTTTTTGCTGTTTTTCTTCTTTGTTTTGTAGTTTGTAGTTTTGCTCTAAAGCCTTGAGTAGAAAAATACACCGTGGTTGCCGGTTATATGTATGGCTCCATCTTCAATGAAATATTCATGCATGAACTATCTACGCATCAAAATATGGCAGCTGCTTAGCCATTGTCTGACAGCATGAATCATGGCTCGTTGGGACACCGTGTAAACTATAGTTAAGTAGAAGTAAACACTAATGCCTGGAGTGATTTTATTTGTTTTATTTTAATTTTTTTGAGCCATTTTAATTTGCTTGTCTTAATTTTGCAGATAAAAAAACTTTTATAGTGAGAGTCGTATTTTAAGTACTTTTTCTGAGAAATTTATGCAATAAGTACATCAGATAATGGGTGGTATAAATAAAAATTAGCAATTGCTTGAAGATAAGTCTCATAGCAAAGTAAATGCATTAAGCAATTGCTCGAATCTGTATGAATAAGACTTTACTTTACTTTAGCAAGTTCGAATATTCGAACTAAGCAATTGCTTGGAATTTGACTTCAAACGACATGTCAAGTGTCATAACGCTTTATTTCATATGCGTGTATAAGGAAAAACCAAATAAAATGAAATGAAAGCAACCAACGCTGATGTGGAATATCTAGATGGAAATTATTCTCTTTTTTTTTTGTTTTGTGGGCATGTTGCGTTATGTGTTTTAGCCCTATCAGTTGGAGACGATACAGCGACATCTGCATCGACAAGTGAATCGAAATCAACACGCCACCGTGTGTTTCTAAATTTTCAGGCAAAAATTGGTGTGTCAAATAATCCATAATTTGACTTGTGAAACGATACAACTTCTTAATATTTTTATTGACACCAAATAATCTTGGCTTATACATACTGCTTTTATTCACGAACGTTGTTTGCATTTGCAACCACAATCAGCGAAAGCGGTAGAATATGCAAATCCATTTCAAATTTAAATTCATTTTTGAAAAAAAATTCACGAAAACTTTACTACCGTAAGACAATGGTGAAGCTGAAGCTGAAGTACGTCGCGCTGTCAAAGTTAAATACACACACATCCAATACTGCGAACACAATGTGAAGCTGAAGTTTGTAGCTGAAGTAGAAGTGGAGTTAACTTCAGCTTCACTGCAGCGCGCTTTTTTGACATTTCCATAGAAAACAAAAAAAAAAAGATACGGCACATCAGTAAATAGAGAAATTAATCAATCAACTAAAAAGGAACAATATTCTATGTGATTCGAGTAATCCTCACTAAAAAAATACAATAAAAAAGCCAAGGTGTGAAAAAAAAAATGCCGAAGCATTTGTATTGTATTGATTTTGTTGACAGCGCTACACACGTATAGCTTCAGCTTCACCATTGTGTTCGGCCAGTTAATCACATAAGAATTCAATTCATTTATCATTTTGTGTCTAAGTACGTTGCAAACGTTTCTAGTCAGCCAACTAGCAGACTTGGATTTTCTTAGAAAATGCTTAGTTTTATGTCTATTATTCATACCAATTTGAGCAAACGCCATTTTCGAACATAGCAATTACTAAAGCAGGTTTTTTTATATCATACCAATGGAAGTAAATGCTAACAATTGCTTCATATTTGAGTAAAGTCAGTTTTTATTAATACCACCCAATCGCTTACTGGTAGAACACAATGGTGTCGTTGTCGTAGTCGTAGTTGCTGTCACTTAACGTTGCGCACACTTTTCAGTCTTGTCGTACGACAAATATTAAAAATTGTTCAACCTTATATGACTACGACTACGGCTACGACCACGACAGCGACTTATTGTATTCACTTTTATTCATTTGTGTGTATTTCAGCTTTTGACAGGAGGTACGAATGCGACTACGACTACGACCACGACACCATTGTGTTCTACCAGTTAGTCTTACTTTATTTGGACTTAATCTGAACTTAGGTTTGAACCCGATCTTTCGAACTTGCATACAGGTATGTTACAGAATAAGTACCACTGGCACATTTAACGGTATACCATTATCTACTTATAAACTATGAGAGTTCCTAGTCGTTTGAAGCATTTGGAGAACAATAAAATAAGTAAGTAGTCCAATCCAAACCTAATTACAGCAGCATTACAACTGTCACCTACCCCTCTGTCACATCTAATTTATACGTCCGCATTAATATATTTACTCAATCGAATTTACTTAGCAACCACAATGATAGCACAAACGAAAGGGAACAGAATGAAAAGAACTCCATTCTCTGGCAATTTACACTCTCATCTAGCTCATATACTCGTATGCTACTGTCAAATTGTGTATAAAACTGTTAACTGTGTTACTAACTAAAGACTCAAACTTAAGAGGTATAAAACGTGTAGCTCACAATTCTTTTTTTTTTTTTTTATTTGTTTAACAAACTAAGAAAAATAATATTGGGAAACAAAATGAACTCGCATACCCGCTGAGTGCTTGACTGTGGCACTGCTTGGGGGCGTTGCGCCACCCACTCCGGCCAGAGATTGATTCGCAGTCGATCCCACATACGAAGTAGAGATGCTCTGATGCAGACCATGATGGTGATGTTGAGTTTGCTGACCGCTTCCACCAGCCACCGGGCCACTGCTGGCCATAACGTTGACCACCGAACCACCAGGCGATGGTGGCTCACCCGCTGCTCCGCTGCCGCCAATCCGTATCGGGGTGCTACTCGTAAGCATAGTTGTGGCAGGCTCCTGCCGGGGCTCAATACTGTTCATAACAAGCTAAAGCAACCGAAGAATTCAAATTGTGTGTCAACCCAAGGGTTGATCCAAGTACAAACGCACAAACGAGCGACCGGAAAATCTTTGACTGACGAAAATAATCAATCGCTCCGCTCAGCACCTAAACATGATTTTCCGGTTTCACACTCAATTACACAAGACACTCGCGATTTTTCAATGAAAATTTTTATTTTCCCACGAGTAAATTTTTTTGCGAAAAACACCACTTTCCTTCGCTGATATCGAGCGAGTCGAGAATTTTTTTTTTTTTTTTGTTTTTTTGCACCAAAATGGGACAGGTTTCTGCGTGTGTGCGGGGGAGGAGGGGTTAGGCGGTGGTTGGAATAAACAAAATCAAAAAGAAAATCTGATGAAAATCTAAAATTTAAGGGTTGCTCGAGGGCAACTGTGATTTATGTATTCAAAAGGAGGTAGGATATGCTTGAAATTGAAAAAGAAAAATACACTTGGCTACACTGCAGCAGCACACAGTAACGGATGAACAAACACAAATTTCGCGATAAAACGCACTTGACACGACGAATGACGGGGATGACCTATTCTCAGCCAACCATGGGTATGACAAACTTTGTAGTAAAATTCGGTGGTTTCGTGTATGCCTGTGCAAAACGAAAAAAAATACACGAGGAAAATGAATTATAGTTCATTCGGTAGGTTTGTTGTCAAATTAGAATGACGTTTGTCCAGTTTTGGTACAAAGTGTGTTGGAGTCACAATAGCTGGAGGCAGCTACTCTCAAACTGTTTTTCTTGTTGGGTTTTAGTTTGTTTTAAAATTAAAGCTTTGTGCAAAATGCTGGAAATATTGATGGAATTGTTGTCAATATTTTTACGTAGAAGTTTTTTTTCAACAATTTATCTATGAATATAATAATTGTCCATGCATAACTTAAAAACTTATTTTGATCAGGTTTTTACTGTTGCATAGTTACATGCCCAGAGGTGTTATTACAATTTATTAACATATAATTAAAATTAAATGTGCTAACAGTAAGTGAGCACTAGAAGTGGAGGCATTCGCCTCTATTGTGAATAAAATGTTATCCTTTTTTTTCTTAAATCAATAGTAATACCATTGTAAAATGATACCTTAACTCAATAGGCCTTAGATTAGACTTTAAAGTTAGACAATATTTTATGTTTGTTTATTTATAGGCTGTTTTCAATAGTGGGGCTTCGAAGCATTTCGTAGACTGATGAGACGAAAGAGTTTAATCGTAGATAGGTAGAGGTGACTAAATGTCGCATATGAGATCCTATCCAACGTTCTCTGTGGACGTCTAAAATCCTTCTGCAACACACAAGTTGATAAACAAAAGACCAAATTTTCACATTTAAGCAATTCTTGGAAACGACCAACGAATATCAAGTCGAAACTCACCACATTTCACCACGATATTAACATCATCGAAAGATCCCGGCAAACCGGTGTAGAGCCATTTACGGCAATTGAAGAGTAGACGAAATGGTAGATTAGGACAAGACTAAGTACATGTTGTCAACAAACAAGAAATTATATACTCAAAACCTTGGACAGAACGTCACTGCTGACTACAACTTTGAAATAGTTAAGGAGTTTTCGTACTTCGGAGCAAACATAAACCCCACAAATGAGACCTTCGTGGAGATCCGACGAAGAATAACACTAGCAAACCGCTGCTACTTCGGTTTAACGAAACAACTGGGTTCCGAATTACTAAATCGACGGAACGCTTTATAGAACGCTCATCTTACCAGTCTCGCTTTATGGCGCCGAGTGCTGGTCGAAGAAAGCAGAGCAAATGTTGGGTACCTTTGAACGAAAAATACTTCGTCGGATAATAGGTCCCATGTGCGAGGAGGGCGAATGGAGGAGTAGATACAACCGCGAACTCTATGAATTGTACCAGCAGGTGGATGTAGTCCAAAAAGCCAAGACACGTCGATTACATTGGCTCGGCCACATCGAGCGAATTAACAACACCGCTCCAGCCAAGAGAATCTATGATTATCGGCCCCCAGGTCTGAGACGGCAAAAAAGACTGAACCGCCGGTATAAACACCAAGCTGTCACGGATGTCAGAAAACTTGGTCTTCTCAGCTGGAGGCAGTGTGCCCGGTACCGCAGAGGATGGAAAGCAGCCGTTTCTCAGGCAGAGACTCTTCAAGAGTCGGAAGCTCTTTAAAAAGTAAGTAATATAGTGTTTCTTTTTTCAAAAAGAAAGAAACACAATTAGCAATAGGTGCTGTTTTGACACCACAACTCATGTAACCTGCCAGCTGAAGTGTGATCGTGAGAAGTCTCTAAATCCAACCTGTGGAATTTAAGAAAGTTACTTACTTACTTACTTAGATGGCGCTACAGTCCGGGGTGGACCTGGGCCTCAACCAACAAACCTCTCCAGCCAGCACGGTTACGAGCCAGCTGCCTCCAGTTGCGCACGCCAAGTTGGTTGAGGTCCCCCTCCACTTGTTTGCGCCACCTACCGCGAGGTCGTCCTCTACTGCGCCGTCCGTCCGGGGTGGATTCGAAAACTTTCTTAGCGGAAGGTTGGGCTCCATCCGCTCTAAATGACCCAGCCATCTTAGTCGCTGTATGTGAACTCTTCTGGCTAAGTCGATGTCCTTGTACAGGCCGTATATTTCGGCATTGTACCTTCTCCTCCACTCACCGTCTATGCAGACGGGACCAAAGATCGCTCGAAGAACTTTTCTCTCGAAATAACCAAGGGCATCCTCATCCGGTTTTGTCAAAGCCCATGCCTCTGCGCCATACAGCAAGACTGGGATGATTAATGTCTTATAAAGAGTTACCTTAGTAGTTCGAGATAGGGCTTTGCTACTCAATTGCCGTTTTAGCCCATAGAAACAACGATTGGCAAGAGTAATTCTCCGTGTGATCTCTCCACCGATGTCATTTGCGGAGCTGACCATAGAGCCTAGGTAGACAAAATCCTTTACTACCTCAAAATTGTATTTATTTTATTTTATAACTCGTCTCTATACACGCTATCATAGGCAACTTTGAAATCGATGAAAAGGTGGTGCGTATCGATTTTATATTCATGGGTTTTTTCCAAGATCTGCCGTAGTGTGAAAGAAAGTTACTAGTTCTTTAATATTTCTCCCTGAGACCTCCTGAAGTGAGTTATAAAAGTGTTTGCCTAAAGCTAGTTGTCTGGCCCTAGTTAGTGTCGGGCAGGCGCTTATATAGTGGGTAAGTCTCTTATTCGGTTGCAACATACTACTACGGCAGTGTTTCTTATGTGGGATATCTAGTCTGGCCGTATGATCTCCTATCGGCCAGTGTCCCGTAGAATTCGGTGTTTTTGCCTTGTTGTACTTTGGCCACATCTTTCTACATATGACACAAGTTGTCAGCCTAGTCAATCTGAGGGCGTCTTTAATAAAGGAGATTTTTACCTTAACTGCTCCCAGCGGAATGTGGACTAAAGCGGGAAATACACGGTACAACCGTCGTACCGCCTTGTGTTGTACCGACACCAACCCAACTGTTGTATGCAGCACACGCATTATACAATCTGCGTATGATTTACGTACAACCAGACATTTTATTCCATACAACTTGTGCATGTGACAGCGGTTGTACAATCAAGACCATGCGATCATACGATATCGGTATAACGATCGGTTGTGTGGATACACACGATACAATTATCGTATACAACAGCAAAGCTGTCAAACCGTTGGTACAACAGTTGTATCGTGTATTGCCCACTTAACTCTGCGCGTGAACAGTGGAGAGCTGAACCTTGTCTGGCCAGTTCGTCGGCCTGTTTGTTTCTAAAACAAAAGCTTAAACCCAAATCAAGGTAACCTTGAATTGGCTGTCTTGTGAGGCTAGCTCGTTTCGGCATTTTTGTACTAGTTTAAAGGATATAGAATCCGAAGTAATTGCATTGGTAGAAGCTTGGCTATCAATGAATATATTTAGCAATCTTTTGCCTTGGCATTTTATTTGTGTACAGTTTGATCTGGCGACATGCTTTGCGGAAAGCTAGTACAAGGTAGCGCAAAATTAATCATTCAATTTTGTTTTTGAATTACTTTTTTACTGAATTAAAAAAAATAATTTTGAGTGATGGAAATCTTTATTTGGACCTTTATAATTTTTTCTCTATCTGTTTGTATACTGCAGCTGTCTAGTTCACAAATGTCAACTATGATTGACGTACGACGTCATTTGCAAAAATTATAACATCTTCCGATAGGGTGACTCATTTTGCGCCACCTTGTATTTCCGCCCGGAAAACACTGGTAGTGTTCGGAAGTCTATATAATTTTGAGATATTCAAGGATCCAGAAAACACACCTGCACCGACTTCGCAGTACATCTTTGAACCGTCTGTGTAGATTGTTAGATCGACATCCTTAATCACCTGCCCGTCTTACTATGTATATACAGGGTGGGCCAACTACAAGTTTCTTTTTAAAAATGCAATAATATGAACAAAATGCAATTTTTTCCATGGCTTTATTAGTAAGAGCAAACATTCCCATTAATTATGGAACACAACGTCGTTCAAGTGGCTGCCTCGGCTGGCTTCGGAGTAGCGCATTCTATCACTCCAATTTTCCAAGGCCTTGTGGATGGTTTCGGGCTGTAGCTCACGGATTGCTTGGATGATATTGGCCTTAAGTGCTTGAATCGTTTCCGGATTGTTGGCATAACATCGGTTTTTTACGGTTCCCCACAAAAAAAAAGCCCAAAGGAGTCAAATCGCAGCTTCGAGGCGGCCAATTGACATCGCCAAGACGGCTGATAACACGATTTGGGAATTTGGTGCGCAAAAGACCGATTGTGGCATGGGCTGTGTGGCATGGCGCGCCATCCTGCATGAACCAGAGGTCGTCCAAATCTATGTCTTCAATTTCAGTAAAAAAAAAAGTCGTTAACATGGCTCTGTAACGCCCACCGTTGACCGAAACGTTGTTCCCAGCCTCATTTTCAAAGAAAAATGTTCCAATGATGCCACCACTCCACAATCCGCACCAAACTGTCACTCTCTGTGGGTGCATTGGCTTATCGACAATAACTTGCGGGTTTTCCGAGACCCAGATGCGGCAATTTTGTTTGTTAACGCAGCCGCCGAGATGAAAATGTGCCTCGTCAGAAAGGATGATTTTTCGCCCAAAATCGTTGTCCAATTCAAGCTACTCTAAGGCCCAAACTGCGAAACGATAACGAAGCGGATGGTCGTGCGCTTTCAATTGCTGAATCAGTTGGGCCTTGTAAGCGAATAATCCCAGATCTTCGTGCAGAAGTCTCCTCAGGCTAGTGCGTGAAATGTTGAGCTGTTGAAATCGATGACGAGTTGATGTTCGTGAATTGAGTCTCACACTCTCGGCTACAGCAGCCACATTCTCGTCTCTGCGCACCGTACGACGACGGCGACCATAAGTGTTGTCCACTTGCATACCAGTCTCATGAACTTTTTGCACAAACTTGCGTACAGCAGTGCGCGGTGGGTGCTTCATTTCGGCAAAACTTCTTTTCAAAAAACGCACTGTTTGGGCTACACAGCACTTACTTTGGAAATAAGTTTTCAATATTTCCCAATGTTGTTCAAGCGTAAAGCGAATCATTTCGTTCCGCGGAGGTATTATACTGCCTTTCTGTCGAGATTTCGAGCGGGAAACAGCTGTCAGTGTCAAAATAACCTATGATTTAAAAAGAAATCACTAGATGGCCCACCCGTTATACATATGTGGGAAATTGTACATCGAACCGTTTTATAAAAATCAATCGATATGAGTTCTCTCGGTAGTGTCCTAAAATTTACTATGGCCGTAGGGTTTCGCAGTATGTGACTTAACCTTAATCTGACGAAGGTCGAGATCATCGATTTAGGGGTGGAGGTGGCATAAGGCGGATGCGATTTGTCGATGCTAATGATCAAGTTATGGTGTCCGTAGCTACTGCAATCCAAAGATAAGTTGCTTTGACTTGAGCTTATAATTCATAACACGCATCATCAGGTCTGGTGTAGAAGACAGTTTTATAGACCGGACTACGGTGTGCGAGACTGGCAGTGGTATCAGCAAATTCGTTACAGTCACCCTGATTGTCGTTGGCGTTTGTCGCTTTTCGACGATTGTCGTTTTATTCATAGCTACGACCTTCTGACCGTTAAACATTACTAAGCAATTTGTTTGTAGTGTAGAATACTATTACAACTTTTTCACAGTGAAAAAGTTTTAAAAATGGCTTCGTGCTTCATCTGAAGACAATCAGGGTGAGTTTATCCCTATACGACTAGGGACATCCAGTGCAAGAATGGTAGCATGGTTACGGGCGGACAAGGCATTAGTAATATAAAAGCCTGGGTGGAGTAGTGCGTCTGCGCAACCATTGCCTGATTTGAATGCCACCTGGCTTAAGCTTATGACTTTATTAGATTCAATAAATTAGAGCAGTCGTATTGCAACTATCTTTTCAAGTGCATTAGACGTACAGAGTATGAGTGATATATGCATGTATGTAGGTCGATAGTGTTTATATGTTTATTTTGGTCTAAAGTCAGAAAGTTTTTTTGGCATGGGGCATGAAATTCGTCCCTACTTGGATTAAAGATTGTGTAGATAACTTTTAAATTACAGATTAGTGATTAATCCTTTAATGAACCTTGCAGGAGCAGAGTTAGAAATACTATCGTTGGAAGTGGCTGTTTCTATGACTTTTGAAGTTTACATACAATTTTAATGGCCCGCTAATCCTTTATGGGGGTCGCGGAAGTAGTATGCTCAGGTGGACTCCCCATCCTTCTCGATCCACCGCCATTGACTCCAAATCATCAGAAGGAATCTCTAGACGACTCCAGGAGAGATGTTGGACTTGCCATCTATTTCTAGGCCTACCGAGGGGTCGCCTACCTGATGGCACGTCTTGGAAGCCGGTTTGTACATACGCATTGCGTGATCAAACCATCGAAGGATTGATCGTTCCGTTCGGACAAGTAGCTGCTCAACATTGAGCGCCTCACGTGCTCTGGTGTTGCGCATTCGATCCCTACGAGTTATTCGATCTTTTAAAGTTTGCTGATTATAATTGCCTGCTAGACATCGGATGATGACAAATCTTGTTTGGAGATGAACTTGGGCTTAGTGTTGAGATGAAATTTTGCATGGTTTTTGCTTTACTGGCTTTTAATGCTTGGCGGAATTTGACATTGATTTTTTTAAATAAGATTACGCTCTCATGGTTAGGATAAAACCTCCGGCCTTTCACTTTTTCATTTCTAAACACGGTTCAACACATGATCCCACCATGGGACAGTTCGTTTTGGAATTATAGGCATGGTTTGGGTAACCGACTTGTTTGCGGTTTTACGAATTGCTTTCTGAAGCAAAGCTTCTTTGTTTATATTGGTCGAAGGATTATTCACCGTTAAGTAATCTATAGTGTGCTGCTGAAACAAGCTCAGTCAGAAAAACCAGTTTCGAACTTGCGGTTTACTGGTGCTTGAGAGTAAAATGAACCAATAGTGATACACTCATGGAAATAGCTATAAATCCAAGCACGGTTTATTCAAAATTCGGTCTATTTATTAATTTTCCGTTTGTTTAAAAGGGGTTTTAATATTCATTAAATTCTATATGTACCTACTATTAAACCGAGAAAAATTTAAATTCATTTTCAACATTAATTTCATTATTAATAATAATAATTAATATTTGGCGCAACAGCTCTTTGAGTGCCAGGGCCTAGCTTCTCGCAACCACTCATGTTGTGTGCGATATATTTTTCACACGAATGGAAGGGACCTACAGTTTAGTGCCGAATCCGAACGGCGATTTGAGAAGCTTTTTCGTGACAACAATACTCTCGGATGTTTGTCAGACGCTCGCGAGAGGTGGGACCGTGAAAAAACTTTTTGGTGTTTTCTGGGATTCGAACTTGGAACCTCATGCGTAGTGATCCGGCACACTAACCACTTATGCCACGGCGCCCACTTCATTATATTAACCCTAATTTGCCCACCCGGTGACTCCCAGTAACAATTTCGGTTTTAATAGAACTTCTTACTTACTCGTAAAAGTAATGGAACAAATTTTGAAAAATGATTTCAGTAATGGGTATTGCCTCCATGCTACAAAATAATCTCATAAATCTGGGTCTTCATCGATTTAATTAAATTTTGTCGATATTCTAATTGAATTTTTGGGCACGCACGCGTATGCCGTCTTTTAGTTTCGCAATATTGTTGTATTGCTTACCTTTTTCGTAAAGGATACGAGCCAAAAATCCCCATTGGGTCTCCATAGGATTGAGGTCTGGACTGCAGGAGGGTCAGTCCATAATTTGTACGTTTATCGACATCAGCAATTCTTTTGTTTGACGAGAAAAATGTATGAAAGCATTGTCATGCTGAAAAATCCGCTCTTCTGTCTTCAAAGTCCAATAAAATTACTTCAAGCAGGTCAACGTAATTAGAAGAATTCATCTTTGTTGAAATCTAGCAAATGGGTGTCTTATCTGCATGACAAAATGCTGCCCAAACAATTACTGACCCTCCTCCAAAATGTTTTCTCCAACAGATTTCCGCTTCTTTACGGAGGTCGTGCCAGGAAAACTGATTGACATCGAGATCATCTAGATTACATTTAACTCTTTCCCATTCTGTAGTCCACAGGATATATAATATGTATATTTTTTAGCGATTCTAGTCTTTTTGTGTTGTGATGTTGGTTAAGTGCAAGTCTCGCCATCTTTTTAGACCACTTTCGCGTTTGAGATATGTTTAAAATTTGCCGAACTCGTCGGGAAGTAATGAACTTGAAATTATCAAGTCTGGTAAGATATTTGCTGAGCTTAACTTTTTTTTGGAAAATACTTTTAATAATGTTTCTCCGTTCACGCTTAGAAACTTTACGAATAGGGCCCGACTGCTTCTTAGAGTAATATCTTACTTACTTACTTAGGTGGCGCTACAGTTCGGAGTGAACCTGGACCTTAACCAGCTAATTGCCTCCAGTTGCACAGTCGAAGTTGGTCGAGGTCCCCTTGAACTTGTGCGCACCACCTACGGCGAGGCGGTCAAACACGCAGTTTTTTGACTAGAGTACAGCTCGTATAGTTCGTGATTGAATTTTCTCCTCCAAAACCCGTCAACGCAAACGGGACGGAATATCTTACGAAGAATTTTTCTCTCGAAGCGACCAAGGATCAAGGATATCTTCATCCTCTTTTTATAAAGTCCTAGTTTCAGCACCGTAAAGCAGGACTGGGATGATCAGGGTCTTATACAGAGTCTCCTTAGTTGTTCGAGATAGGGCTTTACTGTTGAATTGCCTTATAAGCCGAAAAAACAGCAATTGGCAAGAGTTATTCTTACAATGCCAGATTTCTCCAACTGGAAAAGGAATTCATGCGATATAAACTGGACATTTTGGGGGTAAGTGAAGTAAGATGGTTAGAAGCGGGCGAGTACCAGTCGCCAACGCGTAACACTGTACTACTCTATTCTGGAAGACATTCCGGCAGTCCGCGGGAATATGGAGTCGGACTACTGCCAACAACAACAGTACGCAAGGGCCTAATTTCCTGGCAGCCTCATGGTGATAGGATTTTGACGGCCAGATTCCGGACTAGAGTACGACGCATCACCATCATACAGTGTTACGCCCCAACGAATAGTTCGTCTGAGGACGAAAAGGAGAGCTTCTACAATCTCTTAAGTGCCGTCTTCAACACAACACCAAATGGAGATATTGTCATAGTGATGGGGGATTTGAATGCCAAGGTAGGCAACGACAACGAAGGGCTCAAACATGTAATCGGGAAGCATGGACTAGGCAACCGCAATGACAACGACGAAAGGTTTGTGGAATTCTGCAATACCAACCGCCTTGTGATAGGTGGCCCCATGTTTGAGCACAAGACCCGCCGCAAAGCCAGCTGGGTTTCCAACGACAGGCAAGCAACCTCCAACCAAATTCACCATTTTGCCATCAGCCGCCGCTTTAGAAGTAGAGTCCTGGACGTCCGAAACAGGCGAGGGGCAGATGTGGGGATAGTACGTGATCACCATCTTATGATAGCTACCCTCCAACTACGCACTGCTGCAGTTCGAAGATCCCAGCACAACACAAGAATGCCCAGGTTCAACGTCGATAGACTTAGTGATCCCTCGGTGCGCCAATAATTAAGGGTGCACTTTTCGCAAGGTGTGGAAGCAATCAGCAGCTCAATGCCCGCAACCATCCAAGGCCATTGGTGTGCTGTGAAAAATGTTTTTACATCTGGTGCTGAAAGAATTGTCGGTCGATCGCAGGGAAGACATAGGGCGTGGCTTTCCGAGGATACCTGGAGACGGATTGACGAACGAAAACAGCTGAAAGCTCGCGTTGCAGCTACCCCAGCAGCAGGGAGAAGCGAGCTAGAGTCCCTATATTGCATGAAGATGAGAGAAGTTCAGCGTAGCGTGCGACGTGACAAGCGCAACTACATCAACGCGCTGGCTACAGAAGCAGAAAAAGCAGCACGGAGGTGCGACAGCAGGACTGTCTACAGAATCACGAAAGAGCTGACAGGTGGTCGCAGCTCCAGCCAACACCCAGTGAAAAGCCTAGACGGTTCCTTGCTCATTTCGGATGAGGATCAGCTCAAGAGATGGAAAGAGCATTTTGCTATGGTTTTAAACCGTGTATTCGCTAGCAATATGCTCCCAAATCAAACTGAGATGCCCGAGGTGAGAAGTTCCCGAATACGCACCACGACTCCCAGTAAAGATGAGATCATTACCGCGATCAAGGCACTCAAAACCAACAAGGCGGTAGGACTTGACGGAATTCCAGCAGAGATCTTACGAGCAGCACCAACAACATCGGCTGAGCTTCTGCTTCCACTTATAGAGAGAGCTTGGGAAGCTGAGAGCTTTCCTAACGAGTGGAAAAAGGGAATGATCGTCAACCTTCCTAAGAAAGGAAATTTAATGGAGTGCGGAAACCGGAGGGGTATCTGCGTGCTGCCTGCTGTAGCTAAGATAATAGCTAAAATCATCCTGAAGCGAATCAAACAACATCTCGAGGACACACTCGATGCCGAACAAGCAGGTTTCCGCTCTGGATCCTCCTGTGCCGACCACATCAACACACTGCGGATTATCATCGAATAGTGTGTTGAATATCGATCGCCACTGCACCTGCTGTTCATCGATTTTGAGAAGGCGTTCGATAGTGTCAACAGGGAGTTTATTTGGCGTGCCTTACGCAGGAGAGGTATTCCCGATAAACTAATTGCTATTATCAGAACTACATATGAAGGCTCCAAATGTTACGTTCTGCACAGAGGAAGGTTGTCTAAGGAATTTGAGATCCAAAGTGGGGTAAGACAAGGCTGTATCCTTTCACCAATATTATTCCTATTGGTGATTAGCGATGTGCTTCATGCAGCTTTGTCCACGGGAAATGGAGGAATTCGATGGACTCTTACATCTCAACTGAAACATCTTGACTACGCTGACGATGTATGCTTACTCTCCCACAGAATTATGGACCTCCACTAAATGACAGCAGATGTGGAGAGGGAGGCAGGCGTCTTCGGGCTGAAAATTAATACGGCAAAAAAAAATTATCAGCCTTGGAACTAACTCATGAGCTCAAATATGCATTGCTGGACAACCGGTAGAGAGAGATTAGAGGTTTTCCAGTATCTTGGGAGTATTGTCTCGACCGATGGTGGAACCGAACTGGATATAGGCAACAGGATCGCCAAAGCAAAGTCCGCGTTCGGTATGTTGTCCAAAATATGGCGAAGCAATGCAATCAGTTTAAGCACCAAGATAAGACTGTTCCGCTCCAACGTTGAATCCGTGCTGTTATATGGTTGCAGCACGTGGAGAGTGACCACTACTATCACCAGAAAGCTGCAAACGTTTGTTAATAGGTGCCTGCGCAATATCTTAAGGATTTTCTGGCCCAATCGTATCTCTAACGAACACCTTTACGAGAGAACGGGTCAGGAACCAATAGGCACAACCATCCAACGGCGGAAGTGGCAGTGGATTGGTCACACGTTCCGTACGGGTGACAGTTCTATAGCGAACCATGCTATGCAATGGACCCTCTAACTCAGGATGGCAGAAGACCTGGCGGTCCGAGGAGAACATGGCGCAGAACAGTCGAGAAGGAGGCACGGCAGTTAGGGAAAAGTTGGGGAGAACTCAGACACATTGCCAGAAACCTTACACGATGGCGCGTAGGCGTAGTAGAGGCCCTAGGGCCCACAAGGGGATACAGGACATAAGTAAGTAAGTAAGAGTTATTCTTCGCTTGATTTCTCCGCTGATCTTGTTTAGAGTAATATCTCTCGCCCAAAATTTAAAACCTTTTAAACACACAATGTGATCTTTTAAATTTTTGCAGTTTTGCAAAACCCTTGAAAGTAGGAAGGGACTTTGTCTATCTTAGATCTGCTATTATTTCTGACAATGATACCAGCCCAGAAATTTTTATAATTTGCGCGCACTCAAGGGGTTATGAATACCCTTAACATGTTTACACAGGAGGTGGCAGTAGTGAGGTGGGTAGTTTGCTTGTTAACCGATGTGTGCAGGTTCAAGCCCTAGCGGGGAGCAGCAACCATCAGTCACCCGAGGAAATAAAGGAAAACGAATTACATCAAAGTTTTTCCAACCACTGCACCAAAGAAAGGTTTCTGCCTGGTAGTACAATGGACCAGAGAGAGTCTGAATGCTCTGGGAATTGGGTTTCCTTTAAAAAAAAAATGTTTACCCACAGTACGGGCATTGGAAAGGATAGACGGAGAGAGAAAGATGTGGTGTAGTGGTTTGAAGTTCAGTTGTTAATGCTTCAGAGAAAGTCCGGGCGTGGGGTTCAGATTATTGGGGAGATTTTTGTTATTTTTTTTTTGTCTTTGCTTCTGATTCACAGTATTTTTTTCCCGATAAGGGATGCCATAGACAAATCATTAACAGAGCGAACAATTTTTCCAGCCATATGGCCAAGCTACTGCCAGTGTTATGCCTTCACAGTAGTGTTCACACAACCTTTCGCAATTGATCGGTCTGATTTTATACATATATTTCATGAGAAATAAATAAATGTTTGCTGACATCAGGATTTGAACCATTAACCATTAGCGTGGCAATTGACGACGTTACCACTACACCATTGCCACCCCTTAAACCATCATCAAGCGAAGAATAAAGTTCGGGGTGAACCTGGGCCTTAACAATCCTCTCCATTTAGCTCGGTCTTTAGCTAATTGCCTCCACTTCCGCACTCCAAGTTGGTATTGGTCCCTTGAATTTGTGCGCGCCACCTACAGCGAGGAGGCCGCAGTTGTTTGAGTAGGTCGATGTAGCTGTACAGCTCGTATAGTTACTCGTTGAATCTTCTCCTTCCATCCGCTCCAATTTTAAATGCACTTATTGTGTTATGAGTGTTAACCTCGCATCGGTTTCAATTGTCTCCGATTCATACCTCATTGATCGTTTTGCGATTAACGAAATATTGTGAGTAAGCATTCGTCCGGTATTATCTTACGAGTATACGATTGGATGTTCATCGCTCGTGTCAGGATGGTACCCAACAACCGGGATTGAATTACGTACTTGTTAACTGAAAACTTGACCGGAAGTGCTGCGTCAGCATGGCAAACGTGGTGAAGATAACAATGAAATATGTTGTAAACAAGTGATATGACAACCAAGAGAAGAGACATGGGAAGTGTGGAAACTAAGAGTTGTGCGGGTCACAACATTCCACTGTACGCTCACTTCTGAAACCTTCACACATTCCTTTTTTTAGACAACTTCTCTTTACAAGAACCAAACTGCATCCTAGTTGGTTTATAGTTTTCTTTTTTATTTTATATTTAGTGACAGTGTAAAAAATATTGCGTACGAAATTCAAAGACTTTCACATAAATGAATTTTTTTTTAATAAAATGGGTGTTGTTTACGTTGCCAAACTACAAGGAATTAAAATAAACATTAATAATAAAATTGTTAGTCGATATAAAGAGAAAATAATAAAATAATTTACATAGGAGCATTTCTCATTTCAACAACAAATACTAGCCGCGCGCATTGTAAACAATAGTCGCATCTTACCAACGAAATATAAAATCTATATTTAAAGTTAAACGTAAAAAAAACTGTTAATATAGTGAGCGAATACTCTGGTCATGTCTTTTTGTTTCGTTTTGTGAATAGAAAAAGGAAATTTTGTGCACTTTTTGAGAATTTTTCTTTCTGTTTTGATTTACATCAACAACAACTTACATTAGAAGTGTTCATTTAGTTTTTCGTCTCCTCTATCTCATCATTTGCAAACTATTTTGTGAGACATTCACTGGTTTTGTTTTTTTGTTTTTTTTTTTTACTAATAATTTTCTGCTTGTATGCTTCTCTAAAAAAAATTGATTTTGTTTCTCATATCGCTATGGGGGTGAGTGTGTGTATGTGGAACACGCTTAGGTTCTATGCTGCTAATCATCAAAGTCGATGTCGGAATCATCGGAATCGTACCCGCCACGAATTGTCTTCTTTGGTCGATTGATAAAGCTCTTGGTTGATTTCTTTGTATCGGGTGGGGTGATTAGATCGCCCTGAAATAAGGAATATAACATTTAATGCGGATCTTCGATGAGTAGGTGTTCGCAACAAACCTTGTATTCAATTGCTCCTGATTGTGCTATTCTCCATTCCATCATGTCTGTGGAGAAATCATCACAATTGCCCAGATCTGTGAAACCCACAATAAAGTCTTTTGTTTTACTATCCTTTACCAAAGCAATGGTGGGGATAACTTTGATTCTCAGCCTTTGAGTGAGGAATGGAGATTTCTCTGCATTCACTTTGCAGAATTTCGCTTCGATATGCTTCGCAGCGAGGATTTTTAAATGCATGTCAACGATACGACACCGTTCGGTTGAATCTCTGTAGAAATGGCAGACAATGTTGGGTGATTTTTTTGAGACTTCGAAGAATTCCTTTTCGTCGGCAAGCTCCGAATATACTCCATGACCCTGAAAAAAAAAAAATAAAAAATTGCGATGTATTTATGGTGATAGTAGTAGAACTGCTAATAGAGTTGAAGAAAAATTTGCTATTGGGCTACGATACGGATTTATCTGTAGACTGCCGTTATCTAATAGCAAATCCCTCTTAAGACGGAAAAGTTTTAAGCGTACGGGAGTTCTTTGTAACACAGGACTGTTCACAGAATCACCAAATACATAATAGGTCGCAGATCAGCTACAATAACATTCACTCAAAGACTTGTGGCGCACAATTGAAAGGTAAGATCAAGAACAACCCTCAACAGACACCACTAGAAAACCCTGTTCTTACCCATTAACAATGCATAGAATTGGGCTTTTCTTATTCGATAATAAAGATGAGAGTGTAGTCACGGAGAGGTATCGGTTCATGATTGAAAATTTCACACGCCCGGCTGTTGAAAACAGGTCTAAGTTGTGGTTTCTTCAGTAGGGTGGACACACTGCTATACCGCATTAGATATGAGTGCCTTGAACTCTGGAAATCGTTCTGCATCTAGTCGAACACAAGACCAAGGCAGTGTTGATTGTATACTAAGAGTCGGTAGCCAGGACATTGTCTCGCAATCGAGCTCGTACATAGGAATCATATTCGATATTCGGCTCTCTTACAAGTAACATATGCAAAGTGCGTGAGAAAAGAAAGCCCGGGTGAACGCTGCTTTATAAAGAATAATGCTAAACATAGGAGACACCAGACAGAGTAAAAGAATGCTATTGGCAATATTTACCGAATCAATCCATGGCATATTCATCCTTGCTGGTATAGTACCTGTGGTATTCTTGCAGATGAAATGTAACAAAAATACGCTGAAAGGAATGGCCAGCCACAAAACCAAGAAATGAAGCCAAGTATAACCAAGTGGAAGCAAAGTTTGGACCTATCAAAATAGGAACAGGAAACTCCACCATCGACCAAATATTCACGAAACGACAGATCTTGAAAAAGAGGAATTATAAATCGATAACCACTACATTTTTATAGATTTTATATCATATTGACGCAGAAGCGGCAAATCTCGGCATGAGCGTCCTGCGAATTATAGCGAAATTTGATAGAACTGGTACAGCTGCTAATGAAGCAGTGCCTGTGTATCACCGCAACGTCTGGTCGAACGTGCGTGAAAACCGAAACCTTTGTTCTTTGTTGTTCACAAAAAGTGAGCCTTTTTGCGATTTCAACTTGATTCAATCGACTTAAGCACTAAAGCCACAAAACCACAGAAAGCGCCGAACATTTGTCGAACTGGTCTGGGTCCTTGAGCAGTTCGGAAGATCCATCGCCGTCACCAGCAATGAAGAACATTCTTATCCCATTGGCTTCGTAAATAATCAAAATTGTTGGATCAGGGACGATGTTTACCAACACACAACAGTTCCAAGAGCTTCCTCAGCATCTAGAAAGAATTAGTTTGGTGTGGATTTTGGTCAGGCGGTGTCATGGGGTCATACGTCTTCCAAAATGAAAGAGACGATGCGGTAACGGTCGCCGGCGAAAGTTATCGAGAGATGATAATCGATTCGGATATTTTTTTGTAAATGTCTTCCACCACTTCCACCACCACACCGAAGAAAATTCTTTAAAGCGTTAAAAACCCAGTGATGGAGAGAAAGGCAAGAGTGAAAATGAAAGGTAGAGGAAAACACCTATAGGAGTGAAAAAATGTTTGTATTGATAAATTCGAGAAAACTAACACCTCCTTTCGCTGCTTCAATAATCTGCTGATTCCAAAGGTCTGAACACATACCAAAGGAAGGAATGGATTGGATTGCAAGTAGGAGATAGAAGGTCCTTGATATAAATCAAAAACAGGGCCGGAGATCGGACGGATCCCTGGGGAATACCAGCATTGGTTAAGAATGGGGTAGAAGTCCATCTGATAGAACTTCTAGTGATCAACTATTTAAAAAACCCGTAAACCATTTGGAGAAAGTCCCACCGACACCATAGGCTTGGAGCTTGAGTAGGAGAACACTATGCTACACTCTATCGAAGAGTTTTAGACCAAGGGCAACTACTCTGCATGCACTTGTTCCAATTTCCCGACAGGTATATCATTAAGCCACCCGTGGAACACCGTTGACTGAAACTATACTGACGGTCATTGAGATGATATCTTTCGAAATAACTCATTAGGTGGTGATGGACAATTCTTTCCATAATCGCTCTTTTGCGTTGGGAAATTGAGAATTGATTGAAATCAGCCAGAGTGGAAGAACATATCTTCAAAACGAGGGAAGAAAATCCATCTAGACCTGCGGTTTAGTTTTGTTTGTGGTCTTTAAGGGCACGGGATACTTAACGTTTTTGGAAGAACATTTGTCCCAAAGTATACTGAATCGCATTCAGTGTAGGTGGTGTGAGAGAAGGATCTGGCATGGTGAAATTACTGGCTGAACACAATGCATGCCGCGGCCGCGCCGCGGTAGCGTAGTACGTAGAGCTGTCAAATGGTGTGGCGCTGCACTCACAAAATTCGCCCACAATGGTGTAGCGCGTAGTAATGTCAAATAATGCCAGCTGATTACAATTGTGTTTTTCTTTTTGAGTGTTATTGAGATTTGATTATTTTTGTGAGATTATTGTGCTATAATAATACAATAAAAATAATAAGAAATGGATAAATTTATTTTCCTTTCACTAGCAAAATCAATTTTTCCACGGCGTGCTCTTCCATTTTGACTGTAACGAATATTTCAAATTTATTGCGCTACCGCTGAACTCAGTTCAAGAATCCACCACGAAAACATCGTATAGAAAACCAAAACAGTCTTCAACAGTCGCCAATTTCTCTATCTGTCACTTGTGGCGCTGGACAAGTTAAAAGTAAACCAACTTCGTACTACACCACTGCTACCGCCACGCCGCTGCTACCTCATTGTGGGCGCTCTAGTGAGCTCCCATATATTTTAACTCTGTGACAGGTCGTACTACACTACCGCGGCGCGGCCGCGGCATGCATTGTGTTCAGCCAGTTAGTTGGAAATGCTGCTGCTCTCTTTTCAGTATCTCAGACGAGACAGAGCTTTATTCTTACGACGAAGGGCGAAAAGACTTACTGCCTTTAGGACATTACATCATTTTTTGCCTCAATTGTTGGTCTCGCCAGAATTTTTCATGTTTTACAATGATGTCGCAGGCATTTCTAGATCGTTTATAAGGACTTTGCTTTTCCTCAGGTGTTTAGCACTATAACGCAAAAACCTCTTCTTTCTTCTGGAAGGCAATCCACATAAACACACAGTTCCAGCAAGACATTGCTACGCGACACACAGCGAATGAAATTGATGGAAGTTTCCAGGTCGCGGTATTTCTAGAGGTTATGTCAATTGGCATGGCAGCCTTTGGCAATTTTTGGGAGTACGTTGTTTCTGGTCTATGCATACGAAAAAGTACAATTCTCGAACTCAAGAACGTCAGTCAAGCCATTGCTGAAATTCAAATCGTTTTATATGGAAGCCACCCAAAATTGGGTGTCCGACGTCGCCTCCAGCAAACGAAGCCGTGGATACAATTCGAATGTACTGGAAGCTCCAAGAAAGATTTACCTACTCCGCCACAGAAAATTTGCAAAAAAAAAAATGCCTTCTCGGCTCATAAATGGTAGCAAACCGTTGTCACATCTACCCGAGAAATTTCTAGAAAAAATCAGTAATCCAACTCACATTGGCCAGCCACTCCTGTTTCTTTTTGTTCATGTCCTTCATTTCCTTGATTCTCTGCTCGCGTATCATCTGGAGATCATCGGTTCCCAGGTTCTCCAGCCGATCTAGTTGCTGATCCAATTGCTGCTCTATATGGGCGGCGGCGTTGATTAGTTGATTCTCCAGAACATTGGCCATGGCTTTAAGTTAGAATTTCTCTGAAACAGAACGGCTGAGGAGAAAACGAATTTGCCTGTAGGGGTGGCTACAACAATGCGTAGGTGCGGCAAAAGTGTTGAACCCTAGAAGGAGAAACAGATGAAATGTTTTTCGCTTTTTCCCTCTGACGGATTTCATTTTTAAATGGAATCACTTTCTGTTTGTGTAATTTCGGTTATAAATTATTGATTGTGTGTGACTTACAAAGTTTGCGATTTGATTTTATGTGTTTAATTCGAGGAATAAAAAAATTTTTGGTAGCACACGAAAGAAATGTAGGCAATTTTTTAACTCTTTTTGACAGCAGGCGTAAATTGAAGTGACTAATTAGAAAGTTTGGGAGCGGCTGATTGGAGGTGCGATGTTGGAATGGGAACCGTGCGGTAGTGTTCACAAATGCAAGAGTGCTTTTCGTTAAGTGAGCAAGTCTAGAGGTCTATTCTTTTTCAAGCAATATAATGATCATTGTTTTAAGTGGGAAATACACGATACAACCGTCGTACCGAGGTGTGTTCCACTGACATCAGCATAACTGTTGTATGCAGACACACATTATACAATCTGCATACGATTTACGTGCAACCAGAAATTTTATAAGCGTGTTATTAGCAGTCATTTTAAACATACACGCCATATAATTTCGATTCAATCTGGACATCGGACAGCGGTTGTACAGCTAAGACAGTGTTGCCAGTTCGTGGGGAATTCCTCTTTTCGTGGGAAATTTCAATCCAAAATTTGATGAAAGGGGTAAAAGGGAATCTTCTCTCTTCTAGGACGAAATGTGGGGAAAATAAAAACGTATCTCAATAACTCTTAATTAGTTACAAAGCAATAATAAGAGAGCATGGCGTGTTAATAGCTATGCGAATTGGTGTTTGCCAGAGATGGATGTTTCATCTTCCGCTTTTTTCCGGGCGTTTACTCGCTGTAGCATCATTTGATGGATGTTTCTCCTTCTGCTTTATCTCTGGGGGTTGACTCTTAGCAACACCATTTGATGGATGTTTCTGCTTCCGCTTTGGCTCCGGAGGTTCGGTGTCTGCAACGTGCCTTCTCTTGGGTTCTATTGTTGGCTTTAGCCAGGGTGAAGTTTGCGAGGAGTTGTTCCGACGAATAACCTCCTTCGCTTTCTCATCGCGCTCATAGAGAGCCCTGATGCTTTCAATGGCATCTCGCATCGCTTGGTGAATCGAACGCCTTTTGCCGTCTTCAGATTTCTGGTCTGTTGGTTCGACCGTCACCCTTCCTACTGCGGGTGGCTCGCGTCGTTCCGTGCATCTTTGTAGTGCTGCTACTTGGCCAACTGGTGACCTCAGCATCCTTGAGCCCCCCTTGGGGGGGTTCTCCTCGTTCTCCTCAATTTCTTCTCCTGTGTTTTTATTTGTTTTGTTTGTAATCATTTCGGTTAGGTCCCCACTCAAAGCCGCTATCAATGCTCGAATGTGTAGTCACCCAAGGATCCCATAGGTTAGGTTAGGTATGTGTGGCTGGATCCCATGGTTATCTATGCAAGCAGTGAGGCCATGCGAGGGTTGGCATAAGCCCTTATGGGGTCTTATGTTAGAGCCAGATCGGTGCTAAACAGGAATATTACATCTGTACCTACACCACCAACTTAATGGTGCGTACTCGAACGTACTTTGAGTCCTGCCAAGGTTTTAACGGGACGGGGGCGCTTGTAGCAATAGCCTGAAAGCCATTTCAACCAGATTTCACTCCAGCTTACTCAGGTAACAGAATACCACAAACATCAGTCCTCATAACTGTCATTCCAATTCATTTTCCAGTATGCCATAATTAAGACCTTACTGGGCTCTGTCTTAATGTTTTAGGGTACTGATGACGAAGTCATCATATTTTAGATATTTAATTATAGTAGTACGTACTATAATATATTGTAGAGTACATATAAATGCAGCCATCTTTTCGAGGTAAGAAGCTGCGCCTTTCGCGTTGTGGCGGGTATGTCCAGATCTCGCCATTTTCTCCTTACTGTATCCCTCGTAGCCACCTTGTGAGGGGTGGGGAGCACCTATATGGAAGACGGTGCCTATTCGTCTTGTCGCAGAAAGTTCATAGGGGTTCCTTTGACCTTTTCAGCCAAGCCATCCTTCTCTGCCGCTCTTGGTCGGGGACCGCTTATTTGGGTATTCGCAGTTAACCTGCATTCTACAGGCTTTCACTATCCGCCACCTGTGACCCTTAGCTTAGCTCCACCAGCCCGTCCGACTTAGTGGCTGGTGGGGCTAAGCTCAGGCAACTGTGGGGCGGATAGTGAACGGTCTGCAGAATTGCAGTCCCTCCGTGATCTTCGAACCTTTGCTTATACGAGTATGTGCTTTGAGCTGAACTGCCATCACCTCCCTATTTACATATTAAAGTTAGCATGGCACCATCATGGACGTTATTAGAAATAACGGGCTTTTGCATTTTCAATAAACGTGCGGTTGTGTGATTGACAATATCTTCCACATTAATAGAAGCCGTGGACTCGTCAACGTTGATTGCATTTTCTGAAAGGAAACAGTTTTTCTTAGCTTTTCCTAGGCTAAAAATTGACGGTTACAATAAGTGACCTCTGGTGACCTCTCTTGCTTTCTTAAAATTTTATAAGCACTAACGGTTAATTTTGCGTCTATATACAATGCAAGTGCTTCTTCACTACTGTACGACCTTTTGCGATTGTATCTTCTCCTGGCACTTTTTTAATTCCTTTGCTACTTGGGGAGATTGTGAAACTTCTTTTATGACATCTGCTGCCAAACGATTGCCACTTGCACGTGTAAGCATTTGTGCAGCGTATAGCAACTCCAATGAAGACCTTAAATCTAAGAGATCACGAACCTTGGCACGATTTGAGTTTTCTCCACAATTCTCAAAAAATTTTTTTGGTCTTCCTGCTATAAAGTGGGTTTCACAGTTGCTATCTTCAACACTGTGGTGGTCAAAAATGTCGACATTGTTCTCATCAATACTTTTAATAAAATCACGTCCATCAAGCCAATACCTAATTATGAATCTTTCTTTACGTGAAACAGCTGATTTCCATTTTTTATCAAAACTTGTCGAAATTAGTCTAATTTTATTTTTAATTGCCCTAGTTTGATCGTGCTCAAAAAGCTTAGCATTGTGATTTGTTTTTGGATTGGAACACTAGATTTCAATAAAATTATAACGAGGAAAGCTGCACTCTCTTCCTAGAAATTAAAAAAAAAAAAAAATTCCATTTCGTGCGAATCCAACCGTTTGTTTTTTATGAAACTAGACACTTTGCTACAAGCAAATATTTGTTTGATCACGATTCAATAGCATACTCATAATTAGATTATCCAAAACATTAGAAAAAAATCATTTCATGAGCAACAACTCGTAAACACAACACAAATACTCATTTTGTTTTCTTTGACACTGAAATAATTATAATTTTTAAAGTACATTCATAATTAAGGACATACCTTCCAAAATATCTGTAATATTTTTCTTTGCAAAATATAATGAAATTATATCACGATCTAAACAAAACAAAATCAATAGCCACCGATCACTAAAACTCGTTTTTCAACTTTGATGCTGATTACTTCAAGCTAACTCGCAATAAACTTTTTCCAAGTACAGTTTCTATGTCGGTAATTTACTGTTACTTGTATGACTTGCATGAATAAACAAAAATCGGAGTTGATTTTTTCACGTCTAGCATGCATGAAACGGTCCACTGTGCGGCGTCCACAGGCAATATAAGCGAAGCGTAATTAAATCTTTCGCATGTCTCTGACGCTTCATTTTCTCACATGTTTTTGTGATTGGATCAACTCAATCACGTTTCAATTCAACCTGCGTTTACATGGTCTGAATATTCAGATTTACTAATCTGAATCCAATTCGCCATATAAACAGGATACATTTTTGATATGCCCAGGATACAGATCGACCAGTGAAAACGTTCCCAAATGGTTGAAGTTACTATAAATCGTACCTACACTTTTTATGGAAAGGGTTCTTTCCTATAATACGTTCCTATAATAATGACGCCGTTGAATGAACAATATATATTTGACCCCCTAAGCTCATCTCACACTAGATACTAATTCATCAAATCATTGTGAAGAAATTATTTTAAACTACTTAAGCTGAATTGTTTAACACCGAGCCTCCACGAGACATATTTATTTCAAACATTATGTCAGACATCATGTTAGAAATTTTTATTTTTTTATACGGTGGGCAAATTATGTCAAGAAATTTAATTTTCAACCATATCACGTAAAAGCAGGCAACGACCAATTCTTGATTGGCACCGAGTCTGCACGAGACATATTTATTTCAGACTTCATATCAGGCACCAATCAGCCATGTTTTCATGTAGTAAAACTCAAATTGACACTCCCTGTCAAATTTATTTCAGGGTTCATTTCCACAGAGATGGCAAGAAATAAAAGCAGAAATCGATTTCTTGAAATGAGTCATTTCCAGAAATTTGCGGTCTCCATTGGAAATTTCGATTGCATGAAATATTTCTTGGAATGAATTATTGCCAGTGGAGACCAGGGGTAAGAAACTGTACTCTACGCCTTCACATTAATTTATTGTAATACTCTTACTGCGGTTTGTAGTAATAAAATCGTCTTTTGTGTATTTAAATTGTTTTTCTATAACTAACAAATTCACTTCCGGTATAATTCACAGTTTTGAAATACATTAATGTCTCGCTAATTCGAACTAATTATTGCAAGAGGGTGTTCGGATTATTAAATTATTCGGACTAATGAGTATAGGACGAGAAAAAGAAAGAGGTGGTTATTTAACGAAAAAAAATCTATATTTATCGATTTTCCTAATGATTTCACATTTCTGTTTCAATATTAGTGCTTTATGCTTCCTCTTATTGCCCATTTGGCAGCAGAATTATACGAAGCAATAAAAACTACATATTACAACCTTAAATAAACGTCTGAGCACGTGTTTAACCGGCAATAACAAAAACTAAATGCATGCAAAAGCCGGGAAGCATAAATGAAAAATTAGAATGTGAATACATTTTTGGTCGCTAGTAGACGAGTAACGATTTACACATTTATAATCAATATTAAGGTAAAAACTAAAGTTATGTACTTGTGAAAACCAATGCGTTTGAATACATTTTTAGTTGAAATTCGGATTACAGCGTACAAAAATCGGTGTATGTTCGGATTGTAGAGTACATAATGGGAAAAAATATAACTTCGGATTAGCGCAATATTTGTCTTAAAGGTGATTCGGATTAGCGAGACATTACTGTACCTTTATTCTTTATCAATTTCAAATTAAACTATTCTTACAAAACATCACTTTCAATAAAAATATCGTTTATCTACAGCACAATTTTTAATATAATCAACCTTCGCAGTAATCGCACTTCTTTATGCAGCGGCGCCGGTGGAAAAAGTTGCAAATATGAACAAAAGTGAAGAATTTCGACCCATTAATCCGCTAAGAATGACGGAGAAAATTGTTGGAAAGGTGATTTATTTATCTATCGTATTGATTCAGCAGTAACATACATATAAATATGTGAACATGTAAAAACCTTTTATTAATACTTATGCATTCAATTTAATACTTATATATATTTTTTTTTTATAATTTGCGCGCACTCAAAGGGCTATGAATACCTTTAACATGTTTACACACAGTGCGGGCGTTGGAAAGGCTGGATAGAGAGAGAGAGAGAGAGAAAGATTTTGGTGTAGTGATTCTGGAAGCTCAGTTGTTTATGCTTCAGCTATTCTCCGGGGGTGGCGTCCAGGTAACTGGGGAGATTTTTGTTATTATTGTCTTTGCTTCTCATTCACAGTACTTTTTTCCCGATAACCGATGTCAAGGGCAAACCATCATCAACAGCGCGAACAAATTTTCCAGCCACATGAACAAGCTACTGCCAGTGTTATGCCTTCGCAGTAGTGTTCACAGAAGCTTTTGCAAATGATCGGACTGACTTTATATATTTCATGAGAAATAAATAAATGGTTGCTGACATCAGGATTTGAACCATGAACCATTAGCGTGGCAATTGACTACGGTACCACTACACCACTACACCATATTGCAAGATCAAGATTTTGAAGCCAGGTTATGACGCTAAGTGGTATTTTTTATGAAATCGGAAAGTTCTTGTGGGCATTCTGTGACGATATGCCTTATTGTTTGTTGCTCGGCTCTACAGTCGCAGCTCAGTGATCTTGAAACGTTCCACATAGCAGTGTAGCAGCACAGATACCGCAGCTGGTGCGAATGCGGTGGAGTCGCTTCCACAAATTTCGAGGCAAGTTGAAACCAGCGATAGGTATTGTAGGGTTTTCAATAGATATTAAGCCAGTAGTGTGGCTGCTGGCCCAATGCCTCAACCATGCATCGTTCACGTCAAAGGCTGACGTTATTGCCACGGCTGGGCTCATGGTTGGTTTTCGCGATTTTAGTCTCTTGGGTCGGCTTAGAGTGTGGATTTCAACTTGTATGGGTAGTAAGGGATTACCAATAATTTCTGAATATTCCCGAGCTAGCCTATGATTGTATTTTATTCTTTCTTGGTTTTTTTTTCCACTAAGCGACTATATAAACCATTTTATTTTATTGCTTATACGTCTTTTTGCGTTTTCTATACAGCCGTGCTTGAGCTGTCAAATTGTATGATACCAACTAACTTCCAAACATCGCTACCACAGATTTGACTTTGCCACAGAGCCAACTCAAAAAGACCATACCGCCGAAAGTATTGAGAAAAGAGAAAACATCGTCTTTCAATTTAGGAAAAAACGTATAGCTAAATCAAACTGGGCCATTATTTTTGCTTCTCATCCCAATCCTCTCCTCTGTACTGTTCAGTATTCATACATTACATGGGAAAAACTTGATCCTGGCATTACCAAGTTCATCCGATGAACTTCCCCTCCAATGTAAATTCATATAATTTCCCATCGTTATTTTATGGGAAGAAATCCCTTGTTGTAACGGAGTATGCTTTCGATAATTTTCTATGCGTTTAGTTCAGTTTGATTCGTGTTGTGGTATTGTATTATCCATTCGTTGTGTTTGTTTCGTTCGCTGCGTACAGCATAAAAAAAAGTAGTTTCTGTGTAAAAGTTGCAATATTGCATATTTCCCCGCCTTGTTCTGTGTGAAGTATAAACTAAACAAAGGATTAATTCAGAGTTCCATCAAAGGTTAGATTGCAACTTTTCTATAATTGGACTATTTCAGTAAATTATTGACGAGAAATTCTGCGAAAAATGTCTCCGAACACCGAACCCTTCAGAGTTTTTTTTTTTCTCGTTGCGTGGTTGCATAAAAGCGGCGTCGTTGGGGTAGTACATACATACAAATTTTTTTCACCCCGCCGACTGATGGAAATATTTCTTCCGGTTTTTTAATTGATTCAGTTCATCGATGGAAAGTGAGAAAAAGAATTTTATGTGTTTTTTTTTTTGCGCGAATCGTTTTATGGGAATTTAGTGCAATTAGACAAAGAAATTTCTGTTCTTTTACTTGCTCGGGATAAAAACCGCCATTTTTTTCAAAACGAAATTGACTCCCTACGTCAACAGTGGTGGCTGTAGAAACAGTACACCTTGGGTTGGATTGTTTTTTGATGGAGTTTCTGCGTGCATATGTACATTTTTTTACTATTTTGCTCAATTTATGTTGGATTACTGGATTAGCAGGGTTGTGTCTAGTACAGGGTGACTTGTTGATACAGAGCAGCAGCATTTGACTGTGCCAATGTACAGTGAAAAGGACTGTGTGAGGAGTACAAGATACGGTCAAATTGCGTCCATTCCATACCATCTCATCCGGTCAAAGTGTTACTGTGAACCAATGCCCCAGTCACTGAAATCCTTAGGTACGTAAACACAGCCTTTCGCTTAATGTGATGTTTACCTGCTCGTGTTCCCTCTTCACTGCGCGGAGAGTGACGCTATTTTCTTTGGTTTCTTACTATCGAAGTTGTCTCGTTTCCTTAGAAAAGAAGGCTGTGTGTACCCCATGACCGTGACGATGACCCTTTATCTTGCAGTTCTCACACGGTCACACGGTCAAAAATTCATGTCTTGTGCTTTTCATACAGCCAAATTCCACCCATGATGGTGGCAGTCGAACGGCATTGCTACCTCGCTCATGTGAGTCTGATAATGTACGGAGTCCATGGGTGTGGACACTTAGGAAAAATAATGTTGGTCCTGCATCATACAGCATGGCATACAAATTTGTATTCAACATTATATATTTATTAGGACATGATTACACAACTGACCTCCAAGTCAGCAGGGTTAGCCGCTTTTCTTATCTCTGTTTCACCAAATCATTTAAGTCTGGTGATTGCGTCGGCCAATCAAGAACTTGTCCACCATTGTCGTATCCAATTCGTTACCATCTTCGATGTGAACATCGGCTTGTTAACGTGCTGATACACCCATCGAAGCGGCATATTTCATTCAGCTTGGGGCATCATTTGCAAAATGTTTTTGTGTCCAAGACGATCCATTATCCCCTCAATCTCATGAAAGGGACCAACACCATTGGCTGGGAGCATGTCCATACAATTACACTAGATTTATTATGACTGCAGCTCCGAGGACTAAGTTTCTCCTTGCCGACGTCTTACTGTGGACACATCGTCACCAAAATGCAGAACAACATTTTCGAAAATCGGTATTTTCATGTCACGAATTTTGTTGGTCAGTTCTATTGAAAGCTGTCTAATTGGAAGTGTGAGGTTATGTGTTTTCGTTGGTTGACAAAAATTATGAAACAATGGAAAAATACCACAAAGAATAGCGCGTCACCTTGTCTCAAACCTTTTTTTTTTTTTTTAAATCAAAAGTCCCGGCGATGTCATTAGCAATGTCATCATAGGAGCAGCGAACACTTTCCATTGTTATCCTGCACAAACGGACAAGTTTGGCAGGGATATCAAAATGGCACTTTATAGGTAGCTCCTCTCTGTAGATGCTGTCATACGCGGCTTTGAAATCGATAAAGAGATGGTGAGTATCGATTTTCACATTTGGGTTTTCTCCAGGATCTGTCGAAGTGTGAAGATTTGGTGGATAGTGTACTTTCCGAGCCTGAAACCGCACTGATAGGGGCTAACCAGGTTGTTGAAAGGTTTCAGGCGTTCAGAAAATATCGCAGAAAAGGTCTTGTATGAAATGAGGAGACTGATGCCTTTATAATTGGCGCAGTTGAGAGGGTCTCCTTTTTTGTGGATCGGCCAAACGATGCTGAGATTCCATTCATCAGGCATGCACTCGTCAGACCAAATTTTTGAGACGAGGGTAGCTACTGCTGATATCTTGTAATTATTGGCAAATTTACTTGATTTTGAATGAAAACATGAGAACAATAATAACAATAATAACAATACTTGGTACTGATAATACAGATATGTAAAAAGGGCTATTTTTTCTATGTAAAGGGTGTCCCAATAAGAGCGGAAAATTTAAGTTTGGCGCCATTTTTGTTTTATTTTAACAGTCAAATCATAACCCGTGGTCTCCACTGGCAATAATTCATTGCAAGAAATATTTCATGCAATCGAAATTTCCAATGGAGACCGCAAATTTCTTGAAATGACTCATTTCAAGAAATCGATTTCTGCTTTCATTTCTTGCCATCTCTGTGGAAATGAACCCTGAAATAAATTTGACAGGGAGTGTCAATTTGAGTTTTACTACGAAGAAAACATTGCTGATTGGTGCCTGACATAAAGTCTGAAATAAATATGTCTCGTGGAGATTCGGCGCCAAGCAAGAATTGCGCGTTGCTTGCTCATATGTGATATGGTTGAAAATGAAATTTCTTGACATAATTTGCCCACCGTATAAAAAAATAAAAATTTCTAACATGATGTCTGACATAATGTTTGAAATAAATATGCCTCATGGAGACTCGGCGTAACAGTTGGCCACGATTTGCAAATTGCGTCCAATTTTTGTTAATCAAAATGTTCCAACTTGGAAAAGAAATTGAAAAATTCGAGGATACTGGGTCTATAAATGATGTCAGACGGTACGTGTTCGTTCAGCAGAAAACATAACGACTGTTTGCCAGAATGTGGAGTCAGGGGAACATTCATTCGGCATCGTGGTCCAGAATTGAACATTTTAAAAACGGTAACGCGAAATGATAACCCAATTTTGGTGGCTTTAATGGATGGTATGGATTTCGAAGGTATGTGGTTCCAACGGGTCCCTTTACCACACACAGGTCCATTCACAGCTCAGCGAACTGCGAATGCCCAAACTGCGAACAAACAGTTTTTAGCACACTTATAAGCGCGCCCTTGGCAATTTTATTATTCCAAAGGAACGGAGCTTAATTATCTATTAATTAATATATAAAAAGTTGAATTTTAATTAGTTTCTGCGAAGAAATTAACAATTCGCCGATTTTTCCGCGAATAAGCGAATGATTTCTGCGAACTGACAACTTTTATTCACATTCCACACATGTAGGACGCAATCCACATTCCCGCGACCAAAACATTCGCGAGAGTTTAACCTCACAATTCGTTTGCTTTGTTCTTGGTGGGTAAGATAGTGGTTGAATTTATCGAAAGAATGTAGGATATTACCATCTGAATGAAAGCTACGCTATGTATTTATACATTTTTTACGTTTAGGCAATTAGTTATAAAATGAATGACAACTCAAATTCGCGGATTGCCGCGACCACAAAAAAAGCAGCTGTGAATGAAATGTCAAAATTTGCTAATATTAGCTCATTCGCATTCGCAGGTTGCTGAGCTGTGAATTGACCTTTATTCCCTGGGTCGTGTAATCTCCCGTTTGGGCGACCAGGATTGGCCGACTAGATCGTGCGATTTAATGCTTTTGGATTTCTTTTTTGCTTTTTTTTTTAAGCCAAAAGATTATGTCAACAAGCCCACGACCACCCAAACCTTGAAGGAGGAAATTAGACGCTGTATGAAGTTTATGAAGTTTAGAGTTATTCACATCTCGGCAGATAGCTGAGATTTACCTAGCAAGGTGAATTTCACCACTAGTGGATTAGGCTCTTATGGAGCATAGTCCTGGTTCTATAGCTCACATGAATAATTTTATTAGTTCTACGAACTTTACAAATAACAATTTTGATAATATGAATACAAGTGGTAAAAAAAAACTGATGAACATTAATAATTAAAAAGATACAATTAAAAAATTACTTCAATATACATATTTATCTAGATTTACTACAGTATATAACAAATTAAACACCAATCACTAACACTCGGCACTCTAATAATTGCTTTTAATAAATAAAATAAGTTTCTGTTTGAATACTAAAATTCTTGTCTCTGATTTTACTTCATTTGGTAAGCTGTTAAATGCGATCAATGAACACTGTGCGCTGCAGCTGTTAAATCTGTTCGGCCTAAAGTTGCACGAATTCCTCAAGTTATATGGCTGAACATCACCGACGCTTACGAGATTTGATTCTAAATATTCGGGCAGCATGTCGTTTCTCATTCTCTAGATGAACATCATAGCACTGAGTAATAGCCTCTGCTCAATATTCATCCATTTGAGAGTATCGAACATTATTCGAATTGGAGTATAAATACTGCACTTCAAGATTACACGCATAGCCTTGTTTTGCAACAATTGAAGCCTATCTTTTGTTCTTTGTTAACTAGCATATAACAGAGTGAAACAGTAATTAAAATGTGGCAACACGATGGTATTGTAAATTAAAATTGCGCTGTCGAATTTTGATACTTTTTTTATCCTTCTCAAGAAACCAATTTTCTTTGCTATTTTTCCACATATGTATATAGTCTGTGTGAGTTTTGAAATTCAGTTTAGAATCCAACACTACACCTAAGTATTTAATATAATCCACACATTCAATAATGCCCCCATCCATTCCCACTGTAATAGGATCAGCCAACTTAAATTTCATACACTTAGATTTTCTCACATTTAATTTTAATTTGTTCATTTTAAGCCACCTATTCACATTCTCTAAGTCCACATTCAATCTCTGATGCATACACTCCACATTCTTTCCCCTTACATAAATTAGAGTATCGTCCGTGAATAACATAATTTTACAATACTGCACGCATCGCTCAATGTCATTAATGTACAACAAGAAAAGAATTACTCCCAACACCGATCCTTGAGGCACACCCAAGTCAACATCCACTGGGTCCGACAACACATCGCTCACCTTAGTCCTCTGTGATCTCCCCGATAAATATGATCTAAACCACTTGAGCTCAGTATCTTTAACACCATACAGTTCTAGTTTTCGTGCTAATATGTCTCTATCAATCGTTTCAAAGGCTCGTTTGAAGTCCAAGAAGCCAGCTATCACTGAATTACCATCATCTAATTCTTTCTTCCACTCAAATAATAGCCAATTTAATGCTGTCTCACATGAGTGTCCTCCTCTGAATCCAGACTGTTCTTTAATAAACAATTCATTCACCTCCAAATAGACCTGCAATTGGTTAGCCACTACTCGTTCCATAATTTTTTCGCAGGTTGGTAGCATATTAACAGGACGAAACTCCTCACAATTGGCTGTGTTGACTACTTTCTCAACTGGTATAATAGTTGACTCCTTCCAATTATGAGGGAAAATTCCAGATTTAAGGATGCGTTGAATATTTTCATCAGTAAAGGACCTATAATTTCTATTGACTTGTAAATCATATCTCGGTTAATTCCAATTATGTCTTTCCAATTCCACAAAGTATGAATTTAAACCATTTGCTATTTGTGTTGGATCATTTAACGAATGCTGACCAAATTTTACACATGGAATATCACTACCTTTTTTCATTTTTATTATCAAAGATTTAAGCACCGTCCACACTTTTTCTTGATTACCATTATTAACTTGAATTTGGGATACTATATATCTATTTGTCGCTTCCAACATTTTTCTCTTAAACATGTTACGAACCATTTTATACTTTTTCCAATTTGCCTCCGCGTTACTATACACTGCAGTTCTAAAAGCTAACACCTTTTCTCGTTTCATTCGTTGCAAATCTGTTGAGAACCATTTGCAATCAATATTCTCTTTAACAACCTTTTCTACCGTCATCTCCTCACAGCACTTTTCTATTTTCTCACTAAATAACTTTGTAAGCTCAACGAAATTGTCCACGTAATATAGATCGGAGAAGCCTATACTGTTTAAAATGTTATCAAATTTGACCTTCGAATATTTAAGAAATTTTCGCTTTTTAATAACATCATGTTGGCCTAAACACTTTATTTCTGCTTTTATTGTTTCATGATCCAATACTTTACAATCTTCCTTTATACATGCATTAACAATGCTACACATATCCGGTCGTATTAACACATAATCAATTAATGATCGTGATGTATCAACTATTCTGGTAGGTTGTCTTATTATTTCTATTAGCCCTTGATCTGCAATACTATCCATCATCTTCATTTTATTACCGTCGTTCGCAAGTAAATTAGCATTAAAGTCTCCCATAACAACAACATTGTTTTCATTCTCCAAACATTCAGCACACCAATTCGTATAAAAGTCAATAAAATCATCCACAGACGAGCTCGGTGACCTATACACAACAATAAATGACCATCCTTGCCTATCAATCCATACATACACTTTCAGGATCCATACAAAATAATCTACTTTTGATACAACAGCCACTTCATGCTGCATTCCCTTTTTTATGTAAATCATTACTCACACACACACAGTTATAGTTCACTATTTCATATACGCTCTGATCAATATCATCTGTGATTCGCGTTTCTGACAACAATAATAGATTTGGACTATACTTTTTCAACAGCAGATCAACTTCACATTTGTTAGACATTAAACTCTGAACAAGTACACCATAATTTTTTTTACTGCTGTGTGATTGCTACAAATCACTGAATGCCAAACAGTGGTTGAGAATTTTGCTAAAAGAATGCAAATGTGCCTGCAAAGCCGAGAAGGGCATTTGCCAGATGTATTATTCTATACATAATTGCCACGTCTACTTTACGATTAAATCAATATTTCGGTATTATCTCAAAAACATCTGTCTGCTCTTGTTGGGACACACTTATACATGTTGCAGGATAGGAGTGCATGTACCATATGTATGTATGTACATACATATGTACATATCCACATGACGTAACTTTCTGTGATTGTGGAACTTATTGTTAAAACGTCGCGTGCTATCATAAATTATTTATTTGTACTTGCATATTTTCTTTCAGAATCCTTTTGCACCTCTTTACATGTTTCCTCTAAAGCACTACACTGTAGGCACTAGGTTGTGCTTAATCTACCCAAGTCGCCAACATAAAATTTAGCTGGTGTTCTTGTGTCTGTAGTACGATGTGCGAAGCCCAATCTCCTCAAATCTATCGAACAGACAACATTTTCTTGCGACTATAGCGATTATTACTTATGAATATGGTACAGGAATGCGGCAATACTACTCATTAATGCTGTGCACGTTTGGGACGCTAAATATTAAAGTGATTTTCAAAGGGTTTTACTATTATTTTCTACGGTTACATTAATAGTTTTGATTGTACCTTCGCAGGTACCGAATATGTATGCATTTGTATATTTTTGTTGTTGTACATTCTTCTCGTTTATTAGTGTACACATTCAACATAGAATCTAACACTGGTGTGTACAGACTACAAAATAGCCGCCAGGGTAATGTTTACTTACGTAGAATCTTTTGTCCTCTTAAAGATAATTTTGTCATCTTAAAAATCCTATGTCCCGCTATGGGTCTAAGGGATTTTTGCTTTTCTTATTCTTGTGCTCCTTCGGTTGTGCTGCACCTGACTTAGGTATGTACGTACATTTGACATTTGTTAAAGCAGGATTTTTCTATTATAATCCTGTAATATGGCTGTTGCAATCGATTTCTGATTGATTGTGGTCATTGTTCAAATGAATGTCAACTGTTACTTTTGGGAGTATAAGTTAGAGTAGCTTATACATTTCGTGAATTACTCTTGTGTTTGTAACGGGTTTTCTATTTTCCCATGCTTAAGAACCAAATCGCAGGAATGTACAATACTTCAAGAACCCCTAGCATACGGCGGTCTAAGTAAAAAAGTTCGATCCCTGGCCCTTCCAGTCTCCAGACTTTAATCCCCTTGGATACTTACGACTGATTAAAAACAAAAAAAAAAAACTCGGTGCTGCAAACTTAAAACTAAAGAATTGTGGCGCAGAATACAAGCACCATACTAACAAGCACCTGTCGGACCCAGCAGAGTCCGTGAAATGGTTCAAAACAAAGGACACTCCACTAAGTACTAAGTTTAATACTGAAATACCACAGCGTATATTTTTATTTATTTATTAAATACTTTCGGTTCGACGACCAAATGAAGAATGACATAATGTTTATAAAATAATATAATTAGAAATTAGAATAAAGCTGTCAAATCAAAATGTAGACTTAGATTAATTTAGATTTTAGAATCAATACAATACAAAAAATGTAAAACTATTTCAGAACTAGCTGACCCGTGCTCGCCTTGCACGAGCTCACATTTTAGTTGAAGCTCATTTACTTCTTGAAATATACAAGCAACGTTCCAAAGTAAAAACGACTTTTTAAAAATATGTATTTCTAGTGAGGCCATCTATTGGCCGTTACATGCATCAGAAAGGTAGATCTGCCAAAATTTTATGACTGGACGAATAGAAACGAATAGAAAAATTATATTTAACGAAGCAGGCTGCCACTTTATACGAAATAGTGTCAGCGGTTGTTATGGAAACAAAGTTACCACTTTAACATATATGAATACATCAGCGGCTTGATGACAATGAACAATGAACAATGAACATATTGGCCAAACGAAATACGTGATCACCGCAGATTCCATAAAAACTGTGGGTGAATTCATCAAAGATCAGCCAAAATCTTCATTGAAATTCATAGAATTGGAATTGAGCATCTCAAAAACAAAAATTTATCGCATTTTGACCGAACATTTGGGCTACCGAAAAGTGTTCCGTGCACGGTTCCTTCCGCACAAGTTGACTGACGACCAAAAAATGTTCAGAATTCAACATTCGAAGGACATCATCGAGGAGGTAAAAAAAAACAAAAAATTCCTTTATAACATTGTGACTGGTAATGAAACGTGGTGTTTTCAATATGATCCAGAAACCAAGCACCAAAGCGCCGACTGGAAGGCGCCAGACGAACCAAAACCCAAAAAAATGTAGTTTGAAGAAGTCAAAAGTGAAGACAATGTTGATTTGCTTTTGCGATTCCAAGTGCATTGTCCACAAAGAGTACGTTACACCGGGCCAAACTGTTAATGCATAATTCTATCGATTGACACTTATGACCAGTTTTTTGACTAAAATCGAATTTTAACTGTCAACCACTCGCTGCGTTCACCTGATTTGGCACCGTGCGAGCTTTACCTTTTCGGAAAAATGCATTTGCCGATGAACGTTTTGTGGACGTAGAAGCCATCCAAAAGGATTCATCCTGAAGGACACCCCGGCCGACGATCTAAAACACTCATTCGACATGCTTTTACACCATGCAATCGCGCATTGAGCCGGAACGGGAATATTTTGAATAAAATAAATCTGTTTTGTTGTTCTTATTTAATAAAAAAAACCCGGTTTATTTTGGAACGCATCTTGTACAACTGAATACAATACTGAAACTCAATTACAGTGGACCTCCGGTAATCCGACAAACGTTTTTTGATTCGCAATGGTGTAGTCGTAACGTTATCGATTACCTCGCTAATGGTTAATGGTTAAAATCCTGACGTCGACAAGCATTTATTTATTACTCATAAAAGCAAGCATTTATTTATTACTGACTTTTGTCCGATCAATTATGAAAGCTTGTGTGAACACAATTGCTATAATAAAATTAGAAGTAGGTTGGTCTTATGTGGCTGGAAAAATTCGAGAGAAAAATACTGCGAATCAGGAGCAAAGACAAAAATTAAGGCAATCTCTGTTAACTGGACGCCACCCCCGGAGTTTTCCTGAAACATAAACATCTGCGTTTCAAACCACCACACCAATCTTTCACTGTCTCTCTCTCTATTCTCTCCAACGCCCGCACTGTGTAAAAACATATACTTACTTACTTATGTCCTGTATCCCCATGTGGGTCCTAGGGCCTCTACCACGCCTACGCGCCATCGTGTACGGTTTCTGGCAATGTGTCTGAGTTCAAGAGTATTGAAATGCTATTCCCTAATCAAAAAATCATTAAAAAGTCCTCATAATCAGAAGTGCTTCTCAGGCCTTACTTCCTGCACACAGCGCCGTCAAATATTTTTTACCAAATCTATTGTTTATCAAAAAAAACCAACCCGACGACTTACATTAGTGTATCATTGATAATGTTTACATTCGTACATACAAAAGAAGCGATAGACGCTGTCGTAAACCACCCTCTTCCATATACTATATCTCGAAAATATACAAAGGCCAACCGAAAACGCATAATTGTAATCTCATAACTGATAAGAGCTAAACCTGATCTATGATTTTACGATTTTTTCGATTTTATCAGCATTTCATGGCGCACATGAAATAACAAACGAGAAAATAAACACCTCACTACCTGCGAAAAGTATTCTTTGCAGCGAAGAATGCCTAATTGCGTCCGACAGTATGGAGAACGTAATAAAATCGCAGTTTGATGGTAAAACCCTTGAACAATAGAATTCCATAGTCCATTAACCAATTATATTCTAATAGCTAAGAACAAAAGGCGGGCAGGGCAATATGCTTTACGGCTCCATGCCGCAGCATAAAATCAATAATCTATTAATAAGACTGCATAATTTACGCACACACCGTATGTGCCAGTTGGCTTTGCTTCCATCGTCCAATTAATCAGAATGCCGTTAGCTGTGGGGTAAATTTGGGGAAAGTAAAGGCTTCACCTCTCCAATTTTAAGGGCCATTAATTTTACAATGAAAAACCAAAACAAGCAAATGTATCCGGTTTATAAATGCACGCTAATTGGATTCCAATTTTCAGGGATACTCTGCCCGGCTTTTAAAAAATTAAAAAAATTATTACTATTACAGAGGATGTTAAGGAATGTGCTGCATAAAGAGAAACCCGTCAGCAAAATATAGAATTCATAGACGACGCTTGACTATGGCATTGTCGCAAAAAAATAGAAAGTGCGCACAGGTTTAATAGCACAATCAGAGACAGGTTCTTTGCGAGAGTTTGCTTCTCGTTTTCTTGATGAAGTCGATCGTGTGCATGCGGGGAATAGGAAATTTGATCACTCAATCGACGTATTGGACTGTTAACCTATTATTCTCGGTAACAAATGTTTTTGAATATGTACAACATGGAGTCTCAAGAAATAGAGCAGATAATTGACGAAAAATGACTGCGGGCAAAGCAATAGGCACTAAGCAACTGCAAACAGAAAGAATTATTGCGAAATCAATTAACATGGCAGCATGGCTGCCGCAGATAAAATAACCACGTTGAAAGGGGATATTAGTCGCGTTTTAATGAAATGTATGTGTCTATAGCTGACCAGAAAAAGATTGCCAATGAAGTTGGCAGGCGAATTGTGACTTCGTTTATGAGGCGTCCAAAATATTAAAAATAGTAAGCCAATCAGCGAATAGCGGCTTTTACACGTTAACGTTTTACTGCGTGATTGGAGTGTAAGCGGCGGAGTGCGGTTAAGAACGTGTGAACTACAGTGCGCCAGGCACGTGGTACGAACATTTGGTTACTTATTCTTTCACTCTCGTTTTACCGCCTTCTTGGAGCGTAAGCGCTAGGCGTGTGTGTCTAATGTTCAACAACGCGCGATATACCACGTGAATTTGGTGTCCTGGAGTGTGCAACACTTCAACAGTTTTTGATTTAGTGTACGATGATGCTTTGCTTTTCAGTACCACGCGCAATTGTGGCGGAGAGGTTTGTGTTACTTGTTTGAAGGAACGGATGTGTAAAGGCCGCTATTGTCACAATCGCCTGTTTCCAATTAACTCTGCTTTGATGTGCGGCACTAATGATTCATCGTTATCTGCCGGATCACTTCTGCTCTTCCGAAAAAAAGTGTTCCCAAGCTAAAAAAAAAAGAGCTGTTACAAAAATTCTATGTCCACAGAAACTCTTCGTCCAGTTTTGCGTCGGAACAATTTACATAGAAGAGTTACTCTAAAAAAGTAATTTATTTCAGCTATGAATAAGAAAAAGCGGTTGAACGTCACCTGATGATTACCGACGAAAACAAAATAAATTTATTTGGATCCGAAGGCAAGCAAATTATGTGGCGAGAGCCTAATACGGAGCCGAGACCGAAAAACATGTATGTGCAACGGAGGTTGTGCTATGTTGTACGGCTGTTAATGGAACCGGAAACTTCGAATTCATTGGAAGTACGAGGGCAAGGTGAAAAGTTCTCGGGCTGACAATGAAAGACTGCAATTTTCAGTTAAAAAATGATTTTATTTTGCTACATAATCTCCCTTGACTTCAACACACTTAGTCCAGCGTTTCTCCAACATCAGTATTCCTTCTCGGAAGTAAGAGTCTGGAAGGCTGTGAAAATATTCGTCTACGGCCCTCTCAACTTCTGCATTGGATGCGAAGCGCTTCCCAGAAACAAATTTCTCCAAGTTTGGAAACAGATGGAAGTCTGAGGGTACCAAATCAGGTGATTAGGGGGGGATGGTCGAGGAAATCGTACCCCAAATCCCGCAGTTTTCCCATCGCCAATGCACACTTGTGTACAGGTGCATTGTCCTGGTGAAAGATGATCTTTTTCTTCTTCAAGCCAGGCCTCTTCTCGCGAATTTTGGCATCGAGCTGGTCAAGAAGGTTGGAGTAATATTCGCCTGTAATTGTTCTGCCTTTCTCAAGGTAATCAATTAACCGGATCCCTTTCGCATCCCAAAACACATTGGCCATGACCTTTCCGGCAGATGCGATCGACTAGCTTTCTTTGGCGCTGAACCACCTGTATCCACCCACTGCTTCGACTGCTGTTTCGTTTCTGGCGTGTAGTCGTGGACCCATGTCTCATCCATGGTGACAAATCGCCGCACAAAATCGGTCGGATCTCTATTGAATCGGTCCAAAGATTGCCGCGAAAATCGTTTACGCATTTGCTTTTGATCGGCATTCAGCAAATGCGGCACCCATCTTGCGCAGAGCTTTCGCATGCCTAAGTTTTTGTGCAAGATGTTTCGCACCCCCCTCTTCCGATATACACACAGCCTCAACTATCTCACTCACCTTCACTCGCCTATCGTCCAACACGATATCATGCACTTTTCCGATGGTTTCGGGTGTGGTTGCTGTTTTTGGCCGTCCTTCACGTGGGTCATCTTCGAGGGACGTGCGACCACGTTTAAATTCAGCTGCCCACTTTTTAACGGTTGACATGGAAGGAGCAAAGTATAATATAATATACACAAAACACGTCCAAAACGCAGAGTTTCCGCAAAGCAACTGAACATTGTACACAGGCCAACATAATTCATCGTACGACACGCAAAAATGCTACTGTAGCGTTTCTCCACTCTCAATCAGAACAAAGAACAAAGATTATTTCTATATTAGAATGCATTAACTTTCATCTTTATTTTAATATTATTTAAACAAAAAGAAATTATTAATTTTATTCAAACAACCAAATTGGTCGTACGGGTAGTTTAAACTGTAATATTTTAATCAAGCCGAGCTCTCAGTATCTTGTTGGGCCTCCACCAGATTCAAGAACAGCTTGTAGGCGACGTGGCATAGAAGAGACCAAAGTAGCCTGTGGCTACACGATCCTATTCCATTTGGAGAGCTTGCTTAAAAGTAACTTTGGAAGAAATTTGGTGTTTGTGATGCTGTTTTTCCAAGTAGTCCCACATTTTGACTACTATTTGACCTGACATGATCGCTTTTTTTTGCACTGAATACAGAATGACGTAATTTTTACCAAATTGCAAAAAAAAAAAAGGAACAAGTAACGGGAACAGTAACCGTACGAAGAATTATGTCGTTTATACTGGAATACATTTTTTTGCTTTTTTGAATAAATTGGGTAAAAGGATGGAATGAGAGAGGACATTTGAGTGACGAAAACGGCATTATTACAAATAATAGAAGCTAATCTTATCCATACATATCGGATATATTTGTACTTTATCTATCGTACGATGAATTATGTCGGCAATGCAATGGAACCGCGTAGTACAGATCCAGATCTTTATCCGGTGGATTACAAAAAAAAAATAAGTGGAATCCATGCCACGTCACCTACAAGCGGTCAATAAGCTTAATTTTGTGTTGCTTAGATGTTCATCAGAAAAGATATCCACTCCGAGTTGTTTCATAGTTGTTTAGAGAACCACATATTCGCATATGTAGTTGCACTAACATAGGTACACGTTATTTATTTCAAACTAGCTGACTAGCTGAATTTTACCGAAAACATAAAAAGAATTACGCAAATCTATCGTTCCAATCGTGAGTTATGGTCGCGAGTTCATACAAAAATCCCATGGAAAACAGCACTCAGTTTTACCCGAATTTCTCAATTTTCCGTGCAACTTTCCCAATTTTTCTTTCCGTAAAACCCTTATTCGGACTATAACGAACATTAAAAAAAAATGAGCCAAATCGGTCCAGCTGTTCTCAAGTGATGCGCTTACCAACGAAGAGCATTTCATTATTATTTATATAGAAGATTAACTAAATGTATTTAATTAAAAAATATAATATTTTTAAGACATTTTATCGGACCAAAACCAAGTCTTTCGGAGACATTTGCTTGGTATGCCTGCTGAGCCCTAATGACTGTGACAGACAATTTTATTCCACTCCATTCTGCTAACAGTATCTATCTACCGCGAATCCTCGGCATTTATAGCTGCAAATATATGAGTACCATACAAATGTTTCCGTTAATCCAGATTCAAACAAAGTCGCATTCTCCAAGTATGTACATTCATTGGAACGCGTAATCATTTTAGCCTATCATCACTGTCATGCTATTTTAAAGAGTCTACTCTTCCAATGTCAATAACGCGATTTCGTTCTCTACATAAATTAACTGTCTAAACGTGCAAATTTTTTTCTTTTTATCGCTTCCACTTGTTCTCGCAAAACATATAAAATTGATTACAAAAATAGATTCCACAAGTTGTTCCTTTTATTTGCGTTCGCGTTATGTTGTGTATGTACCACATCGCGGCTGAAAGTCATTGACCATTTGCGCATATTTTTGAAATAGAATTTGGAGAGATTTTCAAACAATTCCTGTTTGAGTTGTATGTATGTAATTCCTATGTCGAAAATGGAGATTTTTGCATGTATATATACATAGTACATGTGTGTTTGCAATTGCTATGCTACGGTGCATTCCCTTAATTGAGGTGAGGCTCAATGGCAAACTACCTCCCTCACACACTATTGCAATCATATCTATACGAATGAATGTAAAAAACTACGCATTGCACTGTTACTGCACTGAATCGGAACCACTCTCTTTAGAATACAATTGGATGAGATTACTAAATTACCGGCTGCACTTGAAATCGTGCCCCAATTTCCGCCACAATCGATTTAAAGTAAAAATGAAAACAAATACAAAACAACATATGTATGTATCATATATGTGTTTGTAGCTTGTTGATGTGTTTATACTTCTCCAATCTCGGTATCAACGATGCAGGGCGACATAAGTAAATAAACAATCTCAAGTATGGAGGTACTACTTTCTCACTACTGATAAAATCGGAGAAAACAAATTTATGTAAACAAAATAGAGAGAAAAAAAAAACGCCTATAAATAAAGTGGATAACAGGAAAAAGTGTGTGGTATTTCAACTTGTCGCCTTTTTAAGTGAACAAGTGAACGACGACGCTTGCCGCTCTTTGGCTTCACCTCATAGCTGATGTTGCTATTGTGTTGTGCTATGTTTCATATTTGCTTCATCAGTTGGGTTAATTTTTCTTCGCATTCTGCCTCTTTGTGTTCATCAGGAGGAAGACGAACGATGTTATGATGTTGTTATAATGTGAACAAGTAATTTTAAATTGCCCTGCAGTTAAATTCATGCTATTTTATCGTGGGGAATAAGTACAATTCGTTTTCTCTGTCTCTCTTATGATGAGTTGGTTTTTGTTCCTCAGATAAGATTGTACATTATGTACATACTAAGTACTCGTACATAATTAACTAATTGGTATTTTTTTTTTTTACAGTAGAGAACATTTATCGAGTTTTTGAAATCGCAAATAAGTACTTTTAAACACTTGGTGATCCTTATTGTCTTGACTATATAAATACTAGATAGGATCGATAATGGCATAATTTTAATGATCTTGCGCGACACTTATTCTAAGACTCCGGTCTCATGAATATGCCGTCTGACGCAATGACACCAGAACTTCGTCTGTTGCGTAAATTCAAAGTCGACTTGTGTTGCATGTGTTCAGAAATGGAATGGAATGGAATGTAGTCGAATTTTCATGGATGGCTTCAAAACCAATCATGGTCTGGTGCTGGTGTCTTTTTGGAAGACCATAACAATATTATTCACATCTCGTCAGGCAAATATATGTGCGTCTGTTTTCCGAAGGAACACCTATGCAATCCTAACACCGAGTCTCCACGAGACATATTTATTTCAAACATTATTTCAGACATCATGTTAGAAATTTTTATTTTTTTATACGGTGGGCAAATTATGTCAAGAAATTTCATTTTCAACCATATCACGTAAGAGCAAGCAACGACCAATTCTTGCTTGGCCGAGTCCACGAAACATATTTATTTCAGACTTCATGTCAGGCACCAATCAGCCATGTTTTCTTCGTAGTAAAACTCAAATTGACACTCCCTGTCAAATTTATTTCAGGGTTTATTTCCACAAAGATGGCAAGAAATGAAAGCAGAAATTGATTTCCTGAAATGAGTCATTTCAAGAAATTTGCGGTCTCCATTGGAAATTTCGATTGCATGAAATATTTCTTGCAATGAATTATTGCCAGTGGAGACCAGGGGTAATAGCCATGAACTACCAACATATTGTAAGAAACATGTGAAAGGGTTGTTGTTATTGTAGGTTGATGATCCTTGGTCGAGGTATTCTCGAGTTGCTCCGGTGCGTAGAACCGATTCTCGTGAGAGCTCGTTGGTGCAGAAGTTTGAAAAACTTCAATGAAATTTTTTTTCCTTTTTATACTCGGGTGGCTGATGATTGCTGTTCACCGCTGGGGATTGAACTTGCACACGTCGGTTAACGAGCAAACACTATCCACTGCACCATTGCTACTTGTATGTGGAAGGAAGGAAGGGTCAAGGTATTTGCGTTTGTAGTGACCGTCAGGCTGCGCTTAAGGCCTTGCTTAACCCTTTAACCACTTCCAAAGTAGTACGTGAATGTAAAAACTCTTTGAACTCGGTCGCAAGGCTGAATTCCCTGTCTCTTATTTGTGTTCCAGATTACACTGGGTTCTTGGGGAACGAGATCTCTGATGAGATTGCTAGGTAAATCTAAGAGGAGGTTTCCTCAGGACCTGAACCTGCGTTAGGTCTTCCTTGGTTAGGGCTTACCATTGGGGATTGTGTTTCTTAGAAACATAAATATGTGATATGACTCTCCAGGGTGTAGTTGGACTAAACGCATGCTCCCGGACATTTATTCGGATCTTGACAAACCATTTATAAACCATTTTAATGTGGTAGGCTTAGGTGACATAGTCTGCGAAAGTTGTAAAGAGAACGACGATACTGCGGAACAATTTTCTCTGCAAGTATCCTATCTTTGCTTGTATCAAGTGGCATATCTTCGATGATTCCTTTGTGACCAAGGACCCGGGTTGAGTGATAGTCGAATGATTTGAGAGCTTTTAGGGCTGCTAAGCTATCGACAGAGTATTTATATGTGATCTTCGGAAGTTTCTTCTGTTGCATTTTCTGACGCAAACTTTGATAGTATAAATATTATTTTGGAAGAATAGAAATAGATCGGGCGCCGTGGCGCAGTGGTTAGTGTGTCGGACCACTGCGCATGAGGTTCCATGTTCGAATCCCAGAAAACAAGTTTTCTGACAAACATCCGAGAGTATTGTTGTTACGAGAAAGCTTCTCAAAAACAAATTGCTCTTCGGATACGGCATTAAACTGCAGGCCTCTTCCATTTGTGTGAAAAAATATAACGCACATAGCACGAGTGGTTGCGACAAACTAGGCTCAGGCACTTGAATAGCTGTTGCGCTAAATATTTTTATTTTTTTTATTTTTAGAGGTATGTAAACTACTCAATACAAAATAGGGCGCACTAAGTTTTTTGGCTTTCATTTGAAAAAAATTAGTGATTATATTTTTTTTTTTTTTTGGTTATTATGTTTTAGCTTAGTATTAAGAAATTGAGTACACATAATCAATACGGAAACTTTTTTTTTTATTCAAATTACACACAAAAAACATTTTATGGGAAAATTTACGAAAAATAAAAAAAATAAAACTTTACATATCACTATTTTTTTTTTGTTATGATTTGTTGTTGATTTGTTTTGCTTAGTAGCGAGTAGGGCCTCCTCTACTCCGTATGCACTGTATTAGCCTATCTGGTACGCTTTCGATCAGATGACTTACATTTTGTTCGGGTATGCGCTCCCAACAGGCTTTTAACGCGTTTATCAGCTCCTGTTTAGTGCTGACATGACTGTGGTTTTCTTTGAAGCTTCTTTTTAATTAGTCCCATAAATGCTCGATGGGATTGAGGTCTGGGCTGCTAGCTGGCCATGGCAAAAGTGAAATATTGGCGTCAGAAAGAGCTGCTTGGGTAATACGGGCCGTATGTGGGCGAGCATTGTCTTACATAAGAACAAACCCATCACCAACTCTGTGAAAATGCGATCACAACAGGTCGTATTACCATTACCGTAACTGGCGGCGGTAACGGTGCCCTCACCCAGGATTACCAGCTCTGTCCTGGCAAACTTATTCCAGCCTATACCATAACACTGGGGCCCCCGAATCGGTTACTTTCGTGAATTCCCGGGTCGGTAAAGCGTTCACCTTGTCTTCTCCACATGCATACTCGTTTATCATCACTCAAAAACTTTATCTTGCATTGGTCTGTAAAGAGTACAGACTTCCAGTTGTCCATGGTCCAATTTGAATGCTCACGTTAAGCGCGCTGCCTGATGGGCCGCTGTAAGTTTCGGCCGAATAGCATGCACTCTGGAACGTTGACCATCTTCGTGGAGTCGATTGTGAATGGTTTGATCACTGACTTGAGTGCCAGTTGACTGCCGCAGTTGAGTTTGTAAAGCCCGGGCGGTTACGGTACGCGCCCGACGTGCAGTTATTCGAATGTATTGGTCTTCTTGCCGAGTTGTGACTCTGATTCTTCCTGATCCAGGTCTCCTTGCTACACTCCCGGTCTCCCACACGTTTCGGATAGCTCGCCTTGACACACCGATACGATTTGCAACAGCCCTTTGAGACTCTCCTTGCTCCAGCATGTTTACCGCTCTTTTTGCGTTTTCAGTATCCAAATGATGTCTAGAACCGGGCATGGTAATCATGTTTAATCACGAAGAAATAAAGAAACACAATTAAAGAAAGTAACACTTAGCAACAACGCTATAAGCGGACTGAGAAAACAAATGCAATAATTTTTGCATTGATTGTTTTTTCGAGGCATGGGCTTTTTTTTGTCTACTCACTCATAGACATGCAAACTCTACAATAAAATGCTTCGTTTCGATAATGCTTACCAATTATGTATTTTTTAGGCAAAATACAAAATAAATCTTGGGTGGGCTCTATTTTGTTTTGAGTAGTTTAGATCATCTCAATGGTGCAGTAAATTTGTAGTTTGGGAATGAATACTCTGACATCAACTTCATTTACTATTTTTAAACTGTCGGTGTACCAATTTGATTGTTTGGGGATTTGAGAATTGTTCCAATAGATGCGGTTTGGAGTGACAACTGCAAATGGGCGACTTAGATTGATTTGCTTGGGCATGAAGTCAGTGATTAATACTGCTAGTAAGGATAGCAGCAACATTTTATTAGATAAGGAACTTCAGATGTCCAGCTTTAGGGTGCTGGCAGCTACAGTCTTTTTAAATGCTACACGTACAGTTGGGTACCTGTTATAATTGGCACTATTGCGGCACGCTGGAAGTATCTGGTCTATCATCGCCGGAAGGCACAGTGTCGTGTCAATCAGTGTGTTTTAGAAAGGCTTGACTCGTTCATACAGTACGTCGGATAAGATCGTTTATGTGACAATAAGCAGGTATTTGAAACTTGGTTGTGTGCTTGGGGTGCATGCTCCACTCCAAAACACTACCTCCCTATTTTAAAAGCTCCACCAGCATCCCATTAAAGCCAACTTCGTTGTTTTAAGCTTTCTAATCCACATCTACCTTTTGTAACCTGTAATAACTGGATGGGTTTGAATACGCTTTTTGCCTTATGACTCTCTGTTTCTACTTGATGCCCACTTAGCAGCTGCTGGTAACACTATTTCAAAATTTAAACCCATCTACTAGTCTAGAACTAGGCTCCCCTCTCTGTTTGCTACATCTTGCGAGACTTCAAATTCCTTGAGTTAGGAGGCTGTGTAGGCCATCTTCTATTCTTCCCTCGTCACGTTTTTTTTTCAGCACTGCTTTGCATATATGTACATATCTTCTATGACCTTTCCCCCGTTGTACGCGCTCACAATCATACTACGAGTTATTCGATAGTATCTAGTTTGAACAATCGTATCCTAACATGTGCTGTATTCTCTTAAGGAGGTTGTGTAGCTACTTACTTTATTGATAATAGGAGTTGGTAGACAGATGCTGATTTGTGACTATGTATTGTGCATGTCTACATACCATTCAATACAATTAATGAGTTGGTTACTGTTTCTGATTTTCTTTCTTTTTCTTGCAGATAATCTATCTCTCTCATCACTATGTCCACCAAAACCAGCACAGCACAACCGCCTGGACGTCGAACACCGCTTTCCTTAAATGCAGGCACAAAACCAATCAATAAGCCAACAAACGACAAGAATGACAATAACAAAAGGGAAAGCAATACTAACAACCAGAAGACTGAAAACACCAAAAAAGACTCTCAACCAGAACGAAAGCTTTCCTCCGATAAGAAGCAATCATCGACTGAAACACGAAAGCCATCGTCATCGTCTGATATAAAGAAGTACGAAGAATCAAAAACAACCACAAAGAACGAGGAAAACAAGAAGAATCAAAATGGCGTCAGTACTAACGGTGTAAAAGACAAAGAGAAACAGAGCACCAATGGTGGTACCGTCAAACCCAAGACGGACAGTACATCTGGTGGTAGTACCCCCAAGAAGGAAACTCACAGATCCACCGAGAAGAAAAGTACCACAGAGGTAGTAGCTAAGGAAACAAAAAACGAAGACAATAAGAATAAAGTTGATGAAAATATTAAAGAAAAGCCAAACACCGACAACACAAAGAAAGTGGATGGAGCCAAGAAGGAAAACGAAAAGAAAGAGGAACGAGGAGATGTAAAGGAAGTTGTCGAGAAGAAAAAAGGCGAAGGAATGCCATCTAAAGAGAAGGTAGCATTGCCCCAAAGTCCAGAAAAGACAAAGGTAGGGGATAAAACGGAGATGCACGTTTGCGAAACAATCCAGTTGGATAGTTCCCCAGAGAAAAGCGTCAGTGTAACGCCTGTGAAGGAGAAGAAAACTGAGGAAATGATAACAACAGAGACACCTGTAAAGGAGAAGGAGAAAGAGAAGAAAATGGAAGCAACTCCTAAAAAATTTGAGCAGAAAGTACAATCCCCACCAGAAGAACCGGAAGATGTTGAAATGATGGAGCCGTTGGCATTTGAAAAAGAGCCATCCCCTCAGATCTCTGCCGCGTCTACGCCAGCAAAGGACTACAAATATATAAACACCTACAGCCGTTCGCCGAAAACGTCTCCAAAAACGTCTCCAAAATCAGAAATCAAACCTACGAAAGTGCCAGTAACACATACTCCGGATAGAAAATCCTGCCCCCGAACATTCTCCTCGATCTCTGGTCGTCGTACTATTCGCCCGATTGGTGACTACACATTTAGTGGAAGCTCTCACATCCGCGAATCATATCGCAAGATCAATACCGAACTAGATTTCACTACTTCCAGCTTGAATGTAACAGTTGGATCCGAGGTGCCAAACAATGAATCGTTTTCCTTCTTCTCTCGCTCACGTAAACGCGACAGAGCATCTTCATCTCACCAATCCACCATGGATGTACAGGGTGACATAAGCCCCAAGAGTCCGAAACGGGCGAGAATCGATCTCGGTATGACCGGTTTCTTTAGTGCCATGGCCAGTCCAATATCAATGCTGCGAGCCAGATTGTCCCGAGCAACTGTTCAGAGCACCCCCAAAAAGCAAATTGATAATCCCATCGAGGAGGATATAGTAGAGAACGTATCCGGTATTTCCGTTGAGGAAGAGTTAACCGCCACCGAGGACTTGACGGTTAATCCAGACAGTATTGTTGACAATGTTGTTGCCACTGATGATCCAAAGTGCGACGAATTCGTCGCATGCTCAGAGAAATCCACCGCCGAAGAAGTTATATGCGATGATGACATCAAGATTAAAGAGACTCCCAGGATGACGAAAAAATGTAGTATTATGTAAAATTTTTAGTAATCTAGAGTAAGGGGCCCTATAAGCATTCGCTAATCGAACGTAGTGTGCGAATTGCTGTATTCGGCGATTAGCTGATTGTTATTATGATTGGCGAACTAGAAAATAAAAAATCTAACGAGTTAGTTTAAATTGTTTCGAAAATAACAGATCAAAATAGCGAGTAACATGAAATTGTGTTTGTTTCTTGTTTGCACTGGAAATTATTGTCACCTGATTTAGGCAAATAAGTTCTGACCATAATAGCAAGTAGTTAGATTTCCCGGAACTTTCATTCGACTTTCGAATGTTAATAGAGCCCTTAAAGAGAAGAAATGAATACATAAAGAGAGTTGGCATATCGAAGAAAATCGATATGCTGCTTCTCATTCTCGTAATCTCTCCCTCTCTCTCTTTCTCTAAATAGAAATAAATGTTAAGTGTTTTTTTTTATTAATACTCTTTCTTTATGTAGAAAGGAAAAAAGTATAGTAATAAGTTCATTCAATATGTAGATGATTGTATTGTTTTTGACCTGGTTATTACTAAAAGTTGTGTTCAGGTTGGTTGCACGATCGAAGAGCATCTGACTTATTACATATATGATTACATAAATATGTTTCTTCCCATTTTTATTTTATTTTTCAGACACCATGTAAAAGATAACTAACTGTAATATAATTTTTTTACGAAATGTATATGAGTGTTTTTTTTTATTTTTTTTATTTGTTGTAGAGAATCCATCGGTGCATGTGGTGACAAAAGGACGAAGGAGATTGCACCAACTATAGGGGTATATCTCTTTTAAGTCTCCCTTGGAAAGTCTTCGCTAAGGTATTAGAAACGCGTTTTAGAGCTGTGATTGAGGACAGTTTTGGGGGAAGAGCACTGCGGTTTTCGTCCCAGTAGAAGCACAACCCGTTATTCACTCTCAGAATAGTTCTTGAGAAGGCCTGGGAGTATGCTTAACCTACCTACACCTGTTTTGTGGATTTGGAAAAAGCATATGGCCCCTATTATGGAACACAACTTCAGTTGTAGTTTGGTTGTAAAAACAGAATTAGTATTATCGATCTTAACTTTGAGACAACCAGTTATCTGTCATCTGTCAATCCGAGACAACTGAAAATTTTTGGTTGTCTGCGCATTTTGGCCCGATCACAGAACCCATTCGTAGCAAATCTACGAATCGAAGTTACGATACGAACTACGAAAAAGTGCTATCACACAATCCGAACGGAATTGCAAAAAGCATTGCCACATAGAAGTCTCACTCTCATTTTCGAAATCAGCTGTTTAGTGTCAAATTTGCCTAATATGTGAAAATTATTGAAATAAATTGTGCGTTTAATCTATAAATAATTAAAAAATACTCAGTTTTATCTGAAATTTAAATATAAAATCATAAAAAATTAAAAATGGATACTATTGGCTTCGCAATTCGGAATCCTCCAGGCGAAATTCCATTCTGAAAATTCAAAGAAAAATGCTTCGAGACGCTTGTGACCCATTTAATCTGGATGAGCTAATGTAAGAGTAAAGTAACTTTTATTTTCTTGTGTTCAAAAATTAAAATAAATAAATAAGGTTTCAAAGAAATTTCCGACTCAACAAGTCTGCATTCAAGTATGTATTAGATGAACTGCAAAATGATTTTGAGCCGGGTGTGTTTTCGTGTTCAATAACTCCAATATATCGCCTCGTGGCAGTACTAAGCTTTTTCGCAGGAGGTGGTTACCTTGGCGTTGGTAAAGATTATGAAGTTGGTATGGCACAATCCACCTTTTCCGCAAGACTCAAAAATGTTCTGAACATACTGGAAAGAAGGCTTTGTCCTGTCTGGATAAAAATTCAGATGAGATTTTTATTTGAAAGCCAGTTTTCTAGGTGTTATTATGTGTGTCGATGGAACACACACTAATATAATTGCTCCTTCCGAAGAAAAAGGGATATATTACAATCAATCATACCTACAAAGGGAACTTTAGCATAAACACATAGCTTCTTTAGAAGGTGGCCCAAAAGCGTTTAAATCAGACTACCTTTTCCAAAAAAAGCGTCACATCTTTTTTTTATGCTTTTGTAAATCCTTGTGCCAGATCAGGTTTTTCATTCAACAATTGCGAAAGCCTTTCATATTGTGATTTAGTTGTTGTTTTTGCCCTTTTAAAGCAAAAAAATATGTATTAACAACTTTAAAAAAAATATATAAATACTTACATTTTTTAACAAAAAACAATCACTTTCTTATATTCCGATGCAAATTACTTGTCGTAGAAAACGATAACAAATTTCCATTTCATTCGTATTCAGTGATACCAACTTTCACGAACTTCGAAATTCGTAGCAGATTTTTCACTACGATTCTACTACGAATGAATTCTGTGATAGATTTTTCGGAGTTCGTAGCACATTTTCGATTACGATGGAATTCGTGATAGGGGTGATTATGATACACAACTCAATTGTGTTTTGGTTGTGTGAACTGCCTCGATTTTGCAGTTGTATTTGGTTGTTGGGGGCAAAGGGAGGTACAAATCCGCAGGACCGGACGGCATAATACCAGCCGAACTACAGAAGTCGTCGGACCTTATCTTGCAGGTGCTAGAAACAATTCTTAAAAGCTGTATAGATCTGGTCCATATACCAAAAGTATGGAGAGAAGTCAAAGTAGTTTTCATACCCGAAGCTCGCAAATGTTCTCCCACAAGTCCGAAAGATCTTAGACCCATTAGTCTATCATCATTTCTTCTAAAAACATTAGAACGATTGATTGATATCCACTTACGCAACAGTATTGATACAAAACTTCTGTCAGCGTCCGAACATGCCTATTGCAAAAGTAAATCAGTTGAAACGGCATTACACTCGTTGGTTCGTAACATTGAGTACTCCCTGTTTCACAAGGAATATACAATGGTAGCCTTCTTAGATATAGAGGGTGCTTTTAACAATGTCAATGCATCAGCGATTGTAGATGCACTCTCGGACCTGAAGGTAGACAACTCACTATGCGAATTTGAGTGTAAACCCACATAAAACTGAACTGGTACTCTTCTCAAAGAAATATGAAATTCCGTTCATCGATCCTCCCTCTCTTAATGGTATCAGCTTAACCTTCTCTGATAAAGCGAAATATGTGGGTCTTATCCTGGATAGGAAACTAAGCTGGAAACCTAACATTCAAGAAAGAGTCAAGAAAGCTACAGTAGCACTTTTCTCTTGCAAAAAAGCTATTGGAAATAAATGGGGTGTACAGCCTCGAAAAACTTACTGGCAATTACATCTCGGTCATTAGACCGATACTCACATACGGGGTGATTGTTTGGTGGACAGCCTTAGAAAAAGCTATAAATCGCGACTATCAAAGCAAAGTCCAGCGTATAGCTTGTCTGTGCATAAGCGGAGCACTGCGTACAACTCCATCTGCGGCAGTAGATATTATCACCCCTATTATGGTTAGCGAATCGAACGTTCGACTCAAGTCGAACCTCCCGGCGAATTACTTCTGTCGCTTTATACACCCCACAGATGACATTTCATTGTTTTTTCTTTTGTCAGCACTTATTCTTTATTCGAATGAAAATGTTGGCTAACAGTAATACCACGACAGAAGCAATTCGCTGACACTTCGACTTGATTTGAACGTTCGATTCGCTAACCATAATAGGGGTGTATGCTTCATCTGTTACCCCTGATATCTTTAGCAAGCAAATGGCAGCGAATGCAGCAGGGTAATCTTCGAAAATTTGACTTTGATATTATAAAAAAATAAAAAATATTTCTTTTATCAAAAAAAAAAAAAAAAATTATTGATAAACACAAATAATAAAATTGGCAGGAATTTGTCAAAAACTTTCAATCAAAAATTGGAGTAGTGTATTACTTCGTACCTTTAACATACAAACAAATATGATTACCTTTCTAGGGTTAAAAAGGTTACGCAATGTACTTTGTGATGTATAAATAAAATTACATATGTACATTACATTTAAGAATTTTATTTTTATAGTAGTGTCGATTATCCGTGTGGGCGCCGTGGCGTAGGTGGTTAGTGTGTTGGATCACTACGCATGAGGTTCCAAGTTCGAATCCCAGAAAACACCAAAAAGTTTTTTCACGGCCCCACCACTCGTGAGCGTCTGACAAACATCCGAGAGTATTGTTGTCACGAAAACGCTTCTCAAATAGCCGTTCGGATCTGGCACTAAACTGTAGGTCCCTTCCATTCGTGTGAAAAATATAACGCACGCAACATGAGTGGTTGCGAGAAGCTAGGCCCTGGCACTTTAAAGAGCTGTTGCGCCAAATATTTGTATTTTTTTTTTTTTTGTCGATTATCCGAACTAATTGGGACCAAGCGTGGTTTGGATAATCAAATTTGATTAAAAAATTCGGATAATTGAACACATAAGCGAATCAAATAAAAATCGGGTCTGAAAATCAGAAAAATATGTACATACATAAATGAAAAGGATTTCATGTCTGTACTATACGTTTTGTATATTTCACATTTCGTATCTGTGTTATACATATTTTCAATACATATGCATATACAAAAGATGCGGTATACATGTAGGAAGCCAAGTTAAAACAAATATAAAAGTTTTATTTCATACAAAAGAATTCATAAAAAACGATTGAAAGATTAACAATTAAAAAGTTAATACGACAGCTTATAGACTTTATGTTAACTGCTTGAAGACTACCTCTATGTTGGCCCTAATCAGTGTGTAATAAGTAATGAAAGTTAGAGAGAGGATCTTTTAAAAGATGACGTCATGAATAGAGCATGTAATGTAAGATCACTACAAAGCCACTCTTCCTACATACATGTAACATATGTATTATGGCAAGGTTACAGTTGAGTAGGAAAATAATCATAACTTTTTTTTTAAATAATTGTGTTGCCTTTTCTTCGTTTTTGACCCATCTTCACAATCTAGCTCCAACTCAAATTTCAAAATAAAGTCCTTTTTGCTTTTAATTTCAGAGACTGTAGCTTTCCCAATATTGAGCAACTTCACCAGCGATGATCTACTTCCACCTTTTTGCAGTCTCTTTATATAGATAATTTCTACCTTTCTTCTGATTGATAAAACGTTTCGGTTCCTTTTTTTGCTGCTGACATTTTAAAAACCGACGTTCTTCGCTGAACCAAAAGACACAAATAAAATCAGAAATTCACGTGCATACTAGATACGTACTATGAGTAGGTACGGACGTATGCATGATTTTCGTGAGCAGCCATTTCAAATGCAATCGCTTCAAGGTGTACCGTGAAATCAGAAAACTTGTGTTCGTTTTTGTTTTCTCCCTTTAAGTTAGTTCGGATAATTGACTTTGCGGCTGACTGAGGTCATTTAGTTTATTTAGTTTATTTAAGAGAGAAATATTTTAACATGATCCTACAAGATAATACAATCTTATAATTTAGGATCAAGGAAAGATTTACAACGTTACAAAAAATAACACGAGATAAAAAGAAGGGTAAATAATAATTAAACTTAATTTGACTGTAGTGAGAAGTTGATTACTTGAGGGAAATGCATTTGTAAGTAACTTAAAGAAAATTACAATTTTATGAAGAGGAAATAAAAAAAAAAAAGAGAAAATGTAAGAAAAATAAAGTAAATAAAAAATACAAATAAATAGATAAAAGAAAGATAAGAGATAGATATTATATGGCTTCAATCAGTATTTGATAGATGTGAATATAGCTTCCCCCGAAATTCGGCCGATGAGCTTGTTCTTTGCAACTCAACCGGAAGTCTGTTCATTATGAGTCGAATTGCTGAGACAAAGAATGATCGCTCTGCAATGTTGTCTGCAAATCGGGGCAAGATTAGGCGTAGACCCCTACCTGATTGGGCAAATCGGAGCATTTCATTTAAATACACAGGACAGTCGTTATGAATGATGGAATGCAGCTTCAACAAATTGCGGTAATTAAGGTAATCATCAAGACAGATTCCTATAAGCAACATTTTAAGGTGTGAAACATTAGTATATCTTGGCAGGTTATAAATAAACCGTAAACAGTCATTGAAAGCTACATTTAATTTATGTTTACATTCATAGTCTAGAGACGGGTAAACTAAGCAATTAAAGATGAAGAATGGCATAAGAAGACTTTTAATTAAACGAAGTTTCATACTTGGCAGAAGGGGACTAGCAGAGCATCTCAAGCTACGCAGTCCAGAGTAGATTCTGCCAATTGTGGTCGAAATAGCGTCACAACAGCTTAACTTGTTGTTTAATGTAAAGCAAAGATACTTAACTTTGTTCACGTATGGAATAATTTCGCCGTTAAGTACAATGGGAGGAAATTCCAGAGCATTCACTTCTCTTCTTGAGCATAGCATAGCAAGGGTCTTAGTTGGGTTTAGTTTAACCCTAGAATGCATAAGGGTTCTTGAGTAACGTTAACGCATATGGGGTTCCTGAGCACCCCAGTACTTTGGGTTGAAAAAACCAGCAACTTATAACACAATCTTATAAAATTTATTTATTTTATTAAAAAATAATGTTTTTACTAACTTAATTAACAAAATAAATGGCATTTCCATTTTTGAAGTGGGGTGCGATAGCACCCCATATGCATTCTAGGGTTAAGTTTATTTAGATTAGACCAAAGTTGAATTCTTACTATATCTCCATTCATCCTTGCCACTAAGTCCTCCATCAAGCCTATTGAACGGCAAAGGTAAATCAGGACGTCATCTGCGTACATTTGCATGTTGCAGCATGCTATACACTCCAGGAGGTTATTAATAAAAAGGGAAAATAATAATGGCCCCAGCACAGACCCCTGTGGTACTCCGGTATTTACAATAAGAGGTCTGGAAGTTCCACTATCAGTATAGACTGTTTGAACCCTGTCCCTGAGATAACTGCATAACAGGCGAATAGAAGTACTAGCAATATTGAACTTATTTCTTAGCTTAGACATTAAAATCGAGTGATCAATGCAATCAAAAGCCTTTGAAAAGTCCAGAAGTAGCAAAAGACCAATTTTGTCCGCATCCAACTCCATACGCAAATCTGTAGTGACTTTAATGACCACTGATTCACAGCTATGTTTATTACGAGACCCGCACTGCCACGCAGATATCATATCGTTACTATTCAAATAATTAAGCATTTGACTGTGAATGACTTTTTTAAAAACTTTAGATAAATACGGCAATAAGCTTATTGGTCTGAAATCTGCTGGGTCAACAGGTTTCGTCTTTTTAGGAAGGGGAATATATGGTATATATTGTGTGGAGTACGATTTCAAAGTTGCAAAAATCGAAAACAGTAAATCCATTATGTGGGCTGCAAATATCAAGGTTTGCAAAAGTCGATGTTGCAAAAATTGAGAGTGCGCTGTATATTTTTTCCATGACACTGACAGATGAATGTAAACGACTGTGCAAATATTACGTGAAATGTTTTGGAAAGTCGATATTCCAAGCAATTGTATTGCATAGCTTCCATCGCTGCGAAGCGCACTGAATGAATCGCAACTTATGCCATCCGCAGCGAAGTACATAGTGCCGCCGCCTGGTGTTTATAATCGACTTTCAATTCCTTGAAACCAAAGACCTTATTTCGTACATCAACTGAATATGTTTATTTATTTGATCTCATTTAGAAATTCGTTACCTAAACAACAAAAAAGGGTAGAAAAATATCATCATATACAAAAAAAAAACATACATTTTGGCAAAATAAGTTAAATCCCTACTAGTGGCTATAAACATTTTTGTTTACTTAATTGACGGTCTTATGATCTCTGCAAATTCAATATTTTCAAATATTCAATTAAATATTGACCTAAATGTTCACTTATGTAAATCGAGCGATTCTTATGCTGAGAGGCTTTCTTCAGAATATCGTGTAAGGACTCTGTCGTCATATTCACGCCTATGTGATCGCTTGAGGTTTGAAGGAATTCCATTATCCGTTGCGTTGTGTAGAATGAGTCCTGAAAAGAAATACATGAATTTTTTGTGCATTCAAAAGCTAAAGAATATATATGTTTACCTCTTCGACCTCATTTGGCTGGTTCTTAACAGTTATATTGATCAGCGTTTTATCATTGGCATCACAGGATACATCAAGCCGCTGCGCTGGATTGATAAATGAAAACTTGCAACTTTCAGTATCGAAGAGAGCCAGAATCGAAGAGGTGAGAAAAACCGATCCTGCACGTAATTTTTCATTCGACACCAAGGTGACGTCATGACAGAAAAGGATTTGATCTTTTTCCAAAACAGAGGAAAGAATACTCAGTAGAACGTTCCATATTTTTTGTTCCGAAACTTGTACAGCTAGATTTCGTGGTACCGACGGTGATCTTTGATGTGGCATTGCATTGAAACCCACGGTGTGAAGGACACCCTGTCCCGTGAGTGCGAGAAGCTCGGCGGCTCCGCTAATTGGTTTGGCAAATGCACCAACGATTCCTTTTCCCATTCCAGCCACAACCTGAGCAGGAGAACGCGCTTCTAATGTGTGTCTGGCAATACCTCCAACAGCTCCCAAAATACTGATTCCAAGTCCAGTTATACCTTGAGTGAAACCTTCGGTAAATCCTTGCGGCCGACATCTTCGCAATGCTTCAGTTCGTTGAATATGTTCCGCGTCTAGGGTCAAACGATCTAGGTTCCGTGATACCGAAGCTGCTAGCTTGCTGACTGAATTTACAGTACCCGCTGTAATGTTTCGCAACAGTGAAGCAGAGCCTTGAGTCACGCCGACAACAAATCCCCATGGGCCTCGCAATAGCCCTTGCACAGGCATTGATATAAAATCCTTTAGACCCACGGAAAAGGAACGCGCTAACCCGCTGGGACTGCCCAACATTTCCAGGGATCCGACAACCCAACCGGCACCAAACAGCGCCCCTGACAAGTAATGCATTCCAAGCGTATGCCCAAAACGAAGCGGCAGCGTCAAGAGATACTGCCGCTCATAAGTAGAAAACTGCAGTGGACTGTGATCAAGGGCGATATACAGCCGGACGCAGGTGTGTACTGATAACATTACATTTACAGAATTGATTCGAAAATATTGTATCTTTAGCGGTTCGGATATGTACAAAGCTTGATCGACAATATCCTTGGGAATCAAAAATTCTCCAGGTTCCAGGTCCACATAGTAAGTGGTTTTCTTAGGTAAACATACCACGTTACTGGGAGCACATTCCACTAGGTAATCCAACAGATCATTCAAATAAGTGTCCTCGATGTAAGCCCTGATTGGACTAACATTACATCCAATGGAACGGATTTTTAGTTCATCGTCATAGAATATAGCCGTAATTTCTATCATAGGAGTAGGTTTGCATTCTTGGTTGCATCTGCTGACAAAGTTTAAAGACGAACAGCTTGGTGAACGTTTGTACAGTTCTTGTGAGCACAGAACGACCGGGAAATCAAAGTTTCCAGACGAGAACAGTTGGTTGTCGATTTGTAGATTTGCTATAAGTACATTCAGCTCCCGCTTGCTGTTGTCGTACGTAAGCATGAAGTCATCAATGTACAGTGCAAATATTTCTTTTTTTAAATAGTCCACAGTCTTGCATTCCACAAAGATATTAACAGTGATTTCGGTTATGGAAAAGCGCACTTTAACGGCGGAATTGTGAATAGAATGCGGATCGGTGGATTGGTGAATGCATTCAGACGAAATGGTAGGTTTAACTCGTTGCAGTGGTTCATCGCTAAGTGTGGCCATTACGTCAACTTGTGCATTGTTTCCGATGTTTTCTGGTGAATCATTCTTTTGAGGGGTGAGCAGGCGAGAACGTAGGTCTTTTACAGAAAACTCCAATTGCTGGAAGAGAGAAAGAGAATAAAGAATTGAGAACAACGATTTGGATAGATGAGATGGGAAAAGATAACAGGAGCCGTGAAGTAAGACAAATTTTGACAATATCTCTTTCATTCTTCTCCTTTACTCGACCTATTGTTTTTACAGTTACATTTATTACAATTTAAGAAATTCTGCAGGGGATTGGGTAGAAGCTGGACGTTGCTACATTCACTAACAAAAGAGGTGGAAGAGGTACTATTCTGTTTAACCGACTGCATATGCTGTGGTCTAACATCTTATAAATGAGTAGAAGTAGCTGCTCTCACGACGACAGGTTATGCCTGTGTTATGCCCCAAAGGTCGACTCTATAGTGAAAACCGCGAGAGTTCTAAAATTCGGAGTCCGAAAACCACAAAGAAATGATATTTCCAGTTGGGATTCTACAATTTCCTTCTAATTGCAGATAGTTAGACGAATCTTTTTAGGTAAAAACTTATCAAACTCAAGAGTTTGGCAGAATTTGGGTCAGGAGAGTCGCCAATGCTGCTCTGTAATCATGGAGTTCATAATTAAACTTTAAATTCGTCGTAATTTGTCTGCTGTAGTTGGTTGAACAGATAATTAAGATAATTAAATTCCAGAAAACTATAGACAAAAGAATTCTATGTTTTCGTCTGTGTCACCTCCTACTACTCAGCACGTTCAAAGAAGCAGAGGAGAAAAAAGATATGTTTTGCTTTCTCTGTAGTTCTCCCACTGGTCATCGAGTGGAAGAGATTAGCTGCAGATCAGCTACTCGATGGACTAAGTCAACGGCGAAGACGGTGGTTTCTGTTGCAGCAGTAGTTGGTTCAGGACTATCTGCGGAACTTTTAGGGTCAGTGACCGAGAAGCAGTTTCAAGGCCATGGTATCCACAGCTTTCATTGCAAGTTGTAATTCAATAATAATTCACTCGCCAGCATGCCACCGAGAGAGAAGCAATGAAGTGCACTTGAACATTACTTGACGTTGTCGTAAGCGTAATTCATAATTCGTTCGACGCAGTGCACTTGCACCTCTCAACAATATACATCTATCTATCTAAGCGTAATTCCTAGGGTGTTGTCGCTGTTAAGATTCAGTCGCGCCGCTTGCCCTTGGGTATTCTTTTTCTTTAAGGTGATTTACAGTCCTTAGGTTTTGCTAGTTTCTGCGCGAAACATATAGAAGCTACTCGTACGAAAAATAGATGAGAATAGAAAAGATACGTGCCTGCAAACGGCTTTTTACGATCCGGTGATTAGTAGCACAAGAACTCGTCGCCTTAGAATCCATACAGAAACTAGATTATTTCAAGTTAGCGAATCATTAATCAAATCACGCATTAATCGATGTAAGGAACCCGTCCAACATTATGAATATGCACACATTCAGAGGGCTTACCGAAGAGAACCCGAATCAAGAAGATAAAGAAGTTCACTCTCCCAGTCTGGAAGAATTTGGCTTGGTAGGTAACACCAATAGAACTTACACCAATAATGAACCGACCATTGAAGCGGATACTTCAATGCAAGAACTATTAAGGCACATCCCTGCTTAACGTCACATCCTATACAAGGTTAGGTTGGGGTAGGTTAGGTAAGGTGGCTGTCCTGACAAGGTCAGGTCCTATACCACGTATTGTGTGAATGTTTCTGCAATCGTCAGTGTGATTGACGGTCCAGCACGTCATCGATAATAAAATGGGCAAATTCTGGGAAAGACCAAGGAATTTAAAATCGAATTCACCTCATTCTTCATGATCTTAAAGCCATTAACACGAAAAGTATATTATCTTCAGTTCAGCTGCTAGGATACGCAGACTATATCGACATCATCGGACGACGCTTTCAGAGGTTTTCAGGGCAATTGAAGATCAAGTGAAACTTGGTATTGAAGTGAAGACAATATGATTTGCTTATTGACAAGAAAAAGAGGAACATATTCCCACAGCCTTGGAGATTCAAGAAAGGATGTCTGTAGGAAACTGCTATGTTTCTCTTCTTTCTCTTTCTATGCTAACTTTTTTGAGAGAAAAGTGCGTGAATGGAAGAAAAGATTCTCTATCTCTATCAAGATGTGGATGCAATCTAAAAAGCCAAGACATGAACGAATGAAAAATAATGCTCCAGCCAAGAGGATTATTGAATCGTAGCAGTCAGGTTCGAGAAAATAAGAAGGACTGTCTTTAAAGAAACAGAGAGCTAGAAGCAGCGTGTCCAGACCGATGAGGCTACTTTTTCGTAGCAGAGAATAAGCAGGAAAGTAGGCTGCAATAAATGAGCCCATCTAGCACCAAGCATAATCAAAGAGATGTCAAGTAAAAGTCCTTTAATTTGCGTAGAATAATGCTTGTGAAGAAAGTAAGCCGCAATTCAAAAGTTGGAACTTCCTATTACGTACCTGGGCAATGTAGAAAATCGACACCCTTATGATTCGGTGTTTATCACAGACGCTGACTTTTACATCTCCATGTGTGGGTACATGCATGAACTTCTCCCACGATTCATCCGTATGAATTGAATTTGACCATTTGATGTTCTTCTTATTGTGATTTTCTAAAAGATAAAGTCACATTGAGTCATAGCATAGTAAAAAAACGAAACACTCACCATTATACAAAGCTAAACTAAGATTGCACACAGATTGTTCAACATCTGGAAAATTTGCATACGACGTCGGTGGCGTATAATACAACATACTTCGTGGTCTTGATATCTGATACCACTCAAATTGTCTACCATCATATTCAGGTATTGTTTTCGACACTTTGCTATTCTCACCAGTGATTGTTTGCGCCACAATCAATGTCAAATCAGTCTGATTGTTAAGTAGTATCATCGGGGTATTGTCCTCGAAAATACTTACAAAATACTGACCGCTTTTCTCTAGAAGCGAAGCCGAGAGGGGAATCTAAAAGTAAATCATTACAACAAAGTCCAATTGCTTTCAAATCTGGCGGACAACATACGGATGATTCGTTTTGTTGAAGACTAAAACACTTTCGATTGAATGGATGCATTAGTGCTATAGGAATTGATATCTCGGATTTCGATTTCGTCTTGACACACACAAAGAACATAAATGCTGACTCCGTGCATCGTGTGGCTTTGGTCGCATTCGAGTCATAAAACCCATCGAGGCATATGCCAATGCTGATAATAAAAAAAACACTTTATCGGAGAGGTCTTTTGACCAAACAAATTCTAATAACTCACCAGTTGTCCGAAGAAGTAATGACTGGCACAGCAACTTCTTTCTCATCTGCTAGCTGTGTAATATCTTTCCTGGTGACGGATTCCTTATGATCCAGTGCAAATGGCAACACGACTAGTGGCTGCTTGGTCATGTTTGCTATCACGTACTTCGGCTTCAAGACGAAGATATTCCTCTCGTTCTCCGTGCAGAACTGCAAGTGAAACTTGAATATTTGCTCGCCTTTCAGTATCACAATATCAGCCGAGCAATTCTCATTCAAACGATAACACTTCCTTTTGAAAGCATCTACACTTTTGTCGAATATTATCGGCAGAGATGATACCAATATTTGACCATTTGAAATTCCAATAGTAAACTCGGACTTAATCAGTGGCAGCATTGCTATAGCATTCGATGGAATTTCAGTCGATTCACATGTTTCCGAATCCTGTACTGCAATTTGCTGCCCAGTAGCGTTTATGAATGTGCCCCATGGTGCCACCTCAAGGCTAAGCGTGCAGGAAAACTCTCGACTAGGAGAACACTTGTACAGAAGAGATGTTTTGGAATTTTCCACATAAGGTCGTCGTATCCGTAGTTCCTCTTCGTCACTCATGGGCCATTTCAGGACCTTAGGCTTGCACAATTCAGAAATGGTTTTCTCAACTGTCCATATTTTCTCGTCGTACCAAAAGAACTTATTCCAGTCAATGGCCTTAAGAGTTAGATTGAAATTAGACGCCGACTTAAACCTTATGGGAAAAGAAATTGAAAATACTTAGATCAAGTGGAAAGGGTGGTCGGCGTTGCATACTCATTCAGAAAGGATAGACGATGATCTGTCATATGTGTTGCCGGTACCTTGAGTGGGTAACTTTTGCCATTGGGGGCAAGTAATAATTGCTGATGTGTAGAGCCTTCCGACACACTCACAGGGCAGGTCATCATGGAACGAATTTCGAAGATAGGCCATATAGTGATCAGAATTTTTTGAGGATGATATGTGTCTGTACGCAATTGTGTGATGCATTCGCGTACAATTCGCACCCAGTAGCTGATGAATTTCTCTGGACCCGCAACGGGGACTATGCAATTAAGAAACGAATATAGTTGTAATCCAAGGACTACAATATTTGTTACACTTACCCTTAACAAGCCATGGATAGTTTTTGTTAGACTTTAGAGGAATATTACCAGTTTGACCTTTTCCTTCCGGTCCTTCCATTCGGAGTCTGATAACAGAATAATATTTAAAATTTGATTCAATTCTTTTCTAAACGGTAAATGTGTAATAACTATTAAACTAGGGATCCACCTACGAATAAGAAGTTCGAAGATCCGTGGAAGCTTTCACATCAAGGAAACCATCGTACAAAAAAATAGAGCGCGACCGGCTCAGCTGGTATTGCTGGTATTGCGTTCAAAGAAGAGATCATTTGAACCCTGTTAAAAAGGCAATATCAATGCATGTTCCAAAGACATTGCGATGTAAGAAAGGCAGGCCTATAAACGCCTGGATCAGACAAATGCGACGACATCGGCATTTCATTGGCCTCAGTAACCGAATGATTCAAAATCGGCAGGCCCGCCGATATTTTCTGAGGTCAAATAGGCGAACCCCACAGGCGGATCAGTAGAAATGCGGTGAAGTGGGAGGGTTATGATCCCTTATTTTCGGATCATAACCTCGCTGATAAAAGGAAGAAAAAGAAGAAGGGACCCACCTACTTGTCGCCTCGGAAGACCAGTGGCAGCGTTGCCAACAAGCAATCAGAGATGCCGCCTCTGACGTACTGGGTTTCTCTCGCCCACCACAATGAAACCCCTGGTTTGATGAGGAATGCCGGCAAGCACATGCAGCAAAACAAGAGGCGTACAAAGCCGCGCTGCATAGAAGGACTAGAGCTTCTTACGAGCTCTACGTGCGCAGGGGAAAAGAGGAACATCGACTTCTCAGAAAGAAGAAAAAGGAGCATGAGAAGCGCTCGATCGAGGAGATTGAGAGACTCTATTGCAGGAATAATGTTCGAAAATTTTACCAAAGGGTAAAAAGAACATGCCAGGGTTTCAAAGCCAGAACAGAAGCCTGTAGGGACGAAAATGGCAACATAGTAGTGGAATCGCAGTCGGTGCTGAGGATATGGAAGGAACACTTCTGCAGACTGTTAAACGGCGATAATGACCAATATTCCGCTGTCAGGCAGAATGAGCCATTCAACAGTGACGATGGCAGTCAAGATTCCCGTCAACCCGATCAGAATGAAGTGAAGATAGCGATATCTAAACTCAAATCCAACAAAGCTGCTGGAGCCGACGACCTTGCCGCTGAACTTTTCAAGGCAGGAGGAGATGAGTTGGTAAGGAGCATGCACCAGCTCATCTGTAAAATCTGGTCGGACGAAAGTATGCCCGATGAATGGAACCTCAGCATCGTTTGTCCGATCCTGAAGAAAGGAGACCCTCTGAACTGCGCCAATTACAGAGGTATAAGTCTCCTCAACATCGCATATAAAATCCTGTCTGCCGTATTATGTGAACGCCTAAAACCGATCGTCAACAACCTGATAGGTCCTTATCAGTGCGGTTTCAGACCGGGAAAGTCCACCATTGACCAAATATTCACACTACGGCAGATCTTGGAAAAAACCCATGAATACAAAATCGATACGCACCACCTCTTTATCGATTCCAAAGTTGCCTATGATAGCGTGTATAGAGACGAGTTACACAGAGCCATGTTTAGTCTTGGCAGCCCTGCCAAGCTCGTCCGTTTGTGCAGAATGACGATGGAGAACTCTCGCTGCTCCATCAAAGTCGGTATCCATCAAAGGTGACGCGCTATCATGCGATCTCTTTAATATAGTACTTGAGAGAATTGTACGAAACTCACAAGCCAACACCGGAGGTACAATCTTTTACAAGTCTGTACAACTACTCGCTTATGCCGATGACATTGACATAATCGGAAGAACTCAGCGGGCCGTCAATGGGGCATTTACGAGTATTGAGATCGAGGCAGTAAAGATAGGTCTAGCGGTCAATGAAAGCAAAACAAAATATATGCTGTCTACAAAAAAGGACACCCAACATCGGCGTCTTGGACAGAACGCCACAATAGACGGATATAATTTTGAGGTAGTAAAGGATTTTGTCTACCTAGGCTCTATGGTGAACTCCGCAAATGACATCAGTAGGGAGATCACACGAAGAATTACTCTTGCCAATCGTTGTTTCTATGGGCTAAAACGGCAATTGAGTAGCAAAGCCCTATCTCGAACTACTAAGGTAACTCTTTATAAGACATTAACCATCCCAGTCCTGCTGTATGGCGCAGAGGCATGGGCTTTGACAAAACCGGATGAGGATGCCCTTGGTTATTTCGAGAGAAAAGTTCTTCGAGCGATCTTTGGTCCCGTCTGCATAGACGGCGAGTGGAGGAGAAGGTACAATGCCGAGCTATACGGTCTGTACAAGGACATCGACTTAGCCAGAAGAGTTCACATACAGCGACTAAGATGGCTGGGTCATTTAGAGCGGATGGAGCCCAACGTTCCCGCTAAGAAAGTTTTCGAATCCACCCCGGATGGACGACGCAGTAGAGGACGACCTCGCGGTAGGTGGCGCAAACAAGTGGAGGGGGACCTCAACCAAATTGGCGTGCGCAACTGGAGGCAGCTGGCTCGTAATCGTGCTAGCTGGAGAGGTTTGTTGGTTGAGGCCCAGGTCCACCCCGGACCGTAGCGCCATCTAAGTAAGTAAGTGAGGTGAAGTTAATTCCCATAAAGTTATTTCCTTGCACCAAATATTTCACTGAATTGATATCAAAAATATCTTACAATAATGCCATTGTCAGATGTCATAAGCTTCGTACATCTGACAATTTCCAATGAGTGCCGATGTTATAAAAATCTGACAACAGTCTGACAATGGTACAAGAGGGTGTTCACGCGATTGGTAGATGTGAGACAATTTCGTTGTTAGATGCCGCTCTGATGACGTTATCAGACCAAAATCGGCCGTTCAGACAGTTGTAAGACATTTGGGACACATTTTTCATTGGTAGATCTGAAAATATTGTAAGATCTGACAACCGTCTGAACATAGCTTAAGGTTGGCACTTGTTTAAGCTTAATTTTTTCTTAGCCAAAATGCAATATTGTTCTAAGCATATTCTTCCAAGCGTATGACCGGACGATAAATTAACAGTTCACGCATCTCGTGTTTCATAAAGCACCGTCTCTGTTCGCACGCTTAGATTAATATTCATACATATTCCATTTCAAATTGTTATTCTCGCGCTTAGATTAAGATTCATATTGCATTTCAATGTTGTCATTCTCACGCTTAGATTACGATTCGTATTTCGCAGGTACGAGGAAATTACCCTTAAACTTGGCACAAAACTGCTGTTTTCCTCCAACTCTATAACAGCCAAAAATGCAGTCAAAGCACTTCGATCCAAGCGCAAAAAAAAAAAAATTCGTCCGGCTATCTCTTGCATATGGAACCAGATCCAGAAATTCGATATCCCACAAAAAATACACCATTTATCATCGCCGATGTACCCACCATGGCTGCTAAAACCTGAATCGTTCGAATTAACATTGGCAAAGTATCCCAAAGATAACACACCAACACATGTGTTTCGTTCGTTTTTCAAAAGCCTTGAGACAGAACTTAAATCGAGGAACTGGAAATTTATTTTCACCAATGGTTCAAATACTCACCAACATACTAGCTTCGCTGTAACAACACAAGATGGCACACTTATTAAACACGGTCTTCTCCTAGATTACGCCTCAATATTTACCGCTGAAGCCATTGCGCTTTTGGAAGCTATGAAACACGCCAGAAAAAGGAAGGGTCACTGGGTTCTATGCACAGACAGATTCTCTGTTATAAAGGCCACCATGAACCCAAACAACACATCATATCCAAGTTGAGAGACATCGTCATCAGAACTCCGAATACACTAAAAATCATGTGGATTGCTGGTCATGCTGGAATACTAGGGAACGAAAACGCCGATAAAGCAGCCACCTCTGCCAAAGATTATCCTACCTTGACTTTCAACACCTATAACAAACTCGACCTTTTAAAGTTCATCAAATGCAAAATAAAAACCAAAGAATCCAACGACTGGTTAGCATACACTCACCACTACAAAAGAGTTAACCCGAATAAAACCCAGCCCATTTATCCAACAACAACATCAAAGGCCATGATTGCCAACTTTGTACGCCTTCGTCTAGGCCACACTAGCCTAACACACGAATACCTGCTAAAAAAGAAAGCCCTCCCAGCTGCCGGATCTGCAACCAAGTGTTCAACTTGCAACATCTTTTAGATCACCTGAATTCAATGCTGTCAAACTCCTCCATTTACGAAACTTCAAAAACTACTGATGCCGTAAATATTAAGTCTATCTATCATTTAATTGAAAGTCTAGATATAAGATTATAATTTAATTTCAGGGCCGAAAGCCATCGATGCTAGAGCCCTATACTTTAATCTAACTTATTAATTTGTAATTATTAAGTTAGGATTAATAAATAAATAAATAAATAAATAAATAAATAAAATATAGTTGTGCATCTACTTTTGAAGCGTTCGGTCTTCTTCATTTCAATTTTCAGTTTGTTTTCATAGTAGTTTGTTCTTCACGTTGCTTCTTTTAATTAAACATTGTATCTTTGAACAGCACTTGAACCGACAACATGCTACTCAATAATCGAACATATTACTACTAGCATATCACCCACATTAGGGTGTCCCAAAAAAAATCCGTCATTTTTTTTTTACCGCATATCCACTTATTTTTGTCTTATACTCGTAAACCAAATTTCATAATCTTTGGACCACTTCAACCAATGCCGACTTACATCGATACATATCAGTACTTGCATACTTAGACGATCGTGCGCTTCCGCGTCAATTTGCATATAATTTAAAGTTGTATTGTTAGTAAACGTATTGCTTTAAGTCAATAAACATGTCAGTGGAACTTTGCAATTGTATAAGTATATACATATGTATCAAGTTTTGGCGAGATTTTTTGTAAATCCTCAATGCAGTGGTGGCAATGGTGCAGTGGATTATGTTTGCTCGTTAACCGATGTGTGCAAGTTCAAGCCCCATCGGAGAAGAGCAATCATCAGCCACCCAAGTATAAAAAGGAAAACGAAAAACATCGACGTTTTCCAACTACTGCGCCAACGACCTCCCACGACGATCGGTTCTACGCAACCGGAGCAACTCGACAACACCTCGACAAAGGATCATCAACCTCAGCCACACAGCTGCAAAAACAACAAGAACAAGTAGCGCCAACAAGAATCCTCAAGCAATTTGGGCAATTTGTTTGATATTACACGTGCCGATGCACTTCATTTAATGAAGTAAGAGGAAGATAATATCTTCTTTCAGCGCCAGAGAGAGCAAGGTCAATCCGATAACTTGGCTGAAGCGGATAAAGTGCATCAGAACCGCGATGCTTCTGATGCACAGTATTTTTTTTTTCCGATAACCGATGTCATAGGCAAATCGTCATCAACAGAGCGAATCATTTTTTTTTTTTCAGCCATATGACCAAGCTACTGCCAGTGTTATGATTTCACAGTAGTGTTTACACAAGCTTTCGCAATTGATCGGACTGACTTTATATATTTCATGAGAAATAAATAAATGCTTGCTGACATCAGGATTTGAAACATGTACCATTAGCATGGCAATCGACGACGTTACCACTACAACATTGCCACCCCCAATTATATGAGTATACAAAAACTGCATACAGAGATACTTCACACTAGTTCATCTTCTTATTCTTTTTTTACAAATTGGGTATTTCGTGAGGTGCTGCGGGAACTACAGAGGGATAAAGTTAATGTCGCACTGTCTTAAAATTTGGGAAATAATATTGGACACAAGACTGAAAAAAATTACTAGTGTATGTTATATACGTCGCATCCTCACCGAGAAACAACAGCACAATAGGGAAAACCTTTATTGCGTATTCATCTACTTGGACAAAGCCTTTGACCGCGTGCCTCAGGAACTAAAATGGCATGTGGTTAGGTCCAAAAACGTTCCAGAGAACTTTATTAATCTCATCAAAGACACTTACCACGAAGTTACTACACAGGTAAAAAGTGTTTGTTGATTAACAAGCAGGTTTAGATTGAGAGTTGTGGTCCATCAAGGGTCTGCTTTGAGCCCGCTGATTTTTAGTTTGGGAATGGATTCTCTTACCCGCGACTTACAAAACGACACCTCTTGGATAGTTCTATACGTCGACGATGTAGCCCTGCTATCTACCGATCTGAGAGGCCTGCAGGAACAACTGAATCTCTGAAGGATGCGCTAGAACCAAACGGTCTGCGAATAAGTAGATCCAAGACTGAGTTTATGAAATTCAACTTCACAAGGGACGCAACCCAAGCTCATATAAAAATGGAAATGACTGCTTTAAATACCTGGGGTCGTACATTAACAGCGAAGGGCCATTGAGCGGGAAGTGTCGCATAGGCTTCAGTGCGGTTGGCAAAGTTGGCGTACAGTGTTTTGGTGGTTTATGTGACAAAAATATATCACTTCCGCTAAATCTGTTGTTAGACCAGCACTCATGTACTCCTCGGAGAGTTGGAGGCTACATGTGGCTGAAATGCGCATGTTAAGGTAGTCATCCGGAGTCACTAGACTTGAGAAAGTGCAAATTAAATTTGTAAGAGGAAGCTGTGTGGTTGCACCGATGACCAAAAATTTCTAGAAAATCATTTAAGATGGTATGAGAAAATAATGCGGCGACCTGAAGACTATTCTGTTAAGAGAACGCTACAAATTCCAACCATTAACAGAGGACGAGGCGGCCCACGAAAAACGTGGAGCAAAACAATTGAAAAGAACATGCAACAAAGACAACACAAGATAGGAAAACTTTGCGCTTGCGTACGAGGAGAGCCGACCTCGGATAGAGAAATGACCAGAAGAAGAAGAAGAGGATATTTCGTATTGCTTTCATGTTTCAAGCTGGATCTTATGATGTAGATGTAGCTAATCTACTATCATATAGAGACGAACGGTTCGTTTAAAAGAAGGTCTAGTGTTAACATCCCATCTGCCTGACTACTACGGATAGTACCATGGCAGATGCATCAAAGACCTTAACTGACTGATTCCTAGAAATAAGACTATCAAGCACATTGCTTACATGCTGTAGTTAGATGTATTGGTCCATTATATATCGTTTGAAACCTAACCCAGAACCTGTACGTCCGACTTAAGAGATGTGACACATTATTTAGAAAACATTTTTTAGATGTGACTCTTTTTTGTATCCGGAATTTTTGTTTAAGGAATGTTCTACTACGAAATAATACCTGGTATACCTGAGATAGAACTTACCTTATACAAATGTTACTATCACACGTAACAGTTTGCATGAATGTTGCTCGACCTTTACTGTCGACATGAATTTCTCCACTCCCAGTCTTCTTGTCATCTCGATAGAACTCCAATAAAAACGGTTCATTTACCATTGATATCAACTCGATCTGTCCCTTTAACAGTATGTAATACTGTGTTGCAGAGAGTCGCCTTGTCCTCACAGTCAAACATTTGTTATCAATGACTACGTGGTTAACCATACTATCACAGTTTGCTGGGAAATCAAGTGTTATTGGAACGGAAGCACTTGCATGCTCCCTCTTGTCATCTCGTATATAAATAGTTATTTCTTGATTACAATACTCGCTTAGGAATGAATATTTACAGCACTCTCTATCCTTTAGTGAAATGCGTTCACTGGTCCCCGTCTGGCCGAAACTAATATTAGCATATGTTCGATTGACAATTATAAATTTGCTGATAAGGAAGGTTTTCCGTTCTTCTTCTTTTTTAAAATAGATTTCCCAGGTTTCCTTGGCGCAAATTAGAGTATGTAGAACAGACGGGCCCAAGTTGAAGCTCAGTTTATCAGCTGCAATACTACTATCGACTGCCTTGCCATTGACTCTAAAGAAACCGCTTAGGTTTGCCTGCTCTGTTATATAGATAAGGTTTAGGTAGCCATAATCTAAGCATTTTATAGCGATGTTCAATTCGGAATGTACGGAATAGCTGTTGAGCGTATGGAATGATGCGTGAATGCTGGTCTTTTCTATATTTATGCTGAGGAATGCTTGGTCGACGGGTTTGTCGCTTTCGGTGATTTTGAACTTTTTCAACTGGTATGGTAGCTCGCAGTTAATATTTTGGTGATTTTGAAGTTGCAGCTGAATTTCGTTGATATGGAGAAGTAACTGAACTTTTGGTATTGCAATTGGTTTGAATACTGTATCAATGCGCATGCAGCCGACAAGCACTTTGGGATGAAGTATGAAGTCTGATTCCTTTTTCGCTGAATTTAGAATTTCGTCTATACCTATGCTGATAATCTGAAAATTGAGAAAGAAAAAGTAAAGTGAAAGTATTAGTATTATTAGCAGAAGGCAAATATTGAGACCAATTAAGGTGTGTTAATATATAGCCAATGTTCTTAAAGCTTGAACTATAAGATCAAAGTTGATAAAATGCTGTCATAACTCGTTAAATGAAATGACAAAATAGCAATAAAATAACCTTGTGCTGGGTACCTGAACGAAGTGGCTTACCAGGCAATACGAAGTTCAATCAACTAACAAGACAAGGCACTCAGGTAGAGCTCAATTCAATTTAGGTAGGTAGGTAGGTAGGAGTGGTTGTGTCAGCAAACCATGCCGACACTTAATTAGCGCAGAAGCGCCGTTTTATTACCACAACTCAAGTGACCTAACGGATGTAACAAGGACGTAAACTACTAGGGAAAAGAAGAAGAAAAAGGGGGTAAGGATTATTCAAATCCACCCCGTTGCATTAAGGAAGCTGATAATATCCCCAATGCTTATCTCCGCTGGCCTTGCCTAAAGCCGGACACTTGCAGAGGAAGTGTAAGTTTGTTTCTATCTCATCAGCAGTATTGCAGCAGCGACAGTGTGCATTAAATGCAATGCCTATTCTGGTCGCATGAACCCCGATGGGCCAGTGGCCAGTACTAACTGCCAGAGTTGCGATATCTGTACGGTTTCTGTTTAGTAGATCTTGCATTCTTTTCAGGGAGTATTTGGGCCACATCTGCCTGGAGATGACACAGTTCCGCACCCCCTGCCATCTACTATCCGCCTTTAGCAGATAGTGCGCGAAGATGCCTCCCTTAAGGACCCCCAACGGGACGTTTACCTCCTTTGATAGGGAAGCATCAAGGGCAGATCCTTGCCGCGCGAGTTCATCAGCCTGCTCATTCCCCTCAATGTTGCTGTGACCCGGAACCCAAAGGAGACAGATCCTTAGCCGGTGACCAAGCGAGGCGAGTTCTTTTTTGCACTGTTCTACTAGCCTTGAGGATGTAGTGGCATATACTATAGCCTTGATAGCCGCCTGGCTGTCAATGAGGATGGCAATGGTATTTAGGGGTGTAGAGGTTTGCTTGAGTATGCGGCAGGCCTCACGTACAGTAAAAACTTCCGCCTAGAAGACACTGCACGAATCAGGAAGCCGGTACGACCTGAAAATATTGAGGGAATCAGAGAATATCCCCGCCCCTACCCCGAAGTCCATTTTTGAACCGTCGGTGAAAATTGTTGATTCGAACTCATTTATCAGTACGCCAGTTTCCCATTCCGCCCTGGTTGGGAATCTGACCATGACGTAATTTCTAAAGTTCACTGTGGGAGTTATGTAGTCGGTCAGATTAGCTACCAGATCCTGCGGTAGCAAATTCAGGATACTGCTGTGACCATACGGATTGGTGCACTAGCATCCCGTTTCCCTTAGCCTGACCGCACTACATGATGATAGCTGCATAATGTGAAGATCGAGTGGTAAAAGGTGCAGAATAACGTTCATGGCATCGGTTGGACATGTCCTCATGGCACCCGTTGCGCCTATAGAAAACCAGTTGCTTAAAACATATATCGCTAAATTCTAACTTTGCATCTATAAACAATGTAAATAATTTAAAAATACTCGGCATTATATTCGATTCTAATTTTAATTTTAAAAAACACTGTTTAAATCTTAAGAATAGCTTAGCTACCAGGTGCAATATAATTAAGTACTTAGCCTCTAAGAATAGTTTCTGCCACATCGAATCTCTCATCAACATCATCAGATCAACTATATTATCAAAGATTGATTACGGATTAAGCATAAATGGGAAATGTTCAAAATCATCGCTCGCAATCATAAAACCAACCTACCATGCAGCCATACGAATAAGCCTAAAAGCTTTTAGAAGTACGCCTATCAAAAACATCCTAACTGCAGTCGGACTTCCTTCCATCGAACAGCGATTTGAACACGTAACCTCATTCCTAATACCAAACTTAAATCCTTCCTACAAAACACCTATCACCATCGACATCAAGAAAACTCTGAGCCGCAGAAAAGTACCTAAGTGTCCATCGACGATTTACAACGCTATATTACTCGCTAGAAACATCGGCGTACCAATTTCAACTAAGGCGATAAAAAGCTCCCCTCACCCGCCATAGAGCCTAAAGCTTGAATCTATCAACACCTGTCTTAACTCGTTCCCAAAAATATCTACTACGGATGAAATGTACCAACAAATGTTCCTTGAAATTATGGAACGTGAACAAATACATTGGAACTTCCTGTTTACAGACGGATCGAAAACTAACCTTGGAACAGCTTTTGCAGTTGTGAATTATGAAGGAAAAACTGTCTCGAAAGGACTGCTGGAAGAATTCTCCTCAGCTCTATCAGCTGAAGCTATGGGGATACTCAAAGCAATAGAATTATCAGAAAATAAAAAGGTTATAATCTGTACTGATAGTCTATCCACAGTCGAAGCCATTAAAAACATTGAAAACAGATCTCCAATAATCGTAACCATCCGAGACAAGCTGATCGCAAGCTATAATAAAACCAGACTGATGTGGATTCCAGGACACGTTGGTATAAAAGGAAACGAGGCAGCGGACAAGGTCGCGAAATCTGCGAAAGAAGAACCATTAATATATCTCTACATCCAATCCAATAAGGATATAAAAAGAAGAACTATTCGGTATTCGGAGGAAAAAAGGAAAGAAGGATGGAAGCAGTACACCCACTATTACGCTGCAATAAATCTGAACGCAGAAAAGGCTATCTACCCAGTCAATCTTTCAAAAAATAAAGTAAAATTATTCTTGCGATTTCGCTTAGGACATACCAATCTCACACACGGCCACCTCATGTCGAAAAGTGAGCCTCCCCCGTGCCATCTTTGTAACAACAACGAAACAATGACCCTTAAACATATTATCTATGATTGTAATAAGAATAAGTATATTTTAAAACTTATAGTTACCAATAAATCTTTATAAGAATTACTTAAAATCCCATCAAAAAAAATATTAATGATGTCTACCAACTATTTAACAAATTAAGTATTGCAAATAATATATAAGTTTCTAGTCCTTAACAGTAAACAAGCCGAAAGCCGTGGTAGCTAGTGCTTACTGTAAATTATCATTGTAATTTAATTACATGTTAATAAAGTTTATAATAATAATAAAATAATAAATAATGAAAATATACCAAGTATATAAAAATCATAATGTAAGTATTGGGAACCCTTCAGGTCAGACACTTTAAGTTATAATTATTGCTGTAGTTTTTGTTTTTATTCAAAAAAAAAAAAAAACAAAATATGTAAGTGTATAAGTGGATAAAAAAAAAAAAAAAAAATGGCCAGTGTCTCGATTCCGCAAGCGTGGGTTATACTGTGTACATGTGCGGGTGAGTTTTTCTTACACGAGGGTGAGTTTTTTTTTACGGATGTTGAGTACTAAAGAAATGTATTAATTCTTCTTTCGGCTGTGAGTAAACAAACTGTAAACATGCAAAAAACTCACGCTTACGGAATTGGGCCTTAGTAGAGCGCACACAATAGCGGCCTTTACACGCAAGCGCTTTACCACATAATTGGAGTGTACGCGCCGGAGTGTGGTAATGAACGAGTGAAATACCGCGCGCCAGGAACGTGGTACCAAAATTTGCCTACAAAGTCTTTCACTCGCGAAATTACGCGTTCTTGGAGCGTACACTCCAGGAGTGTCAAATGGGCAACCGCGCAAGAAATACCACCAGAAACTGGAACGTGCTGGAGTGTATAACAGTTCAACGGTTTTCGTTGGAACGTTCGGAGAATTTACCAGAGCCAGTTAATAATTTGGAGCGCTTAATCACGTGGGAAAGAGTTGTACTACTAACGGGGAGCGCGCGCCATCGCTCGGTATTGAGAACACGCGCATTCCGTTGCACAACTCGTGCCATTACACGTGCACTTTTTCATGCGCGAAATCACGCATTCTACGTTATCGCGTGGTAAAGAACGTACGTGTGGGGGAAGCTAATAAGAATCCTCTAAGGAATCTGCATTTTTGGTCGTTATCAGGTATGTTCACTGGTCATCCAATGCAGTAACGCTACGAACGGTGTGAAGGTCGTTAATATATCAATTTAGCATGTTTAGTGTCCCAATAGCCGAAAGATCGTCAACAAAAGCAACATCAATGAACGTTCCAAAAACATCGCGAAAGACAGGCAGCCCTATAATCTCTTAATCTCCTGGATCACAAATACAACGACACTAGCATGTGGTTTACCTCAGTAACGAAGTGATCCAAATCTAGGTCAAACAGGCGAACTCAGTAGAAATGCAGTGAAGGGAGGGTTATGATCCCTTATTTTCAGATCATAGTCCCGCTGAAATAGGAAGAAGAAGAAGAAAGAAGAATAGCCAATAGCTCGAAATCAGCTCATGATGACCTCAAAAATGTTGGTCGTCAATATGGAGGTGCAAAACCTTTTTACACCACTTTCGCCGGCGCATTTAGTTATTTTCATTAGTTGTTGAGTCAATAGAATTTCATATGGGTACAAATGCAAATCTGTTTTGATTATTTTAAACAAACTTGCCGATGGCATTCCGAATTCTTGTGCACGGCGCGCGTCTAACGGATGTGCCCGGACTTTCTTCAATATTGTTTCTCCCTGCAGCAATATTTTGTGCCGAACGTACCCTACGAACTCAGTCTCGGGCTTCACTTAACCTGCCAGTGTATACTGAGTTTCATTGTTATTCATTATACGCTGAATGGTTGATTTGCTAGGCATGCTTTAAACGTCAATTGCAATTTCACAATTTAACGGTCAAACAACATCGACCTGTTGGTTTAAAAAAAAAAAAAAAAAACACTTGGAATTTTTAGCTTATAAAAGCTATAGACAAAGACAGAATCTTATTGTGGGCTAGCAGTCTTGACAAAAGCTGGGTCTAAATCCCAAAATGAAACGGTTGGTTTGCACAGCGGCAGCAAGACCACCACCAGTATGGTGGCAAAAAAAACGAAACAGAGGTCTACACAAGACCGTCTCAACAACTTGTGCCTGTGCTTGCACAACAGGCGCAATGAAAAAGTCCCAACTGCTGCGCTGGAGGTTATTCCAGAGCTAACACCCCTTCATCTTCATATAGGGGTCAATAAGGCTTCCACCGCGGTAACGGACCTGCGGACCTACTGCTTCCACTAGTGGAGAAAGTTTAGACCAGCGAAACATTTCCTGAAGATTGGAGGAAAAGAATGCTTGTCAAGCTCCCAAGGAAAGTTTAACCTAACAGAGTGTGCAAATTGGAGACATTTGTGTTCTTCCTACAGTTGCACAAATAATACCCAAGATAATCCTCGAATGCATTAAGGAACATCTAGAAAGTACTCTTGATAGTCAACAAGCAGGTTTACGTTCTGGATCCTCCTGCGTTGACCGTACTAACACCTTACGGATCATCGTCGAACAATACGTCGAGTATAGGTCTCCACTACACTTGCTGTTCATTGACTTCGAAAAAGCGTTCGACAGTTTACTCTTTTTGGCGGTGATCAGCGATGTTTTGCGGAGCGCTCTGTCGGTAGGAAGCAGCGAAATCTAATGAAGCCCTACAACCTATCTCAAACACCTCGACTATGCTATGTTTGCCTACTATCGCACAGAATCATGAATGTGTAGCAAATGACCACTGGTTTGGTGGCAAGACGAAAAATCAGCAAAACACATTCTGTGCCACTGTGACTGTCTAACTAAAACACGTCATCGCTCACTCATTTGCGGCCACAGTGACAAACAGTTCCCACCGCAACAAATGTACAATCTACAATCCACCAAGACAAGGCGTGCAGTAGGAGGGTGATTCAATTCAAAAACACAAATAGTAGATTTATTTCCACTTGTAATACAAAAAAAGAAAACGTAAACCATATGAGACCATAGACAAGTTTAGCTTTTTATAACAAGCCGAGCGCATTTAACACGAGTCCTAGAAGGAGTCTGTATTATCAGTCGTTATCAGGTATGTTCAATTACCCAATCAAGCATGCAAAGAAGAGTCTGATGAATTAGTGGAATTATTCAATATATCAGTGGCGACAATGAGGAAGAAAAGAAAGAGACAAAAAGATAAATAGATGTTGGATTATTCTTCCTTGTATCGCTCTGAAAGAGAAGTACTGGCAGCATATATATAAATGTCCACGATACCAATAAGTATTTGCCGCTAATATGTGCAAGTAAAAAGACAAACTCGCATTCCTTAATTCTCATGCTGAGCATAAGTCTACCTATATGGAACTGTAAGCAAATTTCACGATTTCCTTGTAATGAATTCATTTGACTAAACTTTATATCACAACTCACCGAACGTAGTTCCTCGTCTTCTTCACTTGTGTCGAAGCACTCCCGATTTACCGATACCAACGACTGTAATATCACAACTCGCCAAATGTGCGCCGTCACATCACGTTCGGGTAGTTCTATTGATTTCGAAACGGTTTCCGAAAGCCAAAAATCACAATAATGTAGGAAACTCTCATGTGCATCGCTAAAGTATTCCATTCGGCATTTGATGCGAATAGGATTCGGAACCTAAATCAGAGGTAGTTGAAAAAAACTTTCAAAGGTTCACCCAGGTCATTCTTACTTACCGCCATTGGAACGGGAAAGATATGAATGTTAGACATTCTCCTCGGTTGTGGGTATCGCCAACAGATTATGCCATAGTTCTTCTTGATTATTTGAATTTGATACGGCATCGGTAGGAACGAGTCCGACAGCATCTCGACAAATTGAAAGGCACCAGCTCTAAACGTAATATAAATACCACCGGCTACATACAATTATCAAAAATAAATCACCTCAAATCGTCCTGATAGAACTCTTCTTTTGGCTCAGCGGCTCTCTTCCGCTCAACCTCTGGCAGTGTCAGCTTCAGCAAACGATCTCGGTTTATTTCTACAGCATCACCACACCTTCTGTACAAGAAATTCTCCCAAAGGCTATTAGCTACATCCATCTCTGCACTAATAATCTTTATTGCGTTCATCGAATTACTAATGACCTCCACTCCGATATCGCAACGAATCATATTGAATTTCATATTCGCCGTCACCAGAGGCAAACGATTCCAGGACTCTTGCACAAAATCCACATTACACTTGATCCCGATTGGGTGGACAACTATATTGTGATTGGACTTCAAGTAAAACCCACCAATCGATGCCTTGGCATTCATTTTTTCGGGTCGATTGAGGAACTTTGCCGACCACCTAAGATCCACTAAACTAGCCTTAAGGCTGTATTTGTCTGAATTGCTAAATTTTAGCGAAAACATATCGATTTTTAAATTGAAACGATCAGCACTAAAGAGCATATTCTTCATCATTTGAATTTTTGTCGCTCGAAATAGGGGTTTGTCCGAACGTATGTTAAAGCAGGGATTCTCCAGCAATGCCTCGTGATACATTATCACATGTTTTGTCATACTTTCCAGCGTTTTCTCCGTCAAACGCACCGTGGCTGGCTTCGAGATGCTTAAATCAATTTCTAGTTTCTTCGATTTGCTTGTGTGTGATTTGAAGACAAGCAGAGGTGGTGGAATTCCTGATGAATCCACTTCGCCGCGCTTTGTGTCGAATATAATTTCTGGAGGGTTTTCTTCCTTTTGCTCTAGGACAATGTCTTCATCTGATATTTCTGGCTGGTGGTGCAAAGTTACGACCAAATTGAAAAGAGAGAATCGTCTAGTGATTTCGTAAATTTTTTGAGAGATGAGAAAACTCGGTTGGCTTAGTGTTACCGATATCAGTGGCGTTAAGGTTTCCACAATAGTCGGTTCGTCACCTTGCGGTATCCCCATTACAGTTCGTGTGTAGTGATTCAGATTAATGACAAACATTCCTGCAACTAATGACATTGTATATGGCATTTGGCGTCCACCTTGGCCGCAAGTAGATACGGCTTCCTTAACTGCTTTCTTTGTTACCGACCGCTTACCTGAAGAAAACCCAGAGTCAGTTACTGGCTTCTCCGTTGCGGCCAGTTTCTCACATGATTCTTCGTTTATACGCTGATTCGCCTCCAAAAATGTATCCAGCGAGTGGAAAGACCCGGTTGATAACAAATCGGTTATGTTCTGATTGGATGTGCGCCTTAGTGATATATTAGAGACGATTTTCTTCAGATCATCCTTCGGCTTACTTACCTTGCTGCACACGGCGGTTGTGGTGGATGTGGTGGTAATGGGCTCAATAATATTTTGCATTTTGACGAGGACACAACTGAAGAGGGTCAGTTGATCTGTAGTCAGCGATGCGACTAAATCATTTGAACAATTAAATTCGATTGCTTGACCGCATATCAACACATTGTTGCACGTGATGCAGGGCGCATAGGTTGTGATAAACGTAAAATTGCTGAAAATCTTCCTCAAATCGAGGGAAGTTTTGCGACTTTGATTGTTCCATTCAAAGGCAGGATTGGTGTTGTGGAAGTTATCGGTATGTTCCTTCATGTGGGCTAGGATTTCATTCCAGTTGCCTGTCGCTGCCGATATATTCTGAAGTGTCACTTCATACTGACGGTCTTCGATTATAGAACCTGGGGTGCCAAGTATTCCCATTTGTGCAGCTTTCTGAAATACGTCTGTCCGCACAGGGCATCGCTGCAGGGGATTCTCCAAATTTGGAGATACTTTAATTGAACCAACCTTCAGAATTAAAGCAGAACACCAGGGCTTTTTCGTTTCGTTTGGCATGTAGATTGTAAATCCCTTGCTATCTAGGTGAATCATTGGCAGCTGAGATACAGTACAAGGGGGCTTGCTTGTTGTCATCTCCGCCTCCTTAACAACATTCTGTGTACCGACAAATGCGAAGATTGCTGGTGCCAGAACTGCTACTTTATCCATATCGACAATCATTTCGATTGCCTCCATTTTAACGATAACTTCCGATATGGCCCGACATAGATTAGGTTCCTTCCGTTTAGCTCCGATTTTTTTGAAAAAATTATGCACACCAACTGTAGTGATGATCATGTTAAACAGAGGCGATTGCGTCGAGTCTGGTTGCATTTTGATTCTTAAGCGATCACTTAGAACAGGTTCATCGGATGCACCCACTTCAAAGAAACGTGTGTTTAACGTTCCGATTTTGGTGGTGAATTTCGTGAACTCTTCCCGTTTGTCCACAGATGATATCAGATCTTCCATATCGAGAACCAGTTTGCATTTGGACGCACGTGATGCATCCAATTCGACAATGAATCGAGTAATGGTCCACTGAAGAAGGACGGATGCAACGAATTTACTATTACCGGGCCTGTCCAGCGACAGCACTGATGACTCCGAAGTGCTATCGATGTCAAGAAATTGCTTTATGCCCGCATTCTCTTCGGCATTTGTTATAATTTGAATGTCATCCTGTTGTTGAGCGGTTGTTGTAGTTGGCGACATTTGTAAGAGGTCAATCGCATTCAAAAGTAGCGACAAATTTTCCTTTGTAAGCTGCGTCCTTTCAGCATCAAACTCCATACGTATGGGAGACGTATCCACATGCAAACTAATCGCAACAATATCCTTAGACAACCTCTTTCGAGCTACGAAGACAGAGTCAACAGCTCCCTGTAAGTAACCTTTCTTTTTCTCCGAACCTTTGCTCGACTGGTCGTCATCAGTTGACTGGACACTACTTCTTGCATTCCCCAATACACTTCCTACAGTTGGTGTCCTGGGTGGTGTTGTACGACGGCGAAAATCTTCCATATAAAAATTACTCTCATCAACTGGCTGTAATAACTTTTTATTGGCTTCTTCTTCGTCTAGCTTAGCCTGATCTGCCTTTTGGGTCAGTGTTTCCTTTTTATGAGTCATTGCTATTGTGATTGATGTGTGAACAGGATGAATTACTGGTCGCGCTATAAAGTTTAATGTGCTTTGCACACTAAATTCACAAATGCAACATGACCAGGGGAATGTGTCTTTGGGCGATTTGCCACTTTGATTTTGGAATTGATTTTGTACGTTGAACCGATCGATTTGTTCAGCTAATGCTGAACTGAAAATGATTTTTGGCAGTCTGTAAAGAATATTAATCTCTTAAGGGTGCGTCGTTATTTTAATTTTAAGGGAAACTTACGTTATTTGAGTGAAATTGCTACTTTGTGAACGCATTACCTTCGACGGTGAAGTTATGTTAATATTTCCTTTGGCTATTTGTATTTTCATGACCATGCTCTTGATGTATGGAAGCCTACAAAGGAGTTGTTCTTTAATTTGCAAAATACATAGAATAGAAGTTTACATCTTGTTGTAGGAGAATGATTGCTCTTGCATGTCTGATTGGCGACTTGTTTCGACGTGCACTTTTTCATCTCGTTCTGAACTGAAATGAATAGTTTCTTCAGGATAACAGAGTCTTCGTGCTAATCTCTCGGATTTCTTTGATGATTGCCGTGTCAATTGGGTTCGTGAAGTTGATGCGATCGCTTCCGGTGTTGGCTCTGAGGAGATTTAATAATTTTTTTTATTTTATTATTTTTAACATGCGAGTTCGGTAGATAGGGGTTTGCTAGGCAAAAATTGCTTTGAAATTTTAGTCATTCAATACTAATGTTTCTTGAAAGCTTTAACTTAAGACCGTTTTGTATGGAGTTGAAAATAGAGCCAAAAGTGAGATCAAAAAGTGACTCTCTTTACAGTATGCCGAGTGAAGCAACAGACTACCACTGAAGCACCATGCGCCGTGGGCATAGTTGAACCAACACAATACAACAGAATCGATAGCATAGAGTCGACAACACAACATTAAACATTCGAACTGGGCACTCAAATTAGCACAAAGAACCAGGCCGGAACTGTTTGCCGATGTCTACAACAATGACTGCTAGAGTAGATCTACGATAAGGAAACTCCACCATCTTCCCTTAACAGACGAGCAGCCCCTTTTCACAACCGATCAACCGATCGCGGCCGTAATTCAAAAAGCAAAACCATCCAAGGCACTTGGTGCCGACGGAATCTCTATACTGATGCTCAAGAAAATGGGCAGTACTGGACTTAAATACCTAACATCAGAGCTTAATCTGTCAGCACATCTAACAATATCCCAGGGGTCTGGAAATTAGGTAGAATAATACCACTGCCAATACCAGGAAAACCAGTAGACCAAGGCGAATTGTACCGCCCAATCTCGCTCTTATCACCCGTCTCCAAAACTCTCGAAGCACTCCTTCTCCTACTACTCGCCCCCACCTGATACCAGTAAGCCATCAACATGGTTTCCGCGAACTCCACAGCACAACATCGGCTCGAAATGCTATAACAATGCAGATCAGTAACGGCGTAAACAAGGCGAGACCTTGTTATAGGACGGTACTAGTGGCCCTAGATCTGTCAAAAGCATTCGACACCGTAAGCCTTGCCACATAGCTTCATGATATATTTGTGTCAACACTCCCAAACTACCTCAAACTCTGGCTGTCGAAATGTGGAATTCAGGAACACGGAATCAAAATATAGCAAGGAGAAGCAAGGAGTCCCACAAGGTGGGTTCCTCTCCCCCTCCTATTCATATCGAAACTTCCCCTACCTCATATGCTGATGACTGCACGGTACTCTCAACCGGACCAAATATCGACGAACTGTGCACCACAATGAACGCAAATCTACGCAACCTCGAGCATTTCTTTAACGACCGCAACCTAACCCTCTCAGCAGAGAAATCAACGGCAACCCTCTTCACATCCTGGACCAAAGAAGTAAAACTCAGCCTCAACATCACAGTAGCAAATCGACAAATACCCACTGTTAGACAATTGAATTGAAACAAAGTCATCAAATCACTTGCGGGAAACTCATGAGGGAAGGATAAAGAAACGCTCTTTGCCACCTACAAAGCAATAGGTAGATCTCTCCTGCACTACGCGGCACCCATTTGGTCGCCTCAGCTAAGCGATACTAACTGGAGTAAACTCCAAACATGTCACAACACAGCCATTCGTACCATCACCGGCTGCCAGCTGATGTCAAATGAAGACCACTTCCACTCAGAAACAAAAATGATCACAATCAAAGAGCACAAAACCATGCTATCAAAATAATTTCTACTGGCCTGCCACCTGTCACAGTATCCATATAACATACTCAAGACATTAGGAACCCCACCACGCAACATCCGCAAAAACATCGCTATATACACAAACGACCAACACCATACCAACATAACGACGACATTAATAACGCAAACTACAAAAGCCTTATAAGCCAACTACACCAAACCGCAGTCTTTAACGCTCTGGCCAACTACCACCCAAGCGTCATTCTCAGTGATCACCTCCCGACCATAGCAAATGAAGAACGTCCCCTGCCACGCCAAACCAGAACAATATTGGCTCAACTTCGCTCAGGCTGGTGTCGCAGACTCAACTGCTACAAGGCACACCTGAGCCCCAACCTGGCAAACATCTGCTCAGATTGCAACAACGCCCCGCATGACGTACCACACCTTTTCAACTGCCCGGCAAATCCAATAGCACTGCGTCCCGAAGCACTTTGGAGCCGCCCAATCAACGTGGCTTTATTCCTGTCCCTGGAAACCTCAGAGTATACCAACCACAATTAAAGCATATGTATATATGAAGCGGCTACAACAACAACAACAGCAACTTAGTAGAAATTGCCACATAGGGGAAAAGATGGAACGGAGACACACAAAAATACTATGCGGTTGTAAAATTGGATATAAAGAATGACTTCAAGTTTGCGAATTGGGAAAATATATTAGAGTCGCCTCAGAAAATGAGTGCACTTACATACATATACAACACTGATGATGGAATAAAGGGATACCATATAACCGGCGGCGTTCCACAAGGTTTGGTGCTAGTTCTGACCTTGTGGAATATAAGCCGTGTTTTTTTTAAACCTAGCCAGCCAGTAGTTGCTAGTAAAGTAAAATTTTACACATAAAACAAATACAACAACCGGCTGGCTACTACTCTTGATTTTATCCCCAGCAAAAAGTTACTGGCTGGGAATTTCGTGATGCCTAATTTCAGGCGGCGCAAAAACGAATGTTTTTTAGTTATTTGTTGTTGCTGTCACTGCGAGGTAAAATCGATAAAATCGGCTGGCTTTGGCTGGCTGGCAAATCGTCTAAATGAACGACTGGCTGGCTATGTTTAAAAAAACACGGCAATAGTTTAGTATTATAGCTTATGCTGACGATATAGCTATTATACTGCCGTCCTAAGAAAAAAGGGCGCAAACGCCAAAACTCCAAAATTGAGTTAGTGGCATATTTGTATTCGTTAAACAGTACTTTATTTCTGTGTGAAGCTTAAAAGTCATATTTCCAACTGCAAATGTCTCAAAATCACGAATGGAAATGGACATATCTCTCTATTCCTAAGTAAAAAAGGCAAACCAGAAACATTAAAATGCGTTTATCTTAAAACTACTAAAATGGAGATGCGCCCTTTCTTCTTAAAACAGCAGTACAGTAGTTGCAAAATTCTTAGACGAAGTAGAGCAAACATGCAGCGAAACAGTACGAGCAGTTTGACATTGACTAGAATCAGTCGATCTGGATCTAGCCGAAGCAGAGTTGATTAGCAGCAGGAAAACAAGAGAAACAGCTACTTTAAGTGTCGGTAGTCACGATATTGCATCGCAACTGGCCATAAAGTACCTGTGAATGGTGATTGATACAAGGCCAATGAACATTTGAAGAGTGCGTGCGATAAGGTAGCCCAGGAGAACGTTACTTTATTAGGAATAATACCAAACATAGGAGAGCCGAGGCAGAGTAGAAAACTGCTATTGGCAAGAGTACCCATGCTGCACCAATGTCGGCCAATTTATAATACCTAGCCAATGCATTATGGTATGGAAATGAACTTTGTATAATTGGCTCAGTGCACTACGGATGTGTAGCACATATTCGTGGTGATGCCAAATTCGTTTTTGCTGGTATGATACCTGCAACGAAAATACATTAGTAAAGAGGAACGACAAGCCCTTGCTGAAGGGCATCAAAACGAACAAATGGACCAACGTCTTACGAAGTGGCAGCAAATGTGGGACCTTTCAGGAAAAGGACGATAGACTTATCGACTGGTAAGAAATGTAGAGATGTGAATAAATCGTCTACGTGGAGAAGTTGATTTCTATCCGAGTCGAATTTTAACTAGACATCGGTGCTTCCGACCTATTTACACCGGTTTGGGTACCACAATTCTATACTGCGTTGCAAATGCGACGAAGTGCAGGAAAATATGGAACATTCATTATTTCACTGCACGCGTTTTTCAGCGAGCGTGAAAGACTCAGAAGAGGAACAGGATAGACGCCTACCCCATATGATTTAGTGGAACATATGATATCATCGCTGAATACCAGGGATGCAGTAAAAGGCATGTCAGCAACAGTAATGAAGGAACTCTGGAGAATAAAACGCCGTCGCCAACATCGAAAATAAGGCAAAGACAACAACGGATAGAAGAAGAATCAGAATGCCGAGCACCACCTCGTGATGAAATAACTAACGCTGTTCCCGCTAGGAATTAGTGGTTGGAAAATTGAATCGATATTTTTTACTTGCACTGAGCTACCTCCAAAGTACCAGTTGTTCGATAAATGATACTGTCTGTTTCTAAGGTCTAAATGTCAGCATTCTACTATAATGTAAAAATCATACACGTAGCATGTATAGTTCAGGAGCTAAAATGTAGTGACAGATAGACAGACAGGTGGATGGAGGACAGATCGATAGCAATAGAATTTCAGTAGTATACATGCGGAACCCCTGAAAATAGCGTCATGTGTGGCAAAGGCATGTACAAAATTCGAATCCTTTGCAGCACTGTTTTCAACTGATTCAGCGAAGTGCGCGATTCGGAGTGAGTCGACTCACTAGAAAGAGTCGATTTTCCCATATCAACTCACAACCAGAAAGAGAACCGATCTCCCTAAAGAAAAAGCTTCTCCTGATACTACACAGAGCTGCACACTCACATAGTATGTGCTCTGCGATTACTCTGGTTTTGAAGAAAAACAATGTCAAGCTGATTGGACGGTAGGAATTGCTGTGATTATTACCTAGCTTAGGGATAAACACCACATTTACCTCCCGCCAAGTTTGTGGAATGTATCCCAGTTTGAAACTTGTTCTGAATAGAGCTACCAAGTCCGACAGGATGTAATCGAGGCCCTTCTGGATAAGGGTTGGAAAAACATCATCTCTGCCCGGTGTCTTAAAAAGTTTAAATGAACCGATTGCCCATTTATTTTTTTCTTGGCTTAACAGATTTCCAGACAAGCTGTTGACTCTTCTGGAGGCGCCATATGTGGAGCCTTCAGGAGCAACATGTGTGTAATCAATTAAGATTGCCGAACCTGGGAAGTGTACGTACCTCGAGCAAAGTTTCCATGGTTTCTCTTCGACTGGCTGTATAGGTATCAGGTGTGATGAGCAATCCCACCCCATTGGAATGTTCCTTTGAGAGAGCCCTTTGGAGATTGGCTGCTATTAGAAGGGATTCGATGCTTTCGTAGTTCTTTCTCCATGCTGTTCTCTTGGATTTTCTCAACTCTATGTTGAATTTAGTCAATGCGGACCTGTATTCGTCCCAATTTTTGGTGCGTTTGGCGGTGTTGAAAAGTTTCCTCACACTTTTCCGGAGTATCTCTAGCTGATCATTCTGCGAGGGTACGCTCCGTTTACCCGTATTATCATTTTTTGAGACACAGCTACTCGAAAGAGTGATACTCTTAGGTGTAAGTAGATTTTAAAATATATAAATTTTCATCAGCGGCATACTTATGGAAGAGAACGGACCCGTAGAGTCTTCTTCTTCTTCCCTTTATCAGCGAGGTTATGATCCGAAAATAAGGGATCATAACCCTCCCACTTCACCGCATTTCTACTGATCCGCCTGTGGGGTTCGCCGGACCCGTAGAGTGTCAAGCTATTATGAAAGTTTGAATTGCTGGCTGGAATGGTAATGCTGGCGGAGCAACAGAAGTGCGTAGCACCAGCGCAGAATACACGTGTATAAGTTTGGAAGAGTTCTACTTAAGAAATTGCCTATCGAAGGACGATGAAGCAAATGTCTACAATCGACTTTGAGCTAGAAAGCAGAATACCCCGCAAATTTGATTTTGCCTTGTGGGAAATACAGGGAATGCTTTGCTAAACTCGAATTGGATATTGCGAAGCCTATATGTGCTACAGTTGGTAAAAAGAGTTATTGTGGGAAAAGAGAAGCCGATAAAGGTTTAGACAATGCTGCGGGCTTCTTTGAATTCAGCATGAATTCGCTTTCGTTTCAGTTGAAGAAAAGTGATGCTGCTGTGTATCACGGCGACACAATTATCGCCAACAGAACTGAGAAAGTTAAGGAGATTCTTAGTTCTCTAATGGAATATTGATTTGTGATGATTGCAGAGTAGTTCCAACATTTTAGGAGGAACATCGAAGTTTGAAGTTCCTAAATCAGTAAGGCAGCGAGTGCAGTTTCCTACACGATGGAACTGTATTACCAGGTATTTCAAGATGTTTGCAAAAGATTTCACACGTCTGACCGTAGCGCGTAAAGTAAACCGGGAGCGAATATTTCGTCATTCAGCAAGCAGCATTGTCTTGGCCGTTGGTGATATGATCACTTTTAGGCATCACAGCACTGGGAAATGACAGCAGTAGTGTAAGTGATGATGATGGTCTAAATACACAGGTAATCTCTGTAAAGGGTGGATCTACAATTCGATCACCCAACTGACCTACTCGTAGTGGTTTCATAACACCGGAGAACCTAAACTGTAGGGAAAGTGATGTCCTAAAATGCCAAAGAACCAGCGAACCAACTAAACGAAAGCCAACTGGCTTACCAATTATCACTGTAAAAACCGGTAGTAATATAGACGATATGATAGTAAATCATTCTAAGAAAAAAACTCACCTTTAGAAGTAGATATCTCAGGTTCCATAAAATTCAGAAACTCTACTAAATTCTCATTGACAAGCAATTGGTATTCGTCCATCCATAACGCCAGTACAGATTTTGTGCAGATATCATTAGTACAACTATTTGGTATTTGCAAGTACCATTCCAGCCATTTATTTCTTGGACCAGGTGTTGTGGTGAAGAGAACATTTTCCGGACCAGTCTGAGCAGTTAGGACATTTGGGAGCACTATATTTGATTGTAATGATTTCAGACTGCCGCGGAACATGGTTGTTGTGGGGAATTTTTTAATTTCCACGTTGATCTTCTTAAACTCGTTACGAACTTTCGGTGACTTTACTGCTTTAAGCGATGCTAGTTGAGAAATCTGCTGAGCAATATGACTATCGAATTCTTTAAGTGAACTTATGAGCCGTAAGGTGGTTATTAATTCGCGTTTGGAGAACTCTAGAATTACACTTTCAAAAGTCATATCCATCTTACGCACAGGAACTTCTTCGTTTTTCCACAGCGACGGCTGCAAAAGATCTCCGAAATTGATACTTCCCTTGGGAATTTGGAACAACTTGTAAGTATCGATTTGTTGTTTGAGGTTCAGAGAAATGTTTTTAAATCGAATTTGCGCGTTTTCATAGCACGCGTTTAGAAGCTCTATAGGTTTGTCTGGTAGCTGACACGTTGTGTGAACAAGTTTATCTGGATCTAAGGGTGTTGCCCATTGTCCTTCGGCTTTTTCTATGGAAAATCTGAAGTAAGGCAGACTTTTTCTTGAAACCACTGAAGATTTCCTCGCTGATTTAATGCTAAGTGGTTCGGCTTTCGGGTGAAATTCGAAATTTATTGAACTCAGCTGGAATTTATAAATTTTTAAGGGAATGCCAGTCATCAGAGAATCAAAATCATCCAACAGCGGTGGGTGAAGTTTCGGAGATCCACTACTTGCTTCCGGTTTGTCGTCATAGTATGGTAGGTAATCGTAGGCATGGATGAGATCTTCTATTACAGCTGCTATACGCGAGTATGTCTGATTGTAGCGTAAGGTCATTGAGGATGCAAGAATTCGATAGTTCACTCGATTTCGATTCGTATTTTCATCTACTTCAGCGGCAGATGCGTCTGTGTCGGCGGCTTCCTGGTATTCTACTAAATCAAAGGCGATCACAGGGCTGCGATACAGTAGGTAGTCTTCAGTCACTCGAACATTGTACTCTTCTATGCTGGTGACACTCCAATCCTTTTCAATAAATGTCTCATCAAAGAGACTACGATCTAGGAAATTCTTTTTAGTTAAGATAGTAGTGGTCACCAAAGAGGCGACTTCCGATTCTTCATCTTTATACGCATCAAGTGGTTCAATGGCGATGCTGGACAGTCCGCCTTTTGTGTTCGACCAGTTTTTATCGGATACCATCACTGTTTCAGAATATAGACCACCCAACATTAGCTTCACAATGGGGGAGTAACGAATTTTCTTTGTGGCACCAACAATTGAGTCCGTTATGAATTCAGAATGTTTTAGTGTGAAATTTAGAGCTTCTATGTAGATGCCAATATCTAATAGCTGACCTGAGGTGTCTTCTTCGACTTTTTCCTCTTCATCTGGGTCAGAGAAATTGAAACTTGGGATAAGGCTCCATGCCCAGCTTATGTAAGAGCTTGGCACATTAACGGAGCCCTCTAGAATATCACTTTCGTCATCGTGAACATCTGTAGTTGATTTAGATTTGAGTTCGCCAGCTTTGAGAGCAAGTACTAGCTTAAATAGTCGCATCGCCATTGGGAACTGCAGCGAGGAGACATTTATTTCCATTAGCTTCGTAAAAATAGCGATTCTTGTAGTGCTGCCCAGATGAAGTGTGTTTACGTTGTACTTGCGTACGATACGAATTTCCAGCGAACATCTGCGAAAAGATAATACATTTTGAGTTCAGTATGGAAAGCTGTCATGTATTGCGGGCAGCGGTGAGCAGCAACCAACAGAAAATTGAAAATTTTGAGGAAAACACTGCATATCCCGACATCAGCCTAAACATTCTAACAGTAAGGCTAACAACAAACTTAGCGAATTTTTGTCGAGACGTAGTCGCAGTTTACACAAAGCGAGTTGATTTGATGAGTACATCGCCTAATTTCAGGTGCATTTTTTGACGCCTAAATACCATGCGAATTGGCGAAGCACACGTTTTTTGGTAAAATAAAGCGCCAGTCGAACTAAGGTTTAAAGTATGCCAGCTGTTCACAAGATCAAATGCGATAGAGACTGGCAGACCTACACCGTGGAACTAACAAGATACAACGTGGAAGTCAAAAAAGCCAAAAGAAATAGCTTAAAAGAGTTCCGTGAGAACACATCATCTACCTACCTTCTATATCTGCAACGCCCATACTCCACAAGGCTCTAAAGAAAAACGAGGCGCGCTATACTCAGTGCAAAAGCAAAACGGCAAGTACTCCGACGAAGAATAACAGAGAGCTCCTATTTGAAACACACTTTCCGTGTAGCTCAACATGCAGCACTCCGTATGAAAAAAAGGCCCAGCAAAAAGGACTATGCGACAACAAAAATAATCGGCACAGTAAAACGACCTTATTGGGCTCGGAATACCTTTCATTCGTTCAAAACATTAGGAGCAGGTGGCATATTCCCTGCTTGCGATGGCGGAGGAAAACGGAGCCCTGTCAGACTGTCAGTACGACTTCAGAAAATCACGCTCCACCGTCGATGCCATAAAGGCGGTAGTAGATATAGCAACTGAAGCAATACAAAGGAAAAGGTGGTGATGGGGGACGAAGAAATACTACGCAGTAGTAACGCTCGACGTCAAAAATGCTTTCAACTCGGCAAGCTGGTCATTCATTAGGAGATCCTTGGCCAGGATGGATACACCATACTATCTGCTGAGGATAGTCACGGACTACTTCAGCAATAGGAAGGTAAGATACCATACTGACGACGGCGTTAAGCACTACAGTGTTTCCGCGGGAGTCTCGCAAGGGTCGGTTCTGGGACCTCTCCTATAGAACATTATGTACGACGGAGTTCTGCGACTAACACTGCCCGAGGGAGTCAAAGTAATTGGCTTCGCTGAAGATATCGCAGTGGTTACAATAGCCAACCACGTACACAAGGTGGAGTCTGCCATGGATGAGGCAGTTATAAGAATAAAGGAATGGCTGAAGTCTACCGGTCTGGAACTAGCTGAACACAAGACTGAAGCTCTCCTAATAACCAGCCGCAAAAGGTGGAATATGCCACCTTCCGGGTCGGAAACCAGGCAGTCAGGTCCAAAGAATCCTTGAAGTACCTTGGAGTCATGCTCGACAACAGGCCCTCGAACCGGCAAGGGGCAAAAAGGATTAAGGAGGAGGAAAGGGCAGCATCAGCAACGCTGTGGCAAACCAGGTGGGACAGCCCTACCAAAGGCAGGTGGACCCACAAGCTCATTCCCACTATAAAATCATGGACAGAGAGAGCGAGGGGGAACTGTAACTACCATCTCACACAGTTCCTGTCCGGACACGGTGGCTACCGGAAATACCTCCATAGATTTGGACACGATAGTTCGCCCCTGTGTCCAATATGCCCAAAGGAAGAGGAGGACGCGGAGCATGCAGTGTTCTACTGCAGACGCTTTGCAGAAGACAGAGCAAACCTGCCAAGTCCAGAAAATATTGTTAGTCACATGACACGATCAGAGGGCGAGTGGATGGAGATCTGCTCATTCATAGTGTGTGTGCAGAATGCGCTGCGAAGAGCAGAAGCCCTAAGAAGAGCCCAAGAGGCGGCCTCGGAGACTAGAGCATAATTGCTAACCAGCCCCGCGAAGAAATACCTAACGGCAGTACCGCGGGGAGAGTGGTTGAAGTGTGTGTTTAGTACGTAGGCGTATTCCTGGAATCGATTACTCAGGTTTGCGAATTGTGCATGCTAGTAGCACCTGGGCTATTAGTATCTATGAAGATTATACATCCTTGGCGCAACCTAAAAAAAAAAAAAAAAAAACACAGCAGCTGAGTGATACAAACTAGCAGCATCTTCAAGCCTGCCAAAACACGGCCATGAGGACCATCACCGGATGTCACATGCTGATCACCTCCATGCTGAGACGAAGTTGCTTCCAGTAAAGGATCACAATACCATGCTCTCCAAGCAGTTCCTTCTAACTTGTCACCTCCAAGACCACCATAATCATGCGCTGACGATGGGACCACAAGCACCCCGTTCCATTCGCAAGGGGTCCAAAATTACAAACATGACCGCAATGCCTACACACAGGGCACCAGGATTGACAGACAGACCTACAAAGATGCATTGAAAAGCAATCATCATACGACTGTGTCCCACTCTATGGAGAATCTCTGCCCCAACGTGGTCCTCGGGGGCCAACCACCACCAATCGCAGACGAAGATCGTAGCCTGCCACGAAGAATATGGAATACCCTAGCTCAGCTATGCTCAGGTTGGTGCCGCTTACTAAATAGCTACAAGAACCGGCTCGACGCCTCCATAGAAGACAAATGCCCACACAACACCAAACATCTTTTCAACTGCTCAGCAAAGCCAACCGACTAGGCTCGATTTCTGAGTCTAGGAACTGACTTGTCCCCATCAGAACCGTAGCTGTTACAACAACAACATAGAGCAAGGGAAGACGGTCTTCATTTCATTGGAACTTGCCCTATTCTGAGATCAATCAGAAGATGTTTTATGGAAAAACCACTCTCTCTTCCGATGAAGTCTTTCGCATCTTAAATGGAGAAAACTGGACTACAAATGCACATAGCTGACCTAAGAGAGTCTGAGAGGCTAAAACAGACTTCCATCATCAGTTCCACATTTTCTTCCCCGACCGCACAACATGGAAAATGGAGTTTCACACGAAAATCTTTCTACTAAAGTTCATTGTGTTACAGAACCAACAAACTGCGGAGCTCGCTGGCTGGAATGATGTTTCTGGAAGCCTTCGGTCTTCTCATCAGGCATCTACCAGACATCTTGCGGCGCTGTGGCAGCGTAATCGGCTCGACTCTCGCAAACCGCAAACCAAAAAAACCGAGAGAGAGGCTGAACGCATCAGCTGGTACTGTCATGCACAAAAACGATCGACGGAAAATCTCATCCGAAAATCAAGTTTCAGGTTGATTCACCCGTAATCACTTTTCTTTTTGGATCTGGCATTGTACAAATGGGGAACACAATGGATTCACATAAATCCTGTTGTACTGCCACCGTAACAACCTTCCTTGATAAATCGCGAAAGTAGAACACTTACCGATACAGGATTGGCTCCTGACAAACGTCGATCTGTCCGGCAGCATTCCGTTTGTCCAGGCAAATAGTCAAGTCTGAGACTTGCACCAGCTTTCGCATGAAAACCCTCACCGGGTGGATATCCGTGAATGCCGGCTTCCATGCCTCGTCGGCCGAACTGAACGACAACAGCTGGATGTTCATCGACACAACGATGTCCTCCTCCACGTACTTTAGGATAATGTTGTGGCAGTTGATCACGATGTTGTTTATGATCTTATTGACCAGTCCAGGCATGTAGCCCTGCTGTTGCTGGGTGCCGTCCTCCACTTTAGAGAGTCGCTTTTTCTCCGGCTTCCTCGGCGATGGACTGCCCTCCGCCTTGGCGTCCTTCTTCAGCTTAAGAACGAACTCGATCGTGTTGATGGTGATTTTGATTGGCTCCGAAGCTATCTTCATCCATGGCACCTGGATCAACAACTCATGGACATGACCCGACAAGAATTCGAAGGGAAGATTCAGCTCCTCCTCCAGCACGTCCAGCCGAAGGTCCAGATTCTGAAAACCCACCTCACCCTCCCACAGCGACACCTACAACGAAACATATGAGTACCTTTGGTGGACGACGAGTTAACCTGTACCTGTGAGTCCTCCGGACGAATGTTCTTCACGTACTTGGCAACATGGTTCAAGATGATCGGCGTGATGTACGACTCGAGTTTAAACATTTTTGCTCGTGTTGCTGGATATTACTTATTTTGCTTGCAATTTTCACCTGATTAGTGCAGTTCCATATTTTTCGAAATGTTTTCGCTTTTTTTTTTGTTAATTTTGCATGTTTTTCGTGTGATTTTGTGGAATTTTAGTTCGGATTTTCTATTTTTTTCCGTAAAATGGTGATTAGTTGAAAAACGAAAATATTTTTACATTTGACGAGTTGTCACTTTGATGACAGTTGAAACAGCTGTCTGTGGGGGCATTGTTGTACCGGCGAAAAAAACATGGGGGCGGTTGGCTCTTAATGAATGCATTCAGGTCTACAAGATTGCAGAATATTGAAGATGTTGGAAATAAATTGAAACCGTTGTTATAGTCTGTTTCCAACAAGTTTCAATGTACATTTACGCTTCACATCACGTATCACAACATAGAAATTAGTTCAAAACAGAAATTCAAACAAGATTAGCTGAGAGAAGTGGGCAATTTTTGAAAACATTGTTGGATCTCACTGACACAGATGCATTATCACAGGAGCGAAGCATATTGTAGTAAAGGGGCCAGGCGCCAGAAGTGTTGTTGTTTTCCAATGGTGAAAACTGGCTTAGGCCATTTTTCCTCGAACAGTCCAGTAAAGTGGGGAGATGTTCGTGCTTTTCTTCCTAGCTTGATCAAACGCCGACCATCTTGAGAGGTGGTCTTGGCCTTGTGTTTCATTTATTGTGCAAAGGCTGAATATGTCAGATTATATTATTCTCATTATTTTGAGGTGTGAAGTTAGGCTGCTGTGTCCAGTTTTTAATCTTATCAATGCAACTCGTTCCTTCCTTGGTGTATGAGATATTTTGTGATAAAAGTCATATGTATTTTCGAAGCACTTCCCTGCAATTGCTGCTTATTCGTTGCTGGCTTCTTTATGTACAGTAAACTCTCGATAATTCGAATTTCACCGGACTAGGGAAAAACTTGCACCAGCTCATCTGTAAAATCTGGCTGGACGAAAGTATGCCCGATGAATGGAACCTCAACATCGTTTGCCCCATACTGAAGAAAGGAGACCCTCTGAACTGCGCCAACTACAGAGGTATAAGTCTCCTCAACATCGCATATAAGATTCTGTCTGCCGTATTATGTGAACGTCTAAAACGGATCGTCAACAACCTGATAGGTCCTTATCAGTGTGGTTTCAGGCCGGGAAAGTCCACCATTGACCAAATATTCACACTACGGCAGATCTTGGAAAAAACCCATGAATATAAAATCGATACGCACCACCTCTTCATCGATCTCAAAGTTGCCTATGATAGCGTATATAGAGACGAGTTATACAGAGCCATGTTTAGGCTTGGCATCCCTGCCAAGCTCGTCCGTTTGTATAGAATGACGATGGAGAACTCCCGCTGCTCCATCAAAGACGGTAAGAACATCACCGAACCATTCGATGTCAGGAAATGTCTTAGACAAGGTGACGCGCTATAGTGCGATCTCTTTAACATAGTATTTGAAATAATTGTAGGAAACTCACAAGCCAACCCCGGAGGTACAGTCTTCTTCAAGTCTGTACAACTACTCGCTTATGCCGATGACATTGACATAATCGGAAGAACTCAGCGGGTAGTCAATGGGGCATTTGCGAGTATTGAGATCGAGGCAGCAAAGATGGGTTCAGCGGTCAATTAAAGCAAAGTAAAATAAATGCCTTGGACAGAACGCCACAATAGACAGATATAATTTTGAGGTAGTAAAGAAATTTTGTCTACCTAGGCTCTATGGTGAGCTCCGCAAATTTTATATTTTTTTACTGTTTGCTTATTTATCCACTTATACACTATTACATATTATGTTGTTTAAATAAACCCAAAAACTACAGCAATAATTATAACTTAAAGTATCTGACCTGAAGGGTTCCCAATACTTACAATATGATTTTTATATACTTGGTATATTTTCATTATTTTTTATTTTATTTTATTTCTTTTTTTAATGCGTATTTTTATTTTTTTTCTTTAATGGGAAATGTGGAAAAACCTTGTACAAATCTTTATTATTTTTATTCAACTAAACTAGAGGGTAAAACAAAACAAGTAAAAGTAACTTATCCTATGTTAAACCTAACCTAACTTAGCCTAACTTAACTTACGGCAGAACTGGGCCCTGATATGCGATCTCCAGCTCGTCTATACAAAGGACCAGCGAATGGCAAATGTCATTCTCCTTTTTACCGGCGAACCAAAAATCACATACCAGGGCCCGGTCCTACTTAACCTACACATTAGATTCAACCCAGTCGAACCACGAGTATTTTTCCCGATTAAACCGGTCGGTGTTAGTTATATCCCTTTCAGGTATGCTTACGCAGTATCTTTGGACGGCATTTCGATCACCCGAGTCAATAGGGCTATTGAGAATACGTTTATCTGTTGCCCTTCTAGTAACGTGATAGATAATTGGCACGTTCGTTGAGTCCGATAAATAACCGTGTGCATCCAGATGCAAGAATGCCTCAGGTGGTATATATCCACTCTCCATAGTATTTCCGAAATACCCAGGGTTAGGGTAAAATAGGCCCGACACAAGTTCGTTCTCTGTAACGTTTGCTGACCGTGCAAAATGATTCCTCACAAGATCCAGAATGAAATTGTCGATTCTGGATACACCGGAAGCATCGAGTAGCCTCTTATTGGAGATATAATGTCGGAAGTCGGAATGTGCGTTTCTGTACATCCGCATACATGCTCGAATACATTTTCTCTCAAATAATCGGAGCTTTTACATATTCGATGGACTTATGTTCCACCATACTGGACTCGCATAAGTCAGGATTGGACGAACGAAAGCTTGGTAACATATGACCTTCACATCGGATCTCAGATAGTTGGAGTAAAAAAGGCGTTTGAGGGACATAAATGCTGCCCTTGCCTTTTTTAACTGTGTATTTATATGTTCATTATAGTATAAAAATTTGTCCAAATGGACACCTAGATATTTCACACCAATCTTTGAGTCGATGCGAAGACCATTAGAACTCGTGATTCGTAAATTTTTCCAGTTGCGTCTCAAATCTGAATTACCGCGTCTTATTGGGGTGCGGAACAGTATAGTTTCACATTTCGCGTGGTTGATCTTAAGCTTCCATTCGGAGCAAAATGTTTGGAGCTTAACAAAATTATTTTGAAGTTCACCTTGAATGCCTTGTATTTTTGAGCCACTTGCATACAGAATAACATCGTCAGCAAACGCTAGGGAATCATCCAAACCCTGTAGCATTTCGGAAACATACATGTATGTTGAACAGAAGCGGTGCTGTAACTGTGCCTTGTGGGAGCCCATTGGTGACATTAAAAACCTTAGTCGTCGTGTATTGTCCATCTGTTACCACGAATTTCTTCTCATACACCGTAGATGTAATCATCTTTATAAGATGACGCGGAAATTCATATCTGATAAGTTTATATAAAAGCCCGTCGATCCAAACCGTGTCGAAGGCTTTTTCGATATCCACCAGACAGGCAGCTGTACTTTTTATGGCGTTAAGATCCAAACTAACGTCAGAAATCAATTTTGTAACTGCGTGCACCGCCGAATGGTATTATCTTGAACCCAAATTGGTTCCGCGGTATAATCTCCTATCTTTCGCACACGAACAAAATGGACTTACTAATAACAACTTCATAAACCTTCCCGATATTAGGCAGGAGACTTATTGGCCTATAATTGAAAGGATCAGAAGGATCCTTCTTCTTTTTGATTACTCGATGTTTTCTAATAACTCGGAAAGTAGCAGTTGTTTAACATATTATTAAATATTACGCAATATTGCCGTATAATTTCGTCCGGTATATGCTTCAGAATAATATTGGGAATGTTATTTAAACCACTTGACATTTTGTTATTTAGTTTCCTAAATATGTACATGTCAGTTCATCTAGTGTTGTAAAGCAATTGTCAGTCTGTCCATCTGCTAGTTGGTCCGCTTTTAATCGCTCAGAGAATCTCAGAAGAGTTCGTGTTTCGCTGTTGCGAAACCTCAACAGTTCCTCATTTACTTCGCTAGTTCTGCAGCTTGGTAGATCCCTAGCATGGATTGCCTCAAAATGAGAGCCGATTAAGTTTAGCTTGTCCGCTCCATTATCTATAACGAAATGGTTATGCATAATGGGGCAGTGCTGGCTATTAATCTCCGCCTGAGAGAGAAGAGACTGGGAAGACAGTGGAATTTTCAGTTTTGGAATTTTGATAATGTTTCGAGGCTTGAACATCTGATTAATTTTAGGAAACATATTCCTGGAATCGGACTTCAATATATTTTCAGCGCGTTGCCTCCAATAATCGTTGACACTATTCCCGAACTGCTGATTTATCAGTGTCTTCACATTTCTCAGAAGAGATTTTAACGTTTGCAGCTCTAAATTGGGCGATTCCCCTTGAAACTGACGTCGTATACGATTTATGTGAGTGATTAAAAAGCTTTTGTAGGTTTGTAGGGTTTTAACGTCGCGGTTTAGATAACATTCAATTCTGTCTTTGGATTTAATTTTCGGAACTGATGACTCCATAGCTTGTAATACCACCGTATTTAAATTCCCGATACAGGAATCGCATTCCTCGTTAGAAAGATTCCTATTACTAGGAATATTAGAGGAGGAAAAGCAGTTCCTATATTTTCTGATGGCACAACGTTGAAATTTGCACCAATCAGTCTGCCTAAAATTCAATTTAGGGACTTCGTGCTGCGTTGCGAAGCTAAACGTAGAGTCGCCAGCAAATGTCACAGGCATAACTATTGCATTATGGTCGCTATCATAGGCCAATATAGATAGTTTATTATCGTAGATCGTTTGAATTTGCAATCGCGCGTCCGCAATGCAAAGATCAAGATATGAATTTCCAGAAGGAAAACTTGGTGCAACTGGGCTGTATAATTTGATTTTATATTCGACCTGGTTTTCATCAATAAAGCAGTTTAGGAAGTTGCCTCTTCTGTTCGCCTTTGAGTTCAACCAGGCCGAGTGCTTGGCGTTCAAATCTCCAGCTAGGACGAAATAGTTGTCCAAACTATCTAGTCTTAGTATTTCGAACATTTTTTCGATCTCAGTTTTAAATGGATTGACTGTAACTTTAGCTGCATATGCTGATATTAAGTACAGACAACCATTGTCCCTGAGAGGCAGCGAGATAATAGTTGTCTAGAGACAACTAAAGCTTCTAATATCACTTCGTTCAATTCTAGTGTATCGAAGCGGTTTCCTGACAAGAATTGCCGTACCGCCACCTCGAATAGAATCAAGGAAAAATTCTTCGAGGTATCTTTGGTCCCGTCTGCATAGACGGTGAGTGGAGGAGAAGGTACAATGCCGAACTATACGGCCTGTACAAGGACATCGACTTAGCCAGAAGGGTTCACATACAGTAACTAAGATGGGTGGGCCATTTAGAGCGGATGGATCCCAACGTTCCCACCAAGAAAGTCTTCGAATCCACGCGGATTGACGGCGTAGTAGAGGACGACCTCGCTGTAGGTAGTACAAACAAGTGAAGGGGGACTTCAATCAACTTGACGTGCGCAACTGGATGCAGTTGGCTCGTAACTGGGCTGGCTGGAGAGGTTTGTTGGCCGAGCCCCAAGTCCATCCCGGACTGTAGCGGCACCTAAGTAAGTAAGTAAGTAAATAATTGATAAAAATGTCTTCCCCCATCATGAATTTACAAGTAAGTACCCCGATGATTGAACATTTTTCTTCGCTGCAGCCCCACTTCTAAATAATTACCCCAAAATCTTACAATTCATTATGTCTTGAATGCATCACATTCACCAAGATGACAGCTCTGTGCTAAGGCTCAACCATAATCAACATTGGGAAATATAAGCTAATGTCATAACTGAACGAAATGTTTTTCTATGTTCTGTCAATTGAAACCGATGACCATAATACTTTTGCCTGCATACGGAACATTTTTCATAAGAAACAAAAGTCAGATTTACATGTGCAATGAGCGATTAAGACCGCTCTCTCTCATGTTCACTAAAGTTTGCAAAAGTGAACGAACATTTAACGAATTGACGCTGGGCTTATTAAGGGGCAACCATAATTACAGAAATGTAAAATAATTCCCCGCTGTCGCACAATATCTTCTTGCTGTCAGTATTCCGAACGTAATGAGCGAATGAAACCGCACATTACGTACGGAGCCAAAAGTGAACGAAAACTTGACGAAACTGAACAAAGAGTCATTATGGGTGCAATATACAAATTCTGAGTATTCGCATCATTACGCACGGCGTAATTCTTCTATTTTCCAATAATTGAAAATCTTCCATTATTTAATTGAATCGGTGAGTGGAAGAACAGTATAAGCGCCAAAAATTGCATTTGGTCTTAAATAGCCAAAATGCTCTTACATATGTAAATCTACCAATCAGCAAAATAATACTACATTAGAGAGCCAAATGTATACAAAAATGGAATACGCTCTTCGCTGATGGTATCGAAGCGCAATACAAATGCGTTTAGTTTTTTTCTGTTTTTCTCAAAAGCGGTATCTTGTACATGTACTGTTCTTCCACTCACTGATTCAATTATAGTTCCGCCTTTATGTGCTGGATGGTAAAATTGTAAGTATTCGTGAGTTTACATATGCGTGCATATGCAGGTGACTGTTGATTATGTTTCACACTTTAGAAGCCGCCTGCAACAAACCAATAAGAAGCCGCATAGTATATGCCGCCCACAACCAGCCTACGAGAAGTCAGTTGAAATCGTATCGCCGTCTCCTAAAGTTCAACTCACAGCGCCGACCAAACCGTATTATAGCTTTCGTGTCATTTAAATCAAGTTTAAGTCTTACCTCAGGGCAAAAACACGGGCATTTTCAATGTTTCATAACCAACAAGTCCAAATACATGTTTCAACATGGCTTCCTGTTGAGTTCAGAAAAGGACAAAGCTTCAAATGGCTGACCCGCCAGAATTATTCACTTTATCAAAAGTCCGTTAAAAAATAAAATACCATTATAAGCACTTCTCAACATAAAAACCTGAGTATGCTGCCTTATTGTATTAAATCAAAATTGTTTAAGTTCTGAATTTCGAGATATTAAGATCTTTATAAATTACGCGCATTATAGAGTACCGTTAAATCAAAATTTAGAATAAAATTCGAATGCCCCGTTTGGGATTCAAGTCCCAAGACCCCAGATATGTCGCATGAAAGAAGATCCAGGTAAGGAGCTGCGATTTATATAGTTTTAACGCAGTACTTTGGTTCTCGCAGAGTGAAATTGTTGAGTGGTGAAAATGCAGAATTCAACTGGACATTCTTTTGACATGTAACTTTTTTGAGTGACTACCATGTGGTTAAATTTGATGAAAGAGGTAAAAAAGATTAAGCTTTGCACAGGGTCGCTATAACGCATTCTTCAGTATGAGTTTCCATTTCTTAAAGCTGGCTATACACTTCCGTTCTTCAATCAGTGTACGTTGCTTGTTGCTTCGTATACATGCATCGTTGTTATTTATTCGATCTTTGATTCTGTTATTTGCACTTTCGTTGTTCCGCGTATGGCTGGCTGTTGGGCCTCCAAACAAACCGCCGGAACTAAATGCAATGTCCTTTCTCGAAATAATTAGCAAAAATTTAAACTGTGAAATGAGCATCAGATGATTTGGAAAAATTACAAAATTATTGGACTTTCTGTGAAATATGGCAGTTAAACCTTAAGTTGTGTGTATATTCTCCGACTAATAAGGAGCTCACACACCAGAGCGGTACGCGTAGCGGTAGAAGCGCGGTAGCGGTATACTGCTTGTGTGCTCACACTGGCGGTATTTTGTATGCGGCATTCTTATTAGCAGTTGCTTGGTTTTCAGGATGGATGAAGCACAGATGGGAAATATGTAACCATCAAATGTCCTGCTAACACAAGGTCAGTTCCTTTTCTTCCAAATTCGTACAAATTTGTGTATTTCCACTAACTCAATAAGTTTTTTAACACACATTTTCATATGCGGTACGCGGTACACGGCGGTCAACTGTGCTTGAAAAAAAAAATTGTACCACTACCACTACCGCGTACCGCTCTGGTGTGTGCCTAGCTATATTCAGTAAACAGATAGTAGATATGTTCTTTAAAAAAGTGGATAAAGTTAAATTGGTTTCAATGACACTTAACGTCAAATTGACGTTTTTAATTTTTTTTTGTAAAGAAAACCATTCTCATGCTTTTATCTTTCTTTTATTCTAATTTGACGTACGAGAATGAGTTTAACACATTTGAACTGAAATGCTCTTTTGTTTCTGAGAAAAACCCCATAGTTGATTTTCCACTTGACGTTAAAGTCCGGAGTAGTCCTGAGTAGTTCATCTCTTGTCTGTTAATAAGTATGAACATGGTTTTGTAATGGCTGCCAAGAGTGTGAGGTTAGGTTTTACAAATTTCTTATCAGTGTGGAGGCGGCTAACATATTTTATATGTATTCCGCATAGGCTTCACATCTCTTCTAAAACCAGGAAAACCACAAGCGAACTATCAATAAATCAATCAATCGGAAGGTGGTCTTTCAAATGAACAATAGATCTAAGCGACGAATATTGCGGAGTGATTACACCCGATTCAAAGAGATGCACTGAGAAATATGAATGCGTCTGCGTATATCCTAAGAATGGTGGATAATGACCTCCACCAAAGAGTGCTGCAGTTCGAAATTGGCAGAGGCTGGAAGAAGTACTCGATAACCACTGGTGTACTACAGGACTCGGACGTGGGACTGCTCTTATGCAACATCATGTACGATGGACGTCTAAGGTTGTAAATTCCAAATGGAACAGAAATCATAGGATAGGATGAACTGGAGTTAAATGCAAACGAGACCATTGCATCTGTCAAGGAATGGCTGGAATCAAAGATTCTTAACTTAACTTATATCCTTTCACCCCTCGGGGGGCATAGGGCGTCAACCACTCCTGCGCGCCATATTGTTCGGAGTTCTGCAACCCGTTTGAGCTGCCTCCAACTCAGTCCTAAAGAGCTCGATTCCTCCTCAACTGTTCTGCGCCACGTTTGCCTAGGGCGTCCCGCTATTCTGCCTGCCTGGGTGGGCGGATTCCACTGCATAGCGTATTTCGCAATGGAGTTGTCTTCGCGCCGTAGGGTGTGTCCAATCCATTGCCACTTTCTTCTTCGTATAGTAATGCTTATAGGTTCTTGGCCCGTTCTCACATAAAGTTGTTCGTTGGAGATGCGGTTCGGCCAAAAAATTCTCAAGATGATTCTTAAGCATTTGTTTACAAAGACTTGCAGCTTGCGTGTGTTAATGGTGTCCACCTTCCAGGTACTGCACCCATAAAGCAGCACTGATTCTACGTTGGAGCGGAACAGTCGTAGCTTGGTTCTTAAGCTAATAACATTGCTTCTCCAGATTTTGGACAGCATTCCGAACGCAGCTTTAGCCTTCCCGATTCTGCTGCACCCATCCAGTTCGGTGCCACCGCGATTAGCCGAAACGACACTTCCTAAATATAGAAAGATATCAACTTTCTCGACTTGCTTTCCGGCAATGTTAAGTTGAGCGCGGGTATTGGAAGTACTCAGGGCGTTTGTTTTGGCTGTGTTTACTTTTAGCCCCATTTGTTTGCCTCAGATTCCAGATTTTGGGCCATCAAATGAAGATCCATTATCCGATGTGAAAGTAGACAAACATCGTCAGCGTAATCTAGGTGTTTAAGGTAAGATGTCATCGTCCAACGAATTCCATAATTAGCTTCCGTCAATGCTGCATGGAGTACATCGCTGATAACCACCAAGAACAATAGTGGGGATAGTATGCACCCTTGACGTACTCCACTTTGGACTTCAAAATCCTCCGACACCTTACCATTGTGCGCGACGTGGCACTTGCCGCCCTCGTATGTAGCCTTGATAATAGCTATACGATTTTCTGGGATGCCTCTCCTGCGCAAGACCAACCAGATAACATCTCGATTCAAGCTGTCGAAAGCCTTCTCGAAGTCGATAAACAGTAAATGTAGCGGAGACCTATACTCAACGCATTGTTCGATTATGATCCGTAAGGTGTTTATGTGGTCGATGCAGGAGGAACCAGCGCGAAAGCCTGCCTGTTCGACATCGGGAGTTGAATCTAAATGTTCTTTAATTCGTTCTAGAATTATTTTAGCTATTATTTTTGCCAAGGCTGGAAGAACGCATATACCTCTCCAGTTACCGCACTCCATCAAGTTTCCCTTCTTTGGAAGCTTAATGATCATCCCCTTTTTCCACTCCTGTGGAAATTGTTCACTATCCCAAGCTCGTATTAGCGGATGCACCAAATCTGCCGATGTATTCGGCGCCGCTTGAAATAGCTCGGCAGGGATGCCATCAATACCTACCGCCTTGTTCTTCTTGAGGGACTTGATTGCTGTTATTATTTCAGTTTTACTGGGAGGTACGGTGCGAATTCGGGAATTTGTTGCTTCGAACTGCTCATTCGAATTCGAGATCATACCGCCATAGTCTAAGTGATTTAGCACTTTAGCAAAATGTTCTCTCCATCTAGTGAGCTGATCCTCATCCGAAATCAGAAGGTTACCGTCTAGACTCTTCACTCGATGTTGTTTGGAGTTTCGACATCGTGATGTTGTAAACAGTCCTACTGTCGCACCTACTCGTTGCTTCTTCAGCCCTTGAGGCCAGTGAATTGATATATTGACGTTTGTCACGTCTCACACTACGCTGCACTTCTTTCTTCTTCGCACGGTATTGGGCTCCAAGCTCGGTTCTCTCTACTGCTGAGGCCGCTGCAATCCGAGCCTTGATTGCTGTACGCTCATCAATCCGTCTCCAGGTGTCTGTAGAAAGCCATGCGGTGGTGTTTCTGCTTTTTCCCGACATACATGCGTGCCCCAGTCGCGAAAGCATTTTTCACAGCACTCCTGTGGTCATCCATGTTATTTTCCAGTATGCTGCTGATTGCTTCTGCTTCTAAGGCAAGATGGTCCCTGAACTGTTGGCGCACTTGGGGAACCTTGAGTATGTCGATATTAAGCCTGGTGATGTTAAGTAGGTTTGAGCGGTTGCTGTTGACGGATGCAGTACAAAGGCGTAAATAAGCTACCATAAGATGGTGATCTCGTTCTTGTCCGACGTCAGCTCCACGCCTGTTTCGGACGTCCAGGAGACTGATCGCAATGTGGTCGATCTGGTTGGATGTTCGTTGCCTATTAGTAGAGACCCAACTCCTTTTCATCCTCAGTCGCGTCTAGAGTCGGAGCATAACACTGTATGATGGTAATTTTTCTAACTCTACTCTGGAACCTAGCCGTCAATATCCGGTCCCTATGGGGTTTCCAGGATATGAGGCTACTACGTACTGCTGGAGTTAGCATGAGTCCTACACCGGAACTCCGTGCATTTCCAGCTGGTTTACCAGAGTAGAGCATCACAGTGCCTTTTGTTGGGGAATGTATTCCCCAGCATCGTGCCATCTTATCTCGCTCAGCCCTAAGATGTCGATTTTATATCGTGTGAATTCGCGCTCCAACTGGAGGAATCTGGCGTTACAAGGCCCTTCCTTGAGTGAGTCCAGGAGGGTCTTAACGTTCCAGAATCCGATCGTTATCCGTGTTCGATAGCCAAAGGTCGTCAACAAATTATCCGTCTTTATCCGAGGCGATTGTTTCCGTTTCGGAGCAATAGTTTGTTTTACGATTGCGGCTCGCTGGGCCACAGATCAATCGACACTTATCCGGTTTTTTGGTGCAGGAAGCTCGCCATTCGTCCTCTCCCGTTAGCAATTTTCGAAGAAATTCACAGATGACACCACGAGGAGGTGGGAGTAGGGCTCACTAACAGAGCTGCTAGGTTTTCGGCTGCAGTGGCTCCTTCTCGTTACTTAGCGGACCAGCACCTATCGGGAGATGCTGCCCCTACGAGGCCTTTGTTAGTCGTTTGCCATCCAAACGATTCTTGCACTGGCAGAATATAAAATGGAGCCAGTGCTTATTCGTTGCTACAGAATCAAAGAAAACCGAAAAAAACAGGGTGGAACATTGGGCCGTACCCTCAAAGAGACACATTAAATACCCCTAGCCAATATGAAAGGCATCGACCAACGCACTATCAAATGGATTTGCTCTACGCTTGGTAGCAGAACTATTTCTGCTAGGCTTGGTAAATTCTCATTTTCCATTAAAAGCACTAAAGGTTGTCAAGGAGGCGTTCTATTTCCTCTTCTTTGGTTAATTGTAGTTGACCAACTCCTAAACGACCTAAATAATGCTGATTATCCAACTCAAGGTTATGCAGACGACCTAGTCATAATAATAAGAGGTAAGCAAAAATCCATTATTAATGAAAGAATGCAAAATGCTCTATCGAAAATAAACTTTTTGTGTCAGACAGAAGGATTAAAAGTTAATTCATCAAAAACTGTCATCATTCCATTAACCAGGAGAAGAAATTTAAATCTCGAGACACACACTGAATGGTGTCCAACTTAATCTTTCCAGTGAAGCCAAATATCTAGCGGTAACTCTAGACCAGAAACTTACCTGAAGGCCACACCTAGATAAAACTAGGTCAAAGGCGACTAAGGCCATCTAGGGTTCTTCCATATTCTTTGGTAAAAATGGGGTCTCAAGCCCAAAATGATTCACTCGACCTATCTTACCGTCGTCATTCCCATAATAACCTATGCCTCACTAATACTCATATGGTGAGAAAAAATCGAACAGGTTCATGCTCGAACTACCATCCAAAGAGTACAAAGGCTCGCCTGCGTAGGTATTACAGGTGCGATGTGCACATGCCCGACAGCGGCACTGAAAGCCCTATTGGACCTCCCTTCTTTATACATACAAGTAAAGAAGACTGCTGCCACCAGCGTTCTGAAGCTTCATCTGGAAAGGAGTCTGATTTTACAGGGCATATGAAGATTCTGAACAAAATTCTGATGCTTACAGCAGTATGTGTATCTGATTTTATGCCCAGAAAAATAAACCTGAATCATCTCTTCAAAATCAACATTCCAAATCAAACCTATTGCGAAACTGGTACACCAATGGCTCACAAATGACAGATGGTGTGGGTGCTGGATTTTTGGTCCCAATTTTAGATCTGCTATACCATTAGGCCAAAATATCTCTATCTTCCAAGCACAGGTCTATGCTATAGAGCTATGCGTAAGAGAATGCATCAAAAGAGGCCTCCGAAGATCACACATAAGCATTCTAACAGACAAGTCCATCTCCTCGGCACATGCCCATCGCTAGCTACTCTCAGGAAGAAACTATTAGGTGAATACTTCTTTGAAGACCTAAGTGATCTGTCTAATATAGATTTATATTAAAATCTAACTTGTTTAGGTGAAATAACAGCTTACACTCACCACCTACACGGTGCAACAAGGTACTAAGGGTTCGATTGATTCAGTCACCCTATCTAGCCAAACCAATTACCCATAGTTCGACTACATAATAGTGGCTTGATCGTCTCAGTCACCTCGTTTTCTCTTATGCACCCCCAATACTTCCACGGTCCACCTAGGTATGAAGGGTTCAATTGAAACCAGTACCAGTCAGCCAGTACCCTCCTGAGTAAGGTTAAGATTCCCCAGTAACCAGTGATTCCTCTGGTCCTGACTCTACGTGGTATCACAATGGACACACGTGGTCTAAGTGTGTCCTGACCTTGTCAGGACAGCCACCTTACCTAATCTAACCCAATCTTCCATCAGACAGCCAAGCAGCTGTCAAATCCTTCAGCTTTGAGTCTAAATTAGTTTGAAACTGTCTCATTACTCTCAAGCAGCTTGTTGCACACAACACCGTCTCACTAACTTGGGTCCTTGACCACAAAGGCATCGCCGGCAATGAGACAGCTGATGAACTAGCCAGATCTGGCTCTGAACTCAAATTCATTGGTCCGGAACCTTTTTGTGGCCAAATCAAAATTGAGCTAGATCGTTGAGAACAACGCGAAAGCGCTCAGGCTGGGACGCACAAATAGGTCTAAGTAACGCACAGAGATTACATTAATCTCTCCAGTAAAAGATCGAAAGAAATACTAGCAATGAACAAACATAATGCAAGGTTCTTAACACTGACTTATTTACTGGGCCTTGCCTTCTCAAATACCACCTTAATAAAATTGGTATTATTCAATCTGACACTTGCAGACTATGTCTTGAGGACACTGAAACTGCTGAGCACATCACTTGTGAATGTCCTGCCATCGCTCGCAGCAGACAAAAAAATGTTCATAAAGGGTTTATCACTCCATCTGGTATAATCTTTTCCTCAGCCATATCTAGTATTTTCTGGATGTAAATAGAACCCGGATCATGCGGTGTTTAACTGCCCAAAAACGAGGACTGAAGGTAGAAATAAATAGTTCACTAGGCCCCCAAACCACAGTCGAAAGAGCATAAAGCATCCAAGTCGAGCCCAGACTGGCAGAAAACGAGAGCAAAGTGCTTAGCGCACAGAAGAAGGCGGCTGTGTAAAAACAAAAAAACCCACCCCGCAAAGTAATAGTTAGCCGAGATTAGGTCTGATGAGTAAGAATCTCATACTACCGTATAACCTGGAGTTCCGTGCCTTTGGAAGGTTTCCCCTTCGCTTACAAAAAAAAAAAACAAGTATTATACTTCATCTTATTTTTTATATAATTAACTCGCGCTAAAAAGGTTATGACTACCCTTTCTATGTACTTGTGCTGTTTTGATACATAGTGTGAGCTTAATGAGGTAAGGGTCAGAGTGAAAGAAAAAACCGATGCACGACAGAGTCTGGAAGAGCATCAAGCGCAATAATCTTGCTTTCAGCAGAGTGGTGAAGAGATTTGTTCCACTTATCGATGAGCTATGACATCAAGTCACCAGTGGAGCTGTTGCCACGAAAGCCATACTCAAGGAGCTTTCGCGCTTCAAGATATTTTATTAGCTGACGATTTATCAGCGTTGCCATGACCTTGGAAGAAGGGATGTAAATGCAATTCCTCGGTAGCTGCGGAGAGAAGAAGAATCGCCTTTTTTAGGTATGGGCGGACAAATGCAGTTTTCTACCTACTCGGGAAGATACCAGAAGAGTAGAATCTGCGCAAAAGCTTAATCAGTGGTTATGCCAGTGTAGAAGAACACCTCTGCAGAAAAATAAGAGGTATACTATTGCGCCAAGGGATGTGTAATCTTCAAGAGATACTAGTAGCCCGGGCTACTAGCATGCGTCTACTTACTAATCCACACCCTGCAAACTGTCTACCACTCTCCCCGCTGGTCTGCCGTTAGGTATTACTTCGGGGGGATGATAAGCAGTTCATGTTATGCTTCTTGTATTAGCTGCTTCTGTTACTTTTCTTAGCTTTTCTATTCTTCGCAGCACTTTTTAAAGGGTTGTTACGAAAGAACATATTGCCATCCAATTCTTTCGGACCGTAACATATTGTCGAGGAGTACCGACGGACCGGGCAGAGTAATTCTCCATGCCGTGAAGCATTTTTTTTTTTTTTTTTGTTTTTTTTTTTTTTTTTTTTTATGAAGGTGAAAATCTCGAAAGACACAGTGGGGTTAGAAACCCAAAGTAGTGTGGGACTCTAACCGCACTAAGAACACCTCCTTGATCATGACCAATCAACTAGTGATCGACAAAGATTTTATTTTCAACGTTAAGTCGGGTTAGAGAAGGTATTATAATTTAAATACCGGCTCTCGTAATTGTCAAAAAAGCTCATGGGGCTTGGTTCTTCTTAACCTACGAATATTATTTCGTACATTTAAAACATCGTCTATCTTAGGATTGATATGCATCTGCAAACGCTCATTGTGACGCATTGCGCCCTTTTTATTTGTATCTGCTACGAGGTCGATCTGCAAATCTCGATGCAAGTCACTATTTCTAATGTACCATGGGGCATTCACTATTCCCCGAAGGACCTTATTTTGAAATTTTTACAACATTTGAACATTTGTTTGCTTTGTGCAATCCCATAATTGGATACCATATGTCCAAACGGGTTTTAATATCTGATTGTATAATAGGATTTCATTCTCAATGGACAGTTCTGACTTATATCCTAACAACCAATAAAGTTTTCTATATCTAATATTTAGATCTTCTACTTTCTTTTTCACATGTTCCTTCTATTTTAGTTTAGCATCCAGATTCATACCGAGATACTTAGCTGTGTTAGAGTAGGGAACTACTTGATTATTTATAACCATGGGAAGATTCGTTATTTTTTTATTTGTAAAATTGATATGGATGGACTTTGACTCGTTAAGTTTAATTTGCCATCGCTGCGTCCAATCACATATCTCGTTAATTGAGTTTTGTAGTTTTTCTGTAGCTTTAGCCACACATCCATCTGTTGGTAGAAGAGCAGTGTCGTCTGCAAATGTGGCTATCATGGTATCACTCGCATGCGGTATATCACTCGTATATAATAAATACACGGTGGGCCCTAGAACACTTCCCTGTGGAACACCTGCTTGTATTTCTTTAAGTTCAGAATACGCTGAGCCATAACGAACTCTAAAGAATCTATTACCTATATAAGATTTAAGGATCTCATAGTACTGTCTAGGTAGATCCCTATGAAGTTTATACTCTAAACCCTTATGCCAAACCTTATCAAAAGCCTGTGCAACGTCTAAGAATATTGCAGAACAAATTTGTTTTTCTTCCAGTGCCTTTTCTATAACATTAGTTATACGATGCACCTGGTCTCTCGTCGAGTGTTTATACCTAAACCCGAATTGATGGGTAGGGATAAGCTTTCTTTGCTCTATAATTGGGTCTAACCTTTTAAGAAGGAGTTTCTCGAAAAGTTTTGAAAATAACGGTAAAAGTAAGATTGCCCTATATAAGGTAACCTTTGATAAAGGCTTACCTTGTTTAGGAATAACAATAACTTCTGGTATCTTCCAGTGATGTGGGACATACCTTTGTTTAAAGCAAGCATTAATTATAAGCTTGAGTTTCAACAATGCCGTTGAAGGAAGTTCCTTCAAGATTTGAGCAGTTATAAGATCATAACCTGGCGATTTTCTATTATTTAGTTTATGAATACATGTCTCGATCTCTCTTAACGAAACACAAGGAATTTCCTTTTCGTCTACTCTGTTATAGAAATCAAGATCTTCATTTGCTACCCTAGGTGGAAACGGTTTGAAAACATTTGAAAGGCGCTGAGAAAAGAGTTTAACCTTTTGCTTTGGATCGCCGATCCATTTCCCATTAGATGTTTTCAACGGGGATCTTGCGCTTGAGGTCTCTTTAAACGTTTAGCAGCCTTCCAAAGGGAGTAGTCTGTGACTTTATCAGCCGTGAGATTACAAAGGTATTTAGCTAGAGAATCATTTTTGAATTCAGTAATGGTTTTTTTAAGCCTATTATTGAGTCTATTAAAAATGGTTTTATCGCCAGGATATCTTGTCGTTTGCCATTTTCTACGAGCTCTTCTCTTTTCAAGTATAAGTTGCTTGATTTCTGTGGGGTATTTCACCGAAGCCTGTTTTTTTTGTTGATAAGTCGGTGTACTATCTTCTGCTGCCTGTTGCACATCGACAATGAATTGTTCTGTTTCAATGTCAATATGTTTTGTTGTGACTAGTGGGGACCTAAGGTTAATGAAACCTTCGAGAAGTTCTCTGAATTTACACCAGTTCGTTATTTTGTTTGTTAGTCGTGGGTTTTTTATCTGTTCTATCGATAAACCATTGACTGTTAGGATTACAGGTGTATGATCCGATGACAGATCATCACTGCTTTTAACTTTAACTTCTTTTCTATTAATACCTTTCGCTATGAAGAAGTCGATAACGTCTGGTATTTTCGTTAGGTCAGATGGCCAATAAGTTGGTGATCCAGTCGAAATAAATTCACAGTTAAAATTTCGCCCTGATTTGTAGAGCTTCCTGCCTTTTGTTGTTATTAGTCTTGACCCCCAATATGTATGTTTTGCATTAAAATCACCACCGATGATGAAGTTGTTACCTAACATTTGGAAGAGATCAATTAGGTCTTCCTCTGTAGGCGAGTGCTTGGGTGGGCAGTATATCGCAGCTATTTTAAACTCCTTGCCTTTAGTTTCTATGTTTATTGTCGCTACTTGCATTGTTTGTTTTGCTATTTTTGGTAATTCGTAGTGATCCAAGGTACTTTTCACAATCACAGCACTCCCTCCCCTGGCACTGTCAGCTGGATGAGGAGAGTGAAAACAAAGATACCCAGGAATTCTAATCTTAGTTCCCTGTTTGAAATGAGTTTCAGAAATCACATAGAAAAACCTGAAATTCAGGGATGTGTTGGAGTAAACCATTTGCATTCCACGTTGCGACATTTAGATTATTTTTAATCATTAATATTTTGTTGTTTTTTTTCCTGCTACTTTGCTTAGCAGTTTAATAATTTTATCCTGATTATCCAATCTTTGGATAATAGTAATAAGCATTTCCTTTACCGATATTTCCTCTTCCTTTCGTGTATTTTTCACAATTTGGGAATACGATTTACTTTCTACAGTTGGTATGTACTTTTTAGCAACAATTGGCACTTTGTCTAGTTTCTTGTTTTCAGCGTTTACTTGTTGCTTGCTTTTATTATTGGATGCATTTCGTTGGTTGATTTTAGTAGCTTTACTTTTCCTTTCTTGGTATTCTTTTGCCATCGGACAACCCCTATAATTTGCTGGGTGATCACCATGACAGTTGATGCATTTTGCTTTCTCGTCCTTCTTAAGAGGACAATTATTTGTGGGATGTTTTCCTTCGCATTTAACGCAAGCAAAATCTCTTTTACAATAAGTTTGCGTATGCCCGAAAGCTTGGCATCGTTTGCATTGGGGTATTGAGTTTGAATTCTTTCGAAGTGGCTCGATCTTAACAACAATACCCATTATTGATTTTATGTTATATATCTATTCGACTTCTTCTTGATTATGAAAAGAGAGCATAAAAAGTGATAATTTTCTGTTTCTTGTCATTGGTTGTCCATCGCTACCTTGTGTGGTTTCTTTTTTAATTAGGTTTTTGGCTTCCAAAATCCTAAATTTTTTATTACTCAAGTCTTCGACGATATCGTGTTCATCACACGAGAAGTGAAGACCTCTGGCTACTACTCTAACTGGTCTAGTAGCTTTATTTTCATATGAGTGCCACTGGAACTTTGTTTTTGTCAATTCTTCAGTGATTTCTCTATATGTGTCACTGTAATCGACATTTATTTTCCATTTATTGTTATTATAGGATGTGAATTTACAAGCCTGTTTCGTTTTTTGTTCTATTACTTTTTTTAACTCACCAAATCTGTCCACTCCCGAGATCATTATTGATGGTGGTAATAGCTGTTTTTTCAAACCAGTGGTTAACTTTCCAAGCCTTTTATCACTTGTCTTACCTTGTAAATTTGCTTGTTAAGCATCCTGTCTTCTTGCAGATAATTCAGGACTGTCTTCTGCCTTGCGCTTTTTCGTAGGCCTTTTGTTTTTCTTTAGATGGCTGTCTGTTTCCAGTGCGAGCTCCTCTTCATCTGTGAGGTATTCCTTTTCTGTATTTTGCTGGGCAGGTTGGGCCGGACAATTGTTAGAGCAGTCCAGAATGGTGACCCTTTTTACCAGCTTTTGGTTTTGCAAACTTGCAACTATTATTTCAAGATTTGTCCTTGCTTCAAGTTCAGCTTGCCATTCATTGTAATAGTTGTTTGTTTTTGTTTTCGCTTGTGAATCTGTTTTAGGTTCACTTTCAATTATATTGGTTTCAGTTCCAGATTTCTGTTTTTGTATTTTCGGAATACTTACAATTGTAGCGCTAACTTCGGCTCTAAGGCTTTTTGGCGCTATCATTTTTGGTGGAGTTCTCGGCTTGAGTGAACTCCTTCTTGAGTTTTGTTTGTGTAGCAATAAATGGTCCCCCCCAGAATCCATGGGACCGACCTCCAAGGAGGGTGGATTTTCCAGTTTACATGGTCTGCCACCTGGGGTATTTATATCATTTGTTTTGTTCATTGCCATATTTGTTGTAACCGTAATAGTTTTATTGGGTACTACAGTAATTTCTACACACAAACCCCCTGCCAGGATGACCGGGTCATTTGTTTTTTTATTTCCAAGTTTTGCGAAGTTTTCATCTCCGCTTTGTGGATTTTAGTCGCCTCTTACGACAGGCATGCCTACCTCGGATATATTCTAACCCCTATCCAAAGGGGGCCGTGAATCATGTGCAATAAAATACTGCATGATCCGTATCTTCATCTTCATCTAAACATTCTGGGCAGGATGGTGGGCTGTCGTGTCTATAATAAATCGGTGGGGATATTTGCGGTAACCGCCGTGACCCAACAGGAACTGCGTAAGATAATAGTTGCAGCCTCCATGCTTTCGACTTAACGAGTCTTGGATTGTCATCGTCGCTTGGTAGAGTCCAAGATGATGAATGCTGTCATAAGCGTCTTTAAAGTCTATGAAAAGGTGGTGAGTTTCGACTTGATATTCGTTGGTCTTTTCCAGGATTTACTTCAGTGTAAAAATTTGATCTATTGACGATCTGCCGTGCCGAAAGTCACACTGATACATGTCGATTAGTGTGTTACAGGAAGGTCTTAGACGTTCACACAGTACGTTGGATATGATCTTATATGCGACATTTAGCAGGGATATGCCACGATAGTTCTTACAAGACATAGAATCGCCTTTTTTGAAGATGGGGCATATAGAGCTGATACTCCAGTCGTCGGGCATGCTTTCCTCTATCTATACTTGGCACCCTACCGAGATATCGTCTCCATATTTAAAAAGTTCAGCTGGGAGGCCATCAGAGCCAACGGCTTTGTTGTTTTTTAGTTTTCTGATGGCTTCGCTAACTTCTTCAATACTGGGTGGTGGTATTGGTTCATCATTGACTGGAAGCGGGTTCTCTTCTTGCCCTATCACTTTCTTTGTTTGCTGCCCGTTAAGCAACTGCTGTGTTCCGGGTTTGAGCCAGCTGCCAGAAATGCCGGATGTTGTTGCGCTCACGAGAGTTTTCGACTCGGCTGTGTGGTTCCTTTTATTTTCACGCAGAATTTTCTTCTCTTCTTTAGGTGAAATCTATAGAGAGTAGAATTATTCGGGACCGCTCCCTGCATTTACGGTGCTTTTTTGGTAATGCAATTAACATGCGTTTTGAATTGCAGTTTGTTGTCCAGCATTACCATTAGGTATTGAACCGCCTCTTTCTGACTATCTAATAAACGACCAGTTCGCAGTGTTGAATATGTTTCTAACGTCCAGCGTTATTACTGTATCAATACTCCTTTGTGCCGGAGAGCCATCGTCTTCCTTCAATTGCACCATTTTGATATCGACTACAGCTCTTATGGCATCAACAGTAGATCGCACTCTTCTGAAGCCCGAATTGTTGCTCTGAGAAGGTTTCTTTCTCTTCTACTACTGTGAGTAATCTATTATAGATTATCTTCTCGAGGATCTTTTCTATGATGTCCAATAGGTATAATGGGCGAAAGGACGATGATTCTCCTGGAGGCATCTTTCCTTTTGATAGCAGAACCAAATACTGTGTTTCCCATTTTTTGGGAAAGGCTCCTTCTTCGATGCATTGCATTGTTGCTATGAAGAAGTCTGCTCTTTTCTTTTCAAGCAGTTCGAATCGTTTGCCCGATCCTAATGAAAGATCTTCCTGAACTGCGCCAACTACAGAGGTATAAGTCTTCTCAACATCGCATATAAAATTCTGCCTGCTGTGTTAGGTGAACGCTTAAAACCGACAAACATTAACCTGATAGGTCTTTGTCATTGTGGTTTCAGGCCCAGAAAGTCCACCATTGACCAAATATTCACACTACGATAGATATTGGAAAAAACCTATGAATATCAAATGGATACGCATCACCTCTTCATCGATTTCAAAGTTGCCTATGATAGCGTTTATAGAAATGAGTTATACAGAGCCATGCCTAGTCCCGGCATCCCTGCCAAGCAAAATCGGATGAGGATGCTCTTGGCTATTTTGAGAAAAATTTTTTTCGAGGTATCTTTGGTCCCGTCTGCAAAGATGGCGAGTGGAGGAGAAGGTACAACGCCGGACTATATGGCCTTTACAAGGATATCGACTCAGTCAAAAGAGTTGAGATATAGCGATTAAAATGGCTGAGTCATGTAGAGCGGATGGATCCTAACGTTCCAGCTCGGAAAATCTTCAAATCAACTCCCTCTGGACGGCGCAGTGGAAGACAACCTGGCGGTAGGTGGTGCAAGCAAGTGGAAGGGGACCTCAACCAACTTGGCGTGCGCAACTGGAGGCAGCTGGCTTGTAACCGGGCTGGCTGGAGAGGTTTGTTGGTTGAGGCCCTGGTCCACCCTGGACTATATCGCCTCCTAAGTAAGTAAGTAAGTAATCAGCTTAGGGCATTGTTGTTTGTTGCTATGTCCTGTATCCCCTTGTGTACGGTTTCTGGCAATGTGTTTCAGCTCTCCCCAACTTTTTCCCAACTGCCGTGCCTCCTTCTCGACTTTTGTGCGCCATGCTCTCCTCGGACCGCCAGGTCTTCTGCCATCCTGAGTTAAAGGGTTCCATTGCATAGCACGCTTCGCTATGGAACTGTCACCTTTTCGAAACATGTGATCAATCCACTGCCACTTCCGTCGTTGTATGGTTGTGCTTATTGGTTCCTCACCCGTTCTATCTTAGGGAGTCTAGGGCATTCGGTTGAACATGACTCATTTTATGAAATTTTGTTCCTTAGAACCTTGCCGTTTTGGAATCATAAAAGCCCATAGAAAATGTCAGAAAATGAGCAATCAATTCGATTTGAATTAGTTTTTAGATGTCTATTGTTATGTATTTTTATTATTATTGCTAATAAGCAATTTTGAAAATTATGTTTAGAGTCCCATTACCGGTACCTGCGTTGGTATACGAAACCTATGCGGACGAAACAGGATTTACAATGCCGGAAAAGATTGCATTAAGAAATGCGTGGGCGCTGATAGGCCCTGATCAAGATTACTACGCACACCAGCTTCAATTAAAGTAAGACATCACCTGTGATTAATTAGTTTACCTACAAACCTTTTTTTTTTTGCAGTTTCTTTTCAGAAAATGAAAATTTGCTGGACAAATTTCGGGCCCCAAACGGGGATTTCAGAATGCGTGTGCTGCATACACATCCGTATTCGATATTTAACAAAGTGGAATCTATGATTTTTGAGGGTTTGGATGGACTGAATGAAATTCATGCGGTCATTTCACCAGTCGTAGCACAACATTATGAAAAGGACATTAATCTTGAACAAATTAAGGTATGCACCTAGTATTGTGAAGTAGAAGAATTAAATATTTATTTGTTTGCTCTTCGGTTCCAGATGATGACTAATGCGTTTGGTAGTTATTTGAAAGAAGTCTTACATAGAGTGTTGTCTCCAACTTTGGAAAGGTCAATCAATAAAATTTGTCAATTAATAGTGAACTCTCATCTGCATCGGTAAAATATGAAATCGTAAAAGTCTTTTCATTTCATCACGTTCCAGTAAGAGAGCTTGGAAAATGACCAGGACTAGGTAGTAGTCCTTACATAGGACAACAGTCTATGAACAAAGTCATTCGTTTGCGAAAGCACACACAAAGATATACGCATTCCTGATACCAGTATACAATGGTTGTGTGAAGTGAGTAAAGGTTTACGCGCTAGGCTTCCACTTATACTTAAGGTCCATTCACAGCTCAGCGAACTGTGAATGCCCTTGGCAATTTTATTATTCCAAAGGAACGGAGCTTAATTTATCCATTGATTAATATATAAAAAGTTGAATTGTAATTAGTTTCTGCGAAGAAATTAACAATTCGCCGATTTTTCCGCACTTTTATTCACATTCCACACATGTAGGACGCAATCCACATTCCCGCGACCAAAACATTCGCGAGAGTTTAACCTCACAATTCGTTTGGTTTGTTCTTGGTGGGTAAGATCGTTGTTGAATTTATCAAAAGAATGTAGGATATTACCTTTTGAATGAAAGCTACGCTATGTATTTATGCATTTTTCACGTTTAGGCAATTAGTTATAAAATTAATAACAACTCAAATTCGCGGATTGCCGCGACCACAAAGAAAACAACTGTGAATAAAATGTAAAAATTTGCGAATATTCGCTCATTCGCATTCGCAGGTCGCTGAGCTGTGAATCGACCTTAAGGTCCATTCACAGCTCGGCGAATTGCGAATGCCCAATCTGCGAACAAACAGTTTTTAGCACATTTATAAGCACGCCATGGGCAATTTTATTATTCCAAAAGAACGGAGCTTAATTTATCTATCGATTAATATATAAAAAGTTGAATTGTAATTAGTTTGTGCGAAGAAATTAACAATTCGCCGATTTTTCCGCGAATAAGCGAATGATTTCTGCGAACTGTCAACTTTTATTCACATTCCACACATGTAGGACGCAATCCACATTCCCGCGACTAAAACATTCGCGAGAGTTTAACCTCACAATTCTTTTGCTTTGTTCTTGGTGGGTAAGATCGTGTTTGAATTTATCGAAAGAATGTAGGATATTACCTTCTGAACGAAAGCTTCGCTATGTATTTATTTATTTTTACGTTTAGGCAATTAGTTATAAAATTAATGACAACTCAAATTCGCGGATTGCCGCGACCACAAAAAAAGCGGCTGTGAATGAAATGTCAAAATTTGCGAATATTCGCTCATTCGCATTCGCAGGTCGCTGAGCTGTGAATCGACCTTTAAGGTTAAACTTGTGAGCTTAAACTCTCGCAAATGTTTTGGTCGCGGGAATGTGGATTGCGTCCTACATGTGTGGAATGTGAATAAAAGTTGACAGTTCGCAGAAATCATTCGCTTATTTGCGGAAAAATCGGCGAATTGTTAATTTCTTCGCAGAAACTAATTACAATTCAACTTTTTATATATTAATCAATAGATAAATTAAGCTCCGTTCCTTTGGAATAATAAAATTGCCAAGGGCGTGCTTTTAAATGTGCTAAAAACTGTTTGTTCGCAGTTTGGGCATTCGCAGTTCGCTGGGCTGTGAATGGAACTTTAAAGGTCCATTCACAGCTCAGTGAACTGCGAATACCCAAACTGCGAACAAACCGTTTTTAACACATTTATAAGCACGCCATTGGCAATTTTAATATTCCAAAAGAAGGTAGCTTAATTTATCTATCGATTAATATATGAAAAGTTGAATTGTAATTAGTTTCTGCGAAGAAATTAACAATTCGCCAATTTTTCCGCGAATAAGCGAATGATTTCTGCGAACTGTCAACTTTTATTCACATTCCACACATGTAGGACGCAATCCACATTCCCGCGACCAAAACATTCGCAAGTTTAACCTCACAATTCTTTCGCTTTGTTCTTGGCGGGTAAGATGGTGGTTGAATTTATCGAATGAAGGTAGTATATTACCTTCTGAATGAAAGCTACGCTATGTATTTATGTATTTTTAACGTTTAGAAATTAGTTACAAAATGAATGACAACTGAAATTCACGGGTTGCCGCGACCAGATAGAAAAGCAGCTGGGAATGAAATGTCAAAATTGGCGAATATTCGCTGGTTCGCATTCGCAGGTCGCTGAGCTGTGAATGGACCTTAAAGTACTCAATTTAAAATATAAAATATGCGACCTGCTGCTACTGGTCTGCTGCTTGAACGTCGATGAGAGAAGAAGGACAGGTTAGGAAACGAGAAGTTGAATCCAAGATGTCGTCTGACGGATGACAGCTGGGTCGCGTTCCACGGTGGTGGTGCGTGGTGCGTTCGTTAAGTGCAGCGCTATTGTAGGGGAGATTTTCTTATCGGACTCGTCCGCTACATGGCTCCCCCTTGAGGAGCAAAGCCCAATGGTTGTTTGATTACCCTGCCAAACTTTGTTGTAAGAGTTGTGCTTTTAGCAGGCAATGGTCTGGGTGGAGTTATTGGTTCTGGTGCTGGAGTCGGCTTGTCCTCCCATGCTGAGTCGGCTATCCTGTAAGCCGGTTTGAGCCGCTGGATGGATACAAATACTTCCTTGTTTGGCATGGCGACTTTAAAGCAATGTGGTTGATGCTCGAGGGCTGGCCAAACGGTAGTGCATGCGATCATATGAAAACACAAGCGTTTTCACTCAGCTGAGGCCTACCAACTCCTACTCTCAACCTCCACGCGGTGACAGCCAGGTGCGGCAGCAGATGAGAGAGGGCGGGGAGGGTGTTCTCTTACTAGAGCACTTCTTCCTGTTCCATGCGGCAGCGGACGAATTCCCTAGTCAGCGGTGGCGTCTATAGTTCCAGTTAGGCTGAACTTAGTGAATACCTTGCGCGAGCTGCTTCGACGTATTCGGATCACAGGTCGGTAAGGAATTTCCAATGTTGGTCAGGACATCGGAATAGAGATGGTGGTGGAGGAGCCCTTAATGGGCCAACGGCAGCGCTCATACTCCCGTAGTGGGCTACTGGCACCGGTATACCTGCCCCCTCGTCCTAAGGGAATAATTAAGGAACTGGCCCAACAGGTTGGGGGTTGTGCCGTCGTGGTAACTGCCCTACCACGTAAAAAATCTATGGTTTCGAAACAACTAAAACCCTCGGATAAGGATGACCCAACTAATGACGACCCCAGCAAACGAAATAAGGACAACGACCTTCGGATCTATACGTGGAATGTTCTGTCCCTTTACAGACCACTTGCAGTCGAACAACTAGCAGAGGCCCTAGACTGCTATAAAGCAGATATTACCGCCATCTAGGAAGTGCGATGGAATAGGCCGGCCAAAAAGAGGATAAAAAACTGTGACATCTACTACGGTGACTGCTACAGAGGCAACAGGCAACGCTTATTCGGATGAGGATTTGTCATACGCGGCAGACTTAGGCAAGAAGTCTTAAGCTTCCGACACGTAAGCGAGCGTATTATGACTATCCGGATCAAGGCTAAATTCGCTAACATAAGCCTAATATGTGTTCATGCCCCCACGGAAGAAAAGGACCCTGCCACCAAAGAGTGTTTCTACGAACTGCTCGACAAGACATATGAGCAATGTCCTAAATACGACGTTAAAATTTGTATTGGGCGATTTTAGCGCCAAAATAGGAAAGGAGGACGTCTTTGGTAGGGCAGTCGGTAAGCATAGCCACCACGTCTGATAACGGACTAAGGCTAATTGATTTCGCTGTGGAGTGAAATGTCACCATAGCAAGCACATGGTTTCCTCATCTCGATATTCATAAGCAGACATGGCGGTCCAATGATCATGTCACGATCAACCAAATTGATCATATTGCGATCGACGCAAGGTATGCCTCCAGTATTCTGGATGTCCGGACTTTCCGAGCGGCCAACATAGACTCGGATCATTACCTTGTTGTAGCCAAGGTACGAATGCGGATATCCCAATCTGAGCAACAAAGAAGAATTACTGTGAGAAAATTTAACGTCGAAAAGCTACAATCGCAAGAGACCGCCAGACTCTTCGCTGAACGCGTATCCCGAAATCTCTCAATCACCACTTTGCCGCCAGCATCAAGTACCGAAGACCAGTGGCAACGCTGCCAACATGCCATCAGAAACGCCGCGACTGATGTGCTGGGTCTCGCTCGCCCACCACCGCGAAACCCCTGGTTTGACGAAGAATGCCGGCGAGTGCATGCAGCAAAACAAGAGGCATACAAAGCGGCGCTGCAAAGGAAGACGAAAGCTGCTCGTGAGCTCTACGAGCAAAAGAGACGGGAAGAACATCGGCTTCTCCAAAAGAAGAAGAAAGAGCATGAGAAGCGCGCGTTTGAGAATATCGAGAGTTTATACTCCAGGAACAATGTACGGAAGTTTTACCAAAAGGTAAATAGAACGTGTCAGAGAAGTAATACCCGTACAGAAACCTGTAGAGATGAAAATGGAAACGTCGTAGTAGAATCACAGTCGGTGCTGAGAATATGGAAAAACTACTTCTGCAGACTGTATAACGGCGACGAAGACCAACATCCCGCTGTCAGGCAGAATGAACCATTCAACATAGACGATGATAGTCAAAATTTCCGTCCACCTGACCAAAACGAAGTGAGGATAGCAATATCCAAGCTAAAATCCAACAAGGCTGCTGGACCTGACGGCTTACCGGCCGAACTTTTCAAGGCAGCTGGTGATGAATTGGTAGAGTGCATACACCAACTCATCTCTAAGATTTGGTCAGACGAGTGTATGCCTGATGAATGGAACCTCAGCATCGTTTGCCCGATCCACAAGAAAGGAGACCCCCTCAACTGCGCCAATTATAGAGGCATCAGTCTCCTCAACATCGCATACAAGATCTTTTCTGCGATATTGTGTGTACGCCTGAAACCTTTTATCAACAGCCTGATTGGACCCTATCAGTGCGGTTTCAGGCCAGGAAAGTCCACCATCGATCAAATCTTCACACTTCGGCAGATCCTGGAGAAAACCCAAGAATTCCAAATCGATACTCACCACCTCTTTATCGATTTCAAGGCCGCCTATGACAGCATCTATAGAGAAGAGCTTTATAGAGCCATGTCTAGTTTTGACATCCCTGCCAAACTTGTCCGTCTGTGCAGGCTGACGATGGAGAACGCTCGCTGCTCCATCAAGGTCGGTAATGACCTCACCGAGACCTTTGATGTCAAAAAAGGCTTTAGACAAGGTGACGCGCTGTCATGTGACTTCTTCAATATTATACTTGAACGGATTGTGCGGAACTCACAAGCCAACACCGGAGGCAAAATCTATTACAAGTCTGTACAACTGCTTGCATACGCCGACGATATAGAAATTATCGGAAGATCTCAGCGAGTTGTCACCGGTGCTTTTGCAAGCATTGAGGCGGAAGCGGCCAAAATGGGTTTGGCGATAAACGAGGGCAAAACCAAGTATATGCTGTCAACTAGAAGGGCAAACCAACACCGACGAATTGGACAAAACGTCACCGTGGGCAGCTATAACTTCGAGGTAGTAAGGGACTTTGTCTACCTTGGCTTTGCTATAAATTCTACAAACAAAATCAGTGCAGAAATCAATCGAAGAATAACTCTTGCCAATCGCTGTTTTTTTGGGCTTATAAGGCAATTCAACAGTAAAGCCCTATCTCGAACATCTAAGGAGATTCTGTATAAGACCCTAATCATCCCGGTCCTGCTTTACGGCGCTGAAACATGGACTTTATTAAAAGAGGATGAAGATATCCTTGGTCGCTTTGAGAGAAAAATTGTTCGTAAGATTTTCGGTCCCATTTGCGTTGACGGGTTTTGGAGGAGAAGATTCAATCACGAACTATCCGAGCTGTACAGCGACATCGACCTAGTCAAAAACTGCGTATTGGACGTCTGAGATGGCTAGGACATGTAGAGCGAATGGGCATTAACGCTCCGGCCCGCAGAGTCTTCGAATCTAACCCCGAGGGACGACGCAGTAGAGGGAATCATCGCCGTAGGTGGCGCGCACAAGTTCAAGGGAACCTCGACCAACTTGGAGTGCGCAACTGGAGGCAATTAGCTAAAGACCGAGCTAAATGGAGAGGCTTGTTAGTTGAGGCCCAGGTTCACCCCGAACTGTAGCGCCACCTAAGTAAGTAAGTAAGTTGACGCTCGAGCACCGTGTATGGCCCAGAGTAACCCGGTTATAGCGGACGCTGGACGTGATCGTTCCGAACGTAAACGTGTGATGTCGTGTTTAAGTCTCTGGGGATAAATATCGGTCTGGAATTACGGCTGGGGAATGTTGGCGCCGTTCGCTGTAGTGTCTCCCTCAACTCTTGCACAAAGTTTACCGGTTCGTTTGCAGTGGTAGATGTCTCGAAGAAATCGCCCGAAAGATATATGTTGGTACCGAAGACCAACTATGCGGGTGCGGTGCCAGATTCGTTGACCATTGAGCGCAATCCTAGGAGCACGGCGGGGAGTGCAGTAAGCCAATTCTCTGAAAGACATGCAGTTAGCGCTGTCTTTAGTGAGCGATGCCATCGCTCTACCACTCCGTTAGACTGTGGGTGATAAGCTGTAGTATGGATGCGTTTGCAGGCGAGTATTTGGTAGAAGCGTTGAAAGAGGGGGGATTCAAATTGCCGGCCTTGATCTGTGGTTAGGCGCAGAGGACAACCGAAACGAGCTATCCAGTTGAAGAGGAATGCATCGGCGACGGTAGTAGCAGTGATGTCAGCGACCCAGATGGCTTCCGGCCAGCGCGTAGCTCGATCAATGCATGTAACCAGGTAACTGAACCCATTTCAGGGCGGCAACGGACCGACGATATCTAGATGTACATGCACGAACCTCTCAGCCGCTGCAAATGTCCCCAATGGTGGGCTGGTGTATCTGTTCACTTTGCTTCGCTGGCAGTCGTGACAGCTGCATATCCAGTTGCCGATGTCCGCATTCATTAACGGCCAGAAGAAACGCTGGGCCATGGCTTTGCGGGAGGCTCTTATCCCTGGATGGCTGAGATTATGTACGGTTGCGAATGTGGTTCGTCTAAAGGCTTTGGGTATGAAAGGGCGGGCTTGTTCGGAGGACGTTCCACATGTCACTGCTGCTTCGGTTCCGGGAAGAACGAGATTAGTGAAAGAAAGTCTATGACTTACCACTTTCAGCTTCTCTAGCTCCTTGTCCACTCTTTGAGCCTTTGCTATGGCATCGTAGTCCATGGTTACAGGTTTATCTATAGCTGCGATACGGGAGAGCGCGTCAGCTGCGGCATTTTCAGATCCATCGATATGGCGGATATCTGTGGAGAATTGGGATATGTACTCCAAGTGTCGTTGTCGTCGTGGTGTTTCTGATGTTGAGGGTGGGTTGCGAAAGGCGAACGTCAGCGGCTTGTGGTCGGTGAATATAGCACATGACCGACCTTCGATAAAGCACCGATAGTGCTCGATTGCCTTCTTGATTGCCAACAGCTCGCGGAGGAAAGTGATGTGTTTCTGCTCCGCGGTGGATAGTGGCTTCGAGAAGAATCCGAGTGGTTCGGATTTCCCCCTGACTACCTGGAGAAGGACTGCGCCAACAGCTGTGTTTGAAGCGTCGGTTATCAGGCGTAGCTCTGAGTCTGGTAGAGGGTGGGCCAAGGATGTGACTTCTGCAAGGGCTTGGCGGCATCGAAGAAAAGCTGCATCAGCAGCTGGTGTCCAATTGGGTGGAGTGTTATACTTCTTCTTGGCTCCTTGTAGCATTTGACAGAGCGGTGCCTGGTCTCACGCGGCATGTGGCATACTTGACCTGAAGAAGTTCAGCGCTCCGAGGAAGCGCCGTAGCTCGCAGATGGTAGTTGGCTTGGGAAACACTGTTATTGTTTTGATGGTGTCCTGCGGTGGTCGAATACCTGTTCCATCAACATGATATCCTAAGAAGATAAGTGCCTGCTTGCCGAACTCACACTTCTCTTGGTTAAGAGTAATGCCATTATGTTCGAGGCGCTTGAACACTTCCTCCAAATGCTTTACATGTTCTGCCTGTGAGCTCGAAGCTATCAGCATGTCGTCTATATAGGCGAAAACATTGTCGATATCTGCAAATATAGAATCGACGAATCGTTGCTGGGTTTGGACCGCGTTGCGTAGACCGAAGGTCATGCGTGTAAATTCATATAACCCGAACGGCGTGATGATAGCAGTTTTAGGTACGTCTTCCAGCGCCATCGGAATTTGGTGATACGCGCGAGCCAGGTCAAGGCGACTAAAAATTGACTTACCCGGCAACATCAGTTGGAAATCCGTGAGGACCGGCAGTGGATAGCGAACGGGAAAGGTGACGGCATAGAGGCGTCGGTAGTCTCCGCATGGACGTATTTGACCATTATTTTTCGTGACGATGTGGAGAGGGCTGGCCCACGGGCTTCTTGATGGTCGGCAAATGCCTGCACCCACCATTCGCTGAAACTCGGCCTTGGCCGCCTTATAGTATTTAGGTGGTATGGGCTTTGCACGACATGAAACGGGTGCACCAGTAGTTTCCAAGGTATGTTGAACTGAATGCTGTGGCGTAGAGGGCTGAGCGGCAGGGTGATTATTTGATACCGCTGGAGCAGGTTTGCGTAAACGTCGTTGTGATGCAGGGCATTCAACGTGTCTTCATCGGACGATGTGAGGACTACCGAGGTACTTTTGTCGGAAAGCTAGTCCACAAGGCGGCAGCCGTGGATGTCCACAAGTAAGTGGAATATCTGGATGTAGAAGGCGCTTTCAACAATGTCAACACATCTGCGAAAGCAGAGGCACTATCAGACCTGAAGATCGACAGCTGACTTTGCGAATTGATTAATCTACTGCTTAATGGTCGGATTATCAACTTTAAGTTGGGTGGGACGTCTACTAGAAGGTCTGTCAGTAGAGGCACTCCGCGAGGTGGTGTTTTATTCCCCCTTTTGTGGAATTTGGTGATCAATGAACTATTGCCAATCATGGAAGGCCAGGGATGCACGGCGATCGCTTATGCAGATTATTTTGCTTTGGCCGTCTCTGGAAAGCACCTAAATACTCTGAAAGAACTTTTACAAAACGCTTTAAACAAGCGCACTAAATGAGTGGTTCGGTGTGGATTCGGTGTAAACCCCGCAAAACTGAAGTACTACTCTTCTCCAGGAAATGTAAAATTCCGTTAGTCGACCCTCCTTCTCTCAATAGTACGTATATCAGCTTAATTTTCTCGGACAGAGCAAATTACTTGGGTCTTATCCTGGATAAGAAATTAAGCTGGAAACCTAATATTCAAGAAAGAGTAAAGAAAGCTACCGTAGCACTTTTCTCTTGCAAAAAGCTATCGGGAATAAATGGGGTTTACAACCTCGAATCACTCACTGGCTCTACATCTCAGTCATTAGACCGATACTAACATACGGGGTGATTGTCTGGTGGACTGCCTTAGAAAAAGTTATAAATTGCGATTATCTAAGTAAGGTCGAGCGTACAGCTTGTCTGTGTATAAGCGGAGCACTACGTGCAACTCCCTCTGCGGCACTCGACATTTTATGTCATCTGATACCCCTCGATATTTTTAGCAGGCAAATTGCAGCTAATGCAGCCGTTTGCCTTGAAGCTACCCAACAGTGGTCATGAAAAGAATTTGGCCACGCTTCCATTCTAAATAAATTCAAAATCTCTCCCGAAAACACAGACTACACCATCCGACGTCTAAATTTTGATAAGAACTTCCTCGTCACCATCCCTTCTAGATCACTCTGGGAGGGTGCTGTATTTTTAGAATTTTTTTCTACACTGACGGTCCAAAGACGGACTTTGTACAGGTGTTTTCTCTGACAGGCTTAATCTTAAGCTCTCCTTCCGTCTTCCAAATCATTGTAGCATGTTCCAGGCGGACATAATGGCGATTAAAGGAGTCTTATCTTGGCTTAAGAAACACGTGATATTTGCTAGAGATATCCACATCTTTTCAGACAGCCAATTTAGCAATCAATCAATCAATCGCTGGAATCGACTGGAATGATGGCTGAGCAGTTAAATATTCCACTGTGTTGGGTGCCGGGGCATAGGGTCATTCCAGGGATTGTAAGGCCGATGAACTCGCCAGAATAGAAACAACTATACCCATCCTGCCAGATAAAGGTACCTTAGGTATACAAATCGCTACGCGCCGCCTTAAATTTAAGCTGGATGTTGTCGAGAGTACAAATCTTAGGTGGACAAGTGGATCAACATGTCTAGCGCCAAAACAGATTTGGCCGAAGCTGGATCTAAAACGTTCTAAGAATTTGATTTTTCTCAACAGATTGCATATCGGCGCCATAACGCTATGTCATCACTCGACACTGTCTAATAGGCAAGCATGCTACAAGGCTAGGTTTTTTTGCGAACAATTTTTGTAGAACCTACATGTACGAATAAGCGAAAGAAACTATTCCTCACCTTCTTTGTTTCTGCCCAGCTCTCTCCCGTAGAAGGAAGCTTCACTTAGGAGCCACCTATTACAGCGATTAAGGTGACCTGATAGATATTGATATTAAGAGCATCCTACGCTTCATAAGAAGCTCAAAATGGTTTTAGCGAGTAAGTAGGAGATTTTCTCCCATGATCCACGTGGTATCACAATGGACGTATTATTGGTTCAACCACTTCAACCTAACCTAACCTTACCTATGATACCAGTACACAAACATCGTCAGCGTATGCTTATATGTGAAATCCCATATATTGCTTTTCTGCGAGAAGTAAATCGACAATGTAGCACCAGAGTAAGGGCGAAAGAACTCCGACTTGGGGCAGTCTCTCCTAACCTCAAGTGTTACTTTATCACCCTATTTACTCTCAGCAGTAAGCAGCCTACGGGCTAACATGAAATAGATACATCTCACGATAGTTTCATCTACTCCATATCTTACTTACTTTTGTGATTAACTTTTGAGCATTATCTAGTTGATACTCAATAAGCTGCCAAAACATAAGTTCGTGCTCGATAATTGCAATGTTTACGACTTAATGTACTTCCATTGTAAGGCAATCTTCTCCCCAGTGCAATATGTTTTCTTAAAAAGGTAGATCTACTTAACAGAATTTCTCGAGCACTGCGTGTATTAGGAGATGGTATAGAAATTGATGTTATTATCACCAATTATAGCAAAGTTTTCGATTAGATCTTTTGTCAAATAATTTACCTAAAACTCAAATCCCTCGGTTTTTCGCCATCTTTTATTTCCTAGAATAGGTCATAATTAGAGAAACGCCAGTACAGAGTCCTCTTCAGATGTTCATTGTCTTACCCCATTAATGGCACTTTCTGAGTTCCCTAAGCCTGTCATCTTTGACCACTGATCTTTGTCTTAACAATAAACGATGTTGGTCTCATCTTAAAGGATTCTATTAGGCGGAGGTAGAAAAAATCTTTGAGATCTGTCTCACTGCAAAGCGATCTGTACTGGTTCTGCATATGATGGAAATATATTTTCCTAGAGCTCAATATCAGTAAATGTAAGTCTTTAACCTTTTATCGAAATAGTCCTCCTCCTTCCCCTAGGACCTATAACTTCCATAACAAACCCGTTCGTTCAGTCAATTTCATCTGCGATCTAGATATTATATGCGACATAGAGCCCAACTTCCGTTCACACACATCAATAGAGCCAACTCTACCATTGATTTTATCAAACGCTGATGGAAAGAATTCTCGATTCCCTATGTCACTAAGTACCCCGTTTGGCGGATTCTTGGCGGCAGCAGATGAGAGAGGGGGGAAGAGTGTTTTCTCACTAGAGCACTTCTTCCTTTTCCAGGCGGCAGCGGAAGAATTCCCCAGACGGAGTCAACGGTGGCGTCTATAGTTCCACTTAGGTTGAACTTAGTGAATACCTTGCGCGAGCTGCTTCGACGTATTCGGATCACAGGTCGGTAACGAATTTCCAATGTTGGTCAGGACATTGGAATAGAGATGGTGGCGGAGGAGCCCTTAATGGGCCAACGGCAGCGCTCATACTCTCGTAGTGGACTACTGGCACCGGTATACCTGCCCCCTCGTCCTAGGGGAATAATTAAGGAACTGGCCCTCCAGGTTGGGGGTTGTGCTGCCGGGGTAACTTCCCTACCATGTAAAAAATCCATGATTCCGAAACAACCAAAAGCCTCGGATAAGGATGACTCAACTAATGACGACCCCAGCAAACGAAATAAGGACAACGACCTTCGGATCCGTACATTACAGACCACGTGCAGCCAAACAACTAGCAGAGGCCCTAGACTGCTATAAAGCAGATATTACCGCCATCCAGGAAGTGCGATGGGATGGGCCGGGCAAAAAGAGGATGGAAAACTGTGACATCTACTACGGTGATTGCTACAGAGGCAACAGGCAACGCTTATTCGGATGCGGATTTGTCATACGCGGCAGACTTAGGCAAGAAGTCTTAAGCTTCCGACACTTGAGGCCTAATACGTGTTCATGCCCCCCCGGAAGAAAAGGACCCTGCCACCAAAGAGTGTTTCTACGAGCTTCTCGACAAGACATACGAGCAATGTCCTAGACTCAAGCAAGAGACCGCTAGACTCTTCGCTGAACGCGTATCCCGAAATCACACAATCATCCCTATGCCGACAGCATCAAATGCCAAAGACCAGTGGCAACGCTGCCAACATGCCATCAGAAACGCCGCGACTGATGTGCTGGGTCTCGCTCGCCCACCACCGCGAAACCCCTGGTTTGACGAAGAATGCCGGCGAGTGCATGCAGCAAAACAAGAGGCATACAAAGCGGCGATGCAAAGGAAGACGCGAGCTGTTCGTGAGCTCTACGAGCAAAGGAGACGGGAAGAACATCGGCTTCTCCAAAAGAAGAAGAGAGAGTTATACTCCAGGAACAATGTACGGAAGTTTTACCAAAAGGTAAAAAAGAACGTGTCAGAGGAGCAATACCCGTACAGAAACCTGTAGAGATGAAAATGGAAACCTCGTAGTAGAATCACAGTCGGTGCTGAGAATATGGAAAAACTACTTCTGTAGACTGTATTGTTGTAATTCTGGGGGGCGCTATGCTGCTGCTAGCCTTCGAAGATCGCCGGAAAAGTTGGACTTGACTGCTCGACTGCTTGGGAAAAAGCGCGGTCGCCAATATCCAAGAGCAACGGGAAGGAAATGCAAAAAAAAATAAACGAATTAGGTTGGTTCCCGAGAGGGTTTTAAAATTTTATTTAAAAGAGAAATATTTTTTTTTTAACAATTAATTCGGTATGTCGAAGAGAAAAACTCGAAAAACTCGGTACTTCCTCGATGCAGCGGCTTTTTATATCCCAACTCCTGCTTCCAGTTAATTTCCACTCCCCATCTGTCGAACATTGGAAGCTTCGACTTTGGCGCCATTTTCGAACTGTCACCAACTTTTTCTTCCACGCATACTTTTCGAACTCTTTCTCGGCGTTCAGCGGCGAAGGCTGGATACAACATTGGAAACTTCGACATATATTTTTCGAACTCTTCCTCTGTGTTCAGCGGCGACGAAGATCAACATCCCGCTTTCAGGCAGAATGAACCATTCAACATAGACGATGATAGTCAAAATTTCCGTCCACCTGACCAAAACGAAGTGAGGATAGCAATATCCAAGCTAAAATCCAACAAGGCTGCTGGACCTGACGGCTTACCGGCCGAACTTTTCAAGACAGCTTTGGATGAATTTGTAGAGTGCATACACCAACTCATTTCTAATATATGGTCAGACGAGTGTATGCCTGATGAATGGAATCTCAGCATCGTTTGCCCGATCCACAAGAAAGGAGACCCCCTCAACTGCGCCAATTATAGAGGCATCAGTCTCCTTAACATCGCATACAAGATCTTTTCTGCGATATTGTGTGAACGCCTGAAACCTTTTATCAACAGTCTGATTGGACCCTATCAGTCGCGGTTTCAGGCCAGGAAAGTCCACCATCGATCAAATCTTCACACTTCGGCAGATCCTGGAGAAAACCCAAGAATTCCAAATCGATACTCACCACCTCTTTATCGATTTCAAGGCCGCCTATGACAGCATCTATAGAGAAGAGCTTTATAGAGCCATGTCTAGTTTTGACATCCCTGCCAAACTTGTCCGTCTGTGTAGGCTGACGATGGAGAACGCTCGCTGCTGCATCAAGGTCGGTAATGACCTCACCGAGGCCTTTGATGTCAAAAAAGACTTTAGACACGGTGACGCGCTGTCATGTGATTTCTTTAATATTGTACTTGAACGGATTGTGTGGAACTCACAAGCCAACACCGGAGGCACAATCTATCACAAGTCCGTACAACTGCTTGCATACGCCGACGATATTGACGTTATTGGAAGACCTCAGCGGGCTGTCACCGGTGCGTTTGCAAGCATTGAGGCGGAAGCGGCCAAAATGGGTTTAGCGATAAACGGGGCAAAACCAAGTATATGCTATCAACAAGAAGGGACAGCCAACACCGACGAATTGGACAGAACGTCACGGTGGGCACCTATTACTTCGAGGTAGTAAGGGAATTTCCCCGTCTACCTTGGCTCTGCTATAACCGCGAAAAATAAGATCAGCACAGAAATCAAACGAAGAATAACTCTTGCCAATCGCTGTTTTTTTTGGCTTATAAGGCAAGCCAACAGTAAAGCCCTATCTCGAACATCTAAGGAGATTCTGTATAAGACCCTAATCATCCCGGTCCTGCTTTACGGCGCTGAAACATGGACTTTATTAAAAGAGGATGAAGATATCCTTGGTCGCTTTGAGAGAAAAATTGTTCGTAAGATTTTCGGTCCCATTTGCGTTGACGGGTTTTGGAGGAGAAGATTCAATCACGAACTATCCGAGCTGTACAGCGACATCGACCTAGTCAAAAACTGCGTATTGGACGTCTGAGATGGCTAGGACATGTAGAGCGAATGGGCATTAACGCTCCGGCCCGCAGAGTCTTCGAAACTAACCCCGAGGGACGACGCAGTGGAGGACCTCCTCGCCGTAGGTGGCGCGCACAAGTTCAAGGGGACCTCGACCAACTTGGAGTGCCCAACGGAAGACAATTAGCCAAAGACCGAGCTAAATGGAGAGGCTTGTTGGTAGAGGCCCAGGTTCACTCCGAACTGTAGCGCCACCTAAGTAAGTTAAGATATCCCTCGACTGATGGGTCTTTGGATAAAATTGTTCATAGTCTGGCAGCCTCGTTAGTGTTCTCAATGGATTCACACTAGTTTTCCAAGACTCTGCTTTTGCTCTTCTGATGTCTCTTGTGTAAAGATTTATTTCGGACCTATATGCGGTCCGGTCTGCTTCTAGCTCACTTGTTCTAGCTTTATTATGTAGTCTTCTGACCTCAGCTCTGCGTTTTTTATTTTCGCTTGTCCACCAAGTGGCCTTAGTGGGTTTTCGATTACGGGAGATGGGACCGAATTTATTAAAGGCTTTATCCAATTTTCCAGTTATTAGCTGGACAGCACATTCAATGGAAGAGCCGTTAGAAAGAGAGTTTCAACCATAGGGTGAAGTATCCACTAGCTGGTCAATTTAGTGTATTCTGCCCAGTTAGTCTTTGTGGAGTTTCTAAAAGATTTTTGCTTGCTAGGGTAGATTTCAATTGAAAAGAAAATTCTAAAGTGATCTGAGAAAGAGTTTTTAGACGATACTCTCTAATTTTCAACCGTAACCTGTTCATTGTTGCTCATTAAAGTGAGGTCCAGAACCTCTCTATTTCTCCTCTCTATTTCTATTATGAAAAGTAGGATGATTACCCCTGTTACATACTACGAGATTAGCGGAGAGGATGAATTCGAAAACAGACTCACCCCTTTTGTTGATGTCCTTGCTGCCCCATTGTGTATGGTGCGCATTTGCGTCGCAGCCCATAACCAAAGATTTGTTCTTCGTTTGAGCGAATTCGAGCAGTTTGCGAACCGTTCTCGGTGGTGAACTTTATTCTTCCTACGGCATGTATGCAGAAATTAGAAGAAATTTTTCTCCCTGTTTTCCACCTTGACTGCCGTTGTATCTTCATTGCTGTATCTAGGTAAAAGAAATATGTTAATGGATTTTCTTCTAAGTTCGAATCCCAGAAAAACATAAAAAAAAAGTTTTTTTTCACGGTCCCACCTCTCCCGAGCGTCTGACAAACATCCGAGAGTATTGTTGTCTCGAAAAAGCTTCTCAAATCGACGTTCGCACTAAACTGTAGGTCCCTTCCATTCGCGTGAAAAATATAACGCACACAACATGAGTGGTTGCGAGAAGCTAGGCCCAGGCACTTAAAGAGCTGTTGCGCCAAATATATATATATATATAATGGATTTTCTTGCTAAAATACAGGCTCTAATTCTACCTTCATTAGTGGAGTGAAACAGATACCAATGCTTAAGCTTTAGACCTTGCACGTTGTTATTTAGAATATGGTATGCGGCTCTTGGATTAAGGCCACGTCCACATTTTCCTTTGAAATAAGAAGCAAGAGGTCATCTGTCGCTGCTTTGGAATGGTGCAGATTAACCTGCACTACTAACAGCCTCTGACTCGCTCTTGCAGTCTCCATTAAGGATTTTGATCCATACGTCCCCAAGACCAAATTTAACCACGCCTGATTTGCTCCTAAACAGTTCGACTGAGCTTTTTTCCACTGCCAGCAAAAGCTCCTTACCTTCTTTGTCCTTGTGGTTACGTTTCGGTCTTGAGTGGATCATTTTCCAATCTTTTATGGTCAAGTCTGGATTCTGAACCGCCAAAAGCTTAATGGATTCGTCCTCGTGTTGTGCAGGAGGTGGTACCCATAGTTTAAGTTTATGACGAAGAGGCAGTGCGATTGTTGGTAAAATCTTCAGGCTAGCACCTTCCCACAGTTCTCCAATGTTGGCGATTGTTCGATTTAGGAAGCCCAGTGATTTCTCACAGTTGCAGTCGACGATCTTAACACCTTTTTGCCATCCTGTGCCATCGAATTTGAATTCAGAAGGATCGCAACTTCTGATGTTTGCCATCATGACTTTAAGGATCTCGTTTTTCACCAGTAACCAGTTCTCTAGGGTAATCTTGCCATCGGAGTCTTTGAGGTCCACAATGGCTACCTTAAGTTCGGTTGGGGCGGTTTCGACTATGGTCGCCGGCTTGGTTTTCTTTGCCAGATTCTCATGTCATGCTATACCTTACATACAACTTGTTTTACTTAAGTTCAAAGATGTGTCGCGCTTAATGAATGACCCTTTATTTGAGTTTTATCGAGTATATTCTCGAAAAATAAATAGGAATCAGCACTATCGTACGTATTGAATTTATTTATACGGGCCTATGTTTATCAGATTGCTGCTTATTTTCACAGCTGGAACATTTGAAGCAAAAATATATCACATCTTCCTTAGCTATTCTCATGACAGTCAAACACGTGCGTAATGTCAATAAGCAAACAAAAAACAACCCAACATGGTTGGAGTATAGATGATCAATCTTTTTAATTACACAGCTTAAAAAAAAAAAAAAATGTTGAAAAGATTGAAAGGAATCTCGGTAAGTACACAGCTTCAATCCCCTTTTTTTCTGTGTGACTAGATAGCAAAAACGGTTAGTTTAAATTCCAAATGCACACAAATTCATAATGCAAAGCTGTTTGAATTTCGTCAGTTAAAATTTCAACTTTTTGTGCTTGGTTTTCATTTGGATCAATCATTTTGAAGAAAAGATTGATAGTGTAAACCGTGCATTAGAATAGATCGAAATCGGAAGATTATTTATAGAGATATTCTCAGAATTGTGAAAAGCTAAAAATTCCCTATCAGAAAACCACCCCCTGACTTCACCGATTCGATAGTCTATAATAGATAGTACTAGTAGTAGTAGCTGCTTATCCCCTGCTAGTGCATCTAGACTATCACTCTATCATAATTCAAGATTTGAATAAGTGCGGTCAGTCAATATTTCATCGCACCCCTATGAGCCAACCACCCACCAGGGGTAGAAGAATGTATCGCGATAAGCATAGACGCTATATACGAGCAGAAACAACAGAGGAGAACAGCAACAACGAACAGGTATGTAGGTATTGTGTGTATTTATCTGACAACGATTTAGCCCGCATGGGAATTATAAAGAAGTCTCCTTATTTGAGGAAATCAGTTCGACTTTAGCTTTCATGCACGCATTACATACAATAATTCCGGCAAGAGGCAACGCAGTAGTGGCCTTTTTGTGTAGACACAAAAGTATCTCTCGTACCGTGGGTAATTAGTATTCATTTCGAATTTAAGAATATTGTTGTTACTTGTTGGCATTGTGTCGTTGTTAAACACAAGTGTTAAGGTTAAATAGTGAACACAAAAGCCGGTTACAAATTACGTACGTTAAAGTGGGTAGAAAACGAAAGCGATTTCATGCGATAGACAGTGCCTGTAATTTTCGGTAAATTTCCTTTCGAACATCGAAACAAGGACCTTTTATATTCTATATAAAATGACGATGACGACAACAGTTCCAGAAAAGGTTAGTTTCTTTTTTTTTGTTCAACAATTTCTATTATACTTGATGCTACGGAGTGTTAAAATACTTTCGACCGGTTCCGCCAACCCTATTTTGAGATATAACGAAAAAAAAAAAAAAAAAAAAAAAACAAGAGAATATCAAGGTCATTTGCCAGACAAAATTTAGAGGGTAAAACACAAATTGTAATTTGATTCGTAAATGATAGGGGTGAGGTTCTTACAGGGGCGCAATTGATAAATGTGGCGCCCTGAGCAATCTGTTTGATGCCCGTTTTTTTAGCATTTGGATAAATCACCACATGACTATTTAAGTGATAAAATTGACTATTCTTAATGTTGACTGGTAATATTGTCCAGTCTGTCCTTTAAGCTGGTGGCCATGAAACGCGAATTCTCGGATTTCTTACCGAATTTCGCTGTTATGGCTGAGAAATTGACGCTATAATAGGGGTAATTACAGGACACACCAAACATGTAAACATGGGGTGGCAATGGTGCAGTGGGTAGTGTGTTTGCTCGTTAACCGATGTGTGCAGGTTCAAGCCCCAGCGGGGAACAGCAATCATGGGCCAACCAAGTATAAAGGAAAAACGAATTACATCGAAGTTTTTCCAACCACTGCACCAAAGAAAGGTTCCTGGTAGTACAATGGACCGGAGAGTCTGAGTGCTCTGGGATTTGGGTTTCCTTTTTAAAAAAAAAAAAAAAAAAAAAAAAAAAAAAAAAAAAAAAAAAAAAAAAAAAAAAAAAAAACATGTAATGAGGCTTGGCGTATATTCAAATGATTTCTGTAAAAGATGCATAGATGAAGAAGAGAAAGAAACCATACCTCGCCTTCTTTGTGCGTGCCCAGCTCTCCCATAGAAAAAAGCTTCACTTAGGAGCTTTGTATTTCAACGATTTGGGCGATCTGATAGATTTAGACATCAGGAGCCTCCTACGCTTCTTAAGAAGCTCTAATTGGTCCTAACAAGTAGGCGAGGATTATATGACTCTTCGTGGTACCACAACGAACCTTCGTTGGTCTATGTGTGTTGGCGTAAGTCGGCAGACACTTCAACCCAAACTAACCTAATGGAGAACGATCTAATACAACTGTCAAGTGATACGAACCAAGTTTCTGTACCTAGGAGAAAGCGTTCTTAATCCTCTAGCCTGAACAAAAATTTACTTAAGTAACGGTTGGCTAAGTAAAGGTGACAGCACCAAGTTTTTCATCTAATACTGAACTGTCTACCAGATTTTTCTACCATGCATCAGCGCTAATTTGGGTACAAATAGGCCCCATAGTGACCATTCTACTTCTAGCACAACATATGCTCATATAGCCCTAAATAAAAGCATGTGTCAGTGTTACCTAAACATAAGGAAATGTTCCTTTCTAGACTACTTCCTCACATGTCCTGTGATAGCATATTTAAAAATTTAAAGGATTATTCTGTTGACGTGGCTAAAATTAAATGTCCACAGATTAATAAAAAAAAGAGTCATTTCGCTTCATTAATACAAGTAAGGTTAGGTTGAAGGGGCTGCCAGCTTACGCTTACACAGTTAGACCAGAAATGCCTGTAACAGAACCTTCGGCAAAAGATGGGGCCTGCAAACAAAATTGACCCTGTGGATGTACACAGCCGTAGTACGCCCAATCCTTACCTACGGGTCGATAGTATGGTGGCCGGCCCTTAAAAAAGCCTCTAACATAACCAAACTAAATAAGGTGCAAAGAGCAGCATGCATAGGCACCACAGGCGCCCTACGGTCAACTCCGTCAGACGCTCTAACAGTCCTGCTACACCCCTAGATCTACATAGCACAAACATCTCAGCGCACCGCGCAATCAGACTCAGAGAGTCCAAGTGTTGGACTGCGAAACCCTATGGACACAGCAATATCCTAGATTCTCTACCAGGAGAACTCGTATCGACTTCAACAGACTACATCATCCCCACATTGAACTTCACAAAGCGTTTCGATGTACCATTCCCTACAAGAAAAGATTGGCAAGATGGACAGGCGACCAGTGGTTTCGATCTAACAGTCTACACCGATGGGTCGAAAATGGACTGTGGTGTTGGTGTGCGTGTTTTCTCGGAGTCTATGAACATCGCAAGATCGTACAGACTCCCGGACGCTGCCAGCGTCTTCCAAGCGGAATTACTCGCCATTCGCGAAGCCTGTCGCCAAATCAAGTCACACACAAATACACTACCAAGGCAAAGAATCGCTATTTTAATTGATAGCCAATCTGCTATCAAAACCATTGCCCCGGAAACCATTTCATCGAAATTAGAACTAGAATGCTGACAGGAGCTGGCCTCGCCAGATGGCCAATGCATGGTGACCCTAGTCTGGGTTTCAGGCCACAGCAACGTTCATGGCAACGAACATGCTGACGAACTGGCCAGGCGAGGCTCAGCCCTTCAATGCTCACTTGCGGAACTTGTTCACACCCCGCCCGGAGTAATTAGGCAAACATCTCCTCAATCTTTCTTAGAAAAGCTAATCTTAAATGGTCCAGGTTTACGAACTGCATCATATCCAGAAAGTTGTGGCCTAACTACAACAAGACTAAAACAACCGCCCTATTGAACAGAACGCGCAAAGACATTGCCGTATAATCGCGATAATCACGGGACACTGGCCGGTAGGAGAGCACGCACGCACATCAAGCATTAGGCAAACTTGAGGAGATCTCGGGTAAAAATATAAATGAGCTAACCCTCTTCTTAAACTCCACAGGCTGGCTCGAGATTGTCCTCACCAACACACATCAACATCTAAGGTCGCATGAGTGGTGGTATCAAAACGGCACAACTGTGCTAATTGGGTCTCTGCTTTACAGAACCGCTACTTCTACCTATCTACCTAGACCAGAAATAGGCCCTTTATGATACCACATAAATCATCCAATCCCTACCTACTCGTTAAAAGCATTTTGAGCTTCGGATGCAGCGTAAGAGGCTTTTAATCTATGTTTATTAGATCGCCTAAGTCGTTATAGTAGAAAGCTCATAAGTTCTCGGCTGAAAAGGTAAACTATCTTAAGTCGGTTTTCATAGTTTTTCAGGAGACCAAAAGCTGGACGGCCTGGTTTTATACGCATTTTGGGTATTTACTTTTACTTTAAAGAAGAAGTAGAAACGACAAAAAATGGGCGATTAGATACAGCTGCGTATAATGAAAATATATGTATATCGGTTGAACAAAGAAAAGGAAAATCGAAAGGAAAGTCGACTTAAGACGTTTTACCTTTCAGTCGGGAGTTAATCTTGCTTCTGTTGGAGAGATCTGGGCATGTACAAAGTAGGTGATGAGTGCTTCTTCCTCTTCGTCCATACAGCTTTTACAAAAATGGTTTGGAAATACATACGTCAAGCCTTGTTGCATGTTTGCCTATCATACAGTGCCCAGTGATGACAACTATTTGTAGCGTCAATATGCAATCTGTTGAGAGAAATCAAATTCTTAGACCGTTTTAGATACAGCTTGGGCCAAATCTGCTGTTCCACTTACTTACTTACTTACTTACTTATGTCCAGTATCCCCTAGTGGGTCCTAGGGCCTAAAATACGCCTACGCGTCATCGTGTACGGTTTCTGGTAATATGTCTGAGTTTTCCCCAACTTTTCCCTAACTGCCGTGCCTACTTCTCGACTGTTCTGTGCCATGTTCTCCTCGGACCTCCAGGTCTTCTGCCATCCTGAGTTAAAGGGTTCCATTGCATAGCGTGGTTCGCTATGGAACTATCACCCTTTCGGAACGTGTGACCAACCATTGCCACTTCCGTCGTTGGATGGTTGTGCCTATTGGTTCCTGACCCGTTCTCTCGTAAAGGTGTTCGTTAGAGATACGAATGGGCCAGAAAATCCTTAAGATATTGCGCAGGCACCTATTGACGAACGTTTGCAGCTTCCTGGTGATAGTAGTGGTCACTCTCCACTTGCTTCATCCATACAACAGCACGGATTCAACGTTGGAGTGGAACAGTCTTATCTTCGTGTTCAAACTGATTGCACTGCTTCGCCATATTTTGGACAACATCCCGAACACGGACCTGCTTTGGCAATCCTGTTGGCTATATCCAGTTCGGTTCCACCATCGGTCGAGACAATACTCCCAAGATACTGGAAATCCTCTAATTTCTCTACCGGTTGTCCAGCAATGCATATTTGAGCCGAAGAGCTTGTTCCAAAGCTAATTATTTTAGTTTTTGCCGTATTAATTTTCAGCCCGACGACGCCTGCCTCTTGATCAATGAATAATTCGTTGGATATGGATAACATTGATTCGGATAAGATGTAGTTACAATAGGATGGCGCTATGTGCCATACGGCGACCGAAAACATCGACTCATTGAAATTTCAATTTGCAGGTAAGCTTGTTTCAAAAAATGGACCTGTCAGTTGTTCTCCAAGATTGTGCGATACGACACCTCTCGATGATTTGTTATGTGGCTACGTGAATTCACTCGTTTATGCTGATAAAGCAGTAACAATTGATGGTTTGTGGCTACCATTGTTCGAAAACTGACCCAAAATTTGACGGTCAGAGTAGGTGCTCTTCGTGAACAACAACCGTGATGGCCATATGACTGAAATCATTTTCAAATATTAGTGAAGAAATTTTCAACAATATCGGAACAAACGTTCAATAAAAATCTAATCAGAATGCATTAAGTTCCTCACGAGCTAAAATAAGGAGGACAATTTGAAGATTTTAAGGCCCGTCATCCAGAAATACACCTCATTTTCGGGTGAAAATCAAATTTTTAGATATGGTCAGCCATATTTAAAGTAACGGTAAAGTGAAGTAAAATTTTCTTTCCGAAACGGGAAAATTTTACTCAACCAATGTCAAAATGATGCTCCATAACACTAGTGCTTACAAGGAGGAGTCCTCTCCCCATGCTCTGGACTTTAGTTATTGACAAACTCCTGAAATTACTCGAAAAATCGGGTTACAACTTCTTCCTCTTCTTCTTTTTTCAGCGAGGTTATGATCCGAAAATAAGGGATCACAACCCTCCCACTTCACCGCATTTCTACTGATCCGCCTGTGGGGTTCGCCTATTTGACCTCAGAAAATATCGACAGGCCTGCCTATCTTGGATCACTCGGTTACTGAGGCCAATGAAATGCCAATGTCGTCGCATTTGTGTGATCCAGGCGTTTATAGGGCTGCTTCTCCTGCCTCGCGATGTCTTTGGAACGTTAATTGATATTGCCTTTTAACAAGCTTCAAATGATCTCTTCTTTAAACGTGGCAATACCAGCTGAGCCAGTCGCGCTCTAACTTTCGTAAGATTGTGTCCTTGATGTGAAAGCTTCCACGGATCTTCGAACTACTTATTCGATCAAGCTTTGTCACTCCTGCTGTCATGCGAAGCATCTTCATCTCAGCTGTCATTAATTTACTCTCATCCTTTTTGTACATCGTCCAATATTTTGAACCGTATGTAAGCGCTGGATGCACAATTGCGGTGTAGAACATTCCTTTCAGCTTAGGTGGCATTTTCACAGAAGATAGCGAAGTTTTCCCTCCACTTCATCCACCCTACGCTTACGCGATGATTGATGTCATTATCACAGGTTGCTTTAATATTGATCATAGATCCCAGATATTTGAACTTTTCGCACTTGGGAAGCACTGTTCCATTCAAATAAATGTCTGGAATAGGCCTGAGTGGATCAGAGAACGAGCACAAGTACTTTTTTGAACTAATGCGATATCCATTTCCCTCCAAAGCGTCCACTCACACATCAAGTGCTCGTTGCAGGGATGTAGGATTCTCAATTATGATGGTTCCATCTTCAGCAAAGAATAACTGATGTACCTTGGGGTTCATCACTTTACCTTCAAGCAGATAATCAAGGACTGTAATAAAGAGCAAAGGACTTAAAACCCTTCCCCGGTGCACCCCGACTTTGATTGAGAACTCTTCGGTTACTCCAGTGCGGCATCTTACTCTTGTCTTTGCTCTTTCATACATGTCCATGATCAACTGTACATAGGTTTCTGGAACCCCTCGATGTCTTAGCGCCACCCATATCAGATCTCGTGGCTGTCTGTCAAATGCCTTTTCAAAGTCAACCAATACAATATGCAAATCCTTTAAGAAATCACGATGTTTTTCCATTATGATCCTTATACTTTGGACTGCATCTGTGGTTGATTTACCCACGACAAACCCGCACTGATCATCAGATAGCCGTATTATTTTCCGTAGTCGACCACCTAATACCTACTCAACGATCTTCATGGTGTGTGACAACAGCTTGATCGAACGGTAGTTATCACAGTTTAACGTATCACCCTTCCCTTTGTATAGAGGGAGAAGGTAACTTTCCCTCCATTGATTCGGGATTGGATCACCTCTCACAAATTTGGAGCCGAGCATTCTGAGCCATCTGAACCCGACGTCTCCCATCTTTTTCCAGATCTCAGAGAGCATCTCGTCTGGCCCAACTACTTTTCGTTTCTTGGAGTATTTGACCGCCTCACTAACTTCTTCGACTGTAATGTCGGGTATTTCTTCAGAATAAGGGGTGGCTCTTGGAAAGTATAGCCGGGTAAACTGTTTATTTAAAAGTTCTTCACAGTACTGCCGCCACCTCTGCAGAATTTTGTCGTCATCCACAAGAAGCTGGCCATGAGCATTATTAATGAACTTTGGCGAACGAATCTCCTGAGCATTCCTCCTTCTTTGGGCGGCTATTTTGAAGATGGTTGCGCTCTTATTCATATTGTGTCTTCGTAGCTCCTGGATAGACTGGTTTGCACCAGCAACCGGGGAAGTAATTTTCTCCAGCTCCCGATACAGGCCCTCCGTATTCTCTGCTTGAAGCTGGGTGCACCTCTTCTTCGCTTTTTTCTTGCAACATCTGTATTCCAATTCGAAGCGAACTTTTTCGTTTCTATTATTAGAGAGGCACTTTGACCAAGCTTTGAAAGCCGTTTTCTTCTCATTTATCACCTTCTTAGCTTCATCACTCCACCGCCATGTGTCTTTGGAGTGCTGATGGTCGCGTTTTGAAGCTCCTAGCAGTGATTTGGCCTTTTTTAAGCAAGTTCGCTGTAGGGAATCCCACATATTGTGTGCCCTACACTCTTCATCCTTAGCTCCGTTGATGGTGTGAGAGAGGTAATTTTCCATCACGAAAACAAAAGACTGCATTTTTCTTTGTCCAGATTGTAACACTTGATTTTCTCAGAGACGCTTGTTTGTTTGCTTTTCTTCGGTGTCTTCATAAACATTTCTGTTAGCAGGAGACGGTGTTGCCGAACGATTGCCTCTCCCAGGATTACTTTGCAATCTTTTACCCGGGGCTTCATAAAACTGGCTACCAAATGGTAGTCAATCTGAGTTTCATCTCCACCACTGCTGTAAGTGATCAGGTGTCGGCTTTGTTTGATGAACATGGTATTTAACACGATAAGACCTTGTGATTTGCACATGCTTAGGATGTCTTCACCAGGAAGATTCCTGGTGCCATATCCTAGTCCTCCGTGGCAGTCTTCATAGTCTTCGTTTGACTTCCCTACATGTCCATTCAAATCTCCTCCAACAAACCGAAACTCTTCCTTTGGGATATTCTTAAGGAGATTGTAGAAATCTGCCCAAAATGCATCTGTATCTATCTGATTGCACCAATTTTGGCGAGCATATGCACTGACAATATTCCACACCTCTCCTTGTATTACTAGTTTGAGAGACATCAAACGGTCGCTGGACTTCGAAATGCTCAAGACGTTTCCAAGTAGTTCTGCCGCAAGGATGATACCGATTCCGTTCATAGCCTTTTCCGTTCCGTAGTAGAACATCTTGTAATCTTTTGTCCTAACGTCCAAGAAACGCGCCCGATTTCCGGTGTTTTTCCATTTCGTCTCTTGGACACACAAGATATCCACCCGTCTTCTATTCATCATCTCTTCCAGCTCGTAACTTGACCGTACATGCTTCCAACGTTCTAACTCGCGACTCTCAAATTTCTTCCAAACTGTTTCATTATTTTGCTAGCCCCCGAAATCCGTATAGCTCTGACCTGAACATTTCTGCTCGGTCCAGGATCAGTACCATGCACAGCAGTGGTAGTGCCTTGCGGGGTAGTGCCTTTCCTTTTAGCAAGCATTACCATAATGATACAGTTTTGCAATATTACCATATTGCGATGGTGTTTGTTGTTTGATACGTGCATGCTCCTGTTTTAGTATTGTTTGATCTTTCTTCTATGACACCGGTGATCTCCAGTCGTGTCAATGTGGGAGGGTTTTTAAGGTAGTATATGTGTCGCTAGGCTCACTTGGGTGTTATATTGCCTAGATCTGATTTGTGCCCTTAGTCGCCTTTTACCACAAGCGCTAGTTGTTGAGGGGCGCTGCAGCGATATTCTTAACCCGTCCCTGCTCGGGGAAAATTTTAATCTACGCTGACGACATAAAAATCTTTAAATTTGTCCGCAGTCAGTCCGATTGCATCGCACTTACTTAGGTGGCGCTACAGTTCGGGGTGCACCTGGGTCTCAACCAACAAGCCTCTCCATTTAGTACGGTCTTTAGCTGATTGTCTCCAGTTGCGCACTGCAAGTTGGTCGAGCTTCCCTTGAACTTGTGCGCACCACCTACGGCGAGGAGGCCCACTACTGCGTCCTCCCTCGGGGTTAGATTCGAAGACTGCGGGCCGGAGCGTTGGTGTCCATTCGCTCTACATGTCCTATCCATCTCAGACGTCCAATACGCAGTTTTTTGACTAGGTTGATGTCACTGTTCAGCTCGTATAGTTCGTTATTGAATCCTCTCCTCCAAAACCTATCAACGCAAACGGGACCGAAAATCTTACGAAGAAATTTTCTCTCAAAGCGACCAAGGATATCTTCATCCCCTTTTAACAAAGTCCATGTTTCAGCGCCGTAAAGCAGGACTGAGATGATCAAGGTCTTATTCAGAGTTTCCTTAGTTGTTCGAGAAAGGGCTTTACTGTTGAATTCCCTGATAAGCCCAAAAAACCGCGATTGGCAAGAGTTATTCTTCGCTTGATTTCTGCGCTGATTTTATTTTTCGAGTTTATAGCAGAGCCAAGGTAGACAAAGTTCCTTACTACCTCGAAGTTATAGCTGCCCACTGTGAGTAGTGTTAATGATAGTTCTGTCCAATCCGTCGATGTTGGCTGTCCCTTCTTGTTGACAGCATATACTTGGTTTTGCCCTCGCTTATCGCTAAACCCATTTTGGCCGCTTCCACCTCAATGCGCTTGCATCGCTTGGAGAATGATTAAGTTACGTTCGCCGAGTGGGGCGGCAATAATAATTTATTTTTGAACATATCTAAATGCCGGTCGATGATCTTTTCAAGAAAACGTCATTTATTAAGTTATGATTATAATCTCAAGCAATATGTACTTAATAAAGTCACATCAATATGTGATGTTGGAGTGCATTTTTCTCCAAATATTGATTTCGATTTTCATATTTAAAAGATTGTCAATAAAACAAATTAAGTGCTTGGCTTTATAGAGCGTTGGAGTACAGAATACTCATATCGTCTTACAACATTCACGCTTTATAATACCTTTGTTCGTCCCCAGTTAGAGTATCCATCTAAAATTTGGTCTCCAATGTATACAGTATACATCAACTGTATTGAATCAGTACAGCGTAAATTTGTCCAATTTGCACATCCCCACTTAAACTGGAATGACCCTACATATTTTCCACCATATTGCGACAGCCTTCTTCTCTTAAGTCAACATTCTTTGGAGAATCCTAGGGAAGTATGTGATGTAGCATTTTTACAGCAACTGGTAAATGGTTTTATTAACTCGACGGATTTTTTAAATGAAGTCGGTTTGAGCGTAAGGTGCCACAACTCTAGAAATACCTCTTACGCGTATGGCAAACGAAATAAATAATAATCGCGACAAATTCGATTTCAACAGCTAAAACAAAAATATAAATTATATACGAGCGGTACTAGCTTCTTGATGTTGTAAGTGTTTTGTGTCTTGCTTGCATAGCATCCACTGGCGCCATTAGAATCACCTCGGCCGCAGCCTTTGAAATAATTCTTGCAGTGATTCCACTGGACTTATACGTTAAGAAATCAACCGCGATGAGTGACCTGTGCCTAAAAGAATAGAACTTGTGGATAGAGGGCCACATGGGCCACCGTAATATTGCAAGGTGGGCTCACTTAGACGCCACCACATATTGCCATACTCCATCCCCCGACTTCAGCCCGAACGGCAGAACGGTCATCCGTTCAAGGGAATACTGGGCAGACAGTGGGGCCATCCACCCGCATAGTATCTCAGTCTTCACTGACGGGTCCAAAACAAAGTCAGGAATGGGTTGGGGCATCTACCCAGCAGATGAAGAGGTAGATGTATATGATAGTGAGGTGCAAGTGCACTGCGACCTTTCATATACCTATTGTGCCCCCATACTACGGCTCTAAGAGCACTTCCTCCAGTCTAGATGCTACAGCGAACCGGAGTATCTCCAGTGGGTCCAGCGAAGGTAAATCCGTTTCTGAAAGGAGGTAGGCACCTAGAAGATTTCTTCTTTTGTGGATCAGTGCTTCATATTCCATAAGAAGGTGTGCTGGTGTTTCTGCGAAGTCCCCGCAGAATCTGCAGTGTCTGTCCCCATCTATTCCCAGTTTCCTAAGGTGCTCTTTAAGTCTGCAGTGACCCATTACCTGCCAAGATGTGAAGTCGATTCTTATTTACTCTTAGGCAGGCTCTGATTCTGTTCTGGTTGTATTTTCTCAGAAGTTCGTTTGCCTGTCTTATTTGGGGGATATCGTGCCAATATTTGGACCATTTGTTCTCTTCCTCTTTCCCTAAGTCTTCCCTTATTTTGTGGTGTCCTATCCCACAAAAGGGTTCTGATCCAAGGAACGGCGTGTCTGATCCGTTTCTAGCTAGTTCATCAGCTGTTTCGTTCCCCTCCACTCCTACATTTATTTATTTATTTATTTATTTCAATCTACGATTTTCATAAATCCACAGATATAGCATAATTATAATACAAAAAATACAAACAGAGTAACTCTCTACTGGGTACCAGGATGGCGGAAAATGTTTGGTATTATGTTCATCAGGGATTGGCTTTGTGCTTCACTCGACTATGGGAATTTACTTAGACTTTTAGCTTTAATTCAAACGTAAGATCTGATTTAAATGTATTTCTTGGCATAGATATATCTAATTGAATACAGATGCTGCAAGAAAAAAGCGAAGAAGAAGTGCGCTCAGCTTCAAGCAGAGAGTACGGAGGGCCTGTATCGGGAGCTGGAGAAAATATTTTCCCCGGTTGCTGATGCAAACCAGGCTATCCAGGAGCTGCGAAGACACAATATGAACAAGAGTGCCACTATCTTCAAAATAGCCGCCCAAAGAAGGAAGAATGCTCAGGAGATTCGTTCGCCAAAGTTCATTAGCAATGCTCATGGCCAGCTTCTTGTGGATGACGACAAAATTCTGCAGAGGTGGCGGCAGTATTGTGAAGAGCTTTTGAATGAACAGTTTCCCCGGCTATACTTTCCAAGAGCCACCCCTAACTGTGAAGAAATACCCGACATTACAGTCGAAGAAGTTAGTGAGGCGGTCAAATACTCCAAAAAACGAAAAGCGATTGGGCCAGACGAAATACCCTCTGAGTTCTGGAAAAAGATGGGAGATATCGGGTTCAGATGGCTCAGAATTCTCATCTCCAAATTCGTGAGAGGTGATCCAATGCCGAGTGAATGGAGGGAAAGTTACCTTCTCCCTGTATACAAAGGGAAGGGTGATACGCGAAACTGTGATAACTACCGTTCAATCAAGCTGATGTCACACACCATGAAGATCGTTGAGCGGGTATTAGGTAGCCGACTGCGAAAAATAATAGGGCTATCTGATGATCAGTGCGGGTTTGTCTCGGGTAAATCAACCACAGATGCAATCCAAAGTATAAGGATCATAATGGAAAAACATCGTGATTCCTTAAGGGATTTGCATATTGTATTGGTTGACTTTGAAAAGGCATTCGACAGACAACCACGAGATCTGATATGGGTGGCGCTAAGACATCGAGGAGTTACAGAAACCTATGTACAGATGATTATGGACATGTACGAAGGAGCAAAGACAAAAGTAAGATGCCCCGCTGGAGTAACCGAAGAGTTCCCAATCAAAGTCGGGGTACACCAGGGAAGCGTTTTAAGTCCTTTGCTCTTTATTACAGTCCTTGATTATCTGCTTGAAGGTAAAGTGATGGACCCCAAGGTACATCAGTTATTCTTTGCTGACGATGGAGCCATCATAAGTGAGGATCCTACATCCCTGCAACGAGCACTTGATGTGTGGGTGGACGTTTTGGGGGGAAATGGGTATCGCATTAGTTCAAAAAAGACAGAGTACTTGTGCTGCCCGTTCTCTGATCCACTCAGGCCTATTCCAGACATTTATTTGAATGGAACAGTGCTTCCCAAGTGCGAAAAGTTCAAATATCTGGGATCTATGATCAATAGCAAAGCAACTTGTGATGACGACATCAATCATCGTGTAAGCGTAGGGTGGATGAAGTGGCGAGAAAATTCCGCTATCTTCTGTGACAGAAAAATGCCCCCTAAGTTGAAAGGAAGGCTCTACACCGCAGTTGTACGTCCAGCGCTCACATACGGTTCACAATATTGGACGATGTACAAAAAGTATGAGAGTAAATTAACGGCAGCTGAGATGAAGATGCTTCGCATGACAGCAGGAGTGACAAAGCTTGATCGAATAAGAAGTTCGAAGATCCGTGGAAGCTTTCACATCAAGGAAACCATCGTACAAAAAATAGAGCGTGACCGGCTCAGTTGGTATTGCCACGTTCAAAGAAGAGATCATTTGAACCCTGTTAAAAAGGCAATATCAATGCACGTTCCAAAGACATCGCGATGTAGGAAAGGCAGGCCTATAAACGCCTGGATCAGACAAATGCGACGACATCGGCATTTCATTGGCCTCAGTAACCGAGTGATCCAAAATCGGCAGGCCTGCCGATATTTTCTGAGGTCAAATAGGCGAACCCCACATGCGGATCAGTAGAAATGCGGTGAAGTGGGAGGGTTGTGATCCCTTGTTTTCGGATCATAGCCTCGCTGATAAAAGGAAGAAGAAGAAGAAGATATATCTAAATTATCATATACGGAATTAAAAAAAATTAGAACATAGTGAAATAAGCTGGCGTGTGCCATATAAGGTAAGGTGATGATCTTCAAACAATAATGGTCTCGCTCTAAGGACCCCTTGTGGAGCATAGATATTAATGTGTCTAAGTAAATTCCCACAGTCGAGTCAAGCACAAAGCAAATCCCTGATGAACATAATACCAAACATTTTCCGCCGTCCTGGTACCCAGTAGAGAGTTACTCTGTTTGCTTCTCCCAGTGTGTTGATCCTAGTGAGACATTCCCATACCAGTTTGGATATGATCTCGTGCTCAGTCGAACTTGGTATTACAATATCGTTAAGACTCCCGAACCACGATAGTGTGTTTCAAGCGGAAGTCCTAGCGATAGCAGAGATAGCAGAGGTGGCACGAGAACTATTCAAGAAGCTTGATACTAGAAAAAACAAATTGATAACTACATAGATAGTCAAGTTGCTTTAAAAGCCATCACATCCCTGGTTATAAAATCAAAGCTAATAAAACCCTGCCACGAGGAGCTTAAAACGATGGATCACCGATAGCCACCATGTACACTCTGGTGGGTCCTAGGACACAGAGGAATTCCAGGGAACGAAATTTTAGATCAACTGGCAAGAAAGGGATCATAACAAGACCTGTCAATGGTACAAAACTCAGTCTTTCCTCCCCTAAAATTTGTTAAATCAAACATAGTACTTGACTTTAAACCACAAGCAGACGAAAGAAGGAGAGTGCTTTTATCCTGAGGAGTTTCCAGAAACACCTGGACAAAACACGATAAGGTGATAACCAAGCTCACACTCACTCAAAGTAGACAAAACTTGACGCTTTTCATAGCAATCATTACCGGAAACAACCTATTGGCAGCCCACCGAAAAAGAATGCGGCTAAGTACAGATAACCGTTGCAGAGACTTAGCAAAACACAGACGAAACAAAACGACACTTTCCATGCAAATGCACTAGTCTTTGCAATACTAGAAAAACGGCCCTCGGAGAGTACTTCTTCAATCATCTGGGCGACCTGTCTGAAAAGCCATTAATCACCATCCTGGTTGGTTGGTTGGTTTAGGATCAGCCCTCGATGAGGATGTACTTAGAGCAGAGAGTAGGTCCATTGTACTACCGATGTGTAAGGCGGGTGCGTCACCCTCTTACTCTTGGAACCATTTGCTTCGTTGAATGAAGGCGTGCATTTTAGCGGTGCAGGCGTTGCCGAGATCATTAAGATCATTGTAGAAGTATTCACCCAGAGTGGCCTTCCTGATGTTGGCGAGCGCAGGACAGGCGCACAGGAGATGACTGATGGTCTCTTCTTCCTCTTCATCTCTGCAGCTTCTGCAGAAGTCATTATGAGGGATACCTAATCTTTGGACATGTCTTTCTATGACGCACTGTCCAGTGAGGACATTTGTTATTTTTGAAAGGGGTCCTCTCTTATGCTTCAAGAGTCCGATGGACCTGGATTTATTGAGTGTCGGCCAGAGCTGTCTGGCGGTATAACATTGGTCTAGATGTTGCCATCGGTGATTGGCTACTTTCTCGGCGTCAATTTGAATAAGGTACTTAACATAAGACGCTGGCGCTTCGATGTCGGTAATGCTTATGTTATCTGTACCAGAGGAGCCTTGTCGTGCTAGTTCGTCGGCTGCACAATTCCCCGGTATATCACAATGACCGGGTACCCAGCAAAGGGTGAGGTTGTACTGACCAGCTATCTCGTTAAGAGATATGCGACCGTCTTTCACTGCCTTAGATCTCGTAGTGCTGGATGCGAGGGATTTGATGGCTGCCTGAATGTCGACGTAAAAAACAATATCAGGTGTTGATAGTGTGCTAGCCGCTAGCAAGTCAGCGGCTTTGCGAACTGCGGTGATTTCGGCTTGAAAAACGGTGCAGTGGTCTGGGATGTTAAAGGAGAGGTGTATGTCCAGATCTTCTGAGAAAATTCCGGCACCGACTCCGTCCTTGGTTTTGGACCCGTCTGTAAAAATTGACAGCGATTCGTTGTAAAGGACATTGCGTTGCGACCACTCACTTCTGTCCGGTATCGAATGCGTGTAGCCCTTGTTAAAATCATATTCAGTGGACAGATGGTCAGTGGAATTGGGAAGATGACGGTGCTTCGAAAGTATATTGGCGTGTCCCGTGTGTTGCTCCTTCCACTGCTTGGAGCCACTCAGTCTTATTGCCGAGCTGACAGCCAATTGCTTACTGATGATGTCAATCGGAAGCAGGTGGTGCATGGTTTGGAGCACCGCTGTGGGAGAAGTTCTCAGTGCACCGGTAATGCTGAGACATGCAACTCGCTGAGTTTTTTCCATTATGGATAGGTTGGATTTCTTCTCCAAGGCGGGCCATCATACCAATATTCCATACATGAAAATCGATTTTATGACCGACGTGTATCACCATCCTAAAACACATAACTTCTTCAGGATGGCTTAGGGGAGACCGCTCCAATACCTCAGAACTCTAGTCACTTTGTTTCCTTTTCCATCTTTTCAGTATTTTAGCCATAAAATTCCACTTCAGGGGAGCACAATGGATCCTTTCGAAACCCGAGTGCAGGCTGCACTCATTCTATGCAGCTAATCCATTTAACCTAGAACCTAACCTAAGTGTTTTGTGTAATGTTTTACTTATGCGTGTGCATTCAGTTTTTCGCTTGTCGCTTCGAAATTCTTCGAAACCACTTATCTGTACACCATCAACTACATTTTGGTTTTTCAGTTTCATATTGTCAGAAAATGCTGTTCAATAGGTACCTTGGAAAAGAATGGTTTTTATTCGAACGAAAACAAGAACGACGTCACAATTTTTGAATTTAATTACTTTTGGCCACATGGCTTTAAAGCCACCGTAATAGCGTCCATTTATTATCGTCGTCAACATCGGGAAACTGTTAAAATCTTTAAGCAATAAATCCATTTTACTAAAAATAGAAACAGCTTCTGCAACGACAGCGAGACATCAAAATAAAGATAATTTTGTATTCGTCACTCTAAATCTGAACATTTTGGTTGTACGGTCAAAACCTGAAAACCCCTGAATGGATTTCGACTAGGTGTTCACGGTTGTACAGTGTATGAATGTACCCAGAAGTAATATTAGGGATATACAAAGTGCGCTAGAATGGATCACCCTATCGGAAAATCCTATAACTCTTGCAAATTGCGACAACTGTCAGTTTTGTTTTGATATTTGTGAAGTAAACAGATGCAGAATACATGTCAACAAGCCATGGAACTACGCTCACGCTCTCATAAACCTCAACGACACAGTGGGCGATTTTCGGTCGAAATTTATCATGAGCGACGAGGCCTGTTTCCATCTGAACGAATACGTAAACAAACAAATTTGCATTTCTGGGGCATTGATAACCCACGCATCAATTACGAAGAGCCATTACATCTACTCAAAGTCACTGCAAGGTGCCACATTTACGCCGGAGGTGTCATCGGGTCTCATTTTTTAGAAGGGACACCGTGGGTAACACGGTTTCTGTGACTGTAATAGAGTATTGTTATTTATTGCCGCAAATGGACTGGAGGACATGCGGTTCCAACAGGACGGTGCTCCCGCACACACAGCGTTTCCGGGTCGCCTAGTGTCTCGTTTTATTTTTTTTTTCGCCTTCCTGATCATTGTAGCGTTTTTCAGGCGAAAATCATGGCGATTAAGGAAGCCCTGTCTTGGCTGAAATGTAATGTATTATCTGTCAGCAATATTAGCATTTTCACTGACAGTCAAGCGGCTATCAAGTCCCTGGAATCGTGCTCCTTTACTTCAAAGACCGTCTTAGACTGCCGTTTGTCTCTTACAGAGATGACAGAGCAGTTCAACATTCACCTATGCTGGGTGCCAGGTCACAGAGACATTGTCATCACCGGACACTGTCTAATCGGCCAACATGCCAAAATACTTGGGCACTTTTCCAATGACTTCTGCAGGAGCTGTAGGAACGAGGAGGAGGAGGAAACCATTCTACACTTCTTATGCACATGTCCTGCTCTATCACGCAAAAGAATGCTGCATTTAGGAGCTCCCTTTCTTGACGACTTCAGCGATTTGGCGTCCTTAGACGTCATGAACATCCATCGCTTCATCAAAAGCTCCGGTTGGTTTTATTAGTCCCTGAGTGGTCTAATGGTAGATCCTTGGCATCACAATGGACCTTTACTGGTCTAAGTGTGTCTGCATCGTGGTGCAGACAGCCAATCTAACCTAATCTAACCTAATGTCTCGTTTTGATGATTTGCACTGATCGCCCGATTTGACCGCTCCCGACTTCTTTGTTTGGGTTTTTTTTTTTAAGTCACGAGTCTATGAGAACAAGCCACAGACTCTGGAAGCTCTCAAAGAGAATATCCGACAAGAGTGCGAGAATTTATCGCCTGAAGTTCTTGCCAAAACGACTGAAAATGCGAAAAAAAGAGCCCAAATGGACATGATCAATGGCGGCACCCACTTGACCGACATCATCTTCAGAAGTTATGGATAAAAACGTAAAGGCCAAATAAACATTTAAAAAAAATTAATTGCAAAACAGCATCGGATGAGTGTTTTGGGCCGCCATGTATTTGAGTCTCGTTTTTAACACCAAAATTAACTGAAAACCGAATATCCTTCTTCTTCTTACTATTTCAGTGAGTGGGGTTTGCCTGGTTCGCCTTGGGCAAAGTGCCTCTCTAACAACAGAGAGGAAAAAGCTCGCCTCGAGGTAGAATACAGATGTTGCAAGAAAAAAGCGAAGAAGAAGTGCGCCCAGCTTCAAGCAGAGTGTACGGAGGGCCTATATCGGGAGCTGGAGAAAATATTTTCCCCGGTTGCTGATGCAAGCCAGGCTATCCAGGAGCTGCGAAGACACAATATGAACAAGAGCGCAACCATCTTTAAAATAGCCGCACAAAGAAGGAAGAATGCTCATAGGATTCGTTCGCCAAAGTTCATTAACAATGCTCATGGCCAGCTTCTTGTGGATGACGACAAAATTCTGCAAAGGTAGCGGCAGTACTGTGAAGAACTTTTAAATGAACAGTTTCTCCGGCTATACTTTACAAGAGCCACCCATAACTGTGAAGAAATACCCGACATTACAGTCGAAGAAGTTAGTGAGGTGGTCAAATACTCCAAGAAACGAAAAGTGGTTGGGCCTGACGAGATGCCCTCTGAGTTCTGGAAAAAGATGGGAGGCATCGGGTTCAGATGGCTCAGAATTCTCGTCTCCATGTTTGTGAGAGGTGATCCGATGTCGAATCAATGGAGAGAAAGTTACCTTCTCCCTCTATACAAAGGGAAGGGTGATACGTTAAACTGTGATAACTACCGTTCGATCAAGCTGTTGTCACACACCATGAAGATCGTTGAGCAGGTATTAGGTGGCCGACTGCGAAAAATAATACGGCTATCTGATGATCAGTGTGGGTTTGTCTCAGGTAAATCAACCACAGATGCAATCCAAAGTATAAGGATCATAATGGAAAAACATCGTAATTCCTTAAAGGATTTGCATATTGTATTGGTTGACTTTGAAAATGCATTCGACAGACAACCACGAGATCTGATATGAGTGGCGCTAAGACACTGATGGGTTCCAGAAACCTATGTACAGTTAAACATGAGCATGTATGAAGGAGCAAAGACAAGAGTAAGATGACCCGGTGGAGTAACCAAAGAGTTCCCAATCAAAGTCGGGGTGCACCAGGGAAACGTTTTAACTCCTTTGCTCTTTATTACAGTTCTTGATTATGTGCTTGAAGGTAAAATGACGGACCCCAAGGTACATCAATTATTTTTTGTTGACGATGGAGTGAGGATCTTACATCCATGCAACGAGCACTTGATGTGTGGGTGGGCTTTTTGGAGGGAAATGGGTATAGCAGAGTACTTATGCTGCCCGTTTTCTGATCCATTCAGGCCTATTCCAGAGAATTATTTGAATGGAACAGTGCTTCCCAAGTGCGAAAAGTTCAAATATTTGGGATCTATGATCAATATCAAAGCAACCTGTGATGACGACATCAATCATCGCGTAAGCATAGGGTGGATGAAGTGGCGGAAAAACTTCGCTATCTTCTGTGAAAATGCCACCTAAGCTGAAAGGAATGTTCTACACCGCAATTGTGAGTCCAGCGCTTACACACGGTTCAAAATATCGGACGATGTACAAAAAGGATGAGAGTAAATTAATGACAGCTGAGATGAAGATGCTTCTTATGACAACAGGAGTGACAAAGTTTGATCGAATAAGAAGTTCGAAGATCCGTGGAAGCCTTCACGTCAAGGAAACCATCTTACGAAAGATAGAGCGCGACCGGCTCAGCTGGTATTGCCACGTTCAAAGAAGAGATCATTTGAATCCTGTTAAAAGGCAATATCAATGAACGTTCCAAAGACATCGCGAGGCAGGAGAAGCAGCCCTAAAAACACCTGGATCACACATGCGACGACATCGGCATTTCATTGGCCTCAGTAGCCGAGTGATCCAAAATCGGCGGGCTTGCCGATATTTTCTGAGATCAAATAGGCGAACCCCACAGGCGGATCAGTAGAAATGCGGTGAAGTGGGAGGGTTATGATCCTTTGTTTTCGTATCATAACCTCGCTGAAAAAGGATGAAGAAGAAGAAGAAGGGTTTGTCTGTTTTCCCTGTTTGACCTCAGAAAGTATCGGCTGGCCTCCCGATTTTGGATCGCTTCGTTACTGGCGTCCTTGGATTTGCGTGATCCAGACGCTTATAAGCCTGCTTTCCTTTCGCGATGTCTTTGGGTCGTTCACTGATATTACCTTTTCAGCAGGGTTTAAATGATCCCTTCTTTGAACGTAGCAATACCAGCTGAGCCAGTCTCTATTTTTCGTGAGATGGTTTCTTTGACGTGAAGACTGAATATGCCTCAAGTTACTATGCATTTAATTTCCAAAAATCTACGAACAGATTTCAAAGTTCGCATTCATCGCTCGATTGTAAATTGTATCAGCATATCAAAGTGAGCACGCAGTGTCCAACTGCTCATGACTTTATCTTAAGTACCTACGTGCGATAAAGCATCAATAGTGCAATAAATAGTTACCCAACTGATTTATCAATTAGCCTCCAAATAAACCCCGAAAATGATAATTCATTCTAAATTAAAACGATCGTCTTGTAATAAATGAGAATATTGTTGACGCTAATTGATTTCATTCGATCAGCCAGGTGACAATGTTGTTGTCAAGTTTAGTTACTATGACACATGTGGTAGCGACTATGACTGGATATGCTAGAATGCAAAACAAACTCACACCCATGAAGTCTGTGCAATCTGGATACACATAAGTGTATCAATGACTCATTTCTTTTCATTTTTGGTCACGCTGCATAATTTTCCGTTCATAGTGTTAACAATTTTGGTGTTGACGTACGTCAACGTTTGTCATATGAATCACAAAAGGAATTTTGTTGGATTATTGACACTTGGCGCCCTGGTACTTGACATTCTTTAAAAGGCGATTCCAAGTGCCACTTCTATACGTTCAACAGTGGATCACATGTAGAGAGCATGCAACTGACCACATAGGTTATATAGACATACTCGTACTTCACTTCAAATTTATGATTTAAACCGATATGACAGATTGGAATATTGGTCGCTAGCGAAGTTTTTGAAATCTAATCAACGTATCTGGTTATAACCTGTTAAATGTTCGTGGTTGGTCAATAGAAATGATGTTGATGCGATTTCAATTATGCGATCGATAAGACTAAATTTATGAAACAAAAATATATGAGTATGACGTAAGCAGAAGTTAAGAAGTTCTCACATGCGGTAGGTAAGTGATCGGTTCGATAACCGATTTATCGAAATAAGGTTACAGAGCGTGACATGTATTTTAGGAAGTTTTCCACTCCAAAGTACAATCCAGTTTCAGTCATTATTTTAACATCATTTGATGTGTTTGATTACCCATTTGGGGTCACACGTGAGAGATTTTCGGCTAATTAAATTTGCAGCAGCTCGCTTTATGGTGATGATTAGCATCAGGTTTCATTTAATTGATCAAATTTTCCGGTAATAGCTGAGAATACTGTCAACATGATCATGACGGAGTAAAAACAGCAGCAAAGTTGTTGAACCTGTCATTCTAGTTGTCTAGCAGCGGGCTGTGTGAGAAGTAACTTTTTGTTTTGTCGGGACAGGTAACATTCGACCCTAGAACTCAGACGCAACTGGACTATTGTACTACCAGAGAGCAAACCCTGATTTACCAATTTAATTAGAATTTCCTTGTGTTTCTATGAAAGGTAAGCAAGCACATTTGTGATGAGGAGTTTACAGTACCAGCACTCAACACATCAGCACCGAGGATCTACCACCTGATAATGCTATGAGATAATGTTGTGCAGTGTCGGCGCTCCACAAGTATCGCAGATTGTAGTGTCATTTAAGCCCAGGATATTAATGTGGTTGGCGAAAGTGAAGTGGTCTGTCAAGACACCAATAAGTTGTCTGCATTCTTTTTTACTGAGAAACAACAAGAAGGCCGCTGATTTCTTACAGACGTCCGGGATTATTCGTTTAGTCAACCTACACCCTGGCGAGTCATGCTACACGCAATTGTGTTCGTGAGAGACTCAGTCGTCAATGGATGCTCTAACCAAGAACCCAGGGAGACCCAATGCTGGTTGGGGACTTGAGAAAGCCTCCTCTTAGTTTTCTCTAGCAATCTCATCGGATATTTCGTTCCCCAGGATCTCAGTGTGACCTGGCACCTAGATAAGAGACAGAGAATTCAGCCTTGCGACCGAGTTCAAAGAGTTTTCGGTTTAAGGAACTATTTTGGAAGTGGTTAAAGGGTGGGCGGCGTGGCGTAAGTGGTTAGTGTGTCGGATCACTACGCATGAGGTTCCAAGTTCGAATCCCAGAAATACCAAAAAGTTTTTTCACGGTCCCACCTCTCGCGAGCGTCTGACAAACATCCGAGAGTATTGTTGTCATGAAAAAGCTTCTCAAATCGCCGTTCGGATTCGGCATTAAACTGTAGGTCCCTTCCATTCGTGTGAAAAATATAACGCACACAACATGAGTGGTTGCAAGAAGCTAGGCCCTGGCACTTTAAAGAGCTGTTGCGCCAAATATTTGTTTTTTTTTTTGTAAAGGGTTAAACAAGGATTTAAGCACAGTGTGACTGTCACTACAGACGCAAATACTACGGCCCTTCCACCTGTTCTTCACAACAAAGTCCATGGACATTAGGATTGCCTAAGTTTACGCTTGGAAAACAGACGCATATTTGTCTAACGAGAAAAGAAGTCTAATGTTGTCGTCTTCCACAAAGACACCAGCGCCAGACCCTTGACTGGTTTTGGACCTGTCCGTGAAAATACGACTGCACTCCATTCCTGGCTCAGACTCTGGCCAAAGCCAGTTCTGAACATAGTATGGTCACGATGGAGAATAATACGTCAATTTTTGTTTGTTTTACGCAATTCATTGATGATCTCCGGCAAAGAAATTGTTGTGCCAATCTGCATTAACAGTTCTTTGATCCTGCAAAGCCACAGTAGCAACATGACCCAATTTAATGAAAGAAACGAGGGATAATTTTTTTTTTTAAATGCTTGGAGTATGTGCCACTTTTGTCGGTTTTCACTCAGGTTGGAATACCCAAACAATCGACTGTCGCTTAGATTCGGGTTCATACGAGTATATCTTGGTTTTTTTTCCTGTAAAGATGCTGTACAGGTTTCTTGAAGCACCACGATCGAATTTTTTGAGCTTTTTTGGTGTGTATTCCACCTAACACAAAGCTTTTTCACTGCTAATTGTTATGCAATATTGATTGAATTCCGGCCTTGTAATGCTCAAGGTTGCTTCTCGATCGGTTTCAATCATGGCGTGTACTTACTTACTTAAATCCTTTCACTCTTCGCGGGGCATAGGGCGTCAACAACGCCATTGTGTTCGGAGTTCTGTAACGCGTTTGCCCTGCTTCCAACTCATTCCTAAAGAGCTTGATTCCTTCTCGACTGTCTTGCGCCATGTTTGCCTAGGGCCCCCACTGTTCTGCCTGCCTTGGTGAGCGGATTCCACTGCATGGGGTACTTCGCAATGAAATTATCGTCGCTCCATAGGGTTTTTCCAATTCACTGCCACTTTCTCCTTCGCACAGTAATGCCTAAAGATTCTTGGACCGTTCTTCTTTAAAGTTGTTCATTGGAGATACGCTTCGGCCAAAATATCCTCAAAAAGATTCATACAAATCTGTTTACGAAGGTTTGCAGCTTGCGTGTGATAGTGGCATCCACCCTTTAATGCCCAATATAGCATTACTGATTTTACATTGGAGTGGAACAGTCGTAGCTGGGTGCTTTTGTTTACTTTGTTTACCTCAGCAACAAATAATCAAATGATGATCCATTATCCGATGTGAAAGTAGGCAAACATCGTCAGCGTAGTCGAGGTGTTTAAGGTAAGATGTCACCATCCATCGAATTCCATTGTTACCTTCTGTCAATGCTACACACAGTACATCGCTAATGATCATCAAGGACAATAGTGATGTCAGTATGCACTCTTAACGTACTCTACTTTGGAATTCAAAATCTTCCGTTATCTTACCATTTTGTAAGACGTGACACTTACTTCCCTCGTATGTAGACTTGGTAATAGCTTTAAGTTTTTCTGGGATGCCTCTCTTGCACAAGGTCAACTAGAAAACATCTCGATTCCAACTGTCGAAAGCCTTCTCGAAGTCGATGAACAGTAGATGTAGCAGAGACCTGTACTCGATGCATTGCTCTATTATGATCCGAGGGGTGTTTATGTGCTCGACCCAGAATGACCCCCTGTTCGACGTCGAGATTTGAATCTAAATGTTCTTTAATGCGTTCTAATATGATTCTAGCTATTATCTTGGCTACGGCCGGCAGAACTTATACATATACCTCTCCAGTTTCCACAAACCATCAGATTTTCTCTTCTCGGAAGTTTGATGATCATCCACTCCAGAAGAAATTGATCATTTTCCGACGCTCTCCGTATGAGCGGGTCTGCCGGTGTGTTTGGCGCCGCTTGAAATAGTTCGGCAGGATTGCCACCAATACTCACTGCTTCGTTTTTCTTAAGGGACTTAATTGTCGCTGTTATTTCGGTTTAACTGGAAGGTCAGGTGCGAATTCGGGAATTTGTTGATCATTGGAGTTCGAGATCATATCACCATCGTCTAATTGGTTAAGAATTGTAGCAAAATAAACTCTCCAGCTACTAAGCTGATTCTCATCCGAAATCAGAAGGCTACCACCTGAACTCTTCACTGGAAGCTGTTTGGAGTTCTGGCCACAAATGAGTTCCAAGCCGATATTATAGACAGTTATACTGCCATACCTGTTTGCAGTTTCTTCAGCTCTTGAGGCAAGTGAATCGACGTACTGACATTTGCCACGTCTTACACTTCGCTGTACTTAATTCCTTTTTACGCGATATCAGGCTTCTTGTTCGGAACTCTATAATGTTGAGGACGCTGCAATCCGAGCCTTGATTGCTATACGCTCATCAATCCGTCTCCAGGTGTCTGCCGATAGCCATGTGCGGTGATTTGTTCGTTTCCTACCTTGGTCTTGGAATTCTCCATCACCATTACAACGTATCTATTAGGCGTTTGGTTAAAGATGGAGCCTAAATGGCTATACACTTACTTACTTACTTAGATGGCGCTACAGTCCGGGGTGGATCTCGGCCTCAACCAACAAACCTCTCTAGCCAGCACGGTTATGAGCCAGCTGCCTCTGGTTCCGCACGCCAAGTTGGCTGAGGTCCCCCTCCACTTGTTTGCGCCAATGGCTATACAATTGCTATATAATTGTCTTTATCATCCTCAGTCGCTTCTTCGATCGGAGCATTATACTGTATCATTATTTATTTCATTTCATTCGACTTCACAACTTCGACTTCATGGTAATTGTTCTTACCCTACTTTGGAATCTAGCTGTCAATATCCGGTCACTGTAAGGTTTCCAGGTTCCGTTTCAGATTAATAGGGTTTTTATGGTTTTAGCTCGTAGCAGCTCCATTCGTAACTTCCGGAGAAATTGTCAGATAGCACCACAAGGAGGTGAAAGTAGGACTTACTAACAGAACTTCAGGGTGTTCGGCTGCAGTGGCTCCTTCTCGTCATTTAGCGGACCAAAGCCTATCGGGAGATGCTGCTCCTACGACGCCTTCGTTAGTCGTTTACCATCCAAACATTTGTGCGTTCGGCATCAATGTTTTCTCAAACGACAGCACTGCATGGATGACCTTTATGAAATTCATCATTCATCGCGTACGAACGCGTTGTAATTTTGCAAACCATTCACCACCACCTCCACTGCGAACATGTCCTAGTATCAGTGGGGTCTTGTCAGGTATAAAATGTAGTTGAAGTTAGATAGCAGACGATTGTCAGGAGTCTGTTAGTCGGATGGCGCTCCAAATGAAGGTTTGGAGGAAGATCAATTGTCTACTTGCTAGAGACGGTCCAATGGGCTTCTGAATTTGAATCGTATTGAATGATTTGTGAAGAGAATTCCCCTCTGCTTACATAGATGAGTGTCCGGCGTATACGCTCATCTTTTCTCAATAACTTTCGAGAAACATGTTGTAAGTATTTCAGTCAGTATTGCGAAGTTAGAACACTTGAAAGTTTCTTCGCTCTTTTACGGATGGATAAATGGATGGCATAAATGAAGAAGAGGAAGAAACTATTCCCCCGAAGTTCTTTTGCTGTCTTAATTGGGGCATATCGTCCCAATGCTTGACTCATTTGTTCTCTGCCTCTTTTCTTAAGTCATCCCGTATTTTGTGGGGTCCTACCCCGGCTGAAATGCGTGCATCTTTCGATCGAGTGAACTTCTCTCAGTGATTCTGAGTATCTAGTCCTGGGTCCGAACACTCCTGTCCCAGCGCCAGTACATGTTTTCGCTTTGTGTGTTGCTTGAATTTGTACTTACCGGACTCACTACTCCAATCTCTTTCGTTGCTCAGCTTTGAGTCAAATTTCCCTTCAAGCAGTATTTCTTGACCATATTGCCTCTGGGTCATTCCAGAAGCGGCACCGATTTGGATAGGGTTACTCGCTCTTTGTTTGCGATGTGTGTTCCTTTCCCGATGCCCTCTTGGGAAATCTCAATATGGTCTGCTTGGCGATTGGCTCTAGCCGAGGTATACATACTTGCTGTGGGAGAGGTTCGCATGGCTCCTGCTATACATATGCAGGCTAATTTTTTGATCTTTGCTCAGGGATATCCTCGTCGTGGTTAGCATTGTTCTCTCAACCCACACCACTGTTTGTATTGTAAGTAACCAAATATGAAATTTGAACAAAATCTTTTGGAAGGTTTTCGAGAAAACAATATTTTTTCGAAATGGGATGTACCGTTATTTTTGCAAAAAAATATTACTATTTATACCAAACCGGTTATATACATATGTATACCTGATAAATTAGGAATGTTATTAAACCGTTCAATACGTGAGGTCCCATAAAATATTTTTTTTTTACCTCAGTGCCGTGTTGTGTAACGTTGCCGTGCGGACGCGTTTAAGAAATTGCCAGCCATCCACCAACCAACCAACCAGAGCTGCAAAGAGGCTATCAGGCTGAAAGAGGTAAGTTTTTGGTCTTATAAAGCCAACAAATCTGAGAAAAACCGAAATAAGCTTAAACAATCCAGAAATAACTGCAATGCTCACATTCGACGTGTAAAATTCTTACATGACCAAAAATTGAGGCAAAAAATTCTACAATGTCCCAAAGGTAGTAAAAACTTTTGGTCATTCGTCAAAAATATTAAAAATTCTGTCTCGTCTGCCATCCTAACGCTCATTTACAATGACATTCCAACTGTCAGCTCCTTAGACAAAGCCAATCTGCTTGCTGCTCACTTTGCAGCGAACTCCACCATGCCAAATAGTGCTTTGTCTCCGTCTGTACTTGTAAGCGTCAAATTTTCCATGGGACAAGTCCACTTTCGCACTCGTACAGTTTCAGGAGTACTTAAAAGTCTTAACATACACAAATCCGCTGATCCAGATGGCATCTCCCCCATAGTTCTGAAGAGGTGTTCTTCCACGCTGGCAAAACCTCTGCGTAAGCTTTTCTGTCTATCCTACTCTTCGGCCCTCTTTCCGAGAAAACAGCATTTGTCCAGCCCATCCCTAAAAAAGGCGAATCTTCCTCACCATCCAATTACCGACCCAAGGTCATGGAAACGCTGATAAATCGTCAGATTATGAAATATCTTGATTCACGAAAACTCCTCAATGACCGGCAGTATGGTTTTCGTAGCAACAGGTCCACTGGTGATTTGATGGCATATCTGACCGAGAAGTGGAACCAATCTCTTCATCACTTCGGCGAAACAAAGATGGTTGCGCTCGAAATTTCTAAGGCGTTTGACAGAGTTTGGCATCAGGCTCTTTTGTCGATAATGCGTGCATATGGCATCGATGAGTCTCTTCTTCAATGGATTAGAAATTACCTTTCGGGCCGTTCAATACAAGTTTGTCTTGGACGGCTTCAAGTCTGCAATTCACCATATAATAGCTAGTGTTCCCCTGGGATCCGTTTTGTCTCCGACTCTCTTTCTAATTTTTATAAATGACCTCTTGTCTGCTACTTCTAATCTAATCCATACCTTCGCTGATGACAGTACCCTCAGTTTTTCATATTCGTTCCCTAACTCACGTCCCTGCTCTTCGGCCGTAGAAGAGGAACGACAACGTATGTTAAACACATTAAATTCCGACCTGGACAGCATAACCAAATGGGGTTCAATCAATAGAGTGGAATTTAATGCATCCAACACTCAATGCTGTCTTCTGTCTCTCAAGCAAAACCAAGACCCTCAACCATTATCCATGAATGGTACTTGTATCGCTGAATCCAAAAGACTTGCCATTCTCGGTATGTGCATCAATTACCGTCTTCGATGGAACGATCACATATTTGAAGTCGCCAAAAATGCTGCTAAATGTCTAGGATTCCTTAAGTGGTGCAAAAAATATTTTACCCCGTCTGATCTGGCCTCCATCTATAAGGCATTCATCCGCCCAAAGCTGGAATATAACGCCCACATCTGGTCTGGTGCACCCAAGACCGTTCTGCACATTCTAGATAGGGTACAGAATCGCGCGTTAAAACTGATAGGTGATAGAGACATCGTGAACTCCATAGTCTCACTGAACATCGTGGAAATGTCTCGTGTCTCGCTCTTTTTTATCGCTTTTTTAATAAAATAATGTTCCAGCGAAATAGCCAGTTGCATCCAAGAGTATTGTTGTCATGAAAAAGCTTCTCAAATCGCCGACCGGATTCGGCATTAAAACTGTAGGTCCCTTCCATTCGTGTGAAAAATATAACGCACACAACATGAGTGGTTGCGAGAAACTAGGCCCTGGCACTTTAAAGAGCTGTTGCGCCAAATATTTGTATTTATAGCCAGTTGCATTATTCCCCTTCAAAACTTCACACGCAATACGCGTCATGCTTCGAATGCACATTAGATCACCCTCAAGCCCAACTTCGGACGTACTGTCAAATATAGGGATTCGTTTATAAGCCAAACAACACGTTTGTGGAATGATCTACCAGCCTCTGTATTTCCTAATCATTACAACCGTCAAACATTTAAAGCCAATGCAAACCGGCATATCCTCTGTTCCTCTCCCCGCTTTTCCCGTCCGCCCGTGCCCTGAGAACCAGTATAAGGGTATTAATAATCCCTTTGGCACGCGCAAATTATAAAAAAAAAAGTCATGCAAATACTTACACCAGAAAGTAATAGTGCTAATTTTTATTTGTCATTCAACGCTTTAATGAAAAATTAAACAGCAAATGGGATATGTCTTCATTTCTATTTGCATTGCTATTCAAAGAGTCCTGCTTTCCGTTTCAACGATTTCATTTCATTACTCATTCATGATATTCAACAGGAACAAGGCCAACTAACGTCATAGTTTCGCTTCAAGAAATTTAAAATTTTCCATATTTCCCACACTGACACTTGCATTTCTCATCCAATTGTTTACACGATATCGAAGAGATATCTTCATTTTGAAACCATCAATATTCCGTAAACTTAAGGAAAATAAATATTTCTTCCTCTGCATACATATACATATATGCAGTAAAATTTGATAGTTCACCCACTCACAGACAACATTTTATTTTTCTTTAAACAAAAGTGCAACTCATTGTGCAGCCGGTTAATGTTAGTGGCAATAATTTTGAAGTTTTTTTCAGCCAACAGGGCATCATTCAATGGCGTGTTTTATATTGTTTTTTCCAAAATTGGATGAATGCACACCCCCATGCGTTCAGACGTCATGTCCCCGAAGGAAAACAAGTGCATTTCCGACCACTAACGGATCGGATGGATGCCTTGTCACTTGGCAATGCTAATGACGGTAGTCAAATAAACTTATATCGATATTACGAGTATGAGACGATTATCTCTCAATTAAACTTGATCTTCGCTGTGTACAGTCTAATGAGAGCGCATATGACATTTTCACAACTAGACGCTAATTAGTTATGCCAATTGAGCATAAATTAAATGTTAAGCTACGTCGAGATGTCGTTGCACACAAATTGAGAAGGCAGCGAGAATATAGTTTAATTGCCAGCAGGGTAGGTGTGTTCTGGGGGCAAAGTAATTGAAAATCAAATATTGGGGTAGGCATGTTTGAAATATTGCCATTGGTCATGTATGGATATAGCGGGTTGGAATTGTTGCTTGGAAATACATACACTCCACGAAATTAATATAGAGGCATTATTATTATTATTATTTGTGTAGGGTTATCTTGCACTGCGACCTAATGGTCTATTGTGCCCCCTGCTAGAACCTTGGAGAGGTTTATTCCCTCGTTAGAGCTCTCCTCGCATTATAATTCCTTCGAAATTGTGTTTAAAGGTCGTATAGTCTTGCTTTGTCTTGGTCAGAATAGTTCACCTTAGAGCTTTTTCTCCAAACCAGTTTCTTTTAAGAATCTGAGAATGAGAAGTGGGTCCATAGTTGGCATATCCTCATCTGATATTTGGTATTTGCCCAAGTTTTTCAGTCTTTTGTCGGTCAGTGCCCCATAAGATTCCAGAAGGTGTTGCACTTTTTCGCGGGTTAATTAACAAACAAAAAACGTAGCCAACTTGCTACTGATTAATAAATAATACAAAAAAACAACGAGGAAAAAAAAAAAAAAAACCCAACCGATCGCTTTTGCGATCAACGGAACGATCTACTGAATTACAATAAAAAAAAAACTTTCCTACACCAAACCGAATTTTTAAAAACAATAAATAAAAAAAAAAAACTACACAACTTATCTTTTCTTCTTTGATGTCCTTGTTTTATCCTCCTCCTATTCCCTTCGTCCCGTTCTGACGAGGGTTTCCTTTCTTTATGTTTTTGCGTCCTCTCGTCCTGTAACTCCGTCCTGTCACACCTTTCTTTTCTCTTTTCCTTGTCCTCTATCTCAGAAAAAAAACTATCTGCACAAAAAAACACTTCTCACTTTCGATTTCAAAAAAACTTGTCGTCAACTCGCTGGTCAACCAAAAAGTGTCGACCGCTGGGTACTAGTCTACTCGATCGATCCATTCTCACGCACACCCTCATGCGTTTCCGCTCATTCAGCTATACATATGCGTCCAGGCATTGTTGGAAATCCGCCCTCCTTCTTGATCGTTGAACTTTGCGCCGGGCTTGTAGACATTTGGCCCGAAGTTCGCCTATTTCCTCGTTCCACCAGTAACACGGTGATGCCTTCCTGGTGTTTGTTCTGCGACGCATCAATGCCTAGGAGAACAAACACCAGGTAGGTATCACCGTGTTACTGGTGGAACGAGGAAATAGGCGAACTTCGGGCCAAATAACTACAAGCCCGGCGCAAAGTTCAACGATCAAGAAGGAGGGCGGATTTCCAACAATGCCTGGACGCCCTTAGACTGGCGAGACGTAACTTAAATAGAGCCATCAAGGAAAGTAAAACTGCGTGTTTTAAACGTCTCTGTCAAGAAGCCGACATTAACCCATGGGGCTCGGCATACAGAATGGCGATGACGAAATTGAAGGGCTATAAGACTCCTCAAATAACATGTCCGATAATGCTGAGATCCATAGTAGAGCACCTCTTCCCTCAAAGGCCTGCTACTATGTGCAATATTATACGAGAAGTCAATCCAGAAGATATTCCTTTAATTACTCACGAGGAGCTGCAAAGGGCATGCAGCAAGATAGGTGACAACAAGGCGCCGGGACCTGACGGCATCCCGAATAAGGCAGTAAAGGCAGCTGTAAAAAAAAGACCAGACCTCTTCATATCAACAATGCAGAAATGCCTTGAAGAAGGAACCTTTCCCGAAAAATGGAAGACGCAGCATTTGGTCCTACTGCCAAAAGGAAAGAAGCCTCCAGGGGAACCATCATCCTATCGTCCAATATGCCTATTGGACACCATGGGAAAGATCCTCGAGAAGATAATCTATAATAGATTACTCGCAGTAGCAGAAGAGAAAGGAGCCCTCTCAGATCACCAATTTGGTTTCAGAAGAGAACGATCTACTGTTGATGCCATAAGAGCGGTAGTTGATATCGCCAAAGGTGCCATCGAAGGCGAAAGATGGCTCTATGGCACAAAGGAGTATTGTGCAGTAGTAACGCTGGACGTTAAAAACGCATTTAACTCTGCGGACTGGTCGTTTATTAGAAGGTCACTTGCCAGGATGGATACGCCATATTACCTGCTACGGATAGTGACGAACTACTTCAACAACAGGAAGCTGAGGTACAACACCGATGATGGGGTAAAATACTACGACGTAACTGCGGGAGTTCCACAGGGATCGGTTTTAGGGCCACTATTGTGGAACATCATGTACGACGGAGTCCTACGATTAACTCTACCTGGCGGAGTAACGATAATTGGATTCGCCGACGACATTGCAGTCGTGACAGTAGCTAAACAGATCCATGCAGTAGAATCAGCTACAAATGAAGCAATTGCCCGGATAAAAGATTGGCTAATATCCGCCGGACTAGAACTAGCTGACCATAAGACAGAAGCTGTTCTTATAACCAGCCGGAAAACCGTCGAATTTGCCAACTTTCAGGTTGGTAACCAAACCATCAGGTCGAAGGAGGCGGTTAAATACCTTGGAGTAATGCTGGACAACAAGCTACGGTTTAAAACGCATGTTGATTTTGTTGCCAAAAAAGCATCGCATATGCAGGGAGCTCTCTCGCGTATCATGCCTAACATCGGTGGACCTGGATACGCTAGAAGGATTCTACTCTCTAGAGTTATCACCTCAGTTCTGTTGTATGCCGCCCCAGTCTGGGCGGAGGCACTGAGGACGAAGGTGACCAAAAGAAGACTATCGTCATCATACAGACTCTGTGCGCTACGGACAATCAGCGGCTTTCGAACCATCTCTGACGAAGCTGCATTTGTCATAGCTGGAATGATCCCCATCGATATTCTCGCAGATGAAATGCTGAGGATATATAACAGAAGAGCATTGAGTCATCACGACGCCACTGGTATCAAGGTGATAAAAATCGAAGAAAGGGCAGCGTCAGCAGCTATGTGGCAAGCTCGTTGGGCTAATACAACAAAAGGCAGATGGACATATAAACTTATACCGACAATCCAAGACTGGATAAGTCGAAAGCATGGAGACTGCAACTATCATCTAACGCAGTTCCTGTCTGGCCACGGTGGCTACCGCAAATATCTACACCGTTTTGGACATGACAACTCACCATCCTGCCCGGAATGCCCAGGTGAAGATGAAGATACGGAGCACGCAGTGTTTTACTGCACACGTTTCACGGCATGGAGAATTACTCTGCCAAGTCCGTCACTACTCCTCGACCATATGTTACAGTCGGAAGAGAATTGGATGGCAATATGTTCCTTCGTAACAACTCTACAAAAAGAGCTGCGGAGAATAGAAGAGCTAAGAAGAGCAGCTGAAGCAGCGGAAGAAGCTGACACAAGAAGCATAGCATAAATTGCTAACCAGCCCCGCGAAGTAATACCTAACGGCAGTCCCGCGGGGAGAGTGGTTGAAGTGTGTAGGGTGTGTGTTTAGTACGTAGGCGTATTCCTGAAATCGATTACTCAGGTTTGCGAATCGTGCATGCTAGTAGCACTCGGGCTATTAGTATCTATGAAGATTACACATCCCTGGCGCAATCCAAAAAAAAAAAAAAAAAGCTATACATATGCCAAAAGTGGCTTATATGTGCCTTACTCCGCTAATTTGCGTAAGTATGCAACCACTCTTGAATCAACGTTACTTTCTCTCTTTAAACTCCCAGTCAATCCACTGTTTATGAATTCGCCCGAGTTCGACTTTTCCCCCTATCCGATCTATTCAGTTTGACAACTTAGGAACCAAAAGTGGGAATTGCTTTTTAAAATAAAACCAATTACTGTGGGCCGTCCCACCATGAATAAAATAAAGAACGAAAAGTGTGACTTATGAAGTTTAGTTGCAGGACGAGCCCTACAACGCTCATTCTGCGTTAAACAGTGCTAGTATGGAAGGGGAACAAAACAAGGAAAGAAAAAGTAAACTAACGCGATGCAAACTAATCTATTCGGTGGAGTTCCGCGCAGATTTGCGGGTGGGGAGCGAGCCTCTAACGTGCCACTCCATACAATAAGTCGACGGTTAGGGTGGGCTCTCGGTCATTGATGGGTTCCATCCGAACCATCCGTTGTTCGTGGGCTGCCGCTTGTCTTGTTTGTGTTTGCTGGTGTTTGATGTCGATGTCTTCGTGTGTTGGGTTGTGTCGCGATGTTGAATACGTTTGCGTGTGTAGTTCCGCTGTTTCTGGGACGCCTTGTCCCCCTCACGATGTACTTATGTTTGATATGTTTGTTGCTGTTTGTAGGTATCGGGACACCTCGTCCCCTTGCGTCGAATTATGTGTTTGTCGTAGCTTGTAGATTCTGGGACACCTCGTCCCCGCTCATTGACTTGTCTGGTGACGTTGATGTTGCGTTTTTGTTTTGTTGCGTTGTCGCTCTGGAACAGACTCTCTGGCCCATCTGTTCCCTCGCTGATTGTTTGTACTGCGTTGTAGTTTGTGTTATTGGTGTGCCCGTTGTAAGGTTGGCAGCTTGTAGAGGCGGATACACCGTCCTTGCCATCGCTGATCTCACCCTCGTCGTTCGTCTCGTTCTCAAGATTGTTGGAGAAACCGCCCGTTTCTCCTCTCCTTCAGGGTAAAAGGGTCATCCAAGGGAATCCTATTAGTTGTCTCTGCTAGATGCTGGGGAAGTGGGCCTATGGCTGATGGAACCATGGCTGCTCTCCACTTTCCCAGAATTTTGCAGAAACAAGGGAAGAAAAGAGGGAACGAAGGAAGATGCGTAGAGTGGTCCTTGTTGTGGTAAAATTTACCGCAACAAAGGTGCTCCGGAGTTTCGCTTGACTCATTGCAGAATCTGCAAAGGACTTCATTTGTTATAGCTAGCTTTCTTAAATGCTCCCTGAGTTTGCAACGCCCTGTTAGGAAGCCTGTTAGGATCCGTAGGTTATTCTTGCTAATGCAGATGCAGGCTTCGAATCTTTTTCTACATCCCAGTAGTTTCTTAGCTTCCCTCAGGCCTGTGGTGTTGTTCCAGGTTCTTGCCCTGTCTTCTCGCGTATGGTGTGTTCCCCCATTCCACAGAATGGTTCAGGTCTAATGAAGGGTTCTGCAGCCCCTTGTCTTGCCAAGGCGTCTGCTGCTTCGTTACCTTTTATCCCGACGTGACCGGGTATTCAGTTAAGTGTAACTTTATTGTTTCTTCCCAATTCATTAAGTTTGCATAGGCATTCCCACACAAGTTTTGACTTAATGACATAAGAGTCAAGCGCTTTGATAGCTCCTTGGCTGTCTGACAGTATTGCTATGTCGCAGTTGCTGTATCCCTTTTCGAGATTGAGTTGGATGTATCTGTTTATAGTGCATATTTCAGCTTGAAAGATGCTGGTGCACTTGTTCTGAGTGATTGGTCCTTGGCCCAAATACGCCCACCCCTGTGCCCTCTCCAGTTCTCGAACCATCTGTATATACCACTTTATCGTGTGGCTGCCGGGTCCGTATATCGTGGATTCGTTGCTCCACTCTTCCTTGTTACTTAACTTTGTACTAAAGTTTTTTCCAAAGTTAAATTTCCTGATACTTTCATCAGTTAAATTTCCTGATACTGGGGACGGCCAGAAGGGGAAGTTTTTTGAGAAGTGCACCATATTCTCTCGAACCAACACATTTCTCCCTTCCAATACCTTCTTATGCCATCCTTAGGATCGTCCGCTGTGTATTTTGCTCCGCTACAAGATGGAGCGGTATTAGCTCCAGGAGTACTTCCATGGCTGCAGTTGGACACGTTCGCATGGCCCCGGTGATGCAGAGGCACGCAAGTCTTTGCACTTTAGTGAGTGTCTTCCTCGTTGTAACTAGACTAGTCCGCTTTGTCCATGCTATTGGTCCATAAGTGATCATTGGTCTCACAATGACTCGCTAGGCTCCTGCATATCATTAGAGTACGGGTAGCTTTTTCGGATATCTCCTCCATGTGTTTCTTCCACAAGAGTTTGGTGTCTAGGTGTAGTCCTAGATATTTCACTTCCTTTACCGGTGCCAGTATTGTGCCCGACAGTCGGATTGGCTTCAGTTCAAGTTTTTTCTTCAACTTTTTTCTTCCTCGTGAACGATACTATTGTGGTTTCGGCCGGGTTTATATTGATCCCAGCCGTGCTGCACCATTCTTGAGTTAGTGCTAGGCCCCGTTGTATAATATCACATAGGGTTTCCTCAAATTTCCCCATGGCAATCAGTACAATGTCTTCAGCGTAGGGTTGACAATTAATTCCAAGGCTTGTTAATTTTTCAAGAAGCTCATCCACAACAAGACTCCACATTAGGGGAGATAACACTCCACATTAGGGGAGATAACACTCCTCCCTTGTTGTGTTGATCTTGATAATTCTAATTGATGTCTGAGTTTGTGCTGATCTTGTTCTCAGCAACTCATACATCCACTTAGATACTGTTCTGTTAACTCCCTTTCTGTCAAGGGCTCGTTTAATAGCTTCATGCGAAGTGTTGTCAAATGCCCCTTCGATGTCTGGGAAGGCGCAGATTACTATCTCTCTTGTTTCGAGAGCCCCTTGGATAGTTTCCGTCAGCTGATAAAGAGCCGTCTCAGTGGATCTGCCCGCTCTGTATACATGCTGACGGTAATGCAGTGGTGATATATTAAGTACATCCTCTCTTAGGTGGTTATGCACAGCTTTCTCCATTGTTTTGAGAAGAAACGATGTTAGGCTGATCGGTCTGTATGACTTAGGCTGTGTTGGGTCTTTCTCCCATTTTTTGTATAAACACAACTTTCGCCCTGGTTTGGAATATATCCCAATGCAAGACTACTTTTTGTTATTCTGACCAGGTGTGGTAGTCGTTTTTCTTGCCACCTTTGCAATAGGGCTGGTATAATACCATCCACATCTGGTGACTTGAAGGGATGGAAGCAGCTAATTGCTTACTCGATTCGCCCTCTAAAACAGATAGCCCCTGCAATCTCCAATAAGATTGAAAACAGTGGGGGGCTGAGAAGACAGCCCTGTTTAACACCCGCTTTCGATTGAAACCAGTTAGACATTTTAAACCCATCCTACACCGCCGTTTTATTCTCCTCGTAAAGACTTTGAATTACCTTCAGTATTTTCGTGGACATACCCAAGTTACTCAGTTTGTAGAAAAGGGCATTTCTATCGATTGAGTCGAAAGGGGGCTTAAAATCGACAAAGAATGCGTACAGCTTTTTTCCACCATCCAGGTATGTCCTTGCGGTACTTGCAAGTGTGAAAATGTTGTCTACCGTCGCGTACTCCTTTCTAAAGCCAGCTCGAAACTCATTGAGCAAATGGTTTAGGTTTACCCAATTTGATAATCGCTCTAAGATGACACCGCCAAAATTTTCATCACCGAGTTCATGAGTGAAATACCTCGATAACTGTTTGGGTTGGTGGTGTTTCCTTTTTTGAACAAAGGGAGAATTATATTTTTCCGAAAGCCTGAAGAGACAACGCCCGTGTTAAAGATAAGATTATAGATTTATCTTATCTTAGATTATAAGTTTTGCTATAAAACCTTCTGTAGTATATTTAAAAAATTCGTATGGAATACTTTCTTCCCCCGGCGTCTTATTCAACTTGCATCGATTTATCACCACATGACAAAAACCCCCTGCAGAACTCCGGTTCCCTGGTGGAACCCAGAGCTGCAGCGACTTAGGAAAGAAACCAGAAAACTTCTAAATAGGTCACTCAAGACAAATTTAGAAGGTGCCTGGGATCTTTTTAGATCGAAGCAAAAAGACTATAAGAACTTAATTCGGTTGTCGAAAAGTGCTTCTTATAGAGATTTTTGTGAAAAGATCGAGACACTCGGTGAAACCAGCAGGTTGGTTAAGGTCCTCAAAAGGGCAAGCCGACCAAACCGGAGTTACTGAGAAAATCTGATGGCAAGTTTACTGAGACGAAAGCGGAAACTTTTAGTCTTCTGCTGGAGACTCACTTTCCTGGCAATCAGATAACCACTAGGTCGCAGCTTGGTCCGCTTACCCAGGCTGAGCTTGATCTAAGTCAGAAAACTCGACACAGCTGGTATATTGCATCAGCCGTGGTAACAGATGAGGCCATCAAATATGCTGTGGCATCTTTTGATGGTTTCAAATCGCCTGGCACCGATCTATGCTGCAACAAGGTATAGATCAGCTATTGCCAACTCTGAAAAGAATTTTTACAGCTGACCTGGCGCTGGCATATACTCCTACACCTCGGCGGCAGTCAGGGTAGCTTTCATACCGAAAATTGGTAAGAAAGACTATTCGCTCCCCAAGAGTTTCAGGCCTATAAGTTTGACATCCTTCTTACTGAAAAGTATGGAGAGACTGGTAGAATTTCACGAGCGCAAAGTTGCTTTGAAACTGCATCCACTATCGCAGATGCAGTATGCCTATCAGCGTGGGAAGTCCTGCGAGACCGCACTTCAAAATCTAGTGGCCAGAATTGAATGTGCGCTTGATAGTAAAGAATACGCGATGGGTATCTTCATCGACATTGAGGGTGCTTTTGACAATGCGACTTTTGACTGCATGTGCGACTTGGCCAGACAACATGGGGTAGATGCGGATTGTGGCCGATATGCTATGACAGGGGTAAACAGGGGCTGTCCGCAAGGTGGCGTTCTGTCTTCATTGTTATGGTGCATGGTGATCGACTCTCTGTTGAACACTCTAAATAGTTTTAACGTCTACGCTCTCGGAAGGGGCTCTCGCGTAAATATGTGGTTGCCTTTTGTGTGAAACTCCAAAGAACGGCTTGTCTCGGCTGCACGGGAGCTTTTTTCCAGTACGCTTGGCTCTGCTCTAGACGGTTTGCTGAACTTATCTCCCCTCGATACTTATATCAAAGCCATCCATCGTCTTAAGCGGGGCGGTTTTTGGTATACTCCACACTGGAATTTTGATGAACTTGCCCGACACGTATCTTACGACTCCTGTCTTATGGATATGCGCAAATTCAGGGGGTCAGGGTCAGGGTCTTTGTATTCAGGACTGGCTTCGGCCAGAATCTGAGCCGTAAATGGAATGTGGTCGTATTTTCACGGACGGTTCCAAAACCAGTCAAGGGTCTGGTGCTGGTGTCTTCGTGGAAGTCGACAACATTAGACTTCTTTTCTCGTTAGGCAAATATGCGTCTGTTTTCCAAGTGGAAACTTATGCAATCCTAATGGCCATAAACTATGTTGTGAAGAACAGGTGGAAGAGACGTAGCATTTGTGTCTGTAGTGACAGTCAGGCTGCGCTTAAGGCGCTGCTTAACCCTTTAACCACTTCCAAAATAGTTCGTGAAATTAAAAACTCTTTGAACTCGGTCGCAAGGCTGACCGTCTCTTATCTAGGACAACTTACTGGCGTCTTGACAGGCCAGGTCTTCGATAGCTCGTAGATTGCACAAAGAACATTCTGCCTCCTCGTTCCGGTTGGTTATATGCGGCCTGTAATTTAACTGCAAAAGCTCCCCTCTGGTCTTAAATATCATCGATATTGTGCTTATGGTGTTTTGATCGTGAAAGTAATTTTTTTCACCTAGGTCGTATTGTAGCGTACAATACGAATGTCTAGTTAGGCTTTGCTGGGCTTTTACTCTAAACGCGGCACGGTAGGATAAATCAATCTTCGCTAGCAGTTCCCTTAAAGTCGTTTTCCATGTTGTTTCATTGTAGGGTGTTAGTTCGACGTCATGTTCGTTGCACAATTTAAACCATTCATTGAAAAATTGTAGTTTAAGGCGTATATGATGCATTGCGACGATATGTGGCAGACAGGGGCTCGGAAGGGACATTACTTTTACAATGTACAAAAAGTGCAGTCGTAGTGTATAGATATATAATGGGGGCAGTCCGGTTTCTAGGTGGAGCATATAGTTTGGGGTGTTTTCCGGTAATCTAAATATTTTTTTAATGAAGTACCTCAACAACTTTTCAACTTCTTCATATTGGTAGATGCCCCACACCTGGGCTGCATAGCACATGATCGACTTCGCTACTGCTTCAAAGATTTTATATTTTGTGCTTAAAGTAATATTTTTTTTTTACAGAGTATGCCTCTCCAACTACAGTTGATTGCTCTTTTTGCCTTTTTTTAGTTTTTCTCGCAGGTGTTTTTTGAAAGTCAGTCGCGGTGTTACTATGACCCCGAGGTACTTGTACTCCTTTATATTTTCTAATTTTTCGCTCTGCCAAGTCCACCTTTCATTCCTTGCGAATCGCCGAAAACTATTCCGAAAGACCATCATTTTTGTTTTATTTATGTTCACTTGTAAGTCCCACAAACTGCAGTATTGTTCTAATTTGTTCACCATGTTTTGCATCATGGTTGGCGTTTGCGATAGAATGACTATGTCATCCGCGTACATAAGGAGTTTTACTTTTACCCCGTCAAACTCATTTCCCCCAGGCAAGAAGGTTGGCAGGTCATCCAAAAACAGAGAGAAGAGTAGGGGACTCATGAGGCATCCTTGTTTAACACCCATTCGCGAATCAAACCAGTTTGACACATTGTGACCATCCCATACTGCAGTTCTGCTTTCATCGTAAAGACTTTGTATAATCTTAAGTGCTTTCGTTGACACTCCCAGATTACTAAGTTTATAGAACAGCGATTTTCTGGCAATGGACTCGAAAGCTGCCTTGAAGTCTACGAAGAACGCGTATAGTTTTTTGCCCTTGTCGAGATAAGTATTAGCCATACTGGTCAGAGTGAAGATATTATCCACTGTGGAGTAGTTCTTTCTGAATTCCGCTTGAAACTCACTGAGTAGTTCGTTTGCCTACACCCATGCGGACAGCCGATCCAAAATGATTCCGGTGAAGATTTTTATTACAGAGTTCAGAAAGGTTATGCCCCTGTAGTTACTCGGATCACTGCGATCTCCTTTTTTGAACAGGGGAAGATTATATTTCTCTTAAAGTTTTTCTATGAATTCATTCGTAGCGTACTTGAAGAAATCGTACGGTATGCGATCCTCTCCTGGGGCTTAATTTAAGTTGCATCGATATATACCTGTGCAGACTTCTTGCGACGTAACTGCAATCCAGTACATCCACTCTCTGGTAAGGTAGCGAATAATGTAGTTGACTTCTCGTGTATGGCGGGTTAAGTAGTTGTACAAAATGCTCGGCTAAGATCGATGCTTTCACTTGAATGCCACTTGTAAGGGTTTGGCCGTTGAGTGTTCTTGCCAATTTCCAAAAGGAACGGCTGTCTTTAACTCTTAGAATCTCCATCGTCAGCTGCTGAGTGTACCTTTTTTATTTCTCCTTGCATATCATTTTATATACTTTATTTGACTGTTGATACATGGCTTTGGCGGAGTTGTTACCTGTTTCTCTTAACAAGCGTAAATAAGTAGAAGCTTTTCTCCTTGCTAACTCACATTCCCATATCGTGCAAATACCGCCTCGTTGACAGAGCAAGCTAGTTTCCAGAAGATACGCCTATCTCTAACTTTCTCCAGCGAACGCATTAGCCACTGCGAGTATATCCTTTGTTTTTCAAAGCATACGTTTTTATATACCTTATTCGTGTTCGTGGGCGCCGTGGCGTAAGTGGTTAGTGTGTCGGATCACTACGCATGAGGTTCCAAGTTCGAATCCCAGAAAACACCAACAAGTTTTTTCACGGTCCCACCTCTCGCGAGCGTCTGACAAACATCCGAGAGTATTGTTGTCACGAAAAAGCTTCTCAAATCGCCGTTCGGATACGGCACTAAACTGTAGGTCCCTTCTATTCGTGTGAAAAATATAACGCACACAACATGAGTGGTTGCGAGAAGCTAGGCCCTGGCACTTTCAAGAGCTGTTGCGCCAAATATTTATTTATTTTTTATTTTTTATTCGTGTTCTGGTACATTGATTTTGCACTGTTTGTGCCTGTATTTCTGACTAATCTTAGGTAACGGAACGACTTTTGTCTGGCTTTCTCACAGTCAGTATGAAACCTTTCTTTATTTTTTCGTCTTAGCGTTGACTGCACGCACACGCATTCTATGCGAATACGAGAGTATAGCTCAAAAGCGAATGAAACATCTAGGTAGCTACTTTTTTATTAACCTGGATGAATTCGATTTCGAGGACCAAAATAAAAGATTCAAATCTTTTGAAGGTTTCCCAGCGACGCTTTGCTTCCTAACATTGACTCCAACCACTACAGGAAAACATCAATTGCATCATTAAAATCGCGAATAACTATATTCTTGAAGTGCACTGAATCACTAGCACTGCCGGAAATACCTTTTAGTCGGCGCCATCGATCAACTATTAGGAAACCAAGCAAAGTTTAAGATAAATATAATTCCTCTTAGCTTACTCGGCGATATTACTGCATTCTGTCGCTGATGTACTTGACCTTTCGCTGAGCCCTAAAACAGAACATGCATCACATTAGTACTCACCTAAGATGGGCGCCCTACGCGAGTCAATTGATTCACGTGCTACCGTAAACCTATTGGACGTCAACGGTCTATCCTTGAAATGTCTGGTAAATTGCCCATTGAGACTATAGAATGTGTTCGTTAATAAATCAATCAACTATTGCTCACCAATAGATGGATAGATTGTAATGGTAAGGTAGTGTGGATAGCAATGTCTCCCTCGCTCACGGTAGTGATCTCGTGTGTCCATATGTGACGTGGGTCGATTCAAAAAGAGGGTGTGTTGTGTTGTTCTAATTTCAGAATGAAAAATATTATTTTTTTTTTTTTTCACTTTACATCAGCAATACTACGAATAGAGTACGAAAGTGGTTATGCATTGGTGCATTTGTTGTTTGCGCTATTAGTGCGCGGCTATTTGTAGCAGGCGACAGAATTCTGTTTTGAGCGCCGCTACCGAATATACTTGACGCAGTGCATTTATTCATTAAATTCTGATGGTTTCTTACTTTCTAACTATACTGCAAAATATTTCGGAGAAAATGAGCAAATAAAACGAAAACCTTTAAAGAATTAATCTTTTATTACAAAAAGGGAGGGAAAGTAATTAGGTTGAATGGATACAGACTGCAACTAACTGGTTTTAATTCAGTAATAGCTTATATATAAAAATTCAATAGAGAGAGAAAGAGAGTTAGACTGATTAACATAAGCCTCAATAAAAATGGGCTTCTTAATTTTTAACATCCTCCGCCGGGCAAGAAGAGAGGTCAAGCGGGTATAGCAACTGAATGGGCCGCCGTAACTGCTTCCCGTCGGCCAGCTTGATTTGACAAGACCTCACCTTTTGGTCCCTACCTAGGAATGCTTGCTCCACTATAGCCATCTTCCAGCTGATCCGTGGATTTGATTGGTCGGACACTAGTACAACATCACCCGCCTTAAGCTGCACTGATGAAATGTCGGGCCTATGGTGGAACGAGCGCAAAAGTTGAAGATATTCCAACTGCCATCTTCTCCTTAATTTAGTTGTGTACCTCATACGTGGGCGCCGTGGCGTAAGTGGTTAGTGTGTCGGATCACTACGCATGAGGTTCCAAGTTCGAATCCCAGAAAATACCAAAAAGTTTTTTCACGGTCCCACCTCTCGCGAGCGTCTGACAAACATCCGAGAGTATTGTTGTCACGAAAAAGCTTCTCAAATCGCCGTTCGGATTCGGCATTAAACTGTAGGTCCCTTCCATTCGTGTGAAAAATATAACGCACACAACATGAGTGGTTGCGAGAAGCTAGGCCCTGGCACTTTAAAGAGCTGTTGCGCCAAATATTTGTATTTTTTTTACCTCATACGTTCTTTCCAGGCGTTTCGAAGCAAGTCCGCATCAGGCTCCCTTGAAGATGACTCCAAAATAAGATTTCTGGACTGAATCAAAAAATCCGAAGGTGATAGCGGGGATAGTTCGCGAGGGTCAGTACTCCCATACGTTAAAGGGCGACAGTTAACGATTTCTTCAACTTCGATGATGATGGTCCTCAACTGCTCAAAATTCAGCTTGGCTTTACCGATGGCGACCTTCATGAGATTCTTCATTGTTCGGATTAGCCGCTCGCAGTATCCACCCCACCAAGGAGCACGTTCCACTATGAAATTCCACTTGATTTTCCGCTGCGAAAGAAATCCTTGTATGACTTCTTCGTCCCACAAGCACTCCGGACTCCTTAATTCCAAAGCAGCTCACCGAAAGGTACGAGCGTTGTCGGAGAGAATCATTGTTGGGACCCCGCGTCTGCCAATAAAGCGCCGAACGGCCATTAAGAAATTTTCGGTAGACAGGCTTCTCACTAATTCTAAATGTACGGCGCGTACCACTGCACAAGTGAATTTAGCGACGTAGACTTTGCCGCCCGTGCCCTGAGAACCAGTATAAGGGTATTAATAATCCCTTTGGCACGCGCAAATTATTAAAAAAAAAGAAATCAGACCTGTCATCGTAGCAATAGAGTGGACCGGCAAAGTCAACTCCCATGTTATCAAATGGCTGTAATAGCGTAATCCTTTCTACAGGAAGAGGCGCAAGCAGTTGGGATGCGGGAAGACCCCAGAGCTTCCTGCATACAACACATTACTTAATTCGACGTTTGATGACTTGCCGACCTCTGATGATCCAAAGACGCTTCCGCAACTGCCCAAGGACGATATTGACACCAGCGTGAAGCATTCGTTCATGACACTGGTCGATGACAATATTAACAATATGTTATTTCGAAGGAAGAATGATCGGATGTTTGACATCCGTTGGCTCATAGAGTGAATGGAGACGACCGTCCAGCCTCAGAATGCCATCACTGTCCAAGAAGGGGGAAAGTTCGGATATATGCGACGTCGTTGGTATGGCTCCGCACTTCTGCAATATAGAAATTTCGTTAAAGAAATGATGCCTTTGTACATACCAGAACCAATGATTTTCCGTGGCCTGGATCTCAGCAGTTTGCAAAAACGCTGTGTATAGCTGTGTCTACGTCAGATGAAATCTTCGATGTTTTTCGCCCTCCTTTTGTGTTTCGTACGAAGCGATATATAAAGGCAGTTACTCGAAATAAACGATCCCAGGTGCTGTAACCATGGTACAGTATTAATGGATTCTCTTCGAGGTCAGATGATGGGTCCGATTCAGTCAAAAGGGCCATTGCGATATTTGGTCCTTCAGATTGGTCGACGTTGCTCCAGTCCGTATCGCTACTTTTCAACCAGAGCGGTCCATAAGCCCAGAGTGATGATTTTTGAAGAACATTACCACAAACGCCTCGGGTGAGAAGATCCGCCGGATTTTCTTTTCCTTTACAGTGATTCCATTGCAATACCTCTGTAAGGCGTCGTATTTCGTCGACTCTGTTTTGGACGTAGGGTTTCCAGCGTTGAACATTACCTTGAATCCAACTCAAAGTTATCCTAGAATCGGTCCACAAGAAATACTTGACAGCAGATAGCTTCAGAGATCTTTGCAGATAGGACCGGAGCCGCGCAGCTATTAAAGTGCCTGTCAATTCCAGGGTCGGCAACGTCAACTCATTAACGTCATCTTCTTTCAAAGGAGCAACTCGATTTTTCGCACACAAGAATAAAACGCTGATTTGCCTACTCGGAGCGATGCACCTCAAATACGCCACTGTACCATAGGCCTTCGTACTGGCGTCAGCGAAGATGTGGATCTGGATCGTGCCTTCAGGTGATGGAAACGGCACGGCTGCTCTGGGAAAAGTTAAATCTTTTAATTCCACGATTCCCCTAACGCGCTCGTTCCACTCCGTAAGCAGGTCAACCGTAAGCACTTCGTCCCAGTGTAGCTTCTTTTTCCACAAAGTATGAAAAAAAATCTTTAATTTACAATGGATTACAATTTTTACCCATACAGTTAATTTCCCCACAGAATTTGAAAATATCATTATTGTGTTTCAAGGACCTTACCTCTTCTAGGTTATCGAAGGAGTATCTTACAAGGTATTTTGACCTTGTTCTGGCGATGCCTCGGCATTCACAGAGTATTATGTCTTATGTTCTCTGAGACATGTGGGTCATTGCAGTACGTGCAAGCATTCGTATTTGATAAACCTAGTCTCCCGACATGCTTCCTTAGAAGGCAATGGCTAGATAGTATTCCTATCGCTGCTCTTCGCCCTGATCTTTCTAGTTTTATGATCTCCCCAGATTTCTTGCGGTCTAACACAGGCCACAAAGCCTTGGACACCTCATGACCATCTAAGTTGAACCATCTTAAGCTAACCATGTTGATTATTCTATCGCGAATAATTCCCCTAGCTACTCACCTTGGTCGTTTCATGCTACGAACAATGCCACTATGTGGGAGCTTTGCTCCTCTTTTAGTCAGCGCATCGACCTTTCGTTGCCTTTTATATCGCAGTGTCCAGGAACCCAACATAATCTGGCACGGCTTCGAGCACATAATGCCTTTAGCATTGTACGGCAATCACTGACGATTTCAGATTTTGTTGCGTAAAACTCTAGCACCTTTAGCGCAGCCTGGCTGTCAATGTAGATGGCGGTATTCTAATCGTAATTCCGCAACCTTAAGTAATGCCAGAACCTCTGCTTGGAACACACTGCATGTGCCCGGAAGAGTCACCTTTTGGTTAATATTTCTCGAAAATATACCTGTTCCCATGGCCTCTCTGGTCTTAGAACCATCTGTATATATTGTAATCTCGTTGTGCACAGAGATTGTCTTCCTTGTCCATCCTCCCTAACAAGGTATGTTACTTCGCAGTCTAAGGCACCAAGGATATCGTCCGATTCGTCAGTGATATCGAAAAATGATTCCCAAAGAATGGAACTTTGCGCCACATTACTAGTCCACGAATAACTTGAGTTGCAATATTACGAGCACACTTGTATAGAATCCAATTTGCATTGTTAGGCATATTTTTTCATTTCGAGTGTAGAGCTTATTCCTAATTTTGTAATGTTACAACAACTGAGGGGAACTACTATTAATAATTGAAACTATTTTAGTTGGGACGTAGTCATGGAAAATGTTAGAGACGAAAGACTGAAACCTTTCTAATCTTTCGTTAGGACAAGTTATAAGACTACATTCCTCCCAAGGAACTGAATCAGTTGCCATAAATATCAATAGAGTTCAAATCCTTATAACTAAAGGTTAAGGGTAAAGGATTGTGTAAAAAAATGTATGTCGTAAGTAAGGAAAAGTAAGTCATGCGAAGTATCATCTCAGCTGCCGTTTATTTACCCTATGCTGGACGCAGAACTGCCCTTTTTCCATTTTTGGCAATTTTTAACCACAGATGATAGCGGAGTTTTCCCGCCACTTCGTTCACCCTACACTTACTCGTCATCACAAATTGCTTCGCTATGGATCAAAGATCCCAGATATTTAAACTTGTCGCTCTTGGGAAGCACTGTTTCATTCAAATAAATGTCTGGAATAGGCCTGAGTAGATCAGAGAATGGGTAGCATAGTATTCTGTGTTTTTTGGAATAATTTCGTACATATTTTCCTCCAACACGTCTACCCATACCCTGAAGTGTTCGTTGTAGGGATGTAGGAGCCTCACTTTTTTTTTTTTTTTTTTTTAGGATGCGCCAAGGATGTATAATCTTCATAGATACTAATAGCCCAGGTGCTACTAGCATGCACAATTCGCAAACCTGAGTAATCGATTCCAGGAATACGCCTACGTACTAAACACACACCCTACACACTTCAACCACTCTCCCCGCGGTACTGCCGTTAGGTATTTCTTCGCGGGGCTGGTTAGCAATTATGCTCTAGTCTCCGAGGCCGCCTCTTGGGCTCTTCTTAGGGCTTCTGCTCTTCGCAGCGCATTCTGCACACACACTATGAATGAGCAGATCTCCATCCACTCGCCCTCTGATCGTGTCATGTGACTAACAATATTTTCTGGACTTGGCAGGTTTGCTCTGTCTTCTGCAAAGCGTCTGCAGTAGAACACTGCATGCTCCGCGTCCTCCTCTTCCTTTGGGCATATTGGACACAGGGCCGAACTATCGTGTCCAAATCTATGGAGGTATTTCCGGTAGCCACCGTGTCCGGACAGGAACTGTGTGAGGTGGTAGTTACAGTTCCCCCTCGCTCTCTCTGTCCATGATTTTATAGTGGGAATGAGCTTGTGGGTCCACCTGCCTTTGGTAGAGTTGTCCCACCTGGTTTGCCACAGCGTTGCTGATGCTGCCCTTTCCTTTTTGCCTCTTGCCGGTTCGAGGGACGTCTAAGGTATACTCTCTGCATCTCTTCAGCGAGGATGTCGATTGGGACCATCCCAGCTAAAACGCAGGCTGCATCGTCGGAGATAGTTCGGAAGCCGCTGATCACTCTGATTGCGCAGAGCCTGTGAGCTGATGATAGCTTCTTCCTGCACTCATTTGTCGCCAGTGCACCTGCCCATATCGGGGCAGCGTATAGAAGTACCGAGCTGACCACTCTGGACAGTAGGATCCTGCGGGCGTATCCAGGCCCGCCGATGTTCGGGAGCATTAGGGAGAGTGCTGCCTGCATCAGCGATGCTTTCTTACTGGAATACTCGACGTGGGCTTTGAAGCGCAGCCTGTTGTCGAGCATGACTCCAAGGTAGGAGCCTCACTTATAATGGCTTCATCGTCAACAAAAAATAATTGATGTACCTTGGGGTCCGTCATTTTACCTTCAAGCACATAATCAAGAACTGTAATAAAGAGCATAGGACTTAACACACTTCCCTGGTGCACCCCAACTTTGATTGGGAAATCTTCGATTACTACAGCGGGGCATATCACTCTTGTCTTTGTTCCTTTGTTCATATCCATGATCATATGTACATAGGTTTCTGGAACCCTTCGATGTCTTAGCGCCACCTACCATATATATCAGATCTCGTTGTTGTCTGTCGAATGCTTTTTCAAAGTCAACCAGTTACAAATCCTTTAAGGAATCACGACGTTCTTCCATTATGATCCTTATACAATACTTTGAATTGTAACTGTGGTTGGTTTACCCGCGACAAACCCGCACTGATCATCATGCGGCCGTATTATTTTTTTACAGTCGGCTATCTAATACCCGCTCAACGTTCTACATGGTGTGTGACGTCAGTTGTGCGATCGAAAGCACACAGTTTCGCGTATTACCTTCGCCTTTGTATAGGCGAGAAGGGAGAAGGTAGGGAGAAGGGAGAAGGGAGAAGGTAACCTTCTCTCCATTGATTCGGGATTGAATCTGCTCTCATAAGTTTGAAGATGAAAATTCTGAGGCACATTTTTTTTTCAGAATTCAGAGGGCATCTCGTCTGGCCCAACCGCTTTTCGTTTTTTGGAGTATTTAACCGCCTGATTTACTTCTACGACTGTAAGTCAGATTTTTCTTCACAGTTAGTGGTGGCTCTTGGAAAATGTAGCTGGGGAAATTGTTCATTTAAAAGTCCTTCACAATACTGTCACCACCTATGATTTACATAAAAAAGGAGAATGAAGTGGCTGTTGTATCAAAAGTGGATTATTTTGTAAGGATCCTGAAAGTGTATGTATGGATTGATAGGTAAAGATGGTGATTTGTTTTTGTGTATAGGTCACCGAGCTCGTCTGCGAATGGTTTTATTGACTTATAGGAATTGGTATGCTGTTTGGAGAATGAAAACAATGTTGTTGTTATGGGAGACTTTAATATTAATTTACTTGCGAACGACGGTAATAAAATGAAAATGATGGAAAGTATTGCAGATCAAGGGCTAATAGAAATAATAGAACAACCTACCAGAATAGTTGGTACATTACGATCATTAACACTAGAAAGACGGGTAGCGGTCATTTGACCGCTTTTCATATTTGATTGTCAATATTTCTTATATCAGTTATTTATTCAAATTGATGTTTCGTGACTTTTATTATTATTGCATCAAATTTAATTTGAGGTCCTTTCTATTTTATTAAAGTATTTGGAATTTAAATAAATAGCACAACTACCTAAAAAGACGGGTTGCGGTCATTTGACCGTATGATATATGCACCAATTGCAGACATGCATATTGTGTTTTTTTTTACTAGAGCGCAATCACTTATAAGGTTTTCTGAGTTGCCCAAGTTTATTTTTCACTAATATTTGATCAGTATGCGATCGTTTTTTTACCGTTAGTGGACATGTGGTCTGTGCGTATTCCAATATTCCTGTTTATAGCGACGTAGCTGCTGCATTTTGTTTTTGCCGTTTATTGGATTCAGTGTGCTAAATGTTTTTGTGTAATTGCTTTTTCTTTAATTTTATAAAGCACAACGCACCCAGAGCATAAGTATTGAAGTTCCATCAGTACCGGATAATAAACAATATATGTTGGCAGTAGGCGGAGTTCTTTGGAAAGGTTTTTCCCAAAACATCTCTACACCATCTAACATTTTGGTTGAATGTCCAGGACCAACTCATTATGCAAAACAAAGAATAAGTGACGAATTTATGTCAGCTTGGAGACTGCTGATTGATGACACTATTTTGAAACACATTCAAAAGTGTACGGAGGCTGAGGCACATAGGCAACTAGGCCATACAAAGCGGGTTATGTCTTTGCAAGACTTAGAAAAATTCATCTCAGTTTTGTATGCTAGAGGTGCTTTTGGATGCAAGAATATAGCTATAAGCGACTTATGGAGTAAAACGTGGGGAGTTGCTTTTTTTTCAAAAACAATGCTTAGAGACCGATTCAAAGATATAATGAAATATATCCGTTTTGACGTGCGTGCAGAAAGGTCTACTAGACTTATGACTGATAAATTTGCATTGATATCGGATGTCTGGAACCGCTTTATTGATAATTGCAAATCTTGCTATAGGCCAGGTGAAAATATCACTATAGACGATTTGCAAGATGCAAATTTACACAATACATGGCGAATAAACCTGACAAATTTGGTATAAAGTGTTGGCTCTGTGTAGATGTCAAGTCAAAATATCTTCTCAATGGTTTCCCATATTTGGGGAGAGATGATAATCGTCCGCAAAATCAAATGCTAGGAGAGAACATTGTGATGCGTTTAATGGAACCTTACATAAATAAAGGAAGAAATGTGACTACTGACAACTTCTTTACTTCAGTATCGTTGGCACAGAATCTGCTTTCGAAGCGCACAACTCTTGTTGGCACCGTAAACAGAGCAAGACGCGATATTCCACCTTACGTGAGAAAATTAAAGTTAAATTTGCATTCCCATGAAGTTTTGAAAACGGAAGATAATCAGTGCCTTTTGACAGTGTATCAAGCAAAGAGACACAAAAATGTTTTATTGTTGAGTACTTTACATGATACGGTGGAAATAAATGATGAAAATAAAAGAAAACCTAATACCGTAACTTTTTATAATACAACTAAATTTGGCGTTGATGTCGTTGACCAAATGGCAAGACAATATAGCACAAAATCATGCTCGAGAAGATGGCCAGTACAGTTTTTTTGCAATATATTGGATCTAGCTGCAATAAATGCATGGATTTTATACCAACAAGAAATGGGGAAAAAAAATCGTAGAAGAGGCTTCATTTTACAAGTGGCATCTGAACTCAGTGACACAGCAAAAGAGGAAGAACCACAAGCTGTGAATATTCAACCTAAAGTTTCGCATACTCTACCCAAGAAAAGACGACAGTGTCATACAACTGGCTGCAGAAATAAAACTAATAGGATATGTGAAACATGCCAAAAACCGATATGCGGAAACTGCAACAAATCAAAACGCTTTCTATGCACCACCTGTGTGTGAATCTAAGATGTCCGAAGAATAAAATTAAAGTAGTGTGTTATACTTAAAAACAATAATTTTTTTCTTAAATTACACAATCCTTTTAATTGAATTCTTATCATAAACAATTTTTTTTTGTTACAAAAAAAGAAATACATACAATTATTTAAATTTTTATTTTAATGAAAGGAATAAACTATTTTTATTTCAAATGTTAGATTAAATGAATTTAAATTATAAAAAATATGAATTATTAATTTAAAAAATAAAAGTAAAAACATAAAAATATAGTTTTTACATTACTTTTAAGATTAATTTATCGTTTTATCGTTATTAATATATCGTTTTTTTCATAGCGGTCAAATGACCGCTCTCCGTCTTTCTAGGTATACCGAATTTCCCGTCTTTCTAGTGTTAATTGATTATGTGTTAATACGACGGGATATGTGTAGCATTGTTAATGCATGTACATATATGGAAAGATTGCAAAGTATCGGATCATGAGACAATAGGAGCCGAAATAAAGTGATTAGGCCAACATAATGTCATTAAAAAACGAACATTTCTTAAATATTCGAAGGTAAAATTTGACAATATTTTAAACACCATAGGCTTCTCCAATCTATATTGCGTGGACAATTTCGCTGAGGTTACAAAGTTATTTAGTGAGAAAATAAAAAAGTGCTGTGTGGACATGACGGTGGAAAAGGTTGTTAAAGGGAATGTTGATTGCAAATGGTTCTAAACAGATTTGCAACCAATGAAACGAGAAAAGGGCTTTAAGAACTGCAGTGTATAGTAACGCGAAGGCAAATTGGAAAAAGTATAAAATGGTTCGTAACATGTTTAAGAGAAAAGTAAATATATAGTCTCCCAAATTAAAGAAAAAGTATGGACGGTGCTTAAATCTTTGATAATTAAAATAGAAACAGGTGGTGATATTCCATGTGTAAAATTTAGTTAAAATTCGTTAAATGATCCAACACGAATAGCAAATGGTTTAAATTCATACTTTGTAGACAGTGTTCGCGATATAAATAGATCAATATCATATGTGCATTACATCCAACCAAATATAACTGTGTCTTGTACGTTAAAATTTCGATATTGTGATGAAAGTACCTTATGTGAGACTATTCGGAAGTGTAATAAAAAGAAAGACATAATTGGAATTAACCGAGATATGATTTACAAGTCAATAGAAATTATACATCCTATACTGATGAAAATATTCAACGCATCCTTACAATTTGGAATTTTCCCTCATAATTGGAAGGAGTCAACAGTTTTACCAGTTGAGAAAGTAGTCAACACAGCTAATTGTGAGGAGTTTCGTCCTGTTAATATGCTACCAAACCGCGAACAAATTATGGAACGAGTAGTGGCTAACCAATTGAATTGTTTATTAAAGAACAGTCTGGATTTAGAGGAGGACACTCATGTCAAAGAGCATTAAATTCGCTGTTATTTGAGTGGAAGAAAGAATTACATAATGTTAATTCAAAATCAGATCTAGGCAATATAACACCCAAGTAAGCCTAGCGACACATATACTACCTTAAAAACCCTCCCACAAGTGTGCATGCGAATCCGTGGATTGACACGACTGGAGATCACCGGTGTCATAGAAGAAAGATCAAACAATACTAAAACAGGAGCATGCACGTGTCAAACAACAAACACCATCGCAATATGGCAATATTGAAAAACTGTATCATTATGGTAATACTTGCTAAAAGGAAAGGCACTACCCCGCCAGGCACTACCACAGCTGCGCATGGTACTGATCCTGGACCGAGCAGAAATGTTCGGGTCAGAGCTATACGGATTTCGGGGGCTAGCAAAATAATGAAATAGTTTGGAAGGAATTTGAGGGTCGCGAGTTGGAACATTGGAAGCATGACTGGTCGAAGTTACGAGCTGGAAGAGATGATGACTAGAAGGCGGGTGAATATCTTGTGTGTCTAAGAGACGAAATGGAAAAACACCGAAATCGGGCGCGTTTCTTGACGTTAGGACAAAAGATTACAAGATGTTCTACTACGGAACGGAAAAGGCTAAGAATGGAATCAGTATCATCCTTGCGGCAGACCTACTTGGAAACGTCTTGAGCATTTCGAAGTCCAGCGACCGTTTGATGTCTCTCAAACTAGTAATACAAGGAGAGGTGTGGAATATTGTCAGTGCATATGCTCCCCACGATGGGTGCAGTCAGAGAGATAAGGATGCATTTTGGGTAGATTTCCACAATCTCCTTAAGAACATCCCAAAGGAAGAGTTTCTGTTTGTTGGAGGAGATTTGAATGGACATGTCGGGAAGTCAAACGAAGACTATGAAGACTGCCATGGAGAACTAGGATAAGGCACCAGAAACCTTCCTGGTGAAGACATCCTAAGCATGTGCAAATCACACGATCTTATCGTGTTAAATACCATGTTCATCAAACAAAGCCGACACCTGATCACTTACAGCAGTAGTGGAGATGAAACTCAGATAGACTACTATTTGGTAGCCAGTTTCATGAAGCCTCGGGTAAAAGATTGCAAAGCGATCCTGGGAGAGGCAATCGCTTGGCAACACCGTCTCCTGCTAAAAGAAATTTGTATAAAAAACACCGAAGAAAAGCAAACATACAAGGGCCTCTGAGAAAATCAAGTGGTACAATCTGGACAAGGAGAAAGGCGAGGCTTTTATTTTCGTGATGAAAAATTACCTCTATCACACCATCAACGGAGTTGAGGATGAAGAGTGCAGAACACAAAATATGTGGGATTCCCTACAGCGAACTTGCTTAAAGAAAGCCAAATCACTGCTAGGAGCTTCAAAAGGCCACCATCAACACGCCAAAGAAACATGGTGATGGAGTGATGAAGCTTAGAAGATGATAAATGAGAAGAACACGGCTTTCAAAGCTTGGTCAAAGTGCCCCTCTAATAATAGAAACGAAAAAGTTCGCCTCGAAGTAGAATACAGATATTGCAAGAAAAGAGCGAAGAAGAAGTGCGCCCAGCTTCAAGCAGAGAGTACGGAGGGCCTGTATTGGGAGCTGGAGAAAATATCTTCCCCGGTTGCTGATGCAAACCAGGCTATCCAGGAGCTGCGACGACACAATATGAACAAGAGCGCAACTTGGAGTGCACAACTGGGGGCAATTAGCTAAGGACCGAGCTAAATGGAGAGGCTTGTTGATTGAGGCCCAGGTTCACCCCGAACTGTAGCGCCACCTAAGTAAGAAGTAACTATTGACACTAATAACTTTATTAATCAAAGTATTTGCCGTTTCTGAAGCCAATGAAGTCTTCAAAGAAGTCTCTATATTCCACAACAAACTGATCCAGATGCTTAAAATAAAATATAATAATCGGTTCGTAGACTTAAAGTAGCAAGAGGACTCAATCCTACGAGTAAAATAATTCACAAGTACACGGCCATAATTTGGTGACCGAAAGTACTTCAACACACCACAGTAATGAAGATGGAAAAGCTACAAATAATCAGCTCTCTTGTTACCTCATGTGCTATGCGGACATATCGTAGAAGCTGACATAGAGCCTTTACCCTTAGAGCCCCCATCCAAGCAGTGATGGGAGCTTCCTAACATGCCACTTTGGGCTGTAATACCACCGTGTCTGTCAAAAAGGGTGGGAAACCTTCGAGCTGGTAAAGGCTGCGTATCTTTAATAGAGAGTTACTTGCACTCATAAAGTTTAGGGTCTACTCTACTAAGATCATACCGTCACCCGCTCCGCACTCCAGAAGGTGCAAGAACTAGCCTGTGGAAGTATTATGGGCGCAATGCGCACCTGCCCAACAGCTGCGCTGGAAGTTCTCTTAAACCTTCCACCCCTACACATAAATCTTATGAAGACTGCAGTTGCCAGTGCTTTAAAGCTTCACCTTTTGCAACGCAAATTCATGTTATATGAAGATCCTTGAAGAAATTCTGCTACTTACTAGCAGTATGCATCTCAGACTTCATGCCTAAAAGAATCCATCTCAACTACCCCTTCACAGTTCACATTAATGACCGCAGCTACTGAGATTATCCTCAAATCCCTCAATCAATATCTCAAATCAACTGGTGCACTGATGGTTCAAAAATGTTAATTGGGGCTGGAGCTGGTATTATTGGCCCCAACTGCAGACTCTTTACACAATTAGGTCAATCACTACTATCTTCCAAGCAGAGGTCTATGCTATCGAGCTCTGCGCCAGAGAATGCATTAGAAGAAACCTCCGAAGATCACACTCACACTCACTCACACACTCAGGGCTCTCACGTCCTTTGACTATAAGTCTAAACGGGTTTGGAATTGTCTCCAGATTCTTCTGCAGCTTGCTGCACACAATAAAATCACACTAATGTGGGTCCCCGGATATAAAGGCATCCCTGGTAATGAAGCAGCTGATGAGCTTGCCAGACTAGGTACCCAATCTCCTTACAGCTCCTTGGAGCTGAACCCAGATTAAAATAGAGCTATTTCGCTGGGAACGCGAACAAATGCTCTCACACTGGAATGCACAACCTGGCCTAAGGCATTCCAAGAAATTTATTAATTTCTCAAAAAATAGAACTAGAAAAATTCTATCAATTAGCAAACATTGGACACTGCTCTCTCAACTACCATCTCAAGAAAATGGGCCGTGTTCAATCGGAAACGTGCCGTCTCTGTCTTGAAGACACAAAAACAGCCCATCACATACTCTGTGATTTTTTTAGAAAATGGGGTACGAGGGCAAATTGTGAAAATTGGCATTACAAGTGCTCTGACATAGGGGAAGTCAAAAGCTACAAGTCTTTAGGGGTGAAGCTAAGCTACAATATGTCTTACAGACTCCACTTAGAAGAAACAATTTTAATGGCAAAAACTGCCATAAACTTTTCTTGGGCTTAATTTGTACACGACAAAAAAATACTTTCCTCCAACAAATTCAAAATTTGTGTAGCAGCAGTAAGATCAGTACTACTTTATGCGGTGCAAGTGTGGGGTTTTCGGCCTTATGACGAAACCGAAAAACTGCTAAGATATTTCATAAAAAGAATGTTCAATTTGCCAAAAAATACTCCAAACTAAATGCTTCATATCAAGACGGGACTAGGGTTGGGCCAGACGAGATGCCCTCTGAGTTCTGGAAAAAGATGGGAGACATCGGGTTCAGATGGCTCAGAATTCTCATCTCCAAATTTGAGAGAGGTGACCCAATGCCGAATGAATGGAGGGAAGGTTACCTTCTCCCTGTATACAAAGGGAAGGGTGATACGTGAAACTGTGATAACTACCGTTCGATCAAGCTGATGTCACACACCATGAAGATCGTTGAGCGGGTATAAGGTGGCCGACTGCAAAAATAATACGGCTATCTGATGATCAGTGCGGGTTTGTCGTGGGTAAAGCAACCACAGAAGCAACTCAAAGTATAAGGATCATAATGGATAAACATCGTGATTCCTTAAGGGATTTGCATATTGTATTGGTTGACTTCGAAAAGGCATTCGACAGACAACCACGAGACTTGATATGGGTGGCGCTAAGACATCGAGAGGTTCCAGAAACCTATGAACAGATGATCAGGGACATGGACGAAGGAACAAAGACAAGGGTAAGATGCCCCACTGGAGTAACCTAAGAGTTCCCAATCAAAGTCGGGGTACACCAGGGAAGCGTCTTAAGTCCTTTGCTCTTTATTACAGTCCTTGATTATCTGCTTGAAGGTAACGTGATGGACCCCAAGGTACATCAGTTATTCTTTGCTGACGATGGAGCCATCATAAGTGAGGATCCTACATCCCTGCAACGAGCACTTGATGTGTGGGTGGACGCTCTGGTGGGAAATGGGTATCGCATTAGTTCAAAAAAGACAGAGTACTTGTGCTGCCCGTTCTCTGATTCACTCAGGCTTATTCCAGACATTTATTTGAATGGAACAATGCTTCCCAAGTGCGAAAAGTTCAAATATCTGGGATCTATGATCAATAGCAAAGCAACTTGTGATGAGGATATCAATCATCGCGTGAGCGTAGGTAGGATGAAGTGGCGAGAAAATTCCGCTATCTCTGTGACAGAAAAATGTCCCCTATGTTGAAAGAAAGGCTCTACACCGCAGTTGTGCGTCCAGCGCTCACATACGGTTCACAATGTTGGACGATGTACAAAACGTATGAGAGTAAATGAACGGCAGTTGAGATGAAGATGCTTCGCATGACAGCAGGAGTGACAAGGCTTGATCGAATAAGAAGTTCGAAGATCTATGGAAGCTTTCACATCAAGGAAACCATCGTACAAAAAATAGAGCGCGACCGGCTCAGCTGTTATTGCCACGTTCAAAGAAGAGATCATTTGAACCCTGTTAAAAAGGCAATATCAATGCACGTTCCAAAGACATCGCGATGTAGGAAAGGCAGGCCTGTAAACGCCTGGATCAGACAAATGTGACGACATCGGCATTTCATTGGCCTTAGTAACCGAGTGATCCAAAATCGGCAGGCCTGCCGATATTTTCTGAGATCAAATAGGCGACCACCACCGTCGGATCAGTAGAAATGCGGTGAAGTGGGAGGGTTGTGATCCTTTGTTTTCGAATCATGACCGCGCTGATAAAAGGAAGAAGAAGATCTGTTATCAAAATTGTTATTTGCAAAGTTCGTAGAACTAATCAAATTATTCAAAAGAGGTAGAGAGCCAGGACTATGCTCTAGGTAAATTCCAGCTTTCTGCCGAGATGTGAATAACTCTAACCTATGCAGAATTTTGTCGTCATCCACACAAAGCCGGCCATGAGCATTGTTAATTAACTTTGATGAACGAATCTCCTGAGCATTCCTCCTTCCTTGTGCGGCTATTTTGAAGATTGTTCCATTCCACTATTATAGTAATCAAATAAAATGATTACCATTAGAAACTCAACGTGTACCTGAAACAAGAATCGAAAGCGAAAAATCACCGCAAACTTTTCCCATATAGTTTGGACACTCCCTATGAAGTGAGTCTGCAATGAAACCTATTATAACCAAAATTAAATTTAGGGACAGATGAATTTAATTGTCACCCAATCTAATATTTACTAGCGAATGCCCTGCGTGGGCTGCAACGCTATTTAATAAAATGAAATAGATGTTTGTTTTGTGTGCATGTTTTTTTTATTGAACGACGAAAACATAAAAAGAATTACGCAAATCCATCGTTCGAAGCGTGAGTTATGGTCGCGAGTTCATACTAAAATTCCATGGAAAAAAGCACTTTCAGTTTTTCGCGAATTTTCCTAATTTTCCGTGCAACTTTTCCAATCTTTCTTTCCGCAAAAAACCTTATGAGAATGAAACCTATTACGAACATTTTAAAAATAAAATGAGCCAAATCGATCCAGCCGTTCTCAAGTGATGCGCTTACCAACGAACAGCATTTAATTTTTATTATTTATATTTTTTTTTTTAATTTTGGAAGTTTATGAGAGTAAAATAAATACAGAGTTGAAAGGTCAAGTAAATGAAGACTTTTTCGGTTTGCTCTTCTTTTTTTTTTTTTAAATTGAGTGAACAGTGCCATTAATTAACTAAAATAAACTGTGAGCTGTCACAAACAGTTGTGCGTTATACTCGTAATCTAGTTGTGGCAATCAAAGCCTTTCGCTTTCAATGTTTGAAGTTGCGTTTGTTAATTGCTTCAAAGGCCTTAAAGTAAAGTAGTAAAAACAATTCAAGGCTTAACTTCTGATTTTAACAGAGTAGTGAAAACACCGTATAATGATCTAGGTATTTAAGAAAATAAGGTAAATTCTGCGACAACCATATTGTCCTAATCTTACTTACTTAATTAAATGGCTCCCGACCCTTGGAGAGTCTCTGCCTGAGACATAGCTGCCTTCCATCCCCTGCGATCCAGGGCAAAGTTGTGAAGAGCAAGTTTTCTGGTATCCGCGACAGTTTGGTCTTTATACCGGCGTGCGGTTGAGCCTTCTCTTCCGTCTCGAACCTGGGACCTGAGATGCAACGATTCTCTTGGCTGTAGCATTTCTGTCCAATCGCTCAATGTGGCCGAGCCAATGTAGTCGACGTGTCTTGGCTTTTTGGACTACATCCACATCCTGGCACAACTCATAGAGTTCGCGGTTGTATCTTCTCCTCCATTCGCCCTCCTCGCATGTGGGACCTAATATTCGACGAAGTATTTTACGCTCAAAAGTACCCAATATTTGCTCTGCTTTCTTACTTATCGTCCAGCACTCGACGCCATAAAGCATGACTGGTAAGATGAGCGTTTTATAGAGTAAGGAGTTTTGAACCCAGTTGTTTTGCCAAACCGAAGTAGCAGCGGTTTGCTAGTGTTATTCTTCGTTGGATCTCCACAAAGGTGTCATTTGTGGGATTCATGCTTGATTCGAGGAAGGTAAACTCCTTACCTACCTTGAAGTTGTAGCCATCAACAGTGACGTTCTGTCCAAGGTTTTGGGCAAATAATTTTTTGTTTGTTGACAATATATATTGTACTTAGTCTTAACCTCATTTACTGCAAGACCTATTCGTTTTGCCTGGTCTTCAATTGCCGTAAATGCTTCTACAACGTCTTGCCGGGATCTTCCGATGATGTCAATATCGTCCGCGTATCCCAGCAGTTGGATGGATTTGTGAAAGATAGTGCCTTCCGTGCTTACAAATGCCCTACGCACTATCTGCCCCTGCACAATATTGAAGAAATCACATGACAGCGCATCTCCTTGCCGGAACCCGGTGCATGTTTGGAAGAGTTTCCAAGTTGCACAAACATCGCGTGTTTTCCAGCGTTACGCGACACATCTGGATAAGTTTTGACGGTATCCCGAATTGGGCCATCTTTTAGTAGAGTTCAAGACGATGCATACTATTATAAGTGGCTCCAATGTCGATGAGAAGGTGGTGAGTTTCGACTTGATATTCGTTGGTCTTTTCCAGGATTTACTTAAGTGTGAAAATTCGGTCTATTGTCGATCTGCCGTGCCGGAAGCCACACTAGTACGTGCCGATTAGTGTGTTGCAGAAAGATTTTAGACATTCAAACAATACGTTGAATATGATCTTATATGCGACATTTAGCAGGGATATGCCTCGATAGTTCTTACAAGACATAGGATCGCCTTTTTGAAGATGGGGCATACAGAGCTGATACTCCAGTTGTCGGACACGATTTCCTCTATCTATACTTGGGTGATGACTTGGTGCATGCACCCTACCAAGGTATCGCCTCCGTATTTAAAAAGTTCAGCTGGGTGGCCATCAGAGCTAGTGGCTTTGTAGTTTTTTAGTTTTCTGATGGCTGCCCTAACTTCTCCAGTACTGAGTGGTGGTATGGGTTCGTTATTGACTGGAAGCGGGTTCTCTTCTTGCCCTATCACTCTCTCTGTTTTCTGCCCGCTAAGCAACTGCTGAAAGTGTTGCTTAAACGCATCAACAATTCTCTGCGTTTCGGTGACTAGGTTGCCTTCGCTGTTATGAAGAGCCTGTGTTCCAGATTTGAAGCCAGCTGCCAGCGTTCACGAGACTTTTCGATATCCTGGAGCTGGGATGCTGCGTGGTCCCTTTTCTTTTTAAGCAGAATTTTCTTCTCTTCCCTTCTTCTGATTCCGTACTGCTCTCTCGCTGCTCTTGTCTTGCGCTGCAGTGCTTTCTTATGCGCATCTTTTGTCACCTTTTCCCTTTAAACGCACTCACCACCATACCAAGTGCTCCTTTTTGTTGGTGGCTGGTAGCCAAGGGCGGTCACGACCACCTCTTTGATAATGTTGCGGTATTCGGTCCACTGATTGTTTGCGTTTGTGGTTTGTGAATGCACTGCAGTTTCTCGGATAGATGCTCTTTGTGGGCACTGGCTCCTTCTGACGTGCTAAGGTGTCCAACGTTAATCTTCTTCTGGGCGGCTTGCAGCTTTTCCTCGTTGAACAGTCTGGCTCTGAATTAAGCTGCAACAAGAAAATGATCAGAGTCGTTGGCCCCTCGGAAAGTGTGCACATCCAAGATGTTAGCCGCGTGCCTTGCGTCGATTAGCAAGTGATCGATTTGGTTGCGTGTTCTACCATCAAAGGAAAGCCACGTTGCTGTTCTTAGTCTAGGAAACCTAGTGTTACTTAGCACCGTATTACGAGCCGCTGCAAAATCAATTAGTCGGAAACCGATGGATATTGTCTTGTCGTGGAGCCTGTATTTACCGACTAGTCTGCCAAAGATGGTTTCCTTACCGACTTTCGCATCGAAGTCTCCGAGTACAATTTTAACATCATACTCCGGAAAGGCTCCGTAGGCACCGTCCAGGAGGTTATAGAATTCCTCCTTGACAGGGGCTTCAGCGTCATCGATAGGGGCATGTGCACATATTAGGCTGATGTTATAGAATGTAGCTCTGATGCGGATTACAGGCAGGCGATCATTTATAGGCTTGTAATCGATAACCCTTGTTCGAAGCCGATTCCCCACGATAAATCCGCACCCCAGCCTTCTTTTAATAAATGTCGCAGCTGGGGTTTTTCTATCCATCGTATCTCCTGAATTGCAGTAATATCTGCCTTGTACTGCGTGAAGAGAGATTCAAGTTTCTGGGCAGCACTCGTGGTGTACTGAGATTGTACATTCCAGATGCATACCAGTAGATCGTCGTCAGTGGACGTTCCGGGTCGATTTGCCGATTGAGGAGGATTATTTTTGTTATCCGAGGCTGGTGTCTCTCGCATAAACAGATTTCTTTTTACGTGGTAAGGCATTTACCCCGACGGCACAACACCCAACCTGAAAGATTGCTACATTTGTATCTGACGCATAATTAAAGACTTAAAAAGTGAATAATATCTCAATTGATCCTCATAGATGGAGACCTTCATTTTGGGTTAATACTCTGCAATTGACTAATTTAGTACAGTGGCGTTTAACTTTTTTTTAATGACACGGACCGGTTATACATCTTTTAAAAAATCTAACGACATACCTCTGAGTCACAGCATTTAAATCATTTTTTATTTGTAGTAAAATTGGACTTTATACTACAAATACTTCCTGTGTCAAAGTACACCGAATTTTATTTTGAACTTAATTGTTTGCACCTCAGATATGTTGCGCACGTGATACGTATTTTGGCATTCATTCAATTTACGTCTAATTCAAAGAGTTCATTTTTTGCTATCTGATTAATTGTTCTTTTTTTTTTAATGTACTTGTATCTTGTGCGATATTTAATTGCACCCATACATGTCAATCGCATCGAACAAGAGAGGATCCTCTTTAATTGGTTTGCATCTTGGGAATGCAAAGTGTTGCGCCTACCTACACACAAAGAGCAGAGTTCTAATTGATGGCAAGACGAGTACTAAAATACAGAGAGTGCTTGTATTGTTCATTGCTTTTATGTATCTTATTCAAGAATAAAAAACTTAAAAAGTACAAAAAAAAAAAACTAGAATCAAAACAAAAATATAATTGAGAAGATGGACAGCCAACAACAGTCAGCCGTGGGTACGACATCATTCGACGTTGAGATTTTCGAAATGATGCAGTCTTACTGAATATTTCGAAGAAAACGGACGCGTTTTAAAAAAAAATTGAGAAAACTCTTTCGTTATCAGTGGCAGTGTACGCAGGAGATTTTCCCAAAGAAGAAAGGGTTACAATTCTCCAGACGGGAGAATTGAGTGCGGAAACAATCCAAGTGTTACTAGTGTGTAAAAATACGTACATTGTGTGGATACAATTTTGTGTATACAGTTTTCCTTGCACAGACGTTTTCCTGTGACCTCTAGCAGTGCGAATTTCTTTTGGTTATTTGTTATATAATAACCAAAAAGAAGTATGGATGCTGACAAAGTTGTCAGGGCGATGGCCCGTTGGTGGCAGGTAAATATTCGAAATAACTCCGCGGGAGATACACTGTGCTGTGCATTGGTTATGTAAACACCGTTCTATCATTAGAATCCTCATGCGGAGTCAAGTTCATGGGCGGACTTTCTTGTTCTTTTCTAAGATTAGATATGAATTTGGACGCATCGTTGTGCGTTCTCGATAAATCTATAAAAATTCATTCAAATGTGTGTGGGATGGGTGCCATGTGCCAATTTAGTTGCCAGTCGTTGGATGGAAAACTTTCTCTGATACATTTTCAAAAATTTGATTTATATTTATTTATATAAAAAGTCGCAATTAGTGGATGCACTAGATTGCTCGTGAAACAATATTAGAGAAAATTTTGCTTGGGACACTATGGCGTATGCGTACTTAATTCTCACTCGAGTATTTGCGTAAAAACATTTATTGACGTTGTTTACAGAAATAGTTGTGAATACGTATTTTCAAATTACAAGTGTGTAAGAGACACTGAGAGTTGAGAAAACGTGGGTGGTATTGCTTGCGAATTTTTCATGGTGGTAACACTGACAGCTTGTTCTGCGTTTTTAGTTGATTTCATCTGAACGCACAATTTCTAACTGCACGAATGACACAACTTTTCGAACATTCAATTTTTAGATTATATGTTGAACGGAGAACAAAATTTACACCCACCAACATTAGTGAGAGAATAAAAATGTATCTATGTGTCTATATAAACAATTTTGTCTTTAACCTAATTATCTGCCGGTGCTGAGCTCGCCGGCGGAGCTTTTTAGTTGGCAGATCAACAAAAAAATTCTATCGTCACCATGAGCACAGTCTAATTTTTGATAGCGGAATTAATATTCCATAAATATTTTCATTCCTCTCAATGTTGACAAAAGCAAATTTAAATGTGGTCAGAGATCGAAGTAGAATATTAGTCATAGCAGAGCTCTGAAAGCAAAACGTTTTATTTTATCAGCAAAATCTTTAGAATATTTGTTTTGAGTAATTAAAATTGAACAAGCCAAACAGTAGATTATGTTGCAAATTTATTTAAACAATATGTTAAGTGGATAAATTTGAGACCTCGAGACACTTTGTCTGGTACACTTTTACTATATCGGAATAGGCCCAATACATTTACGGTGTGGGGAAGTTGTATGGGTAGCCCATATAACATGGAGAAAGAAATGAACATCATTTTAGGAGTCAAGTTCATGTGAGTATCACTGAACTTGATTCGTAGATTTTTTTTCATTTCTTTCTCGCAGAACTGAAACACTAATGTCTGTCAGTCTGTCCTTCTGTTAGCATGCCCTTGTAACTTTTGAATTGTTTGAACAAGTGCACTGTAGAACGAGGAGGGTTTTGAATTTGCGGAATGGGGGGTAAGAAGTGAAAATAAAAATGCAAATTTCTTTTTTCTTTTTCAATATATTCACCTGTTACCCTAATACATTTTTCTAATCTTTAAATTTGTTTATGTCTAATGAAAAGTAAACTGAAACTGCGTCCTTCACTTCTCCATCGTTTGAGAACTTCTTCCCACGAAGTTCCTTTCTTAATTTTGGGAAAAGATAATAATCGCTGGGAGCCAGGTCAGGGCAGTAGGGTTGGTGATCCAAAATATCGAAGCCCACCTTAAGCAGGGGAGCCAACACAACACGACTCTTGTGAATAGGCGCGTTGTCGTGCAGAAGGAAGAAAACTTTGGTTTTTCCTTTGATGACTTCTTTCAACCGCCCTAGGTTGAATCGTTGTATACTCCACTTATGGAGATAAGAGATGAGCAAAAAATCGAAAACTGTAAATCATTCACTGCTAATGAAAATCCGCATTCGCAACCTGTTAATAACTTATAAATAAACTGCCATTGCTAATGGTAATTTGTCTGTCTTATATTCACGAGCCACAATTTTATTTTGCATGCACTACACACAAATATGTGTTTATCTTATACGAAAAACGTGAAGAAGAAGAGGTATAATAAAATTATAAAACTAAACCCTTTTTGCACGTTATCTGCTGAACGTCTCCAACCAATTTTCTTCTCAAATATGTGCCATTATGAGTGTGAAGCTTTTTATGATACGCCAACAAGCACCAAACGAACTCATAAGGTTGCACATCGCAGTCGCAGCTAGTTTGTAACTAAGTTGCTATTGGTGCTATTGCGTTGCGAAGGCGATTTCCTAGTGGGAGCCCCAGTACCAGTACAACGAATTTAAAAAAGCGCATTCAATTAATTAATTTAATTTTGTCAGACTCAGGCAAAATAGCCGGACTGGTGTACCTATATGACTTCATTACACGAATGCGCATTAGCAGTTTACATTCACAATGCATAAGAAATGGCATTCGCAGTTATAACTGTGAATGCAAATTCACGACTTAGCCCATATCTAATGGAGACGCCTTTGTCTCTATAATCTATCAACAGGATCCCTTCTGAGTCCCAAAAAACGGTCGCCATGATTTGTCCAGCAGACTGTGATAACTAAAATTTTTCGGTGGTGGTTGCCTTGTGCATAGAGTCCTCTTTGGACACAGGCTCATAAGTTAGTTAGTTAGTTAGTTAGACTTTTTATTAACTTCATATAATTTTCACAAACAGTATATACATAGTCGTTTATGGTTTGGCTTAAGGCCGTCTACCAGATTGACAATATGGTTGCTATTTCTGTTTAAAAATACGGGCTCTGTAGCAGATTGCAGCTGTAGCATAGTTGTACAAAACATCCCAACCATGACTTCCGTTCAGTACATTGATCACCTCATCCAAATCTAGCGAAATTACTCCGAAGTATCTCGCGCGAAATTCTCCTAAAATGGGACATCTTCCGATGAAATGGTAAACATCCTCCCTCTCTTTAAGGTTGCACAGGTCACATAAAATTGGCAGATCGGGTCGATGTGGAATAAAATAAAGACTTGTTAGTTCACCTCTAAGTTTGAATATAGTGCTTATCATATGCAGAGAGTACGTTGAGTCGCTTTCAATGTGGTTAAAATTCAGCCTACTGTAAATCAGCCTATGTTGCGATGAATGTGCTTCAGCTACAAATCTCTCATACATAGAATTACCTGCATTTTTCAAAACATTTGTAAGCATAGGTTTTATCATTGGAAGTTGCATATCAGATGCAATAGTTAAGCTCGCGCCATAATTTGCTGCCAACTCCTCCCATTTTTGAACCAAGTGCCCTCTTGTCGAAAGTATATGCTTCAGAACAATCCTGGGCAGTCTTCCATCATCCATCTCCACTACTTTTACAATATAATCTATATGCAGCTTTAGGGTATCTAAAAAGAGAGCAGGGACTCCAGTTTCTAGATACATACATACATTTTTGGCGCAACAGCTCTTTAAGTGCCAGGGCCTAGCTTCTCGCAACCACTCATGTTGTGTGCGTTATATTTTTCACACGAATGGAAGGGACCTACAGTTTAGTGCCGTATCCGAAGGGCAATTTGTCTTGAGAAGCTTTTTCGAGACAACAATACTCTCGGATGTTTGTCAGACGCTCGCGAGAGGTGGGACCGTGAAAAAAACTTTTTGGTGTTTTTCTGGGATTCGAACTTGGAACCTCACGCATAGTGATCCGACACACCAACCACTTACGCCACGGCCCCCAGTTTCTAGATGCAGCATATAGTTCGGTGTACATATTGGAAGTCGAAAGATTCGTTTCAAAAAGTACCTTAGAAATTTTTCAACTTCTTCAAAAAAGCAATAACCCCAAATTTGGGCTCCGTACAGCAGTATAGAGGCAGCAGTTGTACGAAATAGTTTATTCGTCGCTGTGTGATCGATAAACTTATTGTCGACGCAACGTCTCCAAACTGATGAAATAGCTCTTTTAGCTGCTGCTAGTTGACATTGAAAGTGTTTTTTCATATTGAGGTTGGATGTAATTAGCACACCTAAATATTTATACTCTTTCACTATTTCAACGTTTTCACCCCGATAGGACCACTTTTCGTTGCGAGAGTATCTTCCACCGCCATTTCTAAAAATCATCATCTTTGATTTTGATAAATTCACCGTCAAATTCCATTGGTTACAGTAGTTTTCAAGACGGTTCATAGTAAGCTGCATCCCTTCAACTGTCTCCGATAAAAACACTATATCGTCCGCAAACTGTAGCGCCGGTATCCGCACACCACCAAGCTCGATCCCTCCTCTTACTTCTCCTACTATGTCGTTGATAAATATGGTGAAGAGTAGCGTGCTTAAGATGCATCCTTGCTTAACTCGCTTTTAGCACATTTATCACTTTACTTGATAAACCAATTTTGTACAGCTTATAGAAAAGAGCTTCACGCGCTATGGAGTCAAAAGCTGCACGAAAGTCAACAAAGAAAACATATAGCTTTTTGCTACTTTGTTTAAAAAACTCTGCAATGTTGGTGAGAGTAAAAATGTGATCCAGTGTTGAATAATACTTTCTGAACCCCGCCTGGTATTCATTTAAAATTCTATTGTTTGCCATCCATTGTGCAAGCCTATTAAATATCAAAGCACTAAATAGTTTTGCCGAAGTATTCAAAAAAGAAATGCCTCTGTAGTTAGCTGGATTATCCAGCTCACCTTTTTTGTGCAATGGGAAAATTATCGCTCTTCTAAAGTTTTCTGGGACATTGGCTGTTTCAAAAATTTTATTAAATTCATTTGTGAGTGCAGTGAGAAATTCTGTGGAACTGTTCTTGTGGAATTCGAAAGGGATCCGATCGTCACCTGGGGCTTTCCTCGTTTTAGAGCAATCAACTGCGCGTTTCACTTCTAAAAGAGTAAATGGTGAGTCTAAGAGCTCATCTGTGAAGAAAGGTGCTGCATATTGCGGTAACGGAGAAAACTGTGGAGTGTTGAGTAAATTTTTGAAATACTCCCTCAGCTCAGAAGCTTGTAAAGTTGACGAAATCAAGTTAGTTCTTCCAGTTACAATTTTAACCGCCTTCCAAAAGTCTGCTGAACACCTTGAAGTATTAAGAACTGCAATGACTTCCTGGCTAAATTTTCTCCTTTTTTCTATACAAAGGCGTTTGAAATATTTATTTGCTTCTGCATAGAGTCCTTTGACACGGTCATTATTTTGCTTCCTTAGGCGCCTTAGCAATGCAAATGATCGTTTCCTCGCCTTTAGACACTCTATATCGAACCACATCTGTTTACTGGCTACAATACGTCTTGCATTGACGTTAGACGGTACAGATCTTTTTATAATTTGCATTAGGGCGTCAATGTGTGGAGCTGGATTATGTTCCATCAGACTCAAAAGTTCCGTATTCAAATTACTTTGATAAGAGGCACGAAAACTGTTATTCCAAACCAACTTCGGAAGGAGAGCCAGCTGCTTTGAGTTTGACGTATCCCCTGCTTTCCAAATAGTGCACGAAATTTCCAATGGCATATGGTCGGAAAATGTTTGAACAGCTATTGAAAAATCGTTGACAATTGAGTTCCAATTACCGGACATAAAACAATAATCTATTACGGAGCACGATGTTCCACGGATGAAGGTAAATTCACCACCTGAGTCACCCCTGCAGTTGCCATTTAAGATCTTAAAATCGTACGCATCAGCAGTTTCCATAATTTTGGAGCCCTTTCCATCGCAAAATTCTTTTTTGGAACTCCGAGTTGCGTTTATAATTATTGACGCAGGTCCACTTGTAAAATTATTTTGCGATTATCCTATTCTCGCGTTGAAATCACCAGCAAGAAGAAGGCTCATAATAATGAATCCAAGCTTCGTCCACAGTAACAATTTGACACAATACTCCATCCTTGCTTTCACTACAGAGGTTCAAAAACGCGCGAGAATTTAGTTGATTTTTTCCATAATCTACACTTCTTCCCAATTGTGTTGCATAGTTCAAAAACGAATGGCTCGATTAAAATATAACTTGCTATTTATACTAATAATAACTCACTGAACTCGTTAAGTCTCAATAAACTGCCCTCACCAATGACCTTGCTACTTATTCTGGGTACCTAAAAACGCCCCTCAGTAGTATTAGTAGTACATAAATAAATATAATATTTGACGCAACAGCTCTTTAAGTGCCAACGCCTAGCTTCGCGCAACCACTCATGTCGTGTGCGTTATATTTTTTACACGAATGGAAGGTACCTACAGTTTAGTGCCGTATCTGAAGGGCAATTTGTTTTGAGAAGCTTTCTCGAGACAACAATACTCTCGGATGTTTGTCAGACGTTCGCGAGAGGTGGGACCGTGAAAAAACTTTTCGGTGTTTTCTGGGATTCGAACTTGGAATCTCACGCGCAGTGGTCTGACACACTAACCACTTACGCCACGGTGCCCATGGTGGTTCAAAAAGGAAACCCAATTAGCGCGTTTGCGCCATTTTGATACCACGAAACTCATGTACACCTGATTGTATGATGGAGTATTTGGTTAAAGAAGATGGATATGCTAGACCCAGCCAGTCGAGTAAAGGATGAGGTCTCCAATCCTTTTGTCAGATACATCTCTCAGGTCAAGGGCTTACTACGCTACGGTACGCTGTCTGATTCTTGCTAGGGACGGGCATCTACAAAGAAAGTGAAAAAGAGATCCTCTCTCATTAGTATCTCTACAGCTACAGCAGAATGTACTCGTATTATGGGGGATACCAAGCTTGGCTGCATCATCTATAATGGCCTGTACTGAAGGCTACAATTCTGGCAATATCTGCTCTCGATCTACTAAGTATCTCATTTAATTTGTGTTTGTTATACCTGGGCCATGGCTTTCTAGACATAACGCAGCTAGAAAGCGATTTCCAGCCGTGGTTAGCTAGCTTTAAGAAGTGGTTGTGAATGTTTCCCTTGACGACTCCAGCGAAATATGGACTCTTTCTGCCAGAGAGTTGCTTAAGGCCGACCCTTGTCTAACCAGATCATCCGCACGGTCGTCTTCCACGAAGTAACTGTGTCCAGGGACCCAGATGAGTCTGATTTTTGATTGAGCGCCTAGTTTGTTAACTCTTCCTGAGGTAGTCTACCAATTCTGTAGATCTGATGGCTAAATCAATGGCTTTGATAGCAGCTTGGCTATCAGTGAAGATAGAAGGATTGCGGTTGAGAGTTGGGAGGGCATTCAGTATGCGGCAAACCTCACGAAAAGCGAGAAGTTCCGCTTGAAAAGTGCTGGAGAAATTCGGTAAGCGAAAAAAGTTCAGACATTCAGCTCGTCAGAGAAAATGCCTGCGCCGACTCCGCATTCCATTTTTGATCCGTCCGTATAGGTGGTTATGTCGAAATATTTGATCACCTTATCACTTTTCCACTCAGTTATGGTTAGGAAGGTTGCTGAGAAGAGTTTGCTGAAATTTAAAGTAGGGTTTTGTGATCGGTCGAAGGCGCAACCGGGCTTATTCGTATCTTATTCGTATCGTCTCCAGGATTCTTTTATGGCCATAGGGCATAGCAGTCCTGCACCCAGACTCTATGGGCCGGACTGCGCTGCATAATGCTATATCCTTGATGTGTAGTTCGAGAAGGGTCAATGGGCAGGATATCAGAGCGCCGTGACACCTAAACATGTCACTCATTGGACTACTTTTGGTTTAATGACGTTATATTTTCTACTAAGAACAGGGCACTAGATGATAGCTCCCTAGGGGACAAAATGACCAAACATTCAGCTTGGGTGGTTCCTGTATTTTGATTTTAATGGGTAAAAGCATCAGTTCAACTTTTGTTAGTTCATTGAGGAGGATTTATTATTTCTTTTTAGAAATTGGCGTCTTGTTTTGAATTATGAGATAACACCTCAAATCCAGACGATTATTGTTATCGTTTAAAAATATTGGGGCTTCATTTAATATTTTTCATTTTCTGGGGGTTAATTCCGGTCAACCGATTTGCTTGTGTCTACTGCTAAATGATCAACGGTCTTCTTTTCCTAATTGGCTAAAATTTTGAACACTCATCCAGTTCATGGGCACGTTTAATTAGTTGAGGTCGTAAATAAATTAGAATGAAACCAATAACACGCATGCACGCTTTCGCAATATATGATGAATTTTTCTTAATGTATGGAGTCACGAGGAAGAGTACATATAAAAGATTTTTAAATTTATGAGTTCAGAGCGCTATAAGTAATTAGCAATAATGCTAATGTATTTTCCTTTTGTACTATTTGGAGGGAAATCTTCTTAAATAGATTTAAGTGATTTGTCTGTCTGTTCTCATTATTCCTCTTTTTGGTAAAATTTTAGAGTTTTGCCAATTGAAAGACATTAAATATTTTGTTTGGCTATGTTAACTCAAAATCGAAATCACATATAATGCAAAAAAAATGTCTCTGGCAAAGTGATATTCGCAATCGGAAGAATCGTGAATTTTTAAAAATGTAGGATCAAATATTTTGATGGCAATTAATGCCATTCGGGTCAGTGAAAGCGTCATTCCTCAAGACTGTAATATTTATCGTACGATGTGGTGTTATAAACTATATAATATTGGGTTGGAAAGAAAGTATTGATTCTCTTATTTTTTAATGTCCTTCACCACTACTAGTAGTAGTCGTTTTTATTGATCACTAAAATGTTTACAATATTAATTCATTAATAATTTATGTATGAAAAAACTTAAGGCTACCAGTCGTTTGCCTGATTGGCATTGTTTTTAATATGTACAAAATATATTGCAAAATTTTATAAATTCACTATAATATATACATTACTTTATGAAAATTCTGGAATTAAAAGGTGCCTATATTTGCATGCATTTGATAAGTATTGAAATAAGGATTCATAGTTTTGGCCGTTCAGCGTGTTAAGAAAAGCTTCTCTGGATAATAAATCTTCTCCGAGGTACCTTCTTCTCGTACTTTTATAGACTGGATAAACAGCAATAAAATGAAAAGGATTTTCTCATTAATCAAGGTGGCAAAAGGTGCATACACCATCTGTATAAGTTTGGAAAGCCCTTGCGTTTAGGATCAGTAATGCTCCCTTAGCCATGAATATCATTCTTATCATGTGATGCGAATCACCTAAAAAGTAATTTGGGACCTCCTCCAACTCTAAGTTGCAGTACTCATCAGGGAATTGGCCGCTTTTTGCTCTTTTCTACCTCAGCATGCGAACCATACCAGCTGGAAATATCATCCAGGTCTATTTGTTGTTCTACTGACTTGAAAATAGACTCCCACTCTGCCGCCCAACCTATTCTTTCTCTAATTCCTACAATAGCCAATATTCTTTGCAGCTTGTTTTCGGGATAGGAACGTACTTTTCTAAAGAAATTGAAATGCTTCTTCTTTTTTCTATTTCGGCGAGGTTATGATCCGAAAACAAGGGATCATAACCCTCCCACTTCACCGCATTTCTACTGATCCGCCTGTGGGGTTTGCCTATTTGACCTCAGAAAATATCAGCTGACCTCCCGTTTTTGGATCACTCGGTTACTGAGGCCAATAAAATGCCGATGTCGTCGCATCTGTGTGATCGAGGCGTTTATAGGCCTACCTCTCCTGCCTCGCGATGTCATTAGAACGTTCATTAATTTTGCCTTTTTAACAGGGTTCAAATGATCTATTCTTTGAACGTGGCAATACCAGCTGGGCCGGTTACGCTCTGTCATTTGTTAGGTGGTTTCCTTGACATGAAGGCTTCCACGGATCTTCGAACTTCTTATTCGATCAAGTTTTGTTACTCCTGCTGTCGTGCGAAGCATCTTCATCGCAGCTGCCGTTAATTTACTCTCATACTTTTTGTACATCGTCCAACATTGTGAACCGTATGTGAGCGCTGGACGCACAACTGCGGAGTAAAGGCTTCCTTTCAACTTAGGAGGCATTTTTCGATCACAAAAGATAGTGGAGCTTTTTCGCCATTTCATCCACCCCACGCTTACGCGATGATTGATTTCGTTATTACAGGTTGCTTTGCTATTGAACATAAAACTCAGATATTTGAACTTTCCACACTTGGCAAGCACTATTCCATTCAAATAAATGTCTGGAATATGCCTGAGTGGATCAGAGAACGGGCAGCACAAGTACTCTGTCTTTTTTGAACTAATGCGATGCCCATTGCCCTCCAAAACGTTCACCCATGCATCAAGTGCTCGTTGCAGTGATGTAGGATCCTCACTTATGATGGCTCCATCATCAGCACTTTACCTTCAAGGAGATAGTCAAATACTGTAATAAAGAGAAAAGGAATTAAGACGCTTCCCTGGTGCACCCCGACTTTGATTGGGAACTCTTCGGTTACTCCAACGGGGCATCTTACTCTTGTCTTTGCTCTTTTGTACATGTCCATGATCATCTGTACCTAGGTTTCTGGAACCTCTCAACCATGAGCGCCACTCAGATCAGATCTCGTGGTTCTCTGTCGAATCCCTTTTCAAAGTCAACCAATACAATATGCAAATCCTTTAAGGAATTACGATGTTTTTCCATTATGATCCTTATACTTTGGATTGCATCTGTGGTTGATTTACCCGCGACAAATAGGCACTGATCATCAGATAGCCGTATTATTTTTCGCAGTCGGTAGTTATCACAGTTTTGTGTATCATCCTTCCCTTTTGTATACAGGGCCAAGGTAACTTTTCCTCCATTGATTCGGCACTGGATCACCTCTCATAAATTTGGAGATGCGAATTCGCAGCCATCTGAACCCGATGTCTCCCATCTTTTTTCCAGAACTCAGAGGGCATCTCGTCTGGCCCAACCGCTTTTCGTTTCTTGGAGTATTTGACCGCCTCACTAACTTCTTCGACTATAATGTCGGGTATTTGTTCACAGTTAGGGGTGGCTCTTGGAAAGTATAGCCGGGGAAACTGTTTATTCAATAGGTCCTCACAATACTGCCACCACCTCTGCAGAATTTTCTCGTCATCCACAAGAAGCTGGCCATGAACATTGCTAATGAACTATGGCGAACGAATCTCCTGAGCATTCCTCCTTCTTTGGGCGGCTGTTTGGAAGATGGTTGCGCTCTTGTTCATATTGTGTCTTCGCAGCTCCTGGATGAAATTGAAATGCAAGCGTAAGGATTGCAGAAGTAGTGTAGGCAGTCCCGTCTTAATATGGAGCATTTAGTTTGGCGTATTTTTTTTTTATCAAATTGAACATTCTTTTTATGAAATATCTTAGCAATTTTTCGGTTTCGTCATAAGGCCGAAAACCCCACACTTGCACCGCATAAGATAGTACTGATCTTACTGCCGCTACAAAGATTTTGAATTTGTTGGAGGGAAGTATTTTTTTGTCGTGTACAAATTAAGCCCAAGAAGAGTTTATGGCAGTTTTTGCCATTAAAATTGTTTCTTCTAAGTGGAGTCTGTAAGACATACCATATTGTAGCCTAGCTTCACCCCTAAGTACTTGTAGCTGTTGACTACCTCTATGCCAGAGCACTTGTAATGCCAATTTTCACAATTTCCCCTCCTGGATATTGACTACCTATCTGAATCGGTACTTCCACCATCATTGGTCGGATGAAATCTATAGTTGTGTCCCGCCCGTCCGTCAGTTCAATAGAAATATCCGTATGGCATTTTCTGCACATCCCTACGTCTTAGAACTTGGTCTTGGGTGCACCGTGAAATTCAGAAGTTGGTTTTTAATCGCGATAATTGCGTCAACATCAGAGTTGAGATTTGCCGTCGTATGGGCAGAGACACCGTGCTCTGGTTAACCATTGTAAAAGTCCGTAAGATTCTGAAAAGAGTGGAGGATGACCGGCACGGCACATAAGCAGTCCTGACAGGCAAGATCTTTTTTTTTTTTTTTAGTAAAGGGGTCGGAGCATTGCACTTTTCCGCTATACCCTGGTTGGTTGTTTGAGTAGTAGTTGTCAACTAGCTGAAATCTAGTTCATTATGAATAATGTTTGAAATAAAAAAAAAACAAAATTAATGAAGCTAATGATAGTTCGAGCTAAGGAAGAGGTGACATCAGAAGGTGATGCGACGTCTTTGTTAAAGTGCTTTAGGCTCAGTATGGCTACGGCCGGGCAATCACAGAGTATGTGGTGGGCTGCTTCGGTGTCTTCAAGATAGAGACGGCACGTTTCCGATTGAACACGGCCCATTTTCTTGAGATGGTAGTTGAGAGAGCAGTGTCTAGTTAGGAAGTCAGTGGGGATCTTAGCATTCTGTTTGTTAATTGATAGAATTTTTCCAGTTCTATTTTCTGGAAAATTAATAAATTTCTTGGAATGCCTAGGCCAGGTTGTGTATTCCAGTGTGAGAGCATTTGTTCGCGTTCCTAGCGAAATAGCTCTATTTTAATCTGGGTTCAGCTCCAATGTAAGGAGATTGAGTACCTAGTCTGGCAAGCTCATCAGCTGCTTCATTACCAGGGATGCCTTTATAGCCGGGGACCCACATTAGTGTGATTATATTGTGTGCAGCAAGCAGCAAAAGAATCTGGAGACAATTCCAAACCCACTTAGGACGTGAGAGTACTGAGTGAGTGTGAGTGAGTGTGAGTGTGATCTTCGGAGGTTTCTTCTAATGCATTCTCTGGTGCAGAGCTCGATAGCATAGACCTCTGCTTGGAAGATAGTAGTGATTGACCTAACTGTGTAAAGAGTCTGCAGTTGGGGCCAATAATACCAGCTCCAGCCCCATTTAACATTTTTGAACCGTCAGTGTACCAGTTGATTTGAGATATTGATTGAGGGATTTGAGGATAATCTCAGTAGCAGCGGTCATTGAGATGGATTCTTTTAGGCATGAAGTCTGAGATGCATACTGCTGGAGAAGTAAGTAGCGGAATTTCTTCAAGGATCTTCATATAACATGAATCTGCGTTGTTGCACAAAAGGTGAAGCTTTAAAGCACTGGCAGCTGCAGTCTTCATAAGATTTATGTGTAGGGGTGGAAGGTTTAAGAGAACTTCCAGCGCAGCTGTTGGGCAGGTGCGCATTGCGCCCGTAGTACTTCCACAGGCTAGTTTTTGCACCTTCTGGAGTGCGGAGCGGGTGACGGTATGATCTTAGTAGAGTAGTCCCTAAACTTTATGAGTGTAAGTAACTCTCTATTAAAGATACGCAGCTTGAAGGTTTCCCACTCTTTTTGACAGACACGGTCATATCACAGCCCAAGCTGGCATGTTAGGAAGCCCCCCATCCTCCTGATACAATCTCTGCTAGGATGGGGGCTCTAAGGGTAGAAGCTCTACGTCAGCTTCTAAAATAGGTCCGCATAGCACATGTGGTAACAAGATAGCTGATTATTAGTAGCTTTTCCATCTTCATTACGGTGGCGTGTTGAAGTACTTTCGGTCACCAAATTATGGCCGTGTACTTGTGAATTATTTTACTCGTAGGATTGAGTCCTCTTGCTGCTTGAAGTCTATGAACCGATTATGATTTGTTTTAAGCATCTGGATCAGTTTGTTGTGGAATATAGGGACTTCTTTGAAGACTTCATTGGCTCCAGAAATGACAAATACTTTGATTAATAAAGTTATTGGTGTCAATGGTTACAAGTGTGTAATGTTTCATTTCAAAAACTGACATTCCATTTGCAACAGCCTAATAGAAGAGCTTATTCCAAATGCGTCAAGCAAATTGATAAAATCAACCAAAATATCTTTATGCATCTACTACCACAGCAAAACTTATTGTAAATCCTTTAATTTAGTAAATAAGAAATTAAATGCGTATTTGTGTGGTATCAAGAATAATTTTTTGCGACCCGAAGCTCAATTTTAAATAAAACTGTATAAACCTCTTATAATGACGTCAGTGCCTCACCCAACTATTTGTTTTTTGCCGCAACATTGCCAATCGTTTTGCGATCATACTAAATTTAAATTTAAATGGCGCCATTTTGGTTTCTTGGCAACTTTGTTCTAAAGCACGTGTTTGTTTAGTATAAAGTCTATTTTCGTTAATTTTCGAATCTGTCACACTTTTAGAAAGATATATACGAGATAGAGGCGCGGCACTTAAATAAAAATTTAAGAACAGGAAGAGACACAACTATTTGTATTATGTATTCGATTTATTTATTTAGTTGATATGTTCTTGGTAAAATAAAAACGAATTTTATGCGATTAGGTCATGTGGTTACTTTTATTTTGTTGAGTTTTTTTTTTTTTTTCTCTCTTCTTTCATGCAAATTGCGTTAGAAAACGAAACCATTGCGTCAATTGTTTTTGTTTAGTTAAATACGTATAGTCAAAAAGTAACTACAATGTTTTCTTTTATTTTTATTTTTTCTTCCAGACCGTTAGCCAAGAAGATGCCGACCAAAATGCAAGGAATCCCATGCTCTATGATCCTCTTTCAGAGGGAGCAGTTAAAACATCGAAAACTATGCAGTATTTTGCTGCTTTAGTTGGTTAGTATTGGATTTACTTATAACTACTATACGATGTCACTTTTTCTTTTTTTTTTTTTTGCCTAAAGAGTGGTAAAAAACGCTACTGCTCACGAGAGTAGTTGCCACCACGCCAGCCAAACTCCCACGTCAAAGCGTTTCTTTCAAATTAACCCCAACCTCCAACACTGTTCCTTTTTAATCATTTAACACACCTTCCACAACAATCTCTTCCTCTTCTACCTCATCACTTCCTCCCCTGCCTCAAGCACTGTGCAGCAATACTAATGATTTCAGATTTTGTGATGTAAGACTCTAACGTCTTAAGCGCAGCCTGACTGTCAATGTAGATGGCGATATTCTTATCGGATATTGAACCCATCTCAAGTAATTCCGCAGCTTTAAGTTCAGCTAGGATACCTTACCGGAGCTACTTCAACATATTTGGAGCTGAGATCTGTAAGGATTTTCAATACTACGTGAGGGTATTGAAAAAGAGATGGTGGCGGATGAACCCTTAATGGGCCAACGGCAGGGCTCATACCCCCGAAGTGGGTTGCTGGCATCAGTGTATGCGGACGCTCGTCCTAGGAGTTGCAAAAAAAGGATCTGGTCCTCCAGGTTGGGGGTTGTGCTGTCGGGTTAACTTCCCTACCACGTAAGAAAGCAACCAACAGCCTCGGATATGGATGATTCCACTGTTGACGACCCAAGCAAACGTCAAAAGGACAACGATCTTCGTGTCTGCACGTGGAATGTAAGGTCCCTCTACAAACCACGTGCAGCCGAACAACTTGCGGAGGCCCTAGAGTGTCTCAAAGCAGACATTACCGCCATCCAAGAAGTGCGATGGGATGGGCCGGGCAAAAGAAGGATGAAAAACTGCGACATCTACTACGGCGATTGCTACAGACAAAAAGGACAGCGTCTATTTGGGTGCGGATTTTTCATTGAAGGCAGACTTAGGCAAGAGGTCTTGAGTTTCCGGCATGTGAACGAGCGCCTTATGACTATCCGTATCAAGGCTAAATTTGCCCACATAAGCCTAATATGCGTTCACGCCCCTCATGAGGAGAAGGACGACGCGACAAAGGATGACTTCTACCAGCTATTGGACAAGACGTATGAGCAATGCCCTAGCCACGACGATAAAATTATCCTAATTGACTTTAACGCAACGTTGGGAAGAGAGGACGTCTTTAGTAGCGTGGTCGGAAAGCACAACCTGCACGACATCACATCCGACAACGGACTCAGGATAGTCGACTTTGTGGCGGGGCGAAACTTAGTCGCAGCTAGTACGCGGTTCCCACGTCTCGATATTCACAAAGGAACATGACTCTCCTTTGATCGAAAAACAGTCAACCAAATCGATCACATTGCGATCGGCGCAAGGCACTCTTCCAGTATTCTTGGTATCCGGACTTTCTAACCGGGCTCTGATCACTACCTGTAGCCAGGGTACGGATGCGGATAACCAGAATGGAGCGAAATCAACGAAATACTGTGAGGAAATTTGAAGTCGGGCGGCTACAATCGCAAGAGACCGCCAGAACCTTTGCCAATCGAGTTTCTCTTAATCTTAACCTAAGTCCTATGCCGCCAGCAGCAAATGCGGAAGACCAGCGGCAGTCTTGCCAACAAGGTATCAGAGATGCCGCCTCTGATGCACTGGGTTTCTCTCGGCCACCACAACGAAACCCCTGGTTTGATGAGGAATGCCGGCAAGCACATGCAGCTAAACAAGAGGCGTACAAAGCGACGCTGCATAGAAGGACTAGAGCTGCTTACGAGCTCTACGTGAGCAGGAGAAAAGAGGAACATCAACTTCTCAGAAAGAAGAAAAAGGAGCATGAGGAGAGCTCGATCGAGGAGATTGAGAAACTTTATTGCAGGAATGATGTCCGAAAATTTTACCGAAAGGTAAAAAGAACATGCCAGGGTTTCAAAGCCAAAACAGAAGCCTGCAGGGACGAAAATGGTAACATAGTAGTAGAATCGCAGTCGGTGCTGAGGATATGGAAGGGACACTTCTGCAGACTGTTGAACGACGATAATGGGCAATATTCCGCTGTCAGGCAGAATGAGCCATTCAAGAGTGACCATGACAGTCAAAATTTCTGTAAACCTGATCAGAATGAAGTGGGGATAGCGATATCTAAATTTAAAAGCAGCAAAGCTGCTGGAGCCGACGGCCTTGCCGCTGAACTATTCAAGGCAGGAGGAGATGAGCTGGTAAGGAGCATGCACCAGCTAACCTGTAAAATCTGGTCGGACGAAAGTATGCCCGATGAAAGGACCTCAGCGTCGTTTGCCGATCCTGAAGAAATGAGACCCTCCGAACTGCGCCAATTACAGAGGTATAAGTCTCCTCAACCTCGCATACAAGATCCTGTCTGCCGTATTATGTGAACGCCTGAAACCGATCGTCAACATCCTGATAGGTCCTTATCAGTGATGTTTCAGGCTGGGAAAGTCCGCCATTGACCAAATATTCATACTACGATAGATCTTGGAAAAAAACCATGAATATAAAATCGATACACACCACCTCTTCATCGATTTCAAAGTTGCCTATGATAGCGTGTATAGAGACGAGTTATACAGAGACATGTCTAGTCTTGGCATCTCTGTCAAGCTCGTCCGTTTGTGCAGAATGACGATGGAGAACTCTCGCTGCTCCATCAAAGTCAGTAAGAACATCACCGAACCGTTCGATGTCAGGAAAGGTCTTAGACAAGGCTTTAAGATAGTACTCAAAAGAATTGTACGAAACTCACAAGCCAACACCGAAGCTGCAATCTTTTACAAGTCTGTACAACTACTCGCTTACTCCCATGACATTGACATAATCGGAAGAACTCAGCGAGCCGTCAATGGGGCATTTATGAGTATTGAGGTCAAGGCAGCAGAGATGGGTTTAGCGGTCAATGAAAGGAACACACAGCTTTAATCACACTGGTTAATATGTCTCGAGTATAAATATACCTGACCCCGTGCCCTCTCTGGTTTTAGAACCATCTGTGTATATTGCAATCTCGTTGTTGACTTCCTTTGTGACTTCCTTTGCCAACCCTCTCTAACAGGATACATGACTTCGTACAGTGTGACGAAGTCCAATGTGCCAAGGATAACGTCGAATTCGTTAGGGTTATCGGAAAATGATTCCTCAAGAATCGAGCTATGTCCCACATTACAAGTCTTGAAGAGACCTACGTCAGTGAGCCGAAGCGCACTGTTGCCCGCTTGAAATTTGATTTGTAGGTCATGTGGTAAAAGATACAGAAAGATCTCGAGTGCAGCCGTAGGTGTTGTATGTGGAGCACCCGTGATGGCAATGCCGGCTATTCCTTGTGCCATGGCCAACATATCCCATATGTTTTTCGTATTCGTTGCCTTCTACCACACAAGAGCTCCATACGTAAGGATGAATCTGACTATCGTGATATATAACCAGCGCATCGTTGCAGGATTCAGGCCCCACTTTTTCCCCGCAGTCCTTTTACAGATGAAGAGAGCATTGTAAGCCTTGCAAACTCTTTCCTGTATGTTAAGTTTCCAGTTAATTTCCTATGTAGCCTTATAATAAGGTATCTGGCGCTATCTTAAAGGGTAAGTTCCACCCTTGCTAGCTTAGGCAGTTTAAAGGGCGGTATCTTGTATTTTCTGCTGAAGAGTACCAATTCTGTTTTGTCCGGTTTCACGTGCAGTCCACACCCTATATGCCACTTTCCGAGACTATCAAGAGTTAATTCCATGATTTCACTTAATGTGTCTAGGAAGTTTCCCTGGACTAAAATCACCACGTGTCGTTCGCGTAAGCAGTGACGCTTATGCCTGTATTGCTTAGTTCTTTAAGTAACCCATCGGGGACTAGAACCCAGAGGACGGGTGAGGTAATACTTCCCTGGCGAGTCCCCCTGGTAACGGATTTAGTATTTCTAGCGCCGAGTAAATTGCACAGCCATTTGGTAATGCTATGCTCGACATTCATAGTTTCCAGGGCCTTTTTGATGGCCTTCCGTTCTACGTTATTGAAAGCACCTTTCATGTCTAGGAAGGCTGCTAGTGTTAATCCCTCATGGTGAAGGCTCGTTCCTATTTTCCCTACAAAGTCATGTAAAACTGTTTAAATTGATTTCCTCTTTAAATATGCATGTTGAGATTTGCATAGATTCCCGTTGCAATACTTACTTCTGATGTGGATATCGAGAAGCCTTTCAAGTGTCTTGAGGAGAAATGACGAGAGCTTTATGTGTCTATAGTCTTTCGTTGATATGTGGCTTGGTTTACTTGTTTAAGGTCCATCCATGCCACTGTTACATAAAAAAAAAAAAATATTTGGCGCAACAGCTCTTTGAGTGCCAGGGCCTAGCTTCGCGCAACCACTCATGTTGTGTGCGTTATATTTTTCACACGAATGGAAGGGACCTAAAGTTTAGTGCCGTATCCGAAGGGCAATTTGTTTTGAGAGCTTTTTCGTGATAACAATACTCTCGGATGTTTGTCAAACGCTCGCGAGAGGTGGGACCGTGAAAAAACGTTTTGGAGTTTTCTGGGATTCGAACTTGGAACCTCACGCGTAGTGATCCGGCACACTAACCACTTACGCCACGTCGCGCACGTAGCCTGAGCTTAAACAGTGCTTTAAAATTTCCCTAAGCCTGTTTCTAACTTAGGCAGGAGCTTTTTGCAGCATAGCTGGCAAGATTCCATCCGGGCTTAGTGAACGTGCGAATGACATAAAAGCCCACCGCAGATTCTTTCATGTACCTCGTCCTATATTGAGATTCCAGTGTACGAGTAACCATCTTACAATGTCCTCATTAAAGATCTTCCTATGTTGTGGAATGGAAACACATCCTGACGATGGCTATAAAATTGTACTTCCATCTCTGCGTCCGTATTTTGTAATTATAGACCATCAGGCCTCGGTTGATTCCTTCCATTTGCTCGTAAACTGGGTACAGACAGGGCACGTACTGACGATAACTATTGATCAATTGCTCTGCTTTCAAGAACACCTTCCACAATTAATGTTGTGAGGTATTTCAGATCCAATGACTTAAAGACATGAGACTGTGCAAAAGTTCATTCATCTAAGGCGAGGTGAATACATCTAACTCGCTTCCATCATTTTACTTTTATTCATGTCACGAAAGTATTTCATTAAATCGCTCCTTGTGAGTACGTAGTGCAATAAAAGAATATTTTTTTATATGGCTTTGTTTTGTTTTATTAGATTTTAAAATTATTTTTCTTTTACAGTGTGTCTTGGCGCCGTCTCTGCTGGTACCGCATTGGCATGGACTTCACCCGTTCTACCACAAATCAGTGTTGATCCGACAGTAAATATTACCAGCAATTCAACGGCAAATGACGGACTTCAATTAACCATGGAACAGCGTAAGTAAATCGCTTGATACACATCACCGGTTCCCAAAAAAAAGCAATTCATGACCAGACCATTGCTGCTGAATCAATGGAATTGACTCGGCTATTCTGATTAGTTTTACTGCGTTCCAATTAAATATTGTTGCCTTATTAAAATCATTCCCCGATGTACATACATATTTACTTTGGTATTAAGTTACCGACACATTGTTAGCTGAATCGTGAGATATCTGTGGTTGAAATGACGTTTCACTCTAGATACTCGATACGTTTTGTTTTTGTTTATACAAGTAAGTCGAAACACGTGAGTAGTGCAGAACAAGTTGCCTTTAGATTGCACTCCCAGCACATGTCTGAAGCTTGGAGCTAGCGCACTAGTTCCCCTCCAAACATGAGTAACAAAATAGAATGAAGTCTCAATTGTATGAATGGAAATAGAATTTTATTCATTTTATTCTCAAGCAGTGTATGAATATTTAAAAATAAATCGTGGAAACGTTTCAAAATTTAAACGCGGAACGCTGCGGAACTACACAGTTTCGTTTGGAATTTTTCCAGTACGACTTCGAAATGAACTCATTGTTTGCACTTTCATGCTTCAATTAATCTTCATCCTAACTTAATTCAAGGTTCAATCACATCAATCAACCAATCAATAAATTTTTGGCATTATTCTTCTCTTGTGACTTTAAAATTTTGTAGAAAAATTAAAAGCAAATTTCGAAATTGTCTGGGGTGCTCCTTCAGTTTGACGTGATGTGATTGCTTGATGGCCATTTTAAATTTTGTTGAACCGAAATTCTTGGGAGTAGTCAACTTTCGTTCAAGGTAACTTGCGAAAAACTGCAGTGATTTGGATGATTCATTTTGCACAGTATTTCTTTTAACTTAGAATTGGGAATCTTTGATTGGATTGACGGTTTTGAAAATACTATTTATTTTGTAACGTTCTCCGCAAGTTCAGTAGGTTATGTTACGTTAACCTCACTTAGACCAAATAAGGTCCACTGTGGTACATGGCTCTATGATCACCACAATGAACTACCCTCAGAACCAATTGGAGGTTATTATAAAGTGCTGGAAGTTGCTGAGGTTGGCGTTAGCCAATTCGAATAAACTACCGAAGAAGTGGGCTCTTAAGTGCAATGTTTTACGAGCGGAGAAAGCCTGGCACGTACAAAGGAGGTGTAGTATTGTTTCCTCATCTTCCTCGTCCATACAGCTTCTACATTTGAGAGGAAGACAAGCCTGATTGAATGCGTTTCGAAGATGTAGTGCCCCTCTACATATAGCGCTCTCTTCACCTTAGTAGTGTAATTAGAGCGGTTTTAATCCAAGTTAGGCCAGATCTGTCTCGCAATGACGTAGTGCCATCTGTCCATCCGCGGTTGGTTACGTCGATAGTGTTGAGCTTAAGAAACAGTTTCATTGTGGTGAGAGGCATGCCGACATTCTGCTTGTTCGGTGAAATCGATAGGCTATTACCCTCCCTGGCGTGTTCTACTTACTTACTTAGGTGGCGCTACAGTTCGGGGTGAACCTGGGCCTCAACCAATAAGCCTATCCATTTAGCTCAGTCTTTAGCTAATTGCCTCCAGTTGCGCACTCCAAGTTGGTCGAGGTCCCCTTGAACTTGTGCGCGCCACCTACGGCGATGATTTCCTCTACTGCGTCGTCCCTCGGGGTTAGATTGGTGTCCATTCGCTCTACATGTCCTAGCCATCTCAGACGTCCAATCTGCAGTTTTTTGAATAGGTCGATGTCGCTGTACAGCTCGTAAAGTTCGTGATTGAATCTTCTCCTCCAAAACCCGTCAACGCAAACGGTACCGAAAATCTTACGAAGAATTTTTCTCTCGAAGCGAGCAAGGATATCTTCATCCCTTTTAATAAAGTCCATGTTTCAGCGCCGTAAAGCAGGACTGGGATGATCAAGGTCTTATATAGAGTCTCCTTAGTTGTTCGAGATAGGGCTTTACTGTTGAATTGCCTTATAAGCCCAAAAAACAGCGATTGGCAAGAGTTATTCTTCGCTTGATTTTTGCACTGATTTTGTTAGTATTGGCGTGTTCGTCGATCATACAATTCGCCGGAATATATCTGTGTCCCAGTACCCAGATGAGGTGAATATTGAATTGTTTAGCCATCTCATTGAGAGAACGGTGACAATTTAGGGCATTTTATAAATTAAAGGTGACAGATTCCAGTGATTTCCCGATTAGATATTACATTGTATCTTAGCCACGATAGGGCTTGCTTAATCCCCATAATCTCCGCCTGAAAAATACTGCAATAGTTGGGAAGGCGGAAAGAGATACTTATGTGTAAATAATTGGAGAGACAGCCGCTACTACTCCCGATTCTGGTTTGGATCCATCTGTGTTGAAGCATATGGATCCTTCTTGCAACCCCAGATCCTCCTTCTAATCAAAGCTGGTTTTGACAGTTTTTGTCGAACATAAGTTGTAGAAGTATGTAGTCTTCTGGAAGGAATTCGAAATCGTTAAGAATAGAGGAATGTCCTGTACTTGAACTAGACCACTGACTAGGCCTTAATGCAAGCGGCTGCACTTGCTGCCATTTGTTCGCTATAAATACCCAAGGGTGGTAAGTTAGGTTAGGTGAAAAAAGTAACCTGTATCAAAATGGTGCAGCCTGCACTCGGATCTCTAAAGGATCCATTGTGCCCTTTGAAGTGGAAACTCCTGACTGCAATACTGAAGAGTTAGAAAAAAGAAACAAATTCGCTAGAATTCTGTGGTGTTAGAGCTGCCCCTCTAAACCATCCTAAAAGATTTATGACCTTCAGGATGGTGATTGGTGGCTTATCAGACAGGTCGCTCGGATGATTGAAGAAATCTTCTTCGAGAACCGTCTTTTTGGTGTTGAACATACTAGGGCATTTGCATAGGAAGTGATCTATATCTACTTCTGCGTTTGTATTGCCGCAGCCTCTGCAAAGTTCATCTGTACTTAGCCGCATTATTATTCGGTGAGCCGCCAACAGGTTGTGGTCGCTATTGATTCCTATAAAAGTTTTGTCTACTTTAAGTGAGGATGAGCTTGGTTTTCACTTTGTCATGTTTTGTCCAGATGTTTCTGGAGACGTGGCATACTGAAAGCGCTCTCCGCTTTTCGTCTCCTTGTCGTTTGAAGTCAAAAGCTATGCTAGATTTAACAAATACTAGGGGAGAAAGGACTGAGTTTTGGGTCATTGAAAGGTCTTCTTCTGATTCATTTTTTGCCAGTTCGTCTGCCATCTCGTCCTCTGGAATTCCTTTGTGTCCTCGGATTTACCAGAGTGTTGCATGGTGGCTATCAGTGAGCGGTTGAAGCTCCTCGCGGCAGCGCTTTATTAGCTTTGACTTTATTACCGCGGATGAGAAGGCTTTAATAGCAGCTTGAGTTCTTCTTCTTCTTTTTCCTATCTCGGAGAGGTTATGATCCGAAAACAAGGGATCATAACCCTCCCACCTTACCGCATTTCTACTGATCCACCTGTGGGATTCACCTTTATAGCAGCTTGACTATCTATGTGAATGTCAATCTCTTTTCTATTAACAAACTTAACTTTGCTATCTCTAGGACTTCCATTTGGAACACACTGCCGTGGTTCGGAAGTCTTAGTGAACCCAATACTTCCTTTGTTTTGGACCCTTCAGTGTAGAAATAAGTACTAAACGGGTTGATGGCCCCGTCGTCTGCGCAGTGTTCCCTTGAAGGGAGGATCGTTCGGACGTTTAGGCTGAAGTCGGGGCATGGTGGAAGATAGTCTGTGGTGTCGTTTAGGTAAGCCGATCTTTCAATGTTACGATGCCTCATGTGCTTTTTCTCCATAGGTTGGATTCCTTTAGGCACAGGGCACTCATTGCGGCTGATTTCTTAACAAATAAGTCAAGTGGAATCAGTGCGACGATTGTTTCAATAGCTGCGGTGCGGTTCTAATGGCGCCAGTGGATGCTATGCCAGCAAGTCTCTGGAATTTTGTCAACTTCTTGAGATGTGTAGATTTGTCTGCTATTGGCCACCAGACAATGCACTCATATGTTAGAATAGGTCTGACTATGGCAGTGTGCATCCAATGGATGATGACAGGTTCCATTATTTATTTTAAATTCTACTGCAAGCATACCTATAGAACGCAATGTATGCTTTGTTTATTCTTTTATTTGTATTATCTCTCCAGATCAGTTTGTGGTCAAGTATGCACCCTAAGTAAAAGAATCTCGTTTGTGAATAGAGTCCGTAGTAGAGGAGATGGGACCCCTCCTTGCGGTGTTCCCGTAGAGGCCAATTCATTTACTTAGCTGCCACTAAGCTCTGAGATGATGTGTCTGGTCTTGAACATACATTTTTTTCAGTCGGGGAATGCGGAGTCTACTCTGAGTCGGTCTAGTGATAGTCTTATCGATTCAGTTTCACATTGTTAAGGGCTCCTTACAAGTCTAAAAAGACCGATCGCGTGGATTCCTTGTGGTAGAGTGATTGATCGATCATTGTTACCACTCCGTGCAGGGCTGTTCCACTGATCGGCCCTTTATTTAGGCATATTATTCTGGGGACCTATCTTTAGGGCTTAATTTGGAGCGAATGTGCAGATCTATTACTCTTTCAAAAGTCTTCAACACGAATGAAGAAAGGCTGATCGGCCTGAAGTCTTTTGAGGTAGTGTGGGTTGGTTTACCAGCTTTGGGTGTAAAGATGACTTCAACTTTCCCCCAGGCTTAGGTACCTGCGGAAAATGATCGCTTGCCGCGGAATAACGTACTCCTTACTACTTTGTAGCATTATGGGGAAAATACCATCTTGGCCGGTCGTCTTCTATAAAGAAAAGGAGTCAATTGCCAATTTAAATTTATAATCATCCACAATCTCGGCGAATAAAGTGTGATTTGCGTTAGCTCCTGAGTCCCGTGTTCTTGTTGTCTGTATACTGGGATATACAATATTACACTCTGGTAAGTGCGTCCTAGAGAGGAGTTCTAGGGTCTCGGCACATGATTCTGTCTTTTGACAGGACTTTCCGGAGTCTCGCTGCGTCTTTGGTGGATTCAATTTCACTGTAAAGTTTGCTCCATGGGGCTCTTTTTGCGTGGATCGTTGCATCCAACGACGATTCAGCAAGTCTACCGCGTCAGAGTGGATGAAGGACTTAGCATATGACATTGGCGTTTGGATATCTATTACGCTGATGCTTCTCGTACTGAAAGAATCTTGTCAGACTGATTCGTCTAACTCGTAGTTCCCTACTATGTCTGAGCACTGTGACATTGTAGGGAAGCCAAGATTGGATGATTTTATACCATATAGCTATCTCGTTGGGATCTACCCGGTAGTCTTTCACTGCCCTAGAACTTATAACCCTGGTTTCGAGAGATCTGATAGCTATCGCTATACGTGACGGTGTCTGCTTGCAATACAGTATTGACCGCCAACAATTCATCGACTTGCCAAACAGCGGTGACTTTGAGTACCAGTCCCACTTGTATTTGCCGATGAAGGGGCAGAAGGTGTAGCATGGCTTGAACCGCCCGCCGGTGTAATCATATTGTTTCTGGTCTACTAGTTTCATGGAGTACACTCAATCTTGAAAGAATGTTTGGAAATCAGCAAATGCTGACCAAAGTACTCTGCTTTAAAACACTCTTAACACCATAGCTTATTCCAAAGAACAAATATCTAACAACCGACACCCCTATTGTAAATAAATTTTGTTTGACCAACCAAATAGGCAATTCGCAACACTTGACTGCATTTTGCATTCAATCATAAAACGATACAAAATGCGAGCACTTGACACATTTATTACACTCGTAAAATCATTTAGCAAAGTGTTTTAGTTTGATTTATTAACTTGAAGTCCCCGGTAATAAATGACAGAGAATAGGGGAGACAGTGCTAAATACAGCGTGTATTTGTCAAGCACTTGAGGGCATTTGTTTAGACTTACAGTGAATAATGCCTGCCTATCAGTAATTTAATGTTTCATCGAATCAACAATCAATCATGAAAGAATATTTGTTTTTTATTTTATTGACACAGTTTAGCGAGTTAAGTTATGTGTTATGCAAGATAGCGAGCAGTGATGGGACATCTATTGATCGATATCAGTTGAATAGTTGGTTATTTTCATTGGTGAGGTGGTCTTGGACTAACATACTGCTATGGAACAGGGATTTCGATTCCTATCTTCTTTTGTGACCATCTAGTTAGGTAGGAGTGGCGGTTCAATAACAAGTGCTAACCTGGTTGTTTGAGACTGCAGTTGACTGAATAAGCCGAGATATATAAACCCAACTTCTTCTTCTTCTTCCTATTTCGGCGAGGTTATGATCCTAAAACCAGGGATAATAACCCTCCAACTTCACTGCATTTCTACTGATCAGCCTGTGGGGTTCGCCTAGATATATAAACCCAAGATCCAATCCTTTTGTCTGATATCTCTTTGAAGTCGCTGTAGAACAGTTTTTCTTGTGTACGTTGTCTGGTCTTCGCTAGTGTCGGACTTCGCTTCTTCGCTTGGGTTCAATTGGTCAACTAACTTGGTGTTATGGATGGTAGGTTATAGTTGGATATTTTAGGAATTACCTTAGCACCGTAAATAAAATGTTATGTAAGAATGCGAGCAGTGCCTTATCAACAGAAGGACACTCTCATTAGTGCCTTGAAATTCTTACAGTGCTAGTAAATCTGGCTATCGGCTGCTTGAGCAATACAACCTCACTCGAATAGAACAAAAGTTCGGGTGGAGTCACTAATCTTTCAGTGGCTTTGCTAAAGCGAACCTTACAGTAAAATAATGTCGTGTATGAGATATGGATCGATCTGGTCAATGCTTACTTACTTAGGTGGTGCTTCAGTCAAGGTGGACCTGGGCCTCAGCCAACAAACTTCTCCAGCCAGCCTGATTAGGAGCCAGCTGGCTGGAGAGAACCCTTCTGGCTGCATCGATGTCTTTAGCTGAATAGGTCGGATTGTACCTTCTCCTCCAGATGGGACCAAAGGCCACCCGAAGAACTTTTCTTTCGAAGTACCCAAAGGCATCCTCGTTCCATACTTCTGCGCCATACAGAAGGACTGGGATGATTAGTGTCTTATACAGTGCTACCTTAGTAGTTCGAGATAGCCCAGCGATGGCAAGAGTAACTCTTCGGTTGATTTCCCCACTGGTGTTATTTGCGGAGCTCACCATAGAGCCTAGGCAGACAAAGTCCTTTACTAACTCAAATCTATATCTGTCTATTGTGATGTTCTATCCAAGATGCCGATGTTGGATGCCCTTTTTTGTAGACAGCATCTATTTTGTTTTGCTTTCATTGACCGCTAAACCCATCTTTGCTGCTTCTGTATCATTACTCGCAACACCTTACTGACGGCCAGCGGAGTTCATCAAACTATGCCATTGTAATCAGCGTAAGCGAGTAGTTCTACCAACTTGTAAAATATTGTACCTCCGGTGTTGGGTTGTGAGTTTCATACAATTCTTTCAAGTATTATATTATAAAGATCACATGATAGTGCATCACCTTGCCTAAGACCTGACATCGAACGGTTCGGTGGTATTCTAACTGACTTTCATGGAGTAGCGAGAGTTCTCCATTGCCATCCTGTATGGATGGATGAGCTTGGCAGGGATGCCGAGCCTAGACCTGGCTCTGTATAACTCGTCTCTATACACGCTATAGTAGGCAACTTTGAAATCGACGAAGAGGTGATGCATATCGATTTTATATTCATAGGTTTTTTCCAAGATCTGCCGTAGTGTGTATTTGGTCAAAGCTGGACTTTCCCAGCCTAAAACCGTACTGATAAGGACCCATCAGGTTGTTGACGATCGGCCTTAGCCGTTCATATAATACAGCAAACAGGATCTTACATGAGATGTTAAGAAGACTTATACCTCTATAGTTGGCGCAGTTCAGAGAGCCACGTTTCTTCAGGATCGGGCAAACGATGCTGAAGTTCCATTCATCGGGCATAATGTCGTACGACCAAATTTTATAGATGAGTTGGTGCATGCTCCTTACCAACTCATCTCCTCTTGCCTTGAAAAGTTCAGTGGGAAGGCCGTCGGCTCCAGCAGCTTTTTTGGATTTAAGTTTAGATATCGATATTATCTTATTCTGTCTGATCGGGTTGACTGGAATCTTGACTATCATCGTCACTATTGAATGGCTCATTATACCTGATAGCGAAATATTGGTCATCATCACCGTTTAACAGTCTGCAGAAGTGTTCCTTATATCCTCAGCACCGACTGCGATGCTACTACTATATTACGATTTTCGTCCCTGTTCTGGCTTTCAAACCCTGGCATGTTCTTTTTACATTTTGGTTAAAGTTTCGAACGTCATTTCAGCATTCCCAGTCTCTCAATGCTCCTTTATATTCTTTCTGAGAAGTCGATATTCCAATTTTCTCTTTCGCTCCCAAACAGCTCTAATTTTTCTATGTAGCACCGCCTTATACACGTCTTGTTTTGCTGTATGTGCTTGCTGGGATTCCACATCAAAGCAGGGGTTTCGTTGTGGTGGTCGAGAGAAACTCAGCACATTTGAGGTGGCATCTCTGATTGTTGGCAGCGCTGCCACTGGTCTTCCGCATTTGCTGGCGATCTCTTGCGATTGCAGCCGTCCGGCGTCAAACTTCCTCACAATATTTCGTTGATTCCGCTTCGTTCTGGATATCCGCATACATACCTTGGCTACAACTAGGTAGTGATCTGAGTCCACGTTGGCTTCTCCGAAAAACCGTACACTCAGAATACTGGAAGAGTGCCTTGCGTCGATCGCAATGTGATCGATTTGGTCGACTGTTTTTCGATCAAAAGACAGCCATGTCCCCTTGTGAATATCGAGAAGTGGGAACCGCGTTCTGGCTGCGACAACGTTTCGTCCAAGGCAAGACACCAAACGATTACACCATAAGTTAAAATTCGACGCACAATAGCTGTCTGCGTTCATAAGCTCAATTTTGATTGAATTTCTTCCTGTAGGTATAGGGAGGAAAAGATCATTGACTGGTATCGAGAAATTCAGAGCGATTTGATTGCCATAACTCGCTACAGAAATTCCGGCCATAGTCAATCCTTAGCACCATAGCCAATCCTTAGTATCATATGTGTCGAAAGATTGCTTTCATATTACTGCTTATGTTATATATATCAAGAGAAGGAATGCTCAACAGTGCAGCTTGAGCAAAGCCAAGCATATTAGGAAGGTCTCCCGTGCGGCTGATATAAGCCGAGATAAGCCGTCGGAGTTTTATAAGAAAGTCTACCGCATATTGACCCGATAGTTTCTTCTACCAAAAACCAATTTCTAAGCGAGGAATGGTCTTATAATTGCCGTTCTGGAGCATTAGTTTAGTCAACCTACACCTTGGAAAGTCATGCCATACACAATTATATTCAAGAGAAACTGAGTACGCAAAAAGACCCAACGCAGGTTCGTGGTCTGAGAAAGCTTCCGCTGAATCTTATTGGAGATTTTGTTCCCTTAGATCCCAGGGTGACCTGGGACCCAGATAAAAGACAGAAAATTCAGCCTTTTGACCGAGATCAAGGAGTTGTTGCATTCACGAACTGTTTTGGAAGTAGCTAAAGGGCTTAAGCGCAACCTGACTGTCACTGCAGACGCAAATACTTTGACGTATCCACCTGTTCATGGCTTGGAAAACAGATGCATATTTGACTAAAGGGAAATGAAGCCTAATGTTGTTGCTTCCCACGAAGACACCACAACCAGACCCTTGACTGATTGTGGAGCCATCCGTGAAAATACGACTACAATCCATTTCTGGCTCATACTTCGGCCGAAGCTAATCCTGAACACGTGGACAGTCGATTTTACATTTGCACAACAGCCGGAAATGTGGTTTCATTGCGTCAGACGGCATATCAATGAGACCTTCGTAGGATAAGTGTCGCGCTAGATCACTACAACTCCAGTGCGGATTAAACCAAAAACTACCCAGCCGAAGACGATGAATAGCTATGGGTGGTGTAGCCCATAATATAAGTATCAAGGGAAGGTAGGCTCAACATAGCATCTAGAGCAGACCCAGGTGTACGTGGGAAGCCTAGTATTTGAACTTAAGTTGGGCTTGACCACAAAGTCCAAGTAGCCTTTCCCGCATGAAATCTCGTAAATTCTCTGCCGTGATAATCACTGAGAAAGCCAAACACACCACTTCACAACAAGCTGGATGGTGGTGTTATAGTAGTAACGTCATTCGTGGCCACGCTGTTGAACTGATATCAGCAAGCATTTATATATTTCTCATGAAATACATATAAAGTCAGTCTGATCAATTGCGAAAGCTTATGTCGACACTATTGCAAAGGCATAACACTGGCAGAAGGTTGGTCATATGGTTGGAAAAATTGTTCGCTTAGTTGGATGATTGCAAGAATCCTCGGAAGCCTCTAGTTTGCGGAAAATCTTCTCAAAAAGCCCTTCAACACCTAGCTACCTCTTACATCCAGATGGTCACTGGACCACCTCTGCTAAGGAATCCATTGACATCCTACTGGATACTCACTTCCCTGGTAGCTCCCGTGTTGCTGTTTCATTATCGGGTATTACCCGTACTTGCTCTCTACCGTGCAGCAACTCCCTGGTTATAGTAACTACAGAAAAGATCCGCTGGGCTATGCGCAGTTTCAAGCCCTTCAAGTCCCCAGGACCTGACGGCATTATTCCTGATGAATTTTAAAAATGCGAGGACATTGTGCTTCCATGGCTCAAGTTCATTTTATCGAGATGTCTTAATCTGGTCTACATCCCCAAGGCATGGACCGAGGTTGAAGTTGTCTTCATTCCTAAGGCCGGTAAGAGCTCGCATGTTAAACCAAAGGATCTCCGACCTATCAGTCTATGGTCCTTTCTACTGAAAACGCTGGAAAGAATGATTGATATTCATCTCCATCAGAGAATTAACCCGTCTTTGCTCTCGCCGTCCCAATATGCGTACTGCAAAGGCAAATCCGTTGAAACAGCCTTACACTCGCTTGTGCGCATCATTGAAAAATCTCTGAGCATTAAAGAATATACCATGGTGGCTTTCCTTGACATTGAGGGAGCTTTAAACTATATCAAACCAAAGGCAATCACAGACGTACTTGCAAATCTGAAGGTGGATACTTCGCTCGGAGTGTTGATCAATCAATTGCAGGATTATCAACACACAGCTGGGTAGAGCATCGGCCAGAAGACTTGCCTGCTGCGGAACACCCCAAGGTGGAGTTTTGTCCCCCCTCCTGTGGAATCTTGTAGTAAATGAGCTACTAGTGGACCTGGACAGGTCAGGCTGTAGAGTGATTGCCTATGCTGATGACATTGCGATTGCTGCATCTGGCAAGCACCCAGACACTCTCAAGGAAATCCTCCAATATGCTCTCTCTTGGCTCACTAAGTGGGCCTCAAATTGTTGATTGGGGGTTAACCCTCATAAAACAGAATTTGTTCTCTTCACAAGGAAATATAAAGTTCCCCTCGTAGACCCTCCTATGATTAATGGCACCAGTCTCACCTTCATTGTTAATGCAAAATACCTGGGTCTTATTCTGGACAGAAAACTGAACTGGAAAGCCAATCTACTAGAACGCGTAAGGAAAGCCAATGTAGCTCTCTATTCCTGTAAAAAGGCTATAGGTAGGAGCTGGGGTATGAAACCTGAAATCACTCGCTGGCTTTACGTGTCTGTTGTCAGGCCCATACTACTCTATGGCGTGACCGTTTGGTGGCCTGCTCTTCACAGGGCTGTTCACCTCTCAGGTATCTAAAGTGCAACGATCCGCTTGCATGTGCATCAGTGGTGCACTAAGAACTACCCCCTCTGCGGCACTGAACATTATGTTCTACCTGTTACCCCTGGATATCCTCAGCAGACAGACTGCTGCCAGTGCGGCTATTCGTCTTAAAGCCTCCTCTCAGTGGTCTAGTTATCATATTGGCCACTCCTCGATCCTTAATCTTCTCAACTTCACACATGAAAACACGGACTACACCCCACCGAAACTGAGATTTGACCGACACTTCCATACGAGTATCCCTGAACGGGATGAGTGGGATGGCTCTCCCCCTGATGATAGAAATTCGGTGCACTTCTACACAGATGGCTCTAAGACCGAAGGTGGGGTGGGTTGTGGTGTTTTCTCCGATAAGCTCAACCTGAGCATCTCGTTCCGCCTCCCTGATCATTGTAGCGTTTTTCAGGCGGAAATCATGGCGATTAAGGAAGCCCTGTCTTGGCTGAAATGTAATGTATTATCTGTCAGCGATATTAGCATTTTCACAGACAGTCAAGCGGCTATCAAGTCCCTGGAATCGTGCACCTTTACCTCAAAGACCGTCTTAGACTGCCGTTTGTCTCTTACAGAGATGACAGAGCAGTTCAACATTCACCTATGCTGGGTGCCAGGTCACAGAGACATTCCAGGAAACTGTAGGGCGGACGAACTCGCTAGACAGGGTATACTACTCTAAGGATTCTATCAGACAGGCAACCCTTGGTATGCCCCTCGCTACATGTAAGCATCTACTGAAGCTGAACGCTATTAGCAAGACCAACCTTAGGTGGGATATTGGCTCAACGTGTCCCTTTTCGAGGCAGATCTGGCCTAAGCTGGACCAGAAACGTAGTGCCGAGTTGGTTAAACTAAAGCGATTACAGATCAGCTGCGTTATCGGTGTCATCACCGGACACTGTCTAATCGGCCAACATGCCAAAAGACTTGGCCTCTTTTCCAATGACTTCTGCAGGAGCTGTAGGGACGAGGAGGAGGAGGAAACTATTCTTCACTTCCTATGCACATATCCTGCCTCTATCACGCAAAAGAATGCTCCATCTAGGAGCTCAATTCCTTGACGACCTTAGTGATTTGGCGTCCTTAGACGTCATGAACATTCATCGCTTCATCAAAAGCTCCGGTTGGTTTTATTAGTCTCTGAGTGGTCTAATGGTAGATTCTTGGCATCACAATGGACCTTTACTGGTCTAAGTGTGTCTGCATCGTGGTGCAGACAGCCAATCTAACCTAACCTTACCTGGATGATTGAAATGCCTGTTATCGGAAAAAAGTGCTGTGAATCAGAGTCAAGGACAAAATAAGAAAACAAATCTCCCAGTCATCTGGACACCACCCCTGAAGTTTTTCAGAAACCTAACATCTGAGTTTCAAACCACTCCACTAATCGTTCTTCTCTCTGTCTATCCTTTCCAACGCCTGCACTGTGTAAGTTCATTTTAATGACATTCATAACCTCTTGAGTGAGCGTAAATTATTAAAAAAAAAGCTGAGCTTCAGCCGTCAGAGCATGGTGACTGAAGGTCAGAAAATCAATATCGCAGGTAATGCACGAGGATCTACGTACAGATTGATCGAACTATGGCCAGATAAATGTTTATTCTGCCAGGATTTCCCCTTTTTTCAGGAACGCTAGCTCTTATTTACCCCAGATCTCAGATTTCACAGTCTTCAGCCCTTAATTTAAACCACTTGGATTCCATTAACATCGCTTCCTTCTAGTCCTTTATTACCATTCATTATACATGAAACACAGAATGATGGACATTTTCGATCCAACCTTGATGAAACCTATTTCACGCCATTATAGTAGGTCAGCTAGAAACTTAAATAAATTACGACCAAGCACTATACGTGTACACATTTCATCCATAAACTTGTTATCCTTACGACCAAAAGGCAAATGACTTAAGTAAATGCAGTCCTCACATTCTTGTGCACAAAGGCAGAACTGTGTGCCTTGCAATTACGCTGGACATAATTCATCACTTGGGCTATCCGCACTATGATAAGATTTCTATTGGATACCTAGATACTATTACGTAAATTAGTGGTGAACTCCCCAGCTGCACCCTTATTTACCTACAAGGGGTTGATGCTATGAACGGCATTTGCTAACAGTGCAAGGTCAGTCGTGAATAGCAAAGGACGGAAGTAGCTTTCAGTGCTTTAAGGATACAAATTTCTGAAAAGAATTCCATTTTTGGTTAGGAATTGTGGGAAGAAAAAGGGTTTTTCGAGAGGCAACTGTTTAATGTTTAGAAACATTTTTTTTTCTAAAATTCACCACAGGGTTGAGTATTTAAGTTTTGGGAGGCTTCACACGGTTGTTAGGAGATTTCTGATTGACTGCACTTCATTATTCCGCTGTGATTGCTCGTACCGCGCTATTGTACGAAGCGCATCTAAAACCACCGGTAGGATGTTTGTTACCTGTTTTACTTCGTGGATAACATATGGCACACTTCGGTTTCGCTGTGCACCTTTTCGCAATATGTCCTTTGTCCCCACATCGTAGGCATGTTCCCGTACGGTCGACTTCGCTTTGACAGTGCCTAGCAACATGTCCGTACTCTGGACATCTCTAGCACTGTGTCGGTGCTATATGTTCGCGCAGCCTGCACCTGACCCATCCTACTCGCATATACCCTACGGTAGTAATCTTATTTGCTTCATTCGCTGGGAGACTGATGAGAACCGTTCGGGTTCCTCTTCTTGTCGTCCGTATGGATTTGATAGCATCGGTGGTGATGTTCCGCTGCCGATGGGAATTGCTCCGCTATGGACTTACAGATCTCCTCTGGTGTTGTCGCCTCATCTAGGTCGCGGAACTCTATCGTTGCTTGTTGGCGCAAGGTTTTTACTTTTGCTCCATCTTGGAGGATTTTGACCATATCTTCCTTGTGCTTCTCGGTCTGCCCATCACTTTTCCTCTTAAGATCGATTAACATGTCACCCCTAGCTGTCCTTCGGATTTTGTTCACATTTTCGCCAAACTCCTTTAGCTCTGGCTTTCATCATTTTGAGAATGTTCCCTTACCTATGACATCTCTCCTGTTTTCGTTTTCAACAGCGTTGCTTGGTAAAGTAAGTCTGGGAACGCTTCATAATTTGACAGCATAGGAGTTCACAAAGTAATCATGAATTTATGATATCTCTCTCTCTCTCGCTTATTTTAAATTTCTAGCAAAGTTGTGCTTATTTGACAGCGGATGGGTTCATGAACTCAAATGTCTTTTTGTTCCTTTTCTTAAAAAAAAAAACCATTTCCTTTTCCATTACAGAAACCTGGGTGAGTTCATTGCTAGCTATTGGTGCATTTCTTGGGGCTCTGCCAACAGGTTACATAGCTGATGCCATCGGTCGTCGGTATACCGCCCTGCTGATGGATATTCCGTTTATTGTTGCATGGCTGGCGATCATTTTTGCAAAATCCGCTGGCATGTTATACTTTGGACGTTTTATGATTGGTAAGTCTATTCAACTCCTAAAATAGGGTTCAACTGATTGTGAACTTGTTTCAGGAATATCAACTGGAAGTTTTTGTGTTGTCGCACCTATGTACATCTCTGAGATCGCCGAGACATCTATTCGTGGCACTCTGGGCACACTATTTCAATTGTCTCTCACGATTGGCATTCTCCTGGTATACGTTATTGGAGCTGTGGTTTCGTGGGTAACTCTAAGCGTACTCTGCTTCACTGTTCCCGTTGCGCTGTTCATCGGAATGATCTTCCTACCGGAGACACCCACCTATCTCCTAAAGAAGGTAAAAACTATCTCAAGTTAGATGACGTCAGTCTAACACATATTTTTTCATAGGGTCGTCGTGGAGATGCCGCTCTGTCGTTAAAGTGGCTTTGGGGTCGCTACTGCGATTCCCGCTCAGCGATACAGATCATTCAAACCGACTTGGACTCGGTTGGCAGCGATGCATCATTTATGGATCTCTTCAGAAACAAGGCCGCCTTAAATGGTCTCATTATCTCCATGCTTCTGATGTTCTTCCAACAGTTTTCCGGTGTCAATGCAGTCATTTTCTACACCGTACCCATCTTTAAATCAGCCGGAAGCACTCTTGATCCATCTACCTGCAGTATCATTGTCGGTTTTGTGCAAGTCGTCATGACACTCGTCTCGTCTTTCCTAATTGAACGAGCAGGCCGTAAGTCTCTTCTGATCTTTAGCAGCATATGCCAAACCGTATGTCTGGCAATCTTGGGCGTCTACTTTGACATGAAGGATGACGGCAAAGACGTCAGCAGCATTGGGTGGTTGCCATTACTTTGTGTTGTAATGTTCATGATCACCTTCTCTCTGGGTTACGGTCCAATTCCTTGGCTCATGATGGGTGAGCTCTTCCTGCCCGATGTTAAGGCCACCGCAGTAGCGTTGACAGTCATGTCAAATTGGTTTTCGGTATTTGTGGTGACAAAATGTTTCGGACAAATGATTGAGGCTTGGGGTTCGGACTTTACGTTTTGGTTCTTTGCAGTCTGCATGCTAATCGCAACGCTATACGTGTGGTTTATGGTATTCGAGACAAAGGGTAAGAGTTCGGCTCAAATTCAAATGTTGCTTGGGGGTGATAAGTAGAGAGAGATTTTTGCGATTTTTTTTTCAATAGTTTAGTGAACTGTATAAAGTAGAGAAATAGTAAAGATAGTTTTGCAATGGTTTTGATGGTTAAAACAATTAAAATGGTTGCCTTACATCGAAACTCAGAGACTATTTAGAATATGTCATTGCGGTAGGATCCTGTATTGTATTATTGTAATTTATAATATTTTATGTAAGTGAAAAGTTTACTAAATAAATAAATACTATACACATATGTGTACATTCAAATGCATGTTTCGTAGACTGATAACGAAGGAAACTAAACTATTACACAATTTTAAAACAAAAGTTTAAATATGTATATATAATATATATATATCGTACAAGTTCGTGATACATTTAAATCATCGTTGTTAGTCTAGTTTGTTAGACTAGTACAAGACATAATCATGTACATGCAAAGTCCATGTTACCTATATAAATGAAGATTCATAATAAAATAAATTATTAGGAGATATACTCGTAAAACGTATTTTCATTATATTTAAGAATATTTTTTAGTCTACTATTATATTTCTGTATCATATTGTACAATATTAAAGAAAATTTTATTTTGTTAATAAAAAATATTGTATGTATAGAAAAATGAGTACGTTGAGCTTGTTTTATTTATTTTTTTTTTTGAGTGGCCGATTTTGGACATCTTGAATCAGACAGCACATATTTTAGTGCAATTGTAACAGCTGCACGGTGGTCCAAAATGGCAATCCAGCTGGACAAAATTCAAATTTTTTGTTGCTCCAAATAAAAAAAAAATATATTTATATATTCTAAAATGATCAATTCATAATGTGACAAAGTATTTCGGGCCACTCTGTAAAAATAATGGTACTAGGAGAGCCCAAAGTGCGCATTTTTAATGACATGGCTGCAAAGAATAATGTAAGCAAAATCAAACAGTCAGAAGTAAGTACATGTGCTAAGTTTTCCAGAGTGATTTGAGAGGAATTTAATTATGGAATTTGTTACTGAAGGTAAGTGCTATCTAAAAACGCAAATGAATGGAATAAATTAGTTGTGAAATATTTTATATAACACTCTAGCATTTGATAAACGCGAATAAAAACTTACATTTATTTAAGCCTACAGTGTTACCGTTCAACATCGTCCAGTCAAATTGTATATTTTTAAAAAGCCTGACTAATAAACTAGTCACGTGCCAAAAATGTCTGGCATTTTCTTGCGTGTTACAAAGTTATGACATTTTGTTCATTTTGTTTCAGAAGGTAGCCGAATTTCCAGAGGAGAATTATTTGATGAATAGAAAAAATGTACTCAGGGTAACAAACAAAGTGCGTTGTATAATTTTATCCTAAAAAAACTCGATACTGAGGAAGTCTCAGCTGACAGTAAGGATAAAATTTATTCAATTTTATAGACATTTAATGGATATGTAGGCAAAAATGGAAGGAATCTAGCCGGAACTCAGCTGTTTTTGAAAAAAGTAATAAATCGTGGTCGAGTGAAAATATAGTGTTACCAGTCCTTAAAGTTTGTGTGCATGTCGCTGAAATAGAGCCTGGCTCATCAAATATCTCATCTACAGGCAGACCTCGAAAGGAATTTAGTGCTGCAAGTGAAATAATTGAGAGCCACAGAGTGCAATATTTGTTAAATTCAACTGATTCCTCTGAATTAGTTTATGCACCAGAAACAAATTTACGTGCGGTTGGAATGAAGGACGGAGCAAGCAGTTTCAGGTTCTCCTGGGAAAGGTACGAAAATAAAACGGGTATTATAATCACGGTCCATAGAACTGAATCCTTATTCAACCAAAGAAGCGCTAGCATTTATTTTGGATGCTAAATTATCCAAACATGCGTATCAGTTGATTCGAAGAGAGAATTGTCCATGAACAAAAAAAAAAAATACATTCAGGACAAATTTCGAAGCTTCCATAACAGAACTGAATGTTAAGCCTACAATACTGCACACAATGTCTAGCGGTTTTGAGATCAACATTGAAAAGTTTACTAGCCACTGTAAGAAAACCGCAGAATTGTATGTTAGTATTTACCCATGGTACTATATGCCTGTGACTGTTCAGGATACAGCCTTGTCTTACCCCTTTTTGGATCTCAAATTCCTCAGACAACCTTCCTCTGTGCAGAACGTGACATTTGGAGCCTTCATATGTAGCTTTGATAATAGCAAATAGTTCATCGGGGATACCTCTCCTGCGTAAGGCACGCCAAATAAACTCCCTGTTGACACTATCGAACGCCTTCTCCAAATCGATGAACAGCAAGTGGAGTGGCGATCGATATTCAACGCACTGTTCGATGATAATCCGCAGGGTGTTGATGTGGTCGAAACTGGAGGATCCAGAGCGAAAACCTGCTTGTTCGGCATCGAGTGTGCCTTCGAGATGTTGTTTGATTCGCTCCAGGATGATTTTAGCTATTATCTTAGCTACAGCAGGCAGCACGCAGATACCCCTCCAGTTTCCGCACTCCATTAAATTTCTTTTCTTGGGAAGCTTGATGATCATTCCCTTTTTCCACTCGTTAGAAAAGCTCTCAGCTTCCCAAGCTCTCGAATCACTACGCATGAGGTTCCAAGTTCGAATCCCAGAAAATGCCAAAAAGTTTTTTCACGATCCCACCTCTCGCGAGCGTCTGATGAACATCCGAGAGTATTGTTGTCACGAAAAAGCTTCTCAAATCGCCGTTCGGATTCGGCATTAAAAATATAACGCACACAACATGAGTGGTTGCGAAAAGCTAGGCCCTGGCACTTTAAAGAGCTGTTGTGCCAAATTTCCCAAGCTCTCTCTATAAGTGGAAGCTGAAGCTCAGCCGACGTTGTTGGCGCTGCTCGTAAGAGCTCTGTTGGAATACCGTCAAGTCCTACCGCCTTGTTGGTTTTGAGTGCCTTGATCGCGGTAGTGATCGCATCATTTCCTCAACATGGCATACAAGATCTTTCCCGCGATATTGTGTGAACGCCTGAAACCTCTCATCAACAGCCTGATTGGCCCCTATCAGTATGGCTTCAGGCCAGGAAAGTCGACCATCGATCAAATCTTCACACTTCGGCAGATTCTGGAGAAAACCCAAGAGGTCTAAAATTATACTCATCATCTCTTTATCGATTTCAAGGCCACCCATGATAATATCTATAGAGAAGACCTTTATAGAGCCATGTCTAGTTTTGACATCCCTGCCAAACTTGTCCGTCTGTGCAGATTGACGATGGAGAACGCTCGCTGCTCCATCAAGGTCGGTAATGATCTCACCGAGACCTTTGATGTCAAAAAAGGTTTTAGATATGGTGACGCGCTGCCATGTGACTTCTTTAATATTGTACTTGAGCAGATTCTGCGGAATTCACAAGCCAACACCAAACAGCACAAAAAGTGTCATTTTAATATCACAACTCAAGTGACCTAAACGGAAGTGAAACGGGCGTGGCTTGTAAGGAAAAGGCGATAGAGTAAAGATTATTCAAATCCATCCCGTTGCATTGAGGAAACTTATAATGTCCCCAATGCTTATCTCTGCTAATTCTATCAGGTTGTCTAGAGCCGAACACTTTTTTTTTTTTTTGAGGTGGATGGGGAGGAAGGCAGAGACATCTTTTGTGCTATCCCCTGGTTAATTGATTTTGAGTTTGTCTTCAAGTCTTGGAAGATAGTAGTGGATTAACCTAGTGGTGTAAAGAGTTTGTAGTTGGGGCCAAAGATACCAGCTCCAACCCCATTTGACATTTTTGAACCATCAGTGTAGGAATTGATATGAGATCTTGATTGGGGGATTTGAGGATAGTCCCAGTAGCTGCGGTCAGGTATGTTTATTGTGAAGGGGTGATTGAGGTGGATTCTTTTAGCCATGAAGTCTGAGATGCACACTGCTGGACAAGTAAGTAGCGGAATTTTCTCAAGGATCTTCATGTGGCCAACTAATTCGGAATTTGTATTGATGCATAAAAGGTGAAGTTTTAGAGCACTGGCAGCCGCAGTCTTCATAATATTTATGTGTACGGGTGGAAGGTTTAAAAGAACTTCCAGCGCAGCTGTTGGGCAGGTGCGCATTGCGCCCGTAATACCTACACATGCTAGCCTCTGCACCTTCTGGAGGGCGGAGCGGGTAAAGGTTTGGTTAACTTTATCCCACCATACTAGTGAAGCATAAGTTATTATCGGAACGATGATTGTGGTATAGGTCCAGTGTATCATTTTTGGATTTAATCCCCATTTTTTGCCGAAAAACCTAGAGCAGGCCCAGAAGGCTTTAGTCGCCTTCTCAGCGGTTCTGTTTGTATGAGGTTTCCAATTTAATTTGTGGTCTAGAGTAACCCCAAGATATTTTGTTTCTTTTGAGAACTCAATTTGAGTTTTGTTTAGTGATAGTGCTGAAGGCTTAAGTTTCTCCTCCTAATGAAAGGAATGATTTCCTGTACCAGTTATTTACTTTATTTAGGGCCTGTTGCATTTGCTCAGAAATGCTGGATTCATCCTTGGCCCTAGCTATAATGACTACATCGTCAGCGTAGCCCTGGGTGAGAAATCCAGAACTATTGAGGTCATTTATGATATCGTCCATTACAATGGACCATAAAAGAGGAGATAGGACACCCCCTTGGGGACAACCCTTAGTAGTTCTAACGGAGATTGAGATTTGTCCAAGCTTGGCAGTGATAAGTCTGCTTCTGAGCATGGAGCATATCCATTTGGTAGTTTGCGGGTCACTGCCTTTGACATCAGCAGCAGACTTAATTGATTGAAACGATGTGTTATCGAAGGCGCCAGAGATGTCCAGGAAGGAGCATAAGGCTATTTCCTTCTTTGACAAAGTTTCTTCAATAGTACTGACTAGATGGTGATGGGCTGTGACCATAGATTTACCAGATTGATATGCAAATTGAAGATTATTTAGGGGGTGTTCTATAAGGGCGGAATTTCTTATGTGAAGATCATTGATTTTTTCCATTACCTTAAGAAACACAGAGGTGAGACTGATTGGCCTAAAGGCCTTTGGGTCCGATTGTGATGGGATGTAGCTGGATCTGAAGATGGGCACTAAGGATTCAATGAGAGTGTCGATTCCATGATGTAAGAGCCCAGGGAAAATTTCATCTCCACCGGGAGTTTTGTAAGGTTTTTGCGTGGAGTTGGTCCATCTTATGGAATCGAGGGTGACGATTTTTTTTAGCTAGAGTCCTAGTGCGTCGACTAGGAGGGAGTGGCATGTCTTCATGCAGAAGAGATGTGTGAGGGTCAGTAATTAGTGAGTCAGGGAAGTGGGTCTGCAGAAGAAGACCTAATGTTTCGAAGTATCCCTGTGTAAAACTGCCGTCAGGTTTTTGGAGGAGACCAATACCGTTGCTGTGGTTCTTGGATAGGGTTTTTTGGGCCCTAACAGGTGAAGGGAGATCATTTATGCTTTCACAGAAAGATCTCTATGTATGTCTTTTTGATCTCCTAAAAGCAGAGTTGTAAGTTGTGAGCCGGACACTTACAAAGGAAGCGTAAGATATTTTCTATCTCATCAGCAGTATTGCAGCTGCGACAGTGAACATTAAAAGGCATACCTATTGTGGCCGTATGAGCCTCGATGAGCCAATGGCCAGTACTAACTGCCAGAACTCTTGCGATATCTGCACGGTTTCTGTTCAGTAGATCTTGCGTTCTTTTCCGGAAGTATTTGGGCCACATCTGCCTGGAGATGACCCAGTTCCGCACCCCCTGCCATCTGCAACCAGCCTTTAATTGGAAGAACTCAGGGGGTTATCACCGATACGTTTGCAACCATTGAAGAAGAAGCAGTCAAAATGGGTTAGGGATAAACGAGTGCAAAACCGAGTGTATGCTGTTAGCAAGAAGGGACAATCAACACCAACGAATTGGACAGAATGTCACAGTGGGCTACCACAACTTCGAGGTAGTAAGGGACTTTGTCTACCTTGTCTTTGCTATAAACTCTGAAAATAACATCAGCCCGAAAATCAAGCGAAGAATAACTCTTGCCAATCGCTGTTTTTTGGGCTTATAGGTAATTCACCAGCAAAGCCCTATCTCAAACGATTAAGGAGGCTCTGTATAAGGCCCTAATCATCCCAGACCTGCGCCGCTGAAATATGGACTTTATTGAAAGCGGATGAAGATATCCTTGGTCGCTTCGAGAAAAAAATTCTTCGTAAGATATTCGGGCCCGTTTGCGTTGACGGGTTTTGGAGCAGAAGATTCAATGACATCGACCTGGTCAAAAAAAACTGTGTATTGGACATTTGAGATGGCTAAGCCATGTAGAATGAATGGACACCAACGCTCCGGCCCGCAGAGTCTTCGAATCTAACCCGGAGGGATGACGCAGTAAAGGACCTCCTTGCCGTAGGTGACGCGCACAAGTTCAAGGCCTCTTACCAATTTGGAGTGCGCAAGTGGAGGTAATAAGATAATGACCGATCCAAATGGATAGGTTTGTTGGTTGAGGCCTAGTTTCAACCCGAAATGTAGTGCCACCTAAGTAAGCAAATAAACTTTTGCTTATTCCTAGCTGAAATTGAGTTCACGTAGAAAGCTTAGAAAGAGACAACGTCAGATGGGGAAGTGAATCCTTTCTGAAAGTATTTAATTTTAGTCCGAGCGATACCGGGACATTCGCATAAGATGTGTTCGGCAGATAAGGTGCTCTTAAGATAAAGCCTGCTCGTATCAGACTGGTTGACGCCGAATTTCTTGAGGTGGTATTTGAGAGATCATTGACTAGTAAGGAAGTCAGTTAAGATCTTAGCATTATGCTTGTTCATTGCTAGAAGTTTTTAATTCTTTTGTTTGAGAAATTTATGAATTTCTTACTATATCTTAGGCCAGTAAGTCCCAATGTGTAACCTTTTATTTCTTTTTCCATTGATTTAGCTCAATCTTTATTTGGCAGGTAGGAAGGACACAAAAGGGTTCGAGACTAATGAACGGAGATTGTGCACTAGATCTGGCTAGCTCGTCAGTAGCTTCATTTTAGTGACGCCCGTATGGCCAGGGACCCAAGTCAGTGTTATTTTGTTGTATGCAGCAAGCTGCAGGAGAGTTTGCGGACTGTTTCAAACTAGCTCAGACTCAAAGTTGTAGGACGTGAGAGCTTGGCTGTCTGAAAAAATGTTTATTTGAGATCCGCGGACGTTTTTTCTGATGCATTCTCTTGCATAGCATTATTTAATAGCATGAACCTTTACTTAAACAATTGAAGAAGAGCATCCCAGAGATTTAGATAGTTTGAAATTGGGGCCGACAGCTCCAGCAACTACCCCGTTCTTAATTTTTTAACCGTCCCGTCGATATTCCAGTTGATTTGATTGAGATATTTGATAATTATTCTAGAAGATCCCTTTGTTGATAACAACTTCAAAAGTGCGACTCAGATGGACCTTTTTTGTAATAAAGCGATTTATGCATACTGGTGGTGAGGAGAGCAGCGAACATCCGATGCTTTAATGTTGCATAGCAGATGGATCCTTAAGGCATCATTTTATATGGAGATGTCGTAGGTCTATGAGGAATTCCATCACGGAAGTTTATCGGATACGGATGATTTTTCTGTTGACGACACTTGCAAACATAAAAAGGACAATGATATTCACATCCGCACGTGGAGTTTTAGGTTCGACCACAAGCCACGTGCATCCGAACAACTTCCGGAGGTCATAGACTGAAGAAGTGCGATGGCATGGGGCGGGCAAAAGGAGAATGGAAAACTACGGCAATTGCTACAGACAACATGGACAGCGTCTATTCGGGGCAGATTCGTTATTAGAGGCAGACTTAGGCAAGAAGTCTTGAGTTTCCAGTATATGAGCGAGCGCCTCATGACAATCTGTTCCAAGGCAAAATTCGACAAACATTAGCCTAATATGTCCTCACGTCCCTCACGGGTGATTTCTACAAGTTCTTGGACAAGACGTTTGAGTAGTGCCGTATCTATGACGTTAAAATTGTGCGATTTTAACTCAAAGGTAGGAAAAGGGGACGTCTTTGGTAGCGTTGTCGGAAAGCTCATCCTGTACGACGCTAGTTGCGACAACGGATTCAGGCTAGTCGACTTTGCGGCGGGATGAAACGCTGTCGTATATAGAACGCGGTTCCCATGTTTTTATATTCATAAGGGGACATTCACGATCATATTACGATCGAAGCCAGACACTCTTTCAGTATTCTCAGCGTACGGACTTTCCAAGGAGCCAATGTGGACCCGGATCACTACGTAGTTGTAGCCAAAGTACGGATGCGGATATTCAGAACAGAGCGGAATCAACCAAATGCTCTCGAACGACTACAATCGCACGCGACCGCCAGAGCTTTTGCCGATCGAGTCTCTTTTAATCTCAATCTAAGTGCCATGCCGCCAGCACCAAATGCCCAAGACCTACGGCAGCGTTACCAGCAAGTAATCAGAGACCCTGGCTCTCATGTACTGGGCCACAACAAAGAAACCCGTGAAGAATACCGACAAGCACATGCGGCAAAACAAGGGGCGTACAAAGCAGCGCTGCATAGAAGAACTAGAGGTGCTCGCGAGCTCTATGAGAGGAGTAGAAAAGAAGATCGCAGACTTCTCAGAAAGAAGAAAAAGGAGTATGAGAAGCGCTCGATCGAAAAGATTGAGCGAGTTTATTGCAGGAATGGTGCACGGAAATTTTACTGTAAAGTAAAAGGAACTTGCCAGGGTTTCAAAGCCAGAACAGAAGCCGGCAGGGACGAAAATGGTAATACAGTAGTAGAATCGCAGTCGGTGCTGAGGATATGGAAGGAACACTTCTGCAGACTGTTGAACGGTGACGATGACCAATATTTTGCTGTCAAGCCGAACGAGCCATTCAGTAGTGGCGACGATAATCAAGATTCCCGTCGATCCGATCAGAGTGAAGTTAGGATAACGGTATCTAAACTTTAATCCAAGAAACCTGCTGTAGTCGATGGCCTTGCCACCGAACATTTCAAGGCAGGCAGAAATGAGTTGGTAAGGAGCATTTTTCTTGTTTTTTTTTCCTCTTGTACAACCCATGCCCGCGTGGCAACGACACTGCGACCTGAAAGATCTATTGTATCGGAGGGTTGGAGTTAATCTAACAGACGTACTACCTCCCTTATGAAAGCGAGTATGTCTTTCGTAGCAGAGCATTTCAGTTCCACTGAAGTAAGTATCACCTTGTGGAGAATTCGTTTCCTTTACCAGTGTAGCGCCGGGCATCCACAAAGAATGTGTTCGGAAGTTTCATCCTCCTCTAAACAGAACCGACCGTCCTTCTCTTGGCACAGGTCCATCTTGTTAAGGTGGTATCTCAAGCCGCAATGGCCAGTAAGAAAGCTCACGAGCTTCTTAATGCTTTCCGTATCTAAATTAAGGATTTCCTTATAGGAGTAAGGCTTGAGTAATCGTTTGGATTGTCTTAGACCTGGCCCACTAGTCCATAGTCCAGTGGTCTAGACGAAGTTTGTTTTCCCATTCGTTAATCAGCGTTGTAGCTGTCGCCCAATTGACGCCACAATAAGGTTTAGGACCTATGAACACAGATTCTGAGCCAGCCCTAGCAAGCTCATCTGCAGATTCGTTGCCCACAATCCCTTGGTGTCCGGGTACCCAACCGAGTTTTACCCTGTTGTATTTGGCAAGGTCTTGTAATGCATCGTAGTAGCATTTCACGGTTGTGGAGTCCATTTGGTTGGACGACAGTGCCATAAGTGGTGCTTGGCTATCTGAGAAGATATGTATTCTAGCGCCTTTGATCCCCTTGTGGAGATTGTGTCTGGCGTAAATCTCAATGGCATGGATTTCAGCCTGAAGTACAGTAGGAGTCGTACCCATAGGTACCGAAATCTTTGTGTTGGGTCCAAAAACCCCAGCTCCAACTCCAGAATCCATCTTCGTATCGTCGGTGAACCAGACCAGACTTCTAGGGTCCAGTGTTGGAGCACCATTGGACCAATTTTCGCAGTCCAATAGCTTCCAGAGCTGTCGTAGGGTAGGTGCGCATCGCACCTGTAATGCCAAGATAGGCAATTCTTTGCAACTTCTGCAACTTGTTTGCTGTTGTCTGCTGGAGAGTTTTTGGCCACCAGACGATGGCCCCGTATGTGATAATGGGTCTAACCGTCATTATGTACAACCAATGTATCATCTTAGGAGAGGGACCCCAAGTTCTACCGTATAGGCGTTTACTGGCCCACAGTGCTCTAGTAGTGCGCTCAGTGGCGGATTTGATATGTGAATTCCAATTAAGTCGTTTGTCAAGAATTACACCAAGATATTTGACCTCGCTGGAATAAACTAGTGTGGTGCCTTTGATTGTGATAGGTTTAAGGTTGACCTGTGTCTTCCTTGTAAACTGCACCAGAACGGTTTTACTAGAATTTATGGATAGTCCTTTTTTGTTACACCATTCTACAACTTGAGATATTGAACTTTGCATGACGTTGGAAATTGTCGTGCTGTGTTTACCTCTGATAAAAAACTGCCAAGTTATCAGCATAAGAGACGGTGGTGTAGCCTGATCTGTGAAGATCTACTAACAAGTTGTCGATGACTATAGACCATAACAGGGGGGAAAGAACTCCTCCTTGAGGACAGCCTTTGGCTGCAGTTATGGACACCGACACTCCCCCAGAGGAGTAAGTAATGAATCAACTTACCAGTATGGCCCTGATCCATTGGTTGGTCGATTCTTCGATACCTCTGCTACTGATCGCCCTTGCGATCGAGTCGTAACCAGTGTTATCGAACGCGCCCTTGATGTCAAGAAAAGCACAAAAGGCTATCTCCCTTGAACTGAGTGTTCCCTCTATCTTTTTGACGAGATAGTGAAGCGCACCTACTGTAGATTTGCCTTTCCTGTATGCGTACTGATTCGAGTGCAGAGGGTTAGACAGATCTAACCGGTCTCTAATATGGATATCTATGAGTCTCTCCATTGTCCTAAGGACGAATGATGTTAGACTTATAGGTCTGTATGATTTAGGCAGCTCGCTAGGCCTATTGCTCGGCTTGGGGATGAAAACCACATTAACCTGCCTCCAGGTGGGTGGTATGTATCCATCGACCCATCGATGTCAGGAAAAGAGAAGGTGACGCGCTATCATGCGACCTCTTTAACATAATATTTGAAAGAATTTTATGAAACTCACAAGCCAACACCGGATGTACAATCTTTTACAAGTCTGTACAACTACTCGATTACCCGAATGACATTGACATAGTCGGACGAACTCAGTCAGTGGGGCAGTTGCGAGTATTGAGATCGAGCCAGCTAAGATGGGTTTAGCGGTCAATGAAAGCAAAGAAAAAAATATGCTGCCTACTAGAAAGGACACCCAACATCGGCGTCTTGGTCAGAACGCCACAATAGGCAGATATTATATAATTTTGATGTATAAAGGACTTTGCCTACCTAGGCTCTATGGTGAGCTCCGCAAATAACACCAGTGAGGGGATCAAACGAAGAATTACTCTTCCTAATCGTTGGGCTAAGCACTATCTCGAACTACTAAGGTAGCTCTGTATAAGATACTTATTATCCCAGTCTTGCTGTATGGCGCAGAAGTATGGAATTTGTCAAAATCGGACGAGGATGCCTTTGGGTACTTCGAAAGAAAAGTTCTTCGGGTGATCTTTAGTCCCATCTGGAGAAGAATGTACAATCCGAACTATTCAGGCTACACAAAGACATCGATGTAGCCAGAAGGGTTCTCTCCAGCCAGCTGGCTCGTAATCAGGCTGGCGGGAGAAGTTTGTTGGCTGAGGCCAAGGTTCACCTTGAAGCACCATCTAAGTATAATAAGTAAGCATTGACTCTATCGATCCATATCTCTTACACGACATTATCTTACTGTAAGGTTCGCTTTAACAAAGCCACTAATCTGTTCCAAAATGCCTTCCACATTTCGGATGAATTAGTGACTCCATTTGATTTTTGTTCTATTCTTCATTGAAGAGTCAAACGACGGTGAAGAACAATATATCCACAGAGGTCCCAGTGAGGTTGTATTTCACAAGCAGCCGGTAGCCAAGTTTACTTGCATGGTAAGAGGTTCGCGTGGATAAGTCACCGCCCTCATTCTTACGTCATATTTTATTTACAGTGCTTAGGTAATTGTTAAAATATCCATCTAGTACTTACCACCCATAACACCAGGTTAGATGACCAATTGAACTCAACCAATTGACGATTCTTATCGCTCGAAACTCATACCATATGTGGCGCTCGAACAACAAAATCGAATGAAATAAATAAATAAATGGCAATCATGTGATAAGACCAGACCCTCTACTCGAGGGGCGTCAATCGGATGGTTCACCGACTTATCGCTAAAGTTCCTAAACGCTAGTACAACTTTTCCTATATGTATGTACCTATAGGCAATCTACTGCGACGTTTGTGATTTCATTTTTATTTTTTGAAGAATTGCAGAGCCTGCATGCAGCTTATCTGCTCTCGTCGGAATAATAAAACCTCACTGTACATGGCGGTGAATATAAATCCGCACATAAGTCGACAAAAAAGGGGCATCTTCCCTCAAAGCACTTCTTGATAAGGTAAATGCCTTTCGGGGAATCTAATTATGATGCAAGCTCTCAGGCTGTAATGGCTAACTTTGATGACAATTCGGGGCCGCAACTCAGATAGGAAATGAACTTGGCTAATTGCCTACATGCGATCGGATTTTTCATGGGCACCAGTTCGTGCGGGTAGTGAGGGAACGTGATCGGACTACTTATGCCCATGATTCAGTGTTCACGAATTCGCTTAAAATGCAATCCAAATTGGTGATCGAAATGGTCAGCGAAATAGTGGTCCCGCATTGACCTTTTCGATTTTGTTATACAAGCCGACATTATCTAGAAATTGCGCGAAATCGTGTGCTCTTGGCAAACACACGTGAAAGTAATATGGAAAATTTTTCAAGTACAAAGTGGACTGAACGAGGACTGGTGCTTTCAAATGCCTGGGTTTTATAATATGTCTCCAATGGCGAGTGTTTGCATTGATAGCCGATACATAAGATTGATAAAGCAGAACTCAAGGCCAAAAACGCCCATCGACATTCTTATGCAATGACAGACTGAATGGTGAACTCATAGGTGCTTCTGTTTGACGTTTATAATGAGAATTGGCGGTTGAGCTTTTAGTGCGTCAAAAAAAGACACAAATCAGAAATTATTTTTCAATAGAAACGTTTTCTTAAGGGTCCTTGTGTTCATACCGCATCAATGACAATAGATTAAGTTATGTAGATGGGTGTCTTGTGACGAAGTCACTACTTACTCATAGAAGTAATGCTCATCAGCAGCAGGCGAGTCATGGATATTTTAAGAGTAACCGTGGGCGATCACGTGGTAGTTTCTAACTTTTAAGCAATATCTGCAGTATGCAGCTGAGAAGGCAGCACAGGCAACGGCTTTTTGGTCATGACAAATATCGGCGGACCAAAACACAAGAGAAGACTGCTCTTAGCAAGAGTTGCGGCCGATGAACTCGCCAGAATAGGAACAACTATACCCATCCTGCCGGACAAAGGCTCCTTAGGTATACCAATCGCCACTTCCAAACTCAAATTTAAGCTGGAAGCTTGTGGGAGTACGCACCATAGGTGGACAAGTGGATCCACATGTCTAGCGACAAAACAAATTTGGCCGAAGCTAGATCTAAAACGTTCAGAGTTTTTGATTTCTCTCAACAGATTGCATATCGGCGCTATAATAGGTGTCATCACTGGACACTGCCTAATAGGCAAGCATGCCACAAGGTTAAGCGTTTTTGGGAACGACTTTTGTAGAAGCTGCATGGATGAGGAAGAGGAGGAAACTATTCCTCACCTTCTTTGTTCCTGCCCAGCTCTCTCCCATAGAAGGAAGCTTCACCTAGGAGCCCCCTTTTACAACGACATAGGCGACCTGAAAAATATAGATATCAAGAGCCTCCTACGCTTCATAAGAAGCTCAAAATGGTTTAACGAGTAGGCAGAAGGAAATTTCTCCCATGATCCATGTGGTATCACAATGGACCTATTATTGGTCTAAGTGTGTTGGCGTTTCTCAGCTGGCAGCCACTTCAACCTAACCTAACCTAAGAGTTGCGGCATCGATAATGCTATACGGCTCCCAAATATGGGCTTGTGCCATGAAGACGAATTCATGCAGAAGGAAGGCGGAGACAGTTTATAGAACCAACCCGTTGAGAGTATGCAGCACCTTCCGAACAACCTCCTACGACGCGCCATGTAAAGTGGCTGGCATGGAAGCAATAGACCTTCTGGCTAAAGAAGCCCAAAGGAAATACCGTGTCAGCAGGACAGTGGCCACAACAGCGACGAGTCGAAGTGTTACTAACGTACCACCAAGGAAAAATTTGGAAGAATAGTGGGAGAGATTGGATCTCTCCGATAAAGGCAGGTAGATGCAGAGATTGATCCCCAATATAGACGCTTGCATCAATAGGAAGCATGGGGAGCTTTATTTCTACGCTTCAGAGCCTACTTACACAGTTTTGGACTCGACGATAACCCTTAATGCCCAGAAGCAGTGGACGATGCGGTACACATCATATTCCATTGTCTATGATACTATGAAAAACGGCACCTGCTGGTGAGCAAACTGGGTGCGGACCTAATCGCAGACAACATTATCAAACAGATGATGAGCCGGGGAGATGCCTGGGAAGCAGTTAACGATTACAAAACGCAGTGCAGGAGGCTGCCAATAGGAATAAGCCGAGTATGTATCTGAGGCTGAAGTCCCCCTACCCGAGGAAATGTTTGACGACAGTGTCGCGAGGACCGGAGGTAGGAGGGGAGGTGGTTTGAGTCTTTAAAAGATTTGCAACTTCCGACGCAAAAGAAAAATTAAAAAAATAATTATTTTTATCCCCGGAAACCTGCTGAGCTTCTCATCTAAAGATGGTTCCTCACAGCGAGTCTGTCAGCTCGAAAAAGGAAATCGCTTATTTAGAACGACCTAGATAGGGATATGAATCTCAGCAGATCTTTCAGGCCAATGTGACGTACATAGGTCCTCCAGCTAAGTGAAAAAGTAGCTACCGAGAGTCCTCATTCTTCTGTCGACGAAGGCATGGCATTCGCATAGCAGGTGTTTGGACACATTCAATTTCTTCCTTATTCCTGCAGCTCCTGCAGAATTCGTTGTGAGGTACACAGATACGCTCTGCTTGAATTACAATGGCGCAATGTGCCGTGATCATGCCAATGATGACCCGTGTACTGTTACGACTATTCATAACCAGAGAACACTTTCTTCTCAAATTATAGGCCGGCCACAGCGTTCTAGCAGTAACGCGCGTATTCAGATGGATTCATCGTCTTTTGGCTTCGTTAGTGGTTTCAACCCCCACGAGTTCATTTATAGAGGTAAAAGGAACCTTCAGCAACAGGACAGAGCCTGCAAAATGTGCAACGCCGATCTACTTCTAGCGAGTTCGTCTGCTCTTTGATTACCCGGCATGCCCATATGCCCTGGTACCGAGCATAGGGGTACTTTGTTGGCCTGTGATACCTCATTTAGATGCCAATTGCGGATCTGAGAAGTTTGAATCCAATAACAGTAGATTTCAGAGCATTAACGTCTGCATGTCTGCCAATGTAAACAGTAATCAATCTGCCCATGATGTCGTTATAGGTGTTATAGAGTCCGTAAATTCTTTGTAGTGAAGACTTTTCTCGATATTTGAGACTGGCCCTGTTGTTGTTGTCCACAAAGTACACTTGGTTGGTTTGCTTATTGTTGAGAGCTTTACCTACGTCTCTTCATTTCGAGCAAAGTGCAAAATGTGGATTTCGAATTCCGCCGTATAAGTGAGATTTTAAGCATCTTCTGCAAGAGTGAACGAGTTACTATATGAATTTTTAGAGTTCTGGCAGTCACACTACACTGAGATGAGAAGAAGTCACGGGGAGTTCTAATAAAACTATATCACCAATGCATTCTGAAATCTCGTTGCTTGAATATCTCTTGTACTTGAACGCACCTACATGCCAAAACACGGCTTAACTTAAAACTTGTTTTGAATCATGGGTTTCGGAGAGGTTATGATCTACTTTAATGCAGCACAGTTGTGAGGTAAAAACAAGAAGAAAAAAGATTTAGGCCTTAGGTGTCACCCTGCTGCCATACTGTCACGCTTAACTTGCTGCAAGCTGAATATAAATCAGGATTTGTGAATTCTCTCATGGTGTGCAATGATATGCATTAATTAACCTCTCAAACCCCCTACAAATGTAAAGGTGATATTTTGGTCCATTGGCTACAATTTAGAGCCGGTTTAATAAATACGCCAAAAATGTAGACGCTATGTGTATGAACTGGTTTAGATTTAACGATTGATAAACTGCATTAATTTACCGAAAATAGATGGTTATTGTTTGTCTTGTTTTTAAAAATAATAAATGACTGAGCAAGTTCATTGACAGGAATTTTGTGGGTAAAAAAATTGACTAAGGATGAAAGTCGCCGGGTACACCCTCGTCCTAAGGGAATATCTAAAGAAACTGGCCCTCCAGGTTGGGGGTTGTGCCGTCGGGGTAACTTCCCTACCACGTAAAAAACCTATGGTTCTGAAACAACCAAAAGCCTCGGATAAGGATGACTCAATTGATGACGACCCTAGCAAACGAAATAAGGGCAACGACCTTCGGATCTGTACTTGAACGGATTGTGCGGAACTCACAAGCCAACACCGGAGGCACAATCTATTACAAGTCTGTACAACTGCTTGCATACGCCGACGATATAGACATTATCGGATGAACTCAGCGGGCTGTCACCAGTGCGTTTGCAAGCATTGAGGGGGAAGCGCCCAAAATGGGTTTAGCGATAAACGAGGGCAAAACCAAGTATATGCTGTCAACAAGAAGGGACAGCCAACACCGACGAATTGGACAAAACGTCACAGTCGGCAGCTATAACTTCGAGGTAGTAAGGGACTTTGTCTACCTTGGCTCTGCTATAAATTCTACAAACAAGACCAGCGCAGCAATCAATCGCAGAATAACTCTTGCCAATCGCTGTTTTTTGGCCTTATAAGGCAAATCAACAGTAAAGCCCTATCCCGAACAACTAAGAAGACTCTATATAAGACCTTGATCATCCCAGTCCTGCTTTACGGCGCTGAAACATGGACTTTATTAAAAGAGGATGAAGATATCCTTGGTCGCTTCGAGAGAAAAATATTTCGTAAGATATTTGGTGCCGTTTGCGTTGACGGGTTTTAGAGGAGAAGATTCAATCACGAACTATACGAGCTGTACAGCGACATCGACGTATTCAAAAAACTGCGTATTGGACGTCTGCGATGGCTAAGACATGTAGAGCCAATGGACACCAATGCTCCGGCCCGCAGAGTCTTCGAATCTAACCCCGAGGGACGGCGCAGTAGAGGGATTATCGCCGTAGGTGGCGCGCACAAGTTCAAGGGGACATCGACCAACTTGAAGTGCGCGACTGGAGACAATTAGCTAAAGACCGAGCTAAATGGAGAGGCTTATTGGTTGAGGCCCAGGTTCACCCCGAACTGTAGCGCCACCTAAGTAAGTAAGTACCTTCGGATCTGTACGTGTAATGTCCTGTCTCTTCACAGACCATGTGCAGCCGAACAACTAGCAGAGGCCCTAGACTGCCATAAAGTAGATATTACCGCCGTCCAGGAATGAGCCGGGCAAAAAGAGGATAAAAAACTGTGACGTCTACTACGGTGATTGCTACAGAGGCAACAGACAGCGCTTATTCGGATGCGGATTGTTATACGCGGCAGTCTAAGGCAAGAAGTCTTAAGCTTGCGACACGTGAGCGGGCGTAGCATGACACCACGTCTGATAATGGACAAAGGCTAATTGATTTCGCTGTGGAACGAAATGACACCATAGCAAGCACATGGTTTCCTTATCTCTATATTCATAAGCAGACATGGCGGCCCAATGATCATGTAACGATCAACTAAGTTGATCATATTGCGATAGACGCAAGACATGCCTCCAGTATTCTGGATGCCCGGACCTTCCGAGCGGCCAACATAGACTCGAATCACTACCTCGTTGTAGCTAAGGTATGAATGCGGATATCCCAAACTGAGCAATAAAGTAGAATCACTGTGAGAAAATTGAACGTCGAAAAGCTACAATCGGAAAAGACCGCCAGATTCTTCGCTGAACGCGTATCCCGAAATCTCTCAATCATCCCTATGCCGCCAGTATCAAGTGCCGAAGACTAGTGGCAACGCTGCCAACACGCCATCAGAAACGCCGCGACTGATGTGCTGGGTCTCGCTCGCCTACCACCGCGAAACCCCTGGTTTGACGAAGAATGCCGGCGAGTGCATGCAGCATAATAAGAGGCATACAAAGCGGCGCTGCAAAGAAAGACGAGAGCTGCTCATGAGCTCTACGAGCAAAAGAGACGGGAAGAGCATCGGCTTCTCCCAAAGAAGAAGAAAGAGCATGAGAAGCGCGCGTTTGACAATATCGAGAGTTTATACTCCAGGAACAATGTACGGAAGTTTTACCAAAAGGTAAAAAGAACGTGTCAGAGAAGCAATACCAGTACAGAAACCTGTAGAGATGAAAATGGAAACCTCGTAGTACTCGTAGAATCACAGTCGGTGCTGAGAATATGGAAAAACTACTTCTGCAGACTGTATAATGGCGACGAAGACCAACATCCCGCTGTCAGGCAGAATGAACCATTCAATAGACGATGATAGTCAAAATTTCCGTCCACCTGACCAAAACGAAGTGAGGATAGCAATATCCAAGCTAAAATCGAACAAGGCTGCTGGACCTGACGGCTTACCGGCCGAACTTTTCAAGGCAGCTGGGCATGAATTGGTAGAGTGCATACACCAACTCATCTCTAAGATTTGGTCAGACGAGTGTATGCCTGATGAATGGAATCTCAGCATCGTTTGCCCGATCCACAAGAAAGGAGACCCCCTCAACTGCGCCAGTTATAGAGGCATCAGTCTCCTCAACATCGCATACAAGATCTTTTCTGCGATATTGTGTGAACGCCTGAAACCCTTTATCAACAGCATGATCGGACCCTATCAGTGCGGTTTCAGGCCAGGAAAGTCCACCATCGATCAAATCTTCACACTTCGGCAGATCCTGGAGAAAAACCAAGAAGTCCATTTCTTTATCGATTTCAAGACCGCGTATGACAGGATCTATAGAGAAGAGCTTTATAGAGCCATGTCTAGTTTTGACATCCCTATCAAACTGTTCATCTGTGCAGGATAACGATGGAAAACACTCGCTGCTCCATCAAGGTCGGCAATGACCTCACCGAGACTTTTGATGTTAAAAAAGGTTTTAGACAAGGTGACGCGCTGTCATATGACTTCTTTAATATTGTACTTGAACGGATTGTGCGGAACTCACAAGCCAACACCGGAGGCACAATCTATCACAAGTCCGTACAACTGCTTGCATACGCCGACGATATTGACATTATTGGAAGAACTCAGCGGCTGCCACCGGTCAGCCGTTTTCCTTTGAAAAGCTGCATCATGTGCCCTCGTGATTCAGTTCTTAAACTCTTCTTCTTCTTCCTGGCCTTAGGTTCCAATTAGTTGGGGCCGGCTCTCCTTATCCTGAGCCACCAAGGTCTTCCGTCCTGAGTTGTCAATAGATTTTCGGTTCTCATGTCTTTATTAATAGTGCCGATCCACGTTGCCTTCGGACTTCCCGGTATTTTTGATCCATATTCTAAATTCATTGCTGCTCTCACGATATGGTTGCTATTTCTGCGCATCACCAACGTAGCCTGGATTCTTTTAATTTTTCGTTTATGAATGCCACTTTCAGACTTTCTCTGACGTAGTCGTTGCGTACTTTATCCTTCAGGGTTACACCGACTGACCATCGTAGCATTCTTATTTCTGCGGTTGAAATCTTATTTTCGAGTGCTTTCAGTGACGCGCGACACTCTGACCCGTACATCATAGCTGGCCGTACAACCGTCTTGTAGATGTTTCCCTTTAATTTCAGGGGCATTCGTCTATCGCATAAAACACCAGACATCGACCTCCATTTAAGCCATCCGACATTAGCCCAATAAACCATGTCATCATCCGGTTTGCCGTCATCGCGAATGATCGAACCAAGATACTTAAAGGATGATGTGATTGTTATTGGCGCAGCTCTTATTTTTACGGCATTTCTGGGTCCCATAATATTTGCGTCACTTAGTTTTTGGGGCATTTATTCGCAAGCCATGCTTGCTCAGGGCATCGTTCCGCAGATTGAGTTGCCTTTTCAATTCGTACACGTCTTCAGCAATGGGTACAATGTCGTCTGCATACAGTATGTTCCACGTTAATGGTTGTTGAATGTCTTCTGTTATGAAGTTCATTACCAGATTAAATATCCAGGGACTTAATGCAGAACCTTGATGTACGCCTACATTGACTGGGAATGATGTCGATATTTCTGATGTACTCTTGATTTTCGTACGACAATTGGTGTACATGTCGTTGATAACTTTAACGTGTACTTCTGGCATACCGTGTTTTCTTAGCGATTGCTACATTAATTGGCCTGGTATCCGGTCGAATACCTTTTCTAAATCAATAAAGATAATATGTAAGTCATGTTTCCTTACCCTGAACTTTCCCGCTATGGTTCGTACAGTTTGAGTGGCGTTGATGGTAGTGCTACCTGATACGAAATCACATTGATTTGGCGTTATAGTGGAAATGTTGGATAAACGATTACATATGACCCTCTTCCAGAGTTTTAGTGTGCGCGTAGTCAGTTTTATACCTCGGTAATTAGAGCACTATTGAATGTCGCCTTTATTTTTAAATATTGGTACTGAGAAGCTAGATCTCCACGCTTCTGGAATTTTTCCATCGGGGAGTATTTTGTTTAACATAGCAGTTAAGAAGCTAACTCCAGCCGCTCCCAGTGCATTCCAGAGTTCAGTTAGTATCTCATCTGGTCCCTCTGCTTGCCTCCTTTCATCTTTTTTAGTTCATAAACTATTTGGCTTAATCGTTTACTGACCCGATAGGCGTTGCGCCTACCACTATGATGTTAAAAAGGTTTCAATCAAAGCCAGACTGCCTGCCCTTTGCTTTATCTCATTAGAGAGGCGTAGACAAAAGTTATGTCAATTATCGATCCTCTTCCGTTTTTGCTGAATGTATTCTTATTCCTAGTATTGACTTAGATAATCTCCAATGATGCAAGACCATCTAGTAGAATTCCGTCTTTTGCATCCGAACAATCATAGCAGCCACATAGTGTACCCAATCGGCGAGAAAGGATCGGGCCGGTTACCTGTAGCCGGGGGCCGGTTAATGTAGCAAGGAGTTCAACTACGCGTGCCCGAAACACCGGTATAACCTGTGCCATCGCAAGTCTTCGTGGTACGAGGTGGACGATCTGGTCTTGGTCAAACATGAAGCTGCCGTGACTTGGAAATCCGGCAAGCTAGAGCCACACTACCGCGGGCCTTATCTTGTCACCCGGGCTCTGCACAATTATCGCTAGGTTGTCAATGACATCCCAGGTATGCAGTATGCAGGGGAATTAACAGAGGCCCAGCACTGTGATGAGTTCGGACAAGCTTAAGCCGTTGTGTGAGTTGCTGGATAAATGGCTTGGTGACACAAATGGCGATGCTTCAATTGCTGATGGAGACGTGGATGTCGGTCAAACTCCTTCAAGTGCCAATCGTGAGGGCATGATATGTGTGAGAATGGGCGATCTGTTAACTCAACAAGGTATAAATAGCCCTATGGGTGTACCAATAACGGAGAGTGGTCGCCGTGCCTGAAAAGCTAACACATGTATAGGGTCATCGAACAAATGCTGTCATTTTAAATCAATAGAAAAACGCAACATTTTTATAAAAAGTGGTGATATATTTATTTCAGCCTAAAGTACAAACTTTGGGGTTAGTAATGGAATACAATCTCTTACAAAAGTCTGCCTCAGCTCTGCCTACAAATAGTCATTCTTTTGATGAAATTTTTCATCACGTTTTCGCATAATTGCGGCTGTATTTCGAGAATAACAGCTCTGATATTTTTTTTTAGTGCATGAATCGTTGGTGAAACATTGGCGTAGACTCTATCTTTAACATAGTCCCAAGAAAAAAGTCTAATGGTGTTAAATCGCACGATCTCGGTGGCCAATTGAAGTCTCCATTTGGAGAAATCACAGGTCCATGAAATTTGTCACGCAATTGTTTCACCAGATGTGCGGCATGGGGCGCCACGCAGTACTCCTAAAACTAAACGTCGTCCATGTCCATAGCATCAATTTCATGCTAAAAAAAAGTCAATCAACATCGTTTAGTATTGCGATTCATTCACTGAAACGGTCGCACCAGCATCATTTTCGAAAAAAATATGGCCCAATGACACCGCCAGCCCAAAAACTGCACCAAATGTCACTCGTTGTGGATGGAGAGGTTGTTCCATTATTTCTCTTGGGTGTCAAGAGCCCCAAATGCGACAGTTTTGTTTGTTTACGTACCCAGACAAATCGTAATGAGCCTCATCACTCGGAATAATTTTGTGCAAAAAATGATGATCTTGTTCATTCATTTCGAGCATCTAATCAGTGAAAGTACGGCACACAGTGGTTGGAGAGCGGAAAAGCCCCAATTTTTCTAAATGATTGTAAACCATTTTTTTTGTATTTCTGTGATCTAGGATACCAAACTGAACGCTAAAGTTACCAAGTGTATTACCTATTTTTGTATTATATATCATATACTATCCATGTAGAAGAGTGTTCCCTAATTTTTATCAATTACAATTAAAATCTTATTTAACAAAGCGCACACCCCATGATGGCAAGACGACGTAAACGGGCCTCGGATATTGTCAAACCTGGTAAGCCAGGGCATCCTTTGGAGCCAGGCCTGAAGGGTGTCAGTATGCGAGCGTCTGGTGGTCGGCCTGTCCCGTTCGGCAGCCGGCCGGGTCAAACCCGAAATGGCTACGAGCTTCCTGATAATGGTCTCGCGAACCATTACGCGGGTCAAGGGGTGAGCGCGCTGTGCACTGACAGGGACACAGATGGACTCTGTGAGTTTCGACAACGGCATCGACTTAGGATAGGCGCATGGAACGTCTCATCGCTCACATGGAAGGATCTTGAGCTTGTTGGGGAGGCTGTTAAAAGTCGACTAGATATAGTTGGCGTCTCTTCAACAAAGCAGAGAGGTTCTAAAACTGTGGACCTTTCGGATGGGTGGAAGCTCTTCCTGTCAGGAGTCGCACCCTCAATGTCTGCTCGGGCGGGAGTGGGGATATTCACAAGTCCCAGGTTGACAGACAGAGTATTGGAGTGGATACCATTAGGAGGGAGAGTTGCGATCTTAAAGCTCAAGCTTGAAAGATCAACTCTGGCATTGGTGCAGGTGTATGCACGGAACCTTCAGTCAGAGTACGCAGCTTTCTTAGATGAAGTTGATGTTGCCCTTGAAAAGGTTGCAGATATGGATTCTTTTGTCCTGATGGGTGACTTCAATGCTCATGTGGGTGTAGATGTTATGACATGGGGGAGTGTGATTGGAAGGAACGGTGATCCTGATCAAAACGCGAACGGAGAGAGGTTGTTGGATTTTTGTTGTGAAAATGGCTTATCCATCATGAACACTATCTTTCCACACAAAGACATTCACAAATACACGTGGTACCGTCAGAGTCTTCAGCGGAAGTCGCTGATCGATTTCTTTGTGGTACCATCGTGTCTGAAGAGAATGGTTTGCGGTGTTTGCGTATTGAGAGGGGCCGAACTGTCAACTGATCATCACTTAGTGCTGTGCAAATTGTATCTTAGCGAGAGAGTGCCTCTCCTACCAAAGCGTTAAGCAAGGATGGTTACACGCATACGATGGGAGAGGTTACAGGACGATGAGATACGGGAGATATTTGCGCGGCAAATATCTGAAAGGTTTGAACGAATTCCAACTGTTCCATCAAATGTAGAGGAAGAATGGCAACTGCTTTCAACAACGGTTATTGCCTCTGCGGGAGATGTTTGTGGAGTGAAGCGGCTTGGTGTGGCGGCTGGTGGTGAGAAAAGGACTGCTTGGTTTAAAACGCCCGGAGTTCAAGAAGCCATCAGAGAGAAGGAGAGAGCCTTTAAGGTGTGGATTCACTTGGGGAACTCCGATTCTCGAAATCGGTACACTGAGGCGCGAAGAACTTGCAAATTAGCTGTGAAAACAGAGAAAGAACAGTCTTGGAAGGAGTTTGCCGAGAAATTGGAACGTGACCACAGATCTGCAAATAAGATGTTCTGGCAGACCGTCCGCCGACTCAGAGGAAAAAAGTTAAATATCGTTGAAGGAGTCAAATCCAAAGACGGTACACTTCTTTCCAATAAGGAGGACATCTTACGCAGATGGAGCGAGCCTTTTTCAGAATTGCTCAAACCCGAACAGGGCACCGAAGATGACAGACCTATGGTAAAGAGTAGTAACTTTAGAGGAAGTAACTTTGACGATCAAAGCGCTAAAAGTTGGCAAATCTGTTGGTGTGGATGAAATTCGGCCAGAAATACTTAAGGCTTTAGGTAAAGAGGGAGTACAATGGCTCTCGCGTGTCCTTAAGGTGTCCTGGGAATGTGGTGAAACACCTGGTGATTGGGAAATGGGGGTGATAGTTCCTCTTTTTAAAAAAAAGGGGACAAAAGAGATTGCGCCAACTATAGGGGTATATCCGTTTTAAGTCTCCCTGGAAAAGTCTTCGCTAAGGTGCTAGAAACGCGTTCCAGAGCTGTGGTTGAGGACAGTTTGGGGGATGAGCAGTGCGGTTTTCATCCCGGTAGAAGCACAACCGACCAGTTGTTCACTCTCAGAATGGTTCTTGAGAAGGCTAAACCTGTCTACACTTGTTTTGTTGATTTGGAAAAAGCATATGATAGGGTTCCTCGAGGGAAACTCTGGAGTGTTCTGCAGGAGTATGGGGTTGCTGGTTCCCTGTTAAGGGCTATTCAATCATTATATACAAACTGTAGAAGCTGTGTTCGGATGAACGGTGTTAAATCAATACCTTTCACTGTGGGCGTTGGACTCCGCCAAGGGTGCGTTTTGTCACCTCTCCTCTTCATTGTATATATGGATTGGATATTGCAGCGCAGCCGTGGCTGGGTATATTTCAAGGTTGGAGACCTAAGGATTAGTCATCTGCTCTTTGCGGATGATTTGGTCATCCTTGGGTCCTCTCAAACCGAACTTCAGCGCGCACTCGAAAGGTTTGTAGCCGTTTGTGATGATGCTGGAATGAAGATCAACGTGAACAAAGCGGAAGTAATGGTCATATCCAAAAAAACCCATTCAGTGCACTCTGCATATTAGTGGAGTTCCACTGAAGCAGGTGGATAAGTTTAAGTACCTCGGGGTCTTATTCACGAGTGATGGGAGGAGCAATGTTGAGTTATCCTGTAGAATTGGTCAGGCTGGATCAATTTTGAGAGAGCTTCGCCAATCTGTTATAAGGAAGGCCGAACTTAGCGTTCAAGCTAAGCTATCGGTTTTTAACTCGGTGTATGTTCCAACTCTCACCTATGGTCATGAAATTTGGGTAGTGACCGAAAGAATAAGATCACGGATACAAGCTGCCGAAATGAGGTTCCTTGGCGGTGCTGTTGGAATAACTCGTAGGGATCGAGTGCACAACACCAGAGTACGCGAGGCGCTCAATGTTGAGCAGCTACTTCTTCGAACGGAACGGTTTGGTCACGTAGTGCGTATGCCCCCAGACCGGCTTCCAAGACGTGCCATGATTGCCGTGCCATCAGGTAGGTGACTTCGCGGAAGGCCTAGAAATAGATGGTTGGACCAAGTCCGACATCTCTCCTGGAGCCGCTTAGGGATTCCTCTTGATGAATTGTAGTCAATGGCGGAGGATCGAGAAGGATGGAGAGTCCACCTGAGCATCCTACCCCCGCGACCCTCATGAAGGATTAGCGGTCCATTGAAAATGTATGTATGTATGTATGTATCTTATTTAAAAAAAAAGTGAATTTTATTGCATGAATACTTCAATTACCTTCGAAATGTACAAATGAACCCCTTCTGGTTGATATAATTCACTGACATGATGTTCTGTTTCATTGTCATCGCTCCAACAAGAAAAAACTCTCAGCAAATGGATAATAATACTTGACAAGTTACTGTTTCTAGGTGCTTGGGAATAGTCTAGATCGATTCAGCGAGTCAAAAACTTATAGGAATGATCTTTATTCTGAAAATGTTCGAAGAAATGAAGCGTGCCTGAGGTTTTTTCCGTTTTTAGGCCTTTTCGACCACTGTGTGGCGTTGTGCGTTGTCTACTGTCTTTAATTCTTGTGTCAACTGGACCTTATAAGTGTGTAGGTCAAGACCTGTATGCAAAATGTGGCGCAAAGCGGTTGCGGATAGGACCAATTCCTGTGATCGTCTCGAAATGGACACGTCTGGGTTTTCAGTCACACTTAGCTACGGTGGCGATGTTTTCAGCTGACTTTGCCGGACGAACACGAATTGGAGTCCCCACATCACTAACCAGTCCAAGACGTTCATATTTGTCAACTAAATTCACTATAGCTGCGCGAAAAGGCGTTTGAAGATGACCAAAAGCAGTACGAACTTTACGAAACGTTACCTACTTACTTAGGTGGCGCTACAGTTCGGAGTGAACCTGGGTCTCAACCAACAAGCCTCTCCATTTAGCACGGTCTTTAGCTAATTGCCCCCAGTTGCGCACTGCAAGTTGGTCGAGCTTCCCTTGAACTTGTGCGCGCCGCCTATGGCGAGAAGGCCCACTACTGCGTCGTCCCTCGGGGTTAGATTCGAAGACTCTGCGGGCCGGAGCGTTGGTGTCCATTCGCTCTACATGTCCTAGCCATCTCGGACGTCCAATACGCAGTTTTTTTTGACTAGGTCGATGTCGCTGTACAGCTCGTATAGTTCGTGATTGAATCTTCTCCTCCAAAATCCGTCAACTCAAACGAGACCGAATATCTTACGAAGAATTTTTCTCTCGAAGCGACCAAGGATATCTTCATCCTCTTTTAATAAAGTCCATGTTTCGGTGCCGTAAAGCAGGACTGGGATGATCAGGGTCTTATACAGAGTCTCCTTAGTTGTTCGAGAGAGGGCTTTACTGTTGAATTGCCTTATAAGCCCAAAATAACAACAAGAGTTGTTCTTCGGTTGATTTTTGCGCTGATGTTGTTTTTAGAATTTATAGCAGAGCTAAGGTAGACAAAGTCCCTTACTTCCTCGAAGTTGTGGTAGCCCACTGTGACGTTCTGTCCAATTCGTTGGTGTTGGTTGTCCCTTCTTGTTGACAGCATATACTTGGTTTTCCCTTGTTTATCGCTAAACCCATTTTGTCGGCTTCCGCCTCAATGAAACGTTACGAAACGTTGCAGCGATATTTTCACCATTTTTGTAGTGAATTTCCACTATTTAAACACGTTGTTCGAGTGTGTATCGATCCATATATAATAACCTCCTAGTTTTTGCTTATCGAAAGTCATTACAATGATAGTTGAATTTTGACAGTTCTAAAATAGCGTTCAATTTAAAACCACACCTCTTGTTGGATGACCCTCCACTTGTTGGAATAAAGAGCAAATTAACTAAACGGTTTTTGCTATTAAAATTGTTTTGACATTTTCAGAAGTGGAATAGATTGAGCCCCACTCAACTGCCCACGCACTAAAGTCGCCTACTATAATGATTGGGTTTCTTTTTCGCCCATCGGTCACAATATTGTCCAGTATGCTGGCGAAATTTTCCATACTTAAGCTTGGTGGGGCATAGCAGCTGGTAGTACGTGAAGGTTGTACATAATACAATACAAGCAGGCTCAAACGTTGTCTATTGCGATTCATTGTTCTTGAATAATATCCACCACCCTCCTGGTTATAGCATTATGTTTTATTTATTTTACTAATCAACATCTACCTAATATTAGATTGTTTCCAACTTAGAATTTCAATGCAAACTTTATAATCGTAAAAGGTGTAAACTAGACGGAAGGGGTCATTCTGTTTAGATACATCATTGCAATGCAAGTTGCATTAAAGGTAATGAGCAAGCTCATCGTCGTTGTCTACTTAATTGCCACTTCCTTATGTGAGATACATTTCAATAAAACATTTTCCTGTCTTGATTTTCCAAATCTATAAGCTTTCACATGTGATGTCGAAAGGCCAATAAGATGCCGGACTAAGGAGACAAGTTTGATTATCAAAAGTTTGTTAATCAATTGTTTTGAATAATAAGTCAAACAAATTTTTCCAAAGCACGTAATTATCATTAACTTACCGAATGTGTGAAACGTGAACCTCTAACCACACAACACTATCTCTTTGTGGTGTCACACAATTTCATGTATCTTCGAAGAAAAATAATTACTTAATTAAATTTTTGGACAAATGTTGCAAGGTCATGTCAGTTATCACGTCACATTCTCGTCTCATATGACACAACAAGTTAAATTATCGTCATCACTTTTCCATATCCTTGTTTTGTATTTTACAAATCTGAGGGCTTTCTATACTTTTTCTTGCCGATAATCTTCAGTTTAAGCTGCAAGTTTATCCGCGTTTGCAGTGTGTAGTAAACGTATCTGTGCGCTGTTGTGCCTTGCGTGTACTTTGGTTGAGCTTTCATCTCATGTTCTTTGCTTTTTATATTGCGGGAATCATTTCAAATTGTTTTTTCATGTTAAGTATTCAACAGTTTATATTATCAACTCACTTAGTGTAGTACCAAGTACGGATTCAATGAATTAGTACGAGTACTACCGCCCCTAGACTCACGGTGTGGATGGAAGACAATGTTTAAAAAATTTAAATAGTGAATCTTAAGTAAAGTGCGGATGTTTAACAATTAAATTTTTAGTCACAATTAATACTGTGATTAAGGAGATTAATTGTTTAAAAAACAAAAGAGATCTTGAAGTGATTAGTGAGAAAGTGCTTAACAGTGTTACCTGGAAATTTAAGAAGTAATAATTAAATTACCTATAAGACAACCAGTGACAACATCCGGCAAATATGTGTGCATGGGTAAGTGCAAATGATGATTTTTTTTTGTACAAAATTTGTTTTTAAATTTGAATTTTTCTACGACTGATGATAAGAAGTCTTCGTCTTGAACTAAATATTTACCATTGCTCTTTGAGTTTTAAGTATGTATTCGCTTGAGTTGTGCCAAGCTGATAATAAAAGTATCGCGTTTGAGTTTTCAAAAAAGTGGGTCGTAGGAAATAAATAGAAACTCTCATATCAAATTAATTTGCGCGTACTCTGATTGTAGTTATTAGTCTAGGATGGTGGAAAACATCTCATAAAAGACTTAAAACTTAGATTTCCATACGACTTCTTAACAAGGTAACGTACAAAAATAAGCTTAGAATCAAGTCTTCAAAGTATCCTAACAACCTCAGGTTGAGTACTAAGTATAAGAAATTAAGCTCTCAACTTAAAAACAGATTCCCATCTGCCGCGACAATTATTATCGTAATCAGTTCCTTTTTGCTAATGGTAATATCAAAACTGAATGGCAGATAGTCAATATTCTGTACTAATCCTCATTTTCTAAGGAACCCACTGCTATTCGTGTAAATGGTACATGTGTAATTACTGATACATTTGACACTACGAGTACCTCAATAGCTAGTAATTTACCAGCACATGCAGGCCAACAAAGCTGCGGTTTGTGCCTGATTGTTCGTAGTTTTTTTAAACCGCTGCAGAGGAATAGTTTTGCCTTTGAGCCTATAACTGCCTTCGACTTTTTAAAGGCAATTATTTCGCTAAAGAAAGCACTCTAGTGCTTGCAGCTGTGATGGAATCTCTAATATTGTTTTGCAACCCATTAGTTACCTTGTAGTGGATGTTTTAGCTGTTATTCTTAACCGCAGCACATTTCTAGGTGTTTTTCCTGACGATCCCAAATGTGCCGACGTAGTTCCTCTCCTTAAAAAAGGCTCCGCCGAAAATTTGAGTAATTATAGACCAATTTTACTTCTTCCTGTGGTTACCAAAATCTTCGAAAAAACTGCTAAAGTGAGGATTTTATCTTTTCTAAACAAATCAATGTTCTTAAGCGCGGTGCAGTTTGGCTTTCAACAGGGGAAATCCACTGAAGACGCCCTTTGCGTTTTTGTTCTATTCTCTCTAATCTCGATTCAAAAAAGTGCACTGCTGCGCTTTTTGTAGACATTACAACGCTTTCGATATGGTTAACCACGTTATTTTGTTGGAAAAATTTGAAAAAGCTGGAATTCGTGGCTTCATCCTCTCCTAGGTTAGGTTATACCTTTCTAACCGATCTCAAAGAGTGCAAATTGGCGAAACCAGGAGTGAATTCCAGTTTTACAGTTTGGGAGTTCCTCAAGGCTCTGTACTGGGACCTATTTTGTTTCTTATTTTACCTAACTTAACGTTTATATACGCATATGATGTGCTCGTAGTAGTGTCTGATTCTTACTGACTAAAAAAACACTACCCTTCGATATAAATTTGTTAGATATCACAACTAAGTATTAACTTATCAAGCAATTTTTGTATCATGAAATAAAAACGTTTGGCAGGTTTCTTTCAAGTGAAAGATCCTGCATATTCTGAAATCTAGACGCGGTTAATCATTATCTCGCCAAGTCGAAAGATTTCGTCCTTTGTAGTCGGCGCAATAAATTGCTCTCATCCAAAATTTGTAGGACTGTATTGTTGACATGTCCAATTAGTCGGTTTCTATGCTTTCTCGCGAAGCTTCTAGTTTCTACTATACCACGGTGCTTGGACAATTTCTCCAAGCATTTCTATTTGCATTTGTTTTCATGGTACAACCCCGAAGTTGTATACCGTAGGTCCACACCGGCTTTAGCACTTGCTTGTATAAAAGCAGTTTGTTCTCAGTACCGAGCTAGGAATGTTTTCCGAGTAACCAGTAGGTTTCTCTATATTTGATTTCGAGTTCTTTTCGTTTCATTTTCACGTGCGAATTCCATTTCAGTCTTGCGTCGAGTGTCATTCCCAGGTATTTGGCCTCATTCGCAAAAGGTATTATGGCCGAGTTTAGGAAAATTGGGAAGTCATTAGTTTTCTTGTAAGTGAAATTCACGTGAACAAATTTAGATTCGTTGAGGGCGATCCGCCAGTCCCTCGTCCATTCATTTACATTATTCAGTGCGTTTTGCAGTTTTGCAGTCGTTTCTTCGATTGTTTTACCTACTGCTAGGATAGCGGTGTCATCGGCAAACGTAGCTTTGAGCTTGGAGTATTCGACTCCATGTCTAACACGAAAGAGTCTATTCCCGAGATATGATTCTATAATATCGTATAAGTATACAGGGACAACTTGTCGTAGTTTCATTTCAAGCCATCATGCCACACCTTATCAAAGGCTTGCGAGACGTCAAGAAATACGCTTGAGCAAATATTTTTTTCTTCAAGTGCTTTCTCGATTACGTCAGTAATTCTATGCACCTGGTCAATCGTCTAATGCTTACTTCTGAACCCAAACTGGTGGTCAGGGATAAGATTATTTTCTTCTATAACCGGTTGAAGACGCCTTAATAATATCCTCTCGAAAACTTTCCATTGGCTCGGCACGTGTTTTAATCTGAGTGCAGCATTTACAATATGGAGAAACTGAATCTATGCTTTTCTAGGTAAAACTTTGAGAATTTCTCCGGTAATCAACCAGGAGATTTCTTAGGTCTTAGATTCTCGACCTCATGTATGAGTTCCCTTAGCGTTGCACTTGTGAGCGTCAAATCGTCAAATCGTCAAATCGTCAGTGCTAAATCCAGCCTATTGCGGTTGTCGTAAACCATTTGACCATCATACGGTTTAAATGTTACTTCCAGGTGCGTCGCAAAGACGTCCGGTTTTTTTTTATCTTCCCTCGCCCATTCATTTTGATTTAATTTGATTGGCGGCGCGGGGACTTTGGGCTTTTTGGTGCCTTTAACAGCTTTCCAAAGTGAATAATTGGAATCTTTTTTCGATGTTAAACTATCAAGGTAAGAGGCTATTGCACGATTCTTAAAATCTTTAATAGTCTTCTTCAACAAATTGCACAGACGACTCAAGTGTGCTTTATGCTGCGGAGCACGACTCTGTTGCCATTTTTTACGCGCCTTTCTTTTTTCCTTGACCAATTCTTTTATTTCCGGAGGATATCGTAAGTCGTATCTGTCCGGCGTTTTCCTTGGATTGGGCGTATTATTCCAAGAGGCGAGCTGTACGATCTCGATCTCGAACGAAGCGATCAACTTCAACTTCAAGTTCATAGGGTGTCGTAAGTGGAACGCTCAGTTCAACATTATCTTCAATTTCGTTCCTAAGACCTTCTCAGTTAGTTGTTTGACTAGTTAATCTCGCTGGCTCTAGGTTATAGACTAGTTTTTCGCTGATTGTTAAAATAACTGGCGAATGATCAGACGACAGATCAAAACTCTCTTTGAATTTTATGTGGTTGGTAGATATTCCTTTCACAACGAAAAAATCTATCAGGTCGGGTATTTTCGAAGTATCAGTTGGCCAGAAAGTTGATTTACCCGTCGAATGGAAATCACAACTGTACTCCATACCTATCCCATAGAGCATTCTACCTTTTTCGGAGCTGTATCTTGAGCCCCAGAACGTATGTTTCGCATTAAAGTCGCCGCCGATGATAAAATTAGGTTTCAGCGATTCAAACAAGTTAGTAAAATCAGATTTATCAAGCGCGGAACGCGGTGGACATTAGATAGATGAGATTTTAAGAGCACGCTGACTTTTTTTAACTCGAATCGTGCACAGTTGCAAAGTTTCAAGCTCTATCTTTAGGTCTTCGGATTGTTCGATGCAGTCTTTAATAATCAAGGATGATCCGCCTCTCGCTTTTCCCGAAGGGTGACAAGCGTGGTAATCATTATAGCCTTTTATTTTTAAATGCGATTCCTTTTTTACGTGGGTTTCAGAAATCAAGCAAATATCAATATCTTTTTCACGCATGAATATTTCCAATTCGTCGAGTTTTTGCAAAAGTCCGTTTGCATTCCAAGTACATATTTTTAACATTCGTTTGTCATTATTGAATGAGGCCTAAATTTGTCAAGTGTCTGGTACTCGGGACACAGATTAAGCATTAGCTCTAAAACAAAAATTATGTTCTTCAATTTATCTAAGCAGATCGGCACCAATGCTGAAGTTTACTTTCACGCACCCGATTGCCTAAAATTTAAACTGGCAAATTTTTCCTGTGCCTCTGCTCCCTTCTTTCCTACTTTTTGTAGTACTCCCAGTTGCAGTGATAATTGTTTCTTGATTGAAAATGTGGAGGAGTTTAAGTTCCTGAGGCTAACTATTGATTCTAGGCTGACTTTTGCTAAATATACAGAGCCCCTGAGGAACTATTTTCGATATACTTTCCGTCATTTATTTTACCTAAAAAAATGTTTGTTTTAACAAACTACTTAGAACAAAAAAAAAAAAATACTTGCTTGCTTGTACTAAGCTAAATAAATAAATAAATATATACATATAAATGACCAGATAAGAACGATAGGAAAAAAATTAAATAAGACAACAACGATGTGAGATATAAAAATGATTCTGGATTTTTTCAAACTGCATTCATGCAATTATGTGTGGAATAGCACTTCATTGAAATGGCCGCCTCGGCTTTGCTGGCAGTGCTTTAAGCGGTCAGTCCAATTTTTGATGACTCGGTCCAATACGTACGGTATTATGCTGGCAATAGCATCTAGAATGTTGGACTCGAGCTTGTCCAAAGTGCTTGGCTTGTTAGCGTAGACTAAGGACTTGACGTGCTACGAGAGAAAATAATAGAGTGGTGTCAAGTCGCATGATCGCGGCGGCCAATTGATGAACGCTCGCCGTGAGATGACCCAGTCGCCAAATTTCTCCTTCACAACCTCGAGCGTTTCATCGCTTGTATGATACGGGGCGCCGTCTTGTTGGATACACCGATGTATCGATATTCTTGAGCTCTGGCCACAGAAAGTCGGTTAACATCGCTCTATACCTGTGACCATTGACGGTAACGGTGTCGCCTTCCCCATTTCGAAAGAAATAAGGTCCGATGATGCCGCCATGCCATAAACAGCACCAAACCGTCAATCTTTGTGGATGCATTGATGCTTGGTCGAACACTCGTGGATTGTGTTCGCCCCAATAATGGCAATTTTGCCTCTTGACATAGCCGCTGAGCCAAAAATCGGCCTCGTCCGAGAAGATAATTTTTTGGGCAAAATCCGGATCTCCGGCCAGCATTTCCAGCGCTAAATTAGCGAACTCACGGCATTGTCTATGGTTGTTCGGCTTCAATTCTTACGTTAGCACAATCTTATATGGATGTAGGCCCAACTGCAAAATAAGCCGGGTTGACTTTTTGGCGATGCCCAATTCAGCTGATCGGCGCCGAATCGACATTTCTGGGTCTTCTTCTATACCGGCCGCTACGGCGCCTATGCTTTCTTCATTTCGCACCAATCTCTGTCTGGTTGGTGGCTTAAGGTTCAAAAGAATGTACTCACGCTCAAACTTTTCCACGAATTGCCTGCACACTGAAGCCATGATAACGGCCCACCTCGCGACGAAATTCGCGTTGCGCATTTACAATTGAGGCGGAATTTCGGTAATATTTTTTAATAATTTCCGCACGTTCGGCGAGCGTGAAACGATGCATGATGAAATGGCAAACCTTACTGAATATTTTGACAGCTGGATGTCATTGGTAACTTTGACAGCTGCTCAAACATCACAATTGGAAAAAGTATCATTGCTATCTGGTCACCCTTTATTATGGAATTTTACATTCAAAGCTCCGGTATGGTATCGCGTGCTTGGGTGGAACTGATTTGAATAAAATTAAAATAAAATAATAAAATAAATTAATAATAAAAAAAAAAAATAAAATTAATATTATAGTACAGACATTTGATATCTTTATTTTATCTTTCTACTGAAGCATTGTCTTTTATACATTTTAAGTTTTTATAATAGATATACAAGTTTATTTTAAAAGGAAATAACAAGAAAAACCTTTATGCAAAAAAAAAAATTAAATTATTTTATCTTATTAAATTAAAAATAAATAACATCAGTAATTGTTAATAAAGACTGGATAATAGAACAATTAACATATAGTAATAAATAAGTAATTAGTAGATAACAATTAATAAATAATATATAATAATATTGAATAACAAGTAACAACTAATAATAATAAATAATAAATAGTGAACAATAATCAATAAATAATAAATAAAAAATAATGAACAATAAATAATAAACAAACAAAAAATAAATAATAAATAATTATTAACAAATAACAAATAACACATATTAAATAATAAAACACAAGTAATAAATAACATATAACATAATACATACATAAAAAAAATATATAGCATAGATATAGACGAATTTTCTTAAGTTTTGATTAAAGTTACATGTTTAGTTTGATAGTCTCTATGCTCAGCACTAGAACCATTCAGGCATCTCTAGGAAACAGCACCATAACCAAATTTGCCAGTAGAGGAACTCCGCAAGGTGGAGTCATCTCACCTCTACTATGGCTAATAGTCATGAATAAAATCCTTTTATGCTTAGACAGAGAAAGAATTAAAGTAGTTGGGTATGCGGACGACATGGTGATTTTAGTGTCGGGACTTTTTCCTCCCGTGTTAAGTGAGATCATGGAGAGTGCTCTAAGCAAAGTCACCGCATTGGCCAGAAAGTGTGGACTTGGAGTCAACCCAAAAAAAACTGAACTGATGCTTTTCACCACAGAAACGAAAAAAAAAAAAGAATTCAATCTTCCTGGACTAAACGGTCAGATACTCTTCTTATCTTCCGGTGCTAAGTACCTAGGAGTTATTCTAGATCGTAAACTTAACTGGAAACCAAACATAGATGAACGAGTAAAGAAAGCATATATAGCCTTCTATGCCTGCAACAGAACCTTCGGCAAAAGATGGGGCCTGCAACCAAAATTGACCCTGTGGATGTACACAGCCGTAGTACGCCCAATCCTTACCTACGGGTCGATATTATGGTGGCCGGCCCCTAAAAAGGCCTATATCATAACCAAACTAAATAAGGTGCAAGGAGCAGCATGCATACGCACCACATGCGCCCTACGGTCAACTCCGTCAGACGCTAACAATCCTGCTACACCTTTTACCCCTAGATCTATATATCACAAACATCTCAGCGCACAGCGCAATCAGACTCAGTGAGTCCAAGTGTTGGACTGCGAAACCCTATGGACACAGCAATATCCTAGATTCTCTACCAGGAGAACTCGTATCGACTCCAACAGACTACATCATCCTCACATTTGGCAAGATGGACAGGCGACCAACGGTTTCGATCTAACAGTCTACACCGATGGGTCAAAAATAGACTGTGGGGTTGATGAGGGTGTTTTCTCGGAGTCCCTGAACATCGCAAGATCGTATAGACTCCCGGACGCTGCCAGCGTCTTCCAAGCGGAATTACTCGGCATTCGCGAAGCTTGTCGCCAAATCAAGTCACACACAAATACACTACCAAGGCAAAGAATCGTTATTTTAATTGATAGCCAAGCTGCTATCAAAGCCATTGCCTCGGAAACCATTTCCTCGAAATTAGTACTAGAATACCGACAGGAGCTGGCCTCGCTAGATGGCCAATGCATGGTGACCCTAGTCTGGGTTCCAGGCCACAGCAACGTTGATGGCAACGAAAATGCTGACGAACTGGTCAGGCGAGGTTCAGCCCTTCAATGCTCACTTGTGGAACTTGTTCACACCCCGCTCGGAGCAATTAAGGCAAACATCTCCTCAATCTTTCTTAGAAAAGCTAACCTTAAATGGTCCAGGTTAACGAACTGCGTCATATTCAGAAAGATGTGGCCTAACTACAACAAGACCAAAACAACCACCCTATTGAACAGAACACGCAAAGACATTGTCCGTACAATCGCGATAATCACGGGACACTGGCCGGTAGGAGAGCACGTATCCCATATAATACACACTGCCGTAGTTGCAACATAGCCACCGAAAAGGAAACAATTATCCACTGCATGTGCACTTGTCCAGCACTAGCTAGGGCTAGACATTAAGCATTAGGCAAACCCTTCTACAATTCACTTGAGGAGATCTCGGGTACAAACATAAATGAGCTAACCCTCTTCTTAAACTCCATAGTCTGGCTCTAGATTGTCCTCACCAACACACATCAACATCCATGGTCGCATGAGGCGTGGTATCAAATCGGCACAACTGTGCTAATTGCGTCTCTGTTTTACAGAACCGCCACTTCTACCTACCCTACATGTTTAGTTGGTTAATTAGTGGGTTATCTGGTATATCACAGTTGTTTGAAAATTTGTCTTTTAGTTTGCACAATCTATCAGAAATCAATTCAACATCCGCCTTAAAATGCAAATTCATTGCGGAGTGATAACAAGAAAGATTAAGCATCATCTTGAGCAATTTTATTTTAATCATCCCATACTTAACAGCCATAAAGTAATATTGCTTGAAAGATCACTTTGTATAAAATTAATTTGTTTTCAAAGCTTAATTCGGACCTTCTTTTGATAAATGGATAGAGCATTTTAGTTGCAATCTGATTTTTTAGATTTGTTTTTGCGAAGTGACTCCTAAAAGTTAGCCGTTGGTCTAGATAAACTCTTAGATATTTGACACATGACTGCCAAATTATAGTGTCTCTCCTAACATTAAGTGGATTACTAGTGAAAAAATTGCTTGTATTTTATTAGTACTTACTTTTATTTTCCACTTGTTATAGTAACTTAGTACGAGCAATAACTCGATGCGATTTTGCAGATTTGTCTCAATTGTGAGACCAAACTCATGCGACAAATATAAACCTGTGTCATCAGCGAAAATTGCTGATTGACAGGACGGGAGTTTAGGAAAATCGGATGTAAATATGTTATACAAAATAGGGCCCAAAACTGAGCCTTGAGGAACACCAGCAGTAAAATATTTCAATTCCGAACGAACCTAAACCACTTTTAATTCTGCAATAAAAAGTCTTTAAAATTATATGCCGAAAACACCGTCGACATCTTAGTTAGTTTCGTCACTTAAAAATTCTCCCAGTCCGTCATCTTTATTGTTTTAAAGTGCTGAAAACTTTCTTCATGTAGTTCGAACATTTATTTGCTTTCATCGTGCCGCCTATTTAATAAGCTCCCACAGTCCTTAAGAGCTCTAATGGTTTCTGGAAGGTTTGAAAAATGTGTAAAGTATTGGATCTAGATAATGTAAGTTTAGAATCCATACTTTATGACGTTCTGGTGTAACTACGTGCACTCTCTTTTTTTGCCTTTATTTTTATTTTTTTATTTCTTTTTGCCTTTTTCTTTTATTTTTTGGATCTTGCTTCATTCTTGCTTCTTTCTTATCACATACTATCTTTCACGTTTTCGTTATTGCATAATTTTTGTTTTAAGGGTCACCCCACTCACAACTGATTTATGTAAAGCCCATTGAAGTGGCATCTGATACTATTTAAATACTTGAAGTATATGTATATAAATAAAAAAATGTCATTATAATAACTTCTGAAATCCTTTTTGTTACAATCTACGTATTATGTATTAACATTTTGTATGAAATAGATCTAAATCTAAAATCTAATCTAATCAAAATTTAAGGTACGATTATGAACTTAAAACATCCTCTTAATACCATATATACTTACTTACTTACTTACCATATGCCCTGTATGCCCTTGTGGGTCCTAGGGCCTTTACTATGCTTACGCGCCATCGCGTACGGTTTCTGGCAATGTGTCTGAGTTCTCTCTTTTCTCCAACTGCCGTGCCTCCTTCTCGACTGTTCTGCGCCATGTTCTCTTCGGACCGCGAGGTCTTCTGCCATCCTGAGTTAAAGGGTTCCATTGCATAGCATGGTTCGCTGTGGAACTGTCACCCTTTCAGAACGTGTGACCAATCCACTGCCACTTCCGCCGTTGGATGGTTGTGCCTATTGGTTCCTGACCCGTTCTCTGGTAAAGGTGTTCGTTAGAGATACAATTGGGCCAGAAAAGCCTTAAGATATTACGTAGGCACCTATTGACGAACGATCGCAGCTTTCTGCTGATAGTAGTGGTCACTCTCCACGTGCTGCATCCATATAACAGCACTGATTGCATTGCTTCGCCATATTTTGGACAACATCCCGAACGCGGACTTTGCTTTGGCGATTCTGTTGGCTATATCCAGTTCGGTTCCACCATCGGTCGAGACAATACTACCAAGATACTGGAAATCCTCTATTCTCTCTACCGGTTGTCCAGCAATGCATATTTCAGCATACGGGTACGCCAGTAGGAACTTGCTGTGAGGACGATACTTTACCATTTACATAAACACTGAAATATCTATTTGACAGAAAGTTTTGAATTATTTTCACTGAGTATAGAGGAAGCCAAAGTTGAGCACATTGTATATAAGCCCATTGTGCCATATGGAATCGAACGCCTTCTCATTGTCCAGTAGGACTGAATCCGTAGATTTACCTTGATTGTGGCTACTTTTAATGTGTTGGCATATTCTAAAGACTTGATGAGACGTGCTATGGTAGCTTTTAAACCCAAATTGCTCGTCGGGGAAGATGTGCCTGTCATCAATGAATTTTATAAGCCTGCTTTTGATCATTTTCTCAAACAGTTTGCTAAGGCAACTTAGTAGACTTATAGGTCGGTAACTTTCTGGATTATCAATTGGTTTCTTAGCCTTCAATATAAGTAAAGCTTTCGTGATTTCCCAAGTATTTAGAAAGTATTGAAGTTTCAAGCATGCATTCATCAGAAAAACCGAGAAACGTATTCCTTATTTTGGTAACAAAATAATGGGTGAGCCATCTTTTATGTCGGTATGTAAACATTGAATAACTTGAACATTTATCAAGCACTTGACTTGAGAAGACATGTTTTCGAAATATCAATTCAGTATAATTTTAACCATGAATCGCTTCATACCGAAACAACGCGCCGAAATACTGACGCTGTAGATTGAAAATAGTCGTTCAGTTGTGTTAAATCAACGAGCATATCGTCGAAAATTTGGTGGCCAACAAGCACCGTCTGACAACACTATTCGCCGTTTAGTGTCGAATTTTGTTGAGCACGGGATAGTCAGAGATCCTTGACATGCGTTTATTAACGCCCAAGACGTTCCAATGAGCTGATTGAAGCGGTAAGAAAGAGTGTTGCCGAGAACCCACATGTGTCGTATCGTCACCGCGCTCAGCAATTTGGCGCCAGTGGAACCACCTTGCGGCGCATGTTGAAGGATGATTTGCATTTGTTTCCGTATAAAGTGCAATTGATTCAAAGAATATTACCGACAGACCATCCACGTCGCTTGGAATATGGCCAAACATTTATTCGAATGGTTGACGCTGAACCTGATTTTTGAAAGCAAATTTTGATGACCGACGAGGCCAATTTCATACTCGCTGCGGCCGTTAACAAGCAAAATGCCACATTTGGGGAACGGAGAATCCACAAGAGATCCATGACCAAAAAGTGACTGTTTGGGCTGGCGTTTGCGCCGAAACCATCATTGGGCCATTTTTCTTTAGAAAAGGCGAAACAGTCAATCGGAATCGATATCGGTGGATGTTGGCTCATTATAACTGCCCACAAATGTGTAAAAAAGGTCTGGACGGTTACTGGTTTCAATAAGACGGTGCGCCATGCCACACTACAAATCAAACAATGCAGTTTCTGCAATGTAAATTCCCTGGACGTGTGCTGTCAACAAATTGCGAAATTGATCCGTAAACTTTTTAGAAGTTCCACAATTTCTAATTCAGGTACTTACCCATCTTGAGGTGGTGCAAATATTTGGTAATGAAACCTGAATTACATCCATACAAATTTTCATCGTTACCGGAACTTGATCAATGAATAATTCGTTGGATATGGATGATATTGATTCGGATAAGATGTAGTTACAATAGGATGGCGCTATGTGCCATACGGCGACTGAAAACATCGACTCATTGAAATTTGAATTTGCAGGTAAGTTTGTTTCAAAAAATGGACCTGTCGGTTGTTCTCCAATACCCCGTTTATATGCAGAGTCGAGTAGTCGAGTCAGGTTCGAGTCCAGATTTCGATCTGAGTACTTCTACACACCGAGTCGAATGGTCCAAAAGTCCAAATGTGGTCGATCTGACAGATGAGTATAGCAGACACACTGGTTTTGATTGTGTTAATGTTCTGTTTAGTTCTATTTTTTGGATTTAATAATAATGAAATAACTGAACAGACAACCTTACCCGCAGCTAACCATGAACTCAATCAAAACAAAGCGATTTCCCACCCGAAAAAAAAAAATTAAAAATCAAGAAAGAGATCTCACACACACAGAGACAACATGTCAGTTCAACCACTCGACCCAGGTATACATGCAGCTCTGTTAGCTAAGTCGAGTCCAGTCGAACTTATTTGGACTCGAAAAACGTTTATATGCATTTGGAACCAGTTTGGAACCAGTTCCGACTCTGCATATAAACGGGGTACAAGATTGTGCGATATGACACCTCTCGATTATTTGCTATGTGGCTACGTGAATTCACTGGTTTATGCTGATAAAGCAGTAACAATTGATGGTTTGTGGCTACAATTGTTCGAAAACTGACCCAAAATTTGACGGTCAGAATAGGTGCTCTTCGTAAAGAACAACCATGATGGCTATACCATATGACTGAAATCATTTTCAAATATTAGTAAAGAAATTTTCAATAATATCGGAACAAACGTTTAACAAAAATCTAATTAGTATTCATTAAGTTCGTCACGAGATAAAATAAGGAGGAAAATTTGAAGATTTTAAGGCCCGTCATCCAGAAATACACCTCATTTTCGGGTGAAAATTCAAATTACGAAACAAATTTTTAAATATGGTCAGCCATATTTAATGTAACGGTAAAGTGAACTAAAATTTTCTCTCGGAAATGGGAAGATTTTACTCAATCAATGTCAAAATGATGCTCTAGTAAGTAAGCACTAGTGCTTACAAGGAGGAGTCCTCTCCCCCCTGCTCAGGACTTTAGTTATTGACAAACTCCTGGAATGACTCGAAAAATAGGGTTACAACTTCTTCTTCTTCTTCCTTTTTCAGCGAGGTTATGATCCGAAAATAAGGGATCACAACCCTCCCACTTCACCGCATTTCTACTGATCCGCCTGTGGGGTTCGCCTATTTGACCTCAGAAAATATCGGCAGGTCTGCCGATTTTGGATCACTCGGTTACTGAGGCCAATGAAATGCTAATGTCGTCACATTTGTGTGATCCAGGGGTTTATAGGCCTGCCTCTCCTGCATCGCGATGTCTTTGGAACATTCACTGATATTGCCTTTTTAACGGGGCTCAAATGATCTCTTCTTTGAACGTGGCAATACCAGCTGAGCCGGTCGCGCTCTATATTTTGTACGATGGTTTCCTTGATGTGAAAGCTTCCACAGATCTTCGAACTTCTTATTCGATCAAGCTTTGTCACTCCTGCTGTCATGCGAAGCATCTTCATCTCAGCTGCCGTTATGTTTTGTACATCGTCCAACATTGTGAACCATATGTGAGCACTGGACGCGCAACTGCGGAGTAGAGTCTTCCTTTCCACTTAAGTGGCATTTTTCTGTCACGGAAGATAGCGGAATTTTCTCGCCACTTCATCCACCCTACGCTTACACGATGATTGATGTCGTCATCACAGGTTGCTTTGCTATTGACCATAGATCCCAGATATTTGAACTTTTCGCACTTAGGAAGCACTGTTCCATTCAAACAAATGTCTGGAATAGGCCTGAGTGGATCAGAGAACGGGCAGCACAAGTACTCTGTCTTTTTTGAACTAATGCGATACCCATTTCCCTCCAAAACGTCCACTCACACATCAAGTGCTCGTTGCAGGGATGTAGGATCCTCACTTATGATGGCTCCATCGTCAGCAAAGAATAATTTATATACCTTGGGGTCCGTCACTTTACCTTCAAGCAGATAGTCAAGGACAGTAATAAAGAGCAAAGGACTTAAAACGCTTACCTGATGCACCCCGACCTTGATTAGGAACTCTTCGGTTACTTCAGCGGGGCTCATACTCTTGTCTTTGATCTTTCGTTCATGTCCATGATCATCTGCAAATACGTTTCTGGAACCCCTCGATGTTTTAGCGCCACCCATACCCGATCTCGTGGTTGTCTGTCGAATGCCTTTTCAAAGTCAACCAATACAATATGCAAATTGCTTTTAATCACGATGTTTTTCCATTACGATCCTTATACTTTGGATTGCATCTGTGTGACCCGCACTGATCATCAGATAGCCGTATTATTTTTCGCAGTCATTCACCTAATACCCGCTCAACGATCTTCATGGTGTGTGACATCAGCGTGATTGGACGGTAGTTATCACAGTTTCGCGTATCACCCTTCCCTTTGTATACAGGGAGAAGTTAACTTTCCCTCCATTCATTCGGCATTGGATCACCTCTCACGAATTTGGAGATGAGAATTCTGAGCCATCTGAACCCGATGTCTCCTATCTTTTTCCAGAACTCAGAGGGTATCTCGTCTGGGCCAACCGCTTTTCGTTTTTTGGAGTATTTGACCGCCTCACTAACTTCTTCGACTGTAATGTCGGGTATTTCTTCAGAGTTAGGGCTGGCTCTTGGAGATTATAGCCGGGGAAACTGTTCATTTAAAAGTTCTTTACAATACTGCCGCCACCTCTGCAGAATTTTGTCGTCATCCAAAAGAAGGGGGCAATGAGCATTGTTAATAAACTTTGGCGAACGAATCTCCTGAGCATTCCTCCTTTTTTGGGCGGCTATTTTGAAGATGGTTGTGCTCTTGTTCATATTGTGTCTTCGCAACTCCTGGATAGACTGGTTTTCATCAGCAACCGGGGAAGACATTTCCTCCAGCTCCAGATACAGGCCCTCCGTACTCTCTGCTTGAAGCTGGGCGCACTTCTTCTTCGCTATTTCTTGCAGCATCTGTATTCCATTTCGAGGCGAGCTTTTTCGTCACTATTATTAGAGAGGCAATTTTACCAAGCTTTGAAAGGGCCTTTCTTCTCATTCATCACTTTCTTAGCTTCATCACTCCACCACCATGTTTCTTTGGCGTGTTAATGGTGGCATTTTGAAGCTCCTAGCAGTGATTTGGCCTTCTTTAAGCAAGTTCGCTGTAGGGAATCCCACATATTTTGTGCTCTACACTCTTCCTCCTCAGCTCCATTGATGGTGTGAGAGGGGTAATTTTTAATCACGAAAACAAAGCCTCGCCTTTTTCTTTGTCCAGATTGTACCACTTGATTTTCTCAGAGACCCTTGTTTGTTTGCTTTTCTTTGGTGTTTTCATAAAAATTTCTGTTAGCAGGAGACGGTGTTGCTGGTCTACAACGTATAAGAATATGCCGAAAACGTTGTCATCAGTGTTAGGAGCGAAATTGGAGAGCATAATTTCGCAACTTAAGCAAGGTGTTTTCAAATTAAACTTCCGGTTGGTGCCGGACCAATCTCGGAAAAACTATAATCGTAAGGTACAAGTATTGATTCCAGGAAAAGGAATCACATTCTTAAACAAATTACAATTGAAACGCTACTTGAGCTTAGGAAAGCAGACTTTAATGACCTTAAGAGGCTACTTGAATGGTCATTACTCACTCAGGTACCATCTCTGCATAAAATCGGAGTAGCAGATTCAAACGTATGCCAGCTATGTGGAGAGCAAAAAGAGACGGCAGAACATATTCTTTTGAATGCTTCATGGCCGTAAGAAAAAAACTTCTCCATCTCAGGCGGGCTTTACAGATTCCCTCAGACATTTGAAACATTGAGCCTAGCTTTGTTGAGGTTTATCAAGAGCCTTGACCCAGTTCTCAGCTAAATACCGGGCTGCCAGAATACATCTCATAAGGCGCAGTGCATACAATGCTCTTGTATACGCAGTACTCGAATATTGTCGTATAGTAAGACTAGTGCCCGAAGTGCGACTTTCACTTGATAATTTTTTTATCATTTATGTAAGCTCAAGTTAACAGGTGGCCATTAGGTAATGCTGGAAAAATACTATCAACTCCTTCACACCAGTTCCTTCTAAGAATCAGCGGTATCAGTAAATATCCGGAAACTTTCAAATCAAAGTGACCGAAACCGAAACCGTCAGTAGGTTTGCCTTATCCCCAAACAAGTAGATATTTCCTATCTGAACAGCGTAAAAAAAGTGTCACCAAGCTCTTATTTGTGTTAAACTAATATTTTCCCTGCTCTTGAAACTCCAACTAGATCAATGATTAGTGTTCACTTTTTTTTTTGCATGTTACAGTTCGGTGCATTGAACAATGAATGACCGTCGCAGTATGACTACTGTGAAAAGAATACGCAACCAGTTTTATCTATTTGATATTTTTTGTATGGTTTTTTGCGAAATGCACTTCAAATGCCTGATAAGGACTTTAAAAAAAAATGGTGATGCTTCTTTAAATACACTTCGATTGCTTGGACGTTCATTATTGTAAGTTGAGATCTCGAATTGTAAGAATCGCGGAACCGTGAAGGCTTTCGCGAATAAGAGTTGACAAATTATTCTGTAAGTTAAGGAGTTTTTTCTATGAAAATATAACGACTTTGTTTGCGGTGATACAGTGAGTCTACTCGTAGCATACAACAATAAGAACAGAGATGACTTTACGTATTTATGGTCTCACAATTGATCAATTATTGTGCTTAAGTGATTTTCAAAAGCCACACACAATTTCATTAAGTGGATAATGCAGAAATGAAGTGCCAATGGAAAATTTACGTCTAAGTGACAATTGTTTGTGAATGCAAATCGTAGTAACTATTGTTGGGGGATTTTTTCTTCACACTGAAGTATGTGATCTCATAAAAGACTCATGAAAGCGATATTAAATAAAACTAAGCAATAGACAGCAAAAGTCATTCAAGAATATTTAATTATACTGAAAAAAATGCAGGAACTGCTTTTAAGTATAAAGGACCTTCGACTATACCTCTAAAAAAAAAAAAAAAAAGAAATATAGCTGATAGTTCAGTGAAATAAGTTCAAAATATGGGTTAATTGGGCAATTTGAAGTAACATAATTCACCATTTTGGACATGACCTAGGCCCTTCAGAACACATCCGCCAATCTGATTATGAACTTGCCATCACTTAACCAAAAAAACAACCGTTAATAGGGTTCAGGTTAGGTTAGGTTAGGTGGCTATCCTCCGTAATCGTTAGGATCCACTGAGGACCATTGTGTTACCACGGTCATTTTTGTTACTCTTGGAACCATTTTGATTTTTGGACTAATTTCCAGATGCTGTTGATATACGAATCGGCAATATCTGTAAGTTCCTCAAAGAAGAATTCCACAAGAGTTTGTTTTTTATCTGAGGATAGTGCTGGGCAGCCACAGAGCAAGTGTAAGGGGGATTCCTCCTCTTCTTCATCCATAAAGTGACAAAAGTCAATGGCCGGAATTCCAAGCTTCGCGGCGTGCCTGCCTAGTACGCAATGACCAGTGAACAGTCCAACTAGGATACCTATGCGTGGTCTGCCGATCACCAGCAGGCGTCTTATTTTTCTTTTATTTAACTGAGGCCATGTTTGTCTCGCATGGTTATATGTGTCAAGGTTGCGCCATCTCTCATTGGCCTGATTCAGTGCTGCTATGGAGATTTTTACAGTGCCATTTTTAACTAATTCGTCTGTTTTGCGGATACCTAAAATGTCCGAATTACCAGGAACCCAACACAAAGTGAGATTGCAATAATTCGATGTCCTATTTAGGGATGCGCAACATTGCTTTACCAATTTAGATCTTATTATTGGTGATTCGAGTGCCTTTAAATCACTGTCGGTATAAATTACGATGTCCCTGTTCGATACCGATCTCATCGATAGCCAGTCAGCCACTTCACGAATAGCCTTAATCTCCGCTTGGAATACATTGCAATAATCGAATAGTCTAAAAGCCTTTTGCGTATCCAGAGGTGCCGAGAACATACCTGCCACTATGCCATTCTCTGACGTAGACCCATCGGTGTATATTTCCAAGGCGGAGTCTATTAGGATAACATTATCCGCCCAATTCCGTCGACTGGGAATGTTTGTATTGTACTTAAGATTGAGGGACGGTGTTAAGTAGTCTGTGACTTCTACCACGTTGCTACATAAGCTCAGGATTTTGGCATGCCCAGTATCATTATTAGTGTGCTGCACCACTGGTTCCAAGTTCGAATCCGAGAAAACACCAAAAAGTTTTTTCACGGTCCCACCTCTCGTGAAGGTGTGACATACATCCGAGATTATTGTTGTCTCGAGAAAGCTTCTCAAACCAAACTGCCCTTCGGATACGGCACTATGCAATGTTCTTCCGGGCAAGAGCGTCAATTTGTAGCTTTAATTGCGAATTGTCATTCAGGAGGATTGCGAATTGTCTATAGAAGAATTAATTTATATGGGAATACATTCACTGAATTTATACAATGGAATATTTGCAAAAGATTTCATTCGTTGACTTCACTTTTGAATGATGAGTCGAAAAGAAATTACCATTCCTTTGATGTTATTAACGATTAATGATGTTTTTTTTTTTTGATTACAAAAAAAGGAATGAACTCAAAAGAATGCTAAATGATTTAAAATGGATCTGAATGACTTCAAATGAATCATTTGAGTGAATCCAAATAATTGCATTCTTTCGATTGAAAAAATAAAAAAATGATTGTTTAGTTAATGACTTCAAGATGAATGGATACATATACTCCTATATATATATATATTCAAACTCACCATTCAAAAGTGAAGTCGATGAATGATATCATTTTACGGCGAGGGCAAAAGAATTAAATTCTCAAACGAATGCATTCTTTAACAGCTCGTATGGGAATTTTTTTAATTTCTTCTATCGTTTTCTAATAGTGATTTACTTTTCGTTTTAAATAATTATTTTCTTATAATTTACTTTTAGCCGGTTTAATAAGACCCATATGAGTAAAACTCAATGAGTTCAGTGGACAAGACAACTCAATATACAGAAGTAAGTCCTTTTCAAATCGATCACGGGCATAGAAGTAGAATGGAGCCTGTAAAGAAGTCACGCATTTTTTTGGCTGCTGTATGCGGTAAGTATCTTTAAAACTATCACTAAGCAATTAATAACCAAATACGAGTCGTCTTATAGCCAACATATCTAGTTTTGCTGTCGGAACATGCCTTGGATGGACATCACCCATTATGCCGAAATTAAAAGAAATGACGCCAGATAGTCCATTGGACGTAAAGGTTGACAAAGAAGAGGAAGCATGGATCTCATCATTGATTGCCATCGGAGCTTTGATAGGTAAAAGGAAACATCATAGCAGGGTTGCCAGCTTACTACCATTTATTTATATTTTTCATTCAAACAGCTCCATTTGTTGCTGGACCGTTAGCCGATTGGATTGGGCGTAAGTGGACAATGCTGTCGAGTTCGATATTCTTTGTTACGGCTTATGTGTTGCTGATGATTGGTGGAAAGGTTGGAGTCATTTACGCGGCTCGTTTGATTCAGGTATCTCTTTGCCACTAAAACTAATAGTCTGAATATTTTCTAAGAAATATTAAACATTTAGGGCTTTGGAGTTGGCTTTGTGATGACCGCCCAGCCAATGTATGTCGGTGAGATTGCCACGGACGATTGTCGGGGTGCTACGGGATCCCTTATGCAGTTGTTCATTGTTTGTAAGTAACACATTCCCTTCCGATATGCACTATCACCTAATGAGCCTTTTCTTTTAGCTGGAATACTGTATGTCTATGCCATTGGTCCGTATGTCACCTACATGGCATTGCAGTGGTGTTGTTTGGTCATTCCAATCGCTTTCTGTGCAATCTTCTTCTTTTTGCCAGAGAGTCCGTATTACTATTCTGGTAAAGGTCGTAAAACTGATGCCATCAAGGCTCTACAGTTCCTTCGCGGTCAGAGTAGCGAGGGAGTTCAGGACGAAATGTCTCTTATCCAGGCTACCGTCGAAGAATCAATGGCAACTAAGGGAACAATTCTGGATATCGTGAAAAATACTGGCAACCGAAAGGCTCTGTTTATATCTGCTGGTTTGATCGCCTTCCAACAGCTGTCCGGTATCAACGTTGTATTATTTAACAGCCAGACGATCTTTATCAATGCTAAGACGGGGTTGGATCCTGCTATTGCAACAATTATTGTCGGATGTGTACAGGTTGGATCTAGTGGGTTGACACCACTTATTGCTGATCGCTTGGGACGTAAGATTATTCTCCTAGTCTCGGCCAGTGTGATGAGTTTGGCATTGTTTGCCCTGGGCGCTTTCTTCTATGTTCAAACTAATGGAGATCCTTCTGGAATACTATGGCTTCCGGTGCCAGCTTTGATTGTCTTCAACATCGTGTACTGTGTTGGGTTTGGTCCACTACCATGGGCGGTGCTGGGTGAAATGTTCCCTGGAAATGTCAAGTCGATTGCATCTTCGATTGTCGCATCAACTTGTTGGGTGTTAGGATTCTTGGTGACACGATTCTATCCTGCTCTAGATGAATTGGGTCCCTACTATGCGTTCTGGTTGTTTGGCATTTTCTGTGGAGTGGCGTTCTTCTTCGTACTCTTCATTGTGATGGAGACAAAGGGTATGAGCTTGCAACAGATTCAAGACAAACTGAACGGAAAGTGAGGTGGGTGTATGTAGGTAGTTCCATAAGTTGTTAATGACGTTTGCTAGGATTTATGAATAGAAAAATTAGAACCAAGTAGCCGTTAAGATGATTTGTAGACTAAGGTGGACTTAATGATCTTATCTGTTTGATAGCTTAAGTTTAAAAAGTATTGTTAGTCTTAAGTTGCTAAAGTTGTACATGTGTTTGTGTTATAAATGTGTCAAATAAATGTGATCAAATCAGAATGGTTTCGAGTAGATTTTTTTTCTGTATCAAATGAATGTTTATGAATTTGTGCGTCCAGGATATTATAATTGGCTTCGTAAAGGTTTGACCTGATTGTACACGAGCCTTTTGATAATTTAGCTGACAATGTTTCGCATCCTAAGGATATTGAAGATCCTGTTAATAAAAAAAAATTCCAGAGAACAGTGTCGGAATGCTGTTCGAAATAAAAAGTAAAAACAAAGCTATTGGTATGCAGGACAAAGCAGGTGTTGGGATAGTTCTTGAGGAAGAACTGGTGATTCTAGCTAGCCAATGCACATAGGAGTATTTTGATGGAAAACCTGGGCAAAAGTCCAAAATAAAAATTAACTTTTGCATAAAAAAAAAAAAAAAATATGCCGTTGTAAAGAGAGATAGCTGAGACGTCACCAAAGAGTTTTTTCTTAACCTTAACTAAAGTGGTACGGAGCTCTCGCTTGTGATAAAATGATTTTTGGAAATTAATTTCGCTTTTATTTTCCTCTAGAATAGTAATATTTTGTAATGGAGATCAATCGTCAATCGCTATATGAACTCTTGAGGCAACATCCCGGCTCAAAAATCAAAGCTTTTGAGTTTTTAGAAGAAAAGGTAGCAGAAATGATACTGTGCCCAGGTAATGAGAGGGGGACGCTTAAAAAGTCTTTGAAATTATTTAGATTTTATTTTAAGAAAAAAATGGAATGCAAGTAATAACAAAGAACAGCGTTTCTTTAGCGAAAAATGAAGTGTGGCTGAGCCAAGTTATAGCTCTACCTACCTGGAAACCAATAAAACCTGGTTCATCTAAAAAGAATTTTGTTGGATTGAGTGATCGGAGTAAAAGACAGAAAACTAAAGATTTAAGGCAATCGGCATGCCATGAGCGGCAGGGAAAAGTGATGTTTCAAAACTGATCAAGGAGGTGACTGCAACACCAACGCAAGCTAAAAAGTGTAGAAGATTGCTTGCCTCTCGAATCAAATCTGCAACCAAAAATTCACCGTCAGAAGCACTTTCCATGTTTGTAGAAGCTGACTTAACAAAAAGACAATACGAAATAATTCGTGATGCCAATAAAAATATTTATCCCTGCTACTCACTACAAGCAAAAAAGGAATGCTATCCACCAGAAAACTCCATCAAAGTGACAGAGACACTGGCTGAAGTTCGTCTTCAAGACCTTCTCAATCATTCGGCTACGAGGTTGTGCAAATATTTCATTGACACACTTGATACAACTCAAACCATATCCTTTGATCTTGTGACAAAATGGGGGTGTGACGGTTCTCAGCAACAATCATATAACCAAAAATTCCAGAATGTAGATGATAGTGATAAAAACATCTTTTTAAGCTCAATGGTTCCATTGCGATTGATCGCTAATATTTTAGACGAGAAAAAAATCCATTGGCAAAGTTCTGTTCCCTCCTCCGTACGTTATTGTAGACCCATCCGCATTCGTTTCATTCGGGAAACAAAAGATGTGACAAATGATGAAATTGAATTTATTAGAGATCAAGAACGCAACGTTAAAAAAACTGAGATCTGGACAGAAAATGGGACACTGATTCCTATTAGACATATAATGGCAATGACTATGGTAGACGGAAAAGTTTGCAATGCAGCAACAAATACTATGTCTACAATGCGATGTTACATCTGTGCAAAAACCTCTAAACACTTTAATACCTTGAAAAAGGAAACCATAAAAAATCCAGAATCTCTTAATTTCGGGCTATCAATAATACATGCAAGAATTCGCTTTTTTGAATCGCTATTGCACTTATCGCACAAAATTCCAATTCAAAGTGAGAGGCATGGAAGATAAAAAGAGTTGTAGCAGACACAAAAAAAAGGATTCAAAATGATTTTAAACAAAAAATGGGGCTCTTAGTAGACTTTCCAAAAGCAGGGTTTCCAAATCAGACTGAGATGCCCGAAGTGAGAAGTTCCCGAATAGGCACCACGACTCCCAGTAAAGATGAGATCATTACCGCGATCAAGGCACTCAAGACCAACAAGGCGGTAGCACTTGACGGTATTCCAGCAGAGCTCTTACGAGCAGCGCCAACAACATCGGCTGAGCTTCTGCTTCCACTTGTAGATAGAGCTTGGAAAGCTGAGAGCTTTCCTAACGAGTGGAAAAAGGGAATGATCGTCAAGCTTTCTAAGAAAGGAAATTTAATGGAGTGCGGAAACTGGAGGGGTATCTGCGTGCTGCCTGCTGTAGCTAAGATAATAGCTAAAATCATCCTTGAGCGAATCAAACAACATCTCGAAGACACACTCGATGCCGAACAAGCAGGTTTCCGGTCTGGATACACCTGTGTCGACCACATCAACACCCTGCGGATTATCATCGAACAGTGTGTTGAATATCGATCGCCACTGCATCTGCTGTTCATCGATTTTGAGAAGGCGCTCGATAGTGTCAACAGGGAGTTTATTTGGCGTGCCTTATGCAGGAGAGGCATTCCCGATAAACTAATTGCTATTATCAAAGCTATATATGAAGGCTCCAAATGTCATGTTCTGCACAGGGGAAGGTTGTCTGAGGAATTTGAGATCCAAAGTGGAGTAAGACAAGGCTGCATCCTTTCACCAATATTATTTCTATTGGTGATTAGCGATGTGCTTCATGCAGCTTTGTCGACAGGAAACGGAGAAATTCGATGGACTCTTACATCTCAACTGAAACATCTTGACTACGCAGACGACGTATGCTTACCCTCCCACAGAATTATGGACCTCCACCAAATGACAGCAGATGTGGAGAGGGAGACAGGTGTCGTCGGGCTGAAAATTAATACGGCAAAAACTAAAATTATCAGTCTTGGAACAAACTCATCGGCTCAAATATGCATTGCTGGACAACTGGTAGAGAGAGTAGAGGATTTCGAGTATCTTGGGAGTATTGTCTTGACCGATGGCGGAACCGAACTGGATATAGCCAACAGGATCGCCAAAGCAAAGTCCGTGTTCGGGATGTTGTCCAAAATATGGCGAACCAATGCAATCAGTTTGAGCACCAAAATAAGACTGTTCCGCTCCAACGTTGAATCCGTGCTGCTATATGGTTACAGCACGTGGAGAGTGACCACTACTATCACCAGAAAGCTGCAAACGTTCGTTAATAGGTGTCTGCGCAATATCTTAAGGATTTTCTGGCCCAATCGTATCTCTAACGAACACCTTTACGAGAGAACGGGTCAAGAACCAATGGGCACAACCATCCAACGGCGGAAGTGGCAGTGGATTGGTCACACGTTCCGAAAGGGTGACAGCTCCATAGCGAACCATGGTATGCAATGGAAACTCAGGATGGCAGAAGACCTGGCGGTCCGAGGAGAACATGGCACAGAACAGTCGAGAAAGAGGCACGGCAGTTAGGGAAAAGTTGGGGAGAACTCAGACACATTGCCAGAAACCGTACACGATGGCGCGTAGGCGTAGTAGAGGCCCTAGGACCCACAAGGGGATACAGGACATAAAGAAAAGAAAAGCAGGGTTTGGAAATACTAATACTGGCAATACATCAAGAAGATTTTTTTCAGACCCAGAAACAGCTTCGGAAATCACTGGAATAGACATTAACTTGATTAAAAGATTTGGTATTATTTTGGAAATATTGGCAAGTGGACACAAAATTATCTCTTGGATGCCTCACTGTTCTGCCTAATTTTGCAAGCTGAGCCCATTGCATGGCATATTTGGCACTGGAACTTTCTTCGCAATGCAATGTGTGACCGATTCACTCCGATTTTCTTCGGTGTAAGATGATGTCAATATGTTCCTGACCTGTTCTCATATGGAGCTGTTGGTTTGATATGCGGTTAGGCCAGAAAATTCTAAGGATGTTGCGTAGACATCTACTGACGAAAGAGTGCAACTTACGAGTGACAGTCGTAGATTGGTTTTGATGCTGTAAACATTGGTTCTCCAGATATTAGACAGCATTTCCAACGGAGCCATTGCTTTGCTGATTCTGTTCTCCACACCAAGTTCGGTAGCACCTTTGGCCGAGACAACATTTCCTAGGTAAAGAAAGATGCCAACTTTCCCGACCTGCTGTTCAGGAATATTTAATTGAACGGATGGTCTTTCCGTCTCCCAGACTCTGCTAGTGTTTTCCAAGCGGAGCTTCTTGCGATTCGAGAAGCCTGCCGCCTGTTAAACAATCTTCCAACATCTAACCACAATATCGCTATTTTTTTGGATAGCCAGGCTGGCATCAAGGCCATTGATGCGGTTTGCATCTCTTCAAAACTGGTAGAGCAACGCCGGTTCGAATTGAATTAACAAAGCACTCACTCGAGAATCACTCTCATCTGGGTCCCAGGGCACAGCAACCATGAGGGTAATGAGCGTGCTGATGAGCTGGCCAGGCGAGGGTCGGCCCTTATCGGCTCTCTAGCAGAAAGAGTCGACATTCCGCTTGGTGCCGTTAAGGGCTATATTCACCTTCACTTTCTCTAGCTAGCCAATCGCGGTTGGAACAGCCTCACAAGCTGTGTCATATCTAGGAAGACGTGGCCCAGTTTCAACAAACCCAGGTCAAAAGAGTTACTAGGCAAACCAAGACCAGTTATTGCCAAAATCGTAGCTATTATCACAGGTCACTGGCCAGTTGGATACCATGCGGCCAAGCTTGGTATCCCCCACAACACCTTTTGTAGGAGCTGCAAGGATATTAATGAGAAAGAATCTCTATGTCACTTCCTTTGCAGATGTCCGGCCCTGGCGAGGATCAGATAACAAACTCTTGGCAAACCCTTCTTCGAGGATCTGAGAGAACTAGCGGACCAGAGGATTGGAGAACTAATCCTCTTCCTGAACTCCACGGGTTGGGTTTAAACTTAACATCCCTTTTTAACTAACCACTACAATAGGTATACATGAGTCCGTGGTAACAAAACCACCGGTAAACCCGGCCACTCGGCCTAGGGGAATAATTAAGGAACTGGCCCTCCAGGTTGGAGGTTGTGCCGTCGGGATAACTTCCCTACCACATAAAAAATCTATGGTTCCGAAACAACCAAAAGTCTCGGATAAGGATGACTCAACTAATGACGACCACAGCGAACGAAATAAGGACAACGACCTTCGGATTTGTACGTGGAATGTTCTGTCGTCTCTTTAGAGCCTACACGACACCACGTCTGATAACGGACTAAGACTAATTGATTTTGCTGTGGAGCGAAATGTCACCATAGCAAGCACATAGTTTTCTCATCTCGATATTCATAAGCAGACATGGCGGTCCAATGATCATGTAACGATCAACGAAGGTCATGCCTCCAGTATTCTGGATGTCCGGACCTTCCGAGCGGCCAACATAGACTCGGATCATTACCTTGTTGTAGCCAAGGTACAAATGCGGATATCCCAATCTGAGCAACAAAGAAGAATCACTGTGAGAAAATTGAACGTCGAAAAGCTACAATCGCAAGAGACCGCCAGACTTTTCGTTGAACGCGTATCCCGAAATCTCTCAATCACCCCTATGCCGCCAGCACCAAGTGCCGAAGACCAGTGGCAACGCTGCCAACATGCCATCAGAAACGCCGCGACTGATGTGCTGGGTCTCGCTCGCCCATCACCGCGAAAGCCCTGGTTTGACGAATAATGCCGGCCGGCGAGTGCATGCAGCAAAACAAGAGACATACAAAGCGGCGCTGCAAAGGAAGACGAGAGCTGCTCGTGAGCTCTACGAGCAAAAGAGACGGGAAAAACATAGGCTTCTCCAAAAGAAGAAGAAAGAGCATGAGAAGCGCGTGTTTGAGAATATCAAGAGTCTATACTCCAGGAACAATGTACGGAAAGTTTACCGAAAGGTAGAAAGAACGTGTCAGAGAAGCAATACCGGTACAGAAACCTGTAGAGATGAAAATGGAAACCTCGTAGTAGAATCACAGTCGGTGCTGAGAATATGGAAAAACTACTTCTGCAGACTGTATAACGGCGACGAAGACCAACATCCCGCTGTCAGGCAGAATGAACCATTTAACATTGACGATGATAGTCAAAATTTCCGTCCACCTGATCAAAACGAAGTGAGGATAGCAATATCCAAGCTAAAATCTAACAAGGCTGCTGGACCTGACGGCTAACCGGCCGAGCTTTTCAAGGCAGCAGGGGATGAGTTGGTAGAGTTCATACACCAACTCATCTCTAAGATTTGATCAGACGAGTGTATGCCTGATGAATGGAACCTCAGCATCGTTTGCCCGATCCACAAGAAAGGAGACTCCCTCAACTGTGCCAATTATAGAGGCATCAATCTCCTCAACATCGCATATAAGATCTTTTCTGCGATATTGTGTGAACGCCTGAAACCTTTTATCAACAGCCCAACAGGAAAGTCAACCATCCATCAAATCTTCACACTTCGGCAGATCCTGGAGAAAACCCAAAAATTTCAAATCGATACTCACCACCTGTTTATCGATTTCAAGGCCGCCTATGACAGCATCCATATAGAAGAGCTTTATAGAGCCATGTCTAGTTTTGACATCCCTGCCAAACTTGTCCATATGTGCAGGCTGACGATGAAGCACGCTCGCTGCTCCATTAAGGTCGGTAATGACTTCACCGAGACCTTTGATGTCAAAAAGGGCTTTAGACAAAGTGATGCGCTGTCATGTGACTTCTTTAGTATTGTACTTGAACGGATTGTGTGGAACTCACAAGCCAACACCGGAGGCACAATCTATTACAAGTCTGTACAACTGCTTGCATACGCCGACGATATAGACACTATCGGAAGAACTCAGTGGGCTGTCACCGGTGCCTTTGCAAGCATTGAGGCGGAAGCGGCCAAAATGGGTTTAGCAACAAACGAGGGCAAAACCAAGGCGAATTGGACAAAACGTCACAGTCGGTAGCTATAACTTCGAGGTAGTAAGAGACTTTGTCTACCTTGGCTCTGCTATAAATTGTACAAACAAGATCAGCGCAAAAATCAAGCGAAGAGTAACTCTTGCCAATCGCTGTTTTTGTTGGCCTTGTAAGGCAGTTCAACAGTAAAGCCCTATCTCGAACAACTAAGGGGACTCTGTATAAGACCCTGCTCATCCGTTTCGAGAGAAAAATTCTTCGTAAGATTTTCGGTCCCGTTTGCGTTGACGGGTTTTAGAGGAGAAGATTCAATCACAAACTATACGTGATGTACAGCGACATCGACCTAGTTAAAAAACTGCGTATTGGAAGTCTGAGATGGCTAGGACATGCAGAGCGAATGGACACCAACGCTCTGGCCCGCAGAGTCTTCGAATCTAACCCCGAGGGACGACGCAGTAGAGGGAATCATCGCCGTAGGTGGCGCGCACAAGTTCAAGGGGACCTCGACCAACTTGGAGTGCGCAACTGAAGGCAATTAGCTATAGACCGAGCTAAATGGAGTGGCTTGTTGGTTGAGGCCCAGGTTCACCCCGCACTGTAGCGCCACCTAAGTAAGTAAGTAAGCATAAAGAGATTTTTTTTAAATTTTCAAACTCGGATCGTAACTCGTTAAGAGAGATAGTGAGAGCACTTATTTTTTGAGAGCACACCGAAGTTGAGTTAGTTGTGCAATTATCACACCTCCAACATAAATTAGGGTTTTCTTTTAACAAATCCAAAGTTATGGCCTGTGCTATCAGGCTTCATGCACATTCGAACACCAAACGCCACAAGAGATAGAAATTTCGCTTTTTAATAGACGTTTGCATATCTCACATTCTAGTGACATAGTGACCAAAATTTGAAGCAAAGTACGACTTGACTGTCAGACGAACTGACTCTGTAAGCGCATTGCCAGTGATACTGAGTATTTAGTTCTGGGTCCGTACACTCCTGCCCTAGTGCCAGTAGATGTTTTAGATCCGTCTATGTAGCATTTAATTGTATGTTGTTTGAATTAGTACCAATTGCGGCAATGAAATTATCGTAGTTTTTGGTCAACTGGAAAGCACCAATATCACAAGAAGTTCAATTTGTAGCTTAATATCAATTTCAGGTAACTTTTTGGACAAATTGTGAATTTATTCAGACGTTCCAACATTGACGCTCCTTCAACCGTTTCAAGTTAAGCAATTGCAATGTGCAGTGTAAGCGTATTGGGCCCATAACTTTCGTTGGAATACAATTAAAGAAAAAGCGCAAACCAATACTTAGCGAGAGCGACAACGATTTATTCCAACGACTCTGTCGTGGGTGCTTAAACTGCCTTGTATAGGTTAGGTGGTTAGGTAAAGGTGGCTGACTGGTCGAGTCACCGGTTACCGGGGGAACCTTAACCTCTCTTATGAGGGTGTTGGCTGAAAATGCTGACTGAAAAGGTAAGAGAGCGTGACTGACTCAGTCAACCCTGAAGTCCAAGTGTACCGAGAAGGTATAGTGTGCAACAAGTGATGGGGGTGATTGATTCAATCGAACGCCCTATACTGTGTGTGCAGGTTATAAAACCGTTTATGCGTGGATCTGCATAAGTATAGTAGAGTGACTGATTCAGTCTTACTCTTGCAGCTAAACCAGTTGGATTTACTTATGTATATATGTTAGTTTCTAATGTCTATGTTAGACAGGTCACTTAGGTGCTCAAAGAAGTATTCACCTAGTAGCTTCTTTCTTAGTGTGGCTAGCGCTGGGCATATGTGCCGAGGAGGTGGAGACTATTCTCCTCATCCTCTTCACCTCAGCTGCTTCTACAGAAATCGTTTGCTGGGACACCCATTCTAGTGGCGTGTCTACCTAACAAGCAGTGTCCTGTGATTATTCTTACTGCGAGGCTTATGTTCCTTCTATTTAATGAAATGAGATTTTTGGATTTCTTTGCGTCTAGTAAAGGCCAGATCTTTCTGGTCGATGCGCACGTAGCTAGATTACTCCATCTATTGTTTGCAATAGATTGCGCTTCGTTAAACATACGGATTTTCATCAATTGTATTGGTGGTGCCGGTACCTCTCTACTGACATCTAGAGGCAGTACGGTGCCTTATTTAGCTAGTTCATCCGCTTTACAGTTGCCTGGAATATCTCTGTATCCTGCGACCCAGCACAGAGTAATATTGCATCTGTATAAATTTCGATTGCGGCGTCATTTAGAATGATACCGTCATCCCATGTGGATCTGTCAGGGATGGTGGTGTTATATTTGATGTTGAAATCAATAAATGGGGATATGTAATCTGTTACTCTGGGATTGGAGTTTTGTAAGATTTTCATGTGGTCAATTTGTGAGCTTGACCACTGGAGAGATTCTCTAAGTCTTAGGGCTGCTTCAGATGCTACTATTTTCCCAAAGATGTCAATGGGATATATATTAAGTAGGGTGGGAGTGGACCTGAGAGCTTATGTGATGCACCTGCATGCTAATCGTTGTACTCTTTCGATAGAGTTTGTGTTGCACCTTGTTTCGAGTGCAGGCCACCAGACGACAACGCCATAAAGCAGGATTGGTCTGACCACCGCCAGGTACAACCAGTGGACTATATTAGGTTGAAGACCCCATTTTGGACCTATAGCCTTTTTACAGGTGTAGATGGCGATTTCCGCTTTCTTGCTTCGGTCTAGAATATTCTGTTTCCAGTTAAGTTTATTATCGATGGTCAACTCTAAGTATTTTCCTTTGTTTGTAAAGCTGAGTTCCGTGTTTCTAAGCTTAGGTGGGGCTATGAACGAGATTTTTTATTTCCTAGTAAAAAGTACTAGTTCAGTTTTGGACGGGTTTACGTTGAGCCCAACGCTGTCCGTCCATTTCGCTATTAAATTTAGCGCCGAGTTCATTAGATCTCTTAGGGTTTGGGGGAATTTACCTGAAATGGCTATGGCAATATCGTCAGCATATGCTACGACCTAGTAGCCTTTATTTCCTGGTGAAGTGAGTAGCTCATTCACTACTAATATCCAAAGTAGCGGGGAGAGAACTCCCCCCTGGGGTGTGTCTCTGTGTGCAAACCTTTTGGTTGAGCAGCACCTGAGCTCGGATAGAATCTCCCTGCTGTTCAGCATTCGCTTTATCTAGATGCAAAGGCAACAGTCCACCTTCAGGTCAGCGAGCGCTCTTGTGATGGATTCTGTATTGACGTTATTAAAGGCGCCTTCTATGTCAAGGAAAGACACCATAGTATATTCTTTAACGGCAAGACATTTTTCAATGGTGCCTACTAACGAATGTAGAGCTGTTTCCACTGAAAAACTTTTCCGGTAAGCATGCTGAGAGCTAGACAAGGTTTGCACCTTGAGTTTTGAACGGATATAGTTATCGACCAGCCTTTCTAACCTTTTCAGAAAGAAGGAGGAGAGGCTGATTGGTCTGAAATCTTTCGGATTATAGAGGGAGGTCTTACCGCATTTCGGGGTGAAGACCACCTTAACTCTTTTCGAGGATGGGGTATAACCGAATTTAAGGCAGCTGTTGAAAATCACGTAGAGCCAGGGGGCTAAGGGTTTTATGCCCTCTTGCAGTTCTACTGGTGTTATACCATCTAAACCTGGAGATTTATATGGTAGGAAGTTATTAACAGCCCAATGAATAGTGTGCGTGTTTATTACTCCTGCCCGACGTCCATGATAGAGTGGTGTTGGGGTATAGATATGTTCGTAGCTATAGAGTTTCCTGGGAAATGCGTGTCCATAAGAAGGTTTAATGTTTCTTCTGTGGACTTGGTCCAGTCTCCGTTAGGTTTCTGAATAAAGCTAGGGATATGAGGAGATTTGGAAAGAATTTTCCTCAATCTGCTAGAATCGTTTGTCCTTTCAATATTGCCACAGAATAATCTCCACGATTCTCGCTGAGCTTTCCTTATCTCTTTTTTGAAGGCCCTGAGGCTGTTCTTATAGTTATCCCAATCTTCTGGAGTTCGTGAAGACTTTGCTATATTGAACTGTTTCCTACTATTATTTCGGAGTTTTGCTATGTTAGAATTCCACCAAGGTGGTTTAGTGCCGTTTCTGTGCCTGCTAATCGGACAAGCTTTCAAGAAGACTTTGTTCATAGTTCCGAAGACTTTGTCTACCATCTGGTCGATTTTGGATGGTGAGCAAGGTTGAGTTATCTCGGTGCTGAGTTCTTTATTTAAAAATGTGTTATAAACCTGCCAGTTAGTATTCCTAGGATTCGTAAAGGATTTTGATGGAGGTTTGGTAAATTCCAAACGAAATTGTATATAGCTATGGTCCGAAAAAGAGATATCTTTCGACACCAGCCATTTACTAATATCTAGCTTTGGGGAGTTGGTGGCTAAAGTAATATCTATTACTTCTTATCTTCTACTGCCTTGTATATATAGCACATGTTATGTAAGTCTGACACGACATATTGTGTGTTATTAATGAATTAATGAATTTAAAATAACTGAATTTGTAAGTAGAAAGCCATTCAAAATATTTAACCACCTGCAGATAAGCAATGAGCTTCGTGGGTAACTTAAATTATTGTAAAGCTTTTAAGAATAATTAAATTAAATTGAAAAATTACATCCAAAACAGAAATAATACAGCAAAGACAGAAATAATGCTCATAAATACTGTTTATAACAATCTGAAGCACCCTGTTTAAGTTGAGCGACAAATTCTAAATTTTCCAATGAGTTGAATATATAAAGTGTTATTACTCAAGAGAGCGGTCTGCAATTAAACTTAGAACTACAGATTAAGAGAGTGACTGCAAGTGCACACCCATAGTACATGTACATCAATTAGATTGTTGCAAATTTCTATTACAGCGACCTGACCCTATAATTATAATGCAAACAGTAGTGTATTACGCACGCACTTGACACAACTACTGGTCGCACTCAACTTAACAAAATCAATTCAATTTCGGTTCGGATGATTTACTTTGAATCAAATCATTGCAAATGCTATTGAAACTATATACGCAAAACGATTTTATCTATTTAATGCACTTATACCACTGATAAGGGCTCTTCATAGATTTGTTTCATCCTCCGTGAAATTTCAAAATGTGTGAAAAGTTTTTAAATTCAGTCCGCCTGCAGTTAGTAGTGCTATTGCAAGTCGACGTCTTGAGATGCACGTGGAACGTGCGAACTTTTTGAATTTATTTTGATAGGAATATTACCTGAAACGTTTTAAAAGAAATATCTAAAACAAAAGCGTGCTCTGCGACTTGAGATACTTGTACGTAGTAACTGTGATCATCTGGGAGTACGTCTGCATTTTTAAGAGTAAGTGATCGTTCGACTGTAACTTATAAGTAAACACTTTGTACGGGTAAACTGCGTATACACAATAAAACTACAGCTGGAATAACAGTTCCTCTATTATACGAGTATGTATGTGATTCATTGTGAAACATGATAGTGCTGTGCGAGATTAGCGAACTCTGCGAACAATGCAATTAGTTTATTCGAAATAGAGCAGAAGTGTCTTCATTTAAAAAAAGAATTTGTACGTCTCTTTTATATGGGGAGACTATCCCCTTTCTTCTGGTTTTCCAACAATTTTTTTGAAAACTTTTGGTAAACAATTTTAAACATACCAATCGGCAGATACTGCCTGATGAGTTTCCAATAGAATATCAGCGACGAGTTTCGCCTTCATTATCACTTTAGTGAATTCTTGACTTAAATTGCACCTTCCGAGCTCCATATCATGGATTTATGTTTGATTTCTGGGTCGTACTACTCGTAATATAACCAAGATTCATCGCTCTCAAATTTTACCTTTTTTTGTTCGTCGTTCAAAATTCGTTGAACCCATTGAACTGATTTCTTCGAGTAGTACAGGTGATCACTTAAAATTCGTTATACGGCCATGGCATTCAATAGAGTTCATCTCTTATCCTTTGCTGGCTCGTTCTTGAATCTTCGCCAATATTTCCCTACACGAAAGCTACATTTGTATCGGATATGTGGGTCAACCTTCACGAGATTATTCCCCCGCAGAAAATACTCCAGTCTGGAATCTCTGTAACCACTTTGAAATATTCACAAGTGATGACGCATTTACTGTCTATGCACTTTTAGGATACGTAAGGTTCGAGTGAAAAACTTTATTATGAAACCTCACTTAGGCCAGACTAGGCCCATTGTGGTACCACATGGATCTACCATCCCCAGGGAGAGCTACCCCTAGAACCAGTTGGAGCTTGTTATGAAGCGCTGGAGGCTGCCGATGATGATGTTAGCTAGTTCGCCTAAGTTGTCGAAGAGGTAGTCTTCTGCGAGCGGAGAGGGCATGACACGTACAAAGATGGTGTAGTATGGTTTCCTCCTCCTCTTCCATGTAACTTCTGCAGAAGTCATTTACTCCAATGCCCAGGCTGATTGCATGTCTACCAGTGATGCAGTGCCTCGTAATGACACCTCTTCAACTCGATAAGGCGATTGGAGAATTTCTGATCCAGCTTATGCCAGATATATGTAGTAATGAGACACGAAGTGCCGCTGGCCCACATGCGATTAGTCACGCTAACGGTGTTGAGCTTAAGCAGCAGCGAGAGGCATGTTTTCTAGCTGAAAGTAACAGATTCCAGGGACTTGATCGCAGCTTGACTGTCAGTAAAGATAGTAATATCCCATCTGGATATCACATAGTACTTCAGCCACGACAAAGCCTCTTTAATTACCATGATCTTCGCCTGAAAGACGCTGCAGTGATTAGGGAGGCGAAAAGAGATGCTAATGTTTAGTTCTTGGGAGAAGGCAGCACCTCCTATTATCGAATCTGTTTTGGATCCATCTGTGCAAAAACAAATGGATCCCTCTTGTGTCCCTAGCTTCCCCTCCCATTTAAGTCTGGAGGGGATGCGGGTTTCGGAGTTTTTATCAAACAGAAGTTGAGGAAGTAGACAGTCGGTGTCTTGTGGAAGGAATTGAAGATTGTTGAGAATAGAGGAGTGTCCTGTACCTAGACCGCACCACTGGCAGATGGCTTTCATGCGGGTGGCTGCACACGCTGCCACTTGTTTGCTACATAAATCCAGAGGAGGCAAGTGCCGATGAATATCTAGAGCCGCTCTTGGAGCAGTTCTTAGTAGTCCGCTGATGCACAAGCTGGCCGTCTTCTGCACACGATAAAGTGGGGTTAGGTGTATAGCTTTTTCCAAAGCCGCCCACCAGATGATCACACCGTTATTATGGGTCTGATTACGGATACATAGAGCCAGTATGTAATACGTGGCTGTAGTCCCCATCTATTTCCTATTGCTTTCCTACAGTAGTACAAAGCTGTAATAGCTTTCTTCACTCGTTCTAGTATATACGAACATATGTACTTGTAGATACATACATTTACATACATTTTTAATGGCCCACTAATCCTTCATGAGGGTTTCGGGGGTAGGATACTCAGGTGGACTCTCCATCCTTCTCGATCCTCCTCATCAGGAGGAATCCCTAGACGGCTCCAGGAGAGATGCCGGACTTGGTCCAACCATCTATTTCTAGGCCTACCGCGGGGTCGCCTACCTGATGCCATGGCGAATATGGCACGTCTTGGCAGCCGGTTTGGGGGCATACGCGCTACGTGACCAAACCATCGAAGCATAGATCATTCCGTTCAGAAAAGTAGCTGCTCAACATTGAGCGCCTCGCGTCCTCTGGTGTTGCGCACTCGATCCCTACGAGTTAATTCAGCAACACCGCGAAGGAACCTCATTTCGGCAGCTTGTATCCGCGATTTCTTTCGGTCACTACCCAAATTTCATGACCATAGGTGAGAGCTGGAACATACACCGAGTTTAAAACTGATAGCTTAGCTTCAACACTCAGTTCAGCCTTCCTCACAACAGATTGGTCAAGCTCTCTCAAAATTGATCCAGCCTGATGACCAAATCATCCGTAAAGAGCAGATAACTAATCCTTATGTCTCCCACTTCGAAACATTCCCCGCCACGGCTGCGCTGCAACATCCAATCCATATATACAATGAAGAGGAGAGGTGACAAAACGCACCCCTAGCGGAGTCCAACGCCCACAGTGAAGGGTATTGATTTAACACCGTTTATCCGAACACAGCTTCTATAGTTTGTATATAAAGACTGAATCGCCCTTAATAGAGAATCATCAATCCCATACTCCCGCAGAACACTCCTGAGTTTGCCTCGAGGAACCCTATCATATGCTTTTTCCAAATCTACAAAACAAGTGTAGACAGGTTTGGCATACTCCCAGGCCTTCTCAAGAACCATTCTGAGAGTGAATAACTGGTCGGTTGTGCTTCTACCGGGACGAAAACCGCACTGCTCATCCCCCAAACTGTCCTCAACCACAGCTCTGGAACGCGTTTCTAGCACCTTAGCGAAGACTTTTCTAGGGAAACTTAAAAGAGATATACCCCTATAGTTGACGCAATCTCTTTTGCCCCCTTTTTTAAAAAGAGGAACTATCACCCCCATTTGCCAATCACCAGGTGTTTCACCGCATTCCCAGGCCACTTTAATGACACGCGAGAGCCATTGCAATCCCCTTTTACCCAAAGCCTTTAGCATTTCTGGCCGAATTTCATCCACACCAGCAGATTTGCCAACCTTTAGCGCTTTGATCGCCAAAGTTACTTCCTCTACCGTAGGACTACTTTCCGCCCAACTCTCGACCATAGGTCTGTCATCTTCGGTGCCCTGTTCGGGATTGAGCAATTCTGAAAAGTGTTCGCTCCATCTGCGTAAGATGTCCTCCTCATTGGAAAGAAGTCTACCGTCTTTGGATTTAACTCCTTCAACGATGTTCAACTTTTTTCCTCTGAGCCGGCGGACGGTCTGCCAGAACATCTTATTTGCAGATCTGTGGTCACGTTCCAATTTCTCGCCAAACTCCTTCCAAGACTGTTCTTTCTCTGTTTTCACAGCTAATTTGCAAGTTCTTCGCGCCTCAGTGTACCGATTTCGAGAATCGGAGTTCCCCAAGTGAATCCACACCTTAAAGGCTCTCTTCTTCTCTCTGATTGCTTCTTGAACTCCGGGCGTTTTAAACCAAGCAGTCCTTTTCTCACCACCAGCCGCCACACCAAGCCGCTTCACTCCACAAACATCTCTCGCAGAGGCAATAACCGCTGTTGAAAACAGTTTCCATTCTTCCTCTACATTTGATGGAACAGTTGGAATTCGTTCAAACCTTTCAGATATTTGTCGCGCAAATGTCTCCCGTATCTCATCGTCCTGTAACCTCTCCCATCGTATGCGTGTAACCATCCTTGGTTTATGCTTTGGTAGGAGAGGCACTCTCTCGCTAAGATACAACTTGCACAGCACTAAGTGATGATCAGTTGACAGTTCGGCCCCTCTCAATACGCGAACATCACAAACCATTCTCTTCAGACACGATGGTACCACAAAGAAATCGATCAGCGACTTCTGCTGAAGACTCTGACGGCACCATGTGTATTTGTGAATGTCTTTGTGTGGAAAGATAGTGTTCGTGATGGATAAGCCATTTTCACAACAAAAATCCAACAACTTCTCTCCGTTCGCGTTTTGATCAGGATCACCGTTTCTCCCAATCACACTCCCCCATGTCATAACATCTACACCCACATGAGCATTAAAGTCACCCATCAGGACAAAAGAATCCATATCTGCAACCTTTTCAAGGGCAACATCAACTTCAGCTAAGGTTTTAGAACCTCTCTGCTTTGTTGAAGAGACGGCAACTATATCTAGTCGACTTTTAACAGCCTCCCCAACAAGCTCAAGGTCCTTCCTAAGTCGATGCCGTTGTCGAAATTCAGAGAGTCCATTTGTGCGCCTATTGGTGCACAGCTTGTTCACCCCTTGACCCCCGTAATGGTTCGCGAGACCATTGACAGGAAGCTCGTAGACATTTCGGGTTTGACCCGGCCGCCTTCCGAGCGGGATAGGTCGACCACCAGACGCTCACATACTGACCCCCTTCAGGCCTGGCTCCAAAGGATGCCCTGGCTTACCAGGCTTGGCAATATCCGAGGCCGGTCGTTTTTTTCTTGTCATCATGGGGTGTGCGCTTTGTTAGTCGTAACTGGATTGTATGGATGGGAACAAGTATTTAAGTTACACTGCACATCCCAGTCACGTTGCCCGCCCCCCACCACGAGTAGGTCAGCTGCCAGGGGGGCATGCACTTGTACATTTATTTAAAATTTCTACTGGCTTGAGTTGACGTCGAGATCCGAAGAAAATCGCAAAGTGAATTTCTTGTTTCGTTGGTGATTTAATTTGTACGTTTTCTTGTCTCCATTTTTGCCAATTATTATTTTTCCTGATGAGAAACTTTTTTAGTGAATCAGAATAACCTCGAAACAGAAACCAAACATGAAACGATCAATCATACAGCGTCGGGTGCGGTTAGTACGTAGATAGAGGACCGCTTGGGAGCACCGCGTGTTGTTGGCATTTTATTTTTTTCGTTTTATAAGTCGATGTACATACTCTACACAAATTTTACAAAAAGTTTTGATACAGTACATTACACTTTACTTTTAGCCAAGTTTAAAACATTGGGTTTTCAATCTTTAATGCTAAGGTGGTTTTCCAATTACTTAAGTGATCTCGTTACAGAGATGAAATCACCCTACAGTTCCAAAGAGATCGCCCTGTGTGCATTCCTTCACATAGAAGGTGCTTTTGATAACACTGGTCATGACTCCACCACTAGTGCCGTGAGACGTAGAGGACGCCAAATGGGTTAGGATATGCTTGATAGCCGCATAATAACATATACGGCAGCAGAGGTCTCTGTGATGGTCTTCGTAGGTAGCTAAAGGCTGTCTCCAAGGCGGCGTCCTTTCGCCTCGCTTATGGTCTCTGCTGGTGGATGACTTACTGAGTAGACTTAATAGCTTAGGATTCAAAGCTATAGGCTATTCAGGCTATGAACATGAAGACAATGTGTGTCAACTCATGCAAGATGCACTCCTTCTAGTCACGGACTGGTGTGCTGGGGAAGACCTATCGACTAATCACCGCAAGACAGTCGTTGTACCATTCACAAGAGGAAGAACACTAAACCTTGGTTCAGTGTCTCTAAATAGTACAACCCTTGGTTTTTCCGGATAACTAGGAGTTGTCCTAGACAAAAAACTTATTTGGAACTCCCATGCTAAGCACAAAATTGCTAAGGCGACCACTGCCGGGCTTATCGCCGTATATATGGCAAAACCTGGGGGTCTGTCCCCAAGGACGACATTCTGGTTATATACCACGGTGTTTAGACCCATCCTTACATACGCGTCCGTTGCCTGGTGGATAAACACTAAGGAGGTCACAAACATCAAGAAACTCACTTAACTTCAAAGATTAGCCTGCCTCGGAATCACAGGTACTACGCTCACCTGTCCCACAGCAGCCATAGAAGCTATAATCGGACTTACTCCGCTACATGTTTTCATCAAAAAAGTGGCAGTTCGCAGTGCAGTTAGTTTTCGAAAGTTGTCTGTTAATGATATATGGGATCATTCAGAACTCATGGATTTATTAACCGACTTCTCCGAGCTAGACATGGTAGCACGGTTTCCGACTTCACACCTTAATTACTCCACTTTGACAGAAGGTTTGAGATCGAGATTCCAAGCCGTGATACGAGTACATGGAATAATGGCGGATTGCTGCTTGATCCAAAAGGAATCGTGTGGTATACCGACAGATCAAAAATGAATTCAGGAGTTGGCGTCGGAGTGTATGGACGTAACTACAAAGTTTGTGGTGTGGTGTGGTGTGCCCAAAGACTTTATACTTTCACCACCACTATTTTGAATAGTAATGTTATTCTTACAGTTTTGATGGTTAATAACGGCGTTGGTGTTACCCGATACTGTACGAACTATAAGCATTTGCATCGCAACCGATCAGTTAGTCTCCCTTTGATCGTTGTAGGCACTCAGCAGAATCCCTACTTTCGTTGACGCACCATTGGCGAAGTTACGTACCTACCTATACAATGGAACCTGTCAAGAAATACCGCATGTATCTAGCCGGTCTCAATGGTATGTATAGTTTCAGTAAGGAGAGTATTTCTCGAAACATTAAAAATACGAGTAAGTGTATCCCTTCCAGCTAATATGGCAAATTTCGCGCTTGGAACATCCGTGGGTTGGTCGTCACCGGTCATGCCTAAGCTAAGAGACCATACCTCAGACAGTCCATTGGATACAACCATATCTAGCGCAGAAGAAGGTTGGATATCATCCATAATTACAATTGGAGCTTTTGGTGGTTTGTAAAAGAGTTTCGACTTCAACCAATAAGATACGAAGGTAATCACTTTTTCCAACTCCAATAGCCTGCTTCGTAGTTGGTTTATTGAATAGTTGGGCTGGACGGAAATGGACCCTCTTATCAACTTCATTATTTTTCGTCGCATCATACATTCTTTTGATGTTGGCAGACAAAGTCTGGATTATATATGTGGCACGCGTGTTTCAGGTAAAGTATTTTCACTATCCCGTCAAAAGCCTTTCGTCTTTCACTTCACGCTTCGTTGATTCCAGGGCCTTGGAGGAGGAATTGCAGTTAGCACGGTGCCAATGTATCTTGGTGAAGTAACCACTGATGACTGCCGCGGAACTCTAGGATCAACTATGACACTCTTTATGATAGGTATATGCAATCATCCTTACAAGGTTTAATACTTAACTAATTTTTTTTATCAATAGGTGGTATAATCTACGCCTACGTCATAGGCCCTTACGTCAGCTACATGGCACTACAGTGGTGTTGCTTGGCGATTCCAGTTATCTTCTTTGTAACGTTCATCTTCATGCCCGAGACGCCATATTTTTTCGCAATGAAAGGACGCCAGCTTGATGGGATAAAATCTTTGCAATTCCTACGTGGGCAAAGTGCAGAAGTCGTCGAACAAGAAATGACCCAGATACAGACATCCGTGGATCATGACATGTCGAATAGGGGAACACTTCTCGACATATTCCGCAGTCGTGGCTACAAGAGAGCGCTTTTAATCAGTTGCGGTCTTCTAGCATTCCAGCAGCTATCCGGTACCACGGCAGTTACATTCAACAGCCAGTCGATCTTCAGCAGCGCCAAATCAACTCTGGATCCAGCAGTTGCCACTATTATCCTAGGATTGGTTCAATTTCTATCGAATCTTCTTACTCCGTTTGCTGTGGAACGAACCGGTCGTAGAATAATTCTTTTGATCTCAGCTGCTGGTATGTGCTTGGCGTTGTTCGTTCTAGGTGCGTTTTTTTACATTAAAGCCTTCGGAGATGCATCGGATATTTTATGGATTCCCGTACCTGCCCTGATTGTATTCAATATTATGTATGCGTTTGGATTTGGACCGATTCCATGGGCACTCCTGAGTGAAATGTTTCCAGCGAACATCAAGTCAATTGCCACATCGATTGCATGTTCGTTTTGTTGGTTCATGGGCTTTGTAGTGACACGTTGGTTTCCAGAATTGAATGATTTGGGTCCATACTATGCTTTTTGGATTTTTGGATCATTGGTTATTGTGGCGTTCTTCTTTGTGATTTTCGTAGTGATAGAGACGAAAGGATTGAGTTTGCAAAGGATTCAGGAGCAATTGCATAGCTAAGGCTATGAGGTGCACTGTGTACGATACTTGTTGTCTTAGAACTAAGTTCAAATGTCTATTTGCGGAAAATATACATTTCCTAGTTGATTAGAAAGTATTTTATTATATTCATTCGTCATCGCATCAATAATAATATTCGGAAATTTTAGAAAACATCTGAGTGATACCTACTGCATTCTGAACTGACCCAGAAACGGTAAGGTCAAACTATACTGCAGTGGAAGAAAATTTGACTCACAGCTAAGAAATAAGAGGGATTGGAGCAGTGAGTCAGATAAGCAGCAGTTCAAACAACATGCAATTAAGTGGTACATGTATGAATCGAAAACATCTATATGCACTGGGGCAGGTGTGTACGGGCCTAGGACCAGATATCCAGAGTGTCTGGGAATTTTCCCCAGTATATTTCAAGCAAAGGTTGACGCCATCGAAATATGCGACCAATTCAACCTCGACAGGAAATACCGCGGTAGAACATCGCAATATTCGCAGATAGCTAAGCTGCAATCAAGGACACGAGATCTGATCTAGACAGCTATGGGAGTGCCTCATCAAAATCAACAGACTGGGCCAAGCTAATAATGTAGGAGTGCAGGGAAATAAGGCAGCTGATGCAATAGCAAGAAACATTGTTCTGGAACCTTTTTGTGGGATAGGATCACAGAAAATACGGAAAGGGCTGAGAAAAGAAGAAGAGAACAAATGAGTCGGCATTGGGATGATATCTCCCAATTGAGGCAGGGGAAAGAAATTCGGTGATACTACAACCATAAAAGAAGCCGAACCAGCCTAAGAGTTAGACAGAGTCGACTTCGCATCTTTACAGGCATGCTAGCGGGTAATTGCAGGGTCAAGAAGCTCCTTAGGAAACTGTGAATAAAAGGTAGGAACTTCGCAGAAACACCAGCACACCTTCTTATGGAATGCGGAGCACAAATTCCCAAAAAAGACATCGCATAGGAGATTATCTTCTAACAGAGATGAATTTACCCTCGCTGGATTCACTTCAGATACTCCGGTTCATCTGAAGCAAGTGCTCCAAGACGAGCGCGTCATCGACTAGAGCCTTTATTTGAGTGGCGCAATAGATCTACTATATGTCGCAGTGCACTTACATCTCACTAACCATACTTACTTACTTAATTATCCCTTTCGTCCCCAGACGAACTATTCGTTGGGGGGTAACACTGTATGATGGTGACGCGTCGTACTCTAGTCCGGAACCTGGCTGTCATAATCCTATCACCATGAGGCTGCCAAGAAATTAGGTCCTTACGTGTTGTTGTTGTTACCAGAAGTCCGACTCCATATTCCCGCGGACTTCCGCATGGTCTTCCAAAATAGAGAAGTACCGTGTTACGCGTCACTAAACATACATCTATATTATCTACATCCGCTGTACCTAATATGATTACTGCCTCCAAAGATGTATGACGCCAAAACTATTCTGAATATTCTCAAGTGCTTAACGAATTTCAGACGACCACCAAATTGAATTTATTGTATTGCATTGTAAGGTTGTTTGACGCCGGTCATCCGGAGACGAAAAGCACGAAGACCCGATTGATCATTGTACTTCAGCATACATACAAATAGTATTGTATATTTGGCGAAATAGCCCATACAGGGCCTAGGCCTAACCTCGCGCAACCACTCGTTTTGTGTGCGTTATACTTTTCGCTCGAATGGAAGGGATCTACAGTTTTATGCCGTATCCAAAGGGTCATTTTTATTTTATTTTTTGTGAAGCTCATGACAACAATACTTTCGGATGATTGTCAGACGTTCGGCAGAGATGGGACCGTAAAAAAACGTTACGGTTCGAACACTGAACATCACGCGCAGTGGTCCGACAAACAAACTAACTCCACTTGATGGAGTCAACGCTGGCTGCTTTTTTTTTAGATAATAAGACAATTAAACAGTAAAGCTGTGTCTCGAACAACTAGGGAGTCTCTATACAAGACGGCGTAGAAACGTGTAACTACTTTATTGAAGACGGTTGAAGATATTCTTGGTCGCTTTGAGGGAAAAAAACCTTTGGAAGATATTCGATCCAGTTTCCGTCGACGGGTTTTGGAGAAGAAGATTCAATGGACGTCTTCTGCATAATCATTGAAGTTTCTGCCAGAATGAGCTTTATTTGATGTCCGCCGAATACAAACTTCTTTTGAGAGACGTTGCAGGCCAACCCAGATATATTGAAAAAAGAAGAGGACTCATGAGACAGCCTTGCTTCACTCCTATTTAAGACCCAATCTAGTTGGACAGCTTATTATTTTCATCATTTTATGATACTCTGCGCCGGGCGATGCTTGTCAACGTAAAAATGTTGCTTACCATGGAGAACGCTTTTCTGAACCTTGCTAAAAAGGATTACTTGATAACAATATAAGCAGAAGACCAGCGATGAGTTTTGTTTTGTTAAGAGATGACAGCTGACATTGAAGACGCGTAGATTTCAAGCCAGAAAAAATTGTATTAGATTTTATTTTTTTCTTGAAAGTAAGTTAAGTTAAAAACAACTGTATTCAAATAAAAGAAGTTCAAAAACCCTCTCGGGAACCAGAGAAATTCTGTTTTTTTTGTCCTCGATCGTCCGTCACAACCTTGGGAAGCATTCGGCGTGATCGACAATTTTTGTTATATTGGTGTCAGATGTGGGGTTATGCGGATAGAATTAAGCATAATTCCCATCGAGTAAATTAGAATGAACGCCGACGAATTAAGAAGAATACTTGAGGAGGCCATTCAGAAGCAAGCCCAGCTCATGGAATGGTGATGATGGAGATGATGGAGTGGCAGAATGCTTTTGAAAGAAGGCTAGATGTACTGAAGAAGAAATTAACTCAAGTTGAATTTACCACATCAGTATCTGCGCAGTAGTCGCTCCGAGTGATGCCAGTGAAAATCAATCAATGTCAGTCACAAGTTGGTTGTTACACGGGTGATCAGGAAGAGTCCCAGAGAGCTTCCGCACTGGCGGTACCGAATCTAGACAATCAGACAAAAGAGGAAAGCAGCTATCAGCAGCAGTATCGAGAGGAACCATAAACCATTAGGGATCGCTAAGCACTATTCGTAAGGCAGTCTGACAAGCTAGGTCACCGCCATCGAAGCCCGGTAGATAGTTGCCCTAATCCAGTAACCCACCCGTCACTGCAAGCGACATGATTAGTTACGCAGCCACTAGAGGTAAGCGAGCGACAACGAATGGGCTCATGTTCCAATTTTAGCGAGCGCTGCTACAATACGTAGTCATCGGCAACCGCAACTGCCATCAAAAACACATATTACGCCTTAAAGGTCCACATCTTGAGAAATACTTCCAGCTCATGCAGAGGCAACTGTATCCAGGTCAGCGTTTATTGAGCAGTGAAATAGTTGTCCCAGTCGCGTTCTGTGTACGGAACGAACTTTCAGCGGTCTTAGCCATAGCTCGAAACTCTATCGATCCGATCCAATTTCAACAGATGGTCATGGGAGCAAGCATCTTTGCGGATGCTGTCAGCTTAAAACAGGAGCTAATCATCAGGGGAATATGCGCAGCTATGCGATTCTCTTTCTTCTTCATCTGTAGAAGCCGATGTTCTTCCCGTCTCTTTTGCTCGTAGAGCTCACGAGCAGCTCTCGTCTTCCGTTGCAGCGTCGCTTTATATGCCTCTGTTTTGCTGCATGCACTTGCCGTTCGGCGTTCTTCGTCAAACCAGGGGTTTCACGGTGGCGGGCGAGCGAGACCCAGCATATCAGTCCCGGCGTTTCTGATGGCATGTTGGCAGCGTTGCCACTGGTCTTCGGCACTTGATGCTGGCGTCATAGGGGCGATTGAGAGATTTCATGATACGCGTTCAGCGAAGAGACTCTTCGGCGATTGTAGCTTTTCGACGTTAAATTTTCTCACAGTGATTCTTCTTTGTTGCTCAGATTGGGATATCCGCATTCGTACCTTGGCTACAATAAGGTAATGATTCGAGTCTATGTTGGCCGCACGGAAGGTCCGGGCATCCAGAATACTGGAGGCATGCCTTGCGTCGATCGCAATATGATCAATTTGGTTGATCGTTACATGATCATTGGACCGCCATGCCTGCTTATAAATATCGAGATGAGAAAACTATGTGCTTGCTATGGTGACATTTCGTTCCACAGCGAAATCAATCAGCCTTAGTCCGTTATCAGACGCGGTGTCGTGTAGGCTATGCTTACCGACTGCCCTACCAAAGACGTCCTCCTTTCCTATTTTGGCCTTAAAATCGCCCAATACGATTTTAACGTCGTATTTAGGACATTGCTCATATGTTTTGTCGAGGAGCTCGTAGAAACACTCTTTGGTGGTAGGGTCCTTTTCTTCCGTGGGGGCATGAACACATATTAGGCTTATGTTAACGAATTTAGCCTTGATCCAGATAGTCATAATACGCTCACTTACGTGTCGGAAGCTTAAGACTTCTTGCTAACTCTGCCGCGTATGACAAAACCGCATCCGAATAAGCGTTGCGTGTTGCCTCTGGAGCAATCACCGTAGTAGATGTTACCGTTCTTCAACCTCTTTTTGCCCGGCCCATCCCATCGCACTTCCTGGATGGCGGTAATATCTGCTTTATATCAGTCTAGGGCCTCTGCTAGTTGTTCGGCTGCACCTGGTCTGTAAAGGGACAGAACATTCCACGTACAGATTCGAAGGTCGTTATCCTTATTTCGTTTGCTGGGGTCGTCATTAGTTGAGTCATCCTTATCCGAGGCTTTTGGTTGTTTTAGAACCATATGCGGAACCAATGCAACATCCTCCCTTAGATATTAAAATATAATTTAACTTAATATTAACGAAATAATTAGTAATACAAGGTAATAATTACAAAATGATTTTTTTTTCTTTTAAACACGATGTATCCGTCTTCCGAATCTTGTGACTAATGCGTCCGCTGAATATCTTCTATTGATGTTCTCATCTCTTGTTGTTGTAACTGTCGCTGGATCGCCTTCTGCATCGAATATCGGTTCTCCCATGGGCATCGGTGAACCACTTTCGGGTACTTGCTCTATAGTTCCATGAACAGAGGGTCGAGCCTGTAACGAATCTAAGTATGATGCATTAATCAAATGAAATCTGTTTCTTCGAACAACCCTTTTGTCCGTTTCAATCAAATACGACCTATGCTGAACTTTTTTCAAAACCTTGCCATGTCTTCTTAGGTTCGTCAGCCACACGAAATCCCCTGGCTTCAGCTCCCTTAATTTTTTCACCCTGTGCCTCCTGTCGTAATCTCTCTTGTATCTGCTTCTATACATGTCGTCCTTCTTCCCCAGGTTTCTAAGATCCGGTTTTTCTTTCACATTTAAATCTGGCAGAGTATCTCTTAGTCTTCTTCCAAAACTAAGTTCCGCTGGGCTAAATCCATTTGAAATGGGGGTATTTCGATACGCTAGTAATGCCAATTCAATGTTTCGTTTATTTTTTTTATAATGTTTTTTGCTATCTTTACGGCAGCTTCAGCCGCTCCGTTGGCTTAATGGAACTGTGGGCTGCTTGTGACTACAGCGATAGACCAACTTTTGGCAAATTGCTGAAATTCGGATGATTCCAGATTTTGGAACTGCGTTCCACTATCAGTGTATATTGTCTCTGGTATACCATGGCGACTAAATGTTTCTTTGCATTTTTCGATGATGTTATTCATACGCATGCCCGTTAACTCCCCAATTTTAAAGTACCGGGAGAAGCAATCTGTAATTACTATGTACCATTTATTCTCCAGTTGGAACAGTTTCATCGCAGCCTTTTGCCATGGGTATTCTGGAAACTCAGACGCAATTAGCGGTTCATGCCTATTTGTTGTTTATTGTATACATGCAGGACAGTTCTTGACTTTATTTTCAATATCCTTTGGCAGCACTGGCCACCACATAGTCCTTTGTGCCCGCATCCTGGTCTTCGTTATGCCCAGATGTCCCTCGTGCAGTTTTGCCAGCATTGCCTTTCTCAAATTTTGGGGGATCACCATACTATTCTTGCTTAGGAGCAGATCATCGATAACCGTACGCTCATCTCTCACGAAGTAGAAGTTCCTCATTTCTGAGCCTATTGTTCTTATGGACGGCCATTATGTTCTGATGTACACTTTCACTTCTTGGATTTTTGGGTGAGATAATTGCGATTTGATGACTTTAACAATGTTTTCATCTGTCGTGCTTACCTTTTATAGAGATATCTGGTGTATATAAGCACTTATTTCTTCATCCAATTCATTTTCCTCAGATCGTGAGATTTTTTTTAAGGGCGTCCTCGACAAGTGATCAGCTACGACTAAATTCTTTCCCGGTATGTAAGTAATAAAATATTCGTACCGCATCATTCTCATACGGATGCGTTGCAATCTTGGTGACAAATCGTCCAGATCCATGCTTAGCAAAATTTGCAAAAGGGGTTTGTGATCTGTCTGTAACCGCCACCCAATCAAATACACCCTAAGTTTCTCACAGGCCCAAGCTATAGCCAGGGCTTCCCTTTCGATGTTTGCATAGTTTCTTTCCGCTTGTGTAAGGCGTCTTGAAATGTATGCAATGGGGCACTTATCTTTATCATGCATTTGCAAATGCACTGCCCCCAGTCCAAGTTTGGAAGCATCACATGAAACAATTGTCAATTTCGATGGATCGTAGAGTTTTAAGTTAGGGGCTGAAGATAATTTTGCTTTTATAAGATAAATGGGTTTTTCTTTCTAAGCAGGTTTGTGATTGGCTCAAAAATAGAGGATTTATTTGGCACGTATTTTCCTATAAAGTTAGCAATTGGTGCTTCCATTTCTCTGATAGCTCTCGCTTTTTCTTTGTCCACTCTTATTTCACCTTTCGAGATAATATGCCCTAGGTAGCTTATTACCGAACTACTTACCGAACTACTTACCGAACTCCGACTTTTCTTTGTTAAGTGTCATAGCATTTTCGCTAATCTTCCTCAATACTGCCTCTACGCACTCGTTATGCTCCGCTATAGTTTCTCCCCATACGAGAATATCGTCGATATGAACTACGCAGTTTTTCATTCCTGCCAGAATCTTTGACATTTTCTCTTGAAAAGCCTCTGAAGCTGATGTAATCCCAAATGGTAACCTAAGGGATTTGAATCTACCGAAGGGGGTTAACAAAAATTGTAAGTTCCTGCGATTCTTGTGATACGGGAACTTGCCAAAAGCCACTGTTTGCATCGAGCTTCGAAAAGAATTTCGCTCCAGTCAGCTGCGCAAGAGAGTCATCGACCCCATATATTGGATGAACCGGTCGTCTGACACATTTGTTTACCTCAGTGATGCTGACACAAATCCTGATACCTTCCTTCTTTGGAACAACAACCATAGGTGCACACCAATCTGACGCATTTTCGACGGGCGCAATTACACTGTTTCGAACCATTTTCCCTAATTCCTTCTTAACTATCGGTAACAAATGGATAGATACCAATCTTTGAGTAGAGATGGCATAGGGTTTTGCATCTGCCTTTAATTCAATTTTGTACTCCTCCTTAAACGTCCCCAAGCCCTCGAATACATCCTTAAAATTCTCAAAACAAATTTCTAGATGAAATTTCAAACAGCCTGTTAATTAATCCTAGTTTTTGAATTCCCGGTTTTCCCAATAACGGGGTTATTTTCTCCTTGATAACATAAATCACCTCTCCAATCTCTTTTTCTTCGTATTTTAAGTTTGCCTTGATTTTTCCTAACCGCTCCAACAAAGTATCCGTCCTCCCCATCTCGAACCTCATTAACTCCTTTTGATCTATAACTCTAGCGTAGTGTCCAACTCGTTTACGTTTGTTACAGCTGGCGTATTTAGCTGGACAATCATCTCACTCATGCCGCTCGTATCCATATCGCATGCATTTGTCTTTGTCTTTGCCCTTAATTTTTCCATATATGATGGACCTATATTCCAACATACTGCACTCGCAGAAGTCGGAATTGGACACGCAAATGCTTGGTAACAGATGATCTTCACATCGGATCTTAGATACTTGGAGTAAAAGAGACTTTTGAGCGACATGAATGCCACCTTTGCGTTCTTTAACTGCGTATTTATGTGATTATTGTAGTATAAAAACTTATCCAAATTAACACCTAGATACTTCACAACAGTTTTTGACTTGACGCGAAGTCCACCAGAACCTATTATTTGGAAGTTTCTCCAATTGTGTCGCAAATCTGAATTACCGCGTCTCAGTGGGGTGCGGAATAGTATGGTTTCACATTCGGATGTATTTATTTTCAACTTCCACTCTCGGCAAAATGCCCCAAGTCTGTTAAATTTGACTGCAGTTCATTTTGCATTCCTTCAATTCTCGTGCCGTGAGAATACAGAATGACATCGTCGGCGAATGCCAGTGAATTATCCACATCCCTCAACATTTCGGAAACATAAATAGTCTGCTGCGGCAGACTATTGGTGATATTAAATACTCTAGTTGTCGTGTATTGCCTATCTGTTACAACTAATTTCTTTTCTCGTATTATAGAGATGATTACCTTTATGAGGTGAGGGGAAAACTCATTTCTGATAAGTTTGTAAACTTGTCCGTTAATCCAAACCATGTCAAAGGCTTTTTCGATATCCACTAGGCAGGCCGCTGTGCATCTCTTGGCGTTAAGATTCCAGTTAATATCTGAAATCAGTTTTGTGAGTGGTTTCTTTTGAACCCAAATTGGTTCCGCGGAATTATCTCCTTTCTTCGCACGCGATCAAAATTGAATTGCTGATAGCTATCTCAAAGACTTTCCCTATGTTAGGCAGAAGACTGATTGGCCTATACCTAGAAAGATCAGAAGGATCTTTCTTTTCCTTAAGTATTGGAAATACCTTCAATGTTTTTCAACAATTCGGGAAGTATCAGTTATTTAGCAAGTTATTGAAGATTGCGCAGTATTGCCGTATGATTTCGATCGGTATATGTTTCAGTACGATGTTTGGAATTCGATCTAATTTGGAAGTCTTTTTATTATTCAGCTTCCTGAATATGTCTATCAGTTGGTCGAGTGTTGTGTAATAGTTGTTCGTATGTTCTGTTGTTAGTTCATTTGCTTTTAATTCCCGAGAAAAATGAAGTGGAGTAGTTAAGTCACCATATTGGCTAACAAAACTTAACAGTTCCTCGTCTACGTCATCAGCGAGACCCCATAGAGAGAGAGACCCCATACGATTAAGTTTATCGGTTCTATCATCGATAAGTAGTAGTAGTGTGTAACTTATTAATTTAATATATTTAAACAGTATGGTCCAGTTTACTCCATTTAAGATGAGAACGACTTCATCGGAAGAGAGAAGGTTTTTTCCATAAAAGAATCTTCTGATTGCGCTCAGAATAGGGCAGGTTCCAATGCAATGAAGGCCGTCTTCTCTTGTTCTATGGTTGCACAGTGTACATTCATCACTTCCAGCTCTTATATGGGGCAAGTTGTTTAATCGCAATAGTACGCCCCTGGCTTTGAATACTGTTGAGATCAGATCTAAACTCTTACAATTATGAAAATAGTTCAGCTCCCCATGGTCATGCTATAAAACTTTATAAATATTCCTTACTTGGCTTTGTTCACGTTGCCTTTGAAAGGACTGCCGTGTGGATCCTTCGATCTTAATTAAAAGTTCCTCCAGTGCCTTTCCTAAGTTTATTTCGTCTACGTGTGCTTCATGTAGGGGTACATTATGGTCACAGCCCAGCCTTGTCCATTCGGCAAAGAAATGCAGGTTCCTATTTTTCAGGTGCATAGCAATTTTATGGGGAAGACGATGACTTGGTTGTGATAGAATTTTGAAGATATATAGGAAGTGAAATCTAAGCGTAAACACATGCAGCGGTGGCAGCCCCGTTTCCAAGTACAACATGTAGTTTGGCGTACTTTCTGGCAGTTTGAATATTTTCTTTAGGAAATATCTCAAAAAAAGTTTTTCAACCTTCTCAAACTGCCAGATCCCCCACACTTGTCCCGCATAGCACATAATTGACCTTATGACTACTTCAAAGACTTTATATTTTACACTCGGCGCGATTTTCATTTTTCCCAAAATCCCTCTCCAGTTACAACTGATTGCCATTTTTGACTCTCTTAACTTCTCTTGAAGGTGTTTTCTAAAAGATAACTGTGGCGTAATCGGTACTCCGAGGTATTTATATTCTTTAACTTTTTCCAGTTCCTCATTTTGCCAGGTCCATTTTTCAGTGGTTGCGTAGCGCCCCCATCCATTCTGAAAAATCATAACTTTTGATTTGTTGGTGTTCAGTTGCAAGTTCCATATTTGGCAGTATTGATACAGCTTATTTATCATGATTTGTAGCATGTTCGGGGTTTCCGCGAGTATTACGATATCATCAGCGTAGAACAAGAGGTTAACACGTAATCCATCGAGAGATATCCCTCCTGGGAGGTATGCAACTAGATCGTCCAGGAAGATCGAAAACAAAATAGGGCTCAGTAGACATCCTTGTTTCACACCAGATTTCGACCGAAACCAGTTAGATAAGATGTTTATATCCCAAACCGCTGTGATGTTCTCTTCGTACATTTTTTGTAGCACTTTTAGTAACTTTGTCTAGAGTCCTAGGTTGCTCAGTTTGTAGAAAAGGGCTCTTCTGTCGATACAAGCAAAGGCCGCCTTGAAATCCACGAAGAAAACGTACAGTTTTTTACCTTTATTCAAAAAAGTCTGGGCGATGCTTGTTGGAGAGAAGAAAAACAGCTTAGAATTCGCTAAGTAGGTCATTTTCGCGTATCCAGTTTGTTAATCGGTCCAAGATAATTCCTGCAAAATTTTGGAAGTCGCTTTTAGGAAAGATATTCCTCTATAATTGCTTGGCTCATTTGGGTCTCCTTTCTTGAAAATCGGAAATATTATGTTTTTCTTGAAGGATGATGGCATCTCGCCAGTACTGAAAATAAAATCATAAGTTTCCGTGAGCTTCTGCAGGAAGGCATCAGTCGCATTTTTAAAAAAAATCGTAAGGAATACGATCTTCCCCTGTAGCCTTATTTGAGCAGCATCTATTTATAACTCTGATGACATCCTGGAAAGTTATAGGTCGACCTAAAGAGTTTACTTCGACGTGAGGTAGCGCACATTGTATTTGGATTTGAGCTTGCGGTGGGGTTCAGCAGATTTTCGAAGTATTCGGCTAAAATGGGAGCTTCAAAAAAGTGGTTATCGATGATAGAACAGGGTTGGCTACTAATCCCTGCTTGGAAAAGTTGCAGTTCGGAATGCAGTGATACTTTTAGATTCGGAATCTCAGCAATGTTACGAGGCTTTAGGATCTGATTGATTTGAGGAAACATGTTCCTTGAATCGTACTTCATAATGCACCCTGTATACTTACTTACTTATATCCTTTAACCCCTCGGGGGGCATAGGGCGTCAACCACGCCTGCGCGCCATCGTGTTCGGAGTTCTGCAACGCGTTTGAGCTGCCTCCAACTCATTCCTAAAGAGCTCGATTCCTCCTCAACTGTTCTGCGCCACGTTTGCCTAGGGCGTCCCGCTATTCTGCCTGCCTGGGTGAGCGGATTCCACTGCATGGCGTATTTCGCAATGGAGTTGTCTTCGCGCCATAGGGTGTGTCCAATCCATTGCCACTTTCTTCTTCGTATAGTAATGCTTATAGGTTCTTGGCCCGTTCTCAGATAGTTGTTCGTTGGAGATGCGGTTCGGCCAAAAAATCCTCAAGATGATTCTTAAGCATTTGTTTACGAAGACTTGCAGCTTGCGTGTGTTAATGGTGTCTACCTTCCAAGTACTGCACCCATAAAGCAGCACTGATTCTACGTTGGAGCGGAACAGTCGTAGCTTGGTTCTTAAGCTAATAACATTACTTACTTACTTAGGTGGCGCTACAGTTCGGGGTGAACCTGGGCTTTAACCAACAAGCTTCTCTATTTAGCTCGGTCTTTAGCTAATTGCCTCCAGTTGCGCACTCCAAGTTGGTCGAGGTCCCCTTGAACTTGTGCGCGCCACCTACGGCGATGATTCCCTCTACTGCGTCGTCCCTCCGTGTTAGATTCGAAGACTCTGCGGGCCGGAGCGTTGGTGTCCATTCGCTCTACATGTCCTAGCAATCTCAGACGTCCAATACGCAGTTTTTTGACTAGGTCGATGTCGCTGTACAGCTCGTATAGTTCGTGATTGAATCTTCTCCTCCAAAACCCGTCAACACAAACGGGACCGAAAATCTTACGAAGAATTTTTCTCTCGAAGCGACCAAGGATATCTTCATCCTCTCTTAATAAAGTCCACGTTTCAGCGCCTTAAAGCAGGACTGGGATGATCAAGGTCTTATATAGAGTCTCCTTAGTTGTTCGAGATAGGGCTTTACTGTTGAATTGCCTTATAAGCCCAAAAAAACAGCGATTGGCAAGAGTTATTCTTCGATTGATTTCTACGCTGATTTTGTTAGAAGAATTTATAGCAGAGCCAAGGTAGACAAAGTCCCTTACTACCTCGAAGTTATAGCTGTCCACGGTGACGTTTTGTCCAATTCGTCGGTGTTGGTTTTCCCTTCTAGTTGACAGCATATACTTGGTTTTGCCTTCGTTTATCGCCAAACCCATTTTGGCCGCTTCCGCCTCAATACTTGCAAAGGCACCGGTGACAGCCCGCTGAGATCTTCCGATAATGTCTATATCGTCGGCGTATGCAAGCAGTTGTATAGACTTGTAATAGATTGTGCTTCCGGTGTTGGCTTGTGAGTTCCGCACAATCCGTTCAAGTACAATATTGAAGAAGTCACATGACAGCGCGTCACCTTGTCTAAAGCCTTTTTTGACATCAAAGGTCTCGGTGAGGTCATTACCGACCTTGATGGAGCAGCGAGCGTTATCCATCGTCAGCCTGCACAGACGGACAAGTTTGGCAGGGATGTCAAAACTAGACATGGCTCTATAAACTCTTCTCTATAGATGATGTCATAGGCGGCCTTGCAATCGATAAAGAGGTGGTGAGTATCGATTTGGAATTCTTGGGTTTTCTCCAGGATCTGCCGAAGTGTGAAGATTTGATCGATGGTGGACTTTCCTGGCCTGAAACCGCACTGATAGGGTCCAATCAGGCTGTTGATAAAAGGTTTCAGGCGTTCACACAATATCGCAGAAAAGATCTTGTATGCGATGTTGAGGAGACTGATGCCTCTATAATTGGCGCAGTTGAGGGGGTCTCCTTTCTTGTGGATCAGGCAAACGATGCTGAGATTCCATTCATCAGGCATACACTCGTCTGACCAAATATTAGAAATGAGTTGTTGTATGCACTCTACCAATTCATCCCCAGCTGCCTTGAAAAGTTCGACCTGTAAGCCGTCAGGTCCAGCAGCCTTGTTGGATTTCAACTTGGATATTGCTATCCTCACTTCGTTTTGATCAGGTGGACGGAAATTTTGACTATCATCGTCTATGTTGAATGGTTCATTCTGCCTGACAGCGGGATGTTGGTCTTCGTCGCCGTTATACAGTCTGCAGAAGTAGTTTTTCCATATTCTCAGCACCGACTGTGATTCTACTACGAGGTTTCCATTTTCATCTCTACAGGTTTCTGTACGGGTATTACTTCTCTGACACGTTCTTTTTACCTTTTGGTAAAACTTCCGTACATTGTTCCTGGAGTATAGACTCTCGATATTCTCAAACGCGCGCTTCTCATGCTCTTTCTTCTTCTTTTGGAGAAGCCGATGTTCTTCCCGTCTCTTTTGCTCGTAGAGCTCACGAGCAGCTCTCGTCTTCCTTTGCTCCACAGCGAAATCAATTAGCTTTAGTCCGTTATCAAACGTGGTGTCGTGTAGGCTATGCTTACCGACTGCTCTACCAAAGACGTCCTCCTTTCCTATTTTGGCGTTAAAATCGCCCAATACGATTTTAACGTCGTATTTAGGACATTGCTCATATGTTTTGTAGAGGAGCCCGTAGAAACACTCTTTGGTGGCAGGGTCATTTTCTTCTGTGGGGGCATGAACACATATTAGGCTTATGTTAGCGAATTTAGCCTTGATCCGGATCGTCATAATACACCCGCTCACGTGTCGGAAGCTTAAGACTTCTTGCCTAAGTCTGCCGCGTATGACAAATCCGCATCCAAATAAGCGTTGCCTGTTGCCTCTGTAGCAATCACCGTAGTAGATGTCACAGTTTTTCATCCTCTTTTTGCCCGGCCCATCCCATTGCACTTCCTGGATGGCGGTAATATCTGCTTTATATCAGTCTACGGCCTCTGCTAGTTGTTCGGCTGCACCTGGTCTGTAAAGGGACAGAACATTCCACGTACAGATTCGAAGGTCGTTATCCTTATTTCGTTTGCTGGGGTCGTCATTAGTTGAGTCATCCTTATCCGAGGCTTTTGGTTGTTTCGGAACCATGCGGTTTTTACGTGGTAGGGAAGTTACCCCGACGGCACAACCCCCAACCTGGAGGGCCAGTTCCTTAATTATTCCCCTAGGACGAGGGGCCGGGTACACCGGTGCCAGTAGTCCATTACGGGAGTATGAGCGCTGCCGTTGGCCCATTAAGGGCTCCTCCGCCAACATCTCTATTCCAATGTCCTGACCAACATTGGAAATTCCTTACCGACCTGTGATCCGAATACGTCGAAGCAGCTCGCGCAAGGTGTTCACTAAGTTCAACCTAACTGGAACTATAGACGCCACCGTTGACTCCGTCTAGGGAATTCGTCCGCTGCCGCCTGGAACAGGAAGAAGCGCTCTAGTGAGAAAAGCACTCTTCCCCCCCTCTCTCATCTGCTGCCACCAAGAATCCGCCAAACGGGGTTGGTTACCCATTTCTTGGATTAAGGTACTAGGTACCCGGCTGTCACCGCGTGGAGGTTGAGAGTAGGAGTTGGTAGGCCTCAGCTGAGTGAAAACGCTTGTGTTTTCATATGATCGCATGCACTACCGTTTGACCAGCTAGCTAATAACATTGCTTCTCCAGATTTTGGACAGCATTCCGAACGCAGCTTTAGCCTTTCCGATTCTGCTGCACACATCCAGTTCGGTGCCACCGCGACTAGCCGAGACGACACTTCCTAACTATAGAAAGTTATCAACTTTCTCGACTTCCTTTCCGGCAATGTTAAGTTGAGCGCGGGTATTGGAAGTACTCAGGGCTTTTGTTTTGGCTGTGCTTATTTTTAGCCCCACTTTGTTTGCCTCAGCTTCTAAATTTTGGGCCATCAAATGAAGATCCATTATCCGATGTGAAAGTAGACAAACATCGTCAGCGTAATCTAGGTGTTTAAGGTAAGATGTCATAGTCCAACGAATTGCAGAATTAGCTTCCGTCAATGCTGCACGGAGTACATCGCTGATAACCACCAAGAACAATAGTGGTGACAGTATTCAAAATCCTCCGACACCTTACCATTGTGCACGACGTGACACTTACCGCCCTCATATGTAGCCTTGATAATAGCTATAAGCTTTTCTGGAATGCCTCTCCTGCGCAAGGCCAACCAGATAGCATCTCGATTCAAGCTGTCGAAAGTCTTCTCGAAGTCGATAAACAGTAAATGTAGCGGAGACCTATACTCAACGCATTGTTCGATTATGATCCGTAAGCTGTTTATGTGGTCGATGCAGGAGGATCCAGCGCGACCTGTATAAGCTGAGCGATAAATGCTATATTTCCTAATGAGTTAAATATGTAAGATGTTATTACTCAAAAGAGTGATCTGCAGTTAAACTAAGAAATCCAGGTTAAGAGAGTCACTGCAAGTGCACACTAATAGCGCATGTATATCGAATAGATTATTGCAAGATTCCATTACAATATAATACAAACAGAAGTGTACTACGTATACACTTGACACAACTACCGGTCGCACTCAACTTAAAAAAATTAATTTAATTTCGGTCCGGAGGATTTACTTTGAATCAAATCATTGCAACTGCTATTGAAACAATATACACAAAACAATTTTATCTATTTAATGCACTTCTACCACTGATAAGGCCTCTTCATAGATTTGTTTCCTCCTCCGTGACATTTCAAAATGTGTGAAAAGTTTATAAATTCAATCCGCCTGCAGTTAGTAGTGCTATTGCAAGTCGGCGTCTTGAGATGCACGTAGAACGTGCGAACTTTTTGAATTTGTTTTGATAAGAATATTACCTGAAACGTTTAACAAGAAATATCTAAAACAAAAGCGAGCTCTGCGACTTGAGATACTTGTACGTATTAAGTGTGATCATCTGGGAGTACGTCTGCATATTTAAGAGTAAGTGATCGTACAACTGTAACTTATAAGTAAATACGTTGGGTAAACTGTTTATACACAATGAAACTACAGCTGGAATAACAGTTCATCTATTATATGTGATTCATTGTGCAATTTGATAGTGCTGCGCGAGATTAGCAAACCCCGCGAACAATGCAATCAGTTTATTCGAAATAGAGCAAGAGTGTTTTTATTTAAAAAAAAAGAAGTTGTAAATATCACTTACTCGTATACGACCCGGGAGTATCTTCTTTCTTCGGGTTTTTCAACAATTTTTTTGGAAACTTTTGGCAAACAAGTTTCAACATGTCAATCGGTAGATACCGAGAGACTATTTTCGCCTACATCACCGCTTTAGTGATTTCTCAACTTAAATTGCACCTTCCGTGCTCCATACCATGGATTTCTGTTTAGTTTCCGGGTTGTACTACTATAACCATTCATCTCTCTCCCTTCTAAAATTTTTGGAAAAAATATTCAGCAAAACGAAAGTGTAGCTATTTTTGTTCTTCGTTCAAAGTTCGTTGAACCCATTGAACAGATTTCTTCGAGTAGTACAGATGATCATTTAAAATTCGTTATACAGCCATGGCATTCAAGTATAGTTCATCTCTTATCCTTTGCTGGCTCATTCTTGAATCTTCGCCAATATTTCCCTACACGAAAGCCACATTTGCATCGGATGTGAGGGTCAACCTTGACGAGATTATTCCTCTGAGAAAAATGTCCAGTCTGGAATCTTTGAAACCACTTTGAAACAGTCACAAGTGATGGCGCATTTACTCTCTATGCACTTTTACATTTATTTAAAATTTCCACAGGCTTTAGTTGACGTCGAGATCCGAAGAAAATCGCAAAGTGAATTTTTTGTTTTGTTGGTGACTGAATTTTTACGTTTTTTTGTCTCCATTTTTCCTAATTAATATTTTTCCTGATGAGAAACTTCTTTAGTGAGACTATTGATTTGGAATAACCGGTCTCTGTGACGGTCTCCGCGGCCAAAGGCTGCCCCCAAGGCGGCGTCCTCTCGCCTCTCTTATGGTCACGCGTCCGTTGTCTGGTGGACGAAAACCAAAGAGGTCACAACCATTAATAAACTCACTTAACTTCGAAGACTAGATTGCCTCGGTATCACAGGTACTATGCATACTTGTCCCACAACAGCTATTGAAGCCGCAATCGGACTCACTCCGTAACATATATTTATACAAAAAGTGGCAATTCGTAGTGCAGTTAGTCTTCGAAAGTCAGGTGCTAATAGTACACGGGATCACTTGGATCTCATGGATCTATTATCCGACTTCCCCGAGCTAGACATGCTCAGCATGGTCTCCGACTTTACGCCCAAATCACTCTACTTTGGTAGAAGGTTTGAGATTGTGATCCCAAGCCGTGATATATGGAATAATGGCGGACCGTCGCTTGATACAAAGGTATAGTGTGGTACATCGATGGATGAAAAATGGATTCAGGAGTTGGCGCCGGTGTGTATGGACGCAACCATAAAATTTCGAAATTACTCGGAAAGAGTCCTAGTGTTTTCCAGGCCGAGCTTTACGCCATTGAAACTTGTGCTTACATTAGCCTGTACTCAGGCATCAAAGGTATATCAGTTATTCTTTGCTGACGATGGAGCCATCATGAGTGAGGATCCTACATCCCTGCAACGAGCACTTCATGTGTGGATGGACGCTCTGGAGGGAAATGGGTATCGCATTATTTCAAAAAAGACAGAGTACTTGTGCTGCCCGTTCTCTTATCTACTCAGGCCTATTTCAGATTCAGACATTTATTTGAATGGAACAGTGCTTCCTAAGTGCGAACAGTTTAAATATCTAGGATGTATGATCAATAGCAAAGCAACCTGTGATGACGATATCAATCATCGCGTAAGCGTAGGGTGGATGAAGTGGCGAGAAAAATCCGCTATCTTCTGTGACAGAAAATGCCACCTAAGTTGAAAGGAAGGCTCTAAACCGCAGTTGTGCGTCCAGCGCTCACATACGGTTCACAATGTTGAACGATGTACAAAACGTATGAGAGTAAATTAACGGCAGCAGAGACGAAGATGCTTCGCATGACTTCAGGAGTGACAAAGCTTGATCGAATAAGAAGTTCGAAGATCCGTGGAAGCTTTCACATCAAGGAAACCATCGTACAAAAAATAGAGCGCGACCAGCTCAGCTGGTATTGCCACGTTCAAAGAGGAGATCATTTGAACCCTGTTAAAAAGGCAATATCAGTGAATGTCCCAAAGACATCGCGAGGCAGGAGAGGCAGTCCTCTAAACCCCTGGATCACACAAATGCGACGACATCGGCATTTCATTGGCCTCAATAACCGAGTGATCTAAAATCGGGAAGCCTGCCGATATTTTCTGAGGTCAAATAGGCGAACCCCACAGGTGGATCAGTAGAAATGCAGTAAAGTGGGAGGATTATGATCCCCTATTTTCGGATCATAACCTCGCCGAAATAGGACGCAGAAGAAGACAAGAAAGTTGCAAAAAGCCAGATATTGGCATGAACAAGCTGAAATAAGCTTAACGGAAATTCTAAAGACCTCTGGGGAACGCCGCGTTTCTAGTTCTTGTTCTCGTATTGGAAGCCTGCGTCTGCAGGAATACTCTTTGATGCTCTTCTATTCGCTGACGTTAAGGTGTTGCTGGCACATTCCCAGAAATTGAGAAGGAATTGAAGTGGTGAACGAATATAAATACCATGGGATTTATTTTAACAGAAACTTAAGCATGCAAAAGCATCTGCAGGAGAAGTGGTGTGCCGCAAGACTACTTACTTTCACCATGACTATTTTGAATAGTAATGTTATTCTTGTAGCTTTGACGGTTAATAACGGCATTGATGCTACCCGATACTGTACTAACTATAAGCATTTACATCTCAGCCAATCACTAAATCTCCTTTTGACCATTGTAGGCACTCAGCAGTATCCCTCTTACCTATACTTGCTTACCTATACAATGGAACCTGTCAAGAAATACCGCGTGTATCTAGCCGGTCTCAGTGGTATGTACAGTTTTAGAAAGGAGAGTATTTCTCGAAACCTTATAAAATAATATATGCATATCCCTCCTAGCTAATACGGCGAATTTTGCTCTTGGAACATGCGTGGGTTGGTCGTCACCGGTCCTGCCTAAACTAAGAGACCATACGTCAGACAGCCCATTGGATACATCCATAAATAGTGCAGAAGAAGGTTGGATATTATCCATAATTGCAATTGGAGCTTTTGCCGGTTAGTAAACGCATTTGGATTTATTATTTACTAAGCTATAAAAGTAGTCACTTGTTTCTAACTCCAATAGCCTGCTTCGTAGGCGGTCCGTTGGCTAGTAGGGCCGGACGGAAATGGACTCTCTTATCAACTTCACTATTTTTTGTCGCGTCATACATTCTTTTGATGTTGGCAGATAAGGTCTGGATCATATATGTAGCACGGGCATTTCAGGTAAAATATTTCCATTTTTTGAATGGAAATTCGTTTTTTACTTAACGTTCCTTTGATTCTAGGGCTTTGGAGGGGGACTTATAGTTGGCACGTTGCCAATGTATATTGGTGAAGTAGCCACTGATGACTGTCGCGGAGCCATAGGATCAACTTCGGCACTTCTTATGATCGGTACAAGGCAATTGCCTTCCTTTACAAGGTCTTAAACTTAATTCATTTTTTACATACAGCTGGGATAATCTACGTCTACGCTATAGGCCCTTACGTCAGCTACATGGCACTACAATGGTGCTGTTTGGTTATTCCCATAATCTTCTTTGTAACGTTCATCTTCATGCCCGAGACGCCATATTTTTTTGCAATGAAAGGACGCCAGCTTGACGGAATAAAATCCTTGCAATTCCTACGTGGACAAAGTGCAGAAGTCGTCAAAGAAGAAATGACCCAGATACAGACATCCGTGGATCATGACATGTCGAATAGGGGAACACTTCTCGACATATTCCGCAGTCGTGGCTACAAGAGAGCGCTTTTAATCAGTTGCGGTCTTCTAGCATTCCAACAGCTATCCGGTACCACGGTAGTCACATTCAACAGCCAGTCGATCTTCAGCAGCGCCAAATCAACTCTGGATCCAGCAGTTGCCACTATTATCCTAGGATTGGTTCAATTTCTATCGAATCTTCTTACTCCGTTCGTTGTGGAACGAACCGGGCGTAAAATAATTCTTTTGATTTCAACTGCTGGTATGTGCTTGATGTTGTTTATCCTGGGTGCTTTTTTTTACATTCAAGCCTTCGGGGATGCATCGGATATTTTGTGGATTCCCGTACCTGCCCTGATTATGTTTAATGTTATGTATTCGTTTGGGCTTGGCCCGATTCCATTTGTAATTCTGAGCGAAATGTTTCCAGCGAACATCAAGTCAATTGCCACATCGATTGCATGTTCGCTTTGTTGGTTGATGGGTTTTGTAGTGACACGTTGGTTTCCAGAATTGAATGACTTGGGTCCATACTATGCTTTCTGGATTTTTGGATCATTGGTTATTGTGGCGTTCTTCTTTGTGATTTTCGTAGTGATAGAGACGAGAGGATTGAGTTTTCAAAGGATTCAGGAGCAATTGCATAGCTAAGGCTAGGAGGTACACTGTGTACGATACTTGTTGTCTTAGGATTAAGTTCAAATGTCTATTTGTGGAAAATATAGAATCAGTCAAGTACTTAGAAAGTATTTTATTAATCATTTGTCATCGCATCTGATTAAATGCTAAAATATAAAGAATCTTGCGATCGAAATAATATTTGGAAATTTTTACAAAACAGCCAAGTCACTGTTAGAGTGTCAAACAAAAAAGGTGACTCATATCCGCTGTATCTAATACTATTTCCAAGGATGTACATTGTCGAAACTATTCTGAATATTCTCAAGTGATTAATAAATTTCAGAACACAACAAAATTAAATCATTTGTACTGCATGGTACGGGTATTTGAAGCCGGTCATCCGAAAACAAAAAGCACGTAGTCCCGATTGTTCATAATACTTCAGCATAGCCGCCCGTTCCCTGCCAATAAGTCCAAACTTCCCGAACTCTTTGCAAAGATTAGGAGACAAGCGAGGTTGAGCTGAATTCGCTTGTTTTCTTGGAGGAAGTGCTTGTTTAAGGAAGCCAACCTAATCCGACCGAAGGGCGACGTGAATCGACGAGCAGCAATAAGTAGAAGGCGCCCGCTGAACTTTTCTGGCAAGAGTGTCAGCCAGGGGCTCAAGCTAGCGCTACAGAGATGCATCACCTGAGGAGACATTTAGGGTGCGACTCCTGACAGAAAGAGATTTCACCCATCCAAATGGTCCAAAGTTCTGCGTCACTTATGGAGCGAATTTGGGAAGCTAAGAGCTTTCCTGATGAGTGGAAAAAGGAAATGATCGTCAATCTTCCTAAGAAAGGAAATTTAATGGAGTGCGAAAACTGGACGGGTGCTTGCTGTAGCTGTAGCTAAGAAAAATCCTGGAACGAATCAAACAGCATCTCGAAAACACACTCGATGCCGAACAGGCAGGTTTCCGCTCTGGATCCTCCTGTGTCGACTACATTCAACAGTGCGTTTACGGATAATATCGATCGCCACTTCAACTGCTTTTCATCGATTTCGAGAAGGCGTTCGATAGTGTCAACAGGGAGTTTATTTGGTGTGTCTTACGCAGGAGACATATTCCCGACATTTTAATTGGTATTATCGAAGCTACATATGAGTATGAAGGGTCCAAATGTCACGTTTTGCACAGAGAGAGGTTGTCTGAGGAATTCAAGATCCAAAGTGGGTTAAGACAAGGCTGTTTTCTTTCAACAATACTTTTCCTATTGGTGATTAGCGATGTCCTTCGTGAAGCTTTGTCGACGGGAAACGGAATAATTCGATGGATTTTTACATCTCTCGGCTACGCTAACGATGTATGCTGACTCTCTCACAAAATTGTGGACCTCCACCGAATGACAGCAGATGTGGAGAGGGAGGCAGGCGTCATCGGGCTGAAAATTAATACCACAAAAACTAAAATTATCAGGATATCCAGTGTCGTGAAAGTATTATTTCGACCGATGGTGAAATCGAACTGGATATAGCCAAGAGGATGGCCAAAGCAAAGTCCGTGTTCGGGATGTTGTCCAAAATATGGCGAATCAATGCAATCAGTTTGAACATCAAGCTAAGACTGTTCCGCTCCAACAACGTTGAAGCCGTGCTGTTATATGAATGCAGTACGGAGAGAGTTACCACTACTATCAGCAGAAAGCTGCGAGTGTTCGTTAATAGGTGTCTGCGCAATATCTCAAGGATTTTTTAGTTTTTATTTTCCAACCGTATCTCTAACTAACACCTTTACGAGAGAACGGGTCAGGAACCAATAGGCACAACCATCCAACGGCGGAAGTGGCAGTGGATTGGTCACACGTTCCGAAAGGGTAACTGTTCCATAGCGAACTCTTTAACTTAGGATGGCAGAAGACCTGGCGGTCCAAGGGAGAACATGGCGCAGAACAGTCGAGAAGGAGGCTTGGTAGTTGAGGAAACATTGGGGAGAGCTGAGATCCTAGGATCTACAAGGGGACGCAGCACATAAGCACCGTTTTGGAGCCTCTCTGCTTTGTTGCAGAGACGCCAACTTCGACTTCTAGTCGACGTTTAACAGCATCCTCAACAAGCTCAAGGTCCTTCCCTGTGAGCGATGAGACGTTTCATATGCCTATCCTAAGTCGGCGCCGTAGCGCAACTTAGTGTGTCGGACCACTGCGCGTAAGGTTCCAAGTTCGAATCCCAGAAAACACCAAAAAGTCTTTTCACGGTCCCACCTCTCGCGAACGTCTGACAAACATCCGAAAGTATTATTGTCGCGAAAAAGCTTGTCAAAAACGCCCTTCGGATACGGCAGTAAACTGTAGGTCCCTTTCATTCATGGGGTAAATATAACGCCCACAATTTTTTTTTTTTTTTTTTTTTTTCGTAGGTAGGTGAAAATCTTCATGAGACACTATGAGACCGTGTACTCATAGTAGTGTCAGATTTCTACTGATTAAAAACACCCTTCCCTTCGTTTTGTTTACTACGACTAAGTTAGACCTTATCAAGTAGTTTAAGCTTCAGAAGAGAATATTCGCGTGAGGCAGGTAGATTTTCGATAAAAGCACCTGCTGAAACCGTCATGACATTTTCGTCTTATTGCTCTAATTCGAACGGAACGAACGTTCTTTGAAGTCGACGCGTAAGATTTGTCACATCCAAAGTTTGGAGTATGGCACAGTTGCAATGGCCATGAAGACGAATACGAAGCTTGTGAGCGAAGTTTTTTATTTCGTCCTCCACGGTAGCAATCACTAAGTCTCTGTGGATATCATTGTTTCTGATATACCAGGGAGCGTTCACGATTATTCTTATAATTTTATTTTGAAATGATTGTATGAGATTCCTATTGCTTGGTTTGGTACAACCCCAGAGTTGTATACCGTACGTCCACACGGGTTTAAGCACTTGCTTATAGAGAAGCAGTTTGTTATATACGCTTAGTTTGGAATATCTTCCAATTAGCCAATACATTTCTCTAAGTCGATTTTCGACTTCGTCACGTTTCTTTTTAACGTGAGGTTTCCATTTAAGTTTCGCGTCTAGTGTCATTCCCAGATATTTAGCTTCGTTTGCATGCAGTATTTGTACCGAGTTAATGAAAACGGGTAGGTTGATTATTTTCTTGTAAGTGAAGTTAACATGCGCCGATTTGGTCTCGTTAAGAACAATGCGCCAAGTTTTTGTCCACTCACAGATTTTATCCAAGGCTCGTTGGAGTTCTATGGTTGCTGACTCAATTGAACTTTCCGTTGCCAGAATAGCCGTATCGTCCGCGAACGTAGCTACAATAGTGCCTTCAGTGTGTGGTATGTCCCGAGTGTACAGCAAGAATAAGATAGGCCCAAGCACACTTCCTTGCGGAACTCCGGCGGCGATTTCTTTAAAATCAGAATATTCAGTTCCGTGCTTGACGCGAAAATGTCTGTTTTTAAGGTATGATTCTAAGATCTTATGAAGTTGCTCCGGAAGGATTCGTCTTAGCTTATAATTCAATCCATCGTGCCAAGCCCAGTCGAAGGCTTGAGATACGTCAAGAAAAGCGCTAGAACAAATCTTTTTCTCCTCAAGGGCTTTTTCAATTTCGTCGGTTATTCTATAAACCTGGTCAATTGTGGAATGCTTGATTCTGAACCCGAATTGGTGGTCAGGTATTAGGCGTCTCTCTTCAATGACCGGAAGAATCCGTTTCAGTAGGAGTTTTTCAAATACCTTCGATATTATTGGTAGTAGCGATATCGGCCTGTACGATTTTTTGTCATTTGGAGATTTCCCCGGTTTCGGAACCGTTATGACTTCTGCGACTTTCCATTGATTTGGAACGTATAATAATCTAATAGAAGCATTTATTAAATAAAGCAATTTTAATAGTGCCTTTTTTGGTAATTCCTTGAGGATTTGTCCGGTTATTAAATCATAGCCAGGAGCTTTATTATTTTTCAGGTTTTTTATTGCCTGGCAAAGTTCTATAAATGACACACTTTTTATTCTAAGGTTGTCAGATGTCGTAGTCGTACCGGTAAAATTGTCTACCAATGTTTCTCCATCAAATGGCTTAAAAGTCTCTTCTAAGTGCTCAGCAAATAGATCCGCCTTTTCTTTGTCACCTTCTGCCCATTCGTCGTTGTTTTTAATTCTTTTGACAGCTTTCCAGAGCGAGTAATTAGAGGTTTTTTCGGCGGTTAAACCTTCAAGATAAGCTGAAGTCTCTCGGTTTTTTAGGTCTTGGATTGCTTTTTTAAGCTTATTGCATAGGAAATTCGAGTGGGTTTTATGCTGGGGAGCGCGAGTTTGTTGCCATATTTTGCGTGCTCTCCTCTTTTCTCGAATAAGTTCTTTTATTTCCGGCGGATAATTAGCTTCATTGCATGGGACTTCTTTCCTCCTTAAAGGCGTATTTTTCCACGCGGCTTTCTGTATTGATTCAATAAATTTGCCGAGTTCATCTTCTATTTCGAAGGGTGTTTTGAGCGATACGTTTAAGACAATATTTTCTTCGCAATCAGTTCTAAAGTCGCGCCAGTTAGTTTTTTTGTTAGTTAATCTAGGCACACCTTCTACTGTCATTAGTCGGTCACTTATTGCCAAGATTACCGGCGAGTGATCTGAGGAGAGATCAAAGCTTTCCGCTACTTTCGCAAAATTTGAAGATACTCCTTTTGCTACGAAGAAGTCTATTAGGTCCGGTGTTTTTGCTGTATCAGAGGGCCAATACGTCGGTTTCCCCGTCGAAAAGAAATCAACCTCGAATTGCATACCGGCTTCGTACAGAAGTTTGCCTTTCCGTGAATTGGATCTGGAGCCCCAAAAGGTGTGTTTTGCGTTGAAATCGCCACATATAATGAAATTCGGTCCAAGTGAGTCAAGGAGACGTACAAAGTCGTTACTTCTAAACGTGCATCGCGGAGGACAATAAATGGACGTGATGTTGAAATACGAGTGCCTATTCTTAACTCGAACTGAGTTTGTTTGCATTGTATCGATTTCAATCGTCGTATTTATGGAGTGCTCAATGCAGTCTTTAATGAATAAGGAGGATCCGCCTCTAGCTCTTCCGGAAGGGTGGTATGCGTGATAAGCACGATACCCTCTTATTTTTACACCGGATTTCTTTGTCAAATGAGTTTCAGAGATCAAGCAAATGTCAATGTTGTCATTCCGTAAGAATACTTTTAATTCGGCGTTTTTTTTGTAGACGGCCGTTTGCGTTCCATGTTAAAATTTTTAGTAACTGATTCATATTCATATAGGAGTTCTTTTCTGGCGAGGTTTTAACTCGAGCTTGCTCAATTTATCAAATATGAATTTGTTGACCTTCGTTTGCTCCTCAAGTTTCGCAAGAATTATAGAGAAGACTTGCGAGACTGGGTCTACCGTAATACTGATTTGCTTGTTTTCTAGCGACGTATCTTGAGCATATGTCTCTGGAGATTGTGGCTTTTCCTTTGATTTTGCCGAAGGAACTTTACTTTGCTCGACTCTCGTCTTAACTTTGACATGCTTATTGACGGTCGTTACCCTTGCTTAGCAATTTCACGACTATTTTTAACCGGTTCTGCGTTCTGGCGTTGAATATTTTTAAATATGTCTCGCCTTTTTTGAAGCTCTTTTGCCACTTCGCAACCTCGATAGTTCGCTGGGTGCTTTCCTTTGCAGTTAATGCAGGTAGCCGGGGCCTGCTTATTTAGGTCACACTTTTCCGAGAGATGGTTACCAGCACATTTTACGCATCTCGGCTCTTTTTGACAATACGACTGTGTGTGATTAAAGCCTTGACAGCGTTTACACTGAGGTATCGATCTCGTACTCGTACGCATAGGCTCAATCTTGACTACGATATTCAGAATAGTTTTAACGTTATAAATATCGTCTACATTTTCGCTCCTGTCAAAGGTAAGCATAAAGAGCGGAAGTCCATGCTTGACCATGATTTCCTGGCTTTGTTCCGTTTGTTGCTTCAGCCTTTTGAGAATATTGACGGCATTAAGAATTTTTAAACCTTTAGCTTTGAGGTCGTTCATTACGTCGTCTTTTGTGCACGAGGGGTGGAGCCCCCTTGCTATAACACGCCGTGGTCTTTCTGACTTATTGTCATAAGTATACCACTGGATCTTTTCCGTGTTTAATTTTTGTGATATTGCTCGGTAGCCATCGGAGTCATCAACGTTAATTTTCCACGCATTGTTCCTGAGTGACGTTACCTTGAATTTCGATGTCGTCGTTCCTTTAAGAAGGCAATGTAGCTTACTGTAGTCCGTTATGCCAACGACGTTTATTGCAGGCGGAGGACGTGCTTTAGCTTGAGTTTGGTTTGGCTTCGACTCATTTTGCTTGTCTTCTTTTTGCGGCTCGATTTCGGGTGAAGAGCCGGCTCTGCGTTTTTTGCTAGGTCTTTTCATTAAGACGCAATTCGTTTCGCGTGCAAGCTCTTCTTCGTCCATGTGATAATTGGGATTAGCTGCGCGGGGAGGGGAATCTTCGCGTTCTTTTTGTAAAAGCGAGTTCTTTAGAAGCTTGTTTTCCTCTCTCAGCATATCTACCTCTTTTTTGAGCTCTTGGTAGAGTCGATCCATTTCTTATTGCGAAGTTCGTTATTTTCCTTCTCAAAGCTTTTACATTTCTCTGAGTCCTGTTCTTGTGCGCTTGCACTTCCGGCGGACTTTTTTTCCCGGAGACATTCGGTCTTGATGGTGGAGACCGAGGTACCCTTGAACTTTTTATAAAGGGGTTTATTAATTGCAATAATTGGCTCTCCCCAGAATCCATAGAGCCTACCTCCGAAGGAGGCTGCGAGAAGCTAGGCCCAGGCACTTAAGAGCTATTGCGCCAAGTATTTATTTATTATTTTTTTTTTATCTTAAGTCGATGCGGTTGTCGAAATTTAGAGAATCCATCTGAGCTCCATATCGGTGCATAGCGCGCTTACCCCTTGACCCTCGTAATGCTTCGCGAGACCATTGACAGAAAGCACGTAGTCATTTCGGGTAGCATTTGGTCGGATGCCGATCACCAAACGCTCGTATACCGACACCTTTCAAGCCTGGCTTCAAAGATGCCTTGGCTTACCAGGTTTGGCAATATACGTATACGAAGTCCGTTTACGTCTTCTTGTCATCCTGGAGTGTGCACTTTGTTAGGCGTGACTGGATTGTATGGATAGGAATCACAATTTAAGTTACCCCATCTGCACATCCCAGTCATAATGCCCCACCAAGAGGAGATATAAAATTGATTCTGGCTTTATTTTGAAGTTACATTCATGCCATTATGTGTGAAATAGCACATCATTTAAATAGCCGCCTCGAAAACGCTGGCAGTGCTTCAAGCGGTCGGTCTAATATAGCGTCTCGAATGTTGGTCTCGAGCTTGTCCAAAGTGGTTGGCTTGTTAGCGTAGACTAAGGACTTGACGTAGCCCCAGAGAAAATATTCGAGTGGTGTCAAGTCGCATGATCGCGGTGGCCAATTGATGAACGCTCGTCGTGAGATGACCCAGTCGCCAAATTTCTCCTTCACAACATTGAGCGTTTCGTCGCTTGTATAGCATGGAGCGCCATCTTGGTGGAACCACAGCTCGGATATATCGATGTTCTCGAGCTCTGGCCACAGAAAGTCGGTTAACATCGCTCTATACCTGTGACCATTGACGGCAACGGTGTCTCCTTCCTCATTTCGAAAGAAATAAGGTCCGATGATGCCGCCTTGCCATAAACCGCACCAAACAGTCAATCTTTGTGGATGCATTGATGCTTGGTCGAACACTTGTGGATTATGTTCGCTCGAATGATGGCAATTTCGCCTCTTGACATAGCCGATAAGCCAAAAGTGGGCCTCGTCTGAGTAGATAATTTTTGGGCCAAATCCGGATCTCCGGCCAACATTTCTAGCGCCCAATTAACGAACTCACGGCATTGTCTATGGTCGTTCGGTTTCAATTCTTGCGCCAATTCAATCTTATATGGATGTAGGCTCAAATCCAACCGCAAAATAAGCCCGGTTGACTCTCTGGCGATGCCCAATTCAACTAATCGGCGCCGAATCGACATTTCTGGGTCCTTTTGATACTGGCCGCTACGGCGCCTATGTTTTCTTCATTTCGCACCAATCTTTGTCTGGTTGGTGGCTTAAGGTGTAAGAGAGTGTACTCACGCTCAAACTTTTTGACGGTGCGACGAATTGCCCGCACACTGAAGCCATGATGATGACCGACCTCACGACGAAATTCACGTTACGTATTTACAACTGAGCCGGAATTTCGATATTTTTTAATAATTTGCGCACGTTCAGCAAGCGTAACACGATGCATAATGAAATGGCAAACCTTACTGAATATTTGACAGCTGGATGTCGTTGATAAGTTTGACAGCTGCTGAAACACGAAAATTGGAAAAAGAATCATTGCTATCTGGTCAACCTTTATTGTATTTTAATATTCAAATTTGTATACGATAGTGTTTCCTTCTATACCGGGTTATACTCCTTATCCAGAATGTAATGAAAAATACTCGTCGGGTGGAATTGTCGTGTTTGTTAAAAATTCTCTTGAAGTCGCGGATGCTTATGCACCTAATCTGAAGAGTGCCAATTGTCTGATATTAAAAATAATTATTGATAGAATAATCTTGGAAATTGTTTGCGTATACAGGTTGCATTCTGTTCATCGGGAAATTTTTCTTAAAGATATTGAAGATGTACTATCTCGGTTGAACAATCCCAATATATGCTTAGTAGGTGATATTAATAAAGATATTCTAGGATTCCCTTCCAGTAGCGACAACTATATTGTCCTCTTCCTAAGGTTCGTTCGTTTTTATTGCATGGGGGTGTAACTGATCACTTTGCTACGGGTATTTCTTTTCCTGATCTCCTGAAGCATCATAACTACAAAAAAGGGGATATCTATTTTAATAATAGTGAACATTTATTTATGAAAACCAATTTTTCAAAGCTAAATTCTTGTCTTTCCGTAGAAACATGGTACCAAGTCTATTGTTGTAATTGTCCCACAGTTGCTTTTGGTAAATTTGTGAATATTATCGTTGATTGTGTAGCTAAGAGTAAATGTCGTAAGCAAAAACCTAAACTTACTAAAATAAAACCGTGGATGACAGACTGTATTTGTGAAAGCATATATGTTCTACCGTTCTTCTAGCGTTACCAGGAAATGAGAAAAGAAATTTTAGAACAAATAAATATTCAAAAAGAGCTTTATTATAAGCGGAAATTTTCTGAAAATAAGTTTAATGCGAAAAAATAGTGGAAAATAGTAAATGAAATATTAGGTAAAGGTTCTAGTGATAGTGGTATTAAATCTTTAAAACTTGCTGATAGTTACACTACGTCCGATGAATTAGAGATCAGTAACAGTCTTATGCTTTTTTTTTTAAAAATATAGCTCAAAAATCAAAACTAGTTCTAGCAGGATTCGTAGATGAATCTCTGTTATACACTCAAATAGTGTCATCCTTTTTCTTTGGTAGAGTAGATGAAGCTGAGGTTGCAACTGTTAGATCCCATCTAAAACCAAAGCATTCATGTGGGTCTGATGGTATAAGCAGCTTGGTTGTAAAAAGAATTTGTAGTTCAATAATTAGCCCACTTACCCGCCTAATTAATATTTGTATATACTTGCTCCCGGCATACAATCTCAACTTTGCTCTTTGAGGCATTCTTAACTTATGACCAGAACTTAAAACTAAAATAAAACTATAACTATACAAGGGTTACCCTATCTAAAAGATATCAATGTTAAAAGTAGAAATAGAACTACGTACATAGGGAGCATAAGTCATAAAGAATCTTAAAGATAAATATAGATTTTATACCATCCAAAGAAAATTTACAATCTTCTGCATATTAAACAAAGGTTTATAAATTTGTTGCTTGTCTTCTTTTCAAAGATATCATCGATATCATCCCCGAAAGTTTAAATAAGATGCTTTTTCATAGAAGTTTTGAAGTCGGAATTTTTCCGGAGTGTCTTAAAACGTCTATCATTGTACCCATATACAAAAAAGGTGATAGAACTGATCCCAATAACTACAGGCCGATATCCTTGCTTTCGGTTTTCTCAAAAATTTTCGAGAAAATAATTACCAAAAGAATGCTTAAGTTTATTGAAAAATACAAGCTACTCAGCGCATTTCAATTTGGTTTCCGGAAAGGGAAATCAAAAGAAGATGCAATAATGTCCTTCTTAGGCAATATTTTTGAGGCAGTTGATAAAAATAACAAGGTCGCTGGTATGTTCTTGGATCTAACTAAAGCATTTGACTTGGTTAATCATAAAATTCTATTTAAAGTACTACAGAGGTCTGGATTTAGAAATAATATACTAAGTTGGTTTTCATCCTATCTTTGTAACAGAGAGCAGCATGTTCATGTAAATGCAACTATGAGCAATCCCTTACCTTGTACGGCAGCTGGTGTCCCTCAGGGATCTGTACTTGGCCCTCTGCTCTTTATAATGTACATTAACTCTATTTTTAAGTTGCCCTTTTGCTGATGACTAGCCTCTTTCTTATGCTGCTCCCAATGCAAATGACTTAAAGCAATAGATGAATATTGACTTATCCTTGATGAATGACTGGTATAGGTATCATCAAATGGTCCTTAGCACTAAGTCAAAAGTGATGTCATTTTCTCTATCCAACCAGTTTCTTATTAATGGAGTTATACTCCACGATTCTAATTGCAAGAACACAAACTGCAATAACAGCTGCATATTTTTAGAATATGGTAGCCACACATAGCAATAGTGAAAAAAACTGTATACGTGGGTTTAAATAAAATTTACCACTTACGTAAACTTGTACCGCCATATATTATGCATTAGTCAATTCTCGTTTGGAGTATGGTATTTCCTGTTGGGGTAGTGCATTTACAAGTAGAGCCTCAAAAGAAGGCAATGAGGATAATGCTGTTCAAATCAAGATGGGAGCCCTCGCAACCCTCCCAATCTACCAATATATTGCCGCTTCAATATCTCTATGTATTCAAAGTATTAAGATTATTCTATGTTCGAGGTGGTTATACTTATACAATTAGTAATGAAGTGTATTCACTTCGTTCTTCAATTGACGTCGTAGTTCCTAGAGTTAGGTAGGAACATTGCAGAAGGTTTGCCGCCAACATAGCTCCCTTTATTTACAACAGGCTGCCTGCTGATATACGCAATTTAATAGAATGCAAATCCAAATTCCTTAGTTCCTTGAGAAACTGGTTACTCTTCAGATCTGATGTACGGGCATTATTGCAAGTAGTAATATATTGCTTATTCATTACTATCTCACATACCATATATATACCGTCTTCTTCTCTCAAAAATGCGTCTCTCCTTTTAGTGCGGCTCCCCAGCTTTGTAAAATACAGTTGCCACTGGTTCTTCTAACCACAAAGTGTGTAAACATAATTTCATTTTGATATCTAAAAATAACAACTCATGGTTTAAAACTCATATAAACAATAAAATGAATATTGTAAATTAAAAACTGAAAACCTGTTAACCTGTATATCCCTAATGAATTAATAAAATTATACTTATACTTCTGTGCAGCGCCACCCTGTACGCCTCTTGTTTTGCTGCATGTGCTTGCCGGCATTTCTCATCAAACCAGGAGTTTCGATGTGGTGGCCGAGAGGAATCCATTACATCAGAGCTGGCATCTCTGATGGCTTATTGGCAACGGTGTCACTGGTCTTCCGCATTTTCTGCTGGCGGCATAGGACTTAGATTGAGATTAAAAGTGACTTGATCGGCGAAGGCTCTGGCGGTCTCTTGGGATTGTAGCCGTCTGACGTATAACTTCCTCATATTATTTGGTTGATTTCGCTCCATTCTAGATATCCTCATCTGTACCTTGGCTACAACTAGGTAGTGATCGGAGTGCACGTTGGCTCCTCGGAAATTCCGGACACCCAGAATACTAGAAGAGTGCCTTGCGTCGATCGTAATGTGACTGATTTGGTTGACGATTCTCTCCGCTGTGCTTTTCGACCACGCTACAGATGTTCTCTTCTAATAGTTTTGCGTTAAAATCATCCAGGACAATTTTAGCGTCATGGCTAGGGCATTGCTCACACGTCTTGTCCAAAAGCTGGTAGAAGACATCCTTCGTCGCGTGGTTCATCTTCTGGTGAGTGGCGTGAGCGCATATCAGGTTAATGTTGGCGATTTTAGCCTGGATACGGATAGTCATAAGACACTCGTTCCCATATCGAAAACTCAAGACTTCTTGCCTAAGTCTGGCTCCAATAACAAATCCCTACCCGAAAAGACGTTCTCCTTGTTGTCTGTAGCAATAGCCGTAGTAGATGTCTCAGCTTTTCATCCTCCTTTATGTGGTAGGGAAGTTAAACCGACGGTACAACACCCAACCTGGAGGTCCAGTTCCTTGCTGTTTGGTGAGAAGTTCCTCCAAATTGTTTTCCCACTCTGAGTTGATATCGAAATTCGATTCGTGCAGCTTTGACGTGGTTGTTAAAGGCGGTCTTCGTGATTTCAACCGGTACGAGTCTTTTATGTTGAAATATGTGTGGATTTGTAAACTTTGGTTGTTTCCACCTCTCTCATCTGCTGCCGCCATAAAACCACCAAACGGGGTTGGTTGCCATTTCTTGGATCAAAATACTAGATCATCACGTGGAGGTTGGGAGTAGGTGTTGGTAGGCCTAGACCAAGTGGAAACGCTTGTATTTTCAAATAATCGCATGCACTGCCGTTTGACCACCCAAACGTATAAGTATAACATCCACATAACACAAACTGCTCTTGCATCAAACCAGATACAAGAAAAATTTCGAGCAGTGGAGAATTTACAGGTTTGTGCACAAAAATGCCGGAAGTCTCCAGCAAACAATTTTAGTTTATACACAAACCTTGCTAAAAAATCAGCGCCATCTTCTTCAGAGACCTTTTTTTTTTTTAAAGTGAATCATTAACTTCTCCTCGCACATCGCTGACAATACCCACAATGCCCAACTAGCTGTCACTTTGACATTCCTTCTGTCACCCTGACAGTTCAAACTAGAAGAACAAAAAAAAAAAAAACACCCGGACGCAACTCGAACTCAACAAACCAGAAGTCGAAGCAGACAATCGAGTTTTCGTTGTTCGCTCGGTAGGTTGACGATGAATTTTTTTCGGAATATTTTTTCATTATTTTCATAAAAAAAAATCGAAAAACAAATAAATACAGCGAGACAGAGAAAATCAATCGAAACCTCCGTAGAATGCGACCTTCGTCTCTGCTTTGTCTCGTGTGTTGTACGTAATCGAATGCATTTACACTAGCGGTTAGCTTTTGTTTTTTCTTTTATTTTCATTTAATTTAATTTTTTTAATTTAACACTGCGCGACGAAAAAAAGGCATTTTGTGTCGAAAAAATCAGCTCCACACCGATAATTCGATACCAACTCGACGACGAAAGACGGTTCTCATGCTATTTTAGGTTTTCTTTTGGCTCCCTTCCGTGCTTCCTTTGTGTTCGTTTGTTTCCTCCGATTATTATTTAATAATTCGTTGTTTTCGTAAGGAGAGAGAGTGCGTGAGTGTGCGTGTGTTTTCAAGTGCCAAGTGCAGTGCGTGTGTCAGTGTTATGGGTCCCATAGCATCGTTCAATGATTCGAATGAAAAATATCGCAAAAGCAGTGAAAATGCAGCTTCCTCCTTGGCTGGTGGTCGTGAATTAGGCTGCAGTGGTCAGGCTATTGAGTGCCAATGCGGTGGTGCCGAGAAAATCCCGAGGGGAGTCAGCAGCAAGGCAATGGCCAGTTTGTGGTTGATGGTACTGCTGGCAGTGGGTGTATTTGCAGTTGATGCAGTTGAAGCGTACAGTGGCTGGAGCGGAAAGGATAAACAAGATTTAAAAGGTAAGTGAATGTTGGAATGGTCCTCTATGAGAAGTTCTACTACTGGGAGAGATAGTAAGGGGTGTAGGTTGTTGTAGGGTGCTCAGGGCATTAAACATTACAAAACATACAGAATATACATAAAACCACTGGTTCTGTACGGAAGTGAGCTCCAGTAACAGCTAAAGCATCAAACTTAAAGAAATTGGACACAGCACAGAACCATGTGTTACGTCGGGTAACAGGCGCAGTAAAGACAACCAACACAAACGCACTTCAATTGTATACAGGAAACCCATCAATTGTCAACGAGATCGATAGAAGAGCGTTCATACTTGAGCAAAGACTTTGGGACTACCTCGAAACTACCAAATACCAGAAGCTCAACGAGTGGTAATCAAACTTTAAACCCACTCGTCCTTCACCCATAAAACTAACTTATTATGCGGTTGAACATACGGAGAAAGATAAGCCGAAGACTCTTCAATCGAGCAAAACAATCAAGAGACCCTCGAGACTGTGACAATTATAAGAAGAGCCTTAATGACTACAATGGCAGCAGCCGTTCGTGAGACTGCGGTAAGGGCAATGCCGCCAGAAGGTACCACCATCTTTATCGACAGCCAGGCAGCTATAAAAGCGATTACTTCCATAGAAATTAAATCGAAGATTGTGAAGTGTTGTCGAGAAGAGCTCAGGGTTCTTGGTATCGCTCTGCTGTTTCCACTCATGGGAAAGGAAATCTTAGAAATCCGCGTAGGTCTAACTGGTCAAAATTTAAGAGAGAATTAAGGAAATCAGTGAATCACCTCACTGAGGACCTCGCCTCGATTGAAGCAATCTAGTTGTCAATGCAGTTAATGCATTGACTGGTTCCCTTATGCGATCTTCGAGAAGTTCTGCCCGGTTAGCACGCTTAGCAGTAAAAGGCGTCCACCATGGTGGAGCGATAAAATAGCAGAACTCATTCGCATTTCAATAGTAGGGTGGAACCTCGCTAAGGAGGGGGTCGTCGAGTGGTCCACCTATTAAGAAAGCGTGAAGCTCCTCAAGAAAAAGAGTAGGTTCGCAAAGAGAATTCTTGGAGGTCCTTTTGCGCTTCTATAGAATCGACAAATGAAGCGTCCCGCCTAAGGAATGTCTTGGACGGCAACGCCGGAATCCAATATTAGGAAAAGCAATGGCACCTGGGCAAAATCACACGAGGAAACGCTGGACATGCTACTGAGTACTCATTTCCCGGATGTGCATTAATCTCCAGAGATGATCTACTCATTCCAGAGACGACATCGGTAATAAGCGCAGAAGAGGTGGGAAATATAATAGATGATGACAAGATAGCTTATGCAATTAAATCATTCGCTCCATATAAAGCACCAGAAATGGATAACAATCGACCTATGATGCTGCAAAAGTCAGTGGATATTGCTATTCCATGGCTCGAGCGTATCTTCACAGGATGCCTTAAGCTAGGTTATGTTCCTAAAGCATGGCGGGAGGTGCGCCTTGCATTTATTCCCAAACCAGGGAAAGCGAGCCACACAAACACACAAGACCTGAGACCTATCAGTCTGTCGTCTTTTATGTTGAAAACTTTGGAACGTTTAATAGATGTACATACATATAAGAAACATGATCGGCGATGATTACCTATCTATCTATCTAGATACGGCCTTTCACCGGGTCGTATTGAGAATGGAAATATCCTTCCACTTCAAGGAGTTCACTCTTGGGGCGTTCCTGACATTGAAGGGACTTTTAACAACGTAAGCTCTGACGCGATTCTGAACAGTCTGCACAGAGCTCATCTCAACACCGGCCTCTGCAACTGAATTGCACAGTTGCTTCAATCAAGAATTATTTCTTCAACGCAAGCAGATGTAACCATCCGTAGAAGGGTCTGCAGAGGAATACCCCAAGGTAGAGTTCTGTCTTTTGGCGCAACAGCTCTTTAAGTGCCAGGGCCTAGCTTCTCGCAACCACTCATGTTGTGTGCGTTATATTTTTCACACGAATGGAAGGGACCTACAATTTAGTGCCGTATCCGAACGTCGATTTGAGAAGCTTTTTCGTGACAACAATACTCTCGGATGTTTGTCAGACGCTCGCGAGAGGTGGGACCGTGAAAAAAACTTTTTGGTGTTTTCTGGGATTCGAACTTGGAACCCCATGCGTAGTGATCCGACACACTAACCACTTACGCCACGGCGCCCACAGATCTTGGTAATACTGAAGGAAAAGGGCTTCAACGTGACGGTCTATGCGGACGATGTCGTTATCCTGGTTTCAGGAACATTTCCTCCAGTCCTAAGTGAAAGGCTCAACTTCGCACTACAACTAGTGGATAACTGGAAGGAAAATATTGCCGAACGTATCAAAAAAGCAAGCATAGCTTTCTATTCCTGCAAAAGGCATTCAGTAATACATGGGGCTTCAAACCAGCTGTGGTGTACTGGATATACACGGCGGTTGTTAGACCCATTCTTACATATGGTTCACTGGTATGGTGGACGGTACTTGAGAAGCAATACCAGCTTTCAAACCTCACTAAAATCCAGAGGGCGGCGTGCATCGGAATCATGGGATCAATGAGAATAACACCAACAGCAGCAATGGAAACCATGCTTAGTTTCATTCCGCTTGACATATACCGCAGCAGTCTGGCGGTTAAAACCGCTATAAGACTCAGAGAAGGCCGATTCTGGTCATCGAGCCTTTACGGCCATGCCTCTATTCTGCACCGATGGGGGACCACCAGTGGATTCATGGAAACTGATCACATGAACCCGATGCTAGCATTTGAAAGGAGATTCACTACAAGAATTCCTGACGGAATATACTGGAAGAACTGAAGAACCGTGAAGAAAAAGGAGTTGGCTTTCTATACCGAAGGTTCTAAGATGGACGCTGGCACGGGAATCGGAGTTTATTGTGAAGCCCTAGGAGTAAACCACGGCCGAGGTCAAAGCCATTATAAAGGCTGCTGAAATTATACACAAGAGTAATATCGTTGGTAAAACGATCACTGTCTATATAGACAACCAGGCAGCCGTTAAGACTCTGGACTCTGCTGTAATTAGGTCGAGGCTTGTGAGAAGCTGCCAGCCAATGCGGTGACCCTCTGCATAGGTTTAGCTGGGAAGAAAACCGCAGACATGCCAGCTTAGATTAACATCAACAACGAGAAAGGAGTCCCCATTCCACCGAGTAAAAACGCTGTCGGGAAAGATGGGAAAATGTTAACGAATTTGGAAAATCAAATCAACGGAAACCAAGACATCAAGCAGTAGGTCACGATTGCCTTGCTCATCATCTCTTAACGTTGAATATCACGACAACAGCAGAATTTACCCCCTGCAACTCGAAGCAAGTAATAGACGAACCTCACTTCTTAAAATGTAAAGCACTTTCCAGCAGACAAGCAAAACGGGAAAGACATTTGCGCACTGTAATGAGTAGCGAGATGGAAAATGAGCTGACGGTCATCTCTAGCCATTGGGAAAAGAAACAAAAAGAAAGACATGTTCAGGGCTTGAATGGCTTCCTGAAGAATGTCTAGAACAGAAGCAGCTTGTGGACCCCAATGAATCAGGTATAGTGAGAACAAAGCACGGCAGTTGCCTTTTTGATCGATTGGACCCTTAGCATGGTTCTAACTTCACTGGTGACTAATCCAATTACAGCAGGTAACTAATTGTCCACCGCAATTATCGACAAAATCAATTAACATCGGAAAAGCTGTTTTTTATACAACTACCCATGAGCGTACGCCGGGACCAGCAAAGGGTAGGGCGAAGGGCGCACTAGACTCAACTTTTATGGATAGCCCACCAGAAAAAAGAAAAGGAAATATGACTGCGAATATATTCTTTTTTTTACAAAACCACCAAGTTTGTCCAAAACATGACTAAGCCCCTTTGGCACCCAGCTTCGCCCGGCTGAAATAAAAGAAAAACTTACTGCACGCACGGTTGCATATGCAATAGATATGTACTCGTATATGCTACTAGAGCCAACGACTAACTTTTCGGTTAGAGCAAGTGATAAAAGTCATCCAAACTTAAGTCTTTTTTCTTCGACTTACCATACTTTTATGGACACTATTCAACCGCCTTTCGAGACAACGAAAAAATACATAGTCCATGTTATTCGGGAGTCAGAGTCTAGTATACCAGTAAAAGTTTCATCGCAATCGGATAAGTAGTTTTTGAGTGAAGAATAAACAAACAAACAAACTTTTTCACTTCATAATATCAATCGATATTGATCGATACAAGCTTCCACTCCTCATTGAAAAGGAAGCCGCAAACTTTGCACAAACAACGTCATTTATGGTTCTTGTTAATGCTAAAGCAGTGGAATACCAACGTTGCAAGAGAAGAGCGAAGAAAAAATGCTTCTGGCTTCAAGCAGAGAGTATGGAGGGTCTGTTTGGGGAGCTGAAGGAAATATCTTCCCCGGTTGTTGATACAAACCAGAACTGCGACGACGCAATATGAACAAGAGTGCAACCATCTTCAAAATAGTCGCCCAAGGAAGGAGGAATGCTCAGGAAACTCGTTCCACAAAGTTCATTAACATTGCTCGGGGCCAGCTTCCTGTGGATGATGACAAAATTCTACATAGGTTGCGACAGTATTGCGAGGGACTTTTGAATGAACAGTTTCCTCGGCTATACTTTCCACGAGTCACCCCTAACTGCGAAGAAATACCCGACATAACGAGTACAGTCAAAGGAGTTAGTGAGGTGGTCAAAAACTCCAAAAAACGAAAAGCTGTTGGGCCATACGAGATACCCTCTCCAAAAGATGGGAGACAACGGGTTATGATTCTCATTTCCAAACCTTTGAGAGGTGATTCAATACGAAACCAATGGATGGAAATTTACCTCCCCCTGTGTACAAAAGGAAGCGTGATACGCGAAACTGTGATAACTACCGTTCGATCAAGCTGATGTCACACATCATGAAGTTCGTTGAGTGGGTATTAGGTGGCCGGCTGCGAACAATAATACGGCTCTCTGATGATCAGTACGGGTTTTGTTGCGGGTAATCAACCACGGATGCAACCTAAAGTATAAGGATCATATTGGGAAAACTGACTAGGTAAACCCCACAGGCGGATCAGTAGAAATGCGATGAAGTGGGAGGGTTATGATCCCTTGTTTTCGGATCATAACCTCGCTGATAAAAGGAAGAAGAAGATTGGGAAAATTGACTTTGAGGAAGCATTCGACAAGCAACCACGAGATTTGATGTGGGTGGCGTTGAGACATCGAGAAGCTCCAGAAACTTATGTATAGGTGATCTTGAATATAAAGTATACGAAGGCGCAAGGACAAAAGTAAGACGCCCTTCTGGAGTAACCGAAGAGTTCACAATCAAAGTCGGGGTACACCAGGGAGGCGTCTTAGGTCCTTTGGTCTCTACTGTAGTCCTTTGCTATCTGCTTGAAGGTAAAGTGATGGACGCCAAAGCACCTCAATTGTTTTTTAATGACAATGGAGCCGTCATAAATTAGTATCCCACGTTCCTGCAACTAGTACTTGACCTATGGGTGGACGCTTTGAAAGGAAATGAGTACCGAATTAGTCAAAAAAAAAAAGCCAGAGTACTTGTGCTGCCCGTTCTCTGATCCACTCAAGCCGATTCCAGAAATTTACTTGAATGAAACAGTGCTTCCCAAGTGCTAAAAGTTTAAATATCTGGGATCTATGATCAATACCGAAGTAACCTGTGATGACAACATCAATGATCGCATAAGCGTAGATTAGATGAAATTGCGGGAAAACTTCGCTATCTTCCGTGACCGAAAAATGTCCCTTAAGCTAAAAGGAAGGATTTGCATCCAGCACGCACATACGCTTCACAATATTGGACAATGTATACTCGTAAAACGTATGAGTGTAAATTAGCGACAGCTGGGATGAAGATGTTTCGCTGAAAAGCAGGAGTGACAAAGCTTGATCGAATAAGAAGTTCAAAGATCAGTGAAAACCTTCGCATCACAGAAATCATTTCACCAAAAATGGCCCCACTGGCTCAGCTGATATTGTCATGTTGAAAGATGAGATCATTTGTGTGGGCACAAGACAAAACAACTTATGTCGATTTTCCCAAAAGTAAGAAATTGGTAGCGTAAAGTTCGAATAGTAGAGCATCTTCTGGCATCCTTAACTCGATTTTGTCATATCTCGAATCAATGAATGTTCAAAAGATACCGCAAAAGAAAGGCAGACCTAAAAACTCCTGGATTATACAAATGCAACGACACCAGCATATGGTTTATTTCAGTAACGAAGTGATCCGAAATCGGGAGGCCCGCCTATAACGGGTGGGTCATCTAGTGATTTCTTCTTAAATCATAGGTTATTTTGACACTGGCAGCTGTTTCCTGCTCGAAATCTTGACAGAAAGTCAGTATCATACCTCCGCGGAACGAAATGAGTCGCTCTACGCTTGAACAACATTGGGAAATATTGAAAACTTATTTCCAAAGTGAGTGCTGTGTAGCCCAAACAGTGCATTTTTTGAAAAGAATTTTTGGCCGTAATGAAGCACCCACCGCGCCTGATGTACGCAAGTTTGTGCAAAAAGTTCGTGAGACTGGTATGCTAGCATGGTCTTCGTCGTCGTACGGTGCGCACAGACGAGAATGTGGCTGCTGTAGCCGAGAGTGTGAAACTCAATTCACGAACATCAACTCGTCATCGATCTCAACAGCTCAACCTTTCACGCACTAGCCTGAGGAGAATTCTGCACAAAGATCTGGGATTATTCGCTTACAAGGTCCAATTGATTCAGCAATTGAAAGCGCACGACCATCCGCTTCGTTATCGCTTCGCAGTTTGGGCCTTAGAGCAGCTTGAATTGGACAACGATTTTGGGCGAAAAATCATCTTTTCTGACGAGGCATATTTTCATCTCGGCGGCTACGTTAACAATCCTCGGAAAACCCGCACGTTATAGTCGAGAAGCCAATGCATCCACAGAGAGTGACAGTTTGGTGCGGATTGTGGAGTGGTGCCATTATTGGACCATTTTTCTTCGAAAATGAGGCTGGGAACAACGTTTCGGTCAACGGTGGGCGTTACAGAGCCATGTTAAGGACTTTTTTTTTTACTGAAATTGAAGACATGGATTTGGACGACCTCTGGTTCATGCAGGTTGGCGCGCCATGCCACACAGCCCATGCCACAATCGGTCTTTTGCGCACCAAATTCCCAAATCTTGTTATCAGCCGTCTTGGCGATGTCAATTGGCCGCCTCGGAGCTGCGATTTGACCCCTTTGGACTTTTTTTTGCGGGGAACCGGGGAATCGGAAACGATTCAAGTACTTAAGGCCAATATCATCCAAGCAATCCGTGAGCTACAGCCCGAAACCATCAACAAGGTCTTGGGAAATTGCAGTGATAGAATGCACTACTGCGAGGCCAGCCGAGGCAGTCACTTGAACGACGTTGTGTTCCATAATTGATGGGAATGTTTGCTCTTACTAATGAAGCCACAATACTGGAAAAAATTTCATTTTGTTCATTTTATTTCATTTTTAAGAAGAAACTTGTAGTTGGCCCACCCTGTATTTTCTGAGCTCAAACAGATGACATTTGCGATCTTCTTGCCGGTATGGACTTCACAGGCTGATACAATTCTCGCAGTGTTATTTGTTTGCAAGAGCTCTAAGCACAAGGTTTTAGCTTTCCCTGTTGCATCTAAACAACTTGGTGTCGGAATGTGCACGATAATATTTTTCTCGTTCGATCTTTGTTCGAGAGTTTCCACTTGCCTTTCCAGTGACACACATCGTGCCTCCATTTGCTGAAGTTGCAACTATAGTGACTTGTTATTCTATTTCAGAGTGTGAATTTCGGTGCTGATTCTCTCAATGTCCGACTTAGTAGCCATGTTTTGGAGCTTGTCCTACAGAAAAGCTGCTATTGTATTCAGGATCAGTGTTTGAAGATCGTTGATCGGCATATTTCCTACAGAAGTTGAATTGATGCTAGCATTTGGACCTTTGTGTGCAGATTTAGGTGATGCATTCATAAATCGCCTTTTAGTAGACGGTTGGGCTGCCACTTCTCTGTTAGAGTCTTTGTTTACCGGTGACCGTTCCATTATATGACCTGTTTGATGCAGTTTCTGTCTGATTTTTGTTGGAGATCTTCAAAGGTGATTTACTTTAGTTTTTTGTTATTTTTTATGGCTCAGTGAGCCTTAAAGTAATGCACTTTATCAATAAGTTTGACTTTTTACACTTATAGATTTCTGTACTAATTTATTTTTGAATTATTGTGAACCAAATCTTTCAAGCGGCCTTTTGTTTTAACGTCACTTGTTAAACATCATGAACTCTTACAGGCGAACCTTAAAGGCGGAATGCAATGAAGGGAGATCGCTATGATCCCTTAAGTTCAGATCATAACATCCCCAAAATAGAAAGAGGGCGATGTACGTGCGACCTAGTCTTACTTAAATGGAGCTACAGTTCGGCGTGAACCTGGGCCTCAACTAAAAAAACATTTCCATTCACCTCGGTCTTTAGCTAATTGCCTCCAGTTGAGCACTCCAAGTTGCTTGAGGTCCCCTTGAACTTGCGGTCGCCACCTGCGGCGAGGAGGTTCTCTACTGCGTTGTCCCTCTGGGTTATATTTGAAGACTCTGCGAGCTGGAGCGTTGGTGTCCATTCGCTCTACACTGTCGTAGCCATTTCAAACGTCCAATACGCATTTTTTTTTGACTAGGTCGATGTCGCTGTACAGCTCGTATAGTTCGTCATTGAATCACCTCCTCCAAAACTCGTCAACGCAAACTGAACCGAATATTTTGCGAAGAGTTTTTTCCCCTAAAGCGACCTAGGACATCTCCACTCGCCTTCAATTAAGTTCATGTTTCAGCGCCGTCAAGCAACCAGCCCCACAAGCAATCATCGAGCAGAATCTTGGAGGATAATTGACAGGTCCATTTCTCGAAACTAACTTGTCGTCAAATTGTGATTTCGTGATATGACATCTACCGCTATCCTCTTGAAACTACATCTCGTTTGGATCAATGTCATCCATATTTTCAAATAAATATATGCATTGGCCATGGTCCGGTAACGATCTTTATTGACCGGAACGCGAGCTTCTGCCCCATTTTTCACGGTGATGCCACTAAAGTGGAAACCACATCAAATAGTGCATTTTTGTGGATGCAATGGAGTCTGTAGAGTCTCTTTTGGATTGGTTTCATTTCATATGTGACAATTTCGCTTATTTACAAACCCGTTAGCTCAAAAATGAGCCTCAATTTTGCGACAGAACAAAGGGTCAGCTTAACAATGCTCTAGTGTGAAATCAGAGGAAGAACAACGCAAATTATGGTCTCGTTGCCTTAACTCCTGCATTTGTTTGTCTAATACGGATGTAGGCATGATACTTCCGCAGCATGTTCCGCATAGTGGACTCCGTGATCGACGACGAAACGCTAAATTTGGATCTTCTTGCAGACTTTCGCTTGCAGCGGCGATATGCTTTTCAGTACGTATATTCCTTTGACGTGTTGGTGTTATTGCATCATTTAGAAAGTATGTGGTACGAAATCTATCCACAGTTCAATGGAGAGCTTACTCATATGGACGATCATGTGCGTCAAAAAAATCAGGAAGTCATCTATGAGTTGATAATAGGATATTATTGTTCAAGCGTCTAGTCATGATGGTTTATCAAAGCATACTGAACAGCTCGGTTTCACAGTTCGTAAGTTCTATCTAAGCAAAAAAAAAAAAAACACCTTTAGTGGTAAAATATGTACAAATCCGCAGGGGCAAACTAATTTTTCATGAATGAATAATTCATGAAATTCCCAAAATTTTCAATATTATTCGAGAATCACTATTTAATATTCGCAATTATAAGATCTCTATATATATATATTTTCATGGAATTCAGGAATCAACGGATAAGGAATCAACGCACATTGAGATGGGAAATTCCCTGAACCAAAAACTGTTATCGACGAAGGTGAATAGTTCAATTACTCTGTAAATGATAATACTTGCCATTGACTTTCAAGCCTTTGTCCAAACATCAGGCCGCTGCAGAATGTTAGTACAAAAAAAGGTCTCCATTGTATTTTTTTAACACTCCAATGTTAAGCCGCACCTACTTTTTCCTTTTATAAATTTCGCACCTTTTGCACCTGTCTCCGTCATACGAAGTTGCACTTGTGCAACCTTTGTCTAAAAGTGTGAAATTCTACTTCACCGTAAAACGAATAAAATAGAACGGATGACAGGGGTCAGTTGTCTCGAAACCATTTTAAAGATACCTTCTCGCGATAGCATCAATGCAAATACCACCAGTTGTGTAAAGGGCCTAAGGATCTTTCCCGACAGGTAGACAGTAGCATTGTCAGATAATAAAAATAAAATCTAAACAAACAATTATAATAATGAGGGTCTACTTGAAGTAAAACTTCATAGGACTCTTTAATAGGTTCTTGTTGGAAGGGACCACACCGCAAGTCGAGTTTGAAATTATATTCATACCTGCAGCAGCCTAGTATTACCTACATCTCCCTCTGAAGGATGTACTTATTTTCCTTTGTTATCCAGCGTCACCCTTCAGTGTCTATCTTCTACGTGGGGTGTCTGTTGGTAGTCACGCTGTGTAAAGTTGCGGCAGTACAACCATATTCTTTGAAATAACGTGGAGTAACTACTCACCCTTGTTGTTTGTTTTGCTTCTCCGAATCACTGACTACTGGAGTCTCCCCAGATTAACGCATCAATTCGAGTGAGGCAACGAAGTTTTCAAGGTTATCGCCGTTTGGGTTTCCCATTTATGATGGGTTCGAGTATATTTGCTTTTGTTTAAGGCTTAAGTACTTTGGTGGAGCCTTTTAGTTTGCCGCTTTGCCAGATTAAAATCGATTTTCCTTATTTTTTTTGTTCCTGTTGTGGCGCCAAAAACTCCCTAGTAAAGGAAGATGTACAAAATTGATTTTGTTTTCATTGCCAACAAGGAGAAAAGGACGAAAGGCAAATCATTACGTAGTGAGTTTACTGTCTTTAGTTTTATCTGAAAATTTACAAATCCAATTGAATCATGTTAGACAGACGAAATTGGATTGTAAGAATTTCCAGTCGAATTGCGAACAGAAGGACCCTTAGAGGATACATTGTCATCATATACAGTCCCCTCCTATTTCGCGCTGGTATATGGTTGAAGTCAGGTATTACTCTTAGCTACCCTTGCAGTGATATCCTGATCTCTGTTTTCGAAAACACTGTATTGGCTATCTTAGGCAATCATTTATTTTGACTAGTCGTACGAAAGGAGGTCGCATAAAGCATCCAATGATATGTTTGTTCTTCTTCTCAGTCTGAAAAGTTGTGTTAGAAGCTGTTTTTGCTGTAACTAAGGAAATCAAAATTAGATTGTTGGCTTAAGTATCAATCGTATTTATTTAATTTTTCTTGCAAATTTAACAAATTTAAATCGTGCGGTCACACAGCACCTAGAATAATCCAACACATGCTCGAATCAATTACTAGAAACCACAACCGAATAGAAAAATCACCACAAATTCTCCCCAACTAGTTCGTACGCAACCCATGGAGTAAGTCTCTACTGAAACCTAATACTACCTGAGTTTCAGACCATTTCACCAAAAAACAACTTACGTATCAAACATGGCGATGCGTTCAACTTCGCATACATCGTTCAGTTATTTTAGGGATTTCGCTGGCGAGTTAAATAGCAATAAGTTCGTGCTTACAGACGTAATAGAAGTTCACTTCCTTAGAGGCAGAAGAGGATCATGAAGACCGTTCAGAAGGTGACTATGAGCTTGTCATCTTCTGATGGGAGAAATAAGAGGGTTTCTATCCACACACCAGCCCACTTACCTAGAACTTCTCTCCCAGACGTTTGAATCAAGCGTGCAGTTGATATTGGTTTGGTACACGATCAAAACGTTATTATATCATAGGTACGAGTACATCTCCATCTGTCAAGAGTAATCGATTAAAAATGTCTCGCATCTCCAGGTGCAATATCGACAGGCTGCAGGACCACGGTGTGTGCCGACAACTTTGTGGATGAAAGGATGCACTAGTATCGTTTTAATGCTGCGAGGGCTTGCATGATATAAGTAGACCTGCCTCTCAGAAGAGGTGATCAGCGCCTCAAAATGCCTATTGATTCTTCTAAGAGTGCCTTCCTCAAAACATCTCTCATGCATCTATACAATAAGTGAACGACTACAGATTGGGAGCATTGTGTAGTCTTCTTTTAACTGAGCATGTGTTAGTGCTAAACTCATGCTTGCGAAATAAATTTGTAATCTTCGCTTAAACTGTAAAGAAGAAGACGCTGTGACAGTGTGAAGCATCTCTTTGCTATCAAGAGGTAGCTCAACTTCTTGGACATTGTAGACATGATGTTTCTGGGAGGTTAGGGTAAGATAAGTGGGTTGGTGTAGGGGGTAGAAATCTTCTTCACCACACTCAGGTCAATATAGACACATTGTGGTTCCCATAGGGGAAAAGAAGATAGAACGAATCGCTTACTCGTCAAAAAGAAAATTTAACGTCTATGTACATAGCCTAACAGCAAGCATTTAGTACTTACTGCCCCCGGGATACAAACAATCCAGAGGATTTAGTGACGTTTGCAATGTGTTAATCGGTCTGTTGGAACATTCTTCTAAATCCTCAAAGAAGTATTGTCCAAGGGAGTTATTTCTTAGATGGTAGAGTCCTGGGCAGTGCCAAAGAATGTGGGTAGTGTCCTCCTGAACTTCCTCGTCACCACAGCCCATACAAAGGTCCTTTGTTCGTTACACGTAATTTTTTCATGTGGTATCGCCTAGTGTTATGTCCCGTAATGACTCCTATTAGAGTAGAGAGGGATTTTCTATCCCCCTGCATAAGTCTGCTGGTGCTGGTAAAAGTATATAGAGAGGTCCACCTGTTGTTTGCCTCCGTTAAACCTTTATTCCCTGCTTCGAGTTTGAGTATGCAAGGCGGGATGTACGAGTACACGGAGGGGTCGGATTGGTCTGAGTGGTATGCTTTCACGTCCAAGCACGCAGGGCTTTACCTTGTGCTGTGCAGATATTGCTTTAATCGCTGCCTGGCTGTCGATGAAAAAGTTGATATCCTCCTGGGTATTGCTTTCATCACAGTCCCATGAGTTGCTATTGTCACTGCTAGAACCGCTGCCTGGAAAACGGTGCTGTAGTTTGGAAGCCGAGCTGACAAGGAGATACCAAGCTATTCAGAGAAGATGCCTGTGCCTACACTTATTTCCATTTCGGATCCATCGGTGTATACGGCCATGGATCGCTAGTTAGGTGTTCTGCCGTTTCTGGAAAATGCTTTGAACTGAATTTCCTTCGATTTGAAGTGAACTCTTTTATGTGTTTTCCGTTATTGCACGATTTACTGAAGATCTTCATGTTGATATTCAAAAAAAAAATAAAAAATACTGTGAATCAGAACTAAAGACAAAATAACAAAACAAATCTCCGTAGTCATCTGGATAACACCCATTGAGTTTTTCTGAAACCTAGTTAACGAACTAAGGGATCTCGTACAAGTCCCACTTAGGAACATGATATGCTTCATAAAGAGCACAGGCTGGTTTGCAACAGATCCAACTGCAAGACAAACGTTTTAAATATAGGTTCCACACAACAAAAGAAAATCACAATGGACCGTATGGCCCCCGTGATAAGCACTTAGATGCACTTCCCTCCAACCTAACCTAACCTAACGTCTGAGTTGCAAACCACCACACCAAATTATCTCGCTCTGTCCATCTTTTCCAACGCCCGTACTGTGTAAAACAGTTAAAGGGCATTCATAGCCCCATGAGTGCGCGCAAATTATATAAAAAAGGAGTCGATCTGAACCCTTGTGTCCCTTCAAATCTTCATTTCAACTTGAGGATTTTTCTCTTTACTCCAATACAACCGAGGGAACTCTTGTTTTTTGTAGAAGTCGATCAATGCAAGGTGTATTAGATAGATGTACTTCCAAGCCATTCTTAATCAATGGTGGTATTCCCCAGGGCTCTGTCCTATCTCCGATCATGTTTTTGACTTATATTAACGATCTTGTATCTGATACTCGCAATCCAATCCATTCCTCTGCGGATGATAGCGCTCTTGACTTCGTCTATTCATTGAAGACACCGCAGCGATCTTGCCGGTAAGGCTTTCATCAATTTGGTAAACTGACTGAAGGTATGTACTCGTATGCTTACGATCTGAGTACCTTCTCAATGAATAAAGATATCTTATTCCACATGTCGATACTCGAGACCAACTTGTTTATGGCATTTTTTGGGGAATAGTTGCCTATCTCCGACTCCAAGCTATTCCTTTCTGCTGTCCACCTGTTACAGGCGAAAAAGGTGTGATGCGCATCGTCTTCCAAATAGTCTCCGTATTGGCAGACTGCGCTCTCTACTTTTCCCATTTTGTGCAGGTACCGGTTGAAGTAGTCATGTCCGGTAAGGAACTGGGTGACATAATAACTCACTTCACCGTGGTCCCGCTCCGTCCATGCAGCAACGTCTCTGGTCAACCGGTAGGTCCATCTTCCCCTTTTTCGGCTTCGTGAGTTGTTTCGCTTCTATAGCTGCTGTCTCCGCTCCTACTTCCGTCCTTTTGTCGTGGACGTACTTCTTTTCTGCTGCTAGAAGATTGATGAGCGTAACTCCTGCGACTACTGCTGGACTGCTGGCTCCGACACCGTTCAGTATGCAGTCGCTATCCGAAGGGCTCCTATTCGTTGCATCGCGGCCATTTTCATTTTCTTCCTGTATATCTCCTTTTTGAGCACGTCAGCCCAGATTTCAGAGCCGTACAAGAGGATGGAGTGCGTAAGCGACATCAGAAGTCTTCTTTTACTTGCCGTGGGACCTCCTCTGTTCGCCATCAGTCTGCTTAGCAATAAGCTCGTTTTTGTAAGTCTTTCGGATATGGACTTAATGCCGCCAGAACGTGAACTTCATATTTAGCCTTACTCCTAGATATTTTACTCTTTCCTTAGTGTGTAAAACTTCCGGGCCCAGCTGGAGCTCGATCATTGTGGGTATCCGCTTCCTCGTCAGCAGGACTGATAGATTGTCAAAGGCAGCGTTTCCTGATTCCTTGAATTGTTCGCATTTTTTTGTGGTCCAACATACACTACACATTGGCTTTCTAGATTGAAGGCAATTCATTTATTTCTTATGTTCTCGTACCTTCTGTCTGTTTTTTGATCCGCAACCGATCCGCAAGTCCACTTCGAATACGAACTGGAATGCTGGCTATTGTGTTGCCCTCCCATCTGCAGAAAGCTACCTCAAATGAAGTTAATCAAACACATGCCTTTGGATTCCTGTTTGCCCAACACAGTAGTTATCATGATCTGCTGTCAGCGCTCGTGATTCCTTGTTATTTATTGTCATCTGTCACCTGTTTGCTGTTTGCCATCTAACATATCTCTCGCGAGATACTCTCTCAGTTCTGTGGAAATTTACTTGCATATTATGTGCACATGTCCAATATTTACCGGTTTTTCTTATAAAGAAATACATTCATAAAAAAGAAGAAAATGCATAACTACAATCCAATGATCTCTGGCTCCACTGTGCTATGCTATTCACTCACAAGGAGGGGGAATCCGTTTAAAGAGCCCCTGTTTTGTTTGTAGCCTGCGGAAATCATCGCGGCACGTTCTCTCTACTCAGCTGCTGGGGTCCAGGTGTTTTTCTTTTCTTTTTATCTGACTTTGCAATGAAAGACATCCGTAAGATGAATCATATATTCTTTTCGCTCATTGTGTTCGTTGTTCGGAGTAAAAATAAACACAAAGGAATGCAATGGGCTTGTCTTAATTGGGCTTTTCGAAAATATACAAAAAAAATAAAATTGTTATGATATTTCAAACCGTAAGTAAGTGCGTCAGAGTTTCCATTCATGAAAAAGATTGATTTGCTTTGCATTTGCTATGTGAATGCTATTCAAACCTTGGCTACGTGAAAGAATCTCCCCGATTACCATTGTCGTTTGTCGTTTTACTTCGATTTTCGATAGCATTTGATTGTCCTCGCTTGTCTTTTAACGAGATTCAATTCAGCTTACTTGGGTACCGGGGCATAGGGACATTCCAGGTAACTGTATGGCCGACGAACTCACCGTTTAGATGGCACTACGTGTGACATCACTAGACAGATCTGACTTGAGCTGGATCATAAACGCTCCAACTATTTCGTTACACAGAAACCGTCGTTCATCAGTATACTAGCCAGTGTCATCACAGGGTACTGCATCATTGGCAGGCATGCCAATAGAAGATTCCTCACCAGGATAGATACACCATACTACCTGCTGAAGATAGCCATAAACTACTTCAGCAACAGAAAGATGAGGTAACAGACCGACGATGGCGTTAAGTACTACAAGGCTTCCGCGGGACTTCCAGAGAGGGGTCAGTCCTTGGATATCTCTTGTGGAGCATAATATGATGAAGACCTGCGACTAACACTGCCACAAGGAGTTAAGGCGATCGGCCTTGCTGACGATATCGTCGTGGTTACTGTGGCCAAAAACATCCACGCGATAGAGTCTGTCATGGATGAAGTAGTCGCCAAGATCAAAAATTAGCTAGAGTCTGCCGGCCTAGAGTTAGCTAACCACAAGACCGAGACTGTCCTACTAAACAACCAAAAGACTGAGAAATATGCAAACTTCCGGGTTGGGAATCAGACAATAAGGTCTTAAGAGGCATTAAAGTACCTAGGAGTACCTAATGTTCGACAACAGATTGAACTATAAAACGCATGTTGAGTATTTAAGTAAAAATGCGTCACAGAGGCATGCAGCACTTTGCCATATGCTGCTAAACATCGATGGGCCTGGATACGCCAGTAGGATCCTGTTGCTCCCGTCTGGTCGGGGGCTCTCACAATGAAGAAAACAAGATGGAAGTTCTCGACTGGGTACAAATTCTGCGCAATCACAACTATAAATGGTTTTCGGACGAAGCAGCCTGTGTTATAGCCGGTATGATCCCCATCGACATTCTCGCCAATGAAATGCAAAGGTTTAACCTTAAGCGAATAGTGAATTAGCAAGAAGAAGGGTAATACGAGAAGAAAGGGTAACATTTGTAGCACTGTAGTAAGCTAGGTGGAATAACCTGGCAAAAGGCAGATGCATCCACAATGAAGTCTGCACAAAGAGATCGCGCGGGGACTGCAACTACCGCCTTACGCAGTTCCTGTCCGGACACGTCGGCTATCGAAAATATCTCCACATACTCGTATGTGGACACGATAGCTCGCCCTTCTTCCTAGAACGCCCAGATGAAGAGGAAGGCGTAGAGCATAGTGTTCAACTGCAAGCACTTCACAGAGTCAAGAATGACTCTTCAAAGCTCAGAGCTTATAATAAGTCTTTCGACGAGGTCAGGAGATGATTGGCTGGAGACCTGTTTACTTATAATGGACGTTCAGAACGAGCTGAGAAGAGCCGAAACGGCGAATGCAAATGATAAAGCATAAGTTGCCAACCTGCCCCGCGAAGTAATACCTAACTACAGTCTGGAGAGAATGAAGTGTACAGTGTGTGAATTAATACGAAGGTGCATTCCTGGCATCGATTATTCGGGTTTGCGAATCGTGCATGCTGGTAGCCCAGGAGTCGTCGTTCTGATCCTTCTGCAGGATAAGTCCAGCCAAGCCGGACGACGAAGCATCAGTGTGCACTTCATGAACGCACTGCGGATCGACAACTTCTCCAAGTACACCATACTGCGAGCCTTCAAAACCATCAACAGTAGCGGGGTACTTAGCGTGCTGATCGAAGTGGCCGGCTATTTTGGATTGCCCCGAAGGGTCGTCACTGACCGAGAAATCGACTTCACATCGGGGATGTTTTAGCACTTCTGCGAGAGGAACGGGATGGAACATATCAAGACCACTGTGAGGACGGCCAAAGCAAATGGCCAGGTGGAGAGATGCAACCGAACCATTCTCTCTTCTCTCAAATGCATGCACTTGTCAGGGAAGGGGGAATACTGGGCAAGTCATCTGCGAGCGGTCCAGTGGCGACTGAACACCGTTCGGAACTGCATGATGAAGGCGAGCCCGCGCGAACTCTTGTTTGCCTATTCAGAGAAACATTTTGGCCGACAAGCTATTATTAGAGCTGGGAGAGCAAGGTTTGACTCCAAACGGCAGCCGCCAACGCAATACCAGTCTAGGGACCTCGTTCTGATCGAGAACGAGCCGGCTGCCACGGGTCACTCAAGGAAGCTGGAACTTCAGTACCGCGGCCCATATATCGTCACGAAAGTGTTGCCAAACGACCGATATGAAGTGGAGGATGTTCCCGGTATGCATTGAAACCAGTGGAAGCTGAATACGGTCTTAGTGGTCATTCAGCTGCAGTGGCGACTCTGATAACAACTTGTCATCAGTCAACGTCATGATGGCCTCTTCTGTCTGCCTACTTTTTTTTTTTTTATAATTTGTGCGTTCCAAAGGTATTATTATTACCCTTATACTGGTTCTCAGGGCATGGGCGGATAGGAAATTGAGTTTCCCGAAGCTGCTCAATATTCTCGAAATTTTGGCGGCTTTTTGTTAGAGAATATCTGCTTGAAATATGATGCACACGTTCGCTGGTCATACGGATGTGCACATGCCGATTTTTTAAAGTGAAGCGGTGGAGAGAATTTTCGATAGAACACCAGTAACAGATATGATTACAATAGTACTTACTTACTTAGGTGGCGCTACAGTCCGGGGTGGCCTTAATTTCCTCACAGTATTTCGTTGATTGCGGTACGTTAAGGATATCCGCATCCGTACCCTGGCTATAATAGTTAGTGATCCGAGTCCACGTTGGCTCCTCGGAAAGTGCGGACACCCGGTATACTGGAAGAGTGCCTTGCGCCGATTGCAATGTGATCGATTTGGTTGACGGCTTTTCGATCAAAAGAGAGCCATGTCCCCTTGTGAATATCAAGCTACGATAACGTTTCGTCCCGCCGCAAACTCGACTAGCCTGAGTCCGTTGTCGGATGTGATGTCATGCAGGTTGTGCTTTCCGACCACGCTACTAGAGACGTCCTCTTTTCCTAGCTTTGAGTTACAATCGTCCAGGATAATTTAAACGTCACGGCTAGGTCATTGCTCATACGTCTTGTCCAAGAACTGGTAGAAGTCATCTTTCGTCGCGTCGTCCATCTCCTCGTGCGGCGCGTGAGCGGATATTAGGCTTATGTCGGCGAATTTAGCCTTGATACGTATAGCCATGAGGCACTCGTTCACATGCCGGAAGCTCAAGACTTCTTGCCTAAGTCTGCTTCTAATAACAAATCCATACCCGAAAAGATGTTCCCCTTGTTGTCTGTAGCAATCGCCGTAGTAAATGTCGTAGTTTTTCATCCTCCTTTGCCCGGCCCATCCCATCGCACTTCTTGGGTAGCGGTAATGTCTGCTTTGCAGTAGTTAGGACCTCCTAGTTGTTCGGCGGCATGTGGTTTGTAGAGGGACCTCCACGTGCAGACACGAAGATCGTTGTCCTTTTTACGTTTGGGACGTCAACAGTAAAATCATCCGTATCCGAGGTTTTTGGTTGCATCATAACAAGTGTTTTTTGTATGGTGGTAGGGAAGTTTACCCGACAGCACAACACCTAGACGCTGCCGTCTGGAACAGGAGAAAGTGTTCTAGAGAGCACTCTTCCCTCCTCTCTCATCTGCTGCTGCCAAAAGTCCTCCAAACGGGATTGGTTACCCATTTCTTGGATCAAGGTACTAGGCACCCAGCGGTCACCACGTGGAGGTTGAGAGTAGCAGTTGGTAGGCCTAATCTTTAGTGAAAACGCTTGTCTTTTCATATAATCTCACGCACTACCGTTTGATTAGGCGGCAGAGGACTTTGTTTTATAATATGTAGTGATGTAGTGAAGTGAAGCTGTCGACAGATATGACTGCTATTGTACCTAGTCTAGCTATAAATACTGAAACAACTTGATATTGCAAAAAAATGAAAACAATGAATATTTAAAAAAAAAGTTTTCTTGTATATTTGGTGTATTATATAAGAAACAAAACGTATAACTTTTTATTCAAAATGATGGCCTTTTGCATTAACATAGGCCCTTAATCGTTCTGGCCAACGGTCAATGGCGGCACGAACCTTTTCCAATGGAAAATTTTGCACTGCTTTCCCAAGGGATGTCTTCAGCGACTCAATGGTGGTGTGTTTTTTAGAGCAGGCCATACCCTCCAAAGTTGACCACAACTCATAATCCAGAGGCTTAAGATCTGGGTTAGATGATGGCCAATCTTCGGTTATTATAAAATCAGGAACTTTCTTTTCTAACCATTTTTGAGTGCTCTTGGCTTTGCGACGAGGGGCAGAGTTCTCCTGAAATGACCACGGCTTATTTTCGAAAAGAGAATGGTTAATGGTTTCACCATGGTCTCTTAAATGGTATTCTGGTACAATTTTGCCGAAATTTTGATGCCTTTTTCACAAAAATGCAGCTCAGTAACCCCATCATAAGAGACACCTCACCAAACCATTACGTACGCTGGATGGTGACCTCTCTGAACTCTGGGAATAATTTGTGACGCTTCTTTAGACTTCTGTCCATAAACTTTATAATTTTGTTTGTTGAATTTTTCTTCAACAGTAAAAATGTTCTCATCGGTACACAAAATTTTTCGGTATTTTTTCTTCGCGTACCGTTATAGCAGTTTATTTGATTTCCGCTCGCTCGTTATTTTGAGAGCGCTCGCTGACCTGAAGGTGGACTGCTGCCTTTGCATCTGGATAAAGCGAATGCTGAACAGCAGGCAGATTCTATCCGAGCTCGGGTGCTGCTCAACCAAAAGGCTAGCGCACAGAGGCACACCTCAGGGGGGTGTTCTCTCTCCGCTACTTTGGATATTAGTAGTGAATGAGCTACTCACTTCACTAGGAAATAAAGGCTACAAGGTCGTAGCATATGCTGACGATATTGCCATAGCCATCTCAGGTAAATTCCTCCAAACCCTAAGAGATCTAATGAATTCGGCGCTAAATTTAGTAGCGCAATGGACGGACAGCGTTGGGCTCAACGTAAACCCGACCAAAACTGAACTAGTACTTTTTATTAGGAAATACAAAATCCCGTTCGTAGCCCCACCTAAGCTTAGAAACACGGAACTCAGCTTTTCAAACAAAGCAAACTATTTAGGGTTGACCATCGATAGTAAACTTAACTGGAAACAGAACATTCTAGACCGAACCAAGAAAGCGGAAATCGCCATCTACACCTGTAAAAAGGCTTTAGATCCAAAATGGGGTCTTCAACCTAATATAGTCCACTGGTTGTACCTGGCGGTGGTCAGACCAATCCTGTTTTATGGCGTTCTCGTCTGGTGGCCTGCACTCGAAACAAGGTGCAACACAAACTCTATCGAAAGAGTACAGCATGCAGGTGCATCACAGGAGCTCTCAGGTCCACTCCCACAGCCGCCTTAGAAACCCTACTTAGTATATATCCCATTGACATCTTTAGGAAAATAGTAGCATCTAAAGCAGCCCTAAGACTTAGAGAATCTCTCCAGCTCACAAATCGGCCGCATGAAAATCTTACAAAACTCCAATCCCAGAGCAACAGATTACATATCCCCATTTATTGATTTCAACATCAAATATAACACCACCATCCCTGACAGATCCACATGGGATGACGGTATCATTCTAAATGACGCCGCAATCGAAATCTATACAGATGGTTCCAAAACATCGGAGGGCACAGGATTAGGTACATTCTCCGAATCACCTTTGATAAACGTAGCTCTCCGACTTCCAGACCACTGTAGCATCTTTCAAGCGGAAATATCGGCTGTTCGTGAAGCAGCGCGCAGACTCTCTATGCACCCGATAGATGGCAAGTCTATCGTCCTTTACATAGACAGTCAGTCAGCGATTAAAGCTCTGGAAACGCCAACAATAAGATCTAAGTTGGTCAAACATTGCCGCGAATCTCTTAACGAGATTGCGGACAGATGCAATATTACTCTGTGCTGGGTCGCAGGATACAGAGATATTCCATGCAACTGTAAAGCGGATGAACTAGCTAAATAAGGCACCGTACTGCCTCTAGATGTCAGTAGAGAGGTACCGGCACCACCAATACAATTGATGAAAATCCGTATGTTTAACGAAGCGCAATCTATTGCAAACAATAGATGGAGTAATCTAGCTACGTGCGCATCGACCAGAAAGATCTGGCCTTTACTAGACGCAAAAAAATCCAAAAATCTCATTTCATTAAATAGAAGGAACATAAGCCTCGCAGTAGGAATAATCACAGGACACTGCTTGTTAGGTAGACACGCCACTAGAATGGGTGTCCCAGCAAACGATTTTTGTAGGAGCTGAAGAGATGAAGAGGAGGAGGAGAATTAGACTGCAATAAAAAAGAGGGACCGGATGGTATTCCACCCTTACTGCTTAAGAGTTGTGCTAGCGCAATAGCTAAGCCGTTAACTCACATTTTCAATATGTCTCTCTCTGATGGCGACTTTTTAAACGAGTGGAAGGTATCCTTTATATCACCAATTTTCAAATCTGGCTCCAAACAAGATGTTACAAATTATAGACCTGTCTGTAAAATTTCAACTATTCCGAAGTTATTCGAAAAAATTATTTATAATAAACTTTATTTCCTTGTTAAAGAATACATTTCCGTTTATCAACATGGGTTTGTCTCCGGTAAATCCACGACTACAAACTTGTCTATTCTGACAAACTTCATAGTTACAGGTTTCGGAAAAAGGTTGCAAACCGATATTATCTTTACGGACTTTGCCAAGGCCTTTCATAGGGTGAACCATACGGTCTTGTTGCATAAGTTATCTTGTATGGGTTTTCATTCTAATATTTTGAAATGGATTAGGACTTACCTGACTAACAGAATGCAATATGTGAAAATCGATCAGTGCCTGTCGACTCTTATTTCTGTTACATCTGGCGTTCCCCAAGGCAGTCATTTAGGACCTTTACTTTTTCTACTTTTTATCAATGATATCCCTCTAATTTTTAAACATTCATGCTGCCTACTATTTGCTGATGACTTAAAGCTGTATCGTTTGGTAGCTTCCGTACGCGATTGTGTACTTCTTAATGAGGACTTAACGAGACTAGTTGAATGGTGCAATATTAACTTTCTGCATCTGAACATAGCAAAATGCGAATCATTCTCTTCTTACAGACATTTAAATTCTATTATATTTAACTATAGCATTCACAATATATGCCTTGACAGAGTAGATCGTAAAAAAGATCTTGGTGTAATTTTAGATACAAAGCTTACGTTCTCACTCCACATCGATTATGTAATAAGCAAAGCAAATTCTATGCTAGGCTTCATCAAAAGAAATGCAAGTGAGTTTTCTGATCCCTACTCATTGAAATCGCTGTTTATTTCTCTGGTAAGATCTGTTCTGGAGTACTGTAGCTCCGTTTGGTGCCCATACTATATTGTTGCATCAGAAAGGATAGAAAGGATTCAAAGAAAGTTCACTAGATATGCTATTTATAAATTAAACTGGCCTATGGAGATGCCTGCCTATAATGCTAGATGTTTATTAATTGGACTAGTGTCTCTTGAGAAAAGACGTAAATACTTTTCCATTATGTTTATCCGTGATCTTTTAACCTATCATATTAAATGCCCTCCGTTACTTCAACTTATTAATTTGCATTCTCCGTCTAGAATGTTGCGTGAACAGTTATTATTCTACGAGCAGCTTCATCGCTCTAACTATAGTCGTAATGAACCATTATCGCGTTGCATCAGAGAAGCTAATTTAATTTGTTCTGAAGTAGACTTTTTCGGTAATTGTACGCGTGACACTTTCAAATCTAGAATTCTTTGTTTGCTTGCCAATCAAACAGTATAAGCTTTCTATTTTTCTATTCTATTCTTTACTGATAGCAAGCTTTTATTTATATTAATTAAAATAGTTATTGTACATATTTAGTTGTATTATCATTTTAATTATACTTATAGTCTATAAGAGATATATGTACTCTGATTGATGAATAAAATGAAATGAAATGAAATGAAATGAAATAGTCTCCACCTCCTTGGCACATGCCCAGCGCTAGCCACACTAAGAAAGAAGCTACTAGGTGAATACTTCTTTGAGGACCTAAGTGACCTCTCTACCATAGACATTAGAAACTTAAATAGATACATAGGTAAATCCAGCTGATTTAGCTGAAATACCCCCCCACACCACCACCACCCCTCCTCCCATCGTTATTGGTTACTATCAATCCCCAAGAGGTACTGCAACAGACACCTCCCAAGATCGATAGTTAACTCTCCCCTATCACTAGACCAATGCCTGTAAATAACAATACAGCATAGGAGTAACAGAGATTGATTGAGTCAATCAATCCCCCTATTACTTACATGCACATCACCTACACGGTGAACTGGGTACTAAGGGTTTGTCTGAAGCAGTCACCCTACCTAGCCAAACCATCCCCTAAATTTCGACTGCATACTAGTGCAAGATTGACTGCATCAGTCATCTCGCTCTACTTTGCATTCCCCACTATTTCCACGGTCCACCTAGGTATGGGTTCGATTGAAACAATCACCCTACCTAGTCCACACTTTATGCATAGCAGTACTTAGAGTTCGATTAAATCAGTCACTCTATGTACGCTTATGCTACTCTACAACTACAAGTCCACTTAGGTATGAAGGGTTTGACTGAATCAGTCACCCCACCTAGTCAATACCATGCATAACAGCAATTAGAGTTAGACTGAATCAGTCACTCTACTATACTTATGCACCTCTACGCCTATACGGTTTATGGGACCTGCCAATATAACTTCCACACACAGTATAGGGGGTTCGATTGAATCAATCACCTCCCCATCACTTGTTGCACACTATACCTTCTCGGTACACTTTGACTTCAGGGTTGACTAAGTCAGTCACCCTCTCTACCCTTTTCAGTCAGCATTCTCAGCCAACACCCTCATGAGAAAGGTTAAGGTTCCCCCGGTTACCGGTGACTCGACCGGTCATTACTCATGTGGTATCACAATGGACCCTAGCGGTCTAACCTAACCTAACCTAACCTTGATTTCCGCTGTCTATTTTTATTCAATGCCACTGCAAACGGATTTCCTGTATATCTACGCTACGCTCTAAGTCCGAGGTCATCTTTAATGATCCTTGAGATCATTCTGGAAGCAATACCCATCTCACGGGACAACAACTCGAACACCAACCGCTTTGACAGCATTTTTTGCTGAACTGAACACCGACGCCCTGATCTTTGGCGGTCCTTAATTCCTCCGGTTTCTGCGAATCTTTTAATAGTTCGGTCAGTAAAAACACGGCTAATTTGTAGCGGCAACAAAGTTCTTAAAATTGACTTCGCATCCAGTCCACATTTGTGCAACCCAATTATTGCAGTCCTATTTTCTTTATCTGCCCATTCCATGTTGGCCCTTTAAAATTTTAGCGTAAACTGAATATTTATTACAAGTAGAAGAGCTTTTTCACAAATTACTGTAAAAAAATAAGGGATATTGCTCTCCCAAATGAATAATGTTTCAATATTTATGGCTAGACTAGGTAGTTATCTTTTAATATGTGACTGTTCAGTTCTTATAACTTTCAGAAATCGTTTGATTTCTTATAGCAACTTGTTGCCGCTTTTGTCAACTCTTCGCACATCTTGCCATCTTTTTCTACTCATTCACTTCCTTTCATTTTCTAAACGAATTTTAGAATATTCGTTTCTCAATTGGATTTAATTAATTTCAAATAATTGCAACAGCCATTAGAAATCGATTAATAAAAACTTTCGCGAGTATTTAAAATATTTATCGCTAATTGTTTCAGCAATAACAAGACTTGTTGTTGAAACGATGAAAGTATTTCATGGTTTATTTGAGTTTCTCTTCATATACAAGTGAAATATATTTAACGACGTATTTAATTATTTTTATATTTTTTTTTTTGTTTAAACAGCCAATATGTCGTCACACACAAAAATGTGTGTTAGCTGAAGGCTGCGAGATTAATCGATAAAATGAGTAAGAGTGGAAAAAAATTTTAATTCACCGAAAAGATAACAAGTTATAATAGATTGTGTCTGTGGCATATTTTCTGTTTTTTTTTTTTTTTTTGAAAATATTTTGTTTTTCTTTGTGGCTTTGTTGAAGAATTTTGTTGTTTTTCTGAGGCGCATGGTGAGAACCGGTTGCATTTTAGCATACACATATTTTTGGATACATTTTTTTGTGTAGATTATACTGTGCGGATGTTTGTGTTTACAAGAGTAAAAAAGATTAATATTTTGTTGGTGGGCTGAGTTTTATGAAAGCGATAATGGTGGACAAGATTTAATACTTCAACTACAAATATTATGCTGTGCATTAAGTCCTGCTAACGAAGTTTATAATTAAATTACTGGGGAGAGCCAATAAAATGGAAATATGCAAATAATAGTTATAACAATTGCCTCCCATACCAAAGCGGCAACCAAGGGGTTATACGCTTCCGCTGGGTATACGTGGCAAATATCTTAAATGTTTGAACGAATTCCAACTATTCCATCAAATGCAGAGGAAGAATGGCAACTGTTTTCAGCAGCGGCTATTGTCTCTGCAGGAGATGTTTGTGGAGTGAAGCGGCTTGGTGTGGCGGCTGGTGGGGAGGAAAGAACGGCTTGGTTTAAAACACCCGAATTTCAAGAAGTCATTAGAGAAAAGAAGAAAGCCTTTAAGGTGTGGATTCACTTGGTTGGTTGGTTGGTTAGGATCGGACCTCGATGAAGATGCACTTAGACCAGATGTATGTAGGTCCATTGTACTGCCGATGTGTAAGGTGGGTTGGCTACCTGCTTACTCTCGGAACCATTTGCTTCGTTGTATAAATGCGTTCATTTTAGCCTGCAGGCGTTGCTGAGATCACTTAGATCGTGGAAAAAGTGTTCACTCAGAGTGGCCCTCCTAATGTTGCCGAACGCACGACAAGCGCATAGGAAGTGACTAATGGTCTCTTTCTCCTCTTCATCCCTACAGCTTCTGCAGAAATCGTTTTAGGGGATGCCTAGTCTTTAGGCATGTCTTCCTATCACGCAGTGCCCGGTGAGAACGTTTGCTATTTTAGAGGGGGTTCCTATCTTGTGTTTCAAGAGCCCGATAGACCTAGATTTGTTGAGTGTTGGCCGAAGTTGTATGGCGGTGTTGCATTGGCCAGATGTTGCCAACGGAAATTGACCACTTTCTCCGCGTCGGTTTGAATAATGTACTTAATACAAGACGTTGGTGCTTCGATGTCGGTATTGCTTATGCTGTTTGCAACAAAGGAGCATTGTGGAGCCAGTTCGTCCGGGTATGTCACAGTGACCCGGTACCCAGCAGAGGGTGAGGTTGTACTGACCAGCTACCTTGTTAAGAGATACGCGGCAGTCTTTCACTGCCTTAGATCTCGTAGTGCTGGATGCGAAGAATTTGATGGCTGCTTAACTATCGGCGTAGATGGCAATATCCGATGTTGATAGTGTATTAGCCGCTAGCCAGTCAGCGGCTTGGCGAACAGCGGTAACTTCGGTTTGAAAAACACTGCAATGGTTTGGAAGGTTGAAAGAGAAGTGTATGTCCAGGTCTTCTGAGAAAATTCCGGCACCAACTCCGTCCTTGGTTTTGGACCCGCCCGTGAAAATTGACAGCGATTTATTGTATAGGACATCTCGTTGCGTCCAATCACCTCTGTCCGGTATTGAGTGCATCTAGTCCCTGCTAAAGTCATATTCAGTGGGCAGGTGTTCAGTGGAAGTGGTGAGATGGTGGTGCATCGAAAATATTTTGACATGTCCCATGTGTTGCTGCTTCCGCTGTTTGGAGCCTATCAGTCTTATTGCTGAGCTTATAGCCACTTGTTAGCTGACGATGTCGATCGGAAGTAGGTGAAGGTATGGTTTGGAGCGCCGCTCTGGGAGGAGTTCTCATTGCATCGGTAATGCTGAGACATGCAACTCGCTGAGTTTTTTCATTTATGGATAGATTGGACTTCTTCTCCAGGGCGAGCGATCATACCAGTATCCCATACATGAGAATCGGTTTTATTACCGACATGTATAGCCAGGGCATGATGCTCGGTTGTAGGCCCCAAGTGGAGCCCATTGCTTTTTTGCAAATGCATAGGGCAGCCAGCGATTTCCTGGTACATTCAACGGCTTGCGGTCAAGTTTTAGGCCTAAATAGCTAGCGCTATTTGAAAGTTTGAGAGTGGATCCTTTTATTTTGGGTGGAGTAAGATCATGGAGTTTATGTTTTCTTGTAAATAGAACTGGCTCAGTCTTCGTCGGGTTGATGAAAAGGCCGCATTTGCCGGTCCATCTGAGCAGTTAATTTAGAGCAGACTGCATGATATCGGCTAGCGTCTGCGGGTATTTGCCTGTTATAAGGAAAGGACAGCTAAATCATCTGCATAGGCAATGACTTTGCATCCAGTTTTTTCGATTTTCAGATAGGCTTCGTTGATCACTAGATTGCATAGTAGTGGGGATAGTTCACCCTGCAGGTCCACCGCAGCTCCACCGTAGGCACACCACAGGTCCACCGCAGTGCTTGCTTGGCTTTCTTAGAAAGTCAAGGAAATTCCAATAGATGGGTAAATCGGGGTTTGCTGGAGCGTTTCCTATCCCGAAAAAAAAAGGCGCTATCAATGTTGGACTTGATGTGTAGGTCAAGGATTATTTCCAGAGCCTTTAGAAGGAAGGACGTTAGGCTGATTGGTATAAGGTCCTTTGGAAGCATGTGAGATGTCTTACCTGCTTTGGGTATAAAAACCGCTCTCACCTCGGTCCAGGCAGTTGGTGTTGTTCCAAGATCGAGACACCCCATCAGAATTCAGCAAAGATTCTGCCATATAATGTCGAAGGCCGCCTGGAGCTGTGCCGGAAAAAAACCGTCCTTTCCCGGGGATTTGAATGCTTCGAAACTGTTCACCGTACATTTCAACTTATCCTTACTGATCAGATGAGAGGGTACCGATGGGCGTTCAACATTTACCGAGGCACGGTCATCACTGGAGATAGGCGTGCAACCGGGGAAGTGATTGTCCATGAGCAGGTTGAGCGATGTTTCGTCTGATTCTGCCCAGGATCCATTGAGATTTATGAGGACACTTGGTTCAGTTGGTGTTTTGGAGAGGACTTTTCGTAGTCTAGAGGATTGAGACGTGTTGTCAATGTTCGATCTACGTCTGGCCTTCCGAACCTCTGCTTTGCATCTCTTCAGGCTTTCTTTGTAGATTTCCAAGTCCAGAAGTGGATTCACTTGGGGAACTCTGATTCTCGAAATCGGTACACTGAGGCGCGAAGAACTTGCAAATTAGTTGTGAAAACAACGAGAAATTGGAACATGATCACAGATCTGTAAATAACATGTTCTGGCAGACCATTGGCCGTCTAGAGGACGAAAGTTGAATATGGTTGCAGGAGTCAAATCCAAAGACGGTACACTTCTTTTCAATGAGGAGGACATCTTACGCAGATGGAGTGAGTACTTCTAAAAATTGCTCAATCCCGAATAGGACACCGAAGACAGGGCGGACCTATGGTAGAGAGTAGGGCGGAAAGTAGTCCTACGGTACAAGAAGTCTGAAAAAGTATTTTCTAAGGTGCTAGAAACGCGTTCCAGAACTGCGGTTGAGGGCAGTCTACTTTACTTTACTTATGTCCTGTATCCCATTGTAGGTCCTAAGGCCTCTACTCCACCTACGCGCCATGGTGTACGGTTTCTGGCAATGTATCTCAACTCTTCCCAACTGTGCCTCCTTCTCGACTGTTCTGCGTCATGTTCTCCTCGGACCGCCAGGCCTTCTGGTATCCTTAGTTAAAGGGTTCCATTGCATAGCATGGTTCGCTGCGGAACTGTCACCCTTTCGGAACGTGTGACCGAGTGTTCGTTTGATACGATTGGGCCACAAAATTCTTAAGATATTGCGCAAGCACCTCTAAACAAACGTTTGCAGCTTTTTGGTGATTATAGTGGTCACTCTCCATGTGCTGCGTCCATATAACAGCACATATTCAACATTGGAGCGAAACAGTCCGGAACTATTGAGGGCAGTTTGGGGGATGAGCAATGCGGTTTTCGTCCCGGTAGAAGCACAACCGACCAGTTATTTACTCTCAGAATAGTTCCTGAGAAGGCCTGGGAGTATGCTAAACCTATTCACACCTGTTTTGTGGATTTCCTCGAGACAAACTCTGGAGATTTCTGTAGGAGCATGGGATTGGTGGTTCCTTGTTAAGGGCAATTCAGTCTTTATATACAAACTGTAGAAGCTGTGTTCGGATAAACGGTGTTAAATCAATACCTTTCACTGTGGGCGTTGGACTTCGCCAAGGGTGCGTTTTGTCACCTCTCCTTTTTATTGTATTTACGGAGTGGATGTTACATCGGAGCCGTGGTGGAGAAATTTTCAAAGTGGGACACTTAAGGATGATTTAGTCATCCTTGGCTCCTCTCAAACCGAACTTTAGCCACGCACTCGGTTTTTAACTCGGTGTATGTTCCAACTCTCACCTATGGTCATGATATTTGGGAAGTGACCGAAAGAATAAGATCGCGGATACAAGCTGCCGAAATGAGGTTTCTTCGCGGTGTTGCTGGAATAACTCGTAGGGATCGAGTACCCAACACCAGAGTACACGAGCCGCTCAATGTTGAGCAGCTACTTTTCCGAACGAAACGATCTATGCTTCGATGGTTTGGTCATGTACTACGTATGCCCCCAGATCGGCTTACAAGACGTGCCATGATTGGCGTGGCATCAGGTAGGCGACCCCTTGGTAGGCCCAGAAATAGATGGTTGGATCAAGTCCGACATCTCCCCTGGAGCCGTCTAGGGTTGCCCCTAATGAGTTGGAGTCAATCACAGAGGATCGAGAAGGGTGGAGGATCCTACCAATGCCACCTTCATGAAGGATTAGCGGACCATTGAAAAAGTATGTATAAATGTACGGAATCAGTACCCTCAACAGTTCTTTAATTCATAATTCATTCATCTAAAAATGTCAGCGAAATTCGTCTTTATTTTCATAAATGGCGGAAAGATTGTCACAGCAAAGAATGCCATGATTACCTATTGCTCACCCTAATCTAAAGCTAAGTCAAGACAACAATTTCCCTGCATCAACAGATCACTTCTTAATTCAGTTTCGTCTATCAAATGAGAATAAGTGGAACAAACAAGCAAAATGAGTCTTAAACCTACAAGATAACGAAAGCACTACGGACAAAAAAAGAAGGTCTTCTTGCATTTCTTCTATACAAAGATTTATCGTGCTAAAAGCATTCGCCCCCAGACCGTTAATTGATAAAAAACCGTAAGGGGCATATAAACTTTTGATACAGCAACAAGCTGCACACAAAGAACTCAAAGAAAAAAAAAATCAAACAAAACTGATACCACCGGAGGGAGAGAGCTGATAAACCGAAGGCAACAAGTTTATCAAATGTGTGTCGCAATGCGTGAAATGTTTCCTCATGCATTCGGATGATAAATCAGAAAAAGATAAATACTATTAAACCGAAAGATACTCGTACACACCCGAATTGCATAATGCCTCGCAACATAGTTACATATATGTATCTCATCATTAGCGACATTCATACATTTCACGCGCCGACTTCGCATGTGAATGTGATGCGATGCAGTTCATTGAACCCAATGAGCGTATTTTTTTTTTGCAATCGGGTGCAGTATTACACCTCAGTGGTTTTACGATGAGATACATAATTTTTGATGTTCTAAAGCCCGGGGGCTATTCCACTAGTGTATGTACTTAGTTAATGGACAGTCCTCCTCATCTCGCGTAAGCCGATTCGCACTCCTACGAGTCGGCTACTTTGGAGAAAAAAATCGATGAACGCCATTAAATAGAATGGACTATGTATCGGGGAAAATTGCATGAGTCATGTTAGACAACAAAAACGGAAAGGAAGGAAATAAAAATAAGGCGACAGTCAGTGCTTTGGTGATGGTTTCTCCCATGTCTTGTTCCATTTTGAATATTACTATGTCTGGGGAGGACGCCGGCCGCCGCCCGTTGCTGTCGATTCATAGTCTACTGGACGCGAGTGGGTGGAAGATAGTGAATTGGAATAAAGCATACAGGGTGTGACTGTGGTCAGTATTTTTATTCTGGTGGTTGATGTATGAGTGACGGGTTTTCGAGTGGGTAAAACATACATCTCATGGGATATCTTTTTTATAGGTTATTTGTATCCAATGCTTAATGATAAATTTCAGAAATTTCCTTGTAAATCGGAGACAGTCAAATAGTGTGTTTCGGACAGACAATGATTAGTGGTAAACTAAAAAATATTCGTTCAAAAAGTTAGTAAAAGGGACTAGTCAACACCTTATGCACAGCAGTACTTAGAGTTCGATTGAATCAGTCACTTATTATGCTTATGTACATCTACACCTGCATGATCCACCTAGGTATGAAGGGTTCGATTGAAATAGTCACCCTACCCAGTCAACACCTTATGCATAGCAGTACAAGAGTTCGATTGAATCAGTCACTCATGGGTTCACCTAGGCCCATACATGCCTATAACTTACACAACAGTATTGGTTTAAATGCGTCAATCACCCCCGTTACTTGTCTGTACACTATACCTCCCCGGTACACCTTAGAGTTGATTGAGTCAGTCACCCTTTTTCAGCCACTTTAGGCACAGCTATTCTCAGCCAGTATCCTCCTGAGAAAGTTTAAGGTTTTCGAGTAACCGGTTATTCCTCCGGTCCTACTCTATTTGGTATCACAATGGACCCAACTGGTCTAAGTGTGTCCTGACCTTGTCAAGAGAGGCACCTTACCTAACCTAACCTAACCTAGTAAAAGGGAACTGTGTTGTGGTTTTAAATTTTTCTCAGTAGAATAAACCCTAAGTCATGGTGGTCTTCATTTCAAAGGTGGCAATGCAGGCGGAGCAATCGCCTAAATCCTTTCGCCCCATTAGCCTCAGTTCCTTTCTCCTAAAAACGATGGAGAAAATCGTCGATCATCATACGAGTATAAAGGAAAAGTTCCTTCTACATAATTCTCTGCATGCAAATCGGTTTGCTTATCAACCTGGGAAGTCTACTGAAATAGCCATTCACAGCTTAACGTCATTGATTAGTCAATCATTAGCTACCAAAGAAACAGTCCTATGTTCCTTCATAGATATACAGGGGACCTTTGACAACACCTCCTATGAGGCTATCAAAAATGCTATGATCAGGAAAAATATCGCTCCTCTGGACATATACTGAATCCTAACCATACTACATAGCAAGAAGAAAAGAATCGAGTACGGAAGATCGAATAAAACTATAACAGCTACCAGAAGATGCAGATGAAGGAAAAGTGCTCTTTCTCGCTCTGGACTTTAGTTATTGACGAAATCCGAGAACTACTCGAAAAATCGGATTCCAAAGTACAAGGATATGCAGACGACATTGCCATCAGCGTTAGGGGTAAATTCGAGGACATCATTTTGGAATTAATTTAAGGTGCCCTCAATTTAACTTCCGATTGGTGCCGGACTAAGAGACTTACCATAAATCCCAGGAAAACTATACTTGCACCCTTTTCCAGGAATAGGAATCATATTCTTTAACAAATTACACTGGAAAATGTTCCAATCGACATATCGAGAGAAGTAAAATATTTAAGGGTTATTCTTGACAAAACGCTCACCTGGAACTCGTACCTGAAAAATGTTTCCGAGAAAGCTACAAGAGCAATGTTTATGTCTACACGGTAAAATTGCAGGCTAAAACCCAAGATAATATACTGGACGTACTGGACGTATCAAATTCATGGTCACTTATGCATCCTTGGCTTGGTAGCCAAAAACCTTTCAGGTCTGACTCAGGAGCAGTTGATTAAAATCCATCGTCTAGCTTGGGGCTATGAAAACGTGCCTCACGGCAGCAATGCTTAGCCTCACACTGCTGCACCTTGCAGTACAAAAAGAAGTTATGCTGAGTGCTCTTAGGCTGCCCATGATTTCAGATCTTAAAATCGGCAACTTTACAGGCCATTTGAAGATTCTAGAGCACATTCAAAATACTCCTATTCTCAAAATCCCGGATGCCATGCCCAAGAAATACTAGTTCTCCAGAAAATTCAAGGTGCTCATAGGTGACCGCCATACATGGGGGAATGAAGGGCTTGCAGTTTTACCAAACCCTCAAACTTGGTACACAGATGGTTCCAAATTGGAAAATGGTAGCACTGATACAGGGGTTTATGGACCCAGGCTGTGCAGCAGCGCTTGGGAAATTACCAACAGTATTTCAGGCGGAAGTCAATGCAATCGATTGTAAGGCTAAGAAGCTACTTGAGCTAAGTAAAGCAGACTTAATGATCTTAAATGTCTACATGACTGGTCGTTGCCCACTTAGGTACCATCTGCACAAAAAAGGAGTATAAAGACGTATGTCGGCTATAAAGAGACCAAAAAAAGACGGCGGAACACATTCTTTGTGAATGCCCCACGGCCGCAAAAAAAAAGACCTCACCTCAGGTGGGAAAATCAACGACCCGTGCTCGTCAGGAACTGACAACTATGATTGAGAAATCCTTTAGAGACAAAGAGATTGCGGTGGGCTGCTTTCTTGACATCGAAGTAGCTTTTGATAACACCGAATACGCCCAAATATACAGATGCATCCAGTACACAGGAGTAGATAATACAACATGTAACTGGATAAAATGCACACTAGAAGACAGACAAATTAACATCTTACTAGGCAGCAATTAACTCAGGGTCACTGCTGCGAAAGGATGCCCCCAAGGAGGAGTTCTCTCCCCCTTATTGTGGTCTATCGTAGTAAATTAACTACTGAAAATACTCAGCAACTAAGGCTTTTATGTCCAAGGCTACGCAGATGATATTGCGATATTAATCGGAGGAAAATTCGAAGAAACAATCTCGGATCTCCTCCAGAGCGTCTTGAATATAGTTGCTGACTGGTGCCAAAAAGTCGGCCTTAACGTCAACCCAAAAAAGAACACCAGAGTTGTATTCACCAAAAGATGAAACCGAGAAAGATTAAAAGTACCCACACTCTTTGGTGAAACAATAGAATTCTCTAAGGAAGTCAAATACCTTGGCCTAATACTAGATGAAAAACTCACCTGGAATTCTCACCTAACAAAAGCCATAGACAAATCCAGGATCTCATTATGAACCAGCAAAAGTGCCATTGGTAGGAATTAGGGCCTAAACCCCAACATGATGCTATGGCTCTACACGGCAATATCAAGGCCAATTATCACATATGCAGCACCAGTATGGTGGCAAAAAGAAAAGCAAAGGTCTACACAGGACAGGCTCAATAAACTACAAAGACTAGCCTGTGTATGCACAACAGGTGCAATGAAAATCAGTCAGATTCGAATAGCCACAGGTATCCTTAGAGGCCACTCTCGAGTGAAAAAAACATCTCATGGCTATAGGAATAGCGCAAAACAGCATCTGCAGAATGTGCAACGAAGACGAAGAATCAGTTATGTCACTGTAACTGTAACTGTCTAATCAGAACACGTCATCGTTATTTAGGTAAATTCTACCTTGAAGCAGAAGACCTATCTGCAAGCTCACTCAAAAGCAAAGTAGAGTTCATCACCAATTCGGGTATATTGAGTGAGCTTTAAGATCAGAGGAAATCACAATAGGCCCGCTGTGGCCGCAGTGGTAATCCCACCTCTTCAACAATCTACAATCTACAGGTGGGCTTTATTGAACCCCTCAGACATTTGGAATATTGAGCCTGGGGCTTTGTTGAGGTTTATCAAGATCCTTAACCCATTTCTCGGGTTTCTATTTAATAGAATATATTCAACATTTCTCGCTATCCTCCAGGAGTCTCTGTACTTACATTGATCCAATGTTCAGCTGGAAACTGTAGAAAAATGTATCAAAGCCTTCTACAACGGAATAGTCTTTCAATAAGGGCTCTCGATTTTAAAAATTTAATAAAAGAGCTGTATGTGAGGTATGGTCGAAAATTTGATTGCGGACTGAAGTACATTCGGCGGCATTACGTTCTAAAAATAATATCATTCAAATGGACTCCACGGATTTGGGGCGATTCTCGAGACATAATTTGGGGTAACCCTTCTACATAAATTGGACTAGATTTCAGCAATCGCTTGACCGACGTCGTTCTCCAGGTCATGAATTATTGCTGGGTCATTGGCGTAGACCAGAGAGAGGCGAACCCCACAGGCGGATCAGTAGAAATGCGGTGAAGTGGGAGGGCTGTGATCCCTTATTTTCGGATCATAACCTCGCTGATAAAAAAAGAAGAAGAAGATTGGCGTACACCAGAGACTTAACGTAGCCCCGAAAAAAAGTCTAAGGGCTTTCCATCGCACCATCGAGGCTACCAATCGACATTACTTCTTTTCGAAAAACGCGACCTGAAAACTCTCCCCTCAGTAACGCAATTGTTTAACTACTTATACGGCAGGTAGCACCGTCTTGGTAAAACCACATGTTGTTGATATCCATACCATCTAGTTTAGGACAAAAAAAATGATGACACCGTTTGACCAAAATCTATAACAAAAAGTGAGTTTGTTTTGGATGCAACGGAAGCTCCTGGACCTGTTGTCGATTGGCATAGTCTCAGATCCGATAATTTCAATTACTTACGAAGCCAATTGGCTAAAAATGGACTTCTCCGCCTAAGATGATTTTTTTCACTAAAATGTTGATATATGTCCAACTGCTCAAGGGCCCAGTCAGCGAACGTTTGATAAATGTCAAGTTCAGTTCGATCAAATGCCTACTTCTTGTGAATGATTCAGAATTGAGGGGTTTCGGTTGTAACAGCAGCAATAAATTAGTTCCACCGAGCGTTGCGGCGAATTTCGCTATAATTTGTCGAACTGAACTTTCGAAAGGACGCTCATGTCTACCATAAATTCCATGTAGGTCGCCCATCGTTTGGCAATCAGATCACAAATTTTTATAAAAAACTCACACCTTAGGCTAAAAATATTAGCTTCAACCAAAGATGTCTATGGAAGTACAAGTCGAATTCATACGTACTTACAACAACCAAGTCAATAAATTCTGTTAACAACACCTTTTCGTACCGGCTTGTCTTCAACTTATTTCCAGTTTTTGATTTCTCCTCAACCATTCTGCGTCTACGATGATCCCCCTTTTTACCAGATTGTGTAAGTGCATTCAATTTGGTTAGGCTCTGATGTCCAAAGCTTCCAAATATGCCCTCGAGTAGAGGTGTTTGCCTGAGATGCGATTCTAAGAATTATCGACAAACATCTCTTTACGAAAGACTGCAGCTTACGAATGACAAGTACTACATCTATCTAGTACTACTGGAGCTTGAAGTTGAACTGCTAGAGCTTAGTCTTGGTACTGTAACCATTACCCTTTCAAAATTTCGGTGTCATTCCGAATGCTAACTTGGGTTTTCTAATTCTGTTGTCTATGGATTGGTCTATACAATGCTGAGACTGATTGTCAGCTGAGTGCTTTTGTCTATTCATTTTCAATGCTTTAACCCTTCTCATAGCTTCAACTTCGAGACTATGGACCATTTGATGTAGGTTTAAAATTCTCTGTGAGAGCGAGCAGATGTCGTCAGCGTAATCCAGATGCATGCCCACTCTATGTCGCTGTTATTTACTGTCAGTGCTTTATGAAGATCACGACCAAAAATAACAGTGGTGAAAGTATGCAGCCTTGTTGTACTCCACTTTGGATTTCAAAATATCAGACATCTTACCGTTATGCAAGACGCGACACTTGGCACCCTTATACTTTGCCATATTAATAGCTATGGTCTTCCCAGGAATACCTCCCCTACATAGTGCACACCAGATGCACTCCAGATTTGCACTGTCGAAGTCGATATCAACAGATGAAGCGGGGACCTGTACTCGATAAATTGCTCTGTCACAATGTTAACTTGCAGGAGAATCCCAAGCGGAAGTCTGCTTGTTCGATTCGATCCAGTCCGATCGCTTAGGTTAGGTTACCCGCCTTGTGACGAAGTCACTGCTTACTTAGACCAACAAGGGTACATTATGCTCACTTTATTTTTACGCTGGGAGCCTGTAAACTGTTCGGTTTACACCCACTTTTTTTTTTTTTTTGTTGTGCCAAAGGATGTGGTAATTCTTCCAAAGACACTAGTAGCCCGGGCTGCTAGCATTCACGATTCGCAAACCCGAATAATCGATGCCAGGAATGCGCCTACGTACTAATCCACACCGTGCACTTTTCTACCACTCTCCCCGTGGGACTGCCGTAAGGTATTACTTCATGCGGCTGGTAAGCAATTAATGCTATGTTTCTTGTACTGCTGCTTCTGCTCTCTTTGCTCTCGAGTGTACAAATTTCCAGCCAATTCTCCTCTGACCGCCGCATTTGGTCTATAAGGAATGGTGTACTTGGCAGGTTATTTATCCATTCCGTGAAGCAATTGCAATGGAATATTGCGTGCTCTGTATCTTCCTCCTGGTCTGGACAATGTGGACAGAGAGGTGAGTTATCATGTCCAAATCTGTGTATATATTTGCGATAGCCGCCGTGATCCGATAGGAGCTGCCTAAGGTGGTAGTTGTCCCCATACACTCGCTTGGTCCAGATCTCAATGGTGGGGATCAGCTTGTCCATCTACTTTTTGTACTGTTATCCCACCTGGCTTGCCAGATAGATAGTGATGTTGTCTTCTCCTCTTCCTTTATTCTTTTGACAATACCTGCTTCTTGATGACTCGAGGTTCTCCTTTCGTATATCCTTACCATCTCATTTGCGAGGATCTCGATGGGGATCATTCTGATATTATTCAGAAACCGCTGATTGTTCTTATCGCGCATAGCCTGTATATTTTCTCCGTGTTTCTATCATCGCTAACGCCGCCGCCCAAACCGGTGCAGCATATAGAAGAACCGAGCTAACCACTCTGGATAGTAGAATCCGTTTAGCATATCCTGCTCCACCGATGTTTGGCAGTATTCGAGAAAGGGCTGCCTGCAGTAATGAAGCCTTCTTGCTAAAGTATTCCACGTGCGTTTTAAATCTTAAGCTGCTTCTTTGGTTCTTATAGTATTATTTCCGACTCGAATATTCGCATATTCGGCAGCTTTTCGACTTGTTATAGAACAACTTCAGTTTTGCGGTCTGCTAATTCTAAGTCGGCGGATCCTAGCCAGTCCTTGATTTTATCGATTGCTTCATTTGTTACTGATTCTATTTTGTAGATGTGTTTAGCCATGGTGACGACGGCGATGTCGTCAGCGAACCCGATTATCTTAACTCCTTGTGGCGATGCTAGTCGTTCATGATATTCCATAAGAGAGTTGTAGTACTTTACTCCCTCGTCGGCTTAGTACCTCAACTTCCTGTTGGTGAAGTAGTTCGTAACTATCCTCAATAGGTAGTATGGAGTATCCATTCTTTCTAGCGATCTCCTTATGAACGACCAATTTACCGAGTTAAAGGCGTTTTTGATGTCCAGAGTCACTACTGTACAGTATTTCTTTGTCCCCTATCGCCATCTTGCTCCTTGGATTGCTCCAGTTTCTGTGTCAACTGGCGCTTTTATGGGCTCAACGGTAGAACCCGATTTGCTTAATCCCTCCCACTTCACCGCATTTCTACTGATCCGCCTGTGGGGTTCGAATACGAATCTCAGGAGGTTTTTCAGCCCAATGTGACGTAGGTCTTCCAAATTAGTGAAGAAGTAGCTACCGAGAGTCCTCATTCTACTGTCGACGAGAGCAGGGCATTAGTACAGCAGGTGTCGGACAGTTTCAATCTCTTTATCCTTCCTGTAGCTCCTGCAGAACTCGTTGTGAGATACGCCGATACGCTCTGCATGAATTCCAATGGCACAGTGCCCGTGATTATGTCAGAGATGACCCGCGTATTGTTCCGACTATGCATAACCAGAAAAAGTGTTCAGCTCAGTCCGATCGTTTTCCCATGTCCTTCTTATACATATTTGGGTGAAAAAGGTCTGTCGATATTCTTGTGATAGGCAGTAAGAAACCGCCTAGACTCTTCACAGGGTGTTGTTTTGAACTCTAACAACCAAGCGGTTCCTTGGTGATTCTGTAAACAGTCCTGTCACATCTATTTGCTACTTAAGAAAGTTACGATTTGAGCCCTGAATGGAATAGTCATGTGCGTGGTTCTCCGCCAATCATCACGGAGTGCCACAACTACGGCGATACTACTGCGTAGTCACCAGTGACAAACATTTATTCGCATTCACTTTAAACCATTAAAGTTTTTTTTTTTTTTGTTCTAAACCATCCTGTCCAATAAGAAGTTTTAAGGACAAGGACTCACTCGGATTCATTCAGCTTCGTTGAAACTACTTTACTAACCTTGTTGACTTTCCTTTGCGATTTCTAGTGCATACTTCGTAGACGTGAGTTTTTACATTTGAAAATTAAAATGATTGCAGTTCCTCTTAATCATACTAAGGTGATTCCGCTCCAATTACTCAACAAGCCACCCATCGTTTAATCGTAACTGCCTCCCTACGAGTGTGTTTCATCTAATTTTTCTCAACGAAAACGTTTACGCAGTCATTAGACCGAGCTTATAGTCACCTTGTAACAAAATAACCTCCAGTGACTAACCAACCTCAATGTTGTACAGGGTCAGGTTTAACAATGACACATGCATTTATGACTAAGTCCCTTCATTTTATTGAATTATTCAAACGTCACGGCAATGAACTGGTCCATAATTAAAAGATCAAAAGGTTAATTAACCTCTCTAGAGACCGAAAAGTTTTTTTATTTTTTTTTTGTTTTCGAAATCAAGATGATCAATCATTAGTTGCAAAATGTACGAGAACATGCAACAACTCATGACCAATAGTTTTGCAAGTGATAACCTTTTCAGGTCACCCTGTGACAGATGAATGCACTTTCTGAACAAACAGCATTCACTTGCAGTAATTATGGCAACGTTACTCGTATAATGTCCGCATAATGTGTGTACACGACATAGGTGCTGGTATAATGCTGAGACTACATCATTGTTGTTTTGAAAGAAGATTACGAGATGATGAAAGACGATTACGTGTTGTAGCAATAACTAGGCGAACGTATGTGCCTCTACATGGGGTTGTGAGTTTAGTAGGCTTTGAGTAAAGTTTAAGTGGTTTTTGGTTTCCTTCATTGAGCAAATGTGACCGGACCTTTAGGAGGAGTATTAATGGGGTAAATGATGCGAAATGAGAAATATATTTGCTTTGCAAGGTTTTATGACTTTGAAGACGGATTTGAAGGCATGCAAATAGGGCTTTAAAATAAGTCAGGAATTCCATGAATTTTAGTCAGATTCCGGAAGAGAACAGACGATTTGTTGCTTTATATTGCTGCGTAGATGTTCCCATTGTGGTCTTTTATGTCGGGATGGGAAGCACTCTGCTGGAGCAGTCAGATGCAACGAAGAAGCAATCTCAGTTTAACGCGTTTTATTCGAATCTTTAGTAGTGCTTCATAGAACGTCGAGTAAGCGCTCAGCGATGTGGAATCTCACCACCATCAGTATTGAAAATCTACCACTTGATTCGAGCAAAGGTCAATATGTCACAGCATCGTCGCCCTCGTCACAAGCGTCGCAGAGTGTAGTGTCAATTAAGCCTAATCCAGTAGCCGGTATGATTTGGATACACTGAGTGTATCACGAAGAAACCCCACAACCCATTTCGAACCATCGGTGAATATCGTGATTTCGTTATTTGAGCGTAACAGCATTTCTAAAGTTCACTTTGGGCTTTGTGTAGTCAGAGAGTCGCTATTAAATCCTTTGGTGGGATATTCAGGATATTGCTATATGACTAAACCGGTTGGTATACCAGCACCCCATTTCTTTTAATCTAACCGTACTACATGATGCGATGTAATGAATATGAAGGCCAAGTGGTATAAGGTGCGATATTTCATTCAGGGCTTGGGTTAGACATATACGTATGGCCCCCGTTGTGCCTAAAGCCGCAGTTCTTTGAACTTTGTTAATTTGTTTTATGATGAAGTTTTACTTATCGCAAGGCCAGCAAACTAGTGACCCATAGGAAAGGATAGGGCATACTACTACGGACGACGACCATCTTCGGACGACGTCCCACTTTTTACCAAAGGTTTTGCTGCACGCATAGAAGTCGCACAGGCTTTTTTACCCCCTGCTCTATATTGAGCTTCTATTTGACCTCTGGGTCAAGTACCACCAACTCGGGTACACTGGTTATTTAGCCATAGAGGCGTAAAGGCCTGATCTTGTTGTTCGTGGTAAAGATCATCAGTTCAGTTTTGCTTGTATCAACGCTGAGTCCACAACTTGTAGCCCATGTGGTTACGTATCTTATCCAAGGCGCCTTTCATAACTCACTGATCACTGAAGGAAACATTGCAGATACTGGAATTATCACGCCTTCCGCATACGCGACAACCTTTACTTCATCTCTGTTGAGTCTTGACAAGATTATATTGATTACCATAAGCCATATAGGAGGTGATATGATCCATCCCTGAAGTGTTCATCTATCTACGAACTGGTTTTATCTAAGGTTGATTGAATTATTCTAGTTTTTAACATGGTTACTATCCAGTGGCTGTGGGCGTCGTGGCGCAGTAATGAGTGTGTCCGACCACTGAGCGTGAGGTTAAATGCTCGAAATCTAGAAAACACCAACATTTTTTTTCCACGGTCCCACTTCTCGTTTGACAAACATCCGTGAGAGAGGCTTCTCAAAAACAAAATAAAAATTGTGAGTTCAGCGCCTTGATTGATGTCTTGTTGTCTGACTGCTTTATTATCTGCTACGTACTTTCCGCAATATTTCCTGTGTAGGTTGAATCAGGCGCATCTTGCGGTTGCGTGAACCTTTCCTTGGAATATACTGTGGAATGTTTACCAGAGATTCGGAGTATCTAGTCCAGGGCCCGTGTATGCTTGCCTCAGTTCCTGCGTATATTTTGGATCCATCCGTGTATGTTTGAATGTACTTTGTTTGAAATAGTACTTCGGATCGGATTGACTCAATATTTTTCTCAAAAGAGTATTTTTTGACCATATCGTCTCTGTGCCATTCCAGAAATGGCACCAATTTGGATAGGGTTTTTCGGTCTTTGTTTGCGATGCATTTTTCTTTTGTATTTTATTTTTGCTAATTCTTGGTATGGTCTCCTTAGCGATACTTTCTAGCACAAGCGGAGCCCTACGCTCACCTCAAATGCTGCTGTGTAACAGCTTCTCATGATTCCTGTTATGCAGCTGCAGGCCAGGCTTTGCACTTTGCCTAGGGATATTCTTCTGGTGCTCATCCTTGTTTTGCTGACTCATGCCACAGTATGGTGTGAAATAATGGGTTTTGAGTATCATCGTATACATCCGACCCATTAAAGCTATGATGCAACCTCTGGCTTTACTTGAGATCCATCTGCACACCGTGTGCTCTGAGGGTTTGATTACCAGAATTTCTACGTGTTTCTCTAGAGGTTGCGGAAGCCAAGGCCACTGAAACCCTAATGGTGCGTAGGAACATCTCAGGAATATGTTCATATATTTCACTAAAAATACTTTTTTTTGTTTCTGTGGGTGGTGTGTAGTTTGAGGAAGCTCTCGGGCGGCTATCCATAAATTCTTTGCAAGCAAGGAGCTACGGTCATAAACTACGGTCTTATAGGAGGAGATTGGAATTCGTAGGTTACTGACTTCGAGGTGAGCAAAGTAACATATTGGAATCATCTTCCAATAATCGTGTCATTTGGACTCGAAGCACATGAGAACGACGGAAAACAAAAATTGATACTCCTTCCCAAATTGAGGTGAAATGAAGACAATGCTTTCAATCATAAAAAACAATTGAAAATTTGATCTCGACATAGTTATGGAAGTTAGAAAAGAATCGTGTCCTTCCCCAAGCAACAACAGAAGTAGAGGAAACAAATGTGTGGAACCATGTTTTTTTTTTTTTTTATAATTTGGGCGCCCTCAAGGGGTTGAGAATACCCTTAACATATTTACACACAGTGCGGGCGTTGGAAGGATAGATAGAGGCTTCAGAGAAACTCCGGGTGTGGCGTCCAGATAACTGGGCAGATTTTTCGTTATTTTTTGTGTTTGCTTATGATTCACAGTATTTTTCTCTCGATGTATAATGTAAAAGCGCAAGGAAATCATCGTTTGCATGGCTAATATCTTCTTCTTTGTATTGTTGCTAATAGCCAATTCAAAGCCTTATGTAAAAGGAAGAAGAAGACCTACTACGAAGCATAAGCTTTAAAGTTCGCTAATTGTCGAAATTCATCAAATTTCTGGAGGCGAACAAATAGGGCAAATAAGCGAATCCCACAGGCGGTGAAGTGGGAGGGTTATAATCCCTAGTTTTTGGATCATAACCTCGCCGAAATAGGAAGAAGAACAATAATCAAATTTCCGAAAACCAGCTACAAAACTTAATGGTAACAAATTTAAGATCAATCAAGACCGTAGTCCTACCAACCTGTTTACACACTTTAATAAGTAGCTGAATCCTATGGTTAGTAGTAGCGTGTTTCAATGTACCACACCGGACTTTAAAGATCAGCTATACGACTCAAGAATAACACATCTGGCATTTAATATGTTGAAATATGGCAAAGTGGCAGGATCTGATGGAATATCGGTCGAGTTCTATAAGTATGCGGCCGATGACCTCTGCCACAGACTTATCCGCTTGTTAAATAATGTGATGGATAATGGGAATATACCACAACCGCTTAAGGAGGCTTTAATTTTCCCTATTTATCAAAATGGCTTAACGAGTTATCGCTGAAATAATCGTGGTATTTCTTTCCTAAATGCAATGTACAAGATTTTCAGTTCGATCTTGCAAAGCAGGCTTACGGAATGGATTCGCGTAAGAAGAATTACAGGCAGCTCTTAGACCAGATATTCCACAATAGACCACATCTTCGTTTTGCGTAGCATTGCAGAAGCTTTTATCTCGAAAAAAAAAAAAAAACTACGTATTCGACTTTGAAGTAGCTTTTGATACAATAGACCGCAAGGCTTTAATTTACAAGTTGCTTGGCATGGAATTGTCGCGAATCTTCGGAAGAGTCGTTCAGAACCTATATGAAGTTACACAGGTGTCAGTTTAGGATGGAAGAGAAAAATCCGAGTGGTTCCAAGCAAGATCAGGAGCAAGGCAAATGTGCACATTAAGTCCGCTCTTATTTGCACTATTTATAGAAGACTAAGTGACTCCCTGCCAGGAGGCATTGCATTTGTAGGTGTACTCTTCAAGGCGTTGCTTTTTGCGGATGATATAGTTATACTTGCATATTCACCAGAAGCTTTGTTTATTATTATTTATTTATTATTATTAGCTTAATACAAGCTCAAAAAAATTTAAACAATCTAAACTTACAACTAGCGGCAAAAAAACTTAGAAACTAAAACTTAAACTAACAGCATTTTGGAGAGAAGGGAGGAGGTAGAGGGCGTGAAAAGGGGTAGGTGAAACGCAATTAATTGCTTTTTTTTTTTTTTTTTAATTAATCTCTTAAAAACTATCTTAAATGCTAGGGAGGAAGAAGGTCATGAGGTCATGAGGTGTGGAGGGATTTTCTAAGGGAGGATAGACTGCAATGAAAGTCTAGGGTGTTCTGTGCGTTGTTGGCAAGACGTAACATTCTGGTGATTGGTTCGAAGTGGCTGTAGTTGGTGCGGTGGTAAGGAAGACGAAAGAGGGGTACAGTCCTAAGGTTACGAGGGTTTGTGCGAAGGGAAATCATTTCTAGTAGAGCGGGGGAATCGATCGATCCAGTTAATAATTGGTGCACGAAGAGTATGTCGGCAACCTCACGACGTTTTGTAAGGGTTTGCAGGTTAATCAATTTTAGCCGATTTTCGTAGGGGGGTAAGATATAGTTTTCGGCCCATGGGAGACCGCGTAAGGCAAAGCGGATAAACCTACGCTGCACAGCTTCGATTCTAAGGGAGTGGGTGTCGTGATAAGGTGACCAAACTTGGCTGGCATATTCGAGGTGGGGTCTGACAAAGGTGATATAAAGGGATTTAGTTACGTAAGGGTTCGAGAATTCTTTAGACCAGCGTTTTATGAAACCAAGAGAAGAATTGGCCTTGTGTATAATTTGATCAAAGTGGGAACGGAAGTTTAGTTCCTTATCACAAATAATACCCAAATCGCGTATACAGGAGACTGATGGAACGGGCTTATTATTAAAGTTATATCTTCTAAGGGGAGGGGGGAGGCGTTTACGGAAGAATGTTATGGATTGACATTTGGCGACATTAAGTTCTAAGAAGTTTTTTACGCACCATGTGTGGAATGAATTTAGATCGTTTTGAAGTAACAGTGAGTCGTTGGGGGTAGATATAACCTTGATGATTTTCATGTCATCCGCATAAATAGACAGATCTGAGTCTTTTAATATGTGACCAACATCACTTATAGTTAAGACAAAGATCAGCGGACCAAGATGACTGCCTTGAGGAACCCCGGAAGTGGCGTCAATGGGATCGGAGATTGAAAAACGGAAGAGAACCCTGTATTGGCGATTCTCGAGGTACGATCTCAGCCATGAAATGAAAGAGGGTGGGAAACCGAGGGCATTAAGTTTAAGGTAAATTTGCAGTTAATAATTAATCGGCTATACAACTACTGCAGTTTATGAGGTCTTTTAGTCAACTTGGAGAAGTCGAAAATTATGATTTTCAAGAAAAGGGGAGGTAGAATTTTCTTGAACGAGAAGTGGACTTCTGAAAATATTGAGGTATCTAAGGACTACATACAAATATCTTGGAGTTTATTTTGCGAGTAATTTATGCATAGAGAAGCATCTGGGAGAAAAACTGATCAAAGCCGAAGTCGCTATGAATATAACGTCTAAAAATGTTTCATTAATAAGAATATAACCCACAGTAGCAAGTATAGAGTATTCGAAGCTACTTTTGAAAATATTTTGCTGTATGCTGCGCAAGTATAGGGACATAAAAAATATAAAACTGTAAAACGACTCTTACGATATTATATCAACAGGCCATTTTATCTTTCTGCTAACACTCCTAACTACATGATCATATTTTAAACGGGTCTGTCACCACTCATCATTGAGACCTTCAAATTGCAAGTCGATTATATCCTCAAAGTTCTAAACATGCCAAATGAGAAACTTTCCAAGATCGCAGTCCTTAAAACTATATCCAAGGGAGTAGCTGGTAGTAGTAGTGGTAGTAGTTAAATTCTTTGTTTATTTTAAAAAAAAAGAGTACCTGCTATGGTGAATGGCTGGAGTTCAACTCATTCCTAAAGACCTCGATTCTTCCTCAACTGGTCTGCGCCACGTTTGCCTAGGGCGTCCTGATATTCTGCCTGCCTGGGTCAGCGGATACCACTGCATGGCGTATTTTGCAATGGAATTATCTTCGCGCCATAGGGTGTGTCCAATCAACTGCCACTTTCTCCTTCGTATAGTAATGCTTATAGGTTCTTGGCCCGTTCTCTAATAAACTTGTTCATTGGAGATGCGGTTCGGCCAAAAAATCCTCAAGATGATCCTTAAACATTTGTTTACGAAGACTTGCAGCTTGCGTGTGTTAATGGTGTCCACCTTCCAAGTACTGCACCCATAAAGCAGCACCGATTCTACGATGGAGCGGAACAGTCGCAGCTGATAACATTGCTTCTCTCGATTTTGCATTTCGAACGCAGCTTTAGCCTTCCCGATTTTGCTGCACACATCCAGTTCGGTGCCACAGCGATTAGCTGAGACCAAACTTCCTAAATAAAGAAAGTTACTCGACTTTCTGTCCGGCAATGTTAAGTTGAGCGCGGGTATTAGAAGTGCTTAGGGCTTTTGTTTTGGCTGTGTTTATTTTTAGCCCCACTTTGTTTGCCTCAGCTTCTAGATTTTGGGCCATCAAATGAAGATCCATTATCCGATGTGAAAGTAGACAAACATCGTCAGCGTAATCTAGGCGTTTGAGGTAAGATGTCATAGTCCAACGAATTCCATAATTACTTTCCGTTCCGTTTTCACGGTCCTACCTCTCGCGAACGTCTGACAAACATCCGAGAGTATTGTTGTCACGAAAAAGCTTCTCAAATCGCCGTTCGGTCTCGGCATTAAACTGCAGGTCCCTTCCATGAGTGAGTGGTTGCGAGAAGCTAGGCCCTGGCACTTTAAAGAGCTGTTGCGCCAAATATTTGTATTTGTAATAGTGGCGACAGTATGCACCCTTGACGTACTCCACTTTGAACTTCAAAATCCTCCGACACCTTACCATTGTGTAAGACGTGACACTTACTGTCCTCGTATGCAGTCTTGATAATAGCTATAAGCTTTCCTGGGATGCCTCTCCTGCGCAAGACCAACCAGATAACATCTCGATTCAAGCTGCTGAAAGCCTTCTCGATAAGTAGTAAATGTAGCGGAGACCTGTACTCAACGCATTGTTCGATTATATTCCGTAAGGTGTAAATGTGGTCGATGCAGGAGGATGCAGCGTGAAAGCCTGCCTGTTCGACGGCGAGAGTTGAATCTAAATGCTCTTTGATTCGTTCCAGAATTATTCCAGCTATTATTTTGGTTACGACTGGAAGAATGCCAATACCAGTTTCCGCATTCCGTCAAGTTTCCTTTTTTCGGAAGTTTAATGATCATCCCCTTTTTCAACTTCTGCGTAAATTTTTCACTATCCCAAGCTCTCCGTATTAGAGGGTGCAGCAAATCTGTCGATGTATTTGGCGCCGCTTGAAATAGCTCGGCAGAGATGTCACCAATACCCACCGCATTGTTCTTCTTGAGAGACTTGATTGCTGTTATTATTTCCGTTTTACTGGGATGTACGGTGCGAATTCAGGAATTTGTTGCTTCGAACTGCTCATTCGAATTCGAGATCATATCGCCATCGTCTAAGTGGTTTAGCACTGTAGCAAAATGTCCTCTCCATCTAGTCAGCTGGTCCCCATCCCCGATGAGAAAGTTACCGTCTAGGCTCTTCACTGGGTGTTGTTTGGAGTTCCGACCACCAGTTAGCTTCTTAGTGATGCTATAAACAGTCGTACTGTCGCACCTGCTCGCTGCTTCTTCAGCCCTTGAGGCCAGTGAGTTGACATATTGACGTTTGCCACGTCTCACACTACGCTGCACTTCTTTCTTCTTCGCACGATATTGGGCTTCTAGCTCGGTTCTCTTTACTGCTGAGGCTGCTGCAATCCGAGCATTGATTGCTGTATGCTTATCGATCCGCCTCCAGGTGTCTGCAGATAGCCATGTGCGATGGTTTTTCTGCCTTTTACCGGCATAAGTGCGTACCCCAGCCGTAAAAGCATTTTTTACAGCATTCGAGTGGTCATCCACGCTCTCCTGCATTGTGCTGCTGATTGCTTCTGCTTCTAAAGCAAGGTGGTCCCTGAACTGTTGGCGCACTTGGGGAACCTTGAGCCTGTCGATGGTGATGTTAAGTAAGCTTGAGCGGTTGCTCTTGACGGATGCAGTACGAAGGCGTATATGAGCTAACATGAGATGGTGACCTTGTTCTAGATGAACAATGCGGAAACGGATTCCTAGATTATGCTTCGGGCTCTCTACACAGATCGATCTACAGCAGGCTAAATCATAATTTGCAACCTAACAATAATTACTTTGGAGATGAATTGAAGGTCCACGAAATATCTATCATGGTGAGACCGCGAGGAGAACTTCCTCCCTTAAACAACGTACCTCATCGGAAAACATCTCAATTTTATGTGGTATGTGTAAGGTTGCAGAGAGGGTAGATGTCATTCATTTTATTGGTAGTTGTCCTCCCCTACGAGAAATAAGAAGACATATTCTTGGAACTTCTTTCTTATCAGACGATCGGGTGTTTGAAATGTTTAATGAGCTGCGTTTCCACAAGCTTCATCCATACTGTAAGACAGTAATAGCATATAGGACCGAATAGCAAACGAAATCTCCTAACAAATCTAAATGTTGAAAAAAAGTTGAAAAGTAATTATCTACGTATATTTAGTATTCTAAAGACAAAATTGTTAACAGTGTTGCCAATCTGGCAGGCGGCATAGGCCATCTCTTTAATTTTTGTATTCTTTGAATTTATGTAACTAACTCAAGTGTAAATAAAATGTACTTAATTTTATCTAAAATCTTAAAATTCTTTGTTTAATTTATAACCAAATCGTAATGATTCTTTCTTTTTTTCGTTTCAGGTGAGTAAACCATTTCAATGCCAAAACAGATGATACGACGCTTATGCTTAGCCTTTGGTAAGAAACATCTAAAAAAAATTCACTAACAGCTACAGTAGTAGTCCGAAAAAACTACTTCAACAGAAGATACATACCTTACTATAAATGTATAAACAAATTCTCCCATCGAAAAGTCAACAACCTTTACCTATCATTCGCATCATTTCTAGCACACATTCGCTGCCCCCCCACCAAAAAGGAGATAAAACTAAAAGCAACCACTTCTCCCCCACCTACAACAATGTGCTACTCATCATCATCCACAAATGGAATCCATCTAAACAAAAACGCACTTCCGTGCGCATCCATCAGTCGTTCGATTATCAGAACGTTCTATGCAACACAACGCTCCACAGTTCTTACTTGGCTTTCATATTTCCACACAATTTCCATTCAAATCCGAACAAAGAAGAAGTTTTGAGGTCTCTCGCTTTTCAAGTTCCATTCACCGGAAAATCAGGGGTGGGGAAACTATAATAGACGACAGCTCTGAAGGTCTGATTAATGTGTTTTTAAATTTTTTATTTATTTGTACATGACTGTCAGTGACTTCAAAATTACAAATTAATTGTTTTTATCTTTGGCGAACGCAAATGTAAATAAACAATACGTGAAAATATTCTACCAAACGTACAAGGCGAAGAGTGATAAAAAACGAATTGAAAGAGAATAAGAGATATGTGACAGTTTTTTGTAAGTGGAGAACCGTACAAAAAAAAATGGTTCTTTGTTTGCGCGCGGTTGTGTTGAATGAACTTGGGGAATGCCCCCTTTCAACTCACCGCTTGTATGTCTTAAGAAGAAGACCGACTTGGGGTTAGTTCAAGCTGAACTGGGTAAAGGTCATGTTAAGGTGGTTCTAGTGCTATTTATTTGTGCATCGCAAGTCACGTTTCTGTAACAAAAACTGAGCAAATAGCTTAAATTAAGAAATGCAAGTCTTGTCATACCCTATTCTCAAAAAAAAAAATTATGTTTTTGCAGTAAAAATTGAGGTTTTCATAGGAGAGGTCACTAGAGGTGCTTTTACAAAGCTTAATAAGAAGTTCACTCTTCCAAGACGTGTCATGATTGTCGTGCTATCAGGTAAGCAACCTAGGCCTAGAAATAGACGGTTGGATGGAGTCCGACATCTCTCCTGGAGTTATCTAGGGTTTCCTTTTGATGAGTTGGAGTCAACGGCGCAGGATCGTGAAGGATGGAGAGTTCATCTGAGCATCCTACCCCGACGACCCTCACAAAAGAATATCGGGCATGTACGTAAGTTAACTCTAGGTTATGTACGAGCACGGCTGATAAGTTCGCGGCCTGAGATACTCAACAACGAGTCTTCTCACTAGTGACAGCACTTACTTCGGCACTCTTTAGTTGTAAAAATATCTATGAATACTAACTTAAATTTTTGAAACCCTTGAAGGGCAAAGGGCGTCAACAACGCCTTCGCGCCATCATGTTCGGAGTTATGCAACGCGTTTAAGCTGCCTCCAACTCATTCCCAAAAAACTTGATTCCTCCTCGACTGTCCTGCGCCACGTTTGCCTAGGGCGTACCGCTGTTCTGCCTGCCTGGGTAAGCGGATTCCACTGCATGGCGTATTTCTATTTACTATTACTTTTCCAGAATTTCGATAGCATTTCGAATGCAGCTTTCACTTTCTTGAATCTGCTGTACACATTCAGTTCGGTACCACCGCGGTCAGCCGAGACCATACTTCCTAAGTATAGAAAGTTGTCAACCTTCTCGACTACCTGTCTGGCAATGTTGAGTTGAGCGCGGATATAAGAAGTGCTCAGGGCTTTTCTTTTGACTGTGTTTATCTTAAGCCCCACTTTGTTTGCCTCAGCTTTTGGATTTTGGGCCATCAGATGAATATCCATTATCCGATGTGAAAGTAGGCAGACATCGTCAGCGTGGTCGAGGTGTTTAAGATAAGTTGTCATAGTCCATCGAATTCCATAATTACCTTCCGTCAATGCTGCACGGAGCACATCGCTGATGGCCTCCAGGAACAATAGCGGTGACAGTATGCACCCTTGACGTACTCCACTTTGAACTTTAAAATCCTCCGACACCTTACCATTGTGTAAGACGTGACACTTACCGCCCTCGTATGTAGCCGTGATAATAGCTCTCGAATTCAAACAGCAAATGTAGTGGTCGATGCAAGAGGATCCAGAACAAAGGCCTGCCTGTTCGACGTCGAGTGTTAAATCTAACTGTTCCTTAATGCATTCTAATATGATTCTAGCCATTATCTTGGTTACAGCCGGTAGGATGCATATACCTCTCCAGTTTCCACAATCCATAAGATTTTTCCTTTTCGGAAGTTTCACGATCATCCCTCTTTTCCACTCCTGGGGATATTGTTCGTTTTCGCAAGCTCTCCGTATAAGCGCCGAGCGGGTGTAGCAGTTCAGCCGATGTATTTGGCGCCGCTTATACCCACCTCTTTGTTTTTGTTGAGGGATTTGCTGCTGTTATTTCGAATTTACTGGGAGGTCCGGTACGAATTCGGGAATTTGTTGCTTCGGAAGACTAATAATCGTTCGAGATCGTAAGACCATTGCCTAAGTGGTTAAGGACTATAGCGAAATGATCGCTTTATCTAGTGAGCAGATCCTCATCCAAAATCAGAAGGTTAACATCTAAACTCTTCACTGGATGTTGTTTGGAGTTACGACCACCAATGAGCTCCTTGATGATGTTGTAGACAGCCCTACTGCCACACCTGTTTGCTGCTTCTTCGGCATTTGAGGCAAGTAAGTCGATGTACTGATGCTCCACCATCGATCGAGACAACACTCCCAAGGTACCGGAAATCCTCCACTCTCTCTACCAGTGGTTTAGCAATGCATATTTCAGCTAATAAGGTTGTTCCAAGGCTGATAATTTTTGTTTTTGCTCGATGAGCTGAGGTTGACGATCCTTGGCCGAGGTATTGTCCTCGAGTTCCTCCGGTACGTAACATAGAACCGATCGCCGTGAAATCTTGTTGGTGCAGTGGTTGGAAAAACTTCGATGATATATTTTTTTCTTTTAATACTCAAGTGGCCGCGCCTATCACGTCGCACGCTACGCCCAACTTTTCTCATATTCATGCGATATAGGGACTCTAGCTCGCTTCTCCCTGCTTTTGGAGTTTCTCAATTCTGTTTTCGTTCGTCAATCCTTCTCCAAGTATCCTCGGAAAGCCACGCCCTACGTCTTCCCTGCGATCGACCGACAATTCTTTCAGCACCAGATGTAAAAACATTTTTCACAGCACACCAATGGTCTTAGATGGTTGCGGGCAATGAGTTACTGATTGCTTCCACACCTTGCGAAATGTGCTCCCTTAATTGTTGGCCCACTAAGGGATCACTAAGTTTCTCGATGTTGAACCTAAGCATTCCTGTGTTGTCGTGGAATCTTCGAACTGCAGCAGTGCGTAGTTGGAGAGTAACATAAAATACTGATCTCGTACTATCCTCGCATCAGCTCCTCGTCTGTTTCGGACGTTCAGGAGACTAGTCCTAAAGCGATGGCTGATAGCATAATGGTCAATATAACTGGAGGTTGCTTGCCTTTCGTTGGAAATCCTTTGGCAGCTCTTGTGCTCAAACATGGTGCCACCTATCACAAGGCGATTGGCATTGCAGAAATCCACAAATATTTCGCCGTTTTCAATGCGGTTGTCTAGTCCATTCTTCCCGATGACATGTTTGAGCCCTTCGTTGTCGTTGCCTACCTTCGCATTCAAATCTCCCATCACTATGGCAATGTCTCCATTTGGTGTTGCAGATAGGCGTTTAAGTAATTGTAGAAGCTCTCCTTCTCGTCCTCATATGGGCAAGCCGCTGGGGCATAACGCAGCATAATGGTGACGCGACGTACTCTAATTCGGAATCTAGCCATCATAATCCTATCAACATGAGGCTACCAAGAACACGGCCCTTGTGTGCTGTTGGTGTTGGCACTATTCCGACTCCATATTCCCGCCGGCTTCCAGATGGTCTTCCGGAATAGAGTAGTACAGTGTTACACGTTGGGGACTGGTATTCGCCCACTTCTAACCTTTTTATCTAACTTACCCCCAAAATGTGCAGTCTATACCGCATGAATTATTATTTTTCCAGTGGAAGGAATCTGGAATCGTGAAATCCTTCGTTTCCGAGTCAAGAAGCTTCATTACATTCCAGAATTTTATACCTGTCAAAGTAAAATAGTCAAAAGTCGTCAACATGTGATCATTCCTTATCCGAGGAGCAATGTCGGTTTCCATAGCGCGCCATTTTCGGTAACGCAGGTTGCTGGCCACGTTGCCTAGTCTATATAATTAAGGCCCTAGATAACCTGCACTTGCGATAAGGGTATAGTTTCCACTAGAAGGCAAAGCAAGCAGTTCATCACGAACTTGATCGTTGTGCTACTGGCCCAATACATGTATTGACCATTCAGTAGTTTCCCGATGAATCGCAATGCAGATCCCCAAACATCTTTAGTTTTCCTGTAACCTACATAATATAACACATTACCATCGGTTAGGGGTTGTTCAAGAAAGTTTACTAGATTTATTTTCGTGTAGTCACCTTTCATTTGATATAATCCATGATGAGGAGGTACAAGTTTTTTTGCTGCTCTTAGCTCAAAAAAAAAAATAATAAAAATTGCCTCACACCTTGCATCTGCAGGCCTTCCACTTACTGGTAATCTTATATTTTTCTTGTTTTAAAGGTTTTAAAGTAAATGCCAGACCAGAAGTGATAGAAAAATAAATAATAGATGCCACTGCCAAGAGTTATTACAACGACCGAAACATTTATCTTTAATTCGCTGCTTGAATTATTTTAGAAGAATGCCATCCCTGCCTTTAACGCGCCGTCAGTTGGGCGCATTCAGTCGGGTAGAAGAACGATCTCTTTGACAATTCAGGCGTTCAGTGGTGGCAATAAAAGATAAAATTCATAACCGTCCAGGTGGAAATCGAAAGAATAAATTTAAAGCAGAAGCATGTGACCTAATGGAGCTTCACATAAAGATAAATGGTACCCCGCTGGTGCTTCATAATTCCATCGTTTCTAGTCGAAAAATCAATGATCAAAGGTGGAAGTCATCGAAAGAACTGATGTAGTGGGAAAAATGCTGTTAAAGATGAGTCGTACACTCGAGACCGGCCTCACCAAACTTCAAATTAAAATTAATAAACCCTATTTCGGCAGACGACGATTAGACACCTACTGTGCTTCTTTATCGTTTGCAGCAGTCACTCCTATCGCGCGCTGTGGTCTTTGTTCCAACCCATCACTGCTGCACCCCAATCTATCTATTGAATATTCATCAGATTCAAATAACCATAATCATCATCGGATGGATACACTCTGAAAACCGAAACAAAGACGGTGCGGTATACCTACTCTCAAGAGAGACAGAGGCCAAGCAACTTTTATACCCACTCATGTGCATCGTTGAGGCCCATCTTCAGACAGCCGCCCGCCTGGTCTTAACCAATTTCGATGGAGTTACTTGCTATTTGTGGTCTGAGATCGTGGACTACACCCATAAATGGAACCAACACAGCTGAGCGCATTTAAGTGGAACTGTTGTGGTTCGTTCGTCCGCCAGTCAGCTGGGATGTTTATCTGACTTTTTGTCGTTAATACCTCTCTTTTCGGTGGAGTTTGCCAATTTTAATTTATTTAGATTCAAACAGAATGCTGAATCATCTGAATCGTCGCTGGAGAACCATCGTAGTGGTTCGTTTGGTTAATTGAAATTTGCATCCAATGGATTCGAATTGAGGTTTTGCTTTTGTTTATTGCTTTTCTCGGAAAGAAGAGGAAACGCACTCGTATAGAAGCGGGGCTCCGGAAATAGGGTTTCTCTTGAAGCAGCAGTAAATTTAGATTGCGAGTAGAAGCGCGAATTTCCTTGTTTACTGTTTGATTTGCGCACTAGATTGGTGCTGCTTCAGTGCAGGATGTTGTTGAGATTAACTGGAATTTTTTTCTTAGAAAGACGTTAAGTTTTGCTTGATAAAGGGGGGCAAAAGGTGCTGCAGTTTCCTATAAAAGCAAACAGTTGTTTGAACAATACAATCGTTAAATAGAAATGTATCTTTATTCTAAGAAGAAAGATTGAATACATCAGAAGAGGAATTACGTAAGCGTTATTGAGGCTTTGTGGTTTAGAAGCATTTACGTCAGCGTAACCTTTCATCATGGAGTTTCTTAGCAGCGTCAAATATCCCTGAATTTCTACGGAACTACGGAAATTGAAATGGAAATTGTATGAGATTACGAGTACTACCTAAGAGGAAAAGAAAGTTCATTATGTCACACCGCAGCACCGCCTGTTCCTAGAAAAAGTCGTGCTGCGCTCGTTGGAAATGTATTCATCTAAATGTGGATGTAGATGCATGGTTGGTGAGTTGCAAGTGCACTGCGACCTATAGTAGATTGATTGCGCCTCCCAAACAAGGGCTCTTTTCGATGACGTACTCGATTTAGCGCACTTCCTCTAGTCCAACTGCCTTCATGATCCGGAGTATCTGAAGTAGATCCAGCGAAGATAGAAAGCGTGGTGGTGTAGTCTCAGTAGAATCTTCAGTGTCCATCGCCTTCTATTCCGAATTTCCTAAGGGGCTCCTTGAGTCTTGACTGACCCGTTAGCATGCCTGTCAAGATGCGAAGTCGATTCTTGCTAACTTAGACAGATTCTGCATCTTCTCTGGTTGTAATTCCCTAGTAATTAATTTCTTCACCATGTCTTATCTAGGCTAGTCCAGAAGTGGCATTGATTTGGATAGGGTTTCTCGCTCCTTGATACAATGAATTTTCCCTTCCTAAGGCCTTTTTAGAACTATTTGTAGCGGAGGCAGTCCTACGATCACATTTGGTACTGCTGTGAGATAAGTTCTTATGGCTGCTGTTATACAGATACGAGCTAGTTTTGCACTTTGCCTAGTGATTTCCTCGTTGTGCTTAGCCTTGTTCTGCTGACCCAAGTCACTGTACCCTTATGTGATGATGGGTCTGAGCATCACCGTGTACAACCACCTCAGTGAGGCTGGGCTGCACCCCCAGGCTTTATTTGAAATGTTCCTGTACACCATACGTGCTCTAGTGCCCTTTGATTACCACCGTTTCTACATATTCTTTCTAGAGAAGTTTGATATCTACGAGTAGTGTTATGCCTAGTTACTTGACCTATATCGATCCTAACCCCTTCCAGGCCACTAGGCTCCTTGGACGGATCTATGGCATATTCAACCTGATAATTATGGTACTCTTGCCCATGGGTCCGGAGTGTTTTGTTTTTGATCCAAGCATTACCGTACCAGTTCCTTCATCAGCTCGCGACCCATCTGTGCACCACTGTATCGTGTGCACAGCCTATAAATTGTGGCTTTATTGCTTTAGTTATTTTTGTTGCCCAGCTTGGTCAGGAAATTATTGATAGCGAAGTACTATCACTGGGTCTAAAGACGTCATACGAATCTACCTGAGAACCTTGCGGAGTGTGCGTAAAGTTTTCCCACCGTAACTTGGTGTAGTTCCGAGTCTGAGGCAACGGTTCAGAATAAAAGAGGTTCTGGCTTATGATACATACTTCATTACATGATACAGGAAAGGTCTTAGATAAGGTGACGTGATCTCTTTAATATAATATTTGAAAGAATTGTACGAAACTCGCTCGTTTACGCCGATAACATTGCTCTATGATGAACTCCGCAAATGGCACCAGTGGGGAGATCACACGAAGAATTACTCTTGCCAATCGCTTTTTTGATGGGCTAAGAAGGCAACTGAACGTGGACTCGGATCACTACCTAGTTGTAGCCAAGGTACGGATGCGGATATCCACAACGGAGCGAAATCAACGAAATGCTGTGAGGAAATTTGACGTCGAAAAGCTACAATCGCAAGAGACCGCCAGAACCTTTGCCGATCGTGTTTCTTCTAATCTCAATCTAAGTCCTATGCCGCCAGCAGAAAATACGGAAGACCAGTGGCGGCGTTGCCAACAAGCCATCAGAGATGCCGCCTCTGATGTACTGGGTTTCTCTCGCCCACCACAACGAAACCCCTGGTTTGATGAGGAATGCCGGCAAGCACATGCAGCAAAACAAGAGGCGTACAAAGCGGCGCTGCATAGAAGGACTAGAGCTGCTTACGAGCTCTACGTGCGCAGGAGAAAAGAGGAACATCGACTTCTCAGAAAGAAGAAAAAAGAGCATGAGAAGCACTCGATCGAGGAGATTGAGAGACTTTATTGCAGGAATAATGTTTGAAAATTTTACCAAAGGGTAAAAAGAACATGCCAGGGTTTCAAAGCCGGAACAGAAGCCTGCAGGGACGAAAATGGCAACATAGTAGTTGAATCGCAGTCGGTGCTGAGAATATGGAAGGAACACTTCTGCAGACTCTTAAACGGCGATGATGATCAATATTCCGCTGTTAGGCAGAATGAGCCATTCAACAGTGACGATGACAGTCAAAATTCCCGTCAACCCGATCAGAATGAAGTGAGGATAGCGATATCTAAACTCAAATCCAACAAAGCTGCTAGAGCCGACGGCCTTGCCGCTGAACTTTTCAAGGCAGGAGGAGATGAGTTGGTAAGGAGCATGCACCAGCTCATCTGTAAAATCTGGTCGGACGAAAGTATGCCCGATGAATGGAACCTCAGCATCGTTTGCCCGATCCTGAAGAAAGGAGACCCTCTGAACTGCGCCAACTACATAGGTATAAGTCTCCTAAATATGGCATATAAGATCCTGTCTGCCGTACTATGTGAACGCCTAAAACCGATCGTCAACAACCTGATAGGTCCTTATCAGTGCGGTTTCAGGCCTGGAAAGTCCACCATTGACCAAATATTCACACTACGGCATATCTTGAAAAAAACTCATGAATATAAAATCGATACGCACCACCTTTTCATCGATTTCAAAGTTGCCTATGCTAGCGTGTATAGAGACGAGTTATACAGAGCCATGTCTAGTCTTGGCATCCCTACCAAGCTCGTCCGTTTGTGCAGAATGACGATGGAGAACTCTCGCTGCTCCATCAAAGTCAGTAAGAACATCACCGAACCGTTCGATGTCAGAAAAGGTCTTAGACAAGGCGACGTGCTATCATGCGATCTCTTTAACATAGTACTTGAGAGAATTGTACGAAACTCACAAGCCAACCCCGGAGGTACAATCTTCTTCAAGTCTGTACAACTACTCGCTTATGCCGATGACATTGACATAATCGGAAGAACTCAGCGGGCAGTCATTGGGGCATTTACGAGTATTGAGAACGAGGCAGTAAAGACGGGTCTAGCGGTCAATGAAAGCAAAACAAAATATATACTGTCTACAAAAAAGGACACCCAACATCGGCGTCTTGGACAGAACGCCACAATAGACAGATATAATTTTGAGGTAGTAAAGGATTTTGTCTACCTAGGCTCTATGGTGAACTCCGCAAATGACATCAGTAGGGAGATCACACGGAGAATTACTCTTGCCAATCGTTGTTTCTATGGGCTAAAACAGCAATTGAGTAGCAAAGCCCTATCTCGAACTACTAAGGAAACTCAACCCAGTCCTATTGTATGGCGCAGATTTCTCAAAGTCGGATGGGGATGTTCTTGGTTACTTTGAGAGAAAAGTTCTTCGAGTGATCTTTGGACGCGTCTGCATAGACAGCTGCCTGTGGAGGAGAAGGTACAACGAACTAAACGGCCTGTACAATAACATCGACTTAGCCCGAAGACTTCACATACAGCGACTAAGGTGGCTGGGTCATGTAGAACAGATGTAGTCCAACGTTTCAGCCTGAAAATCTTCGAATCCACTTCGGATGGACAACGCAGTAGAAAATGACCTCGTGGTAGGTGTCGCAAACAAGGTGAGTGGGACCTCATCCAAATTGGTGTGCGCAACTGTAGATAGCTGGCTCGTAACCGGGCTGGCTGGAGAGTTTTGCTGGTTGAGGCCCAGGTCCACCTTAGACTGCAACGCTATCTAAGCAAGTATAAAGTCTTTCATAATGAATATTCTAAAGTACTTGTTCTAAGAATTTACGATTTAGAATCACCTTACCACTTGTCAAAGTTCATTATTAAGCTAACGATGAGAATATGCCTTAACAATGAACCCTCTCATCCTACTCAAAGATTTGAATCTCAGAAACCTGTTGCGCATTTTGATTAAATTGCAATTTGCTTACATAAATGACGATATTTATCTACAAGGGAACCTCGTACCAATCACGATTTAACCCCCTACAGTATGCATGTGACTATTTCCGTTTGAATAACAAAGTAATAACAATAACTACAAAAACACAAGTGACTGCCTAGCTAATAACTTATTTGCTGTCAAAGTCATTATACGTTGTCGTCGCATCGATGAGTCATTTGAATTTATTAGTCTTAAATTGCTCACCTGTTCGGTGCAAGGCAGTTTCACACGTAGGATAAACAAATGATAATCCATCCCCTCAGTTGCACTTGTTCGCACATTCGTTCACTCGAAAACAAATGTAGATAGCACAGAAAAAAAAAAGATACAATTGCAACGGAACGTGTGTGCCCAGGCGTATCTCTATCTGCTGTTCTCATTTTTCATTTAACTCTCTTATCTCGGTGCCACTTCCCGGAAATCAAGTGACAAATAATGTTTTCAGAAGCTTTTCACCATTCCAAGTTGACACTTATTTGAATGTCCATTCGGCCGAAAGTTCATCAGACTGTAAGTCCGTAATTTCGTTTAGAGACCCAAGAAGAGGACCCTCTGCTGGCACTAAACATTAACAACAATTAGCATTTTAATTGCATTTTGAAGCGTACGACAAAAAAAAAGAAGAGTCCTACGCACAGCAACAGCAGGAATGATAAGTTTGTACACAACAGCCAGGCCGGCAAATGGTATAATTGAGTTTATATTTGCATTTGCATCTGATAGTAGCAGCATAGGGCGGCTGTAACTAGCGAATAGTGTGTGCGACAGGACACAATACGGGGTGGGCTTTAATAAAATATCTAATCGGCCTTAATATTTGTAATTGGGCTTATCTGTCGGAAGTTTTTAATAGATGTGAAGTAGAACATTTGAAATTTAATCATGTAGATACACAGTGAGAAACTGTCATATACTTGGGGACCTCTTTCGACGCCAGTAGATTTGTCAATAAGGGAAACAGTGAGCCTATACATGAAACTCGAGAGTTCTTAACATCCTTAGAGGTAAGCTGCGTAATGCAGAATCAGTGCAAGATAAGTGATTGGGCCATTCTTCTTCGAGGATGCCTCAGGAAATGTCGTCACTGTCACTAGCCAACTCTTCGGAGAGCGAACATGTGTTTGTGTAACAATCGATTCAAATACTAACATCTGGACGCTATTCAAGCCCACCTGTACGTATTTGGAATGAGCGGGCTTCCAGTAGCACCAAGATCAAAGAATTTAATACTACAAAACTAGCCGAGGTACCCAGCCGTATGTAATAGGTAGACACATGCATTCATGAATATTCTTGTAGACCTTTTTATTGCCGAAAATTGATCCATACATAATTTTGACATACCTTTAAGGGTTAAGCTAGCGTGCGCAATATCCGAACCGCATGTTTTTCTCTGAGATAGGTACAAAATTTTCATCATTGCTGCTCAGCATTCTCTTAATAATGTCTTCTTCTTCTTCTTCTTCTTTGCCCTAGCCTTAGTCCTTTTTAGGGTCAGTTCTTCTTGTACGATATCGCCAGGCTGTTTTGCCCTGGGTTGTCTCGGCATCCACATTCCTCTCCCGCATGTCCTTTATTATGGTGTTGCTCCAGGTGGGTGGGTGGTCTACCCGGTCTTCTTCTTATCTCTGGCAAGTCCATCGCTTGTCTTACCGCGTGGTCTTCCACTGTGCGCATGACATGCCCATACCATCGGAGGTGGTTTTCTTGGAGTTTTACACAGATCGGTGTGACTTTACTGCTGCCTTTGATATGCTTGTTCCTGACTTGGTCAAGCAACGTTACTCCACTGGCGCACCTGAGCATGCTCATTTCGGCAACTTGTAGTTTTTGTTCAAGTTTCTTAGGTGCTGCCCAGCACTCAGAGGCATACATCATTGCAGACCTAATAACTGTCTTATATTTTAACTGTTGTGGGATTTTTTTTATCGCATAGTTCGCCAGATGAGGCCCGCCAGCTTTGCCAACCACACTGGATTCTGTGAGTAACTTCCTTCTCAAGTGACCCATCCCCACTGACATGTGATCCAAAGTACTTAAAATTGTCTGATTCTTTGATGAGTTGGGCACCTATTTTTAGGTGTACCGAGCTGCCAACGACTTTACTAAAACAGAAATCAATCATTTCAGTTTTAGTGCGGCTTATCCTCAGACCATAGGTCTCAAGAGCATTCACCCATACGGATAGCCTTTCTTGCAGGGTCGTTTTGTCATCTGCTAGGAGCACTATGTCATCAGCATAAAGCAGCGTCTACGGTAAACTTCCTTGGATTTCGCGGGTCCATCGCAAGATTGAATAGCAATGTGCTCAGAACTGAACCTTGATGGTCACCCACTTTGATTTCAAATTTGTCAGTAAGCCCACAGGCGCACTTAACTTGGGTTGTTACCCGGTGATAGGTGCCCACACTAAATTTATGAGGTGTTCAGGAACTAATTGACTTCTGAGTGACTGCCATAACAGCTCCTTCGGTACTCTATCATCAGCTTTTTCAAGGTCGATGAAAACGCTATACAAGTTTCTCTTATTTTCTTAATAATGTGTGTCGTGTTGTTCTATGTCATTCTGGATACAATGGTTGATATGTCAGAAACCGTGCACGATGAGGCATAGGTTCAATTGAGGCCCTAAGATCCACAACGGGCTACAGCACCTTAGCAAACGGGTATATGTTGGATAAACTTATAGAAGCTGTGGGCGCCGTGGCGTAAGTGGTTAGTGTGTTGGATCACTACGCATGAGGTTCCAAGTTCGAATCCCAGAAAACACCAACAAGTTTTTTTCACGGTCTCACCTCTCGCGAGCGTCTGACAAACATCCGAGAGTATTGTTGTCACGAAAAAGCTTCTCAAATCGCCGTTCGGATACGGCATTGAACTAGGTCCCTTCCATTCGTGTGAAAAATATAACACACACAACATGACTGGTTGCGAGAAGCTAGGCCCTGGCACTTTAAAGATCTGTTGCGCCAAATATTTGTATTTGTATTTTATAGAAGCTGGCATCTACTCGGAGTACCTTCAAATGTCCTCCTTCATTTCGGTCATGGTCTTTTCAGGAGGAAATCTTCATTTACTTCAAAAAATCAAAAATCAAGGCACCATCATACCATATCATAATACAGTCCACACCTAGGAAATCGGCTTAGTTAATTCGACCTTCCGGATCCATCGGTTAGACAATTCTTAGACAAAATTCTATAAATTTCTCAACCAATAAAGAAACATTGCTCGGGCCGCCCACCATGACGTCGAACGTGATCTGACAGTAAATCCATGCTTCGACTGTGTGCTTGTCATTATCATGCATAAGATGTATTCGTTTAGTAAAAGAGCATATCTAGATTATCCCGGCGGATTTGGGCTTCAACCCAACTACCTTTTCATCCACCGTTGACAAAATCCGTGTCTCTGCGCCTTGTGGCAAAATTGGGATGATAAGGGTCTTATACAAAGTCTTCTTAGTTGGTCCTGACCAGGGCTTTGCTACTCAATTGCCTTATTTGAAAATATAAATATAAATTCAGAAGCAGAGCTTAGTTAGTCAAAGTCCCTTACTACCTCAAAATTGGGTCTGTCCATGGTGGTGTTTTACCCACGGCGCCAATGTTAAGTGTCCTTTGCTTCCATTTACTGCTTGATTTATGGTTGTTGCTACTGCTTGAATACTCGCAAATTCTCCACTGATATCGCTGACGGAAATCCACCTATCCAAAGACTGATCTAGAAGTAGTTATCCCTCAATCACCCTAAAGCTTAGTTGTAACATTGCCGATGAGATACTTAAGGCTCTCTACCTTTTAAACGGCCATCATGCGGAAAGCATACAGACAATCAGCAGATCAATGTTACAAAGAGCGCGAAAACTGTAGAAAATGGTTTTGTAGGTACCAACAGATGAATCGTAGATCGTAAGACTACGTAAGACGTACTACAACAGTAGGAAGGAAAGGAAATAACTCGAGTTATAGTGTCGAATCAGAAAAGAGTCATTACTTACTTACTTAGGTGGCGCTACAGTTTGGGGTGAACCTGGGCCTCAACCAACAAGCCTCTCCATTTAGCTCGGTCTTTAGGTACTTGCCTCCAGTTGCACACTTCAAGTTGGTCGAGGTCCTCTTGAACTTGTGCGCGTCACCTACGGAGAGGAGGTCCTCTACTGCGTCGTCCCTCGGTGATAGATTCGAAGATTCTGCGGGCCGGAGCGTTGGTGTCCATTCGCTCTACATGTCCTAGCCATCTCAGATGTCCAATACGCAGTTTTTTGACTAGGTCGATGTCGCTGTACAGCTCATATAGTTCGTCGTTGAATCTTCTCCTCCAAAACCCGTCAATGCAAACGGGACCGAATTTCTTACGAAGAATTTTACTCTCGAAGCGACCAAGGATATCTTCATCCTCTTTTAATAAAGTCCATGTTTCAGCGCTGTAAAGCAGGGCTGGGATGATCAGGGCCTTATACAGAGTCTCCTTAGTTGTTCGAGATAGGGCTTTACTGTTGAATTGCCTTATAAGCCCAAAAAAACAGCGATTGGCAAGAGTTATTTTTCGCTTGATTTCTGCGCTGATGCTGTTTTTCGAGTTTATAGCAGAGCCAAGGTAGACATAGTCCCTTACCACCTCGAAGTTATAGCTGCCCACTGTGACAATCTGTTCAATTCGTTGGTGTTGGTTGTCCCTTCTTGTTGATAGCAGATACTTGGTTTTGCCCTCGTTTATCGCTGAACCCATTTTGGCCGCTTCCGCCTCAATACTTGCAAACGCACCGGTGACAGCCCGCTGAGTTCTTCCAATAATGTGTATATCGTCAGCGTATGCAAGCAGTTGTACAGACTTGTGATAGATTGTGCCTCCGGTGTTGGCTTCTGAGTTCCGCACAATCTGTTAGAGTACAATATTTAAGAAGTCACATGACAGCGCGTCACCTTGTCTAAAACCTTTTTTGACATCAAACGTCTCGGTGAGGTCATTACCGATCGTTCTCCATCGTCATCCTGCACAGACGAAGAAGTTTTGCAGGGATGTCAAAACTAAACATGGCTCTATAAAGCTCTTCTCTATAGATGCTGTCATAGGTGGCCTTGAAATCGATAAAAAGGTGGTGAGTATCGATTTGGACTTCCTACTTGGGTTTTCTTCAGGATCTGCCGAAGTGTGAAGATTTGATCGATGGTGGACTTTCCTGGCCTGAAACCGCACTGATAGGGTCCAATCAGGCTTTTGATAAAAGGTTTCAGGCGTTCACAATATCGCGTTCATCAATATCGCAGAAAAGATCTTGCATGCGATGTTGAGGAGACTGATGCCTTTATAATTGGCGCAGTTGAGGGGGTCTCCTTTCTTGTGGATCGGGCAAACGATGCTGAGATTCCATTCATCAGGCATACACTCGTCTGACCAAATCTTAGAGATGAGTATGCACTCTACCAATTCATCACCAGCTGCCTTGAAAAGTTCGGCCGATAAGCCGTCAGGTCCAGCAGCCTTGTTGGATTTTAGCTTGGATATAGCTATCTTCATTTCGTTTTGGTCAGGGATGTTGGTCTTTGTCGCCATTATACAGTTTGCAGAAGTAGTTTTTCCATATTCTCAGCATCGACTGTGATTCTACGAGTACTGCGAGGTTTCCATTTTCATCTCTACAGGTTTCTGTACGCGTATTGCTGCTCTGACAAGTTCTTTCTATCTTTTGGTAAAACTTCTGTACATTGTTTCTGGAGTATAAACTCTCGATATTCTCGAACGCACGGTTCTCATGCTCTGTCTTCTTCTTCTGGAGAAGCCGATGTTCTTCCCGTCTCTTTTGCTCGTAGAGCTCGCGAGCAGCTCTCGTCTTCCTTTGCAGTGCCGATTTGTATGCCTCTTGTTTTGTTGCATGCGCTCGCCGCCATTCTTTGTCAAACCAGGGGTTTCGCGGTGGTGGGCGAGCGATACCCAGCACATAAGTCGCGGCGTTTCTGATGGCATGTTGGCAGCGTTGCCACTGGTCTTCGGCACTTGATACTGCCGGCATAGGGGTAATTGAGAGATTTCGGGATACGCGTTCAGCGAAGAGTCTGGCAGTGATTCTTCTTTGTTGCTCAGTTCGGGATATCCACATTCGTACCTTGGTATTCTAGTGAATTTATCCGCTGCTGCCTGGAACAAGAAGAAGTGCTCTTGTGAGAAAGCACTCTTCCCCCCTCCCCTCTCTCATCTGCTGCCGCCAAGAATCCTCCAAACGGGTTGGTTACCCATTCTTGGATTAAGGTACTCGACACACAGGTATCACCGCGCGGAGGTTGAGAGTAGGAGTTGGTAGGCCTCAGCTAAGTGAAAACGCTTGTGTTTTCATATGATCGCATGAACTACCGTTTGATCGGCCAGAAAGAGTCATTGCGGCAGCCAAATTCTGCTTCTTTGCTTACTTCAGATAAGACCCCTGTTATGCGACAGAAAGTATATAACGCTACAATGTCAAACCACGTAGTTACCACTATTGTTTCTTCAAGTCAGAATAAGTTTTCCGATGCACCAACTTTTCGTTCCTACAATTCTCAACATAGAATAGATGTCTAATGGCGATTCAGGCGTTTCAATCCAACTACTGAAACTGCGTCAGCTGCAGATTTGTAGCGCATTTTGAACACTTGTAAGTAGCAGAATAGCTAAAAAGGCGAATGATAATCCAACTTCCTATAACGAAAGGCTAACATTTAGAGAGAAAACAGGAAAAGGAAGTTGGATCCCTCCTGAAATTGTAAAGGTTGGAATCAACGCAAGAACGCACTGCAATAATTGTTCGAAGTAGAATATTCCTCAGATTCTGGCATGGCTTTCATTTGAAGTAGAAAAAAATTGAATTCAAATTTTTCCTTCAGCTCAACTCTTGTCAAACCCACTGTCAAATAAAGCAAACTACTCAAACGAGTGCCAACATCGTCGAATTGCCTAACAATTGCTTTACTGCAGTACCACTGGGGAGTCATGAACACAACAGTATATGGTCATTGTTCGGAACAGTGCAGTGTACTGGACAATATTTAATTAACTTGGCTAATGTTCAAGTTTAGTAAAACAAAAAAAAAAAAAACAAGAAAATAGCTACATAACTTCAGCACATGTTTCCAGTTTCTCTTGCAAAAAAAAAAAATACACCATCATAAAAAGATGAAAGATAAACTGTTCCGACTTCTTGTGTTGTATATATTAGTCATTCCGGAATTATGAATTCATTCGTTCCTCCTATCTTCTTCATTGTATCTCGTACAAATTCATTGAAAAAATTATGTATTTCCAGCATTTGAATAAAAAAAAAAAATGTTCATTGTACGCCTCGGTTGAGTTGTAAAATGAAATTTTCTGCACGTGTGTAACCTCCAACTGAATGATTGTGATGGCGCCTTTAACAAATGAAGGTTTAATACTTCTAATCACCATCTTCATTTTGATGGATTATCAAGTGACAAGTGACAATTGACAATTGACAATTGACAGTTGACATTTGACAGTTTGAAGAAACCTCATCAAACTTCAATCTGCAAGTTTCTAATCATCTGCTTTTCTCTATGCAAAGTAGCTAAAGTATCTTTATCCCTTCATCAAGTATCTGTCCCCCAGTCTAGACTCAAGTCTAGCTTGTCACAAGTTTCTTGTCAATTGAGTGAATGTTGTTTCCCCACTCATCGTCGTTGGGTGACCTCAAAACTCAGGAAATTGTGTGCTGTGCGTGCGATGGAATGCTTCTTGAGCTATACTGTCGCGCGCCTTCTCCACTCAAGACATTCATCATATTGTCACATCCGTTAGATATAAACGTAGTTAAATTCAAGTTTAAATACATTTTTCACAAAAAATTTATTACCATCGTCAAGTGGCCGTGGCTTAATGATTTATAAAATTTCATTTTGGAAAGTTTATCGCGTTTGATCGCTTTTCAAATCCATCCGCTTGTGTATCTCAATGACTTTCAATTGAATTCTAATGAAAACGCATATAAAATACGCATTAAAGCGAACAAATGTATGTTGATTGCAATTAATGCGTTAATTAGCAATTAGTTGCACTGCATGGTAGGATGGACTTTTTGTTTGAAAAAAATTCGAAAATTCAGTCGAAACAAATTTGACATTCGTGCGGATATTCATTATTCGTGATGATGATGACGGAATATTGTTGACTTCACTCTCGCTGGCGGGAGGAAGAAGCTTGAACGTTAATTAAATTAAATTTGTTGGTTTGAGATACATACACATGTTGCGTGATTCATTACTGAATTACGAACTGTGGCTGTGTGATGAGGTTTTTGTTTTACTGAGTTTCAGCAGCCTTAAGCAAATTTTGACAGAAAATTGTTTGTACAGGTTGTCTTGTCTCGAAGTTGTTGAGCTATTTATTTTATCTTATTTTAAATACGCTCTTAAGGCGTTTAGAAGTATTTAAATACTGACGTAATCATTTGATGTGTATGTACTTTAAAGACTTAATGTGTTTGGCAAGCGATAAGGTTCAATTCAAATAATGAAGATGTCTATTGAAACTCTCTGAAGACTTCTACGAAATAAGTCCAAATCAAAGAAAATAGCAGCCAAGTAGAAACAAAAAAAAAAGTTGAACTGATCTATTTTATGCCAACAAATTCGCAGATCAGAAACCAGGATGGAAACCCACAAATAGACAACGTCGGCAAAGAAATGGCCACCAGCATCAAGTATAAGAAACTGCAAACAATGGAGAGAACAGCGCACTGGACGTGTCAGATTCCTATTGATGCACCATCATTTTCTCAACGACGTCGACCAAATGAGTTTTGATTCCAAGTGGACGTATGCGATGTCCGACACAGTAAAGCGCTTTCGATTTTCGTTAAGCAGTCGGTGTCAGAGTTTTCTCAGAAAAATCTGCAGGAGTAGACGGGTGATTCAACAGTCACTATTCAGTGACAGCTGCATGGACCTTTTTCTTGTCTAAGCATACCTCATCGGGGCCATTCCTAACCAACCAACCATACACGACATGTAGGTAGAAGTATATGACCATGGATTGCTTGACTTGTACTACTTGTTACAGGTAACAGATACTGATTCAAATAATATTCGCATTTTTTGAAGACTTTCCCATCCTTCTGATATGTCTGCCAGATCTGCGCTTTAAGGAGTTGAATTCAACAAAGTCTTGGGATTAGCGTTTTCGATATTTCTTTGGTGGTATAACGGTAGACCGGTTTGTGATCTACATTATAAAGTCGATAGATGAGATGATAGCTAGGCCCTATATGCTAGTCAGTGGGATAGGTTAGGTTATGTTAAATGCGTTAGCTGCATCGAACTGGTGCAGCCTGCACTTGGATCTCAAAAGGATCCATTGTGCTCCCCTGACATGGAAATTCCTGGCTGAAACACTGAAAATTTAGAAAAAGAAACCAGTTAGCTAGAGTTCAGTTGTGTTGGACTATCTTAAAGAAATGGTGGCTTATCAGACAGATCGCCTAGATGATTCAAGAACTACTCTCCGATGCCCGTCTTTCTGGTGTCCCAGAGACTAGGGCATTTGCATAGAAAGTGTTCCGTATCCCCTTCTGCGTCTGTGTTGCCGCAGCCTCTGCAAATTTCATATGTACTTAACCGCATTTTCTTCCGGTGGGCGGCCAATAGGTTGTGCCCGGTAATGATACCTATGAAAAGTGCCAAGTTTTGTCTACTTTGAGTGGGGATGAGCTTGGTTTTTATATTGTGTTTTATCCAGATGTTTCTGGAGACGCGGCATGCTGGAACTGTGTCTCCATCTTTGGCCTGCTTGTCGTTTGAAGTCAAGTGCGATGCTAAGTAGATTTAACAAATACTAGGGAAGGAAGGACTGAGTTTCGGAAGTTTCGGAGTTTCCTGATCCCATTCTTGCTAGCTCGTCTGCCATTTCGTTCCCTGGAATTCCTTTGTGTCCTGGGACCAACCAGAGTGTAACATTCTGGCTATCGATGAGCGGTTGAAGCTCCTCGCGGCAGCGTTTTATTAGCGGCACCATCTGCCCAGTGTTCCCTTGAAGGAATTACCGTTCTGACGTTTATGGTGATGTCATCGGGGGATGGCGGAATATAGTCTGTGGTGGCATGTAGCCCCTTATCCACAAGTTGGGTTCTTTTAGGTGTAGGGCACTTATCGCGGCTGATTTCTTAACGTATAAGTCCAGTGGAATCAGTGCGAGAATTGTTTTACGGGCTGCCGTCGGGGTGGTTCTTATGGCGCCAGTGGATGCTATGCAAGTCTCTGGATTTTTGTTAGTTCTTTGAGGTATGTGACTTTCTCTGTTATTAGCTAGCAGACAATGCATCCGTATGTTAGAATGGGTATGACTATGGCAGTGTACTTCCAGTGGATGATGGCATGTTTGGGTCCCATTTTTTATCAAAAATTCTACTGCAAGCATAGAACGCAATGTACGTTTTCTTTATTCTTTCGTTTGTGTTGTCTCTCCAGCTCAGTTTGCGGTTAAGTGAAAAAATAAATATTTAGCGCAACAGCCTTTGTTTTGAGAAGCTTTCTCGGATGTTTCTCAGACGTTCGTGAAAGGTGGGACTGTGGAAAAAACCTTTTGGTATTTTCTGGGATTCGAACTTGGAACCTCACGCGCAGTGGTCCGACACACTAATCACTTACTACGTCATGGCGCCAACGGTCAAGTATGCACCCTAAATACCGTGCTTTGTCCGAGACGTGAATTGGAGTGCCATCAAGTCGTAGGGGTCCAAAAGCTGGAATTTTTTTTTATTGGTGAAATGGACCACCTCTATTTTCGCTGGGTTCACGTTCAGTTCACAACTTTTCGCCCAGTTATGGAGATTGTTTAGGGCCGATTGTAGAAGTTCGGTGATTAGTCAGTGAGATACTTCAAGTGCTTGCAAACGTACACCAGATTTCAAGGTGGAGATGCGCTTGGTTACCTTTATAATAGTACCTTTCAAAATAGTTCTGGATTATTTCATATCTTGGGTAACACAGGCGATATTAACAACAAAGCTTGTCTCGGCAGCACGGGAGCTTTTTCGAGTACGCCTGGCTCTGCTGTAGACGCTGACGCTTTGCTGAACTTACCTCCCCTTGATACTTATATCATGGGTTGCACTATTAAAGCCATCCATCGTCTTAGGTGGGGCGGTTTTTGGTATACTCCACCCTGGAATTTTGATGAACTTGCGCGACACTTATCTTACGACTCCAGTCTCATGGTTTTGCCGTCTGACGCAATGACACCAGAACTTCAGCTGATGCGCAAATTCAGACTCGACTGTCCTTGTATTCAGGACTCGCTTCGGTCAGATTCTGAGCCAGGAATGGAATGTAGTCGTATTTTGACGGATCTCTCCAAAACCAGTCAAGGGTCTGGTGCTGGTGTCGTTAAAGACGACAACATTAGGCTTTACTTCTCTTTGGGCAAGTGTCTGCTTTCCAATCGGGAACTTATACAAACCTAATGGCCATGAACTATGGTGTGAAGAACAAATGAACGGGTCGAAATATTTGTGTGAAAAGTGACAGTCAGGCTGGGCCTAAGGCTTTATTTAACCCTTTAACCACCCTTTAACCTTTCAAAATAGTTCGTGAATGTAAAAATTTGTTGAACTCGATCGCAAGGCCGAATTCTCTGTCTCTCATATGGATCCCAGGTTAAACTGGGATCTTGGGGAACAAGATTTGATAGGCAAGGTTCACAGGAGGTTTTCTCAGGACCAAAACTTGTGTTGGGTATCACTAATTCCTCGGTTAGGGTTTCCATTGACGATTGGGTTTCTAACGAACATAATTGTGTATGGCATAACTCTCCAGGATGTAGATTGAGTAACAAATGCTTCCGAACGTCTGTAAGAAATCAACGGCATTCTTGCTGCCTCTCAGTAGAAAAGACTGCAGATAACTTATTGGCGCCTTGACAGGGCACTTCAGGCTACGACACTACGGAGACATTTTCTCTGCGGGTGTCTTGCCTTTGCTCGTATTCGGTGGCAGATTTTCGGTACCGATGTGATGAGTTGCAGTATTGGTATTGTAAGTTCCTCATCACTGAAGTGCTTGCTTAGCTTTCTAAGAAAGACAAGAAAATTCCAATAAAATGGGCCAATTGGCAAAAACTGACTGACAAAAAAGATTCTAATTACACTTTGTCACTCCCACTTTTTTAGGGCAGAGTTCAAAGATAACGTATAGAGTATCATACGATCCGTTCCAGATGGATGGTAACTTTTCTGTATGATTATACCTCATTTCAAATTGTTGCCAATTCTTCAGAGATGTGCTAATCAATTGTGTCGAACTCCATCAAATCATCAAAGAAGCAACACTCAATTCATTATTTAAGGTTACATAAAATCAGTTTAAGCATATTTTTCAATGTAATTGCATAAAAATTGCAAACAAAAATTGTATTATTCCCTCTCCACAAAAGCCACAGTAATAGCAAAGAACAATTGACTCCTATATACAGCGGTAGGTAATGGTAAATCCATAAATTTCACCGAGAGTATTGTGCCCCTGCAATCAAATCCAATTGTTTGTAATAACAAAGAGAATAAAGGCAACACTTTCACAAGCAACACTTTCTATTTTATGACCAAAAAAACAAAGACAACAGCTGGCCATCAATTGAAGATATCGAATAACAATTAAAAGCTCAGGGGATTTTGAATTTTCACACAAGACGGGCGATGCTAAGAATAAAGCATTTTCGATGTCTCTCCAGCCAGATGGACCTATCAACAGCAAATGCTAAGTAATGCTTCTAAGCCTTTTAATGGGAAATCTCATCGTCGCCCCTAATGACTGTACGACGTAAACGGATTTCTCACTAAGCTGACCGGTTTTCAGAGTCAATCTGTGACGGTCTCCGAAGTGAATCACCTCTGGATGCTTTGCTGCTCTTAGAAAGATGAATCAAGAAAGTAAGATTCATAAGATTCGACGAATCAATAAAACTAAGTCAGACAACTAGTGCTAGTGTCAATTAAACCAGTGGGGCCAGGTGATCTCTCAATTACTGGAATTTATATTGTTTTTCCACTAAAGAGAGTTGATTTATGAACAAAGACTTGCGACCCAATTTAATTTACATATTTATGCCATTCAGCCATTCAACGGACGGGAAACATCGTCATCTCGGTTGGAGGTAATTTCAGAGAGAAGGTGTGCAATTTCACCAGTAAGAGAATGACGAGTGTGATTCATTTGCGAACTGCGGACTGCTCCGACTGTGGTGGTTATTTATTACTCTTGACCCAATGAGTTTGCACACTTTTTCCTCAGACCTGTGCAGTTTCGTGGTGCGGTCTTTCGAAAGAAATCCAATTAAAGTAAGAGTATCTACTAACAGCTCTTACAGTATTTTTTGGACGCTTGGGGAGCTCCGTTTATGATTTTTTTTTTTTGTATACGCTCTCATGATAGTGTAAACCCGGTTTTATTCGTACTTTTCAACGCAAAATATTGTATGTCACTGTCTGGCATCATAGTTCTAGTTCGCTTAGTTGAGATTCCGAGCATCTGAGATCTGTTGGTGTCTATGTGTTCATGTAACCAACTTTAATAATTGTCAAAAAAATTATTCACACAAGTAGAAAGTTTAGTTTTCAAAACCAAAACCAAACCAAACCAAACCATGTGGCTGGAAAAATTGTTCGCTCTGTTGATGATGATTTGCCCTTGACATCGATTATCGGGAAAAAAGTACTGTGAATCAGAAGCAATGACAATAATAACAAAAATCTCCCCAGTTATCTGGACGCCACCCCCGGAGAATAGCTGAAGCATAAACAACTGAGCTTCAAAAAAAAAAAAAAACCACTACACCAAAATCTTTCTCTCTCTCTCTCTATCCATCCTTTCCAAACGCCCGCACTGTGTGTAAACATGTTAAAGGTATTCATAACCCTTTGAGTGCGCGCAAATTATAAAAAAAAAAAAAAAAAAAAACTAATAGATCAATAGAAAAATTGTCCCTGTCGGGAAAAACTTCAATTTAATCTTCACGATAGCATAGCTGCATTAGCAATGATGACCAGGTGTTTTGTGGAAGAGTCGATAGACATTGCCCTGCTACAGGAGCCATGGATATTCAACGGGAGGATTAGAGGTCTACCTGAGTGTGTTGCCACTTTGCACTCTGTGCTATCTGGCAAAAGAGTCAGATCTTGTATTCAGGTGAGGCACGGAGTTAAAGCGCTCATGTTGCCGCAACTAAGTGCCCCTGACCTTGTGCCCATGCGTGTAAGAGCAGGTGTAGGCAGTCTTGTTATAGCATCTGTATACCTGCCGTATGACTTACTAGAGTCCCCTCCAACAAAAGAGGTAGGAACTCTAGTGAATGTCTGCAAGGACAAGGATTAAGATCTAACGATTGGTTGCGATGCTTACGCACATAATAACAGCATGGGGAAGCACCAACGATAACTGTAGAGGAGAAGCTTTATTCGAGTTTGTAGTGTGTCAAGAACTAACTATAATAGAAGAACAGAACCAACTTTTGTGGATGCAAGACGAAAAGAAGTTATTGATGTGACTCTGTTGTAACAGAATGCTTGATAGAATATCAAATTGGAAGGTTATGGATAAGACAATGATGTCAGACCACAGAGCCATCTCACAATTACGGGAGCAGTCCCCCAAGGGTCAGTGCTAGGCCCAGCCCTATGGAAAATAAATTATAATGGCATATCAAGCACGCCAAGGCCAAGCAAATTAGAAATTATCGGCTACGCTGATGACATTGCACTAATCGTCGAAGCGAAAACGGTAGAGCAAGTGTCAGAAAACTGCAGCCAAACAATAAGAAATGTTAGGGTATGGCTACAGGCATCAGGTCTGAAACTGGCAGATCACAAGACAGAAGCAGTGCTTATAAATAGCAGAATAAAGGTAGAATACCTTACTACAAAGCTCGGTGAGCAAACCATCGAGTCGCGTCCACACATCAAGTACCTGGAAATGCTGCTGGACCACAGGCTAAACTTCAAAGAGCAGAGCCTCCAGGGCACTGTCCCGCATATGGACATAAGCGATGTACCCGATAAGGTACATGAGACGGATGAACTTGGCCCATAGAATCGCATCGTTAAGAGTGTGCTGTGTCTTTCGGACGGTGTTCGCGCAGGCAATTAGCGTAATCTCCGGTGGAATGCTAATAGGTCTGGAAATAAAGAAGTCCGCAGCAACCAGCGAGGCTATACAAGCAGAATAACAACACAGGTGGTACACCACACCCAAAGGAAGATGGACCCATATGCTGATCCCCAACGTAGAGGAATGGATCAGCAGAAAGCACGGAGAAGTAAACCTCTACATGACACAGTTCCTATCAGGGCACGGATGCTTTCGGGAAAATCTCTACAAGTACAAACACGTGGATTACCCATACTGCCCGCACTGTGAAGGCAAAACCCAGAACGCGGAACATGTTTTGATGGAGTGCCGGAGAAAGATACTGGCAGTCAAGTGACTCCAAGAGGACTACACACAGACACAGCGAACGAAATCATCACCAGCATGATGCAGCAACTACGTGTAGAGGAACGAGCAGCAGCAAGAAATAAGGATCCTACAAACACTGGAAGGTAGACTAAGTTACGCAAAAACGCCTACTTTGCAATGTAACACAAGTGACATGCTTAAACACACAATGACATATGAAGCGCAGTAACTTGAATATGAGAAGCACATTTTAGGTCAAAAGACTTCAGAAAATCGTCCCCAGGGATCCAGTTTTCAAAGTCGGACTCATTCGGTAAACAACGAGGGAGATAGTGGAGACACTGGATTGTACAAATGAGGTCCTATTCGAAATACACTTTCCGGAAAGCTTTAAGTCAGATGAGCTCTGGGCGAGGAAACAAGGAACGGACAGTAAATCTAGAAGCAGTTAGTGGAGCGATAGCAACGTTCTCCCCTTACAAGACCGCTGGACCGGATGGTACTTTCCCAGCTTTAATGCAATGGGGGCAGACTTCATTGTATCTGGGCCTAGGCTTATATGCGTCACGTGTCTAGCAATAGGCTACGTACCGGTAACATGGAGAGAAAGAAATGTGTTTTTTCTAAAACCGGGGAAGAAGGACTACACCGAAGCGAAGTCCTTCAGATCGGTCAGCCTTACATCATTTCTGTTTGAAAACAATGGAACGGATTGTGGTGGACCATATGGATCTGCTCTGAAGGTGGATCCTTTCATATCACCCACTGTGTGGAACACAACTGTGAACTCTCTCCTGAAAAGACTTGAGAAGACTGGCATGCACACTCTGGGATATACGTATGACATAGCAATAATGGTCAGAGGCAAATTCATAAATATCACGGTAGACACCATGAGGAATGCTCTCCGAGTAGTGGGCCGGTGGTGTCAGGAACAAGGCTCTCCATTATTGCGGAAAAGGCAGATCCAATCATCTTCAGCCCTTGACACTTTTCAGATTGGAGCTAAAGATGATTAGGAAAGTTAAGTATCTGGGTGTATACCTAGATAGTGGACTAACTTGGAACTTTCATGTAGAGCAAAAAATCCAGAAGGCGGAAAGGGTGCTTCAATGTAAACGGGTGGTGAGGATTCTCGCCCTGGTCAGCATAATGGACGTTGAAGAATAATGGCGTCAATACTGATCCCTGTGAGAGGCCGTCACTGAGTTTCCTCGGTTTATTCATGGCGTCATTTAGAAATACTTGGAAGATGCGGTTTGAATTGCTGATAAGATTTGAGATTTTGTGCATCTGACAACTCTCAACAATTTATACAACACACACCCTCTCTAGACAGTACCGTACATGGGCGTCAGATTGAAACAGCCGATGTCTTTAACTTTTTCTGGATTCGATAGAAGTTGTTAGCGCGGGTATCCTGATCCATGCAGCTTCCTCCAGATCTAAAACCAGCTTGCTCGATACGAATTTGTAGACTAATGAGGGGTTCGGTATGGTTGAAAATCTGTAGCAAATACTAAGAAGGGCAATCGGTCGGTAGCTATTGAGAATTCCTCTTGGTTTGCTAGGTTTTAGCAGTGCAATCACTTTGAAAGCCGTCGGTAGGTAGCCGGTTTCCACGATATTGCTGGAAAAAATGAGCAAGGCACCATCTTGTGTTCAATCCACAGTTCTTGAGGAATTCAAGGAATATTACATCAATACCAGCTGCTTTACCATTCTTTATTTACATGCCTGGAATACTGAAAAGGATGAAGAAACGAATATTCTTCATATCTGAATCTCCTACAGAGTTCATCATATAGAATGCTCAGTCTTTGTACGTGCCTACCAATGACACTGTGTCCAGTGATTACACTGAATAGAGAGGGTTCCTTCCCTATGGGTTAGAAGTCCTGTAAACCTTTTCTTATCTAGTTTTGGCCAAAGTAGACCATCAGTATTGCAGTGGTCTAGTTGCGTCCATTGACGGTTCGTCATGTTCACTGTGTCATCGTAGATGAGGCCAATGACATTGGCACTGTTTCTCGTACAAGAGGAGCCTTGTCAAGCGAGCTCGTCAGCTTTACAATTCCCCGGCATGTCACAGTGACCTGACGCCCTGCAAAGGGCGAGGTCGTACTATCCAACTATTGCGTTAAGAGAGACGTGGCAATCTTTCACTTTCCGTGAGTGTCAATATTATGTATATGACGATATCGGTCTGCGATGTAATATTAAATGCCAGCCAGTTAGCGGCTTGGTGAACTGAAAAACGATGCAATGGCTTGGAAGGTCAAAGGAAGTGAGTGTCTAGGTTTTCAGAGAAAACACCGACACCGTCCATCGTTTTGGACCCATTCTCGAAAGTTAACAGCAATTCATTGTGCTGCACATCGCAATGCATTCACTCTGTTTTATCGGGTATCAAGTATTTGTAACCCAAAATGAAATCCAATTTAGCGGGCAGGTGGTCTATATTACTGGGAAAATGATGATGCATCGATAGGATACTGGCTTGTCCAGTACTCTCTTCTCTGTTTAGGGTGTCTCATTCTTAATGCTTAGATAAAGCATGATTTGAGCGTCGCTGTGGGAGAGGCTCTCAGTGAAACAGTAATGCTAGTATACAGGATGGTCCACCTCAGTAGTGTATCATACGTGAGAGTCGATCGAACTAACAAAGTATACAACCAGTGTATTATATTTGATAGCGCAACTAGAGATTTTCTGGCGCGTTCAATGACATTTTTCCTCCAGTAGAACTTCCTATAATTTCTTAATCCCTGATAGCTAACATTATCCGATAGTCTAAGAGGAGATCCTCTTAATTTAGAAGGCCTGAAGCAGGGGATTTTTACATGTTTTCGAAAGGGACCAGCTCGGTCTTTGTCGCGTTGACACTGAGACCACAGGATTGTTGGACTTCTATAAGTGTTTGTAGCGGCATCATCTGCATAGGCTATGACTTTGCAACCTGAGATCTCTATTCTTAGGAGAATTTAGTTGAGCACAAGAATCCATAGTAAAGAAGAGGACACCCACCCTTGAAAAGTCTCCTAGCGAGCTAGTCTCCTTACAGAGCTGCCTCCAAGGTATGTGTTAATTATTTGTCGTGTATACAAAGAAAAAAATTATTCCAGTACAGTTTGGACCGCTAAAATTGGCTTTCCTTGTTCAAAGTCCTGTTGAAAACTATTTGTGTGGGTCTGCAATAAAAATCGTCACCGTTCAGTGACGGGAATGCAAATTCCCTGAGGTCCTTACAACAATTAAACCTTGTTATAAACTACTAGCTTGTTATAAAAAAAAAAAGAAAAGAATTTTGAGTCACACCCTCTCAGGAAACCGTATCATAACTCCTAGTGTCAGTTCCCCAAAGTCGTTAATTCACCTGCATCACCAGCCAAATTCCACATGAGTCATTGAACGAACACTCTCTTCCTGAAGTCACTTATCCACTCTAACAAGAGCCAACTACTTTCTTATTTCATTTCTCCTGCCGTCCATAGCCGGCTTAATCAAAACGAATAATCCACCAAACCGAGACCATTTCACCCTTATTATGTCACCAGCAAAAAAAAAGGAATGAAAACATCATCGTTCATCATACACCCTCATTGCCAACCAACTCCTTTTATGTCCTGCAATAAAGAGAAGAAAAAAAAGAAACATTTCTCTTTCTTTTTTCACCCCGGCAGGCATTGTTCCCGTCTATTATGTCATTATGTCGACAAAGCAGCACATAAAAATAATATAATTCCTATAAAATGTTATCCAAAGCAAAACACAAATACTTATGTGCACACAAGGACCCCTTGTCACCCTCCCATTAGCACAAAAAAAAAAATAAAATAAAATAAAAAACCCCACTTGGCATCAACCCTTACGTATATCAAACCCGGAGAACATTAAATCTGAACCACACAGCAATTCGTGTCCCCTCAGAGTGTCAATCAATTTTGTTTAGGGAGTATAACTCACTCCACCCCATGGAAGATGTGTCAGGATAGCAATTGATTTCTCGAGTGATGAGAACCGATAGGTCAAAGGGGACACCCTGATTGATTAAGAATTAATGGGCGGACGGTTTATAGGACGGATTGTAACAAGTTCGTCTGTAGGAGCTCTCCCACATAATCGAAAGGTATTTCACAGTACCTCGTGAATTATTGAACATTCCTTCGGATTGAATGCATCTTCTCCCCGAACTGGGTAAATAGAACACGGGCTTGCAAGACGCTTATAGCGCGATGAGTAAAGGCAATAAAAGTCTCAGCGTTGAGGTTAAAATTAAATTAACACCTCCGTCGAGAATGGAGATTAGTTTTGCTCGCACCGCACACTGGTATTCCAATCATTTATTGATTTAGTGGTAGAGGTTAAACCGGAAATTGGAACTAGTAGTTGGTATTTGTTGTGATTCATTTGACGTTTTTTTTTTATTTCCCCGAAGGCGCTATGTCTTTAATTTATTCGAATGACTAGACTTGTCATAACAGTTAACATATGGATGTTCAAGTTTTGGTGAGTGCCTTGCACGAATACATTCCAGATGAAAAAATTCACTTGATTCTTTGTTTAAATATTGTTTTAAGAATTCTATATGTGTGAACGTATAGCATGATGTGTGCTCCATGGGGTACAGGTACACTGCGACGTAATCTGAAATTGCGATCTATTGTATCCCCTAAACTAGGGCTCCAGACAGCACTCGAGGCACTCAAATTAAAGCATTTAAGTTAGGTTATGTAGATGGGCGCCTTGTGACATAAGCCACTGTTCATTTAGACCAACAATAGTCCATTGTGCCCATTTCAGAGAATTAGTGAGCTCGGGAAGGGACACCGCTGAATTAGAACCACTTAGATAGGGTAACGAATCTCATGAGGTCGTTCACTTCAGTGTGACTTAGATCGTCTTACTCAATGAAGAAGTAGATTGTGAGGGTAAGGGCAGATAACGGATAGATTCAATTTCTTCCTCGTCTCTGCAGCTCCTTCAAAAGTTGTTGTTCAGTTCGCCGATACGCTCCGCATGAACTCCAATAGTACAGTGTTCTGTAATTATGCCAGAGATGACCCGCGTACTGTTACGACCATGTCTAACCAAAAAACGTGTTCTCCTCACACCATAGGCTGGCCACAGCGTCCAGACACTAACGCACGTATCCAGAGCGATCCATCGTCTGGTGGCTTTGCTGGTGGCTGGTAGATCCAGCCAGTGGAGTTTAAAAAAGATTATTAAATCTCTAATGTTTATCTCTGAGACTTCCTCAAGGGAATCGAAAAAGGGTTTTCCTAAAGCTCGTTGTCTGATGCTAGCTAGTGCCGGACAGGGGCATAAAAAGTGGATAAGGGTTTTTTTTTCTCAATTGCGACATTGCAACTGCGACAGTGTGTGTTGTGTGGGATACCTAGTTTGACTGCATGGTCTCCTATAGGCCAGTGACCCGTGGTGGTTGCTGTTATCCTGGCGATGTCCCTACGCGTTCTGTTTAAGAAGTCGGTTGCTTTTTATTTGTTGTAGTTTGGCCACATCTTTCTAGATATGACACAGTTTGTTAGGATAGTCCATCTGAGGTTGGCTTGGGCAAGGAATTTTCAGAAGATTTCTGCTTTGACTGTTCCAAGCGGAATCTGAACTGATTCCGTAAGAAAGCTGTGGAGGGCTGAGCCTTGCCTAGCCAGTTCATCCGCAAGTTCGTTTCCATAAACGTTACTGTGCCCTGAAATTCAAATCAGGGTTACCTTGAGTTGGCTATATAGCGCAGCTAGCTCATTTTGGCATTCAAGCACCAGCTTGGAGGATGTAGTAACCGATGCATTGGCTTTAATGGCTGCTTGGCTATCAATAAAAGTAGCGACCTTTTGCGTCGGCGTTATATTAGTGCGTGTTTTGATCTGACGACAAGCTTTTCGGACAGCGAGTAATTCTGCCTGGAACACACTGGCAGAATCCGGAAGCCTATATGATTTAGAGATGTTTAAGGATTCGGAAAACACACTCGCACCGAGTCCGGCCCATCTTTGAACCGTCTGCGTAGATTGTTACGTCGAAATCCTTAATCACCTGTTCATCTTGCCATTCCGATCTTGTGGCGAATTGAATGTCGAAGCGCTTTGTGAAATTCAATTTGGGTATCATGTAATCTGTTGTGGGCAAGATAAGTTGAGAGGGTTTAAAATGTTACTATGCCGATAGGGTCTCATAAACCAGCCCCCAGACTCCCTGAGTCTGATCGCCCTGTGTGATGTGATGCTTATTATGTGTAGATCTAAAGGTAGGAGATGCAAAAAGTCTATTAGAGCATCGGTCGAGGTTGACCGTAGAGCGCATGTGGTGCCTACGTATATGCCGCTCTTTGTACCTTATTAAGATCGGTTATGTTATAAGCTTTTTCTAGAGCTGGCCACCATACTATTGACCCATATATGAGAATTGGTAGTACCACAGCTGTGTACATCTGTAAGCTCAATTTTGGCTGCAGTCCCCGTTTTTGTCCGAAAGTTTTGCTACAAGCATAGAAAGCTATACATGTCTTCTTTATCCGTTGTTCTATGTTTAGCTTCCAGTTAAGTTTAGGATCTAGGATAATTCCTAAATACCTAGCACTGGATGATAAGGAAGGAGAGCGGTTGGCCATTTAGCTGAGGAAGTGCAAAGTCAGGCATTTTTGTTTTTTTGTGGATAAGAGCATCAGTTCAGTTTTGCTCGAGTTGACACCGAGATCACTTTTTTTGGCCCAAGCGCTTACTTTGCTAAGAGCATTTTTCGTGATTTCGCTTATGACGGAGAGAAACTTTCCTGACACTAGTATCACCATATCGTCTGCATACCCGACTATCTTGATTCTTTCTCTGTCTAATGTTAAAAGGATTTTATTCATGACTATCAGCCATAGTAGAGGTGAGATAACACCGCCCTGGGGTGTTCCCTTACTGCCAAATTTGGTTATATTGCTATTGCCTAGTGTTGCCTAAATAATTCTAGTCCTAAGCATAGAAACGATCCATTGACCTAGATTGCTTTCTATTTCCAGCTCCGTAAGGACTCTAGGATTGCTTCAGTGTGTACGTTATTAAAAGCTCCGTCTATGTCTAGTTATTAACATTACTAGTAACTTGTTCCTTCTTCCAGTCATTTCTGTCAGCAATTCTGATATTGAATCTACTGTCATATGACAACTTAAGCGTCATGTAATCGGTTGCTACCTGCCTAGTTGTGACTTCCCTTCTTAATAAGATAGAGGCGGGACCGTAGAGTGCAGACGACCAAATTTTGGCCATATTTTTTTTGCAGACCAGGGGAATGAGACTTAGCATAATCTCCATTGCCGCCGAGGATGTTGTACGTAAGGATTCCATAATCACGATGCAGGCTGATCTCTGGATTCTGGTGAGGTTTGAAAGCTGATATTGCTTTTCCAGTGCCTTCCACCAGACCAAAGAGCCATCGATTAGGATAAGTCGCACAACCACAATATATAACTAATATACCACAGCGGGCTTGAAACTCCACGTATTGCCGAACGCTTTTTTACAAGCGTAAAAGGCTATACATGGTTTTTTAATGCGATTCTCAATGTTTTCCTTCCAATTCACTTTAGAATCTTGAATTACGCCCAGGTATCGTGTTGATCTTGAGAGTGTTAGCAGAACCCTCCCGATCCTGGTGGGTTTGAGCTCAGGGATTACCACTGACTTCCTTGTGAAGAGGACAATCTCTGTCTTTGCAGGGTTTACACTCAGACCTTCGTTATCGAACTATTTATTAATTAGTAGCAATGCATAATTGAGTCTATCGTTAAGGATCGTGACGAATTTTGTTGATACACTTTGAAACCATTCCCTTTGATTATTTCCAAAGTCTCATTTATTACGAGGAGTCAAATGATTGATGAGAGTACGCCATCTTGAGGTGTTCTTCTGCAGAGATGCCTTCTGTTGAAATACTACCTCCTAGCGTTGAATTTATCACCTTTGCCTTAAGTGCCGTACATATCCAATTATAGAGGCTGGTGGACAGTTGAGCTCCGCGCAAGCTGTTCTATATCAATCCGCGCTAACCTTGTTGAAGGTTCCTCTATATCAAGGAACGTCCGCAACGTGTATTCTTCAATGGAAATATTTTTCAACAGTCGATACTGCTCTATGTGGAGGTTAGAGCAATTCCTCTGAGTGAAGTCAAAAAAGGAAGATCCGTTTCTATTAAAACATGGGCTCCCAGGTGGTGTCTTCATTTGTGGATTAATGCTTCGCAGTTCATAGAAAGCAGCTCTGCTGTTTCTTCAAAGTCCTTGCAAAATCTGCCTTATCCATTCCTTTCTTTGTCCAGCTTTCTGAAATGCTGTTCGGGCCTATATTATCGCCTAAGCATACCTGTCAGGATGCAAAGCCGATTCTTCTTAGCGACGAGGCAGGTTCTGCTTCTCTTCTAGTTCTAGCTCCCCAAAAGTCCTTTGGCCTATTTCAGTTGTGGGATATCATCCCAATGCAAGGCTCATTTCGCCTCTTCTTCTCTTTTCAGTTTTTCCCGTTCTTGTGCGGTCCCAAGTCACAGACATGTTTGGTCTAACAGTTTCCGAGCCATTCTTGATAGTCCTTTATCTGCTTTGCTTCCGTCCTCTCCAACATAACATGGTACCCAGTAGACAACTACTTTAATAAATCATGCTCAGCCTACTGACCATAATGAGACATTCTCATAACAGTCTGGATCTGATTTCGTATGAGCTCGGGGCCTTGATTGCAAGCTGGCTATCTGACGCGTATTGCGATATTTCCTGTTGGGGTTAAATTAGGCCCATCTGGCGATCGCGTGAACCTCTGCTTCGAATGTACTGGGTTATATTTTCAGAGATTTGGAGTATGTACTTCTGGGATCGTACATGCCTGCTCGAGTTCCTGTTTAAAATCTGTCCGTGTACTATTTGATTGTATGTTGTCTGCATTGGTAGTTATTGAATTCACTGCTCCAGTTCCTTTTGGTCCTCAGCTTGTTGTCAAATTTTCTTTCAAAGCAGTATTTCTTGACGATGTCGCCTCAGGGCAAGTCCAGAGGTGGCACCGTTTTGTAAAGGTTTTCTTACTCTTTGTTTGTGATTTTTCTTTCCCGACGCACCCTTTGAGTATTCTTCGTATAGTTAGGCTCCTAGCACTATTTGTATGCGGGGGAGTTCTACGATCACCTGCTGCTATAGGTGATAGGTTCTCGTGATAGGTATACGAAGCAGGCATTTTGCCTTTGGATAGTTGCATAGATAAAGTTACTCTTTCAGGACACCAGGAAGCTTTGTTTCTCAGGAACATGCCCTTCATAGGTCGGGAACCTATTAATGCATAAAGCAAAGTTGGCTTGGATTCAGAATTTCAGCTTCTTTAGATTTTTTTTTCTTTTGCTGGTAAAAGAATCTGATATGAATTGCAGTGATATGTGGCTTGACGGATGGAAAATACTTTGTTTTGGAAGAGGAATTTGGTTGAAGGCGAATAAGGAAAATGTGTGCAAGTATCTATCGATTATTTTCGTCATAATTTAGTGTACGAAGTTAGCATAAGCGCTTGAATAGCCCGATAGAAACCTTTTAATAGAATGCTTAGTCATTATCATTAAGCTTCAAGGAAAGTTATAGCTTCCAACTGTGAACCCGGAACAAGCAAAAAGAATGCATACATCTTTCCCATTTAAAGTTGATCCTTCTGTTCACCGAAGAGCTCCAGCAATTGGTGTTCAGTCCATCACACATAAATCATTTATCAGCCAAACAGAATGACCAACTCATAGATACTGCAACACGAATGCACGCAGTAGTGAATGTAAGATCATTTATTTATATGTCAACGGACAACTGGCGAACACATGCATGGCATAGAGCACCATAGTATGCCCACATTGACCCAGATTCCCCATCCGAACTGACCAACAACAATAAGCGATGTTGTACATCAACAACAGCACTACCGGCAACCGAACCGTCATGTGAACAGAATCGATAATCACCACCACACCATGTCATGTATAGTATCTCCAAACAGACGGAGCACTCTTCTCATGGGTTTTTGGGTTAATCATTTGACATTTAACACAGCAGTTAGCACCCAGCTCTGATCTGATTTCTGCCATCGTACATCGTTATCGTTTGACTCTTGTTTCGTGTGATGGAGTGGGCTGCTGCAGAAACCCTCATAAATCAGGGGACGATATATATAGAAAATCAATTGCATTGCTGCAATTACAAGTAAATCCATTCGGCGAGGGATGTGCATGCACAAATTGGAGGACAAAATTTACATACTTTCCGGGTGTCGTATTTGGAGCAAAAAAAAAGTGGCCAACTCTGTGAAAGTTCTACACAAACAAAACGGAAGACAGTCGGGCGGAACTCCTAAAGTTGGACACACGAATGGTGACCCGAATTTTAACGATGACTTCCATGTGTGGCATGAGTAGGCAGTGCACTTGTACGTGAGGAACAACAGAAGAAGGTGGCTAGTTAGTCATATTTTGAGGAGAATTTCAATGTGACTTTGTTGTGTAGATATATTATAGATATTTTGCTTGTTGGAGGAGCTGAATACATTGGAGGGTGGTGGATGTTTTGCAGGATGTCCTTGAATGGATATTCGTACACTCCCATGCGGGTGTTTCCCTAGATACGGAGACTTTTGTTTGTACCCATTGTTCACAGAATGGAATGAGAAATATATATGCTAGTAGGCCGAACAATGAGAATGAAAACTTTTTATTCTCGTAACCCTGACATCCCAAAGGGAGAGTTTCTGTTTGTTGGAGGAGATTTGAATGGACATGTCGGGAAGTCAAACCAAGACTATGAAGACTGACTGGGATACGGCACCAGGAACCTTTCTGGTGAAGACATCCTAAGCATGTGCATGTCACACAGTCTTATCTTGGTAAATACCATGTTCATCTATCAAAGCCGGCACCTGATCACATACAGCAGAGATGGAAGTGAAACCGAAATTAACTACCATATGGTAGCCATTTTCTTAAAGCCTCGTTTAAAAAATTGCAAGTGATCCTGGAAGAGGCCATCACTCAGCAACATCGTTTTCTGTCTTCACAAATTTTTATGGATGCAGTGAAGCAACAATGGTCGCTGAGAAAATCAAGTGGTACAATCTGGATAAAGAAAGAAGCGAGGCTTTTGTTTTCGCGCTAAAAAATTACGTCTCACACCATTAACGGAACTGAGGATAAAGAATGCAGAGCACAAAATATGTGGGATTCCCTACAGTGAATTTGCTTAAAGAGAACCAAATCACTTCTAGGAGCTTCATGAGCCATCGCCAACTCACCAGAGAAACATGGTGGTGCAGTGATGAAGCTAAAGAAGTGATTAATTAGAAGAAAGTGACTTTCAAAGCTCGATCAAAGTGTCTCTCTAACAATAGAGAACAAAAGCCCACATCGAAGTGGAATACAGATGTTGCGAGAGACAAGCGAAAAAAAACTACGTCCAGCTTCAAGCAGAGAGTACAGAGGGTCTGTATCGAGAGCTGGAGGAAATATCTTCCCCAGTTGCTGATACAAACCAGGCTACTCAGGAGCTGCGGCGACACAATTTGAACAAGGGCGTAACCATCTTCAAAGTAGCCGCCGAAAGAAGGAGGAATGCTCACGAAATTCGTTCGCCAAAATTTATTAACAATGCTAAGGGCTAGCTTCTTGTGGACAACGATCAAAATTTTGCATAGGTGGCGACAGTATTATGAAGGACTTTTGAGTGAACAATTTCCCCGGCTATACTTTCCAAGACCCACCTCTAACTGCGAAGAAAGACCCGACATTATAGTCGAAGAAGCTTATGAGGCGGGCAAATACTCCAAGAAAACGAAACGCGGTTGGGCCATACGATATACCCTCTTAGTTCTGAAACAAGGCTCAGATAGCTTATGATTCTCATTCCCAAACTTATGACAAGTGATCCAGTACCGAACCAATGGAGGGAAAGTTACCTTCTTCCTGCCTGCAAACGGAAGGGTGATACGCGACACTGTGATAACTATCGTTCCATCAAGCTGATGTTACATACGATGATGATCATTGAGCGGGTATTAGGTGGCTGACTGCGAAATTTAATATGGTTATCTAATGTTTAGTGCGGGTTGATTGCGGTTAAGAACCATCGCAATTCCTTAAAGCATTCCACAAGATCTGTTGTGGATGGCGCTCAAATATCGAGGCGTTTCAGAAACCTACATATATGCAGATGGCAATGGACATACGAGTATACGAGGGAACAAGAACAATAGAAAGATGCTTCACTGGAGTTACCGAAGAGTAGCCAATCAACGTCGGGCTAAACCACGGAAGCTTTTTTAGTTCTTTGCTCTTTATTGCAGTCCTTGTCTATCTGCTTGAAGATAAAGTGACGGATCTTGAAATGCACCAGCTATTCTTTGCTGACGATAGAGCTATGATGAGTGAGGACCCCACGTCCCTGCAAAGAGCAGTTTACGTATGTGTGGATGTTTCGAAGGGAAATGGGTACCGCATTAGGCCAAAGGGGACTGAGTACTTTCCACTCAGGCCTATTTCAAACATTAATTTGAATGGAGCAGTACTTTTTAAGTGCGAAAAGTTTGAATATCTGGGATCTATGATTAGTAGCGAAGCAATCTGTGTTGACGACATCATTGGCGGGAAAATTCCGCTATCTTCTGTGACCGAACAATTCCCCGAAAAGAAGGCTATACATCGCAGTTGTGTGCCCAACACTCACATACGGTTCTCAATGTTGGACAATGTATAAAACTTATGAGGGTAAATTAGAGGCAGCTCAGATGAAGATGCTTCGCATGATAGCAGGAATAACAAAACTTGATCGAATAAGAAGTTCGAAGATCCGTGGAAGCCTTCACATCAAAGAAACCATCTAACGAAAAGTAAAGCGCGACTGGCTCAATGTAATGGGTTATACTACGATTCTACAGAGATATCTAGGAAATGTATCTAGTGCAGACTACACAACACCATAACTAGACTTCATGAGATCATTTCTAAGCACCTATCCGATCAGAGAAGAATGGAAAAACGACAGAACACTCAACGAACCATCCATAGCTGTGTACACTGATGGATCCGAAATGGAAATAGGTGTAGGCGCAGGTATCTTATATGATCCGCTTTGTATCTGTTTGTCAGCACGGCTTCCGAACTACAGCAGCGTTTTCCAGGCAGAGCTCATAGCAGTGACAATAGCAGCCCGTGAGACTGCGATGAGGGCAATATCACGGGAGGATACACCCCTTTTTCATCGACAGCCAGGCAGCGATAAAAGCAATATCCGCTACAGAAATAAAATCGAAGCTTGTGAAGTATTGTAGAGAAGAGCTCAATGTTCTTGGAACACAGCACGAGGTAAAAGTCTGCTGGGTCCCTGGTCATGAGGGCATACCAGGGAATGAAAACGCCGATAAACTGGTTAGAGGTGGCTCAGCACTAAGCTCGGATTAATCCGACCCTTCAGTTTACATACCACCCTGCACAGTCAAATTCGAAGCAGGGAACAAAACTCTAACGTAGGCGAACGGGAGCGGGGCCTCTCTAGATACTTGTATCATCACGAGGAAGTTATGGCCTACATTCAATAGAACAAGAATCAATCAACTTATGTAGATTGATAGAAAATCTAACTTTACTCTCATAGGAGTCATTACGGCGCATAACACTATGCGATACCACATGAAAAAGTTACGTGTGACGAATGAAGAGCTTCGTAGGGGCTGTGGTGATGTGGAGGTTGAGGAGGACTCTACCCAAGTCTCTATTATTTGAGAAATAAGCTCCTTGGACAATACTTTTTTAAGGATTTAGAAGAGTTGTCCAACAGACCGATAAATGGCATCGCAAACTTCATTAAATCCTCTGGATGATTTGTATCTCGGGTACAGTAGGTTAGGTATGTGGGCTGGCAGGGAGCGACACTCTCTGCCACACTCAGATCAGCGTTGACCCATTGTGGTACCCATGGGGGAAAAAGTGATCCCTTACCCAATGAAACTAAAAACTACTCAGTCACTTACTTCATTTCTGCATACAAACCACCCTGATGATTTGATGAAGTTCAACATCTTTTCCGTTGAAACGCCGGAGAGTTCCTCGAAATCCTGGAAGAAAAATTTACCAAGGAACCTTTTCCTGGAGTGTTGAAGACTCGGGCAGTGGCACAGGAAGTGGGTTGTGTCCTCAAAAACTTCCTCGTCACCACAGCCTCTGCAGAGTTCCTCCTCCGTCAGGCGTAGTTTCTTCAAGTGGTACCGCAGAGTGTTGTGTCCCGTGATGATGCCCACGAGGGTGGAAAGGGATTTCCTATCTTTACGGATGATTCTCTCGGTCTTTGCTTTGTCGAAAGATGGCCATAGCTTCCTAGTGATGGCGCAAGTTTCCATGGGGTTCCATCTTGTGTTCGCCTCCTCAGTGGCTTTATTCCCTGCAGCGAGCTTGAGTGTGCAAGGCGGGATACACACAGGGGGGGTCAACTTGTTCTGTTGGGGCTGCTGAGCCGATTCTCGCCAGCTCGTCGGCTTTCTCATTGCCTGGGATACCCTCGTGTCCAGGGACCCAACAGAGCGATACCTTGTGCTGTGTTCCAAGAACCCTGAGCTCTTCTCGACAACACTTCACAAGCTTCAATTTAATTTCTATGGCAGTAAACGCTTTTATAGCTGCCTGGCTGTCGATAAAGATGGTGATACCTTCTGGCGGTATTGCCCTTATCGCAGACTCACGGGCGGCTGTTGCCACTGCTAAGACGTCTGCTTGGAAAACACTGCTGTGGTCTGGAAGTCGTATGGATTTTGATACACCTAGAGGGTCGGAGAAGATACCTGATCCTACACCAGTGCTCATTTTTGAACCATCCGTGTAGATGGCTATAGATTCGGCATTAGGTATATGACCGCTTTTCCAATCTTCCCTGCTAGGGTAGGCGGTAGAAAAAGGCCTTGTAAAGTCTAAATATGGCGTCATGTAATCCGTTACGGGCATGAGGCCAAAGTAATCGAGTAGGATCATCGAGTGACCTGTTCTGCTTGGTTTCCAGTTCGCTGACTGACTTCTTCTCATAGCTTTAATGGCTGCTGATGTTCGTATAAAGATGTCTAGCGGCAGCAGGTTGAGGATAGCCTCGAGTCCTGCAGTTGGGGTTGTCCTCATTGCACTGGTGATGCCAATGCACGCTAGTCTTTGAACTTTGGTGATTGCCTTTAAGTTGGTGGATTTGTTCGGGTACAGTAAGTACGTAGGTTGCTATTTAAGTTTTGAAATAGACAAATAGAAATATATATTCAGGGTTATTGCGAATAAATTTTCCTCCGGAATTTTTCCCCCGAACAAAAATTAAGTATCTTCAGAAATAGGGAAAAAATTCATGAAAAGTCTGCTGAATTGCCATTTATTATACCTATTTCTTTTCCGCGGAATTATGTCCTCTTTTTTGAAGATGCCGAATATCTGTTGGGGGAAAAATTCCGCGGGAACATTTATTCACAATAACCCTGATTTATAATCGCAAATGGATTTATTGTTTTTCAAAATATTCTCCATGAAGATGAATACATTTTTGCATGCGTTCGAACCAATTTTCGAAGCATTTTTTCAACTCCGATTGAGGTACCCCCAAAACATGTGATTTGAACGCATCAACCGCTTCTTCAGGCGTCGAAAACGTTGACCTCGCAATTTATTTTTCACCTGTGGGAATAAGAAGAAATCACTGGGTGCCAAATCACTACTGTACGATGGATGACCCATCAATTCGATGTTTTGAATGCTGAAAATTTCACTTGTTTGAGCCGATGTGTGAGAGCTTGCATTATCGTGGTGGAGAATGATTCGTCTTCTGCGATTGGTTTCCCTTATTTTTCCGAACACTTCTGACAAACAAATGGAGGTGTACCATTCAGAATTCACCATTCTACGTTGGTCTAATGACAATGGCGACATGTCCAATTATTCCGAAAAAACAGGCGACCATTTGCTTCGAAGTGCTTCGTGCGCGAACAACTTTTGGTTGCGTTGGCTTGTCTTGAAAGACCCATACAGTCGATTTTTGTTTAGTTTCGGGTTCATATGCATAGGTCCATGATTCATCGCCTATCACGATTTTATAGACGTCTTTTGAAGCACCGCGATTATATTTTTTCAACATTTCTTGGTACCAATCGACACGAACGCTTTTTTGAGCGATTGTCAAATTATGCGGTATCCAACGCGAACAAATGTTCATGCAATATTGAATGTATGTGAGTGAAACTAATGCCCAGGCATGCCTCAAACTCACGGTATGTCATATGACGATCTTGCAACATCAGTTCACGCATAGCACCAATTTTTTCTGGCACAACAACCGATTTTGGACGACCTTCACGAAATTCGTCCTGTAGCGAAGTGCGACCACGATTGAATTCGGAAAACCAGCAAAACACGGTGGCTCGAGATGGTGCTTCATTACCAAAAGTCGAAGTGAGTTGATCGGCACACTGTTGTTGGTTTAATCCACGTCGAAAGTCATAAAAAAAACCATCACACGAAAATGTTCACGATTTAATTCCATTTTTTCGACCAAGATGAATATATTGCAAGTACCTGTACACAACACAAATAGCATTCGTATAACAAAACATTCTGAGTACGAATTCTATTAAAAATGTCAGACTTTACGATGACAATGTCAGATTTGATCACACCAGTGTGATGCCATATCTCAAAACTTACGTAGCAACCCTCGTACTAGGCTATGCACAAAGAACGTTTATTTTCTTTTTTCATGAGCAAGGGATTCATTCTATTCTATCTTCTTTCCCCCCATGGGTATCACAATGGGTCTATATTGACCATAGTGGTGTGGAGGATTTCCATCCCCTACATCAACACACTTACCTAACCTGACCTAATTGTACTTCAGAGTAACTTAACTGTCTACTAATATCCCTATATCCGATAAGGACAGCTTGCTTTCCTGCCTATAGAAATTACCACCAGTATGTTTATCTTCCGAGAGCCTGATAGTTATCTGCACTTCTTTCCTAGATACCAAATTGATACATTCACTCTCAAATTGATATCTGCTCAGTACCCAGTACTCAGCAGAACTGTAATTCATGGAGGCAACAACTTTCTTCCATAAAAATAAATAGTCTCTTGAAGTCCACTACATGCCACCACAACTTTTAGTGTCCCAACTCCGTACATGGCTAGACACATCGTGTGATTTGAATGAGATGTATACCTTTATTCTCCCAAGGCCCATACAAATTATCTCAATCCGAAAACGGACCACCTACACGATATAAAACAAATCAAATCCCGCCAGATACTATAATCCACCTACAATAACCGCCAGCATGTCTACAGCCCCTGTACACAAGCCAAGCCCTTCTTTCCCGTCCGTTTTTCGACAGCGTGTGAATCGGTGTTCTACACCCATGTTATTGTCGCTAATAAATGACGTTCGCCTGAAGTGACCCAACCCAATTTATTTTTTAAGGTGAAGTTAATAAAAACAAAAAAAAAAAAAAACTTTCCAAGTACGTGGAGGGTACTCTCTCAACACATGCCGCCCAAAGTACGTACAGTGACATTGAAAATGTATTCATTCTTTAAGTTGATTATCGTTGTAAGTGCCCGACGATAACCTCTAAGTTTCCTGATAACCGAGCATGCATATCTGTAAGTAATACTTGGACTTTGTTTACTCCACATGCATGTTGTCAATATTGGCAGATGGATCGGCTTTCAGTTTACCCAAATAGCTGATGACACCTTACACAGTTGACACTGTCAAATGAAGCCAAATCTATGCATCCATCAATCGAAAACAGCCTGATATCGCTCATCTATGTATCTATAACAACCATCTGTTAAATGGCATTAATTATTTAAACATACACCAGCCGACGATATATTATATCATTTATATCGTTCCCATAACTTGCTGGCTTGATGGTGTAGACGTTTCAAGGTCAAGTCGATCAGATACTTTAGTTTGGCGCAAAAACCCACAAAAAAAAACTGTGTCGCTGTGCTGTGTGGTTGTGGTCTTAAAAAAAGAGCGGAGGCTCCCATGAATGGTAAAGTAGATAGATTTCTATATTGGGCGTCTGCACCATTGGTTGTGGAATTGTATGTTCCATTGGTAAAATTATTGCGCGCGTTTATGGGAATTTTTAATTTTAATGTTTCCGTGGAAAATGTATTAACCGCATTATACGCCGCACATGGTGTCAAGAATGTACTCGTACAAATGCATTTAGCGGGTGAATTTCTATAGAATTTCAGGTGGAAATGAGGTCAGTTTGGGTAGTGGTTTGGTCCCTCCTTGGCGTGAGTGAGGTTTTGGTTAGATGTGCCAGATTAAGTTCCGATTCGGTTTGTCATTCTTGACGGAGCTTAAGTAGGTTCTGATTCATTTGGAAGAGATTTATCGCCTACACGACGAATTTCGGCATGAAGAAGATACCTTAATAGGCTTATTGGTCAATGTATCTTAATTAAGCTGTACTGATTTTTTTTTCTTATTTCTGCACACGTTTCGGATAAAAATAATTCATTTATTTTTGTTTCTTTCTTTTCAGGTAAGAGACAACTTGCATATGGTATCTATAGGATCGTCTACACATTCCTGGTAATGAATAAATTCATACAAAATTCCACTTGTGTACCAGGATACGAATGGCATGTGATATGTGTCACCCACCTAATAGTGTGAAAAATAATATAATTGAACATTAATTGAGACTTCAATTGAAATTCACATGATGCGCCATTCACAGCACATGCTTCTACGTACTACGTCCGGTATGGGAAACCTTGAAACATGGTATGCAATTGATTGATAATAAAATAGGAGGCCGTTCTTTGACCGGTTTTGTATGATATATGTATTGTTTTATTTCAATGAATTCCGCCTATACAACCAGCGAAGAGGGTTTTATTTAGATAATTCTGCAAAAAAAGAAGGGGACCTTAGATAAAACGCGTTCGGTAACGCTTATGGAAACGAATACACTGAAGAACAGGGGGCAAGGCTGAGCCTTCCTCTGTACCGTCAAGGTAGAAATCTCCTGAGACTTTTTTATAAAAGCCAACCTCAGATGGACTAGGCTGTCAAATAATAAGGCAACACACAAATGATCTCCTAAACAAAACGCGTATGGACATCGCCAGAATAACAGCGATAACCACGGGACACTAGCCGATAGAAAAAGATGCAGCCAGATTAAGTATCTCACATAACACACACTGCAGCAGTTACAATGTAGCAACCGAAAAAGACGCCCTTATCCCGGCACAACATTGTTGTAGCTGGTACGCGGTTCCCACATCTTGATCAAATCTTATCGATCATATGCCGATCGGCGCAAGGTACTCTTCCAGTATTCTGGGTGTCCGGACTTTTCGAGGAGCCAACGTGGACTCGGATCACTATCTGTAGCCAAGGTACGGATGTGGATATCCAGAATGGAGCGAAATCAACGAAATACTGTGAGGAAGTTTGATGTCGGACGGCTACAACCGCAAGAGACCGCCAGAGCCTTTTGCCGATCGAGTCATTTTTAATCTCAGTCTTAGTCCTCTGCCGCCAGCAACAAATGCCCAAGACCAATGGCAACATTGCCAACAAGTTATCAGAAACCCGCCTCTAATGTACTAAAATATTTGGCGCAACAGCTCTTTAAGTGCCAGGGCCTAACTTCTCGCAACCACTCATGTTGTGTGCGTTATATTTTTCACACGAATGGAAGGGACCTACAGTTTAGTGCCGAATCCGAACGGCGATTTGAGAAGCTCTTTTTCGTGACAACAATACTCTCGAGAGGTGGGACCGTGAAAAAACTTTTGGATTCGATGATGTACTGGGTTTCTCTATTCTCAACCAACTTAGCGTGTGCAAATGGATGCAGCTGCACTAACGTCCCTTCTTTCCAAGGTCATGGAAACGCTGATAAACCGTCAGCTAATGAAATATCTTGAATCACGAAAGCTCCTCAATGACCGACAGTATGGCTTTCGTGGCAACAGGTCCACTGGTGATTTGATGTCATATCTCATCGATAAGTGGAACCAATCTCTGCACCACTCCGGTGAAAGTAAGATTATTGCTCTTGATATTTCAAAAGCATTTGACAGAGTTTGGCATCAAGCTCTTTTGTCGAAAATGCGTGCATTTGGGATCGATGATACTCTTCTTCTATGGATTAGAAACTACCTTTCGGGCCGTTCAATTCAAGTTGTTTTGGACGGCTTCAAGTCCGAATCTCACCAAATAAATGCTGGTGTCCCCCAAGGCTCTGTTTTGTCTCCGACTCTCTTTCTCATTTTCATAAATGATCTTCTGTCTGCAACTTCTAATCCAATCCATTCCTTCGCTGATGACAGCACCCTCAGTTTTTCATATTCGGTCCCAAACTCACGACCCTGCTCTTCGGCCGTGGACGAAGAACGAAAACGTATGTTAAACACATTAAATTCCGACCTTGACAGCATATTTAAATGGGGCTTAACCAATAAAGTGGAATTTAATGCTTCCAAGACTCAGTGCTGTCTTCTGTCATTAAAGCGAAACCCTACACATCAGCCATTATCCATGAATGGCACTTGCATTGTAGAAACCGAAAAACTTTCCATGCTCGGTATGTGTGTCAACAACAAACTCTGTTGGAACGACCATGTATTCGAAATCGCTAAGAATGCAGCGAAATGTTTAGGCTTCCTAAAGCGATGTAAGAAATATTTCACCCCCTCTGATTTGGCTTCAATTTATAAGGCGTACATTCGCCCTAAGTTAGAGTATAACGCTCACATCTGGTCTGGTGCACCAAAAACCATATTGCACTTGCTAGATAGAATTCAAAAACGCGCGATAAGACTCATAGGAGACACGAATATTACAAGCAATTTTGCTTCGCTCGAACACCGTCGTAATGTCTCCTGCCTATCCCTGTTTTATCGATATTTCCACAGAAAATGCTCAGTTGAGATAGCCAATAGCATTCCTCCCCTTCTTCGTTTTAACCGCAATACTCGCCATGCCTCGAATGCTCATCAGTTTACCCTTAAGCCTATCTTCGGACGTACCGTGAAATTTAGAGATTCTTTTATGAGCCGCACAACACGTTTGTGGAATGCTCTCCCCGAGTCTGCTTTTCCTCTCAATTATAACCTACAGTCATTTAAGACCAATGTGCATCGGTGCCTCGTTTCCCCCTAACCCCTCTTCCTTAACGCTCACGCTATGTATAATGCATAAAAAGGGTAGTCATAACCCCTTTAGCGCGAGTAAATTATAAAAAAAAAAAAAAAAAAAAACCAGGCTGGCTGGAGAAGTTTGTTGATTGAGGTGAGGCCCCGGGTTAACCACGGACTGTATCGCTACTTCTCGGAAAACGCATAAAAAAAAAACACTTACGGGGTTTGTCCAGTAAGTATCGTGACTGAATCATAAATGTAAATTAATTAATATGTACAGTGAGTTAAAACGTTTCAAAATATGACCCTCCGTATCAATACATCGTTGAAATCGCTTTTTTCATTGTTCATATGTACGCACCCTGGAAGTCGATAAGCACAAGGCTGTTCAGGCACCCCGTCGAAGTCGTTTGAACCACATCAATCGTCCCGAAACGATTTCCCTTCAGGCTCCTTTTGATCCGAGGGAACAGAGAGAAGTCGCAAGGAGCCAAATTTGGTCTGTAGGGTGTTTGGGACGGCGTTCCTACGTTGCGTTTAGCCAGTGCCTCCCTCAAATCATCGACGTGTAACTGAGTGCATTGTCGTAATGGAGCATTGAAGTATCGGTGATGGCACAACACTGCTTGATGGTTCGCTGCATCTTGACTCACTTCAACCCATTAGCAGGCAAAAACCAGTCCCAATACTAACTGGACAGACCCTGTATGTATGAATCTTCTTAAAATTAATTTCAGGAGTGCAATCGCCCTTCTCCGTAGGTAAACCAAACGCAAAGAAGAAAAAAACTAAGAAAAAAAATTCCTTAAATGAACATAAACACGTATACACACATCCACTTGTGCCCTGTTGGTTGCAATAACTCGCGATTGTTTATGATTTTTCGTTTACACAAGAAATTATATTTTGGGTCACTACTCAGGTTCCAGGAAGCGTAGATTCATGTTTGTTATCTTAAACTTTTAAGTGATTATTGCATTAATCAGATTATTTAATTATATTCAAATTGGTTCAGCTATTTTTAAGTTAGGGGCGTGTAAAATAAAAAGAAAAATGCTTTAAAAAACAGGAAAGTATACAAATGTGTTAAGATGGCAAACAATAGTTGAATTCTAAAATTTATTTCTAGTCTTCCTTCCTTTGAAGACAGATCTATTGAATAATAACATTGGGGTTTCGTTATATATGTACATGGTGGATTCTAAGATGTAGCTATTGTAACAAAAATTGCCGATCAAGCCGAATACTTCAAGGCTGCAAAGGATGATGGAGACAAAAATAACAGAATATCTCTGGTTCTCGAGAGGGTTTTTCAACTTTTTTATTTGAAAATGTTTTTAACTAATTTTACTTCAGGTGGGGTGGGCTGTGGTGTTTTCTCCGATAAGCTCAACCTGAGCATCTCGTTCCGCCTCCCTGATCATTGTAGCGTTTTTCAGGCGGAAATCATGGCGATTAAGGAAGCCCTGTCTTGGCTGAAATGTAATGTATTATCTGTCAGCGATATTAGCATTTTCACAGACAGTCAAGCGGCTATCAAGTCCCTGGAATCGTGCTCTTTTACTTCAAAGACCGTCTTAGACTGCCGTTTGGCTCTTACAGAGATGACGGAGCAGTTCAACATTCACCTATGCTGGGTGCCAGGTCACAGAGACATTCCAGGAAACTGTAGGGCGGATGAACTCGCTAGACAGGGTACTACTCTAAGGATTCTGCCAGATTGGCTAGCCCTGGGTATGCCCCTCGCTACATGTAAGCATCTACTGAAGCTGGGATAGTGGCTCTACGTGTCACATTTCGAGGCAGATCTGGCCTAAGCTGGACCAGAAACGTAGTGCCGAGTTGGTTAAACTAAAGCGATTACAGATCAGCTACGTTATCGGTGTCATCACCGGACACTGTCTAATCGGCCAACATGCCAAAAGACTTGGCCTCTTTTCCAATGACTTCTGCAGGAGCTGTAGGGACGAGGAGGAGGAGGAAACCATTCTTCACTTCCTATGCACATGTCCTGCTCTATCACGCAAAAGAATGCTCCATCTAGGAGCTCCCTTCCTTGACGACCTCAGCGATTTGGCGTCCTTAGGCGTCACGAACATCCATCGCTTCATCAAAAGCTCCGGTTGGTTTATTAGTCCCTGAGTGGTCTAATGGTAGATCCTTGGCATCACAATGGACCTTTACTGGTCTAAGTGTGTCTGCATCGTGGTGCAGACAGCCAATCTAACCTAACCTAACCTACTTCAAACAAAAAAATTAAATCTAGTACAATTTTATTTTTTGCTTGAGAACTGCGCGTCTCTTGTGATCACTGTCACTGCAGAGAACACAAAGAACTCAAACCTTGGTTTCTGCCTACCTTCTTTTATATTGGCTCCGGCTTTCCAGGTGAATTTCCACTTCGCCGATGGAACTCAGTTGTCAAAAAGTCTGGCAGTTTCTAGTTCCTTCGCGTTAAAATGTTCTAGATTTTTCGCATTGTTTCTCTACTCTGTTGTGTTGTTTCTGTGTTCATTTTTATTCTGTTGTTCATTCCACCTGCGCAACAATATGAAGATATTTAAATTTTTTATTTTTTTTTTTATGTAGGGGTGAAACTCCTTTATGGATACTTGTAGACCGTGCTACGAGTTATGCCCGACACCGTGCTCCTACGAGGTTATGTGCTAAAAAAAAACCCCTCCTATTTCTCTGCCTTGTTGTTCCCCTGCTGCACCGCCAGTCAAGGCGTTCCTTCGCAGGGGCAGGTTTGACATTTCGTCACTTCTTTTTTAGCTGCCAAAGTTGGCAGGATCTTCGTTCCTTTCGATTCTGCTTGCTCTATACGCAGTTGCTGCATCATACTTTTTTCTAAACATTTGCGTTAGATTGGTGTGCGCATGTAGTGCGTATGCCCGTCTGTCAGCGCGTTCGCGTAACTATATTTTGGTAAATACCTGCGTGTCTACTCGCGCTCACGATGTTGCATCACGCGTTTTTCTCGCTCTAGTTGCCTTAACTCTTGGCATATATCTTTGGGATCCAAGCTCACTAGGTTCCACTTATTTCCGGATTCTACGTAGTATGTAATGTACTAAATTCTTATGAGTTGGTGTTTCTCCCAGTACTCTTTGTACTGCTTCGCTTTGTATCTGAAATTGTGGGCAGTAAATGAATACATGCTCCACATCTTCAGGTGTATCACTGCAATTGGGGGAGTCATCATTCCTAAAGCGGTATAGGTATGACCGGAAGCAATCATGTCCCGTCAGTAGTTGTGTTATGTAAAAGTTAACTTCACCATGTCTGCGGCTTATCCAAGTCTCAATTATTGGGATAAAACGGTAAGTCGACCGGCCCTTAGACGAAAGGCTTTAGCGCTGCTACCATTCCCTCAAATTTGTGTTTCTTTATGTTGTGTCCGCATCAATGTAGGGTAGCCGCCCCTACTGTATATTCTTTAGAAACTATTCTCTGCAGTTCTTCCGTTAGTGTATCGATTGGCAGCATTCCTGCGAGACCGGGGCTGCTTGATTTGAGGTGGTGCGGAAAGCGTTACTCATTCTTAGTGCACATAGTCGATTTACTTCTATGATCTTTCTTTTGTATGAAGTCATTTTCATAGCTCCGGCCCAAACTGGTAACCCATAAAGCACTACTGATGTAACTACCCTAGTTCATAATCGTCATAATCCACGCAATAAGGGCACATACACGAGAGGATTTTTTACTTACATACTCAAGATGTTCTTTAAATATATGGCAAGCCTTGAGTCAATCATAACCCAAATGTATTTAATAGCTAGTTTGGATACTCTCTTATGGCCACCTACTTCGTTTTCTACTTTTAGTTGTACCGCTCCATTTTGTGTTCAATTTGCGTGAGGCCGACTGATGCTAGCCAACGTCGAGCAATTGAAATCGTTTCATTTCTTATTTGAACAACTTCTTCCAGTAGTTTTGCTGTAAGTACTATATTGATGTTGTCCGCTAATCCCACGATTTTGGACTCGTCTGGTATTTCAAGACAAAAAACGCCATCGTACATGATGTCCCATAGCATCGAACCCAGGACTGAACTCTGTGGTAGTCCGCCTGTGACTGCGTACTATTTTACACCATCATCTGTGTCATATAGCAACACTCTCTGCTGAAAATATTTCTTCACAATTTCCCTGCTGTAAATTGCTACTCTCATATTTCGTAGCGCTTCCAGGATGTGCTTCCAACTCGTGGTGTTGAAAGCGTTCTTAATGTCCAGAGCTATAACGCAACAGTACTTCTTTGCGCCTCTCTCCATCGTCCTCCTTCTATGGCCCTTTGCGCTGTGTTAACCACTACCTTAATGGTATCAACAGTCGAGCGTGTCTTTCGAAATCCGTACTGATGTTCTGATAATCTACCTGCTTCTTCAATGGCTGTTTCTAATCTGCTACCGACGATGTACTCCAGAACTTTTCCCGTCATTTTCAACATACAGAGCTTTCGGTATTCTCATGGATCTCCTGCAGGTTTGCCTCCTTTGGGTAGTAGCACGAGCCTCTGTTTCTTACATTGGTCGGAAAAACTCAGTCTATGAAGCAGACGTTATAGATGTCCACAAACATATCCATTCTAGATGTGATCGGCGCTTCTAGTGCTACATTTGGAATGCCATCCGGTCCAGGGGCTTTTTCATTCCCATTTCTCTGATGCATGCCTCAAGAATTTCTTCTGGTGTTATCCTAGGAATTTGTTGTGCTGCTGGGGACAACTCCTGAGGACTCTCGGTTGCCTTGGAAATAGGCCTTCAACTATTTGGTGTAATATATTGTATCTGTGGATATGGGAGATGTGGCTCGAAATATTTTCAATCTTTTCATCACCACTTGGTACGGTCTGCCCCAGGGGTTGTCATCCGCTCCATTGCATATATCAATGAAGCTCCAGCGTTTGCTCATATTTATTGCCGTTTTTAATTCTTCCTGCGCCACTTTATACCGATGATGGAGTTCTTCCTCTGTTGCGTTGGTACAGTCTTACATATGCAGATATAGAAATTTCAACTTGCATCTATCTGGCAAATAATACGAGTAGTTTCGTAAAATCTAATTGTCATAGGGTCTTCCATTAACAGGCTTCAATCTAAGGTTAGGTTAGGGTAGGTTAAAGTGGCTGCCAGCTAAGAATCGCCAACACACTTGGACCAATAATAGGTCCATTGTGATACCACGTGGATCATGGGAAAAAAATCTCTCTACCTAATCGGTAAAACCATTTTGAGCTTTTTATGAAGCGTAGGAGGCTCTTAATATCAATATCTATCAGGTCACCTAAATCGGTGTAATAAGGGGCTCCTAAGTGAAGCTTCGTTCTACGGGAGAAAGCTGGGCAGAAACAAAGAAGGAGAGGAATAGTTTCTTCCTCTTCTTCATCCATGCAGCTTCTACAAAAGTCGTTCGCAAAGAAGCCTAGCCTTGTAGCAAGTTTGCTTATTAGACAGTGTCCAGTGATAACACCTATTATAGCGCCGATATGCAATCTGTTGAGAGAAATTAAATTCTTAAAAAGGTTTAGATCCAGCTTCGGGCAAATCTGTTTTGTCGATAGATATGTTGATCCATTCGTCCACCTAAGATTCGTACTCTCGACAGCATCCAGCTTAAATTTAAGTTTGGGAGTAGCGATTGGTATACCTAATGTGCTTTTATCCGGCAGGATGTGTATAGTTGTTCCTATTCTGGCACGTTCATCGGCCTTACAATTCCCTGGAATGTCCCTATACCCCGGCACCCAACATAGGTGAATATTAAATTGCTCAGCCATCTCCACAAGAGACGATCGGCAGTCTAGAGCTACTAAGGAATTTATAGAGGTCGATTCCAGGGATTTGATTGTTGCTTGGCTGCCTGAAAACATGCGGATATCTCTAGCAAATATCTCGTTTTTCTTAAGCCAAGATAAGACTTTTTAATCGCCATTATTTCCGCCTGGAACACGCTACAATAATTCGGAAGACGGAAGGAAAGCTTAAGATTAAACTTGTCAGAGAAAAATCCTGCACCAACTCCGTCTTTGGCTTTTGAGCCGTCAGTGTAGAAGTGAATTGACTCATTTTCTAAAAATGCATCATCTTCGCAGAGTGATTTATAAGGGATGGTGACGAAGAAGTTCTTATCAAAATTTAGACGCGGGATGGTGTAGCCCGTGTTTTCGGTAAAGATTTTGAATTTATTCAGAATGAAAGCGTGGCCAAATTCTTTTCTGGTCCAAGGCGAACGACTGCATTCGCTGCCATTTGCTTGCTAAATATATCGAGGGGTATCAGATGAAACAAAACGCCTAGTGCCGTAGAGGGAGTTGTACGTAGTGTTCCGCTTATGCACAGACAAGCTGTACGCTGGACCTTACTTAGATAATCGCGATTTATAGTCTTTTCTAAGGCTGTCCACCAGACAATGACCCCGTATGTGAGTATTGGTCTAATGACCGAGATGTAGAGCCAGTGAGTGATTCGAAGTTGTAAACCCCATTTATTCCCAAAAGCTTTTTTGCAGGAGAAAAGTGCTACGGTAGCTTTCTTTACTCTTTCTTGAATATTAGGTTTCCAGCTTAATTTCTTATCCAGGATGAGACCCAAATATTTTGCTGTGTCAGAGAAAGTTAAGCTGATACCGTTTAGAGAAGTAGGGTCGAATAGCGGAATTTTGTACTTCCTAGAGGAGAGTACAAGTTCAATTTTGGGGGGGTTCACACCCAAACCACACCGAACCGCCCATCAAGTGGGCTTGTTTAAAGCGTTTTGTAGGAGTTCTTTTAGAGTATTTAAGTGCTTTCCTGAGACGGCCAAAGCAACATCATCTGCATAAGCCGTGCATCCCCCGCCTTCCATGATTATGAATAGCTCACTGATCACCAAATTCCACAAAAGGGGGGATAGAACACCATCTTGCGGAGTGCCTCTACTGACAGACCTTCTAGTAGACGTCCCATCTAGCTTAGAGTTGATAGTCCGACCATTAAGCAGTACATTAATCAATTCGCAAAGTGAGCTGCCGACCTTCAGGTCTGATAGTGCATCTGCTATCGCTGATGCATTGACGTTGTTGAAAGAGCCTTCTATATCCAGAAAAGCAACAATTGTATACTCCTTATGAAACAGGGAATATTCAATTTAACGCAGCACTGAGTATAATGCCGTCTCCACTGTTTTATCTTTGCAATATGCATGTTGGGCCGCCGACAAGAGTTTCTTATCAATACTGTTGCGTAAATGGATATCAATCAGGCTTCAGTCAAAGCTTCGCACAATTTTTTATCTGTTACAAAAGGAGCTGTTTTATTTTGCACCTAAAGACTACACTGCTTATAACAATAGATCAATACTCGTCGGAGCAACGTACAGAAATAGTGAATAGACAGTAGTAGTAGTCACTTGTGAGCTTAATCGATGTGAACGTCTCGGCTAGGTGGTGTTAAGTACCGAACCCGTGCCCTGCCAACTAGATGAATCGAAAACAAAGCCGATTTTGTTGTAAATCCAGACTTGGCCAATGCAAGATGTTCGGAACAATTAGGCATTTCACAAAGTGGCACGAAACGAGAAATTTCCTCAGAAGAAAGACCATTTACAGGAGCAACCGAAGCAACCGTTTGGCAAATATTGTGTTTATGTTTAATGCCACGGTCTTTGGGTTGAAATAAAAACTTCGTTTCCTAAATAATTTAAACAATTCAGAGACCGTTTTAAATGTCCATGTCGATGCTTACGAAAATAAGAAAAAGTCCTTAACGCATCTGATAACCTTAACTGGTATTAAGCACAGCATGAGTCCTTATCATCGACAAGAAAAATTTATTAGAGTACTAAAAACGATTAAGATCTGAGCATCATATTTCGTTCCTAGAGAAAATTCTTTCAAACACTCTTGTATATCCATCACTAAACTAAACACACATTTTGTAGTTTGTAAACAATCACTGATCATCCGCCAAAGCAATCTGCAATAAACATAAATCTCGTAACACTCCAAACAATTGCATCCTTTTATATCCTTCAGCCTTAATTCTTGACGCACGACCCCTCTTATCCTGGCTCTATATCGAATTACATAAACAACTTTGTTACAAATATTTGTAGAAGATATCTATCTCACAAGGAAAAATGGGAACCATTTGAATTTGAACTACAGCGCGCACATACATATACACGTGGTCCATTGAAATCCGAGATATAAGTATATCTTTGCCGACACATGCTTAACCTTTCTTCAAATCAAAGAACAATGTGTAACGCTGCCCTTCGTACATCAAACGAATCGCAGTATCTCATCACATTTCGCAAGTCTTTTGAAATCAATTTTAAGGATGCGCCACTAAGGTCACTTCTAACATGATCATAAAAAAAAAATCAATAAACCCGCCCTGATGATAAAACTAGACGACCATGTGGTGCGAAATTGTTACAACAGAACAAATATTTAGACAACTATCTCATCAATGGAATCTGCATATGACGCGTACTCGCATGGTAGATACATTAGCCGCGGGACACAGCACTAACGAATATTTATCGTATCTTTGCAGCTTTGAATTTTTTGTTTTCATCGATGGTACTCTAGTACACTTCGCAACGGAAACGAATACCATTTCATTGAGCAAAGTATTCTGGAATTTCACATCCAGCATATCAAGTGGGGAGCGTAGCGAGGAGTAGGTACACAATATGAGTACAGATCCCGGCGCGGAGGGGTGTGCGTTAGCAATTAAAGAACTCTGTACTCGCGCTCCGAGTGGTGGTAGTAATGTGATATGCATTCGAAATTATTTAAAACGATCGTTGGGGACTATAAATACTTCCTAAGCTGGATATATTGTTTGCGTTGCCACAACCACTACACCACTCGACCATGTGCGGTGGTGTGGTATTAGTAATGAGCGTGCCATACATTTTCATTTTTCAAAATCGATATTTTAATTGAATATGAGGTTGTTATTTTTTTCTCTATTTTCGAGTTAAGTGAAGAGGGTGGTTAATTTGAATGTGCTCTTGTGGATTGGGTACAGTGTGGGTAGCAAGATGGTAAATTTGTTGGTTGTCTTCAAATTTCATGGTTGACCAGACAACTTGTACTTACTTTTAGGGCTCCCGACCCTTGGAGAGTCTCTGCCTGAGATACGGCTGCCTTCCATCCTCTGCGATCCCGGGTACGCTACTTCCAGTTGTCTAGACCAAGTTTTCTGGCATCCGCGACAGCTTAGTTCTTATTCCGGCGCGCGGTTCGGCGTTTTTTGCCGTCTCGAACCTGGGGGCTCAGATTCGAAGATTCTCTTGGCTGGAGCGTTGTCGTCCATTCGCTCGATGTGGCCGAGCCAATGTAGTCGGCGTGTCTTGGCTTTTTGGACTACATCCACATTCTGATACAACTTATAGAGTTCACGGTTGCTTCTTCTCCTCGATTCGCCCTCCTCACATGTGGGACCTAATATCCGGCGAAGTATTTTTCGCTCAAATGTACCCAATATTTGCACTGCTTTCTTAATTATCGCCCAGCACTCGGCGCCATAAGAAAGATTGGTAAGATGAGCGTTCTATAGAGCATTCACTTCGTCCGTCGAGTTAGGAGTTTTGAGCCCAGTTGTTTTGCCAAACCGAAGTAGCAGCAGTTTGCTAAGGTTATTCTTCATCGGATCTTCACGAAGGTGTCATTTGTGGTATTTATATTTGCTCCGAGAAAAGTAAATACCTCGAAGTTGTAGTCATCAACAGTGACGTTCGGTCCAAGGTATTGGGCATATAATTTTTTCTTTGTTGACAATATGTAGTTAGTCTTGTCTTCACTTACTTGAAAACCTACTCGTTTCGCCTGCTCTTCAATTGCCGTAAATGTCTCTACAACTGCTTGTTGGGATCTTCCGATGATGTCAGTATTGTCCGCGTATCCCAGCAGTTAGATGGATTTGTGAAAGATAGTGCCCTACGCACTATCTGCTCCAGTGCAATATTGAAGAAGTCATATGACAGCGCATCTCCTTGCCGGAACCCGGTGCATGTTTGGAAAAGTTCAGAAGGCCTGTTTCCAGGTTGCACAGAACATCGCGTGTTTTCCAGCGTTACGCGACGCATCTGGATAAGTTTTGACGGTATCCTGAATTGGGCCATCGCTTGGTAGAATTCAAGATGATGAATGCTGTCGTAAGCGGCTTTAAAATCGGTGAAAAGGTGGTGGCTTTGCTTTAGTGTGAAAATTTGGTCTATTGTCCATCTGCCGGGCCGGAAGCCACACTGGTATGTGCCGATTAGTGTGTTGCAGAAAGGTTCTAGACGTTCACACAATACGTTGGATAGGATCTTATATGCGACATTTAGCAGGGATATACCTCGATAGTTCTTACAAGCCATAGGATCGCCTTTTTTGAAGATGGGGCATATAGAGCTGATACTCCAGTCGTCGGGCATGCTTTCTTCTATCCATACTTCGCTGATGACTTTGTGCATGCACCCTATCAAGATATTGTCTCCGTATTGATAAAGTTCAGCTGGGAGGCCACCAGAGCCAGCGCCTTTTTTAGTTTTCTGATGGCTGCGCTAACTTCTTTAATACAGGGTGGTGGTATTGGTTCGTCATTGACTGGAAGCGGGTTCTCTTCTTGCCCTATCACTCTTTCTTTCTGCTGCCCGTTAAGCAACTACTGGAAGAGTTGCTTAAACGCATCAACAATTCCCTGCGTTTTGGTGATTAGGTTATCTTGGCAGTTACGAAGAGTCTCTGTTCCGGATTTGAAGCCAGCTGCCAGCTGCTTGGCTTTTCGATAAAACAACTTGTACTTTCATCAATTAGTCTTTGTTCATCATTCAGATACATACTTGTGACAAGGATGACTTTCCTAAATACTTTGTTATTGTATTGTGCTTTGTCAGAAGTTCGTTTCAGTTCTACTGAAATACTTGCCATCCTACTCTTGTAGTATAAGTCAAATGAGTAGAAAACACAGGTATATCTCCATTTAATGGGATCCAGACATTCGAGCAGTTTCTGCCTGAAATAGTCTTTCATGTGAGCTCTTCTTGGGAATATTGCCTCGGTGTGTGTGTGTGTGTGTATTTGGCGCAACAGCTCTTTTAAAGTGACAGGGCCTAGCTTCTCGCAACCACTCATGTTGTGTGCGTTATATTTTTCACACGAATGGTAGGGACCTACAAGTTTAATGCCGAATCCGAACGGCGATTCGAGAAGCTTTTTCGTGGCAACAATACTCTCGGATGTTTGTCAGACGCTCGCGAGAGGTGGGACCGTGAAAAAACTTTTTGGTATTTTCTGGGATTCGAACTTGGAACCTCATGCGTAGTGATCCGACACACTAACCACTTACGCCACGGCGCCCAGATTGCCTCGGTATACGTGCTGTTAAATCAAGTTCCCAGATCCCCCTCTTCACATATGTATAAAAACTGTCATTTTCAATAATATCTACTAATACCACCGCGATAATTTCCACCGATTTCTTAGTAACTTCTAAGATATTTCTTTCTTCAATTATCCTGACTCAGCCTTAAGAGTATATAAAGCATTCAAATTACAAATGTGTTTAAGTAGCTCATGCTAAGTTGTTTAGCAAGGGTGTAGGGAATAGTGTGTTGGCTTCTTGAGTGAACAGTTATTGGTTCAAATATACGCCGAGAAAAACTACCTGCCTTTCAAAGAGTAAGAAAAAGCCGCAGGAATTCGGTTAGACTACCACTCCTGTCCTGATTTAACGTCTTGTTTTTTGAGACCAGTTAATTCCGTAGCGAAAATTATACTACCGTCTAGAAGTTAGTATTAGTGGAAAGATTTGTAACATTCATAGCCATGCCGTAGGCCGTTTGATGTTCAAGCATCGCAATTTCAGTTGAGTTTCGAATGAGCGTTAGTGTATGTATCTTTCAGTTAACGAGTTTACGTTTGACTACCGCATGGCGGCTTTGGATTCGATTCTTTATTTATCTTTCTTTTATCTTTCTTCACATTCTAGTCATTCAAATCAATCAGTTCATATCACAGATATCCGATTAAAAATCATTGCCAGGCTAACAAACTGTGCCGCTTGATTAGATACTTATATGTAGATCATATGTAATAGCTCAAAACTTCAGGAAATTCATAATAATTTGGAAGAATAATCATTGGTTATGAATTAGTATCACTCAAGAGAATATAATGAAGTGAAGAAGGTGCATTAACACCTTCCTCGATCTGAGTAAAAAACGATTCAAGAATTGTCTGAAGAGCCTTCTAAAAAGCTTCCACGAGCTGTTACGCTATGCTGAACTTTCAAAAGAAGGCTCTCTGAATCCCAGCTATAAATATCTGCACCATACAAACTATTTAACATCTTCGGCTTGAAGATTGTGTCTCGAGGGTGACAAAACTTCTCTTTACAATTGCACGAAAGCAAAAATTCGGCAACGAAATAGATGTTACAAATCTAGCTGCCACCTTAAATTTTCATTGCAGTTTTTCCTGTCTGCTCTATCCTGCTTTATTTTATTTAAAACTGTTCCGATCTACATACATTTGCATTTCTTTCTCGTTGGTGACAGATTTAATGACGCTAAAAACTGGAACTGTATCAACATCTAGCACCTGAAAGTATGCCACCAATCGCAATTGGTTTGGATTTCATTGCATAATCTTTAGTGCCAAAGGTCCTTTTGTATTTAATAGAGCTATTGAGACACAGTTTGTAATGCTTAAGAAAATGCAAATTGGGTATAAGAGGCAAATACATCAGAACAGAGAATATTTTACAATCTGTCAATAGTATGTTGGGCGAAAAATTATATCTTTGAATTTCAAACATGAAAAAGCGGATTTCTTTCAGCACTACTCAAAAACCCCTACCATTGGTCAGACTGTAGGTCTAAATATATCTCACATCCGTCTTCTCAACGTAACTTGTCGCACACACTGTGAACGTTGAAAGACTAGCTCGATTTGTGAATGCAGACATCGTTTTTGTTAAAAATAAAAAAAGTTCTGAATGGCAATTACTCATGAACTTCACATTGAAACATTGAATGGCCATTCTGGGGGTACATATTCCATTAAGAGTTCTCCGAGGGTGAATTAGTTTCATATATATCAAATTTGTACGAGGGATAGAGTTTTAATTATTTTACTGCCACTTTGACACATTTCTCATAATCTTCATTATTCAATTGAAATCAATTTGTCTAATCTTCCCAACGTCGCGTCGTCACGTCATCTGTTTATTTCAGACGTTGATATTAATTTTTCCAAATTTCACTCATTGACCTACCAATTGCGCCGAAGAAGTAAAGATGAACAGCTGGCTATTGGTTTCTAAATCATTCTTCCACTTATCCTTTTTCAACTGTCTAACAAAAGGACAAAAAGTGAAATGTCATCGTCAATAAGTATGTCTTATCCTCTGGAAACATATATGTCTGCCTCTATATCTTCATCCTTAATGATCTCTTCCATAATCCTTTAGAGGGTGTGCCAACTGACTGGCGGATAAAAAAAAATCCCAAAAGGTACTTAATTTTGAAAGGCATAATGAAAAATATAAAAAGAAAAACGATAACATCCCGCATTTACTCGTATATAAGAAAATCCTTTTGAATTTCAAATCTTATCGGTGGTCTGTCATACAAATATAGAAACCACTTTCATTCATAAAGTTTATGATTACATACCTCCTACCTGAGTGGGGTTCGGAAGGTGGTGTCAGGAATGAGGTACGGCTTTGTCAAAGGGATTTATTTTTGTATGCGGAGGACCTCAGGCTATAACGTATTCAATTCACGTTGTGTGATTTATACATTGCCCTACCTACCTGTGTGGGATATTGTGTGAGATTGTTTTGTTTTGTCGCTTTGAAAGGCGAGAAAAATCCGGTCATCCGGTCATATGGTAATTTTTCTCATTTTTGTTGTCCTAAGTAGGTTTACAGTTTATGTATTGTTTTGGTAGGATTAATGGCTTACATTTAACAGGAGGGAAATGAAAGACTAATAAGGACATCATTGGGTAGATAATCGTTGTTAGGACTTAGACATAGCCAGGTGTTTGGTCAATGACAACTGAGCACTGATGAGATTACCTATGCATGGCTTTTAGTGCAATTTTTGAAATGTACTGCCGGTATCCTATCAGAAAGGTAGTCATCATCTGCTAGTGTTTTTCAATATACTCTTCCTATTTGTTGGTAACAATTTTCTTCTGAATTAACAGTAAAGCATCCACTCTGTATACGATTTGTGAAGAGTACTTACACGAGGGAATGCCTTCATAAGGGCTTGCTATGTATTCTAATTGTGTAGAATCACTTAAAAAAGAAGATGGCCTACACACGATAAGGCTTTGCTTCATGTTCATTTCATAGGTACGTCTATCGACGCACTGCGCACAAACCCGATTTCTACCAACCATATGGTCAAACGTCAATAAATAGTTTATCTGGGAGCATGTTTAGTCCGGATAAGGTTGAATGGGCAAAGGGCTCTTTCAAGCTATTCAAAGCTCCGGGTGAGGATGGTATACTTCCAGCACTTTTATAGAAGGAGCTCCATTTCATAGTGCATTGCATTCGTTGCTTTATTTGGAACCAGCTGTAATTAGGGATATATCTCGCTAACTTGGAGGAAAGTTTTCATTCCTACGCGTAATAAACTGTCTAAATCATACAGACATATAAGTCGAACGTGTTTTATCCTAAAAACTATGGAAAGGTGAGATGTGACTACTCCTGAAAGTACCCTTCAACAACTAGTAAAAGGAAACAATCTTTAAATCGAAAGAAATGGCCCTCTGCGCCTTTCTAGACATTGAGGGTAATCAGCGCTTATTATAGTAGAACTTAAGGTCTCAATCCTAAACTAATTTACTAGCTGTATGCCACGATTCGGTGGCCGAAGGTACTGCAATAGACTATGGTAATGCCCTAGTCTGCACTAGAGACTATCTTATTGCTTCATCACAACAAGTCCTCATTTTCCACATTTGTCGAGCTTAAGGAATCCCCTACTATCCTCTGTTTTTTATTTCGACTGGCGCTAAAGTCCAGGCCTCTCCTGCCAATACAATCCCTAGCCAGCTGTTCCAATGGCATACTCCAAGTTGGTGGTGGTCCCTTGCCACTTGCGCACACCATCGAAGATTAGTTCTAGCTCTCAGATTCCAAAAATTTCTGGGCCGCAGCACTGGTGTTCATCCTCGCTGCATGAGCATGAGCCACCTAGGTCAATGTCGCTGTACAGCCCATATAGTTCGAAATTAAATCATCTCCTTTATGTACCGTCAATGCAGATAACATTATAGATCATGCGAAAGTTTGTTTACTCTATGATTCCAGGAGTATAGTCATTCGGCATTGATTGGGCCCACGCTCTGCACTATATAATAATCCTGGGACCTTAGTTCTTCTTGGTAGGGCTATGGTACTTAATTATCTACTTAGTTTGTAGAAACAGTGGTTGGAAAGAGTTATTCTTCGTTTGATCTTCGCGCAGATATCATCGGTAGAATTAACAGCGGGACTTGGGCAGACGAATTCCTAGGTTAACTCGATGTTATAGCTATTCATCTGAACCGTTTGCCAATACGCCGTTGATGGGTGTCGTTTTTTGATGATAGAATATATACCTATCTTAGCCGCTTCTGATTCGATGCTAACGAAAGTTTCGGTGACTGCTCATTTCGTTCGTATAGCCAAGTAGCTACACCGACTTACAGAAGATAATGTCGGGTATATTGCCGTCAGAATTTCGAACCATTGAAGAAAACTGTAGCACAGTCGTTTGCCGTTGCCTAAAGCCTCTGGGAGTATTGAAGGTTTAGCAGGCATATTGAAACTAGACATGCCATCAGTGAACAGATGGTGCGTATGAATTTAATGGTCCAGGGTGTTCTTCAAAGGTCGATCGTTGATTTTCCAATCCCAAAACCGGACTTAGGGTTCAGTCAGTTCGTCGAGTAGGAGTGCAGGTGAGACTTCTTGGTTGGTTGGTTGGTTAAGATCGCCCCTCGAAGAGGATGCACTTAAACCAGAAATAGGTCCATTGTACTGCCGATGTGTAATGGGTGGGTCACCCTCTTACTCTAGGAACCATTGGCTTCGTTGCATGAATGAGCTAATTTTAGCCGTGCAGGCGTTGCTGAGATCATTTAGATCGTGGAAAACGTATTCACCCAGGGTGGCCTTCCTTATGTCGGCCAGTGCAGGATAAGCGCATAGGAGGCGACTAATGGTCTATTCTTCCTCTTCATGCCTAAAGCCTCTGTAGAAGTCGTTATAGGGGATGCTTAGTCTTTGGACATGTCTTCCTATGGCGCAGTGTCCACTGAGAACGTTTGCTATTTTGGAGAGGGTTCCTCTCTTGTGTTTCGGAAGTCCGATGTACCTAGATTTGTTAAGTGTTGGTCAAAGTTGTCTGGCGGTTTTACCATCTGTGATTGGCCACTTTCTCAGCGTCAATTCGAATAAAGTACTTAAAATAAGATGCTGGCGTTTTGATGTCGATAATGCTTATGCTCTTTGTACCAAAGGAGCCTTGTCGAGTCAGCTGCACAATTCCCCGGTATGTCACAGCGATCTGGTGTCCAACAAATAGTGATGCTGCACTGACCAGCTATCTCGTTAAGAGATACCCGGCAGTCTTTGACTGTCTTAGATCTTGTAGTGCTGGATGCGAGGGATTTGATGACTGCGTGTCTGTCGACGTAAAGAACAAAAGAACAATATCCGATGCTGACAGTGTATTAGTCGGTAGTTGGTCAGCAGTTTGGCAAACAGTGGCAACTTCGGTTTGAAAAACGCTGCAATAGTTTGGGAGGTTAAAAGAGAGGTGTATGTTCAGGTCTTCTGAGAAGATTCCGGCACCGACTCCATCCTTGGTTTTGGACCCGTCTGTGAAAATTGACAGCGATTCATTATATAGGACATTGAGTACATGTAGCCCCTGTTGAAGTCATATTTAGTGGGCAGGTGGTCAGTGAGACTCCTTCCTTGTGGATCGAATTGATACTTTTGTCCAACTATATCTTGCAGATACGTCGATGCCTACTTCTTACTAGGTTATGGCTTGCTGAACCTGCATCTTTGTTGTCCTTGAGTCTTACTATTCTCTTTTAAAAGTAAAGCAGCTATGAGTCGTTATATAACTTAAATTGACAAATCAAATCCATAAGACGTATGCTAAGTTATTAGTCCATTGGACTCCAGTTGATACCTATCTCATCCACCTTGGTTCTGTAAACTATTTAGGCACATGTTTTCGTATGCTTCTTCAAGTGCCTGCAGCCTGTGAGTTTTTCTTTTATCTTCTTCTTCTTTTTCTTCTTCTTCTTCCTATTTTGGCGAGGCTATGATCCGAAAACAAGGGATCATAACCCTCCCACTTCACCCCATTTCTCCTGTTCCGCCTGTGGGGTTCGCCTATTTGGCCTCAGAAAATATCGGCAGGCCCGCCGATTTTGGATCACTCGGTTACTGAGGCCAATAAAATGCCGATGTCGTCGCATTTGTGTGATTGAGTCGTTTATAGGCCTGCCTCTACTGCCTCGCGATGTGAGTTTTTCTTTTATATTTAGCAGAAATCTGATTCTGTTGCACTTGGCTTTATTCATTGTCGTAACTATAAGGTGGCTACGTTAGCAAAATTGCACGAGCTATTGTTGTACGACGTACGAGTATATACGCATTAAAATATAACGAATTATCTTCTTCTTTTTCTTCTTCCTTTTATCAGCGAGGTTATGATTCGAAAACAAGGGATCATAACCCTCCCACTTAAAATATAACGAATTATGAAATCTAATCGATTTTTTTAAGATTAGATTAGATTTTTATTAATGTACTTCATATTTAAACATCATTTTAACAGAAATCAATAAGCTTGTCTTTGCTGTCTGCCAGATTAGCAACAATTATATATATACATAAATAGCAAACTTTATTAAATTATAAATTTTTATTAATTATTCCAAGACGATACTTTAGTGCGACTTTGCAGTACCGAAATAGTTTTGCTACGTTAATTTCATTACGAAGTATTAGTACTTGTTCCGTCACCAGAATATCGCTTCCGAAGATATATCCCCTCATTTCTTTTAATATTGGACACTTTCCAACGAAATGCATAACGTCTTCCTTCTTCGCCAAGCTACACAAACTGCACAGTATTGATAGATCATCTCTGTGTGGAATATAATTAAGCTTCAGAAGCTCTCCCCGCAACTTAAACACTGTCGATATTTCCTCAATGCTGTTTTCATCACGGAAGTAATTACTCTTCTGCAAGTTATGATCTAAACGGCTATATGTTATTCTATGTAGCGACACTGTTGCCTGCTCTACGTATCCTGCTCGGAGCTGCTAGTCCACACTTGCGATAAGTTGGTAAAGTTGATGTTTTCAGCACCTGCTGTCATCGAGCTTAACTTTATTCCACACCTACTAGCAAGTTTCAGCCACTTACTGTACCACCCCGTCTTGGACCGCATGGCTTACATTGACGCTTTTTTCGGCAATCGGGTACCTGCCATCTTCAAGACCTTTAAAATGCAATCTATATGCAATCTTAGCGTTTTTGTGAAGAGCGGAGTTAACCCTGTTTCCAACATTATCATATAATTTGGGGTGTTAGGTGGCAGATGGAATGCTCTTTTAATATAGTATCCTAACAGTTTCTCCACATTCTCGTACTTCCTTACTCCCCAAACGTGCGCAGCGTAAAATAGTATGGATTCGGAGACTACCAGAAATACCTTATATTTGCTGCTGCAATATATACACATTGCCCAGTGTTTGTTGTTTAGACAATTCTTCCAAACCGCGTTGATGGCCGTTTTAGACTTGCTTAGTTTTTCCTCTAGGTGTCTCTCCATATCAAGGTTTCTAGTGAAATAAACGCCAACATACTTTTACTCCTTCAAAACTTCTATATATTCGCCGTTGTAATGCCATTTCTCATTTCCACAGCGTTTCCTCCCCCTCTTTCAAATATCATGGTTTTCGACTTGCTTAGATTAACTATCAAGTTCCACAGTTTACAATACTCATATAGTCTACCAATCATTAGTTGCAGTAATTCTGGTAAGTGCGCCGGCAGCACTATATCATTAGCAAACAGTAATGCTTTGATCAGTAGTCCTGCGTACTCAACACCTCCTGGTAGAATTTCAACCATATCCTCGATGTATAGAGCAAATAAGCTTGGACTCAAAGAGCATCCCTGTCTAACACCCGACCACGTCCGAAACCATGCTGACAACTCTACACCATTCCACTCCGCTGTCTTAGTATCTGCATACATGTTTTGGATAATTCGCCCAAACTTCATCGACATGCCCATCCTGTACAGCTTATAAAAAAGAGCTTTTCTTTCCACAGTGTCAAAACCAGATTTAAAATCGACAGAGAGCACATAAAGTTTTTTACCTCTTTCAATAAAGGATTCCGCAATGCTCCTCAAGACAAAGATATGATCGATGGTAGAATATCCTGACCCGGATCCTGCTTGGTGTTCTTTAATTAGGTTATTCTCTTTTATTCATTCTGTTAGTCGACCCTGTAGAATTGTTGTAAATATTTTATAATAAGCATTTAAAAAGGAAATTCCTCTATAATTTGCCGGATCCGCTGACATCCCTTTTTATAAATTGGAAAAATGACCACTTTCTTAAAACGTCTCTCTATCCAAGATATTATTTTGAAAACCGGGGGTAGCGTAGTGAAAGCTGAACACACTAGGGTAAGCGCATTAAAATGATCAATGATCAAGGACGCTAGAAGATGAAGATGAAGATGCTTCGGATGACAGCAGGAGTGCCAAAGCTTGATCGAATAAGAAGTTCGAAGATCCGTGGAAGCTTTCACATCAAGGAAACCATCGTACAAAAAATAGAGCGCGACCGGCTCAGCTGGTATTGCCACGTTCAAAGAAGAGATCATTTGAACCCAGTTAAAACGGCAATATCAATGCACATCCCAAAGACATCGCGATGTAGGAAAGGTGGGCCTATAAACCCCTGGATCAGACAAATGCGACGACATCGACATTTCATTGGCCTCAGTAACCGAGTGATCCAAAATCGGCAGGCCTGCCGATATTTTCTGAGGTCAAATAGGCGAACCCCACAGGCGGATCAGTAGAAATGCGGTGAAGTGGGAGGGTTATGTTCCCTTGTTTTCGGATCATAACCTCGCTGATAAAAAGAAGAAGAAGAAGAAGATCAAGGAAACTAGAACTTAGTTTGGGATTGATTATAAAATTACAGCCATTGAGTTTTTTTTGTCGATTCCCAAAATTCTGAAGAATTTTTGCAATGTATCAAATTTCGAGCAAGCGATTCGTAATACCTGAAATCTAACAGATTGAACGTAGATGGTGATTTAAAAGATAACGTGTGTTGCCAAACACCTTAAAAATCCTGCCAGCTGACAGAGAGCAGTACATCTGCAAATGGCATGAATTGCAATGGAATAGTGTAGTCTGTAAGATTATGATAGCCAAGAAAACTGCTACATGCTGAGATATATAACGCTGAATCTGGTGAATTCGAAAACTTGCTTGGGTTTAGTAAGAATAAGAAAGACGAAACAATTAGATTTATAGGGCCATCCTGAGCAAGAGCTTAGGATATTTTGAAAAACAAGATTCTGCTCAGGCTGTTGTCTTGCATCACATACAATTTAGTTTTGGAAAAATTGTTAAGGACCCATCAGAAAAACTTTAAAATTAAAATATTTTTGGCTGCCGGTAAGCCTATGTCAGTAACAGTAGCAATTCAGGCAGTCTACGCTTACAGTGTGAGAAACTACAGGCGTGCCACTGACTGAGGACTTATTAATGACGTCTATGATCCTCCTCTGGCTCTAGCCAGATTTTCCCTTCCGAGTATACCCATTATAGAGAAATCTAGATCACTTTTGTATGTTGTGCCATACTTAAGAAAACTATTGTTAAGTCATGAAAGAGCGTATTAGTGTGTAGTCACTAAGTTCCTACAAACGATGAGGATCATGAAAAAGCTCCAAAACTCCAAAGCTCTTGATAACGTATCTACTGACCCTGAAACTTAATTCTTAGAAAGAGACCAGAAAATACATTGGCGCCCAACTTGGGGCAAACGTTCAACTCGCGAACTGTAGCAACTCCGATTCAAGTAGAATAGGTACTGTAACGCGTACGAATTACAATTCAAAGAACAGAAAGTAAAGGTAACTACCTTCACAAGGCGACAGTGTAGAGCAATAAGCTGAGCATAACTTAGCTGCACTAATAATGGTAGTAATAAAATATCTGCAAAAAGTGTCCGTCTTTTGTCGGAATTTTCTTTTGTCCACTGCAGCTGACTGACACCGACACACAATTTCTAATTCTAGATCAGAATTTCTCATGTCAATTGCCACAATAATCCGTCTGACCTTCTTAATTTCAACAACTCTGCGTTCTTGAGACCACAAAGGGACTCTTTTTCTTCTCACGACGTCAATAAAAATGATTCATCCCTAACGGAAGCGCATGTATGTCCCTTTATTACTCCTCCCATCAATATGGGACTGCAAGTATCCATTTTCTTTTAACATTCTCATCATTTCTTTCAATGTTTCGTTGACAAAATTGAAAATTTCAGAAAACACAATGCATTCACAATCCGAACTAAACCACAAATGGCAGAACGAACCAAAAATCGCTTAGAAATCGTTTAATACAAAAAAAAAGAAAAAAAAAACGTTTACTTCATCCTCCCCTGGATGGAACCGAACAAAAGTTGCATCCATCCCTGACCATATTTGTAAAGTTGAATTATGGACCATAAATCGATAGAGGAGAACACAACGGGTGTGAGTAGAGAGTTCAAAGAACCACGTAATTGAAGCAGAAAATATTTCCAAAAGGAAACCCGAACAAGCTTCTGCACTTTTTCTGACTCAGCCCCAGCAGAAGCAGCAGTAGCAGAGAACAGCAGCAGCATCGCCATTGCCATGATTACACAAATGCGAACGGAAGATCTAGTGTTTACGTGCGTTACTTGGGGCCAAATGTGCTGCGCTGCTACTATACGTATAGGAGAAGAGAGGAGGTACTGCCAGTGCACATAGTGCAGATGAATTGACTGCTAGAGGAAATATGGGGCATCCACACAAACACGGTGGTAGAGAGGTATTCATAGCCCCGCGCACACCGTTCCTTAAATGGTCATTAATAACGTTCAACACTTTGGAACAAATCGTTGAAACGTTTTCATTTGGTTTATAGGGTACGTAACGAGTTTGTTGTCCCTTTAGCAATGAAAGGGTAAATGATAGCTTATATCCAATTCTGATGATAGAGGCACTAAAGACATTTTAAGATGCAAAAGATTCAATGGATTTAGAAATGGAAGCTGCATGTAGTTCTAGAACAGAGTCCTCCATATTAGATGTGTGTCTAGGATAACCATATAGCCTGGACAAATCATGTGGTGTCTTCGTTAGGAAAGTAAGTTCCGACATTTAAGTTTGAATGGTTAACACAATCCTATCCATCAACATACATATGTACGTAGATACGGATGGGTGAAACTCATTCCTGTTTGGCCAAATGCATGGAACACCTAGATATCAATGTTGCCTTACCCAGTCTCTTCGGAACAATCAAGGAAATCTAGCTATCGAGTTTTAGAGAATTGTCTAGGCATAGCTTCCGGCAGTTATTAAATGGAGATCAGGTAGAGAGAGTGTAAGAGCAAGACGATACTTCTAATCCAGTCAACAAAGAAGCAGTTCTCCCTTGAAGTTGAGAAGGGATTGACGTAGCCATCAAAATAATGAAAATTAATTGAGAAGCTGGATCTGATGGCTAGCTTACAAATCCTTTCGAATAAGGCGTGATGTTTTGGCGTTGCCTTAACGTACATCCAACGTTTGGTGTGGACGTCAACAGCAATTCACCAATCAGCGCATACCAATTCGGCTGAAGTGAATCTTGAAAAAAAGCTAACGAATTTCAATACGAAACATTCGATTTATGGCAAAGTCGAGGCTTGTTGCAGTTTCTACTAGCTTCATTTTAGTGCTAGACAGCAAGATATCTAGCACAGAAGCAAGTTCGAGAGATCTATTAGAGATAGGTATGACTTGGCATTTCGCTGAGTTTAAGACAAGACCGTTATGCATTGCCTATTGATTGATCGTGAGTTGATCCTAATTGAACTCTGAGACAAACTCTCTCATCTTACCTGCGGGCTGTGAGGAATAAAGTTGGACATCATCAGCGAAAGAGGTGTACAGGCAGAACAGAATGGGCCCCAAGATCGAACCCTGGGGTACACCTTAACCAAAAAGCTGAAATTCATAATATGTATCCCCTACAAATACAGAGTGACTAGAAAACGACAGGAAAAAAAAAAATTAAATAAAACAACAACGGTGTGAGATATATAATTGATTCTGGCTTTATTTTGAAGCTACGTTCATGCCATTATGTGTGGAATAGCACATCATTTAAATGGTCGCCTCCGCTTCGCTGGCAGTGCTTCAAGCGGTCGGTCAAATTTTGTATGACTCTGTCCAATACGTGCAGCGTTATTCTGGTAAAAGCGTCTCGAATGTTGGCCTCGAACTCGTCCAAAGTGGTTGGCTTATTAGCATAGACTAAGGACTTGACGCAGCCACAGAGAAAATAATCGAGTCGTGTCAAGTCGCGTGATCGCGGTGGCCAATTGATGAACGCTCCTTGTGATAATGCCACAACTTCCAACAAAGTATCGAGTGCTTGACCTTGTCAAAGGCCCTTGAAAAGTCTAGAAGCCAGAGCAAGGTCACAACTCCCTTATCGAATACATTGCTCATATCATCCAAGATATTGACCATAGCAGACGCACAGCTACGAGTATGTCCTTTTCTGAAGCCGGACTAAAGAGGGCTCAGCAAGGAATTTACGGACAGGTGGTCTTGAATCTACCACCCCAGTACTCTTTCAAAACTTTAGACATACATAGCAGAATGCTAATAGGCCTGTAATTATTGGCAGTGGCAGCAATAAGCTTCTTAGGGGCAGGTACAATTCTTGCACGTTTCCAGGTTAAAAAAGGTAACTTTTTGGTCTTAAAAAGCCAACAAATCTGAGGAAAACCGAAGGAATTTTAAACAATTCAGAAATGACTGCAATGCTCACATTCGTCGTGCAAAATTCGTATATGAGCAAAAATTGAGGCAAACAATTCTACAATGTCCCAAAGGTAGTAAACATTTTTGGTCATTCGTCAAAAATATTAAAAATTCTGTCTCGTCTGCCATCATAAGAACCATTTGCAATGACATTCCAGCTGTCAGCTCCTTAGACAAAGCCAATCTGCTTGCTGCTCACTTTGCAGCGAGCTCTACCATGCCAGATAGTGCGTTTTAATCCGCCTGTACTTGAGAGCGTCGAACTTTCCATGGGACAAGTCCACTTTCCACTTGTGGGCGCCGTGGCGTAAGTGGTTAGTGTGTCGGATCACTACGCATGAGGTTCCAAGTTCGAATCCCAGAAAACACCAAAAAGTTTTTTCACGGTCCCACCTCTCGCGAGCGTCTGACAAACATCCGAGAGTATTGTTGTCACGAAAAAGCTTCTCAAATCGCCGTTCGGATACGGCACTAAACTGTAGGTCCCTTCCATTCGTGTGAAAAATATAACGCACACAACATGAGTGGTTGCGAGAAGCTAGGCCCTGGCACTTTCAAGAGCTGTTGCGCCAAATATATATATATATAAGTCCACTTTCGCAATCCTACAGTTGCAGGAGTACTCATAGGTCTTAACATACACAAATCCGCTGGGCCAGATGGTATCTCCCCCATACTCCTAAAGAGGTGTTCTTCCACGCTGGCAAAACCTCTGCGTAAGCTTTTCTCTTCTGGGCTCTTTCCGAGAAGATGGAAAACACCATTTGTCCAGCCTGTCCCTAAAAAAGGCGACCCATCGCACTTACGTCCCTTCTTTACGAAAACTCCTCAATGACCGGCAGTATGGTTTTCGTAGCAACAGGTCCACTGGTGATTTGATGGCATATCTCACCGAGAAGTGGAACCAATCTCTCCATCACTTTGGCTAAACAAATATGGTTGCGCTCGATATTTCTAAGGCATTTGACAGAGTTTGGCCTCAGGCTCTTTTGTCGAAAATGCGCGCATATGGCATCGATGAGTCTCTTCTTCAATAGATTAGAAACTACCTTTCGGGCCGTTCAATACAAGTTGTCTTGGATGGTTTCAAGTCTGCAATTCATCATATAAATGCTGGTATTCCCCAGGGCTCAGTTTTGTCTCCGACTGTCTTCCTTATTTCTATAAATGACCTCTTGTCTGCAACTTCTAATCCAATCCATTCCTTCGTTGATGACAGTACCCTCAGTTTTTCATATTCGTTCTCTACGTCACGTCCCTGCTCTTCGGTCGTAGAAGAACAACGTCAACGTATGTCAAACACATTAAATTCGGACCTTGACAGCATAACCAAATGGGGTTCAATCAATAGAGTGGAATTTATTGCATCTAAAACACAATGCTGTCTTCTGTCTGTCAAGCGAAACCAAGACTCTCAACTATTATCCTTGAATGGTACTTGAATCGAGGAATCTGAAAGGCTTGCCTTTCTCGATATTTGCATCAATAACCGTCTTCGATGGAACGATTACATATTCGAAGTCGCCAAAAATGCTGCAAAATGTCTAGGATTTCTTAAGTGGTGCAAAAAATATTTTAGCCCATCTGATCTGGCGTCCATCTATAAGGCATTCATCCGCCCAAAGCTGAAATATAACGCTCATATCTGGTCTGGGGCACCCAAGACCGTTTTGCACATTGTAGATTGGGTACAGAATCGCGCGTTAAAACTTATAGGTGATAGAGACATTGTGAACTCCATAGTCTCACTTGAACATCGTAGAAATGTCTCGTGTCTTTCCCTTTTTCATGGGAATGCTCCAGCGAAATAGCCAGTTGCATTCCTCCTCTTCAAAACTTCACTCGCAATATGCGTCACGCTTCGAATGCACATCAGTTCTCCCTCAATCCCAACTTCGGACGTAATCTCAAATATAGGGATTCGTTCATAAGCCAAGCAACACGTTTTTGGAAAGATCTACCAGCCTCTGTATTTCCTAATCATTACAACTTTCAAACATTTAAAACCAACGCAAATCAGCATCTTCTCTGTCTCATTCCCACTTTCCCCATCCGCCTATGCCCTGAGGACAAGTATAAGGGTATTCATAATCTCTTTGCCACGCGCAGATTATAAAAAAAAAGGAAAGGTGTCCCATACTCTCCAAGAGCATTCGGCTTCAGTGACTTAATAATGATGTTCAACAGCTGTCGGAGGGATTGTATTATAGTCAAACCTGTCAAGTTCAACTTCATTTACCATGAAGGAATTATTTAGATCGTTTAAGTTTAGAAGACAACTACTACTTTTTCCAATCACGCCAATCCACTGGACGAGCAAAGTGCTGTTATGCAGTTTGACCCGCATGGTCATAGCAATATTCTGAATATGCTACCAAGGGATTTGAAGGTGACTCTAACCGACTACACAGCACTCAAAGTAAACTTTAGACATGATGTCTCGGTCAGCTTCCGATCCAGAGCGGAGTATGAAAATAGCGAATTGACAAATGAGTACGAAGTCTTGATCTTCATGAATGGTTCAAAAATGGGCTGTTGGGTAGGTGTGAGGATTTTCTCTGACACTCAATATTTCGAAATCATTTTGGCTATCGGATTCGTGCAGTGTTTTTCAGGCGGAAGTACTTGCTTCACTGCAGGATCACTCTCCTCTGGGTGCCGGGACACAGCAACACCGATGGGGAATGAGCTAGCTGATGAACTTGCAAGGCGAGGACCTACCCTTGACAAATCAATTGCGGTGGTGGTTCTCGTACCATTGGAGGCTCTCAGGAGGGGTATCTTCGGACACTTTCTATCAAAGGCCAACAAGAGATGGCATGCGTTGTGGAATTGCATTATTTCTAGGCAAATGTGGCCTTATAACAACTGGCATAGAACACAAGATCTTCAAGACAGAAACCATGCAGGTATTGCTATAGTTGCGGCACTGGTCCATTGGGATCCACGCGGCCAGACTAGTTATTGCATTCTATGCGCATTATCGCAGTTGCAATGTTACTAACGAGCAAGAAACAATTTACCATTTCTTTTACAAGTATCTGGCTCTAGGCAGGATCAGATAGCGGATACTAGGTAAACCCTTCTTCGAAAACATAATATACCAGAGAAAAGCATCGGCAAAATATCTTAATGCCACGGGGTGGATTTAAAGACATTTACTCCAATTTCACTTATCTCTGAGTTCAACATCCGATAAGATCACGTGAGTTGTGGTATTAAAATAGCGCTTAAGCGCTAAATAGTTTGGTGTTACGGCCACCTCTACTACACCATACCATGGGGTGCCTTCTGCGTTAAATTACATGTAATGCCACGCTTTCAGCGCCAGTTGATCAGATACTATTTAATAAGCGGTCAGACCATTGTTGCCACTCCTCAAAATAAATTAGCAAATTAGAAGTCATTAGCCAAACAATCTCCACCAACCCACTACAGACTACTTAATCCAATCCACTCGCTCGTTCTATACAAAATAAAATACAGCGAATCGGGTCAATAGACCCATTTAGCCATGCGAATATCCCCCCATTTCGATTAAATTGCCTACCCATCCGACAGTTTCCGTATAACATGCAATCGGAAAGGTCTTTCAGCCGCCAAAGATAAAACCCCCCAAACAAATACACACACCCACTGTCACAGATATCATCGGTTCTGAGAATACTTTGTCCACTGAATTCAAATATTCAAACTTGTGATGTATCCCCATTTGGCTTCGGTATTATTTTTGCATGCATTCACTTCCGTTACGCACTAAAAAGTCCACAGCGGCCAGTGCCCCTAGCACTTTACCCTGAGGCAGCACTTATAGGCTCTGTCCGTATCCGTAAAATTAAACCGAATCGAGAAAAACGAAAAATTCGTTCTTCAATTTTGCATGTGCATTTGTTATTCATTTGCTGATTTGCCTTTGCTATCGGCCGTATCGAATCTCCAATCATCTGCGCATTATGGCCTAAATCGGGCCAAGGAACATGTGGACCAGAGTTGGTGGTCGATGGCTGGTGCAGATACTGGAGGGACGCAGGCAGTTGCATTGATACGAATTTCACAAGAAACACATTCGGGAAGATACGATCTATGCACGGTACATGTTTATATTTAGACAGCAAATGGCTTCCTTAAAGTTGGGCCAATGAGTGTAAACAGCTTGGCCGTGGGGTTGCCTTGGATTCAGAGCACGTATCGAAAGTTGAAAAGCAAAAACAGAATTCGAAATGAATAAATCGTTGAAAATTTATTTCAAGTGACGGCGGGCATTATCAGATACACGTGGTGCACTGACAGAAGTTTTGCAAGCATACATGCGGACTTTTGGATGGAAATTAGGTTAGGTCCTGCACCTAAGGTGGTCGTAATTACATACATAAATGGTACTCGTACCATATGATTACTAATATGATCCTAAAGATTCCGGATGCAAGTTGGAGGGAAATTCAAGAAAGGAAGTGCTTTAGAAAAAATAAATATTAATGCTCTGCGCGATGACGTGGACTTTGTCTACCTAGGTTCTATGGTGAGCTCCGCAAATGACATCAGTTGGGACATCAAATGGGCTAAGAAGGCAATTGAGTAACAAAGCCCTATCTCGAACTACTAAGGTAAGTCTTTATAAGACACTAATCAAAAACAACTGACACTTTGTCAAAATCGGATGAGGATGCCCTTGGTTACTGTGAGAGAAAAGTTCTTCGAGCGATCTTTGGTCCCGTCTGTACAGACGGTGAGTGGAGGAGAAGGTACATCAATGAAGTAAGATGGTTAGAAGCGGGCGGGTACCAGTCTCCAACGCGTAACACTGTACTACTCTATTCTGGAAGACCATCCGGAAGTCCGCGGGAATATGGAGTCGGACTACTGCTAACAACAACAGCACGCAAGGGCCTGATTTCCTGGCAGCCTCATGGTGATAGGATTTTGACGTCCAGATTCCGGACCAGAGTACGACGCGCCACCATCATACAGTGTTACGCCCCAACGAATAGTTCATCTGAGGACGAAAAGGAGAGCTTCTACAATCCCTTAAGCGCCGTCTTCAACACAACACCAAATGGAGACATTGTCATAGTGATGGGGGATTTGAATGCCAAGGTAGGCAGCGACAACGAAGGGCTCAAGCATGTAATCGGGAAGCATGGACTAGGCAACCGCAATGACAACGGCGAAAGGTTTGTGGATTTCTGCAATGCCAACCGCCTTGTGATAGGTGGCACCATGTTTGAGCACAAAGTCAGCTGGGTTTCCAATGACAGGCAAGCAACCTCCAACCAAATTGACAATTTTGCTATCAGCCGCCGCTTTAGAAGCAGTCTCCTGGACGTCCAAAACAGACGAGGGGCAGATGTGGGGATAGTACGTGATCACCATCTTATGATAGCTACTCTCCAACTACGCACTGCTGCAGTTCGAAGATCCCACGACAACACAAGAATGCCCAGGTTCAACATCGATAGACTTAGTGATCCCTCAGTGCGCCAACAATTAAGGGAGCACTTTTCGCAAGGTGTGGAAGCAATCAGCAGCTCAATGCCCGCAACCATCCAAGACCATTGGTGTGCTGTGAAAAATGTTTTTACATCTGGTGCTGAAGGAATTGTCGGTCGATCGCAGGGAAGACATAGGGCGTGGCTTTCCGAGGATACCTGGAGACGGATTGACGAACGAAAACAGCTAAAAGTTCGCGTTGCAGCTACCCCAGCAGCAGGGAGAAGCGAGCTAGAGTCCCTATATCGCATGACGATGAGAGAAGTTCAGCGTAGCGTACGACGTGATAACCGCAACTACATCAACGCGCTGGCTACAGAAGCAGAAGAAGCTGCACGGAGGTGCGACAGCAGGACTGTCTACAGAATCACAAAAGAGCTGACATGTGGTCGCAGCTCCAGTCAATACCCAGTGAAAAGCCTAGACGGCTCCTTGCTCATTTCGGATGAGGTCCAGCTCAAGAGATGGAAAGAGCATTTTGCTATGGTTTTGAACCGTGTATTCGCTAGCGATATGCTCCCAAATCAGACTGAGATGCCTGAGGTGAGAAGTTCCCGAATACGCACCACGACTCCCAGTAAAGATGAGATCATTACCGCGATCAAGGCACTCAAAACCAACAAGGCGGTAGGACTTGACGGTATTCCAGCAGAGCTCTTACGAGCAGCGCCAACAACATCGGCTGAGCTTCTGCTTCCACTTATAGATAGAGCTTGGGAGGCTGAGAGCTTTCCTAACGAGTGGAAAAAGGGAATGATCGTCAAGCTTCCTAAGAAAGGAAATTTAATGGAGTGCGGAAACTGGAGGGGTATCTGCGTGCTGCCTGCTGTAGCTAAGATAATAGCTAAAATCATCCTTGTGCGAATCAAACAATATCTCGAAGACACACTCGATGCCGAACAAGCAGATTTCCGCTCTGGATCCTCCTGTGCCGACCACATCAACACCCTGCGGATTATCATCGAATAGTGTGTTGAATATCGATCGCCACTGCACCTGCTGTTCATCGATTTTGAGAAGGCGTTCGAAATTGCGATGCTCCAAATGTCACGTTCTGCACAGGCGAAGGTTGTCTGAGGAATTTGAGATCCAAAGTGGGGTAAGACAAGGCTGTATCCTTTCACCAATATTATTCCTATTGGTGATTAGCGATGTGCCTTGTGCAGCTTTGTCGACAGGAAACGGCGGAATTCGATGGACTCTTACATCTCAACTGAAACATCTCGACTACGCTGACGATGTATGCTTACTCTCTCACAGAATTATGGAGCTCCACCAAATGACAGCAAATGTGGAGAGGGAGGCAGGTGTCGTTGGGCTGAAAATTAATACGGCAACAACTAAAATTATCAGCCTTGGAACTAACTCATCGGCTCAAATATGCATTGCTGGACAACCGGTAGAGAGAGTAGAGGATTTCCAGTATCTTGGGAGTATAGTCTCGACCGATGGTGGAACCGAACTGGATATAGCCAACAGGATCGCCAAAGCAAAGTCCGTGTTCGGGATGTTGTCCAAAATATGGCGAAGCAATGCAATCAGTTTGAGCACCAAAATAAGACTGTTCCGCTCCAACGTTGAATCCGTGCTGTTATATGGTTGCAGCACGTGAAGAGTGACCACTACTATCAGAAGAAAGCTGCAAACGTTCGTTAATAGGTGCCTGCGCAATATCTTACGGATTTTCTGGCCCAATCGTATCTCTAACGAACATCTTTACGAGAGAACGGGTCAGGAACCAATAGGCACAAATATCCAACGGCGGAAGTGGCAGTGGAATGGTCACACGTTCCGAAAGGGTGACAGCTCCATAGCGAACCATGCTATGCAATGGAACCCTCTAACTCAGGATGTCAGAAGACCTGGCGATCCGAGGAGAACATGGCGCAGAACAGTCGAGAAGGAGGCACGGCAGTTAGGGAAAAGTTGGGGAGAACTCAGACACATTGCCAGAAACCGTACACGATGGCGCGTAGGCGTAGTAGAGGCCCTAGGACCCACAAGGGGATACAGGACATAAGTAAGTAAGTAAGTAAGTTGTTTGGGCTACATCCACATATTGGTACAGCTCATTGAGTTCGCTCTTAAATCTCCTACTCGCACACAGGACCTTATATCCGACGAAGTATTTTTGTCTCGAAGACCAATTCGTCTCACCTGATCTTCAATTGCCGTAAATGCGTCGATGACGGCACGCCGAGACCTCTCGATGATGTCAATATCATCTGCGTATTGCGCGGACTTCTGTTAGATAGTGCCGTCCATGTTAACGACCGCTCTGCTCACTATCTGTTCCAGCACGAGACTGAAGAAATCACGTGGCAGTGCGTCTCCTTGCCGAAGTCCGTTGCAAGTTCAGAATATTTCGGATAATTTATTTCTAACTTGCACGGAGCACTGTGTAATTTTTAGTTTTGACGGGATCCCGAATTCAGACATTGCATTGTAGAGCTCAAGACGATGAGTACTATGCTATGTGGATGGTGAGTTTCCATTTGAAATTCGTTGACCTTTTCCGGGATATGCCTCCGTGTAAAAGTTTGGTCTATCGTCGATCTGCCGGGCCGGAAGCCACACTGGTACGTGCTGATTATTGTGTTGCAGAAACGCTTAAGACGTTCGCAGAGTACGTTGGATGGGATCTTATATGCGACATTTAGCAGGGATATGTCTCGGTAATTTTTGCAAGACATCGGATCGCTTTTTTTGAAGAGCTGATACTCCAGCTATCGGCCATGCTTTAGTCCAACCATACCAAAGCGATGATTTGGTGCATACACCCCACCAAAACATTTCCTCTATATTTAAAATGCTCCGCAGGTAGACCATCAAAGATAGCGGTTTTATTCTTTTGTAGCTTTCTAATATCTCCGCCGACCTCTTCTAAACTGGATGGATGTACTACTTTTTCGTTGTCTGGACGTGGACGTGGGCTCTCTTCTTGCTCTATCATTCTCTCTATTTGTCGCCACTGCTTAAGTTGCTGAAAACGCTGTTGCATCTACAATTTCCTATGCTTCGGTGACCAGGTTACCCTTGCTGTTTCGAAGAGCTTGCGTTCCAGATATAAAGCCAGCTCCCAGTTGCTTGGCTTTTTGATAGAAGTTCCAAATGTTGTTGCGTCCGCGAGACTCTTCGATTTCCTTGAGCTGGGAGGCTGTGTGGATTCTTTTCTTTCTGAGCATGATTTTTTTCTCTTCCCTTCTTCTCGCTCGACACTTCTCTTTTGTGTGCATCTTCTACCACCATCTTCAATTGAGAGCATTCATCATCATTATCATCATATTTTTTTTTTCTATGGTGGCTGGTAGCCCAATGTGGTCTTGGCTACGTATGACGTTGCGATATTGGATCTACTGGTTGTTAGCGTTTGTCGTTGGTGAATTCCCAGCAGAGAGTGCAGGCGTTCCTTGTATGCTCTGGCTATATCAACGTTAAGGTTTTTCATTTGAGAGATTCGCTGCTTTTTCTCGTTGGGCAGTCGAGTTCTGAATTTGGCTGCAACAAGAAAATGGCCAGAGTCAACGTTGGCTCTATGTACATCCAAAATATTGGATGCGTGCTTTAAGACCAAATATGTCGTTCCGTTTCACCAACTTTGACAGAGCTGATTGCATTATGTACATCATGTAGAGTCATAGAGTATTTACCAACGATTACTATAGCAACGCCTTCAGCATAAGCTATCACCTTAAATATTTTCTTTTCTAAGGTGAGGAGTATTTCGTGTTCCGTAAAAAGTCATAATCGTGGTGATAGGACCCTTCCTTGTGTTGTACCGCGTTGAACTGGTCCTCGTGATTTGCAGCTGAACAGTGAGCTCTGAATTGCCCACTATGCTTGTGGTTTATCCAGTTTATCCATTTAGCCTAACATAGGCTGATTTCTAATTTCCCAAGAGTCACTATTATAGCATCGGGTTTGAAATTGATGAACGTCTGAAGATTCTAAAATACCTATACGTACGAATGACCATCGAACACTTGGTTCGAAAGATTTTAAAGATTTTATAACACAAAGCTACTTAAAAGGAAAGACTATTGGATATACTCGTATCATGGGAAGTTACATCCACTTACATATATAGGTAGACAGTCTAGAAGCCATCAAGGCATTGAGTGCTATAATAAAGTCGACTATGGTTATTAATAATCTCATAAAATAAAGTTTACATGTTAGAGGACGATAACCTACATACCACAGTTAGCATGGACTGTAAAATTTATTGTTTGACGTCGAGTTATATGCTTGCGATAATTGTTGAATAGCAGCCGGCGCATGAAGCAAATTTATGACAGAGCAGCTATTTTTATAATTAATGTATCACAAGTCTAAGAAATTTAACATCTTTCTATACTTAACTCTTAAAATAGATTAATCAACAAAGACTATCTTTTTTTGCTTTCAGGTAGCTACATGATTTCTAGTTTATTTACCATACGGAAAGGTAAGTTTTTTTTTTTTTTAAATGCTCACATGTTAACCAAATAGATGTCCAACCTATCAGCTTATCGTCCTTTGTGTTGAAAACACTGAAGAGATTGATATTCACCTACGCTCCAACACTAGCCCGACTATGACCTCGACGTCCCAACATACGTACTGTAAAGCGAAACATTTGGATAGCCTTACAATCGCTCGTGGCCATAATTTAAAAATCTCTGAGGATTAAGGAGTATGCTATGGTTACCTTTATTGATACTGAGGGAGCCTTTAACAATGTCAAACCAGAAGCAAGTCGATAATTCGGTTAGGGTTTTAACCTATCAATTGACGGCTCGAAGATACGAGTATATCAGTTGCGACATACGTCAGGATGGTGTCCTGTCCCATCTTCTCTGGAATTTGGTAATAAATGAGTTAATAGTCAACCTGAAAGGGAGAACGGGATGCAAAATGATTGCCGATGCAGATGACGTTGCTATTGCTACATCAGGTAAACACGCAGATACTCTAAGAGAACTCCTTAAATACGCTCTTCTCTTGCTCTCCAAATGGGCCACAAGTAGTTGACTGGGAGTTAATTTCCATAAAACCGAACTGGTCCTATTTACTCTGAAATATAAAGTTTCTCACATGGACCCACCTGCTATAAACAGCACCGGTGCGGCGGGACGTCTGAAAGCCTCCTCAAAATGGTCTAGCCTTCAGGCTGGCCAATCTTCGATCTACTGAATCTTACATCTGAAAACACCGACTACACCCCACCGAAATTCAGGTTTGATAAAAACTTCCGTCAGAAGCATCCTTCGCCTTATAAAAAAGTACTCCGGTTGGATAGCTTAGTAAGTTCATGTGTAGCTGATTATGTACTATATCCAGCAGAATCATAATCGATCTTATCTGGTATAAGTGTTTCTGTGTTTTGATATGGACCAGTACATTATTTTTAGAACAGGCTTATTCTAGGAATGACAATTTTTCAACCCAATGATCGTTTTGTATTTTGACTCAGAGTGAGTGTGTCGATGTCTATATTTTGTCACATTTTTAAACGACTTCGACTTAGATGAAGCTTTGTTCTTTTCCCAGATTATCTTGGTAGGAAACGGCTACTTAAAAGCTAGCGTCAGTCATACTAACCGCAAAATAGATGATTGCTGGTGATTACCTCTAATTAGGTTGATAAAGAAATCTGGGAAGCGAGTAAGCGATCCATTGGGAGTCACCTCTAAAGTTACTCTATTTAACTAGCGTCTTTCTTAAGTTTATAGCTTTAATGTGACTTAAGTTAATTTCTGTAGGGACTCTAAAGTTGTGGGCTCCGTCATATAGGCCTAAAGAATTCATTTTTTGTTACGAGTACAGCTTTCTTAGAGATACTATAAGGCAAATTCATGTGCCAGGATTTGTAACGAAATACCCCTCGAATCCTTAATCCTCCAATTCTGAACTGAATCTAAGCTTCTAATCTCAGCTTGGAATCTGAGATCCGGATGTCTGAGTATAGATTCAAGTACTCGCATCCACATTCAAGCATTCGGATATCCGCAACAGAAATCCGGTCCATGGGCACTAATTCTATCCGAATACCTGAATGTTTTGGATCCCTAATTTGTACTCCATTAAAAACTCTTAACTCATCGATCCTCGACTCAGAGCACTAAACTTCAAGGCATGGCAATGTGAATCTTTTATGACATTAAAATCATAAATTTATGCAATTCGTGCGTTCTCAATTTGAAGGCTAAAATACCTATACTTAGCGCGAAATATTATTACAAATTCTTCACACCTTTGGTACTAATTGAACAAGTTTTAGCATGGTGCTAGATATCAGCTTAAGGGGTTAATGGTCTTTGTAAATAACAAAACAAAAATATGGTACAAGCCAGTGGTACAAATAACGCATTATATAGCGCCTTAGCTCAAGCGATGTATTGTAAGCGTAAGGTGACCTGCTCCTTTCAGCACCCGGGTATTCCAAAAATAATATGAACTTCTTTGAAACATAACGTAGCCCTTATGAAGCGGCGATGCAAGGGAAGACGAGAGCTGCTCGCGAGCAAAAGCGACGGGAAGAACATCGGCTTCTCGAAAGAAGGAAAACGTATGAGAAGCGCGCGATCGAGGATATTGAGAAGTTATACTCCAGGAACGATGTGTCAAAAGAGCAAAACCTGTACAGAAACCCGTAGAGATTAAGAAGGAAAGCTTCTAGTAGAATCACAGTCGGTGCTGAAAATATGGAAAAACGATTTATGCAGACTGTAACGGCGACAAGGACCAACATCCCGCTGTCAGGCAGAATGAACCATTCAACATAGACGATGATAGTCAAAATTTCGGTCCACTTGATGAAAGCGAAGTGAGGATAGCAGTATCCAAGCTGAAATCCAACAAGGCTGCTGGACCGGACGTCTTACCAACCGAAGTTTTCAAGGCAGCTGGTGGTGAATTGGTAGGTAAGTTTAAATCAAACTAGAGTATGCCGGATGAATGGAATCTCAGCATCGTTTGCTTGATCCACAAGAAAGGAGACCCCCTCAACTGCGCCAATTATAGAAGCATCAGTCTCCTCAACATTGCATACAAGATCTTTTCTGCGATATTGTGCGAACGCCTGAAACCTTTCATCAGCAGCCTGATTGGCCCCTATCAGCGGGGTTTTACGCCAGGAAAGTCCACCATCGATCAAATCTTCACACTTCGGCAGATCCTGGACAAACCCCAAGAAGTCCAAATCGATACTCACCATCTCTTTATCGATTTCAAGGTCGCCTATGACAGGATCTATAGGGAAGATCTATATAGAGCCATGTTTAGCTTTGACATCACTGACAAACTTGTTCGTCTACCGATCCCTTTGATGTCAAAAAGGTTTCAGACAAGGTGGCTGTCTTATCTGACTTCTTTCATATTATATTTGAACGGATTGTGCGGAAGTCAGAAGCCAACACCAGAGGCACAATCTATCAAAAGTCCGTACCATTGCATGCGCTGACGATATTGACATTATTGGAAGAACTAAGCGGGCTTTCACCGGTGCGTTTGCAAGCATTGAAGCGGAAGCGGCCAAAATGGGCCTACCGATAAAGGAGGGTAAAACCATGTGCATGAAGATACAATCAACACCGACGAATTGGACAGAACGTCACAGTGGGCAACTACAACTTTGAGATAGTAAAGGACTTTGTCCACCTTGGCTCTGCTATAAATTCTGAAAACGACATAAGCGCAGAAATCACGCGAGGAGTAAAAGAATAACACTTGCCAATCTTTCTTTCTTTGGGTTAATAGGACAATTCAACAGTAAACCCCTATCTCGAACAGCTAGGGGGATTCTATATAAAACTGATCATCACAGTCCTATTTTACGGTGCGGAAATATGGAAATTTTTGAAGGCGGATGATCTTCATCGTCGCGTCGAGAGAAAAGCTCTTCGTAAGGTATTCCGTCCCGTTTGCTTTGTTGGAGGAGAAGATTCAATGACGAACAGTGACATCGGCCTGGTCAAGAAATTGCGTATTCGACGTTTGAGCTGGCTCGGACATGTCGATCGGATGGACACCAATGCTCCAGCCCGCAGAGTCTTTGAATCTAACTAAGAAGGACGTCGCTGTAGAGGGCCTCCTTGCCGTAGGTGGGGCGCATAAGTTCAAAAGGAGCACAACTAACTTGGAGTGCGCAACTGGGGGCAATTTAGTAGAGATCGAGCTAAATAGAGGGCCAAGGTTCACCCTGAACTATAGCGCCACTTGTGTAAGTAAGTGTGTTCATTTGTACCTAGGTAGGTAGACAAAGTGGCGGTCCAAAAGAACCCAATTAGCGCTTAGGCTGCGCCGTTTTGTTACCACGGACTCGTGTATACCTATTGTAGTGGTTAGTTAAAAAGGGATGTTAAGTTTAAACCCAGCCCGTGGAGTTCAGGAAAAGGATTACTTCTCCAATCCTCTTGTCCGCTATCTCACTCAGATCCTCGAAGAAGGGTTTGCCAAGAGTTTGTTGTCTGATCCTCGCCAGGGCCGGACATCTGCAAAGGAAATGACATAGAGATTCTTTCTCATTAATATCCTTACAGCTCCTACAAAAGGTGTTGTGGGGGATACCAAGCTTGGCCGCATGGTCTCCAACTGGCCAGTGACCTGTGATAATAGCTACGATTTTGGCAATAACTGGTCTTGGCTTGCCTAGTAACTCTTTTGACCTGGGTTTGTTGAAACTGGGCCACGTCTTCCTAGATATGACACAGCTTGTGAGGCTGTTCCACCCGCGATTGGCTAGCTGGAGGAAGTGAAGGTGAATATAGCCCTTAACGGCACCAAGCGGAATGTCGACTCTTTCTGCTAGAGAGCCGTTAAGGGCCGACCCTCGCCTGGCCAGCTCATCAGCACGCTCATTACCTTCATGGTTGCTGTGCCTTGGGACCCAGATGAGAGTGATTCTCGAGTGAGTGCTTTATTGTATCAATTCGAACCGGCATTGCTCTACCAGTTTTGAAGAGATGCAAACCGCATCAATGGCCTTGATGCCAGCCTGGCTATCCGAAAAAATAGCGATATTATGGTTAGATGTTGGAAGATTATTAAGCAGGCGGCAGGCTTCTCGAATCGCAAGAAGCTCTGCTTGGAAAACACTAGCAGAGTCTAGGAGACGGAAAGACCTTGATATATTCAGCTGGTCAGAGAAGATGCCTCGCCGACTTCGCTGTCCATCTTCGAACCGTCCGTGTATATCCCTATGTCATAGTTGCAGGTAACACTTTCGTTCTTCCATTCTTCTCTGGAAGGGAATTTTGTTAAGAAGGATTTTCTGAAGTTGGATTCACCGGGGTGAATGCCGGTACCTTGGTTTTAGTGGTAAACAGCATCATTTCAGTCTTCTCCGGATTTACGCCGAGGTCACAGCTCGCAGCCTATGAGTGTACCTTACCCAGAGCCCTCTCCATGAGTTGACTTATCGTGGAGAGGAACTTTCCTGATACTAGTATAACCACATCATCCGCGTACACAACCACACTCCCTATCAAGTCGCACCAAGATTTTATTTATTCGCCACTAACCAGAGCAGGGGGGAGATGACTCCGTCTTAGTTGTACTACCGTTGCGTAGTGTTGCATGGATTATACGAGTACTGAGCATAGAAACTATCCATTGGCTAGTAAAGCTTTCTACATAGATTCAGTGAAAATGTTGTTGAAGGTTCCTTCTATATCAAGAAATGTGGCGAGAGTATATTCTTTGTAGTGAAGAGTTTTTTCCACTCTACGCACGACCTCATGAAGAGCAGTTTCTGTGGATCGCCCTTTGCGATACGCGTGCTGGGATTTCGACAGTGGAGAATTCAGGTTATCGCGGATATGGAAGTCTAGGATACGTTCTAAAGTTTTCAAAACAAAGGAGGACAGGCTTATGGGTCTAAAATCCTTCGCGGATTCATGTCCTCGCCAGCCCGCCTTGGGGATGAAAACCACTTTGACACATCTCCAGGTTTGGGGAACATGGTTTAGGTTTAAGCAACTCCTATAAATCGGTAATAGCCAGGGAATTGCTATGTCTTGCAATTTCTGCAGCCTAATAGGCTTGATGCTGTCACGGCCAGATGACTTATAGCGAGAGAGAAGCTATTTACAGCCCAGGAGACTTTATCCTCCGTAATAATGTTTGTGATGCTGTCCCAAGCTGCCAGTGGCGTACAGGTGGAACTAGCTTGTTCTACTCTAATCTCACTGCAGCCTGGGAAGTGAGTACTTACTAAGAGTTCCAGAGATGCCGCAGAAGAATCCGTCCAGCTTCCATCCGTCTTTTTAAGAAAAGACGGGTTGCTATGCCCTTTGGACAAAATTTTGCTGAGCCTTGCGGATTCTTTGAGGGACTCGATAGACTGGCAGTAATCTTTCCAGCCCTGTTTTTTGCCATTCTGATGGACTCCTTATATATTTTTAGGCAGTCCTTGTAGGGCTGCCAGAAGTTGTGATTGTAGCAGATATTGAAGATCGCTCTGGTCATCTTCCTAAGCTTTGATAGATCTTCATTCCACCATGTTGGGACTTTCTTTTTACCAAAACTGATTGGACACGAGACTTTAAAGGCAACGTTAATTGCTTTCTCAATGATTTCAACCTTTGAATCCAGTTCCGTGGACGAGTTGGTTTTGTACGTTCATGTGCTACCCAGTTTTGACTTAACTATGCGATTAAACTTTGTCCAGTTTATGCATTTTGGGTTTCTATACGGTTTAGGGGTCTGAATCTCGGGACAGACGTTGAAGTATCCAGTTATGATCAGAAAAAGATTGTAAATCGGACACTCTCCAGTTTTCAACCCTGATGGTTTCGTTGTTAGACACTAGAGTAATGTAAATAACCGCCTCCCGCCACCCATTGAAGTTATCCGTACTCGGAAAACAAAACTTGGAGAATTGCCAGTATTGAAAATTGATAGGTTATTGGTAATGATGAAATAGAAAACAGACTCACCTCTATCATTTGTCTCCGCGCTACCCCAAAGCGTATGTCTGACATTGGCGTCGCAGCTCATCAAGAGGTTGGCCTTACTGGTGTTAATGGTTGATGTTAGGTATTGGACTTCCTCCGGCGGGGCTTGCCGATCCCGGTCCATGTAAACAGATGCAACGAAAAAGCCCTCACTGTTTGCAGTTTCCAGTTTAACCACCATTTGTATCTACATATGCATCGTTCTATCTGAATATTTCATCGGAGAAATTCTCATAAGATGAAACATTTAAAAAACTCTGCTCAAATATTAAAAAACATCTTTTCCAAACGTTACATTCATAAATTTCTCAAACATAACTCACGAACATTTTATGAAATATCACAGAAAATGTTTACCAAATGTATCTACATTCATATGCAATAAATCCACATTCAGTAGCTATCCATCTTGGGGATGAAATGAGAATTAATTTGAATAGAGTGGAATATTTTTCCCCCAAAAAAGGCACAAAATACCGAAAGCAGTCTCCACACACAAGCCACTAACAACACAACAATGCATTTTCCGTTTTCATTTTCAAAACATAAATTCCTATGAACCAAGGAGTGTTTCTTGCTTAAATTGTTTGGGGGTGGTGTTTGGCTAATGGAAAATGGGAGGTAGGTGGTTTCCTTCTAAGTTCTCCGCAAAGTGGTGTGGATTATATGCATATTTCGAGGGTATCCGGTGCTGGTTTTTCTGACTTTAAGCTAATTTAATATTGCTTCGAGTTTTTGGAAAATTCATTTCCTTTCCTTGGATGTGAGATATGAATTTAATAAGACTGTAGTGGCACTGACATTGCTTCCATTTAAAAGGAAATGCTCTGTTCCCTGAATTTTATAAATAGAAATTCTACACAACAATTAAGTCGAAATGAATTATTGCCCCAAACAGCGAATATAGACAAAGTAAACCTCAGCAAGCGTCGTCCTTTTTTCACTTAAGAAGTTGAAAAACATCGGATACCCTTAAGGATACTTGAATTCGTTTTTAAGTCATTTTCACGCAAAAATAAAATTAATAGTCCAGGGTAAAACAGTTGAGTGCCCAAGTTTTTCTTGCCTCCACCTCCACTTACATAATTTCTTGTGGAAGAAAATTATTAAGGAAACCTAATGCGGGTTTTGCACGGGCTGATTTTTGCCGCATGACTTGGCCGCACAGTGAAAATTGACCGGATGAGGCTTCATGTGACTAAAACCGGAAGCGCCATAGTAGACTAGCTTCCGACTTATGGGCCGCATGCAGTGGGTGACTAAAGTCGACCTAGAAAATGGTCAGTCGCAGACGATCGCTCGCAGCATGAACGTTTTTTTTTCAGTAGCGGCATGGGATGTGGTAGTCTTCGAAAGATACAAGTAGACCGAGCTCCAACATGCACGATTCGCAAACTTGAATAACCAATGCCAGGAATACACTAACGTACAAACCCACACTCTGCACACTTCTACCACTCTCCCCGCGCGACTATCGTTAAGCATTACTTCGCGGGGCTGGTTAGCCTCTGAGGTTAGGTTAGGTTAGCTGCAATGAATGGGTGCACTCGGATCTCATTGTGTTCTCCTGACGTGGAATCCCTGGCTGAAAAACTGAAAAGTTAGAAAAAGAAACAAGTAGCTACAGTTCTGTGGTGTTGGAGCGGCTCACCTCATCGAACCCATCCTGAAGAAGTTATGAATTCCAGGATGGTGGTTGGTGGCCTTTCAGACAAGCTGCCAAGATTGTCCGTATCCTCTTCTGCGCCTCTGTTACCGCAGCCTCTGCAAAGTTCATCTGTACTTAGCCGCATTCTTTTTCGGTGGCCGGCCAAAAGGTTGTGATCGGTAATGATTCCTATGAAAAGCGCCAAGTTTTATCTACTTTGAGTGAGGATTAGCTTGGTTTTCACCTTGTCGTGTTTCATCCAGATGCCTCTGGAAACGCGGTACGTTGTGCTCTCCATCTTTCTCTGCCTGTCGTTTGAAGTCAAGTGCAATATTTGATTTAACAGATTTTAGGGGAGAGAGGACTGAGTTCTTGACTATTGACAGGTCTTGTTCTGATCCCTTTCCGCCAGTTCGTCTGCGATTTCATTCCCTGGAACTCACTTGTGTTCATTTTGAGCTCCTCGCGGCAGCGTTTTATTGGCTTTGAGTTTACTACCGCGGATGGAATGACTTTTATAGTAGCTTGACTATCTATATAAATGTCAATCTTATTTCTGGCAACAAGCTTCGTGGATAGTCCTCGTGCCGCCTCTGCTATCGCTAGGACTTCCATTTGGAACACACTGCCATGGTTCGGAGTCTATGTGATATTGCAATTTCGGGTTCTGTTGAGTAGATACCCAAACCCACTCCTTCGTTTGTTTTCACCCGTCAGTGAAGACTGAAATGCTATGTAGGTTGATGTCCCCACCATCTGCCCAGTATTCCCTTGAACGGTTGACCATTCTGACTTTCAGACAGTAGTCGGGGGATGGCGGAAGGTAGTCTGTGGTGGCATCTAGGTGAGCCCACCTTGCAATACTGCGGTAGCACATGTGGCCCTTTTTCCATAAGTTGGGTTCTTTTAGACGCAGGGCACTCATCTCGGCTGATTTCTTAACGAATAGGTCTAACGAGATCAGTGGCAGGATTTTTTCAAGGGCTGTGGTCGGAGTGGTTCTGATGGCGCCAGTGGATGCTATACGTATGTCTCTGGATTTTTGCCAGTTCCTTGAGATGCGTGACTTTCTCTGCTATTGGCCACCAGACAATGCACCCATATGTTAGAATGGGTCTGACTATGGCTGTGTAAATCCAATGGATGATGGCAGTTTTGAGTCGCCATTTTCTGCCAAAAATTCTACTGCAGGCGTAGATCGCAATGTACGCTTTCTTTATTCTTTTAATTGTTTATGTCTCCAGCTCATTTTGCGGTCAAGTATTCGCCCTAAATACCGTGCTTTGTCCGGGACTTGGAGTGGAGTGCCATCGAGTCGTAGGTGTCCGAATGTCGGAATTTGTTTTTTTGTTGGTGACCACCTCTGTCTTCGTTGGGTTGACGTTCAGTCCACATCTTTCGGTTAGCCCCCTAAGCTCTGTTCTCCTCTTTGTGGTTTTCTATTCTTAGGCGCTCAATTCCGCTGATTTCGATCTGAACACTGGTCACACATCCGTCCGACTGTATCATATCTACAATGATTTGTCTGGGGTCCGCAAAGTTTGGGTGGCTTGGTATGAATCGCGGATACTGGAACTTCATGTGTTCTGCGTTATCGCATCACGGATAAAGTCAATTCAATTCAATTCAAATTCATTTTATTTACTAAAGTTTAGATTTACATTGCTATACATATATCTGCGAAGCCTAAGGGGCTTATCTGCAGAAGATTGCGTATCAAAGTTTAAAAAAAAAAGTGTGTTAAGCAAGCTTAAGTTATTTTACATATTCAAGGTAAAATTAAAAAATACATAGAAAGTTCAAAATTCAAAATTCTACATTTAAGTAATTAAAATATAAGAATATAGGAAAAAGAATACAAATTTAGTTATATTTCAGCAAGAAAAACATTTTTTAAACGCTTTTTATGAGTTTTGAAATTTATAATATTTTTCATCTTTGAGGGAAGCTCATTCAAAATTGTTGGAACGCTATGGTTCAGTTGTCGTCTGCCGTAGTTGTTGTTGCATAATGGTGTTTGAGCATACCTCGGAATCGTCTTCTTGTATTGTGTTGATGGTTGACGGGTTTTTTAAATCGAACGTCAACATAATATTCTAAGCACAGTGTCAACTTGAATATTTGTTTCACTGTCAATACCTTGAAAGAGCTTTCCCCAGATGTGCTTGATGGATGTCTTCTGTTGATCTTCTTCAGAATGGTATTTTGATATGTGAATTTGATGCGTTGCCCCAAGCGAGTATCCCGTACTTCAATTTTGATTCGACTAGTGCATAGTAAACTTGCTTCTGGACCTGAAGCGTCGAATAATTTCCCAGATGGTATAATGCGAACAATGCCTTTTTGAGTTCTAAGCGTAGTTTGTCGATGTGCTTGTCCCAAATGAAAGGGCTGTCGATGGTGATCCCTAGGTATTTATAACTTTCGACAACTTCGATGGTCTGATTCGCATTTTGACGGATACTGCTATGAAAACTAATCCTCTGTTGATTTGGTCTATGATGCGGTCCTCGAATATGCATCATCTTGGTTTTGGAGGGGTTCAATATTAGTCCATTGTCGTGACACCAATCAACAGCTTTATCAAACTTATCTAGCATTATTCTCGTAGCAGTATCAACACACTTATGTTGAACCACTAGAGCCGTATCATCTGCGAATGCAAAAGGGGTGTTGTTTTTGAAAACGCGAAGTAGCTCGTTGGTAAAAAGGATGAACAATAATGGTCCTAGTTTCGATCCCTGTGGTATTCCGAAAAGAACTGATATATCATTGCTGAAACTGTCTCCCCCACCTTCACTCGAAACGATCTTCCATTTAGATAGTCTTCCAGCCAGTTTGCCAGTATGCTCGGATGCCTAATCGATTTAACGCTGTTATTAGATTTTATGGTTCAGCGTATCAAATGCCTTACTAAAATCCATGAATACAACTAGTACATGGTTGTTTTTATTCAAGCTACCATTGATGACATCCGCAAATTCTCCCATAAGTTTTCCCGTGCTTTTGTTTTTTTGAAAGCCAAACTGTTTTTCGTGGATAAGGCAATGATTTTCCACAAATTTTTGGAGCCGCCTTGTTACTACTTCTTCCATACACTTCTCAATAGCCAGCAATATTGATATCGGTCTATAATTGGTTAGCAAGCTCTTGGTTCCTCCTTTATATATAGGGCGTACTATTGCAGTCTTAAGTATTCGAGGAACTTTAGATAGACTTAAGCTGAGTTTTATGAGCCTTGAGATTATCGGAGCAAAAACAATTGCATTGTTTTTAATATCGCGCGCTCTAATGCCATCGATTCCCGCTGTTTTTATTTTCATCCATTTGTTTTAATATGTCGTGAACTTCTTCAGTGTTTGTTTCTGCGATGAAAATTGTATTGGGTAACACCGAGTTCATATGGTGGGATGTATTTATGTGGCAATTGTGGACTATCTGTACGACTTGATCCGAAAAGTTCTCAGCGCATCTTTTGGAGAATGTCATTAGGCACTTTTCTAGGGGAAAGTTTTTGATGTTAACTTCGTTAAGATCTAGCTTCTTTCGCCCCATTACCTCATTGATCAAGTTCCACGTTTTACGAGGATCCGATCTTAGGCTGTTGAACTTTCCCTTATAATAGTTGGACTTCTGTATAAAGATGTCCCTATTAACCCTGTTCCGGAATTGCTTATACTCAGCTTCGTAAGCCATGTTCAGCCTGTTATTCTTCCATCTTCGATACAGTTGATCACTTTGTTGGCATTTTTCCCGAATTTCAGCAGTTATCCAAGGATTTTGTCTGCATTTCTTGCGCGATATTTTAATCACCCTGTTCGCATAGATGTCCTGCATTTTTGTTAAAAATTGTCCATACATACCGTCAATATCGTTTTCAGCTAACAAGGTTTCCCAATCAGTTGCATGTATTCGTTCTGTAGTGAGCTATCGTGCCCGAATCTGTGCAATTTACTTTCTGTATCCTTCATGAGGAGGATAGTTGGAACTGTGTGTTCACCTCTCTTACTTTCCTTTTCACCCAACATTTCCATGTTGAGGATGAGTTTGTATGTCAATTTTCCTGTTGTTGAGTCACCCCATCGGTTTTGCCATTTTGTCATAGCTCCTTCATGCTGTCGATTCGCGAATTTCCTGTTATATACTCGTTACGTTTCGTCGGTCAGGATATCGATGGGTACCATCCCAGCTACGACATATGTCGCTTCTTCTAACTCTGTTCGCAAATTGTCCTTAGAGCGCTGAGTCTATAGGCAGTTGATATTTTGCGCCTGGTTTCTAGTAGCTAGACACACGGTAGAAATTGACTAGTGTAAAGCCCGCTTAAGAGCAGAAATATCCTTCATACCCAGCTAAAGTCAAACAAGAAAAAAAATTAAATAAATGAAGGAAGTTATAATGTCCGCATGGAGAATTTGAAAAACTTTCATGAAACGGAGGAATGACCGCATAAATAATTTTTATTCCTATGACGAGGAGCCGACGAAAAGAAGGGAAACACAGCACTGTGAACCTCTTGAAGTGAAGCTATTTAAATATAGAAGGAAGTTTCTCCTTCAGTGGTTTGGTTTTATTTTTAATTTTATTCGGAAGCAGGTGTACAATTGATGCAAATTAAAAATTTGGAACATTTCTTTGCTTTTTTCTTTGTCGATTGTTTTCTTGCGGGGCACCTGTAGCTTGTGAAGTAGAAGATTCGAATTTTTATTGAGATTTATTGGGGTGATTATGAAGTCTTCATTCTTTTTGAATGGAAAAGCTTGCTTTAATGTATTTTTAATTTGCTTTGGGTAATTTTCTATTTCTGGTTTGCCGTCACGAGAGGTAAGGGAATTATAGTCTAGAAGAATGTAATGCATTTAGGAGGAAGCAGATGTGCCTATGGAATCGGGGTTGAGACTGACAGTGGAACAGTAATAATATATGGCACGTCTAAATTTTAAGCATAGGAATCACCAGCATGGAGTAGATCAGATAGAAAGTGGTTCTGGATGGGAAACACCTAGACCAACATATGTCCATTGTGATACCACTTTGAAGCAGAGCTTTCAATCACTGTCTACTCCTGAAGGAACCATCTACTTCTTTTGACAAAGCCAATTATTTTAGCTGTGTTCAGATTGTTTACTTACTTAGGTGGCGCTACAGTCTGGGGTGTACCTGGACCTTAACCAACAAACGTCTCCAGCCAGCCCAGATACGAGCCAGCTACCTTCAGTTGTGCACGCCAAGTTGGTTAAGGTCTCCCTCCACTTATTTGTGCCACGGCCGCGAGGTCTTCCTCTATCGCGCCGTCCATCCGGGGTAGATTCAAAGATTCTATGGATTGGAACGTTGGGCTCCATCCGCTCTACACGACCCAGCCATCTAGTCGCTATATGTGAACTCTTCTGACAAAGTCGATGTCACTGCATAGGCCGTATAGTTCGGCATGGTACCTTCCTCTCCACCTGCCGTCTATGCAGACGGGACCAAGAATCAATGGAAGAGCTCTTCTCTCAAACTAACTAAGGGGACCCTCATCCGATTTTGATAAAGTCCATGCCTCTGCGCCATACCACAGAACTGAGATGATTAGTGTCTTATACAGATTTATCTCAGAAGTTCAAGATAGGGCTTTGCTGCTCGATTGTCGTCTTAGCCCATCAAAACAGCGATTTGCAAGGGTAATTTTCTGCTTAATCTTCCCACTGGTGTCATTTGCGGAATTCACCATAGAGCCTAGGTAGACAAGGTCCTTTACTACCTCAAAATTGTATCTGTCTATTGTAGCATTTTGTCGATGTTGGGTGTCCTTTTTGTAGAGAGCATAATATTTTGTTTTGCTTTCATTGACCGCTAAATACATCTTCTGTGCTCGATCTCAGTACCCGCAAATGGCCCACTGACGACTTTACTTACTTAGGTGGCGCTACAGTTCTGGGTGAACCTGGGCCTCTCCATTTATCTCCGTCTTTAGGTAATTATCTCCAGTTGCGCACTCCAAGTTGGTCGAGGTCCCCTCGGGGTTAGATTCGAAGACTCTGCGGGCCGGAGCGTTGGCGTCCATTCGCTCTACATGTCCTAGCTATATCAGACGTCCAATACGCAGTTTTTTGACTAGGTCAATGTCGCTGTAGAGCTCGTATAGTTCGTGATTGAATCTTCTCCTCCAAGACACGTTAACGCAAACGGGACCGAAAATCTTACCAAGAATTTTTCTCTCGAAGCGACCAAGGATATCTTCATCCTCTTTTAATAGTCGATGTCGATGTTTCAGCGCCGTAAAGCAGGGCTGGGATGATCAGTGTCTTATACAGTATAAAGTCCCTTACTACCTCGAAGTTATAGCTGCCCACTCTGAAGTTCTGTCCAATTCGTCGGTGTTGGCTGTCCCTTCTTGTTGACAGTATATACTTGGTTTTGCCCTCGTTTATCGTACTACTGACGACGACGGCTGCTTAGTTCTTCCGATGATTTACATTTATGTCATCGACGTAAGCGAATAGTTGTACAGACTTGTAAAGATTGTACCTCCCGTGTTGGCTTGTGCGTTTCGGTACAATTCTTTCAAGTATTATGTTAAAGAGAGAGAGAGCGCGTACTTTGTCTAAGATCTTTCCTGACATCGAACCGTTCAGTGGTGCTCTTACCGACTTTGATGGAGCAGCGAAAGTTTTCCATCGTCATCCTGCAGAGACGAGCGAAATTTGCAGGGATGCCGAGACTAGACATGTCTCTGTATAAGTCTTCTCTATACAGTCTTCTCTATAGGCAGCTTTGAAGTTGATGAAAAGGTAATGCGTATCGATGTTATATTCCTGGATTTTTCCAAGATCTGTCGTAGTGTGAATATGTGTTCAATGGTGGACATTCCTGACCTGAAGCCGAACTAATAAGTGCCTCAGGCTGTTGACGATGGGTCCTAAGTGTTCACATAGTGTGGCCGACGGGATCTTTTACGCGATATTTAGAAGGCTTAGTTCCGCTGCAAGCCCGTCGGCTCCAACAGCTTTGTTGGATTTAAGTTTAGATATCACTATCCTCACTTTATTCTAATCGGGTTGACCGAAATCTCGACTGTCATCGTCACTGTTGAATTGTTCATTCTGCCTGACAACGGAATATTGGTCATCGTCGCTGTTTAACAATCTGCAGAAGTGGTATTTTCATACCCTCAGCACCATATGCGATTCTATTACTATATGTATTATCACTTTCGTCTTTTCTCCTCCGCTCGTAGAGCACGCGAGTAACTCTAGTTCTTACGTATATATGCAACGTCGCTTTGTACGCATCTTGTTTCACTGCATGTGCTTCCTGGCATTCTTTATCAAACCAGGGGTTTCGGTGTGGTGGTCGAGAGAAACCTAGTACATCAGAGGCATCTCCGATGGCTTTTTGGCAACGGTGCCACTGGTCTTCCGCATTAGCTGCTGCCGGCATAGGAATTAGATTGCGATAATAAGAGACTCGATCGGCAAAGGCTCTGGCGGTCCCTCGGGATTGTACCCGTCCGATGTCAAACTCCATCATAGTATTTTATTGATTTCACTTCGTTCTTGATATCTGCATCTATACGTTGACTGTAACTAGGTAGTGATCCGAGTCCATGTTGGCTGCTCTAAAAGTTCGAACACCCATAGTACTGGAAGAGTGCTTTGCGTCGATCACAATGTGATGTGATTTCGAACAAAAGAGAGCCATGTCCCCTTGTGAATACCAAGTCGTGGAAACCGTGTACGAGCAACGATAATGTTTCGTCCTGTGGCAAAGTCGACTAGCCCTATGACATAGAACTGTAAAATTACGCAAAAGTCCACTGCAGGGCTCCAAACTTTTACTAATTAATTATTCGCCATTACGATGTCAACCTGCAAACGACCGAAATGGGTCGGTTTATTCCTTGTTGTTCTCTTCGAAGAGTGTAGTAATTGTTGGTTCTTGTATCTTAAAAAATATTAGTAAATCAATCAATTCTAGGTGGGCGGCGTGGTGCTGTGGTTAGTGTGTCGGACCACTATGCGTGAGGTTCTATGTTCGAATCGCAGAAAACACCAACAAAAACTTTTCACCGACCCGACCTCTCGCAAACGTCTGACAAACATCCTAGAGCATTGTTATCACGAGGCGCTTCTTAAAAGGAAATGAAAAATTGCACTTTGGCTACGGCATAGTTTTATGTAGGTCCCTTCTATTGGTGCGAAAAATATAACGCACTCAATACGAGTGGTTGTGATGACCTATGCCCTAGGCCCTTCATGGGCTGTGTGCGTCAAATATTTATTTAAGCGCTAAGTCCCTTTATTAGTTAGTCTGCAACGATTGTTGATTATACTCGTACTCCCTTAACTAGGTCACTCTAAAGTGAATTCTTTTTTCCCAGTTGGCTGTATCCTTTCAGTGACGCTTACGTGCAAAGCTAATCGCACTTTGTCCTTATTATTAGCATTTTTTTATTTTTAGTTGACTAAATCCCCTTCTGACATCTCATTGCATATTCACATCCATCTGAGGTTGTGCACCTCATCATGTGTTCATTTCTGTGGAAGATTACTATTACATGCATGGGCTGGAGGATTAACATTAATAAACGAAAGGACCTCTTTTGAAAAAGTTTAATCATGAGTAATCCGATGGCACAAGAAAGCAGTCATGAAACCACCAAGTGCACTTGCATGCAAACAGGTTACGTAAACTAGCTACGCTACCGTTTCTATTCACTTGCAGCTGCTGCCGGTTGTGGGAAGTAAGTGCATATCTAAGGCACGTCGTGTTCCGCATTCACTGACTTCCATGTGGTTTATTCAGAGGTGAACTGTGCTACAAGCGTTATATCAGATGCAAGTCTGATATGTGTGTTCCACATACAAGCGACTGGCGCTTGATTATTGGATATGTGCACAGGAGCCCCTTCACCTGTGCTCTGGCTTATTTTTTTTTTTTTTTTTTTTTTTTTTTTTTTTTTTTTCCGAGGGTAGGTGAAAATCTTCAACAAGACACTATGAGGATCGACAGCGCGTGCTCATAGTAGTGTGGGATTCTTACCCACTAAAAAACCTCCCTTCAAAACAGACGTGTTTTTATTTTTACTACAACTAAGTATTCGACTTATCAAGTAGTTTTCGTTTCACGAAATAATGACGTTTTGCAGGTAGCTTCCCATTAGAAGTTCCTGCTAGCTCCGCAGTTTAGACGCGGCTACTTAACGCGCTAAGTCCAAAGGTTTGATTCTTTGTAGACGGCGAAGTAAATTTCTTTCATCCAAAACTTGGAGGATTGTAATATTAACGTGACTTTCTAGTCGACTTTTATGCTTTCTCGCGTAGTTTTTGATTTCGTCTTCGATTGTTTTAATGCCAAGATCTCTGTGGATATCGCTATTTCGGATATACCATGGCGCATTAACAATACCCCTTAGCACTTTGTTTTCAAAAGTTTGTAAAATTTGAATATTACTTATTTTGGTACAACCCCAGAGTTGTATACCATATGTCCATACAGGCTTTAGCACTTGCTTATATAAAAGCAGTTTGTTATATATATTAAGCTTGGAATATTTTCCAAGTAACCAATACATTTCTCGATATTTATTATCTAATTCTTTGCGTTTTTTCTTTACGTGCGTTTTCCATTTCAGCTTTGTATCAAGTGTCATTCCAAGATACTTAGCCTCGTTTGCAAACGGGATTTGAACCGAGTTTGAAAAGATCGGCAAATTATTTATTTTCTTATAAGTAAAATTTACATGAACAGATTTGGTCTCGTTGAGTGCGATTCGCCAAATCTTTGTCCATTCATTGACTCTATCCAAAGCTTCTTGCAGTTTTTCTGTAGTATCTTCGACCGTTGTACCTACTGTCAAGATAGCAGTGTCGTCGGCAAATGTAGCTAGCTCAGTGCCTTCTACTTGCGGTATATCACGAGTGTATAATAGATATAAGACTGGACCAAGAACGCTTCCTTGCGGCACCCCAGCCATTATTTCCTTAAAATCAGAATATTCGTTTCCACATTTGACGCGGAATAGCCTATTCGTAAGGTAGTTCTTCAAAATATTGTATAGGTGCTCTGGCAGAACTTGTCGTAATTTAAACTTTAAGCCTTCATGCCAGACCTTGTCAAAGGCTTGAGAGACGTCAAGGAATACGCTTGAACAAATCCTTTTTTCTTCAAGAGATTTTTCGATTACATGAGTTATTCTATGCACTTGTTCAACTGTAGAATGCTTACTTCTGAATCCGAATTGATGATCCGGAATGAGATGCCTCTCTTCTATAACCGGCTGTATTCGCCTAATCAAAATTCTCTCGAACATTTTGGATATGATTGAAAGAAGCGAAATCGGTCTATAAGACGTTTTTTCATTCGGTGGTTTTCCGGGCTTAAGGACCATTATGACTTCGGCCACTTTCCATTGACTGGGAACATATTCTAGTCTAATCGCGGCGTTTATAATGAACAGAAGCTTCATTAGACCCTTTCTCGGAAGTGCTTTAAGAACCTCTCCCGTGATTAGGTCGTATCCAGGAGCCTTCTTAGGTTTAAGTTTCTTTATTTCTTCCTTAAGTTCGGTTAGTGTTGCATTTCTTATTATACGATTGTCAATATACGACGTATTTATATTTTGAATAAGAGCCTGTCCATCAAGCGGTTTGAAAGTTTCTTCCAGGTGGGCGGCAAAAACTTGCGCTTTCTCTTTATCATGCCTGGCCCATTCGTCTTGATTTTTCCTAATTGGGGCGGCTTGAATTTGAGGTTTTTTAATACCTTTTATAGCTTTCCAAAGCGAATAATTAGAATCTTTTTCCGCCGTTAAGCTTTCTAGGTGAGTTTGCATTTCATTATTCTTAAGGTCTTTAATAGATCTTTTTAATAAGTTACACAAACGGTTAAGATGTGCTTTATGTTGCGGAGCCCGAGTTTGTTGCCATTTTTTGCGCGCTTTCCTCTTCTCCTTAATCATCTCTTTTATTTCCTGCGGATAATTTTGAATAAAGCTGGCCGGCGTTTTGTTAGGTTTCGGAGTATTTTTCCACGCGGCATTCTGTAGGATTTCGACGAAGCGATCTACTTCAACTTCAAGTTCATATGGCGTTTTAAGTGATACCCTCAGCTCAGTATTTGATTCAATATCTTTTTTAAAGCCATCCCAATTCGTTTTCGCGCTGGTTAATCTGGCCGGACCTACTTTTTTAATCAGAGCATCGCTTATCGTCATAATGATTGGAGAATGATCAGAGGAGAGATCAAAGCTTTCTTCAACTTTTATACAGTTGCCAGATATACCTTTAACAATAAAGAAATCGATCAGATCTGGTATCTTATTTCTATCAGTCGGCCAATATGTTGGTTTACCCGTCGAATGAAAATCACAACTATATTGCATACCCGCATTATAAAGCTTTCTACCTTTCTGAGAGGCGTACCTTGAACCCCAGAAGGGGTGTTTTGCGTTGAAATCGCCACCAATAATAAAATTTGGTTTAAGGAAGTTGAATATGTTTGTGAAATCACTTTCTTCAAGTTTACATCGCAGTGGACAATATATAGACGAAATGTTGAAAGCAAAATGTCTATTTCTAACGCGTACCGTGCTTACTTGCATTGCTTCTAATTCAATTTTTATTTCCGCTGAGTGTTCGATATTTTCTTTTATAAACAAAGATGATCCGCCTCTGGCTCTTTCCGATGGGTGAAAGGCGTGATATCCGCTATATCCCCTTATCTTAATATTCGATTGCTTTTTCAGATGAGTTTCACAGACCAAGCATATATCAATATCTTTCTCTCGCATAAATATTTCTAACTCGTCGAGTCTTTGTATGAGCCCGTTAGCGTTCCAAGTAAGAATTTTAAGCGTTTCTTTCATATTCTGGTTGAAGTGCGCGTGTTATGAATGTTGTTTTCTAGTGCAACTAGTCTCTCGAAAATTAGTTTATTTGTTTTGCATTGCTCTTCGAGTTTCGCAAGTATTAGGGAAAAAACATTGGATACATGATCTTCTGAACTACCTCTATCACCATTTTTCAATGTCGCAACTTGAGAAGGAGTCTTTACATTAAAGTTTGGACGGTTTCTTGCTTTGATCTCCCGTGAGTTGTCGGTCGTGTATGTACCCTTAACTGCCTTCGCCGCTTGAGCATAAGACTGCACGCCAATATTCGGAGATTTTGCTTCTGTCACCTTATCTCTATTACTTTCGGATTTTTTATCATTCACCGATCTTAAGTTAATATTGACGGACTTTCTACCTTTCGCAGCTTTTTTCGTAGCTATTTTGGGTCTGTTCTTGATTGGTTTCATATTCGGACGCATCGAATGTTTTAACGTATCGCGGCGTTTTTGAAGCTCTTTCGCCACTTCGCAACCTCGATAGTTCGCAGGATGTTTTCCTTTGCAATTTATGCAAGTGGCTGGGGTTTGCTTGTTTAGGTGACACTCTTCCGAGAGATGCTTACCCGCGCATTTGACGCATCGCGGCTCTTTCTGGCAGTAAGTCTGCGTATGATTGAAGCCTTGACAGCGCTTACACTGCGGGATCGATCTGGAGGTCTTACGCATGGGTTCGATTTTGACCACGATGTTTAGAATAGTCTTGATACCATATATAATATCTTTATTTTCGTCTTTATCAAAACTAAGCATGAATAGTGGAAGTCCGCGCTTTACCAATTTTTCATGATCTCCCTCCGACTGTTGCTTCTCCTTCTTGATAATATTGACGGCATCAAGAATTTTAAAGCCTTTGCCTTGAAGGTCGTGCATTACATCTTCTTTAGTGCACGAGGGGTGGAGTCCCCTTGCTACAACACGCAGTGGTCTTTCTAACTTATTTTCATAAGTATACCACTGAATCTTTTCGGCATTCAATTTTTTAGATACTGATCGGTAACCGTCGGCATCATCGACATTGATTTTCCACGTATTGTTTCGCAGAGATGTCACCTTAAACTTCGATGCCAGAGTTCCTTTAAGGAGGCAATGCAACTTATTATAGTCCGTAATTCCGACGACGTTTATCGGTGGCGGAGGACGTAATTTTGGTTGTCGTTGCTTTTCTTGCATCTCCTTGCGCTTTTCATCTTTTTGTGGCTCGACTTCCGGTGAGGAACCAGCTTTCCGTTTTTTGCTGGGTCGTTTCTTTTCGACCCAATTCGTTTCGCGTGTTAGCTCTTCTTCATCCGTCTGGTATTCGTGACTAGTTGAGCGATGTGGGCTAACTGTATTTTCTTTTCGTAGGTACGTGTTTTTTAATGCATTATTTTCTTGCCTGAGTAAATCTACCTCTTTCTTAAGCTCACGATAGAGTAGCTCCATTTCGCTAAGCTTGGTACGGAGTACGTCGTTTTCCTCCTCAATGCTTTTAGATTTCGCTGAGTCCCGTTTTTCACGCGTTTGCGCTTCCGGCGGACTTCTTTTTCCGGAGACGTTCGATCTTGTTGGTGGAGATCGAGATACCCTTGTACTTTTTGAGAAGGGATTTATAAGGTGCAATAAGTGGCTCTCCCCAGAATCCGTAGAGCCGACCTCCGAAGAGGGTGGATTTTCCAGTTTACCTGGACTGCCACCTGGGGTATTAAAATCTTTTGTTTTGTTCATTGCATTTTTTTTGTATACGCCATACTCGGTATACGGAGGGTGGATTTTAGTCGCCTCTTACGACAGGCATGCCTACCTCGGGTATATTCTAACCCCTACCCGAAGGGGGTGCTCTGGCTTATGATGTGGTTTTGTGGAGCCTACAACGACAGCAGGTGGTGCGACGCACGTATGCGTAATTAAAATTGATTTTTATGGTGTGTGCGGTTTTTACCTTTCTTTGTAACTAACAATTATTACGTGAACAATTTGAAATTGCTTTTGGAAAATTGGCTTGTTGTGCAAAAGCAAGACAATAGGAAATTCTGACCGTGGTTACTCACTGAATGCCTTCAACAAATGCTATGGTATTGTGAAACTATACAAAGGTGATAGCAATGTATTCATTTGGCCGTATTGAGAAAAAAATTTCACTGCATTCGAACTAATACGTGAAAGGTTCACTGCACTTGTATAATAGATAGTTACAGCAAGACATAGCTAACTCCTTTGTGAAGGTCATATCTCACTAAGGCTTTGTTCGTCAAGTTCCGACTTATGCGAGTCTTGTATGGAGGAACATAATTCCATCACATAAAAGCTTCGACTGTTTGAGCGAAAATGTCTCCGAACCTGTATGCGAATGTACAGAAGGGCACACTTGGACTAAATAAGTGACTATTGGATGGTTAGGTTAGGTTAGGTTAGGTTGGCTGTCCGCCCGAGAGTGCCGACGCATTAAGACCAGTGAAGGCCCTTTGTGATACCATGGATCAACCATTAGGCCACTTAGGGACTAATAAAACCAACCGGAGCTTTTGATAAAGCGATGGATGCTCATGACGCCTAAGGACGCCAGATCGCCGAGGTCTTTAAGGAAGGGCGACCCTAGATGAAGCATTCTTTTATGCGACAGGGCTGGACAAGGGCATAGAAGGTGAAGGATGGTTTCCTCCTCCTCCTCATCCTTACAGCTTCTGCAGAAGTCGTTGGAGAAGAGGCCAAGTCTTTTGGCGTGTTGGCCTATAAGATAGTGTCCAGTGAGAACATCGACAACGCAGCTGAACTGTGATCGCTTTAGCTTGGCACCACATTTTTAGTCTAGTCTAGGCCAGATTTGTCTCGAAATGTGACACATTGAACCGTTTTCCCACATCAGGTTGATCTTGCTAATAGCGTTCAGCTCAAGTAGATGCTTACATGTAGCGAGGGGCATACCCAGGGCTTGCCTATCAGGCAAAATCCTTAGAGTAGTACCCTGTCTCGCGAGCATGTCCTCCGTGCAGTTTCTTGGAATGTCCCTGTGGCCTGGACCCCAGTACAGGTGAATATTAAACTGCTCTGTCATCTCCATAAGAGATAAACGGCAGTTTAAGGCGGCATTGGAAATGAAGAAGCACGATTCCAGGGACTCTGACAGCCGCTTGGCTGTCAGTGAAAATGCTAATATTACCGACAAATAGTACATTACCCTTCAGCAAGGACAGGGCTTACTTAATTGCCATGATTTCCACCTGAAAAATGCTAAAATGATCAGGGAGACGGAACGAGATGCTCAGATTGAGCTTTTCGGAGAAAACATCACAACCCAGCCTACCCTCGTTCTTAGAGAAAATACCGAAGGATAGCAGGTTGAATAGAATGTCCAGTACCGCAGAGGGAATAGTTCTCAGTGCACCACTGATATCATACAAATGCATGCAGATCATTGCACTTTAGCTAGTTCAGTGCAGTGGATAGCCCTATCAAGAGCAGGCCACCATACCACCACGCCACAGAGTAGTATAGGCCTGAAAACAGACACGTACAGCCAACTAGTGATTTGAGGTTTCATACTTCAGCTTCTACCTATATCCTTTTTACAGAAATAAAGAGCTATATTGGCTTTCCTAACGCATTATAGTAGATTGACTTTTCAGTTCAACTTCCTATCCAAAAGAAAACCCAGGTAGTTTGAGTTATCAGTGAAGATGAGACTGGTGCTATTTATCATAGAAGAGTCTATGAGGGGAACTTTATAATTCCTCGTGAAGAGAACGAGTTCCGTTTTATGGGGATTAACCCCCAATCTACATTTGGAGGCCCATCTGTTGAGCTGAAGGAGAGCATATTGGAGGGTTTTCCTGAGAGTGTCTAGGTGTTTACCGTAGGTAGCAATAGCAATGTCATCAGCATAGGCGATCATTCTGCAGCCTGACATATCCAGGTCCACCAGTAGATCATTTCCTACAAGGCTCCACAGAAGAGGTGACAAGTCTCCACCTTGGGGTGTACCGCAGCAGGCAATTCTTCTGGCCGATGGTCCATCCAGCTGTGTGTTAATAATCCTCCATGTAAGCAATTGATTGATTAACGCTCTTAGCGGAGTATCCACTTTCAGATTTGCAAGTGCGTTGGTAATCGCCTTTGATTTTAAGTTGTTAAATGCTCCCTCAATATCAAGGAAAGCCACCATAGTATATTCTTTAAAGTTCAGAGATTTTGCAATGATACACACAAGTGAATGTAAAGCTGTCTCAACCGATTTGTCTTTGCAGTACGCATGCTGTGACGTCGAGAGCAAAGCGGGGCTAATGCTCTGCCGAAGTTGGATATCAATTAGCCTTTCTAAAGTGACTATTGGATGCTTTCGATATATCCTGAAAAAATAGTGTTATTCTGGACCTCGTGAGGAATCATATCGTGCGATCAGCTAATGTAATGAAGGACAAACTTGTGTTTGGCTTATTTTACCCTAACCCTAGGTATTTTCAAATTATTTTGATCAATGAAGCATTCTTTTATCTGCATGCTCTTAGTTACTTATCAGATTCGACGAGCTAGAAGAGGAACAACCAATTAACTCGGGAGATGGAAATGTTGACCTGAAATACTACGTAACCATACCCGGTATAGATATTGCCAACGTTGATAGGTTTAAAAGGGAGGACTCTGGAGCTTGCCTCTTCTATGCGGAGGTGTAAAAGAAGCTTCTGAGGGTGGATGTGTTGTGGTGAAAATCTAGAGTGTTTTGCCATCATAGGCCATACAAAACATTCTGGACATGGGTTTAAAGTGAACGTAATTGGTGCGTTGGAGGGAAAGATGAAAGTGGTGGACAGGTAGATCAGGAAGATCGTTTGCAGTAGAACGGGGGAATCAATTACACTACACGAAGCTGATCAGGCTTACCCGATCTTCGTATGGAGGCAAGTAATACCTGTCAGCCCAGAAGGGACGACATAGGGTGAAACGGATGCGCCTACGCTGCATAACTTCAATTTATAGAGAATGGGCATATTGATATGGAGAACAAACTTGGCTGGCGTAATTAAGCAAGCTCCTGACAATCCTGTGACATATAGGATTTTAGTGACATAGGCATTCTCAAATTCATTTGATGAAACCAAGTGGAAAAGTTGGCTCTATTGGTGACATGATCAATGTACGAACGGAAATTGAACTCTTTGTCTCAGATAAATTAGACCGCAGATTGAATTGACTGAAGGGACGGCTTTGTTATAGAAGTAAAATGTTCCAAGGGGAAGATGAAGGCGGTTTCAGGAAAAGGAAATAGTTTTATATGAACTGCCATTAAACTCTTACTTTACTTTGGCTGGCGCTACAGTCCAGAGTGAATCTGGGCCTCAACTAATACGCCTACATAGCACTATCCTTTGTCAGCTATCTTCAATAGCGCACTCCAACTAGGTTGCGATTTCCTTCCAGATATGCGCGCCAAGACTTGGTCTGCTTCTTCTGTGTAGTCCTTCTGGGTTGGGCTCGAAAATTCTCTGGGCTGGAGCATTTATGTCCATCCGCTCTATACGATCTAGCCACTTAAGACACTGGATTCGTATCTTTATTACTAGATCAATATCGCTATACATGACTATATGATCACATATGACTATCGATCACACGAAGAGTTCTTCCGCTAAAGATTCCAAGTGCAACATATGGGGGTGATGAATTTCACGCTTCTGCATAATATAGTAGCATTGGGGTAAACAGTATTTTATACACCTAGTATGTCCTTATTTCTTCTTGATAGCGCTCTGCTACTGTATTGCCTTCTCGGCTTATAGAAGCAGCAGTTTTGGCCAATGCTTTCGTGGTGTGTTCCGTGTTTTGTTAACAGCATACTTAAGTATATTCGTCTTATCCTTGTTTGTAACAAGATGCGTTTTAGGCGGTTTTGCTTCGATACTAGCAAAGGTGCCGGTAAATGTTCGCTTCGTTCTACCCATGATGCGAATGTCGTCCGTATAGCCGAGTAGTTGTATGGACTTATAGAAGATGGTAGCTGGTGGGTTGGCCTTGAAATGCTAATGGCCTATGATCGGTTTCTACAACTAGATAAATGGGGTTCTGAAAACGCCAGGTTCCTACAGGTTGAAAGCGAGTTTATACAGACCGGTGAGTTCCAATTACGTGACGTAATCCAGCCCTATTCGGAAAAAAACGTCCGGAAATTTCCACGAGTAGACTTGCTTCTGTCACCAAACGCGCACACAGGCTTTATTTCCTTTTACGAATCGGTTTTTATCGGCCAGATCTAGAACGAGATGGAGGAGAAGGAAGCACTTTTTTTTACTCGGGATAGGAAACGCTCCTGGTCTATTGTACTACCAGAGAGCAAAACCCTGCTTTACTTTATTCGAATTTTCTTGCCTTTCTGAGAAAGTCAACCAAGCACCAGTATAAGGCCCTTTGGCGCGCGCGAATTATACAAAAAAAAGCACTTCAGTAAAATAAATAAATACTTGGCGCAACAACTCTTCAAGTGCCTGGGCCTCGATTCTCGCAACTACTCATGTTGTGTGCGTTATATTTTTCACACGAATGGAAGGGATCTACAGTTTATTGCCATATCCGAAGGGCAATTTGTTTTGAGAAGCTTTCTTGAGACAACAATTTTTATTTATTTTTTTGTCGGGATAGGAAACACTCGACTGGAGCACTCAGACACAACTGGTTCATTGTACTGCCAGAGAGCAAACCCTGATTTACCAATTTTCTTTTAATTTCCTTGACTTTCGAAGAAAGCCAAGCAAGCACTTCAGTGATGAGGTACCAGCACTCACCACATCCGCACCGAAGATCTGCCACCTGATACGAGCAAAGGCCGGACACTCACAGAAATAATGTTCCGCGGTGTCGTCGCTCTCTCCACAAGTGTCGCAGATTGTAGTGTCACTTAAGCCTGACACGTTAAGGTGCTTGGCAAAAGCGAAGTGGCCTGTCAATACTCTCGGATGCTTGTCAGACGTTCCCGAGAAGTGGGACCGTGAAAAAAGCTTTTTTGTATTTTCTGGGATTCGAACTTAGAACCTCACGCGCAGTGGTCCAACACACTAACCACTTACGCCATGGCGCCCACTTCAGTAATGAGGAGCTTACAGTCATCACATTGGACCCGAAGATTTGCCACCTGATGCGAGTTAAGGCAGGACACGCGCAGAGAAAATCTCCCACAGTGTCGTATTCCTCTCCACAAGCGCCGGAGACTGTAGTGTCGCTTTAGATTAGGTTGCTTGGCGAAAGCGAAGCGGGCTTTCAAGATGGCAATAAATTGTCTGCAGTCTTTTCTGCTGAAAGACAGCAAGAATGCGGCTGATTTCTTACAGACGTCCATGAGCTTTCGTTTAGTCAACCTACATCCTGGAGTGTTATGCCACACACAACTGAAGGGGCAAGTCGAAGAAGGGCCTATGTGACATTATCCATGTTTTGAGATAATCGCAGTTTAGGTTGTTCTATTGGTTCTTTTTCCATATAATTTGTTGTACCTCTGTAACTTTACAGTCTAGGAATCAGCCCATATTAAAGGTAACGATCCGTAGCATCGCGTATGTATTCCAATAAGAATTAAACATGTTACATAGGCCCTTCTTCACTTGCCCATTCAATTGTGTTCGTCAGAAACCCAATCGTTAATGGAATCCCTAACCAAGGACGCAGGGGGACCCAACGTAGGTTCGGGCTCAGAGAAAACCTCCTCTGAGCTTTGCCTAGCAGTTTCATCGGAGATCACGTTCTCCAAGACCCCAGTGTGACCTGGGACCCAGATAGAAGACAGAGAAATCAGTCTTGCAACAGAGTTCAAAGCTTTTTAACATTCACGAACTATCTTAGAAGTGGTAAACGGGTTAACCAAGGGATTAAGCGCAGCGTGACTGATATTACAGACGCAAATAATTCGAGCCTTCTACCTGTTCTTCAGAAAATAGTTCATGGCTATTAGGATGACATAGGTTTCCGATTGGAAAACAGACGTATATTTGCCTAGCGAGAAGTAAAACCTTATGCTGTCGTCTTCCACGAAGACACAAGCACCAGACCCTTGACTGGTTTCAGAGCCGGATGAGGAAGCAATTGAGGATAAGAGCACATGAAACTAGCGTCCTTGTTTTTTCCAATTGTTTCTGGACTATTAGCGACACTGTTTAAAATCTACGTATAAATGCTGTATTTCCAAGTCGATACATTTCAACTTACTTGCATAGCTAGTAGGTAAGAAACAATATTTTTTTTTGGTTTTTCAGTTGTTTGAGTAAAATTTGAAAAAGGAACAAATTAAGATGATCGACTCCAAGGACATAGCGTTAATAGCGTCATGATATTAGAAATATCTTCAACGCATTGGAAAAACAAAATCCAGACCAAAAAATGGTGTCCAAATTTATTCCAAACAGTTTCTGAAACAATTGATGAACATTTCATGAACATTTCAAAGACAAAAAATGTTTCCCAATTGTTTTCGGAAATGTTTCTCAAGCGTTTCTTTCATGTGGACTTCTAAGTTAATTTCAAAATATAAAATTTGTTTCAATCTGGTAAACGGATTATCTTACATTCACTTCAAGATATAAATAGTCATGTCACTGCCACAAAATGATGTGTACTTTAAGAATACACTATCTAAAGTGGGTCAAATAAAGATTCAGTTTCGTTGTCATCAGAAAACGAAACAAACAATCAACATGCGACTACGTCGGCTCGCCAGACAAGACCAATTAATTTATCATCATTCTTCTATCTCTATTATGCTCCAATCTAAGCTGGTAAACATTTTAATACAAATTAACCATCCCAATTGCTTAAGATAATTTTTGATAAACTATACACAATAGGGGACGAGGCATGTGTAGATACACTCCCCCATTACGTGTAGTCCTACGTTCAAAGTAACCTACTTTTTGTAATAAAGTCAAATTTATCTCCACTTGAAGATAAGAGAATTCTACTGAGTATATTTTGATTTATATGAAGTACCTATCTTACATTTTTTTCAATCTTTATGGTGCAATTCTTGAGACACAGAACTATTTTTAAACAGATGGTCCAACCAAATGACCTGCAACGTTACCCAACTCACACACCTGCTACTTTTATCACTTTCTATGAGATCCTTCACAAAAAAAAACATTTTCTCAAATGAACAGCAGGACACATCGAATTGTTAATTGTACCTTCAAGGACATTTGCGTGTTAAATCAATTTCAATGGACTCAACCAAATGGGTAGTCCCTTTTGTTTTCTATGTTGGCAAAGGCAAATACCCTCGGGGAACGTTGGTCCTTCAAAGTCCCTTTGACTTCTTCACAGCTGCGTCATAAGTATCCCGTCGATTGGTGAGCATATTGTTAGGTATACTCAGAGGTTATCCCTAGGGGGTACCTTCCAATTATAACCATAAATGCCCACTGGCCATCCTTTGCATGGCAATAAACTGTGATTGCACTTGAGGTGAAGTGGCAAACCTTTGTGTAGATGTGTGAGATACACAGGTGTAACTGGAAGGCAGAACTCAAATCGAGATTTTGTTTACGTAAATCGAGAAACGAGAAAATTCGTTCTCATATGGTGATTCATATCCGCAGATCTGGAGAGAATGCATGTGAATGACGGGCCAAGTGCATACGCATGGTCGGTGTATTTTTCCGCTTTATTCCGTTCTGTATAAATATGTCATGTCGTTTCCGGTTGGCGTTGAGATTACGAGTGAAAGGGGAAACCATTCAGATCATGATTTGCGAATATTTATCTTATTTTATGGTTTCCCTTGGATACGGTGTGGATTCAGTTATGGGAATTATTATTATATTTTTAGCGGAGTATATTTGCTTTTACAGTGTCAAACGTCAAAGCAGTAGCATTCACGGATAACCGAATGAACTCAGAGTGAATGCCTCGAATATATTCCTACATGCCTTTTTCAGTCTAATTCAAACTGAGTCTCTTTGTGAATATGGTAAATACAATAGATAGATAAATGGATGGAAAGATAGATAGAACAATCATTTTCAGCAATTATTTCAGGAACCGCTCTGGCACTGAGATTCCTTAGAGAGACCTATTGTACCGACCTATTGGATTCTAAAGTATATTCTTCACTGCAGGGGTTCTCAAGAAGTTTAGGAAGCTTATTCACTTCTCCGAGTGTATCGCAGCAAGGCAAGTCGGTTAGACAAATTCCTGCCAAGAGTCCGGTTTCTCACTTACGGAGATGCTGGATATTCTGTGATTACATGGAGGGAGGTTTCGTCGTTCTGTAGGGTATATTGAGTTTTTGGAGATGCTTTTTGGGAGCCACTGATGGTAACGATTACAATTCAGATGATTTCTGTCTAGATTAACTAAAAACTTCGCTTTCTTTAGTCACAGGACATGGACAGAAAAGAACTTGGAGCATTTCTGCCCTGGGGTGTCATATCCATATCGAGTTAGCCTTGGTTCGGGTCTGTATCACGCTGTAATACCCTTACTCACGCCACAAAGGGGTTCAGAGCCAGTGAGGAAATTTATAGTCGACTATCCTTGTGTTTAGGACTAGCTCCGGTTTGAATCTGACCCAGGAATGGGCTACAGTCGCAGTCGAATTTTTACGGATGGCTGAAATAGTCAAGAGTCTCATTACTCGTTATGCAAACATACATTTGACTTCCCAGCGGAGACTTAACATATGCAGTCCCAATGACCATAAGATATATTGTAAGGAACAGGTGGAATAGTCGGAGTATCTGTGTCCGTAGCAATAGCCAGACTGCGCTTAAGGATTTACTTAATCCTTTGACCATTTTTAAAAAAAAATGAATTCCGTCGCAGTGTTGAACACTGTGATTATGCGAAATTAAATTTCCCATGATTTTGTTAGACAAGGCTCAGGTGAGAACTTTTTAGCAACTGTTAGGGTTTTCATTGACGATTGGGTTTTAAATGAACACTATTTCGGCAGCAGCTGTACTTCCTTACTTATGTCCTATAACCCCTTTTGGGTCCTAGGACCTCTACTACGCCTACGCGTCATCGTGTACTGTTTCTGGCTATGTGCCTCAGCTTTTCCCAATTGCCGTGTCGTTGACTGTTCTGCACCATGTTCTCCTCGGCCCGCCATGTATTTTGCCATCTTGCGTTAAAGGTTTCCATTGCATAGCATGGTTAGCTATGGAACCATCACCTTTTCGGGAGGTGTAACCAATTCATCAATCCAACACGGTTGGGCCGGAAAATCCTTAAGATTAAGTTTTTTTTTTTTTTTTTGGTTGCGCCTGGAGGTGCAGGAATCTTCAAAAGATACCAATGGTCCGTACCATTGGTTATGCCCGATTCATATATCTGACAATGCCTTCAGTGCTAGTCAGTATATGCCTACGGGCTAAACCTCACCCCCTCAGAGAGGCACTATGAGAACCAGCTGCGCGTACTCATAGTAGTAGGAAATTCGTTCCTCTCATTTTTTCATTTTTTGTGATGACTACGACTAAGTTGCCTTAACGAGTAGTTTACGCTTCTGTAGTGTTAATCGCGTTAGGTAGGTAGCTTTCCAGTGAAGGCACCTACTAATACCGTCATTACATGCGGTTTTTCCTTACGGCGCTAGGTCGAAAGGTCTTGTTCTTTGTAGTCGGCGCTCAAGGCTTGTCACGTCCATAGTACGGATTATTTCATTATTGCAATGAACACGAAGACGGGTACGAAGTTTGCGAGCAAAGTTTGTTACTTCGTCCCTCACGGTAGCAATTCCTAGATCTCTGTGAATATCACTATTCCTTATATACCAAGGAGCATTCACGATTGCTCTTAGCATTTTATTTTGAAATGCTTGCAGTAGAGCCATATTGCTTGGTTTGGAACAACCCCAAAGTTGTATACCATATGTCCAAGACGGTTTTAGCACTTGCTTATACAGAAGCAGTTTGTTGTATACGCTTAACTTCGAGTATCTTCCGAGTAGCCAATACATTTCTCTAAATCTGATTTCGAGCTCTTCGCGCTTCTTTTTAACGTGTGGTTTCCACTTAAGTTTTGCGTCTAGGGTCATTCCTAAATATTTTGCTTCGTTTGCGTAAGGTATTTGTACCGAGTTAATGGATATAGGTAAGTTGTTTATCTTTCTCAACGTAAAATTGACATGCGTTGATTTTGTCTCATTGAGGACTATTCGCCAGGTTTTTGTCCATTCGCATACATTGTTCAAAGCTCGTTGGAGTTTTCCCGTTGATGATTCGACTGACTCATCCGTTACGAGGATAGCCGTGTCGTCTGCGAACGTTGCTACAACGGTCCCTTCATCTTGTGGTATATCTCTTGTGTAAAGCAAGAACAGGATTGGACCGAGAACACTTCCTTGTGGAACACCGGCGTAGATATCTTTGAAATCCGAATATTCACTCCCGTGTCTAACACGGAAAAGTCTGTTTTCAAGATAAGATTCCAATATTCTGTACAACTTTTCCGGTAAGATTACCCTTAGCTTATACCTTAGGCCTTCGTGCCATACCTTGTCGAAGGCTTGCGATACGTCGAGAAAAGCGCTAGAGCATATTTTTTTCCCTTCTAGAGCTTTTTCAATCTCGTTCGTTATTCGATACACCTGATCGATTGTGGAATGTTTGACCCGAAACCCGAATTGATGATCCGGGATCAAGTGTCTTTCTTCAATTACTGGTTGCAATCGTTTCAGCAGAAGTTTCTCGAAGACCTTAGATATTATTGGCAGAAGTGAAATGGGTCTATATGATTTCTTGTCATTTGCACATTTCCCCGGTTTCGGAACCATAATAACTTCGGCGACTTTCCATTGCCTTGGGACATATAATAGTCTTAAGGAAGCATTTATAATGTAGAGCAACTTAACCAGCACTTTTTTCGGTAGCTCTTTCAAAATTTCGCCAGTGATTAAATCATATCCCGGAGCCTTGTTATTTTTCAATTTTTGTATTGTCATTCGAAGTTCGGACAGGGATACGATTTTTACTCTAAAGTTGTCGGGTGCCATATTATCATTCGGATCTTCGATCAACGGTTGTCCATCGAACGGCTTGAACGTTTCCTCTAAGTGATCGGCAAATAATTCTGCTTTCTCTTTATCTTCTTTTGCCCATTCCCCGTTAGCTTTCCTAATTGGCGGCGAGTGCATTACAGGTTTCCTTATGGACTTCAAGGCTTTCCATAGAGAGTAGTTTGAATACTTATCAGCGGTCAAACCCTCGAGGTAAGTAGAAGTCTCGTGATTTTTTAGGTCCTGCAGCACTTTTTTAAGCTTGTTACAAAGATGGTTCAGATAAGTTTTATCCGGTGGCGCGCGGGATTGTTGCCATCTCTTGCGCGCTCTCCTCTTTTCTCGTATGAGGTCTTCGATTTCAGGCTGGTATTTGACTTTATTGTTCCGCGCTTCTGTCTTTCACAAAGGAGTGTTTTTCCACGCTGAGCTCTGAATGGCTTCGACGAGTTTGTCGATTTCTTCTTCTATTTGCAGTCTCTTCTGAAAGCGTCCCAGTTAGTTTTGTTACTAGTTAACCTAGGCGGTCCTTCTTTTTTTACTAGACTTCCACCTATTTTCAGAGTGACTGCCGAGTGATCTGAGCATAGATCATAGCATTCTTCGATTTCCGTCAAATTTTTAGTTAACCCTTTTACGATAAAGAAGTCGACGAGGTCAGGGATTTTATTTTTGTCAGTTGGCCAATAAGTTGGCTTTCCTGTCGAAAAAAAGTTCACCCCACGTTTCATGCTGGCTTTGTACAATAATCTGCCTTTTGTCGAATTGCATCTGGATCCCCAGAAAGTGTGTTTCGCGTTAAAGTCACCACCTAAGACAAAATTAGGTCCGAGTGAGTCAAAGAGACGAACGAGGTCGTCTTCTACTAGCTTATATCCCGGAGGGAAGTAACTAGATCCGATGTTGTAGTCTAAGTGGTTTATTTTTACGGAGACTGAGCTTATTTGCATAGAATCAAATTCTATTTCTATGTTTTCGGAGTGCTTAATACAGTCTTTGATGTAAAGAGAGGACCCGCCTCTCGCATTTTCCGAAGGATGATTCGCATGGTAATCGCTGTAGCCTTTTATTTTGGGTCTAAGTCCCTTTTTTAAGTGCGTTTCCGATACCAAACATATGTCAATGTTATTTTTCCGTAGAAACACTTCTAACTCGTCGATTTTTTTCAGAAGGCCGTTTGCGTTCCACGTTAGTATCTTAAGTAGCTGTTTCATATTCATGTTTTTTTGATTGTCTTGCGAGGTTTGAACTCGAGCTTGCTCAATTTGTCAAGTATAATTTTATTAACTTTGGTTTGCTCCTCAAATTTTTCCAATATAATGGTAAATATTTGGCTAACCGGATCTGTTGTAGCTGATCTTAATTTGTTTTCGTTTGACGCGACTTGCGCGTACGATCTCGCGTCAACCTGTGGCGGTTTTTCCGCTGCACTTGGACCAGCGACGTTCTCTTGTGCAATTTTTTTATTTCCCTTTATCGGTCGCTTCGTTTTGACTGGCTTAGCGGTCTTGGGCTTATCGGTTTTACGATCTCTTAAGCTTGGGTTCGGGTGTATCGGTTTCTTGAGAGTATCGCGCCTTTTTTGAAGCTCCTTTGCTACTTCACAACCTCGATAGTTTGCTGGGTGCTTGCCTTTACAGTTTATGCAGGTCGCCGGAGCCTGCTTATTTAAGTCACACCTTTCTGATAAGTGGTTCCCGGCAAATTTTACACATTTCGGTTCTTTTTGGCAATACGACTGGGTGTGATTGAAACCTTGACAGCGTTTGCACTGAGGTATCGATCGTGTATTCGTACGCATAGGCTCGATTTTAACTACGATATTCAAAATACTTTTTACGTTATAAATATCGTCTATATTTTCGCTTCTATCGAAGGTTAGCATAAAGAGCGGAAGTCCATGCTTGACCAAGATTTCATTGCCTTGTTCCGTTTTCTGCTTTATCTTCTTTAAGATATTAATTGCGTCGATAATTTTCAAGCCTTTTCCTTTAAGGTCATTTATAATGTCATCTTTAGTGCATGAGGGGTGGAGACCCCTTGCTATAACACGGAGTGGTCTTTCTGATTTATTTTCGTAGGTGAACCACTGGATCTTTTCCGCGTTTAGTTTTTTCGATATTGCTCGGTAGCCGTCAGAGTCAACTACATTAATTTTCCAATCATTGTTTCGGAATGACGTTACTTTAAATTCCGATGTCACAGTTCCCTTAAGAAGGCAATGCAATTTATTGTAGTCCGTAAAGCCGACGACGTTTATTGCAGGCGGGGGACGTAATTTGTCGTGAGTTTGTTTCTGTTTCAAGTCTTTTTCCTTGTCTTGCTTTCGTGGCTCGACTTCAGGTGAAGAACCGGCTCTTCGTTTTTTGCTGGGTCTTTTCTTTGAGACCCCATTTGTTTCGCGTGCTAGCTCTTCTTCATCCGTGTGATATTTGGGACTAGCTGCACGGGGTGGGGTAATTTCCTGTTCTCTTTGCAAAAGTGAATTCTTTAAAGCCTTGTTTTCCTCTTTTAGTGATTCTACCTCTCTCTTAAGCTCTTGGTAGAGTAGATCCATTTTATTTAGCTTAATACGGAGTTCATTGTTTTCTTCCTCAAAGCTATTACATTTCACTGAGTCCCGTTTCTCTTGCGCTTGCGCTTCCGGCGGACTTCTTTTTCCGGAGACATTCGGTCTTGATGGTGGAGACCGAGTTACCCTTGAATTTCTCAAAAAGGGGTTTATTAAATGCAACAATTGGCTCTCCCCAGAATCCGTAGAGCCTACCTCCGAAGAGGGTGGATTTTCCAGAGAACCTGGACTGCCACCTGGGGTACTATATCTATTTGTTTTACTCATTGCATATTATGTATACATTTTATCCCCGGTATACGAAGGGTGGATTTTAGTCGCCTCTTACGACAGGCATGCCTACCTCGGGTATATTCTGCCCCCTACCCGAAGGGGTTAGGTTATGTATGCTTACTCTCCCACAGAATTATGGACCTCCACCAAATGACAGCAGATGTGGAGAGGGAGGCAGGTGTCGTCGGGCTGAAAATGAATACGACAAAAACTAAAATCATCAGCCTTGGAACTAACTCATCGGCTCAAATATGCATTGCTGGACAACCGGTAGAGAGAGTAGAGGATTTTCAGTATCTTGGGAGTATTGTCTCGACCGATGGTGGAACCGAACTGGATATAACCAACAGGATCGCCAAAGCAAAGTCCGCGTTCGGGATGTTGTCCAAAATATGGGGAAGCAATGCAATCAGTTTGAGCACCAAAATAAGACTGTTCCGCTCTAACGTTGAATCCGTGCTGCTATATGGTTGCAGCACGTGGAGAGTGACCACTACTATCACCAGAAAGCTGTAAACGTTCGTTAATAGGTGTCTGCGCAATATCTTATGGATTTTCTGGCCCAATCGTATCTCTAACGAACACCTTTACGAGAGAACGGGTCAGGAACCAATAGGCACAACTATCCAACGGCGGAAGTGGCAGTGGATTGGTCACACGTTCCGAAAGGGTGACAGGTCCATAGCGAACCATGCTATGCAATGGAACCCTCTAACTCAGGATGGCAGAAGACCTGGCGGTCCGCGGAAAACATGGCGCAGAACAGTCGAGAAGGAGGCACGGCAGTTAGGGAAAAGTTGGGGAGAACTCAGACACATTGCCAGAAACCGTACACGATGGCGCGTAGGCGTAGTAGAGGCCCTAGGACCCACAAGGGGATACAGGACATAAGTAAGTAAGTAATGGTCATTCTCCACGTACTGCATCCATATAATAGCACAAATTTAACGTTGGATCGGAACAGTCGTAGCTTCGTGCTCAAACTGATTGCATTGCTTCGGCATATTTTGGACAACAGCCCCAATGCGGACTTTGCTTTGGCGATCCTGTCGGTTATATCCAGTTCGGTTTCATCATCGGTCGAGACAATACTCCCAGGATACTGCAAATCCTCTACTCTCTTAACCGGTTGTCCAGCAAGGTCTATAATTTTGTGAGAGAATAAGCATATGTACATCGTCAGCGTAGTCTAGTCAAGATGTGTCAGTTGAGATGTAAGAGTCCATCAAATTCGTCCATTCTCCGTCGACAGAGCTGCACGAAGCACATCACTAATCATCAAAAGGAATAGTATTGGTGAACGAATGTATGTACGTACAGACTTGTCTTACCCCACTTTGGATTTCAAATTCCTCAAAAAACCTTGCTCTGTGCAGAATGTGTAACACCCTGTAGACACTATCGAATCCCTTTTCAAAATCTGTGAACAGCAGATGAAATGGCGATCGATATTCATTGCACTGTTCGATGATTGTGTTAATGTAGTCGGCATAGGAGGATCCAGAGCGAAAACCTGCTTGTTCAGCATCGAGTGTGTCTTCGAGCCGTTGGTTGATTCGCTCCAGGATGTTTTTAGCTATTACCGCTCCAGTTTTCGCACTGCATTCAATTTCCTTTCTGAGAAAGCTTGACGATCAATTCCTTCTTTCACTCATCAGGAAAGGTTTCTCTCCTTGCCTGCGGAGATGGTCTTGGTAATACAATACTTAATAACAATAGTATCGAAGTTGGTAGCAGATTTTCGGTGCTGATATAGTGAGTGCTGCAACTGCAAGCTCCTCATCACTGAAGCGCTTACTTGGCTTTCTAAGAAAGACAGGATAATTCTAGATGAAGCGAAGTTTTTCAGTTTGGTCTGAGTGAACAATTTAACGGCCTCACACCGAATGAGCTAAAAATGTAAGTAGTCATCGGAAGCTTATTTTATAGCAAGGTCTGTAATCATGGAACCTGTTTCTAAGCAAACGGCGATGAATACTTAAAACAGTGTATCGAATGAGAATGAAATTCAATAAGCGTAACACAGAAAACTGGAAATTCAAACTGCATTTTTAATCAATAAAATTGAACTTGAGATACATTTATTTCTAAATTATCGACACCCTCATACCCACAACGAGATCACATCCCCACTCAGTCCCATTGAAACATTCACTTTGCATAAATATTACTCGTGCAATGCACTTAAGGCGTTGACACCCAGTACAGCAAGTAAAAAAAAAAGTCACTTCCACCTTAAGCATATTCATTTACACGTTCCACCCACGCACTCAAAGCGACCTTCATTCATACGGTAAGTGATGACATTCAGTGCTCTTAACCAGAGCTATGCAAGTATCTAGCTCTTCTACAGTCTCAGGTGTAATGCGGAGAACATCTCTATGTTGGCTGGTGAAACATGATCACATAACTTAACTCGGTTAATGTCAATTGCATTGCCAGTACTATGTACGAGTATAAGTACATATCTTGTATCTTGTATCACCATTTTCATGCCATTCTTGGTGCTGCGTGCCGCTGCTTGAAGGTAAGCCACAACAGTTTAGTTTCTCATTACATAAATCACCCGACGATGATAACAATTTATTGGACTCGTAAATTGTTTGTGTGTAGCTTTGGAATGAAGTGGATGCCGCTGTCCATTGCAAGAAAAAAAAATCGAATTAAATTTTATTATTTGAAAACAGGGCGACGTCAATTTATTCGCGTGGCCTCCTCTCAACACAGTGCAAAGAATCAAGGCGCCTGGCATCGCATCATCTGCGGACAAACAGCAGCAGATTATATTCAATTAAGAATACATATTTATGAAAATGCTGGCATAGCATTTCAATGAGAAGAACAATAGGGTGTGCGATGCATACTGTCAGTCAGTGGTACAATGTTACCAACCCCCCTCTCGGACAAAGCCTCTGTATGAAGTCCTTGCTTGCATTTGAATTCCTGGAAAGCTTTCAGTACTCAAACAAAAGATAATTACTTTTGCAAAGTGCTGCCGTAATCCATGCAGTCGTTGGATACTTCAGGACGTGGTGTATTCAATATTTAGTTTGAGAGGGTGTTGATGTTGGGCGTAATAGAGATACAGGTTATCTTGCTTTTAGTGTGGGCATTATCTTATCGAATATTTACTTGGGGGAATGTTCGAATTTAGGTTTTATGACCTACCTCTACCACGTAGATGATAAGGGAACGCCGCTCAAAGTTGGATTTCAAAGTTGAAAAGTTTCCATCGATGTTTTGGTAATAAAAACTTTTTTCGATTTTATGCAGTTTTATGATATCTTATACACGAAACTAGAGCACAAAGTTATTCCTATGTGTGAAGGTGTCAAGAGTAATATGCGGGCGAGGTTAAAAGACATAAATTTTGAAACAAATGAATTTATCAGATAAGCTCTACACGTTTTTCGTCTTCTACCTGAAAGCATACAGTCATATTCCACTATTTGTTCGTGTGAAGAACTTGTTTGCATTCACTCACACTACTCATTCGAACTAAAATCTCCACCTCCGTCCATAATCTCCATACAGTGTTTCATTCGAAATAAATTTGTTCTGAATTTGAATTTCACTATCACCAATTACTCACTCATTTTACGAAAAATATTAATGAATATCAGCATAACAATTGTACACGCGATGAAGACGTAGAGCGAAAAATAAGTGCACCCAGTTCCAAGCAAAGAATACGGAGGGCTTGTGTCGGGAGCTCGAGGAAATATCTTCCCCGGTTACTGATACAAACCAGCCGCTGAGACGAAACAATCTGAACAAGGAAGCAACCATCTACAAAATAGTCGCCAAAAGAGCGAGGAATGCTCATGAAAGTCGTTCGCCAAAGTTCATTAACAATGCTCATGGCCAGCATCTTTTGGATGACGACAAAATTCTTCATTGGTGGCGAAAGTATTGTGAAGGACTTCTGAATGAACATCTTCCCCCGCTTTACTTTTCAAGAGCCACGCAAAGAAATACCCGCCACTACAGTCAAAGAAGTTAGCGAGACAGTCAAATACTCAAAAAAAAAACGAAAAGCGGTTGGGCCAGACGAGATACCCTCTGAGTTCTGGAATAAGATGGGAGACATCGTGTTCAGATGGTTCAGGATTTTCATTTCCAAATTTATGGGAGGTGATCGGGAATCGAATCAATGGAGTGAAAATTACCTTCTCCCTGTGTACAAAGGGAAGGGTGATATGCGAAACTGTGATAATTGCAGTTCCATCAAGTTGATGTCACACAATGAAGATCGTTGAGCGGGTATTAGGTGGCCAACTGCGAAAAGTAATATGATAATCAGTGCGGGTTTGTCGCGGGTGAATCAACCACGGATGCAATCCAAAGGATCATAATGGAAAAACGTCGTGATTTCTTAAAGGATTTGCATATTGTTGACTTTGAAAAAGCATTCAGACAACCACGAGATCTGATATGGGTGCGCTAATACATTGAAGGGTTCCGGAAATTTATGTAGATGTGATCATGGACATCTACGAGTGAGCAAAGACAAGAGTAAGATACGCCGCTGGAATTACAGAAAACCTCCCAATCAAAGTCGGGGTACACCCGGGAACCGTCTTAATTCCTTTGCTCTTCATTGCAGTCCTTGACTATCTGCTTGAAGGTAAAGTGACGGACCCCAAAAAGCACTAATTATTTTTTGGCAAAAAGACGAAGTACTTGTGCTGCCCGTTCTCTGATCCACTCAGGCCTATTCCAGACATTTATTTGAATGCAATCGTGCTACTACTACTTACTTACTTAGGTGACCCTAGAGATCGGCGTGAACTTGGGCCTCAACCAACAATCCTCTCCATTTAGCATAGTCTTTAGCTAATTGCCTCTAGTTGCGCACTCCAAGTTGGTCGAGGTCCCTTGAACTTGTGCGCGCCACCTACGGCGATGATTCCCTCTACTGCGTCGTCCCTCGGGGTTAGATTCGAAGAGTCTGCGGACCGGAGTGTTGATGCGCATCCGCTCTACATGTCAACGTCTGGTACGCATTTTTTTTTACTAGGTCGATGTCACTGTAGAGCTCGTATATTTCGTTGTTGGTTCTTTTCCTGCAAAACTCTTCAACACAAACGGAACCGAACATCTTACAAATAATTTTTCTCTCGAGGCGACCAAGAATATCTTCATCCGCTTTCAGTAAAGCCCATGTTTCTGCGCCGTATAGTCGGACTGGGATGATCAGTGTCTTATATAGAGTCTCCTTTGTTGTTCGAGATAGGGCTCTACTGTTGAATTGCCTTATTAGCCCCAAAAAAACGGCGATTGGCACGAGTTATTGTTGGTTTGGTTTCTCTGCCGTCATATTAATAATTGTCAGAGTTAGTAGGGAGTCAAGGTAGACAAAGTTGCTACCTCGAAGTAATAGTTGCCCACTGTGGCGTTTGGTCCAATTCGTCGGTGTTTTTTATCCCTTCATATTGACAGCATACCTATGTACTTGGTTTTGCCTTTATTTAACGCTAAACCCATTTTGGCCCCTTTTGCTTCAATGCTTGTAAACGCACAGGTGACAGTCCGCTGAGTTCTTCCAATAATATCAATATAGTCGGCGTAGGCAAGCAGTTGTACGGACTTTTGATAGATTGTGCCTCCGGTATTGACTTGCCAGTTTCGCACAATCCGTTCAAGTACAATATTAAGGAAGTCACATGGCAGCACGTGCGTGACCTTGTCTAACATCTTCTTTGAAATCAAAGGTCGCGGTGAGGCCATTACCGACCTTAACGAAGCAGTCAGCTCTTAATAGTCTCGAAAAATGGGCTAGAGGATGTAGACTGCACGTCAACCCGTCTAAAACAGTCTTGATACTCTTCAGCAGAAAATGCAAGATACTACCATTCAAACTGCCTAAGCTAGCATGGGTGGAGCTTTCCCTTTCGGGTCGCCCTCGATATCTTGGTATAATGCTAGATAGGAAACTAAACTGGAAACTTAATATACAGGAAAAAGTTCGCAAGGCTTATAATGCTCTCTTTATCTGTAAAAGCTCGGCGGGAGAAAAGTGGGGCCTGAAGCCTGCAATGATGGACTGGCTATATATTATGATAGTCGAACCCATTCTTACGTATGGGGCTCTTGTGTGGTGGAAGGCAACGAATACGAAAAACATATGGGATATGTTGGCCATGGTACAAAGAACAGCCGACATTGCCATTACGGGTGCTTTACGGACAACGCCTATGGCTGCACTTGAGATCTTTCTGTATCTTTTACCATTAGACGTACAAATTAAATTTCAAGCGGATAACATTGCTCTTCGGCTCACTAACGTTGGTCTCTTCAAGACCAGTAATGTGGGACATATCTCCATTCTTAAGGAATTATTTCCCGATATCCCTGACGAATCGAACGGTATCCTTGGCATATTATCCTGCTGCAGAGGATTGGCAAAGGAAGACAGTCTCTGTCCACAATGAGATTGTAATATACATAGATGGTTCGAAGACCAGAGAGGGCACGGGGTCAGGTATATACTCGAGAGATATTAACATACAAGTGGCCCTGGGACTTCCAAAGACACGCAGTGTGTTGCAAGCAGAGGTTCTAGCTGTACTTAAAGCTGCGGAATTATTTGAGATGGGATCAATATCCGATAAGAATATCGCCATCTACATTGGCAGTTGGGCTGCGCTAAAGGCGCTAGAGTCTTGTGTCACTTAATCTAAGATCGTCAAGAATCGCCGCACAATGCTTAAGACATTATGTACGCAGAACCATGCCGGATTATGTTGGGTACCTGGATATTGCGATATAGAAGGCAACGAAAAGGCTGACGAGCTGGCCAAAAGAGGAGCAGAGCTCCCGCATAGGGACATAATTGGTAGCATTAAACCACTAAGGTGAGGGGCTACGGGAATTATTCGTTATAGAATCATCAACATGGCTAATTTAAGATGGTCCAAGATGGTCATTAGGTGTCTAAGGCCTTGTGGCCTGTGTTAGACCACAGGAAATATGGGGAAATGGTATAACTGGAATGATGAGGGTTAAGAATAGCTATAGGAATACTTTCTGGCCATTGTCTTCTAAGGAAGTATGCTCTCATAGCATACTAGGTTTATAAAATACGAATGTTTGTAGGTACTGCAATGACCAACATGTCTTAGAGGATATAACACATATACTTGTACTCTGTGAATGCCAAGGCTAAAGTAGTTTGGCAGATACTTCGTCGACAACCTTCAAATTCTGTAGGGAAATTAAGTGTTTTGGAGAAATGGTTTAGGTCTTTTTGTCGTGAAGGTTCTCTTCACACCTTGGTGCCTAGTGCTTTTATGAAAACTTCATAATACTACTCAACCTAACCCAACCGAACTTAAAGGATTTGCATATTGCATTGGTTGACTTTGAAAAAGCATTCGACAGACAACCATGAGATCTGATGTGAGTGGCGCTAATACATCGAGGAGTTCCAGCAACCTATGCGCAGGTGATCTACGAGTGAACAAAGACAAAAGTAAGACACCCCACTGGAGTAACAGAAAAGCTCCCAATCAAAGTCGGGGTACACCAGGGAAGAGTCATTTGCTCTTCATTGCAGTTCTTGACTATCTGCTTGAAGGTAAAGTGATGGACCCCGAAGTTCATCAATTATTCTTTTCTGACGAGTGAGTCCTACGTCCTTGCAACGAGCACTTGACGTATGTGTCTATATTTTGAAGGACAATGGGTACCGCCTTAGTCCAAAAGAGACCGAGTTTTCTCTACTCAGGCCTATTCCAAACATTTATTTGAATGAAACAGTGCTTCCCCAGTGCGAAAAGTTCTATGATTAATAGCGAAGCAACCTGTGATGACGATATCATTCATCGCGTAAGCGTTGGGTGAATGAAATGGCGGGAAAACTCCGCTATGTTCTGTGACCGAATAATGTATCCTAAGCTAAGAAGAAGGCTCTACACTGCAGTTGTGCGTCCACCACTTACATACGGTTCACAATGTTGCAGGATGTACAAAACGTATTAGAGTAAACTAACGGCAGCTGAGATGAACATGCTTCGCTTGAGAGCAGATGACAAAACTTGACCGAATAAGAAGTTCGAAGATCCGTGGAAGCCTTCATGCCCAAGAAATCATCTCACGAAAAATGGAGCGCGACCGGCTATTGTCATGTTCAAAGAAGAGATTATTTGAACCCCGTTAAAAAGGCAATATCAATGAACGTTCCAAAAATATTGCGAAAGAGGGGCAGGCCCTAAAAATCATGGATAGCACAAATGCAAAAACACCACCATTTGGTTTGCCTCAGTAACGAAGTGATGCAAAATCGGGAGATATGCCGATATTTTCTGAGGTAAAATCCACAGGCGGATCAGTAGAAATGCAGTGAAGTGGGAGGGCTATGATTCGTTGAGTTCAGATAATAAACTCGCCGAAATAGGAAGAAGATCATCTTCAGTACTCAATGGAGCAAAAGTCAAGGTCTAGATAAAAAAAAAAACAATAATAATAGTTTAATCAAACTGTGCCATTCGTGTGAAAAATTTAACGCACACAACATGAGTAGGAAGCTAGGTCCTGGCATTTAAAGAGCTGTTGCGCCAAATATTTATTTATTTATTCAAACTGTGTCATTACTTTTGCACCATCCATGTACTATACTATACTAGGACCTTGTACGCACTGCGACCTCAAAGATCTATTGTGCCAGCTCGGTGTTTAGCCGAGAACCTGTTTAAGGCTCTTGATATACCTCAACAAAGCTCCAGGCTCAATGTTCCAAATGTCTGAGGAGATCAGCAAAGCCTGTTTGAGGTAGAGAAGTCTTTTCCTTGTGGCCATGGTCAAAGAATATGTTCTGTCGTTTTTTTTTTGCTCTTCACATAGCCGGCATACGTCTGTATCTGCTACTCTTATTTTGTGCAGATCGTACCTGAGTGGGCAGTGACCCGTCAAGTAGGCTTTTAAGGACCCTGAGTCTGCGGTTGAGGTTGACGAACCTGTTTGCTTGTCTTAGGCTCTTAAATTTGGCCCAGTACTCTGCATGGCAATCAGCTTCCCATTGTTTTATTTTTAGGTTTGTCCTACTCCATGTAACTCCAAAATATGGTTCAGGACTGACCAGTGGGCGGCTGGCGCCTCTTCTCGCTAAGCAGTCATTGCCCTCGAAGCCTTTGTGCCCTTTTATCCAGGCAACAGTGAAGGTTCTTTTTTATGCGAGATCTTCGAATAGATTGAGACAGTCCCATACAAGTTTGGATTCTAGCGTGTAGGATTTCAGAGCCATAAGTGCTACCTGGCTGTCCGAGAGGATGTAAGTACAGGTGCCCACGACCCTTCTCTTCCGGCATTCTCACACACATAGTTCGATTGCATGGATTTCCCCCTGAAATACGGTTAGTGATTTCCAAAGCACTGCTGCACGTTGGAACCCCTGATAAACCCCTGCGCCAGTGCTACCATTTTCCAATCTGAAACCATCGGTACACCAAGTTTGAGAATTTGATAAGACTACACGCCCTTCATTCCTTCATGTGTGGCCGTCACCTACGAGTATGACCACCTTTTCTGGTGAAACTGTATTTCTTGAAAATGGTATTTAGTATTTTGAATGTACTCTAGAATCTTCAGATGGCCCGTAAAGTTGACGGTTTTAAGGTCCGAAATCTTGCGCAGCCCAAGAGCACTACATGGAAAGCAAAATACTAAAATAACTTATAGCCAACAACGATTTGCTGTGGATAGCATGCAAGTTGATGTTCTGGCCCGCGCCTTAATGTGAAGTTTTTTTTTTTTTTAATGATTCCTTAATGGACAAAAAAAAAACTCGTCAAATGTAATATGGAAGTAATTTCCGTCAAATTCTTCGCCATAAACCCAGTGATATCATTTAAGACTGACGGAATTAAAGCCTAATAAGTCACAGAAGAATGCCATTTTATTTTCAAGGGACACCACCACACCTTTGTATTTGTTCCAAGATCAAGGAGAAACTTCATCTGCATGTTTTGCCTAATATTCGTTTTTATGTCTCCATTAAAAGACAAATAAAAGTTCTTCTATCTTCTAATAGCCTCGAAAACACAGCCTTAAGCACTATTAATCCAAAATTAAAAACATCCATTCCATTGACTCCCGGTCTAATTTGAGACCACCACCACCAACAAATTTCGTGTCCCGGATCATCTATATACTCGTACCTACAGCGAACATAATTAAATTAACTTTTATTCTCTGTGGCTAATTTGTTAATCTACTTAAGTATTCCTTTGTTGGAAAGAAACTTCCTTCTTTCGAAAACAACAATAAAACCGTGATCCAAATAAATCCGTAATTAGCCATAAAATGATTTTAGTATTCAAGGTTTCCTCCGTACGATGGTCGATGGAAAAGCAACCAGTTCCCACCTTAAAATGATACTCTATACCATTCTACTGCATAATGCAGCTCGATGGATGGATTATACGAAAGAAGTCGATTTTGTATCTAAAATCAGATCGAGTTTCGAGTGCATAACTAATTTTGTTTCCCGATCATGCTTTTGAATCAATCAACTGCTTCAAAGTAATTGACTGCATTGGAGGGTATCTGACTCCTTTCCCATTTGTTTCTATTTTTAATTCGGGGAGAATGCGTTGCATGTATCTATTGTCTGCGCATCCGATTCGGAATGTTTGTATATGGAGATATGTACATACATACATTTTTTTTTTTAAAGAAAGTGACAATGGCGGGACAGAATTGATTATCTTCGTAGCAGTTGTATACGTTCTGAATGAATAATTTGATTGCGTTCTGTTTACGGTCATCTGGTTTTTGTGTTCATATTGAATGGGGACGCATTGATCTCGCCTCTGGATTCGTCATCATGGGCATTTCCTTTTGCAACGTCAATGAGTTCAGCGATCACAGAGATAGCCGATATTATTTCCACACATATCCGGTCTCCGCAAATGAATTATTTATCTTTTTAGTGATTTTCTTTTAAAAATCTAAATTGGAAGGCATTTCCTGAAGAACCCTCTCGATTTGAATGAGTTTTCGCGGGAAAGTGTACTATAATCGGCGGCGTAGAGATAGCAAAAATAGGTGCTGTCAGTTGTATCAGTCATGGTTGCGAATCACGTAGATACATTATGACATAAGTGGCCATCATTTGCATTAATTTATGCAAAATTTTTAAAATTCTTTCATTATTCTGTTTGAATAGAAATATTTTTTTTTATATTCAATGCGTCATTGTCAGGATATAGATCTGGCTAAACAATGTTATCAACTGTCGAGCAATTTAAATTGTTAAACAAATTAGTAATTGCTGTTGTATTCAGCGAATTTGATTTAAAAGTGATTCGTTTGATAAATTTGGCGGGAATAAGTATTGTAATACAGTTCCGAGGTAATGTTTTGTGCAACATTTATAGATTGATGATGATATTGTACATATATCGATTATTTTTGACTTATAAGGCACCTTTGCCACTAGCCTTTGTACGTCAGAAGCAGATATTTCCAATGATGTTAAGTCACTTGACAATAAATATAGCACGTGGAGTGATTGCGTGCGAAAGATGGCTACTTACTTACTTACTTAGGTGGCGCTACAGTTCGGGGTGAACCTGGGCCTTAACCAACAACCTTCTCCATTTAGCTCGGTCTTTAGCTAATTGCCTCCAGTTGCGCACTCCAAGTTGGTCGAGGTCCCCTTGAAATTGTGCGCGCCACCTACGGCGATGATTTCCTCTACTGCGTCGTCCCTCGGGATTAGATTCGAAGACTCTGCGGGCCGGAGCGTTGGTGTCCATTCGCTCTACATGTCCTAGCCATCTCAGACGTCCAATATGCAGTTTGTTGACTAGGCCGATATCGCTGTACAGCTCGTATAGTTCGTGATTGAATCTTCTCCTCCAAAACCCGTCAACGCAAACGGGACCGAAAATCTTACGAAGAATTTTTCTCTCGAAGCGACCAAGGATATCTTCATCCTCTTTGAATAAAGTCCATGTTTTGGTGCCATAAAGCAGGACTGGGATGATCATGGTCTTATACAGTCTACTTAGTAGTTCTAGATAGGGCTTTACTGTTAAATTGCCTTATAAGCCCAAAAAAAACAGCGATTGGCAAGAGTTATTCTTCGCTTGATTTCTGCGCTGATGTTGTTCTCAGAGTTTATAGCAGAGCCAAGGTAGACAAAGTCCCTTACTACCTCGAAGTTATAGCTGCCCACTGTGACGCTTTGTCCAATTCGTCGGTGTTGGCTGTCCCTTCTTGTTGACAGCATATACTTGGTTTTGCCCTCGTTTATCGCTAAACCCATTTTGGCCGCTTCCGCCGCAATGCTTGCAAACGCACCGGTGTCAGCCCGCTGAGTTCTTCCGATAATGTCTATATCGTCGGCGTATGCAAGCAGTTGTACAGACTTGTAATAGATTGTGCCTCCAGTGTTGGCTTGTGAGTTCCGCACAATGCGTTCAAGTACAATGTTAAAGAAATCACATGACAGCGCGTCACCTTGTCTAAAGCCTTTTTGATATCAAAGGTCTCGGTGATGCTATTACCGACCTTGATGGAGCAGCGAGCGTTCTCCATCAACAGCCTGCACAGACGGAGAAGTTTGGCAGGGATGTGAAAACTAGACATGGCTCTATAAAGCTCTTCTCTATAGATGCTGTCATAGGCGGCCTTGAAATCGATAAAGAGATGGTGAGTATCGATTTGGAATTCTTGGGTTTTCTCCTGGATCTGCCGAAGTGTGAAGATTTGATCGATGGTGGACTTTCCTGGCCTGAAACCACAATGATAGGGTCCAATCAGGCTGTTGATAAAACGTTTCAGGTGTTCACACAATATCGCAGAAAAGATCTTGTATGCGACGTTGAGGAGACTGATGCTTCTATAATTGGCGCAGTTGAGGGGGTCTTCTTTCTTGTGGATCGGGCAAACGATGCTGAGATTCCATTCATCAGGCATACACTCGTCTGATCAAATCTTAGAGATGAGTTGGTATATGCACTCTACCAATTCATCCCCAGCTGCCTTGAAAAGTTCGGCCGGTAAGCCGTCAGGTCCAGCAGTCTTGTTGGATTTCAGATCGGATATTGCTATCCTCACTTCGTTTTGGGCAGGTGGACGGAAATTTTGACTATCATCGTCTATGTTGAATGGTTCATTCTGCCTGACAGCGGGATGTTGTTCTTCGTCGCCGTTATACAGTCTGTAGAAGTAGTTTTTCCATATTCTTAACACAGACTGTGATTCTACTACGAGGTTTTCATTTTCATCTCTACAGGTTTCTGTACGGGTATTGCTCCTCTGACACGTTGTTTTTACCTTTTGGTAAAACTTCCGTACATTGTTCCTGGAGTATAAACTCTCGATATTCTCAAATGCGCGCTTCTCATGCTCTTTCTTCTTCTTTTGGAGAAGCCGATGTTCTTCCCGTCTCTTTTGCTCGTAGAGCTCACGAGCAGCTCTCGTTTTCCTTTGCAGCGCCGCCTTATATGCCTCTCGTTTTGCTGCATGCACTCGCCGGCATTCTTCGTCAAACCAGGGGTTTCGCGGTGATGGGCGAGCGAGACCCAGCACATCAGTCGCGGCGTTTCTGATGGCATGTTGGCAGCGTTGCCACTGGTTTTCGGTACTTGATGCTGGCGGCAAAGGGGTGATTGAGAGATTTCGGGATACGCATTCAGCGAAGAGTCTGGCGGTCTCTTGCGATTGTAGCTTTTCGACGTTAAATTTTCTCACAGTGATTCTTCTTTGTTGCTCACATTGGGATATCCGCATTCCTTCCTTGGCTACAGCAAGGTAATGATCCGAGTCTATGTTGGCCGCTCGGAAGGTCCGGACATCCAGAATACTGGAGGCATGCCTTGCGTCGATCGGAATATGATCAATTTGGTTGATCGCTACATGAACATTGGACCGCCCTATCTGCGTATGAATATCGAAATGAGGAAACCATGTGCTCGCTATGGTGACATTTCGCTCCACAGCGAAATCAATTAGCCTTTGCCCGTTATCAGACGTGGTGTCGTGTAGGCCATGCTTACCGACTGCCCTACCAACGACGTCCTCCTTTCCTATTTTGGCGTTAAAATCGCCCAATACGATGTTAGTGTCGTATTTAGGACATTGCTCATATGTCTTGTCGAGGAGCTCGTAGAAACACTCTTTGGTGGCAGGGTCCTTTTCTTCCGTGCGAGCATGAACACATATTAGGCTTATGTTAGAGAATTTAGCCTTGATCCGGATAGTCATAATACGCTCGCTTACGTATCGGAAGCTTAAGACTTCTTGCCTAAGTCTGCCGCGTATGACAAATCCTCATCCGAATAAGCGTTGCCTGTTGCCTCTGTAGCAATCACCGTAGTAGATGTCACAGTTTTCCTTCCTCTTTTTGACCGGCCCATCCCATCGCACTTCCTGGATGGCGGTAATATCTGCTTTATAGCAGTCTAGGGCCTCGGCTAGTTGTTCGACTGCACGTGGTCTGTAAAGGGACAGAACATTCGTTGTCCTTATTTCGTTTGCTGGGGTCATCCTTATCCGAGCCTTTTGGTTGTTTCGGAACCATCGATTTTTTACGTGGTAGGGAACAATAGGCGCCGCCGTTGACTCCGTCTAGGGAATTCGTCCGCTGCCGCCTTGAACAGGAAGAAGTGCTCTATTGAGAAAACACTCTCCCCCCCCCCCCCCCCCCCCTCTCTCTCTCATCTGCTGCCGCCAAGAATCCTCCAAACGGGGTTGGTTACCCATTTCTTGGATTAAGGTACTAGGCACCCGGCTGTCACCGCGTGGAGGTTGAGAGTAGGAGTTGGTAGGCCTCAGCTGAGTGAAAACGCTTGTGTTTTCATATGATCGCATGCACTACCTTTCGACTAGCCACTGGCCATTGTCACATCGGGGTTCATGCGGCCAGAATAGGTATTCCTTTTAATGTTCACTGTCGCAGCTGCAATACTGCTAACGAGAAAGAAACTATCTTACGCTTCCTCTCCGGCTCTCGGCAAGGCCAGACAGCTCACATTGGGTACACCCTTTTTTGACAATCTGATAGAATTAGCGGAGATAAACGTTGGGGACATTATCAGTTTCCTCAATGCAACGGGGTGGATTTGAATAATCTTTACTCTTTCTCCCTTTCCCTACAAGCCACGTCCGTTTCACATCTGTTTAGGTCATTTGAGTTGTGGTATTAAAACGGCACTTTTTGTGCTTATTATGTATCAGCATGGTTTGCTGTTACAACTGCTTCTACCTGCCTACCTGCCTCCCGGACAAAATGTATGTCCATTATAGTTGTGTCCCTCTAGCATATTAGTCAAGTCAATTTAGGTAAAAAGGAGTTTTCGAAAAAGGGCGTGCCTAGCTGCCTTATTAAAATTGTATATATTCCCCAAAGTATGTATAAAGTTGAATTCAGGCCATCTTGGAAAAAGCGGCAAATGATTTTTAAGAAGATTATTGCGAAGACTCTGTATATATGTATACTGACCACAATAAATCCTCACAATGTTCTGGATCAAGAAAGCCATGAAATCTTTCACAGATTTGAGTCAACAAGTCACGCCGACATTGCATCAAATTCAAATGATCCTGTATATCAAAGAACTCTGTCGAGCTTCAGAATAAATTATAAACAAAAAAGAGTTATTTTATGGTTGCAATGAATTCCTTTAGTTCCATCTGTTTATCCTGGAAGCTCAGAGACTTAATTATATTCTCTTGTGAATTTCTGATTTTTTCTTCTTACTTATGCTGCAGTCGCTTTTCAACCTAAGTAGTTGCACGTCTTTTTTTTTTTTGTGTCTTACCCCTGACACTGTATATTTGAACAGAAAAATTCAACGCAATTACTTTTTAACCGAGTTCCATTTAAATATAGCCAACCGCCTCCAACAGCTCCATTCATCATCTGCAGAGTAATCCTCGTCTTCCTTTACTCAAATGTTGTCGCTTTACAATTTCTCAGACAGACACAAGTGTAATTCTATTTCGTCCTCGAGCATCAAACAAACAATTTATTTAAAATTAATCTAACAAGCGGATGTGCCTCCAGGCTGATGGGATCATCGTCGCCGCAGTTATCACCACATCCAGTTCGCGTTTTGGTGTTAACAGTTCGTATCTGATTTTCTGCAAGTCGAGAGGGTAAATGGAGTTCGCCGGGAAAAGAAATAAGAAAACAATCTCCAAGATCCACTTTAGTTTAAGTTTTCAATTTTCCACTTCCGTTGCTGGGGATTCGTTTAGCACTTAGAAAAGTGTGCAGTTGCATATCCTTCTCTCTGTTGTCACTGTCGAAAAGAGTTAACTCATACAAAAAAAAAAAAAATTAAAAACCATGAACTGAAGTTCATCTGAGTACAAGAGTGACCGTGCGCAGAGTTCTGCATGCAGCGAAATTAGAATACACACAGGTAAATGAACAATGCCACATGTATTTGCTGCATGCAGTGCAGATCTGCATGATGTCTCTATTTCTAGATGCGCTGCATGAGTCGATGCTACCAAATCGCAAAAAATAAAAATGGAAAACAATGGAAACTTGCACCAAGTGGAACAAAAAAAAAATTGTACCGCAATCGCACCGCAGTGGCACCCCAACTAGCAATTCAGCGGTGTGGCTGCGGTGCAGTTACTGCAGTATCAATACTTACTGGTGATGTTTGTATCGATACCAAAACTTTAATATGGAGCTTGATACAAACCATACTGCAAATGACCCAAAATGTCCCCCAAATGTTTTCTTAAGAAAGCTGAAAGTTGCGGAAGGCCGCGTAGATTACTAGCAACTAAATGCTCTTAGATGCATATATCTTAATGTGCAAGGCTTATGGAATAACTTTAGTGAAATTCAGTGTCTGATAAAAAATGAAGATCTCGATATTATTTCGGTATCTGAAACACACGTTATACCAAAACATAATACAATTGGACGGTTACTACTTATTAAACTGTGTGAGTGATTCTAGTCATCCCGGGGGAGTTGCAATATATGTAAAAGTTGGAATTAAATGTTCGGTCGTAAAGAAAATTATAATAAGTATGAGGTTCTGGTGCCTAATAGTTAAAGTGCAATATAATAATAATACCGCATTCTATATACGTACATTATACAGGTCTCACCTGTTTTCAAAAAGAGAATTTTGTATTCTTCTTCTTCCTTTTATCAGCGAGGCCATGATCCGAAAACAAGGGATCACAACCCTCCCACTTCACCGCATTTCTACTGATCCGCATGTGGGGTTCGCCTATTTGACCTCAGAAAATATCGGCAGGCCTGCCGATTTTGGATCACTCGGTTACTGAGGCCAATGAAATGCCGATGTCGTCGCATTTGTCTGATCCAGGCGTTTATAGGCCTGCCTTTCCTACATCGCGATGTCTTTGGAACGTGCATTGATATTGCCTTTTTAACAGGGTTCAAATGATCTCTTCTTTGAACGTGGCAATACCAACTGAGCCGGTCACGCTCTATTTTTTGTACGATGGTTTCCTTGATGTGAAAGCTTCCACGGATCTTCGAACTTCTTATTCGATCAAGCTTTGTCACTCCTGCTGTCATGCGAAGCATCTTCATCTCAGCTACCGTTAATTTACTCTCATACTTTTTGTACATTGTCCAACATTGTGAACCGTATGTGAGCGCTGGACGTACAACTGCGGTGTATAGCCTTCCTTTCAACTTAGGGGGCATTTTTCTGTCACAGAAGATAGCGGAGTTTTCTCGCCACTTCATCCACCCTACGCTTACACGATGATTGATGTCGTCATCACAAGTTGCTTTGCTATTGATCATAGATCCCAGATATTTGAACTTTTCGCACTTGGGAAGCACTGTTCCATTCAAATAAATGTCTGGAATAGGCCTGAGTGGATCAGAGAACGGGCAGCACAAGTACTCTGTCTTTTTTGAACTAATGCGATACCCATTTCCCTCCAAAACGTCCACCCACACATCAAGTGCTCGTTGCAGGGATGTAGGATCCTCACTTATGATGGCTCCATCGTCAGCAAAGAATAACTGATGTACCTTGGGGTCCATCACTTTACCTTCAAGCAGATAATCAAGGACTGTAATAAAGAGCAAAGGACTTAAAACGCTTCCCTGGTGTACCCCGACTTTGATTGGGAACTCTTCGGTTACTCCAGCGGGGCATCTTACTTTTGTCTTTGCTCCTTCGTACATGTCCATAATCATCTGTACATAGGTTTCTGGAACCCCTCGATGTCTTAGCGCCACCCATATCAGATCTCGTGGTTGTCTGTCGAATGCCTTTTCAAAGCCAACCAATACAATATGCAAATCCCTTAAGGAATCACGATGTTTTTCCATTATGATCCTTATACTTTGGATTGCATCTGTGGTTGATTTACCCGAGACAAACCCGCACTGATCATCAGATAGCCGTATTATTTTTCGCAGTCGGCCACCTAATACCCGCTCAACGATCTTCATGGTGTGTGACATCAGCTTGATCGAACGGTAGTTATCACAGTTTCGCGTATCACCCTTCCCTTTGTATACAGTGAGAAGGTAACTTTCCCTCCATTGATTCGGCATTGGATCACCTCTCACGAATTTGGAGATGAGAATTCTGAGCCTTCTGAACCCGATATCTCCCATCTTTTTCCAGAACTCAGAGGGTATTTCGTCTGGCCCAATCGCTTTTCGGTTTTTGGAGTATTTGACCGCCTCACTAACTTCTTCGACTGTAATGTCGGGTATTTCTTCACAGTTAGGGGTGGCTCTTGGAAAGTATAGCCGGGGAAACTGTTCATTCAAAAGCTCTTCACAATACTGCCGCCACCTCTGCAGAATTTTGTCGTCATCCACAAGAAGCTGGCCATGAGCATTGCTAATGAACTTTGGCGAACGAATCTCCTGCGCATTCTTCGTTCTTTGGGCGGCTATTTTGAAGATAGTGGCACTCTTGTTCATATTGTGTCTTCGCAGCTCCTGGATAGCCTGGTTTGCATCAGCAACCGGGGAAAATATTTTCTCCAGCTCCCGATACAGGCCCTCCGTACTCTCTGCTTGAAGCTGAGCGCACTTCTTCTTCGCTTTTTTCTTGCAGCATCTGTATTCCATTTCGAGGCGAGCTTTTTCGTCACTATTATTAGAGGGGCACTTTGACCAAGCTTTGAAAGCCGCTTTCTTCTCATTTATCACTTTCTTAGCTTCATCACTCCACCACCATGTTTCTTTGGCGTGTTGATGGTGGCCTTTTGAAGCTCCTAGCAGTGATTTGGCCTTCTTTAAGCAAGTTCGCTGTAGGGAATCCCACATATTTTGTGCTCTGCACTCTTCATCCTCAGCTCCGTTGATGGTGTGAGAGAGGTAATTCTTCATTACGAAAACAAAAGCCTCGCCTTTTTCTTTGTCCAGATTGTACCACTTGATTTTCTCAGAGACCCTTGTTTGTTTGCTTTTCTTTGGTGTTTTCATAAAAATTTCTGTTAGCAGGAGACGGTGTTGTCGAGCGATTGCCTCTCCCAGGATCACTTTCCAATCTTTTACCCGAGGCTTCATGAAACTGCCTACCAAATGGTAGTCAATCTGAGTTTCATCTCCACCACTGCTGTAAGTGATCAGGTGTCGGCTTTGTTTGATGAACATGGTATTTAACACGATAAGACCGTGTGATTTTCACATGCTTAGGATGTCTTCACCAGGAAGGTTCTTGGTGCCATATCCTAGTCCTCCATGGCAGTCTTCATAGTCTTCGTTTGATTTCCCGACATGTCCATTCAAATCTCCTCCAACAAACAGAAATTCTTCCTTTGGGATGTTCTGAAGGAGATTGTGGAAATCTAGCCAAAATGCATCTTTATCTCTCTGATTGTACCCATCGTGGGGAACATATGCACTGACAATATTCCACACCTCTCCTTGTATTACTAGTTTGAGAGACATCAAACGGTCGCTGGACTTCGAAATGCTCAAGACGTTTCCAAGTAGCTCTGCCGCAAGGATGATACCGATTCCGTTCCTAGCCTTTTCCGTTCCGTAGTAGAACATCTTGTAATCTTTTGTCCTAACGTCCAAGAAACGCGCCCGATTCCCGGTGTTTTTCCATTTCGTCTCTTGGACACACAAGATGTCCACCCGCCTTCTATTCATCATCTCTTCCAGCTCGTAACTTCGACCGGTCATGCTTCCAACGTTCCAACTCGCGACCCTTAAATTGCGTCCAAACTGTTTCATTATGTTGCTAGCTCCCGGAATCCGTATAGCTCTGACCCGAACATTTCTGCTCGGTCCAGGATCAGTACCATGCACAGCAGTGGTAGTGCCTGGCGGGGTAGTGCCTTTCCTTTTTGCAAGTATTATCATAATGATACAGTTTTGCAATACAATTTTTGCACCATATTGCGATGGTGTTTGTTGTTTGACACGTGCATGCTCCTGTTTTAGTATTGTTTGATCTTTCTTTTATGACACTGGTGATCTCCAGTCGTGTCAACCCACGGACTCGCATGCACACTTGTGGGAGGGTTTTTATGGTAGTATATGTGTCGCTAGGCTCACTTGGGTGTTATATTGCCTAGATCTGATTTGTCCCCTTAGTCGCCTTTTACGACAAGCGCTAGTTGTTGGGGGGCGCTGCAGAGATATTCTTAACCCGTCCCTGCACGGGCAAAAAGAGAATTTTGTATTGAATTTGAAAATGTTATTAGTGTCTTGCAAGAGTGTAGTGGTTTATTTGTAATACTTGGTGACTTCAACATAAACTGGTTCGAGTATCTGGATACATACCGTCGACGCGTGGCTGAAATATTGAATGATAATAATCTTTCCATGGTTAGCTCCGAGCCGAGTGTAGTGGTTTATTTCTAATACTTGGTGACTTCAACATAAACTGGTTCGAGTATCTGGATACATACCGTCGACGCGTGGCTGAAATATTGAATGATAATAATCTTTCCATGGTTAGCTCCGAGCCGACCAGAATTACGCCTACTTCGAGAACAATGATCGACTATGTCCTGACGAACAATATACACTCTGTAAGTGCGTGTGTGAACCAAAATTTAAATATAAGTGATCACGAATCAATAGACGTGTTGGTCCATTGCATTAAAGATAATATAATAAAAAAAAAACTCTTTAAGTATTGCAAATATGAAAAAAATATTTTCGCAACAAATTTGACACATACATTGTTATTCGCAAATTATAGTGACGACCAACCATATATTCTTGGTAATATTAGCAAACGCTTTGCAGTAGAAATCCAAAATGCAACTGACTCCATGACGGTAATAAAATACATTCCTTTCGAAAATGCGGAATGGTTCAACCATGATCTTCAACACAAAACACTAATAAAATATAAGCTGTATAGAAGAGCTGTGATATCAAATGATAATGTTGACTGGACAAATTATCATAATTTGAGAAATCTTTATAAGAGGAGCATCAGACAAGCAAAATCAACTTTCATAAGAAATAAGATTGATTTTGCCAACACTCAAAAGGACATGTGGAGACAATTAAAAAAGTATGTACTTAACAAAAGGAATGATACTAAAGTTGACGTGATATTCCAAAATGGGGAAAATATAAATCAAAGTGCAACATCATGTGAGGAATTTAACAAATTTTTTGTTCAAAGTGTAGTAGAATTAAGCCAATCTGTAATATATGATATGTACATTTAATTGATGAGTGCAATATTAACTTTAAGTTTCGTTTTATAACCTTACAAGATATAATCAGTGCAATAAAAGACATAAACCAAAGAAATGACTATAACTTCCTAAATGTTAAAATGTTAAAAGATAATATAGATGTGATCGGTCCTGTTCTCTTGCGTATCATTAATGTATATAATGACCACAGGAATTTTTCCTGAATCTTGGAAGGAATCCTTAATTGTGCCAATAAAAATAGTGAGTGACGCAAAAACGTACCAAGAGTATCGCCCAATAAACATGATGCCGGTTTATGAAAAGATACTAGAAAAAATAGTACCAACCCAATTCCAAAGCCATCTCGAACAGCAAGCTATAATAACTGCTCATCAATCGGGTTTTAGAGCAAATCACTCCTGTGAAACTTGTATAAACTATGTGATAAGTGACTGGAAAACAAAGTTGACGAAGAAAATGTTATTGTCGCAGTTTTCCTAGATCTAAGACGAGCTTTCGAGACAGTAAACCACGAAATACTACTAGATAAATTGTTTAAATATGGTGTTAAATCGTTAGAATTAAACTGGTTCAGATCATTTATCACCGGAAGAAGTCAGCGCACTAAAGTGAATGAAAATGTGTCGTCCGCGGTGAACATCAATTTGGACCTACCGCAGCGTACAATACTCGGTGTAATATTGTTCCTTATTTATGTGAATGACATGATAAAAGTTGTGAGATACTCTAAATTAGTCCTGTTCGCCGATGATACTCTTTTATATGTTAGTGGAAGTGACTTAGAAACATGTATAAGTAACATTAATAGTGATTTAAAAGCATTAAGTGAGTGGTTAAAAATAAATAAACTTATTCTAAACGCCGGAAAAACTAAGTGTGTGATCGTTAATGAAAACATGTCCGAAACGTCCGTAAATGTTACCGTAGACAATATCAAAATCGAGGTAGTGGAAATAGTGAAATATCTTGGCATTATGCTAGACAAAAATCTATCTTTTAGTGAACATATTGATTATATTTGTAAAAAGATATCTATGAAAATTGGTGTTTTAAGAAAATTAAGACGAAATTTGTCAGTCAACTGTGCAATGAAAGTGTATAATGTTATTATCAAACCACATTTCGAGTACTGTGCGAGTGACTTGTATACATGTCCCCAATATCAAATAAGCAGATTACAAGTCCTGCAAAATAAAGCAATGCGCATAATATTGAAAAGTGACAGATACACCCCCATAACACTTATGCTCAACTCCCTAAATTGGTTAAGTATAAGACAGAGACTTTACATGTGTGCAATGCTATTTGTCCATAAAATAAAGAACGAAACGTGCCCAAGCTACCTTCGTGGAACGTGGAAATATCCGATGGCTCGTCGTACAGCTTGAGAAGTACAGGTGATTTAAGAATACGAAGAGCAAGAACAACCAGAGGCCAGCGATCAATTTCGTACATGGGATTTTAAGCTTTCAACAGGCTACCTACGTATTTGAAAACAGAATCTAATTATTATATTTTCAAAAGAAAAATTATTGATTTCACTAGAGTTAATTTTTGATTTTTGTTTGCTAATTTTTAATTGTAAATTTGTTTTCCTTTCTTATACTCTTTCCAAACTTATTATAAAGTAAAATTACTATTAGTCCATATATGTATATATATATATTTAAAAAACGAATGTATCAATGTAAATAATGTCCTGAATGGCTGTATTAAGCCAAATAAAGATACCTAACTAACTAACTACCAATTTTACTCGAATCGAATTAAATATAGCTCATATTCTCTTGTATCGAATCAGATCACTTGCAGATCTGCAGACAGTGCTGCATGAAGAATCTGCATACGTGTTTCTGGCATAAGGGAATTTGAAAATTTTTATTTAAAATGATAATAGAGCACTTCCCGGCAACACACACACACGCACTATCTCAATCCTGCACTCAATGTCCCTTTTGGAGCTGAACCACCACCACCGCAAGCGGTGAAAGTAATTTATTCATAGCTCAATGTCTGGTGGGATAAGGACTTCAACTTTTTTTCTCTCTCCTCAGACCTTTTGTAGGTTTTAAGACATTAACCAGGGGACATGCAGAGATTGAATTATGTATCTCATTAGTTATTCGTAGGAAAGAACAAACACACGGGGTGTACCCTTTTTTAATGGAAAATTATCTAAAGGACTTCAAGTTAAATGGGTCTTTGAGTCATTGGTATAGTTGATAAGATAAAATGTAAATGGTGCGGCCAATTGAATGAGATTCACTGATAGATGAAGTCAATTCAACGCAATGGGGAGGATAACTAATTAATTCGTAGGAAAGAATTTCCATATGTTTACATTGCCCGATTGAAGGGATAGATTCAATAGATAGAAGTTCTACAAAAGGGATTTATAGTATGCAGGCGATTTATGATATAAATTGAGGAGCAATAATGATCATATTATTTAGCTGTAGGTAGCCAGCAGTATAAGGGTTCAATTCAACGGTCTTTTGAAAAACGTACATGATTTCTTTAATTAAAAAAAAAGAAAAAAACACATAAAATATATCACTTTTGTATGTGTAATACAAATATAAGACTTTATTGACTCATAAACTCCTTTCTGGACCAAAGTTAAAGATTGATCACTCAATCAACTTTAGTTAAAAATTAAGAAACTAATTTAAAGATCTACCTTTGAGTTGAAAGAAAAGGAAATTATAAGGAAGAGAAGGAAATATCAGGAAAAACCAACAACATTTTCTTGCACGCGAGCTCAGCCGTAAAAAAAGGCGAGCAACGAAACGAGCGATTTTCATTTTGTAAAGAATGATTATTTTTGGAGAATTGATCAAGGAAGAAAACATTTTGTCCAGAGGCAGGAGACGAACCTGCGATAGTTATGGTTTTAGCCACCAACGCTCTACCACAGAGCTATCCCTGGATGTTTTCTTCTCCGGTCAATTCTCCAACATCCCATTTGTGTCGTATGTACTCTCTGCTATGGGTTGTAGCTGAAAGAGGAGATGCCAAAGCCCTACCAGTCTTCTGCAGATAATGCAAAAGTACAAATACAAATATTTGGCGCAACAGCTCTTTAAAGTGCCAGGGCCTAGCTTCTCGCAACCACTTGTGTTGTGTGCGTTATATTTTTCACACGAATGGAAGGGACCTACAGTTTAATGCCGACTCCGAACGGCGATTTGAGAAGCTTTTTCGTGACAACAATACTCCCGGATGTTTGTCAGACGCTCGCGAGAGGTGGGACCGTGAAAAAACTTTTTGGTGTTTTCTGGGATTCGAACTTGGAACCTCATGCGTAGTGATCCGACACACTAACCACTTACGCCACGGCGCTCACAAAATGCAAGAGTAACGTTCGATTTTCATTTTGCTCGCGAGCATATACAGGTTTTTTCCAATAGGATTGCGGCCATATTGTTGAAGCTACATCTGTCAAATTAGCTGTTATTTATTTAGTCTGTATTATAGCAATGGTAAGAACTCGCGAACCATTTACTGTGAATTTCACCGTTGATGAAGAGGTGAAATAAGGTGTTGTATTGTGTTGAATCAGAATCTTTTTTTTTTCACTTTTGGGAAGGAAACTTTTATTTAGGGGTGGCAATGGTGTAGTGGTAACGTCGTCAATTGCCACTCTATTGGTTCATGCTTTAAATCCTGATGTCGCAAGCATTTATTTATTACTCATGAAATATATAAAGGCGAACCCCACAGGTGGATCAGTAGAAATGCGGTGAAGTGGGAGGGTTGTGATCCCTTGTTTTCGGATCATAACCTCGCTGATAAAAGCAAGAAGAAGAAGAAGAAATATATAAAGTGAGTCAAGTTGCGAAAGCTTGTGTGAACACTACTGCAAAGGCATAACACTGGCAGTAGCTTCGTCATATATCTGGAAAAATTGTTCGCTCTGTTGGATGATATATGACGTCTGTGGCCGCGAAAAAAAAAAATACCGTGAATCAGAAGCAAAGATAAAATATAACAAAAATCTTCTCAGTTATTCTGACGCCATCCCCGTAGTTTCTTGAAGCATAAACAACTGAGCTCCAAATCACTACACCAAATCCTTCTCTCTCTCCATCTAACGCCTACACTATCTAACAATATGTTAAGGGCATTCCATATTTGCCCCTTGAGTGCGCGCAAAATATATATAAAAGAAAGTCCGTTGTTGCCATGGTTTTCGAGTTGTCATCAAGTCAGAAAAAAAAACTAAGCTAATGCATATCAGACCTTCCAACGTACTCAAAACCAAAATTCAAATAAATTTCTGCACCACAACACACAACAAGAACATCTGCCAAAGTGTGAATATTTGATTGATGGAGGACTTTCATGGCCTGAAACCGCACTGAGATGGCCCAATTAAGCCTGGAGTATAAACTCTCAATATCTTCGATTGCGCGCTTCTCGCTGTTTCTTCTTCTCTTGTAGACGCCGAAATCCTTCCCGTTTCTATTGCTCATAAAGCTCACAAGCAGCTCTCATTTTCCTTTGTAGCGCCGCTTGTTGCTGGTGCGATACGCGTTCGCCGAAAACTCTGGTGGTCTCTTACGATTGTAGCTTTTCGACGTTAAATTTTCTTACAGTAGGAAATCCGAATTCGTACCTTGGCTACAAAATAATAAACCGAGTGTTTGTTTCCCGCTCGGAAAAACCGAAAATTCAGAATACTGGAGGGATGTCTTGCTTCGATCGCAACATGATCAATTTGGTTGATCGTTGCATGATCATTGGATGATGTCTGCTTGCGAAGACGTCCTCCTTTTCCTTTACTATTTTGGCGTCAAAATCGGCCAATATGATTTTAACGTCGTATTTAGGACATTGCTCGTATGTTTTGCAAAGGAGCTTGTAGAAACTTTGGTGGCAGGGTCCTTTTTTCCGTAGAGGCTTACGCTAGCGAATTTAGCCTTGATCCGGTTTATTATAATATTTCCGCTCACGTGTCGAAAGCTTAAGACTTCTTGCCTAAGTCTGCCGCGTTTAGCAAACACACATCCGAATAAGTGCTGCTTATTATTTCTGTAGCAACCAACGTAGAAGATGTCAACATTTTTCATCCCCTTGTTGCCCGGCTGGCTGTTATATCTGCTTTATAACAGTCTAGGGGCTCTGCTAATTATTCGGCTGAACGTGGTCCGTTAAGAGTCCGAACAATCCACCTACAGATTCGAAGGTCGTTGTCCTTATTTCTTTTGCTGGGGTCGTCAATAGTTGAATCTGCCTTTTCGTTTTTTTCGGAAACAGTGTTCATTTTACGTAGTAGGGAAGATACACCGATAGCGCAGCCCCCAACCTGGAGTTCCAGTTCCTTTTGTTATACCCCTAGGACGCAGGGCCGGATACACTGGTGCCAGCAGTCCACTACAGGAGTGTGAACGTTGCCGTTGGCCCATTAAGGCCTGTATCTCCGCTATCATCTCTACTTCACCAACATTGGAAATTCCTTATCGACCTATGATTCGAATACGTCGAAGCAGCTCTCGCAAGATATTCACTTAGTTCAACCTAACTGGAACTGTAGATGCTAGCGTTTCCTCTATTTGGGGAATTCGTCCGCTGCCGTCTGGATAAGTGCTCTATTGAGAAAGAACTCTTCGCCCTCTCTTTTCTGCTGTCGGCAAGATCTTCCAATAGTTGTTTACCCAACCCCCGATCAAGGTACTAGGCACCCAGCGATCATCAACGTGAATGCGGAGGTCCCCATTGATATTCCCATAATTTTCAAAATCTGACTCGTTCAAAGGGGTGTTAATGAGTTCAAACTTGAAGTATTTGCGATCCAATCCCTAGTCATATTCAGAATACTACCAGAGTGTATCGATGTGGATCGCTTCGACTATCCTAAAGATGTGAATATTTAGAAAAAAACCTGAACTTTCTTGGCCCACAACTAGAATTATCAGAGAATCACTTTTCTAGTGATCGCCATTACAAATCCGAGTGCACAATTTTTTTCCTAACTGCAGCTAATGCCATCTTTATCATGTATCAGTGTAATCCCTCAAATCGGTTCAAAGACGTGCTAAAGTGTGTTTGACTTCAATTGAAATTCATCATTCAAATTGTATTTTCAATCTTCCTTAGTCAAAAGGATGTTATTGTGTTCAGATTTGTATTTAAAGATAGAAATGTAGAATCTTACTGACGTATTTCAAATATTATTCCATCGGTGTGGGTATGTATTGTACTCGTACATATCCCTTCCGTAATTACCTCATGCTCCACTCCAATGTCTTCAAAATTTATTCCTTGAGTTAGTACTTTACAAATAACTCGGATAATCGATAAACTCCCTGAGTTCAATGCCAAGTTGTCCACCAATACAGAAGGTCATGACCCTATCACTTCCTTCTTAATCGCATTAAACCGACAATAAACCCAAATGAGTAACCTCTCTTATAGACATGCAGAGCTTTCGCTTTGCTATTCTTACAGAAAATTCCCAGACAGTACTGCGAACTTCTGGCCTTGCTAAAGTCGGGTGAGTCTCTTACCCAAGATTGAACAGATACACATACTAGAACCACAGCGCGTATGCACAAAGTGTACCACAAAAGACTACACATAACCCGACAACGGAAAACAAACTTTAATTAATTAATTACACAAGCTAAAGGGGGAATTTGTTTGACAGTTTTTTTTTTTTTTTTGTCAGTGCGATTTTGAGATACATTCGCACGCATAAATCCCAGATGCACTTCAGCTCCAAATATTTATTTTCGTAACGAGAATCTGCACATTTTTAGATCAACACACTCCGTCGTATGTATGTATGTATATACGCAAATTTTTTCGCTTTCGCAGATACTTTAACACTTGGATGCACCTGATAGATAGAGTATCTGTTTGTATATAAGGCCTCGAGCTATAAAGCAAGTGTAAACGAAAGGAGAATGGTTAACGCGTGCCAATGGGTGAGAAATGAAAGACCCACTCTGGGGAGGATATTCCATAAATAGCAGAAGATACATCGTCCGTGTGGTTCGGGTGGCAGTAGCAATTGATTTTTTCACCCTCAAACTGTAAAGGCAAAAGGAAATCTTCTGCCTATTTGACGCGACAGTGATTTTTCATGCTTTGCATAGCAGAGTGCGTCATTTTGGGGAAAATCCCAGAGTGTTTTTTTTTTAGAGAAAGACAAGGGGATGGTGTAAAGGGTTAGATATCCTTTCTCCTTCCATGACAGAAATAGTTCTCAAGGCGAAGCACGGGGAGTTTTTTTTATTTTTTTTTTTGTTTTCAGACGACATGATGGAAAACAGTTGACACTGACGGGTATTATTTAATATTCAGCAAAGCAAGTGCAATGATTTTCAAACGAGGGAGCGACTCAAGCCAGCGGCAAATGAGTAAGATTAGAAGAAAATGATTGAAATGAAGGCGCCTGCAGGGCGACACACAGTGGCGGCAGTTGAGGTGTATGAGGATAGATTTGAATTTGAAGTTGCTTCGAACTTCGGATGATGAATACTGTTGACAAGACCTTTTAACAGGAACATCTTCCGGAAGATTTTCACCCCTAAGGCCTGTGACTCAACGTTGACAGTGAGTTTTATTTCATCGGTAGTGCCATCCATTTCTATTACAGACCCAGTGTAGTGTGAGCCGCTCGTAGGGAGAGTTAATGAACTTTTAGAATAGGTACTGGATGGAATAATGGCGCATTAAGCCAAGTCGATCCACGTTAACTAACTAACAACAGGGATGCAACGATAGATCGTCTCCACGTGGTGCATCCTGGGTAATGCTAAATGATCTATCACACTAAGGCTGCCAAACAATCAAATTATATCACTGATTTCCTGGCAAACAAGATATTATAACTACGGAATCTAAATGCAGTCTACTATTTCAAGAAACGGTTCTTCAAAGAACTTCCTAACGAAGAGAATCGGACCTTCAGTCCGCATTCTACAACTAAATATTGAGGGTATAAGCAAGTCCAAAAGCAAATACCTTTCTAAGATTCTTAAGGACAATGCTATTGACGTAGCAGTTATCCAAGAAACCCATTCGGCTACGGAAGCTGACTTTAGTAATAGAGGCAAAATACACGGATACTCGGCCATCCGAGTGCTATACCACCAGGCATATGGTTCTGCCACTTTCATTCGCAACGGTGTTAAGAATGCGATGTTAATCCAGCAAAGCTCCACAGACAACGTATTCTGCATCACCGAAGAAGTTGCTGGCACACGCATCACCAACGTATATAAACCTCCAACTATGCCTTGGCCACGAAGTGTCATACCACTCTTTGACCACCCTGCTGTCTATGCGGGTGATTTTAACAGCCACCATACATCATGGAGATACCCAAATAACTACCTAAATGGTCTTGAGCTATCAAAGTGGGCTGAAGTCAACAGTCTCCACCTCGTCTTCGACGCCAATGATGCCGGCTCCTCTCATTCCAGACGGTGGCTTATGGACTACAACCCCGATCTCACATTTGTGAGCTGCAACCGCGATCTAAGACCTTTTCAATCCAGTCGTCAAGTCCTCGCAAACTTCCCTCGTAGCCAGCACAGACCCATTGACATCGGCATACAAATACCTATTGTTGAATCTGTTGCCCAACCTAGGTGGAATTTCACCAAAGCCTCCTGGGACAAAAGACCTGGACGCCAATATAAGATGGATCCACCCACTAGCCAAAAACTATGAACGACGCGTCGGCACCATTCTTTCTACAGCCAAGAAACACATTTCGAGAGGATATCGGAAGCAGTACATCCCTGGTTGGTCGGATGAATGCGATCGCCTTTACAAAGAGGTCGAAGCGAATGGCCTGCCCGAAACAGCTGACAAGCTTCTCCAGTCACTCGACAAGGCACGTAGCGAAAAATGGCGACACACGGTCGAGAATACAAGTTTCGTCCACTCCAACCGCAAGGCCTGGAGCCTGCTCCGCAAACTCGGCTGCAGCACGGCAATTGCAGACCCAAAACCTTCAATCAGACCGAACGCGATAGCTTCCAGAATAGTAAAGCTTTCCAAGGCTACCCCGGATAAAATCGAAACCAAACTCATCAAAAAGAATCTTAAGCTACTGAAATCAGAGTCATACGCAGAGTTCTCAAGCCCATTCACACTGAAGGAAGTAGAAGCATCACTCCAAAAACTAAAGTCATGCACGGCCACTGGACTAGATGGGATATTCCCGGAATTCCTTATTCACAGCGGTATCCATTTTAAGAACTGGCTCGCGTGTTTCTTTTCAAACATACTGGAAACAGGGCACTTCCCCGCTAACCTCAAGAAATAGTAATCAAACCTGGTAAGCCCAGCGACCAGCCAGAGAGCTACCGCCCAATCGCTCTACTCAGCGTTGTGTACAAGAAAGGCTGATTTACAACAGAATAGAACCCGCCATCAACGCAGTGGTTCCTATAGAGCAGGCTGGGTTCAGAGCTCGGCGTAGCTGTTCGGATCAAGTATTAGCGCTGACGACTCACATTGAAGCAGGTTACCAGGCCAACCTTAAAAAATCAGTGGTATTTACCGACCTTACTGCAGCGTATGATACAGTCTGGAGGGACGGTTTGATTCTGAAGCTTCTTCAAGTCGTATCATGCACAAAGATAGCCACGATCCTGAACAACAGGCTTAACGACAGACCATTCCAAGTTTTCCTGAACGAGGAGCATAGTTCTCGCAGAAAACTGAACAACGGACTCTCTCAAGGATCAGTGCTGGCACCTCTGTTTTTCAACTTGTACACTCATGATCTCCCAAGTACAGAATCAAGAAAATTTGCATACGTGGACGACCTTGCCATAGCCACACAACACCGGTCCATGTTTAAAATGGAAGCAACGCTAACGAAAGACCTTGCCACACTAGGCTTGTACTTCAAAAAGTGGAGACTGTAACAGAGACCAAAACGGAAGTTTCATGTTTCCACCTTAACAATAAACTTGCCAACACTAAACCGTCGGTACAATTTAACGACGCACAGCTTACCCACAACTTTTTACCCAAATATCTTGGAATTACTCTGGATCGTACCCTGTCGTTTAAACAGCACCTCATTAACACTGCAACGAAACTCAACTCCCGCAACAACATCATACAAAAGTTGGCATCAACGACTTGGGGCGCTCCCGCTAAAACATTACGCTCTGCCTCCCTGGGGTTGGTATTTTCCACCGCCGAATATTGCGCCCCCGTCTCGCTAAATAGCGCTCACACCAACAAAGTCGACGTGCAGCTTAATACTTCAATGCGCATAATCACAGGAACTATTATTTCTACCCCAACACGGTTTCTCCCGGTATTAAGCAACATCCTTCCAGCACACCTCCGTCACCAAAATGCCTTACTGCGCGTGTTCAACAAAATCAATGCAAACCTACTCTTGCCAATCCACAAGAACATCGACTCTAGTGTAAAATCTCATCTTCAATCACGGCGCCCTCCCCTAAGACTGGCACTAGAACTTAACACCAGTAACTTTAGCGCAACGGAAGTATAAAAGAACGACTGGAGTTCCTCTTCTGCGAACGACTTAATTCGCACACCTTTTCCTACATTCATGTTAGCAGGTCACAATTTACACAGAAAAACTTGGGTGAGTCTTAACCGTTTGCGAAAGAACCATGGCAGATGTGCGGCTACACTCTACAAATTGGGAGCGAACGATTTTCCACAGTGCGACTGTGGCGCTGCAATGCAGAGCATCAAACATGTGACCACCGAATGCGAGTTCCGAAAGTACCACGGCGATCCATCCGATTTCATCACTGCCTCTCCCGCTGCTATTCATTGGCTACAAAACCTTGACATCCAATTTTAAATCAACGTGCAATACTTATAAGCTAACTCTATGTCTGTAATCTACTCGATTATACTTTACTTGAATATTTTCATATTTAAGTATAGTATAATTTATGTGTGTATTTAATATTCACTGTAAAATGTATCTTGCCATACGCTAAATAAAATAAACTAACTAACAATAGATAATTTTGTTAATTCTTCTTGGTGTGTGCGAAACAAAGACTTATTACATCGTGACTGGCAGATTGGTCCGGTGGCAGAACTAATTTAAAAGAATTCATTCAATAATGCGGATACGGCACTAAACTGTAGATCCTTCCATAGGCCCAGGCTCTTAAAGAGCTGTTACGCCAAATATTTATTTACTTATTTTTTCAATGATTGCCGAAGCTTGTACGGAAGTTATCCCCACGACGTAACTCCCAACTTGGAGGGCGAAACTCTTGTTTGCAATTCCTAGAACGACGAACCGGATATGTAGAATGGTGCCAGTAGCCCACTTCGTGAATATGAGCACTGCCATATAAAGTGTTCATCCGCCACCATCTATTTTGCAACTGACTCAGTCCTTATTGACCTCAGCTTTAAATATGTCAAAGTAACTCTAATATAGTGTTTGCTGACCTGAAGATGAAATTGATCCGCCGCACTTCCTCCTTCTGAGGAGCTCTTGCTAGACTTTTGAGACGCATATTTCAGCTAGTCAGGTCGATAAGAGATGCCTTATCTGGTTTAGGATATGTGTGGAAGTTCATCCAGATGTGCTTGCGTAAGTCTGAGTGTTCAACTACGCACGTATCGTCAGATACATACATAGCTATCACCAGGCGGTAATACAGGATATATAATAAAAGAAGTGAAACCAGTCCAGCTCCCAAAACTTACTGGTCCAAAATGGAATGATAGATCTTTCGGTAATGGTACATTCGAAGAGGTGTTGAACGGTTATCTCGCGCATCACCTTACAGGCACCATCACCATAGCGGGCGATGTATCAATTCCTAGAAGAACAAACTCAAAGGCATTACTGTGTTACTGGTGAAATGAGGAAATAAGGACATTTTGGGCAAAACGCCTACAAGTCCGGCGCAAAGGATAGCGGATTTCCAACAATGCCTGGACACCCTTAGACGACCGAGACGTAACTTAAATAAAGCCATCAAGGAGAGCAAATCTGCATGCTCTAAACGTCTCTGTCAAAAAGCCGAAATTAACCCATGCTGCTCGGTGTACAGAATGGTGTTGAAGAAACTGAAGGGCTATAGGTCCCCTCCAATAACATGACCAATAATGCTGAGATCCATAGTAGAGTACCTTTTTCCCCAAAGACCTGTTACTATGTGCAACATCATAAGAGAGGTCAATTCAGAGGATATTTCATTAATTACTCTGGAGGAGCTGCTAATGGCATTCAGCAAGATAGGCCACCAAAAAGGCACCCGGACCCGACGGCACCCCGAATTAGGCAGTAAAGGCAGCTATAAAAAGAGACCATACCTCTTCATAGCGACGATGTGGAAGTGCCTCCAAGAAGGAACCTTACCTGAAAAATGGAAAACACATTTGGTCCTGCTACCAAAAGGAAAGCAGCTTTCAGGAGAGTCAACGTCCTATCGCCCAATATGCTTATTAGACACCATGGGAAAGATTTTCGAGAAGATAATCTATAATGGATTACTGGCAGTAGCCGAAGAGAAAGGAGATCTCTCAGATCACCAATTTGGCTTTAGAAGAAGGCGATCTACTGTTGATGCCATAAGACCAGTCGATATCGCAAAAGGTACAGTCGAAGGAGAAAGATGGCTCTGCGAGGCAAAGGAATACTGTGCAGTTGTAACTCGACATGTTAAAAGTGCATTTAACTCCGCGAACTGGTTGTTCATTAGTAGGTCACTTGCCAGGATGGAATGCCATTTACATGCTGCTTATAGTGGCAAACTATAGGTACCGATGAAGGGGTAAAATTCCACAACGTCACTGCGGCAGTTCCACAGGGATCAGCCTCAGGGCCACTATTGTGGAATATCATGTACGACGGAGTCCTATGATTAACGCTATCTGGTAAAGCAACAATAATTGGATTCGCCGATGACATTGCCGTCGTGACAGTAGCTAAACAGATCCATGCAGTAAAATCAGCTACAAATGAAGCAATTGCCCGGAAAGATTGGCTACATCTACCGGATTAGAACTAGCTGACCCATCGGCATCCTTGCAGATGAGATGTTCAGGATATATAACAAAAGCATTGAGCAAACATGACGCCGGTGGTATCAAGGCGATCAAAATTGAAGAAAAGGCAACGTCAGCAGCTATGTGGCAATCTCCTTGGGCTTATACACATGCAAGTTAATACCGACAATCCAAGACTGGATGAGTCGAAAGCGTGGAGACTGCAAATACCATTTTATGCAGTTCTTTTCTGGTCATGGCGGTTACGGCAAGTATCTCCACTAATTCCGACACGACAACTCACCATCCTGCCCGGAATGTCCGGATGAAGATGAAGATGCAGAGTAAGGATTTTTTTTTTATTGCACACGCTTCGCGGCATGGAAAATTACTCTGCCCAGTACGTCGTTACATCTTGACTATAAGTTACGGTCGGAAGAGAGTTAGAGGGTAATATGTAATTTCATAAAAACTCTTCGAAATGAGCTGCGGAAAAAAGAAAACTTATGGAGAGAACAACAGAAAACAACAAAACTTATTGAGAGCAACAGAAGCAGCTGACACCAGAAACCTAGCCTATCCTTCTAACTCCTGCAGAGAGAGTGGTAGAAGTATGCTGGATGTGGACTAGTACGTAGGCGCATTTCTGGCATCGAATATTCGGACTTGCGAAGTATCTTTCGAAGATTACCACATGCCTTGGTACAACCCAAAAAAAAAAAACAAAGTGCACACTCATCGTTAGTTCGCTATCGAATAGCTACATAATGGACGCCACGGAAAAATGATAATGCAATTTTGCCACCAATTTTCGCCGGCAGCTGGCTTATGACTGGACTGGTTGGAAGCGCTTGTTAGTTTTTTTTTTTTTTTTTTTTATAATTTGCGCGCACTCAAAGGGTTATGAATACCTTTAACATGTTTACACACAGTGCGGGCGTTGGAAAGGATGGATAGAGAGAGAGAGAAAGATTTTGGTGTAGTGGTTCATGAAGCTCAGTTGTTTATGTTTCAGCTATTCTCCGGGGGTGGCGTCCAGATAATTGGGGAGATTTTTGTTATTATTGTCATTGCTTCTGATTCGCAGTACTTTTTTCCCGATAATCGATGTCAAGGGCAAATCATGATCAACAGAACGAATAATTTTTCCAGCCACATGACCAAGCTACTGCCAGTGTTATGCCTTCGCAGTAGTGTTCACAGAAGCTTTTGCAAATGATCGGACTGACTTTTTATATTTCATGAGAAATAAATAAATGCGACATCAGGATTTGAACCATGAACCATTAGCGTGGCAATTGACGACGTTACCACTACACCATTGCCACCCCATTGTTGATGATCAGGCCAATCCTGGACTGTATCGTCAACTAGATTTAGATACATTTTTAGATTTAAAAGTGAATTTATTTTACATCATTTTTTTAGTTTTACAAGTTTCACAATTTAAGCATTGGCTATTACCGTCAGCCAGGAAGAGAGTTTTAAAGATAATTTAACTAATATATAATACAAATAGAACATAACATACCAATTAGTTTTCTACTTAATATAATGATTTTATGTAGCCAATTAGTGCTGTCCAATTTTGATCTCCGTTTAGCATTGCAATGACTTCACTTATCAGCAGAATATTTTTTCCCAGATGAAGTCTTCTTATCTCCGTTAATACCGAGCAGATTCCTATAAGATGGAGGACATCCTCCTTCGCCCGTAGGTTGCAAAGCGAGCATTCCGCATTGTGCCCTGTTCTATGTGGCATGTAGTTTAGATGTAGGAGTTCTCCTCTAGCCTTAAATATAGTAGAGATTGCATCTAGACTATTGAGATCACTAAAGTAATTCTTTTCTCCAAGGTCATATTGAAGAATTCGGTAGATGCTTCTGCTTTCGCTTTGTCGCGCTTTTTCTATATATTTATCACGTATGGAGCCGTCGATCTTGACCAACAAAGCCAGTAGAGCGCTCTTCCAGTGTGAAGTGTTCTCTTTCAGTATTCGGACATCATGCTCGCCACTTAGCCTCGCCCATTCGTTAAAAAATTGCAGTTTTTGGTGGAGAAGGTACTTTACAATTATTTTGGGAAGCCGATGGTTTGGTAATTCGCAGACTTTGCAGATGTAATTGAAGTGCATCCTTAAGGTGAACATATATAGCGGAGGTAACCCTGTTTCGAGATGCAACATGTATGTTGGTGTGTTTACCGGTAGACGAAATATTTTCTTGATGAAGTATCTCAACAGCTTCTCAACATCCTCGTACTGCAAAAATCCCCAAACCTGAGCCGCGTAACACATAATTGATCTCATTATCGCTTCAAACAGTTTATATTTCACACTATGGGCCATATTCTTTTTCCCTAGAATGCCTTTCCAGTTACAATTGATTGCTTTTTTCGCCTCCTTCAGCTTTTGTTGCAGATGTTTACTAAACGATAGACGAGGTGTGATAATGACCCCAAGGTACTTGTACTCCTTCACCTTCTCAAGCTCTACATTTTTTCAATACCATTTTTCTTCTCGTGCGTATCGCCCAAACCTGTTTCTGAATACCATTATTTTGGATTTGATGATATTAACTTTTAAGTTCCACAATCTGCAGTACTGATGCAACTTGTTGATCATGATTTGCATTATCGTTGGAGTTTTCGCGAGTAACACAATGTCATCAGCGTACAGCAGGAGCTTGATGTTTATACCACACAATCCCTCCAGGCAAAAAAGTTGTGAGATCATCTAGGAATATTGAAAAAAGCAAAGGACTCAAGAGGCAACCCTGCTTCACTCCCATTGTTGATTCGAACCAGCTGGACATTTTCTTTCCATCCCACACCGTCATTTTGCTTTCCTTATAGAGAATAGAGCATTTCTGTCGATGGAGTCGAAAGCTGCCTTGAAATCTACAAAGAATGCGTATAATTTACTGCCCCTGTCTAAATAAGATCGCGCGATGCTCGTTAGCGTAAATACGTTGTCTACTGTAGAATAATCTTTCCTAAAGCCGGCTTGGAATTCGCTGAGCAAATTATTTAGGCGTATCCACTCTGTCAGGCGTTCTAGAATTATTCCCGTAAATATTTTTGTTACCGAGTTCAGGAACGAGATGCCTCCATAATTGTTTGGATCTTCTGGGTCTCCTTTCTTGAGGATAGGGAAAATTATATTTCTTCTAAAACCTTCTGGCATTTCACCCGTAATAAATATATAATTATACGCTTCGGTGAGATTTTCTAAGAATTCTTCAGTAGCATATTTAAAAAACTCATAAGGTACACGATCTACTCCAGGGGCTTTGTTCAAACTGCAACGGTGTATGACCATGTTGACCTCCTGTATTGTTATTACCCGGTCTAGAGTGGTGTTTTCCTGATATGGCAATGCATAGTGTATTTGTGTTAAGCAGCCTAGTGGATTTAGTAGACTTGAAAAATGTTCTGCCAATACAGGAGCTTCAATTTGAATACCCTTTGCGCTGAAAGTGCCGTGTAGCGTCAACTATGTTAGTAAGTACTCAAAGATTGCAGACAAATATCAACCCTCAGGTAGAAGTTGTTCTAAATGTACACAATAAAGTTCGTAGACTACGATGAACCACACCACACGAGCTTAGGTATTAATAGCAAAGGGAATCTATGATTAAAGGTGTTCGTATGGATACACTCCTACGAGCATAGGCTGAAATCCAAACCCCAATATCTCGCATTTCTTTAAAGTAAAAGAATTGACACGAAGCAGATTTTAGCATCAATGAAAAGCAAACACAGTGTCACAACAAATTTAAATAAATTCTTCACTTGTAATCTTCCTAGGCCCCACAGTGCGTCATAGGCAAAACTCTTCATATGTTCTTGCAAGTCGTGCTGGTGATAATGTGACGTGCATGACTGTTACACGTCATTCAAATTATGTGTGCACTCTCAAAACTGAAAGTAAGGACAAAATGCGAAAGAAATCGTGTTCTTATTTGAAATGTCTGTGCCGTCGCGTTGTTGAAAACAGTCTCAAGTGGATTTTTTTTTTTAGATATGAATGTTTCTTCTCCATCATACTTCTGGGCCCATCCATCAACATAATGCATTTTACGATTGTTTATGTTAATGAAAGTGGATGTTGTATATGTAAAAACAGTGAACAAGGGGTTGTTATTCGTGAGGATGTAATTAAACAAAAATATCCTTAGGATTCTAACCATTACTATTGCTGCCGCTGATAATATAAACTAAGCAGAAACTATATAAAAATAATTAACAGCCCACAGCGAATGAGAAAAAATACGTATATGTGTCAGAGACTGGGGCTGTGACATATTTTTCTAAATGCATACACATCTGATAAAGATTTCAAAGGATTACTTGTGTTTTCCTATGCTGCAGGGTGATGTTGTAGTCTAGTTTTCCAAAAAAAAACATACATATCACATGACAAGTCGTAACTCTGGCGCCAGTAAATGTAAACATTGTGTAGGATATATGGGACAGTTTAAAGATTATAAAGAAATGTTTAGTATAATTAGAAATGGATTTATTCAAATGGCTTGATAAATATTGGGAAGGCTATAAATTAAATTGTGATTATCGGTTGATATGAGTATCGACTGAGAAGAAAGTATTTATATTACGTTAATGTAGTAATCTTAAGACTTAAATTGAAGGAATCTTAAGACTTAAATTGCTGAAAGAAAAATATATCTTGTAAGTAAGACCGAAAGCCAAAATACTAGAACGCGTAAGTAAAGAAAGTGTAGATCTCTATTTCTGTAAAAATGTTTTAGGTAGAAGCTGGGGTACGCAACCTTGAATCATTCTCTGGTTATACGTGTTCGGTATCAGGTCTTTACTACTATATGACGTGATTGTTTGATAGTCGGCTCTTGATAAGACTGTCCATCTTACTTAATTAGCTAAGATGCAAAGATTTGCATGTATGCGTATCAGCGGTGCACTAAGAACTACTTCCTCCATGGCACTGGGACATTATGTTTCACCTGCTGCTCCTAGAGATTTTCAGCAAACAGATGGCTTCCAGTGCGGCCATACGACAAAAACTTCCTTGCAGTGGTCTAGTTATTACATTGGTCGCTCCTCGATGCTCGATCTTAACTTTTCCCATGAAAACACAGACTACAGCCCGCCGAAACTGAGATTTCAATTTGATTTCATAATTTCTGGAGGAGCATTCCTGACCGCAATTAATGGGATAATGCTCCCCCTGTGAATAGTAGTTCAGTCCACCTCTACACCAATGATTCAAAAACCAAAAGCGGAGTGGATTTTGGGGTTTTCTATGAAAAGTTGAACCTGATCATCTCTTTCCGCCTCCCAGATCACTCTAGCGTATTTCGGATAAAAACCATAGCAATCACGGAAGCATTGTCCTGGTTAAAATATAATGCAGTATCTGTCAGGGATATTAGCATTTTCGCTAAAAGTCAAGTTGCAACCAAGATCCTGGATTCGTGCTTCTTCACTTCAAACTGCCACTTGTCGCTCACGGAAATGATGAAGAAGTTCAACATTCACCTATGTTGTGTGCAAAAAGACTGTGGTGCCTATGCATGTCGTTCTTTGTACCTTATTAAGTTTGGTTATATTATAGGCTTTTTTAGAGCTGGCCATCATACTATTGACCCATATGTAAGAATTGGAGTACCATGGCTGTGTACATCCATAAGGTCAATTTTAGCTGCAGTCCTTATTTTTTCCCGAAGGTTTTGCTACAAGCATAGAAAGCTATACGTGCCTTCTTTACCCGTTGTTCTATGTTTAGCTTCCAGTTAAGTATAGGATCTAGGATAACTCCTAAATACCTAGCACTGGACGATAAGGAGAGCGGTTGGCCATTTAGCTGAGGAAGTGCGAAGTCAGGTATTTTCGTTTTTTTGTGGTTAAGAGCATCAGTTCAATTTGCTCGAGTTGACACCGAGACCACACTTTTTGGCCCTCAACACTTTTTTTCCTGACGCTAGTATCACCATATCGTCTGCATACCCGACTATCTTGATTCTTTCTCTGTCTAATGTTAAAATGGTTTTATTCATGACTATCAGCCATAGTAGTGGTGAGATAACACCGCCCTGGGGTGTACCCCTACTGTCAAAAAAAAAAAACAAATATTTGGCGCAGCAGGTCTTTAAAGTGCAAGGGCCTAGCTTCTCGCAACCACTCATGTTGTGTGCGTTATATTTTTCACACGAATGGAAGGGACCTACAGTTTAATGCCGGCTCCGAACGGCGATTTGAGAAGCTTTTTCGTGACAACAATACTCTCGGATGTTTGTCAGACGCTCGCGAGAGGTGGGACCGTGAAAAAACTTTTTGGTGTTTTCTGAGATTCGAATTTGGAACCTCATGCGTAGTGATCCGACACACTAACCACTTACACCACGGCGCCCACACCCCTGCTGTCAGATTTGGTTTTATTGCTATTGCCTAGTGTTGCCTGAATAATTCTAGTGCTAAGCACAGAAACGATCCATTGACTTAGATTGATTTCTATTCCCAGCTCCGTAAGGGACTCTAGGATTGCTTCAGTGTGTACGTTATTAAAAGCTCCTTCTATGTCTAGGAAGGTAGAGTAGAGTTGCCAGTGGTCGGCCCCTTAACGAAATTTTCACAGTAAATGTCTTATAAAAAACGAGGATTTTGAACCTTTTGGACCAATTTCTGTTTTATATTATTCGCTATAAAATTAAGATTCGATTGGCATACTAAAAACCTAACATTTTTGTTTAAAATATTAATTAAATCAGATTTTGCTAAAAAAGTAAACATTTGCCAGTGTCCGGCCACTCGCATCCTAATTTCGGCCAGCGATGTGCCTGACCTCGGCGACCTCTTAAATAAAACTAGACGGTCGTTAAAAAAATGTTGATTAATGTTGAAAAAAAGAATTTATTAATAATAAAACAAAACAAAACTTAAACTTTTTTGGACATAATAAAAAAAAATTAAGGAATTAATATATAGTTCTCACAGCATAAGTAAAGTAGGTAATTAGTTAACACAGGAATGACAAATATCCTCCTTTTCTGCTTCGTCGAAGGACATGGCCGAAAGCGGTGTGCATTTCAGATAAAGACACTTTTCACAAAGGACATCGTCGTCACATGTTGGACAGCGAGGAATGATTTTTTTTTTGTCCTTTTCGAACTACTGGTTTCCTTTTATTGCATTTTTCTTCCTTTTTTCTTAGCCGCTGCAGTTTCTTTTCTTGTATCTCAACAGCCTTTTGTAGTTTCTACGCTTCCTTCTTTTTATGAAAGTCTTTCCAGGCCGCGGATGATATTTACATTGGGGGTTTTTCAACGTTCTGCGCCCTATTTTCCGACTTCTGTATCGGCTTCGGATAAACTAAGTGTTTTTCAAAGCTGGGCAACGTTAAAGCAGAATTAGTGCACTCTAAAATAAAAATATCATTATAAGACATAGTACCAAAGTTACAAGTTACCCAAGTTTATTTATTTATTTATTTATTTAAATCTAAATAAATCTAACTCTATCTATTAACTATTTGTCTAAAAAAGTACACAGGTTTACCAAATAAGGCCGCGATATTTGCTTCACCAATCTGAGGATAAATGTCTTCTACAACGATGTCAAACGTGCCATTAAGCTCGATCTCAGGATCTGCTATTTCTTCGATCGGGTCTAACGGAAAACATTCTTCTTGATCATGACCTCTGATGGTATCACTGCCAATGGAGTGTGGCGATACAGCGACTCTAACTAAATCACCATCAAGTTTGATTTCGAATGTGCCATCAATGTCATCACTTGGCACCAAATCTTCTGCGCAGCTAAGTGAATTAACGTCACTTATCCTTTGCTGAGCTTGGGAAGTAATATTGATTACAACTTTGTTATCAATATTTTCCAATTCCAATTCATCTTTAAGGGATGTGATCACTCGTTTGGCTTCCAAAAGGCTTTCCTCTGGAATGTTAGGAGAAACGCTACTATTGCCGACTCTAATACATTTTGGACGCATTTCGAGTAGTCAACAGCACCCGGATAAAAAAGGAAATAGTCCACATTTTTTGAACGCATTCTAAATTATCGTCGTTCTATCCTTGCATTTAAGGACCATGTTCAGTATTTCGCAGAAATTATCTTTCCTTATTGCCTTGTCGTGGTTACCCGGAACTTTTTGCCATGCATTGATTGTATTACGATAGTCCGACTTCAACCTCTTAAAAGCACCCACATCAGCTGGTTGCATTATACCATATGCGTAGTGTTAGGGGGAAGTGCATACAAAATTATTTGGTTTGAACTGCAAAACTCACTCAGCTCCATAGACATATGCGACCTATGTCCGTCAACCAAGAACAGCACAGGACGTTTGACGTGATTTTTCAATAGCCAAACGTGGAGCCCGTCGGTAACATATTGCAGAAAAGTTTCGCTGCGCATCCAACCACTCTCAGTTTTTCCAAAAACCCATTCATCAGGCATGCTTTTAAGGACTCTGGCAGGTAGTCGCTTGTATGGAAAAACAACCATGGGAGGAAGCGCTTTTCCATATGCAGTGAACGCTAAAAGGACTGTAACTGTTTCTTTTTCGTTACCAGCACTTACTTTATAGATGTTCTTAAGTCCTTTGGGGGCAAGAACGTTACCAGTTTTTGGAGCCATGCTAAAACCTGTCTCATCCGCGTTTAAAATTCTGGAGGGATCTTCAAAGATGTCTTCAGCTTTATTATTAACCAAATATTCATGAAGATATCGAAACCATTTCCTTATTCCTTGCTCCGTAATGGTAGCCCGGATATAGTTCCAAGCTTATGCTTGGATGGCGCCTTAAGAAGCTATAGTACCACTTTTTTCCTGGCTTCTTATCCTTGAACGGGGTTTTTCGAGAATCGTCTTTCAGAATTTTTTGAACCGTCTGTAGAAGATCCTCTGAATTTTGTGGAAAGCCACACTTGGCCGAAGTTATAAGCCAGTCGACAAGCTTCTCCTCTTCTTCAATGGATAGGATGGTACGGGACCATATTTTGCGAGGTCCGCCTAAGACTTTTGCATCCGATCTTGAAGAGTAGTTCTGTGAATTCCGAACTTCCTAGCGGCTTCCCGAATGGGCATTTTATTTTGTCTAATTTCTAGAAGAGCTTGTACCAAAACTTGATCGCTGTAAGTGATTACACGCTTTCCCTTAGTTGCGTCACTCATGTTGATTGTAGTGTATTACTTAAAATTATAATTTAAACCTAGTTTACTATCTATATTTATAGGGAAAAATTATTTCTCTTACAAAAATTCAGCAAGTTGGATACACGTTTCCAGTAGCCGGCCACCTAGGTCTATGTTTGTAAAAGTGTGGCCGACTACTGGATATTTTGAATTTTCAACGACTTTTTGAAGCAGAGAGCGAGTCCAGTTATACACATATTTCGCTCGAAACGAAATAACAAAAAAAAATACACAGTTTCCTACCTCCGGCCGGGGGGGCCGAGTATAGGCAACATTGGTAATTTGAGGGTCCTATCTCCGACCACTCTAAAAAAAACCGTCAATTTAACATTTTTATATGTTTTAAAGCAGTTTTCATTGAAATATACTATAATTAACTATAAAAAACACATCTTATTGTACTCACCTTTTGAAATTATGAAATAGGGACTAATTCCGGAACACACTTGCACTATTGTTTTTACTAGAACAACTCCGGAATACCTTGTCGTAACGCGTTCACACAACCAATAAGTTCATAATTAAGGAAAGACTTTGTCAATTCTAGTGAAATTTTGAGGGAGTGTAAATAAGAGATAACAGACTACATTATGAATGCAAAAAGAGAAGTAGGGCATGACTTTCACTATTTATGACATGTTTCTCTGATGGGGGCCGGTCACTGAAGACGGCCGGAATTAGGCAACTCTACCTATTATATTATTAGCTAGGGTATATTCTTTGTAGTGTATGGAGTTTTCTATAGTGCACACTACCTCATGAAGAGCTTCTTCTTCTTCCTTTTATCAGCGAGGTTATGATCCGAAAATAAGGGATCATAACCTTCCCACTTCACCGCATTTCTACTGATCCGCCCGTGGGGTTCGCCTATATGACCTCAGGAAATATCGGCAGGCCTGCCGATTTTGGATCACTCGGTTACTGAGGCCAATGAAATGTCGATGTCGTCGCATTTGTCTGATCCAGGCGTTTATAGGCCTGCCTTTCCTACATCGCGATGTCTTTGGAACACTACCTCGTGAAGAGCTGTCTATGTTAATCTACTTTTGAGGTATGCGTGCTGAGCCTTGGAGAGGGATGGTTCTATTTTACTTCGCAAATTGTTGTCCACGAGTCGCTCGAGAGTCTTCGGTACAAAGGAAGTTAGACTGATTGGTCTGAAATCTTTCGAGTTTTCATGACTGCGTCTGCCTGCCTTTGGGATGAGAATTATTCTCACTCGTCTCCATGAAGGGGGTACGTGGTTGTTCTTCAGTAAACAGCTCCTGAAAATCGACGTGTGCCATGGAATTGCTAGGTCTTGCGACCTCTGTAGCATAATGGGTAGAATGCCGTCCAGGTCCGGAGATTTATAAGGAGCGAAACTGTTTAAGGCCCAGGAAATTGTTTCTTCTATAATAATGGGTATACGGTTTTCCCAGGCATTCGATTGCGTACGCTGAGAGTTTGTAGGCTCTGCACTATTATCTGTGCAACCGGGAAAGTGGGTGTTTATCAGAAGTTCTAGAGATTCTGCTGTAGACTTAGTCCATTTCCCATCCGTCTTTCTAAGAAGGGATGTGTTGGAGTGTTCTTTCGATGGAATTTTTGATTCCTTGCAAAGTCCTTAAGGCTCTCAATGGATTGGCAGTAATCTATCCATGACGGTCTTTTAGCCACTCTGACAGATTGTTTATATTTTGTATTTACACACGTTCGGCTTTCTTAAATTACAAAATGTTCTGTCATTCCATTTCTAAAATTATACTTTTGTAGTTTCCTGCTCCTCGCTGAACAAACACTTAAGCGTCATCTGCCATTCTTGCATTCTATTACTAACATGTGACATTATATGAGTACGTTCAGACTTTCTTAGATGATGGATGCGTTCAGGGCTGTGACATTATTTCTTATACTGCACTAAACCCTTGTATTTTTTATTCGCAACTGTCACCAAAATGTCTGCCTGTCACTTCCATGTTCTACCAAATATTTAGTTTATCCAAACATCGACTAAAAAAAAATTGTTTTTCCGACGGCGCCGAATGGATACCCGAAATTTATATCTGTCATCGCAGATACCCTGTAAACATAAAAGTTAATGCCTTAGCTGCAACTCAATAATCGTCGCAACAAACCCTTTGTCTCCTGTCTTAATCTGTCCCGACATAAAAAAAAAAAAAACTAAAACAATCTTCTTCAAGTCCACAATGCTTTTTTGGTGAATTGCCTGACGCATCCCACTTGATAGGTACATAATCCCTTTTTAAAATTTTAATTTTGTCTTCTCTCATGTAATCTGTCACCGTGGATACATTTCTGGAATGTCAAATGATTAACTGACACCACAAAAGGAGAAAAGCATAAAAAAGAGATGTCAGAAAGCTTCTTCCCAAAATGAACCGTACACGGTTCGTCTCGTCGTCATTCTTTTGTTATACTGTTGGACTGTTTTTCCACATCCATGACAGATATGCCCGTATTAAGTGACAGCTGAAGAAAAATGACAGCTTACGCGATTTACGATTGGCTTCGTCAAAAAGGTACCATGATACTTACAAGCTCCAAACGTGTCATTAATTACAACGTCGAAACGAGCGACACATGTACGAGTACGAGTAATTTTAGAACTCATCTTGTAGAGTGTAATTGACTTATTTATAGACTGCTCCAATTAAATTTGATAATTAGTCAATAAAATCGAAATGAAAGTGGTTTCAATCCTCTACTCTGTGTTTACACACGTTGTGGCATTGTTTACAGTTTTATTTTAGAAATCTAGTCGAAATAATGGAATTTTCTAAAATATATCCTTTTCTATTTCAGAATACACTCCGGGGAATGATTTTTTTCAATCGGTACATGAGTTCTCCAGTCATGAGGTGATAAAACCGGAGCTACATCATGGACGACATAAGAGAGCTCTTAGGAGCACACTGGACTCCGAGGTAAGTTTTTTTTGACTTCTCCTTGAAGTAGACATCGTTGCCCCAGAACACTTGTAAATTCGAAAGTTGTGGGAGTTGAGTCTAGAAAGGTGAATGCCGATGTGGTTCAAGGAACTTTGTGAAGATGTATCGCCTCTCTAATGGGATTCTTTTGTTTTCGATAAAATTTCCTGCAACTAGTACTCATACTGAAGGTACCTGAGGTGTTAATTGTTTGTAACTTGGGGCGTCGAAAATGTTGATGGAGGAAATATAGGTCACTGGGTGTTAATATGTAGAATGTAATAAGGATCTGAAAGTTTGATGTTTACTTTGAAAATCGTTTTCGGCTTGAGGGTTTAACAGAAGAAAGTTTGAATTATATTCCAGTTAGGAGTTATGGTAATTAATTCTTGGTTGAGAAGGTGTTGGAGGAGTTTTCTGTTAAACTCTTGAAGTAATTGGAAAAATAGTGAACAGGCTGGAAAATTATTGCAAAACTTGGAATGTTTTTGTTAACCTTGCGAAGCCCAAGGTTATGATATTAGAAACGGCCGGAGGTGGTAAATACTCCCGGAGGGAAAAATAGAAGTTTCAGACTGGTTGGGTTGAGGTTTTACTTACTTACTTAAGTGGCTACCTCAAGGTGGCTTACTCAAGGTGAACCTTGGCCTCAACCAACAAGCCTCTCCATTTAACTCGGTCTTTAGCTATTATAATTGCCTCCAGTTGCGCATTCCAAGTTGGTCGTGATCCCCTCCGTGTTACATTTGTAGACTGCAGGCCGAAGCGTTGGTATCCATTCGCTCTGCATGTCATAGCCATGTCAAACGTCCAATACGAAGTTTTTTTTTTTAAACTAGGTCGATGACAGGACCGAATACCTTACGAAGAATTTTTCTCTCGAAGCGACCAAGGATATCTTCATCTTTTTTCAATAAAGTCACTGTTTCAGCACCGTAAAGCAGGACTGGGATGGTTAGGGTCTTATGTGGAGTCTCCTTAGTTGTTCAAGATAGGACTTTACTGTTACTTTACTTATATCCTTTAACCCCTCGGGGGGCATAGGGCGTCAACCACGCCTGCGCGCCATCGTGTTCGGAGTTCTGCAACGCGTTTGAGCTGCCTCCAACTCATTCCTAAAGAGCTTGATTCCTCCTCAACTGTTCTGCGCCACGTTTGCCTAGAGCGCCCCGCTATTCTGCCCGCCTGGGTGAGCGGATTCCACTGCATGGCGTATTTCGCAATGGAGTTGTCTTCGCGTCGTAGGGTGTGTCCAATCCATTGCCACTTTCTTCTTCGTATAGTAATGCTTATAGGTTCTTGGCCCGTTCTCAGATAAAGTTGTTCGTTGGAGATGCGGTTCAGCTAAAAAATTCCCAAGATGGTTCTTAAACATTTGTTTACGAAGACTTGCAGCTTGCGTGTGTTAATAGTGTCCACCTTCCAGGTACTGCACCCATAAAGCAGCACTGATTCTACGTTGGAGCGGAACAGTCGTAGCTTGGTTCTTAAGCTAATAACATTGCTTCTCCAGATTTTGGACAGCATTCCGAACGCAGCTTTAGCCTCCCCGATTCTGCTGCACACATCCAGTTCAGTGCCACCACGATTAGCCGAGACGACACTTCCTAAGTATAGAAAGTTATCAGCTTTCTCGACTTGCTTTCCGGCAATGTTAAGTTGAGCGCGGGTATTGGAAGTACTCAGGGCTTTTGTTTTGGCTGTGTTTATTTTTAGCCCCACTTTGTTTGCCTCAGCTTCTAGATTTTGGGCCATCAAATGAAGATCCATTATCCGATGTGAAAGTAGACAAACATCGTCAGCGTAATCTAGGTGTTTAAGGTAAGATGTCATAGTCCAACGAATTCCAGAATTAGCTTCCGTCAATGCTGCACGGAGTACATCGCTGATAACCACCAAGAACAATAGTGGGGACAGTATGCACCCTTGACGTACTCCATTTTGGACTTCAAAATCCTCCGACACCTTACCATTGTGCACGACGTGACACTTACCGCCCTCATATGTAGCCTTGATAATAGCTATAAGCTTTTCTGGAATGCCTCTCCTGCGCAAGGCCAACCAGATAGCATCTCGATTCAAGCTGTCGAAAGCCTTCTCGAAGTCGATAAATAGTAAATGTAGCGGAGACCTATACTCAACGCACTGTTCGATTATGATCCGTAAGGTGTTTATGTGGTCGATGCAGGAGGATCCAGCGCGAAAGCCTGCCTGTTCGACATCGAGATTTGAATCTAAATGTTCTTTAATTCGTTCTAGAATTATTCTAGCTATTATTTTGGCTACGGCTAGAAGAACCCATATACCTCTCCAGTTACCGCACTCCATCGAGTTACTCTTCTTTGGAAGCTTAATGATCATCCCCCTTTTCCACTCCTGTGGAAATTGTTCACTATCCCAAGCTCTCCGTATTATGGGATGTAGCAAATCTGCAGATATATTTGGCACCGCTTGAAATAGCTCGGCATGGATGCCATCAATACCCACCGGTTTGTTCTTCTTGATGACTTGATTGCTGTTATTATTTCAGTTTTACTGGGAGGTGCGGTGTGAATTCGGAAATTTGTTGCTTCGAACTGCTCATTCGAATTCAAGATCATATCGCCATCGTCTAAGTGATTTAGCACTGTAGCAAAATGTTCTCTCCATCTAGTGAGCTGATCCTCATCCGAAATCAGAAGGTTACCGTCTAGACTCTTTACTGGATGTTGTTTAGAGTTTTGACGACCAATGAGCTCCTTAGTGATGTTGTTAACAGTTCTACTGTCGCACCTACTCGCTGCTTCTTCAGCCCTTGAGGCCAATGAGTTGACATATTGGCGTTTGTCACGTCTCACTCTACGCTGCACTTCTTTCTTCTTCGCACGGTATAGGGCTTCAAGCTCGGTTCTCTCTACTGCTGAGGTCGCTGCAATCCGAGCCTTGATTGCTGTACGCTCATCGATCCGTCTCCAGGTGTCTGTAGAAAGCCATGTGTGGTGGTGTTTCTGCTTTTTACCGACATAAGTGCGTGCCCCAGTCGCAAAAGCATTTTTCACAGCACTCCAGTGGTCATCCATGTTCTCTATGCTGCTGATTGCTTCTGCTTCTAAGGCAAGATGGTCCCTGAACTGTTGGCGCACTTGGGGAACCTTGAGCCTGTCGATATTAAACCTGGTGATGTTAAGTAGGTTTGAGCGGTTGCTGTTGACGGATGCAGTACGAAGGCGTAAATGAGCTACCATAAGATGGTGATCTCGTTCAAGTCCGACATTAGCACCACTTCTGTTTCGGACGTCCAGGAGACAATTTCTAAAGCGGGGACTGATCGCAATGTGGTCGATCTGGTTGGATGTTCGTTGCCTATCAGTAGAGACCCAACTGATGTTATGGCTGGTGTTATGCTTAAACAGCGTACCTCCGATGACTAGGCGGTTGGTATTGCAGAAGTCCACAAACCGCTCACCATTGTCATTACGGTCTCCCACGCCGTGAATTCCCATCACGTGCTTAAGCATGGTGTTGTCGCTGCCCACCTTGGCATTGAAATCTCCCATCACCATTACGATGTCCCCATTAGGCGCCAGCACCTACCGGGAGATGCTGCCCCTACGAGGCCTTTGTTAGTCGTGTGCCATCCAACTTTACTGTTGAATTATTTTATTAAACCAAGAAAACAGCGATTGGCAACAGTTATTGTTCGTTTAGCTTCTGCGCTGATATCATTGTCAGAGTTAGTAGCAGAGCCAAGATAGATAAGGTCCCTTAGCACCTCGAAGTTGTAGCTTCCCATAGTAACGTTCTGTCCGATTTGTTGGTTTTGATTGTCTCTTCCTGTTGACAGCATATACTTGGTTTTGCCGTCGTTTACCTTCAATGATTGCTTTTGACATCAAAGGTCTCGGTGGGGTCATTACCGACCTTAATGGAGCAACGAGCGTTCTCCTTCCTCATCCTGCACAGACGGACAAGTCTGGCAGGATGATTTCATGCTTTCTCTTCTTCTTTTGGAGAAGCCGATGTTATTTCTGGCTGTTTTGTTCGTAGAGCTCATGAGCAGCTCTCGTCTTCGAGCAGCGCCGCTTAGTATGCCTCTTGAGTTGCTGCACGCACTCGCCGGCATTCTTCGTCAAACCAGAGGTTTCCTGGTGTTGCTCGGGGGAACTAAGCAGAACAGCTGCGGCGTTTCTAATGGCATGTTGGCAGCGTTGCCCCTGATCTTCGACACTTGAGGCTGGCTGCGAAGATTGGCGATCACTTGCGATTGTAGATTTTCGACGTTAAATTTGTTCACAGTGATTCTTCTGGGTGTGCAGTTCGGGATGTCCGCATTCATACTTTGGGTATACAACAAGATAATGATCCGAGTCTATGTTAGCCACTCGGAAGGTCCGGGACATCCAGAATACTGGAGGCATGTCTTACATCAATCACAATATGATAAATTTCCCGATAATTAATATGATTTAATTACCGATTGCAGTCTTCAGCGTGTCGCTTATGATGCGTTCCAGTATTTTTCCCACGATGAGGGATCCTGTGTCTAGTTCCTTGTGGTAGAAGGCCCGGACTTTATTACGTCAATTGATCTGGGAATACTGCTTCATCAAGGCACGTGTCACAGACATGTATCTGAAAAAATTTATGGACATCATCTGATTGCTGTTTTCGAAAATATATTGAAAACGGATATTTTTGTCCGAATTTTCAGAACACCTTCAGCGGTCACAGGGGAACTTGGTGGCGTTCGCAGTTTATTTCCTTTCCCCGTTTTTCAACTTATTACTTATGTCATGCATCCGTTTATAGGAATTAGAACCGTTTAATCCTACACCGGGTTATGTTCACGCAAGCTATAGCCACCTGTCAGCTTTCTGATGACTATATGGAATCACATCTAATTGCTGTTGCTTCGGCATGTTCTGCCGAACTTTTCTCATATTTTTACAGGGCTGGAATTTGATTTCATTTCTACTCTCTAATGCCCTTGATTCGCCTCCATCCAGTGTTCAGGCCTCTTTGAAACCTCCCGAGAAAGTGGGCTGGGCGGACCTCAAAATCTACATTTCACGCGATTGACTGCTTCTGCTCCCTGTGCAAGATGTTCCTTAATGATTCTGTTGTTGCACTATAAGATCCGTCGGTATTTTACCTGAATTAACGCAGAGTTACGCAATTATCGACGGCTATTATGATGATGTGTTACTCGAATTTATTGTACCATTAGAGTCTATTATATGTATATCACAACCCTGCAAACCCTGAAAATAGAAAGCTTAGTCCTCGAGTGTTATCAAAACGAAACCAGTGCTAGAATATTACCATTAAAGGCAGCTACTGCGGCATATCTGTTTCGTAAGTAGTTTAAAAGTTAGAAACGTATCTAACCCATGACGTGCTCTAAAATATATTCAAATGCTCATCACCAGTTCACTCGGCACGTGTTCCTACCATTTACGTTTAGCAAATAAACACACCCTAGAGCCTATTCAAACATTTCCCCATCTACAACCCCCCAGATCGTTCCAATTCTTTTGCAATTAGCATTAAGCGATTTAATTTCGCTCATCTGCCATTTATATGCAAATGTCATCAGATCCCTGAAAATTTCACCAGAACCGCCACATATTTGCGGTAAATGACGAGATGATTACCCTGCCTCTGCTCTAGTTCTAACACATTCCGTAATTAAAAGCTTACACCTCGCCCAAAGTGACGAGCAATTAAAGCGACGCCTTAATTAAAACCCATCAACACCCCGGCACTATATCACTGAACCGAGTGTGTTTGATGGCCGCCACCTTAATTAGGCCTCCACATACACACGGTGTGGCTTTTTGCACCCATTTCCGATAAACCGAGATACCGTCGTCGTCGTGCCCCGTTACTTAGTCACGAAAACCCATATGATGACATAAAATTCGCACTCACCCCCGTGATATGAGGGTGAAATGAGAGACAGGACGTTCTAATTCTTCCAAACCGCACACATCAACAGTATCGCGGCACCCATTTCGGTCGAAACGAACGACATTGCATGTTCAGTTAGCGTTTGGAATCGAATGTCACATTTGGCAACGACCTTTTCACATTCAGCGAACAAAAAGACTCGTCCTTAACCAGGACATGTCACATGTGTGCTTTTGCTTTTATGTATTCATTTTCTGTTTTCTCATTTCACAGAGTGGACTGCATGTGCCTCATATCACACTATCATATCACCATCAAGGCCAAAGGATAATTGCCGACCTTCATTTGAATGAGCGACTCATACCGGATGGGCACTTTTTGCGCTTCCAGGACTCCACACGTAGTGGTGGCGACATTGTACAAAATTTCACAAAGACTGATGTAGATCTCTGCCATTATCAGGTGAGTAGTACTTGTGGGGGGCTGGAATTGGGACATTAACAAATTTGCAACTTTACAGGGTGTCATTAGGGGTAAACCGACATCGCGGGTTGCTATTTCGACTTGTAACGGAGGAGTGAATGGTGTTGTGCACGATGGTATGGATACGTATTTCATACATTCGGGTACAGACGGTAGAATTCAGGATGATCACTATTTATTTAGGTAAGTTTGCGTACGATAATGTTGCATAAGTTGATAAAATATATCACATATCCGTGATAAAATTTAAGTTTTCGTTGTGCAGTTGTTGTATCTATGGTAAATGTACGACCAGCTTTGATAAAATGTCAAACTGTGGACAGGAACAATTTGACACTAGACAATGCTTGACAGACACTAGACAATGCTTGACAGAGACAATTTCAAAAAATTACACATTTTCATTTACTGTCAAACTGTGTTTGAACATACGAGTATATTACTGTTTGACAGTTCTTGAATTTCGGAGCTGTCAAAGCTGTTTAATAATTCATTCCATTTAGTCTTTTTTTTTACTGCAGTGACCGACGTAAAATAGACTTCATTTGATACTTTGGCATATCGTGGATTGTCAAACGGTTTAACACAATCATTTTCATCCGACTGAACTATTTGACAATCAACGGCTGACACGGATTGATACAGACAATTTTACGTTTACACTGTGTGACTTGGTTTAACATCGAAAATAGGAAAAAATGGGCAAAATTAAGTGCATGTACTTTTGAAAGATGATGACAAATTCTTCTGCATAGTGCTTATGGGCCTATGGGGTAAACAACAACACTCCACATGGCAATTGAATTTTCGGCGGCAAGCTTCTATTAAACTTTTGCTGAATAAGGTATATCATAGCAGCTTTCTCATACTGTAATTCCAGCATAAATCTTGAGCTAGGATGGTTAGGTTAGATTGTTGGGGTGGCTGTCTCATTTAGAACTCTATAGATTCATTGTAGTCTCCGTTCTGGAAATGCATGAAATAAGTTCTAGGTGTTAGGGTTCTCTAAACCACCACAAGAATAAATTTTGGTCTACTACTCGTGAAAAGATTTTTTGTTTTTTTGTATTTCTATAGTAAGTCTCTTATTTCATTAGGATGGGTATGTCTTCCCATTTTTGATTCGCTCTAAAGCAATGCTAGATTTTAATAGTCAAAGCATCGGTCTTCCAACTTTTAAAGATATTTTCATGCCTCAGGATTCCATGTGCCGGTACTCAAGAAGTTTTTTCCTCATTGCGTCTTCCAGTTCCTATTTGACTACTGTGGAAGGGATGATGCTGCGTAAGCCCTTTTTTTCCTTTTTTTTCCGAGGGTAGGTGAAAATCTTCAAGAAGACACTATGAGGATCGACAGCGCGTGCCCATAGTAGTGTGGGATTCTTACCCACTAAAAAACCTCCCTTCAAAACAGACTTGTTTTTATTTTTACTACAACTAAGTATTCGACTTATCAAGTAGTTTTCATTTCACGAAATAATGACGTTTTGCAGGTGCCTTCCCATTAGAAGTTCCTGCTAGTTCCGCAGTTTGGCCGCGGTTACTTATCGCGCTAAGTCTAAAGGTTTTATTCTTTGTAGACGGCGTAGTAAATTTCTTTCATCTAAAACTTGGAGGACTGTAATATTTACGTGACTTTCTAGTCGACTTTTATGCTTTCTAGCGTAGTTTTTGATTTCGTCTTCGATTGTTTTTATGCCAAGATCTCTGTGGATGTCGCTGTTTCTGATATACAATGGCGCATTAACAATACCTCTTAGCACTTTGTTCTCAAAAGTTTGTAAAATTTTAATATTACTTCTTTTGGTACAACCCCAGAGTCGTATACCATATGTCCATACGGGCTTTAGCAATTGCTTATATAAAAGCAGTTTGTTCTCTATATTAAGCTTGGAATATTTTCCAAGTAACCAATACATTTCTCTATATTTATTATCTAGTTCTTTGCGTTTTTTCTTTACGTGCGTTTTCCATTTCAGCTTTGTATCAAGTGACATTCCAAGATACTTAGCCTCGTTTGCAAACGGGATCTGAACCGAGTTTGAAAAGATCGGCAAATTATTTACTCTCTTATAAGTAAAATTTACATGAACAGATTTGGTCTCGTTGAGTGCGATTCGCCAAACCTTTGTCCATTCATTAACTCTATCCAAAGCTTCTTGCAGTTTTTCTGTAGTATCTTCGACCGTTTTACCTACTGCCAGGATAGCAGTGTCGTCGGCAAATGTAGCTAGCTCAGTACCTTCTACTTGCGGTATATCACGAGTGTATAATAGATATAAAACTCGACCAAGTACGCTTCCTTGCGGCACCCCAGCCATTATTTCCTTAAAATCTGAATATTCGTTTCCACATTTGACGCGGAATAGTCTATTCGTCAGGTAGTTCTTCAAAATATTGCATAGGTGCTCTGGCAGAACTTGTCGTAATTTAAACTTTGAGCCTTCATGCCAGACCTTGTCAAAGGCTTGAGAAACGTAAAGGAATACGCTTGAACAAATCTTTTTTTCTTCAAGAGATTTTTCGATTACATGAGTTATTCTATGCACTTGTTCAACTGTAGAATGCTTACTTCTGAATCCAAATTGATGATCCGGAATGAGATGCCTCTCTTCTATAACCGGCTGTATTCGCCTAATCAAAATTCTCTCGAACACTTTGGATATGATTAAAAGAAGCGAAATCGGTCTATAAGACGTTTTTTCATTCGGCGGTTTTCCGTGCTTAAGGACCATTATGACTTCGGCGACTTTCCATTGAATGGAAACATATTCTAGTCTAAGCGCGGCGTTTATAATGAACAGAAGCTTAATTAGAGCTTTTCTTGGAAGTGCTTTAAGAACCTCTCCCGTGATTAGATCGTATCCAGGAGCCTTCTTAGGTTTGAGTTTCTTTATTTCTTCCTTAATTTCGGTTAGTGTTGCATTTCTTATTATACGATTGTCAATATAGGACGTATTTATATTTTGAATAAGAGCCTGTCCATCAACCGGTTTGAAAGTTTCTTCCAAGTGGGCGGCAAAAACTTGCGCTTTCTCTTTATCATGCCTGGCCCATTCGTCTTGATTTTTCCTAATTGGGGCGGCTTGAATTTGAGGTTTTTTAATACCTTTTATAGCTTTCCAAAGCGAATAATTAGAACCTTTTTCTGCCCTTAAGATTTCTATGTGAGTTTGCATTTCATTATTCTTAAGGTCTTTAAAAGATCTTTTTAATACGTTACACAAACGGTTAAGATGTGCTTTATGTTGCGGAGCCCGAGTTTGTTGCCATTTTTTGCGCGCTTTCCTCTTCTCCTTAATCATCTCTTTTATTTCCTGCGGATAATTTTGAATGTAGCTGGCCGACGTTTTCTTAGGTTTCGGAGTATTCTTCCACGCGGCATTCTGTAGGATTTCGACGAAGCGATCAACTTCAACTTCAAGTTCATAGGGCGGTTTAAGTGATACCCTCAGCTCAGTATTTGATTCAATATCTTTTTTGAAACCATCCCAATTCGTTTTCGCGCTGGTTAATCTGGCCGGACCTACTTTTTTAATCAGAGCATCGCTTATCGTCATAATGATTGGAGAATGATCAGAGGAGAGATCAAAGCTTTCTTCAACTTCTATACAGTTGCCAGATATTCCTTTAACAATAAAGAAATCGATCAGATCTGGTATATTATTTCTATCAGTCGGCCATTATGTTGGTTTACCCGTCGAGTGAAAATCACAACTGTATTGCATACCCGCATTATAAAGCTTTCTACCTTTCTGAGAGGCGTACCTTGAACCCCAGAAGGGGTGTTTCGCGTTGAAGTCGCCACCAATAATAAAATTTGGTTTAAGGAAGTTGAAAATGTTTGTGAAATCACTTTCTTCAAGTTTACATCGCAGTGGACAATATATAGACGAAATGTTGAAAGCAAAATGTCTATTTCTAACGCGTACCGTGCTTACTTGCATTGCTTCTAATTCAATCTTTACTTCCGCTGAGTGTTCGATACATTCTTTTATAAACAAAGATGATCCGCCTCTGGCTCTTTCCGATGGGTGGAAGGCGTGATACACGCTATATCCCCTTATCTTAAAATTCGATTTGTCAGATGAGTTTCACAGACCAAGCATATATCAATGTCTTTTTCTCGTATAAGTATTTCAAACTCGTCGAGTCGTCGTATGAGCCCGTTGTCGTTCCATGTAAGAATTTTAAGCGTTTCTTTCATATACTGGTTGAAGTGCGCGTGTTATGAATGTTGGTTTCTATTGCAACTAGTCTCTCGAAAATAAGTTTGTTTGTTTTGCATTGCTCTTCAAGTTTCGCAAGAATTAGGGAAAAAACATTGGATACATGATCTTGTGAGCTACCTCTATCACCCTTTTCCAATGTCGCAGCTTGAGCAGGAGTCTTTACGTTAAAGCTTGGAGTATTTCTTGCTTTGATCTCCCGTGAGCTGTCGGTGTTGTACTTGCCATTAACTGTCATCACCGCTGGAGCATAAGACTGCGCGCCAATATTCGAAGATTTAGCTCTTGTTACCTTTTCTCTATTACGATTGGGTTTTTCTTTGTTACCCGATCTTAGGGGAATATTGACCGATTTTTTATCTTTCGCTGCTTTTTTCGTAGCTATTTTGGGTCTAATTTTAGTTGGTTTTGGATTCATACCCATGGATATTTTGAGCGTATCGCGCCTTTTTTGGAGCTCTTTCGCCACTTCGCAACCTCGATAGTTCGCAGGGTGTTTTCCTTTACAGTTTATGCAAGTGGCTGGGGTTTGCTTATTTAGGTGATACTCCCCTGAGAGATGTTTACCTGCACATTTCACGCATCGCGGTTCTTTCTGGCAGTAAGTCTGAAGCCTTGGCAGCGCTTACACTGCGGGATCGATCTGGAGCTCTTACGCATAGGTTCGATTTTGACCACGATGTGTAGAATAGTCTTAATGCCATATATTACATCTTTGTTTTCGACTTTATCAAAAGTTAGCATGAAAAGTGGAAGTCCACGCTTTACCATTTTTTCCTGATCTCCCTCCGACTGTTGCTTCTCCTTCTTGATAATATTGACTGCATCAAGAATTTTAAAGCCTTTGCCTTGAAGGTCGTTCATTACATCTTCTTTAGTGCACGAGGGGTGGAGACCCCTTGCTACAACACGCAGTGGTCTTTCTAACTTATTTTCATAAGTATACCACTGAATCTTCTCGGCATTAAATTTTTGGGAGACTGCTCGGTAACCGTCGGCATCATCGACATTGATTCTCCTCGTATTGTTTCGGAGAGATGTCACCTTAAATTTCGATGCCAGGGTTCCTTTAAGAAGGCAATGCAACTTATTATAGTCCGTAATTCCGACGACGTTTATCGGTGGCGGAGGACGTAATTTTATTTGTTGTGGCTTTTCTTGCAACTCCTTGCGCTTTGCATCTTTTTGTGGCTCGACTTCCGGTGACGAACCAGCTTTTCGTTTTTTGCTAGTTCGTTTCTTTTCGATCCAATTCGTTTCACGTGTTAGCTCTTCTTCGTCCGTCTGGCATTCGCGGCTAGGTGAGCGATGTGGGCTAACTGTATTTTCTTTTTGTGGATACGAGTTTTTAAGGCATTATTTTCTTGCCTGAGCAAATCGACCTCTTTCTTAAGCTCACGATAAAGTAGCTCCATTTCGGTAAGCTTGGTACGGAGTACGTCGTTTTCCTCCTCAATGCTTTTTGATTTCGCTGAGTCCCGTTTTTCACGCGCTTGCGCTTCCGGCGGACTTCTTTTTCCGGAGACGTTCGATCTTGTTGGTGGAAATCGAGATACCCTTTTACTTTTTGAGAAGGGATTTATTAGGTGCAATAAATGGCTCTCCCCAGAATCCGTAGAGCCGACCTCCGAAGAAGGTGGATTTTCCAGTGTACCTGGACTGCTACCTGGTGTATTAAAATCGTTAGTTTTGTTCATTGCATATTTTTGTATACGCCATACTCGGTATACGGAGGGTGGATTTTAGTCGCATCTTACGACAGGCATGTCTACCTCGCGTATATTCTGACCCCTACCCGAAGGGTAAGCCTGTCTGTTTATACAAATGTCGTTAGCGAACATTTTTCTTCCACCTTGGTCCTTGCTATCAGGAAATAACGAATTCTTTTGAATAGATTCAGAAGTCTAGACTCTACTTCACCAACGTTTTCTTAAATTTTAGTTGGAGTTTAAGATTCAAGTCAGGGTAAGACGCTCGGGAGTTGGATCAATGGTTAGTTACTTAATATGCTTAGGGCTTTATCATGTTAGTGAAGGTGAGCAGAAATATGTGCATCGCCAGTATGACTAAGTCATCAACATAAGCTTTAACCTCAACTGAAAAGTGCCTTTTGGTAGAATTTAATTTGCGATAAAGATTCAGAGTATTTGGGATAGCACTAATACCTCTGAAGGCTACACCGTTTTTTTTTTTTTTTTGTTAATCTCCAAGCCTTGATTTCATGCGCCCTGTTCTGATCAAGCAATCTGTTTAGCTAGAGAGGGCAGATCTGTGTTAGGGAGTCTAAAGCTTGACCAAAACTATTGTTGGAGAGTAAATCCAGTTTTTGGTTATACTCCATACAGCGTTACTTTTATGTTGTCTTCAGTTATATTGTGAATGCTTTTCAGAGGAAAGAACTAAATTAATGATCGACTGGCTTAAAGCTTTTTCCAGTTTGTGAGGCTGGACAGGGCAGTAAAGGCAGTCTCTATATTCTGAAACCAGGATAGTACCTATTCATACCGATGTAACTGCACATGTTCCTCGTAGCATTTTCCAGGAATCTAGACAAGAAGGAAAAGAGAAGAAGTGGGTAACTGAAGGAAATTTTATGCGTAGTAAGCACATGTTTCACTACCCAGTACAACAACAGTGCTGATACTTCGCTCATTCTTAAAGGGTATTTCTATTCTAGTGGGAGAGCACTGGATTGGGGCTTATTTAGCTTCACGTCATGGCAAGAAGTGGACTTTCCTCCTACTCTCACAACATTTCCTGATCTCTCTCTGAACTGAGAGCTTTTTTAAGAACCTTATATGTATAAGGTGTCACTCCGTAAGAAGTCTATTCGGTAAACTGATATCTTCTGATATTGTCCAAGTTCGAGTTCCGTAAGAATTTCTTATATGCTTTGTTTCTGGAACGTGTTGAGGCAAAGGAGTTTGCTTACGTTGGGAAGATTGGGAACTTGGAAAATCGCGGTTTGAGTGATCTTCCTTTGTTATAGCTGACCGAACTGTATCGATATATTCTTAATTACGAGCAGTATAGGAGCAAGTAAGTACACAAAATATCGAATACACAGACAAGTGCGTAAGTAAACGTAGATTTGCAGGACTCCGAATTACACTATCCACAACTGTGTGATATTAAAATTAAGTCTAGTTTTCTCTAGATGATCCCTGCCTTTCACAATGAGACTTAGCTCATCCACAGTAGATTGTAGATCGATTATTGAGATGAGAAATTGCCCCTTATCACAGGTACAATAGATGGGACTATTAACTCGTAGTTAAAGCTCATCCATGATGGTGGATTTGGGCGGGGAATGATGTAGTGGTTTGTTCTTTTGTAAGAATATATTGAAACCTAACATCACCTGAGTTTCAAACCACTCTATCTCATCTCTTCATTTTTAACTTACGTCATGCTTCTTCTTCCTTTTATCAGCGAAGCCATGATCCGAAAACAAGGGATCACAACCCTCCCACTTCACCGCATTTCTACTGATCCGCATGTGGGGTTCGCCTATTTGACCTCAGAAAATATCGGCAAGCCTGCCGATTTTGGATCACTCGGTTACTGAGGCCAATGAAATGCCGATGTCGTCGCATTTGTCTGATCCAGGCGTTTATAGGCCTGCCTTTCCTACATCGCGATGTCTTTGGAACGTGCATTGATATTGCCTTTTTAACAGGGTTCAAATGATCTCTTCTTTGAACGTGGCAATACCAACTGAGCCGGTCACGCTCTATTTTTTGTACGATGGTTTCCTTGATGTGAAAGCTTCCACGGATCTTCGAACTTCTTATTCGATCAAGCTTTGTCACTCCTGCTGTCATGCGAAGCATCTTCATCTCAGCTGCCGTTAATTTACTCTCATACTTTTTGTACATCGTCCAACATTGTGAACCGTATGTGAGCGCTGGACGTACAACTGCGGTGTAGAGACTTCCTTTCAACTTAGGGGGCATTTTTCTGTCACAGAAGATAGCGGAATTTTCTCGCCACTTCATCCACCCTACGCTTACACGATGATTGATGTCGTCATCACAAGTTGCTTTGCTATTGATCATAGATCCCAGATATTTGAACTTTTCGCACTTGGGAAGCACTGTTCCATTCAAATAAATGTCTGGAATAGGCCTGAGTGGATTTTAACTTACGTCATGCTATCGCATTAAAAGTAATATACAGACGTACACATATATCAATACTTTGTAAAAAAAAAAAAGGTGAGAAACCCGCATAAAAAGCAGTGCCCTGAACATTCTGCTGAAAAGGCAGACTGCAAGGCCTAGCACAGATAGGAAAATTGCTCCTAAATTCTCTTCAATCGAGAATCCTCCAAAAACATCTGTCGTAAGTGGGTTGATTTTGCTAAAATGATGCTCTTGGGAAAGATGGTCACATATGTACATTCGTCTATTTACCAACAGGTTTCACATCCTTTAAAAAGTTCTGTAACAGTTGTAGAGGAAAACGTTAAGGCTGAACTGAGGAAATGAAGAGTATCATTTCCTTGGTACAGGGTGCGCCATTTTCTATGTCGGTATGTGAATATTCAATAACTTTAAAAAAAAAAAACCGATTTCCATATATGTATAAGATATTTTTATTTAATTTGGTCCTTTACAATTTATTTGGACTAGTTTTTGAATGCAACATCAATCAAGAGGCCGCCTGTATTGACTAAAGCAAAATGCGTCCTTTTGCTGCATTTTCCATCACTTTTTCGACCATCTCGGGCGGTATAGCGATGATTTCGGCACGAATGTTTGCCTTGAGCTCGCCAATGATCTGAGGCTTGCTGGCGTACACTTTGCTTTTCGAATAACCCCACGAAAAGATGTCCGGAGGTGTCAAATCTGGAGATCTGGGTGGCCAGTCAATGTCGCCATTTTTTGACAGCACACGTCCAGGGAATTTTCGTTGCAGAAACTGCATTGTTTGATTTGCAGTGTGGCATGGCGTACCATCTTGTTGAAACCAGTAACCGTCCAGACCTTTTTCACACATTTGTGGGCAGTCGTAATGAGCCAACATCCACCGATATCGATTCCCATTGACTGTTCCGGCTTCTCTGAAGAAAAATGGCCCAATGATGGTTTTGGCGCAAACACCGGCCCAAACAGTCACTTTCTGGTGCATTTGGATCTTGTGTTTCATGGATCTCGTGTGGATTCTCCGTTCCCCAAATGCGGCAATTTTGCTTGTTAACGGCGCCAGAGAGTGTGAAATTGGGCTCATCGGTCATCAAAATTTGCTTCCAAAAATCAGGTTCAGTGATAACCATTCGAGCGACTGTTTGGACGTATTCCAAGCGACGTGGATGGTCTGTCGGCAACATTCTTTGAATCAATTACCCTTTATACGGAAACAAATACAAATCATCCTTCAAAATGCGCCGCAAGGTGGTTCCACTGGCGCCAAAATGCTGAGCGCGGTTACGATACGACACATGTGGGTTCTCGGCAACACTCTCTCTTATCGTTTCAACCAGTTCATTGGAACGCCTTGGGCGTTGATAAACGGCATGCCGACAATCTCCCACTGTCCCGAGCTTCAAGCATTCCCATGGATACCAAGCACCTGGTCATACTTCCTAAAGATTCGCACATTGTGAACTTAATCATCGATGACTGTCATCGGCTCGTATTCCATGCAGGTATTAACATCCACACAGAACTTCGTAAACGTCTCAGGGTCATTCGAGGTCCTCAAATCATCAAACGACGTTTAGGGGTTGTGTAATTTATAGGAAGCTCTGGACCCCTCATGCTTTCCAAACTTTTGCAACGCTGCCTGTAGAAAGGATATTTCTGTCACAGCCATTCGACCACATCGACGTGTGATTTTGCTGGTCCCCTCTATTGCTCGAACGACAAACTTGACTCTGCTAAGGCCTACGTTGGAGCTGGTGAATGGCTTTGAAGCGATTTATTCTCAGCATTACCATACTCCACCTACTTCCAATTGACATCGTACTGAATTAACTTTTCAAAAACATGTCTATTTAAGTCAATCGGTTGATAAATATCAAAGACATTCAATGTTTACATACCGACATAAAAGATGGCGCAACCGTTATTTGTCCAATTAAAAGAAGGTTGATATATTATAATAGTACATAGCTCTTCTCTACAATCTCGGGTACCTGGCGAATATTGCAGTCAAAAGGATGCTTCAGTTTATAAGAAGCCTCAGATAGTTCAATTAGCCTCTTAGGTAGGTAGCACAGCTATAAACCCGATGGTGTCTCAAGTGAGCTCCCTATATGTCAAACGTATTTCTACTCATGTACACCCAACCAATATATCCTAATAGTCCGAAGCCTTTTAATGATATCCACTAATGTGAATACGCCCAAAGAGTGGAGTGCCTGTATTTTGGTCAGTTCACATTATCGACGCATTGAAATTGCATTGAAACTGTGAAACTTTCGGTCTTATTTTCATTTAACTTGTCTGTTATAAGTGTCCAAACTAGCAACATTCGAGAGAGACCACCTTAGGAGACTTCCGAAATTAGTTGAATTGAACGCATAAAATGAACTTGATTTCTGCTTTTGCATTAGAAATGCCATACGAGACACCAGCTTAGGAGACTCCTGAGATTAGTTCAACTGAAGGCATAATCGTTTTGACTTCTGATTTTGGATTAAAAATACCATACGAACACGTAAAGCCGATTTCTAAGCGAGATAACAAGAAACCCCCACTCCCAAGGCTTCAGCCGAATTTCATGTCCTTTTCAGCTTGCTGTGACCAACTTGTTTGTTTGTAAATTACACATTTATTGTGTACTATGAGAGTAAACACACACCCCGTAAGTATCAGTGTCATTAAGTCTTATGAATGCCCCCGTAATGCATTCCAATTAAGTCCACCCTATCTTCGGATGTCTCACTGTTTTCAATAGCAGAGAAAACCCATCCTAAATTCATTCGCACTTCGCCCCCCATAGCGGATAAGAAGTAGTTTGTTCTAATTCTCTTTGCATAAACATTTGTAAACATTTGTATGAAATCGAAACGATTTGTTGTGTTGCCATTGTCAGCACCATCGATGGTGGGTGCGTGTCCACGTGTAAATATTTGCCAAATTCATTTCATTTCGAAATACGAGTAGAACCCCATGGAACGCCACTCCGTCAGTTTATTTAGTTTTTTTTTTCAAAAACTCAGGTAGCTTCTGTTGACTGTGCTCATGTTTGTCAAACGCAGATAGTGCGTTACGAGTAGTATCTATGCAAACAAACAAGTGGTCGACCAGGAAGTCGGAAGGAAGCTGTCTAACCATATATTCCCTTATTCTTTGCAGACATGCTGACATACTAAGCAATGCAACATGTGGACACAATAGTGAATCGAATCACATACACGAAACCAATGAAAGACCTAACGAATGGGATACCATTCAGAATCGAATCGATGGCTCCGAGTTCAATCGAATTCTACGAGTAAGTATCTCAAACCTTGAAATCTAAAAAAGTTTATCAGTTAAAATAAAGATTTTTTTTTTTAATTCCAGTACAAACGGTCCAGCACTGATAACATCATCCGGGGACCGTTCAATGCCAACAAGCATTCATCGTTCGTCGAACTGGTAATCGTTGTTGATAACAAAGTCTATAAATCACTGGGGGAGAATATGAAGAAGGTGCACAAGCACTGTAAGGACCTAGCGAACATTGTCAATGCGGTAGGGGGCTTAGACCTTTGTGGTGGGTAAGAAGAAAACTGGACTGAAACTTTTTTTTTTGCAGCTATATGAACCCCTGAACATCTTTATCGCACTGGTCGGTGTTGTTGTATGGAATGAATCAAATGAGATTGACTTCTCGGAGGATGGTGATGTGACATTGAAAAATTTCTTACAATATCGGCGGACGAAATTGGTTGTTAATCATCCGAATGATAATGCCCAGTTGTTGACCAAGGAGCCATTCAATGGCGGAGTTGTGGGTAAGTTAAAGCAAGAGTGATAGTCTATTGACCGGCCTTCTTATGTGTGAATTGTTGATACGATACGCACAATAAGTAAGCTGATCTCACGAAAGCTCTGTGCTTCGGTATTCAGATTCAGTACTTATTTAACGGGCTTCTAACCCATGGAGAGTCTTTGTCTTAGGGATCACAGCCTTCCATCCTCTTTGATCCTAGACGGTTCGCCTCCAGTCTACCAGACCAAGCTTTCTGGCATCCAGGATCAGTTGATATTTTGACGGGAGGTTAGGTTTTCCTTGTCTTCTTCAACCCGAGATTCAAAGGCCTGCGTAGCCGGAGCGTTGGTGTGTCCAAGCCAATACAGAGTCAAAGAGTTCGTTTTTTTTAATTCCAAGTCCAATATGGTTCCCCCTATTGGGAGATCAGGGAGCAGATACTGCCTAGTTTCGAAAGAAAAATCATTCTTCGGATATTCGGTTCTATTTGCGATGTGGGCGAATGGAGAAGAAAATGAAATACAGTTAAGCAGACGAAGTAGATGCCATTGCTATTACTTGGTCTTTATACAGGAGGTTCGGTCGCTTTCGTCGTCTCAAACCTGGGGGCTGCTTCGAAGATTCTCTTGGCTGAAGCAATGTTGTCCATTCGCTCGATGTGACCAAGTTTATGTAGTCGATGTATCTTAGCTTTTTGCACTACATCCACATCTTGGTACAGCATAGAGTTCGCAGTTAAATCTCTTCTCCCATTCGCCCTCCTCGCACACGGAATTTAATATTCGACGAAATATGTTTCCTTGTCAAGAGTTCAATATTAGCTCAGCTTTCTTACTTATCTTCCAGCACTCGTCGCCATACAGCAGGACTGGTAAGATTGGCGTTCTGTAGAGCATTAGTTAAGTCCGTTCGGTTAGGAGATTTTAGCTCATTTGTTTTTCTAATCCGAAGTAACATCCATTTTCTAGGGTATTTTTTCGTCGAATCTCCACGAAGGTGTCGTTGTGGGATTAATATTTACTCCAAGGCAGGTGAACTCCTTGACCAGCCCGAGGTTAAGGTCATCAACAGTGACATTCTGTCCTACGTTTCGGACAGACCGATTTTTGTTTCTTGATAGCATGTATAGGTAGTCTGTTTTGTCCGTATTTACTTCAAGAACAACTCGTCTCGCCTGATTTTCAATTGCCGTAAATGCCTCTATAACGACACACTGAGATCTCCCGATGATTTCTATATCATCTGCGTACCCCAGCAGCCGGATGGGCTTGTGGAAGATAGAGCCTTCCGTGTTAACGTCCGCTCTGCGCACTATTCGTTCCTGCACTGGATTAACAGCGCATGTCCAAGCAAAGAATTTGAAGTAATGATTCGACGGCCAGTGTATTTCATCATATACAAGTACTAGACGTAGAGACGCCTGGATCAGACGACATCGGCATTTCATTGGGCTCAGTAACCGAGTGATCCAAAATCGGCAAGCCTGCCGATATTTTCTGAGGTCACAGGCGGATCAGCAGAAATGCGGTGAAGTCGGAGGGTTATGATCCCTTATTTTCGGATCATAACCTCGCTGAAAAAGGAAGAAGAAGATATATTGCAACACTATTGTCAAGGCATAACACTGGCAGTAGCGTGGTCATATGGCTGGAGAAATTCTCCGCTCTATTGATGAGAATTTGCCTATGACAACGGTTATCGAAAAAAAAAAGTACAGTGAATCAGAAGTAAAAATAAAAAATAACAAAAATCTCCCCAGTTATCTGGACGCCACCCGTGGAGTTTCTCTGAAGCATAAACAACTGAGATTCAAACCACTACACCAAATCTTTCTCCCTCTCTATCTATCCTTTTCAACGGCCGCGCTCTGTGTACACATGTTAAGGGTATTCATAACCTTATAATTTCATAATTTCAGACAAATTTTTACTAAGTAAATCCTAAGCCATTATTGCAGTCTAATTTGTTCGAAAATCTATTGAGCTACGCCAAGCGTATAATTGCACCATAGTCATAATTTTCAGGTTAGTGGTTGTACTTGGAGCCTTTTTGAAAAACCAGAGTACCATACGTATGTAGGTATAGCTCGGGTGTACTACAAAACCATGTTGTGATTTAAGGATAATTTGTTTCCTAAAAACATAACATATGTAGCTTTCCTTCCTTTTTCTTTTATGTTAGACCCTAGTTTAACTTGCTAGCCTCATCAAGCTAAAGATATTTAGCACTGGCAGGCAAATTTTGAAGAGGATTTCGTTGTAATGGTTTCTATTGCTTTCTCTATCCAAACCGTTACGGCCTCGTAGCGTAGAAATTGGAACTTATGTAATTCTGCCTGCTCAGAGTCCTTAGTTCTGCGCCATAGTAACATCAAATACAAATACAAATATTTGGCGCAACAGCTCTTTAAAGTGCCAGGGCCTAACTTCTCGCAACCACTCATGTTGTGTGCGTTATATTTTTCACACGAATGGAAGGGACCTACAGTTTAATGCCGAATCCGAACGGCGTTTTGAGAAGCTTTTTCGTGACAACAATACTCTCGGATGTTTGTCAGACGCTCGCGAGAGGTGGGACCATGAAAAAACTTTTTGGTGTTTTCTGGGATTCGAACTTGGAATCTCATGCGTAGTGATCCGACACACTAACCACTTACGCCACGGCGCCCACTCATAGTATCATCAGTTTCATGGTTTATAGATCTGCCGCTAAGCTCAATGCTTAGGTTATGTTATATTACAGGGGCTGCTATATTATTTGTATAGCCTTCACTCGGGTTTCCGTGGATCCATTGTGTTCTCCATTGTGTGATGAGAAAATAAAACGAAACATTCATCCAGGTTTTTCATAGGCTTCGGCATTCACATAGGAAATGGGTTGAGTCTTCTTCCGCGCTCATGGGACCGCAGCCTCTGCAAAGGTCAGTTGTACTTTAAAATCATCCTTCTTGGGTGGGTCGCCAGAAGGTTGTAGCCTGTAATGATATACCATATATGAAAAGTATCAAGTGTGATCTATTGAGCGCAAAGGTGTGGTTTGTTTTCATTTTGTTGTTCTTTTCCCAGGGTTTTCTCGAGATGTGGCATGGAAAGAGTGGGTTCCATCTCTCGTCAGTTAGCTTTTGGTAATCCAATGCACTTCATTTTAGTATTGCCAGGAGGGCGAAATCGAGTTATCGACGACTGATATTTCCCATTCCGGACTCTTTGTTGCTAATGCATCTGCCATGCCGTCTAGTTGACTGCGATAACGCTTCACAAGCTTAGACTAAGCAACTGTGGATAAGATGGCTTTGGTGGCTAATTGTCTGCCAGCTTGAAACACACTACCGTGGCTTGGTAGCCTTATTACCTGGCAATTTCGGATTGTGTTGAGTAGATTTCTGATCTTACACCCGTTTCTGTTTTTGATCGTCAATAAATCTTCTTCTTCCTTTTATCAGCGAGGTTATGATCAGAAAATAAGGGATCATAACCCTCCCACTTCACTGCATTTCTACTGATCCGCCTGTGGGGTTCGCCACTTTTGACCGTCAATAAATATTGAGATATTGTCTGAGGTTATGATTTGACTCTCTGTCCAATTTTCGCCTTGCGGCATTGCTATTTTTATATTGAAGCTGAAGTCAGTAGATGATGTTTAATAATCGGGGTCTATCTGTAACATCGTCCATCTGGCAATAGTATAGTCAGTGCTTACTGATAAGCTGCTACGATTGATTGTCTATCGTCGGGTTATTTCCATCTTCTGCATTCTCATTGGCTTCTCTTTCAGATTTCAGCATTGATATTTCTGTCTCTCTAATTCATACCAGATTTTGGCTACTGTATTACACGTACAACACCATCATAATAAGGGCCCAATGTCAGCTCTGAACTACACCGTTCTTTTTTTAATTATAATACTTTCACACTTGATTTGATTCCCGTTGGTGTAAGAGAAATACTTTAAAATTGTCTTCCCTTAAGGGAGAGCGATGAGCTTCTCCCAAGGGACCAATATGCTTCAATTTCACTTTTCCTTTCATTCTACACTATTCGTGCGACTTGAACAATATAGAATCGATTAAATTATTATCTCACCCTCTGTTTTAGGTAAAGCCCTCAAGGGACCAATCTGTACTTATGAATACTCCGGTGGTGTATCTATGGAGCATAGTCAAATCGTCGCCGTAGTAGCAGCAACAATGGCCCACGAAATGGGCCACAACTTTGGAATGGAGCACGATACACCAGATTGCCGGTGTCCCGATGAAAAGTGTATCATGTCTGCGTCGAGTACGTCGGTAGTTCCACGTCATTGGAGCTCATGTAGCATTGATCAGTTGAACGTGGCCTTCTCACGTGGAATGAACTATTGCCTGCGGAATAAGCCCACCAAATTGTTTGACTCTCCACAGTGTGGTAATGGATTTGTTGAACCCGGCGAGCAGTGCGACTGTGGTTTACCTCAGTACTGTAAGAACACCTGCTGTGATCCCAACACTTGTATGCTAAGGACGAATGCATCTTGTGCCACTGGCGAGTGCTGTGACTTGAGTACGTGTCGGCCCAAAAGTGCCGGAACTAACTGCAGGCAGGCTGAGAATGAATGTGACTTGCCAGAATTTTGTACTGGTGAGTCAGAGTACTGTCCTACGAATGTCTTCAAAAGGGACACAGAGGCATGTGATGGTGGAAATGCATATTGCTACCAGGGAACCTGCAGATCTCGGACTAATCAATGTCGAATTCTGTGGGGACCCTCTGGTGAGAGCTCAGAGCATTGCTACTGGAAGAATCTCAACGGGAGTCGACATGGAAATTGTGGCTTTGACCGTGTCAACAATAAGTATTTCCAGTGCCAAAGAGAGGACATCTTCTGTGGCATGCTGCACTGTCGGCACTTGAACGAACGTCTAGAGTTTGGCATGGAATCGGTGGCTGTGTTATCGCATAGTTTCTTGAATCACGAAGGCAACATCATCCCATGTCGGACGGCTATTGTTGATTTGGGTCTCCAGTCGACTGATCCAGGCCTAACGCCCAACGGTGCTAAGTGCGGTGAGGACAAAATGTGTGTCCACCAAAGGTGCATCGGCATCGAAAGCCTACGAACTGGTGGCATTGGCGTTGAATGTCCTGAAAACTGCAACGGAAATGGGCTGTGCAACAGTAAAGGACATTGTCATTGCAATGAAGGCTTTTCACCGCCTTACTGCAGCGGTCCCGGACCAGGTGGCTCCGAGGACAGTGGACCAGCAACAAATCCAAACAGTAAGTCACTGGAATTAACTCTCAAATAAGGTGTAACCATTTAAATTTTTTGTATTTCTAGGTCGCGATGGCTTCACACGTTTCATGTTTATTTTCTTTTTGGGTGTTGTACCCTTCATGGCGGCAATATGCTTCCTGATGTACTACTGTCGCAATCATAAATATATGCCGGGAAAATTTATCCAGAATATGTATGTACAATCACCACGTTCATTGTGTAGTAACACTTCTACTCCTTCCTCCGAAAACACAATCACTTCCACACCATCTGCAACTTCTTGTTCTACCACTACTACTACAAACAATAACAATAACACTTCTTCTAAAAGAAAACTACAAATAACTGATATTAAATTGTATTCAACTACTAATCCGCACGCACTTTGCAATAGCACCGAGTATATCCTAGATACAAAGAATAGGTGTGTCTATCAGTTGACGTGATAATAACAATTCGAATGGCGTTGCATTAGTAGTTTTTTTTTTTTTTTTAATCTCTACTTGGGAACTAAGCTCGATTTACATTTTCCTTTCATACTTAGTTGTAAATTTTATTAGAATTTATGTATATGTTGTTATTTTTTATTTTTTGTAAGGCTAACGTGTGGTGAGATGCTTGAGAACAGTATTTTTCGTTCATTCCACCACGAAACAGACTGAGTTATAAAATTAAGTAAAAAATAAACGACTGACTTAGTGTAATTAAAACCGTCATCATCTGTATCGACTGACTCGCTCCACTCTAAGAACTGTTGTCTACCGCCTATTAGGTGAAATGACAGTTTTTAAAATGAAACTTCAAATTCTTGAAACCTAGGACTATCTAAAAAAAAGTGTTTGACAAAGGATAATCACCCAGAAGAATACTTTTTAGTCATTCCGGTGATGCAATTATTTCTCCGAGCATTACTTTCCCGCTTGAACAACACAATCCAGCAGATTCTTTTGCCCACCACATCCTTCTGTGCACCACAAAAGCCATATTTTTCAGACATTGCAGCTACATGAAGCTATGTTTTCCGAACTTAATCAGACTTATTCAGTAGTTGAAGCATTTTCTCACGTCAATTTTTGAGACATTTCCCGATAATGTTAGTTAAACTTCGACATCGGAGCGCCAACGTCTTATGTTAAGTACAAGTATCTTATTCAAACCGACGCGGAGAAAGAGGCCAATCTCCGATGGCAACATCTAGTCCAATGCAACATTGCCAAACACTTTTGGGTAACACTTAACAAATCTAGGTCCATCGGGCTCTTGAAACACAAGAACACAAGAGAGAAACCCTCTCCAAAATAGCCAACGTTCTCATAGGACACTGCGTCATAGGAAGACATGCCCATGCGGAGAACCTTCGCTGGGCCCTAGAAGACTTGTATGGTTCACCGACGAGTCGAAAATGGAAACGGGAGTTGGTGCTGGCGTTTCGGAACGCAACACCAAAATTTCGGTACTACTGGGTTCATGTGTGCTCTAAGCTGAGATCTGTGCCAAACTTTGACAGAGGTATGCAAAGCGTTAGAATCTACATATTATCCCACAGTCAAGCGCTGTCCCCTCACTCAGTTGACTTTAAAATGGTTAATACAACAAAGATAGACTGGGTTAGGTGCCCAGTCACCAATGCATTGCAGGCAGTTAGCCGATGAATTAGCTAGAATGGACTCAGTAACTAAATTCTTAGGTCCAGAAGCCTTTGTGGTGTCAACTGCTTCAGTCGTAATCAATAAATTGCCGGACAAACGTCGTCTAATCCGCTGGGATACTGTCCCATGACTTAAGACAATATTAAATGCTAATTATACCCATTCCCACAAGAAAATACTTACACTCGATAAGAGTCGTATTAGGAAGCTGTTGGGCTTCCTCACTGGCCTGAGCTGCGATAGCACATTATCAAGCCGAATCTGTCTCCCGAGACAGAGTGCCGCCTCCATAAGAAGGAGGAGAAAACGTTCGAGAGCATTCCTTTTCAATGTCTCGTACTATACTGGCGCCTCACAATCGTGGATCTTAGGGACTCTATCAAAGACTTATATTCACAAAGGTTGTGGTGAGCATCCTAAACTTACGAGTTTATCTACCCGTGACACAATAAATCTTTCAGGTCGCAATACCGGCCTTTGGGGGCATGGAATAGTTTAAAAAAAAAAAAAGGCAGATCCCTGCTTCTCTCGCTTATCCTACTATTTGCATTCTTTGGCTGATTCCTTACATATCCTTTATCCATTCTTTGAGTTCTTGTGCACATTTCATCGCTAGAGCTTTAGTGATTTCCGACCGCTACATGAGTCTGATCCCAGGTTGTCTCATCTATCTGCTTACCCATTCTCTTGTTATATAGCTTGACCAAAAAACTCAACAAGACGACTTGATATGCCTAAGTTTAAGATAGTCTACTAGGTCTGCTCTAGTTCATCATCCATTTCTCATTTTTGGCGGTGAAGAACTTTTAATAACTTACACTCTATTCACCTCATCAATAGACATTCAATTCGGTATTTCTTTTTAGTGTTACAGTATCAGCCCATATGCTGGGTACTCAGCTTTGAGATGAAGTCAGAACGCATTTTGACCATCTGTATTAGAGAGACCATTGACTGTCTCTTGACAAACATTTTCCTGGTACTTCCTCAGATACAACGCGTTTTATTGAGAATACTTTCATCTAATCGTGTTAGCAGTCCCTTTAACATCGTAACAACTAACAGTTTCCTTTGAGCCATACATCACATACAGTTTTTTATGTCACTAGAGACTGCTAGTAGCATATTCCCTGAAATAAAAAAAGTAGAACACCGCAAGGCAGCGTCTTGTCCCCACTTCTTTTTAATAAAAAAATTAATTCAGTACTAGCAGTCTTGGAGAGGACAGAATGCGAAGGTATGCTTTGCAAAGTCTAATACACAACTCCTTCCTCTTTTGCTCTCCGAAGGGCATACAAGAAGCGGATTGGAAGTAAATTCTCAGAAACCGAACTGATTCTCCTTGTACGGTAGAAGATTATACTTACATTCTACTAGAAATTATACCAGTTGGACCCCTTCATCGGCAAAGTAAAATCTCTGCATATAACGACTGTTTTGGATAGGAAACGAAAAAGAAAAGGCAGCCTTGTTGCTGTAAAAATGCTACAGAGTATGCTACCCCGTCTTAAACTCTCACTGTATGTGTCCGTTATAAAACCCCCATAATAAAGTATATCATGTGGAGTTGAATATCTGTAAAAGTATCACACTCGTATCATGGACAGTCAAGCGGCATATACGTATATCATTGGAAACGTTGTTGAATGAATAAGAAATCTGTTCTGAATGAATAAATTGCACCAAACTCTCTCCGACTAGTTCGGACACCACCCATGGCGTAGGTCGGACTGCAATCTAGTGTCACCAGAGTTTCAAACCACTGCACCAAAAGTAATTTTTATTTTCATCTTTTTTAATCATTTCCATTTTTCTACGTCTTGCAATTTGATTAAATTAGTTCAACTCTTAGACGGTAAAAGAAAAAATGCGGAATTTCAATACCACATTCCCCTATCCCGAGTGTCAGGGCATACAGACATTCCGGGCGTTGGAGGTTGTAGAGCTCGCCAAAAATGTGGGCATGCATTCCGCTACTTGTAAGCATCTGCTCAAGTTGGATGCAATTGGCAAAGGTAGCCACAGATGGAAGAATCATAAGACGTGTCCAGTTCCCAGAGAGATCTGCCATAAACTATATTAGAATCATTCTAATTGGCTGGTTTCGGTAAATTGATCGCAAATCGATACTGGTGTCATGAGACGGCTGTTATATCATTTGGTATCACAACGCACCTTCTTTTGTTTAAGTATGTCTATGCCCATGTAGTACACTGCCTTCCAAAGATACTACCAAGTCGGGCTTTTTACACACCCTCCTAGAAGTTCCTTGATTTCCACCCGCATCCATCTTCTTTTTTGGTCCAGATGTCCTAGCTTTTTTGTAACATGTTTTTCACAGTTACAATTCTTTTTGTTGGTCCTAGGGTCTCTCTCTACTAGGCGCCCTCTCAGTTGAATTCAGACCTGTAGGCGCTAAATCCAGTGTGCAAGCAACACTTGATTTTGTCAACCTGTAGGGTGTTCGGGGGTCCTATGGAAATAGTTTTAAGAGTGTTTCACACAGTCTTCCTATTTTCGTATTGTGATTCGAGTTAGTATGCTGTTTTGTACTAACAAAATCTACTTGATTTTAAACTGACGCATTAACCAAATTGTACTCCATTTGGAATCTTTGATGGTTCAAAGTGACAGTCGCTAGCTTACTTTTTTGCTTTACTTCTGCATTAGATAGTTTATGCCAGGTTAGTTAATTACATTATCTTCTGTTCAAATTCATCCTCATCTCACACCTACCATTCCCATAAAAACACACGGAAAAGGTTGCTCCACATCTCACCACAAAACTCTGTATCATACGAAACTTACTGCCAATCTGTGTTGTTAATATTTTAAGTTTAATTTTAATTTTTGTACTCATGACTTGTTTAACTTTTAATTTAGTTCTAGAAAATATAGAAATAACTTTTTAATTTGTAGTGTTGTTTGTTTGTTCGGTGTTTCTATTCTTGCATAAGTTTTTCTATTGTAAGCATGGGTTATGGCTATCTATCACGGCTCACAGCACCCGCTTATTATGTGTACGCACCTTCCAAGTCCAAGTGCTCGTCAATAATTTAACAATAGTTTTGAAAAACTTTCTTTCAGTATGAAATCAACTAGCAAGGGGCCAGCGCCGAGGGGACCACCATCGGCGCCGAATGGTGGACTGCCAAAGTCAACGCCCAGCAGTACAGACGACATGAATTCAGCACTTCTTAAGTCTCCATCGGACTCGGATGCTTCGGCGATAAACAACGGTATGTTTGGTAAATTCAAGGGATTCACTTTAAGACCTCTTTCGGATTCAACCACTCCCACGGCGGTAGTAGGACCAAATGTCGCCTTTGTTCTTCCTGTTAGCAAGATGACCACACATGAGTCTAGCAATGGAGGAATACCGGCTCGATCTGCCCCACCAGTGCCGAAGCACTCTACTCTGGATAGGAATGATATGCAGAAGCCCAATGGTGTTATTGGAGGCATGAAGAAAGCTCACACTCTGGGTAGGATGACTGATGCATCGGCTCCAGCTCTTCCACCTCCAAATCCTGGCTCACATCCACGGCCGATTATATCAAATCCTGTACTGGAGGCGTCGACGTGCCGTGAAATAGGATTTCCGACGACCCCAGGTGAAATAATACCCGTTCGACCAGCTCCAACAGCTCCTCCGGCACTTCAGCCTGCTCCACCCCCACCAGTCCCGCTTCACTCTGACTCCAAGTTGAATGCAAGACCGAGAGATGGAACCATCAAGCGAATCGCGTCATTTTTAAAAAAAGAGGACAAGTATCCTCCCAAAGTCAAACCGATCATCGATAAGGAGAAGCTGAAAAATATAGAAATTTCTGCTCCAATTCCCCAAGTGGATACGTCCAACTCTGATTCTGAGCAACAGGACGAAACAAAGAACCTGGTGAAGCGTGCTCAGAGTATGCGCAGTCCAACGAAAAAGCAAACAAATGTCCAAACGTTCGGTTCAATGAGAAATCCACCCGGTATCAACCGGCCAAAGAGCGTAATAGGTAATGCAAGGCCGAAAAGTCCACCACCAAGACCTCCAGCACCACCGAGCGTAAAGAAAACTCCATCGACCACATCTTCGGGCTATCAGTTGCCGATAGCGCCTAAGATCGATCATACATATGACGATTGTGAAGCGGTGGAGGTCCCATTATCGGATATTAAGGAATCACCATCGCCATCGGGCTCCGATAACATATACTCTGTCATCGAAGAGGTCACATCGCCCCCTACGGGTCTCACAGCGAGCTCCGATAGTATGGGTCTCCTCGGAGAGATCGTCAATGAAATTGAAAAACGAAACGTAGACTCTATATATTCAGCATCGACGCTGAAAAGTACCAGTAGTACTGAAGGAGCTAAGCCCAGCGCGCCTTATGAAAATGTTCCAGGTGAGGAACCAGAACCAGAGCCGGAATATATCAAGTCCGGTAGTAGTACAGCCTCTGGTGGCTACATTCGACCTTCCGCGGTGAATGCACCAATCGCCAGGGTTGCTCCAACACGTTCTGAAGCATCTTCAATTAATGCATTCTCCAGCTTTAAGCCTAAGTCGGAGAATACACCATCAAACGCACAACCAGGTCGAGGGAGAGGGAAGACTCCATCAACGACCATTACCCCCAAAGTTTCGACAATCGTCTCGAGAACTAACAAATCATTTAGTAAATCTCCTAGTCCCCTAGCTAAGACAACAACCAATACATCATCCGCCGCCGCTGATACAGCGGCTGCAAAGAAACCACTGCCCTCTGGTGCTACCAAACCGAAACCACTTACAAAGCCTTCTCTAGCAAGTGCTGGCACAAAACCAACAGTGGGTCGAACGATATCCACAAATAAAAAGTCTGCGGATACTAGTACTGTAAGTTCGACGACGACGTCCGCAAAACCGCTCCTAAGTGCAGCTTCACGTCCAGGCAAAGCGTCAAATGTTGCCTCATTACAACAGAAGTTCGAAAACTCTGCGAAAACTAAGCCTCCCATCACAGGGGGCTTAGCAAGGAATTGAGAAGCTTCTGTCTTATGACCGGATTCCTGCACCATTCCTTTGTGTCCCGAAAATAGATTATCTTTGTCTCCAAGTAGATTGTAAGTCCCCTTTAAAGCCCTGGCTACACAATGCGATACAATATTTTTTGATTTTAACAGAACTGACTGAGAGAGATTCTTATGTGGATTAACACGACGTGATCTCCTTGTGGAACTGAACCCCCCATGTAGCAAGGGTTTTAAATTCTTTTATTTTATGTTTTTTCCTAACTATAGCTAATTTATAATTGTAAATAACTGTAACGACTACTTAAGAATTCTCCAGTTCTTACCTTGTTTTATGCTTTAGTTTTTATTTAATTACAAATAAATCCTATGATTTTCGGAGTTAAAGTAGAAACAATTGTAAATTTTGTAATTTTTAAAAAAATAAAAAAAAAAATTAAAAAAAAATTGTAAATAATGTACCAAAGATTTGTAAAAGTTGTAGACAGCTTTCTTCGAACTGAATGGAGCTGAGTTAAGGCGATAATTTATAGCATCGCATGCTGGTAACTAAATTCTCATTCATTTGATGTATAAGATTTATTAAACAAAAAATAAGAACTAACATCAGAATGTAATACAACTTCTTAGTCTTAAAAAAAATAAATAAAAAATAAAAGTAAAATAAAAATGAATGAACTACTAGGTACTAATTAAATAATTACATTTTTAGTTGATAATAACAAAGAAGATATGTAGATAATAAGTAATCATATATAGGCCGTATATATAAATTAAAAACTTTTTTGACAAAATTATGATAAAGCGTTTCATTTAATTGATAATATTTGCAGAAAGTTGTTGTCAAGATGTTCGCTAGATCATATTACATCGGAATACACAGTAAGGGACATTTTCAGGGCCTACTCTGTATGCAAAACTGTGAAGACTACGCTCAACATCGAACCTCACAAAGCTTTGAAAAAAAATATGCACATATATTTGGCGCAACAGCTCTTTAAGTGCCAGGGCCTAGCTTCTCGCAAACTCTCGTGTTGTGTGCGTTATATTTTTCACACGAATGGAAGAGACCTACAGTTTAGTACCGCATCCGAAGGGCAATTTGTTTTGAGAAGATTTATCGTGACAACAACACTTTCTCGAATGTTTGTCAGACGTTCGCGAGAGGTGAGACAGCGAAAAAACGCTTGGTGTTTTCTGGGATTCGAACTTGGAACATCACGCGCAGTGGTTCGACACACTAAGCACTTGCGCCACGGCGTCCACTTCTGCCTTTTATTCAACTTGCTTTGTTATCTGTCTATCTGCTACAAATCTTGCAATCAAGATTTCGACTAGTTCTAATGGGGTCCGGTGAGGTAAAAATGCAATATAGTATACTAAATATCGTTCTGAATTCAAAATGGCTGACGCCCCAATATGGCGGATTACTTATTTCTTCACAACCTGCTTGAGATGGGTATCAAATAAAAGGATATGATGAGACAAAGCAAAAACAGACGATTTCAGAAACAGAGAGTCATCGTCAGAGGGGACACTGGCCGATAGGAGACCATGCAGCCAGACTAGGTACCCCACATAACACACACTCCTATAGTTGCAATGTGGCAACCAAAAAAGTGACCCTAAGCCAATATGTATTAGAGTGTGCCATATTTTTCAACTTTAAATTCTTCATGTCTAATAGTTCTCAAAAGTTGCATTGTTGAGTAAAATGAAATTCTACGCTCATAGTTTTTATTTTGGTAAGTACTTTTGGCTTCCTCAGAGACCTTGAAGTTTCGTAAAAATTGCTAAAATGGCTATTTGTCGCGTGATTTTTTTACATCTAAAACAAACTATTACAAACTATGTTTAAGTAATGTAAATATCTATTTTATAATTATAATTCTATTTTTTTTTTAATTACCAACACATTTGAAGATAATAAAATCATAATTATAATCAAGCTAAAAAAAAAAAACTTGCAGTTACTCCCGTGACTTATTCTTATATTTTTACCCGTTCAAGACACCGTTAAGCGCATTTTGAGCATCATTGATGCTTTAGTTTTATTAGCGATTCGCTACCTGGAGGTGTTGAGTTTACAGGGATACTGATAAAGGCGCTCCTTTTTGCAGACGACATAGTGTTGATGGCGAATTCCCCGGAGACATTGCAGCGCATGATTATCCGTTTGTATGAGTACTGGAAAATGTGGAGCCTAATTATAAACCTGGAAAAATCAAAGGTGATGATCTTTAAAAAAGGGTGGGGGAAGGACGTGTAGCAACGAGAAATGGTTTTTGAATGGCGAACAGATCAAGACCGTCAAAAAGTATAACTACCTGGGCATGCTTTTCACGCAAAACTTAAGTATGGAAGAACACCTGAAATGCAAGCTACAAAAGGCCAAAACCATGATAAATACAACTTGGAGAAAATGTTTTGCCAACAAATGCGTAGAACATAGCAGTAAGTTTTGTGTTTTTGAAGCGGTTGCCGAGTCAACTGTGTATATTGTACGCGGCCAAGTTATGGGGCGGAAGGCGGTTAGAGGAAGTGGAGAAGCTATTGAGGTTTTATATTAAAAGGATATTCCGTTTACCACCTAACACCGAAAACTATGCCATAATGCTAGAGACTGCACTGGCTATAAAGACGCTGAAACTGGTGGACTATATTTTAAAGGTATTCAATATGCCTTTGGAAAGATTACCAAGAAAAGTTTCACTGGAAGCACTACGATGCAATAATGGTTAGTACAGAAATTGGAACGAACTAGCGCACGAGTGTGGAATAAGCTTGGATTTGGATGAAGCAAGCACGGAATCATGGAAGCCAAAGCGATACCAGTTGTTAGCAGCAGTAGATGTTAACTACAGACAACAATTTGAAAGAGAAGCATTAGAGTCACTTCATCGATCTATTTATGGGCAGTTGGATCATAATTCGGGAGACCGAAACTACTTTCACGATAGTAATAGCTGCGCAGAAATATCACATATGCTAGAACTGCGAGCTGAACTACTTCCACTAAATTGTTAACCGCATAGAGAAGATCTACCGGTCTTGTGTAATATATGTAACATGGCGGAGAGAGAAGATATATTTGATTTCGTGGGAATATGTCCTACGCTCCGGGAAACTAGACGGCACTTGTTTGGAGTAGATGAAATTTCCCATGAAGAAATCATAAGTAAGCTCAACGAACCGCAAACGAATCTTCTGGTAGCGTACTGTAAAATAGCCCTAGCCAACCTACGAAGACGTGTTGAGACATTATGAATGTTTGAAATTATAAAAGAAAACCGAAAAGTTAGTCATATTCAGATAAAATTAAAAGCTTTATATGGTAACAAATCTACTCTTCTTTTTGACATTGCTGTGTGCAAATGCAAATGTGGGAAGCTCAAGGCGATTCTGGTCAATGAACGCTGTTTTCTTGAAGACCAAAGAACGCTAAGACGTATGACGATTGGATGAGTTGATATAAAAGCCACTAAAAAACTTGAAATGAAAATGCGCCGATCGCAAAACATCCAATGAGCCACAACCTCCAATGAGCCACAACCTTCGTCTTCCGGTACTGTTTCTACCTGTATTATGACATATGGTTCTGAGGGTGAAAAGTCATAGGGAAATTAAGAATGCTATTAAACAAGGCTTGCAATGAAACGAAGGAAAAAGAAAATGCCGCAGCAGAATTTGGGAAAACTAGCTGAAATATGTGATCGTTACGGAATATCTTATAGAGCTGGTGTTGCGATCGCATCCGCAACTCTGAGTGATATCAGAGAGAAAAATACGATTTCTCCCCCTTTAATAATTGACCACAGCAAATTGATGCAAAAAAGAGCTAAGCGAAGACAGACACTAGTACAAAATCAAGAAATAGATTGTTTAGAAGCTTTATTTTTTAATGGAAGAAAAGATCAAACACTTTATAACGTTAAAGATGCAAGTAAGATGTATCGGGGCGTAAGAGTCGAAGAACACATAACGATTATACAAGAACCGGGATAGGTGTATATTGAATACACGAATCCATTTTCTGGAACGTCTAAAGCCATAGAAGAAGCTATGATTTTGTTTCTGACAGAGAGAAAAAGAAAAGCTTAAATTCTTTGGTTGCTGTTGGATGTGACGGAACAAATGTTAACACTGGGCAGAAAAATGGAGTCATAGTAGCATTGAGGAAGCGGCTTTGAGACCACTACAATGGTTTTTCTGTCAACTACACGCAAATGAATTACCATTGCGTCATTTAGTTTAACATTTAGATGGACAAACCATCGGACCAAAGTCTTTTTCAGTGCGTATTGGTAAAATGCTGGCAACTTGTGAAAATAAGCAGATAGTACCATTTAAACCTATTTATTTATAAACTTTCTAATGTAAAATTAGGTACAGATCAACAGTATTTGTACAGTATTTGTACAATATTTGTCTGGCTACGTCAACTGGAGTTGATAAGAAAACTTGATTGTAGAACCGTAATGGAAGCTATAGCTTAAAAGCAAGTCGCCAAGATGAGATCTTATACTAATCCAAAGATTAATTTTGAGAGCCATAACTTATATGACATGATTGAATGGCAGGACAAAAAACTCCTGGTAACAGAGCCACCATTATTACAGTTCTTGGAAACTACAGAGCTTGAAAGAATAGTCAACGATGGAAATGTAAAGATGTTTGATTTTACCAAGTTTCCATGTCATACACAATCAGTCGAAATGGGCGTAAAACTGATGACTGAGGCAGCTTTAGCTTCAGCTGTAGCAGAGAATAAAGCCCGAGAGGGTTTTATTGCTGCCAAATAGAATTCTAGGCAAATTATGCACAAATTTAATTCCAAATAATACTTTAAGTAACTTTGTTGCATTAAAAAAAAATTGTGTAAACTTCAAATTTTTAAATATTTCGTATTTGTTTTTTTAATAAAAACATGTAACTTTTTAAATGTTTTTCATTTTATTAATTAATACACAGTATGTTTAATGATTTAAAGTAGTGTTCGGCAAAAATTAACATTAAGCCATATCTGAACAATGATCGAACATGGCGTTGAAAACGTGTTTTTCGAAACTTCAACTAGTTTTAGGAACCCAAAAATGCATTGAATTTGCAAATCTGTTCACATGTTCTGACATCTAGTATCTCAATGCAACTTTTGCCAGCTTTTAGATGAAAATATTACAATGTTTTTTTTTAAATAAAAAAAAAATAAATATTTGGCGCAACAGCTCTTTAAGTGCCAGGGCCTAGCTTCTCGCAACCACTCATGTTGTGTGCGTTATATTTTTCACACGAATGGAAGGGACCTACAGTTTAGTGCCGTATCCGAACGGCGATTTGAGAAGCTTTTTCGAGACAACAATACTCTCGGATGTTTGTCAGACGCTCGCGAGAGGTGGGACCGTGAAAAAACTTTTTGGTGTTTTGTAGGGTTCGAACTTGGAACCTCACGCGTAGTGATCCGACACACTAACCACTTACGCCACGGCGCCCACAAAATGTTTTTTTTTATCGCCATATAAAAGTGACACACCCTATTATGTATGGACTTGCCCGGCACTAGCTATAGGAGCAGACAACGAGCTATAGGCAAACCCTTTTCAACTCACTTGAGAAGACCTCAGGGAGGAATATTCAAGAACTAATAACTTTCTTAAATTCCACAGGTTGGATTAAGAGACTTCTGACCAACACAGTTCACCACTCAGGTTGTGGTTGTGTCTTGTTGTCTCTGAGATGTACAGCAACTGCCGGTGAAGTTGATGTTCAATTCCCGGTGGTTGTTCAGACCCAAGGAGTTACGGAGGTGGCACAATTCTGTGCAGAAATTGCACTTTAGTGAGGTGGTGTTACGATATATAGGTTTACGACAGGCTGAGCATAGCCATATTTGCGGTCCAAAGTTGGGTGGCGGTGCAGTCCGGCCGGCGTTGGCTGCTCCATTGTTATAAAAACGATTTGGATAAATTCCGATAAATATGCAGCTAAGGTTGACGATCTTTTGTCAAAAATCTGTTGGTGTTGTCTTCGAGTTGCTCTGATACATAGAACCGATCGTCGTAAGAGAATAGCAAATCATACTGTCCAATCTTGCTCCTGTCGCCGATCTTCAAGGTACTAGAGGCACTCGTCAAGCATTTAACTCCAGCGCAACGTAAACATGGTTTTCGTAAACGACACATCACCACCTCGGCTCTAAACATCATTGCGAATCAAGTTAGCAACCGCTTGAACCAAAGACAACCATGCCACAGAACAGTCGCCGTTGCACTGAACCTGTCAAAAGCATTTGACACTGTGGATCACGCCACGATGCTTAACGACATACTCGAGTCCACGTATGCCCAACTCTAACAAACAATGGTTAGTCAATTATTTATGGGGCCGACAAATTTACGTGGAATTCCGGATCTTAGTACAGGAAGATCAAACAAGGCATCTACATTCAGCATATCTAAGTTGCCTTCTCCACCTGACGGTATCAGATGTGGCCGACTGCATCTTCGCTCCGGCCCCAAATGTAGCTGAGCTGTGTATAGCTCTAAACAAGTACTTAGCTGGCGTAGAACAGTTCTTCAGCTGCCGCAATCTACAGCTATCAGCGACAAAATCCACGGCTACACCGTTCACGTCCCGGATAAAGGAAGTGAAGCTACAGCTCGATATAGCAGTCGCAGATCGCCGCATACCCACAGTCACACAGCCAACACATTTGGGTTTTACTTTTGACATCATGGTAAATTTCTCCGCAGCCGCCTTAGATCACGCAACAACATACTACAATCTCTGGCAGATAGTTCCTGGGGGAAAGACAAAGAAACGCCGTTAGCCACCTAAAAAGCGATCGGCCGGTCCATCATGAATTACGCTACTCCCATCTGGACTCCACAGCTCAAACTGGCGGAATCCTTAAGCGTGCCAAAACTCAACCATGAGTTATCATCGGTCGCCACTTGATGGCTGTCCACCAAAGAGCACAACACCATGCTCTCCCAACAGTTCCTCCTGGCCTGCCACCTGCAAGAGCATTCCAACCACTCTCTAACTGCAGCATCCACTTCGGCATATCCGCAAAATCCTGACAATGTTCCAAAAAGATATCGGCACCTACACTCAACTCCCGGATTTCAACCCCCCGCGCTACAAGGATGCAATCAAAAGCATTCGCCGTACGAAGGTAGCTAACGCAGTAGAAAATCATCGCCCAAACATTGTTCTAGGTGGTCGTCCTCCTCCCATAGCCCATGAGGAGGTCACTTACCACACCAAACTAGGGCAACCTTAGCCCAACTACGTTCGGGATGGTGCCATCTACTTAATAGCTTGTAGTAAGATAGATCTACGAGGCGGGGTATCGCCGAGGTGTAAAAAAATATCCCCTTCATGACAGCATATGGCACGCTTGTGGTTGCACGGCATCAGCTCGTCGGATTGGGGGGGATCTTCGCTGTCACTTTTCCTCGCTTACAGAAAAAAAATATCGTGCCATTCTATTCTTGCTCAAAAACTTGCTTCTTCAACTACCACATCCTGCGATACGATGTTAATTCGCATTGGGCTATCCCACCTCATAGTGCAGTCTTTTGCTACACCGCCTGGCTAAACCATGCCCTGATTCTGTAATTTAGCCCCTAACTTGCATTATTTTGCTATCACACTCGCTTTCTCTCTATTCTCATTTCCTCCTTTTCATTCTTTATCTACGACACATTACCGAAGAAAAACAAATCAACACGCTCTTAAGTATTTAAAGGAAATGTGCATATATTTCTGAATCGCGAAATAACGGGGTACTATGATCAGTCATATTACTATACTATATATTTAGGTATATATAAAAGAAATCCAAAAGTTTATATATATGCTTTCGAAAATATTTTAAAAGTGGAATAAAAGAAAATTAACTAACTGACCCAGTCTTGCATCGGATACTGTAGCCGATCTTAATGCAGTTACTTACAATTATATATATATAAAAAATTAGAGAAATAAAATTACTCTCCGTGTGCGTAAGAAAACAATAGGCAAATAGCACTATCAATATATAAAAAAAATACTAAAATAATAACTTTGACCACTTACTTGTTCTCTCCCACGTTGTTGTGCGCACAAAAACGATGATGGATGCTGTGGACACTGGTTCTTATCAGGAATAGAAAAAAATGTTCTCTTACACGCACTGGTCACAATTCATTAACGAAAAATGTAATGGAATTCGCTGATTAATCGAAATATAGGTATATAGGTTAGGTATGGGTGTTATTTTGGTGTAATCTTTCAGTAGTCACGTCTGGTGAATTTTTCCTTGATAGAAGTATGGAATGTATGTATCGTCCGGGAGGTATGTATGATCCTGCACTTTCTGCGCGGATCTGCTCAATTTTCTAGCTGATCGTGGAATAGCTGGTGGTGGTTGGATCAAGCAGGTGATAAGGTATGTCTGGTGATTGTCTGCTTTCGCCGCTGGAGAAGAGTCTCGAGGTATGTAGGTGGTGAGTACCGATTGAAGAGAGTTGCTGGAAGGGGTATGCTCCAAACAGTGATTCCGAGGCGGATTAGTTCTTTTTACTTAACCTCTTTAGCACTCCACGTGGCAACTCTTCAGTAAGCTATAGGTAAAGCAGGGTTATAGCAAACGGGGCTATGGCAAACGTGCACAAAAAAAAACTTACGTGATACAGGGTATACAGGTGAATATTTTTATGATATCTCACAGAGGTTGGAAGGTCAGTATCACACAAACTAAATTGGTGGCTTTAATTCTCAGAAGCAAAGAAAGTTTCGGAGAACTTTAGTAGAAGAGATGGCCACGTTTTTGGAGTGGTGGGTTTCCTCTTAATCGGACAACCTCTCGGGTGGGCGGATCGAAAGCAAAAGAATGATACGATCTAAGGAGGATATGATGGATCTTCACATATTTATCTTTCGTTAAGTTTTTTGCAGTTAGTCGAGCGCAAAGTTAGGAGCGATTGTTTTATAGGGATGTGTTCGCATGAAGAGCATGTGTTGATGGATTTCCCATTGTATGGAATTCACGACAAAACCGTAGATTTTCGAAAAGCTATTGAGAAAAGATATGGAAAAATGAATTCTGATCTTCTCCATGGAACGTGTGGCTTCGACCCATAACCCTGAGATTAAGAGTCTTACGCTCTACTGACTGAGCTAAACGGGCTAAACTTTTATATCCTTCGCATGATATATACCAATCTTTCTTCCTTTCAGGTCTTCAACTTCGTACATTGTTTTACCTACGGCGCGGACTATACGACTTTTGAGAAACTTCGGACAAAACTTTGCATTAACGCCTTTGGTGGCGTCACTTTGCACGAAGTTTCGTCGATAAACTTCTTGTCCTGGCTGAAAATTCTTTGTCGTAGACCTCAAATTGTATGTTTTAGAATACTTTTCAAACGCTCTTTTCAGATGTTCCTGAATATTCGCTCGCAGCATGCTTAACCTATCTTCTCTGGTAATTTGGTTAAAGTCACCATCATTTAAAATTTTTAGATTTCGAAAAAGCGGATACATATTCCCGTGAGTAATCATCTGAGTACCAAACAAAGCGTAATAAGGAGTGGTCGAAATAGCTTGATGCAATGACGTACACAGTGACTGTTGAATTTCTGGTATATGCAAATCCCAATTCCGATGTTCATCTTTAAGGTAGGAGCGAATTCCAGCTAAAATTGACTGATTTACCCGCTCGGATGCGTTTGCCTGTGGCGAATATAAAGCAGTTCGAATGTGTCGCACACCATGCTTCTGCAAATATTGCTGAAAACTGGAAGACACAAATTGGCAGCCGTTATCCGAGTGGATAAATTCAGGTATTCCAAACGTATGAAAAACAGATTCTTCCAAAAAACGTATGACTGCTTGGGTACTTGCTTTTGGAATAGCTTTTAGAAGAACAAATTTCGTGAGATGATCCAATACAATAAGCAAGTAGAAGTTGCCCTTCTTCGATCGCACATAGGGTCCCAAGAAGTCAATATACAACTTCTGGAAGGGTCTATCAAAGCTTGTAAAGGAAGTCATGGGTGGCTTAAGACACTTATTAGAGGGTTTACTTTCCTTGCAGATCTCACACTGTTTTACGAAGCTGCGTACTTGGGTCGCCATCTGAGGCCAATAAAAGAACTGTCGGAGTCTGTGAAGGGTTTTTCCGATGCCGCCATGAGCACAAGATGGAGGAGTATGTGCTCTGCGCACGAGGTCATTAGTGAGTCCATCTGGAATCCACAAGCGCCATTGGAGGTCTGTGTTTACCACATCACAGTCAGAAATAAAAATTCTTTTATAAACTTTACCGTCACAAACTCTAAGGTCAGGAAGGTCATTCATATTCTTTTCAATATTATCTATCAAATTAAAATATTCTTCACTCTTAAATTCTTCCGACTCTAAAGCAATTGAAAGATCTTGATAGTTCAGGTTTTCTATACTTTCCACGAATGCACGCGAAAGTGTATCTGGAACAACATTCGCCGAACCTCTACGATGCTCCACCTCAAAATCAAAGGCCTGTAACTTCAATGACCACCTGGCCAATCTCCCACTTAAATCTTTCAGACTCATCAACCATTTAAGGCTGGAATGGTCTGTTATTATGGTAAAATGAGTTCCTTCAATATAAGGGCGGAATTTTTTTACAGCTTGTACGGCAGCGAGGCATTCACGCTCCGTTACACTATAGTTAGCCTGGCAAGAGTTCAATTTCTGAGAAAAAAAGGCAATCGGTTTTTCTTGGTCTTCATCATCTATCTGAAATAGTACAGCTCCTATTCCTTGATCTGAGGCATCACATTGTATCATAAACGGTTTGGTGAAGTCAGGGTTAGTCAAAAGTGGTGCAGATATTAATGCAGATTTCAAGTTCTCGAAGGCCTCGGTGGCTTGGGCTGAAATGACATATTTTTCTTTACTCTTTTTTAGGGTATCTGTTAAGGGGGCGGCTAAACTTGCGAAATTCTTTATGAATCTTCTATACCAGCCGCACATGCCTAAGAATCTACGCATTTGTTTGACTGTCTTCGGGATGGGGAATTCACTGATAGCATTCACTTTTTCGGGATCAGGTTTGATGTGACCTTGTCCAACTATATGCCCGAGGTACTTAAGTTCTGTGAAACAAAATTTGGATTTCTCCACATTGATGGTCAAATTGGCACTTTTCAAGCACTGTGCTACCGTTTCAAGTAGGCGTAAATGCGTCTCGAATTCAGCAGAAATTATGAGGAGATCATCAAGATATACGAACACGCTTTCCCTCAATGCTGCAGGGATCACCTTATCCATTAGCCGACACATCCTTTGAGGAGCATTGCACAACCCAAAGGGCATGACGGTGTACTGGTAAAGTGGTCTCCCGGGCACAGTGAATGCAGTTCGCTCTCGTGATCTCTCCTCAAGGGGAATCTGCCAAAAGGCGTCTTTGAGGTCAACACTTGAAATGAAGTGGGTATCCCTCAGACGACTCAGCATCCCCTCAATGTGAGGAAGTGGATACGCATCTTTCTTCGTTAGTAAATTAACTTTACGGTAGTCGAGACAAAGGCGATTCTTCCCAGGTTTTCTTATTAAAACCACGGGACTACTCCAAGCACTTTGACTCTCCTCTATCACACCCAAAGAAAGCATGCGGTCCAACTCCTCAAAAAGTAATTCTTGAATGGCTGGCGAAACGGGATAATGTCGCTGTTTCACTGGCTCTGCATCTCCGGTGTCAATATGGTGGGTTTCTACTAAAGTTTTTCCTAATCCTAATTCCGAGAAAGATGGAAATTTCCTCAGTACGGCTTCTAAAGAACGTTGTTGGTCAACAGTTAACTCGTGTCTGGGTACAGTGGAATCAGAAGTATCTTCTCTACAAAGCTCAGATATCAGTTGCGGTGCGACCTTAAACTTCTGCCAAAAATCTATTCCTAAATATAACTTCTGTGACAAGGATGGTACTAGGTAAAAATCTATGGTTTGTGTGATATTATTATAAGTAACCGGGACATTTATCCTACCCACTACTTTTTGGTTTTGCCCATCTGCAGTTTTCAGGTCAGAGCAAAATTTGAATACAGGTACGTTCAGATGTTTAACGAAATCAAAGCAACCGTTTCCCAAACAAGAAATAGTTGCGCCACTATCTAACAAACCATTAATACGTTCATTACAAATTTCAATCATAGCATAAGGTCTAGGGTCATCTCTATCTGTAGTTCTAATAGTTGTCGATTCAATTAACTTTCGAAAGATACGTCGTTTCCTTTTTCGACTTCGTGACTTCTGATGCTTGTTTAAGCGAGTTTCTAATACTACCTCTTCGATGGAAAAGAGCTTAGAGCGGAGCTCATTGTATATTTTTAGCCGTTCTTCATATGATTTATGATGATTCGCAGTGAAGTGTTTTTTCACTTTAACAGGTGATTCTAACGCAGGTCTTTGTAAGATTTGAAACGTGCTGTCGGTATTAGTACTGGCATCTTTGCAGCTTAAACCGGGCTGGTCTGAGTAGAGCGAGATTCCCCGGTGGTCTTCCCGCTCGTCTTCCGGTTTCCCGTACTTGGATTGCATTTTGGACAGTCAGGGGTTGTTACGTTGTCCAATCCACAACGATAACAAAACAAGTTTTTCGTTGGGGAAGGGCATTGCATAAATGCATGTCCATACTGTTTGCAATTAAAGCACTTGAAGTTGGCGGAACGAGTTTTACCGTCAATAAAAGCCTCTACATTTTCCTCATGGAAATCTAACATACAATTGTCTAATTCATGTACATTTCTATAGACTGGATTTTGTCGATTACGAGCGAAATCTCTAGACTGAAGCATCTTTTCTGTTTTTCTACACTCTTTCCGGAAGTGATCTAGGCTATATAATGGCATTGGGTATATAAATGGCATAAAGCGGTTGTTAATATTGCCTTTCACGATATTTAATAAGTCTGTCTCGTTCATTGGTTCTCTTAACTGATTTCGTAGACATAAGATGGAATTGTAAAAATCTTCGAAAGTTTCATTGGAAAGTTGTCTACGTTCCATGATTTGCTTAATGATTTCAAAGTCTGTTTCATGGTTTCTGAATTGTTGCAGCAACGCTTGCCGCAGATCTTTCCATGCCGGTCTGGGGTATGTACGCAAGTACTGCCAATACCAGTCGAGTGCTATACCAGAAAGAAGTAAATGCAGCTTTTTCACAACTGCCGACAAAGGCGTTTGATAATTCTCTGCGAGGGTTTCCACTCGAAATATGAAATCTTCGACTGACAATGCTTTGCTTGTTCCTTCGAACCTTATTCCCCAGCGGTCAAGTTCAAGTTTTCTGAACGAATCGCGGTGGTTTAAAACTGATTGTGGGCAATGTTCGTACTCTAAAGGATGACTAGCTAAATCATGATCACGTAAATGTTTGACATATGAAGTTTCGACACGTTTGGGATGTTGGTCTAAACTCGTTCTGGTGGTATGAACAGGGATAGGTAAACCTCGACTTGGCTGACCTTCATGATGAATTCTGTTATTTGAAAGACTCGGTGGTGGAATTGCATTCTCAAGTCGTGAAGACTGAATAAAATGCTGACTACGTCGTTGAATACTATTTTTCATAGACATACTACTAGCTTTGCTTGGCTCTTTGCTTAGAGTTTCTTTCGTCAACACAGTTTCTTGAATGTTCTTCTTCAAAACATCTTCCAACGATGACAGCATGCTGTCACGAAATGTTTCAAGACTTTGTTCTACGCAACAACGAATGTACGATTGGACAGTCGGGTTAAGTTCCTGATGGATTTGATCGCTACGTAGCACACTATCTAGATCTTGTGAGCTAAGCTGGGCATTTGCATTTGATTCTAAAGTAGTTCTTTCATGTCTCTCCGATTGGTTAAAGATCTGTTCTAATTGTTGCAAATCATCTGTTCTACCTGATTCTATATTAAAATCGCGTATGGTCTCTACTACATTTGGGTCAACAGTCAATAATGGATCATATTCGGGTATGCGGTTAGAAATAGCTAAGGGTGTGTGCATAACTCGAGGTCTGCTGTTGTCTGAAGTGTTCATGTCAAGTTTGGTTTTGGTCTTAGATCTCGTCTTTGCTAAATAGTTAGCGCTAGGTCTAGATTTAGGATTAGCACCTTTTGAATCACTCATTATAAATTATTGTATAAAAAAAAATCTATTCAAATAAACAAATCTATACTCATATACTAGCAAAAGGGGAAATGTGAATGGAAAAAGCGAGTGCAATAGAATAAAACAAAAAAAAAACAAAAATGGAAGTGATGGATGAGCAAGTTTTTGGAAAATTTAAAGTTTTGTTATTCCTTCCCGATCACCTTCTTCGACACGAAAAAAAGCAATACTGGGAAAGATAAAACCGTTCGCGGAAAAAAGGCACACACTCGACAGTGCATAACACTCGCTTCGCTGCGACTGGAAATAAAATAATCGAAATCTGAACATCTTAAGCTTCTACTGGTTACAACTAAATCGAAAAACTCAAAAACAAATACGCATCTGCTGATAGGACTTACTTCGAAATACTTCGCGAAATCACTTATCGAGCTACCTACAACTTCTAACTAGAACAAGGACTTATCTGTCGATTGTACCTCTGTCCCAATCTATCCTTACTTCTTGCTATCCGTTGGTATTCGTTCCTATTCGCTTCTAATCATTTCTATCTATTGCTATTCATTGCTTTACGTTGGGCGCCATTCTGTAGTAAGATAGATCTACGAGGCGGGGTATCGCCGAGGTGTAAAAAAATATCCCCTTCATGACAGCATATGGCACGCTTGTGGTTGCACGGCATCAGCTCGTCGGATTGGGGGGGATCTTCGCTGTCACTTTTCCTCGCTTACAGAAAAAAAATATCGTGCCATTCTATTCTTGCTCAAAAACTTGCTTCTTCAACTACCACATCCTGCGATACGATGTTAATTCGCATTGGGCTATCCCACCTCATAGTGCAGTCTTTTGCTACACCGCCTGGCTAAACCATGCCCTGATTCTGTAATTTAGCCCCTAACTTGCATTATTTTGCTATCACACTCGCTTTCTCTCTATTCTCATTTCCTCCTTTTCATTCTTTATCTACGACACATTACCGAAGAAAAACAAATCAACACGCTCTTAAGTATTTAAAGGAAATGTGCATATATTTCTGAATCGCGAAATAACGGGGTACTATGATCAGTCATATTACTATACTATATATTTAGGTATATATAAAAGAAATCCAAAAGTTTATATATATGCTTTCGAAAATATTTTAAAAGTGGAATAAAAGAAAATTAACTAACTGACCCAGTCTTGCATCGGATACTGTAGCCGATCTTAATGCAGTTACTTACAATTATATATATATAAAAAATTAGAGAAATAAAATTACTCTCCGTGTGCGTAAGAAAACAATAGGCAAATAGCACTATCAATATATAAAAAAAATACTAAAATAATAACTTTGACCACTTACTTGTTCTCTCCCACGTTGTTGTGCGCACAAAAACGATGATGGATGCTGTGGACACTGGTTCTTATCAGGAATAGAAAAAAATGTTCTCTTACACGCACTGGTCACAATTCATTAACGAAAAATGTAATGGAATTCGCTGATTAATCGAAATATAGGTATATAGGTTAGGTATGGGTGTTATTTTGGTGTAATCTTTCAGTAGTCACGTCTGGTGAATTTTTCCTTGATAGAAGTATGGAATGTATGTATCGTCCGGGAGGTATGTATGATCCTGCACTTTCTGCGCGGATCTGCTCAATTTTCTAGCTGATCGTGGAATAGCTGGTGGTGGTTGGATCAAGCAGGTGATAAGGTATGTCTGGTGATTGTCTGCTTTCGCCGCTGGAGAAGAGTCTCGAGGTATGTAGGTGGTGAGTACCGATTGAAGAGAGTTGCTGGAAGGGGTATGCTCCAAACAGTGATTCCGAGGCGGATTAGTTCTTTTTACTTAACCTCTTTAGCACTCCACGTGGCAACTCTTCAGTAAGCTATAGGTAAAGCAGGGTTATAGCAAACGGGGCTATGGCAAACGTGCACAAAAAAAAACTTACGTGATACAGGGTATACAGGTGAATATTTTTATGATATCTCACAGAGGTTGGAAGGTCAGTATCACACAAACTAAATTGGTGGCTTTAATTCTCAGAAGCAAAGAAAGTTTCGGAGAACTTTAGTAGAAGAGATGGCCACGTTTTTGGAGTGGTGGGTTTCCTCTTAATCGGACAACCTCTCGGGTGGGCGGATCGAAAGCAAAAGAATGATACGATCTAAGGAGGATATGATGGATCTTCACATATTTATCTTTCGTTAAGTTTTTTTGCAGTTAGTCGAGCGCAAAGTTAGGAGCGATTGTTTTATAGGGATGTGTTCGCATGAAGAGCATGTGTTGATGGATTTCCCATTGTATGGAATTCACGACAAGCTACCAATCACGTCTTGACCCCAGCATCGAAGACAGATGTCCAGACTGTACGAAATCGGTCCGCACAATACGTGACACCTCTTCACCTGTCCGGCCGAACCCACCACTTTACGTCCGGAAGCGCTGTGGAACCGTCCCATCGACGTGGCTCCTTTTCAGGGCCTAGAAACAACTAACAAATATGTAACTGCAACAACAACAACAACAAAACCAAAAACATAACTAACAACAACAACAACAACAACAACAACGCCAACAACAACAACGACAACAACAACAACAACATCAACAACACAACCACAACAATAGCAACACCAACCAGGTTACATGAGTTATGATACCAAAACGGTGTTAATTGGATTCTTTTTTACAGAACCGTAACTTCTGTCTGAACTTACCTCTTCTCAAGTTCAGCTCGGTAGCGGGGCGTAATTCTAGATTCCAAACTAAACTGGAAGGATGGCATTGCCAAAGGCATCAAACAAGCAAGCATAGCTTTCTATTCTTGCAAAAAGGCATTCAGTAATACTTGGGGCTTCAATCCAGTTGTGGAGTACTGCATATACATCACGGTTGTACCATCGATTCTCACATATGGTTCACTAGTATGGTGGATGGTAAACTGTAGCCAACAAATGGTGTGGATGTTGGCTGTCAATTACTGAATTCTATGTGGTTGATGTTTTTAACAGACGTTAAGTACAATCTTTGGCAAAAATTAATCGTGGAGTCGTTTACCACGCAACAACACCATTTTTGTTATTCAATCTTATTACGAAAATGGGTGATCTGTAAAAGTAACATTTCCACACAAGCCATCGATCAATGAATTTATTGCGTACGAAATTTGAAGAACGCATTAGGTCTGTTCGCGTACCCTAGCAAAACAGCGAAAAATTTCTACGAAAAGTTACGAATTTTTACGAAAACCTGTTCGAGTACTGAGAATTTTCGTAGTTTTTTGACAGAACAGAGCGCTCTCGAGAGAGTAAGAAATTTCCTCATGCTACGAATTTTAGTGCAAGAAATTTCTGTGGGCTAGTTTGTGAAAACTGTCAAATTGATGTATATGTATGTGATTTTTTGTTGGATTATACCTTCTCTTTCTTTCTTTCGCGTACAATTGGGTTTAAGGTTTGACGTTTAAAAAGTGGGCAACTTTTGTGCTTCAATGCGTTCGTTTAGTTTTTCGTAATTTTACCCCCACTCGTGGAAATTTGACAATCTGCGAATTTTGGTGCAGAAAGTACGCGAACAGACCTATTATTTCGGTTAATTATTTCGGTTAGAGGAGAAGTTGATTAGCCTCCAAGGTCATGCGATTTGACACTTTTAGACTTCTTCCTGTGGGGTTATTTGAAGAGTAAGGTCTATGACAATAACCCAGCAACAATTCAGGATCTCAAATATAACATCCAAACAATTTATCCACTTATTCTTTAAAAAGTTATCGATAATTTCGACCTTCGGCTGGTCGCTTGCAACAAAACCCGTGGTGGTTACATGAACGATGTTGTGTTTCATTCATAATTGCCATGGACTGAACTTCATTAGTCAATGTTGGCTCACCCTTTACTTGGGAAGTAATGCCAGCTTTCAAAATAATGCCAGCTTTCAAACCTTACCAAAATCCTGACGGCAGCATCCATCGGAGTCATGGGATCAATGAGAACTACACCAACAGCTGCTATGGAAATCATGCTTAGTTTCATTCCGCTTGATGTACCATATACTGTAGCAGTTTGTCGGCCAAAACCGCTGTAAGACTGAGAGAAGGCCGATTGTGGTCATCGAGCCTTTACGGCCATGCCCCCATTTTATCCCTATCGGGGACTACCAGTGGATTAACGGAAACTGATCACATGAACCCGATGCTAGCATTTGAAAGGAGATTCACTGCGAGAATTCCTGACAGAATGTACCGGAAGAACCGAAGAACCATGAAGAAAAACGAGTTGGTGTTCTATACCGGCGATTTTAAGATGGACGTTGGCACGGTAGCCAGAGTTTACCGTAAAGCCCTAGGTATAAATCACTCCTTTAGAATAAACGACGACTGCAGCGTCCTTCAGGCCGAAGTCACAGCCATCATACAGGCTGCTGAAATTATGTGCTAGAGTTATATCGTTGGTAAAACGATCACTGTCTATATAGACAGCCAGGCAGCCGTTAAAGATCTAGACTCCGCTGTAATTAGGTCGAGGCTTGTTAGCACATGCAAATAACTCTTTAATGAGATATCTGGGGCCAATGCGGTGACCCTCTGCTGGGTACCAGGGCATATGGATATCGAAAGAAACGAAAGAGCTGACGAGCTTGCTAAGAAAGGGTGGGTGCTGCCCTTATCGCGGGCGCTCCCCAATCAGTTCCTCATGGAGGAAGATTGAAGATGAAGCCACCAATCGAGCAAACAGACTAGATGCTGGGCTCATCTGGAAACATTCGCAACAGCCAGGGCGCTATGGCCGGCTTTTAGCAAGACGAAATCAACTTATATTGCGAAACTTAGTCGTTATAACGCACGGGTCGTTTCCGGCATAATTACTGATCATTGTGTCATTGGCGTTCATGACTCGGCGTGCTGCATAACGAGTATTGCAGAAGTCGCAGAGACGAAAAGAAAAAAAAATAAAATCTGTATAAATAAAGGTGACGCCTGCTGTGTAATTGTCCTGCTCTATCCGTTCGAAGAATGAGGACTCTTGGTAGTTACTTCTTCTCGGAGCTGAATGACTTAGTTAATGTAGAGCTGATGGATTTCCTGAGATTTATGGCACTTTCCGGGTGGTTCTAATAGCGGACTATGTTTACAGCGTTTCCAGGGTTAAATAATTGGGCACAATGGACCCGAACTGTTGGTTTAAGTGAGCAGTGATTCTTTTTGTCACAAGGCACCCTTCTACCTAACCTAACGTACCTCTTAATCAACCCAATACATACCTTGGATTTCTCTCCTCGCAATCTATGCTATGCCGATTTTTCTTGTGTATGCACTACACAGTACAATACAAATACAATTATTTGGCGCAACAGCTCTTTAAAGTGCCAGGGCCTAGCTTTTCGCAACCACTCATGTTGTGTGCGTTATATTTTCCACACGAATGGAAAGGACCTACAGTTTAATGCCGAATCCGAACGGCGATTTGAGAAGCTTTTTCGCCACAACAATACTCTTGGATGTTTGTCAGACGCTCGCGAGAGGTGGGACCGTGAAAAAACTTTTTGTTGTTTTCTGGGATTCGAACTTGGAACCTTATGCGTAGTGATCCGACACACTAACCACTTACGCCACGGCGGCATTACTACCTACAGTGTATGCATTCATTTTGAATAAAGAATGTTAAACTAATGATAAGGAAAGGGAAATGAGTAAAATTCAAATTCTATTTACTGCTTGGGCTCCCATCTGTGGGTTCGATTGATTTACAACCAGCTAGCTAATACCCCAACCATCAGCTGGTTAATGTCAATACAACCATTCTGACGTTTCTTACGAAAAGTAGGGTTCGGGTGCATTTGATTCAACAAATTTAAACAAATTTTCATTTTATTAATTAAGTCAAAAGTTCCGAGGATGTTAATTAAGAAATTCATTCAGCTAAGAAGTCTAGCTACCAAGGCCACTGATTGCTTCTACGTGACAACGCCGATTTTCTACGTAAATGCATGTAAGTACTATGCCGGTGCAGTAGTTCTCATATTTTAACGATTTGCTCGGAAACAGCTCCTCACATTGGACACCTCTACTCGGCTGTGATTGCTGATGCCATCGTCCGATACCAGCGCCTGAAAAATCCGCAACTAGCCACGTACCTGTGCACTGGCACGGATGAACACGGAACGAAAATCCAACAAGCTGCCGCCAATCATAAGGTTCCCGTGGCCCAGTACTGTGACGACATCTCGCAGTGCTACCAGAGAGTGTTCCACGAGGCTGGAATCAATCACACAGACTACATTCGCACCACAGAGGGTCGCCATAAGAAGGCAGTTGGACACTTTTGGGTTTGTAAGCGAATTCACTGTCTGGCCAGGGGTGCGTCATGAGTTTTGGTTTACCATTGCAGAAGGAATTGCAGTCCCGTGGTCACATACACTCGTCCCAGTACAACGGTTGGTACTGCGTCTCAGACGAGACTTTCCTCACAGAGAGTCAGTTGCAGACGAACCCGGACGGAAGTAAGTGTTCTTTGGAATCGGGTCATCTAGTTGAATGGACGGAGGAGACCAACTACATGTTCAGTTTGTCCAAACTGCAGAAGGATGTGCTGTATTGGGTGAAGCAGGGCGGGCGTATTCGACCGGCAAAGTTTGAGAAAATCCTTTTGGATTATCTAAGCGAACCACTGCCAGATGTTTCTGTCTCCAGACCGGCGAATAGGGTTCATTGGGCCATTCCAGTTCCAGACGATGCTAGTCAAACGGTTTACGTGTGGCTAGATGCATTAATAAACTACCTGACATCGGCCGGATATCCAAATGAAGAGGTGAGTTTGACCTTGCTTTTACCAAGAACCTAAGAGAATTGGAATTGCTAGGCACCCTAGGTTTACCGCGTGCAGTGGGGGTAGAAGGTAGTAAAGGACTTTGTCTACCTAGGCTCCGCTATAAACTGGAGCAATGACATCAGCGCGGAAATCAAACGAAGAATCAACCTTGCCAATCGCTGTTTCTTTGGACTAAGAAGACAATTGAGCAATAAAGCCTTCTCTCGAATGACTAAGGTAGCCATGTACAAGACCCTAATCATCCCAGTCCTGCTTTATGGCGCAGAGGCATGGATTCTATCGAAATTGGATGAGGATGCCCTTGGCTACTTTGAGTGAAAGGTTCTTTGAGTGATTTTAGAGTAAGCGTACAACGACTGAAATGGCTAGGACATCTAAATCAAATCGACATCAACGCCCCGGTCCGAATAGTCTTCAAATCCATTCCCGAGGGACAACGCCCCATCTTAGGTGGCGCGAACAATTGAAAAGTGACCTCAACCAACTTGGCGCGCGTAATTGGAGTCAACTGCAAGCAACTGGCTAATGACCGACCCGGTTGGAGAGGTTTGTTGGTTGAAGTCCAGGTACACCTTGGACGCAAGGGTGAACCTGGGCCTCAACCAACAATCCATCCTCTCCATTTACCTCGGTCTTTAGCTAATTGCCTCCACTTGCGCACTCCAAGTTGGTCGAGGACCTCTTGAACTTGTGAGCGCCACCTACATCGAGGAGGTCCTCTACTGCGTCGTCCCTCCGGGATTCGAAGACTCTGCGGGCCGGAGCGTTGGTGTCCATTCGCTATATATGTCGTAGCCATCTAAGACGTCCAATACGTAGTTTTTTGAATAGGTCGATGTCGCTGTACAGCTCGTAAAGTTCGTGATTGAATCTTCTCCTTCAAAACCCGTCAACGCAAACGGGACCGAAAATCTTACGAAGAATTTTTCTCTCTTCGCTTGATTTCTGCGCTCATGTTGTTTTTCGAGTTTATAGCAGAGCCAAGGTAGACAAAGTCCCTTACTACCTCGAAGTTATAGCTGCCCACTGTGACGTTCTGTTCAATTCGTCGGTGTTGGTTTTCCCTTCTTGTTGACAGCATATACTTAGTTTTGCCCTCGTTTATCGCTAAACACATTTTGTCCCCTTCTTCTTTAATGCTTGCAAACGCACCGGTGATAGCCCGCTGAGGTTTTCCAATTATGTCAATATCGTCGGCGTATGCAAGCAGTTGTACGGACTTGTGATAGATTGTGCCTCCGGTGTTGGCTTGTGAGTTCCGCACAATCCGTTCAAGTACAATATTAAAGAAGTCACATGACAGGCTGTGCTGCAGCGTTGCCGTTTATACTTCAATCGAAGTATTTTACTTCTTTTTCATAGACAACACTTCGACACTTCCTCTTTCGCAAAAACACTTCACTTTTTGTAGACTTTATATTTTCCCTCTTAATTGGGAAATGCATATATTCATTAATGAGCTCTTCCATAAAGTAGCCGAAAATCGTATACGCGAACACATCCATTCGATAACTACTCGCACAAGTCTACAATTCTAAGAAGAAAGTCTTTAAGTCTTTTGGCATTCTGTGTTCTACCTCAAAAATGGTTTGGGGCAGATTATGTACCCTCATTTAAAAGAGTTTATAGGAGCCTTGTTGTGTCTTACTCATAGTAGTGCAATTACTGATAGGGTGTTTTCCTAAGCTAAATTGATTAAGAGTTTAGGCCGAGAAGACTTAAAGGTTATCACTGTTAATACACTGATGCTTGTGAAAGGAATTGTTTCTAAGAACGATTTCAAGAACTGGGTATAGCCAAAAGATGTTGTATTAAAATACCACAAAGCTTAGATTAAAGCTGCCTAATTTAAAAAAAAATATGTTTTTTTTTCGATAAATAGTCGTTTAATATAAGAAACTCAACTTTTATAATGACACTTCACTATTCAGCAAAACACTTCTATTTTTTTCTCAAAACACTTCACTAAAAAATTGGCAAACGGCATCACTGCTGTGCTGCCACTTGATGCATAGCGTATTGTAGTAGATCCCCAAGAAAAAGCTAGTAGATTCAACCGAAAGGTAGCACAACAGTTTAATTCATTTATTTATTAAAATTTGCATTTTTTTTTTTATAATTTGCGACCACTCAAGGAGTTATGAATACCCTTGACATGTTTACACACAGTGCGGGCATTGAAAAGAATAGATAAAGAGAGAGGAAAAGATTTTGGCGTGGTGGTTTTTGAAGCTCAGTTGTTTATGCTTCAGAGGAACTCCGGGGGCGGCGTCCAGATAACTGAGGAGATTTTTGTTATTTTTTGTCTTTTGCTTCTGATTCACAGTATTTTTTCCCGATAACCGATGTCATAGCAAATCATTATCAACAGAGCGAACCATTTTTTCAGTCATATGACCAAGCTACTGCCAGTATTATGCCTTCGCAGTAGTGTTCACACAAGCTTTCTCAATTGATTGGATTGACTTTTGATATACTTCATAAGAAATAAATAATAAAAAATAAAACTCACAAGCCAACACCGGAGGCACAATCTATTACAAGTCTGTACAACTGCTTGCATACGCCGACGATATAGACATTATCGGAAGATCTCAGCGGGCTGTCACCGGTGCTTTTGCAAGCATTGAGGCGGAAGCGGCCAAAATGGGTTTGGCGATAAACGAGGGCAAAACCAAGTATATGCTGTCAACTAGAAGGGAAAACCAACACCGACGAATTGGACAAAACGTCACCGTGGGCAGCTATAACTTCGAGGTAGTAAGGGACTTTGTCTACCTTGGCTCTGCTATAAATTCTACTAACAAAATCAGTGCAGAAATCAATCGAAGAATAACTCTTGCCAATCGCTGTTTTTTTGGGCTTATAAGGCAAATCAACAGTAAAGCCCTGTCTCGAACAACTAAGGAGACTCTATATAAGACCTTGATCATCCCAGTCCTGCTTTACGGCGCTGAAACATGGACTTTATTAAAAGAGGATGAAGATATCCTTGGTCGCTTCGAGAAAAAAATTCTTCGTAAGATTTTCGGTCCCGTTTGCGTTGACGGGTTTTGGAGGAGAAGATTCAATCACGAACTATACGAGCTGTACAGCGACATCGACCTAGTCAAAAAACTGCGTATTGGACGTCTGAGATGGCTAGGACATGTAGAGCGAATGTACACCAACGCTCCGGCCCGCAGAGTCTTCGAATCCCGGAGGGACGACGCAGTAAAGGGAATCATCGCCGTAGGTGGCGCGCACAAGTTCAAGGCGACCTCGACCAACTTGGAGTGCGCAACTGGAGGCAATTAGCTAAAGACCTTGTTGGTTGAGGCCCAGGTTCACCCCGAACTGTAGCGCCACCTACGTAAGTAAGTATAAGAAATAAATAAATGCTTGCCGACATCAGAATTTGAACGATGAACCATTAGCAAAAATAAATAATAAAATAAAAGTAATGAACAATAAACAAAACTAAATAAATTCGACTTTTAAACTCTCCATTAATAAAAATAAACAATAAAAAAAATAAATAAATTAGGCTTTGCGACGACACTATGTACAGATGATCATGGATATTTACGAAGGAGCAAAGCCAAGAGTAAGATGCCCCGCTGGAGTAACCGAAGAGTTCCTGACAAAGGACAATCTTACGAAAAATAGAGCGCGACCGGCTCAGTTGTTATTGCCACGTTCAAAGAAGAGATCATTTGAACCCAGTTAAAAAGGCAATATCAATGAACGTTCCAAAGATATCGCGAGGCAAGAGAGCCAGGCCTATAAACGCCTGGATCGCACAAATGCAACGACACCAGCATTTGATGGGCCTCAGTAACCACGTGATCCAAATATCGTCCTGCCGATATTTTTTGATGTCATATAGGGGAACCCCATAGGAAATGCAGTGAAGTGGGAGGGTGATGATTTCTTGTTTTCGGATCATAACCTCGCCGAAATAGGAAGATGAAGAAGGCCTTGTGACGGCACTACATAAACAATGAACAAAAATAAATAAATTATGCTTTGTGGAGTTTTCCATTAATAAGCTTAAATCTTCTAACAAAATTAACAAATTTATCCGATGGTTCAAAAACTGGATTGCCTTTTAAAAGTTCTTTCCAAAGGAAAATATTTTCAACATGTAAGTAACATATGTATATATGTAGCATATGTATATATGAAGCATATGTATAAATGTAACATATGTTCAAATTTGAAAATGTTCGCTCAGCTGAAGAACTGCTAAGCGGAAGGCAATAAAGTTTAAACATAAGCGATGATAGTTAATAAAATACAAAATCCCCGACCTCATTCTCAATTTTCTTTAAAGCAATTTTCCTGATGCAAATCAAAGAACTAAAAACTAATAACTACGCAGTGCGAAAAGATCTTTTGGCATTTGACAGTAGCGAAACATATGGAAAATGGAGCGACCCGACCAATAATAAACCGATATAAGTAGTGCCAAAAAACTCAAAATGTTTTAAAGAAACCTCCATATATGAACGAGCAATTGAATTGTAAATTCAATATTTAATGAAATTGAAGTTTGAGGATGAGGTAAAAAGCTAGTAGATTTTTGGACAAAGCTAGTAGGTCGTAGCAAGACTGAAAACCTAGTAGATCTGCTAGCTTTGTAGTAAAAGTGGCAGCGCTGAATTGACAGCGCGTCACCTTGTCTAAAACTTTTTTTGACATCAAAGGTCTCGGTGAGGTCATTACCGAGCGTTCTCCATCGTCATCCTGCACAGACGAAGAAGTTTGGCAGTGATGTCAAAACTAGACATGGCTATATAAAGCTCTTCTCTATAGATGCTGTCATAGGCGGCCTTGAAATCGATAAGGAGATGATGAGTATAGATTTGGACTTCTTGGGTTTTCTCCAGGATCTACCGAAGTGTGAAGATGTGATCGATGGTGGACTTTCCTGTCCTGAAACCGCACTGATAAGGTCCAATCAGGCTGTTGATAAAAGGTTTCAATATCGCATAAAAGATCTTATATGCGATGTTGAGGAGCCCGATGCCTTTATAGTTGGCACAGTTGAGGGGTCTCCTTTCTTGTGGATTGGGCAAACGATGCTGAGATTCCATTGATCAGGCATTCACACGTCTGACCAAATCTTAGAGATGAGTTGATGTATGCACTCTACCAATTCATCACCAACTGCCTTGAAGAGTTCGGCCGGTAAGCCGTCAGATTCAGCAGCCTTGTTGGATTTCAGCTTGAATATTGCTGTCCTCACTTGGTTTTGGTCAGGTGGACGGAAATATTGACTATCATCGTCTATGTTGAATCGTTCATTCTGCCTGACAGCGGGATGTTGGTCTTCGTCTCCGTTATACAGTCTGCAGAAGTAGACCTCCATTTAGCTCGGTCTTTAGCTAATTGCCTCCAGTTCGCACTCTAAGTTGGATGAGGTCCACTGGAATCTGTGCGTAGCACCTACGGCGAGAGTTCCTTACTATCTAAAGCAAGTTCCATAGAGACCACCTTTTCATGAGGTAATGCGTACAGTCGAAACGCCAAAGAACAATGAGTATACACTATCTACCTCGTTGGACATATATGGAGATTTTAGTAATATTCACACTGAAGCTATTCAAGAATCTCTCACTGAGTTTGGTATAGAGGTTAGGTTGGCTAGGTTAGGTTAGGTTAGGTTAAAGGCGTTAGCTGCTTCGAATGGGTGCAGCCTGCACTCGGATTTCAAAAGGATCCATTATGCTCCCCTGACGTGGAATCTCCTGTCTGAAATACTGAAATGATAGAACAAGAAACAAAGTAACTAGAGTTCTGTGGTATTGCAGCGGCTTCCTCTAAATCATCCTGTAGGAGTTATGAATTTCAGTTTGGTGGTTGGTGGCTTTTCAGATTGGTCGCCCAAATGATTAAAGAAATTGTCGGCTTAGTGCAAAAAGTCATTAAGTGTATTTGTTCAATATTTAGTTATTCACAATTCAAATTGGCAGTGCAGTAAAAAAATATTTATTAAAACATTTTCAAATATTTATTTTTTTTGTTTTCAAATGATTATTATCTCATCTGATGCACTTAAAGAGTTTTTGCATGGGTGAATAACATTAACACAAGCACTTAGGTACTTTAAACTGAAAAATGGGAAAAATGTACTTAGTGAGTTTTTGCACTAAGCCGACGAAATACTCTCCGAGGGCCGTCTTTCTGCTATTTAAGAGACTAGGGCATTTGCAGAGGAAGTCGGTATCCTCATCTGCGTTTGTGATGCCGCAGCTTCTGCAAAGTTCATCTGTACTTAGCCGCCAATAGGTTGTGGCCGGTAATGATTCCTATGAAAAACGCCAAGTTTTGTCTACTTTGAGTAAGAATGAGCTTGGTTTTTACCTAGTCGTGTTTTGTCCAAATGTTTCTGGAGGCGCGGCATGATGGAAGTGCTCTTCATCTTCCGTCTGCTTTTCGTTAGAAGTCAAGTGCTGTTTGATTGAACGCATGAACATAATGTAATTCTATATTCCACACCCAATAGTCCAATCCTTGCTAATCCATTCTTCTTGAGAAGAGTTGCCATTGCCACTCTACACACATTATGATCTACGAAATGTTTCTAATATCCACGTGCGTTTATTATTAAATCATATCTATTTTGCCCCAATGGGGAACAGCAACCAGAAGCCATTCGATTATAAAAGAGAGACCACAAAGCCACAGAATGGTTAGAAGTTGAGTGCTCTGGGATTTGGATTTTCCTTCCTTTATATAAACTTGCTTCTTGTCTCTTAACGTATGTCCTGACTACTCTATATTTCCGTACCATTATTAACTTAAATTAATATAAAATTCTTCTTAATTTTCTAGTACCGAACCAGATGGCCGCCCAACGTCCAAGTGATTGGGAAGGATATCCTCAAATTCCATGGCATTTATTGGCCAGCATTTTTAATCGCTGCTGGTAAGCTCCCTTGTTCTCCAAACTTTTTTAACAAATTTCGCTCAAAAGCACACATTTTAAGGTTTAGAGCCACCACATCAATTGTTCGTTCACTCCCATTGGACTGTCGATGGCCAGAAGATGTCAAAGAGTAAATTCAATGTAGTCGATCCGATGGAAGCATCAAAAGTTTACACAATGGAAGGATTACGATATTTTCTATTGCGAGAGGGAGTCGCCCACAGTGATGGCAGTGAGTACTCTGACCTATCCCCCTTTTCATTTAGTTCGTCAGTCTCAGTAAAGTTTAAAGAAGGATCTCTCTATGGAGCAAGTTGTCCACGTTGCAACCTTATAATAATAACGCTCTTCCACTGGAAGAAGTTAGTTTTAGTTTTAGTTTACATTTTTTCGGTTGCATGACCCCGCACAAAGTTGCAGTGCATGTGACGTTGAAGGGACATCATCATCAGAACACTCTTATTCTCTGCAGAATTTCACTCTTTCATACAACCGCCAGGAGTTGTAGTAACTTGGAGTAATGAAGTTTCTTGTTTTTTTTTTTTTATCAAAGGTATTACAGCGGGGGAGGAAAGAGGTGTTTGTGGTCTGCAGTGGGACAAAAAACACCTACGAACCTTAGTTCCTGTCGAGAAATTGAATTTTGTGAGGACGTGCTTAAGTTTTGCCACTACACGTAGAGCGAGATTTTGCTTGCAAAGTAGAAATTTTGATTGGGTTCCTTGAGTGCTCTCATTAGCCTGGTCTTTGGGTTTGTTTTGTTATTGAGAGGGGAGAGGGAACCTTGGATAAAGTTTGCATATACAAGTGGTATTGTTTCTTAAGACTGGATAAAAGGAGGCTAACTGGAAAGTTTTGCTGGACTTTCGTGATAAGTGGCGTCAATTGCAGTGGGAAGTTTCGTGTTGTTAAGAAATTGAAAATTGCTTAGGCAACCATTCTGACTGATGTTTCTCTCTGAAAGTTTTTAATTTTTTTTTTTTGCGATTCTGTGTCTGATAAGAGATATCAATATTCATTTAATAAGATGACTCCTTCATTTAATGATGACCTAGTCACTATGAGCACTGTCGCTGAACTATGGTGGCATTGCTGTTGTTATCCCTTTTGGCGGGAGGAAATACATGACTAATTCTGCAATATTTTTTTAGTGAAACTGTGAGGATTAGATTTGACTTTACAAGAAAACAAGGCTTTAGTTTGTTTGGTGATCTCCGTCGGTATGATCCTACCAATTTTTTCATTCTACAGCCCTGTCTGCGACAGAACGACTCATATGATGAGCTTGTTGCTTTAATTCCTGCACTTATGTGGGTGTATGGCAAGATCTTCGCTAACAATTTTCCAGGTAGTGGACAGAGAGAGCCCCTTGCACACCTTCATTTATAGCGGCAATATTCAATGGCCGATTTTCGCAGTACAATACTCAATATTGTGCTGTCAGGCAGAATGAGCGATACAATAGAGACGATGATAGTTAAGATTCCCATCAACCTGATCAGAATGAAGTGAGGATAGAGATATCTAAACTTAAATCTAAAAAAGCTGCTGGAGCCGACGGGCTTGCCTTTCAAGGCAGGAGGAGATGATTTGGTAAGGAGCATGTTGGCAAGGTAATGAGCTCATTTGTAAAATCTGGTCGGACGAAAGTATGCACGGTGAATGAGCATCATTTGCCCGATCCTGAAGAAAGGAGACCATCTGAACTGCGCCAACTACAGAGGTATAAGTCTTCTCAGCATCGCATATAAGATCTTGTCTGCCGTATTATGTGAACGCCTAAAACCGATCGTCAACAACCTGAAAGGTCGTTATCAGCCCGGGAAAGTCCACCATTGACCAAATATTTACACTACGGCAGATCTAGCAAAAAACCCATGAATATAAAATCGATACGCATCATCTTTTCATCGATTTCAAAGTTGCCTGTAATATATATATAGAGAGCGAGTTATAGAGAGCCATGTCTAGTCTTGGCATCCCTGCGAAGCTCGTCCGTCTCTGCAGGATGACGATGGAGAAATTTCGCTGCTCCATCAAAGTCAGTAAGATAACCACCGAACCGTTCGATGTCAAGGTGCCGTGCTATCATACGATCTCTTTAACATAATACTTGAAAATTGTACGTAACTCACAAGCCAACACCGGAGGCACAATCTTTTACACATCTGTACAACTACTCGCCTACGCCGATGACGTTGACATAGTTGGAAGAACTCAGACACCCAACATTGGCGTCTTGGACAGAGCGCCACAATAGACAGATATAATTTTGCGGTAGTAAAGGACTTTGCCTACCTAGGCCCTATGGTTAGCGCCGCAAATGACACCAGTGGGAAGATCAAGCTAAGAATTACTCTTGCCAATCGGTGATTTTATGCGCTAAGAATGCAATTGAGTAACAATGCAGTGTCTCGAAGTGCTAAGGTAACTAACACTTTATAACACTAATCATCCCAGTCCTGCTGTATGGTGCAGAGGCATGGACTTTGTCAAAATCGGACAAGAATGTCCCTGATTACTTTGAATGGAAATTTCTTCGAGTGATCTTTGGTCCCATCTGCATAGACGACGAGTGGAGGAAAAGGTACAATGCCAACCTATACGGCCTTTACAAGGACATCGACTTAGCCAGAACAGTTAAGATACAGCGACTAAGCTCGCTGGATCATTTAGAGCGGACGGAGCCCAGCATTCCAGCCAAGAAAGTCTTCGAATCCACCCCGATAGAGGCACTAAAAAAGAAACTAAGTCAATCGGCTTACACACTTTTCCATTTAAGCAATCTCTACACACCTACAGTGCTTAAACAATGTTACTTTGGATTAGTTGAATCGTATCTGAGATATGGTATACTATCGTGGGGAAGAGCGTCGCAAATGAAACCCCTACAACGGCTTCAAGTACGAATGCAAAAAATAGTGCAAAGCCATAACAACGAAGAGCAGCACCATAGAAACTAGACGACTACGCTGAACATCTCCCAAATCTACATTGCGAATCCTGGCAAATTTCTACAATGACAACACTTATAAAACTTAAACGCAACAGACAGTAAACACTAGAAAACGACAACAGCAGAAGAAATCTACTTAAGTTCACGAGTATAAAAACTTCTTCGTGTAGGTATAATCTTTGCTTGTTAATGTATTGTATTAATGTAGTCAGTTCTATCATAATTGTAATTCAAACTTAAATTTGTTGAAGTAAAGAACTCAACACTTAAAAGTAACTTATATAATTGTAATCAGTGTTCTGCAGACACGCCCTTTCGGCTTTGCAGATAAACAAATGTATACAAATTTGAAATTTTTAACATAAATTAAATTGAAATAAACCCATCAGGTCCAGCAACCCTGTTAGATTTCAGCTTGGATATTGCTATCCTCCCTTCACTTTGGTAAGATCGATGTGTGAGCGAGAGAGAAACGGTAGCGAAATAAATCGGCGGCGAAATAACAACAACAACACAATGTAATTAACACGGGCGTAATCTTTATTTAATTATTAAAACACGGTGACCAATTGTTACTACTATCGCGACTGTCGTTGATTGACCCCGAATTCAGCTGCAGTGGCTCTTTAAATACCTTTGGCATTCAGCATGCACCGTTGACTTAAAAAGTCAGCCATCCTTAAACGATAGTGTCCTCACGATTCGAACCTCGGTTTCGCTCTTCGGATTGGGTTGTTTCTTGGAGCTCTCAACCTCGAAATCCCTGCGCGGTGCTCCTCTCCTCCTCTCCGACGACTTTGAAGCACCTTTTGATCGGGACCGGAACCTTGATTTAGAGGGAGCGCCAGGCCCCGGTCTCAGTTTGGATCTCGAGTGCCCCTGAAGCCGTTCCTCATACCCACTGGTTCATAGCAACCGCATTTGGAGCTGCTTCTACTGCGTCTGGGATCACTTCGACCAGAAATAGATCCGCTTCTACTACACCTTCAGCCACTTCGACTACGCCTGCGACTGGTGAACCCAATTCTGCTCCTTCTTGATCCGCTACGACTTCGCCTTGGGTCCCTGCGACTGCGGCTCCCACTACCCGACTCAGGCCTCAAGCTTCCTGGTCGCCTGGATCTGCTCCTGCTTCGCCTGGAGCCACCTTTGCTGCATCAAGATCTACTTCTACCACGACTTGCACTTCCTGAGCAGCCCTTGGATTCTCTGTGACTCCTTCGGGGGTACATAGTCCTGCAGTCAGTGATGGAGATGCACTTAAATACCTTCACAATCTTCACCTGTGGTTGGTCCAGCAACTTGCGCCCAATAAGCATTGCATGTGGTTGGCTATCGTCCGGCACTACCAGAACCTCGCACTATGAGGTAAGTTTGTCGACCGTTACCTCGGCGTAGACTCGCCCAACAGTCTGGCAGGTTCCTCCCCCAAAACCACTCAGGTGCCTCCGGTCCTCGACGTACTTGATGTGTCCTTCATCAGCGACTGAACAACGTAAAGTGACACAAACACTCCCCAGGTCGATGAATGCGTTGACCAGGTATTCGTTCACGATGGCATTCTTGGTGTACTCCGCTGGGTCCTCCGTCGACTCCTCTTTCACCAGCAACTGAGTTGGTCTCTCAAGGTTCTCTCCAACTCCTGCAGCTTGAACACGTGGGCAATCCCGTTTATAGTGCCTCACCTGTTGAGACCCGAAGCACCTTACTCCGCCTTCGGCACCTTCCGATTTGGCCACTGGCCCTTCACCGCGGTGTTCCGATTGCCACTGCCGAGATTTCCCCGCCACATGTCGACTCCTGGGCCTTAGTCCAACGACCCATCGGACTCTTTGTAGAAGGTCGTCGACCGACGTTGGCCTCACGGCATGGGAGGCTTCCTGGCACTCCCCATCCGCAATTCCCTGAATAATATATTTTATCAGAGACGTTTCCTGCACGCACCCTCGTGATGAAATCATTTTCATCTCGAAAATATACTCCCCGAGATCTTCACCATGCCTCTGCCTCCGCTCTCTCAGCCGATCGTGGACGTCCGCATTATCATCAGTGGTATGGAAGTTCCGGCACAGTTCTGCGAAAAACTCTTCCAGCGTCTCGACCGTTGTACCCTGACTCCATAGTATGGCGGCACCCACCAGTTTTGTCGTCGCCGCCATCAGTAGCAACCTTTCGTCGAGGACATACATGCTCTGGATATCCGCTACCGACTTTCTCCATGCTTTCGACGACAGCCCTGCGATTGCCTTAGGATTAAGCTTAGGCAACATCTCGGCGACGCGACGTCTCGCACGGTGTGCAGGTTCTGCAAGCAGCACCTAGCCCTATTCGACGAGACAGCAGTTGCCGGCACTTCAACATTTGGAGCGGGAGGAGGCGTACTCCTTTTGCTGTTCCCATCTGCCTTGGTCGTTACGAGCTCCGCGAATTCCTTCCTCAGCAACTGTAGGTCACGCCGAAGATCCTGGAGTACATTCGATTCGCAGAACCCACTCCCCGGGGGTTTTCCATCGAGCGCCACCGAATCTGTAGCGTCCAACAACCGTTTCAGCAGCTCCTCCTTCAGACCTCTTTGGTCCAAGCCACGCCGCCTCAGCTCCTCACACAGCTCGTCCCTCGAAAAAGCGCCATACTTCTCCTCTCGCTCCACTCTGCTACCCATGGTTACGCTAACTGTAATCACCACCGCAATAAAAAAAAACCACCAAGTCCAATACTCGACAGTAGAGCTCCCTTCAAAATACCGACGGAAAACTCAATTTTTTTTTTTTGTTAAAAAACAAAACAGTCGCTGCTCACCTCAGCAGCCAAAGACAATACCTAAGTCCAACGGCCAAAACCGCTTCTTCAGTCGCCAGCCAATTTGTCTACTCCCGTTCCAACGGAAAAAGTCGATACACAAGATCAACGGCTCAGTTCATCGACCTCTGCAGTCGCTAAATCAATTTTCCAGCCAAGATAGATTTTTCGCCCCTTTGGCGAGGTCAGCAAAAAAAAAAATCTAGTTGATCTCGTTCGCTCTTTGGGTTTTATTATCCCACTTCTGATTTTGTGAGCGAGAGAGAAACAGTAGCGAAAAAAATCGGCGGCGAAATAACAACAACAACACAATGTTATTAACACATACGTACTCTTTATTTAATTACTAAAACACGGTGTTACTAATACCGCGACTGTCGGTGATTGACCCCGAATTCAGCTCTGGCTCTTTAAATACCTTTGGCGTTCGGCATGCATCGCTGACTTAACAGATGGGAATTTTCATATCATCGTCTACGTTGAATGGCTCATTCCGTCTAATAGCGCAATGTTGGTTGTCGTCGGCGTTATACAGTCTGCACCGCAGCTGTACCGCAGACTAACTGAAGCCGCACTGCAACGCACCGCAACGGCACCGCAACTGCACCGCACCAGCACCGCACCGGCACCGCACCGGCACCGCAATGGCATCGCAGCGACACCGCAACTGCACCGTAGGCGCACCGCAACCACACCATAGGCGCACCGCAACCGCACTGCAACTGCACCGAAACGGTACCGCAGCCGCATCGTACCGGCACCGCAACTGCAACCGCAACGCAACGGCACCGCAACGGCACCGCAACGGCACCGCAACTGCACCGCAGCCGCACCGCAACGGCACCGTAACTGCACCGCAGCTGTACCGCAACGGCACCGCAATGGCACCGCAACTGCACCGCAGCCGCACTGCAGCCGCACCGCACCGGCACCGCAACGACACCGCAACGGCACCGCAACTGCACCGCAGCCGCACTGCAACGGCACCGCAACTGCACCATAGCCGCACCGGACCGGCACCGCAACGACACCGCAACTGCACCGCAACCGCACCGCAACTGCACCACATCGGCACCGCAACGGCACCGCAACTGCACCGGCTTCGCAACTGCACCGCATCGGCACCACAACTGCACCGCATCGGCACGGCAACCATCCATCTAACTGGAGATGTAGATGACATCGTGATTTAATGTGAACGGTGTTGTCGCTATGACTACCGAAATAGTCGCCCAAAAGTCTAACCAAACGTTGTACTCAGCTCTATGCTATACCCTTTGTCGTTTATCTTTCGACATATAGTAGCAAGTTGAAACTACCACAACTTAATTAGTGCAATAAAATTCCAGAACTAATAGCAAACTACATAATTTGGATTAAGCATCGAAAGGATTAAGTTTGGTTACCACTAATGATATGTTCCACTCACTAATGAAGCATCCACTGAATGGGATTCGACAAGGACAGATTTTGATTTGAAATCGATATTCCGCAAGCAGGATTTCAAACCAATGACATTTATATGACAATGAGTTCTAGATGCAAGAGTGGTCTTCCTGTCCCATGGAGTGCATTTTCGGCACATGTTGGTGACATAAAATGAGCTTTAAAGACTGAACAATCGATAATGCTGACAGCGGAGTAATTATGTGCTTAATGAGGTGTATAAATTGGATTGAGAGATTTTCAATTTATTCAGTGGAATAAAAAGATACTTTCGTGCTAATTTTAATTCAAGTTTGATTGCCGAAAGTTATTAAGTCATTATAATGGTGAAATTTAACATTTTACAGTGGATTATGTATTATTATTATTTGTGTATGATTATCTCGCACTGCGACCCAACGGCCTATTTTGCCCCCTGCTAATAATTTGGAGAGGACATCGATAAGTTTATTACCCCATTAGAGCTCTTCTCGCATTATAATTCCTTCGGAATTATGTTTGAGGGTTATACACTCTTACTTTGCCTTGGTAAAAATAGTTCACCCTTAAGCTCCCTCTTTAATCCAGGTTCTCTGAGGAATCTGAGAATGAGAAATGGGTCCATAATAGACATATCCTCATCTGATATTTGATACCTACCCAAATAGTGGGTCTTTTGTGGGTCAGTGCCCCACAAGACTCCAGAAGATGTTCATTTCATTTATTTATTTATTTAATCAATAACAACCTGCACAGAGCTCATCTTAACACCGCCCTCTGTAACTGGATTGCACAGATGGTTCAATCAAGAATTATATATTCAACGCAGGGAGATGTAACTATCCGGAGAAGGGTCTGCAGAGGAACCCCCTAAGGCGGAGTTCTGTCTCCTCTAATATGGCCCCTTGTAGTGGAAGAGAACTTGGTAATACTGAAGGAAACGGCTTCAACGCAACGGCCTATGCCGACGATGTGGTTATCCTGGCTTCGGCGATATTTCTTCCAGTCCTAAGTGAAAGGCATTACAACTAGTGGATAACTGGGTTAGTAGCAACGGGCTGGGAGTCAACCCCTCAAAGACGGAAGTAGTTCTTTTCACTAAGAATAGATCAATTCCTATCTTCAGGCACTAAGTATCTCAAGTTCAGCTCGGTACCTGGGCGTAATTTTCGACTCCAAACTAAACGTGGGGCTTTAAACCAGCTGTGGTGTACTGGATTAGTGGTCGTAGGACCCATTCTCCATCTAACCAACCTAATCTAAGGTGGATGGTATTTGAGAAGCAACACCAGCTTTCAAACCTCACCAAAATCCAAAGGGCAGCGTGCATCGGAGCCATGGGATCAATGAGAACAACACCAACAGCGGCAATGGAAACCATGCTTAGTTTCATTCTGCTTGATATGTACTGTAGCAGTCTGGCGGCCAAAACCGCTGTAAGACTGAGAAAAGGCAGATTGTGGTCATCGAGCCTTTACGACCATGCTTCCATTTTATCCCGATGGGGGACTACCAGCGGATTGATGGAAACTGATCACATGAACCCGATGCTAGCATTTAAAAGGAGATTCACTGCAAGAATTCCTAATAGAATGCACTAGAAGAACCGAATGGCCATAAATAAAAAGAAGTTGGCGTTCTACACCGACGGTTCTAAGATGGACATTGGAACGGGAGTCGGAGTATATTGTGAAGCCCTATGAATAAACCATTCTTCTCGAATTATTTTTCCTCTTGTACAACCCATGCCCGCGTGGTAACGACACTGCGACCTGAAAGATCTATTGTATCGAAGCGACTCTTGTTAAGTGAAACAATTATGGTAAAACAATATAACACCGTAATCAATTTGATTGTTCTTTATTTTTTGCAACTGAAATGTTGCCATTTGGGTGGCTTGCGATCAACTGTCCCTACCGTTTACTCTGGAGGTCTTTTATAGACCTAACACTCTTCTAGAAAAAACGACGACTGCAGCGTCTTTCAGGCTGAACTCACAGCCATCACACAGGCTGCTGAAATTATACGCGAGAGTAATATCGTTGGTAAAACGATCACTATCTATATAAACAGCCAGGCAGCCGTTAAGGCTCTGGACTCTGCTGTAATTAGGTCGAGGCTTGTGAGGACCTGCAGATCACTCTTAAACGGGATATCTAGAGCCAATGCGGTGACCCTCTGCTGGGTGCCAGGGCATATGGATATCGAAGGAAACGAAAGGGTTGACGAGCTTGCTAGAAAAGTGTCGACGCTACACTTATCGCGGGCCCTCCCTTTTGTAGTAATGCCAATCAGTTCCTTGCGGAAGAAAATAGAAGATGAAGCCAACGGTCGACCAAACAAACGCTGGGTTCATCTGGAAACATGCGCAATGGCCAGGGCGTTATGGCCGGTCTTCAGCAAGAAGAGATCAGCCTCTCTGTTGAAACTTAGTCGCTATAACGCACGGGGCATTTCCCACAAAATTACTGGTCATTGTGCCATTAGAATTCACGCGGAACGACTCTGTGTACTGCTTAACGACTATTGTAGAAGTTGCAGGGACGAAGAAGAAATTGAATCTGTTCGTCACCTACTGTGTGATTGTCCTGCCCTATCCCTCAGAGGAATGAGGACTCTTGGTAGTTACTTCTTCTCGGAGCTGGAGGACTTATGTAATGAAGAGCTGACGGATTTCCTGAGATTCATATCACTATCTGTGTGGTTCTCACAGCGGACTATGTTTACAGCGTTTTCAGGGTTAAATAATTGGGCACAATGGACTCGAAATGTTGGTCTAAGTGAGCAGTGACTCTTTTTGTCACAAGGTACCAATTTACCTAACTTTAATCAATATCAATTCCAATAAGAATATAATCCTTATTGAAATAGTGTTGCTTACATTTTCTGTAGGATAAGGTGATAGTAGTTATTAGTGCGTACGTACACATTCATAAATTCAAAATTCTATTGACAAAATTCCTAAGTTGAAAATGTATCAATTATATTTTTAATTTATTCACATACTACAATACTCTAAATATCAGCAAAAAAAAAAATATTAAACATAATATTCCGAAAGTCTCTCATGTAGCTTCTTCTCAAATGCATGATTTACAGAACAACAAAAGCATTGAATATGCGAGGAAACCGACTAAGCAGAGATAGTTGTCCGGAACTTCTTATTAAAACTGAGTTGCAGTGGCGTGTTTTCAGACGTTAAGTTCAGCAGATCTAAGATCGAGGAGTGGCCAGCTTGGAAGCTAGGCTACTGGAGGATGCTTTCAGATGAGCGGCCGCACTAGCAGCTATCTGTTTACCGAAGATATCGCAATAGGACGGCCGATAACCGCAACCACACTCGAAACCATCGAAAAAGTGCATGATAAAGTGCATGAAGGTGACTGAGATAGCTGAGGTTGTGTGTATATCGGAAGAGAGGGTGCGAAACATCTTGCACAAAAACTTAGGGATGTGAGAGCTCTGCGCAAGATGGGTGCCGCATTTGCTGAATGCCGATCAAAAGCAAATGCGCAAACGATTTTCACGGCAATCTTTGGACCGATTCGATAGGGATCCGACCGATTTTATGCGGCGATTTGTCACCATGGATGAGACATGTGTCCACCACTACACGCCAGAAACGAAACAGCAGTCGAAGCAGTGGACGGAAGCCGGTGGTTCAGCGCCAAAGAAAGCGAAGTCGATCGCATCTGCCGGAAAGGTCATGGCCAGTGGCAAGGCAGAACAATTACAGGCGAATATTACTCCAACCTTCTTGACAAGCTGGATGCCAAAATTCGCGAGAAGAAGCCTGGCTTGAAGAAGAAAAAAATCATCTTTCGCCAGGACAATGCACCTGTATACAAGTGTGCGTTGGCGATGGGAAAACTGGGGGATTTGGGGTACGATTTGCTCGGCCATCCCCCATATTCACCTGAAATTTGTTTCTGGGAAGCGCTTCGCATCCAATGCAGAAGTTGAGACGGCCGTAGATGAATATTTTCACAGCCTTCCAGACTCTCACTTCCGAGAAGGAGTACTGATGTTGGAGAAACGCTAGACTAAGTGTGTTGAAGTCAAGGGAGATAATGTACAAAAATAAAATCATTTTTTTGACTGAAAATCGCAGTCTTTCATTGTTAGGCCGAGAACTTTTCACCTTGCCCTCGTAGGTAGATAGATTTTTTAGATTTTATTTTATTTAAGTACAATATCTATAAGTGCATGTGATAGGGTTCCTAGAGGCAAACTCTGGAGTGTTCTGCAGGAGTATGGGATTTATGGTTCTCTGTTAAGAGCGATTCAGTCTTTATATACAAACTGTAGCTGTGTTCGGATAAACGGTGTTAAATCAATACCTTTCACTGCGGGCGTTGGACTCCGCCAGGGGTGCGTTTTGTCACCTCTCCTCTTCATTGTATATATGGATTGGATGTTGCAGCGCAGCCATGGCGGGGAATGTTTCGAAGTGGGAGACCTAAGGATTAGTCATCTGGTCTTTGCGGATGATTTGGTCATCCTTGGGTCCTCTTAAACCGAACTTCAGCGCGCACTCGAAAGGTTTGTAGCCGTTTGTGATGATGCTGGAATGAAGATCAACGTGAACAAATCGGAAATAATGGTCATATCCAAAAAACCCATTCAGTGCACTCTGCATGTTAGTGGAGTTCCACTGAAGCAGGTGGATAAGTTTAAGTACCTCGGATCTTATTCACGAGTGATGGGAAGAGCAATGCCTAGTTATCCTGTAGAATTGGTCAGGCTTCTGTTGTAAGGAAGGCTGAACTTAGTGTTGAAGCTAAGCTATCGGTTTTTAACTCGGTGTAAGTTCCAACTCTCACCTATGGTCATTAAATTTGGGTATTGACCGAAAGAATAAGATCGTGGATACAAGCTGCCGAAATGAGGTTCCTTCGCGGTGTTGCTGGAATAACTCGTAGTGATCGAGTGCGCAACACCAGAGTACGCGAGGCGCTCAATGTTGAGCAGCTACTTCTCCGAACGGAACGATCTATGCTTCGATGGTTTGGTCACGTAGTGTGTATGCCCCTAGACCGGCTTCCAAGACGTGCCATGGTGGCCGTGGCATCAGGTAGGCGACCCCGCGGTAGGCCTAGAAATAGATGGTTGGACAAGTCCGACATCTCTCCTGGAGCCGTCTAGGGATTCCTCCTGATGAGTTGGAGTCAATGGCGGAGGATCGAGAAGGATGGAGAGTCCACCTGAGCATCCTAACCCCGCGACCCTCATGAAGGATTAGTGGGCCATTGAAAATGTATGTATGTATGTATCTATAATGTGGCATGGCATAAATTCGTTTGCCAAGTTCTGTCTTCTTTTTACTTACTTACTTACTTATGTCCTGTATCTCCTTGTGGGTCCTAGGGCCTCTACTACGCCTACGCGCCATCGTGCACGGTTTCTGGCAATGTGTCTGAGTTCTCCCCAACTTTTCCCTAACTGCCGTGCCTCCTTCTCGACTGTTCTGCGCCATGTTCTCCTCGGACCGCCAGGTCTTCTGCCATCCTGAGTTAGAGGGTTCCATTGCATAGTATGGATCGCTATGGAGCTGTCACCCTTTCGGAACGTGTGACCAATCCACTGCCACTTCCTTCGTTGGATAGTTGTGCCTATTGGTTCCTGACCCGTTCTCTCGTAAAGGTGTTCGTTAGAGATACGATTGGGCCAGAAAATCCTTAAGATATTGCGCAGACACCTATTAACGAACGTTTGCAGCTTTCTGGTGATAGTAGTGGTCACTCTCCACGTGCTGCAACCATATAGCAATATAGCAGCACGGATTCAACGTTGAGGCGGAACAGTCTTATTTTGGTGCTCAAACTGATTGCATTGCTTCGCCATATTTTGGACAACATCCCGAACGCGGACTTTGCTTTGGCGATCCTGTTGGCTATATCCAGTTCGGTTCCACCATCGGTCGAGACAATACTCCCAAGATACTGGAAATCCTCTACTCTCTCTACCGGTTGTCCAGCAATGCATATTTGAGCCGATGAGTTTGTTCCAAGGCTGATAATTTTAGTTTTTGCCGTATTAATTTTCAGCCCGACGACACCTGCCTCCCTCTCCACATCTGCTGTCATTTGGTGGAGCTCCATAATTCTGTGGGAGAGTAAGCATACATCGTCTGCGTAGTCAAGATGCTTCAGTTGAGATGTAAGAGTCCATCGAATTCCTCCGTTTCCCGTAGACAAAGCTGCATGAAGCACATCGCTAATCAATAGGAATAATATTGGTGAAAGGATACAGCCTTGTCTTACCCCTCTTTGGATCTCAAATTCCTCAGACAACCTTCCCCTGTGCAGAACGTGACATTTGGAGCCTTCATATGTAGCTTTGATAATAGCAATTAGTTTATCGGGAATGCCTCTCCTGCGTAAGGCACGCCAAATAAACTCCCTGTTGACACTATCGAACGCCTTCTCAAAATCGATGATCAGCAGGTGCAGTGGCGATCGATATTCAACACACTGTTCGATGATAATCCGCAGGGTGTTGATGTGGTCGGCACAGGAGGATCCAGAGCGGAAACCTGCTTGTTCGGCATCGAGTGGGTCTTCGAGATGTTGTTTGATTCGCTCAAGGATGATTTTAGCTATTATCTTAGCTACAGCAGGCAGCACGCAGATACCCCTCCAGTTTCCGCACTCCATTAAATTTCCTTTCTTGGGAAGCTTGACGATCATTCCCTTTTTCCACTCGTTAGGAAAGCTCTCAGCTTCCCAAGCTCTATCTATAAGTGGAAGCAGAAGCTCAGCCGATGTTGTTGGCGTTGCTCGTAAGAGCTCTGCTGGAATACCGTCAAGTCCTACCGCCTTGTTGGTTTTAAGTGCCTTGATCGCGGTAGTGATCTCATCTTTACTGGGAGTCGTGGTGCGTATTCGGGTACTTCTCACCTCGGGCATCTCAGTCTGATTTGGGAGCATATCGCTAGCGAATACACGGTTCAAAACCGTAGCAAAATGCTCTTTCCATCTCTTGAGCTGGTCCTCATCCGGAATGAGCAAGGAGCCGTCTAGGCTTTTCAATGGGTGTTGGCTGGAGTTGCGACCACCTGTCAGCTCTTTCGTGATTCTGTAGACGGTCCTGCTGTCGCACCTCCGTGCAGCTTCTTCTGCTTCTGTAGCCAGCGCGTTGATGTAGTTGCGCCTGTCACGTCGTACGCTACGCTGAACTTCTCTCATCTTCATGCGATATAGGGACTCTAGCTCGCTTCTCCCTGCTGCTGGGGTAGCTGCAATGCGAGCTTTCAGCTGTTTTCGTTCGCCAATCCGTCTCCAGGTATCCTCGGAAAGCCACCCCCTATGTCTTCCCTGCGATCGACCGACAATTCTTTCAGCACCAGATGTAAAAACATTTTTCACAGCACACCAATGGTCTTGGATGGTTGCGGGCATTGAGCTGCTGATTGCTTCCACACCTTGCGAAAAGTGCTCCCTTAATTGTTGGCGCACAGAGGGATCACTAAGTCTATCGATGTTGAACCTGGGCATTCTTGCGTTGTCGTGGGATCTTCGAACTGCAGCAGTGCGTAGTTGGAGAGTAGCTATCATAAGATGGTGATCACGTACTATCCCCACATCTGCCCCTCGCCTGTTTCGGACGTCCAGGAGGCTACTTCTAAAGCGGCGGCTGATAGCAAAATGGTCAATTTGGTTGGAGGTTGCTTGCCTGTCATTGGAAACCCAGCTGACTTTGTGGCAGGTCTTGTGCTCAAACATGGTGCCACCTATCACAAGGCGGTTGGCATTGCAGAAATCCACAAACCTTTCGCCGTTGTCATTGCGGTTGCCTAGTTCATGCTTCCCGATGACATGTTTGAGCCCTTCGTTGTCGCTGCCTACCTTGGCATTCAAATCCCCCATCACTATGACAATGTCTCCATTTGGTGTTGTGTTGAAGACGGCGCTTAAGAGATTGTAGAAGCTCTCCTTTGCGTCCTCAGACGAACTATTCGTTGGGGCGTAACACTGTATGATGGTGACGCGTCGTACTCTAGTCCGGAATCTGGCCGTCAAAATCCGATCACCATGAGGCTGCCAGGAAATTAGGCCCTTGCGTGCTGTTGTTGTTAGCAGTAGTCCGACTCCATATTCCCGCGGACTTCCGGATGGTCTTCCAGAATAGAGTAGTACAGTGTTACGCGTTGGAGACTGGTACTCGCCCGCTTCTAACCATCTTACTTCACTTACCCCCAAAATGTCCAGTTTATATCGCATGAATTCGTTTTTCAATTGAAGGAATCTGGCATTGTAAGGACCTTCTCTTCCCGAGTCGAGGAGCGTCTTTACATTCCAGAAACCTATCTTTGTCCGGGTACAATAGCCAAAAGTCGTCAACATGTGATTATTCCTTATCCGAGGCATAGTGTCGGTTTCCGTAGCGGGCAATATTCGGTAACGCAGGTTGCTGGCCCACGTTACCTAGCCTAGAATCAAGGCCCTAGACAACCCGCACTTACAATTTTGGCCTATACGTATAAGGTTTTATACGTATATTTGCCCGGGGACCACCACTAGGAGGTAAAGTAAGCACTTCATCACGAATTTGATTGTTGCGCTACTGGCCCAAGCCAAGTTTTGGGCAGTCAGTAGTTTCCCGATCAATCGCAATGCAGGTTTTCTTTTTGCTTTATTCTGAATATTAGCATTATACATTATTGTTTTTAATAATTTTAGATTATTAGAAAATTTCTTCAGCAATTCTTTTTCTGTATGTTAACGCTATTTCGCAGTAGAATTCCAGTACTTTCCAGTCATAACCATTCAGTTGTTCTAAAACTTCATCAAATGACAAAATGGCATTCCTCAAGCAGGACCTTCTTACATCGCGAAATATTGGACAGACTACCAGGAAATGGACAATATCTTCCATTTGCGACCGGTTGCATAGATCATCTCTGTGCGGCACGAAGTTTAATGGCAGCAACTCAACCCATGCGCGAAAAATAACAGAGATAAAACTTGTACAATTCCCGTCATTAAAGTAGTTCAGCGCACCTAGGTTGAAGTTTAAAGTGCTGTATATTTCTCTATGGGTCGATGCTTCCGCGTCCTCGTTATACTTTTGGCGAGTACATATATCCAAATGTGATAATAAATCATAGAGCTTTATCTTCCAACTACTCTGTGAATTCCAGTCCAAGTTCAAATTATATCCATAACTTTCAGCCAAATCCAAGATTTCCTTATACCACAGTGCTCGATTAATTACTGCGAATTTAACATCCTTCTTTGGCAGTCGCTCCTCCCCTAATTTAATTGTGTTAAGGATGTAGTCGATCCTTAATTTTAGTGTCTGTAAGAAAAGAGGTGCAAGTCCTATTTCTAGCAACAGCATGTGGTTAGGAGCAGTTGTGGGTATTCGAAATGCTCTCCGCAAATAAAATCCTTGCAGGTTTTCCACTGTTGCGAATCTCACATGACCCCATATTTGTGATCCGTAGAAAAGTATGGACTAAGATACTGCTTCGAAGACCCGATACTTAGCACTGTGAGGTATGTTCCGGTTTTGAAAACAGTTCCTCCACGTTGAGCTTTATGCTTTCTTAGACTTAGAAGGTTACTAGAGATGATAATTCCCAAGTATCTATACTGTTTCACGACCTTAAATGGTTCACCATTATATGACCTTGCCCATCTGCCTCCACCTTTACGGAAGATTATGATTTTCGATTAATTTAGATTTATTTATAAGTTCCATTGAATAATTTTGACATTTATCAATCGATTGACTTGAGTAGACTTGTTTTTGAAACGTCAATTCAGTACAATTTTAACCGTGAATCGCTTCACACCGAAACAACGCGCCGAAATAGTGACGCTGTACATTGAAAATAGTCGTTCAGTTATGTTAACTCAACGTGCGTATCGTCGAAAATATCGTGGCCAACAAGCACCGTCTGACAACACTATTCGTCGTTTGGTGTCGAATTTTGCTGAGCACGGGGCAGTGGGAGATCGTCGACATGCCGTTCATCAACGCCCAGGACGTTCCAGTGAACTGGTTGAAGTGGTAAGAGAGAGTGTTGCTGAGAACCCACATGTGTCGTATTGTCACCGCGCTCAACATTTTGGCGTCAGTGGAACCAACTTGCGGCGCATTTTGAAGGATGATTGGCATTTGTTTCCGTATAAAGTGCAATTGACTCAACGAATATTGTCGACAGACCGTCTACGTCGTTTGGAATACGGCCAAATAGTCGCTTGAATGAGACACTGAACCTGATTTTTGGAAGCAAATTTTGATGACAGACGAGGCCCATTTCACACTCTCTAGCGCCGTTAGCATGCAAAAGTGCAGCATTTGGGGAACGGAGAATCCGCACAAGATTCATGAAACACCACTGCATGACCAAAAAGTGACTGTTTGGGCCGGCGTTTGCGCCAAAACCATCATTGGATCATTTCTCTTCAGAGAAGGCGAAACAGTCAATGGGAATCGATATCTCTGGACGTTGGATAATGATGGATAATGATGGCTTATCATGTGTACAATTGCGTATATATGCACCTAACTGGAAACGGACACCGCGGGAAACTTTTCAGCATTTGATAACAGTTTTGGTCAGCGACGCTATATATAAATATATATTATTTAAGTTTCAGCATAACTTACACTAGGTATTTTTGTATAAAAAGGGGTGAAATAAAATTTAAAGGTGAAGTTGAATACGACAACTCCAAGCGAAAACTGTGCTTTTATTTGTTGACTAGCTGGTTGTACCCGCTTCGGTTCGCGATTTCGAGTACACTTCTTTAAAGCACTCTCAGCTTTGTCATTGAAATAGTTTACCCGCTAATCCTTTATGAGGGCGGCGGGGGTAGGATGATTAGGTGCACTATACATCATTCTTGATCCTCCGCCGTCGACTCCAATTCAGCAGGAGGAATCTCTGGACGGCTCCAGGAGAGATGTCGAACTAGATCCAACCATCTATTTCTAGGCCTATTAAGGTGTCGCTAACTTGATGGCACGGTAATCATGACACGTCTTGGAAGCCAGTTTGGGGACATACGCACTACGTGACCAACCAAGCATAGATCCTTCCGTTCGAAGAAGTAGCTGCTAAGCAATGAGTGCCTCGCGTACTCTGGTGTTGCGCACTCGATCACTACGAATTATTCCAGCAACACCGCGAAGGAATCTCTTTCATCAGCTTGTATCCGTGACTATAGGTGGGAGTTGGAATATATACCGAGTTAAAAACCGATAATTTAGCTTGAACACTGAGTTCGGCCTTCCTTATAACAGATTGACCAAGCTCTGGTAAAATCTATCCAGCCTGATCAATTCTACAGAATAGCTCGGCATTACTCTTCCCATCACTCGTGAATAAGACCCCGATATGCTTAAACTTATCCACCTGCTTTAGTGGCACTCCACAAACATGCAGATTGTACAGAATAGGCGTTCTGGAAACAACCATTACTTCCGATTTGTTCAGATTACTTTCATTCCAGTATCATCACAAACGGCTACAAACCTTTAGAGTGCGCCATGAAGTTCGGTTTAAGAGGACCCAAGGATGACCAAATCATCCGCAAAGTGAGGACGACTAATCCTTAAGTCCCCCACTTTGCAACATTCTCTGCCACGGCTGCGCTGCAACATCTAGTCCATATATACAATGAAGAGGCGAGGTGACAAAACGCATCCTTGGCGGAGTCCAACCCCACAGTGAGGGGTATTGATTTACTGCTTGTATATAAAAATCGCCCTTAATTGGGAACGATCAAATCTATACTCTTACAGAACACTCCAAAGTTTGTCTCGAGGAACCCTAACACTTATTTTCGATACATACACAAAACAGGTTTACTATACTCCCAGGTCTTCTCAAGAATCATTGTGAGAGTGAATAATTCATCGGTCCTGCTTCTATCGGGATGAAAACCGCATTGCTCATCCCCCAAACTATGCTTAACTACAGTTTTGGCACACGTCTCCAACACATTACCAAAGACCTTTCCAGGGATACTTAAAAGAAATATACCCCTTTAGTTGGCGCAATCTTTTTTGACCCCTTGTTTAAAAAGAGGGACAATCACTCCCATTTGCCCATCACTAGGTGTTTCACCGCATTCCCAGGCCACTTTACTGACACGTGAGAGCCATTGCACTCACTCTCCACCAAAAGCCTTTAGCATTTCTGGCCCGATTTTATCCACACCGGTAGATTCGCCAACTTTTAGTGATTTAAACGCCAAAGTCTCGACCATAGGTCTGTCATCTTCCTGATGACATGGTTTGTTCGGGATCGAGCAATTCTGGAAAGTGCTCGCTCCATCTCCATCCCTCATTGGAAAGCCTTTGATTTTGACTCCTTTCACGATATTCAACTTTTTTCCTCTGATTCGGCGGACGACCTGCCAGAACATTTTATTTACAGATATGCAGTCACGTTTCAATGAAATAGTTTATTACATTTGAAAAACACGTATAATTACATGAAATATAATATTTCTCGGCCTTATTTCGCTCGGCGTTATTTCACGGCACCCCTTCTAAAAGATAGGAAAATTGACTTAAATTATGAGTATTCATCTTGGAATATATTGCTTTCAAAAAAATATAAATAATAAATAAAATATATTGCTTTCGCCACCCTGTTAATAATTTATTATAAATCTATTATAATATTTAAAAATGTGGACAAATCCAATGATCAACAACATCTCATCTAATGAAATGGAAAAATTTTGATATGTTTATATGGTATGTCTGTACAATGTACGTACGCGTATATTGATATTAAAGTCTTGATAGCACATGCATATCCTTATTAAAAAAAATTTAAAATGCTTTAGATTTGGTACTGATAATCACACTAAAGTTCAAAATATTAGACGAATTTACTAAAAACGATTTCTTTTGTTTTTAAATCCAATAAGTCATTATTGAGTCAGGACAGTGTGAATTTAATTTTAACCCCCTTTCTGCCACTTAGACCTCGAGTGCTCAGTTTCTATAAGTGCTAGAACAATTTTTAATACAACCTTCCCCGGAAAATGCAGATCATAACAGTGAAAACCGCATCCAAATCCCTTCAGTGGTTCTCGAGATTAGCCTATTCATTCACGTTTTGGGGACTTCTTTTTATACGATGTAGTTTGTTTGACGAACATGAATATGCGTGCACTCCACTGGTGGGCCATTGATTGCAATGACACACGCATATCTGTGATATCTTTATATCTCAAATAATTATAGTTTTGCTTATTACTTCCGTTATAAGAATTACAGGATAAAGATTGATACATCAATCTCTCTTCAGCAGGAAATGTACTAACCGAGGAATAAAGTCATACACTTATCCACGAAAGTCTGCGTACAGCGATGAAATTTTGGAAAACAGAGGCGTTGTGGCCAAATAGTAAATAATATATCTTTCAAATTGTAATAGTTCAGTAAAATAGCATTAAACCCATTCATTTTGAACAATATTTATATATTTTTTTTTATTTTCTTAAGAAAAAGTTAACAAAAACAAAAAAAAGTCATTGAATTCATTCCACAAAAGTTTGCGTACAGCTACAGATTTTCCTTCCCAGAATTCCGTTTAAGTAACGGGACATTTCTTTTTGCAGGATATGAATAAGTTGTGGTGGTGGTTGTCTGCTTGTAGTGCTTGTAGGGAGAATAGTTTTCTTTAAGATTCGGTCAAAATTAATTCAGAAAATGGGAAAAAAAGAATTAAGTGTGTCTGAAAGGCAGTTGATTTTGAATTTATACATACAGCAGCAAAAGTCGTACTCTCAAATATCTGAAATAACTTCAAGACCCCGGTCAACGATCCGGAGAACAATAAGTCGCTTTAGGGATGAAGGTGAAATTGAGTCAAAGCCAAGATCTGGGAGACCACCGAAGCTAACTCTGAGGGATAAGCGGGCGATCAAGCGGATTGTGGAGCAGGAGCCCTTCATAAGCGCTCAAAAGATAAGTTCGCATCTCGAAATTCACAATAACACCACCGCGCATCCAGAAACAGTACGAAGGGTCATCGTCGATATGGGATTTAAGTCGTGCACACCCAGAAAAAAACCTTTTGTGAATAAAATTAACCGTCAGAAACGTCTCATGTTCGCAAAGGAATACGTGAACAAATCTCCAGACTTCTGGCGCAAGGTTATATTTTCGGACGAGTCAAAATATAACATTTTTGGTTCGGGTGGAAGCTTGAGAGTCTGGCGACGTCAAAACAATGCACTAAATCCCAAGTATACCGTGTAGACAGTGAAACATGGAGGTGGAGTTTTGATGGTATGGGGCTGTATGTCTGCATCGGGGGTCGGAAAGTTGGAAATAATCGAAGGAATCATAGACCAGTTCAACTACATTGATATCCTCAAAAGAAATTTAAGAGACAGTGCTGAAATACTGGGAGTCTCGGATGATTTTTACTTTCAGCAAAATAATGACCCAAAACATACGGCCCATAATGTGCGTATGTGGCTTTTGTTCAACGTTCCCCACATGCTGCGAACGCCCCCGCAGAGTCCAAACCTCAATCCCATTGAGCACTTGTGAGATGAATTAGAACGCAGGATCCGAACGCGTGAGATTCGAAATAAAATGCAACTTAAGGAAGCCTTACTAGCAGAATGGAGAAATATTACTAGTTCCTGTACAGAAAAACTAGTTTCTAATATGCAAAACCGTTTGAAGGAGGTAATTAAGAAGAGGGGATTCCCCTTCTTCCTTTTATCAGCGAGGCTATGATCCGAAAACAAGGGATCACAGCCCTCCCACTTCACCGCATTTCTACTGATCCGCCTGTGGGGTTCGCCTATTTGACCTCAGAAAATATCGGCAGGCCTGCCGATTTTGGATCACTCGGTTACTGAGGCCAATGAAATGCCGATGTCGTCGCATTTGTCTGATCCAGGCGTTTATAGGCCTGCCTTTCCTACATCGCGATGTCTTTGGAACGTGCATATATATTGCCTTTTTAACAGGGTTCAAATGATCTCTTCGTTGAACGTGGCAATACCAGCTGAGCCGGTCGCGCTCTAATTTTTGTACGATGGTTTCCTTGATGTGAAAGCTTCCACGGATCTTCGAACTTCTTATTCGATCAAGCTTGGTCACTCCTGCTGTCATGCGAAGCATCTTCATCTCAGCTGCCGTTAATTTACTCTCATACTTTTTGTACATCGTCCAACATTGTGAACAGTATGTGAGCGCTGGACGTACAACTGCGGTGTAGAGCCTTCCTTTCAACTTAGGGGGCATTTTTCTGTCACAGAAGATAGCGGAATTTTCTCGCCACTTCATCCACCCTACGCTTACACGATGATTGATGTCGTCATCACAAGTTGCTTTGCTATTGATCATAGATCCCAGATATTTGAACTTTTCGCACTTGGGAAGCACTGTTCCATTCAAATAAATGTCTGGAATAGGCCTGAGTGGAGCAGAGAACGGACAGTACAAGTACTCGGTCTTTTTTGAACTAATACGATACCCATTTCCCTCCAAAACGTCCACCCACACATCAAGTGCTCGTTGCAGGGATGTAGGATCCTCACTTATGATGGCTCCATCATCAGCAAAGAATAACTGATGTACCTTGGGGTCCATCACTTTACCTTCAAGCAGATAATCAAGGACTGTATTAAAGAGCAAAGGACTTAACACGCTTCCCTGGTGCACCCCGACTTTGATTGGGAACTCTTCGGTTACTCCAGCGGGGCATCTTACTCTTGTCTTTGCTCCTTCGTACATGTCCATGATCATCTGTACACAGGTTTCTGGAACCCCTCGATGTCTTAGCGCCACCCATATCAGATCTCGTGGTTGTCTGTCGAATGCCTTTTCAAAGTCAACCAATACAATATGCAAATCCCTTAAGGAATCACGATGTTTTTCCATTATGATCCTTATACTTTGGATTGCTTCTGTGGTTGATTTACCCGAGACAAACCCGCACTGATCATCAGATAGCCGTATTATTTTTCGTAGTCGGCCACCTAATACCCGCTCAACGATCTTCATGGTGTGTGACATCAGCTTGATCGAACGGTAGTTATCACAGTTTCGCGTATCACCCTTCCCTTTGTATACAGGGAGGAGGTAACTTTCCCTCCATTGATTCGGCATTGGATCACCTCTCACGAATTTGGAGATGAGAATTCTGAGCCATCTGAAATTAAGAAGAGGGGATATCCGACAAAATATTAACCATAAAAGTAAAAAGAAATAATTACTTTTTATTCAATTAAACTAATGTTTTCCATTTTATTTCAGTGCTGTACGCAAACTTTTGTGGAATGTATTCAATGACTTTTTTTGTTTTTGTTAATTTTTTCTTAAAAAAAAAAAAAAAAAATTAAAATATTGTTCAAAATGAATGGGTTTAATGCTCTTTTACTGAAATATTGCAATTTGAAAGATATATTATTTACTATTTGGCCACAACGCCTCTGTTTTCCAAAGTTTCCTCGCTGTACGCAGACTTTTGTGGATAACTGTATTTAAATTGGTTCAGCCATTTTGTAGTAATATGTGTGTAAAGCATAGGAAAATGGTTTTTGTCAGTAAAAAACACATATAAAATGGGTTTAAAAGACCAATAACGGATTCAGGATATTAAAATGACTCCTAAGTTATACCTCTTCTCACGACAAATCGATTGGTATATATATAGTTGAGGCACCGTTACGTACCTACTCCCTATTCGCGGACAAACTGAAAAAAATGTGTTCTCTTTTATTGATGTAGAGAAGAGAGAACAATAGCCACTGCTCCATGACTGCTGGCCGTGGTCTCCACTGAAGGAAAATTGTGGGCGATGATTTGATTAATTGTTTTTAGCATTGCTTAGCTTCAGGACAACGCAGAAGAATGTTTTGTACCTTAAGCTCAGCGGCGAATTTACTAAATTCACCTATTTTTTATTTTTTTAATCCGGATAGCCAGTACTGAGCTACGGCTGTGAAATTAATATTTATATATGGAAAATTCGATCTCAACCCCCGTTATGTCACTTAGACCTTGAATTTCAGAAAATCCCTTCTTTATCTCGCATCTAGGCAAAATAAGGAATAACTGTGCAAAATTTCAAGTACCTACGTCTAGTAGTTTTCGAGAAACGGTGTTCACAATGAAAATCGATTTTGCTTTTATAGTATTTAAGATTATAACCACCCCCACCCAGTGGTAAGGTGGGCTTAGTTGACATTTACTTCTCAGGTTTTAAACATTAAAAAGGTCTGCACGGTTACTGGTTTCAACAAGACGGTACGCCATGCCACGCTGCAAATCAAACAATGCAGTTTCTGCAACGGAAATTCCCTGGACGTGTGCAGTCAAAAAATGGCGACATTGACTGGCCACCCAGATCTCCAGATTTGACTCCTCCGGACTTCTTTTTGTGGGGTTATTTGAAAAGCGAAGTGTACGCCAGCAAGCCTCAGACCATTGACGAGCTCAAGGCAAAAATTTGTGCCGAAATCATCGCTATACCGCCCGAGATGCTCGAAAAAGTGATGGAAAACGCAGCATAAAGGGCACATTTTGCATTGGTCAGTAGAGGCGGCCAATTCATTGATGTTGTATTCAAAAACTATTCCAAATAAATTGCAAAGGACCAAATTAAAAAAAAAAACCTAAATCGGTTGTTTTTTTAAAGTTATTCAATATTCACATACCGATAGAGAGAAGATGGCGCACCCTGTACATTGTAATCGTAAAGTAGATTAATCATTAGCTGCAATGTGTCTGGAGAACTCGATAATAGCACAAGATTGTCGGCATGGGCGCCGTGGCGTAAGAGGTTAGTGTTTCGGTTCACTACGCTTGAGGTTCCAAGTTCGAATCCCAAAAAACACCAAAAAGTTTTTTCACGGTTTCAACTCTCGCGAGCGTCTGACAAACATCCGAGAGTATTGTTGTCACGAAAAAGCTTCTCAAATCGCCGTTCGGACTCGGCATTAAACTGTAGGTCCCTTCCATTCATGTGAAAAATATATCGCACACAACATGAGTGGTTGGGAGAGCTAGGCCATGGCACTTTAAAGAGCTGTAGCGCCAAATATTTGTATTTGTATTTGTATTGTCGGCATAAAGGAGAGCTTTGATATGTGTATCTGTATCAACATAATACCATCTGGTAAGCAATCGACAATAAGATTAAGCCTTCGATAAAGAGAGCAAATAGCGTTGGACTTGAATTGCAGCCCTCCTACCTCTGTAGGAAACCATTTCAATAAATCATCTCCATTCCATACTGGTGCTTTAGTGTTGGTGTATAAATTCTCCATTTCCGTTCCAAATTTCTGCGACAATTCATATTGGTAGAGTTTGTAAAAGAGTTTTCGACAATCTAGGGCAATAGGTGCAGCATTAAGTCTAGCACTGCGAAGGGAGTTGTTCTAAGCGCACATGATGCAGCTCTTTGCACTTTACCTAGGAGGTTGAGGTTTGAAGCTTGAACAAGAGCCGGTAACCAAATGATCACGCCATGCATTAATATGAAACGTATTACGGATACGTATAGCCAAAATGTGATATAGGGTTTTATACCTCAGCTTCTACTTATAGCCTCAGCATCACCAATGAAACATAGGATTTTTATTGCCCACACTCGTCGAATATTTTGCTAAATGTATCCACATTCGTGCTGTTTTAAGATCTGCGATGCGTGGACTATCCTCAGATGCGTCAATATCTTCTGACTCTCCTTACTCGAACTAATCAAGCAACTATCGATTTTTCGAATAGAAGACGTCAACATTGTTACAATGATGGATGCGTTGGCTCTACAAGAACTGCCCCACTTGAAATATTTCCCATCCAAAATTACAATTGCATAAACCATACTTTTGCAATGTAAACCATTTCCGTTTCCATGCCTCATGTCGATTCACCACTTTTCAGAAAATTTATTACGCTGCCACTCTCATATCACAGCTTACAATATCCAACCACTTTAAAGCAGACATTTGACATAAAACAAAAAACACATCAATTTCAGTTGATCCTAGAGCATAGTTATTCCACATTCACCATGAAATTTAAATGTCAACCACTGTCCTTAGCGAATTGAACACGCAGACAACATTCATCCTCAGTAATATGTGGGAAGGACCCCTGGCAAATTGCTTATAACCGCCCCTATTTCAATTTTCGAAATAAGCATGATTTGTGTACTGCTATTAATGTCAGTTGATGTCCAACTCGAAACGAGTTACATCTCGGTCGTTTCCTCTAACATGACAGCGACACTATGTAAACTTTAATTTCCATCCAAAGAGACTGACAATTTACTTTACCATCGCACAACTTTGGAACTTGTGCGAATCCTTTAGGTCTTCACAGACAGAATAAATTTCGTAAAACGTTTCATTCCATTATCTTCGCCTCGAGAAAATTGCTATCAAATTGAATTTAATTGAAGGGTTCTTCGTTGACAAGATTTGAAGAGCGATAGAGAAAGTAGTGTATCTGGGCAACCACTTTTCTGGTGGAAGTGAGTATCTTTAGATAGAAATTTGTTTTAAATTTTCACGCGAATACCTTATTTTTTTTTCCACTACACCAGTCTGTCATTTTTCCTTTCATTGGATTGCCAATTAAATGATATACAATCTGCTGCATCTGGAACGGAATTTTATTCTTCTAATTTTGAATAGTTCAGACTGGGATTTCATGAAAAGTCGTTGAGAATCCATTTTAATGCACTCAGGCGTTGGTGGTGTTATCTCGACAAGTGCGCTTCAAATCACCTCGTTATCCGATTACAAGGGAATCCCCCAACCCCTACATATATATATATGTATGTTACGTTCTGCAGAACAGAACTCTGCATCAAGTTGGAGATGCATAGCGCTGAGCTTAAGTACACTCAAGAGTGCGAACATATGGTTCAGAAGAGTTTCATGCACATTCATACAGAAGTGTAATGCAATTTAAATCGCATGTTAGTGAACTTCCTTTCAACGAATATTTTATGTAATTGTATCCATGTGGCTGGAGATATTTTTTTCCAATGTGTCTATTGTGCATGTAGATGCAGATCTAGATATAGATGTATGAGTTGTGAGGTGCATGTGCACTGTGACTTTCAGTATATCTATTGTGCCCCCCCAAACTAAGGCTCTAGTCGATGATATGCTTGATTTAGAGCATTTGCTCTAGTACAGCTGCTTTGATGAACCGGAGTATCTGAAGTGGATTCAGCGAGGGTGATAGGCACATACGAGTATATGATGTTTTCTTCGTGAATTACTGCTTCGCATTGTACAAGAAGGTGTGATGGTGTTTCTACGAAGTCTCTACAGAATCTGTAGTGTCCTGTCCCATCTATTTCTAATTTCCTGAAATGTTTCTCGAGTCTTCACCAACCCGTTAGCATGTCTGTTAAGATTCGAAGTCGATGTTTGGTAACTCTTAGGCGGGGTCTGCTTCTTTCCTGGTTATAGCTTCCCAGAAGTTCTGTCGCCTGTCTCAGTTGGGGAGTATCATCCTAATGTTTGACCCATTCGCTCTATTCTGCTTTCATTAGTTCTTCCCGTATTTAGTGTGGTCCTACCCCATAGAAAGGTTCCGGTTCAAGGAACGGAATGTCTGAGCCTTTTCTTGCTAGTACATCAGTTGCTTCATTCCCCACCACGCCTACATGTCTTGGTACCCAATATAGAGTTACTTTTTTAGCCTGTCCCAGTCTGTTGATCTTGGTGCTGCATTCCTAGACCACTCTTGAAATGACCTCGTGTGAGTTCAGTGCAACCTGACAGTATTGCAATGTCCTGTCCGCGATTTTACCTGTCGAGGTTGAATCGCGCGCATCTTTCGATCGCGTAAACTTCTGCTTGAAATATGCTAGGGAAATTTCCCACCAATTCTGAGTATCTGGCCTTGGGCCCGTACATATCTGCCCCACTGCCTGTAGATGTTTTCGATCCAACCGTGTATTTTGTTTGAATTGGTACTTATCGGACCCACTGTGTTAATACTTTTTACTGTGCAGCTTTCAGTCAAATGTTCTATCAAAGCAGTCTTTTTGGCCATGTCGTCCCTGGCCCAGTCCAGAAGCGGCACCGATGTGTATAGGGTTTCTTGCTCTTTGCTTGCACTATGTGTAGCGGCAGGTATTGGTTGCATTTGTCGCTTTTGTCTGATTTATCGCTTTTGTCGCTTTTGCCGCATTTGTCTATTTTGTCGGATTTGTCGCTTTTGTCACTTTTGTCGGATTTGTTTATCGCATTTGTTGCATTTGCCGCCGGAGTTTTTTAAAAACGTAATATCACCTGAGTTTCTAACCACTACACTAATCTCTCCCTCAGTTTGTTGTTTCCAACTTACGTTGTGCTATTTCTAATTTTGTTGTTTAGCGCCATCTTTCGTAAAGTAATCGTACTATGTGCATAACTTTTCTCTCTTTAAAACATACTTTATGTCTAATTTAACCTCCATAGGCCGAGTAGTTTCGAAGTTTATCGAAAACAAACAAACAAACGGTGTCACATCTTAAACACTATAAAAGCAAAGTCGATTTTCCTTGTGAACACCGTTTCTCGAAAACTATTAGACGTAGGTACTTGAAAATTTGCACAGTTATTCCTTATTTTGCCTAAATGCGCGAGAAATTCAAGGTTTAAGTGGCATAAAGGAGGTTAAGATCAAATTTTCCATCTGTATATATTGATTCCACAGCCGTAGCTCAGTACTGGCTCTCCGGATTAAAAAAAATAAAACATACGTGAATTTAATATTCATTTAAGGTATAAAACATCCTTCTGCGTTGTCCTGAAGCTGAGCAATGCTAAAAATAATAAATCAAATCATCGCCCACAATTTTCCTTCAGTGAAGACCACGGCCAGCAGTCATGCAGCACTGGCTATCGTTGCAATAGTACGTGTGTGTGAGTACATGGCCGCGCTATCCCATGTTTATGTTTTGATCTTCAGTGTGTGATCTCTTTTAGAGTTCAAATTGAAAAAAAAAACATTATCACTGCCAAATCTAAGATATTGTAAATTTTATTTAATAAGATATCCATGTGCTGTCAAAACTTCATGCAATTAAGAGACTTGGGAATACGCGTAGGTTCATATATATGTACATGCATTATAATTATTGAATCGTAGGGTAACTAATCAAGTCTTAGCGACTTAAAGTAGTTAGTTAGTAAAGATTTTGACGTGGTTAAGGTCAGACCTTATATAAAAATAAAAAAATATAAATTTCAATTCGCTGGAATAATATAAGGGAAATAACGCCCTGTAAAAATACTAAAATATAAGGTAAGGAATAAAAGGTCGCGTTTAAAACGCTGCCAAAAAGTAACGGTGCTAAGAAAATTGATAATTTTTAAACTGTATATTTCCTGAAGTATTTCCAAAAAAAACAGTCAGCAACATTTTTAAGAAATCTTGTTCGGTTTAAAAGCTATAGCAAATTCAGTGATTTAAGTCGTTCAAAACCATAAAATAAGCTTTGAGCTCTTTGAGCTACATCTAAATAACATATTTTTTCGCTTTCAGGGCTTATTACGAGTTTAGGAAGCCAACCTTTCAGAAAGTCGCGCCGTACCAAAGGAAAAATATGTTCTAAAATTCCCATATATTTTTGGACCATTCTAATGTACATGCATATGCATGTCTAGACATAGTACTATTGCAATATTTTTCCATTTTATTAGATGAGATGTTGTTGATCGTTGGATTCGTCCATATTTTAGAATGTTTTAATAAATTTAAAATAAACTATTAACAGGGTGGCGTAAGCAGTATATTGAAAGTTGAATACTCATACTTTGAGTCTATTTTCCTATGTTTTAGACAACAAATGGAAAAAGTAAAAATGTTGAAGATGACGCAGAAGAACACTAATACGGAAAAGTATTAAACCGCAAAAGTGGTGCACCTATGAACACTAATTCGAAACGCAAGTAAAAGATATCAAAGCTGATTTGACAAATATAGTTTTTTACTGTTGTTTTCTGTTAAATTGTACCAACAGAAATAGTTAGGGTACAAATTGTCGATGATTGCATTTTTACTTACTTAGGTGGCGCTACAGTTCGGAGTGAACCTGGGCCTCAACCAATGAGCCTCTCCATTTAGCTCGGTCTTTAGGTAATTGCCTCCAGTTGCGCACTCCAAGTTGGTCGAGGTCCCCTTGAACTTGTGCGCGCCACCTACGGCGATGATTCCCTCTACTGCATCGTCCCTCGGGGTTAGATTCGAAGACTCTGCGTGCCGGAGGGTTGATGTCCATTCGCTCTACATGTCCTAGCCACCTCAGACGTCCAATACGCAGTTTTTTGACTAGGTCGATGTCGCTGTACAGCTCGTATAGTTCGTGATTGAATCTTCTCCTCCAAAACCCGTCAACGCAAACGGGACCGAAAATCTTACGAAGAATTTTTCTCCCAAAGCGATCAAGGATATCTTCATCCACTTTTAATAAAGTCCATGTTTCAGCGCTGTAAAGCAGGACTGGGATGATCAGGGTCTTATACAGAGTCTCCTTAGTTGTTCGAGATAGGGCTTTACTGTTGAACTGCCTTATAAGCCCAAAAAACAGCGATTGGCAAGAGTTATTCTTCGCTTGATTTCTGCGCTGATGTTGTTCTCAGAGTTTATAGCAGAGCCAAGGTAGATACAATCCCTTACTACCTCGAAGTTATAGCTGCCCACTATGACGTTCTGTCCAATTCGTCGGTGTTGGCTGTCCCTTCTTGTTGACAGCATATACTTGGTTTTGCCCTCGTTTATCGCTAAACCCATTTTGGCCGCTTCCGCCTCAATGCTTGCAAACGCACCGGTGACAGCCCGCTGAGTTCTTCCGATAATGTCTATATCGTCGGCGTATGCAAGCAGTTGTACAGACTTGTAATAGATTGTGCCTCCGGTGTTGGCTTGTGAGTTCCGCACAATCCGTTCAAGTACAATATCACATGACAGCGCGTCACCTTGTCTAAAACCTTTTTTGACATCAAAGGTCTCGGTGAGGTCATTACCGACCTTGATGGAGCAGCGAATGTTCTCCATCGTCAGCCTGCACAGGCGGGCAAGTGTTGCAGGGATGTCAAAACCAGACATGGCTCTATAAAGCTCTTCTCTGTAGATGTTGTCATAGGCGGCCTTGAAATCGATAAAGAGGTGGTGAGTATCGATTTGGAATTCTTGGGTTTTCTCCAGGATCTGCCGAAGTGTGAATATTTGATCGAAGATGGACTTTCCTGGCCTGAAACCGCACTGGTAGTATCTAATCAGGCTGTTGATAAAATGTTTCAGGTGTTCACACAATATCGCAGAAAAGATCTTGTATGCGATGTTGAGGAGACTGATGCCTCTATAATTGGCGCAGTTGAGGGGGTCTCCTTTCTCGTGGATCGGGCAAACGATGCTGAGGTTCCATTCATCAGGCATACACTCGTCTAACCAAATCTTAGAGATGAGTTGGTGTATGCAATCTACCAATTCGTCATCAGCTGCCTTGAAAAGTTCGGCTGGTAAGCCGTCAGGTCCAGCAGCCTTGTTGGATTTTAGCTTGGATATTACTATCCTCACTTCGTTTTGGTCAGGTGGACGGGGATTTTGACTATCATCGTCCATATTGAATGGTTCATTCTGCCTGACAGCGGGATGTTGGTCTTCGTCGCCGTTATACAGTCTGCAGAAGTAGTTTTTCCATATTCTCAGCACCGACTGTGATTCTACTACGAAGTTTCCATTTTCATCTCTATAGGTTTCAGTATGGGTATTGTTTCGCTGCCAAGTTCTTTTTGCCTTTTGGTAAAACTTCCGTACATTGTTCCTGGAGTATGAATTCTCGATATTCTCAAACGCGCGCTTCTCATGCTCTTTCTTCTTCTTTTGGAGAAGCCGATGTTCTTCCCATCTCTTTTGCTCGTAGAGCTCACGAGTAGCTCTCGTTTTCCTTTGCAGCGCCGCTTTGTATGCCTCTTGTTTTGCTGCATGCACTCGCCGGCTTTCTTCGTCAAACCAGGGGTTTCACGGTGGTGGGCGAGCGAGACCCAGCACATCAGTAGCGGCGTTTCTGATGGCATGTTGGCAGCGTTGCCACTGGTCTTCGGCGCTTGATGCCGGCGGCATAGGGGTGATTGAGAGATTTCGGGATACGCGTTCAGCGAAGAGTCTGGTGGTCTCTTGCGATTGTAGCTTTTCGACGTTAAATTTTCTCACAGTAATTCTTCTTTGTTGCTCAGATTGGGATATCCGCATTCGTACCTTGGCTACAACAAGGTCATGATCCGAGTCTATGTTGGCCGCTCGGAAGGTCCGGACATACAGAATTCTAGAGGCATGCCTTGCGTCGATCGCAATATGATCAATTTGATTGATCGTTACATGATCATTGGACCGCCATGTCTGCTTATGAATATCGATATGAGGAAACCATGTGCTTGCTATGGTGACATTTCGCTCCACAGCGAAATCAATTAGCCTTAGTCCGTTATCAGACGTGGTGTTGTGTAGGCTATGCTTATCGACTGCCCTACCAAAGACGTCCTTCTCTCCTATTTTGGCGTTAAAATGGCCCAATACGATTTTAACGTCGTATTTAGGACATTGCTCATATGTTTTGTCGAGGAGCTCGTAGAAACACTCTTTGTTGGTAGGGTCCTTTTCTTCCGTGGGGGCATGAAAACATATTAGGCTTATGTTAGCGAATTTAGCCTTGATTCGGATGGTCATAATACGCTCGCTCACGTGTCGGAAGCTTAAGATTTCTTGCCTAAGTCTGCCGCGTATGACAAATCCGCATCCGAATAAGCGTTACCTGTTGCCTTTATAGCAATCACCGTAGTAGATGTCACAGTCTTTCATCCTCTTTTTGCCCGGCCCATCCCATCGCACTTCCTGGATGGCGATAATATCTGCTTTATAGCAGTCTAGGGCCTCTGCTAGTTGTTCGGCTGCACGGGGTCTGTAAAGACATTTACAGATTGCATTATTGGCAAGTGTTTTTTGGAATATTATTCAGACGTTTTCTGCGTGCGATTTATTCATCTTAAATACTATAAAAGCAAGGACTTGTGACCTTATGAACACGGTTTCTTCAAAACTGTTGGAAGTAGGTACTTGAAATTTTGCACAGTTATTCCTTATATTGCCTAGATGCTAGATAAGATAAGGGATTTTTCGAAATTCGAGGTTTAAGTGGCATAAATGGGGGCTGAGATCGAATTTTCCAGTAATGCCTCATCGGATTGAAAGAAATTATAAATAGTTGAATTTAATAAATTCGGGTCTAACCCGATATCTAGAAAAATATAATGAAGATAACAAAAAACTCGAAAAAAAATATATAGAAAGAAAAATATTTCGAAACCAAAATCTGGAAAAAAAATTTTTCGAAAAGCAAAACTCTAAAAAAATTGGAAACAACAAACGGCAAAAGCGACAAATGCGACCAATACCTGCCGCTACACATAGTGCAAACAAAGAGCAAGAAACCCTATCCAAATCGGTGCCGCTTCTGGACTGGGCTAGAGACGACATGGTTAAAAAATACTGCTTTGAAAGAAAATTTGACTGAAAGCTACACAGTAAAAAGTATTGACACAGTGGGTCCGATAAGTACCAATTCAAACAAAATACCCGGTTGGATCGAAAACTTCTACAGGCAGTGGGGCAGATATGTACGGGCCCAAGGCCAGATACTCAGAATTGGTGGGAATTTTCCCTAACATATTCCAAGCAGAAGTTTACGCGATCGGAAGATGCGCGCGATTCAACCTCAACTGGTAAAATCGCAGGCAGGACATTGCAATACTGTCAGGTTGCACTGAACTCATACGAGATCAGATCGAGAGTAGTCTGGGAATGCATCATCAAGATCAACAGGCTGGGACAGGCTAAAAAAGTAACTCTATATTGGGTACCAGAACATGTAGGCGTGGTGGGGAATGAAGCAACTGATACACTAGCAAGAAAAGGCTCAGACACCCCATTCCTTGGACCGGAACCTTTCCGTGGGGTAGGACCACACTAAATACGAAAAAAACTGATGAAAGCAGAAGAGAGCGAATGGGTCAAACATTGGGATGATATTCCCCAACTGAGACAGGCGACAGAACTTCTGAGAAGCTACAACCAGAAAAGAAGCAAACCCCGCCTAAAAGTTACCAAGCATCGACTTCGAATCTTGACAGGCATGCTAACGGGTTGGTGAAGACTCAAGAAGCATTTCAGGAAATTAGAAATAGATGGGGCAGGATACTACAGATTCTGTAGAAACTTCGTAGAAACACCACCACACCTTTTTATGTAATGCGAAGCACTAATTCAGGAAGAAAACATCACATATGTTACTATCACCTTCGCAGAATCCACTTCAGATACTCCGGTTCATCAAAGCAGCTGTATTAGAGCAAGTGCTCTAGATTTAATTTAAGAATCTAGAATTAATATTCTAGATTTACTTATATAGAAAACTACTTAAATTGTATGCATATGCAAATCAGTTAACTTAATCCAAACAGGGGTCGAATCGCGTCCTCCGTGAACCTATAAATCGTCACGTAATTTGTATGCATGTTGTTGCTAGATCTACCAACAATACAAACAAATTACGTCACCATTCATCCGTTGACGGAGGACGCTATTCGGCCCCAGGTTTTCTTGAATCTGATACGCATGCTTCTGTCAATACACCGCGTGGCTTAACTCCGCCGCGATTCATTTACTTAAACTTCGATTTCTGGAGTGGTTTAGCCCCGAGAATTCGTCTAAGGGTATGTCAACAACTGTCAGGCAGACGCCTGGGGCTGAGTCTATTCGAGAACAGTTTTTTGCCAGTAAACAACAGGGAAGTGACGCGCCTCGCGCGATTCTTTTATTTAAACTCCGATTTCAGGAGTGATTTAGCCGCTCACGCGCCTTCGTTGCGCCGCTAAGGGTATGTCAACAACTGTCAGGCAGGCGCCTGGGGCTAACCCTATTCGAGAACAGTTTTAAATCCATCGAAAAGAAATTTGTTTTCGAGATTTAGTCATTCGAATTTTTTGCATTCGAGATTTATGACATTGATTTTCTAGCTAACGTCATAATCCCAGTAAATTCGCCGCTGATTCATTTAAGGTATAAATCATCCGTAAACTCAATAACACGTTTAAAACAAGATGCAGTTTTGCTGACAAACCGCTAGTGAATGCATTGAATACTTAAGATTGTTAAAATGTAAATGCACTTACTCCTTTGTATCTATTTATTTATGTACTTTATATTAAATTCTTTACATTTTTTTGTTACTTATTTATTGATTTATCTGTATATATATATGTACACATGTACGAGTATCTTTGTTTTTCCTAAATTTGCTTTTTTCAGTAATTATTTTGTTCATTATTTATTTATGTAATTTATTTATATATATTTATTTATTTATTTCTTTATTTAATTATTTATTTATTTATTTATTTATTTATTTATTTATTTATTCATTTATTTATTTATCTATTTACTTATTTATTTACTCTTGTTTGAGTACTTATTTATTCCTTGTTTTTTGTTTATTACTTAATTAAATATATATTTATTTAATTATACTTGTTTAAGTATTTGCTTATGGCTTATTTGTTTATTATTTATTTATATATTGTATAAATTTATTTATTTATTTTTGTTTTTATTTATTTACTAATTTTACTTACTTTATTAATTTTTTTTTTTTTTCTATTGAAGGTTTTTTTTCGTATTTTCCTTCAAGTTTGCCACGTTTTTCCTATATACGCTCTTAATAAATATAAATAATGTTTCAGTTGAAAGATAATATCCCAATTATCAAAACTCTGTAAAATGTTCAATAACACAAATTCTGTAACTAAATTTATATACGAAATAAAAATCGATCTATCTATCTAAATCATCCTTCTGCGTTGTCCTGAAGCTGAGCAATGCTAAAAATAATTAATCAAATTATCGCCCCAATTTTCTCTCAGTGGAGACCACTGCCAGCAGTGGATATCGCTGCAATAATGTGTTTGTGTTAGTATATGCCCGCGCTGTTTTGAACTTTAGTGTGTGATCTCTTCTAGAGTAAAAATTGAACAAAATCATTATCAGTGCCAAATCCAGATGCACAATGTACACACGTATGTGCTATCAAAACTTCCAGCACTAGAGAGATTTGCCAAATATAAGCGTACATTGTACGAGTACATTCATATGCATGTACAGACATAGAAACATTGCAATATTTGTCCATTTTGTTAGATGAGATGTCGTTGATCGTTGGATTTGTCCACATTTTAGAATGTTTGGAATGGACTTACAATAAATTGTGTGTGTGTGGGTTTGAGTATACTCTGGTGGCGATTCGCACGGGGGAAGTTATAATTGAGTTTACAGATTTTTGATATTGTATTCAGTTGGAAATTATGTTTCAACAATTAAATAACCATCAACTGAAATGCGGGCAAAGCAAGGCGAGCACTGGTCAGCTAGTTTTTATATATATTCGTACGGAGGGGTATTTTTAAGTTCGCGGAATGAGTCGGTAGCTTGCTTAACTGGCTAAGGTATTCATTGGCTCACCTTGCACCATCGGCTCCGGCCCAGTATGCAGCAAAATTGATGCAATTTTAATGCTATTTTCAGAGCTTTATGCCAACTCGTGCATGTATACTCATACATTCTCAAACATTAAAGAACGCCGTAGAGCACCAATTCCATATGTATTGTAGTACCCCGAATGAAAAACTACTCTCAACTCAATCCTCCAGCTGTTTCAATCCACCTAATGTTCATGATATTATCAAATCCATTTGTCGGTGAGTGCACTCTGTCCATGCCCAGAGTGTGACTCTACAATGATTTCGAATTCAATAACAGTTCCCACTATATATCTTCGTTTGTCAGCACCATGATTCGGACAAGAATAACACATTCCCGAAGGATGTCATTTTTCGCCAGAAGACACATCTCATTGTGATGCCGTACAAACACAGACACACTATGTGTTCTGCTTTATGCATCTATCACTTCTTGAAAATCCCAACTATAGTCTCCTCGTTGCTGGTGACACCCTAGATTTACTCCGGAGGATATGCTTCTGCTAACACAAATTTCGGTTCAATCCGCCCAAGCTATTTGAACTGCAATTTGTAAATTCCTTCATATACACACCCAGGGATGGGGGAAAAAGGATACCTCCTACACACATTACGCTCTAGAAGAAATATTCATCCTTTCGACATGGTGTGGAGTATTTCGTTGGATAAATCCTTTTTCTCGGTGCGTTTGATATCGAATCCTTAATGTGAGCTGAATGAAGGATACGGAAAAAAATATCCTTAAGGATATTGAAATTGATTTTTAGCGTACACAGTTGTAAGAGGCTATAAACTATTTCGTGGCAGATGGATTTATTTCAATAAATTTTGCTGATGGGATTGCTTGATAGAAACGCAAATTGATTTTTGTATGAGATCCTGCGATGCATTTGTCATCGTCATTAGGTGATGTGAGCCAATTTGTTCGAATGCATTTTTGATGAAATCTCCAAGTACCGCAATTTATCAAAGAATATCCTTTTTTTCTAAGGTTTCATGAACCCGTCTGGGTTTGACCAAAAAAACCAACCACTCACCAAACTAATAAATTGAAAAAAAATATCACAAAAGCAAAAACCTCCTTGTCGTCGTCCTGTCCTGACCGAAGAAAGAATATTGATGCAATTTAATTAAATTTTCCCACTGAAAGTTCTGTCAAACAATTCAAATACAAATTTCAATACGAATTCCTCCAAAGAAACATGGAAAGCACAGAGAAAGTTTTTTGTGTTTGTCTCCCCAACGTTCTCGCCAGGATCGGATGAGAAATTCTTCTTCACCCCAAAAATAGTTAAATTGAATTTTCCAATATTCATCATATGTATGTATGTACAAAAGGACTGTGTACATTCTCACAGCATTCATATTTTCAACCTTTATTTATGAGCTAAGGATTATTTACAGTAGTTCATAAACCTCATCTATGTGTCAAGAGGATATACGAATCCCTCAGGATTTTTGTCCACAAGCAGAGAACGTTCTCTGCAGAAGTACGTATAAGAGAGTAGAATTCATTCTATTATCTTTCGGTGAAGGCTATTATTCCTTTGATTTCAGAATGAAGTATTGTTTTCGACAGTCTGGCAGGAATTAACATGAAACATATGCTTCGTTTCAATTTGAAATGCAAATCCATGGAGTGATGTTCAAGAGTTTTCTGTATTTATAAAAGCGTTCTGTTTTTTTATAACTCATCGCACCCATAGGGCATGTGAAATTTGATCTTAGATTTGTAAAACAGAGAACATTTTCGACATTAGCAGTAAACACATTTCTCTTTGCAATATATATAGCTAAGTGTCCATTTTTGAATCTTAATGGGGTCTCTGACGTCCTGGTTTCTAACCAATAGTGGAGCTTGTGAAGCCAATCTTACTTAGGTACTTAGGTGGTGCTACAATTCGGAGTGAACCTCCCCAACCAACAAGTCTGTCTATATACTCGCAGCTAGGGCTTTTGCTGTTTCCAGTTGTGCACTCCAAGTTCGTTGAGGTCCCATTGTGCTTGTGCACAATGTTGCACAATGTTGCCTCGCCCTCGACTGCGTCGTCCCCTTGGATTAAATTCGAAGATTTTGTTGGCCAGATCGCTGATGTCCATTCGCTGTCCTAGCCACCTCAGACGTCCAATTAACAGTTCTGACTAGGTCTTTATTGCTATACAGTTCTTATAACTCATCAATGATTCTTGCCCTCTAAAACCCGTCAATGCAAATGGGACCGAATATCTTATAAAGAATTCTTTTGGTCGTAATATATTCGGCTATCGAGTGGTAAGTTGTCGTTTTAAGTACCAACCATACCCACTACAACTTTTTAGGGCTGAATGTAAAAAATATGGTTACTTAACATCTTGAATATTCTAGAAAATGCTCGAAAAGAAAAAATACTGTGAATTAAAAATTCATGAAAAAATAAATAGTCGACCAATTCGGACGTCAGCCAAGAAATATGCTATGAGACATAATTTCACTTGAGTTTAAAAACCATTACACCCAAAAATATACTTATTTTAGTCGCGTCGTGTAGGTACCAAAATGACACTAAACATGTCAAAAGACTCCACCAAACGAAATGTTCTTAGTATGAAACGAGGAGCATCCAAATGGTCATTAATCTTGTCTACAGGACTTGATAACTTCCGATTACATTTGAAGAAGATGGATCTTCCGGAAGATGATACCGGCAAATTGTGCTTGGAAGATGTGGAGACAGCGGCAATGCTAATGGTCGGCGTAAAGGGCGGATCTTGGGCTATCACTAGTTAGAAAATGGAAGGATTAGTCTGAAAACTCCTTCAAGCGTATGCTGGATACTTGACGTATTGAGACATTGATGTTGATGCCGTTTACGCTATTTGTACTCAAAGAACATTGTTCAGCTAGATGGTTGGTTGAGCTAGATTTTGAGATTTTAGCCTTGCAGGCGCGTTGGAGAGATAAAAATAAATAAATAAATATTTGACGCAATAGCTCTTTAAGTGGCAGGGCCCAGCTTCTCGCAACCACTCATGTTGTGTGCGCTATATTTTTCACACGAATGGAAGGGACCTACAGTTAAGTGCCGTATCCGAAGGGCAATTTGGTTTGAGAATCTTTTTCGAGACAACAATACTCTCGGATGTTTGTCAGACGTTCGCGAGAGGTGGGACCGTTAAGAAAACTTTTCGGTGTTTTCTAGTATTCGAATTTGGAACCTCACGCGCAGTGATCCAATACACTAATCACTTACGCCGCGGCGCCCACGGAGAGATCGTTTAGATCATTAAATATGTATTCCCCCAATGTTGGAAAGTGCAAGACGCGTGCATAGGAGGTGACTGATGGTCTCTTTTTCTTCATCTCTGTAGTTTCTGAAGAAATTGTTATGTGGATATCTAACTTATGGGTATGCTACCCTATGGTGCAGTGTCCTATGAAAACGTTTGCGGGTTTTGAGAGGGTTCATATTTTGCGTTTCAGATGTTCGATAGATCTTCTCTGAATTAGTATAGACCAGAGTAGGCTAGCGGTGTTGCATTGGCCCAAGTGGTACCATCGTTCATTTGTTGCAGCGTCGGCATGGATGATGTTTTTAGCAAGGGATGTCAATGTCAATGCTTATGCTGTTTGTACTAGAGGAGCTTTGTCAAGCTAGCTCAACCGTGACCTGGTACCTGGCAAAGGGTGAGGTTGTACGGTCCAGCTATTTCGTTAAGAGTTACTCGGCAGTCTTTCACTTTCGATCTGAGGGTGTTGGATTCAACGGTTTTGATATGACTGTCAAATTATCTGTTTGCGATACAATATTAACCACTAGCCATTCAGCTGCTTTGTGAATAGCAGAGACCGCGGTTTAAAAAAACGCTGAGGTAATTTGGAAGGTTAAAGCAGATGTGAATGTCCTGGTCCTACGAGAAGACTCCGGCACCGACTCCGTTCATGGTTTTGGACCTATCTGTAAATATTGACAGCGCTTCGTTGTAGGAGATGTAGTAGAGTTACGGCTTTCTGTAGCAGACTAGTCGATTTTCAAAAATATTCTAAAATGTAGAAGAACTACTGCATACATATGTTGTAAGATGGCAACCCTGACTCCGTCATCATTGAGTTTTTCTTAGGAGTTATAGATCTATGGATCATAAAGACTTTCTACTTTAACGATATCCTTTATGGATACTTGTAGCCCGTGCTCCATGCTCCTGCATGGTTATGTGCTAAAAAAAAAACCCTGTCCTGTTGTTCCCCTGCGGTACTGCCAGTCAAGGCCTTCCTTCACAGGGGCAGGTTTGACATTTCGTCACTTCTTTTTAGCTGCCAGAGATGCTTGCTTCTCGTTGCTTGTTCCTCTATACGTAGTAGCTATATCATACTCGTGATTTCTTCATTTGCAGTCTCCCAGCCTTCGTTCCTCGCCAACGTAAATGAGGTCAGACTACTTGGGGTCACTTGCCCGCGAATTGCTCTTTCTAGGATGTTCCTGGCCCTGGTATAATTTTGGCATTCCATCAGTACATGCTCTGCGTTCTGCACTTTTCCTTCACAGTGCTGGCAGAATGGGTCATCCGCGTTCTTGTTCTTGTAGAGATACTCTCGGAAGCATCCATTAACTTCAGGGATCAAATTGTATGTCCATCGGCCTTTGGGTGTGATGTTCCACCTATGTTGCCATTCTGCTTTTATAGATTCTATAGCTGTTGTTCCGTCATTGTGCGCGTTTTCGCGTAGGGCCGCAGTCTTTTTCGCGTCTAGATCGATAGGCATTCGGCCTGATAATGCCCTTATAGCATCCGCTGATACAGTCCTCAAGGCCCAGTATACCCTTAAAGATGCGATTCTATGCTCCGAGTTCATCGTTCAAATGTATGACTTACGATGCATCGCTGATGCCCGTATTGGGCCGCATACGGGAGTATTGACCTACTCACGGTTCTTATGAGATTTCTGATTGGCTGCCTTGGTCCCCCAATATTTGGTATTAGTCTGCATAGTGCCGCTACTGTCCCTGAAGATGAGTCTGTGGTCCAGCAACACTCCTAGGTACTTGATGTACGGCTTCGATTCGATAGTTTGCTTACCGACCTGTTTGGAGAGGTGCTCCACTTTTTTACGACAGCTTATGAGAACGGCTTCGGTTTTGTGGTCCGCTAGCTCTAACCCTGATGTCTGTAGCCATAGCATCACATTTCCGATTGCAGTTTTGCACAACTTCCTCTAATTTTTTAGCCAGGGTAAGCAGTATGAAAACTTGGTTTTAGAAAGAAATCTCATCTAGGCCAGGTGACTTGTTATCTTGTAATCTGCTTCTTGTATTTAGAAGTGTACATATTTAAGTAAGTAAGCCCTGAAAAGATGGATAGAGTATCCTACAATCCTTTCCAGTCAAATTCTAGCGCTTCTATTTTTGATGCAATTTCTATCTAAGTTTGTGTTTGACAGCTAACGGTTGGAACTTTGTGTGCATATTTTGTACATACACCAAAAAACACTTACTTAATTCAAAAATGCAAAAATTCAATTTGATTTGCGTAAACAACAAGGGAAAATTCTTTTGTGCTCCTACCATGCGTATCTGTGTACACGTTATGATATAAAGAAAGCACAGGAAATGCAAGGAGTGCAAAGTCAAGGAGGGCTGTATTTGCATGAACGGAAGCACAAGAAGCAGCTCCAGCTAGTGTATCAAATGACATTATACCGTACTCGTATGTATGCCACCTGCAGAGTGCATAGATATGGGTACTAAATCTCTGCAGATGTTTTTGCTGCATGTAGTTGGGCGTCTGAAGTGAGTGCACTTAGATTGCTGATGAGAATTCCTGCCACAATAGCTGACACCTTATGCAGCATTTTGTGCATATTGTTATTGCTGTAATAACGTTCATGGATATATTTTCATAATTTGCTTAAAAAAATTATATTTTAAAGCTGACTTTGGAAAGAAAGTTTTTGGTGAACTTGAATATCCTTTCAGCTGCAGGGTAGTTATATTATTTGGTTTATGATGCACGGGGCTATTCATTTTGTGCTCTAGGATTTTAAATTGAAATAAAACAAGACGTATTAAAGATTTTAATGAAATTTTCTTCAACATTGACTTTGCCATTACGTATGGAATGCAACTTCAGTTAAATGGCTGCCACGAGAGTTTTTATAAATTTCGATTCTTATGAAGTAATTTTCGATGACCTTTCAGCACATTTCTGGCTGCATTGTGGCCATAACTTCACGTATGTTGGTTTCTAAGTGCTCCAAAGTTTGGAAGTTGTCTACATAGACACGATCTTTATAAAATCCCGTAAAAATAAGTCCAACGGGGTCAGATACCACGATCTTAGTGGCTAATTCATGTCATCAGATCCCGAAATTAAACGGTCGGGCAATAGAGCCGAATTTACCTGCGTTGTGTGGACCCGTCCTACTGAAACCACATGCGCTTACATTAATGTCTTCTTCAGGCCAAAAAAATGTTTATTTATTTATTTATTTAGCTTAATACAAGCAAGAGCTTAAATCTAAACTTAAAAACTAACAAAAAGGGAACTTAACTCTAATCTTAAAACTAACTTTTTTATTTATTTTTTTTATCTTTCATAAAATTTTAAACTTTCTTAAAAACTAGAGAGGGATGGGAAAAGAAATGGTGAGGGAAAGACGAAGATTGGTTCTAAGGGCAGTTGTGTTTTAGTAGAAATAAGAGAAGAGAGGTCATGAAGAGGTGTAGAGGGACTTTCTAAGGGCGGATAGACTCGAATGAAAGTCAAGGGTCTTCTGTGCGTTATTGGCCAGGCGTAACATTCTGGATATTAGTTCGAAATGTCCGTAGTTGGTGCGGCGGTGAGGGAGACGAAATAGCGGTACAGACTTAAGGTTTCGAGGATTAGTGCGAAGGGAAATCATTTCCAGTAGTGCGGTGGAATCGATCATACCGGTTAATAATTGGTGCATGAAAAGTATGTCAGCGACTTCACGACGTTTTCTAAGGGTTTGTAGGTTAATCAATTTTAGCCGGTCTTCGTACGGAGGTAAGATATAGTTGTCGGCCCATGGGAGACCGCCTAAGGCAAAACGGATAAACCTACGCTGTACAACATCTATTCTAAGGGAGTGGATGTTGTGATAAGGTGACCAAACTTGGGTGGCGTATTCAAGGTGAAGTCTGACAAAGGTGATATAGAGGCATTTAAAAACGTAGGGGTTCGAAAATTCTTTAGACCAGCATTTTATGAAACCCAGAGGAGAATTGGCCTTGTGTACAATTTGATCAATGTGGGAACGGAAGTTTAGCTACCTGTCACAAATAATACCCAGATCGCGTATAAAGAAGACTGAGGGAACGGGCTCGTTACGAAAGTAATAGGTTCTGAGGGATGGGGGGTGGCGTTTACGAGAGATTGTTATGGATTGACATTTGCCAACGTTAAGCTCTAAAAAGTTTTTGTCGCACCATGTGTGGAATGCATTTAGATCGTTTGAAGTGAGAGAGAATCGATGGGGGTAGATATTACCTTAGTGATTTTCATATCATCCGCGTAAATAGAAAGATCAGAGTCTTTTATGATGTGACCAACATCGTTTATAGTTAAGACAAACAAACAAGCGGACCAAGATGACTGCCTTGAGGAACCCCTGAAGTTGCATTAATGGGGTCAGAGATTGAAAATTTGAAGTGAACCCTGTACTAGGCGTTTTTTTAGGTACGTTCTCAGCCATGAAATGAAAGAGGGTGCAAAACCGAGGGCTTTAAGTTTAAGGTAAATTGTTAAGTGACAGATTTTATCAAACGCCTTGCAGAAGTCGGTGGTAATGACATCCACCTCATTACCTTCCTTTAATGCTTGCAGTGTTTTGGAAACGAATTCGGCCAGGTTAGTCGTTGTGGACTTACTTTTTAAGAAACCGTGCTGTTGTGGAGAAAAAATGGAATTGCAGTGGAAATAAAGTGAGTCGTAGACAATGCTTTCGAAGAGCTTATGGATAAAGGAAAATTTGACTATGGGTCGATAGTTAGAAATGTCGTTCTTACTGCCTTTTTTATGGATAGGGAAAATAAAGGAGTCCTTCCATAATTTTGGGAAAACGGCTTGAGAGAGCGAGAGACTAAATAGATTTGTAAGGGGCTGACACAGGACGTCTACACATTTCTTTAAAACGATGGCGGGCAAACCATCGGGACCGGGGGAAAAGTCATCTTTGAGCCTATTCATTTTTTCTCCCACAATATCAGACCTAATGTCGACTGAAGCTAGAGAGGTTTGAGGACAGTTATTCAGGTAGGAGAAAAAGTCTAGGTCGGGTTCGTGTACATGGTCACTACACGAGTGGCTGAAAAAGGTTGCAAAGAGGTTGGCGATTACTTTAGGGTCAGCAGATGAAGTATTAAGTAATTTTAGAGTGGAAGGAAAGCCATCGGACTTTCTTTTGACGTTTATAAATCGGTAAAAGCGCCTAGGATCAGTGATTATACTTAATTGCATTCTATCGAGGTTGTGGTTCCGAAACAACCAAAAGCCTCGGATAAGGATGACTCAACTAATGACGACCCCCGCAAACGAAATAAGGACAACGACCTTCGGATCTGTACGTGGAATGTTCTGTCCTTTTACAGACCACGTGCAGCCCAGCAACTAGCAGAGACCCTAGACTGCTATAAAGCAGATATTATCGCCACCCAGGAAGTACGATGGGATGGGCCGGGCAAAAAGAGGATGAAAAACTGTGACATCTACTACGGTGATTGCTACAGAGGCAACAGGCAACGCTTATTCGGATGCGGATTTGTCATACGCGGCAGACTTAGGCAAGAAGTCTTAAGCTTCCGACACGTGAGCGAGCGTATTATGACTATCCGGATCAAGGCTAAATTCGCTAACATAAGCCTAATATGTGTTCATGCCCCCACAGAAGAAAAGGACCCTGCCACCAAAGAGTGTTTCTACGAGCTCCTCGACAAAACATACGAGCAATGTCCTAAATACCACGTTAAAATCGTATTGGGCGATTTTAACGCCAAAATAGGAGAGAAGGACGTCTTTGGTAGAGCAGTCGGTAAGCATAGCCTACACGACACAAGGCTAATTGATTTCGGTGTGGAGCGAAATGTCACCATAGCAAGCACATGGTTTCCTCATCTCGATATTCATAAGCAGACATGGCGGTCCAATGATCATGTAACGATCAACCAAATTGATCATATTGCGATCGACGCAAAGCATGCCTCCAGAATTCTGTATGTCCGGACCTTCCGAGCGGCCAACATAGACTCGGATCATGACCTTGTTGTAGCCAAGGTACGAATGCGGATATCCCAATCTGAGCAACAAAGAAGAATTACTGTGAGAAAATTTAACGTCGAAAAGCTACAATCGCAAGAGACCACCAGACTCTTCGCTGAACGCGTATCCCGAAATCTCTCAATCACCCCTATGCCGCCGGCATCAAGCGCCGAAGACCAGTGGCAACGCTGCCAACATGCCATCAGAAACGCCGCTACTGATGTGCTGGGTCTCGCTCGCCCACCACCGTGAAACCCCTGGTTTGACGAAGAAAGCCGGCGAGTGCATGCAGCAAAACAAGAGGCATACAAAGCGGCGCTGCAAAGGAAGACGAGAGCTACTCGTGAGCTCTACGAGCAAAAGAGATGGGAAGAACATCGGCTTCTCCAAAAGAAGAAGAAAGAGCATGAGAAGCGCGCGTTTGAGAATATCGAGAATTTATACTCCAGGAACAATGTACGGAAGTTTTACCAAAAGCTAAAAAGAACGTGTCAGAGAAGCAATACCCGTACAGAAGCCTGTAGAGATGAAAATGGAAACCTCGTAGTAGAATCACAGTCGGTGCTGAGAATATGGAAAAACTACTTCTGCAGACTGTATAACGGCGACGAAGACCAACATCCCGCTGTCAGGCAGAGTAAACCATTCAACATAGACGATGATAGTCAAAATTTCCGTCCACCTGACCAAAACGAAGTGAGGATAGCAATATCGAAGCTAAAATCCAACAAGACTGCTGGACCTGACGGTTTACCGGCCGAACTTTTCAAGGCAGCTGGGGATGAATTGGTAGAGTGCATACACCAACTCATTTCTAATATTTGGTCAGAGGAGTGTATGCCTGATGAATGGAATCTCAGCATCGTTTCCCCGATCCACAAGAAAGGAGACCCCCTCAACTGCGCCAATTATAGAGGCATCAGTCTCCTCAACATCGCATACAAAATCTTTTCTGCGATATTGTGTGAACGCCTGAAACCTTTTATGAACAGCCTGATTGGACCCTATCAGTGCGGTTTCAGGCCAGGAAAGTCCACCATCGATAAAATCTTCACACTTCGGCAAATCCTGGAGAAAACCTAAGAATTCTAAATCGATACTCACCATCTCTTTATCGATTTCAAGGCCGCCTATGACAGCATCTATAGAGAAGAGCTTTATAGAGCCATGTCTAGTTTTGACATCCCTGCCAAACTTGTCCGTCTGTGCAGGATGACGATGGAGAACGCTCGCTGCTCCATCAAGGTCGGTAATGACCTCACCGAGACCTTTGATGTCAAAAAAGGTTTTAGGCAAGGTGACGCGCTGTCATGTGACTTCTTTAATATTGTACTTGAACGGATTGTGCGGAACTCACAAGCCAACACCGGAGGCACAATCTATTACAAGTCTGTACAACTGCTTGCATACGCCGACGATATAGACATTATCGGAAGAACTCAGCGGGCTGTCACCGGTGCGTTTGCAAGCATTGAGGCGGAAGCGGCCAAAATGGGTTTAGCGATAAACGAGGGCAAAACCAAGTATATGCTGTCAACAAGAAGGGAAAGCCATCACCGACGAATTGGACAAAACGTCACAGTCGGCAGCTATAACTTCGAGGTAGTAAGGGACTTTGTCTACCTTGGCTCTGCTATAAATTCTACAAACAACATTAGCGCAGAAATCAGTCGAAGAATAACTATTGCCATTCGCTGTTTTTTTGGGCTTATAAGGCAATTCAATGATGCCTCTATGATAAATGAATGAATTAGAATGAATTTTAGAATTAGAATGTATTTATTTCTTATAAGTTCATGAAACATTCAAATAAAACAATTCAAGTTCTTAGAAACATAATATAAGAAAGGTTGAGCATTCATTATTTATAAAAAGTAACAAATAGAGTTGAATGCCATATTCAATTGGCTAAAACAATACAAAGTAAAATGTATGGGTGGGGTGACCCTTTAAGAACTATAAAAGAACAAAATAAAAAATGAACTATAAACATTCAAAAATTTTTCAATAAAATAAGAAAATTAATTATAAAAAAATCGTGAAAGTAGGAAAGAATGGAAACAAAGATTAAAAACAAAGATTAGACCAAAACATTAGAAATACAAGATTCTAACGTAGCATAATCAAAGCTGAAGAGCCACATTTTTACGTATTTTAAGAACATTCCAGGTATTGTAATTGCCCTGATAGACTGAGGGAGTTCATTAAATAGTCTAAAAGACAAAACAGAAAAAAAATTACGGTATGCAGTGGTACGGAAATTGGGTACAGATAAAATGTTAGAAAGGTTTCCACGAAGATTATAACAAGAAATTATACGAAAATTACGATTACCAGACTTCATAAAGAATATTTTTAACACATAACAATACAAGTGACGAACAGGAAGAATTTTCAGGGCACAGAACAAAGGAAAGCTAGAATGTCTACCAGGTTTTCGACAAATTTTTCCTACAACATATTTCTGCAAAATCAACAGTGGTTGTATTTTATTACGATACACACCCCCCCAACAAGCAATTCCATATTGTAACTTGGAATGGAAAATACCATATTACCAAAATACCAATTGTTTTTAAAAGCTTGGTAGAGCAAACGTTACGTAAATAGTAAAAATTTCGAAGGGTGCATCGGAAATACTTTTTCAAAGTATCAGCGTGATTCGCAAAACTCATCCTAGAATCAAGGGTAAGCCCCAAATATTTAAATTCGTCTATTAGAAAGCATTTATCACTACAGGTTAGATTAGAACAAAAAGAGGGAGAGGAAAAACCAGACGAACAATAGCAGTTAGACAGTTTAAATCTAAGACACTCAGGTGCATGGAAGTACACATTTGCTTCCAAATTGTAAGCGGAAGATAAGCTGAAAAACATTATCTTAGTTTTTGAGCTTATTACTAAATTATGTTCAGCGAACCAGTGTCTCAATAAGCTTAGGTCCCAATTAACGTCAGAAACAATTTGAAATACCATCGGCTCCGCACGAAGTCGAATTAGGTAACGTACCAATAACTTTCAAGATTTCGAAAGAAGTTATGGGCTGAAAAACAAAACTACTACTATACAACGGCTGAGCTTATTTTTACCTATAACTTTGTTTAATAGTAATCTAGATATCCAAGGTTTAAGTCTTTTAACCAACTTATTGGAGGGCAAAAAGGAAGAACAAGATAAGATATGCTTTTTAAGCGAATCAATGAAGAGTGAATAAGCGGTCGATGAATTGCTACAAGCATAAACGTCTACCCAAGATTCATGGCATTATTTTTTAGTCTAGCAAAGTCAATTTTCACTCTTTTTTGCGAGGAATTAGAAGATCCACAACAATCCGATTTCGAGATTGTTACTACGAGTCCCGTCATACAGTGATCACTAATATTCAAGTCAAATACGCATTTTTCGCACTCATTGAGCGCAACATTACTGAGACGCCCATAAATATGATCCAGACAGCTTCCCGAAGCAAGCCTAGTGGGCTCATTAATAAAGAATGCTAGACCATGAGAAGCCAGTAAAGCCAAGTAGCTAGAGACAGAATCGTTATCATCCAGACTGTTGATGTTGAAGTCACCTACAAGAATTAAATTTTTCGATTTTTCCCTAGTTAAGAGGTCAGAAAACTCATTTAAAAAATACACAACATTAAACATATGCAATCTATAGACACATAAAAACACATAACTAACATGGTTAATTTCAACGGAAACCTTTAAAACATCAGCACTCAATAAATCAACACACAAGACATCATGAATCAAGTGTTCCTCTTTAACAAAGCAACCAACTCCACCTACAGCGTAATTATCATTAGTTTTAGAAACAAACTTGAACCCGGGTAAAAAATAATCGTTTTTCTCAAAGTCATAGATCCAAATTTCAGACACAAAAACAATATCTGGAACGCAGGCAAAAGAATCAAGGTGAGTGACAAAAGATGAAAAATTTTCTCTCATACTTCTAATGTTCTGGTGAACAATAAAAAATTTGTCATTGCTGAAGGAGCTATTCTTAAAACATTATCAGAGTTGGAATTACTTAAATTAGAGGGAGAAAAGTCATCAAATAAATCTGTATCAAAATTCATTAATTAAAACAGAAAAGTTTTGCGTAGATCATCTGAAGAGTGTCTTGACCATCGCTAACATTGTTGTGCGAGGACTCTTCAACTGTTAAGAGGGCGTTGCTACTTCTTGCTTGCAGAACATTGGCGTTAGTTAAAGTCGACGCACTGTTATTTTGCGGCTTGGGTACCACCGGTACTGGCATATGAAGAGAACGGCGTCTTAACCCTGCACAATTGTCGCAACGAAAGGGCTTAGCACTGGCTCTAAAAAAATCGGCATCTTCTTCCGTAATATTGACACATGCACAATGAAAAAATATTTGCAATCATTGCAGTTAATCTTTGTAGAACAACTACGATCAATTTTTAGTGAACACACTCAGCAATTCATCTTGTAAAAAGGTTCGTAATTTTATAAAGGTTCTTAGTGATGCGCACCCCACGACAATCAAGAGAGAACTGATTGATTGGCGCAGTTGAGGGGGTCTCCTTTCTTGTGGATCGGGCAAACGATGTTGTGGTTCCAATCATCAGGCATACACTCGTCTGACCAAATCTTAGAGATGAGTTGGTGTGTGCTCTCTACAAATTCATCACCAGCTGCCTTGAAAAGCTTGTAAGCTATCAGGCCCAGCAGCCTTGTTAGATTTCATTTTGGATATTGCTATCCTTACTTCTCGTCGGGCTGGTGTTTTTTTTAGTAAAATTTCGTATAGTATAGTATAAGCTGTCAATCACTTCGATCGCGCCCTTCTCATGCTCTTTCTTCTTCTTTTGGAGAAGCCCATGTTATACCCCACTATTTCGCTCGTAAATTGAGCAGCTCTCACAGCACCGCTTTATATGCCTCTTGTTTTGCTGTATGCATTCTTCGGCATATTTCGTCAAACCAGGGTTTTGAAGTGTTGGTCGGGCGAAACCCAGCACATCAGTTGCGGCGTTTCTGATGGTGTGTCTTCGGCACTTGATGCTGATTGCATAGGTGTGATTGCGAGATTTCTTGCGATTGTATCTTTTCGACGTTAAATTTTCTCACAGTGATTCTTCTTTGTTGCGCACTTTGGGATATCCGCATCCGAGTCTATGTTGCCGGCTCGGAAATTTCGGACATCCAGAAAATTGGAGGCATGTCTTGCGTCGATCGCAATATGATCAATTTGGTTAATCGTTACATGGTCATTGGACCGCCATGTCTGCTTGTGAATATTGAGATGAGGAAACTATGGAAGCATGAGCTCATATCAGGCTTATATTGAATAATTTAGCTTTGATTCGGATTGTCATAATACGCGCACTCACGTGTCAAAAGCTTAAGACTTCTTCCCTAAGTCTATCGCGTATAGCAAGTAGCAAATCCGAAGGCGTTAATCGCCTTATAGCAGTTTAAAGCCTCTGCTAATTGAATGGCTTGCTAAGGGTCGGAACATTTCACGTACAGATCAAAGGTCTTTGTCCGTATTTCTTTCGCTAGGGTCGTTAACAGTTGAATCTTTTTTTTTTACGTGGTTGGGAACTTAGCCCGACGGGACCACTTCCTTTTTGTTATACTCCCAGGACGCGGGACAGGGTGCACCGGTGCCAGTAGTCCACTACGGGAGTGTGAGCGCTGTCGTTGGCCCATTAAAGGCTCCTCCACCACCATTTCTATTCCAAGGTCCTGACTAATTTTGAAAATTCCTTATTGACCTGTGATCCGAATATGTCGAAGCAGTTCGCGCAGGGTAATCAGTTCAACCTGACTGGAACTGTAGACGCCACCGTTGATTCCAGGGAAGTAGGGAATTCTTCCGCTACCGTCTGAAACAAGAAGTTCTTTAGTGAAAAAGCATTCTTCCTCCCTCTCTCGTCTGCTGTCCACAAGACCTTCCAAAGTGGTTACACAACCTCCGACCAAGGTACTAGGCACGTGGAGGTGGAGTATAGGAGTAGTTAGATCTAGGCTAAGTGAGAACTTTATGTTTTCATGTGATCGTATCACCGTTTGAGTACAGTCTCTAAGCTAACTTACTTACTTACTTAGATGGCGCTACAGTCCGGGTGAACCTGGGCCTCAACCAACAAACCTCTCCAGCCAGCACGGTTACGAGCCAGCTGCCTCCAGTTGCGCACGACAAGTTGGTTGAGGTCCCCCTCCACTTGTTTGCGCCACCTACTGCGCGGTCGTCCACTACTGCGTCGTCCATCCGGGGTGGATTCGAAGACTTTCCATCGGCTCTACATGACCCAGCCATCTTTGTCGCTGTATGTGAACTCTTCTGGCTAAGTCAATGTGTTTGTATAGAGCGTATAATTCGGCATTGTACCTTCTCCTCCACTCACCGTCTATGCAGATGGGACCAAAGATCGCTCGAAGAACATTTCTCTCGAAATAACCAAGGGCATCCTTATCCGGTTTTGTCAAAGCCCATGCCTCTGCGCCATACAGCAGGACTGGGATGATTAATGTCTTATAAAGAGTTACCTTAGTAGTTCGAGATAGGGCTTTGCTACTCAATTACCGTCTTAGCCCATAGAAACAACGATTGGCAAGAGTAATTCTTCGTGTGATCTCCCTACTGATGTCATTTGCGGAGTTCACCATGGAGCCTAGGTAGACAAAATCCTTTACTACCTCAAAATTATATCTGTCTATTGTGGCGTTCTGTCCAAGACGCCGATGTTGGGTGTCCTATTTTGTAGACAGCATATATTTTGTTTATCTTTCTTTGACCGCTAGACCAATCTTTCCTGCCTCAATCTCAATCTCTAAGCTAATGTTTGTATTTGTTGTATTTACCAAACCCGTTCTTAAATCCAGTTCCATGTCAATACATTCGACAGTAAAATTTATCTAGTACCATATGAATGAATAAAAGTATTTTAGTTTGAGCGAAATATTCAAATGCAAAAGCTCATAATATTCGTAGAACTACAATCAAACGAAATAAGTTCTCTCGCAATTCATACCAAGAATCCCACAATAAATTGTTTTCATTCCGAAAACCCCCGAATTGGCCGCAGTTCCGTACCTACGAAAACCTTCATTAATTATCTTGATAAAGTCCTTTAATCTACTGCTGTATTCCATTTCAGCACTCATTGTGCTGCGAGTTTCAAGTATGATATTTTCTCGCACACTTCCGGAGAAACTGACAAAAATATTTTGATAAGACTGCTTCTTGGTTCTGGAAATAAAAATTACAGGTGCCCTTTTCTAGAGGCACATGTTATATTAAGCATTCCTAGGTAATTGTTAGCCATTTCCAAAGAAATAATCTCTGATCTTCGTGTTGCAGACCTCCCTCTTTCGAATGAATATCACATGTGAATCAATGAATGGAAATCATCCCATTGATCGCATGGCAACAGCACGAGAATAGCTAAATTCGGATTAAAATTAATGCACGACTAAGCTTTGGTTACTACATCTCCCTCCCTTCCACCAAGATGTGTGCTTAATTTATTACATTTCTTCAGCATGAATGGGTCAAATCATTTTTTTTTTTACCTCCTTTTTCTCCTCATCATACGTATATCCTTGGATAGTAGTTGTATTAACATATTTGATTTGCGGAGAGATTTCATGGCAATTTATTTATTTCGGTGGATGTGGTTACTTGTGCATAAGGCAATTAGGTGTCCTATATTCACACCAATGACCAATTTAGTGAGATTATATTTCGCGGTGTTTTTTTTTTTTTTCTTTTTTCAATTTTCCAAGGTAGTCTTTCTGCTTGGATAAAAAAATCTCGCCAATTTTTTATCCACGCGACAGCGACCTTGATCTGATTTGATTCTAGAGAATCTGGCGACAGAATTAGTGTGTATCCTGCTTTAATGAGGAGAATTTCGCCTCGTGGCGTTGATTTATTTATGCCCTCGGGGAATTGTCCCCTTTTAATTTGAATTTAACTTTTTTTTTTAAATTTATATTCGCATAATGAACGGAATTACAATGTAAGGCTCAACGCACATTGCCGCACGCAGATGACATGCCAAAGAGGAGATGAATTTGGATGACATTAATGCACACAAATGTCCTGATTCGTAGAATGCATTTCGATTATACTGACGGAGGTTTAATCGTCTTCATCATCATTTTGTATGCATAATGTCGTCTACATTGAATACACAGCTGTTTAGGTATGGAGGGCATGAGAAGAAAATTAATTAGAATGGAATAATATGCAATCGGGGTAAAAAGGATTTGTTTGTACTGTTCTGAAAAAGGAAAGACAGGATACGACGTATTACATGACTTCTTTAAAGCAAAGTGAATAAAGCTATTAAATTTTTCAAGAAATTCGTTTACTCGGCATTGCTTTGCCAACACTTGCGAATAAGACCCCGAGGTACTTAAACTTATCCACTTGCTTCAGTGGGACTCCACTAACATGTCGGGTGCACTGAATGGGTATTCTTGAAACTACCATTACTTCCGATTTGTTCAAGTTGATCTTCATCCCAGCATCACCACAAACGGCTACAAACCTTTCGAGTGCTCGCTGAAGTTCGGTTTGAGAGGGCCCAAGGATGAACAAATCTTCCGCGAAGGGCAAGAGACTAATCCTTAAGTCTCCCTCTTTGAAACATTCTCTTCCACGGCTGCGCTGCAACATTCAGTAGTCCATACATACAATGGAGATGAGAGGTGACGCACTCTTGGAGGAGTCCAACGCCCACAGTGAAAGGTTCTGATTTATTGCCATTTATCCGAGCACAGCTTCTACAGTTTGTATATAATGACTTAATCGCCCTTAACCGGGAAGCATCAACTCCATACTCCTGCAGAACACCCCAGAGTTTGCCTCGAGGAACCCTATCACATTCTTTTTCCAAATCCATAAAAAAAGTGTACACAGGTTAAGCATACTCACAGGCCTTCTCAAGAACCATTCTGAGAGTGAACAACTGGTCGGTTGTGCTTCTACCGGGACGAAAACCGCATTGCTCGTCCCCCAAACTATCCCCAACCACAGCTCTTGAACAGCTTTTTAGCGCCTTAGCGAAGACGTTTCCAGGGAGACTTAAAAGAGATATGACCCTGTAGTTGGCGCAATTTCTTTTGCCTCCTTTTTTAAAAACAGTGACAATCACCCCCATTTGCCAATCATTAGGTATTTTACCGCATTCCCAGGCCACTTTAATGATACGCGAGAGCCATTGCACTCCCTCTTTACGTAAAACCTTGAGCATTTCTGGCCAGATTTCATCCACGCCGGCAGATTTGCCACCTTTTAGCGATTTGATCGCCATATTTACTTCCTCTACCGTAGGACTACTTTCCTGCTCTGTTCGGGATTGAGTAATTCTAAAAACTGCTCGCTCCATTTGCATAAGATGTCCTCCTCATTGTAAAAAAGTGTACCGTCTTTGGATTTGATCACGGATACAAGCTGCCGAAATGAGGTTTCTTCGCGGTGTTGCTGGAATAACTCGTAGGGGTCGAGTGCGCAACACCAGCTACTTCTCCGAACGGGGTGGTTAGAGTGGTCTGACACACGCCGCCCACACTTATTTACTTGAATTATATCTTGTATTCCCTTGTGGGTTCTATATGGCCTCCAGTAGCACTGCATGCCACCTCGTACAGTAACTGGCAATAGATATCCAATCCTTCCCCAGTTACAGTAACTCTTCCTCCACTATTTTGGGCCATGCAATTCTCAATCAACTCACCATTCTGCCATCCTGGGCTTACAGATTGCATTGCATCGCTTAGGTTGTTGGGGAGGCTCTGTATTATCCGATATAGCCTTCACTCGAATCTCTTCAAATCCACTATGTTCCTCAGTTAAGTTCTGCAAACACCCTTCTTCAACCATTCGAGTTTAATATGCATTTTAGAATGTCCTTTAGCGGCTTTGTTAACAATTCGAACAATTGAAGTAGTATTCTTCGAGGTTCGTCTTTCTGGTTCTGTATAGGATCGGGTATTCGCATGGAAAATGTAATGCGTCTTGCGCTTGCAGCCTCTCAGAGTTAGATCAGTCGTATAAAAATGCATTCTTCTTAGGTGCGTTATCAGTAGGTTGTGGCCTGAAATGATACCTATGGAGACTGTCTTGAATGTGCCTTGCTTTAATTTTCTCGGGCCTTATCCAATGTTCTCTCGAGATACGGCATGATGAGAGTGTGCTCCATTTTTCATCAATTTGCTTTTGGAATTTGTGAGTGAGATGGGGGTACTTCCTTGGTAGTTCATCGGCCATCGCATTATCAACGATGCCTCTATACCCCGGGACCCCGTCAAAGTGATGCCTTATGGTTCTTAATGAATTTTTTTCAATTCCCGCAACAACGTTTCACAAGTTTGGACTTCGTTACTGTGGATGAGATACACATCTTTAATGATAGCTTGGTTGTCTGTATAAATATTTTTAATATTTTCATTTGAGGGTAGTTTCAAAGATAATTCTCGGCCACCTCGGCAATTGCCAGAACGCGCTGTCGAGCTTTGGAAGTATTGTTGATCCGGGTATATCGGATTATATTGTATAAGAGCTGCGGTTGGATGGTTCGGGTGGCTTTAGTTGTACCTATGCATACTAGTCGTAGGTTCTTTGTGATCTTGCAGTTGAGCACGAGACCAGGCAGAATGGGTCTTGCGGGGGTAACCCCTTGCGGTCTAGAGGTAAGCGCCACCAAAAATCGCACTAGTTTCATTTAATAACAAGAGTTCCACTCAATCTTTGCGCTTCCGCTATCAAAAGCTACAAAGTACTAAGGCTTAGACTTCGATAGTAAACTGAACGTGAGTCGAAGCCTATAAAAAAGAACGGGGAATGAACTAAAGAATGAATGAATGAATACACACGCAACATAATCTGCTGTAAATCTTGGAGACCATCTCTAAAGATCAGATATCTCAGCTACATTTGCTTAGTTTGGTGGACAACAATAAAAAAAATCCACCAACTGCATGCTGGTAGTAAAAGAACAACGAGCAGCCTGCTTATGCATAACAGGTGCACTTAGGTTGGTCTAGAAACTATGCTTATGACTCTAGATCTATTTATTAGAAAATCCACTGCAAAGACTGCGGTACGCCTCAAATAAATTATGGAGGAAATTGAAGACAAAGCCTGGAAACTGATTACATGGTCCGATAAATAGAACTCAATCAGGAATATGCGACCCAAAATCTCAAATGGAAAGAATAGGGGTTAAGTAACGTCGCCTCAAACATGGAGCTCGCAATTTATAAGGATGGGTCAAAAATGTATCATGGCACTGGGACAGCCTTATACTCAAAAAAGCTAGGTTTCTTCATATCCATTCAACTTGTGGATCCATGTAGCGTGTTCCACGCAGAAATCTAAAAAATTTTGGAAGCCGCCTAAAGACAAGGTTATTGGGCATATCTAGGGAGTTTATCTCCAATCAAATCAAAAATAGTTGAACTCTGTCACAGAAGTTGACATTATATGGGTGCCAGGCTATAGTGACATCGGAAATGAAAAGCGGATAAATTGGTCAGAGTAGGGTCCGGCCGTAGGGTATTTGTAGCAGACACAAATACGCATGTAGCAAAAAACGAAAATAGCGAGCAATTTAACCTGTTAAACATGCACTCTGGAGAGGTAGGGATTATAATCCGTCGCGCCAAGCCTGCAGTGGTTGTGGAGACTCTGAGGTGGAGGAAGAGCAATTTCACTCCCTACGCCAATCGTCTAACCTAAGCAGATGTTGCTGGATTATCTTTGGGTTCACCTCCCATGGAGAATTGCACGATCTGGCAAACATACCCCTCAAATCGGAGTAAGAAACGTTCCTATTCCAGACCAATGGTGCAGATCTGTGCCTTCTCTCCCACACATTAGTAACACTAACGTCTTCTTTTGTTCTCTTCTTTTCTCATATTTTTTTTTTTCTTACAATGAATCAGGGTAAGGGTTCCTATAGGCATATGTGGGCTGAAGTTACAACGGTTTCAGCAACCTTTTAACCTAACTTAATCTATATCCAACCGGATGATTTGTACAGGTACTACGAGTATGTGGTTGATAAGTATGTGGCAAACGTATCGTCACAATTTGATGGCTATGAGTTCCGTTTTTGTTAGTTCAATGCCTGGATAGATATTAAAGCGAAGGCTGGTCTCGACGGTGTTATGAAATAATACCTAAAATTGTATTAGTGTGCAAGAATGCTTCACTGCTCACTCCGTCACTGCCCCCTTTCATTGCTACAGGACGATAATACATTGGTATAAGTTTACGGGATAAGGCACTTTCAAGTCCTTATTCCAAATGATTTTTTTGGGCAATTATCTTTGGCCTTGTCTCTACGTCCTGGATCAAAGATTAGACCAAAAATGAAGTGTTGAAAGTGTCGCAATTGCTGTAGCATAAATTTTTTCCAGTTCTTGTTCAAGATTTCCAAACTTTTCCTAACTGAAATACCAACACTATAATTGGTTCTGTGTAATAAAATTTTATTGTACAAGAGCCGAACTCAGAATCCATTTGTTCATTGACTGAACCAAATCGAGCGGAACTGGTTTCTCTAATTACTACACTCCGTACAATAACAATAGAGATGCCGTCGTCGGCACTCGAATTCCCAGCTAAGTTACACATTCATCTTAATGTTACACCATTCTCATACTTAGCACACTTCATCTCACTGATTTGCTGGCCACGCCAACAATTCCATTAGCTCGTAATGAATTCGACCGGATTCCACGGCGACGACGATGTTGGATATCTCAGCAAAATAAAATACAGATTCGCTATCCTCACATTCTTATAATTACTACACCACTTGAACTCTAATTGTTAGATTGTAATTCCCTTCAAGTTGTGTCCCGCACAAATTGGTAAAAGTTTATCTTTCCGCACTACGCACCCGGTGAATGTGCGGCTCCATTAATTTATCGGCGATCCAATTCAAGTGAAACAAACGAAATTATTCACCTCGAGAGCTACTTTTTTCATTCCCATCCCTTGCACCTTATACGGGCAATCAATATTCATCGTCCTTGCTGGTTGCCAGTGGCTCATTTCAAATTCTCTGCCTTCGGTTGGACCTTATTCCAGAAGGATAATTACTTTAACTGGCACCTAGAAAAATATTGTTGAAACGCTTGAGTGCGTTTCTCGGCGATTTAATCACATCCGCAGTGAAGGAGAAATGGTTTTTATTTTTTATTCTCTGTGCTTTCGCCTTCGCTACTTAAGTGTTTCACTTGAAATGAAGGATACTTCTTGGATTGTATTCCTCCCTTGGATGGTGTTGAATGGAAAATGGGCCAAACATTTGAAAGATGGGAGATGAAATACCCCGAAGGGTATGAATATCCATTCAAGGCTTCATCATTCTGGGGGACGAGAAGTGAACGAAAAATAATAAGTATCTGTTTATGGTGGTTTCTACGTGGTGCTCAGAATAACTATTTTCACGAAATGAAAACAATTACCAGTACTTTCTTATAAAATCCTATTTTAGTTTGTTATCCTGTTGTCTTATTATTCTGCACTTAAATGTCTACAGGATTAAAATTGAAAAATAGAAAACAACAATCCCTTGTTGCCAGTGGACGAGAAGATTCGTTTAAGGAAAGGATCCTGTAGACAAGCTGATAACAGCATTCGTATAGATAAATGAGATTATTGCATGAAATTCCATCAACTTCGATGTTTTTAAGGACTGAAATTGCTGTCAGTAAAGGGGAATGTCAGATTATGAAGGACGTGCTTTTCATGTTTCAAGATAGGATACGAAGTGGACGAGGCCTTTCGTACATTGGCTTTGCGAATTGACAGGCATTTTGTGCTCATTTATGTAACTCGAAAAGAAGCCTTTTCATATATACATACATATACACACATCATACATACACATATACATACACACATGCATCCATGCATACATACCTTCTTAATAAATTTAATTAATGAAAAGGGAAAGATAGTGTTAATGGTTGGCTTTTATGGTTAAAAAAAAATGCGAGAAGGGTTTTTAAAAATAGTGTTCCGGGCCATCACTTTAAAAACTCAAAATTATTCTCACTGCAGTTGACGTTAATCCCAGGAAACCGCCAGAGTCTTCGCCTAACGTGTATCTGCAAAGGAATAGCAAAGCAGCTCGTGAGCTCTACGAGCAAAAAATCGAGTATATTGAGAGCTTATACTTAAGGAACAATGCCAAAACAAACGAAGGAGTGGGTTCGGGTATTTACTCAGCGGAACCTGATATTGCTATATCACTAAGACTTCCGAACCACAGCAGAAGTCCTAGCGATAGCAGAGGCGGCACGAGAACTATCCACGAAACTTGTTACTAGGAAAGAGTTTGCTATTTATATTAGATATTCAAGCTGCTATAAAGGCCATCTCATCCGCGGTAATAAAATCGAAGCTAATAAATCGCTACCGCGAGGAGCTTAACATGCTTATCCGAGGCCACCATATAACACTCTGATGGGTCCCATGACACAAAGAAATTCCAGGGAACGAGATGGCGGACGAACTGGGCAGAAAAGGATCAGAACAAGACCTGTCAATGGTCCAAAGCTCAGTCCTACCTCCCCTAATACTTGTTAAATCAAATATAGCACTTGACTTCAAACGACAAGCAGAAGAAAGATGGAGAGCACTCCCTTCATGCCATGTCTCCAGATGCATCTGGGCAAAACATGACAAGATGAAAACCAATCTCATCCTCACTCAAAATAGACAAAACTTGTCGCTTCTCATAGGTATCATTACCGGCCACAACCTATTGGCGGCCCACCAGAAGAGAATGCGGTTAAGTACAAATGAACTCTGCAGAGGATGCGTCAGTACAGACGTAGAGGAACATACGGAACACTTCCTCTGCAAATGCCCTGGTCTCTGCAGTATCAGGAAGACGGCCCTTGAAGAGTATTTCTTCAACCATCTGGCCGACCTGTCTGAAAAGCCACCAACCACCATCATGAAATTTATAACTTCTTCGGGGTGGTTTAGAGGAGGCCGTTCCACTAGCACACCGAACTCTACCTATTTTGTTTCTTTCCTCTCTTTGTAGTTCTTCAACCAGGAAACTCTACGTCAGAGGAGCACAATGTATCCGTTTGAGATCCGAGTGCAGCTAACCCATTTTAACCTAACCTAACCTAAGGAATAATGTACTAAAGTTTTACCAAAATGCAAAAAGAACGTGTCAGAAGAACAAAGCCCGTACAGAAACCTGTAGCGATGGAAATGGAAACCTCGTAGTAGAATCCCAGTCGGTGTTAAGAATATGGAAAAACTTCTTATCCAAACTGTATAACGGAAACGGAAAACAACATCCCGCTGTCAGGCAGAATGAACCATTCAACATAGACGATAAAAGTCAAAATCTCCGTCCACTTGACCAAAGAAAAGTGAGGATAGCAATGTCCAAGCTGAAACCCAACAAGGGTGCGGGATCTAACGCCTTACCAGCCGAACTTTTCTCCAAGATCTCTAAAACTTTGTCAGATGAGTGTACATCTGATGAATGGAATGACAGCATCGTTTGCCCGCTCCACAAGAAAGGAGACCCTCTCAACTGCGTCAATTATAGAAGTATCTGTCTCCTCAATATTGCGTACAAGATTCTTTCTGCGATATTGCATGAATGCTTGAAACTTTTCATCAACAGCCTGATTGGCCCCTATCAGTGCGGACCCGGAATCATTGATCAAATCTTTACACTACGGCAGATCCTAGAGAAAACCCAAGAGTCCAAATCGATGCTCACCATCTCAAGACCACCATGACAGCATCTATAGAGAGGGGCTATATGTCTATTTTTGACGTCCCTGCCAAACTTGTCTGTCTATGCAGGATGCTGATGGAGAACGGTCGCTGCTCTATCAAGGTCGGTAATGACCTCACCGAGACCTTTGATGTAAAAAAAAAGATTTTAGACAAGGTGACACGCTGGCATGTGACTTCTTTAATATTGTACTTGAAGGGATTGTGCGGAACTCACAGGCCAACACCAGAGCACAATCTATCAATAGTCCGTACAACTGCTTGCATACACCGACAATATTGACATAATTGGAAGAAATCAGCGGGCTGTCGCTGAAATCCTTGCAAGCATTGTAGCAGAAGCGGCCAAAGCCAAGTACATACATACCACCTTGATCAAAAAGTTCCCGGAATAAAAACCGTGTGGCGCTCCCATCGTTCCGATTTGAGTTCTGTTTTCTTTTTTAAGTTGGTACACTTGTTGTTGATATTCCCTCTAAATCTTAGCATCATAGCTTGACATTTGCAAAAGTTACGTAGGAAAGAGTACATCTATCTCTGTGTGTGTTGGCGATTTTTTACAATTTTAGAAATGGATTTAAATTTGCAACAACGAACTTGTATTAAATTTTGCTTAAAAAACGGATTTAATGGTGCGCGAACGTTGGAAATGTTGGAAAAGTGTTTCGGCAACGATTCTCGAAAGAAAACGGTCGTTTACCAGTGGCACGAGCGGTTCAAAAGCGGTCGTGAGTCAATCGAAGATGATGAACGCAGTGGCAGACCATCGACATCGAAAACCGACGAAAAAATTGATAAAGTAAAATAAATGTTGGTCAATAACCGCAAATTAACCATCAGAGAGATGGCGGAGGACTTGAACATTGCCTATGGATCCGTCCAAGACATTTTGGTTAATGATTTGGGTTTCCGTCGTGTAGCAGCAAAGTTGGTGCCAAAAGACCTCAATTTCATGCAAAAAAGAGGCCGTGTTGACGTCGCAAAAGACATGATTTTTTGACGAGAAATGCAACAAATACCATCCAACAGCCACCGAATTCACCTGATTTGGCTCCCTGTGACTTCTTTCTGTTCAATCGAGTTAAAAAACCATTACGGATGGACATACCGAAAACCGAATATAAAAAATGTTTCGAAGATTGGATCAAGCGCTGGCATAAGTATGTTGCAGTCGATGGGGATTACTTTGAAGGGGACAATATAGATTTAGATGAATAAACTTGTATTTTTAATCTTCTGAATAAATTCCGGGAACTTTTTGATCAAGGTAGTATATGTTGTCGAGAAGAAAGGACAATCAACACCGACGAATTGGACAGAACGTCAGAGTTTGCAGGTAGTAAGGGACTTTGTTTACCTTGGCTCTGTTATTAATTCTGAAAACAACATCAGAGCAGAAATCAAGTGAAGAATAGCTCTTGCCAATCTTTCGTGGAGGGACGACGCAGTATAGGGCCTCCCTCGCCATAGGTGGCACGCACAAATTCAGTGGGACCTCAATCAACTTGGAGTGTGCAACTGGAGGCAATTAGCTATAGACCGAGCTAAATGGAGGCCCAGCTTCACCTCGAACTGTAGTTCCACCTAAGTAACTAAGGTATATGCGACGTTTAGGAGACTTAAAATCTACAGTTCGCCGATATTCTTCTTTCAATGTTCCATCAGCTTGAGCGATAACTTAGAGATCAAAAATCCCGAGCTTGACTGCAAAGAATGGCGGCCAAGCAGTTTATATAATTTCGTTTTTCCGTCAATACGCAGTGTAGCCTACGTAAGCCCTTACACTGCATGAAAGTGAAGATTTTAGTGACGGATGCTCCAGGTACTTATGTCATCCAAGCTTTCTCTTAACCACATTCACATCTGTGGTCCACGTTGTCTCTTAAAATACTAACCAACTGCTTCCATTAATTACAAATGCACCCAGGAGTCCTTTCTTAGTTGTCATTAATTCATGTTTGATCTTCTCAATTGAAAAATGGCAAAGGTTGCAATTATTTTAGTTTATTCTTCGGAATATCCAGGCCATGCTGTCATACAGAAAATCCATTAGTTTGTCGCTTTCTCTGATGAAAGTAATTTTTAACCACACAGCAGTATTCTTTCGCTGAGTAATACTAACTAAATGCGAGTACCTTTCATTGGCTCGTTTCGCTTCTTAGAATCACCGCAGGGGATGTATCTCCATCATATGACCACAAAGAGCATCCTTTTGTTGTACAAACAGTAGCTCGTACCACAAAGGTACATGCTGCCTTTCATTACCTCGTTCCTCTTTTTGTTGATATATCCTCCGCTATAAATTACCAGAAGCTATTTGAGTATCCCTCCATTAATGTTGGCCATTTGTTTGGCCACACTATACAAATGGATGCACTAAATCGAATCCAATATGTAGTTGCACGCTGCAAATGAAAATAAAATCAATATATAGTGGTTAATGCATTTGGAATCAGTGCTGGTGGTGTTGGTGGTGGTCGTGGACTATTGTTTAATATTTGAGGAAGAATCACTGTGGCACGCGTTTAAAAAAAATATTAACTTAGGGTTCTTAAATATTAATTTTTTTGATTTAAACTTAAATCCACAACAGTTACAGAATACCCTCGCTCGGCTGAAAAAAATATTCAATCTTCCATATAATGAAAGATGTTTCAGTGCAATGCTGCACCATTTAATATTCGCAAAAAAGCATCATGCCTTCTTTTAAAAGTTTCCAGTTGAAGCCATAAACCTATTTACTTCTATAATGAGATGTGTAGATAAATGCATATCTAAGGGATTTCCATAGTATGGGTCTTTGTGTGGTGCAATCCAAGGATAACCAACATAAAATATGAAAATTTATTTCGAGTAATATTTCGTCCTTTTTTCAGAGAGGTGCCGCTTTTTTACCCTTGTATCTCTCCATCGTTTCCTTGGCGAGTTTAGTGGTAGATGCATGTTTTTCTTCCAGCTTTTCATAAATATTTCACAACAGAGTTCGAGGCGAAGGCTTCTTTTATGAAATTTGAAGGGAGATTTGAAAATACGAAGGGACACCGTGCGCGTACCGAGGAAGTCTTTGATAAACATGGTCCTTTTTTCGGTGGCAGTAACCATGGCCGCCAACGTCAGCAACTGGTTTTTTTTCTTCTTCATGTTCGGTCGTAAAGTACGCTTTGGCTGATAAAGGATAAATTATTACTCTGTGCGCGAGCGTCGAGCTTGGTTTTATTTACATCTTTCCGGCTGTGGAAGGAGATTCATAAAATCCGCTTGCAAGTGCCCTACTCCGTCATGTACTTATGAATAATACAATTCATTTTCTTTGGAAGTAACATTTGTTTATGACTCAAATAGCGGATGGGTTTATGGATTCGCGTGCGCTGCAGCTTAACGTCGGAAGGTGTATAGGGATAGTTGGGATTCTTACTTTTATGCGACAGAAGGATGCAGTCCAAGTCTATCATTTGCTTATTGAGGGCTTTAATTTTTTTTTTTTTTTTGTAGGATGCACTTGATATATGTATTTATGAAAAGATTGACATTATTCTTGCATCCGAAGTCAGGTGGACTAGTTTTAAAAAGAAGTTCAATTTTATAAAAACTTTACTGTAGCATGTGATGAAACAAATTATCGAACTGGTTTCAGATGGGAGCTAAGCAAAAGTGAGGGGAAGTATCTCGGTGTTATTCTAGACTCTAAGTTATCGTCGAAAAGGAATATCGAAAGAGAATAAAAAAAGGAATGAACGCTCTTTAGGTCTGTAAAATGACCTTCGGAGAAAGATAAGGATTGCAACGGTGCATTATTCACTAGATGTATGTACCACAGCAATCATCAGGCGAAGGATCTCATATGGATCCTTAGCGTGGTCGACTGCAACATAAATAAAGAGCTATTTGAATGAACTCTACGAAGTTATAAGAAGCGCTTCGCAAGCATAAGATCACGATTTACACTGATGGCCCAAAAATGGATGTAGCTACTGGAGCCGGGTTCTACTCAGAAGCCCTACAAAGACAGGAATATTTCAGATTACCAGAAGTGTGTTGTGTCTTCCAAGCCAAAATCCTGCCAATAGAAAAAGACGTTCTATCTACAGAAGACAGTCACATCCCCCCGTGTCGGACATAACAATATTCGTAGATAGTCAAGAAGCTCTGAAATCAATAGTATCCAGTACAATCAAATCTAATCTGATCAACATCAGACACCACAAAGGCAAACTCTGCTGCGTACCTGGACATTGCAATATAGAAGGAAATGAAAAGTCAGTTGAATTGGCAAGGAGGGGGACTGTTCTGCCCATCAGTGAGGCGGATACGTCCACGCTACCACCGATAGGAAGATTTTATGGTATCAAAGATATTCTTCTTCTTCTTCCTTTATCAGCGAGGTTATGATCCGAAAATAAGGGATCATAACCCTCCCACTTCACCGCATTTCTACTGATCCGCCTGTGACCTCAGAAAATATCGGCAGGCCTGCCGATTTTGGATCACTCGGTTACTGAGGCCAATGAAATGCCGATGTCGTCGCATTTGTCTGATCCAGGCGTTTATAGGCCTGCCTTTCCTACATCGCGATGTCTTTGGAACGTGCATTGATATTGCCTTTTTAACTGGGTTCAAATGATCTCTTCTTTGAACTTGGCAATACCAGCTGAGCCGGTCGCGCTCTTTTTTTTGTACGATGGTTCCTTGATGTGAAAGCTTCCACGGATCTTCGAACTTCTTATGGTATCAAAGATAATATAATAGAGAAATAGGACAACGCCTCATAGGACTGCGCTACCTCTCGCGCTTTATGACTAAAACTGAACAAAACGAACAAAAAACGACCCTGCTGGCACTAACTGGAGTAATCACAGGACACTGCGCCATTTCAGTTATGCTCCGCAAATGGAATGCTGAGTCCAATGATTTATGTAGAAGCTGCGGGGTCGAGGAAGAGGTTGAATCAATTCTTTTACATTCCAACTTAAACAACTTGACTACATTGATGATGTACGCTTACTCCCTCACAAAATTATAGACCTCCATCAAATGACATCAGATGTGGAGAGGGAGCCAGGTGTCGTCGTGCTGAAAATGAATAGGGCGAACATAAAATTATCAGCCTTGGAACAAACCCATCGCCTCAAATACGCATTGCTGAACAACTGGTAGAGAGAGTAGAGTATTTCCAGTATCTTGTCTCGACCGATGGTGGAACCGAAATGGATATAGCCAACAGGATCGCCAAAGCAAAGTCCGCGTTCGGTATGTTGTCCAAAATATGGCGAAGCAATCCAATCAGTTTGAACACCAAGCTAAGACTGTTCCGCTCCAACGTTGAATCCGTGCTATTATATGGATGCAGCACGTGGAGAGTGACCACTACTATAACCAGAAAGCTGCAAAAGTTCGTTAATAGGTGCTTGCGCAATATCTTAAGGGTTTTCTGGCTCAATCCTATCTCTAATGAACATCTCTACCAGAGAACGGGTCAGGAACCAATAGGCATAACCATCCAACGACGGAGTGACAGTGGATGGATTACACGTTCCGAAAAGGTGACAGTTCCGTAGCGAACCATGCTGCGCAATCGAAGCCTTTAAGCCAGGATGGCAGAAGACCTGGCGGGCCGATGAGAACATAGCGCAGAACAGTCGAGAAGGACGAACGGGAATTGAGAAAAAGTTGGGGAGAGCTAAGACACGTTGCCAGAAACCGTACACGATGGCGCGTAGACGTAGTAGAGGCCCTAGGACCCACAAGAAGATACAGGATATAAGTAAGTAAATAGAATCGATTCAGCACCTGCTTTACTACTGCTCCGCCCACAAGAACAACGCCTACCCATACTACGCTCCAGGTTCTTTGTTAGCACTGCAGAGGCAGTGAAGTTACGGGGAAATTACCTACTTAGATTCTTAAAGAGTATCAATTGATTTAATGATAGGTAATAGAAACAAGGATAGGTTTTACCCAACCTAACCTAAGCGAAGGTGTCTTCTGAGCCCATGATCTCACAATATTTCTAAATTTTAGATTAGATTAAAATGATTTTATTAACACTTCAATTCTCCCCTGCGTGAAGGTTCCTATCGGTTCTACAAATTAACTTATCGGAGACGAAGCCACCAGTGAAGCCGACAGATGATGCGTCCATCTAGGTACGTGCGTCACTGCCGGTACGCTGTGGCTGGCTTAGGAATTGAGGAGAATATGTTCTCTGGTAATGCTTAGTCGTAACAGTATGCAGTTTATCTCTGATATAATCACGGGACACTGTGCCATAACGACGTCTGCAGGATCTATAGCGATGAGGAAGAAATTGAATCTGTTCATCACCTGCTATGCGAAAGCCCTGCCCTCGCCGACAGAAGAATGAGGACTCTCGGTAGCTACTTCTAGTAGTTCTACGTCACATTGAGGTGAACGATCTTCTAAGATTTATGTCCCTTCCTATGTGGTTCTAATCCAATTGTGTCCCTTCGCGAGCTTTTCCTAAGATCTGCCGTAGTGTGAACATTTGGTCAGTAGTAAACTTTTCCGGCTTAAAACTGCGCTGCTTACGACCTATCAGGTTGTTGGCGATGGATTTATAGGCGTTCACAAAATACGACAGACAGGATCTTATATGCGATGTTAAGAAATCTTACTCCTCTGTAGTTGGTATAGGCAGTTCTTCAGAATCGTGCCACATAGGGACCAACAAAATGTCGAATATACACTATGCAGCCTTAGTAAAGGAATATGTTCGTCAATTTATTGGTACCTGAACAATTTAAAACCGGTTAAGTGTCTGGGGGAAGAACATACTCAGTTTAGATGGAATCCTTCTGATAATAAATGTACAAGAACTGTATTATTCAGCTACCTAAAATATGGAGGATGTTTTCCATTTTGTTGGCAGTACCAAGTCATCAATAAAATCGAAGCATATATCCTGTGCTTAATTGGTATTCTACGAAATATTTTACATTAAAAACTACCAAAGATCCGCAATATACCTGGAAATATCCGCCTTTGCATTACTTATTCAACCAAATCATCAACTATAATCCTTGCGTCCTGCAAAATTCGTAAAACTATTATACATCAACCACTTTTCATTTTAAACGCTTAAATCTCAACTAAAAGGCAATTTCCACTCCACATTAATAGTGAATACTGTAGAGCATACAACAAAACAAGACAAGGACCCTAGACTAAGTGGCGGGTCCTCGATAAGGGTCTTTACATAATCAATCTGGGGCTAAAATTAATTTTAGTTCAAGCGAAATTCTCACTACTCAACCATGAAATTGAATCTGCCCCACTACAAGTCCTTGGAATACTGATTAACTTTTTCTCTACATCCTTCGAATTCAAAATTGGATTTAATTAAATTATCTGTGGTACGGGCTTCTTTTATCTATCTGAGAAACTTCTAGAGGTACATTTGTATTGGGTTGTCGAAAAAGTCATGACGCATTTTTGTATGTTTTTCAAATATCATTTTTTTATGTAAAGAACAAAAATTAATTAATAATATTGCCCGCTTTCTTCGATGACCTTTTGCCATCTTTCAGTCTTCTTCTTATTCCTTTTTTCAGCGAGGTTATGATCCGAAAACAAGGGATCATGACCCTCCCACTTCACCGCATTTCTACTGATCCGCTTGTGGAGTTCGCCTATTTGACCTCAGAAAATATCGGCATGCCTCCCGATGTTGGATCACTCGGTTACTGAAGCCAATGAAGTGCCGATGTAGTCGCATTTGTGTGATTCAGGCGTTTATAGGTCTGCCTCTCCTGCCTCGCGATGTCTTTAAAACCTTAATTGATATTGCCTTTTTATCAGGTTTCAAATGATCTCTTCTTTGAACGTGGCAATACCAGCTGAACCGGTCGTGCTCTATCTTTAGTAAGATGGTTTCCTTGACGTGAATGCTTCCACGGATCTTCGAACTTATTATTCGATCAAGCTTTGTCACTCCTACTGTTATGAGAAGCATCTTCATCTCAGCTGCCGTTAATTTACTCTCATACGTTTTGTACATCGTCCAACATTGTGAACCGTATGTGAGCGCTGGACGCACAATTGCGGTGTAGAGCCTTCCTTTCAACTTAGGTGGCATTTTGCTGTCACAGAAGATAGAGGAATTTTCTCGCCACTTCATCCACCCTACGCTTACACGATGATTGATGTCGTCATCACAGGCTGCTTTGCTGTTGATCATAGATCCCAGATATTTGAATTTTTCGCACTTGGGAAGCACTGTTCCACTCAAATAAATGTCTGGAATAGGCCTGAGTGGATCAGAGAACGGGCAGCACAAGTACTCTGTCTTTTTTGAACTAATGCGATTCTCATTTCCCTTCAAAACGTTCACCCACACATCAAGTGCTCGTTGCAGGGATGTAGGATCCTCACTTATGATGGCTCCATCGTCAGCAAAGAATAACTGATGTACCTGGGGTCGGTCACTTTACCTTTAAGAAGATAGTCAATTACTGTAATAAAGAGCAAAGGCCTTAAAACGCTTCCCTGGTGCACCCCGACTTTGATTGGGAACTCTTCGGTTACTCCAGCGGGGCATCTTACTCTTGTCTTTGCTCCTTCGTACATGTCCATGATCATCTGTACAAAGGTTTCTGAAATCCGTCGATGTCTTAGCGCCACCCATATCAGATCTCGTGGTTGTCTGTCGAATGCCTTTTCAAAGTCAACCAATACAATCCTTTAAAGAATCACGATGTTTTTCCATTATGATCTTTATACTTTGGATTGCATCTGTGGTTGATTTACCCACGACAAACCCGCACTGATCATCAGATAACCGTATTATTCTTCGCAGTCGGCCGCCTAGTACCCGCTCAACGATCTTCATGGTGTGTGACATCAGCTTGATCGAACGGTAGTTATCACAGTTTCGTGTATCACCCTTCCCTTTGTATACAGGGTGAAGGTAACTTTCCCTCCATTGATTCGGCATAGGATAGATTATTTGACCGCCTCACTAAGTTCTTCGACTTTAATGTCGGGTATTTCTTCACAGTTAGGGGTGGCTCTTGGAAAGTATAGCCGGGGAAACTTCATTCAAAAGTTCTTTACAATACTGTCGCCACCTTTGTACAATTTTGTCGTCATCCACAAGAAGCTGGCCATAAGCATTGCGCTCTTGTTCATATTGTGTCTGCGCAGCTCCTGGATAGCCTGGTTTGGATCAGCAACCGGGGAAGATATTTTCTCCAGCTCCCGATAGAGGCCCCACGTACTCTCTGCTTGAAGCTGGACGCACTTCTTCTTCGCTTTTTTCTTGCAACATCTCTATTCCATTTCCAGGCGAGCTTTTTCGTTTCTATTATTAGAGGGGCACTTTGGCCAAGCTTTGAAAGCCGCTTTTTTCTCATTTATCACCTTCTCAGCTTCATCAGTCCACCACCATGTTTCTTTGGCGTATTGGTGGTGGCCTTTTGAAGCTCCTAGCAGTGATTTGGGCTTCTTTAAGCAAGTTTGCTATAGGGGATCCCACATATTTTGTGCTCTGCACTCTTTCTCATTCTCAGCTCTGCACTCTTTCTCATTCTCAGCTCCGTTGATGGTGTGAGAGAGGTAATTTTTCATTACGAAAACAAAAGCCTCGCCTTTTTCTTTGTCCAGATTGTACCACTTGATTTTCTCAGAGACCTTTGTTTGTTTGCTTTTCTTCTGTGTTTTCATAAAAATTTCTGTTAGCAGGAGACGGTGTTGCCGAGCGATCGCCTCTCCCAGGATCACTTTGCAATCTTTTACCCGAGGCATCATGAAACTGGAAACTACCAAATGGTAGTCAATCTGGGTTTCATCTCCACCACTGCTAAAAGTGATCAGGTGTCGGCTTTGTTTGATGAACATAGTATTTAACACGATAAGACCATGTGATTTGCACATGCTTAGGCATCAGGAAGGTTCCTCGTGCCTTATCCTAGTCCTCCATGGCAATCTTCATAGTCTTCGTCTGACTTTCCGACATGTCCATTCAAATCTCCTCCAACAAACAGAAACTCTTCCTTTGGGATGTCCTTAAGGAGATTGTGGAAATCTAGCCAAAATGCATCTTTATCCCTCTGATCGCACCGTTTTTGGAGAGCATATGCACTGACGATATTCCACGCATCTCCTTGTATTACTAGTTTGAGAGACATCAAACGGTCGCTGGACTTCGAAATGCTCAAGACGTTACCAAGTAGGTCTGCCGCAAAGATGATACCGATTCCGTTCCTAGCCTTTTCCATTCTGTAGTAGAACATCTTGAAATCTTTTGTCTTAAAGTCCAAGCAATGCGCCCGATTTCGGGTGTTTTACCATTTCGTCTCTTGGACACACAAGATATCCACCCGGTTTCTATTCATCATCTCTTCCAGCTCGTAACTTCGACCGGTCATGCTTCCAACGTTCCAACTCGCGACCCTCAAGTTCCTTCCAAACTGTTTCATTATTTTGCTAGCCTCCGGAATCCGTATAGCTCTGACCCGAAAATGTCTGCTCGGTCCAGGATCAGTACATTGCACAGCAGTGGCAGTGCCTGGCGGGGTAGTGCCTTTCCTTTTAGCAATTATTACCGTAATGATACAGTTTTGCAATATTACCATATTGCGATGGTGTTTGTTGTTTTACATGCGCATGCTTCCTGTTTTATTATTGTTTGTTTGATCTTTCTTCTATGACACCGGTGATCTCCATTCGTTTCAACCCACGGTCTCACATGCACACTTGTGGGAGAGTTTTAAATGTAGTGTATGTGTCGCTGGGCTCACTTGGGTGTTATATTGCCATCTTTCAGTAAGTTGCATAATTCCTCGTTCATAGAAGGACATGTCTTTATCGTCCTCATCTGAATTGAACTTTTTCCGCGCAGGGAGTTTTGTAGATAACGAAACAAGAGGAAGTCCGATGGCGCAAGGTCAGGTGAGTATGGTGGGTGTGGTAACACATCCCATTCTACAATATCTTTTGGCGGGTGGTCAAACTTTTGTGTGGTCTTGCATTGCCGTGATGGAACACAACTCCTTTACAATGAACATGCTCTGGACGTTTCTGGATGATGGATTCGCTCAAACCATCCGCCTGCCGACAGTAAACATCAGAATTGGTTGTTTGATTCCTTGGTAGGAACTGAAAAAGCATAACGCCTTTAAAATCCCACGGCACTGACAGCATAACCTTTCTGTGATGAATTTTTACTTTCGATCTCGTTTGAGGTGCTTTATTATGTTGGAACCAAGACCGCTTGCATACCACATTGTCGTAAATAATCCATTTCTCATCACCAGCTATCAGTCGTTTCAAAAAAGGTTCGTTTTCCTCATGTTTAATGAGCATATCACAGATGTTTATACGGTTCGTCAAATAACCTTGCGTTCATGAGAAACCCAAATATCGAAGTTGCTTAAGTATCCCAGTTTCTTTAGGTGGTCATGAACGCTTGAATGGCGGATGCTTAATGTTTCTGCAATCTCTCGTGTCATGTACTCGGTTTGATTCGACCAATGCCTTTATTTTGTCATCTTCAACCTCGGTGCGCCTTCCTGACCGAGGCGCGTCCTTGAGATTAAAATCACCCGCGTCGAATTTTCGGAATGATCATTGACACTAAAGTTTCTATAGAGCATCGTCACTGTAAACTTTGTGCAACTTTTCACAAGCTTCAATTGCATTCTTCCCTTTACGGATGTAAAAGAGTAAAATATGGCGAAAATGCACACTTTGGTGTTCCATCTTTAACCTGTCGCAAAATGTACAAAACACGATTAGTCACCCTCATTTTTTTTTTTAGAATGACGCTTTTTTTTTTTTTTTTTGTCGGGATAGGAAACACTCGACTGGAGCACTCAGACACAACTGGTCCATTGTACTGCCAGAGAGCAAACCCTGATTTACCCATTTTATTGGAATTTCCTTGACTTTCGAAGAAAGCCAAGCAAGCACTTCAGTGATGAGGAGCTTACAGTACCAGCACTCACCACATCCGAACCGAAGATCTGCCACCTGACACGAGCAAAGGGCGGACACTCACAGAGATAATGTTCCGCGGTGTCGTCGCTCTCTCCACAAGCGTCGCAGATTGTAGTGTCACTTAAGCCTAACACGTTAAGGTGCTTGGCAAAAGCGAAATGGCCTGTCAAGACGCCGATAAGTTGTCTACAGTCTTTTCTGCTGAGAGACAGCAAGAATGCCGCTGATTTCTTACAGACGTCCGGGAGCATGCGTTTAGTCAACCTGCAACCTGGAGAGTCATGCCACACACAATTGTGCTCGTGAGAGACCCAATCGTCAATGGAAGTCCTAACCGAGGACGCTGGAACCTGAGAAAGCCTCCTCTGAGCCTTGTCTAGCAATCTCATCGGAGATCTCGTTCCCCAAGATCCCAGTGTGACCTGGGACCCAGATAAGAGACAGAGAATTCAGCCTTGCGACCGAGTTCAAAGAGTTTTTGGTTTCACGAACTATTTTGGAAGTGGTTAAAGGGTTAAGCAAGGCCTTAAGCGCAGCCTGACTGTCACTACAGACACAAATGCTACGTCCCTTCCACCTGTTCTTCACAACATAGTTCATGGCCATTAGGATTGCATAAGTTTCCGCTTGGAAAACAGACGCATATTTGCCTAACGAGAAGTGAAGTCTAATATTGTCGACTTCCACGAAGACCCCAGCGCCAGACCCTTGACTGGTTTTGGAACCATCCGTGAAAATACGACTACATTGCATTCCCGGCTCAGACTCTGACCGAAGCCAGTCCTGGACACAAGGAAAGTCGACTCTGAATTTGCGCATCAGCTGGAGTTCTGGTGTCATTGCATCAGACGGCATATCTATAAGACAGGAGTCGTAAGATAAGTGTCGCGCAAGTTCATCAAAGTTCCAGTGTGGAGTATACCAAAAACCGCCTCGCCTAAGACGATGGATGGCTTTGATAGTGCAACCCATGATATAAGTATCAAGGGGAGGTAAGTTCAGCAAAGCGTCTAGAGCAGAGCCAGGCGTACTCGGGAAAGCTCCCGAGCAGCCGAGGCAAGCCGTTCTTTGGAGTTTCGCACAAAAGACAACCACATATTTACGCGAGAGCCCCTTCCACCAAACAACCGACGCATATGCGAGGAATGGTCTTATCATAGCCGTGTAGATCCAGAGAACCTTATTCGGTGATAAGCCCCAAGTCTTGTCAAAAGCACCCTTACACTGCCAGAAGACTGAGAGAGCCTTGGATGTTTTCGACTCGACGTGTTTGGACCAATGAAGTTTCTTATCTAAAATCACTTCCAGATATTTGGCTTCATTGGAAATGCAAATGGTGACGCCTTTTAGTACTGGCTGAGTCAGACCGGTCAAAATCCTAATTCTCGTAAAAAGAACAACCTCAGTCTTAAGAGGATTCACCGAAAGCCCACTCCTAGTATACCATTCATCGATCATGTCCACCGCCGCCTGCGCGTTAGCACAGACCGTCGCCAGGCATGGCCCGACAGAAAGTACGGCGACATCATCCGCATATGCCTGAGCGTAGACGTTAGAACTATTTAGAGTGTTCAACAGAGAGTCGACCACCATGCACCATAACAATGGAGACAGAACGCCACCTTGCGGGCAGCCCCTGTTTACCCTTGTCATAACATATTGGCCACAATCCGCATCCACTACCAAAGTTCTATTCATTAGCATTGCTTTAATCCACAACACTAATGTTTCATCTACCCCGTGTTGTCTGGCAGAGTCGCACATGCAGTCAAAAGTCGCGTTGTCAAAAGCACCCTCAATGTCGATGAAGATACCCATCGCGTATTCTCTCCTATCAAGCGCGCATTCAATTCTGGCCACTAGATTTTGAAGTGCGGTCTCACAGGATTTCCCACGCTGATAGGCATGCTGCATCTCCGATAGTGGATGCAGTTTCAAAGCAACTTTGCGCACGTGAAATTCTACCAGTCTCTCCATACTTTTCAGTAAGAAGGATGTCAAACTTATAGGTCTGAAACTCTTGGGGAGCGAATAGTCTTCCTTACCAATTTTCGGTATGAAAGCTACTTTGACTGTCCGCCAAGGTATAGGAATATATGCCAGCGCCAAGCCAGCGGTGAAAATTCTTTTCAGAGTTGGCAATAGCTGATCTATACCCTGTTGCAGCATAGCTGGATATATTCCATCGGTGCCAGGTGATTTGAAACCATCAAAAGATGCCACAGCATATTTGATGGCCTCATCTGTTACCACGGCTGATGCAATATACCAGCTGCGCCGAGTTTTCTGACTTAGATCAAGCTCAGCCTGGGTAACCGGGCCAAGATGCGACCTAGTGATTATCCGATTGACAGGAAAGTGAGTCTCCAGCAGAAGACTAAAAGTTTCCGCTTTCGTCTCAGTAAACTTGCCATCAGATTTTCTCAGCGACTCCGGTTTGGTCGGCTTGCCCCTTTTGAGAACCTCAACCAACCTGATGGTTTCACCGAGTGTCTCGATCTTTTCACAAAAATCTCTATAAGAAGCACTTTTGGACAACCGAATTAACTTCTTGTAGTCTTTTTGCTTCGATCTAAAAAGATCCCAGTCACCTTCTAAATTTGTCTTGAGTAACCTATTTAGAAGTTTTCTGGATTCCTTCCTAAGTCGCTGCATTTCTGGGCTCCACCAGGGAACCGGAGTTCTGCAGGGGGTTTTTGTCAATGGGCACGTCAGTTCAAAACAGCTGGTAAGGACACTAGTAAGGTTTTGAACAGCATCCTCAACCTTTCGTTTCGTTCTGAGTTTAGTTGGAGTTTTGACAGATCTGTCTAGCTCTTCCCTAAACCGCACCCAGTTGGTTTTTCTCGGATTCCTCCTCTCCTGCAAAGTTATGGCCTCGCATTCGATTTGGAAAGCGATGTATCTATGGTCTGACAAGGACACCTCCGGCAGTACCCTCCAGTTAGTAATTGACTTGAAATACCTATTAGGTAAAGTCAAATCAATTACCTCCTGCCTCCTTGCCGTAACAAAAGTTGGCTGGAAGCCAACATTGTTAATTACCACGCCAGACGATAGTATAAAATCTAGGAGATGGTTTCCTCGTATGTTACATTTGCTGCTGCCCCAGACTGTATTCTGAGCATTCGCGTCGCAACACATGACTAGTCCCATCTCCCGAGTGTCACAGTACTTTATGAGTTCGGCAACCGCCTTCGGTGGTGGAGGCACTACCGAATCATAAGGGAAGTAAGCCGACGTAACGACGAAGGTTTTCCAATTTCCGGTCGTTTCGTAGCTTACAGCTGCAGCAACCAGGTCCTGTCCACAAAATTGTCCAAGCTTGGTTACTGAGGGGAAATTCGGCACAATTAGACAAGCTCTCGGTCTTTCAGATCGCTCGTCACATAGCACCGTTACTCCACGAACACCCCCAAAACCACATATGCGCTTGTTCCGCACGTATGGCTCCTGGATAGATGTTATGTGGGGTTTTGTACGCACCACGGAAAGTCTGCTACTTAAGAGAGCGGTAGCCGCCTTTGAGTGGTAGAGGTTTATCTGCGAAAATATCAAAGATATATTCGCAGTTTTGTTAGCAGAACGGCGCACACCAGGTGCGCACATGCTTCCGGCGAGGCGAGCGCCCCTACCCGTGGCATTGCCTACGTCAGCCATTTTCTGTCCGTTAGTGCTGGGACCTTTAGGGGTAACAGCACCAGTATCCACCAGATTTTGTGCGCAGATAACGCCACCGGTAAGAGTGTGCCCGACAGAAGAGCGCGCATCAGATGCACACACGCTTCCACCAAGAAGAGCAGGCGAAACTTGCTCCATCAGATTAGACCTGTTCGACCCGACCGAAAAGGAGCCAGCGTTAGGTCTGAGGGATTGATCGGCTCCAGTTGGAATACTTTCTGCCGACCTAGGCTTCTTTCCTGTCGCTACTGAAGGATGACTGCTTTCGGCGCTTGCGCCTTCAGCTGACTCTGCAGCCTCTTTGCACCGCGCCATCGCCGCCTTCCTTCTTCTCCTTTTCAGTTGACTCTTAGTCAGGAGCCCATCGGAGTTCGCCGCTTCGGGAGCTCGTTCAGCCTTATTGTTTTCCCGAGTCAAACCGTCACCGACACAACTTCGACCAGCTACCCTTCTATTGAGACAGAGATTAGACGTTCCAGCCGAAGCCTTTCCGCCACTTTCTTTGCCATTCCAGCCCAGTCTACCAAACGAGTCAGAGACAGAGCTGCAGGGGTCTTCTGAAACAAGCGTCGCTACTGCTTCTGATTCAACGCCTGAGGCGGGGGGTAAAAGTATGGTGGTTGGGACCTCCAGAATCCTCGTCCCGGCCGTAGTCAAAAAGACCACGGGTGGATTATCGTTTTCACGAGTACCACCTGGAGTAGATACCGTACAAGTTTCTTCCATCATACTGTCGACAGGTTTTGCGTCACAGTCAAGACGTCTTCAGCCTTTAGTTCGATGTCTCACCTGGGGTCCTTTCGAACCCTTAGGGTCATTGACTCTTAAGCCGTTCCGCCACGTCAAGGCAGCTGAAGAATGGGAACGGTCTGAATGACGCTTAAACTGTCGGCAGTCAAATGATACAGCAGTAATATAAACGCGCTTAATCTATTACTTTTTAAAATAAATCAACGGCATCTATTTGAGAAATACCTCACGACTTTTCCGACAACCCAATACTTTCTTTGAGAAACAAAGTTCCACATACGCCACCGTGAATATTTTTTGCTTGCAAATGTCATGCTCAATTTGTAGCATAACTTCCGCTGATCTTAAGTCTTAAGACAAACAACTCCGCCCATATACATATATAATCACTCTGTAAGGCCAACAAATCTAATTGAAATTTTCCCCCATCACAGCACTAAAGTCGACTTTAAGTTATTTCCACAAAATAAAATAAAATGTCTGCTATCCCTAGCTAAAGTTGTTCCCTCGTTTTTTCTTGTTGCTCGCGGTCAACAAGTCGATATAAACAAACGTACTGCTACCATAACCTAGAGTCATCGCATACTGAAAGGTGTACGAATAAATTTGCCAGAGTTGCACTTTTGGCCACACATTATGGGGCTAGCGAAAGTTCGCGAGGATTTTTTTTTACGTTTTTTATGGTTCACACAGTTGTTGAGGTTTTCTGATGGCAGGATTTCATCCTCATTATTTACCTGGTTGCAGGTGTAAGCTGACGGGATATGGGGTTTTATGTCTTTCTGTATTTATTGCGTGTAATCTCTTCTTTTTTTTTGGCAGAATACATCGTAAAAGTGGCAACCAACAACGGTGGTGTGGCGGTAAAAACCCATCAACGTGAGATTTCCAGCTTCAGTGCTGCTGACGGATATGAGTTCTTAGATGTATTCTGTGATTTAAAGGAGCTGAAATGAAAATAAAAATTGTTGGTGATGTTTTTAACGTTTGCCGAGGATATTTGCGATGGGTTTGGGAATTTTTACACAGTACATGCTGTTAGTTGTGTTGGATTTATAGGTTAAACGTGGGCTAGTTACTGACTCGTGATATTTGATTGAGCGCCGTTGCTTTGGGATTTAAGACTGAAAGTTTACTACTTATTATTCGTTGGTTTTGATGAGTTGTCTTGTAATATAAAGGATGGGGAATGACAATGACTCCTAAGGTAGACCTCAAATTAAGAATTCATTTTGCATGCACGAGGTCATCTGTAAAATTTGGTTGGACGAAAGTGTGTCCGATGAATGGAACCTCAGCATTGTTTGCCCGATCCTGAGGTAGTAAAGGGCTTTGTCTACGTAAGATCTATGATGAGCCCCACAAATGACACTATTGGGAAGATAAAACGTTTTTATGCGATAAGAGGCCAATTGAGGAACAAAGCCCTATCTCAAAATATTAAGGTAACTCTGTATAAGACACTTATCATCCTGCTGTATAGCGCAGAGAAATGGACTTTGTCAAAATAGGATGAGGATGCCCTTGGTTACTTTGGGGGGAAAGTTTTTCGAGTGATCTTTGTTCCCGTCTGTATAGACGTCGAGTGGAGAAGGTACAATGCGAGCCTGTACAGACTAAACGGCCTATACAAGGCCATCGGCTTGGCCAGAAGAGTTCACATAAAGCGACTAAGATGGCTGGGTCATGTAGAGCTAATGGAGCCTGACGTTCCAGCCTGGAAAATGTTCGAATTTACCCCGAATGGACTTCCCAGTGGAAGACAGCTTCCTCGGCAGGCGGCGCAAGCAACTGGAGGGAGGCCTTAACCAAGTGTCCAACTGGAGGCAGTTGGTTCGTAACCGGGCTGGCTGGATAGGTTTTTGGTTGAAGCCCAGATCCACCCCGGAATGTGGCGGCATCTAAATAAGTTAGTTAATTTATAAAGAAAGCTATCTTTTTGGGTGAACAGCTGAACAAGGTGCTGATTTATATGATATGAATAACTCTCCATAATTGCTGTGGCATTTCATCAAATTTATTATATGCTAATTGTATCCGTATGAGTAGATATCGATTTAAAATATCATAGTGCTGCAATATTAAAATTTATTGTTGGAGCACTTAGAGTTTTAGATTCTTCAATCAATCCTACTTCTGCCTTAATTACGGCCAATAGCAAATAACGCAATTCGCAAATGCCTTCTTCGACTGACTCTGCTAGATAGCAAGAGGACGACGAATTATCAGTGTTGTAATGCGACTATTACAAGACTATTCATAGCATGCGCCTCAATTGTCTGGGTGAATGAGATTTCGCGTGACAGCATTTTACGCCCAGCGCAAAAGAACGGGTTGTCTCGGCTTTACGGGAGCTTTTCCGGATACGCTTGGCTCTGCTCTAGATGGTATGTTAAACTTACATCGTCTTGGTACTAACATCAGGGGATGCACTATTAAAGCCATCCGTCGTCTTAGGCGGAGTGGTTTTTGTTATAATCCACAATGGAGTTTTGATGACCCTGCGAGTTAAGTATTGGTCCTAAGACCATACCCCTCATAAAATATAATTAAGTAATCATACTTTGTATGTATTTTTGTCCAAATCCAATTATTGCAGCCGTCATGCCTTTTTGATCGACGGCGTTACAGAAGAAGAATTAAAGTAAAACGTAAACAATGACCCCAATGCATTTGGTTGATTCATTGTGGAATGGTATCCAGAACACACGCTCAACCGATTGAAAAAGAATTATTGATTGTGGGTCAGATACACTTGAGCAATATTGCTTGGGAACAGAGTGCGTTACATAGTATGGCAATACCCTCATTAAAGAAAATGAAATAAAACAAATAATATGGATTATGGCCCAATAATCCATATTACTTGAAATGTCGAATATGAGAATTCTGATTTTCTTCTAACATTCGAATAAGATAAGTTTTTTAGTTTGATATAAACTCCATAACTAATCACAACGGTGCAGCTCCGTATTAAGACGGCGACCGTATAAAACTTAGTTTGTAAATTTTAAACCTCTAAACATAAATGTAATAGATTAAGGAAACTATTGAATAAAGTTCTTTAAAAAAAAAATGATGGAGAGTTAAAATTTTATTGGGGCAGTCGGTAGGATCAGGTACAACTATCCTGATCCAGAACATGAAAGTTCAGTACGAAAATCCCGAAAAATTCAAACCTTTGGAAACCGTGAAGTTCCGTAAATATCCGGGCAGACTGAGACGTAGCCAAAGTGAATTGTGTTAGTTGTAGTGCTCGGGAAATCCCGTGAAACGTTAATTAGAACAGCGGTGAATCAGTGAATTGTGTTTGACTGGTGTGCTCATATAGCATAAAGAAAAAAAATAAATAAACAAAACACAAAATGGCACAAAATTATGTAGATATGCCAGATGTGTCCAACCGAGACATTTTGAACAGCCTAAAGGCTATAGTGGCCAGAATTCCACCGGCTAGCTTCGGCGGCCATGTATTGAGAGAAATTCAATACTTACCCGAATTCGAAGGAGACAGTAAGACTCTAACACACTTCTTGATCATGGTTGAAAACCACCTCACAAATTCAGGAGGGGACCCCCAAGCAACATGGACGATAATCCAACAGACGAAAGTCAAGGGACGAGCAATGGATCTACTCCTAGTCAACGGCGTATCTACATGGGACCAGGCGAAGGAGCTCTTTAGACAACACTACCGGCCCATCATCAACAGCACCGACTTAACGAGGGAAATATTAAATATGAGGGTGAGTTCCATCTATGATTTAGTTAATAGACTAGAATATCTATTAAGTAAGATCAGTACATATGTCATCTTTTCCGATTATACAGAAAGAAACTGTTGCTCCACAATATTATTATAAATAAGTTAAGAGAAATCACTGTAGGAAACTTAGCTAGAGAATTAAGAGACAAATACGATATGCAAGATATAAAAAGAATTTTGTTCTCCTATATTGGTTACGACCACGGAAACTTAAAGACAGTAGAAAATAAGTATTCAGGCAACCAATACCAAAGAACGAACCAAGATCATCAAGACATACTAGGCAAAGTCAGTTTCCAGGGCCACAACCCATGGATACTTACAATGCACAGACTGACCAAAGACCTATCAGACTAGAGATCAATTCAGTCGAACCACCGGTTTCTTCTGAATGGAGCCTCGGGCAACTAATGACTATAGTCACCAACATTCAAAACCAAAGACATTATATTTTAATAGGCACAGGTAGTGCCATGACTATAGTGAATACAAATAAACTTGACATGACACCGTACCCAATTTTAGATACCCGACAAATTAAAATTAAAACTGCACAGTAACTCAGAGTACAAATATAATTCAATTTCCCGTGCCAATGGAATTCGGCTATAGTAATAACACGTTCATAAAAGCTTACGCTCAGAGCTTATAAAATAAGAACTATACCGTACTTCTAGGCATGGATGTTCTTAAGAACATAGTAAGAACCATTGACATCGATCAACGGAAAATAATCATGAAAAACAAGACCATTTTGAAAATAGAACGTGGACAAGAGTTGTCCTGCAATTATCTAGAAGAAGGTAATCCTGACTTCGGCAGCCTGAATCGCGAAGAACACAGAGCATTACCCTCCTTACTAGATGAGTTCCGAGACATCCAATGTCGGGATGGCGATCGGTTAACACACACCTCGACGACAAAGCATGAAATCCGTCTTAAAAAGGATGAACCATTGTATTCAAGTTGGGAAGTAAATCAAATGTCAGATAGCGAAACAGTCCAGGAATGGAGGAACAATTTGATCACATTCCTATTAAGGAAGGCATAGTTAATATATATAAACAGCAAATCATCCTAAGTTACGATAAGGGACCTAGGATCAAACACTTTATGGTAAACGAATTTTGTATGTTAGAGCTTCCGACTCTATAGGAATAATAACAGACCAACTCAGAGGAATGACCCATGGAACAATTGATATTTATGCTGAAGTAAGAGAGCCCGACTGTAATAAAGTCCCGCAAATTATCATAAATTTGTGTGCAGGAAACAGGACGGTTAAATTTGTGAAAGTAACACGGAGAGTAAGAGATTTGAAAACAGAGGATGAAGCTAGGAGACAGATATCCCTTTACCACGTTAGAGAGAGTCAACACTCAGGAATTATAGAATCCTATAACACACTGAAACAACAAATTTATTATCCTAAACTTACTCGAGTAATTACGCAAATAATAACCAATTGCGATATCTGTCAGAAAGCAAAGTACGAGAGGAAATCAATACAAGAGAAATTCAAGTTAACAGAAACACCTAACCAGCCTAGCGAAATAATTCACATAGATATCTACCACTTCCACAAACATATATTTTTTAACGATTATTGATAAATTAACAAAGAAAGGGTATGTATACAGACTCGAAAGTAAAAATCACATTCACAAAACAAGATTAAGGAAACTATTGAATAAAGTTCTTTATGACTTCGGTTATTGCGCAAATTCAAAGTCGGCTTTCTTTGTGTTCAGGACTGGCTCCGGTCAGATTCTGATCTAGCTATGGAATGTAGTCGTATTTTCTCGGATGTGTCCAAAACTAGTCAAGGGTCTGATGCTGGTGTCTTCCTGGAAGACGACAATATTATGTTCACTTCTTGTTCGTCATATATGAATATGTTTTCCATGCAGAAACTTAAGCAATCCTTATGGCCATGGAGTGTGTATAATGTAAAGAACAGGCGCTAGCCAATTCGTCTTAGTGCAATCTTCTACGAGCGGAGAGAGCCTGGTACGTACAAAGGAGGTGTAGTAAGGCTTCCTTCTCTTCCTCGTCAATACAGCTTCCTTCCTCGTTTGCGAGGAGGCCTAGCATTGACGGTCACTCCTGTCTAGTAAGCCTGTTATGTCAAATTGCAAATTGCAAATCCAAATCCAATTGTAAACATATCCTGTCTGGATAAGTGCACGCGCAAGGTCAAGCTATCTCGTTATCTGATCCCATCGGGCGGCAGGTAAGCGGCAGTTATGACTTAGCTATGGTGAGAATAGCTGCGTTCGTCCGGCGACAGGTAAATACCAGACAATATTTAAGCAATATTTATATCGTGTGAAAGCTATTTTTACACGATGTGGGATTTGATGGTGATTTGCGTTTGAGACACATTGTCGGTTCCCTCGATTTACCAGTTGTTGTGTATCTATCAAGAGAGAGAGCTCAGGTTTTTCTTGGTGTTGAGCGTAGACGTAACAATCCAATTCGAGCGTTCGGTGTTCAGAATGCCATCATTTGTCATAAATTTGCATAGTCCTTCCCAATACATTTGTTTTTCTCGAAATAAACACGTTGAATCACCCTTTGTTCTTTGGTTGTATTCAAAATGTATCTATCGCTATTCCGTTTGTGTAAAGGTAAATTCGCTTCAAATAATGCGTCATGTATCGCAAACCGATACACCTTCATGCATTTTGGGCAATCATGTACGGTGCTAGGGTAGCATTATGCAACCATAGTAGCGCTTTTCGCAACTCCGATTCCGAATACATACTATGCATAGTTATCAATTACACCGTAGTTGACTTGGACCTTGGCTCTGGAAGTGCCATCCTTCAATGTAGTCGATCATTTTTGAAGCATAATTGCACGAATGGTGCCATCGAGCTTCGGTGTGCATTCGCCCATACTGCTGGTTCTCTATCGCGTCTCCCAAAAGGATCCCAAATAATCCTCCCGTTCATTTATCGATTTTTTAATTAAAATTCCCCATTGGCAGTGTGTGTTCGTGCTTTTGAGTGGCGATTAGACCGGGCAACTGTTCTAGACTAACCGTTCTACTGGAATCGCATTCAATTGAATTTTAGCGAATACGGAGAATGCTTTGTTCTCAGACAAATATTCCTGTGGTATACTTTATCATTGCCGGTGAAACTATTCGTTGATAGAAATAATAGGTTAAGTTTGATGTCGTTATTATTCTGTCCCTCCCCTGGGCGGTGTATTGAATTAAATTGAAATAGCTGTGCACATCTCGATAACATATTTCAAACAATATGAATTTATCTGAAATAATTTTAAATATTTTTGATAAAGTTACGGGGTCAGAATAATATAACTTTCTCGATAGGGGTGGGCACAGGAATTTGAAACACAAACTATGGCTTGAAGGTAACGTTATACGGACATGTGCATGCACGTATACATTACCACCAATATTGGCTTATTTCACGTTTAGATATCTACATGGTTCAAACTGGTCATAACTCGATTTACTTTTCCCATTTTTAAAGCGAAGTGACAGCAGAGTGAATTTGTGTAACAAAACAAAAATGCATAGATACACGCTCGAGTGTAACCATAATACCAACGGACATTTTTTTATTGATACAGTTTCGCTTCGGCTGGTAACCTCTAAAGAAATAGCCAAAATAATTAAAGAAAGCATTAATTCATAAAACGGCCCTGGGTTTGATTTAATTACAGGAGAAATCCTGAAGCAATTCCCGAAGAAAGGGTCAGCAAAGTTAGCTCAAAGTATAAATGCTGCATTTCGATTAAGATACGTACCACGAATGTGGAAAGTCACTGAGGAAATTATGGTGCCAAAGCCAGGTAAACCACACCTCAGAACGTTCGACTTACCTGCTACTTGTGCTACTTTGAATCTTTGAAAAAAAGTCTGATAAAGCAATTATACCAAATCACCAATTTGGTTTAAGAATAGGCACTCAACTATAGACCAGGTACATAGAATAACAGACCTTATAGAAAAAAACATTAGAAGAGAAAACAAAAAAAAAATCGCAGTTAACTTCTTAGATGTTTCGCAAGCCTACGACAAAGAATTGCATAAATGGCTAATACACAAGTTGCAAATTGAACTTACCACAGCAACAATCACCAAAAATGCAATGAGGACAACCCCAACTGCAGAACTCGGGGCTATTGTCAGCCTGCTACAATAATGCTATGAGAATTAGACAGTCACCAAACTGGAAACCAAATAGAACAGGTCACTCGATGATCCTACTTGATTACTTTGGCCTCGTGCCCATAACGGACTACATTACGCCATATGGTATTTAGACTTTGTAAGGCTTTTTTCTACCACCGACCCTAGCAGGGAAGAATGGAAAAGCGGTCATATGCCTAAGCCCCTTCGGGTAGGGGTTAGAATATACCCGAGGTAGGCATGCCTGTCGTAAGAGGCGACTAAAATCCACCCTTCGTATACCGGGCTTAAAGTGTATACAAAAAAATGCAATGAGTAAAACGAAAAGATTTAATACCCCAGGTGGCAGTCCAGGTTCACTGGAAAATCCATCCTATTCGGAGGTAGGCTCTACGGATTCTGGAGAGAGCCAATTATTGCAATTGATAAATCCCTTTATAAAAAGTTCAAGGGTACCTCGGTCTCCACCATCAAGACCGAATGTCTCCGGGAAAAAAAGTCCGCCGGAAGTGCAAGCGCACAAGAAACAGGACTTAGAGAAATGTAAAAGCTTTGAGAAGGAAAATAACGAACTTCGCAATAGGCTTGATGAAATGGATCGGCTGTACCAAGAGCTCAAAAAAGAGGTAGACATGCTGAGAGAGGAAAACAAGCTTCTAAAGAACTCGCTTTTACAAAAAGAACGCGAAAATTCCCCTCTCCGCGCAGCTAATCCACAATATCACACGGACGAAGAAGAGCTTGCACGCGAAACGAATTGCGTCTTAAAGAAAAGACCTAGCAAAAAACGCACAGCTGGCTCTTCGCCCGAAATCGAGCCGCGAAAAGAAGACAAGCAAAATGAGTCGAAGCCAAAACAAACTCAAGCTAAAGCACGTCCTCCGCCTGCAATAAACGTCGTTGGCATAACGGACTACAGTAAGCTACATTGCCTTCTTAAAGGTACGACGACATCGAAATTCAAGGTAACGTCACTCAGGAACAATGCGTGGAAAATTAACGTTGATGACTCCGATGGCTATCGAGCAATATCACAAAAATTAAACACGGAAAAGATCCAATGGTATACTTATGAAAATAAGTCAGAAAGACCACTGCGTGTTATAGCAAGGGGTCTCCACCCCTCGTGCACAAAAGACGACGTAATGAACGACCTCAAAGCTAAAGGTTTAAAAATTCTTAATGCCGTCAATATTCTCAAAAAGCTGAAGCAACAAACGGAACAAGGCCAGGAAATTATGGTCAAGCATGGACTTGCGCTCTTTATGCTTACCTTTGACAGGAGCGAAAATGTAGACGATATTTATAACGTTAAAACTATTTTGAATATCGTAGTCAAGATTGAGCCTATGCGTACGAGTACGAGATCGATACCTCAGTGTAAACGCTGTCAAGGCTTTAATCACACAGTCGTATTGTCAAAAAGAGCCGAGATGCGTAAAATGTGCTGGTAACCATCTCTCAGAAAAGTGTGACCTAAATAAGCAGGCCCCGGCTACCTGCATTAACTGCAAAGGAAAGCACCCAGCGAACTATCGAGGTTGCGAAGTGGCAAAAGAGCTTCAAAAAAGGCGAGACACATTTAAAAATATTCAACGCCAGAACGCAGAACCGGTTAAAAATAGTCGTGAAATCGCTAAGCCAAGGGTAACGACCGTCAATAAACACGTCAAACTTAAGACGAGAGTCGAGCAAAGTAAAGTTCCTTCGGCAAAATCAAAGGAAAAGCCACAATCTCCAGAGACGCTAACATATGCTCAAGCTGCGTCGCTAGAAACCAAGCATAGCGGTGTTACGGTAGACCCAGTCTCCCAAGTCTTCTCTATAATTCTTGCGAAACTTGAGGAGCAAACGAAGGTAAACAAAGTCATATTTGATAAATTGAGCAAGCTCGAGTTAAAACCTCGCCAAAAAAGAACTCCCATATGAATATGAATCAGTTACTAAAAATTTTAACATGGAACGCAAACGGCCTTCTACAAAAAAAACGCCGAATTAGAAGTATTCTTCTTGATCTCTGAAACTCATTTGACAAAGGAATCCGGAGTAAAAATAAGAGGGTATCGTGCTTATCACGCATACCACCCTTCCGGAAGAGCTAGAGGCGGATCCTCCTTATTCATTAAAGACTGCATTGAGCACTCCATAAATACGACGATTGAAATCGATACAATGCAAACAAGCTCAGTTCGAGTTAAGAATAGGCACTCGTATTTCAACATCGCGTCCATTTATTGTCCTCCGTGATGCACGTTTAGAAGTAACGACTTTGTACGTCTCCTTGACTCACTTGGACCGAATTTCATTATAGGTGGCGATTTCAACGCAAAACACACCTTTTGGGGTTCCAGATCCAATTCACAGAAAGGCAGACTTCTGTACGAAGCCGGTATGCAATTCGGGGTTGATTTCTTTTCGACGGGGAAACCGACGTATTGGCCCTCTGATACAGCAAAAACACCGGACCTAATAGACTTCTTCGTAGCAAAAGGAGTATCTTCAAATTTTGCGAAAGTAGAGGAAAGCTTTGATCTCTCCTCAGATCACTCGCCGGTAATCTTGACAATAAGTGACCGACTAATGACAGTAGAAGGTGTGCCTAGATTAACTAACAAAAAAACTAACTGGCGCGACTTTAGAACTGATTGCGAAGAAAATATTGTCTTAAATGTATCGCTCAAAACACCCTTCGAAATAGAAGATGAACTCGGCAAATTTATTGAATCAATACAAAATGCCGCGTGGAAAAATACACCTTTAAGGAGGAAAGAAGTCCCATGCAATGAAGCTTATTATCCGCCGGAAATAAAAGAACTTATTCGAGAAAAGAGGAGAGCACGCAAAATATGGCAACAAACTCGCGCTCCCAAGCATAAGACCCACTCGAATTTCCTATGCAATAAGCTTAAAAAAGCGATCCAAGACCTAAAAAACCGAGAGACTTCAGCTTATCTTGAAGGTTTAACCGCCGAAAAAACCACTAATTACTCGCTCTGGAAAGCTGTCAAAAGAATTAAAAAACCGCAAATACATTCGCCACCGATAAGAAAAAGCAGCGACGAATGGGCAAAAGGTGACAAAGAAAAAGCGGATCTATTTGCCGAGCACTTAGAAGAGACTTTGAAGCCATTTGATGGAGAAACATTGGTAGACGATTTAACCGGTACGACTACGACATCTGACAACCTTAGAATAAAAAGTGTGTCACTTATAGAACTTTGCCAGGCAATAAAAAACCTGAAGAACAATAAAGCTCCTGGCTATGATTTAATAACCGGACAAATCCTCAAGGAATTACCAAAAAAGGCACTATTAAAATTGCTTTATTTAATAAATGCTTCCATTAGATTATTATACGTTCCAAATCAATGGAAAGTCGCAGAAGTCATAATGGTTCCGAAACCGGGGAAATCTCCAAATGACAAAAAATCGTACAGACCGATATCGCTACTACCAATAACATCGAAGGTATTTGAAAAACTCCTTCTGAAACGGATTCTTCCGGTCATTGAAGAGAGACGCCTAATACCTGACCACCAATTCGGGTTCAGAATCAAGCATTCCACAATTGACCAGGTTTATAGAATAACCGACGAAATTGAAAAAGCCCTTGAGGAGAAAAAGATTTGTTCTAGCGCTTTTCTTGACGTATCTCAAGCCTTCGACAGGGTTTGGCACGATGGATTGAATTATAAGCTAAGACGAATCCTTCCGGAGCAACTTCATAAAATCTTAGAATCGTACCTTAAAAACAGACTTTTTCGTGTTAAGCACGGAACTGAATATTCTGATTTTAAAGAAATCGCCGCCGGAGTTCCGCAAGGAAGTGTCCTTGGGCCTATCTTATTCTTGCTGTACACTCGGGACATACCTCAAACTGAAGGCACTATTGTAGCTACGTTCGCGGACGATACGGCTATTCTGGCAACGGAAAGTTCAATCGAGTCAGCAACCATAAAACTCCAACGAGCATTGGATAAAATCTGTGAGTGGATAAAAACTTTGCGCATTGTTCTTAACGAGACCAAATCGACGCATGTTAACTTCACTTACAAGAAAATAATCAACCTTCCGGTTTTCATTAACTCAGTACAAATACCGCATGTAAACGAAGCTAAATATCTGGGAATGACACTAGACGCGAAACTTAAATGGAAACCTCACGTTAAAAAGAAACGTGACGAAGTCGAAAATCGACTTAGAGAAATGTATTGGCTAATTGGAAGATATTCCAAACTAAGCGTATATAACAAACTGCTTCTGTATAAGCAAGTGCTTAAACCCGTGTGGACGTACGGTATACAACTCTGGGGTTGTACCAAACCAAGCAATAGGAATCTCATACAATCATTGCAAAATAAAATTATAAGAATAATCGTGAACGCTCCCTGGTATATCAGAAACAATGATATCCACAGAGACTTAGGGATAGCTACCGTGGAGGACGAAATAAAAAACTTCGCTCGCAAGCTTCGTATTCGTCTTCATGGCCATTGCAACTGTGCCATACTCTAAACTTTGGATGTGACAAATCTTACGCGCCGACTTCAAAGAACGAAACCGTTCGAATTAGCGCTATAAGACAAAAAGCCGCATGTCATGACGGTTTCAGCAGGTGCTTTTATTGGAAATCTACCTGCCTCACGCGAATATAAATCTGAAGCTTAAACTACTTGATAAGGTCTAACTTAGTCGTAGTAAACAAAACGAAGGGAAGGGTGTTTTTAGTCAGTAGAAATCTGACACTACTATGAGTACACGGTCTCATAGTGTCTCATGAAGATTTTCACATACCCACGAAAAAAAAAAAAAAAAAAAAAATATGCCTACTGGCGAATCTATAGCCATCTACACGGATGGTTCAAAAATGAGCACTGGTGTAGGATCAGGCATCTTCTCCGACCCCCTAGGTGTATCGAAATCCATACGACTTCCAGACCACAGCAGCGTTTTCCAAGCAGAGGTCTTTGCAGTGGCAACAGCTGCCCGTGAGTTTGGGCAATACCGCCAGAAGGTATCATCATCTTTATCGACAGCCAGGCAGCTGTAAAAGCGATTGCTGCCATAGAAATTAAATCGAAGCTGGTGAAGTGTTGTCGAGAAGAGCTCAGGGTTCTTGGAACACAGCACAAGGTATCGCTCTCTTGGGCCCCTGGACACGAGGGTATCCCAGGCAATGAGAAAGCCGACGAGCTGGCGAGAATCGGCTCAGCAGCTCTACTAGAACAAGTTAACCTCCCTGTGTGTATCCCGCTTTGCACACTCAAGCTCGTTGCAGGGAATAAAGCCATTAAAGAAGCAAACACAAGATGGAACTCCATGGAAATGTGCCATCATCAGGAAGCTATGGCCATCCTTCGACAAAGCAACCGAGAGAATTAATCGGAAATCGGAATCGTGGGCATCATCACGGGGCACAACACTCTGCGGTACCACTTTAAGAAACTACGCCTGACGGAGAAGGAACTCTGTAGATGCTGTGGTGACGAGGAAGTTTTTGAGGACACTACCCACTTCCTGGGCGCCGTGGCGTAAGTGGTTAGTGTGTCGGATCACTACGCGTGAGGTTCCGAGTTCGAATCCTACAAAACACCAAAAAGTTTTTTCACGGTCCCACCTCTCGCGAGCGTCTGACAAACATCCGAGAGTATTGTTGTCTCGAAAAAGCTTCTCAAATCGCCGTTCGGATACGGCACTAAACTGTAGGTCCCTTCCATTCGTGTGAAAAATATAACGCACACAACATGAGTGGTTGCGAGAAGCTAGGCCCTGGCACTTAAAGAGCTGTTGCGCCAAATATTTATTTATTTTTTTTTTTTTTTTACCCACTTCCTGTGCCTCTGTCCGAGTCTTCAACACTCCAGGAAAAAGTTCCTTGGTAAATATTTCTTCCAAGATCTCGAGCAGCTCTCCGGCGTTTCGAAAGAAAAGATGCTGATTTTCATCAAATCATCAGTGTGGTTTGTATGCAGAGATGAAGTAAGTGACTGAGTTAATAGTTTTTAGTTTCATTGGGCAAGGGATTACTTTTTCCCCCATGGGTATCATAGGTATAATAGGTCCATTGTGATACCACATGGATCATGGGAGAAAGTTTCTCCTACCTACTCGATAAATCTTGTGGGGGATTGACCCACAAAAGATTGAAATACTTGGGCAAATACCAAATATCAGAAGTGGATATGCCAACCATGGACCCACTTCTCATTCTTAGATTCTTAAAAGAAACTGATTTGGAGAGAGAGCTCTATGGTGAACTATTCTCTCCACGGCAAAGTAAGAGTGTATGACCTTCAAACACAATTCCGAGAGGATACTCTAACGAGGGAACAAACCTCTCCAAGGTATTAGTAGGGGGCACAATAGACCACTAGGTCGCAGTGCAAAATAACCCTATACTCGATAAACCATTTAGAGCTTCTTATAAAGCGTAGGAGGCTCTTAACGTCGATGTTTTTCAGGTGGCCTATGTAGTTGTAACAGGGGGCTCCTAGGTGAAGCTTCCTTCTACGGGAGAGAGCTGGGCAGAAACAAAGAAGGTGAGGAATAGTTTCTTTCTCTTCTTTATCCATGCAGCTTCTACAAAAGTCGTTCGCAAAAAGCCCTAGCCTTATAGCATGCTTGCCTATTATCCAGTGTCCAGTGATGATACCTGTTATAGCGCCGATATGCAATCTGTAGGGAGAAATCAAATTCTTAGAACGTATTAGATCCAGCTTCGGCCAATTCTGTTTTGCCGCTAGACATGTGGGTCCACTTGTCCACGTAAAATTCGTACTCTCGACAGCATCCAGCTTAAAGATCGGTCAGTTGTAATGGTTACTTAAATGGAGCGGTTGTTGGGAACTCTCTTTTCATAAGAACGTAATACATTTACTTTATGAAAAACCAACTGTTCTTTGAAATCCTTTTATGATTACCATCCTCCCATAAAAAAATAAAGTAAATATGTATTTATTTCCACCCCTTTTCTGATTGAATGTATACAGTACAACAGCACTCAACCTGTCTCTATATTCTTTTCACAATATTGCAGATTATAGCAGCATCAAAGCGCTACGAATCCTCAATGCAGAGCTGGCGGATACCTTAGGGAACCTTCTATCGCGTGGCTGTGCAAAATCTTTAAATCCCCGTCAAATTTATCCTCGCATTTACGTTCACCATTGCGAAGAAATCCTTCGATTAGACGCAGCCAAACGTTTGCACGATGTACTCTTCGATCTGCCAGGTAAGTCTCGGGTTGATCCTTGTTGTTTCGAGTGTCAATAACCTTAGGTATAAATACGTTTGTTCCCTTCCATTAACTATCATGTAACTCATTTCTCTTGTTTGCTATCTCTGTTCGTCTCCTTTGTTAGAGCGATGCGCCCAGCACTATGAGGATAATAATTTCTACCTGGTTGTGGATGCAGTTATGGCAGCCCTTCATGCGACAAATAATTTCTTTGAGTCATCTAGGCCATGGGAATTGAAAAAGACAACGTTGTTGTCGACGCCAGCATCAGAGTCACCAGAGTCACCGGAGGAGCGCTCGCACAAGTTAGACACAATCATTTCGATGACAATGGACAGCCTTCGCCTTTGTGGAATTATCCTTCAGCCCATTATACCAGATATCAGTGCGAAACTGTTGGATAAATTGAGTGTATCGCCCAGTCAGCGGACGTGGTTCAACTTAAAGGAGTGCTTTGTATTCGATGTGAACAGCAGGCAGAATGAAACATTGCTGACCGACACAAATGCGGTACTGTTCCGGCGAATCCTCCTACAGGATGACAAGGATAAGCAGTTGCAACAGAAACACCAGCAAAAGAGGACTAAGAAAGTGCAGTAATGATCGGGGACTGGTGGCCTTGGTTTGTTGCTTTTGTCTGACTTTTTCTGTATAAAATTGTACAGCTTCCAGTTGAATGATATAATAAAAAAAAAAGATTTTAATAGTTGTACTTGCAGTTTATGGTTTCGCCTTCTTTGTTGTCGTTTGTCGCAAATTACATTTTTTATTCCGCTACAGCTGAACAGATGGTATTAATATACGAATTAATGGACTTAATTTAAATTGTGTCCAGACCACAAGCTCTTTAACTCTTAGGGTTTCTGTAAAAAGTAGATAGGGGAGCACAAGCTAGGTGGTTTTATTCATAGAAGTGGGTTGGTGGTTAAATGCAGTTTTTCCATTACGATTTCCTGGTTCAAGCTGTCTTGGTCGACTTTATTGCACAGCTAGGAACGTGGGATTCTTTGCCAGCACAATCGGAAAGCAAGGCTTACACTATGCAACATCACTTACTTAGTTATTTACTTAGGTGGCGCTACAGTTCGGGGACAAACCTGGGCCTCGACTAACAAGCCACTCCGTTTAGCTCGGTCTTAGCTAATTGCTCCCAGTGGCGCACTCCAAGTTGGATAAGGTCCCCTTTAACTTGTGCGTGCCACAACCGGTGAGGCGGTCTTCTACTTCGTCGTCCCCCCGAGTTAAGATTCGTCATTGAATCTTCTCCTCCAAAACCCGACAACGCAACCGGTATTGAATGCCCTGAGAAAAATTTTTCTCTCGAAGCGACCAAGCATTTATTCATCTGCTTTCAATAAAGTCCATGTTTCAACGCCGTAAAGTAGGACTGCGATGATCCGGGTCTCATAAAGAATGTCCTTAGTTATTCGGGATAAGGCTTTACAGTTGCATTGTTTTATTAACAAAAAAAAAAAAAACAGCGATTGGCTGGAGTTATCGCTTGATTTCTGCGCTGATATCGTTTTCAGAATTAATAGCAGTGCAAAGGTAGACAAAGCCCCTTATTCAGGGTTATCGTGAATAAATTTTCCCTCGGAATTTTTCCCCCGAACAGGTAAATTAGGTATCTTCAAAAAAAAAAAGGAAAGAATTCCGCGGAAAAGAAATCGGTATAATAAATGGCAATTCAGGAGACTTATCAACGCAATCGCGATATTTAATTTTTCCCCGATGAATTTTTTCCGTATATTTGAAGATACTTGATTTTTGTTAGTGGGCAAAATTTATTGGCGATAACCCTGGGGTGGAGTCCGCTAAGTTGATAGTCGTTTTGTTGTTTGTCGTTTTTGATTATCAACTGCTCCTTGCTCTGTGTAAAACGATCAACAAATTTTTCCTTAGCCTTGGCAACGCGACGCAATTTTTTTTTTTTTTTTACGTTGTCAAGCCTAATACACTGACGTAAAAAGCTCCTTATTAAATCGTTATATTGTGTTTATGAGTACATTTTCAAATTGCGTTTGAGGAAATTTTCAAAATTTATAAAATATAAGTACATAAATTGAGCATAATAAATGTATGTACTAATTACAAATTGATTTAATCCTTCATCTTTGAGGACACAAGCAAAACGCAGATGGGGAAGCTAGCTAAATACATGGAGGAACACCCTGAATTGGCGAAATCATACAACAGCATGTCCAGCGCTGGTTAACTGTTTAGGGACAAATTTAATTAAAAGTGGGCATAATATGGATTCCATTTTTTTTATGACTTTCCTAGTTACTTCTGAGACAGTGCTCTGGCCCATTGGTGCAACCCAATCGGCTCCAACTTGTCTCTGATATCCCCCACCACCAAGTAGGTTTAATGTGGTAGCCAGTTGTAAAATTGGTGGGATGTGAGTAGACCTTACACCAGAAAGGCTTCCTTGCTTAGCCGAAAATTTTTCAAAAATCTAAAATACAATGTAACCATTGATATAATTGCATATATACATACACATATGTACAGAAACTTACATTGGATAAGGAAGTTCAAGAATATTCGATGCGTTCCTTAAATTATTTCGAAGTAACCTCACGTATTTATAATCGTTTTCTTTTTCATTATGACATGAGTTGAATCATTTTAACGACGTAAACATTTTTTGTTAGTCCACTGAACTTTAATCTCATAAGATTGTACTGACTAGCAAATGAAATCGACTGAAATATTCGAAAACGACACCTAAATAGCTATCACACGAAAACGACAGTTCGAAAACGCCTATCAACTTGATAATCAACTTACGCAGAGCAAAACATTGGATTTTGATTGTCAACAGTCAACTATCAACTTAGCCGATTCCACCCCTGACAGATTGTGCCTCCGGTGTTGGCTTGTGAGCTCCGCACAATTCGGTTTATAATAGTAAAGAACTCACATGATACCTTGATGGAGCAGTGAACGTTCTCCAACGTCATCCTACACAAATGGACAAGTTTGGCAGGGATGTAAAAACTAGACATAGCCCATATATGTAGTTCCTCTCCATAAATACTGTCATAGGAATCCTTGAAATCCTCTTTATCGATTTCAAAGATTCCTATGACAGTATAGTGAGTATTGATTTGGACCTCTAGAATTTTCTCCAGGATCTGCCGAAGTGTGAAGATTTGATCGATGGTGAACTTTCCTGGGCTGAAACATCAGGAAATATAGTTACCACACGGGCCCCAGATTTTCAAATTGACAACGGGAGCTAACTTCATCGCAAGGAATTCTTGAGGAGACAAAACAGACTAAAGCCACTACTTGTCGATGTACGTACGTCGATATTCGGAATTGAGAATGAACTACAATATTTATCTACAAAACAAAAGAAAACCTGCGAATATATCTATTTATCGGAGACACATCGGTAGATCCACTTCAAATGTTGCGGTTCATTAACACAGTTGGGAGAAGAAGAGGAGAAGAGAAAAAAATACTGCGAATCAGAAGCAAAGACAAAAAATATCAAAAATCTCCCCAGTCATCCGGACGCTACCCCCATAGTTTCTCTGAAGCATAAACAACTGAGCTTCAAACCACTATACCAAATCGTTTTCTCTCTCTTTATCTTCCTTTCCAAAGCCCGCACCATGTATAGGTTCATAGAATTGGTGGAACAGCGTCTCAAGGATCATATTATGGTGATAAGTCGACCCAAAGTAGAAAATAGAATATATAAATAAAACTTAAAATTTGGCAGTATATTCCAATGGTGTGACCTTTACACCAAAAGCAGGCAGGGAAGGTCACCCTACTGCTAAGGACTTCAACTCGATAGATCTCTCATCGTTTTTACTAAAAATTAAGATCCGGACAAAATGTGTAAGTTCGACATTCAATTGGCATTTTGTGCTTCCGATGCTTGCCAATGGTTTCCACTCGGGATCTTCTTGCGTCCATCACATAAACACCTTACGGATCATCATAGAGCAATGCGTCGAGTAAAAATTTCGGCTTCATCTGCTATTTCTGTGGCAATAAGCTGAACTAGTTTAAGTCGACTTAAGTCAAAATTGAATTAATTACAGAAAAATGTTCCCAATTATACAAAGTATTCTTTCTCAATTTTTTATTTGCATATCTGTAAGGACTGCCGAGTTAGGGCTATCAGAGTAGTGGAATTCAAAAATTTCATACGATTTTCACATGAGCGACAACTTTAAATGGCTCTCCTGAAAAATCGTACAAATGGACGTAAGCTACTTCAGCTTATTGCCACAGATTTAATGACTTCGAGAAGGTCTTCGGCAGTATAAATCGGGATTTCATCTGGTGTGTCTTGAGCAGGAGACGCATCCCCGAGAAGCTTGTAGTTATTCGGGCAGGTTTCACATTACACTTTCACTCGACATGAAATTGAAATCGATCGAAAATGTAATTTGGTGTTCTACATTTCACTATTATCTATTTCGATTTCAAAATTTTCGAAATTGAACCAAAGTGAAATTGTTGGTTCCAGAATTCGATTTTGTCGTTTTGCAATTAATTTCAAATCGATATTTTCATTCGATGTCAAAGGGGGCCGAGTTCTTACCGAAGCTTTGTGGGAAAACTTAGAAAATGATCTCAACAGTCATGGTCCACCACAGAAGGACACGAAAGGACGGAAAAAGGTAAATAATATAAATAAATAACAAAATTAAAAAGAAAAATAGATTGCATATGTGTTATTTTGTTCAAAGGTTTGGACGGACTGGAAGTCTTCGATAAGAAAGAAGCAATCGGATAACAAGGCCGAAGATGTATCAACTGGATGGGGGCCATTTAACAAGCTTGTGATATCACCCACGGAAGATACAATTGAAAAACGTTTGCGTTCCTTTGTATTTTTATTTAGATATTCAAAATAAATGAAATGAATTAAATGTCTCAGCTGTATTCTACTAGCAATTTGATTTCTTATTTCATTGGCTTCATTAAAATGTGCAGCACGTTCTATCTCGTTTTTTGCTTCATTTATATTTGATTCGTTTTCTACTGCAATGTTTTCATCGTCTTCATTCCGTATCTTATAATGTCGGCAAATGTTGTGCAACGCGTAAAAAACATTAATTACTTTTACCACTTTCTTCGGCTGGTATTTAAGACAAAGAACCAAGCACCTGAAACGGCTTTTTAAAACGCTGATTGTCCTCTCAACTACGTTTCGACCAGAGGAATGGTTTTGGTTGAATGCGTGCTGTAAGGTTCCCGCTTCCGGATCTCTATAGGGCGACAGAAGGAAAGACTCTAGTGCATAGTCAGCATCTCCTTAAAGCCAAGAAGAACGCTCACCACTGTCATATCTCTTTGAAAATAATTCCGAGCTTTGCTCATGCTCCAGCTTAGAGCGTCATGACTTAATCCTGGATGACGCGCATCGATAGCTTTTATTACCATGTTATAATCTTACTTACTTACTTAGGTGGCGCTACAATACGGGGTGAACCTGGGCCTCAACCAACAAGCCTCTCCATTTAGCTCGGTCTTTAGCTAATTGCCTCCAGTTGCTTACTCCAAGTTGGTCGAGGTCCCCTTGAACTTGTGCGCGCCACCTACGGCCATGATTCCCTCTACTGCGTCGTCCCTCGGGATTAGATTCGAAGACTCTGCGGGCCGGAGCGTTGGTGTCCATTCGCTCTACATGTCTTAGCCATCTCAGATGTCCAATAAACAGTTTTTTGACTAGGTCGATGTCGCTGTATAGCTCGTATAGTTCGTGATTGAATCTTCTCCTCCAAAATCCGTCAACGCAAACGGGACCGAATATCTTACGAAGAATTTTTCTCTCGAAGCGACCAAGGATACCTTCATCCTCTTTTAATAAAGTCCATGTTTCAGCGCGATAAAGCAGGACTGGGATGATCAGGGTCTTATACAGAGTCTCCTTAGTAGTTCTAGATAGGGCTTTACTGTTGAATTGCCTTATAAGCCCAAAAAAACAGCGATTGGCAAGAGTTATGGTATTCTTCGATTGACTTCTGCGCTGATCTTGTTTTTCAAGTTTATAGCAGAGCCAAGGTAGACAAAGTCCCTTACTACGTCGAAGTTATAGCTGCCCACGATGACGTTTTGTCCAATTCGTCGGTGATGGTTTTGCTCTTCTTGTTGACAGCATATACTTGGTTTTGCCCTCGTTTATCGCTAAACCCATTTTGGCCTCTTCCTCCTCAATGCTTGCAAACGCACCGGTGACAGCCCGCTGAATTCTTCCGATAATGTCTATATCGTCGGCGTATGCAAGCAGTTGTACAGACTTGTAATAGATTGTGCCTCCGGTGTTGGCTTGTGAGTTCCGCACAATCCATTCAAGTACAATGTTAAAGAAGTCACATGACAGCTTTTTTGACATCAAAGGTCTCGGTGAGGTCATTACCGACCTTGATGGAGCAGCGAGCGTTCTCCATCGTCAGCCTGCACAGACGGACAAGTTGGGCAGGGATGTCATAACTAGACATGGCTCTATAAAGCTCTTCTCTATAGATGCAGTCATAGGCGGCCTTGAAATCGATAAAGAGGTGGTGAGTATCGATTTGGAATTCTTGGGTTTTCTCCAGGATCTGTCGAAGTGTGAAGATTCGATCGATGGTGGACTTTCCTGGCCTGAAACCGCACTGATAGGGTCCAATCAGGCTGTTGATAAAAGGTTTCAGGCGTTCACACAATATCGCAGAAAAGATCTTGTATGCGATGTTGAGGAGACTGATGCCTCTATAATTGGCGCAGTTGAGGGGGTCTCCTTTCTCGTGGATCGGGCAAACGATGCTGAGATTCCATTCATCAGGCATACACTCGTCTGAGATGAGTTGATGTATGCACTCTACCAATTCATCCCCAGCTGCCTTGAAAAGTTCGGCCGGTAAGCCGTCAGGTCCAGCAGCCTTGTTGGATTTTAGCTTGGATATTGCTATCCTCACTTCGTTTTGGTCAGGTGGACGGAAATTTTGACTATCATCGTCTATGTTGAATGGTTCATTCTGCCTGACAGCAGGATGTTGGTCTTCGTCGCCGTTATACAGTCTGTAGTTTTTCCATATTCTCAGCACCGACTGAGATTCTACTACGAGGTTTCCATTTTCATCTCTACAGGTTTCTGTATGGGTATTACTTCTCTGACACGTTCGTTTTACCTTATGGTAAAACTTCCGTACATTGTTCCTGGAGTATAAACTCTCGATATTCTCAAACGCGAGCTTCTCATGCTCTTTCTTCTTCTTTTCGAGAAGCCGATGTTCTTCCCGTCTCTTTTGCTCGTAGAGCTCACGAGCAGCTCTCGTTTTCCTTTGCAGCGCCGCTTTGTATGCCTCTTGTTTTGCTGCATGCACTCGCCGACATTCTTCGTCAAACCAGGGGTTTCGCGGTGGTGGGCGAGCGAGACCCAGCACATCAGTCGCGGCATTTCTGATGGCATGTTGGCAGCGTTGCCACCGATTGAGAGATTTCGGGATACGCGTTCAGCGAAGAGTCTGGCGGTCTCTTGCGATTGTAGCTTTTCGACGTTAAATTTTCTCACAGTGATTCTTCTTTGTTGCTCAGATTGGGATATCCGCATTCGTACCTTGGCTACAACAAGGTAATGATCCGAGTCTATGTTGGCCGCTCGGAAGGTCCGAACATCCAGAATACTGGAGGCATGCCTTACGTCGATCGCAATATGATCAATTTGGTTGATCGTTACATGATCATTAGACCGCCATGTCTACTTATGAATATCGAGATGAGGAAACCATATGCTTGTTATGGTGACATTTCGCTCTACAGCGAAATCAATTAGCCTAAGTCCGTTATCAGACGTGGTGTCGTGTAGGCTATGCTTACCGACTGCCCTACCAAAGACGTCCTCCTTTCCTATTTTGACGTTAAAATCGCCCAATACGATTTTAAAGTCGTATTTAGAACATTGCTCGTATGTTTTGTCGAGGAGCTCGTAGAAACACTCTTTGGTGGCAGGGTGCTTTTCTTCCGTGGAGGCATGAACACATATTAGGCTTATGTTAGCGAATCTAGCCTTGATCTGGATAGTCATAATACGCTCGCTAACGTATCGGAAGCTTAAGACTTCTTGCCGCGTATGACAAATCCGCACACGAATAAGCGTTGCCTGTTACCTCTGTAGCAATCAACGTAGTAGATGTCACAGTTTCTCATCTTCTTTTTGCTCGGCTCATCCCATCGCACTTCCTGGATGGCGGTAATATCTGCTTTATAGCAGTCTAGGGCCTCTGCTAGTTGTTCGGCTGCACGTGGTCTGTAAAGGGACAAAACATTCCACGTACAGATCCGAAGGTCATTGTCCTTATTTCGTTTGCTGGGGTCGTCATTAGTTGAGTCATCCTTATCCGAGGCTTTTGGTTGTTTCGGAACCATCGATTTTTTACGTGGTAGGGAAGTTACCCCGACGACACAACACCCAACCTGGAGGGCCAGTTCCTTAAGTATTCCCCTAGGACGAGGGTCCGGGTACACCGATGCCAGTAGTCCACTACGGGAGTATGAGCGCTGCCGTTGGCCCATTAAGGGCTCCTCCGCCACCATCTCTATTCTAATGTCCTGACCAACATTGGAAATTCCTTACCGACATGTGATCCGAATACGTCGACGTAGCTCGCGGAAGGTATTCACTAAGAAAACACTCTTCCTCCCCTCTCTCATCTGCTGCCGCCAAGAATCCTCCAAACGGGGTTGGTTACCCATTTCTTGGATTAAGGTACTAGGCGCCCGGCTGTCACCGCGTGGAGGTTGAGAGTAGGAGTTGGTAAGCCTCAGCTGAGTGAAGACGCTTGTGTTTTCATATGATCGCATGCACTACTGTTTGACCAACTGTACCTACTCCTCCAATCGCCGTTTATGTAGGCGGGACTAAAGATTACTCGAAGAACTTTTCTCTCGAAGTATCCAAGGACATCCTCATTTGATTTTGACAAATTCGATGCCTCTGTGCCATACAGCAGGACTGAGGTAATTAACGTCTTATACAGAGTTACCTTAGTAGTTGGAGATCGGGCTTGAAGTGTCCTCTTAGCCCATAAAAACAGCGATTGGCAAGAGTAATTCTTCATTTTATTTCCCCACTGGTGTCATTTGCGGAGCTCACTATAGAACTTAGGCAGACAAATTCCTTGAATATCTGTCTATTGTGGCATTTTGTCCAAGATATTGTGTGTCCTTTTTTGTAGATAGCATATATTTTGTTTCGCTTTCATTGACCGCTAAACCCATCTTTGCTGCGTCTCCTTAATACTCCCCAACGTCCTACTGACACCCCGATGAACTCTTCAGGCTATGTCAGTTACATTGACGTAAGCGAGTGGTAGAACAGACTTGTAAAATGTTTTATTGTTTCGTACTTAATTCTTTCAAGTAACATAATACAGAGATCGCATGATAGGGCGTCACCTTGTCTAAGATCTTTCCTGACATCGAACGGTTCGGTGGTGTTCTTACCGACTTTGCTAGAGAAGCGAGAGTTGTCCGTCGTCATCTTGCAGAGACGAACGAGCTTGGCAGAGATGCCGAGGCTAGTCATGGCTATCGTCTCCGTACGTGCTATCATAAGCAACTTTGAAACCGATGGAGAAGCGGTGCGTATCGATTTTATATTCGTGGCTTTTTCCAAGATCTGCCGAAGTGTGAATATTTGGTCAATGGTGGACTTTCCTGGCCTAAAATTGGGCTGATAGTGACCAATCAGGCTGTTGATGAATTTTTTACGTTAGGTTAGATTGGAGGGAAGTGCACCTGAGTGCATATCATGGGGGCCATTCGGTCAATTGTGTTTTCCTTTTGTAGTGTGGAATCTAAACTTAAATTATTATCTTGCGGTCGATTCTATTGTAAACCAGCCTGTGTTCTTTATGAAGTCGATCATGTTCCTTAGTGTTACTTGTATGAGATCCCCTAGTTCATCAGAAAACCTGTTTCCCATATGACGGAGGCGGCGGTTTTGAAGATTTGGGTAATCGCATAGCAGGTGTTTGATGGTTTCTGTCTCCTCTATATCTTGACAGTTCCTGCAGTGAAAGGTTTTAGGCGTTCAAGATTTTGTACGCGATGTTGAGAAGACAACTCTGTAGTTGGTGCTGTTCGAAGGGTCTTCTTTCTTCAGGAGCGGGCAAGTGAAGCTAGGAATACCATAATCTTTTCAATTTCAAAGTGTGTTAGCCCCCTAGCTATAGGTCAGTTGCTTTACAATAAATTAAAATGTCCCTCCACGCTCAGTTGGTTTCTCTTAAGAACACAAAATTGAAAATTTGTTTGTCCGCTTGAATTCACATACCTGCCTTGAATCGATAGTTTTTGGTTTTGCATAATTTCAGGCATGATTGCTTCTGTCTGTGATGTAGTAATGAACTCCAAAGTTGCAAGAGGGATGAAAAGTAATAGACTTAGCTGAGCAAAAGTTTAAAGAATATATCAAGTTTGTGGTGTACGGTCTAAAATCAATTTTAGATATACTTGTGTATGTACTTCAACTTATACCAATGCCACATTATCGATTGATGAAATTGTGTGGAAAGACTGCCATCAAAAATGGAAATCAAATGGAATTTCTCAATTGGGGAAACATATCTGCAAACGTACGTAAACCTGTGTTCAAAATTGCAAATCAACATTGAATTAAAATCAATCAATATGCCACACCACATGCAATTAATTTTAGACAAATTCATTCAATCATTCCCTGCAATTGAGTTTCAGTTTCATATTTGAATAAGCTTAAGCTGCCAGGACCATTCATGACCACCGGGTCATAGACTTTCATACACTCGTCGACAGTGATGAGGATGTACCACATGGGCAGGAGCAAACTCAAAATGCCGTCAGAAGTCGAATAAATTTAGAACGAAACATTGTGTCCGCATAAAGTTAAATTAATTTCCATTCGTCCTTTCTGAGAGCTGTTCGTCGTTGTCCTCGTTCTATTTCTGTGATGTTTCTTGACAGCGCAACAAGGTAACCACAGTAATTCGACATAAGTACCATTGCTCAGCCATTAAGGTTAAGTGCCTGCGTTGGCAATTGTCACAATCGATTAAAATGTTTGCCCGCTGATGGGCGGATAAATCGAAAGGAAAATTACCCGACACAGCTTGGTAGATTTGTAAGCGCCCGTATAATAGGATTTATATTTTATTTGCAATTTATATTTAATTTGAGGGTTGTTGCATTCACTTGGATGGAGGACGAGAGCAAACCTACAATAATCATTTTGTATTCTGTTCGCGGTAATGCTGGTGGATTCTGAGAAGTGCTGTCATACCCACACAGAACTGCGACATAAATAGGGGATTTAACTATGCAATAAGGCTATGCCAATAAGAGGGACACAAATAGTATCCGTCAGCAAGGAATTACTGTGTACACAAACCAGTGACAAACTATTGCGGAAGGAACGATGAAAGAGGAGATTAATATCCGAGAGACAATGACCGTGGGAATAAAGTACATGGTGCGGTGGGTTTCAACAATGTTGAGTGTGATGAAAGTATTGACAGAAACTGACTTAACTTTTTAGATTAAAAGTCACCTTTAGTTTTTAAAACTCTTAACACTGAATAGCTGATATACCGGTATCTTACGGAAGCATGTAGAAATTCAAGAAAAATTCATATTTTCAATCATTCATAAAAACATACAAAGTCTATATTTCAAAACCCTATAAATTCAAAATGCTGTTTTCAATTTTTGTCAAAGCAGTTTTACAAAAAAAAAAACTTTTTCTTGCAATTTCAATTGGTCTATGTTAGGTTAGGTTAGGTTGGAGGAAAGTGCACCTAAGTGTTTATCACGGGGCCAATTCGGTCCATTGTGTTTCCCTTTGTAGTGTGGAACCTATACTTAAATAATTATCTTGCGGTCGGTTCTGTTGTGAACCAGCCTGTGCTCCCATCATGTTCCTTAGTGCAACTTGTATGAGATCCCCTAGTTCGTCAAAAAACTTGTTTCCCATATGACGGAGGTGGCGGTTTTGAAGATTTGGGCAATCGCATAGCAGGTGTTTGATGGTTTCTGTCTTCTCTGTATCTTGACTACTTCTGCAGTGGTCGGGTGTGTTGACGCCTAATCTAGCGGCCATTACCCCTATCGCGCAGTGTCCTGTTAGCGCACCTGTCAAGATGCGAATCTCTTTTTTATTCATCGCCAAAAGGCTTTTTGTTGTGTTTTCATCCACTGTTGGCCATAAGCTGGGAGATATGACACAGTCGCTTCTGGCGTGCCAAGCGGTGTTAATAAGTTCTCTTGCTTTTAGGTCTATTTTCCTTTTCAGTTCACCAATTGGTGTTTTTACTAACATTTGAGTGTGTTGAATATCCAATGCTGATCGTTTTTGGGCTAGTTCATCTGCTGTCTCGTTACCTTTAATATTGCTATGTCCGGGAACCCAGCAGAGAGTTACGTCATGGGTGTTGCACATTCTGTTCAACTTGTTACGGCATCTGGAAACTGTTTGTGATCTAACTTCCTGGCTGTCTAGTGCTTTGATTGCCGCTTGACTATCCACGAAAATGTTAATCTTCGAAGGAATTAGTTTTTTTCTATGTATAGTTTGTGCAGCCCTGTCAATGGCGAAGACCTCAGCTTGAAATATGCTACAGTCATCCAAGAGTTTGTATGAGTCGTTGATTTCAAGTAACCCGCAGAAAACTCCAGAGCCAGTTCCGATATCCATTTCAGACCCGTCCGTGTAGAGTTTAATATCCTGTACATTTATTAATGTGTTGGAGTCCCAATCTTGTCTTTTGGCAATAAAAGTGGAGTAGTTCTTTTCGAGGTCTATTATAGGGTATGATATAACCTGTTGTTCTATTGAGACCGAGTTCGCTACTTACACACAGTTGTACATGGCCCGCTTACATATGTAACAATGAGTTATGAAGAGTATTTGGAAGATCATTAATAAAAATTGGTCCTAAAATGAATTCTTGGGGGACACTCGTTGAAGTTGTAAAGAGAGTACGGTAGGAGAGAATAGAATTACCCAATTTTCTTTTGGACTTTGTTTTAAAAATAATTTTTGGTACATGTCTTTGTATACATTTGATTGCAGAGCACAGCCGGTTGTAGACACTTGTAGGTCTTCCTTATATTACTTACTTAAAGGGCTCCCGACTCTTGGAGCGTCTCTGCCTGAGACACGGCTGCCTTCCATCCTCAGCGATCCCGGGCATACTGCTTCCAGTTGTGAAGACCAATTTGTCTAGTATCGGTGACAGCTTGGTCTTTATACCGGCGGTTTGACCTTTTTTGCCATCTCGAACCTGGAGGCTGAGATTCGAAGATTCCCATAAAGCAAGACTGGTAAGATGAGCGTTCTATAGAGCATTAATTTTGTTCCGTTAAGTTAGCAGTTTTGAACCCAGTTGTTTTGCCAAACTGAAGTAGCAGCGGTTTGCTAAGGTTTTTATTCATCGAATCTCCACGAAGGTGTCATTTGTGGGACTTATGTTTGCTCCGAGGTAGGTAAACTCCTTAACTATCTCGAAGTTATAGTCATTAACACTGACGTTCTGTCCAATGTTTTGAGCAGTTCATTTCTGTTTGTCGACAACATGTACTTAGGCTTCTCATCATTTACTTCAAGATCTACTCGTTTCGCCTGTTCTTCAATTGCCGTAAATGCTCCGACAACGGCTTAAAGAAGTCACATGACAGCGCATCTCCTTGCCGGAACCCGGCACATGTTTAGAAAAGTTCAGAAGACCTGTTTCTAAGTTGCATTCAACATTGCGTGTTTTCCAGCGTTACGCGATACATCTGGATAGCTTTTGACGGTATCCTGAATTAGGCTATCGCTTAGTAGAGTTAAAGAAGATGAATGCTGTCATAACCGGCTTTAAAGTCCATGAAAAGGTGGTGAGTTTCGATTTGATATTCGTTGGTCTTTTCCAAGATTTGCTTTAGTGTGAAAATTTGGTCTATTGTCGATCTGACCGGAAGCCACACTGGTATGTGCCGATTAGTGTGTTGCAGAAAGGTTTTAGACGTTCACACAATACGTTGGATAGGATCTTGCATGCGACATTAAGCGGTGCCGTGACATAAGGCCAACTGACATAAGACCAAATCTTAAAATTTGATTAGTATTCTACTTCGGGGATATGAGCGTTGCCGTTGGCGCATTTAGGGTTCATCCGCCACCATCTCTATTCCACAATCCTGATGAAGCTATGGAAATCCTTACAGACCTGAGCTTCGAATATGTCGAAGTAGCTCGAGTAAGGTGTCTTCCTTATTGGCCTCTGGAATTCCATGGATGATAGCGTGTATGGACAGTTTGTCATGATCCAGCGAATAAACTTTATTATTCAAAGCTGATATGTACGAGTATATCTTTTTCTGGTAGAGAACACACCATCGACTAGGCGGTTTCCACAAGACCTTCGACCCTCACTGATAGCGCAGATAAAGATTTGTGGGCATCCTCAAGGCGGTTGGTGAAATTTGTAATGATAGTACCTAGTTTCACCAGGAGGATATTATGCATTTTCAGTATGACGGATCTTAGTTCTGAGTTATACTCTTTAAGTTGTCTGCCAGTTGTTGCCAGTGTCGGCTCAAATGTTTTGCTGGGGTTGTCATCATTACAGGTTGGTGGTTGGGGTTTTCCGATTTTTGCCACCAATCTAGTTCCTGGTCTGTTTGAGGCTTCATTCATTTTCTCAATTGATTAACGCGCAAAAAGAAAATAATAATAACAAATGAGTTCGAAAGGCAGCAGATATTTTTGAAAAAAAAGAAAAAAGAACTAACGTCTGGAACACAATAGCGCTTTGACTTCGGCTTCGCCAAACCATTAAACCATGGAAATTCAGTGCAGCATATCACAAAGTTCCTTAAAACTAAAGAGGATTAAGTTTGATATTATTTCTTGATAATTACATTGATTTAAATTTGGCTAAAAGTAAAGGGTGATGCACTCTATCAAAGTCAACAACACGCCGTGTTCCCAAGCGGTCCTTCATCTACGTAATAACCGAGCCCGACGCTGCGTGGTTGATTGCTTCATTCTTGATTTCTATGTCGAGGTCATTCCGATTCACTAGTCTTACTAAAGAAATTCAATTCAAACATATAAGCAAACGTCCAAAGTGCTCTTAAATTGAATGGAACGTAACGGGAGCAAAGCCGAAGTTGTGTTTTAAGCATAATGGTTTAAATACCACTATTTCAATGTACGTAGTAAAACTTAATTGGACAAATTGTAAATAACTTGTAAAAAGATTGCAGCGACCAAATGAAGTGTTTTTATCGGCCACCAGCTATCACCAGGTAGTAAGGTGGGTACCTAGTGACGTTTGATTTATTACCCTGGGAAGCTGCAAAGAAAGAGCTCCTGATTTAGAACCTTTCAGCTCAACTTTGCACATGCATATTTGGCACAACAGCTCATCAAGTGACTAGGCCTAGCTTCTCTCAACCACTCGTGTTGTTTGCATTATATCACACGAATGGAAGAGACCTGTAGTTTTGTGACATCTCCGAAGGGAATTGTTCTCGTGACAACAACACTCTCGGATGTTTGTCAAACGTTCGCGGGAGGTGGGACTGTGAAAAAATTTTTTGGTGTTTTCTGGGATTTGAAAATTGAACCGACACACTACCCACTGCGCCACGGCCGGCGTCAACACTCAATTTTACATAAGCGCTCCAATTCTGTACGGAAGTAACTGTCGAAAAAGGGCTGGACAATCACATGCTCTGGTAAGATCTTTACTTGACTTGATTCAAGCACTGCAACATCCGAAGCCTTAACGGCTGCCTGACTGTCAGTGTAAATAGCAATTTCATTTCCGACAATGTTGCCTTCGAAGGTCGTTTTTACGACCAAATGATGGCTGCCATTTCGGCTAGGAAAACGCAGTAAGCTAACAGTTTAGTTTTCTGCAGGCCAGTAGAACTTTGTTCAATTTTCCGATTTGCCACTTTCTAGAAGCTATATTTTTGACTTTCGTTGCACCCTATAGGTGGAATACCGCCACCAAGTTCGTTGTTCAACTTTCATTGGACCTTTGATGTACCTCGACGTAGATTGCCGTATTTTGTTGGTTCTCAAATTCAAATGAAAATATTTCAAGCCTCAAATATTCTTCAATTAATTAAAGTTGACATGAAGCATTGATACTTCTAATTACGTTCTTAAAACTCAAACTCTAAAGCTTTCTCACTCAAACGTCATCATAATAAATTAAGGTTGTCTTAATTTCATTATTCATCTTTAATTAAAGTGTCCCTTCCCAAGAAGAAATTAAAACTTATACTATCTGCTTTGACGACCAGGTGCATCCTTTTAGTTTCCGGAGAAATGCTTGCACAAAATGAAACTCATCTCTATCGTGGAGCGCAATTTTGATTGAAACATTTTCATCTCATTACTTCGCTGCTGGCTGGGTTGTCGCCCATTTCCTTAATTTTACACACAATCATCCATGCGAGCAATTAAAGGTGGAAAAGGGAGGAAAATAATTTTAAATAAAATCGCATTAAGGATCCATCTCATTGTTCCCCGCCATACAAATAATAAGATGTTGAGTTATTGCCTCCCAATAGGTTCGCTCCCGTGTGCAATGATAATGCGTTTAATAGCCCATTCTCACTTCAACAATGAATCAATTTGAAAAGAATACCAAATTTGTGTTGAATACACGATGAAAAAGGATAACACCATGAATTTAACTTCCAGGAAGAAACGAACCCATTTGTCAGATGTTTAACCAACCCAAAGTGTATTGAAGCCCTTTATGTTCCGTCCCGCCATTCATCATCATGGAAGTATCTGTGTTTCCTTTTTTAAATTTTTTTTTTTTTCAGTTTCCTTTTTTATCGGTTCGGAGAGGGATCCTTTTATTGTGATGCTCCCCGGTGAATGCGGGCTGTTTTTTTACTGGCTGTTTTCCGAACGGATGTTGTGTATTGTAGTAGGCAAATCTGGAACAGAATATTGAAATTCCTTGTTTCTTCTTGGCTATAAATTAAGGATCCAAGCTTTTGTTTCAAGTTTCTGTTCTTCTATTTGAAGAGGATAGCGATAAAAATATTGGTATTTGATTTGAATAGAGAACGTGAATAGAATTTGGGGTGGTGAACGCTTTTAATGGAACGTTGGAGTTAAAGAATGGAAAAGTATGTAGAGAACGTTTTTTCAAATTATACTGATGGGAATGCAGTGTAACAAGTGAAACGAAGGCGCGTTAAAATGGAATTGATGTTACTCTGATTAAGAGATATGGAGGATGAAGTATTGTTCGCTTGTGGGCTAAAAAAAATTCTGTACGGAGAAATTCATGAATTGATTTCGAAATAGATAGCGCATACGTGGCGGTACTAAAAAATAAAAATAAAAATATTGGAAATGCTTGAAGTCCTTAGGGGATACAAAATAAAATACTTAAAAAAGACACCAACAGTTTAGTCTACTTGTTATTGTTTCTGGGCCCTTAGGCTCAATCTGCTTGATAAAAACCTTCAAATCAAACAAGACTTGATAGCCGTCCTGTGAAACTCTATAAACCTTCGCCATTCCCATCAGCAGACATTCTGTTCTCATTAATTGAGAAGGCTTGGAACAGCGAGATTTTCCCTGAAGAATGAATGAAGCCAACGATTGTCAAGCTCCAACTTAACAGATTATGAAAATCGGAGATATTTGCGCACGTGTTCTTGAACGCATCAAGGAACATCTGGGAAGTGATGTGGACAATGAGCAAGCAGGTTTCTGTACTGCATCGTCCTGCGCTGTGCAGGATCATTGTCGAATAATGCGTCCAGTCTAGATCTTTGCTGCACTTGTTCTTTACTGATTTCGAAAAAGCGGTCGATAGTGTAAGCACAGACTTCATATGCCTTACCTAGTGGAGACATTCTGGATAAATGTGTGGCTGCTATATTGGCAATGAGTAGATCGTTTGAAGAAATTGAGTTTTATAGCGGTGCTCAACTAGGATGCACACTATCAGCACGACTTTTTCTGGTGGTTATCAGTAATGTATTTCAGGAATCCAATAGAGCCTTTAGACTATCTTAAACACCACGATTATACTAACGAGGTTAGCCTATTACGACATAGAACAATGAACGTGCACGAAGTGTTTACTAGTTTGGTGACAAAGGCATACATGGTGGGACTGAGCGTAAACTCTGCCAAGACTAAGATAGCTGAAATGCTGGTCTCATGCGTCAGACTACATATCTATGAGACCAGAGTCTTACTATAAATTTCGCGCAAGATGATCAAAATTCGAATGCGGATTAAAGCTAGACAACCCTGTCTAAAATGATAGATGGGTTTGATAGTACGGCCTATGCTAAAAGTATCAAGAGAAGCTCACACTGTGTGTAAACACGTTAAAGGTATTCATAACCATTTGAGTGCGCGCAAACTATAAAAAAAAAAAGAGAAGCTAAGATTAACAATGCACGTAGAGCAAAGCCTGGGTTACTCGTGAGAGCTTTCATTCAGCCGAGATAAGCCGTTCTTCGAAGTTTTGTACAAAAAGCAGTCACATGCGTACATTATGGCCCCTTCCACCAACCAATCGCCGCATATGCTAGGAAAGGCCTTGCAATAGCTGTATATATCCAAATAATATTCATCCATTTTAAGTTTCATGACTTACCGAGAGAATTTCTACATTGCCTTGAATGATATTGACTCCACTTGTTTGGAACAAAGAAGGTTTCTTAACTACAATCACTCCTAATTATTTGGCGATATTGAAAATGTGGATAGTGAAGCCCTTTAGCAGTGGCTGAGTTCAAATGTGTTTTTCTTTTGTCGTATTTCGCAGCTCAATTTAAGTTCGCAATCGTATAATTTCGTGTAGTTATCGCGGTGTGACGCTCCTACCTAATAATTACTTGTAAATGAAATTTACATTAAAATGCCACTAAATGAAACACCAAACTTAAACGTTATAAAATATGTCTTTATTTTAGGGTTCGTGCGAACGAGTTAAAGGTTGTATTTCGAGAGAGAAAAGGTTCAGTTGATGGGATGTATTTTATATGGGAATGGGGTGTGGTGAATTCAATAAAGGGGAAGTGGGTACGGTTTTGGCATTTACATACAGTGGTACAATATTTATTATGGTACGGGCTAAAGTTGTTTGGCGCGAACATTCCGGCCACCTTGATGGGTTGTAGACCGTCAATCATCTTCTGCTAGTAGGGGGGTGATCTTTGCTATAGGACGCCGATAGATTCCGGAACTAGTCTTGAGCTCAACTACTCGTACTTTCCCGTCGTCTCCCTTGATGGTTTTTGTTACCCGAGCCAGTACCCATTTGTATGGGGGTAAGTTGTCTTCATGGACTATGACCAGACTTCCTTCTTGGATATTGGGCTGAGCGGTAAACCACTTAGAGCGCACCTGGATATGTTTGATATGCTCGCTCAACCATCTCCTCCAAAAGTGTTGGTTGATCGCCGATACACGTTGCCATCTATGAAGATAGGAAAAGTTTTCGTTATTAAAGTTTGGTTCTCGAAAGGAATTAATTGCCGATCCAATTAGAAAGTGTCCTGGGGTGAGCGCACTGATGTCATCAGGATTTGAAGACACTGGAGTGATTGGTCTCGAATTTAACACGCCTTCGATTTCAGCTAGTGCTGTCGCTAGCTCCTCAAAGGTCAATAGCGCACTGCCCAAGGTCTTGTAGAGAAGTCCTTTTGCCGACTTCACAGCTGCTTCCCAGAGCCCTCCGCAGTGAGGCGATCGAGGTGGGATGAACTTGAACTCCATCATCTTCTCTGAAGCGAAACATAAAATATTTGTTTTATTAGGTGATGCAAAGAATTTGTTACGAAATTCCACTAATTTAGTCCTAGCCCTTATAAAATTGGTCGCATTGTCGCAATAGATTTTTGTTGGACAACCTCTTCGCCTTATCAACCGCTTAAGCGCTGCTATAAACGCATCCGATGTCAAATCAAAAACCACCTCCAAATGCACAGCTTTTGTTGAGAAACAGACAAATACTGCTATATAGGTTTTATATGGCTGTTTTCCGCGAATCTTCCATGACGTTAGTATTGGACCACAGAAGTCCACCCCGCAAACAGAGAATGGTCGGTTGGGAGTTAATCTGTCCTTGGGTAAGTTTCCCATGATTTGCTGCAACAGTTGTGGCTTGTACCTTCTGCAATGGACACAGTTCCGAACGATCTGCCTAACCACCACTCTTCCGTTTATGACCCAGAATCGATCTCTAACGAAGTTGAGTAAAGCCTGCGGACCAACGTGAAAGTTACTTCGATGCAGGTACCTCACGTAACTGTTCACAAATTGATTGGCGTTTGGTAAGAGCATTGGAAATTTTTTATCATGTGCTATATCAGCACTACCTAGGCGACCACCTACTCTGAGGATACTCCTTTTTCCAGTCTCATCCAAGATTAATCCCAGTTTTAAATATTTGGGATTCGATGTTGATCCTCGAGCCCTGATTTCTCCTTGGCGAAGCTTTTCTGTTGGATACACCACACAATTGTCAAGAGTGCATTGTTAAGGTCTTCTCCCGAGAGTTTTACTCTGGCGGACCTATTTCCTCTAGCAGCCGCGATGAATTTTAGCATATACGCTACGATCCGAAGCGTTTTAACGTAGGAACTGTGTTTATAAAATATGTCTGAAAACACTTTCTCTGCAACTTCGCATACAAAAATGCTCTTCCGTTTTTTCCGTTCGAACAATGGCTCCCTTACATCGAGTTCAGCGAAATCCTTGTTGTCTGGCCAATCATTGTATCCTCGTCTCAGGAAATCAGGCCCCGCAAACCAAGCTGAATGTTGTAAATCCTTGACGTTGCATCCTCTTGAGATTAAATCTGCTGGATTATTCTCTGATCGTACGTGCCTCCAGTGGATACCCGAACACAACGACTGTATATCGCTTACTCGGTTTGCGACGAAAGTTTCCCAAGCACTAGGAGATGAGTCTAGCCAACACAGCACAATCTTGGAATCCACCCAAAAATAAATATTATCAAAGTCAAACTCGAATGCTGCTTTAACTTTGTTCCAAAGTTTGGCCAGCATTTGAGCTCCGCACAATTCTAGCCTAGGCAGTGACAAAGTTTTTTCTGGTGCGACCTTGGATTTGGCAGCAATCAAATTGACTGAGATGTTACCGAATTCGTCTTCACTTCTTGCATACAAACAACATCCGTAGGCCTTTGTCGACGCGTCCGAGAACCCATGAATTTGAATATTTCTAAAGTTTGGTTGAAAAATGAATCGAGGAATGCTAATACTATTCAAATTTCGCAAGTCTACTGTGTACTCTTTCCAACAAGCCTCATAGGTACTAGGCAGAACATCATCTCAGTCCAATTTTTCCACCCATAACGATTTTAAAAACAGTTTTGCCTTTACTACAATTGGACAAAGCAAACCAAGAGGATCAAACAATCTACTTGCAGACGACAGTACCGTACGTTTGGTTAGCTTGTTCGGCGCAAAGGAATCTTTGTAGGAGTACTGAAATGCATCCTGTCGTGGATTCCAAGAAATCCCTAATGTCTTCGTTGTTTCCAAGTCGTCCACGTTTAGCTCTACGTTTGTTGTTTTCATCGACGCACTTAATGGAATATTGGGTTGCCACTTATGAAGTTCAAACTGAGCCGATTGAAGGATGGTATTCACTTCCCGTTGAATTTGACGCAACTCGTTGATGGAATCAGCTCCTGTGAGAAGGTCATCAACATAAAAATCCGTCCGAACGGTCTTTGCTCCTAATGGGAACTCCTTACTATACCTGATACCTAGTTCCTTCAGACACCGAGTTGCTAGAAATGGGGCCGACAAAGTGCCATATGTGACAGTATTCAGCTGAAACGTTTTAAGATCCTCCTTTGGATTGTTTCTCCATAGAATCAGCTGGTACTTCCTGTCCTCAGCATTTATTTCGATTTGGCGATACATCTTTTTGATGTCAGCTGTTAAAACATACCTGTGACATCTAAATCGAAGCACAATCACGAACAGTTCTTCCTGAATTGTTGGTCCTACCATCAAAATGTTGTTGAGAGACGTATTTGAAGTGGTTTGACATGACGCATCAAAGACTACCCTAAGCTTTGTGAAAAAACTGTCAGGTCGGAGAATGCACTGGTGCGGCATAAAATAATGAGGCTGAGTAAAGTCAATTTTACCGATCAGTGACATGTGCCCCAAGTCCAAATATTCTTTAATGAACTTTGTATATTCGATCTTCAAATCTGGATTCCTACCTAGTCTTCTTTCAAGCGACAAGAATCGATTTCTGGCTATTTCGAAAGAACAACCCAATTGATGCGGATTATCCTTAAATGGAAGCTTGACACTAAATCTTCCATTTTCAATGACTTTCACATTTTCGACGAAATGCTGCTCACAAATAATGTGTTCAGGTGTGCGAGTAATTCTGTTAGAAACTTCCTCCATCCTCCAAAACCTTTCAACAAGCTTCTCTAAATTACTAAGTGGGTGGTTTGACGATTTTTCCAGGAGATTACACGACGGTTTACGTGCCTCATGTGCACAATAAGCACCTGAAACTATCCATCCAAAAAGAGTGTTCTGCAGCACTGGCCGTTGTGGACCCAATTTTATTTGTCCTTTTATCATTAAGTCGAAGAACACATCGGCACCCAACAGCATATCAATTTTTTGAGGCTTGTAAAACAACGGATCTGCCAAGCTAACGTCTCTGGGAATTTTCCAATCTTTTATTTGCAGTCGATGTTGAGGTTGGAACTCTGTTATTGAGCGCGCGATCCAAAACTCGATGTTTTTCTTAAAGTTTTCAAACCTTGATTGCACTGTTGTCCTGGTTTTTGAATGAATTTTCGCCGCAATATCTCCCACGTCGCTTATGTCAATGGGACTGTTCACTGTTTTTATACACAGATTGTTTGCTAAAGCCTCTGTCATCAAATTAATCTGCGAACCTGAATCAAGTAGAGCTCTAGCTGACACGAAGTACCCTGCCTGGTTTTTTACCTTGATTACCACCGTCGCTAAAATGACCTGAGGTTCCGCGTCGACACCTATCGCATTATGCAAGGTGGTTCTTGCATTTCCAACGATCTGAGCGGAAGTCGAAGGTTCACCATGTGTCCTAGCTATATTATATCTATGGAGCAATAGATGATGAGGGTCTGAACAGATATCACATCTTTTTGCACAGCAATTGCTTACCTCATGACCTTTTTTCAGACAGTTTATGCACAGTGACAATCGTTTTGCATTTTTAAACCGATCATATACATTCAAATTTCTAAATTTGTTGCAATCCACTATTGTATGATTCGGTGACGTACAAAAACTGCATAATGTATTGGTTACTGGTAAGGAAGTATGAACTGGTTTTCGGTTATGTTGTCTCGACTTCATATCTAATCTGCCGGTTTCGGCGAACGAACTCTTCGATTCTCTGCTTTCCAAGAACTGACAACGTTTATGTAAAACAGTGGTGCAATCGGACCACTTGGGCAATTTCGAATAATCGAGCGATTCATCCCATTTAATTTGAGTCTCGGAGTCAACCTAGGACATAACCAAATAAATGATAATCGCATTAGAAATGTCTTCGTGACTACCTAACGACGTAAGTGAATCAACGGGCGCTGAGACGTTGTCCACCAGGGCTCTGAGCTGAGTGGGTGAGTCCGTTTTCATTTTCGGGAGGTCAAATAGCATCGAAATATATTCTAAAAATATCAGACACGTGTTGTCATATCGCTCTTTCAGCCTTTTGAGCGCCTTTGGATAATTTTCTTCCGATATTTGGAAGGCCTTCACTGTTCCAAGTGCTTGATCACTCAAACAATGCACTAGATGATTGAATTTTTTAATTCCAGTAAGCGTTGCATCACTATCCACCAATGTTTTAAAAGTGCTCATAAAGTTCCTATATTCAGAATACTTGCCTGAAAATTTAGGCAAACGAAGCTGTGGTAATCGAGAACTTGCCTGAGGAATAGCAAACGACATGTCTACTCCACTGGGTCTTCTAGTTGGTCCCATCAGCGATAATATCTTCGATTTTGTGACGCAATATAATTCTTCTAACTCACCCCGACAAGTGTCAGATGGACACAAATCTTCTATTCTCGTCTGGTAGTTAAGAAGCTGCTTAAAATAGGACTCTACAATACCTAGACGACATTCTAACTCCGCATAATCGAATTTCTTGTCCTTTGACTCTAACAACGTTTTAATTCGGGAAATACTTCCCTTTGTGGAAGCCCTATTGGCTTTCAACGCTTCCAATGATTTTTCGTTGGACGAAGGCATAGCAGCAGATTCTTCGACACTCATATGCTTATCTACGACGAATGTAAATAATTACGGGTCAATGTACTCTCTGTGTGCAATGCACTGATCAGCTGATTCTATTGAATTTTGCAAGCAGGCCAACAAAGGCACACAAGCTAATTTGTGGCGAATTCCCAAAGCAGCAAACGATGCAACAATTTCGAGCGGCGAATTTCTTTAAAGCTCCTACTACCTCAGCGACGAATTTACGAAAATATTGAGTAAGAGCGAAAAACTGCATGCAACGATGTAAATATGTGCGTATGTCGCACTAAGCGAATATAAAACCCAAAACAAACTATGAAAACCAAGGCGAAAGTTAATTCCACTGCCGTTGATGCGTTGCCGATGGGTGTGGTGTGCTTTTGCTGAATAACAAACGTTAGAAACGGCGAGTTTGAAAATTTGATGCTAAGTTCAGCGAACTTGTACCAGCTGAGTAGACGATCGCGATCAAACGGTTGTCCAAAAGCTAACGACGAAACGACTAAAGCTTGAATCTTGGAAAGTTCGGCGAATTGCAGCGGGTTGCAAATGAAACGAATTGAGCAGAAAATTCCTAAATCCGACAATAAACGAATACGCTTAATGTGTTGAATTAAAATTTCATCAATGCGATTTAGTGGCTCCTTTTTGTATATGTACATATATATGTGTGTATATTCGAATACATTAATTGCATTAAAGCGATAATCTCCCTCGAACAACTGGGAACTAAATCGAAGAGGAACTTGTATGAAGCGATTTTATTGCCCAAAGCGAAATAGGTAAACGAGGTGAATTTTCGTTCAAACCAAAGGGTTCGATTGTAGCGATAAAACGATCGTTGCGATTTAAATTTATCAATTTATTTGGTTAAAAAGAACGATACAGACTCACCAAAAGATGCATCTATGGATGGCTTCGTGCTGTATGTAGCTGTTCCTCTAACTGGATGTAGCTGTTCCAATAACTGGGTAGTGCCGTTTGGAATCCCGTACGCGATCGCGGAACCGGAATCGAACACTTTCTGTTAATTTTGAGCCTTGTCCGTTGTTCAAACACTATCCCGATATAGTCACTGGTTTCTTTTTTTTTTTTTTTATTGTTAACCTTATTGGTTTGAACTTTATAATAAATGTTTCGCTAAATTAATGACTTAAAGTCCTGTCACGGTCGCCATGAAGAAATTTACATAAAAGGCCACTAAATGAAACACAAAACTTAAACGTTATAAAATATCATATGTCTTTATTTTAGGGTTCGTGCGAACGAGTTAAAGGTTGTATTTCGAGAGAGAAAAGGTTCAGTTGATGGGATGTATTTTATATGGGAATGGGGTGTGGTGAATTCAATAAAGGGGAAGTGGGTACGGTTTTGGCATTTACATACAGTGGTACAATATTTATTATGGTACGGGCTAAAGTTGTTTGGCGCGAACAGGAAATGTCTTAAATCTCTCAGGTGTCGGATTAAGCAGAAGATCATATCGTCGATCCAAATGCAAAGTATCGAAAAATGAAAAATGTATCGAAAGCGTTTAAATAATTAGTTAATAATTAATATTTGGAAAAACACAACAATTAGCCTGTAACGTATATACAATGACGAACAAAAAAGCATTGATTATTTTATTTATTTCATGTACAGATATGCAAGATATGCCTTTCCTAAAAACCAGGGATTTTATCATTCGATAGTTTGCATTTGGATCGACGATATGATCATGTCAAGGAATATTCAACTCTTTTTCATTTTAGTTGTGAGGAATGCAAAGGAATGACCCTTCTCCATGTTATGCTTGCAACATAAAGCAACAACGAAACGAATAGTGCAATGTTTCCAGAAAATACATTAAATTATGGAATAGTTTTTGAGCATCTCCCCAAGCATGATGTGAAAATTAACTATCAACATAAAAAGAGAATAAAATAAGACCGAATTTAAAAACATCTAGAAACAACTAGTCTCGTTATACGGCCGAGCCTCCAAGAATTTCAACCAAGAAGAGTTTAAAAACTTCCATCTATATGAAATCAATTTTAGTGTAATATCGACTACATCCATCACTTCGAACTCTATATTGTTGAAAGAATATGCTGAGGAACGTTTACTGTTATGCCAGGACATAGACTATCCGTTTTTTTGGTCCATCAATCATCAGCTGTAAGCACCTTAACTCTTAGCCACATTGACCACTCAAGGAGGTACTGGTTGAAAGTAAACAATATGCAACCCGCTTCAAAACTAGTGTAATCAAAGATGATCTTAATCAGCCCAATCCTAGTGGAAATACAAGATTCTCTAAACCACCAATTCGCCTTTACCTGTTTTAACTGCCCCGTCTCTAATAAACCTTATTTTAAATCATGTCGCCCCAACACTTTAAGAAATTCCCATTTTTACTAAGCCACCTAACCAAGAGACACTAATTAAGCAATTGGGGATATCATCGACTTCGTCTGAATGAAATCAATAATTACGATAAATTGAAGTATTTTCTAACTTCAATTATGTCGTTACTGGCAAATTTCATAACTTCAAACGCTGACCGAAAATTCCGCTAGCTATTTCCAACGACAACCAATGGAGTTGGATCTCTACTCCGCTGCAACTTCATCTTTTATACAAAGCATAAGTTAGACCGGGGCTTGAGGGACACTATTTTAATCTACTAGACAGCATCTAGAGGCGATCGATTCTCCCGACAGTAGATCCAGCGCTAACGTCCAATTTAATGTCCTACCAGACATTCTAATTTTACTTTAATTTTGCTACAGGACAAGCAATCATTGGAACTCAGTCTTAGGCGAAATAATTCCAAAAAGATATTCAAGATTTTAAATGTATAATTAACAGATAAGTGTAGGCATTTCGGGTCGGGCTCTGCGTTATAGGTTCGCCTTTCTCAAGAGAGGTTTATATATATAAAAAAAATATATATCCTAATTTAATCTATCCCACACCTTTAAACCTTCAGTTCCCCCACCATTTCCATTCAGATCTTCGGAAATACCCGCATACTTTTAATCCCCCTTCTATTCTGGCTGAGAATATTCTACCCCCTGAGCACATCTCTGAAAACCCTATTTCCAATCAGCCTAAAAAACCAGTGTCTATGTATATCCACGACAAATTCGACTCTGTCTGTATTGATGGCACGATTAAGACAACTTTCGTGGTTTCTTTACGTCAATAAAGTAGCCCCCCCCCCCCGATCCTCCTACTCTATGCAAGTTTTCTACCAATTTCACAAAATCTTCTTTTACGTAAAAAGATCGCATAACCATAGATAGTCATAGGCATCCTTGGACAAAGAGGCGCTTCGATCGCCTACTTTTCAGCAGAGACCCTATCGCACCAACTGACGCAAACAAACACTTCAGCGTGCGATACAACAATGCTTCGAAGATGAGCTAGCAGAAGGGGTAAGCCTTGCTACTGGTTTAATGACGAAGTCAAAACGCTCAGGGCAAAATGCCTCCAGTGCCGCAGATTCCAGCGATCCAGCGGAGGACCACAGTTCCAGAAGCGTTTAGCTCTTCTGGCTGGCCAGACATGACCTTGTAAAGCCCATCAAGACAGCAAAGCAAGATGCTCAGACGGTTCTGTGATGAAGCACATCTAGAGCCCTGAGGCATGGCATATAGGATTGCGATGAAGAAGCTGAAGAACAGTCCCCACAAATATTCTGTCAATAGTGGCGCATTTATTCCCACATAGACCTTCTACTCTGTGCATTCAATCCCAGCAATCCATTCATCCCAGCAATCACGCCGGACAAGCTACACTAAGCATGAAGGAAGAAGGTGACAACAAAGTGCCTCGACCCGACGACGGTCAAAGCGACCGTCCAAAAGAGATCGAACCTTTTCGAAGCAATGATGCAAATGTGTTTTGAGAGGGGAGGTCTTCGCTGAACCATGGAAACTTCAACGTCTGATGCTGCTACCCAAGGAAAATAAGCCACCAGGAGAACCTTCGTCGGCCAATATGTCTGCTAGATTCTCTGTTATATTTTTGCTGGGGTTCGTAATAATAAAACCGGCTTGTGTGTATCTAAACTGCTTATTTATAAACAACTACCAACTTCACTTTCGTTATACTTCAAAATAATCAAACCACTTTATTCTTTATTGATCTCAAATTAAACTGTCTGTACAAATTTACTTTTAACCACAATATCGTTCATCCTCACTAAATTGCAAATAATTAACTTCCACAGTAATCGCACTTGTTCGTCGCTATTTTCACCTCTATTGATTGTTTGTTCTCTGTTGGTGGTTGGTGTATTTATATAAAATATAAGAACTTCTAGAATATTTTCGAGTATGCTAGATGTCACTAGGGGTGAACTGTGGAACAAACTGCTCTGCATGATGGCAGTTTCAATAGCAGTAGTGTTGCTATACCGTGCTCGTTGGTAATGCAGTGCAAAACGTGCATTCTGTAGATGCTTCAATATTAGGGGAAGAATTCTAGAACGTATTATATACGGCAGAATGATCCCGATGGCAGAGGACAGAGGAGTTCTGTCAGATGAACAGTACGGTTTCAAAAAATCACATTCTACCGTTGATGCCATAAAGGCGGTAGTAAATACAGCAGCTGAAGCAATTCTGGGGAGAAGATGGCGGGGGGCACAAAAGAATACTGCGCAGTAGTAACGCTCGACATAAAAAAATGCCTCCAACTCGGCGAACTGGTAATGCATTAGGAGATCCCTGACCAGAATAGATACACCATACTATCTGCTGAAGATAGTCATGAACTACTTCACCAACAGGAAGTTGAGGTAATAGACCGACGAAAGCATTAAGTACTACAACGTATCCGCGGGAGTCGCAAAGGGTTCACCGATAAAGGATGCAGCTTCAAAGCTGCTTTGCACACTTGCAGCCACTCTCTCTACTTTGCAGCTAGAAGGCAATAAGACTTATCGGGCTGATGCACTTGGCGAGCGAGTAGTCCTCCTTACTAGTTCTAGATATGAAACTGTCTATCCGTCAATATATGCCAGTGCCAGGCCAGCAAAAAATATTCTTTTCAGAGTTGGCAGCAATTGGCCTCTAACTTGTCGCAGTATATATTCTTGCGGCCTCTTCAAAATTAATATGTTAATGTATGACAAACCTCTCCATAATAATAGTATACTGCAGCATAGCATAGACACAGGAAGCGTGCGGACTTCCTTATGGAACGAAAGACGTGGGCAATAAATCCTCCAAAGACATCATAATGAAAGGAATAGAACAATAATACTCATCTGCGTTGAAATGTTTGAAATTGTTCCCACACAGTACAGGATAATCTTAATCCACCATCCAGCATGCACCCACTCCTGGAAATTCAAATCTTCTCCTAAAACAACGGTCCAGTACCTAATAACTTCTTTAAATTGTTCATATAAGCTCCCAAGCAGCCCTGTCAGTTAAAAAGCCTTATATACATTAATAGTGTTTTTCCTTTGGTACAAAGGCGATTACCGGATGGGAGTTTGCTTATCATGCTCTCTATCTTATATCCCTATATCACAACAATTGTTGCCTTTATTATCCTCGACAGTTTCCGTTGATTTAATTTAAAATAAATAATAATGACGGCCCAGAATAACGTGCTTAAAATTTCTCAAGCATCAAGAGGTTTTATTTCGAAAATTCGCATAAGAGCCCAGCACACACACAAAGTTTTTTTTTTTGGTGCGAGGGTAACTTGAAAGCCTAAAATCCTGCGAAACGTGTTGTACGCGAGAAAAGATATTCCCAAGGAAATGAGCTGTTGCCTTGAATGATATAAAAAAGAAGTCTAGAAGCGAGGAGCTAACAGGAAGAAAAGGATAATAATACCGGATGCTACCTGCTTCTAAGGGTAGCTAAATGTTAATATATCGTTAAGGATCGCTGGCTACGACAGAGTTTGCTGTGATTTTTTCAATTCTATTTTAGATGTTTTGAATTGGTTGGATAGGGAGCTAATCCGAGTAAAGGAGTTTGATTGGCTTAAGGACGTCGTAAGAATGACAAGAGTCGATGAGTTTGTGTATTGCAATAAACCCCATTCAAAACAAGTCAATTTGTACATATCTGTGATATAAAGTTAACATAGATGCTTACATAAATGTTACATGATATCATTGTGCATTGCAAAGTGAAATCCTATTTCAATGAAGCGACATCCTCTGCAATAACGAAATGATACAACAGTGTTTCACAAAATTGGTGTACACTTGTCCTCGAGGTGTCCTACCAATTATGGATGTCGTCCCTCCATTTGTTTCATGAATCGCTCTAATTAAACAGATGAAAGCACAGAGTATAGGATTGTGCTGAAAATCCATAGATTTCCAGATAAGTTAGAAAATCAACTGAATTACCCATTGGATTCAACTTGTAATGATTGTTGTGGATGATATTAAGTCAATTACGAAATGTCCTTTGAAACAAGCAACTTGTAATGGGATAGAGAGATCTTAGGGTAATGCAAATCTGATTTAGGATTATGGCTTGTCTCTGATTGAAAGCAAATGGTATCGTGTTTCCGTCTGTAGTAAATTTGATGATTAGAGAGGATGTGGCATTATTGAAAGTGAATTGTTGATTGCATTCATTAGGAGAAAGGATATCCTTGTCGTTGACAGTCATTTGTTCTTAGATCTTTCTTATGTGCTTATTCGAATTTAAATGAGGAGAGAGGGTAATATTTCGATGATGGTAAAGGTTTGCAATATTGAGGCATATATAAGCCTTAATTTAATATTCTACTACGCTGAAAACTATTCAGAATGCTGGCTAAGTAATTTTTGGACAATTGTTACTAAAGACTGTACTACGAAAGTATTGTTGAAACGGGATCTAATGAAGAGTAGTTATCTGTTACTTACTATTCTCTGCCTTAAAATGGTTCAAATTTTTTAATTCATATCTTATGTGCGATGTTCCACATCTAGCTTCCACACCGGGGACTCTTTAGCCTTCCACCACGGATTTTAGAAGTCATTTCATTTTGTAGATATGTACATTCTCTACACATTCGGACCATGCTTGAGCATTTCTTGATTATCCAGTTATCCCCGGAGTTTCTGCTCACTGTATGATCCTTTTTGAAGCGTTTTATTGTGTGCAGTGGATCCAATATCTGGGATCGTTTTTCCTGTGATTTATCGACCTATTTAATGTATTAAGTTCTGCCGAGAAGAAACTTACTCTGGCTTCTTAACTTAATTCCCTACATTACTTCCATTCTTTGAAATATACACCCACAAAGTTTATAGTTATATAGACTCTTGTTTTCATTGTATGGATAAGTAGTTAGTTAGTTAGACTATTTATTTCATAAAAATATGAATAGTAAAATAAAGTCTACTATTCCTGTTTAAACAACAAACTTCACTTTATTTATTAGAAAAAGTTAATAATATTAACAAAATGATGAAAGAAAAAAAGGAACAACAAAATGGTGTCCTTTCATCAGCCGCGATACTTTTCAATAATAATGGATCTTTTTACATGGCAAAACTACTTCTCTCTCTCTTCTCTATCTATTTGTCCTAATTTTTGATCGTCCCCAAGCAGATCCATTGCTTGAGATGATTTGGTTCAGCGACCGAAACGTTTATGTCTCCGACGAGATACCTGTTATTGGAAAGAATTCGATGAATGAGAAATGGTCCTTTAAATAAGGTTGCAATTTCTTGTTCGTGCCGGATTCCGTAGAGTGCTGTCGTAAAGCGTCCAGATCTCCTTTTTCATTGCGTTCTAATAGGCTTCGTTTAGGCTTTGTGACGTTTTAATGCTTTTGCTCATGCCGTCGCGAATACGGAACAAGTCGCAATTGGTGTTGTTGACCTCATTTACCAAGTCTGCAACTACATCTAAATTTACTTCAACACCTCGTTGCTTCACGCTGAACAAAGCAAAAGCCGGCAGTTTCTTAGTGTAGACATTCGCCGCATTATTCATGGTGTACTCGCACCTATTTAATACCTAGTCCCATTCTAACCACTGAGCTTGGTGAGCATTGGTCGTAATGTCCGGTTGTATCTCTCAACTTGGTCATTGGCCCTAGGAGTGGCAGTAGCGTTAAGCACGTGCTGGATGTTATTATCCTGAAGAAACCGACGAAATTCACCAGATGTAAATCCCGTTCCTCGATCGGAAACGATTCTGGCTGGCCGACTATACCAACTAAAGTAGTTATTTAGATGTTTGATAACTTCGATCGAACCCGTAGATTTACATGCAAATAGTTTCACCATCTTTGTAACCCCATCTACGACGACGAGTATATGTCGGTTCTTTCGTTTTGTCAACTTCAAGGGACCGAAATGGTCTACGTGAATGGTTGAAAATGGTTCGTTGTGCTTTTCGATACTTTTCAATATCCCTCTGCCTTAAGCAGTTTGAGATGTGCTCGTTGACCTTTGAAATTAACTGCGGTATAAAGTATACACGTTTGATGGCACTGATCGTTTTCTGTGGTCCCATGTGACCGAACTCATCATGATACTTGTGAAGAACCCTTCGCTCCATAGACCCTGGCACATAAAACAAGATTTGTCGATCGTTTCTCTTGTAAACTAGGTCATTATGGATTTCGAATTCGCTAGAATCCCCTCTCATTACTTTTTTTCTCGCATTTAGAACGTCCTCGTCATTTTTTTGAGCCGAGATTAAACTACGCGTAGAAGGGTCATCGTCTATCAGAGCACATTCAGAACACTCACACAACCTGCTTAAGGCGTCCACTTGACGCATTCTGTCTGAGGGTCGATGCTCCATAGTAAAAACGTACGACAGTAACCATAGTACCCACCGGGAGATCCGCGCATTGACATCTTTTTTATTCATGGTAAGTGCCAGCGAATTGCAGTCCGTCTTAAGTTTGAACCGGAAACCAAAGACGTAGGGTTGAAACCGTTTCAATGCGTTGACCACCGCAAGGGTTTCCAATTCAAAGGAATGATATTTTTCCTCAACCGGTGTCGTTCGGGCACTATAGTACATAACGGGGTACGTTTTGCCGCCATTATGCCGTTGAAGGAGCATCCCCCCATAACCGTGCTTAGAAGCGTCCGTGTGTACCTCAGTGCGTAAATTTACATTGAAAATCTTTAGGCATGGCTCGCACGCACAATCGTTTTTTCAAAAGCTCAAACGAACCTGTTTCGCCTTTGCCAAATTTAAAAGTCCTTGATTTGCGTAAATTATAAAGCGGGATACTAATTTTCTGAAAATCTTTTCCAAACCGGGAGAAATATCCACATAGTCCGCAAAAGCGTTGTAACTCCACTATATTGCGTGGCAAAGGATATTCCCTAACCGCTTTTACGTGACTATTCTTTGGTTTAATCCCTTCCTGACTCACCTCGTACCCCAAATAGTCAATTTTGTTTTTCATGAAACTGCAATTCGCTTTGTTCAATTCTCATAGATTTTCGTTTAACCGTTTGAGAACTTCTCGCAAAACAAATAAATGATCCTTAAAATTATCCGTGGCTATTAATAAGTCGTCCATATAAATGACTAGATCTCCTCGTTCGGCGAGATCTTTGACAATTTTGTGAACAAACCGTGAAAAAACCGATGGACCGTTTTTTAAACCGAAAGGAACCTTGTTAAATTCGAATTGTCCTGCGGGACTCATAAAGGACGTGAACTTCTTAGAATTCTCATCAAGCTTTACATGAAAGAATCCGTCTTTTAAATCTATTAATGAATAAACCGATTTATCTTTCAAACGATCTAACAAATCCTCGATCAGAAGAAGCGAATATCCATCTCGCACGGTTAACGCGTTCAGCTTCCTGTAATCAATGCACATTGGGCACGATATACCTGCATAGCTTGGTGAAATTGAATACGTAGTTCTGGATCGATCGTTTCGTCTACCTCTAACACATGTTCTGCATCTTTTTCGAAATCGATGCTCAAAATGTCGTTCCATGCATTCCGCGTAGGAATGCTTCCAGCATCTTCCACGTTGTTCGGACTCGTAACTTTTATTGACCCATTCACGTCAACTCCCACTTGCAATCCGGTCGTCTTCAAAAAATCTCTGCCAAGGATCAAATCAGGTCGCATCGAGTCGTCGGCCACTACAGAAACAACTATCCTGCAACTAACATTAAGAATCGTTATATAAATTTCAATGTTACAGAGAATTATAAGAGGTGAATTATTGATGCCTTTATTGGTCGTTGTATAAGGATCGAATTTGAATGGTCCCAAGACGTTGGACACTTTAATCAGATTAATACCACAACCGGTATCGATCAATGCACGAGCAATTATTATTCCCTCTTCAAATTTACAAACACAATTGCTATTTATCCCATGCGTTACTGGTTCTTCCTTCTGTGCAGCGGTGGCTCGGTCTGGCTGTCCTAGTATGTTGACTCCAATGGTGATCGTCGATGGCGCCTTACGGTCAGTACAATTTGTTGCTATATGTCCTGTTCTCTTGCAGACGTCACATCTCTGTTTCTTGGCAGGTTCGGGGAAATTGATGGAGATGTGCCCTTTCTTATTGCAGTTGAAACACTTTATCGTAGTCCGGGATGGTTTCGTCGATTCCTCAGACATAGGCACCGATACTGCAGATGCGTGAAATCCCCTGGATGTTACGTCAATGGCTTTCTTACTAGGACGGTGGTTGTTGACGAACCGCTCGACTGCCAACTGGAAATCCCGGAGGGAGGAGAATTCTTGAGTTGCGGTGTTGTCCTGGCATCTGATGTCGTCCATTCCAAAGAAAATATACTTAATGATGGACTTGTCGTCCAGACTGAACTTTCGATCCAGTGCAATCACTTTGTGCACGTACTCCAGGATATTTTCTGTCTTGAGTCTTCCTTGTCGCTGCATTTCCAGATGATAGTCGGCTTCCACTTTGACGTTTGGGAAATCGTGTTGCAGCTGATCAGCAAAGTCATCGAATATCTCAAAAATGTCTGACAGCCCGTCGACCCAGATTTTGGCAATACCTCATAGGTTTGTTTGTGCGGCTATCAACGTGGAGATGTCGTCCCAATCGTAGTTTGTTGCGAATCGTCGGATTTTCCTTATAAACAGGTCGCTTGTTGGTGACGATGGATCGTTTGGGTCGAATAAGGGAATAAGAGAGCAGATTTCTTTTATACGGAATTAGTTCTTGGAATTATCGTGTACCAAATTTGCTTGCCCGGGAATTGATGACTGCGACGTTCCCCTGCGAGATGTGACGTTTGTCTCTAATTCAATGTCGTGAGACTCTTGCGTTGGAAATGTGATACAATGAGCTGGCTTCTGCGTTTCCCTTTGAGGTGTGGCGTTCATTTCTAGGAGTCGTTTTAAAGATGACTGCAGAACTTCGACTGATTTCCTTAGCTGCCTGGTTTCGCTGATGGCGTCTACGTTCGGCCCACGTTGAATCGTAGTAACATCGACAGACCTATGGCCAGTGGAGTTGAGCCTGTTGAGCCTTGCCACTAGTTCCCTCTTCGGGCCGGTCGTTGGCAGCCTCAGATCTTTGCAGCGTCGGTTCAACTCCGCCATATTCATTTTACTTATTTTCGGCGTCATTCTCCTTTGTTTCCAGGTTTCGTGGTTTCACTCTCTGGATTCCCTCAGAATCCCACTCCTGATTTATAACAAAGTCTTATACTCCTGTTTAAACAACAAACTTCACTTTAATTATTAGAAAAAGTTAATAATATTAACAAAATGATAAAAGAAAAAAAGGAACAACAAAATGGTGTCCTTTCATCAACCGTGATACTTTTCAATAATAATGGGTCTTTTTTTTTACATGGCAAAACTACTTCTCTCTCTCTTCTCTATCTCCTCTCCTTCTTCCCTAATCTAGTACGACTCAGGTTTTCTGTACTAGATTTCACATCTTATATAAGACACAATTTCTTACAACTTCTTTGTCTTTTATTTTGGCTTGACGGACGGCCGTCTACCTGACTGACATTTAGAAATTTATAGACTAATATTTATACCTCTTGTTAAAGTTTGCAAAAGTATCGGTAAGTAATTGTATGAATTCTAGAGAAAACATATGTGTTAGGGTTTTTGATCTAATGCTGAGGTATGCTCGTCGGTCCCAGTCTTATTCCAGAGAAACACCATAAGACTTTGGGATGTGTTGTTTTATGGACCGAGACTGATTCCATTTACAATATCAGGTTAGTTAACAATATTTAGTACCAAAACTGTTATTAGTTCACCCTGCAGTAGCCCACTCGAAAACTACTTTATTGATATAGCCAACTGCCTGATTGATGTAGTTTATAGGCCAAATTCTCATATAGATCTCTCACCTCTCTATACTGTTCTAGAAAATGTCTCTTCCTCCTTCAGCAACGTAATCGTCTATAGCGATTTCAATTGTAATGTATTAAATATCGAAATGTCTAAGCCATTTTTAGATAATATGAAAACCTTAAGCCTCCACCCAGTTAATAAAATAGTACCGACTCATTTCGGCGATACCACCAGTACGCTGTTGTATTTATTGATTGTGAGTGATTGTCAAGAGGTTTTATTTTATGACCAGTTATCTGCACCGGGGTTTTCGCGACATGAATTGATTTTGCTACTTTCAATACTGCTTCTTTGTCCTCCACTATCAAATGCATATAGGGATTACAAACATGTCAATGCCGAAATTATTGAGAAAGACTTCCCAGGGGAGACTGGCAACATATACTTTATGTCGTCCTCTGAATTATAAGTACAATTTTTAGAAAATAACATCATAAGTTTGTTTAACACTCACCTACCCCTAAAAAAAAAATTTGTCAGGCATCATGCAAACGAATGGTGCACTACTGACATTATCCAATTAAAGAACAAGCGTAATGCTGAGTACAAGAGATGGAAACAGTTTAGATTACTCGATATATATAACACCTTTCGTAACCTGCGCAACCAGGTCATTTCCAAAGTAAGATACGCCAAAAGCGCTTACTTCTCTGCTCATTTGAATAGAAATTTAGATTCTAAAAACTTATGGAAAAATTTGAAAGCCATAGGCGTTGGTCGAAATAGAAAGCAGGAATTTGAAAATATTCACCCTGACCAATTAAAAAGAGGATTTGTAAAGATGCAGGCGGTAGCCCCTAATATTTCGCATTCAGTCCAAGAGAACACAATGCACACTAATTATTCAAAACCACCTAACCAATTTCAGTTTTCTTGTGTTGACCAGGCCGATGTCCTCAGAGAAATTCTTCGTATAAAATCTAAATCCGCCGGCATTGATGAGATACATTCCTTATTTGCGAAGGCCATACTACCCCATCTGCTCCCTGTGCTGACACATGTACATGCTTAATTCTGTAATTCTTACATCAACTTTTCCGAATAAGTGGAAAACAGCGAAAGTAATTCCGATTTTGAAAAAAACAGAGAACGAGGTTTTCCCCACCGAAATATAGACCAATATCTATTCTTCCATATCTATCAAAAGTTTTGGAGAAACTAGTCCATCAGCAGTTTTCAGTTTATCTTTATAGAAAAAAATTTCTTGGCAACAGCCATAAACAGCTTCAGGCATAAACAGTTGTGTAACAGCCCTTTTGAAAGTTGCTGATGACATTCGTGAGGCTATGGCTAAATGTAAGCAAATTTCCGGAAGGAGAACGTAGAAACTGCACTTTATGTAATTAACGTGAGGAGGAGAATGTGCTTCACTTCGTGGCACAGCCATCAAGCCCAGTTCATCCGTTATCATCTCCTGTATCATCCTGGCATCTTCGTCAATTTTAGCCTCCACCAGGCCACATTTGTATCGTCGGTCGAGGATTTGGGCCGACCTTCACGAGATTCGTCCTCCACAGAAAAATGGCCAGTCTGGAATATTCGAAACCACTTTGAAATAGTAATAAGAGATGGTTTCGTATGTACTTTGGCATTCGTGCAGAATTTCGACTCGCATGTGTTGACATCGAAATCCGAAGAGAATGGCAAAGCGAATGTCTTCCTGTGATAGCGGTGGAACTTCATTCGAGCTTACGTCACTAATTTTTCTCTTTCTCGTCTCCTTTTTTACCTATTGTGCTTCAGAAATCCATCTTTCTTTTTCAAAAACTACTAAATTGACACCAACTAAGCGAACTTTTGTTAGTCCCTCTGTACATTTTTCATTTCTTTTTTTATTCATCTCATATTGAAATGAATAAAAAAAATTAATATTAAATTTATAATATTAATATTAATTATAAAATTGAAAATTTTCAATTGATAATGGATAAAAATGAAATGTTATAAGTGAGGTAAATAATAGTTGATCCTTAAGTTTAACAAATGTTGTTGTTTCAAATTATAGTAATGAATTTAAATTTAAAGTAGTGCGATTTAGTGAACAATATTTTTTGTCAAACCGTCTTTTGCCAATATGAATGGATTAGATGGTTTACAGACACGTGAGCATGCAACGTATAATTGGCCATGAGAGAAATATGGACTTTCTAAGTCCAGGCCACAAATGGACATTGTCTGCCCTTGTGATTTGTTAATGGTCATTACAAATGCCAAACGAATCGAAAATTGAGGCCGTTTCAATGAGATTGTAGTCTCCGACGGTATCATGGGATACGTGGCAACAGAACGATTTCTCCCTAAAACTTCCTGTTCAAATGGTTGCTTCAATAACATTTCCTAGGATCCGTTTGATGACCAAACGTGTGCCGTTGCATAGTCTTGATGGGTTTAAAATACGAAGCAGGATTATTGGCGAACCAATCTTCAATCGAATTGTAGCATCAGGGAGACGTTTAAATCATCACAGAAAATGAAACAATGTTTAAGTGTGGTATTTTCTCTAGATACAGATGTCAATAGATTTATTTAAACCGACATTTCTTGAAAGCTTACACAGCTTGAATTATGCACCTTAAACAAAATGAATTATAAGCCTTTTTCTTACAAAAAATCCTTAAAACTACATTCAAAAATATTGAAGGGTGACAGTTTAGTTAAGTTAAAATTTGTGGTTGTATGTATTTTTGGATGATAAATCTAAAATAAAAAAAAAATGTTCATTGGAAAAAATAAGTTAGATCTCGACAATGGCGCCACCTACCGGGTGCAAAACTATCCTATCTTTCAAGCTGAAACCAACCATACACATAAACAAAATTTCATTAAAACCAGTTGAGTGGTTTCGGAGATTAGCATGTACGAACATAGTGACATGTTTTTTTTTTTTTTTTTTTTTTTTATAATTTACTCGCGCTAAAGGGGTTATGGCTACCCTTTTTATGCATTATACATAGCGTGAGCGTTAAGGAAGAGGGGTTAGGGGGAAACGAGGCACCGATGCACATTGGTCTTAAATGACTGTAGGTTATAATTGAGAGGAAAAGCAGACTCGGGGAGAGCATTCCACAAACGTGTTGTGCGGCTCATAAAAGAATCTCTAAATTTCACGGTACGTCCGAAGATAGGCTTAAGGGTAAACTGATGAGCATTCGAGGCATGGCGAGTATTGCGATTAAAACGAAGAAGGGGAGGAATGCTATTGGCTATCTCAACTGAGCATTTTCTGTGGAAATATCGATAAAACAGGGATAGGCAGGAGACATTACGACGGTGTTCGAGCGAAGCAAAATTGCTTGTAATATTCGTGTCTCCTATGAGTCTTATCGCGCGTTTTTGAATTCTATCTAGCAAGTGCAATATGGTTTTTGGTGCACCAGACCAGATGTGAGCGTTATACTCTAACTTAGGGCGAATGTACGCCTTATAAATTGAAGCCAAATCAGAGGGGGTGAAATATTTCTTACACCGCTTTAGGAAGCCTAAACATTTCGCTGCATTCTTAGCGATTTCGAATACATGGTCGTTCCAACAGAGTTTGTTGTTGACACACATACCGAGCATGGAAAGTTTTTCGGTTTCTACAATGCAAGTGCCATTCATGGATAATGGCTGATGTGTAGGGTTTCGCTTTAATGACAGAAGACAGCACTGAGTCTTGGAAGCATTAAATTCCACTTTATTGGTTAAGCCCCATTTAAATATGCTGTCAAGGTCGGAATTTAATGTGTTTAACATACGTTTTCGTTCTTCGTCCACGGCCGAAGAGCAGGGTCGTGAGTTTGGGACCGAATATGAAAAACTGAGGGTGCTGTCATCAGCGAAGGAATGGATTGGATTAGAAGTTGCAGACAGAAGATCATTTATGAAAATGAGAAAGAGAGTCGGAGACAAAACAGAGCCTTGGGGGACACCAGCATTTATTTGGTGAGATTCGGACTTGAAGCCGTCCAAAACAACTTGAATTGAACGGCCCGAAAGGTAGTTTCTAATCCATAGAAGAAGAGTATCATCGATCCCAAATGCACGCATTTTCGACAAAAGAGCTTGATGCCAAACTCTGTCAAATGCTTTTGAAATATCAAGAGCAATAATCTTACTTTCACCGGAGTGGTGCAGAGATTGGTTCCACTTATCGGTGAGATATGACATCAAATCACCAGTGGACCTGTTGCCACGAAAGCCATACTGACGGTCATTGAGGAGCTTTCGTGATTCAAGATATTTCATTAGCTGACGGTTTATCGGCGTTTCCATGACCTTGGAAAGAAGGGACGTTAGTGCAATGGGACGGTAGTTGGAGAGAGAAGAAGAATCGCCTTTTTTAGGTACGGGCTGGACAAATGCTGTTTTCCACTTACTCGGAAAGAGACCTGAAGAGTAGGATCGGTGGGAAAGCTTACGCAGTGGTTTTGCCAGCGAAGAAGAACACCTCTTCAGAACAATAGGGGGTATACCATCTGGGCCAGCGGATTTGTGTATGTTAAGACCTTTGAGTACTCCTGCAACTGTACGAGTGCGAAAGTGGACTTGTCCCATGGAAAATTCGACGCTCTCAAGTACAGGTGGAGACAAAGCACTATCTGGCAGTGTGGAGTTTGCTGCAAAGTGAGCAGCGAACAGATTAGCTTTGTCTAAGGAGCTGACAGTTGGTGCGTCGTTATGAATGAGCGTCGGTATAGATGACGAGGCCGAATTCTTAATGTTTTTAACGAACGACCAAAAGTTTTTACTACCCTTGGGACAATGTAGTATTTTTTGCCTCAACTTTTGGTCGTGGGAGAATTTAACTCGGTTAATGAGGGCATTGCAGTCATTTCTGGCTCGTTTAAACTTTTTTCGGTTTTCCTCAGTTGGGTTGGCCTTGTAAGACCGAAAACTTAATTCCTTTAACCTAATAGCTTCTTTACAGCTCGAGTCATACCACGCGTTTTCCTTGGGTCTAATAGCTTTTATCCTGTGAGGGATGTAAGTTCTCATACCTAGGAGAATTGTATTAGTAATCATATCAGCCGCGGCGTCCACATCGCTATCGAGGAAGCATAGCGACCAGCTAAAATTCCTAAAGAACTTATTTAGTTCATTCCAATTGGCTTTCTCGTATAGCCAAACTGTTCTTTTTGGAGTTTGTTCTTTAGCTTTGTGGTTGGAGTACGAGAAATTGGCCGATATGACACAGTGGTCTGACGAACCTAGAGGCGATAATACATTTACCGTGTATTTATTAGGATCGGAACTAAGGAACAAGTCCAGAGTGTTGGCGGTATGGCCAGTTATGTCCGGAACACGAGTTGGCTCATTCACAAGCTGGGTTAGGTTATTTACCTCAGAAAAAATCTCAACATACCTTCCTTCGGGTGTTGTCTGTCCAGAGTGGCGAAGCCAAATAGAATTGTGGACATTGAAATCGCCCGCAATGACGATTTCAGAACGTGGGTACAGGGATACAATTCTTAGGATGGAGTCTGACAGCGCATCAAACTCATTATAAGTTGAATTGCTGTCAATATTTGGACTTCTATAAATGAAACAGTAGTGGATTAACTGTCTACGGACATGGAGTTTCAGCCACAAGAAATTAAATTCCGAATTGGAACATTGGCCGTATTGTGGGAGAATTTGGTAGGCTACATCACTACGTATATATACAACGAGACCGTGATGGTGGAAGAATAATGGCTCAATGCTATATCCAGGCAGATCGAATTCCGAAGGAACGGAATTTTGACCCACCTGTGTTTCACAAAGAGCCAAAACAGCTGGTCTATATTTGGCGGCGTGGACGTACACAGAAAAAAAATTCGATCTGAGCCCACGAATGTTGCTCAGATCTACTCTAAAATTCCTTACCATTATAAAAAAACAGACATATAAAACACAGCTCCGACGTTAACTAAGCCGAGTTGTGAAGTGCAGATCCAACGTTAGTTTCCCAAAACAGATTATCGCAGGTGTTATGCCCATACGACAATTTGGTTTGGTCCACCAACAAAGACCTGTACACACAACCCGCTATCCACCAGACGATGATGTGATTTTTATATATTAGGATAATAAGAGTATAATAATAATAATATATCTGGCTACTAGATAATTTAGTGAAGAAATCAAATTGTTCTTTTACTGCCAGTAAATTATATAAACTACAAATGTTTCTCCAGTTTAATTTTCGTATACTTGCTTACGTTCATACAATAGCTCTTAAAGGTCAAAACTTATAACTAATGACTAGGACTAGTAAAACTAAGATAAAAAGATAAAAAAATATATCATAATGAATGGTTTTTATTTCATTGTAAACTATGATGCAGTTTTATATAAATGTATGATAGGTGTACACTTAATTCATAGTATAGTCTAATATACTAGAACAAGCAACTTGAAATTTACATAAACGAAAACAATAACATATTACTTAATTTACCTAAATACTTAAATTACCCACATTTGACTTCAATGCCTAATTTCAATAGAACGGATATGTATTATGATTATAATTATTTCATAAATAATAGTCGGACAAGCTTCGATTTGCCAATTCAGCACGCTCATTTACAATACTTTAATACAACTGGGTCTTATAATACAAGGTGGCGCAAAATGAATCACACTATCTGAAGATGCTATAATTTTCGCAAATGGCGTCCTACGTCAATCATATCTAACATTTGTAAACTAGATAGCTGCAGTATACAAACAGATAAGCAGTAGAGCGCTATACTTCCCAAGAGCGTGGAATAATTGTGTCGATTTTTTTGACCAATAATCGGTCAGTAGTGCTAGCGCAGCGTGAATTTCGACGTCGATTTCCTAATCGTGTTGCGCCAACTGGGCAAACATTCCGGCGCTTAGCTACTCAATTCGAACAGACTGGAACCACAGGAGACCATGTAGGGCGTGGTCGCCACCGAACTGGTCGTTCGGCCGAGAATATCGCAGCTGTGGCTGCCCATGTCGCTGAGAACGAAGAAACATCAACCAGACGACGGGCCACGAAATTGGGCATCGCCAGACGGACCCTACAGCGAATTTTAGTGAAAGACTTACACATGTTCCCGTACAAAGTGCAAACAGTGCATCGGTTAATGCCTCCTGACCGTCAGTCGCGTGTGAATTACTGTCAAGCCATCCTCAATCTCAACAACGAAGAGGACGATTTTGTGTCGAAAATCATCATGAGCGTCGAAGCGCATTTCCACTTAAGTGGTTACGTCAATAAGCAAAATCTTCGTTTCTGGGGCACTGAAAATCGGCGTGTGATGCATGAAGAGCCATTACATGCACTCAAAGCCACTGTGTGGTGCGGCGTTCGCGTGGGAGGAGTGATTGGGCCGTATTTTTTTGAGGACGCCATCGGCAATACGGTCACTGTTACTGGCGAACGCTACAGGGCCATGATAAACGACTTTTTACTGCCGGACTTGGATGAGCGGGGCTTGGTGAACATGTGGTTTCAACAAGAAGGTGCAACCGCACACACAGCACCAGCCACAATGGATATTATGAAGGAAGTGTTACCTGGTCGCGTAATCTCCGTTTTGGCGATTTGGCATGGCCAGCAAGATCGCCCGATTTAATCTTCCCAGACTTCTTTCTTTGGGCCTACTTGAAGTCGCGAGTTTATGCCAACAAGCCTTAGACAATCGCAGCCCTTAAGGAGAATATTCGACAGGAATGCGAACAGTTATCACAGGAAATCTTGCGGAAAGTCATCGAAAATGCGATAAAACGGGCACAAATGTGTATCAACACTGGCGGCAGCCACTTGGCGGGTATCATCTTTTCCACTTAACAGAAAAAATTATAAAGGTCCAGATAAAGATTTCCATTACTCAGAATCATTTTTTTTTTATTTAGTAAATAAGTAATTCAAAAACAAAATTGGATGATTAATTTTGTCCCACCTGTACCTACCTTGCAATCGAATGACAGTTTTTCATTTGAGCCCTTCGCTCCTGGAACTCAGTCCCTCTGAGCATTAAAAGACTCCGTGGTTCAACCACATCTGGTGACGTTCTGCTTAGACATTTGGCTGAAGACTGATGTACTATTTAAATAACTGTCTTAATCGCTTTTTTATTTGTTCTTATTTACGACTACTTATAATTTTAATTTAATCTTTTTAACTTAATTGTCTCACTACTCTCTGTTTATATTGTAGCATCGACAAAAAGTACCACCGCGCTGGATGGTTTGTATTTATTCGCCAAGCCTGCTAGCGTGCCAATCGGTTCACTTCATATTTCGCCTTCGCCGCAGTCATCAATTCATCCCTAGTGACATCTAGCATGTTCTAGAACTTCTTGTATTTGGTATAGGTAAGCCGACACAGTTGAAAAGAAGATGAATATGGCGATTAAAATAGAGATTCGAACTGTGGTTAAAATAAGCGATATTGTGATTGAAAGCGAATTTGTAGAGACCGTTGAATTTGAAATAAATAGAGATTGAAGCGATTTGAATATTGCGTTAAAGGGACGTTGATCATTGTTAATAAATAAACAGTTGAAATACACAAAAGTAAATCTTTGTACGAACCCCAGCAAGAATATTACAATATATATCTTTCTTTCATTTGCAATTACGTAAATTTTTTTTTTTTAATAACTTTTACTGACCAAATATTGTTACAATCTTTTGTAAAAGATTTTTTTCGAAGCATATAAATTATGAAATTATAAGACTATTAGGTGTTCGTTGCTAAATATTTTTATACGTAACAGTGTTTGATATCTTGTTCTACCTTAGAGGATCTGAGCTGGCTGACCGGCTCGTTAGACGTTCTGGATTTTGCTGGTTCGTGGGGTACCAAGATCCACTGGTCTCAAATAAGTGTTCCCATGATCGTTCTGCCATCGGTTTGGTAGCCTGGTCCGCTTTTTGGCGGGCCTAAGTATGTGGTCCTCCTGGGCAGACCTGACTGTCTGATCTAAAAAAAAAAAACAAATATTTGGCGCAACAGCTCTTTAAAGTGCCAGTGCCTAGCTCCTCGCAACCACTCATGTTGTGTGCGTTATATTTTTCACACGAATGGAAGGGATCTACAGTTTAATGCCGAATCCGAACGGCGATTTGAGAAGCTTTTTCGTGACAACAATACTCTCGGATTAAGATCTTAGAGCTAAGAGTGAAGATAGAGTTCTAAAGATGCTACGTTCTGAATAGGTGTAGGTTGTCAGAAGAATTTCGAAATTGAATGCTATTTGTGGTGGTTAGCAGTAACGGCTGTGAGAAGCGGTGGAACGCAATGGAGTTCTGCAATCTATTTCAAACCTATTGCACAGATAATGGTCTTACTTATGGTTTAGTGATATAGAGAAGCATACAAAATTAACTCTGCTAAAAATTAAGGTTCTCAGCTTGAATAGAGCCTCATCATCATAAAATAAGCATTGCTGGACAACCATTTGAGTATAATTTGGTTGACAATGGTGCCCAATCAGTAGTTTGAACTTTAATTCGGAAAGTAAAGGTCACTTTGGTACGCTTTTGAAAATTTGTACAAATTTGGGGCTATTGGAAAGCTGCAAATTCTGGTAAGTCGCTATCACAGTAAAATAGGGTGACTGTTCGGGCCAAAGCGTATTTGAAACGAACAATTATATGAGAGAATGGGCCAGGACCGCTAAAGTATAATTATGGAGAAGCGCAAGTGCCATTAAATTATTGATAGCTTTGAAAGGGCTACGACTGCATAGCCTGTGGGACTGTGCGACGGAACCTCTTATCTCAGAAAGAAAGAAGAGCTGGTCTCCCAATATAAACTTGGTGAACGAAGGATGAAACGGAGACGAAATAGAGACGCTAAAGAGAATTGGATTACATCGACACTAACCGAACTCCAGCTCTTGGCGCTTATGCGTTGATGCTTTAAAGCTCATCATGGGATGCATGATCTCAATAAACAAATAAAGGCGGAAATAAAATGTGCCTATTACGAAACCTTTGTTCACTTTTTAAAGTAAAAATAATGTCGTGCAATTACTTATAATATCGTGGGTAAAAAAGGTAAAATTCAACAACAATTTATTATAATTTGAATAAATTCTGAAAACTTTTCAACCCCGACGCATAAATTCGTAATCTCTGCACCAGTCTATAGACCCATCTCTTAAGGACTTAAGAAAGATTATCATTAATTGGAATCGTGCTAATTCAATTCCTAATCACATCCGGAATCATCCGAAAGAAATTTCAACACAGAACTGTTTCAACGACCTTCTACATTCTCTTCATATCTTTTGCGGTTACAACATCAACAACCAATTCTACACAAAGAGATAGGTATAGGTTTGTCGGGACTTTCACCAAATAAATTTGGATTAAATAGTTCCAATGTAGGTGAAAGGTATTTTCGGTAGGGGTTGCTCTATTGTTTCGGATAAACAATTTGCTGGTTTCAATAGAAAAGTTTTTCCTGCCTCCCTTTCAGCCTTGAAATGGATTAAATGGAATTTGAAAAGCCTGCTTTTTTCAAAACTCTTTTTAGGCCTGGTTAACCAGAGTAGTGTGTTTTAATTAAACTTTTAAATATTTGATTTATTTGAAATACTTGAAAGGGATTTGTTAGGGTGTTGTGTTTGAAGTAGCTCGCTACAAAGAGAATTACAATTGAATCTCTAGATTGTAGCTGATTGTTGGATAAAAGATTTGCCACGGGGATTGAAATCCAAATCTGAAATTCCAAGCGAAGATCAATGTTTCATTACAGTCAATTATAGAGCCCATCATTGCAAATTGATACATCAATTCGGTATAATTTGAAGTAAATGAAGTTCCCCGTCTGCGGTTCCAAATAAGATATCGATCCATCATCATTTAAATGTATTCAGTGGTAACCGATACAAGTGGTGCTAATTGCATAATTTAATTAACTCGATGAGTGTCTGGCGAAAACTTTGTGGACGTTTTCCATTTCAATTTAAAATTTTGTTTGAGAAATATCCGAGTAGAAAAAAGTTTGAGTTGTTGCTTCTCTATTTTGGTTAGAAATTTAAATTACATTTTAGATCTCAGGGTAAGAAAGTGTGCGGAGAATTTTTAGGAGTATATACAAGCACAAGTGTCATCAGTTTGTTCGCTAAGATAAGATGCTGCTACAGAAATACTCTGGTCTGTTGTATTCGAGTGATATGGGTTTGTTAATGGACTTGAATTACCTTTTGAAGTTTTGCAAAAAGCTATTAGTCATGTCGAAGATAGTAAGTGACATAGCAGGTGGACGATCGCTTCTGTATTCTTCGAATTCTCTCAGTTCCTGAAGTACTCCAGGACTGCCACCATCTGGTGGGAATTTATGCATATATTCATTTATTTAGGGAAACAAGAAAAGCTCGTAAGAAACAGAGTCGTGCTCTTCAACATAAGGCACACTTGAATCGTCTGTGCAATTCGTTGAAGAAGACTATTAAGGATTTTAAAAATCGTGCGATATGCTCTTACTTTGAAAGTTTAGCGGCGAAAAGATATTCCAGTTATTCACTTTGGAAAGCTGTAAAAGGCACCAAAAGGCCCAAAGTCTCCGCGCCGCAAATTAAATTAAATCAAAATTAATGGGCAAGGGAGGATAAAGAAAAAGCGGAAGTCTTTGCGGGCTTTGCGTATGATGTTCAAGTAGTTTCCGACAACATCAATAAGCTGGATTTACCATCTGACGATTTAACACTCACAAGTGCAACACTAAGGGAACTCAAACATGAGATTGAGAATCTAAAACATAAGAAATCTCCTGGTTATGATTTAATAACCGGAGAAATTCTCAAAGTGTTACCTAGAAAAGCATTGATTAAGTTTCTCCATATTTTAAATGCTGCGCTCAGATTAAAACACGTGCCGAGCTAATAAAAAACTGAGGAAGTCATAATAGTTTTAAAACCAGGAAAACCGCCAAATGAAATAAATCCACTACCCAGGCACTCCGAAAATTCGATAACCCTACCCAAACGCGATGCAGAACAGTTCAGGAGGAAACACAGTCTGTAGGACAGAGCTTTAGGGAACTGAAGTGTATCACTCTACAACAAGACATTTTATGCCTTCGAGGGGTTGCAAAATTTAAGTGCAAGTGATTTCATATCTTTCTTTCTACTAACGTGCTTTGACCTATGTGTGCCCCTCAGTTTTATTACTCTTTCGTCTCGACTCATAAATATGTATTGATTCAATCGAGGATTAAGTGGTCAGTTCATGGATGAAATTTACGGATACTAAGACTTAGGCATGTTTTTGCTTCCCCGAAGACATATGGGATATTGTTGATTCACCTGTTACTTCCTCAGAATTTAGTGGCAGATCTTCAAGAGTCTCGATGTGTATATGTATATGTATAAGATAATCTTCTATAATTTGTTTCAGAGGGCACAGCAATAAAGATACTTTTGAGTTTCTCCTGTAATCAGAGCTTTTATTATTCTTATAAATACTATTTACATTTAAAACAAAACAATATTAAGCAATCTTTCTTTAGTTAAATAAATTACGATTCATTTTATCTTTCCTTCGGTATTCTTTTATGGTTTCGTTTAAGTCATCTTGACGCTGTAATATGTCATGATGACTTCTTCGCCTTCCTCTTCCTCTTTCTCTATATTCTTGTTAAGGTTGTGGCCTCCTTACATCTTACATCTCCCCTCTGCCGCTAAAAATTTAGTTTACAAATTTTTTCCTAAAAGGCAGTTTTTAGCGCCATATTATTTTGCTATTAGCGCTCTGAGTTTTGGATGTCACTATGTATCCGTATCGTATAAAGTGATCAGTTAATAGGTGTAGATATATTTTTGTTGACCTTGGTCCTCCAAATCCTCCAACCGTGTCTATTGACATAATTTCGAAAGCCTTTTCTGCTGGTCCTAAGTGAGACATCAATCCGTATTTATCTTGGTCTCTCGATCTTACATATGTATGTATGCTGGCTTTATTTCAGAAGAAGAAGTGGATTCTTCTTCAGTATTTGAGGCTCCTCCCCTCTGATAATGGACTGATTGTGCGAGCATATGGGACTTCCAGGACCTTACCCGATAAGTTCTTGTCTTTAGCTTTAATGTTTGCTTTTGTGCTGATGCTGTGAAGTTATTAGTTGAATGCATAGAGTTAAGATTTCCGTTTACGGAAATTCAATTCAGAACTTTCCGGTTTCTAAGAGAAGACATCGTTTCCTTACAAGTGTACAATTACCAAAATGCGTCCAAAATCCACTGCCAAATTGACATGCGTGTCACATCTTCCCATACTAATCCTTTTGATTGACACTCAGCCAATGTCTTTGTGAAAAGAGTGCTCTCTCCCTTGTCCTTTGATATTCCCAAAATGTCAGTGCTTGCTCCTAGCAAATGACAGCGATTGTCTGCAGTAACCCCTGTCTCTCCATTTTCACCCTCAGTACTATGTTGCAGAATTAAATTAACAGGCAGTGCCTGTTCTTCGCCCGTTCAGGCTCCCAGTAATCCGTCTTACGAACAAATTGGTATTTTATTATCATCCTGCAATTTTTTGCGTTTATTTTTTGTTATATTAGATGTCAAGATGAAGGAACGAATCATGTATTTCGTTTTATCTTCTTTAAAAAAAAGATTCCATTTCTCCTGAGGGTGCACAATTTTTCATCGCGTTCGATAAGGCACATCCCTCCCTAAAGGGTTATTATTCTTTTCGTTTTGTGTCAGTCGGATGTCTGCAGCTTAACGAATTGTAAATACGATGAGCTGGTTACAAGCGTGAGCTGATTCTGGATAACCACACACGCACACATGCTGCGTGTAATAGACAATGACGATACGACACGTCGCTCGGTCGTAAGCGTGATGGATGAGCTCAGCATACATGGCGTATATGTACTTTTTTTTTCTTTTAAAGATTCCCTCCTGTTTTCATGGAATTTATTGTGATTAAGAATTGACATCGCATATAAGTTTAAAATTCTGTGATCTATGGATTAAGGCTTATCTTGATTGTACAGATTGACAAATGACGGTTTGTACTAAAGAGCTCTTATAAACTTTCTATAAAGCTGATTGATTTGCCTGGATTTGTTTCAAGTATGTACAAATTGCATTCATTTAATCAGAAATGTCTGGCTTATCATGGTTGTGCCCACGATACTGAATGCCGTTAATCTTAGAGTACAACTTTGGCAAGTAATGCGTTTGAAAATGTTTTTTTTTTTTCTTGGTGTAGCGTAAGTACTTTCATTATGTTTTTAAGATGTAAATTCAGATCGAACTAGAATGCATACAATTAAGTACTTATGTTTTGGATTTCAACTGTGAACCAAGAAAACTTTTGACTAAAAAGGATTACTTATAGTAATATAAAAAATAAATAAAAAGTGGGGGCAGTGGCATAAATGGTTAGTCTGTCGGACCACTGCACGTGAGGTTCCAAGTTCGAATCCCAGAAAACACCAACAAGTTTTTTCACGGTCCCGCCTCTCCTATCAGAGACGGATCTACCTTCGCTGGATCCATTCCAGATACTCTGGTTCATAAAAGTAATTACGCTAGAGGGAGGGCACCAAGTCAAGCACGCCATCGACTAGAGCCTTAGTTCAAGAGGCACAATAGATCTACAATAAGTTGCAGTGTACCTGCACCTCACTAACCATATATCCACATCTATAGGGTCATTCCACAAGAGGTTTCATTTTAAATTAATAGAAATCGCAACATTTTTATGAAAGTGATGATATTTATATTCTAACCTAAAGTACAAAATTTGATGTTAGTAATGGAATACAACATAACAGCTCTCATATTTTCTTTTTGTGCATGAATCGTTGGTGGCGCATTGGCGTAGACTCTATCTTTAACATAGCCCCAAACGAGAAATTCTAATGGTGTTAAATCGCACGATCTCTGAGGCCAATTGAAGTCTCCATTTCGAGAAATCACACGTCCACGAAATTTGTCATTGTTTCACCAGCTGTTTGGCATGGGGCGCTGTGATGCTAAAAGTCAACATCAATCAGTCAACATCGTTCGGTAACGCAATCAATTTACTGAAACCGTCCCACCAATCAATTTTGAAAAAAAGAAAAAAAAATATGGCCGAATGACACCGCCGGCCCAACAACTGCACCAAACTGTCACTCGTTGTAGATGGAGAGCTTGTTTCACTATTTTTCTTGGGTTTTCGGAGCCCCAGATGCGACAGTTATGTGCAAAACTTTACGAAACGTTTTCACGATATTTTCACAGTTTTTGTAGCAAATTTTCGCTATTTGAGCACGTCGTGCGAGTGTGTATCGATCCATATGTAAAACCCTTCTAGTATTTACTTATCAAAAGTCATCACAATGAAAGTTGAATTTTACTTACTTACTTAGATCTTTTAACCCCTCGAAGGGCATAGGGCGTCAACCACGCCCAGGGAGTTCCACATCGCGTTTGATCTCCCTCCAACTCATTCCTAAAGAGCTCAATTCCTCCTTAACTGTCCTGCGCCATGTTTGCCTAGGACGTCCCGCTCTTCTGCCTGCCTGGGTGAGCGGATTCCACTTCATGGCGTATTTCGCAATGTAGTTGTCTTCGTGCCGTAGAGTGTTGAACTTTGACAATTCAAAAAAGACGCGAATTTTAAAATTACACATCTTGTTGGATGACCCAGTAGGTATATTTGCATTGCAAAAGAAATGGAAAAATCTGAGGATACTTGGCCCCAGACGATTGAGAAAGATGTTGTACAACCGAGAGTAAAATAAAAATGTTCTCATTTTTGTTGTTCATTTTGTAGCACTAGAAGTGGCGTATGCACATACCCGGACGGAGTTATGCTCTGCTTAAAATTTCATACCGCGGAACATTTATTGTATGTATGAATAGTGCAGAATACTTTTCACACTTGTATCCTTGGATCTCAGACTTCCACTTGAGAAACCCTAGTTGAGTGCTGATTCTTGTCTTCAACTCCACATGATTCTCAACCAACAACTCGCACTGACATATACGAGTTTGTCGCAATAGTTATGTTATTGAAATGGTGCACAGTGGGTCGTTTAGAACAATCTGGCTGATCATAGTTCAAAAAATGGCAGCTCGCTATCTTTCAAGCAACTATTGCTCACTAAGTGCTGTGCAAAAAAGTATACAAAAAATCAAAAAAAAGAGAACAAATTTTGCCAAAAGTTCTCCAAATAGCAAAGGAAAATATAAATCTGTACACCAGACCCAAAAACTGCGTAAATTTTAGTCCTAAGGCAAATCGTTATTGTGATAATCGTCTACGCATGAATTCCAACCTGAAAACTCCGTTATCATATAGAAGAAAATAGTCAGAGACATCTCCGGAATAGAAAAAGGAACACAAAATACAAAATACAATGCCTACCTTAGCAGAAATGTCACTGGAAGACTTTAACCGACTATTGCATAGGCGTTTTAATTTACTACCAACAAAAAATGATCTCAAGTGTTTGCCGAACTAAAGCATCTTCGATTGAGCAACGAGAAACTACAATCCCAGGTATCGGTTTTGGAGTCTAGATGTGATTAGCTTGAGTGTCAATTTGAATTATCAGACATGCAGCTAAAGGAACCGCACATTATTTTCCACTTGCCTGTTGATAACATTGCACATCCGAAGGATCGGCTACAAAACACCTGCACTAGTATAACAAATGCCACAGTCCCAATCACTTTTGAACACTTTCATGAGCTAAACACAAAATCTTCTACACAAAAGGCATATCGCGTAAAGGTGGTAAATAAGCAGTTGGCTAAGAATATCTTAAGTCAAGCAAAAAAGCTGAAAAATACCAATATATCCATGCACCAGGGCTATCCACCATGCATGCGTCGTCGAATAGCCATACTGCTGAAGTTGAGAAAGGAAGTTAGGTCCCAGAATCCAAAGTTAAAGGTCGCACTGCGGGATGACAGACTTTTCGTGCAGGATTACTGCTTTATCTGGAATAACCACAAAGGTTTAATGTGTGGGCAGCATGAGGGATTCAATATCCTTTCGAATGAGTTCAAAATCAACTTGCAGCGGGATAAATTTATAAATGCGCATATGTTTACAAATGCAATGCGGAGATGAAAAAGGAAAACTTACCTTTGCAAATACTATAAAGTCTGGTATGACAGGGAGTGCGCAACTGCGAGAAAAAAATTCTTTTGCTCATTTGCGAATTTATCAGAACTTTAACGCCAACAGCTTAAAGGAAGAATACCTTAAAGCGAATCGTTAGTACAGATTACTGTGTAAATCAAAAAAAGAAAATGTTAGCAAGGTATAAGCAGAAAAATTAGTGGGTTGTAAAGATTCTTCAGAATTTTGGAAAGCAATATAAAAACTTAAAGGAAAAAAAATGATTTGCTATCAACACTCTACCGTCGGCTTCAGCACTCCGAGATCATTTTAAAAACCAAGCTAATGCAGAAATATTTTCAGAACCGATGCAATATGCCAAGCCCAATAATGGAAATATAATACTGGATAATGAAATTGGCATAGCGGAAGTAGAGATGGCTGTTTCTAAATCAAAGGATAACAAAGCCCCACTTGTTGATGGTATCCCCAACGAATACTTCAAACACGCTACAGCAGAGTTTCTAAAGCAAATCACACGTGCCTATAATAATATATCGACAAAGCACCAGAAGAATTAAAGAAATCTATAATCTTCCGATACATAAAAAAAGGAGAGAAAACAGATCCGTCAAATTATCGTGGCATAGCATTTCTCAATATGTCACTAAAAATGTTCATGGAAATCCTCCGATGTCGTTTTACAAAGTGGATCGAGAGCTCGCATCTGCTAAGCGAATTCCAAGTCAGCTTCAGAAAGGGATACTCGACGGTAGATCACATCTTTAATTTAACGAATATTGCAGAGCTATGCGCACGCAAACGAATGAAGCTGTATACGTTTTTTTTGTTGACTTTCGGGCCGCTTTTGACTCTATACACAGAAAAGCTCTTTTCTACGAATTCTACAGAGATGAGTTGTCTCTGAAATTTGGAAGGATATTAGAAGACATATATAGTCAAACAACTAACGCAGTATGGGATGGTAAACACCTTTCCGACTGGGTCTAGTCCTTATTGGGTTTAAAACAAGGATGCAATTTAAGCCCAACAGCCTTCTGCTTATATATTGACGATTTAGTTAAAACATTTCCGTGTGGATTATCAATAGAGGGATTCAACATAAAGGTTTTAATGCACGCCGACGATTTCGTACTCTTAGCAGAATCGCCCGAATCTCTCCAGCTAATGATGAATAGACTACGTGACTACTGCCTAAACTGGAACCTAACTGTGAATTTGACTAAATCAAAGGCAATGGTTTATCGCAAAGGAACAGGACGCAAGGCTGCAAATGAAAGGTGATTGTATGGATCAGAGCAAGTAGGAATAGTTAAAGAGTACCAATACCTCGGAGTTACTATAACGAGTACCCTCAGCATGGAAAACCACCTCTCGAAAAAACTAGCTGCTTCGAAAAATGCTACCGGAACAGTTTGACGAAAAATATATGGAAATAAGGACTTAGCGTTTAGCTCGAAATATAAAGTATTTCAAGCGATATCTGAAGCAGTAATGCTTTATGCTGGGCAGTCGTGGGGGTGGTGGCAGTATGCTACCACGGAGAAATTGTTGAGTTTCTACATAAAACGGTAATTTAGACTTCCAAATACCACATCAAACTACATGTTGCAAATAGAAACCGGATTGTTTCCTCACCTCGCTAAGCTTCATTTTGATTACATAGTAAAGTTACTGTATAGCCACAACGAGAAGGTTGCTAAAAGGATTGCAATAGCCGTCATAAATTCCCAAAGTGCATGGTTTGAAGAGTGGAAACATTTCGCCGAAGCTTGCTGCATGCCTTTTAATCTAATGCTGGAAAACTTAGTAGTGTAGAAACCATACCTATACAACTTGTTGGAAAAACTGTATATTTAATATAGGTAAGAATATATTGAAAGAGCAAGGAATTCGCAGCAAAGAGAAATATACTCAATTCTTTAGTACAGCCTAAATCAAAACAATTATTTCCGTGACGGCTTCAGCACAGAAACAATATCAATGATATTTCGAATAAGAAGTGAAATACTGCCTTTGAACTATGTGCTACACAGAGCCGATTTAAATAACATCTGCACCTTATGCAATACCGGTCAAAGAGAAAATATAATATTTCATCGCTAAATGTCCCATTGTGGTGGAAATGAGAAGACACATTTGGGGGAAGAACTACTCGTTTATTAATCGAGCGGGGGTTATTGCAACCTTAAACGGAGAGAACTGGCAACAATTATTTCGTTTTACAAGAATTGCTCTAAATTATAGAAAGAACATTTTATTAGAGGATTTTTAAATAAATTATTAAACCGATGAAGCTAAAGTAATAAAGTGAATTGTATAAAACTGTTATCTGGCTGACGGCTCTTCTGGCCATGCCTAACTAGATTTAAAGTAAACATAAATTGTAACCAATTGCTTTTGAATAAATCTATTATATCTATATATCTATATCTATCATATCTAATTCAAAAAATAATGATACAGCTTGATTTAAATTTTAACTACTTCTAATTGTGACCTATGAAGTAACTGATCTTCAAAAGACAGGACATTATCGCCGGCAAATTTTGTAGAGCAAGCAAACCGTAAGTAAACTGAGAGATTCCATCAAACGAGTAAACAGTTGATGGAAAAGAGATTATGACACCTGTTAACGTGACACAGTTTCTCTTTAGTTAGCATTCAATAAGCAAGTATTTTTATTTGTTTTCTTAAATTACACTAACGTGGTCAAAATATGGATTCTTTGAAAACAGGTTTCTATTCCCATTTACGGAAATAACGAATTGAGAAGTCTGAGCAAATTAAAATCATAAAATTCGCGTTGGGTTCAATTTCCAAAGGCTCAAGTTTTTTAATAAATAAGAGTAACTGCATAAGATGCATATTACTGCACTCCACCATCATTGTAGTTTCATTCAGAACTATTTTCAACTGCGATTATCCACGATTAAAAGAAAAATAAATATTTTATTGTTTTCAGAAAGAAAAACTATTGTTAAACCAAGTCAATTGTTCCAGTGGCTGCGGTGGAGCAAGTAATCCCTCCACAGTTTTGCTATTTGAAGAAATATTCGTCTTGAATATGTGGAGAAATGTACCATTCCGGAGCCAACAGAAGCAGAGACAAAGAAAATGTTGGGCTGCTTAATTTCATTTATAGTGATGCTGAAGTGTAACAGAAGATTGGAATTATTCAATTCAAAACATGTCGACTGATGGAATGGAGAAGTAACAATAATAGATTGTAGTGGATGCCCATGCATGCTCAGTAGTAGTTGGAAAAATCATGGTCGCCCTAAGAAAGATTTTACCCTTAGTGGTCCGCTAGCTAGAAAACAAAAACTTAAAAATCTTGTGGAAGAGCGCTCTTTGAAAGGACTCTGTACTGCTACGGAGCAAAACTTGAGACAAACTGGAAAGAAAGATGCAGCAAGGATCTTGAAAGCATACTAACTTCACCAAAAAGGGCCACTTAGATCGAACAAATCTGCGAGAGAAGTTTCGCGTATAAACGTCTTATGCACATCTGATGAAGCGTTGCCTTAATTATTGTTTTTTAACTCAATAAACAACAATATCAAATATTCCGCAGGGAGCCTTAAACAAAAGTATGGCATTGTATCCCTCTTGCCACATGATAAAAAAAGCAGAAGCGTCATGTTATCCACCAAACTCCGAGATTTACGTTACTGAAACCCTATCAGAAATAAACGCCCGAGCTACAATATTTTAGACCTAACAATTCAAAGATTTTTCGTCGTGAAAAATAAAACTTTGGTCGAATTTGCTGCTAAGAATGAAGTTTAAAGTGTACGATTTGGACATCCCGAATTTTTTCGAAGATTTGCGAATCATATTGCTCTCCAATTCACAAAGATGTAGTCAAAATATTGAAACCCTCAGCTGCATATACCGCTATATCCTTCGGGAAAAACATTGGAATCGACCCTAATGTAACAAGCAGACCTATCGAAAAACACCCTCCGTGGGCGCTTCCTCATGGTTCCATCAACACCAGTTTGTCAAAATACCCGAAAGATACGACACCTAAGAAAATATACACACAACTATCCCTCAACCTTCTGAACAGGCACCCCAATAACTTCTGGAACATACTTTACACCGACGGTTCCAAAAGCCGTAAGGGAACAGGATTCGCAATTGTTGATAAACCTGGCCAACTTTTATCTACTGAGAAGCTCCCATCCTACTTTTCCATCTTCTCTACAGAAGCTTTAGCTATACTGGAAGCAACAAACATAGCAACTTCATCGTATAAGAAAACCGTCATCTTTACTGAAAGTCGTTCCACGCTAAACGCAATAAAAAATATTAAATACCGAACACCATACGTAGGGATTTCAATCCCGAAGCTAATTTTCAATCCCGGGATTCCGGGATTTGGAAAAATGAATCCCGGCATCCCGGGGTATCCCGGGATTGCACAGAATATTTTTTTTTTTTTTTTGTAAAAAAAAAAAAAGAAATCAAACCAAAAACCGATACACGGGTCAAAAAATTGATGTCATGTTTTTAACAAAAAAAAATCAACTTCCGATAATTGCTCACAAAAATGTAGAAATTAATTATAAGTGCCTTAACTTTTTAAATTAAAAAACTGCGTAACTATTATGCTCCGCTTTTTTTTTATTATTACAATTAATCAAAAGGAATAAAATCATCCATTTTCCGTTTAACCTGCAGTCTTGCCGTTTGCTTCTCTCTTGATTGTCGACTACTCGAAGCAATATTCAGTTCACCTCCCACTTTGGATTTATGGATGGCTAATAAGTGCGTGTTAGTTGAACCTCCCAAAGTCTTCAGGACAGCCTTACATTTTTTACACTGTGCACCTTTTCCATCTTTTGATGTGTAAAAATGATGCCAAACTGATGGTGATGGGTCAGATTCACAATCTTTTTTATGCTTGGTAAAATGAGTTTCACTTGACATTTTTGAAATCACACAATAATTATAGGGACTAGTACTTTATTTAAAACGCTTGCGAGACAAAGACAATAGAAACTAAACCATAACTACACTCGTTTCTCGTACAGTATTTTTATGACGCACTTGCAACATCGCTCAGTCCTGTTCGAAAATACTTGTTACACTTTATCCTTTAAACATGTTTTCATGTGTCTAGATAGTGGAAACCACTCTTGGTTGCATGCGCTGCGCAATCACTGTAGGTATTGCATGATTTTCAAAGCGTGTTCCCTTTTCCTTGAATACTTTCTTCTTTTCTAAAAAACAGGTTTTCGTGAGTCTAGGAAGTGGTAATGGCGCCTTCGAAGTTCTAACATACACTTTAAGTTTGTATGCGCATGCGCAAGAACTGTACTACATGCATGCATAGTTCATGGAACCTATAAGCACTGAAAAAACCATAATACAAATAAAATATATGAACGCATATCTTGATTTGCGCTTCAACGGCGCCGGATCTGTCAAGCACTACCGTAATCTAACCTATTCTAGATATGTTTCTTTTCTGTACATAATTTTTGGAAAACGGCAAGGCAAAGGTTAATTTCGATCACAAAAAATTAATAAATCTAAATTTTAAAAATCAAAAATTACTTAGCTATTTGATTCAGAGACAGAGAGTACCAAATAAAATCAGCTTTCAATCCGGAAAATCCCGGGATTGCCAGTCACCAATCCCGTTCAAGAGCAAAAAACGTCCGGGATCCCGGGATCCCGAATCCCGACATTGATTTGCCTAACCATACGTCAACAAAATACGAGATAACATTATATCTCAAGGAGCAAAATTACAACTGATCTGGATCCCAGGCCATAATGGGATTAAAGGGAACGAGGCAGCGGATCGAGAATCAAAATTCATCTCCGTATGTCCCAATACAAACTTAAGCCAACGACGATCCCCTAAAAAAATGATAGACATACATTGGCAACACAAACAAAAAGATAATTGGTGCACATATATTCACCACTATACCTCAATCAACCCAGAAGGGATGCCAGCATTTTGTCCTACAAATACAACGGCCGAAATGAACAGGTGCTGCCTACGCTTGAGTCTTGGACATACCTGGATAACAAACAGCCAGCCATTGAAGAACGAACCTCCTGCCACTTGTCACATCTGCCAAACAAACAGCATAATTTCCATCAAGCATCTAACTTCGGAATGTAGCAAAATTAAACAAATTTTCAAGAAATTATACAAAAAAAAACATTTACTAACCTAGCTTTAACTCCATCAGCGGACAACATAAGAAATGTATTTAAAGTATTACAAGATCTCAAACTCGATACATGTATTTAAACCTGCTGTCTGTCTCTTTAAATGAGGGAGCGGTCAAGGTTAGCAGGAGCGGGGGCCAAGCAGCACCCACTCCTGCTATCCTCTATCGCTCCCTACTCTTATAGACCTTTATTATTTATAACATTAAGCTTCGAAAAATATGGTATGACCCAAGTCATAAGCCACGGAGATAGTGCTGTTAGTTCTAAGATTAATCTGTACATTTCTTTTCTGATTAATAAATAATAATAATAATAAAATGTACCTTTAAACGGGGTTGTGATGGTTGTGGAGGTTTAAAAAAGCAAATTTATCAAAGAAATAGACAACCAAATAATAAATAAAGTCTTATACTTAAAACACCGAATCGGAAGCATACAGTCTATGGAAGTAGAAGTGACTGGAAAAACTATAAACATTGAATCGGAGTTTTAACTAACAATGGTAGATAGTAAAGTGTGCAATGTTTTAGCATAGAATTACTAAACCCGAAAAAAAATTATCTTCTTCTTCTTCCTTTTTTTTCAGCGAGGTTATGATCCGAAAATAAGGGATCGCAACCCTCCCACTTCACCGCATTTTTACTGATCCGCCTGAGGGGTTCGCCGATTTGACCTCAGAAAATATCGGCAGGCCTGCCGATTTCGAATCACTCGGTTACTGAGGCCAATGAAATGCCGATGTCGTCGCATTTGTCTGATCCAGGCGTTTATAAGCTTGCCTTTCCTACATCACGATGTCTATGGAACGTGCATTGATATTGCCTTTTTAAAAGCGTTCAAATGATCTCTTCTTTGAACGTGACAATACCAGCTGAGCCGGTCGCGCTCTATCTTTTGTACGACGGTTTTCTTGACGTGAAAGCTTCCACAGATCTTCGAACTTCTTATTCGATCAAGCTTTGTCACTCCTGCTGTCATGTGAAGCATCTTCATCTCAGCTGCCGTTAATTTACTCTCATATTTTTGTACATAGCCCAACATTAGGAACCGTATGTGAGCGCTGAACGCACAACGGCGGTGTAGAGCCTTCCTTTCAATTTACGGGGCATTTTTTCTGTCAGAGAAGATAGCGGAGTTTTATCGCCACTTCATCCACCCTACGCTTACGCGATGATTGATGCAGTCATCACAAGTTGCCTTGCTATTAATCATAGATCCCAGATATTTTAACTTTTAGCACTTGGGAAGCACTGTTCCATTCAAATAAATGTCTGGAATATGCCTGAGTGGATCAAAGAATGGGCAGCATAAGTAATCTGTCTTTTTTGAACTAATGCGATAACCATTTCTCTCCAAAACGTCCACCCACACATCAAGTGCTCGTTGCAGAGATGTAGGATCCTTACTTATGATTGCTCCATCGTCAGAAAAGAATAACTAACGTACCTTGGGGTCCATCGCTTTACCTTCAAGCCGATAATCAAGGACTGTAATAAAGAGCAAAGGACTTAAAACGCTTCCCTGGTGTACCCCGACTTTGATTGGGAACTCTTCGGTTACTCTAGCGGGGCATCTTACTCTTGTCTTTGCTCCTTCGTACATGTCCATGATCATCTGTACATAAGTTTCTGAAATTCTTGATGTCTTAGCGCCACCCACGACGATCGAAGAGTTTTTAGAATTTAAAGAAGATATTTTGGGACTTTTAATTATTCCTGATAATGCCGGTGAATTTGAAAGCTATTATGAGGATGAATTCGATGACAGTTCAGAATCATCATAGCTCCATATTTTTGTTTTATTGAACTTTGAGTTATATAAGGTACATAGATACATGGATATTTTATTTCTCAATGAATACAATACATTAAGTGTTTACATTGTAATTACTTAAAATAGAATGAGTAGAGAAATTATAATGGCATTTTATATTTAAAAAGAAAAAATAGAATTAAATGCCACTTCAAAAGGTTTAACCCTTAGTTGTAGCTTATATTATACTAATGGAGAAAAAAAATGCAATTAAAAATAAAATTAATACTAAGCAGGACAATTTAAAGAAGAGTACAAATTTAAAAGAAATTATTGAACCAGAAAAAATTAAATCAAGAAAAAACAAATCTATTTAAAAAACAACGAAGAAGAAAATTGATTTAAAAAACAACGAAAAAGAGAATTTTTTTTACCAGAATATCAGAAAAGCCTATGCTTGAACACTAAGAAGCGATTCCATATTTACTAAATTTATACTTAACAGCCGATCTTTTAGATGCCTTGCAAACATAGCTGGTAGCCTTAGTGTCCTGATTGAAAGTGTGTAGTGACTCACTACATGCGCCCCAAAATATCATAATAACAATATACTGTTACGCGAGCGCACGGAATGTAAACACCGAGAAGCCCGGAGAAATATCTCGAAGCTGTCAACTCGAATATTGTAGAACTTGCCTGGCTTTCGACAAATAAAGTTCCAGCGGCGAACTGGAAATTTTGGAATTAGCCTGGCAATCCAGAGTCACATATAAAAGGAGAAGTCCAGTTTGGAGTTGTTTGTTGGCAGCAGTGCCAGTGATCACTAGAGACGCGCAGTTCTCAAGCAAAAAAATAAAATTGTACTAGATTTAATTTTTTTTGTTTCAAGCAAATTTAGTTAAAAAACCTTTTATTGAAATAAATAAGAAATTAAAAAAACCCTTTCGGGAACCAGAAAGATTCTGTTCTTTTTGTCACCACCGTCCGTCGCAGCTTTGGAAGTGTTCGGCTTGATCCGCGATTTTTGTTACAATACTTATATCGATTCCATCCCTAACTATCGCATAGCAACTCTTAAGCCTAATCGCTTAAATTGCTTTTTATTACACATTAAATGCGACTAATCCAGGTTTTGCTTAAGCAATAAACATAAGAACGGATCGCCGACGGTACACGATCACAGGAAATGGGTTATGACGGTCTAGGCACCACATGCTAGAAAACCACCGATGGGTTTTCCCAATACAACAGCATGGGTAAGCTGGGATACGTTTTATGATCAGGTACGCAAAGATCGAAGGTGGTACCGAATGTACATAGCGTCTCATGTGGATGATATGGATGGAATCGATAATATAGAAGGCGGATGATAGGTAGAATAAATTGACTATAGATTTAGAATTTGAAAGAATAATTTCTTCATTTTAACTCGAACGGTCGCAGCCAAGCATTGAGATAGCGGGCCCTAGAGTAAAATAAATAAATTATCAAGTAAGCTAATTGTTTTGTTTTAAACTATACTCCGATTCGTACTCTTCTCCCGAATACTGGAAAACACGGTACCTTATCGTAGCATTTGGTGGCAGCGGTGGGATCCCATACAAAGAGGGACCTAACTGCCAAACCAATTGAAAAATGGGATAGTGAGATAAATGAAAGATTATCTCAACTATCAACAATTTTAAAATTTAAGATCGTAACATTTGGTGGCAGCGGTGGGATATCCAAAAATCCCCTACCAAGTTATCGTAACAAGAGGAAGTTTGTTAAATAAGCGACATGAAGCCACAGTGTAGAAATTTCGAAAGGCTGTAGTTCTAAAATTAGGCACATTGACAAGATTCATGACATTACCTCGCAAATTATGATTGTCAAGTATTCTAAAATTTAGATCGCCTAATCGGATGAAAAATATCTTTAGTACCTTAAAATAGTACAGATGAAGTAGAGGCAAAATTTTCAAATCTTGAAATTATGGAAAACTATGATGCATACGATTTTTTCCGCAAATTTTTCTCATAATATGTTTTTGCAAAATCATTAAAGGGTCAATTTTGTGGAAACAAACTCCTCCCCACCAACAAATTCCATACTGCAATTTGGAATCGAAGATACCATAACAAATTATCTTTAAAAGGTTAGGAGAACAAACACTACGCAAGTAAAAAAAATTTCTGAGCGTTGCACGAAAATATTGTCTCAAAGCATCAGTGTGGCTAGCAAAACACATCTTAGAGTCAATGATAAGCCCTAAATAGTTAAAGTTATCAACTTTCTCTATTCGAAAACAATTTTCGTTACAATTTATACTGCTACAAGAAGTGTACGAATGAAAACTAGAGTTACAAGAGCAGCTCGAAAGTTAAAACTTTTGACATTCAGGTGCGTGGTAAAAAAAATCTGCCTCCAAAGTTTTGTGTGCTGACATATTGAAAAACATAATTTTTGTTTTAGAACTTATCACCAACTTATATTCTGCAAACCAGATTCTTAATAAATTTAAATCATAATTTATGTCAGAAATTAGATTTAATTGACTGTCTGAGCCATAAGCACAACCGACATCATCTGCAAAAGTTGTAAGTATGCTTCTGAAACGTAGCTCAAAAAGCGAGTCGATGTAAACTAGAAACAGAATGGGCCCCAAAACAGAGCCTTGGGGTACTCCCAGATTCATAAACTTAGTTTCACTTCTGATCTCATCAATTTTCACTCTTTGAGGTATATTATGCAGATAAGATTTGAACCGGTCCAACATGAAACCTCGAGAACCAGCTTTATCAATCTTTCACAGCAAAATTTCATGGTTAACCATGTCAAAAGCTTTGGTAATATCTACAAATAGCCTGGCTGTTAACTTTTTACTATCCAAGTAATTAAGTATTTGCGAACAGAAATGTATCTGTTAGAAGGAAGGCCGTACTTAGTGTTCAAGCTAAGCTACCGGTTTTTAACTCGGTGCATGTTCCTACTCTCACCTATGGTCATGAAATTTGGGTAGTAACCGAAAGAATAAGATCGCGGATACAAGCTGAAATGAGGTTCCTTCGAGGTGTTGTTGGAATAACTCGTAGAGATCGAGTGCGCAACACCATAGTACGCGCTGCGCTCAATGTTGAGCAGCTACTTCGTCGAACGGAAGGATCTATGCTTCGATGGTTTTGTCACGTAGTGCGTATGCCCCCAGATCGGCTTCCAAGACGTGCCATGGTGGTCGTGCCATCAGGTTAGCAACCTCGCGGTAGGCCTAGAAATAGATGGTTGGACCAAGTCCGACATTTCTCCTGGAGCCGTCTAGGGATTCCGCCTGATGAGTTGGAGTCAATGGCGAAGGATCGAGAAGGATGGAGAAGCCACCTGAGCATCCTACCCTCGCGACCCTCATGAAGGATTAGCGGGCCATTTAAAAATATATGTATGTAAATATGTATGTATGAACTTTGAGTTCAATTTATTTTTGTTTTAAAATCACCTAACAGAGAAACATACTTTTGTTGACATAAAAAATTATCATCAATCTTTAACTAATTTTGATTAGCTAGTTTGCCACTGTGCGGCGCATCAAAACGTTAATCAGCTCCTCTTTAGAACATGATTTCCAACCAAAAGTTGTGGTTAGGTTGGTCATTAAATTGGCTGAAGCGAGTTTCGTAAAATATTGGTTCATTACTGGATATATTTTGAAAATGCAGACAAACAAAAATTTATATAGTCTGGTGGATATTTTGAACCGCTTAATCGTATAACTCGTTAGACACTCGATATATACATATGTAAGATAAATCTTTTTTTTTTTTATTTTAAGTTTTCACGTGTTGTTCCTTTGTTGCTTAGCGTCAATAAGCAATAGATGAATCCACTTACCATGACCTTTCCACTCACTCGAACAATATGCATTAGCTATGCAACTTCTGTCAAGTTCGAGCCAACAGAAACAAAATTTATTTTTCGAAAATACATCACCAAGGGAATATAACTGAGCTGCATACACAAACTTTGCCGTCATTATTTACAAAGCAGAACCTGCCATCCGTATAAGTTTGCCACATATTCCTAGAAGAACTTTCCCATGAACACACCCGCAGTGAGCCATAACTAATGCTTGTTCCAACCGCAATAACATTTTGCCTCTGTTAAACGCATTTTTCTTCATCCTTACACTATTCTCCAACTCGCACATCTATTTCAATCCCCATTACTCCCAGACGGGGCTTAGGAAAACGGAATCCCTCCCACCGATAGTTCACCTCCCTAAGGATCTGTTCCCATATTTGTTTCTCTCTATCTTTTCGGTATCTCCGTCGGTTCAATTTAACACCTCCATTATTCCAATCGCGTAAATACACGCTCAGCACTTTATTGTTATTTGTTTTATTTTAGCTTTCGTTGGTCGCGTAAAAAACTCATAAACTTTTTATAGAAAATATAGTCAGAGGCAAAAAAAAGGGATTTCACTTGGCACATAAAAAAAATAAAAGCGGAAACTCAGCAACAAGTGTTATGGCCATAAACAAGGCTGCAAGCAACAAGACATCCTTGGGAACATGCCAGCGAATCGTATTGGGAATATTAAGAAGTTTCGAAAGGAGAAAGGAAAACCCTTTTCGAGGATGATTTTATTAGGAAGGATCATAAAAGAAAAACAGTAACGTATTTTTTAGTTAGTTGACGGAATGCGTTGGGTATCCTTAGATTGATTATATCGAATGGATGTTACGTGCAGGCAATGAAATTTGTGTGCACCATCATTTCAGTAAACAATATCCTTGGATAAATTGAGTTTACAGAAATAAAATTGAGATTTGAAGGATATAACTTTTTTGATTTACAGTCCTCGGAATCTAATAAGAGGGTTTGATTAGGGGTGATAAATTCGGTCATATTCGATGATATGCAGTAAAGAAATGTATGGTTTGGTCGAAGTTTTATGAGTTTACTGTATGAGAAGTTCGACAATAAAATCAATATATTGACCCTTAACTCAGACGTTATAGATCGCAAGTTCTGAGGGCATTCACTGATGTGTATCAATGGTTAAGTGGATAGATGTTCTTAAGTTCAATGTAGTACAGTTGTATGAACTACGTTGTATATTCAAGGGCAGAAGGTTCGTAAAATAAAATATTTACATTTACCCTTAGCCTTATGGTCCAGGGTCATACAAAATAATAATAATAACAATAAGAGCATTGTACCAAATCAAATCAAAATTAAAAAAAAATTAATACTGTTTAGGAGTGTAAGTCTGCTAACCCACTTTTGTCAATATTGATGCATTTACTAACTTACGTGGCGCTGCAGTCCGAAGTGGACCTCTTGCACGCCAAGTTGGTTGAGATCCTCCTGCACCTGTTGTGAGGCGCCGTCCATCCGGAGTGGATTGGAATATTTTCTATGCTGGAACGTTGGGCTTCATCCGCCATTTGAAAATTTCCTTAAATGCATATTACCTTCATATCACGTATTTGGGTAGAACAAACACAACCCCTAAGCCTCATAATAAGTATTTCCTCCGTAAAACTCAACCAGAATATTTCCCATCCCACGGTCTGTCATGATTCTTAAATTTCATTCATCGCTTCTAATACCACTCATATCAATCAGGGCGTTAACGAATATATCCGCATTCCTTTACTTTCATACTGCTATCCGAACGAAGAGATAAGTGCATAATGACCGTTGTCATGTTTACGTCGTTATGAGCGGCATACTGTCTATCGTGTATAAATTCCGAACGCTTAACGCATCTCATCCCTCCATAACGGAAAATAATTAATTATCTCCTCTGAGGGAAATTCTTATTAAAACGAAAAACTCAACTATAAATTCATTTTTTGCTAGTAGCGCGTGTAAAACTTCCACAAAAGGTAATCCATTCTGACAAGGCTTCTTTTTCTCATCGGATAACTTGTTACTCCTCGGCATCTTGAAGCACTTTTTTAAAATTACTTTTACTAAACCTTCACAGCAATATTTTAAATTCATGCTCCTTTGTACCTACGAACGTCACCCCTCGAATGGTATTTTTAATTGAATTTAATTTAATTTTTTTGTTCATTGTTTGTAATGGAATTTCACCCATGAAAGCGAATTAAACAATTAGTTGGCAGTTAAAAAATGTCGTTTCCACCCCTGATGAGTCTAAATTAGTTTTTTACAGGACAGTGGCAAAAAAATGTCCCTTTCATGATCAAATTATTGACATTCCGCGCAACGTTTTCAATTATGGAATTGTTGTTATTGCAAGCGATAATAATATTAAATAAAAATGATTGTCGTTATTATGTCCTTATAATGGTTGATAGGGAAAACGAGAAATGTACACAAGAATAAATTATTTCAACACTTCATTTCCACAGTTGTGGATGTATTTCAGGTGGAAAAAATCAAAAAAAATCCAGATGCACTGAACAGATGTAAAAGGTTTTCCAATAGGGACGGGTAGATGCTAAAATTTAATAAAACAAGTTGTGTCGGTGATATCAACGAATTTTTTATTTTATTTGAAAGGCCTAGGGTTATGGCACATGTTATGTTGACTTTGAGGACGTTTCCAGTTGCCACTTAAGGAAACCCCACAATAAAAGTCTAACGGTGTCAAATCGCACGATCTCGGTGGCCAGTTCACGTCGCTTCTGTGTGAGATAACCAGTAACCATGGCCTTAAATCGCTCGTGCGGAATGTCAATTGTCATAGAACGCTATCCTCTTGGAACCACATGTCTTTTAAATCCATACTATCTAATTTGGAAAGAAATTGCTTATCATCGATTGGTAGCGCTCTCCGTTGATGGTGATGGTGCAATGCCATCGTCGTTTTCGAAGAATTACGGACCAGTGAAGCCGTCGCAGAGTATGACAATTTGCCTATTTAGCGGGATTTATTTAAAAAAATTGACTTGCTTGCTTTAAACAAAACCGGTTCTTCTTGCAGCTTAAACCTTCTACTTAATAACTGCGAACAATTTTTTATGTTAGAAGCATGTGCAACAAAACAAAATGATCTCAAAGTTCAAGTTGTGTACAATTATTCATAAGAAGGTCAGGTTTGAGAGCAAGAGTTTCAGTTTTTTTTTTTAAGTGGTTCGCGTGATTTTAATTGAAAGATTTATTTTATTCTAATAAATATAATCTTATTGAATAGTAAAGTAAGTTGATTTGGGGTATTTGATACTTTTAATTAAATTAAGGAGAAGAGGAGACAAAAACAATTGAAGATACATTTAAACGTTATGTGCATTCATTGGAGCAAAAGTATAGTTATTCAGTGTTGTTCAAGTTGAAGACTCTATGCAGCTACCCCAGCAGCAGGGAGAAGCGAGCTAGAGTCCCTATATCGCATGAAGATGAGAGAAGTTCAGCGTAGCGTACGACGTGACAAGCGCAACTACATCAACGCGCTGGCTACAGAAGCAGAAGAAGCTGCACAGAAGTGCGACAGCAGGACTGTCTACAGAATCACGAAAGAGCTGACAGGTGGTCGCAGCTCCAGCCAATACCCAGTGAAAAGCCCACAGGGCTCCTTGCTCATTTCGGATGAGGACCAGCTCAAGAGATGGAAAGAGCATTTTGCTACGGTTTTGAACCGTGTATTCGCTAGCGATATGCTCCCAAATCAGACTGAGATGCCCGAGGTGAGAAGTTCCCGATTACGCACCACGACTCCCAGTAAAGATGAGATCATTACCGCGATCAAGGCACTCAAAACCAACAAGGCGGTAGGACTTGACGGTATTCCAGCAGAGCTCTTACGAGCAGCGCCAACAACATCGGCTGAGCTTCTGCTTCCACTTATAGATAGAGCTTGGGAAGCTGAGAGCTTTCCTAACGAGTGGAAAAAGGGAATGATCGTTAAGCTTCCTAAGAAAGGAAATTTATTGAAGTGCGGAAACTGGAGGGGTATCTGCGTGCTGCCTGCTGTAGCTAAGATAATAGCTAAAATCATCCTTGAGCGAATCAAACAACATCTCGAAGACACACTCGATGCCGAACAAGCAGGTTTCCGCTCTGGATCCTCCTGTGCCGACCACATCAACACCCTGCGGATTATCATCGAACAGTGTGTTGAATATCGATCGCCACTGCACCTGCTGATCATCGATTTTGAGAAGGCGTTCGATAGTGTCAACAGGGAGTTTATTTGGCGTGCCTTACGCAGGAGAGGCATTCCCGATAAACTAATTGCTATTGTCAAAGCTACATATGAAGGCTCCAAATGTCACGTTCTGCACAGGGGGAGGTTGTCTGAGGAATTTGAGATCCAAAGTGGGGTAAGACAAGGCTGTATCCTTTCACCAATATTATTCCTATTGGTGATTAGCGAAGTGCTTCATGCAGCTTTGTCTACGGGAAACGGAGGAATTCGATGGACTCTTACATCTCAACTGAAACATCTTGACTACGCAGACGATGTATGCTTACTCTCCCACAGAATTATGGACCTCCACCAAATGACAGCAGATGTGGAGAGGGAGGCAGGTGTCGTCGGGCTGAAAATCAATACGACAAAAACTAAAATCATCAGCCTTGGAACAAACTCATCGGCTCAAATATGCATTGCTGGACAACCGGTAGAGAGAGTAGAGGATTTCCAGTATCTTGGGTGTATTGTCTCGACCGATGGTGGAACCGAACTGGATATAACCAACAGGATCGCCAAAGCAAAGTCCGCGTTCGGGATGTTGTCCAAAATATGGCGAAGCAATGCAATCAGTTTGAGCACCAAAATAAGACTGTTCCGCTCCAACGTTGAATCCGTGCTGCTATATGGTTGCAGCACGTGGAGAGTGACCACTACTATCACCAGAAAGCTGCAAACGTTCGTTAATAGGTGTCTGCGCAATATCTTAATGATTTTCTGGCACAATCGTATCTCTAACGAACACCTTTACGAGAGAACGGGTCAGGAACCAATAGGCACAACTATCCAGCGGCGGAAGTGGCAGTGGATTGGTCACACGTTCCGAAAGGGTGACAGCTCCATAGCGAACCATGCTATGCAATGGAACCCTCTAACTCAGGATGGCAGAAGACCTGGCGGTCCGCGGAAAACATGGCGCAGAACAGTCGAGAAGGAGGTACGGCAGTTAGGGAAAAGTTGGGGAGAACTCAGACACATTGCCAGAAACCGTACACGATGGCGCGTAGGCGTAGTAGAGGCCCTAGGACCCACAAGGGGATACAGGACATAAGGAAGTTGAAGACTCTATTTGTAGTAGAGCCATGTATATTAGTAACAAAAAAATGTTTTCTCATTTTGCGCACAGGTGCAACACCCATACTAAATTTTCCATTATTTAGGATGGCTGCCGAAATTACGAAAAAACAAATTTATGATGTTTGGGTTTCTAAGATCAAAATTAACCGCTTTGATGCTGTTTTTTTTTTGTTATGGACTACTTTAATAATACTACGTGTTCCGAGGATGCAATTAAGTCAATAAAGATATCCTTAAAAAACTTATGCTTAAGGTTTGACGAAAAGATGACCAAAAGTGGTCGCCATCGAGATCGCTTCGAAAGCATTAATTGTTCGTGGTTGAATGAAACCCTAACACTACCACAAACAGTTTTAGGTGAAATTCCTTCTTCATCTCGTGTAAACAAGGTAGAAAGGCCAAGAAAAAGCTTTGATGAATGCTGTGGAAAAAGCAAAAAGAGAAAAGTGCAAACCCTTTTCGATTCGTTTAGCGCTAAAGAAATTTCAACTGCGAATGAACTGAACCTTAGAAAAGCCGGAAAAAGAAGTACAGCCATCGCTATTAAGCATTTGTGAATACAACAAAAATTGAAATACAAATTTATACAAGAAATTGACATTGGCTATTGCCGTCAGCCAGAAAGAGAGAAAAATGAATGTTATAATAATTAACTATTGGAAAGTTTGATTAAAGCTCATTTCAGAATTATACATCTGTAACATTTACATATTAAACTCATCTGTTTGAATGTTATATTGGTTATATAGTTTTAAAGGCCTCTTTTAAAATTTGTGAGCGGTACTTCAAAGCGAGCTTCATGAAACTGTACAACTTATTCCAATCTTGTCTATTCAGTATCTCCACGACCTCGATAGCAGTTAAAAGGTTTCTTTCCCAATGATTTCGTCTGATCTCGTTTAGAATTGGACAGGTGCCTATGAAGTGCCGAATGTCTTCTGTGACTCGAAGGTTGCATAGAGTTCAATCGGGAGATCGGTGGGTTCGATATGGGTGGTAGTTTAAGTACACAAGCTCCCCCCTCACCTTAAATAGACAGTGGCGATCGTGGAAATAGTTCTTGTCCTTAAGGTTATGCTGAAGTAAACGATACGAATTCCTTGTAGTGTCGAACGTGCTAAGTTCAATTTTGACCAGAAGTGTTTGAAAAGCATCTTTCCATAATGACGTACTGCTCTCCAATAGAGGAACGTTGTGTAAACTTCCCAGCCTTTCCCATTCCCTGAAAAACTGAAGTTTTCGCTGTAGTAAGTGACGTACAACAATGTTAGGAAGCCGTTGACCAGGTAGGGCTATTGCCTTCGTTATATAATTAAGATGTAAGCGAAGAGTAAATAAATGTAAAGGTGTTAGTCCAGTTTCAAGATGTATCATATAGGTGGGAGTGGATTCTGGCAATCTGAAGATTTTTTTTATGAAAAATCTTAGTAACTTCTCTACTTCTTCATATTGACAAATTCTCCACACTTGCGCCGCATAGCACATGATGGATCTCATCACTGCATCGAAAACTTTATACGAGGGCAAGGTGAAAAGTTCTTGGCCTGACGCAGAGATAGCACTCCAATTAGCAAAAATTTATGTTTCCTGCCTGGGTGCACTTCTCATTAGTTCGTATGACAAGTTTCAACTTGTTCTCTCAAGTAGTTTGTTTACACGAATTTTTGCAGTAGACGTCTTGCGTGTTTTTCGTTAAAATGGATAAACTTGAATATCGTGCGGTCATAAAATTCTTCGTTTTGGATGGATTAACCTCTAAGGAAATTCATCCAAAGTTGACAAAAGTTTACGGGGACTCTGCTCCTTCCATGTCAACCGTTAAAAAGTGGGTAGCTGAATTTAAACGTGGTCGAACGTCCCCCGAAGATGACCCATGTGAAGGACGGCCGAAAACCGCAACCCTCAAAACCATCGAAAAAGTGCACGATATCGTGTTAGACGTTAGGCGAGTGAAGCTGAGGCTGTGTGTATGGGTGCGATGGGAAAACTGCGGGATTTGGGGTACGATTTGCTCGGCCATCACCCCTATTCACCTGATTTGGCACCCCCAGACTTCCATCTGTCCCCAAACTTGAAGAAATTTGTTTCTGGGAAGCGCTTCGCATCCAATGCAGAAGTTGAGAGGGCCGTAGATGAATATTTTCACAGTCTTTCAGACTCTCACTTCCGAGAAGGAATACTGATGTTGGAGAAACGCTGGACTAAGTGTGTTGAAGTCAATGGAGATTATGCAGAAAAATAAAACCATTTCTTAACTGAAAACCGCAGTCTTTTACTGTCAGGCCGAGCACTTTTCACCTTGCCCTCGTACATTTCACTTGGGACTATATTTTTCTTGCCCAGGACCCCTCTCCAGTTACCGTTGATGGCTGTTTTTGCTTCCTTTAGTTTCATTTGAGTAGGACCCCGAGGTACTTATATTCTTTGACCTTCTCCAGTTCAACACTTCCCCAGATTCAATTTTCCTCTCTAGCGTATCTTCCTGAGCCGTTCCGGAAAACCATTATTTTCGATTTTTCTGTATTCACCTCGAGATGCCACAGATGGCAGTACTGAAACAACTTGTTTATCATGATTTGCATCGCGTTTGGGGTGTCTGCCAGAATGACTATGGTATATCGTCAGCATATAATAGAACTTTGATAGAGATTCCATTTAATGAGATCTCTCCGGTCAGAAAAGTCGTAAGGTCGTCCAAAAGGATTGAGAAAAGCAGTGGACTGAGTAGACATCACTGCTTTACGCCCGTTTTTGATTGAAACCACTTCGACAGTTCGATCCCATTCCATACTGCACTTGAGTTCTCGTTATAAAGGCTTTTAATTACCCTTAGCAATTTTGTGGATAATCCCAGGTTACTCAGCTTGTAGAAGAGGGCGTTTCTATCGACGGAGTCGAAGGCGGCTCTAAAATCGACGAAGAATGCGTACAACTTCTTACCTCTGCCCAAATACGTCCTTGCATTGCTGGTTAATGTGAAAATGTTGTCCATCGTTGAGTATTATTTTTGAAATCCAGCCTAGAACTCGCTTATCACGTGGTTTTGCCATGTCCAATTGTCAATATGCTCTCCTAAAAGAGTTTTTTTTATTTTTTTTTTTATTTTAGTGAAATTATTTTTTATCATTCAACTTTAAGGAAAACACTTCTGGCTTTTTGTCAATGTCTTCAGATGAAGCGTTAGCAATGATTACAGACTCACAGCTATGTACTCATCAGTATGAAATAATACGCCACAAAATAAATAAAACTGTTATCAATTTATTGCCATCTTATCACAAAATTAAAGAGGCTAAAATAAAGTGCTATCCGGATAGCAGAACTGTAAGCGAATCCTCTGCTGAATGAGGTTTACAAGGCTTCGTAAATCATAGCGTTAAGCGTATATGTTTAGCTCAAAAACACGTGTTAAGTTCTGTTTTGATGATTTTAAAATTTGATAATACAATGGGATTGTAATGGTGCTCAACAAAAGCTATACAAATAAATATGATCATCAGGTGACCACTTCCACGAAAATCTATTCAGTATCTCAATGTTGACCATCCAGATGTATTTCTTAAAAGAAGAAACTAAAACGGTACTTTGGCAAAGCCCAGTCCCATCATCAACAGAACCATGGCAGCTTTCATGTTAGTCAAACTAATTGTTTTACTTACCATGATCGACGGCAAAATATGTACTGCTTTATAATCTATAACGTCTTCCTCACAAACCTGTTACATTTGCGCTGCAAAACCGTCTGAAATGAACCACCCAGACAATCTTTCGAGGAAGTCTGAGGACCAACTAGCAATGTCCTTCGGATTAAGTCTCCTTCACTCTTGGATCCGATTTATGGATTGTTTACTTTACATCGCATACAGACTGGATGTATTATAAAAGTTTGGCAGGCAAGAGACCAAGATTGTAAAGAAAAGGTCAAAGCCAGAAAAAAAATGAATCCAAGATATATTCAGAGGTGAAACGGGTTTATTGGTTGATATGCCAACTCAACAGACAGGCAATACTAATGATAGGAACACGGCTAGGCGATTCTTCAGAGATGAAGCATAAACTGCCGAAATTACAAGAATCGACGAAGAAATGATCAAAAAGATTCATATCATCTTAGAAGCTCTTGGGTCAGGGTTTTCAATTGACTTAAATGCCTTCGAGAGTTTTACAACAGAAACAAGGGAATTGTATCTAAAAAAATATGGCTGATACTATATGCCAGTTAGTGTACACAAGGTCTTATTTCATGGAAAACAAATAATTGCCACTTGTATTCCTTCAATCGGCGAACTTTCGGAGGAAGCTCAAGAAGCCAGGAATAAGGAAAATAAAAAAAATAAAACAAATTTAGGGAACACTTTACCAGAAAAACTTCGCGAGTCGACACGAACACAGAACTTCTGAATAGATTGCTAATATCCTCAGATCCGTTTTTGACAAGTATAAGATGCACTCAAAAAAAAAAAAGAAGTTTAATTGAACATGAAGTTCTGCAACTGTTCTTTTATGTTATTTTTAATCAATACTTGTATAGATATGTTAATATAATTTATTACATTCCTTTCTGTGAATAATTTTCATAAAAATAATTTTAAAAAATTGAACAAAAACATTAATTTCTGAGTGTTATTAATTTAATCTCGCTAGATGAGCGAAATGTCACACTGTGCGTCGGCCCACAATCCACACCAAACAGTGACATTCTGCGGATGCATTGCCACTTGGTGGACCTCGTGTGGATTGGCATCGTGCTAAATCCGGCAATTTTGCTTGTTGACGTACCCGTTCATCCAAAAATGGGCCTAGTCGCTAAAGATGATTTTTTTCTGCTGAAATCGGGGTCCATTTCCAACTGGTCCAGAACCCAGTCAGCGAACACACGGCGTTGTCTATGGTCGTTTTCCTTCAGTTCCTGGGTCAGTTGGATTATGGTTGGATGTCGACCCAAGTCCCGACGCAAAATTTGTCAATTTGATGTCTGCGAAAAGCCGAATTCTTGCGCGCGGCGTGGAATTGACTGCCTCGGGTTCTCCTACACACTCTCACGGACAGCGGCGATGTTTTCGGCAGATCTTGCGATTCGTTGACGTACGGGAGTTGGCTGACTATTCACTGAACCGGTCGACTTGAATTTGACCACCAAACGTTGAATAGTGGACTGGGAAGGACGGCCATGCAAACCGTTGCCACAACAGAACACCCAATTTGATAATAAAGTGTTATCATTTGCACGTGTTGCTCGACGCTGTAACTTGCCATGGTGATTTGTCTTTAGTGTGTAAAATATAAAAAATAAGAATATTAACAACAGAAAAAACATCATGTCCGCCATGAACTGTCAAAATCGACCCATCCCTATTGGAAAACCATTAATGCTATAAAGGGGACATTCATTTTCAAAATCACATGACGCTGCCCAAAGGACTCACAAAAAAACGGAGAGAAAATGAATTACCTCAAAATATCCATAATATCTTTTTTAAGGAATGACAAAAAATATTGCACAAGCGTGCACAATAAAAATTCTTTCGCTTCTCCAAGGATTATTCGAATCCATACGAATAACAATCAGAGGCAAAAATAGAACTGCAATTGAAGGATGCAAATCCGTTGAAAGCCGGATCGATATTATAGTATTGTATTATACATACAATGCGATTAAATTGCATCCCATAATGACAGTTCGGGATAAAATTCTCGAGAAGATTTTAATGGATTTCTGTGGCATATGTGGCAGTTATAAGACAGGATAACAGGTTGTGGATATTTGGAATGCAAATCGAAAGATGGACATATTTGAAGAAGCGATTTGGCATTAAAATATTTACAATGTGTTATTGTTAATGGAACACTATTTGAGATAATTTGCAAGCAAGGGTATTTTGCTTGGAATTTTGCTATTTGCTATTTTAAGCAGCTTTGTAGGTACATCCCTGCTTTGTTGCCACTCGCATACATTTTGAGCAACTAGGATCACACTTATGATATGAGTAGCTCGTGTCAATAACGAGTAGCTTTATAAGTCGGCCATCAGTCTCAGTTATTAATTATAAATTTCCGAATTATAATTCCAGATCAGGGACGAAGGATGCAAAGTGTACACCCTTAGCTAGTTTTTCTAAGCTCATCCAGTAACAAATAAAAGTGGCAGTCATAATGTAGTTCATGCGAATGCATGAATACATAAGATTCTCACTTAGTTGAGGCCTATCAACTCCTACCCTTCACCTCCCCCTTGGTGACAACTCCTTTGATTTGGTAACCACACTCTTTTGAAGTTCTTGGTGGCAGCAGAGGGAGGGGGAAGAGAGCTCCCTTACTAGAGCTATTCCTCTTGTTTCAGAACTGCCCCTTTACGTTGAAGGTTATGCCGTCCGGGTAAGGGGTAGGGCGGAAGAATGCCTCCTTACTAGGGCAATTCCTCTTGTTTCATGCAGTACGGGTAACTTCCTTACCACGTAAAAGAAAAAATCGGTTGTGATAGAGATATACGCCTCGGATAATGGATACCCTCAAATGGCAATATGACTCGGAAAGTTCACGGGTTGACAGTTGAATTGTCTTCGCGCGGTATGTGGCAGATTTTACCGTAATCCAGGAGATACGTTGGACAGGATGAGGTATGCAAAAGCGAAAAGATTTCGAAATTTGTTACTAAGATTGCACATGTTCAGATGTGGATTCGTTGTGTGAAATTTGCTTGGATCTGAAGTCATGGACTTCAAGATCGTTGAAGAAAATCGAAGTCTGCCGGACGCAACAATATCCGGAACTTCTATCCAAAAGCAAATCGACTGGCAACTAGCCTTAAATCCGGAACGCAGACTCTTCAAAACAGCGGGGGTAACTTAGTCACCGAAGCGCACGGGCATATATATAGAGAGCGATAAGATAAGACAAGAACCCACGTCCAGTCAATAGTATAGTAGTACCTCCACTCAATTTAGAAGAAGTCGGTGCAACAATTTGAAAGCTAAAAAACAATAAAGCTGCTGGCTCTGATGGCCTACCCGTGGAGCTTTTTAAATATGGAGGAGATGCCTTGGTTTGGTGTATATACCAAGTATGGGTGGACGAAAGCATGCCCAATGACTGGAGTGTCAGCTCTATATGCCCCATCTTTAAAAAAATGTGGCAATTTGTCTGACAAGAATTCCCGAGGCACATTCTACTAAATATCGTGTAGAAGATCCTTTCCATTGTTTGCAATTGGGTGAAAGTCTTAAGCTCCTCTGCAGCAGGTACCCATGTGGCTTCTGGTCCGTTAAATCAAAGATAGACAACATTTTCACACTGAGGAAAATCCTGGAAAGACCAACGAATTTTAAGCCAAAACTCACCATCTCTTTATTCATTTTAAGGCATTCATCGCTCTACAATTCGGGGACTAAGTTTAGGATCGCGTCAAAATTGATACAGCTGTATCGCAAAACGCTGGAAAATACGGGATGCTCTGTGTAATTTGAAAACAGCTCATCTGAACTATTCCGAACTTGCACTGGATTTCAGCAAGGAGACAGCTGTCAGTTTGCTGATGATATAGACTGCTACTTTGGTTTGCAAAAAAAACTGGGCCCAAAACTTCTTAGTCAACTGACTAAATTAATGCTCCACAGAAGGCTATTCTTACCAATCCCGCTTTTTGGTGCCGAGTGGCTGGACGAAAAGTAAGAAAGCAAAGCTTAATATTGAAAGCTTTTGATTGTTCGAATGGACAATAAAGTTATATGCAAGTTATATGCGGTTCTTCACCTGAAATCGAGCCACGAAAAAGACTTGAAACAGAAACAAACTCACGACAAATTACGTCCCCCGCCCGCAATAAACGTCGTCGGCATTACGGACTACAATAAATTGCATTGCCTTCTCAAGCGAACTGTGACATCGGAATTTAAAGTAACGTCATTCCGAAACAATGATTGGAAAATTAATGTAGTTGACTCTGACGGCTACCGAGCAATATCGAAAAAACTAAACGCGTAAAAGATCCAGTGGTTCATAAATGACCTTAAAGGAAAAGGCTTGAAAATTATTGACGCAATTAATATCTTAAAGAAGATAAAGCAGAAAACGGAACAAGGCAATGAAATCTTGGTCAAGCATGGACTTCCGCTCTTTATGCTAACCTTCGATAGAAGCGAAAATATAGACGATATTTATAACGTAAAAAGTATTTTGAATATCGTAGTTAAAATCGAGCCTACGCGTACGAATACACCATCGATACCTCAATGCAAACGCTGTCAAGGTTTCAATCACACACAGTCGTATTGCCAAAAAGAACCGAAATGTGTAAAATGTGCCGGGAACCACTTATCAGAAAAGTGTGACTTAAATAAGCAGGCTCCGGCGACCTGCATAAACTGCAAAGGCAAGCACCCAGCAAACTATCGAGGTTGTGAAGTAGCAAAGGAGCTTCAAAAAAAGCGCGATACTACTATAAACCGATACACCCGAACCCAAGCTTAAGAGATCGTAAAACCGATAAGCCTAAGACCGCAAAGCCAGTTAAAACGACGAGACCGATAAAGGAAAATAAAAAAATTGCGCAAGAGAACGTCGCTGGTCCAAGTGCAGCGGAAAAACCGCCACAGGTTGACGCGAGATCGTACGCGCAAGTCGCGTCAAACGAAAATAAATCAAGATCAGCTACAACAGATCCGGTCAGCCAAATATTTACCATTATATTGGAAAAATTTAAGGAGCAAACTACGGTTAATAAAATTATACTTGACAAATTGAGCAAGCTTGAGTTCAAACCTCACAAGACAATCAAAAAAACATGAATATGAAACAGCTACTTAAGATACTAACGTGGAACGCAAACGGCCTTCTGAAAAAAATCGACGAATAAGAAGTGTTTCTACGGAAAAATAACATTGATATATGTTTGGTATCGGAAACGCACTTAAAAAAGGGACTTAGACCCAAAATAAAAGGTTACACCGATTACCATGCGAATCATCCTTCGGAAAATGCGAGAGGCGGGTCCTCTCTTTACATCGAAGACTGTATTAAGCACTCCGAAAACATAGAAATAGAATTTGATTCTATGCAAATAAGCTCAGTCTCCGTAAAAATAAACTACTTAAACTTCAACATCGGATCTAGTTACTTCCCTCCAGGATATAAGCTAGTAGAAAACGACCTCGTTCGTCTCTTTGACTCGCTCGGTCCTAATTTTGTCTTAGGTGGTGACTTTAACGCGAAACACACCTTCTGGGGATCAAGATGCAATTCGACAAAAGGCAGATTATTGTACAAAGTCAGCATGAAACGTGGAGTGAACTTTTTTTCGACAGGAAAGCCAGCTTATTGGCCAACTGACAAAAATAAAATCCCTGACCTCGTCGACTTCTTTATCGCAAAAGGGTTAACTAAAAATTTGACGGAAGTCGAAGAATGCTATGATCTATGCTCAGATCACTCAGCAGTCACTCTAAAAATAGGTGGAAGTCTAGTAAATAAAGAAGGACTGCCTAGGTTAACTAGTAACAAAACTAACTGGGACGCTTTCAGAAGAGACTGCAAGGAAAATGTTGCTTTAAATGTACCGCTAAAGACACCGTTCGAAATAGAAGAATAAATCGACAAACTCGTCGAAGCCATTCAGAGCTCCGCGTGGAAAAACACTCCTTTGCGGAAGACAGAAGCACGGAACAATAAAGTCAAATACCAGCCTGAAATCGAAGAGCTCATACGAGAAAAGAGGAGAGCGCGCAAGAGATGGCAACAATCCCGCGCGCCACCGGATAAAACTTATCTGAATCACCTTTGTAACAAGCTAAAAAATGTGCTGCAGGACCTAAAAATCACGAGACTTCTACTTACCTCGAGGGTCTGACCGCTGATAAGTATTCAAACTACTCTCTATGGAAAGCCTTGAAGTCCATAAAGAAACCTGTAATGCACTCGCCGCCAATTAGGAAAGCTAACGGCGAATGGGCTAAAGAAGACAAAGAGAAAGCAGAATTATTTGCCGATCACTTAGAGGAAACGTTCAAGCCGTTCGATGGACAACCGTTGATCGAAGATCCGAATGATAATACGGCACCCGACAATTTTAAAGTAAAAACCGTATCCCTGTCGGAACTTCGAATGATAATAAAAAAATTGAAAAATAACAAGGCTCCGGGATATGATTTAATCACTGGCGAAATTTTGAAAGAGCTACCGAAAAAATTGCTGGTTAAGTTGCTCTACATTATAAATGCTTCCTTAAGACTATTATATGTCCCAAGGCAATGGAAAGTCGCCGAAGTTATTATGGTTCCGAAACCGGGGAAATGTGCAAATGACAAGAAATCATATAGACCCATTTCACTTCAGCCAATAATATCTAAGGTCTTCGAGAAACTTCTGCTGAAACGATTGCAACCAGTAATTGAAGAAAGACACTTGATCCCGGATCATCAATTCGGCTTTCGGATCAAACATTCCACAATCGATCAGGTGTATCCAATAACGAACGAAATTGAAAAAGCTCTAGAAGGGAAAAAAATATGCTCTAGCGCTTTTCTCGACGTATCGCAAGCCTTCGACAAGGTATGGCACGAAGGACTAAGGTATAAGCTAAGGGTAATCTTACCAGAAAAGTTGTACAGAATATTAGAATCTTATCTTGAAAACAGACTTTTCCGTGTTAGACACGGGGGTGAATATTCGGATTTCAAAGATATCTACGTCGGTGTTCCACAAGGAATTGTTCTCGGTCCAATCCTGTTCCTGCTCTACACAAGAGATATACCACAAGATGAAGGGACCGTAGTAGCAACGTTCGCAGACGACACGGCTATCCTCGTAACGGATGAGTCAGTCGAATCATCAACGGGAAAACTCCAACGAGCTTTGAACAAAGTATGCGAATGGACAAAAACCTGGCGAATAGTCCTCAATGAGACAAAATCAACGTATGTCAATTTTACGTTAAGAAAGATAAACAACTTACCTATAGCCATTAACTCGGTGCAAATACCGTACGCAAACGAGGCAAAATACCTAGGAATGACCCTAGACGCAAAACTTAAGTGGAAACCACACGTTAAAAAGAAGCGCGAAGAGCTCGAAATCAGATTTAGAGAAATGTAATGGCTACTCGGAAGATACTCGAAGTTAAGCGTATAGAACAAACTGCTTCTGTATAAGCAAGTGCTAAAACCGTCTTGGACATATGGTATACAACTTTGGGGTTGTACCAAACCAAGCAATATGGCTCTACTGCAAGCATTTCAAAACAAAATACTAAGAGCAATCGTGAATGCTCCTTGGTATATAAGAAATAGTGATATTCACAGAGATCTAGGAATTGCTACCGTGAGGGACGAAGTAACAAACTTTGCTCACAAACTTCGTACCCGTCTTCATTTTCATTGCAATAATGAAATAATCCGTACTATGGACGTGACAAACCTTGAGCGCCGACTACAAAGAACAAGACCTTTCGACCTAGCGCCGTAAGAAAAAACCGCATGTAATGACGGTATTAGTAGGTGCCTTCACTGGAAGGCTACCTACCTAACGCGATTAACACTACAGAAGCGTAAACTACTCGTTAAGGCAACTTAGTCGTAGTCATCACAAAAATGAAAAAATGAGAGGAACGAATTTCCTACTACTATGAGTACGCGCAGCCGGTTCTCATAGTGCCTCTCTGAGGGGGTGAGGTTTAGCACGTAGGCATATACTGACTGGCACTGATGGCATTGTCAGATATATGAATCGGGCATAACCAATGGTACGGACCATTGGTATCTTTTGAAGATTCCTGCACCTCCAGGCGCAACCAAAAAAAAAAAAAAAAATGCAAGAGAAAAGCCTTGAAAAGATCAAAGAAATTTTGATAAAAATGATACAGTATGGGAAAGGTTAGGCCAAAGTTCATGTCCAAAGGTGTAGAGGGGGAGGACGAATCCCAAGATGATGCAGGTGATGCTGATAAATCGGCATCACAGTAAGTATACGACGGCGTGCTGGATTAAGTACATAATCAAGCATGCCGTTTTAGACGTACTGATTAAGAGCCCTAAATTTATGACAACAACCGTATTCAGGGGCTCAAAACCAACAACTATAAGTTGTTGTACAAGGCCGACGAAGTTGAAATCAGGGACGTAAAGGATCATTCATTAAGGGCAATACATCTTTGAAATTAAGTAAAAGAAGTTGAATTTAAGATATAGCAGATCTTTTTGTTTCAAGTCAAAGTGAATGCGATACCATTATAGTGTTGAAATAATGCTGTTCAAATAGCCTTTAGCTTTGCTTGACGGGCATCCGAGAGGTTCAATATTGGATAGCTTAGGTACATAAGTTGGATTTAAACTTATCGATGACGTGAACAGCGTTGTCTTCAAGGTCGGAAATTGTTGCTGGCTTATTCCAATAGACCAGAAATTAAACGTAACTACAAGGAACAACATTTTGTATCTTCACGTAGTCATTTAGTCAAAAATGCACCTCATTGCTGAAGATAATTTTTTGGCCAAAATTGGTATCGGTTTCCAACTCCAGAGCACAATCAATGAATGCGCGGTGCATGGAATAGTCAATAGCTTTAGTTTTTGAACAATTTAATTTTTGTACGGATTCAGGCCCAATCCTTTTCCCAAAATTCTCCAAGTTGGAGCGTACGAAAGGTTAAGTTCTTAAGAACGATGCGAAATTAAGAGATTTTGGTTCTCGAGCACACTGTGCCACTACAGCAATATTTGGATTCGATAGAATTTCTTTTTAATTCGCCGAATGGTGAGCTCAGAAGAATGCTCATTATGATCGTAAATCGTACGCAACGCGCGGAACGTTCCGAGAATAGAACTCGAAATTTAATAATACATTTTGACAATTACAGGCGAATCCCACAGGTGGATTAGTAGAAATGCGGTGAAGTCGGAGGGTTGTGATCGCTTATTTTCGGATCATAACCTCGCTGATAAAAGGAAGAAGAAGACATTTTTACAATTTTGATGGGTTATTGAATCGTATTGCGCTCAATAGTAAAATGGTGACTATAACAGAATACAGCGACAGCAGAATGATAGCAATATATTTTCCAATATGGCTGACAAAGTTCTATCATAGCTACTGAATTACCTTTTAAATTACTAAAAAATAACCTACATATATTTTCAATGCATACATACATACATTTTCAATGGCCATCCGTCATGAGGGTCACGGGGGTAGGATGCTCAGGTGGACTCTCCATCCTTCTTGATCCTCCGCCATTGACTTCAATTCATCAGGAGGAATCCCTAGACGGCTCCAGGAGAGATGTCGGACTGGGTCCAACCATCTATTTCTAGGCCTTCCGCGGAGTCGCCTATCTGATGGCACGGCAACCATGTCGCGTCTTGGAAGCCGGTCTGGGGGCATATGCACTACGTGACCAAACCATCGAAGTTTAGACCGTTCCGTTCGGGGAAGTAGCTGGTCAACATTGAGCGCCTCACGTACTCTTGTGTTGCGCACTCGATCCCTACGATTTATTCCAGCAACACCGCGAAGGAACCTCATTTCGGCAGCTTGTATCCGCGATCTCATTCTTTCGGCCACTACCCAAATTTCATGACCATAGGTGAGAATTGGAACATACACCGAGTTAAAAACCGATAGCTTAACTTGAACACAAAGTTCGGCCTTCCTTATAATAGATCGGCCAAGCTCTCCCAAAATTGATCCAGCCTGACCAATTCTACAGGATAACTCGGCATTGCTCCTCCCATCACTCGTGAATAAAACCCCGAGGTACTTAAACTTCTCCACCTGCTTCAGTGGAACTCCACTAACATGCAGAGTGCACTGAATGGGTTTCTTGGAAACGACCATTAAACGACCGACAGCATCATCACAAACGGCTACAAACCTTTCGAGTGCGCGCTGAAGTTCGGTTTGAGAGGACCCAAGGATGACCAAATCATCCGCAAAGAGCAGATGACTAATCCTTAGGTCTCCCACTTTGAAACATTCCCCACCACGGCTGCGCTGCAACATCCAATCCATATATGTACAATGAAGAGGAGATGTGACAAAACGCACCCTTAGCGGAGTCCAACGCCCACAGTGAAAGGTATTGATTTAACACCGTTTATCCGAACACAGCTTCTACAGTTTGTATATAAAGACTGAATCGCTCTTAACAGGGAACCATCAATCCCATACTCCTGCAGAACACTCCAGAGTTTGCCTCGAGGAACCCTATTATATGCTTTTTCCAAATCCACAAAACAAGTGTAGACAGGTTTAGCATACTCCCAGGCCTTCTCAAGAACCATTCTGAGAGTGAACAACTGGTCGGTTGTGCTTCTACCGGGACAAAACCGCACTGCTCATCCCCCAAACTGTCCTCAACCACAGCTTTGGAATGCGTTTCTAGCACCTTAGCGAAGACTTTTCCAGGGAGACTTAAAAGGGATATACCCCTATAGTTAGCGCTAAAAAACAACATAAGGACATTTCTTTTGAATAATTTTAGTGATGGAGGTTTTTAGCAGCACGGAGGGGAAGGAACCCTGTACCTGGTATTAGCTTATCTCCCATATGAACTGTCAAGATGAAACGGCTGATGGCTTATAACAGATGGATCTACATCATGGGCTGCAATGTAAATGCGTATCACTCGTAATAGGGAAGTAGTGATACAAACACGAGAGGTTAGTGTCTTCTTGATTTTATTTCCTTCACAAAACTCACGATCTGTAAAAAAGGTACCACACCTACTTTTGAGGTACCTTGTAGACAAGAAGTGCTAGATAGGACAAATTCCTAGACATATTAAGTGAAATGATGGAATCAGCTCTTAAATGTCACGGAAAATGGGCTAGAGTTTGTGATCCTCATCTAAGCCCAACAAGACCGAGTTGGTACTCTTTAGCAGGATATACAAGATACTACCCTTCAAACTGCCAAAGCTATCAGGAGAGGGGCTTTCCTTTTCGGATAGCGCCAGATATCTTGGTATTGTGCTAAGCAGGGAATTGAATTGAAAACTTAATATACAGGAAATAGTCTGTAAGGCTTATAATACTCTCTCTATCTGCAAATAGACTGCGGCGAAAAAATGAGGCCTGAAACTAGCAATGATGCTATGGCTATACATTATGTTATTCAAACTCATCCTTACGCAAATGGCCAATAGGGCAATTCGGCTTGCTAATATAGGGTTCTTTTAAGCCAGTAATGCTGGTTATAGCTCCATTCTTAGGCAATTATTTCGCAATATACCTGACAAATCGGATGAAATCCTTGGTACTTTAGACATCAACATAAGATAAGAAGTAATATACTCTGGATTTTTAAATTGAAGTTGCATTTATACAAGACGAGTGAGGGAATGGAGTCAGGTATACACTCGAGAGATATAAACCTACAGGTGACTCTGAGACTTCCAAACATGTGCAGTGTGCTCCAATAGGAGGTTCTAGCTGCGGAATTACCTAAGATCAATATCCGACAAGAATATCGTCATCTACATTGACAGTCAGGCTACCTTAAAGGCGCTAAAGTCTTACGTCACAAGACCTGAAATCGTCAGGAACTGCCACACAATGCTTAATGCATTATGTACGCAGAACTGTGTCAAATTATTGTAGGTACCTTGACACTGCGATATAGACGGCAACGAAAAAGCCAACGCGCTGTCCAAAAAAAAAACATAGATCTCACAAAGTGGTACAATTGGAGGCATAATATACCCAATTTGCGTGGCTAAGAAAACTGTTCTTTAACATGGCTGACCTAAGACGGTGCAACATAGTACGGTTTAGAGTGTCTAAGGTGCTGTGGCCAGGGTTTAATCGCAAAAAATGCATGAGATAATAAAACTAGGCAGATCACCGATGAGAATAGCGATAGGTGTATTGAAAGGCCATTGCCCTCTGAAGAAGCACGCTATGAGATAAGAATTATCAATTACAGATGTGTACAAAAAAATAAAATAAATAAAAAAATAATATATGGCGCAACAGCTTTTTAAGTGCCAGGGCCTAGCTTCTCGCAGCCACGCATGTTGTCTGCGTTATATTTTCTACACGAATAGAAAAGACCTACAATTTAGTGTCATATCCGAAGGGCAATTTGTTTTAAGAAGCTTTTTCGAGACAACAATACTCTCGGATGTTTGTCAGACGCTCGCGAGAGGTGAGACCGTGAAAAAAACTTTTTGGTGTTTTCTGGGATTCGAACTTGGAACCTCACGAGCAGTGGTCCGACACACTAACTACTTACCGCAATAATCTACACGTCTCAGGGAATATAACTAATCTACTACGTGAATGCAAAAGCATTGCCTGGGCATTCTAAAACACCTTGGATGGTACTTCTTCGATAACCTGGAAGATGTTCGGTTTTTGAATTAAATAAGGACTTATTCAAATTCTGTAGGAAAATTAAGTACATGGGAGAATTAGTTTAGAATTTTTGCCCTAGGACTTGCGAGGGGCCTACTATGGTGCCAACATCTTAACCCTACTCAACCTAACCTTACTTAACCCACAGCCAAGGGAATCTTGAAATCACAGCCCCAAAGTTTGATATGGTGAAAACCACCGAATTTCCAGTAAAAACACCAATTTATCGAGGATGATAGAATACTTGGTCTGAGCAACTGGAAGCAGCAGGCCTGGGATTGGATGTTGCGTCTCAGGCAGGGACTCTACATTGATCGGGAGCCAATTAAGAAAGTTATTGCAAAACATTTTCTATCCGATCTAATCTAATTTTAAAAATACCATATATACCTTGTGTGGGTATTGTTACAGCTGTATCGAATTAAAGAGTATGATAACGTCTGTCTTTACGCTATATATTCAAATTGTAAAATTTATATAAAAAATAAGAGGTAAGATTATATCGCGTATACGCCACCGAAAACGAATTTTAATTTAATTAAATTGCGATCGTATACATTTGCGTCCATAATGAACTCTAGATGAACAAAGAATGCACCAAAGAGTGGAATTTCATTATGCAAATGGGTTGCACCACAGCCACTTGCAAAATTTCTCCATTACCGTAGAAGTACCACTCACTCATTACAATCATGAGTTCACCTTCACATTAAAATACCATTTCGCTGCCATCGAAATTGATCGGTGGTGGTTGAAATTGCCCTTTAAATTGGTAATTTGCAAATGCAGCCCACTAACATGAGCTACTGTGGCTACCAGGACTCACATTTTGTCCCCAAAAAACCACGTATTTTAAATTTTGTTCACGATTTTTGCAGATATAATGAATATCAATGAAAAGAATCTCTCCAGGGTATATTATAATGCAGATGTGAGGGGGGCAGTATTTCCTGTGGATTTTTTTGTGTCAAATAATAATTAAAATACGAACATTTATTTAATATTTAAATTGTAATTTATTTTCTCACAAATAATTTGCTCTCAAAGAGAAATGTGGGATGTGTAGCTTCGACTCCTCTATTATAATGAGGGGATTTATGTATCTGGGGATCAACGGCAAACTTCTTGCTGAGCAAGATAAATTGATTTTATCACCAATTTTGCGAAAAGGGTTAAAAAGGGTGTAAGTATGGAAAGGTAATATGTTGAAAGATAAAATCATTTTGTTGCCTATTTAGCACAATTCCAAGTCAAATGATATAAGTTGGAGGACCAAGTGCGAAGAATGTTAAACAAGTTGTGTGCCTTAGAGTAATTGGATGATATTTCCTTTTATTTCAAGAAGATAGTTTTGGAGAACCTTTCTCGAGATAGTTATATCCGAATTTGTTTGAATTTCTTAACTGATAGACCTAGTGAATTCGATGAATTATGAGTAGCTGTTATTCAGACGGTTGTTAGTTTTTATGATAAGTGAAGTCTATGGGTGGTCATATATTTAAGACATTACGTACCTTATAAGAAATCTTATTCTACTTCTTACTGTAAAAGGACGACGTTTTTGAGTCACCCTTCCCTAAAGAGTCCAAAAATGATCACATTATTTTCGCATGACGAGTTTGGAATAGGCTTCTGTACTTGTCTGCTTAACAAATATGATAAGAATAAGAGGTATGGCCATTGTAATTCTTAAACAAATCGGCATGAATGTTTCTTCTAATAAAAACTCCTTGACAGAGGAAGCTAAAAGTATGTGTGACTTTTAGCTTCTCGACTTTGGGCATACTGTTTATAATTTTGATAAATTATATATTCCTGATTTCTGAGATGGTCTCAATTGGTTTTTACCGTACTGTATGAACCGCTTGCAGGGTTGAGGTTTTTAAATTTTGTGCGCCAATCTTCAGTTTCATGACAATTTTCTCCACACAACGTGTAGTTGTAAGTAAGTATCATTGGTGTAGATCACATGCTTTAGGGTAGTTGTTAGAATCCACTAAATTTCCATTGGAATAAATTTGTCAAAGGACACACTTTTGCTGGACCCATACAATTATAAATACGCATTTCTTGTGCAATATAGTCAAATAAATTCTCTGTAGATACAATTGTGGTGATCGATGTTTCACACATTTGTCGGAAATAATCTGCTAGAAGCTAAAAGTATCGACATAGAAGGATCGAGAACAAATACCTGCCTATTCAGTACCGAGTGCATCTTTCCCTATGTCCCCTTATACATATATCATCCTATTTTTAAACACCGTCAACAGACGATCCAACATCATCAAAATGTACCCAGATTTATTAACTGATGCTCCAACTCGATATATTTCAATTTCATCAATAGATCCATGTAGTGCTTTAAAAGACATATTGAACCCATCAACTTACTCTGGTTGCATGAACTATGACGAGAACTATACGAACCCTTGCGGGTACTCCTTCAATAGTTGCGGGAGCTAATACTTTTTTTCTTCATCCCTACGGAAAAGTTAAAATAAAGAATGAATCAAGCAACATTATGTAAATAGTCGCGCCAGGAAAAAAGCATAACAATAAAGCGGAAACAGTTCATAGAAAAGATGCCCCAATTCAGACAACAAATCTTGTGATACCCTCAACAGGTGCATATGTATGTAGGATCCACATTATCACCTACATGGCAACACCGCTTAATCATCGCATAACCTTGGCAGCACTTAGCAAAACTGAATGTCAAACAAGACATAAAAGAAGGAAGAGAAAAGGCCCGAGCCCTATTGGCTGAATATCATAGTCGCTGTCATCATTGTCGAAGTCGCCACCACAATCGCCACGATCCTCGCCGAAGTCGCTGCCACCATCATCACCACCGTCGCCACCACCATCGTCACCGTCGCCTAACCTACCTACCCTATTTTCCATTTCCATGAATTTAATAAAGTGAAATTATATTAAAGCGTGTTGTTTCTATATGTATATGAAGATTGTAATAAAAAAAATAAAAATAAATAAATAAATATTTGGCGCAACAGCTCTTTAAGTGCCATGGCCTAGCTTCTCGCAACCACTCATGTTGTGTGCGTTATATTTTTCACACGAATGGAAGGGAGCTACAGTTTAGTGCCGTATCCGAAGGGCAATTTGTTTCGAGAAGCTTTTTCGAGACAACAATACTCTCGGATGTTTGTCAGACGCTCGCGAGAGGTGGGACTATGAAAAAAACCTTTTTGGTGTTTTCTGGAATTCGAACTTGGAACCCCACGCGCAGTCATCTGACACGCTAACCACCTACTCCACGGCGCTCACATGAAGATTCTAATAGAGAATGAACATATTGGACCTTCCTTGCAAGGGTATCAATAACTTGAGTCTGACGTGGATGAGTCCTACCCCCTTCATCAGTCGAGGCATCGTTAAGTCAGTCAAAGCATGGCGATTGGGGGTTTGGGTTTCTTGATGAGTTTTCGCTTCCAAAGTTTGGGCTGGCTATGTGCAAGACTGATCTCTGCATCTATGCAAACAAAAAAGTCTTTGTAAACATTATCTTAATAGCTTCCCAGTTTTTATTCGCCATCTAAAAGGCCATCAAAAGCTGTTATTTCAGTATAATAATTCTGCATGCAAAGGTTGCATTTCGAAAGTTATAATCGTTTTACTAGAATAAATTAGATCTTAATGGCTGTTATTTCGAATCTTTTTTTTGTGTGATATGTTCTTACGTAGTGCTGGGCAATTATCAGTGCGACCCATAGATCGTCATTCGTCCTGTCAGATGGTCGTATAACACGTAAGTCTATCTGAAATAAGAAGAATATAAGGAGACTAGGGATTGCGATTGGAGAGACCGGTCTTATTTTCCTCTTTCTCCCATTTTCATATACACGAACCAGTAATCAACTCCCTTACCAAGCAATAAATTCTGGCTGAACAAGATTAATTGCCTTGCATCCCCTTGTGGGTCCTAGGGCCTCTACTACGCTACGCGCCATCGTGTACCGTTTCTGGCAATGTTTTTTTTTTTTTCGTGGGTAGGTGAAAATTTTCATGAGACACTATGAGACCGTGTACTCATAGTAGTGATTTCTACTGACTAAAAACACCCTTCCCTTCGTTTTGTTTACTACGACTAAGTTAGACCTTATCAAGTAGTTTAAGTTTCAGAAGAGAATATTCGCGTGAGGCAGGTAGATTTTCAATAAAAGCATCTGCTGAAACCGTCATGGCATGCGGCTTTTTGTCTTATTGCGCTAATTCGAACGGTTTCGTTCTTTGAAGTCGGCGCGTAAGATTTGTCACATCCAAAGTTTGGAGTATGGCACAGTTGCAATGGCCATGAAGACGAATACGAAGCTTGCGAGCGAAGTTTTTTATTTCGTCCTCCACGGTAGCTATCCCTAAGTCTCTGTGGATATCATTGTTTCTGATATACCAGGGAGCGTTCACGATTATTCTTATAATTTTATTTTGGAGTGATTGTATGAGATTCCTATTGCTTGGTTTGGTACAACCCTAGAGTTGTATACCGTACGTCCACACGGGTTTAAGCACTTGCTTATACAGAAGCAGTTTGTTATATACGCTTAGTTTGGAATATCTTCCAATTAGCCAATACATTTCTCTAAGTCGATTTTCGACTTCGTTACGTTTCTTTTTAACGTGAGGTTTCCATTTAAGTTTCGCGTCTAGTGTCATTCCCAGATATTTAGCTTCGTTTGCATGCGGTATTTGTATCGAGTTAATGAAAACGGGAAGGTTGATTATTTCCTTGTAGGTGCGTCGATTTGGTCTCGTTAAGAACAATGCGCCAAGTTTTTGTCCACTCACAGATTTTATCCAAGGCTCGTTGGAGTTTTATGGTTGCTCTTGTCCGAGCAAAAGAATAATACACCGAACTCGACTTTAAGTTATGGTAATCTTTATTCAACTGTGTTGTTCTTATTTCATTATAAGTATTTTATAGTTAAGTTAAAAGTATATACATATAAATGGTTTATAGAAGAGAGAGAGACAATGTTTAAATAAGAATTAGGGTTGCCAAGTATAATGAACAATCTTACAGTCTCCACCTCAACCAAAATTCACAATTAGGAATTAATATTAATTACTGAACAATTCTTTGCAAAAATGTATATGTTTGCTCTTATTTAAGCATTTTGTAAAAATATCAGCTATGTTATTATTGGTTGGTATATAATTAATTAAAATTACACCTTGTGTACACTTTTCTTTTAAATAATGATACTTAATATCAATATGTTTGCTTCTTTTGTGCGTTATGTCGTTTTTAGCAAGAAAACTAGCTGCCTGGTTGTCACTATACGTGATGGTTGCTTCATTCGTATGTTGCACAAAATCCAGTTCCCCAAGCAAATTTCGGTGAAACACGACTTCCTTCGTGCCCTGACACATAGCGATGTACTCCGCTTCCATCGTGCTGAGTGCGATAACGTTTTGCTTCTTGGATTCCCAAGCCACTGGCCCTCCACCTAAGTAAATAACATATCCACTGTAGGATTTACGATCAGTTGCATCGGAACCCCAATCAGCATCGGTGTAACAAATTAAGCCTTTATTATTATTGAAAGTCAAACAAACCTCTGAATCCTTTCTTAAGTATCGAAGTACGTGTTTTGCTGCCACAAAGTGTTCCTTATGCGGATGTGAACTAAACTGCGATAGCTTTGATACGATATGGGTGATGTCTGGTCTCGATATAGTCGCTAAAAAGTTAAGTGAACCCATGAATGATTGGTATTCCTTGACATTTGTTGTAACGCAGTCCTTGACGGTACACTTTTCTAATACGATTCCACTGGCAAGTAGTGTAGACGCAGGTTTGCAATTTTCCATGCCCCAGTGAGCTAATAAATCTTTAACATATCGATTTTGGTGGATAGTTATTTTTCCCCGTAGCCCGCTTCAGATTCTGTTCATAGTTAGTTCTGAAGAACATCTATTAACATATCATCGACATATAGTCCAATAATATTTATTTCATTTCCACTTCGCAATACGTACACACAATTATCAGTTTGCATCTTTTAAATCCAATACTCAACAGTACCTCATTAATTTTCTTGTTCCAATCCCTGCCAGCTTGTTTGAGTCCATACAATGATTTTTTCAGCTTGCAAACTTTCTCTGGTTGCCTTTGGTCTACGAACATATCTGGCTGACGCATATAGACCTCTTCTTCCAAACTTCCGTTAAGATAAGCGGCTGCGATGTCAATGTGTTTTACCAAGAGTTTGTTTTGCACAGCTAACGCCAAGATAAGTCGAATTGAGGGATGCCTTACAACCGGTGCATATATTTCGAAGTAATCCACGTTGTGTTTCTGAAAACATCCCTGAGCTACTAAGCGTGCCTTATGCTTTTCAATAGTTCCATCTGCATTCCGTTTCGTTGTAAAAACCCACTTACATCCGATAATATTTTTTCCTTTCGGTTCACTCACAAGATCCCACGTATTATTTTCGACTAACGAACTGTATTCCTGTGTCATAGCTTCTCTCCACTTCATTGCGTTATCACCCTGCCCCTCTTTGACAGAAATAGGATCTCGATTTATAGATGTAAGTTTATTTGCAACTTCCCTAGATGCCACAGAATCAGAGACTGTCCTCTGTCGTCCGCGTATGCCTGATCGCAAAATTCTCTGATCTTCGCCGATCACTTTCTTTTCAGAATTCACTACGACCGATTCCCCTTTGGTGATGCCGTCAGACTCAACAGCATTGCTTTCAGGCTCAGCATCGGCAATTTGTTCATCCTTTTGACTAGATGTACGTACAACATCTTTAGGAATTCCGTCTCCTTGCTCATCAGGACCAAAAAATAAAGTTTGTGCTTTGTCAAGCAACACACCCTCGTTAGCGTTAGATTCCGCTCCTCCGAATCTATTTTCAAAAAATATAACATCTCTAGATATGACAACTGTTTTTCGATGCCTATCGTACAGCCTGTAACCCTTAGTGTGCTGTGAATAACCCACAAAAGACAACATTTCTCCCTTTGGCTGCAGCTTAGACCGACCAGGTTTCTTCATTAACCCAATAGCATCGCAATCAAATGCTCTCAAATGATACACAGACGGCTTTCTACCGAACCAGCACTCGTAGGGTGTTTTTTCCTTTAGCACTTTCGTGGGTGAACGATTTCTAATATATGTGGCAGTATTTACAGCTTCTGACCATAAGAATTGTGGTAGCTTTGATTTCTCCAGCATGCACCGTGCCATCTCGACGATTGTTCTGTTCGCCCTTTCGGCCACGCCGTTTTGTTGGGGTGTGTAACATACCGTTCTTTGGTGTGTGATTCCATTCGATTTTAAGTACTTATCAAACTCGCCACTTGTATACTCTCGTCAATTGTCACTACGAATACATCGCACCCTTTTCCGGTTTGTTTTTCTGAGTTTGCTACGTATTCCTTTAATACCTTTAATGCATCGGACTTTTGCCTTAAGAAAAACGTTGTTATGTACCTAGAAAAGTCATCAATAAAGGTGATAAAGTAAATGGATCCACCTTGGGAAGAAACTCGCATTGGACCACAAATGTGAGTGTGAACTACATCAAGCACATTGGAAGTAAATGATGCATTATAGTTATTGAACGGCTTGGTACATATCTTGCATAATGCATATGTGATGCATGCAAAATCACTTGGCTTATTTACAGTCATACCGAGAACCATAGCTTTTTGTGACAACTTGCATAAGTCTCCCAAGTTGAGGTGCCCAAAACGTCTATGCCACACCCTGGATGCGGTTTCCTCTGCAGCACTTAAAATCAACTCCTTACCTGCCTCGATCTTTGTGAAATATATTCCATCGCGTAATTCAGCAACGATAATTAGTTTGTTTGCCCTGCTATTTACAAAAGCTTTACCATTGACAAACTGCACGCTATTTCCATTCTTTATTATTTTGCTCACAGATAAGAAATTGGAATTTAGTTCTGGTACACATAGTACATTGCGTAAAGTAATGTCAGCATAATCTGATTTCAAAGTCACATTACCTACACCATATGCTGCTACACTATCACCTGATGCCAGAAAAACCTTTTGTGCGTATGCTTCAAATGACGAAAACAGGTGTTTTGCACAACACATATGTGAAGAAGTACCGCTATCCAATATCCACTGGCTGTTCTTCCCGTTTTTCACTTGCGTATGTGCACTGAGAACAACGGCATGCGGTTTTTCACTTCTATTGTTTTTGCACTGAGACCTTATATGCCCTCTCTTTCCACAACCGTAGCATTTGACATTTCTTCTACCTTGTGTCTCCCCGCTCTCCCACGCACGATGACCACTTTGCTGGTTTTTGTTTCTCCGCTCCCTATTCTTAACTGCAAATACCCGTTCGTTCGATTTTTTGTCGCCACGACGATGTTCTTCCTCTAAAATTTTGACCTTCAATTGACTTAACGTTGGCAGTGCATCTCGACTTTCAATTGCAACCACAAAATTTTCCATTTCATCTGGTAGACTACATAACAACAAAATGCTTACCAGATCGTCAGGAATCGCAACATCGATTTCTTTCAGGGTATCGACGATGAAGCAAAATTCATTTATTTGGCTAGTGAACTTTTGCCCCACTTCGAAGCGAAATTTCACAAGCTGTTTAAATAAATTTACCTTTCGGGCAGGTCCCTTTGCATTATGCGTGTCGTTTAGTTTTTCTCACGCCGCCTTTGAAGTTTTGCAGTCCTTAATGTGTATTAGCTCGGATGGTTTTACACACAGTGTTATCATCGCCAACGCTTTGTTATCCGTCTTATTCCATTTAGTTTTTTCCGCAGCAGTTAGATCTTCAGACAGCGATGTTTCCACAACGTTCCAATAATCCAAGGTAATAAGCAGGCTCTTCATCTGGATCGACCAAGAAGGAAAATTATCACCGTCGAGTTTATCGATTTGCATCGCCGAACCAGACATTTTATTTTTTCATTTATATTAATTTTTCCGCTCCGACGTACTACTTAATATATTGAACAAGATAATTTCAAAATTACTCGCGTGCAAGCTGAACTAGATTTACTAAAATTAACCGCGTGGCTCTGGGCCCATAACCTTTGTTGTCCGAGCAAAAGAATAATACACCGAACTCGACTTTAAGTTATGGTAATCTTTATTCAACTGTGTTGTTCTTATTTCATTATAAGTATTTTATAGTTAAGTTAAAAGTATATACATATAAATGGTTTATAGAAGAGAGAGAGACAATGTTTAAATAAGATTCAGATGGCAAATCATTTTTCGTTTTACATCAAAATATACGTAGTTTACGTCAAAACTTCGATTTACTTCGATTGGGATTGGGATTGGATTGAAGCTCTTGTTAACCTGCCACAAATAATATTTGTATCTGAAATTTGGATTTATTCTTTCGAAATTGAAGATTACCATATTCCTAATTTTAGTTTTTTTGCAAACACCAACGATACGTACTCTGCCGGTGGAGTGGGAGTTTTTGTATCGAACTTGTATGAGTGTGATGTGAAAGTTTTTAATCTAAGAAGCGCGGATATCATCAAAGTTTGTTGCAATATTCACAAAGAATTATTTATTTTTATCTGTGTATATAGACTTCACTCTTCGCCGCCTAATTTGTTTTTAGACGAATTTTCAAACTTTCTGGCTAATGAACCATCTGGTAATCTTGTCATCTTAGGCGACTTTAATCTAGATATTTTAGACTCTAATTCCATTTCGGATTCTTACCAAGCGCTCATGGCTGAACATAGATTGTTATCCTTTGTTGTTGAACCTACCAGACCAATTTCAGGCACCTGCCTTGACCATGTTTTTGCTCGTCTTGAAAATATTGCTGTGGATCTCCTTGCTGGTATTAACTTGGACCTTCGTATAACCGATCATTGTATGACGGGAATCTTTTTTGAAAACATGAAATATAGGAACCCTTTCGTATCATCACAGGTCTTTTTTGATAAAATTAACTTTCACGAATTGAACGATAGGCTACGCTATGAATATTGGGACGGTGTTTATGTTGAACAGAATGCCTCCTTAGCATATGATATTTTTCTTAGCATTTTAAAACATTATTTAAGTTTATCCACTTTCACTTTAACACAAAAAAAATCGGAGTATCGCCTTAAACCTTGGATAACTCGTACCCTTATTAAACAAATTAATCTAAAGCACAAATTAAGAAAAAAAAATTTAAACATCCACTGAATAATAACATAAAAAGTCGTTTTAACAAGCTGTGCAAAAAATTAAATAAGGAAGTTAAAAACGCTCGGGAAAGCTATTATCATTTCAAAATACAAGCCGCAAGTGGGAATCTTAAGAAAGAGTGGCAAGTGGTTAACAGTATTGTTAGTCAAAAAGTTTGTTCTATCCCAGATCCCATCATACTTAAAAATGGTAGTACTAAGATTTCAAATCCTTTAGATATAGCCAACGAATTCAGTAATTACTTTGCTTCCATTGGACAAACTTATTTTTCAGGTAGTACAAAAACTTCTTGTATCTGTTGCACTAAGCCTGGTACTGAAGGCAATGATTATAGAAACAGTTTCGTTTTTGAACCTATTACGGGATTTGAATTACTAAAAACCATTAAATCTCTTCCTAATTCCAATTCTCATGGATATGATGAAATTTCGAATTTGGTTCTAAAGAACATTGGACCCAATTTAGTAGATATTTTGTCTTACCTTTTTAATTTAAGCATTATGTCTGGGACTTTTCCCTCTGCACTTAAATGCGCTGTAGTGATTCCTTTATTTAAGAAGGGTATTAGGACAGACAAATCAAATTATAGACCAATTTCTCTGTTGCCTTCAATCTCAAAAGTGTTTGAAAAATTAATAAAAAAGAGAATTTTAGCCTATCTTAATCATAAAAATTTTCTTAGTCCTATGCAGTTTGGTTTTAGGAATGGCTTCTCCACTGAGGATGCTTTGTTGGATTTTTGCACTATTTTATACAAGGGGTTAGATAACAAACATTTTTGCGCTGGCCTTTTTGTGGATATAACTAAGGCGTTTGACATGGTTAACCATGAAATTCTCTTAGATAAATTATATAAGGCCGGTTTCAGAGGATTCATATATAATTGGTTTGAGTCTTATCTTAAAGATAGAATGCAATACGTAAAAATTGGCAGCAATATAAGCAGTTCAAAAACAAGTAACTTGGGGGTGCCCCAAGGTTCTGTACTTGGCCCAATTTTATTTCTTATATACATAAATTCCTTATTTGCTCTTCCATTCGTGGGTAAAACTAAAGCCTTTGCCGACGACCTTGGAATTGCATATTGTTCAGTCAGTTCGTTAGACTTAATTGCTGACATAAACCATGACGTTTTCTTACTAAGATGTTGGTTTGCCAATCATAGACTTATTGTTAGTAGTAAAACTAAGTTAATGTTTCTCAGTCTTACTGAGCAGGAGTATCCCGACTCAGATATAATATTTCATTCTCATGACTGCGCGAGTCACGATTTGCTGAACAACCAATGCCGATTCCAAAGTGGGCAAACTTTCAATAGGAATGCTAACTGCAGTATTGATTGCTTCAAGATTGAAAGTGTAGATAGTTTTAAGTATCTTGGTGTTACCATAGACACAAATTTGAACTGGTCCAAACACATTCTTTCTTTGAAAAAATATCTTCTTTATTCTACTCGTTGTCTCTTCCGCCTTAGAAAGTATTGCTCTCTTAACACTTCGAAAAGGGTTTATTATGGTTTATTCCAATCACGATTGCAATATGGACTTTGCAGTTGGGGTGGCGCTTACCTTAGCAAACTACAGCAATTAACGGTCTCTCAAAAATCTGCAATTCGAAATGTTTGTAATTCTCACCGTTCAGCACACACAATGGACCTATTCAGGACCTTGAAAATTCTTCCTTTGCGTCATTTATTTTATTTTAAGGTTCTGAAGGTCTTCTTTATTAGAGGCGGGTATCTGGATAGTCCAATTTCTGACTTACACAGCTTACGTAGCCATTCAAACTTTGTTGTAAATGTTCCTGCTTTTCGCACTACAAGTTACAGAAACTTTTACTCTACTGTTTCATGCAAATTATTTAACTCTCTGCCCTTGGAAATTCGGTCCATAAGAAACTTATCCCGGTTTATAAAAGTAATTTAATCATGGCTTCTTGGTTTTAATCATCACGAAATCGAAACCCTGTTGCGTTTTTCAGTTTAAAAAGATAAAAAATAAAATGATTTGCTCATTTGCTTAACTTAGTACGTAGCTATTTCTGCCATTTATATTTAGTTTTTGATTGTATCACTTTTTTATTTGTTAAAGATCAATTTTTACTCTTCCTCTCTTACTGGATTTAAAAAAAATGTAATTTCTGTTTATCTACCTTTGTACACCCCACACAAAGTAAAATTTATTAAAATGTGGCATCACTTCTATTTTTTTTTTTTATTAAATAAAGATGTCACTAACTATTCTATATGTATTAAATGCTCACAAATTTTATATTGAATTGTAAACTTTTTTTGCTTATGAATAAAGAAAAATTGAATTGAATTGAATTGAAGAATTAGGGTTGCCAAGTATAATGAACTATCTTACAGTTGCTGACTCGATTGAACTTTTCGTTGCCAGAATAGCCGTATCGTCCGCGAACGTAGCTACAATAGTACCTTCAGTTTGTGAAGTTTGGCAATGTGTCTCAGCTCTCTACAACTTTTCTCCAACTGCCGTGCCTCCTCCTCGACAGTTCTGCGCCAAGTTCTCCTCAAACCGCAAGGTCTTCTGCCATCCTAAGTTAATGTGTTCCATGGCATAGAATTGTTCGCAATGGAGCTGTCACCCTTTCACAACGTGTGACCAATCCATTGCCACTTCCGTCGTTGGATGGCTGTGCCTATTATTTCCTGACCCGTTCTCCCGTAAAGGTGCTTATTAGAGATACGATTGGGCCAGAAAATTCTTAATATATTGCGCAGGCACCTATTTACGAACGTTTTTAGCTTCCTAGTGATAGTAGTGGTTACTTTCCACGTGCTGCATCCATATAACAGCACGGATTCAACATTGGAGTGGAACAATCTTAGCTTGGTGCACAAACTATTTTGGACAATATCCCGAACGCGGACTTTACTTTGGCGATCCTGTTGGCTATAGCCAGTTCAGTTACACCATCAGTGAAGACAATACTCCAAAGATACTGGAAATCCTCTTCTCTCTCTACTGGTTGTCCAGCAATGCATATTTGAGCCGATGAGTTTGTTCCAAGGCTGACAATTTAAGTTTTTGCCGTACTAATTTTCAGCCCGACGACACCTGCCTCCCTTTCCATATCTGCTGTTATTTGGTGGAAGTCCATAATTCTGTGAGAGAGTAAGCGTAAGTAAGATGTAAGAGTCCATCGAATGCCTCCGTTTCCCATCGACAAAGCTTCATGAAGCACTTCGCTAATCACCAATAGAAATAATATTGGTGAAAGGATACAACCTTGTCTTACCCCATTTTGGAACTCAAATTTCTCAAACAACCTCCCTCTGTGCAGAACGTGATATTTGGAGCCTTCATATGTAGTTTCGATAACAGCAATTAGTTTATCGGAAATACCTCTCCTGCGTAAGGTACGCCAAATAAACTCCCTGTTGACACTAACAAACGCCTTCTCAAAATCGATGAACAGCAGGTGGAGTGGCGTTCGATAATAAACCCATTGTTTGATGATAACCGGCAGGGTGTTGATGTGGTTGGCACAGGAGGATCTGGAAACGATGCTTGTTCGGCATCGATTGTGTCTTCGAGATGTTGTTTGATTCGCTCCAGGATGATTTAAGCTATTATCTTAGCTACAGCAGGCAGCACGCAGATACCCCTCCAGTTGCCGCACTCTAATAAATTTCCTTTCTTAGGAAACTTGACAATCAAACCCTTTTTCCACTTGTTAGAAAACCTCTCAACTTCCCAACTTCCCTGCAGAAGCTCAGCAGATGTTGTTGGCGCTGCTAGTAAGAGCTCTGCTGGAATACCGTCAAGTCCTACCACCTTGTTGGTTTTGAGTGCCTTGATCGCGGTAGTGGTCTCATCATTACTGTGAGTCGTGATGCGTATTCGGGAACTTCTCACCTCGGGCATCTCAGTCTGATTTGGGATATCGCTAGCGAATACACGGTTCAAAACCGTAGCAAAATGCTCTTTCCATCTCTTGAGCTGGTCCTCATCCGAAATGAGCAAGGAGCCGTCTAGGCTTTTCACTGGGTATTGGCTGGAGCTGCGACCACCTGTCAGCTCTTTCGTGATTCTGTAGACAGTCCTGCTGTCACACCTCCGTGCAGCTTCTTCTGCTTCTGTAGCCAGCGCGTTGATGTAGTTGCGCTTGTCACGTCGTACGCTACGCTGAACTTCTTTCATCTTCGTACAATATAGGGATTCTAGCTCGCTTCTCCCTGCTGCTGGAGTAGCTGCAACGCGAGCTTTCAGTTGTTTCATTCATCAATCTGTCTCCAGGTATCCTCGGAAAGCCACGCCCTGTGTCTTCCCTGCGATCGACCGACGATTCTTTCAGCGCCAGATGTGAAAACATTTTTCACAGCACACCAATGGTCTTGGATGGTTGTGGGCAGTGAGCTGCTAATTGCTTCCACACCCTGTGAAAGGTGCTCCCTTAATTGTTGGCGCACTGAAGGATCACTATCGTTGTTGAACCTGGGCATTCTTGTATTGTCGTGGGATCTACGAACTGCTGCAGTGCGTAGTAGGAGAGTAGCTTTCATAAGATGATGATCTCGTACTATCCCCACATTTGCCCCTCGGCTGTTTCGGACGTCCAGGAGACTACATTTAAAGCGGCGGCTGATGGCAAAATGGTCAATTTGATTGGAAGTTGCTTGCCTGTTGTTGGAAATACAGCTGACATTGTGATAGGTCTTGTGCTTAAACATGGTGCCACCTATCACAAGGCGGTTGGCATTGCAGAAATCCACAAACCTTTCGCCGTTGTCATTGCGGTTGCCTTATTTATGCTTCCCGATTACATGTTTGAGCTCTTCGTTGCCGTTGCCTACCCTGGCATTCAAATCCCCCATCACTATGACAATGTCTCCATTTGGTGTTATGTTGAAGATGGCACTTAAGAGATTGTAGAAGTTCTCCTTTTCCTCCTCAGACGAACTTTACGTTGGGGCGTAACACTGTATGATGGTGGCGCGTCGTACTCCAGTCCGTAACCTGGCCATCATAATACTATCACCATGAGGCTGCCAGGAAATAAGGCCCTTACGGGCTGTTGTTGTTAACAGAAATCCGACTCCATATTCCCGCGGTCTTCCGGATGGTCTTCCAGAACAGAGTAGTATAGTGTACTCGCCCGTTTCTAACCATCTGATTTCACTTACCTCCAAAATGTCCGGTCTATATCGCATGAATTCATTTTCTAATTGAAGGAATCTGGCATTGTAAGAACCTTCGCTCTCGAGTCGAGGAGCGTCTTTACATTCCAGAAACCTTTTCTTGTCCAGGGACAATAGCCAAAAGTCAACATCTGATCATTCCTTATCCGAGGCATGGTGTCGGTTTTTGTAGCGGTCGGTTTTCAGTAACGTAGGTTGCTGGCCCACGTTACCTAGTCCAGAATCAAGACCCTAGACAACGCGCACTTCCAATTTTAGCCTACACGTATAAGGATTTATACGTATAGTTGCCCGGCGACCACCACTTTGAGGTAAAGCAAGAACTTCATCACGAACTTGATTGTTGCAATTCTGGCCCAAGTCAAGTTTTGAGCAGTCAGTAATTTCCCGATCAATCGCAATGCAGATACCCATGAACAAGCTTGCTGATCAAACATAGCAGACAGACAATTCATTGGCTTTGGAAAATGTGCAGAAACTCACTGAATATATCATTCAAAACGAATTGAGAGTATCTAAAGATCGAAGGAAATGAAAGGGCGGATAGACCGCTAAAGAAGGGATCAACGGCAGAAGTTCTTGGTCGTAAACCATTTGGTGTACTAGGGAGATGCATTGTAATTATTAGATTTGTTAAGACCGGGTCACTGGAACCCAGATATGGATATCTCTGTGGAGAAGAGTGTAAAAATAATTGCTTTACATGAACATACTAGAGATTTTGGTTGATTTTGGAGTTGGAAAGTCAAGTGCCCAAGATTATTGCATTGCACAAGGCTGCGGGATCAATCGCAATGAGTCGTGAGAGCTATTGCGCCCGAAAACGCAAAACCACGGCTCATGGTGTACTTAGGAGATGCATTGTAACTATTAGATTTGTTAAGACCGCGTCATTGGAACCCAGATATGGATATCTCTGTGGAGAAGAGTGTAAAAATAATTGCTTTACATGAACATACTAGAGATTTTGGTTGATTTTGGAGTTGGAAAGTCAAGTGCCCAAGATTATTGCATTGCACAAGGCTGCGGGATCAATCGCAATGAGTCGTGAGAGCTATTGCGCCCGAAAACGCAAAACCACGGCTCATGGTGTACTTAGGAGATGCATTGTAATTATTAGATTTGTTAAGACCGCGTCATTGGAACCCAGATATGGATATCTCTGTGGAGAAGAGTGTACAAATTATTGCTTTATATGAACATACTAGAGATTTTGGTTGATTTTGGAGTTGGAAAGTCAAGTGCCCAAAATTATTGCATTGCACAAGGCTGCGGGATTGATCGCAATGAGTCGTGAGAGCTATTGCGCCCGAAAACGCAAAACCACGGCTAATGATGACAAAGTGTTAATTGTTGGTGTACTGGTGGATTCGACTGTTCTAACGCGTCTTTTTGACGTTGGCCTCAAGGCAATAAGACCACTCACCCTTTGAGGGAAAATGAATGCATTGGATGAGGAAATATAGATATTGGGCTTCAGATTATTGGAACAAAATATTTTTTCCAGACGAAATCCACTTCGCGGTCCAGGGATACCGTGTAAGTGTCGTGAGCAATAAAAATATTTGACCTAGTCATATTGCCCAAGCCCCTAAGAACCCACCAAGCAAAGAGATGTCTTGGAGTTGCTTCACGTCTGAGGGTCCTGAAAGTTTGAAGCCGATCGAAGGCATGGTCCATAGCACCAAATGTGCAGTACATTATGCATATTCACCCAAACATGCTATTTTCAATCAAGATCTTGCTCCATACCACACGTGAAAAAAAATGAAGCAATTCTCTGTGTAGAATAACATTAATGTACTGGAGTAGCTTGGTAACTCGCCAGACCTCAATCCGATTCAGAAAAAAGATTGCACGATAAAAACAAACTGATTTCAACTGCTATTTGGGTATGCTTCCACGACGAGAAGTTAGATATATGTGTGGAACCTTAATATCTTCAATGCCCAACTCATCGATTCAAAAGGCGGGCATGTTAAGCACTCATCTAAAATATATGTCTCTAATATATGTATAAACATATAAACATATTTAAAAAATAAACCGAGAAATGTCTGAAAATCTGCTTAATTTACTTAGAACTGCATGTCTTCTTTCTTCTTCTTCCTTTTATCAGCGAGGCTATGATCCGAAAACAAGGGATCACAACCCTCCCACTTCACCGCATTTCTACTGATCCGCATGTGGGGTTCGCCTATTTGACCTCAGAAAATATCGGCAGGCCTGCCGATTTTGGATCACTCGGTTACTGAGGCCAATGAAATGCCGATGTCGTCGCATTTGTCTGATCTAGGCGTTTATAGGCCTGCCTTTCCTACATCGCGATGTCTTTGGAACGTGCATTGATATTGCCTTTTTAACGGGGTTCAAATGATCTCTTCTTTGAACGTGGCAATACCAACTGAGCCGGTCACGCTCTATTTTTTGTACGATGGTTTCCTTGATGTGAAAGCTTCCACGCATCTTCGAACTTCTTATTCGATCAAGCTTTGTCACTCCTGCTGTCATGCGAAGCATCTTCATCTCAGCTGCCGTTAATTTACTCTCATACTTTTTGTACATCGTCCAACATTGTGAACCGTATGTGAGCGCTGGACGTACAACTGCGGTGAAAGGAAGGCTCTACCTTTCAACTTAGGGGGCATTTTTCTGTCACAGAAGATAGCGGAATTTTCTCGCCACTTCATCCACCCTACGCTTACACGATGATTGATGTCGTCATCACAAGTTGCTTTGCTATTGATCATAGATCCAAGATATTTGAACTTTTAGCACTTGGGAAGCACTGTTCCATTCAAATAAATGTCTGGAATAGGCCTGAGTGGATCAGAGAACGGACAGCACAAGTACTCTGTCTTTTTTTAACTAATGCGATACCCATTTCCCTCCAAAACGTCCACCCACACATCAAGTGCTCGTTGCAGGGATGTAGGATCCTCACTTATGATGGCTCCATCGTCAGCAAAGAATAACTGATGTACCTTGGGGTCCATCACTTTACCTTCAAGCAGATAATCAAGGACTGTAATAAAGAGCAAAGGACTTAAAACGCTTCCCTGGTGTACCCCGACTTTGATTGGGAACTCTTCGGTTACTCCAGCGGGGCATCTTACTTTTGTCTTTGCTCCTTCGTACATGTCCATAATCATCTGTACATAGGTTTCTGGAACCCCTCGATGTCTTAGCGCCACCCATATCAAATCTCGTGGTTGGTTACTTAGAATTGGTTGGTTACTTAGAACTGCATGTATCGTATTTATACACGAATTTATACAAGTTGAATTGTAATTCTACTTAATTTGTTTATAACGAGTCTTAAATTAAATCAATTTATTCAATTAAAACACCTGTGTTAAACGAATATTGTTACAGATTTAACTTATATATTTAAAACATTTAATTGGCAAATATGGACCCCGTTCAATATAACAGCTAAATACTACTTTATCTGGTTTTGAAGGTATTACCATATAAGCTACGCAAATCTATACAAGCAATTAATACCACTTTACGACAGAAGCTTATTTTTTGATGCCAGAATGCAAGTCGCACAATTCTATTATATTTCAAAATGAATTTCAAAATTAATCCCTTTTGTTACGGATTGGAAATAAATTCACCGATAAAAGTGCGAAATAGTTTTTGTTCCATTTGCGCAGTTTCGATAACGAAAAAAAGGGAAATTAAATAATTTAAATAATAATGGCCATTGAATAAATATCCGAGGCAGGAAAATGCAAAAAATATGATATTGCAAATATTTCACCGCTAATGGCGGGTAACAAAAGTAGAAATAAAAAAAAAAAAAAAAAACTCGAAACTAAATTAACCCATTTCCATTTCAAAAGGTGATGATTCGGTTGAATGTCACGTTTTCAGAATTCGTGTCACTATTAGCCGAAACGACAGACTGCAGGAATTCGTGACCATGGCCATATGAGTGGGATTTTTTGCAGGATGTATTTCTGATGGTTGAATTCTTTTTTGTAGAATCTCGAATGTGATTGGAAATAGTGAATTTGCATTCCAAAATTAATGGAGAATTTCGAATTGAATCATTAATAGTTTAGCATGGGTAATCGGTTGGAATTGATTTTCTTTATGAGATGGAAACAGAAATAGTTTCAATCATGTGCTTATGAATATTTTATGGAGGACGCATTTGGATTTTTATATATTTAGATATCCTCATAAAAAAAAATTTGCGAGAGTATGGCCCGGGCTTCCCTGACGCGATAAAATGCCACCTCAATGAAAAATTAACACTTCTTTGACCGTGAAAATGGACACCGCTTTGGGGTGGCAATGGTGTAGTGGTAACGTCGTCAATTGCCACGCTAATGGTTCATGGTTCATATCCTGATGTCAGCAAGCATTTATTTATTTCTCATGAAATATATAAAGTCAGTCCGATATTTTTCGAAAGCTTGTGTGCATACTACTGCGAAGGCATAACACTGGCAGTAGCTTGGTCATGTGGCTGGAAAAATTGTTTGCTCTCTTGATGATGATTTGCCCTTGACATCAGTTTTCGGGGAAAAGTACTGTAAATCAGAAGCAAAGACAAAAAATAACAAAAACCTCCCCAGTTATCTGAACGCCACCCCCGTCCAATCTCGGAAGCATAAACAACTGAGCTTCAAGAACCACTACACTAAAAATCGTTCTCTCTCTCTCTATCCATCCGTTCTAACGCCCGCACTGTGTGCAAACATGTTAAAGGTATTCATAACCTTTTGAGTGCGCGCAAATTATCAAAAAAAAAAACCGCTTGAGGTATAGCAGATGGCTCCATCCAGTTGCATCTAGGACCTTCAATTATACCCTTCAAATCCTTCTTATTCTGCCGCGAAAAATGCATCCAACATCTTTACGTATTAAGCCGAATTAAGGCACATAATTACCCAAAATTAAAATTTCGCATTAAGTAAGGACCAATTAGGCCGTTAGCTGAGATGTCTGCCCACACTGTTGTTTTGAGGGCATGATGCGGTTTTGATGATTGCTTTGAGGGTTTCACTGCTTCAGTATTGGCAATTTTGTCTATTAACAGATACCTTTAGGTAAAAGTGAACCCTCGTCCCTCGTTCTTAAACATTTTTTCAGCAAATAACTAAAGTTGAATTAATGCATTTGGTTTCAAATGCTACAGCAATCGAATATTTTAAGATATAGTTTGACATCCAATTTCAAAATCCACCGCAAACTGATATGTTGCATCCCCAAATTTGCTGAATACTTAATTGTTGACAAACCCGGTTTGTTTCTCACTGAAAGACCGTATTCTTATATATTTGTCGGCTTCATCGAGACTGTGTGCTGCCATAACAATCAGTGCTGAGTATAATCCAGCAAGATTGCAGGAAGCAAATAGACAGCATTTGTCCATGGAAATTTTTAAGTATCTCGTATGGTTCTTTCCCAGCCAACCAAAAGGAACAGAAAGATCGCCACAGGAGACATCTTAAGAAAGATCGAGTAAAAATATTTTTTTTTTAGAAATGAAATAATAGCTAAAATCATCCTGGATCGAATAAAGCAACACCTCAAAGGCACACTCGATGTCGAACAACCAGGTTTCCGCTATGGATCCTCCTGTGTCGACCACGTCAATACTGCGGATTATCATCGAACAGTACGTTGAATGTCTATCGACGCTCCACCTGCTTTTTATCGGTTTTGAGAAGGCGTTCGATATTATCAAAGCTACATATGAATGGTCCAAATATCAGGTTTTGCACAGAGGAAGGCTGTCTGAGGAATTTGGGATCCAAAGTGGGGTAAGACAAAGCTGTATTCTTTCACCAATGCTGTTCCTATTGGTGATTACCGATGTGTTTCGTGAAGCTTTGTCGATGGGAAACGGAGAATTTTGATGGACTCTTACATCTCAACTGAAACATTTTGACTATGCTGACGATGTATGCTTACTCTCTCACAGAATTATGGACCTGCACCAAATGACAGCAGATGTGGAACGGTAAAAAACTAAAATTATCAGCCTTAAAACAAATTCGTCGGCTCAAATATGCATTGCTGAACAACCGATAGAGAGAGTAGAGGATTTCCAGTATCTTGGGAGTATTGTCTCCACCGATGGTGGAACCGAACTGGATATAGCGAACAGGATCGCCAAAGCAAAGTCGGCGTTCGGGATGTTGTCCAAAATATGGCGAGGCAATGCAATCAGTTTGAACACCACGCTAAGACTGTTCCACTCCAATGATGCAGCCGTGCTGTTATATGGTTGCACGTGGAGTGTAACCACTACTTTTAGGAGAAAGCTGAAAATGTTCGTTAATAGGTGCCTGCGTAATATCTTAGGGATTTTCTGGCCTAATCGTATCTCTAATGAACACCTTTACGAGAGAACGGGTCAGGAACCAATACGCACAACCATCCAACGACGAAAGTGGCAGTGAATTGGTCACAAGTTTCGAAAGGGTGACCGTTCTATAACGAACTATGCTATGTAGTGGAACCCATCAAGTCAGGATGGCAGAAGACCTTGTAGTGCGGGGAGAACATGGCGCAAAACATTCGAGAGGGAGGCAATTTGGGGAAAACTCAGACACATTGCCAGAAACCGTACACGATGGCGCGTAGGCTTAGTGGAGGCCCTAGGACTCACAAGGGGAAACAGGACATAATGCATGCTCCTTCAGTTCTTGGAATGTTGAGCAAGTAAAACGAAGTGATGCTGTGTTTCGTACTTCACAACTATAGCACACACAATTTAATGTGATCGAAAAGAACTATTAAAGCACCTACTTTGTATCCACATGCAAATTAATTTTAATTAGTATCGCATGTGGCCGAAATTCGACAATGAACGTGATCAAAATGCTTTCATTTGGTTAAAGAGTTTTGTACGAAGAAATCATGTGTATATGTTCACTTTATTTTACCTATCATAGCGGCAATATACATACATGATTCTTCTTTTCTGCACACATATGGCACAGTACCTTTCGAATAATATAAGTTTGATTTCCCTACTTTTATGATAAATACTTAAAAAGCGTACGATAAATTTCGTGTTCACATATTAATATATATGATTAAACTAGAAGAAATGAAAATATTTTCGAACTACAGGACGCGTCAAATTCAATGTTTTTCCTGCGAAGTCAAATGGGGTTCTATCCCCCTTTCAATAATTCTAATGAATTCTCACCAAATATTCGTGCCTCCATTCAAACTACAGCTTCTTGGAGAAATTCAATTCAAATATTCAAATAAATACTCCGTTGTCATCTGATTCCTGTGACTCAATATTCAACAACTACATTTCTATTGAATCCTCATGGTGCCTTTAATTTTTTTTTGTAAATATAATAAATTTCTTTATCACAATTCAACTGCGAACTCCTTTATTCATCCCCTAACAACTCCAAGGTAATCCATATGAGTACGAATCCTTTGGGAGAAAGCAATAACATTATTCATTACCCGAAGGCACAATTGTTGACATTGGGCGATATCGGCGGAAGACAGATGAATATTTCCTTCGAGAGTATAACATATATCAAGCACATTTCATATGAGAGGCATTTCCATGTTAACGGATTTCCTTTGGGGCAGTCTAGGACTTGTGCCAACTTTCTACATCGATATCATCCAATTGGTGGCATAAATTGGGTTTCAAGATATTGCCTGACGTAATATTATTAATTCTCTGCCGAAGCCTGTATGTGTGGAAGTTAGTTGATTGCCATTAAATCATCCAATGTGTTGCAAGTTAATGAAAAACATTATTAACGCAACATGCTGTTCCCTTTGGTGGTACACGAGGACTCCGTCTCTAAAAATGTGTGGCCTGTACGTGGCCACATGCATAATTACTACATTTGTATTCTGTCGGTTTGCTGTCGTTCAACTTGTGGAGTTATGCTTAACCGACCACAAACAAAATGAAATAGTATCTTTCGATTTAATTCGGCAGATTAAATCCATGATTTCTGTGTACCATGGGAAGGAATGTATCGAACGGAGGGAACACATCTAGCAGCGATAAGCTACACTGAGCATGGTACTGTGTCTGTAAGGCAATGGGGATTTCAAATTTGCAGGAGGTAATAAAAAAGCAACCGTACGGTAAATGTTTTACGATCTAATGGATACAGTGGCATTATCCGTATCAGTATAATTATCTCATGGAATTGCCTTGATTCATTGACCCCTGGTGTAAACGCCTCAGCATCGTATACCTTCCCGAGACAGTTGATTATGGCGAGTTCCTGAAATGCTGAAATGTTTACGAGTAGTATTCGAGTAATTTAGGTACTGAATTGGTGAGATGCTTCGATATTGAATGCTGAAAAGCTGATAATTTGTGACGATGAGATTATTGTACGGGCACACTGTAGATCTACACTTTGTTCTATTATAGTATTTCCTCACTTACTTAGTCCCAGTTATTGTCCACTACTTCTGACTTGTGACGAATCTCTCACCAGTTAAACATTCTGAGCAAGTTTTGGTATTATAAATACATTTTAACTAGTTTATCTGCAGGAAACCAAGGGTGGCATTAAAATACGTAATAACAATATATCTTACGAGGAGGCATAAAATTGAGTTAAAACTACCCTACATGTACGTAAACTAAATGAAACTTTCGAAACAACTATTAAATCTCCATTTTGCGTCGTTATCATGGCCTCGTTAAGCACTTACTGAGGGTTGTAATCGTGCAGTGTCTATACGGTAAACTTTTGACATTAAGTTTTTTCCGTTTTTAGACAGGAAATGAGAGGGGATAACTCATGTGATACTATGAATTGAAAAAGAGTATTTTTGATTTAGAAATAGAGTTGGTTTATCGCTTTTTTTTTATTAAAAATGTGGTGACAGGGCAAACTAAGACCCATGAAGCAGTACGATCTAAAGTGATCTTTGGTGCTGCTCCCTGGTTGGTTATTCAAGAAGGAATTGCCTGTTAGCTGAAATCTAGATCGTTGATGAAGCTAAGGATAGTTCGAGTTGAGGAAGAGGTGACATCAGAAGGTATTGTGAAGACTTTATTAAAGTGTAATGGATCTTAGCATCGTGTTTGCTCATTATTAGAATGTGTCAGGTTCTATTCTTTGAGAAATTAATACATTTTTTGGAATGCTTTAGGCCAGACTGTACATTCCAATGTGAGAGCATTCCTTCGCGTTCCCAATGAGATAGGTCTATCTGGCTGGTAAGTAAGCTTCAAAAAAGGTTTAGGTCCAATGGGAACAGATGGGCACCTAGCTAAGCAAGCTCATCAGCAGCTCCGTTACCAGGGATGCCTTTGTGTCTAGGGACCCACATTAGCGTGATTTGATTGTATTTACAAAGCTACAAGAAAGCCTGGAGACAGTTCCATACCAGCTTGGACTCAAAGTCAAAGGACATGAAAGCTCTGAGTGCTGCTTGGCTATCTAACATAATATTAATATGTGATCTACGGAGGTTTCTTCTGATGCATTCTCTGGCACAGAGTTCGACAGAATTAGCCTCTGCTTGGAAGATATTTTTGGATTGACCTAGTGGTGTAAAGTATTTGTAGTTGGGGTCAGAAATACCAGCTCTTGCCCCGTTCGATATTTTCGAACGGTTTGTGGATCAATTAAGTTGAGATGTTGTTTGAGAGATTTGAGGATAATCTCAATAGCTGCGGTCCGGGATGGTAACTGTGAGAGGGTAACTGTGGTGGATGCTTTCTCCATGAAGTCCGAAATGTATATTGCTGGTGAAGAAACTAGCGGAATGTTTGGCAAAACCCGTCAACGCAAACGGAACTGAATATCTTACGAACAATTTTTCTCTCGAAGTGACTACTGATATCTTCATCCACTTTCAATAAAGTCTATGTTTTGGCACAGTAAAGTAGCACCGGGATGATCAGAGTCTCCTTAGTTGTTCGAGATAGGGCTTTCCTATTGATTTGCCTTATTAGTCCAGACAAAAAAAAAAAAAACAGAGATAGTCAAAAATTATTTTTTGCCTGATTTTTGCCCTGATATTATTGTCAGAATTAAAAGCAAAATCAAGGTGGGCAAAGTCCCCACCAGTCAAGTAGCCTCTTAGGGACCTTAACCCTTCTATCAATGGATGTTTTAAAACCTTCCCATCAATGGAATAGGTCTGGCTGGACCTTCATACATTTTGTATGAAAATTGATGGAACTCAATGAAATAATTGAAGTTTTTTTTGTTATTTTGGACATGTTATTATTTTTATTTTTAATTTAAAGTTTTTTTTTTACATAACATTAATATTGCGAAGTATTTCTTGATTTGCACATTTATGGCATTTATTTAACTGAATACTGTGTTGTAAACAGACAGGCTCTTCGCAGGCAGTGCATGCAAATCTGGTTTTCCTTTGTATTTTATCGTTTATTCTGCAAATTCTACACGACTTTTTCTGGCCCGTTGATGTCTGGCTACTGCTGGGCTGTGGAATCTTATTTTGCAATGGTGCTCCGAAGAAAGATTTGATGCCATTTCGAACGGAAAACGCTCCTATTATCCTTGGATTGTTCATCCTTGCTTCGATCTGAGGGGTCACTAACTGCTCAATAAAAGAATGCAAAAATTGTCGACGTGCATTGGTTTTGTTCATTGCACTCATATTTACTTTTACTTTTTTGTAAATTATGAAAGATGCTAATGCTGCGACATCCAACATGTTTTAGAAAACAGCTAATGGCTATCGCATTGTCTGTCGTTTACATGTATATTCTCCCAACATTTGATCCATGTCGTCGACGCCAACTTTATGTTTGTTGTAAAAAAGAATTGCTTCACTCATATATACCCACAAACTGAACTAAAATAACTAACTGTAAAATTCACTAATGATCTAATTATCTGGAAGTCGTAGGGAATAAACGATTTACAATCAAATACGGAATGTTCAAGTGACCCAATGGCCTGCATACGTCATAAACATAAGTAATTATTGGAAAACTTCAGGCAGTTGCATATTTTTGCAAAATACCGTAATAAGTTATTTTGTTTATATATAATGCACTAAACAAAACTAATAATTACTTGACGGACTAAGGTAAAAAGAGTTTTTTTTTCGGATTAAATGTTAAATAAATACGTTTCTCCATACAATATGTAGCAAGGTCTGGCCAGACCTATTCCATTGATTCTAGGGGTTGTTGTAGAAAAACTTTTTTTTTTCTCGCCCACTTAGATCTAAAATTTTTTGTCCACACTAAAGCATTAAAAATATTTACGCTGACAAAGTCAGGAAATTTGGTAAAGATAACTACACAATCAATTAGGAAAAAATGGTTTCGAAAATGCAAAGGGTCTGGCCAGACCTACTCATTGACAGAAGGGTTAAGTCTGCTGTGCTGAGCTCAAGTAGCTTCTTAGCTTTATAATGGTTGAGGTTGATGAACTTTTTTGCTTATCTTAGGCTCTTGAATTTGGCCCAGTACTCTGCATGATGCTCAGCTTCCCAGCATGAGTTCTTCCAATTACGTCAATATCGTCGGCGTATGCAAGCAGTTGTACGGACTTTTGATAGATTGTGCCTCTGGTGTTGGCTTATGAGTTCCGCACAATCCGTTCAAGTACAATATTAAAAAAGTCACATGACAGCGTTTCACCTTGTCTAAAATCTCTTTTGATATCAAAGGTTTCGGTGAGGTCATTATCGACGGTGATGGAATAGCGAGCGTTCTCCATCGTCATCCTGCACAGACGAAGTTTGGAAATAATGTCAAAACTAGACATGGCTCTATATAACTCTTCTTTATAGATGCTGTTATTGGCGGCCTTGTAATTGGTAAAGAAATGGTGAGCATCGCTTTGGCCTTCTTTGGTTTTCTCCAGGATCTGTCGAAGTGTGAACATTCGATCGATGGCGGACATTCCTGACTTGAAACCGCACTGATAGGGACCAATCAGGCGTTCACACAATGTTTTCGAAAGGAAAGTTGTATGCCATATTTTGGCGCAGTTGAGGGGGTCTCCTTCTTGTGGAGAGATGAGTTGGTGTATGCTTTTTACCAATTCATCACCAGCTGTCTTGAAAAGTTCGCCCGGTAAGCCGTCAGGTTCAGCAGCCTTCTTGGATTGCAGTTTCGATATTACTACCCTCACTTCACTTTGGTTAGGTGGACCGAAATTTTGACCATCATCGCCTATGTTGAATGGTTTTTTCTGCCTGATATCAGAATGTTGGTCTTCGTCCCCGTAATACAGTCCGCAGAAGTAGTTTTTTCATACTCTCAGTACAGCAGTTGCGGTGTTGCTGGCATTTTGGCAGCATTGATTTCGGAATACGTGTTCAGCGAAGACTCTTTCGACGTTAATTTTTCTTACAGTTATTCTCCTTTGTTGCGCAGTTTGGGATATCCGCATTCGTATCATGGCTATAATTTTTAGTTTGGGTGTAATTACAAATGGATTAAGACCGATGCCGGTCGTATACATACAATATATTTTTGCATAATGGGTAAGCTGCTATGCCTAAGTGCGTTCCACCATTATATTTTTGATGTCCTGCGTGCAACTTGAATAGGAGTATGCTATTGGTATAAATTATAAATAGACAAATGGGAGGTCGAAAGACTTGTTGCGAAAAGTTGCACCTGGGTGGTTCGAGTTCAGATTAACCTTCAGAAATCAGACAGCTTATCAATCGCGATATTACCTCAAAGACATGCACTGCAGTAATTCCTTCTAATGCTGGGAATTTTCCCTTTGATTTAACGTACTAAACCCTGGCATTTTCCCAACTGCACGATCGGCACAATTATCCGCGGGCTTTGCAAGTTTTCGGATTCTAATTTGGCAACAGACGCCATTTAATTTCTCTATGGACATTTTTCAAATTTTACCGATAAACAATTTTACTATATAGGGTGACCAGATAAGAACGATAGGAAAAAAAAATTTAAATAAAACAACAACGGTCATCATTGCTATCTGCTCACCCTTTAGACATTTTAAACGGATTTATGTGTCCGATCCTTATTGCATACATACTTACTGGTAGCTCCATAAATAATTTGAAGTCTTTGTACATTATTGAGTTTTGAGCTCGCGAAAAGTAGTTTTTCGAATTATACACCACCATACAGAGCAGAAATGCATCAAAACCGATCACAGCCTTCTGGACCTGCTCTAAACGCTTTACTTAAAATTGGGGTCTTAAGCCCAAAATGATTCAATGGACTTACCTTTCCATCGTCATTCCCATAATTACCTATGCCTCACTAATATGGTGGGAAAAAACTGAACAGGTCCATGATCGAGATATCACGGGTGTGATGCGCACATGTCCGACAGGGGCATTGGAAGCCCTTTTGGACATCCGACCTCATTACATAATGGTTAAGAAGACTGGTGTCGCTAGCGCTCTTAGGCTTCATCTCCTTTGGAATATTAAAGATTCTGCTTTAACAGTTCATATGAAGATCATAAACAAAATTCGGCTGCTAACTTCACCGGCAGTACGTGTATTTGACTTCATGTCCACAAAAATACATTTAAATCATCCATCATCGAAACCATCATCCCAAATTGTACTTATTGGGAAAATCCCCAGCCCCCCATTTGGAGCAACAAGTCAATTGGTACACCGATGGCTCAAAAATAGAAAATGGGGTCGGTGCCGGAATTTTTAGTCCCAATTTCCAGTCTCTGGACTACTAAGTCACATTATATCCATCTTCCATGCAGAGGTCTATGCTATAGAGTTATGTGCCAGAGAATGTATTAGAAGAAACCTTAAATCACACATAAATATTCTATCAGATAACCAAGCAGCTTTTGAAGCCCTCAAATATTTTAGCTTTGAGTAAAAACTAGTTTGGAACTGTCGCCTCAATCTCGTATAGCTTGCTGCACACGACGCTGGCATCGCTGGCAATGAGATGCTGATGAACTAGCCAGATCTGACTCGCAATCCCAATTCATAGGTCCTGAAACCTTTTGTGGCTTACGCATCAGTCAAATTAAGATAGGACTAGATCGTTGGGAATGACATTAAAAGCACGCATCCAAAGAATTTTATAGATTTTTCTAGTAAAGATCGAATAGGATTCTAGCAATGAACAAAAATAATGCAAAGTTTTCAACAAACTTCTTCTCTGGTCATTGTTCTCTCAAATATCACCTTAAGAAAATAGGCATTAGCCAATCAGACACATGTAGACTATGTCTGGAGGATACCAAAACTGCCGAACACATTATGTGTGATTGCCATCCCCTTACTCGTAGCAGATTAAAAAATGTTCATAAAGAGTTTACATCCTCCTTCCTATTTCTGAGAGGTTATGATCTGGAAACAAGAGATCATAACCCTCCCACTTCACTGGATTTCTACTGATCCGGCTGTAAAGGTTCGCCTCCTCATCTAATATAATCTTGTCTTCAGCCCAACAAATCCTAAGCTTTGAGAACTTGATTTCAGCTAGGATACAATCTGCACAACGCCTCATTTTCTAGGGGATAGTACAAAAAATCACTTTGTAGGTTGCAGTACTTCATTGGGTATCACTGAGTCCTATCATCACCGCACCCGTCGACCAGAGAAAAAAAGTAGATACTCTTGTTTTAAAAATACAGCCTGCAGCGGTTTGAGAATCAGGTGTTGATGTGATTAGGTATTTGTATTATATAATCGTACAAACCTATAGATAACATTTCTTTTTTAAGGTGATACTAATATATACACGCACTCTTATCCCCGCTGCAAAATTTTGCAGACCTTTACCCACTTTGGGAGAAGTCGTAGACATAATTAGCATGCTAATCTTGAACGCACCTCTGAAGTCATTGGTACAGCACTAGAAAAAATATGAGCACACGGAAGGGCGTTTTTAAGTTCGCGGAATGAGTAGGTAGGTCATTATCGGGAGTAGTTTACTGAGACGTAACGAGTTCAGTGACTCATTATTAGAATAAATAGCAAGTTTTATTTTAATCGAGCCATTAGTTGTTAAACTGTCGTCGACCAAACAACTCAATCGGAAGAAAGTGTAGAATATAGAGAAAATCGAGTAAATTCTCGCGCGTTTTTGGACTTTTGTAGTGAAGACAAGGATGGAGTATTGAGTAGAATTGGGGATGAAACTTGGGTTCATAATTATAAGCTTGAGTCCAAACAAGACTCTATGCAGTGGCACAAAAAAGGCACACCACCATCCAAGATCTTTAAAGTGTCACAGTCTACTGGGAAAATCATGGCGATAATTATTTGGCACCCAGAAGGGATCCTGTTGATAGATTATAAAGACAATGGCGTCTCCATAACCGGAGAATACTACGGTTCAATCCTAGATTTGTTGAAAGAAACTATCAAAGAAAAAAGAAGGGGAAAATTAACCAAAGGTGTTCTCCTTCTGCACTCAACACTACCCTGAATAAGGTGGGCTTCGATATTTTGGATCACCCACTCTACAACCCTGACCTGGCTCCTAGTGATTATTATCTTTTCCCAAAATTGAAAAGGAACTTCGTGGGAAGAAGAAGAATTTTTTAAGCGATGAAGAAGAGAAGGATGCACTTTCGGCTTACTTTTCCGACAAAGAAAAAACAATTTTTTTGAAGGTGATACATAAACTAATTGAAAGAAAAGTGTATTATGGTAGCAGATGAATATATTGAAAAAGAAAAATAAATTTGCATTTTTATTTGCACTTCTTACCCCCATACACGCCGTCTTACATCAAAATTTTCACGCAACATTCATCACGAGCCTAGACACGCCGAAACGATTCCAAATAGATTGTTGCTCGAAATAGAGTGCTTACTTAATTTCTATTCAACATGCAATAAGCTGTTAATAGAATTTCCACCAAAGCACAACCTTGAATTGGGAACTTATCCCCTTGACTTAATCGAGTTTGGTATTCGCTTAATTATCCATGCCTAATCTGATTGCATTAATAATTCCATCGGTACACTTCGATGGAAAAACGAAAGTAAAATATCAGGGAGGCCAATCCCCATACTCATCCCATCCTGGAGTGACAAATTAAAAATGATTGAAAATCTTCCCCACCAACAATATCCGTTGTGAAATAAGTTTAGAATCAATCCACTGGAAATGTAAGCAGTTGAGCAGTAAAGACCCAAGAAAAAGGGTTGCATATTGCCACATCTCTCAAAAGGATAAACACCCAATAGCAGACGGAAACAATCGTTCTAAAAATTGATCTCCATCCTTTGATATCTCTTACTGCAAAAAACATCCGTTGTCATAACGTGCTATTGACATAAGAACCAATCATTTCCAAATTGCCACTTTGGTAGGCGGAACGGAAGAAAGATAAAAGTTAAGTTTTAAACAGATTTCGTGAAACAATTTTTTTTATTGCAAAATAAAGGCAGATAAACAAACAAACCGCTCAACTGTAGTTGAATATCGATTTGAATTCAACAGACCAACCGACAGTGTTCTCGCCAGTGGAGCGAAAAAACAAAAGCACAGGATTCAACCCTAACAGGCAACCATTAAGCTTGTAGCGTTAATTTATTCCCTCTTCCTACTGGATAACTGGTCAGTTCAGTGCTCACTGCGGCAGAGGCAAAAGTAAACAAAATAAGGACGCGCCCTCAGTCGGTAGATCCAGGGAAAGTTGGTTAAGTCAACACTGAAGTGATTGTGATTTTTGCATTTACTGCTGAGCCAAGTTTTTGTCCAAAACTTTCTGTGTGTCCTTTTTCTCTCAGGAGAATTCTTTGGTGAAACTTTAAATAAAAGGAAGGAAAAAGTTTCGAAGGTGGAAAGAGAATTTGATATATTTTTTTTTTCTGTTTGAATGTTTATCTTTCCCATCTGTGCTGGACGGTCTTTAAGCGAAAAGAAGATTATGTTCGAGTGGGGGGGACTTTTCTGGAAAATTGTTTCTGTTTGAAATGGAAATTAATTGAAGAGGTAAAATGCTGAGGAGTTGTATAAAAATCAGTCAACATAAGGTGCGATTTTCTTTTCCTGTCCATACAGCATTGATTGGTTCTTCTTTGGTTTTGGGTACTTCTTGACGTTTTTTTTTAAGGTAACACTGATTTAATATCACTCTGAGGATTTCTTGCATCAAGCACTGGCTATTTAGACCCAAATCGAATGCCACCATCATTTTCTTTTCTAAGAAAACAAGATGGAATCACACTCGATTAGCTATCCATTCATTGATCATGGGAAAATGTCATTTTAATTGGGTAAACCATACGCACGCTTGAAAGCATGCTCTTCCGACTGATTTCACTTTTGACCCTTTTAAAGGTTTCCATTCAACTTCACAAGCTGATTTTTTTTTATATGTGTACGTACCCGATGGCTAGGATTTCCAATTACTTTTGAGTAAACCTTTGGCCATTTATTGGGGAACATACTTGTCATTATTGTGAGAAAATTTTGATGAGTCTTCTGCTCGTCTGTAAATATTTTATACTGCTGAGTAAATTGCTAATTGGATCAATTTCCTCTCTTTGACATAATAGATATATTTTTTTTTTTTTCGAAATCGGATTCAACTAAATAACGAAACTTGACCATGAAAGGTTTCATTAATTTTAGAGAGACGCATATCGATAGTGAATTCTCTTTAAAGGCCATCGGTCTTAGTGTAGAAGGAGCTCTCTGTACCCTATCACTTACTTAGGTGGCACTACAGTCCGGAGTGGACTTGGGCCTCAACCACCAAACCTCTCCACATGCCCCGGTTACGAGCCAGCTACCTCCAGTTACGCATGCAAGGAAGTATATATGTACAAGCTATTTGCTCACCGTGTAATTTAATGGAACGCGAAGATACCTAACCTATCACTTTATAGGCAGATGTCCAATCCTGCATGAAATAAGAAGGCTGTATTGGAATCGAAGTACGAGTATTTTATCATTGGAAGAAGTAATCTCAATTTTAAATGGAGGTAATTGGATAGCTCTGATTTATTATGTTCAGGATGTCTTGGACTTTAGCAAACAATATGCGGAAATGTTATCTTGCATAAAAGTTTAGGAAAGTAGAGTAACTTCTTATTAAGTCTTATATAGCATACATACACCTCATTAAGAATGTCAATCTAGCTGAGGCATTTTTCAATACCAGTAGAATTATGTACTTGAAAATTTTAAAGAAAATTTGAATGATGATTAACAAAAAATGCGCGTATAGTCTGGTAAATCACCATGAAACCACAACGCTACCAAATTATGCAAATTTCAGTCTTCTAGTTATTTTGAAGGTCTCGGTGGTGTCCCTACCTACGCTGATGAAGCCACGAGCATTTTTATTTATCGTCCTGCATGTTAGACATCGCGTGATATAGGTTATAGCCGAGTTTCATTTTTATGATGCAATGTTTTCTTCAGGATCTGACGAAAGTTGAAAGTTTAGTTGATAATTGATTTTCTAGTTCTAAGAAAAGTACCAATCAGTCTATCGACATAGGGTCTTAAACGCTCACAGTTCACAGCATATAGGACCTTATATCTTATACGCTTTGTTCAGGAGGTGAGCCAGTCTTATTTTTTATTGATGTAGAACGTGATGCTTAGATTGCAACCATTGAGCATCTTTTCATCAATTCATAATTCTTCTGTTTTTACTTTTTCAGTTCGGAACACTCAAACTGGTTTTTATGCAACTTATACTATGAAAATCCTCGAAATATTATATTATAATAAATATGCAAATTTTTGTCTTGCTGGTTTAAGCTAAGCATCTAGAAAGTGCAGGAAACTACGTAAGGGCGTTTCCTGAAAATGGTTAAAGGACACTTATGGTGTTATTCCTTTTGGCCGCAGATACAAAATGTTCATTTAAAACTGTTTTTTATTTTGAGTGACGTATTCAGATCAGGTAAACGCCTCATACCGTTTGATATATATATAATTTTCTAATTATCATTATCACGAGTATCCCACGATGAAAACGAATTATTTAATACTATCTTCAGTTCAATATACTTGCAACTGAATTGAAATTGAAATCACATTATGTGTGTATGTACAATCTAAAACACCCGTAGGTATATATATGTATTTATATATATTTATGCATAGCCCAGGTTTCATTTCAGTTTTCGAAGCATTCCAGAGCTTGGCAGGAATTTTAAGCTCAGGATATTTTTATATCATTTTGAAGTACAGACTCCACTACTGCATGTGGAACATGATATTTGATAAATATCCTCCTAAGCTTCTCTTGCCGATAGTCATCCTCTTGAGAAAATTTTAAACGACGTTTCGCACAATAACGACCTGATTTCGCCAATAACAGCAGTGATATTGTCTTTGAGCACTTAAATCATTTGTGGATCATTTTCGTAGTCTTCAAAGAAATGACTATATATACGACTATATAGCATTAAATCACACAATCTGGGGCCCAGTTAAAGTCTCTGAAACGTAAAGCAAGTCCAGCTCTTAAATTTCAGGCAAAAAAACAAAAAAAAAATAATAAAATCGGTTAGCATTGTTCGGTAGTACAATCCAGAGACTATGACAGTGGCATCGGCTTTATTTTCAAATAAATAAAGACCGTTGATGTCGCGAGCATCACCACATCAAACTGCCACCTGTTGTCTATGGAGATGTTATTTACTTATGTCCTGTATCCCCTTGTCGGTTATAGGGCCTCTACTGCGCCTACGTGCCATCGTGTATGGTTTCTGGCTATGTAACTGAGTTCTCCCCAACTTTTCCCCAATTGCCGTGCCTCCTTCTCGGCTGTTCTGCACCATGTTCTCCTCGGCCCGCCAGGTCTTCTGCCATCCTGAGTTAAAGGGTTCCATTGCATAGCAAGGTTCGCTATGGAATGGTTACTCTTTCGGAACGTGTGACCAATCCACTGCCACTCCGTCGTTGGATGGTTGTGCCTATTGGTTCCTGACCCGTTCTCTTGTAAAGGATTGGGCCGGAAAATCTCAAAGATATTGCGTAGGCACTTATTAATGAACGTTTGCAGCTTTCTGGTAATAGTAGTGGTCACTCTCCACTTGCTGCATCCATATTACAGCACGGATTCAACGTTGGAGCGAAACATTCTTATCTTGGACAACATCCCGAACGCGGACTTCGCTTTGGCGATCCTATTGGCTATATCCAGTTCGGTTCAACCACCGGTCGAGACAATACTCCCACGATATTGGAAATCCTCTACTCTCTTTACCAGTTGTCCCGCAATGCATATTTGAGCCGATGAGTTAGTTCCAAGGCTGATAATTTTAGTTTTTGTCGTATTCATTTTCAGCCCGACGACGCCTGCCTCCCTCTCCACATCCGCTGTCATTTGGTGAAGGTCCATAATTCTGTTAAAGACTAAGAATACATCGTCAACGTAGTCAAGATGTTCCAGTTAGATAGATAGATAGATATTTATTTCGTTTCAAAATTACAAAGGTTTGCCACCACACAATTTACATACAGAGATATGATATATACATGTATATCTTTCAACTGAACAAAATTTTAAATTATTTACAATTTTCTTACGATAATTTTATTATTCGAGGGGAAACAACGAGAAAAACCCTCATTTGGTTGAAAAAAAAAAAAAAAAAAAAAAAAAAAAGTTAAGTAGATAAAATTAATAAGTTGCATCATTAAGGCAATAATAAGTTTATAGGAAGTATCTACTTAATGAAAATATAATATATTAAAGTTTGTTGCTTAATTAAATTAAGTTAATAAATTAAGGAATAAATAAGTATAAAGTAAATGAATGAATTTGAATATAAAGTAAATGATTAAATTAAGAAAATTAACAAATAAATAAATTAACAAATAAATAATTAACAAATAAATGAATTAACGAATAAATAAATTAACAAATAAATAAATTAACAACAAAATAATTGACAAATAAATGAATTAGCGAATAAATAAATTAACAAATAAATAAATTAACAAATAAAAAAATTAACATATGAATAAATTAACAAATAAATATATGAAAAAGTAAGTAAACAAACAAAAAATAAATTAATAAATAAATAATCTTACAACTAAAAATAAATAAATATATAAATATGAAATGAAAAACAAGATAAATATATTAACATATAACACAATAAACATATTATCAAAAGATTAATAAATAAAATAAATAAATTAACAAATATATAAACAAACAGAATTAATAAATTAACATATATATATATCAAATAAAGAACTTAGAACTATAGGTAGGTATGCAAAAACATGTGGAATTTTCACAATGTTATTCCAACCTGTGGTAACTGACATTTAATTCGTTTTCTAGAGGGTTATCAGGTAGATCACATCTGATCAGAAATGTGTTGATAAGCTTTTGTATTCTATCGGAGATCAAATCAACGTTAGCTACGCTATGTAGATCGGAAGTGGAGTGATGCCAAGGAAGATTCAGCATCATTTTCAAAAGTTTATTTTGTTGTATTTGCAATTTTTTAACATGACACCTAGCGCATCTACCCCATACTTGACAACCGTAGAGTAAGAGTGACTGAAATATAACTTTATGTATGATTATTTTATTTTCATCGGATAATGAGGACTTTCTGTTTATAAAAGGATATAGCATCCTAGTGGCAATACCTATTTTATGCAATGTTCTCCTTATGTGTTCTTGAAATGTTAGTTTTTTATCCAGATATATACCTAGATATTTTGCTGTTGACTCCCAAGCTATCTGATGTCCATTAACAATTAATTGGTTGGGTGAGTTCATCGAATTCCTCCGATTCTCGTCGACAAAGCTACGTGAAGCACATCGCTAATCACCAATAGGAATATTATTGGTGAAAGAATATAGCCTTGTCTTACCCCACTTTGTGTCTAAAATTCCTCAGGTAACCTTCCTCTGTATAGAAGGTGACATTTGGAGCCTCCATATGTACGAGTAGGTTTGATAATAGGAATTAGTTTATCGGAAATACCTCTCCTGCGTAAGGCACGCAAAATTAACTCCCTGTTGACACTATCGAACGCCTCTCAAAATCGATGAACAGCAGATAGAATGGCGATCGAAATTCGATATTATGGAGATGGTGCTAGATAATCACTCTTTGATTTTCAGTGCCAGTGACAGTTTTGCTAATTACTGAGCATTACAGATGGAAATGGGACTCGTAGATCATGACGATTTTCACCCACGTCACAGTGGGCAGCTTTAACTTCGAGGTATTAAGGGACTTTGTCTACCTTGGCTCTGCTATAAACTCGAAAAATAAGATCAGCGCAGAAATCAAGCGAAGAATAACTCTTGCCAATTCCTGTTTTTTGGGCTTTTAAGGCAATTCAACACTAAAGTCCTATCTCGAACAACTAAGGAGACTCTGTATAAGACTCTGATCATCCCAGTTCAGCTTTACGGCGCTGAAACATGGACTTTATTGAAAGAGGATGAAGAGGATTACTCGCTTCGAGAGAAAAATTCTTCGTAAGATTTTCGGTCCTGTGTGGGTTGACGGGTTTAGGAGGAAAGATTCAATCACGAACTATACGAGCTGTACAACGACATCGACCTAGGCAAAAAACAGTATATTGGACGTCTGAGATGGCTAGGACATGTAGAGCGAATGGACACCAACGCTCCGGCCCGCAGAGTCTTCGAATCCAACCCCGAGGAATAACGCAGTGGTGGACCTACTCGCCGTAAGTGGCGAGCACAAGATCAGGGAACCTCGACCAACTTGTAGTGCGCAACTGGAGGCAATTAGCTAAAGACCGAGTTGAATGGAAAGGCTTGTTTGTTGAGGCACAGGTTCACCCCGAACTGTAGCGACACCTAAGTAAGTAAGTAAGATCATGATGATTTTCATGCCAAAAATTAACTTGCCACTTGCCTGCATTTCTAGTAGTTTTGTGTCAGTATGCATACCAATGTTTCGATGGATAATGCCGTCTGGGTTAGGGGTATACGAACGTCTTTTAATAGACAATCCTGAGTTCTCAGCGACACTTTCAGTCACAGAAACAATGCTTTCGACTTACCTGGGTTTATGAGCATGATTTGGACCATTTGTTCAGGTTCACAATAACTGGGTGCGAAGGTCTCTGCGAAATTTTCACGATTTTTAGCTGACTTTGCGTTGGTCGCGAATTTCTGGTTCCATTTGCTTAAACCGTATAGGTTTTACTTGAGAGTAGTGTTCCCTAAACATCGATAGTCAACACTTGCGATAGTTTGCGAAAAACATCCGATAGTATCGATAGTTATCGACTGGTTCCATGAAGAAATAAAAACAATATGTACTTGTTAAAATGTATGACTATAACCTATATATTTTTAATGGCGGTATAGAAATCTTTAAAAGGGAAAACACAAAACTAATTTGATCCAAAAAGAACGTCGTTTTGTTTTAAAAATAAGAATTTATTTAATACTTTCGTCTTCAGTCTGTTGCGGCGTCCACTCATCATTTGGCCAGAGAACTGACGATGCTGGCATGCGAAGGAACATTTGTGCAATTTTCTTAAGCCTTCCTTCTCCTGACTTCTCTAATTAATTTTTTTTAATGGCTGGCTTTTCAAAATATTGCTGTATGTCAATGATGACGTAACTCACTGGTGTAGCCATAATTATTTTATAGCATCATGGGGGATTCCCCTAATATTTACTCTGTCGCTGGCATAACCACCGTCAACAGAAAGCCCTGTTTCCATTTACATCATACACTGTATGCAGGAGAGTGGATCCAGTACAGTAAAGTAATGTATTTAGCGTTTATAATAAGTTAATGGAAAATGTTGCGTTCATATTTGTTACTTGTGATAGTTCTTAAAACCATCGATGTTTTCGATATTTATTTACTATCGATAAGTACCGATAGACTATCGATGTTTTAGGAACACTACTTGAGACGTGTTAAATTGTTTGAAAAGTCAAGAATACCACAAAATCGAAAATGAAAGTTTTTAATGAATGTCTCTATGAAGCCTCGTGTAAGTAAAGTTTTTTTCGAATAAATTTAATCATTGTAAGCTCTGGGCATATTTTCGTCCATCAATTTATATTCTCAAACTAAAAACTGTTTTTTGCAACCTAATCAACCTTACCAACAGTTTGGCGCTGATTTTATTTTCAATATTATTCACTGTTCAAAATTCGATGCAAACTCCAGCCAGGGTTTTTTTTTTTTTTTTGTAGGTTGCGCCAAGGATGTATAATCTTCATAGATTCTAATAGCCTGAGTGCTACTAGCATGCACGATTCGCAAACCTGAGTAATCGATTCCAGGAATACGCCTACGTACTAAACACACACCCTACACACTTCAACCACTCTCCCCGCGGTACTGCCATTAGGTATTTCTTCGCGGGGCAGGTTAGCAATTATGCTCTAGTCTCCGAGGCCGCCTCTTGGGCTCTTCCTAGGGCTTCTGCTCTTCGCAGCGCATTCTGCACACATACTATGAATGAGCAGATCTTCATCCACTCGCCCTCTGATCGTGTCATGTGACTAACAAGATTTTCTGGACTTGGCAGGTTTGCTCTGTCTTCTGCAAAGCGTCTGCAGTAGAACACTGCATGCTCCGCGTCCTCCTCTTCGTTTGGACATATTGGACACAGGGGCGAACTATCGTGTCCAAATCTATGGAGGTATTTCCGGTAGCCACCGTGTCCGAACAGGAACTGTGTGAGGTGGTAGTTACAGTTCCCCCTCGCTCTCTCTGTCCATGATTTTATAGTGGGAATGAGCTTGTGGGTCCACCTACCTTTGGTAGCCAGGGTAGGAGCTAAAATTCGTGACTATCCCTGGTGAGCAAGGACGGCTAATAAGCCCTCTACCTTTTCCTACCTTTGTGATTGCTTCTACAAGGTTTAACGTAGCAGCGATACATGTTTTATCGACATAATGTTGGATAATGGAGAAAATTATAGTAGAAAAGGTTCCGAAATTGGGAAGGGTTCTATTAGTATCAAAATAAAAGAGACAAATGCGCTCAATAGATAGTTTTACCTTGCATCAGACCAGGTAGCCAGTAAGATATCGATTGATACATAATACTTGTAGGTAGTATCTACGATAATTATATTCCTCTTTCTGACTGAAAGGCTCATTCCGCCAGCCATTCTTACGTGCAACATCATAAAATCCATTCTAGATTTCAACTTTAACATCAAGTAAATGTTTAACATTTTCCTACAAGATGTAATATAGTCTACACCCCCTCAGCGTCATAAACATTCCATGAATTTTTCACTTTGTAACATTGCACGAACTCGTACGAATAAAAGTTTACAAACACCAAACACTATCATACAAATGAAGACTTCGTCTTAGTTTACCATCGCAACTCCTAAAGAAAGATGTAAATGTTAGCTTAACGATAATTACATCGACCGTTTCACCAAATGGAAAAGAAGGAAAGCGAAAAATCCCACCACTAACCTTGAACTTCATTAAATGAGAATTCTTGGCAAAGAAAAAAAGGTTTTCTCAGAAATTTGCAGGCAGACATCATCATTATCAGCAGCACGATAGTGAAACTTGTGGAAACCATCTAGAGTCTGGAATTTTAACACTTCACGTGCTCTCTGGTGGATAATGATGAGCATTACGAGGATAACTTAAAATGCACATGGGAGATTATCGAACAGCATCCGGGATTCCTTGGAGAATTCCTTAAAGTTTCCCGGGAAATTGAGACTTGAGAGAACCATTTATTTGTCTGTTGTCTTAAGAACAAATGGCTTTATCTTTGCAAAACCCTATGGAAAAGATGAGATAGCATTTCTATTCATATGATATTGTGGGGATGAGGTGGAATGTTTTGTAGAAATGTTTGATTTTCAAGATACAATGAAGGGGCTGTATTGATCACATGGCGCCTGCTGCCCTGAAATAATTTAACTCCTACAATTAGACAACAATGGTAAAGCATTTCTTTGACTTAAGCTTGGCTGTTGCTCTATGGTTTTTGATCAGATGTCTAAAGCGATTTAACTCCCACTGCGTGAACGGTAATTACGGACATCCAACACCAGAGTTGGACAGCAACCGAAAGTATCTTGAGCGCTGATCTCGATATTCTGAATAAATACTTTAAAAAATGACGATTGTGTCCAAGCATATCAAAGACCGAAGATTGTTGCTTTCATCTAAACTCCAAATTGTAATTTTAGAAACTGAAAGTGACCTTCAGCGGCATCCTTTTTAATCACAATCTATATCCAAGGTACCATGGAGTGAAGGAAGGAAGAATAAGAAGAAGCAACATCATTTGAAATTTTATTGGAATATCATGGCGAGCGAGCGGATCGGGATCGAAATCGGATTTGTATACTTAGCAGAGGAATCCGCATAATCGATACCAGGAAAGCGCTTACGTACGTTAGCAGTTCATGATATGCTTCTTGTGCCAGCTACTTCCGCTGTTTCTGTTGCTCTTCTTAGCTTTTCTATTCTCCGCAGCTCTTTTTGAAGAGTTGTTACGAAAGAACATATTGTACATATGGTCGAGGAGTAATGGCGGACTGGGCAGAGTGATTTCCCATGCCGTTAAACGTGTGCATTAAAACACTGAGTACTCCGTATCTTCATCTTCGTCTGGGCATTCCGGACATAATGGTGAGCTGTCATATCCAAATCGGAGGAGATACTTGCGGAAATCGCCGTGACCACACAGGAACCGCGTAAGATGGTAATTGTAGTCTCCATGATTTCGTCTTATCCATTCTTGGATTGTCGGTATCAGTTTATATATCCATCTGCCTTTTGCTGTATTAGCCCAACGAGCTTGCCACATAGCTACTGACGCTGTACTCTATTCAATTTGTATCACCTTGATACCAGTCGTCGTGTTGGCTCAGTGCTCTTTAGTTATATATCCTGAGGATTTCATCTGCCAGGATGTCGATGATTCCAGTTATAACAAATGCATCTTCGTCAGAAAAGGTTCGAAAGCTGCTGATTGTCCATAGCGCGCAGAGTCTGCATATTGACGATAGTCTCCTTTTGGTCTCCTACATCCTTAGTGCCTCCGCCCAGACTGGGGCTGCAAATAACAGAACCGAGGTGATAACTCTAGAGATTAAAATCCTTCTAGCGTATCCAGGTCCACCGATGGTCCACCGAGGCATTATACGCGAGAGAGCTCCCTGCATTTGCAATGTTTTTTTTGCAATATAATCAGTATGCGTTTTGAACTACAGTTAGTTGTCCAGCATTACTCCAAAGTATTTAACCTCGTCTTTGGACCTGGTGATTTGGTTACCAACCTGAAAGTTGGCAAATTTGATGCCTTTCCGGCTGCTTATTAGGACATCTTCTGTTTTATGGTCAGCTGGTTCTAGTCCGGCGGATGCATCCAATATTTTATCCGGGCAATTGCTTAATTTGTAGCTGATTTTACTGGACGGATCTGTTTAGCTACTGTCACGACGGCAATGTAGTCTGCGAATCCAATTATCGTTATTCTGCCAGGAATCGATGGATTCCGTCGTACACTTGTACACTCCTAAGGTGGCCAAAAAACCAGAAGACCAGTATTAAGGGCGGTTGCAGTATTAGTCTCAGCAGAATTTAATGTAAACAGTGCAAGACTACCTCAGTAGAAAGCAGTCGTATTTATGCAACTGGTCTGATTCAATCTGAAAACCCCACGACGCCTTTCGCTGGATATTTCTCTTTTAAAATTAAAATCTATATCAACCAGTATCTATACGTATATCAACATCAACAATATGTATAAAAAAAAATTATACAAATATGATATGATAAAAGAAAATGAAAATAATTCAAAATCACACGGAGAAAAATAATCATGCCGATTATTGAATCCGGCGGATTGATTGCGGAGGGATTTCATTCGATCCGCACCTATTCCTCATCATTGAAAACGTCGGCTGGCAAGTGAACGAATGTCGGTAAGGAAGTGACAGAAAGTAAGCATTATTGAAACCGCAAACGATTCATACTCCATACAAAGTCAGACGTTTTCAATACGCATCAAAATAGCTGCGGATTACGGTAATAGTTGGTCATTTTTCTCTTCAAAATGATGAAAAGCATTAAAAAGTATATTATAATATACATATGAAGATAGATAGACAGATACGTATCTGAATTTAGGTTTGGGCGGACTACAAGTCATCCTTACGGAAGAAATTTGCCAATAATAAACGTGATTTGAAAGCTACAGGATGTGGGGAAAACAATGAAGTTCATTTCACTCCTTTGGAGGACGATGTAATTAAGCTCATGTGCTTGAAAGACTGCATGGAGGGTTTGCTTGAGACAAAGAGTTATGGTACACCAATAAAAACCATTGCCTCTACCTGTAGTATGCCACAAGATATGGATATGTCTCTTGAAAGTGAAATTAACTTGCTAACTGAAACATCTGATGACAGAAGCAATACGTCCATAGGCTTAGGAACCGTCAAGAAAAAAACCAAATGTATGAAAAATTATCCGAACTGCTTTTAATTGTTAGAGAACAATCCGGGGAAACAAATTCTTGTTTGAAAAAAATTTATCGGTCAATAGATCGACTGAGTGACTACCAAAGAAAAGGGAATGCAATCCATCAGTTACTGATTGAAGAAATAAAAAGGCACAATGAACGCATGGAACAACTCGCAGTAAAAAAAAAAATAATTAAAAAGAGATAACCTTCAACTTGAGTTAATGATTTCCATAATTTTCAAAATATTTCGCCTGTTTTGAATATTACGAGTATATTTGTTGAGGAATATTTTCATTTGACAGAAAAAGGGCTGAACTCGATGTCGTTAATAACACTGGACAACAAATAAAATATTTTTGTTTTTACGGTTCTTCCGAAATGTTTTTTTTTTATACCTTGGCATGAAATTGTTTAAAATATGTCTGTAAAAAATGTATAAAACATCCATATTTTTAGAAAAATCTGTTTATTTCAAAAAGTGAAAATACATATTAATTTTTGTTTTATTATTCTGAAGAATTTTTGATGCGTTTTGCTTGTCTTTTATGCAAGTATGATGGATGATCTCGTTTCAAGCTCAAACAAAAGTCTGCGAGTATTCTCGACGACTATTTTCCTTGATATCGCTTTTCCATCGCCATTATGTCTTAGTGAAATCTCTCCCCATGCTCGTCGCTTACGACACCTAAGTTTTCAGGGAAAAACTCCAAATGGGAATCAAGGAAATTAATCTTTAACCCTAGATTCACAAACATGGGTCTCACAGACCCTCTCACTTGAAAAAGCAGTCATAGCATGCTGTGTAAAAGATATACAAACACGTGCGCCTTGTACCGAGTGAAAGAGTTCAATTGTTTATTCTCTTATATATTAAAAAAAAATGTTCCTTTTTAGTAAACTATGTGTTTTTTTTTCAAAATTATTTATAAATAGTAAAAAAGATAACTTTGAAGGTAAGGGGTCTCACAGACCTATAGTTATGAATGATGTAACAATGAATATAGTTTATGAACCTAGGGTTAAAGACATTTTGCATCCCAAGCTTTTGTAGTTTTGTAATAGCATAAAAATGAGTTCCTTATAGTTTGGTGACTTTGTATTGCCTAAAAAATGTTGTGTCACTTCAACAAAAGAAAGCCATGCATTTTTTTCCTGCACGAGGAACGAGGTTTTTAAATAGAGGAAACCTTCTCCAGTTTTATCCATTTCCTTAACAAAGTTTTTTATAAGTCCCAATTTTATGTGTAAGTGCGGCAAAATGATGTTGTTTGGCTCTATTAAGGCGATTTGAGCAATATTTTTTTGTTATCGTTAGTTCTTTAGTGAAGGTAGTTATAATACTACTACGCGATAAACTGCCAGTAACCAATGTCAAGTAAAGGGTAAGCCAAACGCTAGTGTGGAAGTTTTTATTAATTTAAAAACAAGTTTATTGCGAAATAAATATAGAGATTTTACTGATTAATAAAGTTAGGTCCGTGGCAATTGCTAATAAAGTACTATGTTGTTCATGCAGCTACCACGGCTTCTGTTGCAAGCGATCATCCAAAGGTTAAAATTATCAATGACTTTTTAAGGACTAAGTGGATCAATGACCGCAGTTTCAATTTAGATGTTAATTTTGACATCAATTCATAATTGCCATGAACCGAGCTTTATTAATCAATAAAGTTCTATATTGATTTCGTAAAAAATGTGTATTTAATTTAATGAAAACTTCCACACAAATTGTTGGCTCATGGTTTATACATTTTGTCGTATATTTAAATAATTCGATGTAGTAAACTATTTCTGATATTTTTCTGTTAATACTTATGCATGTACGATTCCAACAATTTATAATTTAATTAACGGCAAAAAATCGTGTTGACCAGTGTGATTTGCTTTTATGGACCGATAATGTAGTTCATCCGGCGGTTTCAATAATGGGATCACACAGAGAAAGTAAATAGGTGCGGATCGGATGAGATCCCTCCGCAATCATTCCGCCGGATTCAATAATCAGCATGAATATCTGAATAAAGATACTGTAAACATTTGTTGGTGCTTCCAAGAACGTGCTATGGTACGAGTAGAGAATGTTAGTCTTTAGTGATATATGGTATATCAAGATGTTGAGTTATACGTAGGTATGCGATAAACTTGGTGATATCTACGTTGATGGTGAGGCTACGCACAGCACAGGTAAGTGTGTGGATACTAATTTCTATTTGTTAACTTAAAAACACAAAAGAAAAAGCGTACAAGGCGGGGCTACGTAGAAGGACTATAGCTGCTCGCGAGCTCTACGGGCGGAGGACAAAAGGGAACATCGACGTCTCAGAAAGAAGAAAAAGTAGCATGACAAGCGCTTGATCGCGGAGAATGAGAGACTTTATTACAGGAACGATTTTTGGACATTTTACCAAAAGGTAAAAACAACAAAAGCCTACGGGGCTGAAAATAGTAATATAGTAGTAGAATTGCAGTGGGCGTAAGTGGTTAGTGTGTGGGATCACTGCGCGTGAGGTTTCAAGTTCGAATCCCAGAAAACACCAAAAAGTTTTTTTCACGGTCCCATCTCTCGCGAACGTCTGACACACATCCTAGAGTATTCTTGTCTCGAAAAAACTTCTCAAACCAAATTGCCGTTCGGATACTAAACTGTAGATCCCTTCCATTCGTGTCGAAAATACAACGCACACAACATGAGTGGTTGCGAGAAGCTAGGCCCTGGCACTTAAAGAGCTGTTGCCCCAAATATAACGGGTGGGCCATCTAGTGATTTCTTTTTAAATCATAGGTTATGTTGACACTGACAGCTGTTTCCCGCTCGAAATCTTAACAGAAAGTCAGTATCATACCTCCGCGAAACGAAATGAGTCGCTTTACGCTTGAACAACATAGGAAAATATTGAAAACTTATTTCCAAAGTGAGTGCTGTGTAGCCCAAACAGTGCGTTTTTTGAAAAGAAATTTTGGCTGAAATGAAGCACCCACCGCGCCTGCTGTACGCAAGTTTGTGCAAAAAGTTCGTGAGACTGGTATGCTAGTGGACAACACTCATGGTCTTCGTCGTCGTACGGTGCGCAGAGACGAGAATGTGGCTGCTGTAGCCGAGAGTGTGAGACTCAATTCACGAACATCAACTCGTCATTGATCTCAACAGCTCAACATTTCACACACTAGCCTGAGGAGAATTCTGCACAAAGATCTGGGATTATTCGCTTACAAGGTCCAATTGATTCAGCAATTGAAAGCGCACGACCATCCGCTTCGTTATCGCTTCGCAGTTTGGGCCTTAGAGCAGCTTGAATTGGACAACGATTTTGGGCGAAAAATCATCTTTTCTGACGAGGCACCTTTTCATCTCGGCGTCTACGTTAACAAACAAAATTACCGCATCTGGGGCTCGGAAAACCCGCACGTTATTGTTGAGAAGCCAATGCATCCACAGAGAGTGACACTTTGGTGCGGATTGTGGAGTGGTGGCATCATTGGACCATTTTTCTTCGAAAATGAGGCTGGGAACAACGTTTCGGTCAACGGTGGGCGTTACAGAGCCATGTTAACGACTTTTTTTTTCACTGAAATTGAAGACATGGATTTGGGCGACCTCTGGTTCACGCAGGATGGCGCGCCATGCCACACAGCCCATGCCACAATCGGTCTTTTGCGCACCAAATTCCCAAATCGTGTTATCAGCCATCTTGGCGATGTCAATTGGCCGCCTCGGAGCTGCGATTTGATCCCTTGGGACTTTTTTTGTGGGGAACCGTGAAGGACCGATGTTATGCCAACAATCCGGAAACGATTCAAGCACTTAAGGCCAATATCATTCGTAGAGTTCGTAAGGACCATATACCAGCTCATTTGTAAAATTTGTTGAACGAAAATATGCACGATCAATAGAACCTCAGCACCGTTTGCCCGATCCTGAAGAAAGGAGACCCTCTGAAGTGCGTCAACTATAGAGGTATAAGTCTTCTCAACGTCGTATATAAGATCCTGTCTGCCGTTCTATGTGAATGCCTAAAGCTGATCGTCAACAACCTGATTAGTCCCCATCAGTATAAATTTCAGCCAGAAAAGTCCACCAGACTTCGACAGATCCTGGAAAAACTCAAGAAGTCCAAATCAATACTCAGCATCTCTTTATCAATTTCAACACCACCTATGACAGCATCTATAGAGAAGACCTATAAAGAGCCATATCTGGTTTTGACATCCCTGCCAAATTTGTCCGCCTATGCCGAATGAGAATGGAGAACGCTCGCTGATCCATTAAGGTCGGTAAGGACCTTAGCGAGAACTATGATCCCGAAAAGGTTTAAGACAAGGTAACGCGCTGTCATCTGACTTCTTAAATTTTGTACTTGAACGGATTGTGCGTAACTCACAAGCCAACACCAGTCTATCATAAGTCCATACAACTGCTGCCATACGCCGAAAATACTGACATTTTTGGAAGAACTAAGCGGGTTGTCACAGGTGCGCTTGCAGACATTGAAGCAGACGCGGTCAAAATGAGTTTAGCAGTAAACGAGGGCAAAACTAAGTATTTGCTGTCAACAAGAAGGGACAATCAACACCGATAAATTGGACAAAACGTCACAGTGGTAGGCTACAACTTCAAGGTAGTAAGTGATTTTGTCTAACTTTTAATTCTGAAAATGACGGCAATGCAGAAATCAAGCGGAGGAAAACTCTTGCCAATCGCTGTTTTTTTTTTTTTTGGGCTAATAAGGCAAATTCAATAGTAAAGTCTGACCTCGAACTACTAAGGAGACTCTATATATAAGACTCCAGTCATCCCTATCCTGCTTTACGGCACTAAAACATGGACTTTATTAAAAGCGTGTGAAGATATCTACGGTTGCTTCGAGAGAAAAATTCTGCGTAAGATATTCGCTCCCGGTTGCATTGACAGGTTTTGGAGAAGAAGATTCAATGACGAGTTATACGAGCAGTACAGTGACATTTACCCAGTCAAAAACTTCGTATTATACATTTGACTAGGGCATGTAGAGCGAACGGGCACTAACGCTTCAGCCCACAGAGTCTTCTAATTTAACCCAGAGGGTTGACGCAGTAGAGGGGTTCCTCGCCGTAGGTGGGGCGCACAAATTCAAGGGGACCTCAACAAACTTGGAGTGCGCAATTGTAGGCAATTAGCTAAAGACTGAGCTAAATGGAGAGGTTTTTTTGTTCACCCCGAACTGTAGCACCACCCAGTAAGTGCGTTTTCAGTCCGTGAAACTCTTTCATTGACCAAATACTACAACAGATCTTGGAAAAAACCTACGAATATAAATATATAATCGATACGCACCACTTCTTCATCAATTTCAAACTTGCCTATGAAAGCGTATATAAAGACGAGTTATACAGAGCCATGTCTAGTCCGCCATCTCTGCCAAGCGCGACTGGCGAAGTGCGCAATGTCATGAACTGTGGCTTAGTTTTTGAAAGAAGGTTACATATATCTTTCTCCAGGACAGTGAGATAGAAAGCTAAAGCTGCTTTTAATAAGAGTAAATATTGCTCGCTGTGTTAGGTCTAGCTTTTTTTTACAAGAATACCGAAAATATGTTATCCCTATCAGAGGCGTCAACCGACTTTAAGTAGGCTGCATTGTACATTTAACAATGCGAACGGCTAAAACTGATCGTCAACAACCTGATAGGTCCTTATCAGTGCAGTTTCAGGCCGTGAAAGTCCACCATTGACCAAATATTCACACTATGGCTGATCTTGGAAAAGACCCATGAATATAAAATCGATACGCACCACCTCTTCATCGATTTTTAAATTGCCTATGATAGCGTGTATAGAGACGAGTTATACAGAGCCATGTCTAATCTTGGCATCCTTGCCAAGCTCGTCCATTTGTTCAGAATGACTATGGAGAACTCTCGCTACTCCATCAAAGTCGGTAAGAACATCACCGAACCATTCGATGTCAGGAAAGGTCTTAGACAATGTGACGCGCTATCATGCGATCTCTTTAACATAGTACTTGAGAGAATTGTACGAAACTCACAAGCCAACACCAGAGGTACAATCTTTTACAAGTCTCTACAACTACTCGCTTATGCCGATGACATTGGCATAATCGGAAGAACTCAGCGGGCAGTCAATGGGGCATTGCGAGTATTGAGATCGAGACAGCAAAGATGGGTCTAGCGGTCAATGAAAGCAAAACAAAATATATGCTGTCTACAAAAAAGGACACCCAACATCGGCGTCTTAGACAGAACGCCACAATAGACAGATACAATTTTGAGGTAGTGAGGGATTTTGTTTACCTAGGCTCTATGGTGAACTCCGCAAATGGCATCAGTAAGGAGATCACACAAGAATTACTCTTGCCAATCTTTGTTTCTATGGGCTAAAACGGCAATTGAGTAACAAAGCCCTATCTCGAACTACTAAGGTCACTCTTTATAAGACATTAATCATCCCAGTCCTGCTGTATGGCGCAGAGGCATGGGCTTTGACAAAACCGGATGAGGATGCCCTTAGTTATTTCGAGAGAAAAGTTCTTCCCGTCTGCAGAGACGGTGAGTGGAGGAGGAGGTACAATGCCGAACTATACGGCCTGTACAAGGACATCGACTTAAACAGAAGAGTTCACATACAGCGACTAAGATGGCTGGGTCATTTAGAGCGGATGGAGCCCAACGTTCCCGACAAGAAAGTCTTCGCGGTAGGTGGCACAAACAAGTTGAGGGGGACCTCAACCAACTTGGCGTGCGCAACTGGAGGCAGCTGCCTCGTAACCGTGCTGGCTGGAGAGGTCTGTTGGTTGGGGCCCAGGTCCACCCCGGACTGTAGCGCCATCTAAGTAAGTAAGTAAGTATTATACATTTAACATATATAGCTTAAAATGCAGCAGAAAAATTGTGAGATACGTAGAGGTCAGTGTCCGAGGTTTGACGAAAGCACGATTTGGAACAACATTTCTATCACATCCAGCTCAAGAACTACTGAAACCATTTCCGCGCGTTTTTTGATGATATGAACGCATAATAATGGCTCTGTTTAAAATCATGAACTTATAATAAAATAGTTCGAGTCAGGCTGATAATCTTTAGTTTACCCTTTACAGTTAGAAATCATATCTATACAAAACATATATTTGACTTCAGTTGGTTATGCTTGGGTGCTTCTGTGTATATTATCCAACTTCGTGAGAAGAAAACCCATCTCGCTGTGACTGAAAACTTCCACCGATGTAGGCATCACCAGCTGTTATTCTAATATTTATCGCTTTAGTTAAATACGATTGAGGTTCAAGGTTAACCACTCATTTAATCCTGCAAATGAAATCTTTTAAATAGAATTGAGTTGAGTTTTCACCAGAAGTCATAAATTTCAGATACACCCTTGCTTCTTTCTCATCTCTCAAATTCCACAAAAATCCGGCATTTCGTCGAAATGATTATCCTTGTGAATGGAAGCCACAGACGCACTAAAAAAGTGAACCGAATATGATATGGAAATCCATTCAGCTTTTCCATTCCCACAAGAGTAAACAGTTTAATTCTTTTGTTAATTGGCTCCAATGCCAAATGGCACGAGTCTTTCTGGTGACGTTATGTAAATATTTACAAAAACTCCTCGAAATATAAACATTTGCATTGCGACTTAGCTCGATTACATTCTGTCTGTATGAGTGCAAACCGAGTATTTAATTTCACCTAAATTCCGAAGGATATCTATGGGTAGAGGTATTTTTCTTTCAAATCGGGTATAAGTATGAACATTATTCATTCAACAAAACGCCTTCTTAGTCTTCTTAGTGAAGAGTGAAGTAGCTTTTATCTGCAAGATACGGCGCCCTGGAAAAGTTGAAAATACTTCTACTAACCAGGTATCTGAAGAAGAAAACTAAAATCTATCAAAATGTACTTGAAACTTTCAAAATAGTTGAAAAGTTTCCATCTCTCTAGCTTGGAGAGGTCCAAGGAAGTGATAGCCATGTCTATCCCAGTAAGGCTCTTAATTCCTCAACTCAAAGTGCGCTTTAGATGTACTAGTAAATATCCTTCTGCTGGGTTTCTCAAAAAGCGAGTAGCACCATATTTCGTACTTCAGTTTAATGAGCAGGATTTTGTATCGTCGTCGGTGATATCCTGTGCGCCTGACACACAATGAGTTCCCTTCCGGAGGGAAGTGATAAATTAACACATGTGCAAGTGAAAGGAAGTGTCAGTTGATGGAAAAAGGATAACCAAGATACGATGATGGCGACCTATGGCCTTCTGCTACTGATGAACAATGATAATAGGTGTGGTTTGTGTACGTATAGTGTGTGGTAAACCTTGTCAAGGAGTCTTTCAACCACGAAGGGATTTTTTTTGCAAGTAAAATTATTATCCGTGAAGTTGTGAGGTTGCAAAAGAAATTGTGCAGAGAGGAAGTTGCTTGTGGGGGACTCAGGTGCTTGGCAAGGGAGTGGAATGAAGGTCATAAGAATTAAGCCGATAAAGAATCAGGGTATTTTGCTAAAGGCCACTTTGTTCTACGTAATGCTTTACTGGTGAAGGAGGAATGGAGATTAATGCACTTTGCTGTGAAAAGGTTGGATAGTCATATCTAATGCAACAAATGTTTACTAATTTATCTCAAAATTCAAGAAGCCATTACAGGAAGATACACATATTATATTTTATAGGTTACATTTGTTATAGTCGTATTTAACTTTATTTTATTATAATGCAATTTTTATTTTTTTTTTATTATAATGCAATTATGATATATGTATATTGATCAAATTCATGGGCGAACACAAACAAATCAGCAGGTTTCCCTACACGTGAACAGGCTACATACAATTGTCCATGTGAGAAACATTTATTTTCCAAATTCAAATCACACGCTTGCAAAGATTGTCCCTGCGCTTTATTGATGGTCATTGCAAAAGCCAGTCGCACTGGAAACTGCAAACGTTTGAATTCGAATGGCATGTCTGTTGGTATCATTGGGAATTAAAACGTCTTCACCTTTGAATTTCCCATTTAAAATAGCGGCTCCAACCTCCAATTGCAATATGTGCGGTGGCAGGCCTGGTAAATCCAATGAATTTAAAAATTCTGTGGGATAATTGAGCACATCTTCTTCATTCATAATGGTATCGACTGACTTGAATGTGAACACTTCTTCTGGTGTTTCTTTTAAAATGGCTTCATTAATTTCTGTAACGTCTTTGTTTTTTGCCGCCAATATAGCTCTTTCGCTCAGCCAAACATGTGTCTTGTATTGTTGTACAATGTTTGGAAAAACTTTTCGAATCAATTCTTCTTTTGATTGAACTACATTGCAAAAATCGGTTGGTAACATTATTAAGTCAGTTGCATTGTCTATCGGCATTTTCCCATCTCCACTTTTCAACAACTACTTTGAAAATTCATTGGCTGATGGATCATTTTGTAATTCAACACCCACATTTGTGGTTAATGTGAGTGTTCTCACATATCTCCACAGAGTGGATGACTTTAAACACGCATTAAGCTCATCATTAGGGGGCGGCAGTGGTGCAGTGGGTAGTGTGTTTGCTCGTTAACCGATGTATGCAGGTTCAAGCCCCAGCGGGGAAAAGCAATCATCAGCCACCCGAATATAAAGGAAAAACGAATTACATCGAAGTTTTTCCAACCACTGCACTAAAGAAAGGTTCCTGCCTGGTAGTACAATGGACTAGAGAAGTCTGAGTGGATTTGGGTTTCCTTTTTTCAAAAAAAAAAAAAAAAAAGCTCATCAGCAGGGGTGAGCGGTGGATCGAGGAATTACTGGCAAAGTTTGCCGGAAATCATCAGCTAATAATATTAAGGCGCCACCAAAGAGCAGTTGATTTCCTCTCATATCCTTCATTGTACGATTGAATGCCTCCAATGATCTCTTGTGGGCCATAGGACATTCATCCCACACGACAATTTCACACTGTTGCAACACTGGCCATTCCTGACGTTTTGGTAATATTACATGTTGGATTTTCGTTGAAGTTCATGTCCAAAGGCAACTTGAGCGCAGAATGTGCTGTTCTGCCGTCCAACAATGTCGCCGCGATTCCAGATAAAGTTTTTCCAGTGCCATCAGGCGCATCTAAGAAATACGTTCCACCACTTTTGTCTGCCATTGCTCGCATCAAAATGTCGTAAACATCTTTTTGTTGTGCGTTTAACTTTGGAACATTTGTTAGTACAAATTGAGTTAAATTATTGCGATCGAAATCATGTTCACGCAGCAAAGCTCGATTATACGGATCTTGTAATTGCCGATTTGGCGATGGCATGCCTAATTGGGATAACGCTTTGTTTGCAATTGTAAGGCAAATATCTTCGATCATTATGAGAGCTTCATTATGCATTTCTGGTGTTGTTAGCAAATGCGGATTCGATGTTGTTCTACGCATTCGATTCAAAATATCTTTCGTCATAAAATCTGCATAATTTGTCCACAATTCAGATGGGTTCGAGGCGGTGCAATAATTGACGATTCAGCGAGCGTAGAATCCCAATGAGCATCGTCCTCGAGCAAATGTAAGCGACGGCATGCCTCACGATAAGTTGGGCACTCTAATCCAACTACTATTTTCAAATTTGCAAAGGATGTTGGTCCACGAACGTTGATTAATAGAAGACGCAAATAAAAACACTCGCCATGTCTTGGATGAATTGTGTAAAGTCTTCCTAATGCATCGGTTTGAAATACATTTTGATGACCTTGAACTGGCTTCCCTTGCTTGCGTCTTGCAAAAACTTTGGTCGATTTATTCCATGTGTAATACTGCGGGACTTCCGTTTATAATAATTGACTGACAAATGTGTTACTTTGGCATAAAGCAAAAAAAAGCAGTCAATGTAGTGACTGGTGGTGTAATTGCTCTTTGGAACGCAGTTTCACTTAACGTCGTATGTTTTGTATTTCGACGTTTTGTTAACAGAATTTATACCATCCGTCTTGAATTACATGTGTCCGTAGATATACATTTTGCATTTTCTTGAATGAAAAAATTTCATTTTTTTAAATAGTTTAAAAGAAAAACCGAGTAAATTGGTTAAAAATTACGTGAGTTATACGTAAACGCACAAAATATCAACTTAGTTTTATATATATACCGGGTGTCCGCCGGGAAGGTATACTACTTTGTTTGTTTATAATTTTTGATTAAATGAAAGAGAATGGATCTTATATTGATAAATGTTTTATTTAATGTCGGCAATTATGTATGGAATACAATATCAGGTAAATGTCCGCCTCTGCTAGTCTCACAAATGCGAGCCCTTTTGAGCACATTTTTCATTACATTCTCACACATTTCACGCGGTATTTCATTAATTTCATCACGAATATTTTGTTTGAGTTGCTCAAGCGTTTCTGGTTTGTTTGCATAAAACTTGCTTTTCAGATATCCCCACAAAAAGAAGTCAGAAGCAGTCAAATCAGGCGACCGTGGGGGCCAATCAACATCACCATTTTTTGAAATAACTTGTTGTGGAAAGAGGTCTGGCTGTATGCGATGTGGCACCGTCTTGTTGATACCACATGTTAATCAAGCCCAAATCATGCAGTTGTGGCGTTAAAAAGTTTTCAATCATATCACGATATCGCTCCCCATTCACAGTGTGAAGACCAAGCTCCTGAGCACGGCGTCGAATTGAGGTTGATGGATTGTTTTGAACACTTCCTTGAACAGCAGTAATGTTTTCAGCCGATCTTGCAGTACGTTGTGGCCCATGCTTGGGCCTATCACCTACAGACCCTCTTTCTTCGAAATCATTCACTACACGATAAATAGTGCGTTTTGTTGGCACGTTGTTTCTCCCAAAAATTTCACGTAACTTTCTCATCGTCACAGTAATCGATGATTGATTTTGATAAAATGTTTTAACGATTAAAACACGTTGGTTTATCGAATATTTTTCCGTAATAAATTTGCCACGTGTCTACTTCACGACTGCCAAATATGAACTGTCAAAACTAATGTTTACCAAAATGGCGGCAAAACAAAGTAGTATACGTTCCCGGCGGACACCCTGTAGATTGTGAAGTCTCTCTCTCTGGTTTGGTTTTTTTTTTTTTTTTTCTTATAAAATATCAAACTACCATTTTAGAGAAACGGGCTGTAAGTCAGGTGCAATGTTAAGAATTACATCACATTTTGACAGAAGATGCTCCCATTCCTGTAGTAGAATGCCTCTTATCCTTATGATGGACATAAGGGCTTTTTTGTAGCCTTTCTTCCTAAACCGCAATCACTTTTACTATGTTATTAAAATGCTTCTTTAATGTATACAAAAATATAGGGGACGTCTTTGTTTCTACGCACATCATCACACTTAAAGTACTACTAGGCAATCTTAAATCCGCTTGAGAAAGTTTCGAAGATGTCCCTACACTTGGGCTCCATATAAGCCAGGGCACGGAGAAACTCTGGAGAAATCGAACTGAGACCACTGTGGTAAGAAGACGAAAAGGGGCTTAACCAAGTGGTTTGTTTTGAATCTCTCGAAAGTATGATATATAATCATGGAACAACATATATACATTTCAAGAATATTATGCTTAAGCCATCCTAAAGTTTACAGATCTTAAAAACGACATATTTCAAATCAATGGGCGACAAAACTATTTCATGGACTCAGCAAACAACCAAACTAATTTTCTACAAGATACTATTAGAACCTTTTTTAATAAACATGTTCCATTAAGACGAACGTCTCGTTTGGGTGAAAATAGTTTATGGTTTCCTCCAGAAATACTTGAAGCAATAAAAGGGAGAAATTGCTCTTTCAGGCGATTAAAAAATATAAGCTTCCGGAATATTACAGCATTTTTCGAAATCTTAGAAATAAAGTGAAATTTAAAATAAGGGAAGCCAAAAGCCGTTTCTATTCCAACAGACTCGACTCAAATTTGCCTCCTAGAACTCTTTGGAAACGCATTCGAGAATTAGGTGTTCGTCGGGAAAAAGAGGAATGCCCGCAGACGTAAGTCCGGACTTGCTCAATATTCAGTTTGCGAAAATTCAATGCCCACAAGATGCCTACCTCTTAGATGCATCTTCTTACTATAATAATGCTAAGAACGGCTTTCATTTCAAAAAAATAGAAGAATAAGAAGTTGTAAGGCTTGTTCTCGATATGAAATAAAAGGCTATATGTATTGATGAAATACATTCACTTTTGTAAAAATAATTCTGCCACATATGTTTCCTGCTATAACATATATGTTTAATACAATTATTTCAACAATACAGAAGACTAAAATCCGAATTTGAAATGTCTTTACACAATTCGTATTTGATCTATTTAAATGAAATGCAAAACTCTTTTAAATCGAGTCCTAAAAAATTAGAAATTCTAAAAATAAAAGTTGCCGTTACCCTGCCTCATTTTCATTTAATGGACAGCCAATGGATACACCTACTTCTATCTGCAACTCGTTTGCATCATTTTTCCAGTCAGTTTATTTAAAAGTGGCCTCAAATATTGATAATGCATATTTTAGTTACCTTGGGAATGCACCCCATTCCGTGTTCCATAACATTGAGATTTCTCCCGATAGTACTTCAAAAAGCTTAGTCGAAATGGAACTTTAATCCTGACCTTGATGGCCTGCCATCTGGTTTTTTAAAAATGTGTGCTCTCCCATTACTTACCTACTTAGGTGGCGCTACAGTTCGGGGTGAAACTGGGCCTCAACCAACAAGCCTCTCCATTTAGCTCGGTCTTTAGCTAATTGCCTCCAGTTGCGCACTCCAAGTTGGTCGAAGTCCCCTTGAACTTGAGCGCACCACCTACGGCGAGGAGGTTCACTACTGCGTCGTTCCTCGGGGTTGGATCGAAGACTCTGCGTGCCGGAGCATTGGTGTCCATTCGCTGTACATGTCTTAGCCACCTCAGACGTCCAATACGCAGATTTTTGAATAGATCGATGTCGATGTACAGCTCGTATACTTAGTTCGTGATTCAATCTTCTCCTCCAAAACCCGTCAACGCAAATGGGGACCGAAAAGTTTAAGAAGAATTTTTCTCTCGAAGTGACCAAGGATATCTTCATCCTCTTTTAATAAAGTCCATGTTTCAGTGCCGTAAAGCAGGGTTGGGGTGATCAGGGTCTTATATAGAGTCTCCTTAGTTGTTCGAGATAGGGCTTTTCTGTTAAATTGCCTTATAAGCCTAGAAAAAGCAGCGATTGGCAAGAGTTATTCTTCGCTTGATTTCTGCCCTGATCTTATTTTTCGAGTTTATAGCAGAGCCAAGGTAGACAAAGTCCCTTACTACCTCGAAGTTATAGCTGCCCACTGTGACGTTTTGTCCAATTCGTCAGTGTTGGCTGTACTTGGTTTTGCACTCGTTTATCGCTAAACCCATTTTGGCTGCTTCCGCCTCAATGCTTGCAAACGCACCGGTGACAGCCCGCTGAGTTCTTCCGATAATGTCTATATCGTCGGCGTATGCAAGCAGTTGTACAGACTTGTAATAGATTGTGCCTCCAGTGTTGGTTTCTGAGTTCCGCACAATCCGTTCAAGTACAATATTAAAAAAGTTACATGACAGCGTGTCACCTTATCTAAAACCTTTTTTGACATCAAAAGGTCTCGGTGAGGTCATTACCGACCGGAGTAGCGAGCGTTCTCCATTCTCAGCCTGCACAGACGGACAAGTTTGGCAGGGATGTTAAAACTGGACATGGCTCTATAAAGCTCTTCTCTATAGATGCTGTCATAGGCGGCTTTGAAATCGATAAAGAGGTGGTGAGTATTGATTTGGAATTCTTGGGTTTTCTCCAGGATCTGCCGAAGTGTGAAGATTTGATCGATGGTGAACTTTCCTGGTCTGAAACCGCACTGATAGGGTCCAATCAGGCTGTTGATAAAAGGTTTCAGGCGTTCACACAATATCGCAGAAAAGATCTTGTATGCGATGTTGAGGAGACTGATGCCTTTATAATTGGCGCAGTTGAGGGGGTCTCCTGTCTTATGGATCGCTATCCCATTGCTATCCCATTGCATGAAATATTAGGCCACATGTTCAATTTATCATTAAAATCTTGTATTTTCCTATGTGTATGGAAAAACTCTTTTAGAATACCACTGTTTAAAAGTGGTAGAAAACACAAAGTTCAGAACTACAGGGGTATATGTAAGCAATCGTCAATCCCTAAATTGTTTGACCAATAGGTTTCCGAAAATTTGAATTTTCATTGCAAATCTTTATTGGCCAAGAATCAGCATGGTTTTGCAAAGAAAAGATCCACAGTGACTAATCTTCTTGATTTCACAAATTTCGTGATATCGGAAATTAGTAAACAAAATCAAGTTGACGCAATCTACACTTATTTCAGTAAAGTGTTTGACCGTGTTGACCACAAAATTCTGCTTTATAAACTGGATAAACTATTATTTCCATGTTCGTTTTTACGCTGGTTATCTTCCTTTTTATCGGAAAGATGTCAATTTGTTAACTTTTGAAATCACATTCCTAATGAAATTTGTGCGATATCTGGGCTTCTCCAAGGTCTCTTATTTATCCTATTTGTAAATGATGTGGTCTCATTTTTGCCGGAATGCAACATTCTAATGTTTGCTGATGATTTCAAAATGAATTTATCAGGCATGAGTATCATACATTTCAACTCTTAAATGAGTGGGCGAATTCGTAAACGTAAAGCAGGAGATTCGCAAACGCAAAACGAAAAATTATTGCAAAGCAAACGGTTCTAAAACGTAGTAGATTCGATTTGTTTGCGCAAAAGCAAGAGCCTCTGTGCAACTGTCAAAGACATGTTTCTCACTTCACTTTGCATTCATATTTGGCGCAAATTTAGAGATGAAATGGCGGAAGTGAGTGAAGAAAAGTAAGTTGGAATTAATAAACTTAACTTATGGTATTAAAACCAAAATTCTTTTCAGAACGTTGAGGAACTGGACACACTATGAAATTAAACTGCTGGTCACTGTGCGCCTCGAACACGAGTTGAAGTTCCGTGCAGGAAAGAAAAAGAAGGCCACAATATGGGGAAAAGTATATTCCCAAATTGTTGTAACGCGTCCACACTTCGAATTTAATAAAGAAGATTTAATAAGACAGTGGAGTAACATACAAACGAATAAAACAAGGTAATTCAAAGTCTGGACGCGGTGCAACAAGATGGGAGTATTATGACTTGTTCCACGAAGCTTATGGAACAATACATTTTATTGAGCCCCCGCGAGTCAATATGATGTCAACGTTCGAGGAAGAAAAGACGTCAGATGAATCGGAACCCCACGCAGCCGAAGAACGATCACCTAAAAGAAGACGTGGCGAAATGAGCTTGGCCAGCCAAAATAAGCATCGGTGAAAATGCAATCGGCGCCACATACCGCCTAGAATATAATGTAAGGCAAATGATGATTTGATAATATGAGGTCTTTCGCAAGCTTACTTAGAGTATCATGGAATGAGTACCCTGTCTATTGTAATAGCTCTCTTTATTTGCTGATGGCGATGAACATGCTTGAAACACTTCAATTTTTCGGGTAAGTTCCACACTAGTTAATGGCCACTTTATGAACATTCTTCGATGTTTGCTTATTAATTTGATCGTTTTAAAAACAATTTTATGACGAGCTCCTCGTCCCACACAAAATCTATCCGATAAGTCTCGATAACAGCATCCATTTGCTAATTTCCAAATGGTTATTAGTAAAGCATGGTTCATACTTATTCCTGGTCTACCAGTTTTTTCTGTAGTCCAAAAGGGTTCAAGTTTTGATAGGAGTTGCTGCGAATAAAACGAAATCTGAAGTGAGTGTACGTTGTTTTACTCATCCTGAAATGACTCGCAAATACATCGTCCGGAAATCCTTGGATTAGAAAATTCTAAATTTTTTGGGATATAGCGTTGTTTCGACATATTTGCATATAAAAGGCGTTTAATGTTATTTTTCTTTTTTTTCAGTATACTTGGTAGATTGGCAAGCATTAAGTAAGGCGTTTAAAACAAGTACGCAAATTGGTTTAATAATCATGCTTCCTTTGTATTATAAAAAAAAAGGAATAAGTAAAAAATGTGCAAGTTGTGCGTTCATAAACGTTCAACACTTGCAATGCGAACATAAGCTTTTGACGTTTCGACTGCTTTATCGCATTTGCTTTGCAGATTTTTTGCTTTGCAAGTCTTGCGTTTACGAATTCGCACAGTGTCTTAAATTTAATTTTTTAAATTAAATTTCATCTATGGTGTTAAAAAAATTACCTCTCCCTTCTTAACGTATGTATGCAAATGTTCAGTAATTACTTTCTCACGCCGCACTATGGCTCATTTTGACTTTTTTGCTTGCAAAAATCATAACTCTTAAACGAATAAAGATATCGTGACCATTTGTTTTCTGCTTTAAGGAAATTCCTAGGGTTATGAAATTCGTGAAGTTTGGGAAAAATGCTTTACAGGGTGTTCCATAATCTTCAGTTGAAATAACACTTTCTCACCACAGGGAATAAACATAATGTTTTACTTTTAAAATATTCAAAAGCTCATGATTGGAGTAATAACATGGTGTCTAAAAGCTATTCCGAGCAAAACAGTGGAGAAAAAAGTAAATGAACCATTTTGCAAATGTTTTTTTTAGGTGTATCAAAAGATTTTTTTTTTATTTTGTACCACATCAGATTGCATAATTAAATATTTCAAAGATTGAAATACCCTTGAAACATTGATCTTCTTCTTCCTTTTATCAGCGAGGCTATGATCCGAAAACAAGGGATCACAACCCTCCCACTTCACCGCATTTCTACTGATCCGCCTGTGGGGTTCGCCTATTTGACCTCAGAAAATATCGGCAGGCCTGCCGATTTTGGATCACTCGGTTACTGAGGCCAATGAAATGCCGATGTCGTCGCATTTGTCTGATCCAGGCGTTTATAGGCCTGCCTTTCCTACATCGCGATGTCTTTGGAACGTGCATTGATATTGCCTTTTTAACAGGGTTCAAATGATCTCTTCTTTGAACGTGGCAATACCAACTGAGCCGGTCACGCTCTATTTTTTATACGATGGTTTCCTTGATGTGAAAGCTTCCACGGATCTTCGAACTTCTTATTCGATCAAGCTTTGTCACTTCTGCTGTCATGCGAAGCATCTTCATCTCAGCTGCCGTTAATTTACTCTCATACTTTTTGTACATCGTCCAACATTGTGAACTGTATGTGAGCGCTGGACGTACAACTGCGGTGTAGAGCTTTCCTTTCAACTTAGGTGGCATTTTTCTGTCACAAAAGATAGCGGAATTTTCTCGCCACTTCATCCACCCTACGCTTACACGATGATTGATGTCGTCATCACAAGTTGCTTTGCTATTGATCATAGATCCCAGATATTTGAACTTTTCGCGCTTGGGAAGGACTGTTCCATTCAAATAAATGTCTGGAATAGGCCTGAGTGGATCAGAGAACGGGCAGCACAAGTACTCTGTCTTTTTTGAACCCTTGAAACATTGATATACCATATAAAGCTATTTTGATATATATACTTCCTGTAATCTTTATTTTTGGATTCCTGAGCTTCTTCTGACAATTCTCCAAGTGGCAGTGATTGATACTCAATTATATTTTGACTATGAGCCAAAATGAAGTCTACATGTGAGTTGTTTTTCGGGATATTTTTGCTTTAATAACTCAGCTGTTTTCTTGGCATACTCATCAAACTTAATAGTGTTAATCTTTTCCTTGCAATTCTAAACATTAAGAATGACTTCAAGCCTCGTTTTAACCTCTCTATTGACCCCAGTTATATGAGCAGTTGCTTCTAATAGTAATCTTCGTAATGAAATATACAATACTTTGCATTACTCCACTAATACTAAACGGAAAAGAAACTCATCTAGAACCTGAGACGGAAGAACGCACTCGGAAGGCGGCAGTCGCCCTATGCACCAGTAGAAAGGCTCTTGCCTCGAAATGGGGCCTTCAGCCTCGAGTAGTTCACTGGATTTATTGCATGTATTGTCAGACCTATCCTAATGTACGGTGCGTTAGTCTGGTGGCCGGTAATAAACAAACAATGCTACATCTCTCTTTAAGAAAGTTGCTTGTATCAGTATAACTGGTGCAACTAGAACAAACTCAACTGTTGCATTGGAAACAATGCTTTATCTTTCTCCTCTTGATATATTTGGGAAACTTTTAGATACCAAAGCAGCACTAAGCTAAGAGAATCGCAACAGTTATAACAAATGGATACTCGTCATTCGAGAATTTTGGTCAACTATGCTATACCTAATACAACGGATTATATGGTATTATCCCGCATTATGACTTTGACATAAGGTACCAAGCTAGAATTCCAAGTAGCACCAAGTGGCAATCTAACAGAATTCTAAATTCTTCTGCGATAGAAATATACACAAATGGATGAAAAATCTCAGGGGAGCAGAAGTCTCACCTAATATAAAAATAGCCGCTAGACTTCCGGATCACTGTAGCATATTTCAAGAAAAAATTACGGCAATTCGGGATGGATGTATTCTATGAATACAAATTTTTATAAGCTTGCTAAAGTAATACGCATAGACAACCAGGTAACAATCAAAGTCTTGGAATCGGCATTAGTTCTAAAGTCAACGCCCTTATGAGGAATTGTTTGATAGGTAGACTGGGTGGTCCTTCAACAATTTCTGTTAAAGCTGTAGAGAGAAGAAAGGGGAAGAGTCGATTATTCATGTTATCCATTCTATCCATGCTGAGAAGGAAAATCTTAGGAGAGTACTTCTACAGACGACCTAGTGGGTCTTGACATCTGTAAGATTACTAGTTTTGTCTCACTTTATAGATGATTGTAACACACACATAAAGTAATTTAGTATACAATCCCATTAGGATTATTTTAGTTTGGTTATTAGTACCGGAGGTTCCGGAATACTTATAAATGGTACCAGAGTGGACTTACTTATTAGTCTAAGTGAGTCCTAGCTTTAGCTTGGGGTAGCTATTCTGCTTAACCTTACCTAACCTAACGTGCTGTACCCAAATTCTTTTCTTTTCTGAAATTTGAAGACTAAACCTTTAATTAGACGAATATCACAGAAGATCACAGTAAAGTGATTCCTAATAAGGAATAGAGTTTTACCTCAAACGGACTCTTAAATTGATGCCAGTATGACATATAAAAATAAAAATCTGGACCTGAATGCGATTTAACAAAATAAATCCGCTTTCGTTGCTTCATACAAAGAATGAATGTAAACAAAGAAATTTGAAATAAAAAATAAAACAAACAAAATTTCTCAACAGCTTTTAGTAGATAAATGGTTTCGTTGTATTCATATCCTTTCCATTCAATATTTCAACATCTGATACCACTTTCCGTCACATCGCAAAATACCACTTCATAGATGGGATAATAGACAGCTGTCTCAACAAAAAATCGAACCAAAAAGTATCTAAAACCTCATCGTTATCATCCAATGAATGATCATTCATCTTTTTGCAAGGAAATTCTTCTCCTCTCCCCCTCTATCAAAAAAGGGCATTCTAAAAATTTTCAAATCCCTTACTAAACGTATACGGGCGAACAATACGATGCGGATGAGAGCCATTTTTTCATCCTTCCTTTTCGGCTTGAATGAATAGTTGCGAAGTTTTTCTTCCTTTTACTCAATGGTGGCGGCAGCGGGTAGCAAAAACTAATTATCCTTGAAGTAGAAGTTTTTCACGTTGTTGGTCGCTTGGCGGATTTTCAGCAGTTAAAAACGAAGCAAACAACAGCTGGCTGGTAGTGAAAATGTTATTTGTAGTCGAAGCTTAAGTGGTATTGAAAAATGAGTAGTTTGTAAGAAGTTGGATGTGTTCACGCGATGTTTTAGAAAAATGAGATGAGCAAAATAAATTTATAGCGTGTGAACATATATAAAGAACAGCATACAGCGACTGCAGAAGAGGGAATTAATGAAACTTTATTTAGCTTAAGCAATTTCATCTTTCATTAGGATGCTTGTAAATTTATATGAGGAGTTTGTTCTTTTTCTTCTTGAAAAATGAATGTTTGAGGAATTTATACGGACCTGCTTCTGTGATTAATTTGTTTAATGGTTCAAAAGTGGTCCATCTAGGTGGATCAAAAGTCCACAACATTTCGAGCCATAGCTCTACAATTTTAATGCTCTAGCTGATAAAATGACAGAAATTTATGAGAAGCCAACAACCGTCCACAAAGCAAAAGGTAATAGAAAAAATGGCTCATGGATTGCCAGAGAAATCATAAAGAGCTGTAAAGAAAGAGATACTCTATACCGCAGATGGAGAAATAACTGAAATAATTTGACGTACGAAACCGAATATAAACTATTTCGGAATTAACGAAGGGTTGGGACGTAAAAAACCATTGCTGGATGCAGTGATTGTGAAAAACTTCTCACCAAGTACTAGCCACTAGCAGATACATGTGGTGACTTATTTTCGCGACAAGCAGGTGCTATCGTCCACAAATATAACACAATCGCAATCCAATCATCAAAGCATGGCAGTATAGAACTCTATATACGAGTACTTGGGAGAAGCAAACATGGTAGAGGTAGTGAATTTGCTAAATAGATTGAATACTCAAAAAGCTCCAGGAACAGATGATATTCGAGCAATCGCTTTAAAAAACATACCGATATTTTTGCCCCCATCATCACCAAGCTCATTAACTTAAGTTTTGAAACTTCGACAGTACCAAAAAAGCTCAAAGAGGCACTTGTTAGACCAATATACAAGGGAGGATCCAAAAAAGAGATAGCAAACTATCGTCCAATAGCAATATTACCAACTGTAGAGAAGATGTTGGAGCAAATCGTAGCTGATCGCATATGGCAATTCATCGAAAAGCTCAATATATTATTATAAATAAAAATCAATACGGTTTCCGAATAGGGAAAAGCACTAACAAACTTCTTGGAGATTTCGCCAATCTAGTATACAGCAGTCTTGCGAAGAAACATCATGAAATATTCTAGTTCTGTTCCTCGATTTTAGCAAAGCTTTCGACACCCTCGACCATAATAAAATAATCGACGTCTTAGAAACAGCAGAAATTAGAGGAACTCTAGCAGAACGGCTAAGAGATTATTTCAGATCGAAGACTTTTCGAGTTAAAATAAAAGATTTTACCAGTAGCGAATACAAGGTGCAATATGGTGTTCCACAAGGGTCGAAATTGAGCCCCTATTGTTCATTTTGTACACGAACGGTATATTGAAGTGCCTTAAAAACAGTTCCACATTTACATAAGCAGACGACACGGCAATCGTTGTTTGCGAGGAGGATGCAGGCGCAGCTCTAAGAAGTGGGAAAGTGGTGCCACGATAACGGGCTGGTTATCAATGTATCGAAAACGAAAGTGATGCATATTCGCAGCCCACAATACCCAACGACAGAAATTAGGCTCAAAGCTTACAACTGTGCCAACCAAACCACTGCTGATATGATAGAGGTAGTGGCGACGTATAAGTCCCTTGGTATTACCATCGACAGTCATCTTCGTTGGAATCCGCACATCAATGACCTACGTAAAAAATTGAGAGGGTCCCTGTTTGCATTGGCTTGTATGCAATACAAATCATCAATTTGCGTCCAGAAGCAAGTATACTACGCACCTTTTGAGTCAAGGCTCAGATATGGTATCTTAGCTTGGGGAGATGCGGCAGAAACGCACATCGAAAAACTGCAGAGCATCCAAAACAGGGCAATCAAACTGGTGTCGAGAAGAAACATGGCAGAAAGCAGCGTCAAAATACTGAAGGTAAAGCAGATCTCCAAGATGACAGCGGCGCTGGAATATTGCGATGACGAACAGTTCCGGATACCAATCAGTCACAACTATAACACGAGAAGACAAGCCAACTGGATGTATCAGCTTCCATGTTATTATTATTATTATTTATTTATTCGTAGCATTATATTTACATATATACATTTTCGATATTAGTTAAGAGATCTAGGATATTAGGATCCTTTACATCTTTAACACATAGATATATACAATGATCATAAATATATTTATAGTAATAGGTTGATTTAAGGGAAAATACTACGAGAAAAAACCCTCATATAAATCTTGAGGACTAGTATTGCTCCTACCCCATATCTACATTTTTGTAGTAACTTTATTTTTAGTTAGCATTATTAGAGAGTTGCAATATTAATTCGTTAACAGAAAATTTATTTGGGATCGGTTCGTAAGGAATGCAATCGTATTGACGTTAGCATTATCATGGAGCCTATTAGTAGAGTAATACCACGGCAATCTAAGCATCATTTTCAGGACTTTATTTTGACATATCTGCAACTTGTTAATATGCGTTTTGGCGCAACCAAACCATGCGGGTGCACATAAATAGTATGGCCTGAAATATAGTTTTAAATATTAGAATTTTGTTTTGCATGCTCAGGCGAGATTTTCGATTTATAAAAGGTTATAAGATTCTTGTTGTTACATTAACTTTGTTTATCGTATTACTGATGTGCTTTTGAAAAGTCAGTTTGTTATCCAAGACTACCCCAAGGTATTTGCAATCTTTGGACCACTCAATGTCTTTTGAATCAGCTTCCATGTTATAACAACGTTTACGGGAGGAGACAATTGATGTATACGCTGCCAAATATACTTATTAATCTTCCTCAAAACTACAGGCATATACAGCAAATCAACATAAGAAAAAAAAAACTAAAGAACATTATTTAGAAGGAATAACCTAATATTCATTTAAACTCCTAACTTAATTTAAAACAAACTTTAAAAAGATTAATCTAAGCTATAATTTTTCATGTTTATATAGAATCACTTATTCATACATTGTCTTTTAATGCAAACGTTGATTTTGATAACATTTACTAAATCTTTTATAAATACAATCTCCTGCAGATAAGCCATGCGGCTTCGCAGGTAAATACCAATCTTAAAGGAAATCATTATGAAATAAATAAAAATATGAAATGAAATGAAAAATGAATCTTGAAAAAGAAGTGAGCCATAAGTCCAAAACTATTCTTATGACTTATATAATCATGGTTATCGTGAATAAATTTTCCCCCGAACAAAAATTAGGTATATTCAAAAAAGAGGAAATAATTCCGCGGAAAAGAAATAGGTATCATGAATGACAATTCAAGAGAATTTTCAACGCAATCGCGATATTTAATTTTTTTCCCGATGATAAATGTTTTCCTTATTTTTTAAGGTACCTAATATTTGTTCGGGAGAAAAATTCCGAGGGAAAATTTATTCGCGATAACCCTGAATATAATGTATTAAGACAAAAAGAACAGTACTATTCAATCTAAAATGATCGAAGCGGGACACAATTTAAAGAAATTTGCTTCAATATATTAAAAAGTATGTGCATACAAAATGTTCGGGAATTTTTCCAAATAACTTTATTAGAACTTTTCTGGCAATCTTTTCAAAATTCCAGGCATTTTTAAAAAAAAAATAAAAATCTGAAAATGGAAAGCGAAACGGCAGAAAAAATGTGTTTGGAAAAAATGCCAGAAACAATCTTCTATTAAATTCTAAACATTAAATTAAATTATACATGTTATCCATTTATCTGTTTGTCTTTAACCCAATCTGTGTGAGTTTTTCAGAAAAACTCAACAAAGAGAAGGGATAATTTTGATTTCATTGCAATCGGTCTACTCATTCAAGAGATATAGAAAAAATAGAACAAGATTTGAATTTAACGTCACTAAAAGATAATTACTCAGCTCTAGCCTAACAATGACTTATCGGATTGAAAAACGAAAACAGGATTTAGTAAATTTCCCTCTAATTCATTTAAGGTATAAAACACCATCCTGTGGTGTACTGAAGCTGAGCAATGTTCAAACAAATTATTGAAATCATCGCCTACAATTTTCCTTTAGTGGAGACTACTGCCAGCAGTCATGCTGTGCGGTGGTCTCTTTTCAGGGCACACATTTTCGGCTTTATAATAAGCTTACCTGTATCGCGCAAAGTTATATTGATCGAGCATCAAAAACCTACGAGTATGTTCTCTATGTTGACTTCAAGGCCGCATTCGATAAGATAAAAGAGCGTTTTTTTACAAATTGTCTATGCTAGGATCATCATCAAAAATATGCCACGTATTACAACATCTCTACGAAAATATGGATTTTAGCTGTGTGGAACGGTGAATTGCTCTCAGATTGGTTTCCAATAGTTTCATGTATAAAACAAGGTTGTACCCTTAGCGCTCTTAAATTTATCCTATTCACCAATGATATTCCGACTTTTATAAAGGGAGGAGTTTCTTAGAATGGTATGCAGATAAAAACCTTGATGTATGCTGACGATATACCTATAGTTTTACTCGCTGATTCTCCTACTCTACTACAGCAAATGATTCATATGCTTGAAGTATATTGTAGGACTTGGAATCTCTCAGTGAACCTAAATAAATCGAAGGCCATGGTGTTCAGAAGAGGTCTTGGGCGCTACGTCCGCACTAAAAAATGGACATTTGAAGGTCAGCCCATCGAGATAGTCAAGGAATACAAGTACCTGGGTGTAGTAATAAGATCAAACCTGAATATGCAACATCACCTCAACGACAGACTAATTTCTAACAAAATAGCCCTAAGCTCGACATGGAGCTCCTGTATAACCACGAAACACTAAATTCCTCCGTAAAATATACACTATTTACAGCCACAGCAAGATCGGTTATGTTTTATGCCGCGGAAGTCTGGGGAGTTAAGGAATACGAGATAGTAGAAAACTGTTAAGATAATATTTAAAAAGAGTATTCAGGCTGCCGTTCAACGCCCCGAACTACATGCTATATCTGGAATCGGGTTTGTCACCGCTGTTTATGGAATCACTAAGAATTCATTTCGACTGCATCCTCAGGGTCATAGTGATGCCAGATAATCGCATCCCAAAACAAATTGATCTGCGAGCAATGGCTTCCAATACACTTTTCTTTGGAAAATGGAACAGAATTGCGCAGAAGTACAATGTGAACCTAGTCCTTCAATCATATAACACTGGCGAGCGGAAAATCATCCTCTATGAATTCCTACAGGGAATTGACTGTACGATCAGAAACGAGTTTGAAATGCAAGCCGAATCATCAATCCATAGGAGCTACTACAAGTAGCTAGAATATAACCTGTGTGATTCAAACTATTTCAACGACAGCCATGAAATAGACCTTATCTCTATAATATTTAAAGCTAGAGGAGAGTTGGTAAAACTAAACTACCTCCCACATCGACCCGACCTTTCTATCTTATGTTCTCTATGCAACCTTCAAGTCAGAGAAGGTATCGTACATTTCATTGCCGTATGTGTAGGTGCAAGGTTGGGTATATGCAAAGTTTCTTCAAATCCATGCGAAAGATGCGAAACATGGAAATAAAGAAACCTTGCATACACCCAACCTCGCACCTACCCCAAATCCAACAGCGACCCCAACCAGGGGCAGTATGCTCCCATACATATTGCACTGTTTATTTAATAATGCACAATCGCCCAAAATCTGAGCATTTGCTTAAATAATGCTCGGTACTTACGGGCTCCGAATGTGCAACATAAATAATTAAGAATTGTTCCCATTCACCTTTCGGAAGGACACTACCCTCAACAAAATAGTTTCGTTTTGACCTTGTTCCAGTCCAAGGAACGAGGTGTCTGAGCCATTTCTTACTAGTTCATCGGCTGCTTCGTTTCTCTCTACTCCTGTACGTCATAGTTCCTAGTAGAGAGTTCAGTAGGTGCCTGCTTTTTCGTTAGCCAATGCCTTATTAAGTCTGGCCGCTGCAGAGGTCGGCGCTATGTTCTCACAGAATGCTGTGAAACTATTTCTTATAAAGCTGATAATGTTTCTCACGTACCCCTCACCGTAGTTGGTTTGAGGCCACATGTGTTACTGAACACCTTATGCATGCGTAGAATGCTATCATCTACATCCTACTCTCAATTTTGTTCGGAATTTAGGACTAGGTACTTTCATTAGCAATCCGAGTATATAAAGGAACACGTATATTTTCGAAGTTTTTCCAACCTAGAGTACCTCAGTGACGAAGTGATCCAAGATCGAAAGGCCAGCCGATACTTCCTGAGATCAATCAGGCGAGCCACATAGGTGGACCAGCGGGAATTCAGTGAAGTGGATGGGTTAAGATCACTTGAGTTCAGATCATAACTTCACCGAAATAAGAAGAAGAAGATCGAAGTTTTTCCAACCACTGCACTAAGGATAGGTTCCTGCCTGGTAGTACAATCGAGTGATGAAGTAAAGAGATTGGGTAGCTTGGAGTAAAGTGCCACGCCCAATATGATTATAGCAAGGCCATAGCAGAAGCTGTCGCTTTATAATGCTCTAACAGTGGAACGAAAAGGTGGATTCAAAAAAGCATGTACCTACCAGGATCTCACCGAATGGCCTTAAATACTTTTTAGACATTACCCTTGTCCTGTCAAAAAATGCCATTGAGTATAGGTCAAGTTCTATTTCTAAGGCAACTAGAAACTGCATTAGGTGACAAATCACTCTCCAAAGAACAATTAAATTCTCCGACAAAACCTTAAGAGATGCATGAGTCATGCAAACGATTTAAAAAAAAGGCCATTGAACTCAATGGAGCCTTTAAGGTGGCTTAAGGAGAGACTGGAGGGATTCATGGTAAAGTTTCCTTTAATAAGGAAGTGCTTTCCGATCAATGGGAGGCTTGTATTATACTAAAAGGTAAGCAAACCAATGGGAGAGTCATCATTGTATAAACCTTTTCGTATCATATGCTGGACATAGGGGAACAGTCCTGAGATTCATCATCTAGAGCAGATTGAAAATACCAATTGAAGGATATTAATCCACTACCCACGAAAATATGCCAGACGTCGATATTGTGTGGAACAACGTGGATGTGGGTTTAGTGACTAAGAATCCCGCACATCTTTTTGAAGGTGGTTAACCTTCCAACAACAAAAACCACAAACTTTAGGACTATCGTCCTTCAGGAACGAATGTTTCTTAATTGCCTTGATGCAATGTGTATACACCTCGTCAGAACAATATTTACGTGAATGCGTGTAAAATATATTACAATTCATAACAATAAAACAAGATCCTTCTCAATTCGTTTTCAATTTGATTCAAATCCACAGGATTCGTAGACTGCGCACGCTTCCTCTCACAGCTTTCTTACAATGCTCATAGTGTGTGTAGCCTACGACATGTATGAATCTGAGGATTATTATGTTTCATTGTGTGCTTTATGAAAAGAAATAAATCGAATCTGCCAGATATTGTTACCTACATGACGACAGATTCGATTCAGTATTCCCACCATCATTATTATTCTTATGTGCGAAATGGCTCTTCAAATATTATTATCCAGTTTATTGTACGCTAAATTTAACGAACAGGGCTTCAAATGGGAAAAACACTTTTCAAGGATCAGGAGTAATTTTATTACTGCGCCACATTATGCTACATCATCTTCGGAGAATAAAAAAAAAATTTCTAAGCACTCGACGAGAAAAGGATACTTTTCTGCAAGGATAATCAAATAAACTGAGAGTATTTAATTATTTTTCTGTACAACTTCTCTGTATACTTGCGCCTTTTGTAAGCCTTTTTTGTTAATTGTATCATTAACGCCTTTAAGGGCCAATTAAAAAGTTTAAATTTTCTCTCGAAACTTGTGATAATTTTGTAAAACTTTTCTTAATCTTACTAAGTGTATTACTTTGAATGTGATTTAGCGCTTTTGCTGTTTTGTCGTTGCTTACCATAGTTATTTTTGGAAAATGAAACGGAAGAACGTTTTAATGGTCTACGAGTATAGTGAGTTTAAGATTTCATTTAAAGGAGAAATTCTTTCTCTCGTAGTCATTTGGAGTCAGCTCTTTTGTATGATAGTGTCAGGTATTGCCATGTATGCTGCTTCCATATCCCTCTGGACTAACCTCGTCCATTTCTCCTTTGCCTGGTTACCTCATCATTACGTGTACATTCATTTTTTGGCTGTGGTCCTCAATTTGCATGCACATCATATCTACTCGTTCAGCCATTCCGCTCCATACAACATCACAAGCTGCAGCAGCAAATACATATCCACCATGAATAACTGGATAAAAGGACATGGACTAAAAAATAAACACTCAGTACTTCTACTCTCCTAATGAGAGCAATAATTACGGCTAAGGAGGAGTTTCTTAGACCAGTTGGAGATATGATCTCCTTAAGGAAAAAGCTTCCCCTAAGTCTACACAGAGCTACACACTCACATAGTATGTGTTCTGCGGTCTCATTCTGTTCTATGCAGAGGCAGCAGATGATATGCTCCGTAATTTTCATTTTATTAAGATGGTAAAGTAATTGACAGTGACCTGGAAGGAAGCTCAGAAGCCCTCTTATGTCATTTCTGCTATATTTTAGGATATCAACTTCATTTTTTTGGAAGGGTTGGACAGCTCTTTTAGCTTGCCTGAGACCTTGGGAGTTATTCCAGGGGGAGATGCAGTAGTCTGCCATTATTCCATGTATCACGGTTTGAGATCTCAATCTCAAACGTTCTACTAAAGTAGAGTGATTTGGGCGTAACGTCAGAAACCGTACTGAGCATATCTAGCTCGGGGAAGTCGGTTAATAGATCCATGAGATCCACATGATCCCATGTGCTATTATATTAACACCCGACTTTCGAAGACTAACTGCACTGCGAATTGACACTTTTTTGATGAAAATATGTAACGGAGTGAGTCCGATTATAGCTTGTATGGCTATTGTGGGACAGGTAGCAATAGTATCTGTGATTCCAAGGCAAGCTAATTTTTGAAGTTTAGTGAATTTATTGATGGTTGTGACCTCCTTGGTTTTTGTCCACCAGACAATGGACGCATATGTAAGGATAGAGCTAACCACCATTGTATATAATATAAAATATAATGGAATAGACCTCCCCCAGCAAACCTGTCCATGACTACAGGGAGTGCGTCTTGCACGACTTGACACACGTTGTCTTTATGTTTACCCTTGATAATGTTCACAAGATCATCTTCATAGCTTATAGTTCTAAGCCTAAACTATTAAGTCTATTCAGTTGTAACGAAGTGACATGTTTCTCTCTACCAGCCGAGACGAAAATAGAAGGAAAGCTAGTATACAGTCAGGCATCCTGCGTAGGCCGACCCACGGCGATAAAAAGAGTTGCATACCTTCCGGCACTTGTGCAAGTGCCGAAGACTACCATTACGTAAAGAAGTGGAGTATTGCATACTCTCAGGCACTTCGCAAGGAATTTGAGACACGAGCAACAACAAAAGACCGAGAGATACAAACAACAACAAAAAGACAAGGGAATTTTTAAAATTCACATTTCGTTCCTACAGGAATCATGCATATATAAGAGGACATTCGATGCAGTTGACAGAGCTTGCTCAGTGGTAACACCGTGCCAACAGACTCTCCCGAATTCGGCAGCCAAAGTGATGCTTTGGTTTTGGTTCCCTTTTGTTCACAGTTGTGAGTGAGCACCCAGTTAAAGGTCCGCTGCTGACTAGAACCGGCCAAGAACCGATTAAGTTTCTTCCCCGATTTTGGGTTGACCTTACCTGACTTTTAGAGGATTCTGCCGCTAGTCCTCGTTTGAGCTAACGCTTAAAATTGCCCCTCGATAAGCAGTCCCTCCCCGACTGCTAGCAAGGCCGTACTCTTGTACGGATTGCCCCCGCCTGCCAGCTCCCCAGCCGGACTGCCAGTTAGCCCGGCTCCGCAGCCGGACTGCCAGTTAGCCCGGCTCCCCCAGCCGGACTGCCAGTTAGCCCGGCTCCCCAGCCGGACTGCCAGTTAGCCCGGCTCCTCAGCCGGACTGCCAGTTAGCCCGGCTCCCCAGCCGGACTGCCAGTTAGCCCGGCTCCTCAGCCGGACTGCCAGTTAGCCCGGCTCCTCAGCCGGACTGCCACTTAGCCCGGCTCCTCCGCCGGACTACCATTTAGCCGATCTAGCGTGTGGACCGCACGCCCGCAAACCCGACAACGAGACGCTGTGACACCAGAAACCAGCCAAGGGGTGCCAGCCCGAGCCTGAGCTTGATCTTAAGCATCATCAAGCCGTATCCAGCACCACCGCATTAAGTATTATAAGGCGATATTAAGTATAATTTAAAGATTGTTAGGTATAAAAAGTGTTAGCAAAAAACCACCTTGCATTGTTAAAAATTACATTGTAACGATATCTTTAACATCCCTCTAATAAAGTACCTCTTTCCCAGAGTTTTAGGGTATTTCTTTGGGTTGACCCTGGAGCCGGCGAGCTTCACCTCAGCCTTCGACAAAAAAGACCTTGACACAGTGAGTCATCCACCGCTAGACCATAAAAGAGGCAGCCTTTAGCTGGGGAGACCGTCACAGAGACCTCTTCAGCCATAGATGTTATTATGCGGCTATCGAGCATAGTCCCAACCAATTAGGTAGTAGTAGGCACTAGAGATGGATTCATAACCAGTGTTATCAAAAGCACCTTCTATGTTAAGGATTGCACGCAGGGCGATCTTCTTGAAACGGTAGGCTGATTATATCTCTGTAACGAGACAGTGAAGGGCGTCTTTCGTGGATCGACCTTTCCTATATGCATATTGATTACAGTGCAGGGGTATAGTCTTTTCAGGAATACCTTTAATATGAATATCTAGCAGTCTTTCCATGGTTTTTAAGAAAAATGATATCAAGCTGATTAAACTGTAGGAATTGGGTAGCTCGCTGGGTTCATTAGCTAGCTTAGGGATAAACACCACATTTACCTCCCGCCAAGTTAGTGGAATGTATCCTAGTTTGAAACTTGTTCTAAATAGAGCTAGCAAGGCCGGCAGAATGTAATCGGGGTCCTTTTGGATAAGAGCTGGAAAAACACCATCTTTGCCCGGTGCCTTAAAAGGTTTAAGTTAAATGATTAGGCATTTAATTTTTTCATGACTGAATAGATTTCCAGACAAGCTGTTGACTCTTCTGGAGGTACCACATGTGGAGCCTTCAGAAGCAACAAATGTGAAATCACTTAAGATTGTCGTACCTGGAAAGTGTACCGCGAACAAAGTTTCCAGGGTTTCCCTTTGACTAGCTGTATGGATGCCATCAGGTTTGATGAGCAATCCCACCCCGTTGGAATGTTCCTTTGAGAGAGGTTTTTTGAAACGGGCTACTACTGGAAGCGATTCGGTGCTTTCGCAGTTCTTTCTACATATTGTTTTCTCGGATTTCTTCAACTCTATGGAATTTAGTCAATGCGGACCTATAAAAAGCAAAAATGGAAAGGAATGCGGACCTATGTTCGTCCCAATTTTTGTGCATTTAGCAGTGTTGAAAAGTTTTCTCACCCTTTTTCGAAGTATCTTTAGTTGGTCGTTCCACCAGGGTAAGCTCCGTTTACCCCTTTTAACATTTTTTGAGACACAGTTACGCATAAAGGATGAGATTAGGACGTCATTTAGTTGGCAGAATGTCACATCAACGTCACATTTAGACCTTAAAGATATAATCAGCATGTCATCTCTGACCGCGAGGATTTCACGAAAAAGTCCCCATTTGGCTCGTTTCGGTGCGTAATGTACTTGCTCGTGTTTAACCCCTTCCGGGATGTTGAACCTGATATGCTAGTGATCAGAAAGTAAACCTACATTTGACACGTGCCAATTGACCAATAGAATTGTGCCAATAGAATTGAAAATAAAAGGGCTCGAGAGCGTTAGGCCAAGTAACTCTTCTCGAATAGAATTAATAAATGTTAGTTTATTACCTTCATTACACAGGTAAATTTCTACTTGTAGTTATAATCAAGAAGTAACTCACCCCTTTTTTTAATGTCGCTACTACCCCATACCACGTTATGGGGTTTGGCATCGCATCCAATGACAAAGGTCCACCAGTTTCTGCACAGCCATGGGCGGAACAAGCTCCGAGTCTCCAGAGAAGTAAGTAGAGGCGCACACGATCTCTCGAACACCTCCTGTGATCGGACCCTTACGACATACAGTTGCCTTGAACTTCCACGTTGATGAGGAATCGAGTGCACTCCCACCATGCCCTATTTAATCGAAGCAACTGTCGACTTTCTTCCGCTTAACAGACTTCTTATGAAAATCAAAACAGGCTATATCTGGTTCACATAAAATTAATGCGTTATGCCCTATGCAGAGGAAGTGTCGATGTAGAAAAGCTGGCTAAGTCTGTTCTTATGTTCACCTTGAGTGCAATCTGGCTGTTAGACGCTGATACTTCTATCATGCTATCTCAATTATCAAGTTAGAAACTCCAAGCATAGCAAACATTTCCGTCTGGAAGACAGTTGTAATGTTTCTTAGAGCTTCGGAGAATTTGGCCTTATTGTTCAAAAGCCAGCCAGGTCCCATAAATCTATAAGTACGGCTAGAGCCATCAGTATGTATGGCATTAGTGAAATTTCGGAAGAGGTCGAGAAATCGATTCGGAGGGTATTGATATCGTTAATAGCGTCACCAGAAATAGTATGCATAGCGCCAGTAACTCGAAGGCAGACTTCTCTCTGCGGTCTGGTAGGTGTAAAACAGGCAGATTTATTAGACGTCCAAGGCCACTGCAGACGCTTAGGTTAGAATTGGTGCGATAAGCTATGTAGAACCAGTATACCACAGCAAGCATCGGACAAAACGTTGTACTGAAAGCTGTTCGAGACTACCGCACAATTTTGCGAGCTCAACGTGCTTGTGTCTCTTCGGCTTACTATCTTAGATTACTCCTAGACATTGGACATTCGTGGTAAGTTTGAAGGTTTAAGTTAGTGTAGCAGGCTTGCATCCCCGATAGCGCCATCTCTCCAGCACAATTGAGGAACCTCGTTCTCAACTTCTCTAGGCAGGACTATATCCTATCGGGTAAAATCTTTACCCCCAACCATAAAATGGGCTCCCTCTGCTTTCAGTCCATTTAAATCACCAGATAAAGATGGCATCTCTCCCTATCTCCTACAACAAGGACAGGAATTATTGACTCCTTCCCTTTTATGGATATTCAGATCCAGTCAGACAATACCAAACAGCTGGAGAGAGGTGAGGGTAGTCTTTATACCAAAGCCAAAATCGTACCGTATAACATTATGAAGTAACAAAACAAGGCTACTAACCAAATCTGATTACAAAGTAGAGTGATACGCAGATGATGCCGTCATCAGCGTTGTGAGCAAATTTGAAAACATCATATCGGAAACGATGCAAGGTGCACTCAACCTGACCTCAAAATGGTGCAGAACCAAGAGCCTAACCATCAACCATGGAAAACTATCCTTGTACCCTTTTCTGAGAAAAGAAAGCTCGAAGTGAAGCAAATCTCACTGGAAAACACCCCGTCAACCCCACAGGGGAAGCAAAATAACTTGGGATAATCCTGGACAAAAAGCTTAACTGGAACTCTCGCCTAAACAGTGTTATTAGTGTTCATGTGCCAACGCCTATATGGTAAAAAATGAGGTCTCAAGCACAAGATCATCTACTGGATGTACAGCACAATCGTCAGACCAATGACCTAGCCTCTATAGTATGGTGGCCTGAAACACAACAGATCAAAGCTATGGAACAGCTAAATCGACAGCACCGATTAGCCTGTGTCGACATTATTGGGGCAATAAAAACGTGCCTGACGGCAGCATTAGGAACAATACTTAATCTCACGCCGCTGTATCTCACAGTGCAGAAAGAAGCTTTGCTAAGTGCCCTTAGGCTACCTAAGATACAAAAACTGGAACCCAGTGATTTCGCAGGCCATCTGGGCATTCTTGAAAATGTCTAAAACAACCTAATCTTCAAGATTCTAGATACGCTGCTCAAGAGACTTCGGTTCCCCAGAAGATTCGAAGTGGTCATTAGTGGCTATCAGGAATGGAGAAACAAAGGTCTCAAGACACCACCCAATGCACAAATCGGTACACAGATGGCTCCAAATTGGAAAATGGCAATACCGGAGCTGGAGTCTATGGTCCTAATTTTCAGCGTGCGATAGCGCTAGGTAAATCACCTACCATCTTCCAAGCAGAAGTCCATGAGATAGAACTTTGTATTCGGGAATGCCTGCGGAGAAACACTACCAGAACCCGCATTTTTATCTATTCAGATAGCCAGGCTGCGCTAAGGGCCCTTAGTTTCTATACTCAAAGCTCGTGTGGGACTGTCTTGACCTCCTTGATAACCTCGCACCACAGATCAGGTTACCGTAGCATGGATTCCTGGACACGAAGATTTTGAGGGGAACGAACGAGCAGACTGTCTGGCAAGGAGGGGCGCTGGGCACAAACTTAAATAAACGATTACTCCATCTAATGCGAGTCTCGATGGACCCAGCCGATACCTGGAACATGGAACCCAAGACATTACTGATGTTTATCAAGAGCCTCAATTTTTAATTCTGGTTAACCACAATAGATCTTATAGGTCGCAGTTTACTTGGGCCCCAATCATCGTATCGTATCGAATCGTAGCAGGCTGCATTAGCTGCAGCCACACTTAGACCAAGAAGGGTAAATTGTGATATTACATGAATCTATAATCCCCAGAAAGAACAACACCTTAGAACCAACACCAACCGGAGCTTGTTATAAAGTGCTGAAGGCCGCTGATGTTCGAGCTAGCCAGTTTGCCTAAATTCTTGAACACGTAAGCCCCTAAATGCAATCTTATACGAGGCTGGCACTAACAAAGCAGGTCTAGTATGGTTTCCTCCTCCACCTCGTCTGTACAACTTTTACACAAGTCATTTGCGAGGAGGCCTAGCTTCATTATGCAGTGCCCCGTAATGATACATATAACGATCCTAATAAGTGACCATTCCTGTCTAATAAGGAAGTGCTTCTGATCCAGCTCCAGGTCTATCTATTGTAGTTATGAGCCACATAGTGCCGCCTGCGCATCTGCTATTGGTTTCGTTGATAGCATTGAGCTTAAGCAGTAATATCAATGTAATGAGAGACATAGCGAGATCTACCATGTTCGATGAAATCGGTACGCTAGTATCCTGCCTAGCAAGTTCGTTGGCGATGCAATTTCTTTGAGTGTCTCTGTGTCCTGGCAGCACAATGAGGTGAATATTCAAATGCTTAGTCATCTCGTTAAGAGACCGGTGATAATTTTAGGCAGTTTTTGAATTGAAGGTAATGAATTCCAGGGATTTTATAGCGGCTTGGCTGTAAGTAAAAATCATCCCGATTAGATATCAGACTGTACCTTTGCTACGATAAGGCTTTTTTATCGCCACAATCTTCGCTTGAAAGACACTGCAGTGATGCTTATACTTAGATCGTTGTAGGCCCCTTATATTTCCTATTGCTTTCTGAAATCAACATAGAGCTGTAGTGACTTTCTTTACACGTTCTAGGGTATTGGGTTTCCAGCCAAGGTTCTTGCCAAGAAAAATGTTGCTTCGTCTACGAGTTTCAGACTAGTGGCACATAGCTTTAAGGAATCAAAATCCAGAATTTTGTATTTAATTGCGAAGATGACTAGTTCTATATTTTGTTGGTTTACACCGAGACCCCATCCTTTAGTCTATTTAGAGAAGTTAGAAAGAGGGTTTGCAAGAAATCTCTGAGCGCATTGATGTGTTTGAGCAAGACAGCTTTAGTAATTTCTTCCGTATAAGTTTTTACCTAAAGCCTTCCGCTTCCAGGATTAGAAGCAGATAATTCACACCTATGTTCTAAAGAAGAGGAGAAAGAACCCTGCCTTACGGAGTGCTTCTATTCACGAACTTCTGAACTGTGGCGTCGCCCAGCTTAGAGTTGATTACTCTGTTGGTAACCAAGGCATCAATCGGTACCGCAATTCTAAGGTTCGTTAGTGCGGTGGGCAAAATCGCATCATCACCTCCTCGCGGTGCCCGCTCGATAGCTATCTGATAGTGAAATAACGATGAGCGTATGCTGAGTCTGACGATATATGTGCAGCCGAACACTCAGACCTGCGTAAGCACATCTGTGTGAACTTCAGCGCGCATATGTCTAACCGGACAAGGTATCTCTTGTTGACCTGATAGGCTGAAATATGCGTCTCAGAAGTCTAGCAAGAGGTCCTCAGAAGGAGGACGTGCGGCGGATGAATTCTCGCGATGGAATCAACGGTGACGCCTACAGACCAGCGGATACCTTACCGGAGCTACTTCAACATATTTGGAGCTGAGGTCTATAAGGATTTTCAATACTACGTCAGGGTATTGAAAAAGAGATGGTGGCGGATGAAGCCTTAATGAGCCAACGGCAGCGCTCATATCCAGAAGTGGGTTACTGACATCGGTATATCCGGCCTCTTGTCCTAGGCGTACAAAAAAAAAGGATCTGGCCCTCCAGGATGGGGGTTGTGCTGTCGGGTTAACTTCCCTACCACGTAAAAACCTTTGATTACGAAGCAACCAACAGCCTCGAATACGGATGATCTTACTGCTGACGACCCATGCAAACGTAAAAAGACAACGATCTTCGTATCTGCACATGGAATGTTAGGTCCCTCTACAAACCTCGTGCAGCCAAACAACTTGCGGAGGCCCTAGAATGTCTCAAAGCAGACATTACCGCCATCCAAGAAGTGCGATGGGATGGGCCGGGCAAAAGGAGTATGAAAAACTGTGACATCTACTACGGCGATTGCTACAGACAAAAAGGACAGCGTCTATTCGGGTGCGGATTTGTCATTGGAGGCAGACTTAGGCAAGAAGTCTTGAGTTTCCGGCATCTGAACGAGCGCCTTATGACTATCCGTATTAAGGCATAATTTGCCAACATTAACTTAATATGCGTTCACGGCCCTCATAAGGAGAAGAACGACGCGACAAAGGACGACTTCTACCAGCTCTTGGACAAGACGTATGATCAATGCCCTAGCCACGACGTTAAAATTATCCTCGCTGATTTTAACGCAAAGCTAGGAAGAGAAGACGTCTTTAGTAGCGTGGTCGGAACGGACTCAGGCTAATCGATTTTTTTTTTTTTTTTTTGGCACAACAGCAACAGTGCCAGGGTCTAGCTTCTCGCAACCACTCATGTTGCGTCATGTTGTGCGTTATATTTTTCACACGAATGGAAGGGACCTACAGTTTTTTAATGCCGAATCCGAACGGCTATTTCAGAAGCTTTTTCGTGACAACAATACTCTCGGATGTTTGTTAGACGCTCGCGAGAGGTGGGACCGTGAAAAAACTTTTTGGTGTTTTCTGGGATTCGAACTTGGAACCTCATACGTAGTGATCCAACACACTAACCACTTACGCCACGGCGCCCACCCAATCGACTTTGCAGCGGGGCGAAACTTTGTCGTAGCTAGTACGCGGTTCCCACGTCTCGACATTCACAAAGGAGCATGGCTCTCCTTTGATCGAAAAACTGTCAACCAAGTCGATCACATTGCGATCGACGCAAGGCACTCTTCCAGTATTCTGGATGTCCGGACTTTCCGAGGAGCCAACGTGGACTCGGATCACTACCTAGTTGTAGCCAAGGTACGGATGCGGATATCCACAACGGAGTGAAATCAACGAAATGCTGTGAGGAAATTTGACGTCGTTCGGCTACAATCGCAAGAGATCGCCAGAACCTTTACCGATCGTGTTTCTTCTAATCTCAATCTAAGTCCTATGCCGCCAGCAGCAAATGCGGAAGACCAGTGGCAGCGTTGCCAACAAGCCATCAGAGATGCCGCCTCTGATGTACTGGGTTTCTCTCGGCCACCACAACGAAACCCCTGGTTTGATGAGGAATGCCGGCAAGCACATGCAACAAAACAAGAGGCGCTGCATAGAAGGACTAGAGCTGCTTACGAGCTCTCTACAGGAGAAAAGAGGAACATCGACTTCTCAGAAAGAAGAAAAAAGAGCATGAGAAGCGCTCGATCGAGGAAATTGAGAGACTTTATTGCAGGAATGATGTTCGAAAATTTTACCAAAAGGTAAAAAGAACGTGCCAGGGTTTCAAAGCCAGAACAGAAGCCTGCAGGGACGAAAATGGCAGTATAGTAGTAGAATCGCAGTCGGTTCTGAGAATATGGAAGGAAAACTTCTGCAGACTGTTTAACGGCGATGATGATCAATATTCCGCTGTCAGGCAGAATGAGCCATTCAACAGTGACGATGGCAGTCAAGATTCCCGTCAACCCAATCAGAATGAAGTGAGGATAGCGATATCTAAACCCAAATCCAACAAAGCTGCTGGAGCCGACGGCCTTGCCGCTGAACTTTTCAGGGCAGGAGGAGATGAGTTGGTAAGGAGCATGCACTAGCTCATCTGTAAAATCTGGTCGGACGAAAGTATGCCCGATGAATGGAACCTCACTGTTTGCCCGATCCTGAAGAAAGGATACCCTCTGAACTGCGCCAACTACAGAGGTATAAGTCTCCTAAATATCGCATATAAGATCTTGTCTGCCGTACTATGTGGACACCTAAAACCGATCGTCAACAACCTGATAGGTCCTTATCAGTGCGGTTTCAGGCCTGGAAAGTCCACCATTGACTAAATATTCACACTACGGCAGATCTTGGAAAAAACCCATGAATATAAAATCGATGCGCATCATCTTTTCATCGATTTCAAAGTTGCCTATGATAGCGTGTATAGAGACGAGTTATACAGAGCCATGTCTAGTCTTGGCATTCCTACCAAGCCTCTCCGTTTGTGCAGAATGACAATGGAGAACTCTCGCTACTCCATCAAAGTCAGTAAGAACATCACCGAACCGTTCGATGTCAGGAAAGGTCTTAGACAAGGCGACGCGCTATCATGCGATCTTTTTTTTTTTTTTTTTGTTTTCCCGATGCAGTAAATACATCTGTCTTAGAAAAAGACATCTAATACTTGTTTTTACAATTTGAATTTTGGGATTTAATTTGGACTAAGTGACCAATGTTCTTAGCCCTTTTCTAGGAATTTAAACTTATTAACAGTTTAACAATTAAACAAAAAAACAAAAACAATTAAACAGTTGTAACAATTATTGAACGAGTAAAGTATGTTAGTTATAATAGAAATTGAATTTTTTTTATATTTGGGATGTTTTAGTATGTTGACCTTGTGGTCCCTCTTATCAAGTCACTGGGTCTATTTCTCTTTAGTCGTCGTCTTCCGAAGAATTCCTTCATTGGTAGTGAATTGACTTCGATGTTAGGGTGAACTACTATTTTTATGTGATGTCTTCTGCTTATGTTTATTATCTCTTCTTCCACTGTTGGTATTTTTAGGTCGCGATGGATGTCGATGTTAGGTATGTACCAATCCGCATTGATTATGGTTCGTAATATTTTTGATTGTTGTCTTTGGATTATGGCGATGTTTGTTTTCTTTGACGTTCCCCAGAGTTCTATCCCGTATGTCCAGATAGGTTTGATAATGGATTTATATAGTAGTAATTTATTGGTTGTCGAAAGTTTAGAATTTTTACGCAGGAGCCAGTACAGTTGATTATATTTTAGTTTAATTTGGTCCCGTTTTTTATGTATGTGATATTTCCAGTTAAGTTTGTTGTCCAAGTGCATACCAAGATATTTGGCCACATTGTCGATTGGAATAGTTTTGTCTTTTATTTTTATTGGGATTGGAGAGTAGTTTGATTTAGTGGTAAATATTACTTGTTGGGTTTTGTCTTCGTTAATTTGTATGTTCCATTCGTCAAACCATTGCATTGTCTTATCCAGAAGTCGTTGTGCTCGAGTAGTTACAGTGTCCAGGTTTTCATCGGATATCAGCAGAATAGTATCGTCAGCAAAGGTTGCCATCATGGTTGTAGCTCCACTCGGTAGAGGGATGTCAGCAGTGTAGAGGACATATAGTAGTGGTCCCAATACAGATCCTTGCGGTACTCCAGCTCTTGTCTGTAGTATTTTGGATTGTTTGTCATTATATTTTACGAAGAAGTGGCGTTCGCTTAGGTAACTTTCAATGATTTGGTAGAAGTCTAGTGGAAGTAAGTTTTGAAGTTTGTATAGTAGTCCTTTGTGCCAAACTTTGTCGAAGGCTTTTGCTACGTCAAGAAACACCCCTATGCAGTATCTTTTTTCCTCTAGGTCCGTTGTGATTTTGGTAACTACCCTGTGAATTTGTTGGATAGTCGAGTGTTGTCTGCGAAAGCCGAATTGATGGTCTGGTATCATTTTATTATTAGTCAGTATTGGCTGTAGTCGATCATAGATTAATTTTTCGAATATTTTCCCTAATATGGGGAGTAAACTTATTGGTCTGTAGGATGAAGTAGTCTTTGCGTCTTTACCAGGTTTAAGTATTGCAATTATCTGCGCAACTTTCCAAGTTTTTGGAAAATATGTAGGTCGAATTAATGCATTATAGAGATTTCGTAAGTATATCATGGCTTGTCTGGGTAGTTGGGTTAATATCTTTCCGTTAATAGAGTCATATCCTGGAGCCTTCTTGTGGTCAATCCTTTTTTTGATGCAGTGTTCAATTTCATTTATTGTAACTTTTTTTATTTTTACGTTGGTGATGAGTGTGTTTGGGCGTGAAGGTGGGACAGCCGTATTGCCCTTGTCGTTTGTGAATACTTCTTCGAAGTGCTTAGCCAGAATATTTGCTTTGTCTTGATTGGTTCTGGCCCAAGATCCGTCTGGTTTCTTTAGAGGAGTTTGATGTACTATTTTGTTCTTGAACTTTTTAGTAGCTTTCCAAAGTAAATAGTTGGTCTCAGAAGTTGGGGTCAGATTTTTTAAGTAGTCATTTAATTGATTGTTTTGGATTGCCTTAAGTTTTGCTTTGAGTTCTTTGGTTGCTTTGTTGTATTTTGATTTGTCTTGGGCTAGCCTAGTGATTTGCCATCGTTTTCTGAGTTTTCTTTTTTCATCTTTCTGTTGTCGAATTATAGTTGGTGTAATATTGTTGTGTATTTTTGGTGTATTGATTGGGGTTGTTTTAGATACTGCAGCAGTTACTATGTCGTTAATGTGAACTACAGCTCGTTCGACGTCATTTTGCGATTGCAGTGGTACGTTAAGTAGTAGATGTCGTCCTATATATTCCCGAAAAGAGTCCCAATCGGTTTTTTTGTTGTATAGTTGGGACGAATTAGTTATGGGGGTTATTTTACACGAGTATTTGAGTTGGATAGGGGAGTGGTTCGATGAAAGTTCAAATCTAGACTTAATGCTTAGTGTCTTTAGTTGAATGTTTTTAATGATGCAAAAGTCGATTAAGTCCGGTGTTTTATTTGGATCAGTAGGCCAGTAGGTAGGTTCGCTGGTGCTTAGATATCTACAGTTATTTTTAAGGATTGCTTTTAGTAGGTTTTTGCTTTTAGTGTTGGATATCCTCGAACCCCAGTCGATGTGTTTTGCATTGAAGTCTCCAGCTGCTATAAATCTGCACCCTAGTGATTTGATGTAGTCTTCGTACTGTAGAGTTGTAATAATATGCTTAGGTGGGCAGTATAGGGCTGAAAGTACTAATGGTCCGTCTTTGTCTTCTATTTGGATTGTAGTCGATTGAATGTGTTCGTAGTTATGATGTTCTAATTCAATGCAGCTGAATTTGTTGTTAATTATAATAGCTGTGCCACCGTGTGCAGTTCCGTCAGGCTGATTTGTGTTGTAGATTCTATATCCTGGTATTTTGAAGAAGCTTTTAGCAGTAAAGTGTGTTTCTGATATCATTAAAACGTCAACGTGATTGTCTTTTATAAATTGCTTTAGTTCAAGTGCATGTTGGTTAAGTCCATTCGCGTTCCAGATGATGATATTAAGTTCTTTATGCATGTGGTCCATTAAGTTTCGTCGTTAGGATGGTCAATATTTGTAGCATATTCGTCATTTGTTGAATAAGGTTCTTCATCATTTCTTTTAGTTCAGCGATGTCATCTTTGTTGTTATTGCTGGTAGTTTGTGGGGAAATTTGGCTAGCTTCTAGTACAGGAATACCTAGTGTGTCATTGGTTGCACTGATGCTTTCAGTTAGCTTGCCGCAATCTCGGGGATTGATATGGTGGGCAGTAATTTTTAGTGTGTCCATACCTATGACAATTTGTGCACTGGGATATAGTTCTTTTGTAATGTGGTGGTTCGAAGGAAACCTTGCATTGGAGTAAATGTGTAATGTCATAAATGTTTTTGTTATTGTCACCCATGGCTACCTCAACATTGAAAAGTGGCAATGGTTTTTTTGTATTTCGCTGTAGAATGTTATGAATATTCATGGCTTTATGTCCTTTTTCTTCTAGCTCATTCTTGATGTCTTCTGTGTCAGTGGAGTGGTGCATGTTTCTTAGTACGACTTTAAATCCTCTTTCTTCTTTTGGTCTAAATGTGAAATATTTTGTTTCATTTTTTCGTAGCATTTCTATTATAGCCGTGTAGTGAGTCGAGTCAGAGGGTTGTATTCGGATTTCATTGTTCTTAATGCTTTTAATTCAAAATTGTCTTTTGCAACTTCGTTAAGCGCGTTGTTTAGAATTTTAATGCATTCAACACTTTGCACGTAAATCGGCGGTGGTTTGCTGGGTCTCTTAAATTGCGTTTTGCTAGGTTGGTTAATTTTATCGGTTGTTTCGTTTTTTGTATTATTGTAGTCGATGTCTTCGTCCACGCTGAGGATGTCGAAACGATTTGACGAGGATAACTCCTTCGGTTTGCTTAACCAGTAGTTCAAAGTTTGTTGGTTTTTTGTTTTAAGTTTCTTTTGGTTGTTGTTGTTGTCTGTTATTTTGATTGGGGATGATCTGTCTCTTTTTTGACTTGTAGGATTGTGTTTGTCGATATTTGTCATGGTATCAGTGGCGACAATGGGCTTGGAAATTGTTTGGTTTTGTGAATAATTTGTATTTTTGCGGTCCATGTGGGCAGAAGTAGGGGTCTTTGATTTTGGAGTTTGAGTACTTGCACGGTTGATTGATGTTCTGTTGTTGCTGTAGCTTGGTTTTTGTGTTTCATTCATCGAAGTTGTTATGAAGGGTGTTGTTTTTGTTTGTCCTATATGTGTTGTCATAGTTGATGTAGTACTTGGTGAGGCAAGTGTTGTTATGACGCTAGTAGATGTCGAGGTTGTTGAAGTCATCATTGGGATGAAGTTATCATGGACATGGAGATCCGGGAATGCGTTAAGATCACGCCCCGTTGGGGGCGATCGTACAACACTCATCTAATTTGCAGTACAAGCCTAGAAGTATGCAATTGGATAAGTGTAACTTTTGTAAGCTTTTTTAGAGGTTTTTCGCTATTCCTAGCGTAGGTCCAAACCCTTAAGCTTGTGCAGCTTTTAGTACTGAGAAGTACTGATATTTCGGTGATTAGGTTCCACACCTCCACAAAGAGCTTTGCGCCAAATCAGCTGTCACTGAAGAATATGGTATTGTTGGAGTTTGATAATTTACCTATTTACTTCAAGATAAGCAAGCACTGGATGAGAACTTTAGTATCCAGCGATGCGCGAACCAAACGCTATGTGTTTGGTATATGCTCTCTATTTTTGGTATGAATTTATAGTGAGAAAAATTAAGTTTGATCTAGCACTGGTTTAAAACACAGCCTTATAACTTGACAGAGTTGCCAGAATGATGCGATCTCTTTAATATAGTACTTGAGAGAATTGTACGAAACTCACAAGCCAACCCCGGAGGTACAATCTTCTTCAAGTCTGTACAACTACTCGCTTATGCCGATAACATTGACATAATCGGAAGAACTCAGCGGGCCGTCAATGGGGCATTTACGAGTATTGAGATCGAGGCAGCAAAGATGGGTCTACCGGTCAATGAAAGCAAAACAAAATATATGCTGTCTACAAAAAAGGATACACAACATCGGCGTCTTGGACAGAACGCCACAATAGACGGATATAATTTTGAGGTAGTAAAGGATTTTGTCTACCTAGGCTCTATGGTCAGCTCCCCAAATGACATCAGTAGGGAGATCAGACGAGGAATTACTCTTGCCAATCGTTGTTTCTATGGGCTAAAACGGCAATTGAGTAGCAAAGCCCTATCTCGAACTACTAAGGTAACTCTTTATAAGACATTAATCATCCCAGTCCTGCTGTATGGCGCAGAGGCATGGGCTTTGACAAAACCGGATGAGGATGCCCTTGGTTATTTCGAGAGAAAAGTTCTTCGAGCGATCTTTGGTCCCGTCTGCATAGACGGTGAGTGGAGGAGAAGGTACAATGCCGAACTATACGGCCTGTACAAGGACATCGACTTAGCTAGAAGAGTTCACATACAGCTACTAAGATGGCTGGGTCATTTAGAGCGGATGGAGGCCAACGTTCCCGGTAAGAAAGTCTTCGAATCCACCCCGGACGAACGGCGCAGTAGAGGATGACCTCACGGTAGGTGGCGCAAACAAGTGGAGGGGGACCTCAACCAGCTTGGCGTGCGCAACTGGAGGCAGCTGGCTCGTAACCATGGTGGCTGGAGAGGTTTGTTGGTTGAGGCCCAGGTCCATCGCGGACTGTAGCGCTATCTAAGGTCTAAGTGCCGCATAATTGCTACAGGTTCAACATTATTAAAAGCTCGCTGGATATCGAGAAATGCTAACAGTGTGTAATCCTTGCAATCTAAAGATGCTTTAATGATGCGCACCAACGAGTGCAATTTTCCCTTTGCTATACTTATGATAGGAGGCTGTCAGCAAGTTTAGATTGATGCCCTAGCGTATATGGGCATCTATCAGTGTCTTCAGAGCCTTTAGAAGAAATTGTGATAAACTTACTTAGGATTAGAATGCGAGCTTTTACCTGCCTTTGCTTTCAGGACCGCATTAATAACCGTCTAAGATTAAGGGATATGAATCCAGGCAACTCTGAAGACCAGTCAACCAGGGAAGGGTAAGGCCCATATTTTGTTGGAGAGTTACACCTTCAGACTTCACAATTACATATGAAATCAAAGTTAGCTTCCGTCGCTGGGAGGCAACATTTCAGTTAAGTCTTTTGAGTCCAGAACTAAATGTGAAAGATTAAACCAACGCATTCCGCTAAAACAACACGAATTTGCAATCTGAAAAGTGGTTCCTAATTAGAGGACCTCCTATATGGACCATGTACTTTAAAAGTGTAGCTCTGGAGCTAGAATAAAAAAATGTGGAGTCCTTTTCGGGATATAACCCTATCGACTTTAGATACGATGTTTAAAGTAAATTCGTCCTACCGTTAAGGTTGAAGACTAGGATACGTATAAATAGATGGACGGACTTTGGTTTGGTTTTATCTACACATCAAGCTAGAATTAGCAAAGACGACTGTTGGTATTATTTAATAAAAGCCATAATGCGTTCAGTACTTCACATTTCTACTCTTTGTAAGCCTTCACCTAAACATTCAGTCAGGAGTTGATCTAACTTTTTTCCTTCATCCCGAACTTGTCCCTTAAGCATGTCAGCTGACGCATATCACACATTTTTAAATTCATCCCTTATTAACCTGACCACCACAAAACTAACTCTCTAATAAATAAACTTTAGTGCACCACCATCAGTCGCATCCACCGTGATAAATGGAAATAATGTAGATGCTTCTCCTCCGGATGTCGTAGTAACACGAGTTTTCTATTAACAAAATATTAACATTTAATCCTAATTCGAAAAGCCGATTCCTTAAGCTTAACTATGTAGTTCCCTGAAAAGTTTTCTTCCGGGATGAAAATGTATTTTTGAAAAACTTTTTATCCCATAAGCTGTGAAATCGGTCATCGAAGTTTTGGAAACGACGTCAATGTTAATGAACCGAAAGTTATTCGGTTGACGGAAAATAGAAATTCATTTACATGTAAGAAAAATTATTTTAAGGACTTCTCAAACTGGGTCAACAATTCTTATCCCAGCTTGTTTTTCAGAATATAACGCACAGTAATCCCTTTAAACCGGACCCGGCTTATGCCATTCTCTAGAAACTGTTTTTAAATTTTTGTCACGTTATCTTTCAGAAGAATACCGCTATCGGCTATTTTCAGCCTACTTAAGACTTGTGATTGTAAAATAATTCATCCCTAACATCAGTCCTGTCCATCGACATGACATTCAGTCAGCAACCTTCAAAATCTGATTGTTTTCCCTTCAAAATGGTCCCCTTGGGCGAATCGGCGACGGAAAGATGTACAGAGATGATTAACAAAGCAAAATCCATTAACGTCCAAGAATAATATTTATCAAAGCAAGAAACGGAGGGTTGGAGCTACAACATAAGCAAGGGTGGGATAACAAAAAAAATCTCTTCTCTGTCGTAACATCATTGCACTATAATAATACCACGAAAATACTTTAGCAAAACAAAGCAAGGATGTCACCATCCTTTTTGCTTTCATCGACTTAAACATCCTTTTGTGTTTTGCGAAAACAATTAGAGGGCTTGAGATTATTTTCTCCTTCTCCTCCTCCTCCTACGGTCTTCGTGAAATTATTTTGCGAGACATTTTCTCTAATGAGCATTAAATTCCTTGAAGTACACTGAAACCCTTTCTGAGCGGCTGTGTTGTAAGAAAATGACTTTAAGAACAGGAAGTACACGCTATACGACGATGAATGTAGTTCGGCACTATGTGAGGTTCTCACTTGCGTGTACCGGAGCAAACATTCAGCCATGAGGATGTGCGATAGCCAAATACAAGTGAAGTGCTTCATTCATTTACCTTGTTTAGTTGGTAGCATGGCAATACATTCTATGTAAGGAGTCTTGATAGAGGGTTTTGAAAAAGGAACTTCTGTACTCAAACACTGGCTTTACGAGCGCTTTCGGGGTATAGAAGTGAGAGGAGGACTACAAACAAACACGCAACACCTTTCCAGCAGATACATACGACAGTTTTCCCACAGTTTCATGGCACATGTGTTTGCTTTTAGAGACAGGACTGCGGTTTTTGGAACGATTGACGAGGTTGCTGTTTTAAGTTTCCTGTTTTCCTAATGCACTGCCGTTTGAAATTTGTGGAGGAAATTTAAAGATAGAATGCAGTACTGGAAAAGTTTTGGTATCTCCAACACAACCATAATGTTCTGAACAAGGGATTGCAATTGATTCCAGAACGATTCAACTAATTTTTAATCAGTGCTTGGTAAAATGTTAAAGGTTTTAAGAATAAGGCTAGCAAAGGGTGTATTCACAAGCCCGATAGAAGTTCAAATTAAAAAAAAAAAAAGGATACAGATAAAGCAACGTTAGTTAAAAAAACTTTCTTCATTTGATAGTTAAATTCATGGTACACGACCACCGAATTCTATCTGTCCTAATTTGGGTCACTTTTTCGAGCAAATATTGTCAAATGGTAATGCACGCGATTACATTAAGACATCAAGTTTTTACTTAGCCTAGGCCTACCAATTCCTACCCTACCTACCTCCATGTTGGTGATCGTTGGATACCTAGTACCTTAATCAGATATTGGGTAACCAACCTCTTCGGAAGATCTTGGGGGCAGCATATGAGAGAGGGCGCTACAGTTTCGGGTGGGCCTTAACCAACAAGAAATCAGATATATTGTCGATGACGACAAAGTGATTTTTCTCACTTCTTCTTCCTCCTATTTCGGTGAGGCTATGATCCGAAAACAAGAGATCATAACTCTCCCACTTCACCGCATTTCTACTGATCCGTCTGTGGGGTTCGCCTATTTGACCTCAGAAAATATCGGCAGGCCTCCCGATTTTGGATCACTTGGTTAATGAAGGCAATCAAACGCCGGTGTTGTTGCATTTGTGTAATAGAGGCGTTTATAGCTTTCCTTTCAACCTATGGGGCATTTTTCGGTCACAAAAGATAGCGGAGTTTCTCGCCACTTCATTCAGCCTACGCTTACGCGATGATTGATGTCGTCATCACAAGTTGCTTTGCTATTGATCATAAATCCCAGATGTCTTAACTTTTTGCTCTTGGGAAGCACTGTTCCATTCAAATAAATGCCTGGAATAGGCTTGAGTGGATCAGAGAACCGGCAGCACAAGTACTCTGTCTTTTTTCAACTAATGCGATACCCATTTCCATCCAAATCGCCAACACAGACATCAAGCATTCGTTGCAGGGACGTAGGATTCTCACTTATGGTGGTTTTATGGACTGCAATAAACAGCAAAGGGCTTAAGACGCTTCACTCATTCACAAAACAAATATTTGGCGCAACAGCTCTTTAAAGTGCCAGGGCCTAGCTTCTCCCAACCACTCATGTTGTGTGCGCTATATTTTTCACACGAATGGACTCATTCACTGGTTAACTTAATTTTTGAGGGATTAAGATGAGGCTAAAAGGATTTCAGAGAAGTATGAAGCTGTAAAATACGCCAGCATTCCAATTAAGGATACTTGGAAAATATTTGGAGCTTAGAGTATCATAGGTGAAGGTATGAATGCGGTATATACACGGGAGTGTAAAGTGCTCCTAGTCAACAAAACACCTGTTGCAGTCGTTCGTTCTACCTAGTTAATTTTTATTTTGTAAGAAAATTCTAATTAAATGCACCGTCAAAGTCTTGGCATGTATTTTTTTTGTGTGTTGCATTCAACTTAGAAGGTAAAGAATCCACCCCCATCCGGGGAGTATAGTCTTATCTAGCATGCCAAGCTAGGTCTTCGCAGAGTCGAACTATCGGTCAAAAGTGCAGCAACAACACACCCCAACTTTGAGTGGAAACTCTGCGGTTACTCCACCTGGGCAACTTTCTCTTGTCTTTGCTTATTCGTACCTGTACATATGTTTCACCCTTCCATTTGTACACAGGCAGAAGGTAGCTTTCCCTCCTTTGATCCGACATTGGATCAGCTCTCATAAATTTGGAGATGAGAATTCTGCGCCTTCTGAACCCGATGTCTCTCATCTTTTTCCAGCACTCAGACGGCATCTCATACGGCCCAACCGGTTTTCGTTTTTTTGAGTATTTGACCGCCTCACTAACTTCTTCGACTGTAATGTCGGGTATTTTTGCACAGTAAGGGGCGGTTGTTGGGAAATACAGCCGGGGAAACTGTTAATTCAAAAGTCGTTCACAATACTGCCTCCACCTCCGAATAATTTTGTGGTTGTCCACAAGAAGCTGGCCATGAGCATTGTTAACGAACTTTCGCGAACGAATCTCCTGAACATTCCTGCTTCTTTGGGCGGCTTTTTTGAAGAAAGTTACGCTCTCGTTCATATTGCGTCATCTTCGAGGCGACCTTTTTCGTCCCTATTATTAGAGGGGCAATTTGACCAAGCTTTGAAATCCGCTTTCCTCTTATTTATCACTTTTTTAGCTTCATCACTCCACCACCATGTTTCTTTGGTGTGTTGCTTTGCTGTGTGATTGTCTTTTGAAGCTCCTGGCAGTAGCTTGACTTTCTTTAAGCAGGTTCGCTGTAGGGAATCCCACATATTTTGTGCTCTACACTCTTCATCCTCAGCTCCGTTGATGGTGTGAGAGAGGTAATTTTTCATTACGAAAACAAAAGCCTCGCCTTTTTCTTTGTCCAGATTGTACTACTTTATTTTCTTAGGGACCATGGTGTGTTTGCTTTTCTTTGGTGTCTTCATAAAAATTTCTGTTAGCAGGACACGTTGTTGCTTGGCGATCGTCTCTCTCAGGACCACTTTGCAATCTTTTACCCGAGGCTTCATGAAACTAGCTACAAAATGGTAGTCAATCTGGGTTTCATGTCCACCACTGCTGTAAGTGATCAGGTGCCGGCTTTGTTTGAGGAAGATGGTATTTAACACGATAAGATCGTGTGATTTGCACATGCTTAGGATATCTTCACCAGGAAGTTTCCTGATGCCGTATCCCAGTCCTCCATGGCGGTCTTCATATTCTTCGTTAGACTTCCGACCATCCATTCGAATCTCCTGAATTTCGACTTTTAACTTTTCCCACTTTCTTATATTTTTCCAAAGTTTTCGACATGGTCAACCACAATATTCTATGTAGTAGACTTAGATACCAATTCTATTTCTCGTCACCTTCTAGGAACCTAATTTCCTCATATTTATATCTACCGTTAAATAGAGGTGTCCCTCAGGGGTCAATACTGGGCCCCTACCTTTCGCAATGTATATAAATGAGCTCTCTTCACTCTCACTACACTACTCTATTCATATTTATGCTGATGATGTTCAGTTATGCAATAGCATGTGAAGCGAATGAAGAGCTTTACAATATACTTAACTAGTTGCTGCCAAATGCTCTCTGTCTAAATCCGACCAAATCAAAATGGCGGTAATCTCAAAGACCCCTATCGATACATAGTATTTTCCTCAGATACGTTTTAATAGTGCACCCAAAGAGTTTGTCGATAATGCAAAAATTCTCGGTATAATGTTCAACAAAACGCGTACGTAGGAACAGTTTACGGAGGTCTTTGCATATGTATGGGCTGCTCAGCGTACCGCTCCGTTAAAATAAGGATGAACTTGATTGTTCGAATCTGAAATCTTTTTCAACTGCGACTATGGCCACACGCGAAGACTTAATGTTGTCTACAATGGCGTCGCATGGTATATTTACAGACGGCGCGCATAGGTATGATTATATTTTCTCCGTTTCCAAATTAATCCATGGAATAAAAAGAAATCAACCTCCACCTCCTCAACATCCTTTATCATAAAATTCGTATGGTACTCGTTTTTAGTATCTGAGCCCCAAATTTTTCATGAACGCCATTCGGCTATGGAATGGCCCTTAACCAATTGAGAGCACTTAAAATTGGGTGAAGCCCCTGAAACGCATGCGTCGTCCCTCTGGACAAGGTTTGAAGCCTCTGCGGACCGGAGAATTGGTTCCCATTCGCTCTTGCCACCTTACAAGTCCAATACGAAGTTTTTTGACTGTGACGATGTCGCTGTATAGCTCGTATAGTTTGTCGTTATATCTTCTCCTCCAAAACACCTCAACGAAAATGGGACTGAATATGTTACGAAGAATTTTTCTATCGAAACGACAAAAGATATCTTCATCCGTAAAAAAGGTTTGAAATGATTGGGGTCTTATATAGAGTCTCCTTAGTTGTTCGAAATATGGCTTTACTGCTGAATTACTTTATTAGCCAGAAGAATAGCGATTGGCAATAGTTTTGCTTCAATGCTTGCAAGCGCACCGGTGATAGCCCGCGATATCCGATATTGATAGATTGATTGATGATAGATTGTGCCTCTGGTATTGAATTGCGAGTTCCGCACAATTGGTGCAAGTACAACATTAAAGAAGTCATGTGACTTCGCGTCACATTGTCTAAAGCCTTTTTTGACATCAGAGGTCTCGGTGAGGTCATTATCAAGCTTGATGGAGCAGCAAGCGTTCTCCATCGTCATCCTGCACAGACGAACAAGTTTGGCAGGAATGTCAAAACTTGACATGGCTCTATACAACTCTTCTCTATAGATACTGTCATAGGCGTCCTTGATGATGATACGTATCGATTTGGGCTTCTTTTGTTTTCTCCAGGATCTGCGAAAGTGTGAAGCTTAGCGTTCTCCTTCTTCCCATTTCAGCGAGGTTATGATCTGAAAACAAACGATCATAACCCTCCCACTTCACTGCATTTCTACTGATCCCTCTATGTGGTTCGCCTGTTTAACCTCAGAAAATATCTGCAAGCCTCCCGATTTTGGATCACTTCGTTACTGAGGCAAATCAAATGCTGGTATAGTTGCATTTGAGCGATGCAAGCGTTTATAAGCATTCTATTGAGCATTAATTTAGTCCGTCGAGTTAGGAACTTTGAGCACAGTCGTTTTGGTTAATCGAAGAAGCAGCGGTTTCACCCCGAAATGTAGCGCCACCTAAGTAAGTAAGTAAGCGGTTTGCTCGTCGAATCTCTACGAAGATGTCGTTTGTGGGATTAATATTTAGTCCAAGGTAGGTAAGCTCCTTAACCACATCGGAGTTGAGGTCATCAATAGCATCAATGTCCTACGTTTCAGACAGATCGATTTGTTTTAGTTGATAACAAAGTATGTACTTGGATTTGTCTTCATTTACTTCAATTCCCGTAAATGCAAATATGACGACACGCTGAGATCAATATGATGATGTTAATATCATCTGCGTACCCTAGCAGCAGGGCAGACTTGTAGAAGATGTTAGTGGCCGCTCTATGTAGTTTCTGTTTCAGCATGAGATTGAAGAAATCACATAACAGCACGTCTCCTCCACGAATTCCGGTGCAAATTCGGAATAGTTCGGACGAGTTATTTTCAAATTACACAGAGCACTGCATATTTTCCAGAGTTACGCGGCACAGCTGCATCAATTAGGACAGGATCCCGAATTCAGCCATCGAATTATAGGGCTCAAAACGATGAATGCTTTCATATGCCGCCCTAAAGTCGGTAAACAGGTGGAGAGTTGCGACTTAAAATTCAATGGGCGTTTCAAGAATATGGCTCAGTGTGAAAATTTGGTCTATCATCGATCAATCGGGCCGGAAGCCACACTGGTACGTGCCGATTATTGTGTTGCAGATCGGATTAAGGCGTCCACATACATATAACCAGGGATAGGATTTTGCTAACTTTGCCTCTTTTTTTTTGCTTAATCGGAAGATAGTATCGACTTTACACAAACACGTTTCATGTCCTCCTGATTCCAAATATATGTATTTTATTTTGCCTTTTTTTGCCTTTTTATATCATTATTGCCTTTTTTGCCTTTTTTTCCGTTGTTGCCTATTTCTGCCTTTTTTGCCTATTTTGCTTTTTTCTCAAAGTTTGTTCGCTAAAAAAATTGTAGAAAATGCGCGTTTGCATGCATGTATATCTGTGCAAATATGCTTCTTGCTCACACTACGAAATACGCATACCTAAATTCCTAGACGCGTTAAAATTTAAAACGTCTAGTCCGTGGGAAGAGTCAACATGGAAATATGTACAGGACCACAGACGGTTTACACTTGTATGTGACCGCAGACGTTACTGTGTATAACTATTACATATTTCTTGTTTGTATGCAATACATAATATGCGGATTATTTTGCTCGGATTAGAAAAATCGTCAGCGTTCTTGAAGACGATGCAAGCTGTGTTGTGTTTGCAAAGGAATTGATTGAAGATGAAGCAGTACAAGCGCAGCTGGCGTGCATTAAAGTCAATTTTAGGTTTTTAGTCGACCAAATAAAACAAATTTTCGGAAACTTACAAAAAACAGGTATTTTTGAGAGTCTGTACTTATAATTTTAACTAGCATTATTCTGATCAAGGAACATCAAATGGCGAAGTGTTGCCGGTTTTAAAGAACATTCAGCAAAACTTGAAAAAAGCAAAAGACCCGATTGCAAAGGAAGTCCTGAAGAAGTTTACTGCCGTTTTCAATGCAAATACGGGACTGAAAACTATTGAGCAGATAAATTCTGTAATGAACGGCGACTTGGATTCCAAACTTCCACAAAATATTGATGTTAATAATGTTGAAAGCTTTAAATGGGCTCCACTCCTTTCAGCTGAAGTAGAAAGGTCATTTAGCTATCTAAAGGCACTTCTAAGAAAGAACCGGAGAAGATTATTACCAGAAATTTCAAAAAGCTATTGGTAGTTCAATGTACTATAACTAATTGTGCATTTACTTTTCTTTTCTTATTGTATTTTTTAATAAATGCCTTTTTTTGCCTTTTTAAGTGTTTTGTTTTGCTTTTTTTTACTTTTTTATGTCAACAAAATCCTAACCCTGCATATAACCTTAGATATGATCTTGTATCCGAAATTTAGCAAGGATATGCCTCGGTAATTCTTGCAAGACATATGATCGCCTTTTTTGAAGATGGGGCATATAGAGTTGATACTCCGATCATCGGTCCATCCCCACTTGGGCGATGAGTTGGTGCATATACCCTTCCTTCATATTTAAAAGGCTCAACAGGCAGACCTGCAAAGCTAGGGGTTTTGTTGTTTTTCAGCTTTCTAATAGCTGCGCCGACCTCTTTCAAACGAGGTGGAGGTACTACTTCTTCATTGACTGGACGTGGGTTTTCCTTTTAGGTACCCTATCATTCTCTCTAATTGTTGTCCATTAAGTAACTGCTGGAAATGGTGCTTAAACCAGATTGCCAATAACTGAAGGGTCAGCAGGATACTCTACTCGGGCAGACAGCAAGTAAGCCTTGCCTTAAATTTAAGATTTAGACATATGTAAATAAACGAACAATAAAAATCTATGTACCATTATCTATCATCTCTAGGGTTCAGGTATTATGAATAGACAATCAAAACTTGTTTGACACTATGAGAACAGGCACAATTTACTAATGCCTCGTGAACGTGATGGTGAAGGTTTACTCATCCTTAACACCCCTTTATCCAAAGGAACGTCCCGAAATTACTTTCATACATAAGCCATCCCTACATAGGTTCTCAATCCCCCACAATCCGCTCAGAAGTTTTCCATTCTATGCACTTTTACCTTTGTTTATCTGCTTCGAAAACAAAAGCCTGTACCTTCATCATAATCCTGAAAGTGCCTGAAAGTTCAATCTCTCTGTATATTTTGTTGCCATCCTTTGAATCGAGTTGAACACTGAAAGGCTTACAGAATTCCAACCAACAGTTATTCTGTGTTTTCTCACAGTTTTTGGTGAATTGTTACTTCTTTTTTGTTTTTCCTTTTTCCTTAGACTAATAGTCTTACCCAAAATAAGGAAGTAAATTGAATGTATGCTATGGCCGAATGCAATGCAAAACACATCATAACTGTGCAGCTTACTACCCCTAAAGCGTTTCACAAATTCTTGCCAAGAGAAAGTCCGAAGAATATTGTTTTTCGAAATCTTAAGGTTTTGCCCACATAATCCATTTGCCTTAAGAGGATTGCTTATGTGTTTCATATCATTTTCACATGCAAACCAACTGAATCGGAATCAAAGCAGATTTATGAGTATATCTTGTCTTAAGAAGAAGTTTGCTTTTGAATATGAATTTGTCTAGGACAGCTGCAACACACAGATTTGTTGAAAAGTTATATATATATATAGTTACGGGGCATTCCATGGAAGATGACCACTGACCGATAAAAATAAAATGTCTTTCGCTGGGGAGGAATTGACTTCTCCTTTCTTCGTCTCTTTGTCATTGGCATGTCGTGGTGAGTTTAGGTTGGCTACAGGGTGATTCTACAGATTCGGCCGTCCTGTAACCTTTCTTCGTCCTCGGAAAGGGCCATTTCCTCTGTCGTGAATCATTGTTTATTGTTATACTAACTCGATCTTGAGTGCCGCAGATATTATCGGTACAGATGGTTTCATAGTTTTATGGTTGTAACTGGTGGATTTTATTGCTATGCAGGTTTAACATCTTAATAGATTTTATCATCTTACAGGTTTATCGCCTTGGCAGATTTCATCGTTTTCAAACGTTTTTTTTTTTGCACCTTGGCATGTTCTTACGTCTTAGCAGGTTTTAACTATTATAACGGGTACTAGCGTCTTGGGGTTTCATTGTCGTCATAATCCTCATCACATTGTTGGTTTTCATCGCCAGAGAAATTTTCTTCACGATCGGAGGTGTCACTCATTTTAGCTCTTCAAGGTTTCATCAGATCAGCACTCGTCGTAGTCATGAGGGGACTCTCTTGACCCGCAACCTTACGCACTTCATATCGGTCGTTCAAGGAAAACTTGACTACCCGGTAAGGACCTAGAAATTTAGGAAGCAGGTTACTGTTGGTTTACTTTTAAATTGGGCACGCTTAATGGCTACCAAATCATGAATTCTGTGCCGTCTTGCTTCTTTTATTTTTTTGTTCTGCATTCTACAATTTTCTCTCTGAATTTTTCATCTGTTTTTCCTAGATCCTTCTCTAACCTGATACTTTTCATTTTCAAAGGTTCAAAGGACATACTTATTTCTTCGTCAATGTTTTCGACGAGTGTTATATCCTGCGTAGCTTTCACTCTAACGCCTACTAATACCTCAAATGGACTTCGTTTTATGCTTCGCTGATATGTAGAGTTCAGCAGCACATCTCTAAAAATATATCGAGGACTGCTATAATAAGTATTGTACATTGTGTATTATGCGCTTTATTTACACCTTGGAATAAATGAATGTTTGTCAAAAAATGCGTTTTCATGGTGGACATCGGAAAATTTCAAGTCTTTTGATTTCTGTGTGTTATTGAACGACAACGAAAGAGCATCAAAATTGTGGCAATAGTTTCGGAGTTCATTTTGCACAGGCGGAAACATTTTTTTTTCTCATTTTAAGTGAAATTTATAGTAGACAGAAGTAGAATGCTAAGCACTTCTATGACGGATTTTCATGATACTTCGCCTTCCGCAAATAATTGTCTATGCGTTGATGAAAACCACATCAAACTTGATTCCAATCCTCTGAATTGGGAGTTCATTCCCCACAAACATAACAAACAGAAGTTTGTATTCCTTCTTTTATGGTATATAAGTGGTATAGATGATCAACTTTTGCGTTTGAATATCTGAAACACATATCAAAATTATTTAATTAGAGCTAACTGCTTTTTAAAACATCCAATGTGCCAAGGAGCAGGCTAAACCTATGACCTATTTATTTTAAATTACCCCAGTAATTAACCCTTCCTTGTTTTCACATTATAATTGACCGTGAATTGTCATTACCACACCTCGCAATCATTTCAATTTAATTTTACCATAAATACCTGAAACGACATTTTAATTGTTTTATGTTGAAAACAATTATACGTAACATCCCACCGACAGTAAAAGTGAAATCGAATTAACCGTAAAGTAGCAACAAATTGGCCATTATATCGTTAAGGGATGATTCCATTCAAATCTGTTTGAGATTTCACACCTTAACAAAGGTCAAGTGACCGGCATTGGTAATATTTTCAAAAGGTCCATAATCGTTCATTGGTCGTTTTGTTGAATTCGAGGCTTTTACAGAAGCCTTTGTTCGATAAGAGCTCTACGTGCCATTGACGGTCAATGTGTGTGTTTTTTTTGGAAACGGATTTTAAAGATTTCGAAAACGTTAATAATGGTGGTGTGGGCAGAGGATCAATGAAGTAAGCCGTTGAGAGAAAATATTTTACGTGGACAAGAGTGATTAATAAAAGAACCAGTGCAGGGGTCTCAGTGTAGGCGTATTTTATCAAGGGGCCGGTATATACAAGAAGACGCTAAACATTCTAATCAAATCCCTACTGTGCAAAAATATCTAGTGATAATCTATTTGTCATCGATTCTGTCGTAGGAATGGATATGAATGAGATTTGTAAAATATATGATGAGTAGTTCATATGCAATCAGTTTTTGGACTTTAAGTATTCAGTTTTGTTTTGAAGTGAAATAAACAGATGCAGAATATATACTGACAAGCTCACACTCACGCTCTCCTGAACCTCAATGACGCAGTGGACGATTTTCGGTGGAAATTTATTATGAGCGACGAGGCGCATTCTCTCCATTATACTCGTAAGTATAATAATGAAACTTTTTTTTGAAATATTCCACAAAGATCCCTCAGGGGTCAATACTGGGCCCACTTCTCTTCGCATTGTATATAAATGAGCTCCCTTCACTCTCACTACACTGTACTATTCACATGTATGCTGATGATGTTCAGCTATGTAATAGTTGCTCATTGGGTCTGATTGAAAATGGGGCATGCGAAGTGAATGAAGATCTTTACAAGATACTAAACTGGTCGCAGGGGCGCCGTGGCGTAAGTGGTTAGTGTGTTGGATCACTACGCATGAGGTTCCAAGTTCGAATCCCAGAAAATACCAAAAAGTTTTTTCACGGTCCCACCTCTCGCGAGCGTCCGACAAACATCCGAGAGTATTGTTGTCACGAAAAAGCTTCTCAAATCGTCGTTCGGATTCGGCATTGAACTGTAGGTCCCGTTCATTCGTGTGAAAAATATAACGCACACAACATGAGTGGTTGCCAGAAGCTAGGCCATGGCACTTTAAAGAGCTGTTGCGCCAAATATTTGTATTTTTTTTGTTTTGAAACTGGTCGCAGTCAAATGGTCTCTGCCTAAATCCGGCTAAGTCAAAATGCCTGGTAGTCTTAAGGACCTCCATCGATACATCGTATTTTCCTCAGATACATCTTAATAGTGCACCCATAGAGTTCGTCAATTCTGCAAAAAATCTTGATATAACTTTCAACAAAACGCTTACGTCGAATGATCATATAAGATTGACTATAGGAAAGGTTTACGGAGGTCTTCGTATGCTATAGGCCGCTCAGCGTATAACTCCATTAAAACAAGGATGAAACTGCTTAAACCTTGCTTATTCCTGTTTTATTGTTCGGATCTGAAATCTTTTCCAACTGCGACTATGACCACATGCGAAGTCTTAATGTTGTTTACAATAGTGTTGCACGGTATATTTATGGACGGCGGAGGTATGATCATATTTCCTCCTTTTCCAAATCAATCCATGGCCTCACTCTCGAGAACCTTTATACTTTCAGATCGTTAACCCTGCTTCACAATATAATGCAAACGCATCAACCTCCCTACATTTATCATAAAATTCGCTTTCTGCGCTCTACTAGAAGTTATGATCTTGTTACAGTACGCTACTCGTTTTTAGTATCTGAGCGCCGATTTTTCGTGAACGCTATTCGGCTATGGAATTCCTTTCCTCGAGCTGTCAGAATGATAGGCAGCTCAACCCAGTTTAAAACGAGACTAAAACAGCACTTGGAGATGCTTTGATGATGATGATTGGTTTTATTAGGCGTCGAATTCGAATTTGAATTTAAATCTAAATCTCAATAACTTGCCGAATTAATATTATTATCCTCTTGAATTGTTTACATATTCTTTGTTTCCTTTTTTACTTTTCTATATCTAGCAGTTTTAATTCTATTTTCTTATTATTATTTTTCTTTTTACTTAGTACACAAATGGAAATATTCACTAATAGTATTGCATGTAATACTGAAGCTTGCACTAATTTAAAATATATTGTATCTTACAGTGTAAGACTATGCAAATAAATAAATAAAATAAAATAAAAATAAAGATCGAAACATTTATCTTGAGGCAATAGCTGAACCTGCAATATGATTTAAGAGACCACAGGTCTACTAACTGAGCTTTCTCTGAATAAATTCATCTTTTTATAATTTTCCAAACCATACCTTGATATGCTATTATGTCTCTACCCAGCTTCAGCTTACAGAGAAACAGAAACATTCTTCTGATATAAATGCCCATTGAAATTTGCCTACAACTAGGTAAAAAAGAAGCATCTAGGGGCTTGGAGTTTGAAACCCGGTCGCGCCAATCATAGACAATCATAGACATAGTAACGTTTTTTGAATCTTAAGGGCTTGAACCTAACGCTTCTGTCTTGATATCAAACTGTATAAACGGTGTTTAGCCGGTGCCATAACGAAGATAAGAGCTCAATCTATACACATGTGCGGGAAGAGTAACCATGAGGCTTACAAAATAAATTACTTTTCTGTTTATACCTAAGAAAAAAAAATTCGGAAACTTCAAAGGAAAAAAAAAAAAAATATTTAGATTCCCATTCTCTTCTCAACTTCTTTCGAATGTCCTTCATAAGGTTGATGACAGTTACATTCGCGACCTTTTTGGATGCTGTTTCCATTTTATACTAAAATCCTTAGGGTATTTACACTACAATTCTCCTTTTTTCTCAATTGAGTCTTAACCAAGGTCCAATACCTTTCACTAGGACGACGCTGTGGGGCATTAGGTGGGTTCATGTCTTTTAGGACAATATCTATGTTTTAGCAACAAGCAAGTTTAACGTCTCATGAGCATAAAAGCTAAATCTGGTCAAAATAATGTTGAACCGTCGTGTTTGTTTATAAATGGAATGAAATGTTTTTTTAGGCACTCATGGATGTACATTTCCGCGGCGATCTAGTTGTAACAATCGGTGTGCTTCTGTTTCCACATACGCAAAGATCTTGCCAAACGAGATATTTGGATCCAAGCTTTTTCACTCCAATCGATGTTTCTGATTGCGGAGGAATACCTCCTTGAAAAGAATTGTAAAATGCTCACCTGGAAGAGTCCTAAAATTGGCTTTAACGTATGCTTCTACGTCCAAAATCAAGCAGTTTTTCTTGATTCCAATCAAGTGGTACAACTTTCGGGCTCGTGTTATTATTGCCTTATTTTCCTTTTCAGTAACTTTTGGATTTTTTTTGTTTTTTACGCGTTTTTAGACCAGCCCGTTTTTTGCATCTTTGTACAATTATTTGATTGGTCCCGTTCTTAACGATGACACCCACTACTTTATGGTTCAAATAATTGTCATTTGCTCCACTTTTTGGTCTTCTTTTCTATTTTCACTTGATAGTCAACATCCTCAAATATCCTTTTAACAGAATTAACTGTACTGCGTGCTATGTCCAAATTTTTTGCAATAAAATGGTTTGGTCGCGAAGGATTTTCTTATTAAATTTTACAAATTTCTTTCGGTTCAGTCCTTACATAAGACAATTTTTAAAAAAAAAAAACACAGGAAAATAGTTTTTTTTTAAATGACTGCCATTGACCCAAATGATGGGTACGATTTTTGAAGTTTCTGCCTAAAGGGCTCGAGTTTCTGCGTCAGATTGTCTCACACTAGCTCACATGTACGCGCTCTTTCATATTACCTCCAGGAAAGGTTGGCCTGTCATAGAATCTGACGAACACAGTGGCTAATTAATTTCCCAATTATGGAAGTTATTCACTCTCCAAAAATATACTTAAAATGTATGAAGCCTCCTTCTGTGGGAGATAGCTGGACATGTACAGAGATGGTGATGAATGGTTTCTTCCTCTTCTTCGTCCATATAATGGGTGCTCCATCTTTAATGTCGGTATGTAAACATTGAATAACTTTAACGTTTATCAACCGATTGACTTGAGTAGACACATTTTTGAAACATTAATTCAGTACAATTTTAACTTTGAATCGTTTCATACCAAAACAACACGCTGAAATACTGACGCTGTACATTGAAAATAGTCGTTCAGTTTTGTTAACTCAACACGCATATCGTCGAAAATATCGTGGTCAACAAGCACCGTCTGATAACACTATTCGTCGTTTGGTGTCGAATTTTGTTTAGCACGGACAGTGGGAGATCGTCGACATGCCGTTCATCGACTGCCATGACGTTCCAATAAACTGGTTGAAGCGGTAAGGGAGAGTGTTGCTGAGAACCTACATGTGTCGTATCCTGAGCATTTTGGCGTGAGTGTAACCACCTTGCGGTGCATTTTGAAGGATGATTGCCATTTGTTTCCATATAAAATGCAAATGACTCAAAGAATATTGCCGACAGACTGTCCACGTCTCTTGGAATACGGCTAAACAGTCATCCGAATGGTTGACACTGAACCTGATTTTTGAAAGCAAATTTTGATGACCGACGAGGTCCATTTCACACTCTCTGGCGCCGTTAACAAGCAAAATTGCCGCATACGGGGAACGGAGAATCCACACGAGATCCATGAAACACTATTGCATGACCAAAAAGTGACTGTTCGGCCCGGCGCTTGCGCCAAAACCATCATTGGGCCATTTTTTTTCAGAGAAGGCGAAACAGTCATTGGGAATCGATATCGGTGGATGTTGGCTCATTATGTCTGCCCACAAATGTGTGAAAAAGGTCTGGACGGTTACTGGTTTCAACAAGACAGTACGCCATACCACACTGCAAATCAAACAATGCAGTTTCTGCAACGAAAATTCCCTGGACGTGTGCTTTAAAAAAATGGCGACTTTGACTGGCCACCCACCGGACTTCTTTTTGTGGGGTTATTTGAAAAGCAAAGTGTACACCATCAAGCCTCAGAGCATTGATGAGCTCAAGGCAAACATTCGTGCTGAAATCATAGCTATACCACCCGAGATGCTCGAAAAAGTGATGGAAAACGCAGCAAAAAGGGCATATTTTGCTTTGGTCAATAGAGGCGGCCACGAAATTAAATATAATACGTCATATATGGAAATCGGTTTTTTTTTCTAGTTATTCAATATTCACATACAGACATAAAAGATTGCGCTTGATGCTTGTCTATTACAGAGTGTCCTCTGATGACACCTATTGCCGTACCAATATGCAGTCTGTTGAGAGATATAAGATTCTTTCAACGTTTTACATCCAGCTTGGGCCAAACTTGTTTTGTCGCTAGACAGTTATTACCACTTGTTCACCTTATATCTTTTTCAATTTCATCCACCTTAAATTTGAGGTTTCAAGTAGCAATCAGTATCTTTAGAGTATCCTTATTTTGAAGGGTGGGTATAGTTGTTCATATTCTGCCGAGTTCAGAGGTAGGGTCTTTGAACCACAATAGTGACATATTCAAATTCTGAAGGGAAACTAAGCGTATGTAAGGAGACGTTTAGGTTTGTGGGTCGTGAAGCTTCCGTAAGGATCTCTCTCAACTTCATAACCTTACTCCTACCTAACCTATGGAATAGAACTATGGAGTTGTATCAAAAACGATTTACAATCTTTTGAAAATAAAGTGTTAAGAGTAACCATCAATGCACCGTGGTATATCAGAAACAACGATATCCGCAGAGATCTCTCAATTACGACAGTTAAATCTGAAATTGAAAACTTCGCACGTAAGCATAAGGATTGATTACAAGGACACGTCAACAATTCAGTCCTTCAAATTCTTGATGAGAGAATTCACTGCGCTACGAACAAAGGACCAAACCTTTTGACCTAGTGCGATAGCAACTAACTGCGCTTGAAATTAAATTAACTTTCAGTGGAAAAGTGCCTGCCAAACATTTTCATTTCACGAAAAAATTTAGTTGTAGTAAGTAAAAAAAGAAAATAATATATTTTCCATCACAAAACGCTTCAATAGTATCAAAAGGCGCAACAACTCCAACAACGGATGCACAACCTATATTAGTAGGTGCTTGGACGTAATCAACAGGCGTTCTAACAACAACTTTACTTAAATTCCATCAGTAGACTCCCCTCTTCTGTTAACAATGCTATGTTATCATCAACAAATGTACCAGGTACATTAACGGATGCATCATCTTCATCAACAGATGTCTCAACTGAAGCACCTATTCCATTAAAAAATCCTTCAGCTCTATCAACAGATTCACGAAATATACCAACTCCATCAACTGTTGGTCTTGCTTTATTAATATATGCGACATTACGAACAAATGTTTGAACTCTATCAGGAAGCGCTCCAACTCCATCAATAAACAACCCAAAACTACCAGCTGGCTCGCTAAATCCTTCAACTTCCCTGTTTTGGAAGAATTGCAGCCGAAGTTATGAGAACTCATGCGAGCGCTCCTGCAACTTTTGTTTAAAACTTAGCAAAGCTTACGATGAATGCGATTTTATAAAATTTCTGAGCAACGATCCAATAACAATGCTGGGCTACAGATATCATTACTGACTCTTTTTGTGAAGGCGCAGCAAGATTACAAGATACTCGCTTTCATACCGAAGTCCATTTCATTACTGCAGTTTACTCTGTCGTTAATTATCATCATCTGCTTATATCTCAGGTAAAGGGATGGTCTCGACTCGCGTGTGTTCTGTTTATTTGAACTCGAAATTCTATTGACATAGTATAAGTCTCTTGGCACCTATACTCGTACATACTTTTTATAAAAACTCATTTCATTCATTATTTTCAGCAAAGTCCCCGAAGAATGAGCCTCTACTCAGGATTTTTTTTGCCAATTCCATCAACAATTAGGTTCCCATGAGAATCCATTTCCTCCTTCCATATGTTTGCCAACAATTTTTATTTTAGACAAATTAACTTCCAACCAACAATGCCAGTGATGGCAATTAGGGAAAAATAAATAACAAAACGTCAATCAATTGCCGAATGAGACCATTAATGAGGATTTATTTTGTTTTGTTCGAATGCTTAGTGTGTTTTCGTTTTCACGAAGAAACAAGAAAAACACAGTCATGGAATTGGCTTCTTATTAATGAATTCCTTGCTTCAAAAAAAGGACCTCCTCGCTATCTGGCGTCTGAAATTCAAGAACAAGGTCGAACGAATCAATAAATATCTTAACGAGGATGTTTAATAGTGGAGTGGCGCAACCTTTACATCTGTATACAGATACTTCTAATTTGACAATGGAGGTGCGGATATTTTCGCCGATTCATTATGGTCGGAATAATTTGTTTTCTTCTTCCTTGTGCCGTGGATAATTTATCACGAATTAATGTGATGTGCCCGCATTTGATGTGGCTTAACTAAGAGAAATTGTATTTTTTTTTCTGGAAGGACATTGTCTGTCTGCGCTGCTGGCAACTGATGTAATATTTAAAAGCCATTAAGATTTTTTGGGAATGAGTGATGATCGGAGCAAAACAGAGAGGTCAGGTCACAAGTGTTTTAATTGCGCTTCGAAGGGATACTATAAGATGGAGGCGATTCTTTGTGAGCTTTTTACTATCGAAACACTAGCATGGAGATGTGCACTTCAAACACAGACACACACAACTGCTTAATACACAAGACGTTCAATCTACTACCGAGCAGATACACGTCGGAGCGAAGGTCCTAAAAGATAGACAGAATTGTTTTGCTTATCTCGAATGAGGACTAACTCAAAAGATAGAGGGATTACTTTGCTACAGTTTTGAAGCATGTATTCTGTAGCCTTATGCAGGCAAGTCAGACAGAGCTATGCGTGGTACATTCTTCTATATGCACACGATATACACAATTGTTATTGCTGTGTTTCCTGAAGAACTTTATAAAGTAAATGATTCTCTCTTTTGTTTAACCAGGACTTTTCAAGTTCTTCTTATTCCTATTCCAGCGAGGTTATGTTCCGAAAACAAGGGATCATAGCCCTCCCACTTCACCGCATTTCTACTGATTCGCCTGTAGGGTTCGTCTTTCTAACCTCAGAAAATATCGGCAGGCCTCCCGATTTTAGATCACTCGGTTACTGAAACCAATAAAATGCCGATTTCGTTGCATTTGCATGATCCAGGCGTTTATAGGCCTATCTCTCCTGCCTCGCAATGTCTTTGGAACGTTCATTTATAATGCTTTTTTTAAAGGGGTTCAAATGACCTCTTCATTGAACGTGGAAATATCAGATGAGCCCGAAGCGCTCTATTTTTTGTACGATAGTTTCCTTGAGGTGAAAGCTTCCACGGAACTTCGAACTTCTTATACGATCAAGCTTTTTCATTCCTGCTGTCATGTGAAGTATCTTCATCTCAGCTGCCGTTAATTTAATTTCATACGTTTTGTACATTGTCCAACATTGTGAACCGTATGTGAGCGCTGGACGCACAACTGCGGTGCAGAGCCTTCCTTTCAACTTATGGGGTATTTTTCGGTCATAGAAGATAGAGGAGTTTTCTCGATATTTCATTCACCCTACGCTTATGCGATGATTGATATCATCATCACAGGTTGCTTCGCTATTGATAATAGATCCCAGATATTTGAACTTCTCGTTCTTGCGAAGCACTGTTCTGTTCAAATAAATGTCTGGAATAGGCCTGAGTGGATCAGAGAACGGGCAGCACGAGCACTCTGTCTTTTTTGAACTAATACGATACCCATTTCCTTCCAAAACGTCCACCCACACATCAAGTGCTTGTTGCAGGGACGTAGGATCCTCACTTATGATGGCTCCATCGTCAGCAAAGAATAATTGATGTACCTTGGGGTCCGTCACTTTACCTTCAAGCAGATAGTCAAGGACTGCAATAAAGAGCAAAGGACCACGCTTTCATTATGCACCCCGACTTTGATTGGGAAATTTTCGGTTACTTCAGCGGAGCATCTTACTCTTGTCTTTCCTCCTTTGTACATGTCCATGATCATCTGTACATAGGTTTCTGGAACACTTCAATGTCTTAGCGCAACCCATATCAGATCTCGCGGTTGTCTGTCGAATGCTTTTTCAATGTCAACCAGAACCATATACAAATCCTTTAAGGAATTACAATATCTTTCCATAATGATCCTTATACCTTGGATTGTATCTGTGGTTGATTTACCCGCAACAAACCCGCACTGATCATCAGATGGCCGTATTATTTTTTATAGTCGGCCAACTAATACTTGCTCAACGATCTTCATGGTGTGTGACATCAGCTTGATTGAACGGTAGTTATCACAGTTTCGCGTATCACCCTTACCTTTGTACACAGGGAGAAGGTAGCTTTCCCTCCGTTGATTGCTCATTAGATCACTTCCCATCAATTTAGAGATGAGAATTCGCAGCCATCTGAACCCGATGTCTCCCATCTTTTTCCAGAACTCAGAGGGCATCTCGTCTGGCCCAACCGCTTTTCGTTTTTTGGCTTATAGATAGATAGATAGATAATTATTTATTTTTCATATAGTATTACAAGGTATTATTCAAATCGAATTCACAAAATAGCATTTTAAGTTTAAGGTACATATGTAAATTATATGACCGTTTAAGGTACATATGTAAATTATTTGACCGCCTAACTAACTTCTTCGACTGTAATGCCGGGTATTTCTTCACAGTTAGGGGTGGTTGTTGGAAAGTACAGCCGGGGAAACTGTTAATTCAAAAGTCGTTCACTATACTGCCGCCACCTTCGAATAATTTTGTGGTCGTCCACAAGAAGCTGGCCATGAGCAGGTTAATGAACTTTGGCGAATGAATCTCCTGAACATTCCTGAATCATTGAGCGGCTTTTTTGGAGAAAGTTACGCTATCGTTCATATTGTGCCATCTTCGAGGCGACCTTTTTCGTCACTAATACTAGAGGGGCACTTTGACCAAGCTTTGAAAGCCAATTTCTTCTTATTTATCACTTCTTTAGCTTCATCACTCCACCACCATGTTTCTTTGGTGTGTTGTTGATGGCCATTTGAAGCTTCTAGCAGTAGCTTGACCTTCTTGATACAAATCGCTGTAGGGAATCCCACCCGTTTTGAGCTCTGCACTCTTCATCCGTTAATGGTGTGAGAGAGGTAATTTTTCATCACGAAAACAAAAGCCTCGCCTTTTTCTTTGTCGAGATTGTACCACTTGATTTTCTCAGACACCTTTGTTGGTTTGCTATTCTTCTGTGTCTTCATAAAAATTTCTGTTAGCAGGAGATGGTGTTGCTGAGCGATCGCCTCTCCCAGGATCACTTTGCAATCTTTTATCCGAAGCTTCATGAAACTGGCTACCAAATGGTAGTCATGAAGGTGTTGTTTTTGGAATTAATGTTATATGTACTCCAAGAAAGGTGAATTCTGTGACCACCTCGAAGTTAAGATGTTTCTTTCCGATGTTTCGGATAGATTCAATGTTTTTATTTATTTTTTTGTTATTGAAACTTTATAAAAATGTTACCATTTTATAATACTACAACTAGTTTACACTAACGAGCAGTTCATATTTGATACGTATATACATTTTAAGACATAATATTTCAATATATACAAAATTACAAAACATATGGTATAATCATCTTTTTAGTTGCCAATAATTAGGTCATGTGGTTTGACACCCTTCAGTCTTCTAATAAGTCCGTTGTGGTGAGTTTCACTGCTTCTGGGTTCATGTGTTGTCTCAGCCTTTGGTCACGGACTAATGCGTAATCTGCAAAGGTTTCTGCTGCTCCGTTCCTAATATACTATGGCACATTTACTATGCCTCGCAATACTTTATTTTGAAAACGTTGAATTATATCGATATTATTTTGAGTCGTACATCCCCATAACTGAATTCTGTATGTTCATACGGGTTTTAGTATTTGTTTATACAATAACAGTTTATTATGTATAGATGAAGGTGATGTTCTACTAATAAACCAGTGCATTTTTCTCAACTTAATGTTCAGTTCTTCTATTTTCTTTTTCACTTGCTCTTTCCATTTAAGTTTGGCATCTCGGGTCATTTCTAGATAATTGGCTGTGTTGCAGTAAGGGATTTGCATTCCAGAGATTGTAATCGGAAGCCATTGAATCTTTTTATTGGTGAAATTGACATGTACTAATTTAGTGGTGTTGAGATTTATGCGCCACTGCTTGGTCCAGTTGATTACAGTATTTACAGCATTTTGAAGGATCCTGATTGATTCTACTTCGCTTTTCTCTTTTGCAAGTGTTACTGTGTCATCGGTGGACATGGCTATTGTACAACTTGCAGGGACTGGTAGGTCACTCGTAAAGAGCAGATACAATATTGGACCTAATAACTTCCTTGCGGTACTCCAGCTTCAATTTCTTTAAAGCATGTATAAATATGTTCTTTTTAGATACGAATTTATCTTTTCGAGAGATATGACTCCAGTTGTGCCGTATTTTCTTTGGGAAGGAGTAATCTACGTTTGTATGGCAATCCTGTATGCTATATTTTATCAAACGCTTGAGCAACGTCTAAGTACATGGCTGAGAATACTATTTTATCTTCCATAGGTTTCTCAATAACGTTGGTTATTCTATGAACCTGCTCAGTAGTTGAGTGTTTTTTTTTCTGAAACCAAACTGGTAAGTTGGTATCATGATTTCATTCTCAATAATCGGGCTAAGCCTCTTAATGAAAATCTTTTCAAATATTTTCGACATGATGGGTAGCAAAGGAATGAGTCCATAGAAGATACTTCATGAGGATCCTTTCCTGACTTTGGAATCATAATTATTTCAGCGATAGATAGATTTTTGTTTGTTGATAACATACATATGCTTGACTTTGTCCCGTCTCCCCTGATCTTGAATTGCCGTAAATGCCTTGCTGTGAGTAAGGGCAAAGCTTGGCCAGCACACCCTTAATGTCTTACGATGCAAACCAAATGCTATCTCTCTGGCGGAATTTCTGTGAGAGAGAGCCCCTCGATGTGCTTTCCGATCACTGCCCCAAGTTTCTAGGTGAGTCTGTCGTCAGGCCATGTCGTCAGCATTCGTGATTGTCTCATTACGTCATTATCCGTCCATAGAATGACGGCAGGACCCGTCACCCACACATCTATAGCAAAAAGGGAAACTCTATACGCGCATAGCTCTTTGGCCCACTTTCCATTCTTCCTTTCCTAATCCTCGTTTTTTTTCTTTTCTTTTATCTGTGATCTTATTTTACTAATTTCTCTCCCCTCTTCCTAATTTGTTTTCCATGTCTATTATATATGGTTTATGCATCTTTATACAGAACATTGACAAATCCTCTCTATACATTCATCGGTCACAATAACTACTTTTGCTATAATTTGTCCACTATGACATAAATAGTCTAATACTACATTCTTAACATCTTGTCCAAAAATAAATCTAACAATATCTACCATAATAATATAATATATAAATATAAAATTACATCATCTGCGAACTCCAGCGGTTGGACGTGATTGTAGAAGATATTACCTTCCATGTTAACACCAGCTCAGCGCAGTATTTGCTCCAGCACGAGATTGAAGAAATCATAGTACAGCGCATTCCCTTACCAAAATCGGGTGTAAGATTGGAAGAGATATTTCCAAATTACACAGAGCAGCGCATATTTGCCAACGTTTTGCGACATAGCTGGATTAGTTTTGACAGGAATCCGAATGAACCCATCGCAATGTAGAACTGAAAACTACGCTATCATATGCGGCCTTAAAGTGTTGAGTTTCGACTTGAAATTCGTTGGTCTTTCTCAGGATTTGCCTCAGTGTGAAAAATTTGGTTTATCGTCGATCTGCCGGGCCGAAAGCCACCCTGATAAGTGCCAATTGTAATGTTGCAAATGGGCTTACAACTTTCTCACAGTACGTATGCGACATTTAGCAGGGATATGTTGGGGTAATTCTCGAAAATATTTCATATTCATAACTCAACCCCGGCAGCTTCAGGAACGTCGACTGTGCGGTATGTGGTCTTACGTTGTCATGCAGCAGTATGGGACCATGCCTATTTACCAGTGACGGCTGTTTTTGGAGCAATTTATTGTACATTATATCGATTTCTCTGCAGTACGACTTGGCCGCGATTGTTTCTCCGCGTTTGAGAAAGGAATAATGGATAACTCCCTCACTCGTCCACCATACGTTTTTGGGGTGTAAGTCTGCCTTACTAAGTCCACTGGGAAGCTCACCCACGTCTACAAATTCTCCCGACCTCTTCCGATTATCGTTTACGATCCACTTTTTGTCACAGGTGAAGATGCGATGCAAAAAAGGGTCTATACGGTGTCTGTTGCTCAAAGATATTGCAACCCCCAAACGTCGTAGCGTATTCGCTGGTGTTAGGACGTGGGGCACCCATCTCTCTAGTTTTTTTTATCTTTCCGATAGCGGAAAGGTGACGACTTATGGTTGCAGTTGACACTTTGAACTTTCCAGCAAAGCTAAGAATAGTCGTACCTGGGTTTTCTTCAACAGCTGCTGCAAGTTCTTCATTATTAATGACATTCTCTGGTCTACCCCTTGGCAAATTTTCGAGCGAAAAATCTCCCTCGCTGAACTTGGTAAACCAGTTTCGAACAGTTCTCTTACTACACGTACCCAAACCAAAAAGCACCGTTAATTTTTCTAGTCGCTGCGGCTGCGTTCATGTTTTATTTTTTTTTTTAATTGGAAAATGTAGCAGATTGACTTATATAACCCACTTTTGTTGTAACCTGCGGTACACACTGTGCCACTTCACGCAAGGACCAATCAGAGAACACCATTTACATTCCGCCACATATGGGAATGTTACGTCAGTATTTTCTTCTTTTTTTCATATATTTATAAAGTTCACATTCTCCTCTTACAAAATAATTGATAAGAGGATGTAAATCAGTTTCATGATCACCGTAGAGAATTTATAACGTACATACAAAGAAAATCTAAGAAGTTAACCAATAAAATTTAAAAAAATTGCTTTGGAAGCAATTGGTGTTTTTTTTTTTTTATATATCTCAGCATTTGTGTATGGTTTCCCGGGTCTTTGCTGTTCTCTACAGGTTGGATTTCCAAGTATTTTCTTTTGCACTGTGTACGGTTTCCCGGACCTTTGCTATTTTTTTTGTTGTAATGCGGAGACAATTGGACTCCCTTACAAGAAGGAAAATTGCCCTTAAATTTGTTGGTGAAAGCATTTTCTATGTAAGGAAAAAAGTCAACTCAATGAGCCAATACCGTAAATTAATTTGTACCGTTAGAAAGATAAAACTGTAAACACGATCTAATCTTCCTAACTTTCGATTTTGATATTGCAACCCCTGCAAACTCAGTTAGTTTTAGGGATTTTAAAAATATAGATTTTTCTGCTCTTGAGGAACACGCTAGAAATATTAACTGGAGCACTGTTTACTGTCTTCCTTCTCCTGATGATCAAGTTGTTTTCCTCAATAATAATATGGTACACCTCTATAATAGTCATGTTCTCATTAAAACTAAAACCGTATCGTCTAGCGCAACACCTTGGTTCACAAATCAGATTTGCCTACTCATGCTGCAGCGTGATTATGCATACCGCCGTTGGAAGCGTTTTCGCCTGGATGAGCATCAACATGCTTACCGTTCGCTCCGCAACAAAGTTGTTACTGAGATACGAGCTGCTAAATCCCATATCTATTCCAGACGATTCGATGCCTCTATGGGCGGTAAACTTTTGTGGAGGAATCTGCGTAGTGTTGGAATCGGTAAATCAAAGAATCACATTATCGATGGGATGGATCCGAACGCACTTAACCATCGGTTTATAACCTCATCACCTTTCGATAACAACAATGGTACTTTCCATCTATCAGAAAACCCCTCTGCTTCTGTTAGTTATCCTAGTTTCTGCTTTTCTGGAGTTAATAGCGCCGATGTACTGGAAAGCATACTCAATATCAAATCGTATGCTGTTGGCCTTGATGAGATGCATCCGTCTTTTTTAAAAATTGTCTTGCCGGTTATATTGCCTTACATAACGCATATCTTTAACTCAATTCTAACGAAAGGGATCTTTCCGGTGCAATGGAAATTGACCAAAGTTATACCTATTCCTAAGACACCTAGAGGTGATGAATTCAGACCAATCTCCATCCTGCCATTTTTGTCAAAGGCGTTTGAGAAAATTATGCAAAAACAGATTGGTCAGTATCTCACAACCAACAACATTCTGTCTCCCAAGCAATCAGGTTTTCGGCAAAAACATAGCTGTACCACAGCTGTTATAGGTGTCTCTGAAGACATAAGGTGTGCCCTGGATGAAGGAACTGTGCCATTTTTAGTCCTATTAGATTTTTCTAAAGTGTTCGACACAGTTGACCATGCTATTTTATGTCAAAAGTTGCATCGGCTCTACAATTTTTCGCATTGCGCTGTAAAGCTTATATCGTCCTACCTGACAAACAGAAAGCAAGCTGTAAAAATAAAAGACGTTCTATCCGAGTTCCTCGCTAACTCCCGTGGTGTCCCGCAGGGGTCCATACTAGGTCCCTTACTTTTCTCCCTATATGTTAACGAACTTCCGCACTATATTAAACACAGTTCAATAAGCATGTATGCTGATGACGTACAGCTTATTTTAAGCTGTCCTTTGGGCCTTATAGAACACGCAGCGACTTGCATTAATAATGATCTTGCAGATATAGCAAAATGGTCAAATAGAAATGGTTTCCTGCTAAATCCCAAAAAATCAAAGTGTATTGTCATATCAAAAACGCTATTGGATCTGTCATGCTTCCCCTCCCTCACCATGAACAATGCCATTATAGAGTATGTTGATTCAGTAAAAAATCTCGGGATGATTTTCAATCGGAACTTAACCTGGGACAATCATGTCATTCTGGTCGTAGGTAAAACCTACGGCGTACTCCGTACGCTATGGGCCTCCCAGTCGTTCACCCCAATTAAAACAAGAACCTTACTCGCTAAAACACTTGCTGTACCTGTACTTACACATGGCTGTGAAATATTTCACAACTGTAGCTACATTTCCAATAGGAAACTCAATGTGGCCTTTAACAGTATAATACGCTACGTCTTTGGTTTGCGCCGACATGACCGAATTTCTCGCTATACTAAGTACCTGTTGAACATGACATTTGATAAATTTCTCCAGTTTCGCACCCTATGTCTTCTGGCGGATATCCGACTTTCCCATCAGCCTTCCTATCTTTACGAAAAAATCAGATTTTCTTCCTCAAACAGATCCGGACAATTAATTCTTCCTCGCCATACTTGCCTGACATCGGAACGTCAATTTTTTATAAACTCCATTCGCTTATGGAATGCTTTGCCCCGTAGTCTTAGAAGAATAGACAACACTCGAAAATTTAAAAGGGAACTAAGAATACATTTACACTAGTACTCTTAAACTCTGGTTTCTTTTCTTTTCTTTTTTCTTTTAGTTATTTCTTTTCCTCATGTTTATAATATTAAGTCAATTTTAACTTACGTAGCTTTCTTACAATTTTTTGAACTATTGAATGCTATTACTATATATAAGATATTGTATCTTACAGTGTAGCAAATCGTTAAATGAATAAATAAATAAACTGTACTCTTTTCTTAAAAAAAAACTTTATTTTCAATTCCTCCGCACAACTTCATGCCACAACAATCACTTTAAGGATGATCGGTAGGTCAGCAATTTCATGTGTAACGACCTAATACAATATCAGACTTTTCAGAACATGTATTCGAATTTTAACGAATTCAACTAGCTTTTGTCAGAAACTAGACGTTCAGATGAGGAAGTGATAGTGGTATCCAACTCTTTATTCAAGGCTGTTGGTTGCTTTGTAACTAAATTTCTTTTGCATGATAGACAAGCTACCATGACATCAGAACTGCTAACCTGCAAAACCAAATCTTTGTTACCAATCCCTAGGATGAGGGGCCGGTAGCCCACCTTGAGGAAATGAGCGCTGTCGTTGACCCGTTTAGGGTTCATCTGCCACCATCTCATTTTCAACACGTTGACCTCGTATCTAAATATATCAAAATAGCTTAAATAAGGTATTTTTTATCTTGAAGATGCCACCTTCGGTGCCATCGAGGTTATTTATCAGCTGCATATTCCTTCTGGTTCCTTTTGACGAAATTGAAAGAATTGCTAGACTTCTGAGAAGCAATTTTATGACTGTCAGGTCAACAACGGATGCCTCGTCCAGCTTAACACACATGTGTTGAAGACCACCCAGATGTGCTCGTGCAGCTGAACTCCATACATATAATCAGACTCAGGACATGTCCATCATTTATTCAATATCAACAAGCTATCCATTCCCACAGGTGAATCAATAGAAATGCAATGAATTGGAAGGGTTATGATCCCTTTCTTTCAGTTCATAACGTCGCTAATATAGGAAGAAGAAGAAGAGGAAGACAACGAGCTATCCAATGGGCACCAAGCAGAGGTGATGATGCAATTTAAAAACAAGATTCGAGACAAGTATTAAGGTTTTGCGCACCAAACTATAGATTTATAGATAGTTGAGCAAACCTTTAGGATGCTTTCGTAAATAATTTGTTTTTATTTGTTACAACCTGTATGTATGTACTACGCCATTGTTATAGCAACCTTGAAGGGTGCAGCTAAATAATTTGGTGTATGATGGCCGTTAACTAAGGATTGTCCTGCCCATCTTTGTGAAATACATAACTTCTCCTTCCTCCCCAGAATATCCTTAAACAACTGAGTTCATAAAGTTAATGATTTTTTTTATGAATCCTTGCTTGCTTTGCGGTGTTGATGTAATTATTTACTGATTCATTTCAATCTCCATTACGAATCTTCCTTGACAGCCATTATTAACTTTACAACCTTAGTTACAGAGTCTGTACAAAATTGTGACAATACATCGATCTTTTGCAATCCATTGTCCATTTGGTAATCTCCCCGTCCCGTTATTCCCGTCGACGTAATAAATCATCATCTGCAAACTAAACAAACGAACCTCATTACCATCCACCCCCACCGAGAGAGAATTATTAATCATACTTTGCGTCAGTTATCACTCCAAATCAAATCAAAAATGTATTACGATCAACCATCAAAGTAATTTCGCAGAAAATCGCAAAGTTTACCATAAACATCCAAGTCAAGGACAAATAATCCAACAAATATTATCACTACCCACCCACTCAGCCGGCCTTCATCCGAATCAGATTATTCCATGTATTATTAATGCTCGCATACAAATCACTACTGGAGTGTCAATCGCATAGCAAACTGGCCAATCGATGTAATCACCTCTTTCGCTTAAGGAATCGGCCCCACTCGCCGATTTATGAATACAAATTAAGACCGGGCCAATGTGGATGACAGTCTAAGGGCCATTTAGCCTCCGGACGGGTGGTGGTATTAAATTCTTTAATCAAATGCAACACGACTCTTGACACCCCAGTGCTGATCCTTCAGCAGATGGCTTTAAGCGAAAAAGGTTTGTTTTTTGCAGAGATAAATCCCCAAAACGAGAAGGCTGCTGCTGTGAAGCTCATAAAAATTGCGTTTTGTATATTTTATCTTATAGCCACCAGTTGCCCCCTCCGATAGCCTTGAAGTCTAAAGTTGAAAACAAGTGGAATCGTAAAAATGGAGAGTAGAAGAAGAAAAAGCAGTAAGGGAGAAACAACTCCTTCGCAATCTTGAATTATAATCATGATTGTCCTGTTCACGTCTGCTGGGATTTGGAGAAGCTCTTGCGTGTGGTACGAGTCAAATGTTCGTCCTTTTTCTTTGGTACAACAGGTGAAAGCTGACATCTGCGCAGAGTTGTTATTCAGCTTCGGATTGGTGAATGTTTTTCGTGTTGAGTATCACCAGTGGGTAAGGATATGTAATGTTGCAGTGCATATCCCTTGTTGAGGGGTTACATATTGTATAGAGCAAGAATTTTTTCTTTCTTTCTCAATTTTTCTGATAATTTATTGCATCTCGGTAGGTTGTTGATAAGTATTTTTTTGAATTTTAGAAATTCTTCGTTATGTAGTTGGGCTAAGCTTTTGCAATTATTTGCAAGAGCTTTAATGCCCTAAGGAAAGTTCAACACACATTTGTTTTACACTTGGTCGGCTTCGCTCATCCTCATGCCAGTTAGTTTCTGCGTAAGGAAAGCCTACCGGAAATGATTTCTACTCATAAGGTTGTCCTGCTTTCTTTTTTGGGCCATAGACATAGAAGACGTATGTATATGTGCATGTGACGTTCTTGTGCATATACATATGTAAAAAAATGATCATGTTCCTTCAATTCGCATTTAAATTTGAAGGAAGTCCAGGAGTAGAGAGTTGAGCCTTAACGAACGCATTCATGTTCTAGAATTTACAAGTAGAACTAGTAAAAATAGCGACTAGAACATGGTTACGTTTCCTATCGCAATTAAAGCTCTTCACAGCTGTCTGAAGCATTATAACGAGGGCCACCTGAAGCCGCGCTACTTAGGAAATAAATTTGAAGTACTATTTGCTAAACGTTGACACTCCCAATCGAAGAATATACTTCAGTTTGACACGCAAACTGTCGCTTTTACCGCAACATAATTCTGTGGTTAACTAGGCAACGATTAACGAAACTAATGTGGCTTGTAAGTCCTTGAGGATGAAGTACTCGTGGAGTCATTAATGTGTTGTTTTTGAACGTTTCTTGGCTCTGAGACTTATGACTCAGAGACGGTTTAATGTTGCTTTTGGTTTGAGAAAGAGTCACATACTGTTCTTACTTCTTCTTGTTCTGATAAAGTCTTCATTAGTAATGTAATGATGCACCTGCAATGTTGTGTACCTTGTACCTAGTGTACCTCGGTCCGAGCGTATTTTTCCTAGTATATTTATTTCCTTCGACGCGCGTGGCAAAATCGCACCACCAACTCCTCGTGGTGCCCGTTGGATAGTTATGTAATAGTGAATTAACCCTCACATGTTCTTTATTAACCAGGGTTAATATGAGCACTTTCATTTTATCATACCTTGGATACTTTCGAAGTAAATATCTTTTCGGTTAAACTCAGTGGCTAAATATTTAATATATTTAGAAAAATAAAGAAAAAAGAAAATATTGATAGTTTTTGGACTAATTTTTCGTGAAATTGTAGCAAACGTACCTTATTAACCCAGGTTAATATTCCAACTTTTGTATGAAAGAATTCTAAATTTGTGCTACAACTTCCTTTTTTCTTGGAATACATGCATACATACATATATATAAGTTCGTATAAACATATATATAAAGATACGGATGTGTGTGTACATATGTATATATACATATGTAGATATGTTTTTACATAAAATATAATATCTTCCACGTGCAGTGTCATTTGGGTGATACATGTAAGATACATGTGAATGAAAGGAAATAATTTGTTCTTTATTATATGTGTTGCTTATTATATTATATACATAAAGTTGCAATTCTGAATTAAAAAAATAAATAAATTACGATGACATGTGGCAGGTTTCGCACTTCGCCATTGCAAAACTGTGCACCTGGCAAATTGGAGCGGAAGATTATGTATGCCCCTAAACCAGCTATATCTAAGATGTTGTAAAATAGAGCCATAGACCAGCGGTTTGTTTTCCTTTTAGTTGTATATTGACCAAGCATTTGGTCCATCACATCCACACCTCCCTTTGTTTTGTTATAGTAAATTATAATATCCGGTTTATTTTTTTTTCCCGAACATTTGGTGTCGTTATGAAGAGTTTATAACGAAATAAATATTGATAGGCGGATCAGTGGAAATGCGGTGAAGTGGGAGGGTTGTGATCCCTTATTTTCGGATCATAACCTCGCTGATAAAAGGAAGAAGAAGAAGAAGATGAAGAGTTGATAACAGCACAACCCACTTCTTCTTCCTAGGCACATATGAACAAAGGACCATCTTGTTATTGAAACTGAATTCGCTGCTAAGTACCGTTCATCTGTTCGAACCTTTGAACTCTTCGGGAACGCAAAGCTTGTTTTTTTTATGGTTCCCACCATTGACAAGTTCCAGTCCAGTAATTGTTAACCTAGTGAAAATGTTGTAAAAATATTGTCCATCGTGATGTTCCTACCAGTGTTTTTATTTGGAGCAACGACATCTTTGATAACTCGCTCTCCTTGGTTGCCGTCTCTGGTCTCATTAATTTTCCGAGTATATATTTGGCCTTTGAGGGGATAACCAGTTTCGGAATCACATGCCTACCACAATTTAATGCCATATTTCGCTGGCTTTAATGGAATGTACTGGGTACGGGAAAAGTTGTTTATCAACGGTGATACATCCATACGGCCTGAAGTTTGTTCCCAAATTTGCAACCACCATTTCAAAGATTTCACTTATGGGAGCTGGTTTGTCGGTTATCATTTGAAGAGAACGAGTGGCATTGTAGTCGAAACGAAGAAATCTGCATATGGCCTTAAACCGTTTTACAGACATTGTTGCGCGGAAAAGTGGATAGCCTTTTTTTTTTTTGTTCATAACCCTGCAATCGGTGCATAATTCGACTTACGACATCCAATAACCAACAAAATTCAAAAAAATGACAAGAGCTCTTCTTCATCTAACGGCTTCCACACCATGCTGGTTTGTTACAATTTTTTTTATTGATAACTTCGTACACTTCTTGTGCTTTCTTGTTTGAGTGCCTGCATATTATCGCTTGAATAGGTGGAGTCATTAAAGAACAAACAGGACCAACACCGGTAAGATGTTTTGTTTCTGGATTTGGACCAACAAAACTGCTGTCTGTCAATATGTTATGAGCACAAGCACGACTGAATTGTGGAGGGGCTTTCTGCCATATATTTCCATCTTTTCCAACAAAAAAAATTTTATCTTTCCCCTTGCAGTGTGAAACAACAATGAACAATTTAATAGTAGACAGGAAGTAAGAATTGTTTTTGTAAACGGAAAACCCATACAAAGACGAAGGGAATAATAATATTAACCTGGGTTAATAAGGTACTGATTAAGGGGCAAAAATTGTCGCCCATATGAGGGTTAACGATGAGCGTATGCCGAGTCTGACGGTATATGTGCAGCTGAACACTCAGACCTGCGCGTAAGCACATCTGGGTGAACTTATGCACGCATATGTTTAACCGGATGAGGCATGTATTGTTGTCCTGATTGGCTGAAATATGCGTCTCAGAAGTCTAGCAAGAGCTGCTTAGAAGGAGAACGTGCGGCGGATGAGTTCTCCCGATGGAATAAACGGCACAGGACAGCGGATACCTTACTTGACCTACTTCGACATATTTGGAGTTGAGGTCTGTAAGGATTTTCAATACTGCGTCGGGGTACTAAAAAAGAGATGGTGGCGGATGAACCCTCAATGAACCAACGGCAGCACTCATATCCCCGAAGTGGATAACTGGCATCGGTTTATCCGGCCTCTTGTCGTCCTACAGGTAAAAAAAAAGGATCTAGTCCTCCAGGTTGGGGGTTGTGCCGTCGGGTTAACTTCCCTACCTCGTAAACAACCTTCGGTTACGAAGAAACCAACAGCATCGGATACGGATGATTTTACTATTGACGACCCAAGCAAACATAAAAACGACAACGATCTTCGTGTCTGCACGTGAAATGTTAGATTCCTCTACAAACCACGCGCAACCAAACAAATTGCTGAATCCCTAGAGTGTTTCAAATCAGACGTCATCGCCATCCAAGAAGTGCGATGAGATGAGCCAAGCAAAAGGAGGATGAAAAATTGCGACAACGGCAATTGCTACAGACAACAAGGACAGCGTCTGTTCGGGTGCAGATTTGTCATTGGAGGCATTGGACTATTGAGTTTCAGGCATGTGAACGAGCGTCTCATAATTATCCGTATCAAGGCTAAATTTGCCAACATTAGCCTAATATGCGTTCACGCCCCTCCTCAGAAGATGGACGACGCGACCAAGGACGACTTTTACCAGCTCTTGGGCAAGACGTATGAGCAATGCCCTAGGAAGAGAGGACGTCTTTAGTAGCGTGGTCGGAAAGCACAACCTACATGACATCACATCCGACAACGGACTCAGGCTAGTCGACTTTGCGGCGGGGCGAAACTTTGTCGTAACTAGTACGCGGTTCCCACGTCTCGATGTTCACAAGGGAACATGGCTCTCTTTGATCGAAAAACTGTCAACCCAATCGATCACATTGCGATCGATGCAAGGCATCCTTTCAGTATTCTGGGTGTCCTGACTTTCCGAGGACCCAACGTGGACTCGGATCATTACCTAGCTGTAGCCAAGGTACGGATGCGGATATCCAGAACGGAGTGAAATGAACGAAATACTCTGAGAAATTTGACGTCGGGCGACTAATAGACGCAATAGACCACCAGAGCCTTTACCGATCGAGTTTCTTTTAATCTTACTCTAAGTCCTACGCCGCCAGCAGCAAATGCGGAAGACCAGTGGCAGCGTTGCCAACAAGCCATCAGGAATGCCACCTGGGCACCACAATGAAACCCCTGGTGTGATGAGGAATGCCGGCAGGCGCAGCAAAACGAGAGGTGTACAAAGCGGTACTGCATAAAAAGACTAGAGCCGCTATCGAGTTCTACGAGCGGAAGAGAAAAGAGGAATGTCGATCGAGGAGATTGGGAGAGTTTATTGCAGGAATGATGTTCGAAAATCTTACCAAACGGTAAAAAGAACATGCCAGGGTTTCAAAGCCAGAGCAGAAGCCTACAGGTATGAAAATGGGAATATAGTATTTAGTAGAATGGTAGTCGGTGCTGAGGATATGGAAGGAACACTTCTGCAGACTGTTAAGCGGCGATGATGACTAATATTCCGCTGTCAGGCAGAATGAGCCATTCAACAGTGAGGATGTCAGTCAAGATTCCCGTCAACCGGATCAAAATGAAGTGAGGATAGCGATATCTAAGCTTAAGCCCAACAAGGCCATGAGGCTGAACTTTTCAAGGCAGGAGGAGATGATCTGGTAAGGAGCATGCACCAGATCATCCGAAAAGTCTGGTTGGACGAAAATATGTCCGATGAATGGAACCTCAGCATCGTTTGTCCGATCCTCAAGAAAGGAGACCCTCTGAACTCCGCCAACAGAGGTATAAGTTTCCTCAACATCGCATATAAGATCCCGTCTGCCGTATTATGTGAACGCTTAAAACCGACCGCAGGACTATTGGTCAAAGCACTTCTGTTCGCTGATGATATAGTACTAATGGCGCAATCACCTGAATCCTTACAACTAATGATCAACAGGCTGTATGACTACTGTAAGCTATGGAACTTAATCGTAAATCTTAGCAAGTCAAAGGTTATGAAATTTAAGAGAGGGGGCGGAAAGGACTGCAGAAACGAGAAATGGTACTACAACGGAGAAAGTATTGAAGTCGTTAAGGAATATAAGTATCTTGGGGTCTACTTTACAAAAAGTTTAGATATGGTGAGACATCTAAATGAAAAACTAGCAAAGTCTAAATGGCCATCAATGTTGTATGGAAGAAATGTCTCAGTAATAGATTCATTGCCCACAGCAGTAAATATAAGGTTTTTGTAGCGGTGTCAGAGTCCATCATGTTCTATGCTGCGCAAGTATGGGGAGTAAGGAAGTATGAGGCTGTTGAGAAATTACTGCGGTACTACGTTAAGAGAGCATTTCACCTTCCACCCAACACTCCCAATTATATGCTAATGCTGGAAACAGGCTTGCCCCCATTGTACATCAAAACTTTTAAATTGCATGTGGACTACATTCTAAAGGTTTTGAATATGCCGGATACCAGACTGCCGAAAAAAGCTGCTCTGCAAGCAATACAATCCAGGACAGGATGGTACAGGGAGTGGTTGGAACTTGCTGAGGACTGTGGGATACATTTGGATCTGGGTAATAGCAGAGACTGGAAACCCCAACTTTATCAACTCATCGCAAGTATGGACGAAAAGGCTTGGTTCAGGCATTTAGAGCAAGCTTCGGGATCACTGCATAGAATGATCTACAGCCGCTTAAGTCATAACCTGCAGGGAAATAACTACTTCCGCGATGAATACAGTATACCGGAAATAGCGACTGTGTTTAAATTACGGGGAGAGCTTCTAAAGCTTAATTATATTCCACACAGAGCAGACCTACCAGTGCTATGCAACTTGTGCAACTTGGCAGAAAGAGAAGATGTCATACATTTTGTTGGGAAGTGTCCAGTTTTAAGCGAAATTAGGAGACATATCTTTGGAAGTAATGTTCTGTCAGTGGATCAAGTTTCTATGCTTCTGAACGAACCAAACGTATTTAAGCTAACCCAGTACTGCAAAATTGCTTTAAATTATCGTGAAAGGATCATTAATGAAGATTTCTAAAATCGCTTAAAATAAAAGAAATACACAAATATACATACATATTTTAGTCAATTTTTAATTTTGAATTTATTTAATGTTGTCAATCAGGCAGACGGCAACGCCATGTTTATTGATTTTTTGTTAAAACTTTGTATTAATAGTGAAGTACATAAATACCCCCTTCGGGTAGGGGTTAGAATATACCCGAGGTAGGCATGCCTGTCGTAAGAGGCGACTAAAATCCACCCTTCGTATACCGGGCTTAAAGTGTATACAAAAAAATGCAATGAGTAAAACGAAAAGATTTAATACCCCAGGTGGCAGTCCAGGTTCACTGGAAAATCCACCCTCTTCGGAGGTAGGCTCTACGGATTCTGGGGAGAGCCAATTATTGCAATTGATAAATCCCTTTATAAAAAGTTCAAGGGTACCTCGGTCTCCACCATCAAGACCGAATGTCTCCGGGAAAAAAAGTCCGCCGGAAGTGCAAGCGCACAAGAAACAGGACTTAGAGAAATGTAAAAGCTTTGAGAAGGAAAATAACGAACTTCGCAATAGGCTTGATGAAATGGATCGGCTCTACCAAGAGCTCAAAAAAGAGGTAGACATGCTGAGAGAGGAAAACAAGCTTCTAAAGAACTCGCTTTTACAAAAAGAACGCGAAGATTCCCCTCCCCGCGCAGCTAATCCACAATATCACACGGACGAAGAAGAGCTTGCACGCGAAACGAATTGCGTCTTAAAGAAAAGACCTAGCAAAAAACGCAGAGCCGGCTCTTCGCCCGAAATCGAGCCGCGAAAAGAAGACAAGCAAAATGAGCCGAAGCCAAAACAAACTCAAGCTAAAGCACGTCCTCCGCCTGCAATAAACGTCGTTGGCATAACGGACTACAGTAAGCTACATTGCCTTCTTAAAGGTACGACGACATCGAAATTCAAGGTAACGTCACTCAGGAACAATGCGTGGAAAATTAACGTTGATGACTCCGATGGCTACCGAGCAATATCACAAAAATTAAACACGGAAAAAATCCAGTGGTATACTTATGAAAATAAGTCAGAAAGACCACTGCGTGTTATAGCAAGGGGTCTCCACCCCTCGTGCACAAAAGACGACGTAATGAACGACCTCAAAGCTAAAGGTTTGAAAATTCTTAATGCCGTCAATATTCTCAAAAAGGTGAAGCAACAAACGGAACAAGGCCAGGAAATCATGGTCAAGCATGGACTTCCGCTCTTTATGCTTACCTTTGACAGGAGCGAAAATGTAGACGATATTTATAACGTTAAAACTATTCTGAATATCGTAGTCAAGATTGAGCCTATGCGTACGAGTACGAGATCGATACCTCAGTGTAAACGCTGTCAAGGCTTTAATCACACACAGTCGTATTGTCAAAAAGAGCCGAGATGCGTAAAATGTGCTGGTAACCATCTCTCAGAAAAGTGTGACCTAAATAAGCAGGCCCCGGCTACCTGCATCAACTGCAAAGGAAAGCACCCAGCGAACTATCGAGGTTGCGAAGTGGCAAAAGAGCTTCAAAAAAGGCGAGACACATTTAAAAATATTCAACGCCAGAACGCAGAACCGGTTAAAAATAGTCGTGAAATCGCTAAGCCAAGGGTAACGACCGTCAATAAACACGTCAAACTTAAGACGAGAGTCGAGCAAAGTAAAGTTCCTTCGGCAAAATCAAAGGAAAAGCCACAATCTCCAGAGACGCTAACATATGCTCAAGCTGCGTCGCTAGAAACCAAGCAAAGCGGTGTTACGGTAGACCCAGTCTCCCAAGTCTTCTCTATAATTCTTGCGAAACTTGAGGAGCAAACGAAGGTAAACAAAGTCATATTTGATAAATTGAGCAAGCTCGAGTTAAAACCTCGCCAGAAAAGAACTCCCATATGAATATGAATCAGTTACTAAAAATTTTAACATGGAACGCAAACGGCCTTCTACAAAAAAACGCCGAATTAGAAGTATTCTTACGGAATGACAACATTGACATTTGCTTGATCTCTGAAACTCATTTGACAAAGGAATCCGGAGTAAAAATAAGAGGGTATCGTGCTTATCACGCATACCACCCTTCCGGAAGAGCTAGAGGCGGATCCTCCTTATTCATTAAAGACTGCATTGAGCACTCCATAAATACGACGATTGAAATCGATACAATGCAAACAAGCTCAGTTCGAGTTAAGAATAGGCACTCATATTTCAACATCGCATCCATTTATTGTCCTCCGCGATGCACGTTTCGAAGTAACGACTTTGTACGTCTCCTTGACTCACTTGGACCGAATTTCATTATAGGTGGCGATTTCAACGCAAAACACACCTTTTGGGGTTCCAGATCCAATTCACGGAAAGGCAGACTTCTGTACGAAGCCGGTATGCAATTCGGGGTTGATTTCTTTTCGACGGGGAAACCGACGTATTGGCCCTCTGATACAGCAAAAACACCGGACCTAATAGACTTCTTCGTAGCGAAAGGAGTATCTTCAAATTTTGCGAAAGTAGAGGAAAGCTTTGATCTCTCCTCAGATCACTCGCCGGTAATCTTGACAATAAGTGACCGACTAATGACAGTAGAAGCTGTGCCTAGATTAACTAACAAAAAAACTAACTGGCGCGACTTTAGAACTGATTGCGAAGAAAATATTGTCTTAAATGTATCGCTCAAAACACCCTTCGAAATAGAAGATGAGCTCGGCAAATTTATTGAATCAATACAAAATGCCGCGTGGAAAAATACACCTTTAAGGAGGAAAGAAGTCCCATGCAATGAAGCTTATTATCCGCCGGAAATAAAAGAACTTATTCGAGAAAAGAGGAGAGCACGCAAAATATGGCAACAAACTCGCGCTCCCCAGCATAAAACCCACTCGAATTTCTTATGCAATAAGCTTAAAAAAGCGATCCAAGACCTAAAAAACCGAGAGACTTCAGCTTATCTTGAAGGTTTAACCGCCGAAAAAACTACTAATTACTCGCTCTGGAAAGCTGTCAAAAGAATTAAAAAACCGCAAATACATTCGCCACCGATAAGAAAAAACAACGACGAATGGGCAAAAGGTGACAAAGAAAAAGCGGACCTATTTGCCGAGCACTTAGAAGAAACTTTTAAGCCATTTGATGGAGAAACATTGGTAGACGATTTTACCGGTACGACTACGACATCTGACAACCTTAGAATAAAAAGTGTGTCACTTATAGAACTTTGCCAGGCAATAAAAAACCTGAAGAACAATAAAGCTCCTGGCTATGATTTAATAACCGGACAAATCCTCAAGGAATTACCAAAAAAGGCACTATTAAAATTGCTTTATTTAATAAATGCTTCCATTAGATTATTATACGTTCCAAATCAATGGAAAGTCGCAGAAGTCATAATGGTTCCGAAACCGGGAAAATCTCCAAATGACAAAAAATCGTACAGACCGATATCGCTACTACCAATAATATCGAAGGTATTTGAAAAACTCCTTCTGAAACGGATTCTTCCGGTCATTGAAGAGAGACGCCTAATACCTGACCACCAATTCGGGTTCAGAATCAAGCATTCCACAATTGACCAGGTTTATAGAATAACCGACGAAATTGAAAAAGCCCTTGAGGAGAAAAAGATTTGTTCTAGCGCTTTTCTTGACGTATCTCAAGCCTTCGACAGGGTTTGGCACGATGGATTGAATTATAAGCTAAGACGAATCCTTCCGGAGCAACTTCATAAGATCTTAGAATCGTACCTTAAAAACAGACTTTTTCGTGTTAAGCACGGAACTGAATATTCTGATTTTAAAGAAATCGCCGCCGGAGTTCCGCAAGGAAGTGTCCTTGGGCCTATCTTATTCTTGCTGTACACTCGGGACATACCTCAAACTGAAGGCACTATTGTAGCTACGTTCGCGGACGATACGGCTATTTTGGCAACGGAAAGTTCAATCGAGTCAGCAACCATAAAACTCCAACGAGCCTTGGATAAAATCTGTGAGTGGACAAAAACTTGGCGCATTGTTCTTAACGAGACCAAATCGACGCATGTTAACTTCACTTACAAGAAAATAATCAACCTTCCCGTTTTCATTAACTCGGTACAAATACCGCATGCAAACGAAGCTAAATATCTGGGAATGACACTAGACGCGAAACTTAAATGGAAACCTCACGTTAAAAAGAAACGTGACGAAGTCGAAAATCGACTTAGAGAAATGTATTGGCTAATTGGAAGATATTCCAAACTAAGCGTATATAACAAACTGCTTCTGTATAAGCAAGTGCTTAAACCCGTGTGGACGTACGGTATACAACTCTGGGGTTGTACCAAACCAAGCAATAGGAATCTCATACAATCATTGCAAAATAAAATTATAAGAATAATCGTGAACGCTCCCTGGTATATCAGAAACAATGATATCCACAGAGACTTAGGGATAGCTACCGTGGAGGACGAAATAAAAAACTTCGCTCGCAAGCTTCGTATTCGTCTTCATGGCCATTGCAACTGTGCCATACTCCAAACTTTGGATGTGACAAATCTTACGCGCCGACTTCAAAGAACGAAACCGTTCGAATTAGCGCTATAAGACAAAAAGCCGCATGTCATGACGGTTTCAGCAGGTGCTTTTATTGAAAATCTACCTGCCTCACGCGAATATAAATCTGAAGCTTAAACTACTTGATAAGGTCAAACTTAGTCGTAGTAAACAAAACGAAGGGAAGGGTGTTTTTAGTCAGTAGAAATCTGACACTACTATGAGTACACGGTCTCATAGTGTCTCATGAAGATTTTCACCTACCCACGGAAAAAAAAAAAAAAAAAAAAAAAAAATCTATCTATCTATCTATCTTAAAACCGATCGTCAACAACCTGATTTGTCTTTATCGCTGCGGTTTCAGGCCGGGAAAGTCCATCATTGACACTACGGCAGATCTTGGAAAAAACCCATGAATATAAAATCGATACGGATTTCCTCTTCATCGATTTCAAAGTTGCCTATGATAGCGTGTATAGAGACGAGATATACAGAGCCATGTCTAGTCTTAGCATTCCTGCCAAGCTCGTCCGTTTGTGCAGAATGACGATGGAGAACTCTCGCTGCTCCATCAAAGTCGGTAAGAACATCACCGAACCGTTCGATATCAGGAAAGGTCTTAGACAAGGTGACGCGCTTTAACATAATTGTTGAGAGTACGAAACTCACAAGTCAATACCGGAGGTACAATCTTTTACAAGTTTGTACAACTACTCGCTTATGCCGATGACATTGACATAATCGGAAGAACTCAGCGAGCCATCAATGGGGCACTTGCGAGTATTGAGATCGAGGCAGCAAAGGTGGGTTTAGCGGGCAATGAAAGCAAAACAAAATATATGCTGTCTACAAAAAGGACACCCAACATCGGCATCTTGGACAGAGCGCCACAATAGACAGATATAATTTCGAGTTATTTTGAAGTGGGACACCAGTATTTGAGCAGACCTCTTCCTTGGTTACAAATCCGTTTACTTTTCGAATGGTTGCGAGAAGCTAGGTCTAGGCCCTTTATAGACTATTGTGCCAAAATATTATTATTATTTTTATATAGTCCAAGTTTCATACGGGGGCAAACGGTCAGATCGAATCATTTGGATTGAGACAAAGATTACTGACTTGCGCCCAAATTAGGATGCTTCGAAAATCATCATTAATTTTTGCTGTGGTTTGCTTTGCCGATTTTGAATTAAGAGAGCTTCCTATGAATAATTACGCATCATCGGCATACATATGAACCCACTATTCATGTACGAGTATTGAGAAAAAGAGAATGGCCCTCAGTTCGAATCCTGGATACACGGTGTATCATTGGCAGTAAATTCGATATTTGATCATTTAATACTCCGGATTGCTGCCAGACAAGAATGTAGGAATGAATCAATTTATCAGGTTGGCTAGAGAACTTGAAGTCATGTTTAAATTTTGCACATAAGGACGATTGATTAATGGTATCAAAGGGCTTAGAAAAGTAGAAGAAAGTCAACAACGTTAGTTGTTCAGTGCTTAGGTCTTTTTTGAATTTAGGACGAAAACTTAGTTGTATAGTCCATATCCATAGAATGCAAGTTAATATGAAAATTAAGAAAATATTGCATTAAGGGACTCGCAGTCAATCCCATCCCGAATGCTTAAGCTGCTCTATGCAGCAAATTTTCCAGGGATTTCTCCAGGAAGTTAATTTATTAAGATGCGTGCTTTGAATAGCTTTTAAGTCGTTTTTTTTTTCTTGCAAACCCCTGCATTACGAATTTTGCGGTAGATTTTATGATGGTAAGGCAATCTGTATTACTTACAGATACACAACATTCCTGTCCTTAATTAACTGGAAAATACTATCGCTCACCTGAGAAGAAGAGTTTTTTTTCCAACGACCCTGGTTTTCAAGCTTACGTGCTCTCAAGAAGCTTGTTCGCTGAAAAAAAAAGTTCGCTGATGACATGTAGAGAAGTCTATTCCAACCAGAATTTTCTAAATTAATTCAAGTCAGTTTAATTACAGACTGATTATAATTTCTATAATCCAAATAAAATTAATTACATAAATTGATGAAATACTGCAGTTAAAGAATTGCAGGATCCATAGACACGTGCCCACACCACACGAGTCTTTTAATTCTAAATTCTGCTAATCTACTAAATAGGAAACTTATACAAATTATGTTCTTTGTGTCCTGATACGAGTATATATGTATAAGAAAAAGTCATAATCACTCGAATGAAATGAGGTTTTCCATCTAACTTTGAATGCTCTGAGTTCACCAACTATTTTGTTGAAACAATTGTTTTGATATTATCATTCATCGGGATGAACTCGTGCAAGTAATTAGTTTCATTTTGTTGCTTTTTTGTTTTGTTCTTAATTAAGCATCAAGAAAGCTCTAACTTATTCGATAAGGACTCTCTGAATGTCTACAGATAGCTTATACACAAAGCAATAAAAAAAAAATATATATATATAACGAATGCTTGACAATTCATTAAATCCTCATATAAATGGAATTCATTAGAGACTTTCTAACTACAAGGGATGAGAAATTAATTATGACAATCTCATCTAGGGGGCGGTGCATGTGTACGCGCGCCTGCAGGACATGTTTTAAATCTGAAACTGATTGCTTTGATCGGTTTTAATGCGAGCATAGGAAGCACATTAGACAATTGCACGCGATGTTGACTAGCACTGATGTGTCTGGTATGGTTTGTAGGGTTAATGCGGATTTTCATTTAAATTTTTAATCAAAATGTTTCATGTTGTAAGGTTTAATTTGCATATTTAAAAATTTGATAAATTGTGAAAGAGCTGATTACTCCACTTCAAGGCTTTCATTGCGTGTTCTTTGAAATTTTGGAAGTATATGGTATGTCGAGATTTTATAATTTAAGTCAGAAACTTTTATCCTAACATTAAAACTTTTAGGAACCTTCTCTCATTGTTTGAGAAAACCTACGTACACGAGCTCAAACTCCCGTTTAGGTATTTCTTCTCTGGAGGGCTTATGCATCGCTTGTCTATTCATCTGTACTGCCACGGTTGGGCGATTTCCTTTGTCTTTCTAGCGGTAGCAGTTTTTACATAATGAACGTTTTGCAATCAACGCATGGGCTCCATGCCTCTTGGCTTTTACGAATTTCGCCAACAATGCACTTGGGGGCTGCTGGATCGTAGAATTTTCTTCTTCGAACTTCCCTAGTGCCGACAATAATATATTTGGTGTTCTCTGTGCAGTCCAAATAAAGCGGGCAGTAGGCTGTCATCCAAGTTCTACAATACTTATAAAGGTACGAGCGGTACTGGATTAAATGGACATCCAACCTTCCGTAGTATCTGTCAATAAATGAGTGGGTCTTAGGCATTAGCAGGGCTATCCACATGCCTTTCTCAGATGCATACTAGGACTCTTTCCATTGTCTAAGACTGCGCGTCCTTCGTAAATTCCCATATTCATCTTCACTATGTTGGGTGGAGTACTGCCGTTGCAGAGCATCTGCCAGGATATTTATTGGAGATTTTCCTGCGGCATTGCAAGTTGTATCCCTAGAGGTAGAGAGGAATGCAAAGTTCTCCTTTCCTCGGACATTGAAATCCATAGAATACCGTCGCTTATAATGCTAAAAAGGCCAGCACATAGCCCTATTGCATACCGAATGTGACATTGCTTTTTTTTGGGCTGCTGTTGGTACTATCTAACAGAACTCTGTAGCAGAAGTACCTAGTACTATCATAAATACTGTTATAGATGTAAATACTCGTAGGTATCAAAAAATAAAGACAGAGTGCTTTATTTTATTTTTTTCCAAAAATGTTTATTGGTTTATCCTAAATATACAAAAAAAAAAAAACAATTTATTCAAAATGACCTCCATTTACTCTTATATAGGCCTCGAGACGAGTTGGCCACTCATCAATCGTAACACGCACAATTTCTGTTGCAAAAGTGTCGACTGCTTTTGTTAAGATAATTTTTAGCGACTCCAGGTTTGGGTGTCTTTTCGTACAAATCATGCCCTCCATGCGAGGAATACCATATGCGCAATAACTGCAATTATATTTTCCTTATCGCTCCACTCCATGCTAAAAACTTAGCGAATCTTAATTTAAATTTACATATGAACAGACCACAAATGACACAAGCTAACACGAGAGTGCGGGCAATACCATGGGCTATAGGGAACCTTTAAAAGTTGTAACAGTATTTATGAAAGTATTATGTAGTATGTCACGATATCAAGGAGATACTTTGGTGATCGCATATATCTAATTTCTTGTAAGATCTGGCTCTAATTAGCCTTACTAAACGCATATTTGATGGTCAGAGCAAAGACTAAGCAATATTTCTTAGAATTTCCCGTCCACTTTATCTCTGTTTAGGCTCTTGTGCTGTTTTGCATTCCTGGTCAAACCACTTCTCCCGGTAGTTGCATATTTTTGAAGAGTCGTTTGATGAGACTGCTTTTTAAGCAAAGACTGCAATTACTAAGCAAACTTATCTTTCCTTCCACGAATTCTTGGAAAATAGTGGTTTCGCAGGTATTCTATATTTCTTAAAATATATTGGTTTTATACACCTCTTTAAAATTCTCTTTCTACACGAATTTGGGAGGTAAAATAAGTGCACAATATTATCCAGAGCTATCCAGGCAAATTTCTGCTACTAGTGCTAATATAAGAATACTTAGTTAGGTGGCGCTACAGTCCGGGTGGACCTGGGCCTCAACCAACAAACCTCTCCAGTCAGCACGGTTATGAGCCAGCTGCCTCCAGTTGCGAACGCCAAATTGGTTGAGGTCCCCCTCCAGTACCGCGGGGTCGTCCTCTACTGCGCCGTACATCCGGCGTGGATTCGAAAACTTTCTTGGCGGAGCGTTGGGCTCCATCCGCTCTAAACGACCCAGCCATCTTAGTCGCTGTATGTGAACTCTTCTGTCTAAGTCGATGTCCTTATATAGGCCGTACAATTCTCCTCCACTCAGCGTCTATGCAGACGGCAAAGATCGCTCGAAGAACTTTTCTCGCGAAATAACCAAGGGCATCCTCATCCGGTTTTGACAAAGCCCATGCCTCTGCGCCAAACAGTAGGACTGGGATAATAAGTGTCTTATAAAGAGTTACCTTAGTAGTTCGAGATACTGCTTTGTTACTCAATTGCCTTCTAAGTACATAGAAACAATGATTGGCAAGAGTAATTCTTCGTCTGATCTCTCCACTGATGTCATTTGCGGCACTCACCATGGAGCCTAGGTAGACACAGTCTTAACTACCTCAAAATTACATGTATATATTGTGGCGTCTTGTCCAAGACGCCGATTTTGGGTGTCCCTTTTTGTAGACAGCATATATTTCGTTTTGCTTTCATTGACCGCTAAACCCATCTTTGCTGCCTCGATCTCAATACTCGTAAATGCCCCATTGACGGCCAACTGAGATCTTCCTATGTCAATGTCATCACCGAAAGCGAGTAGTTGTACAGACTTGTAAAATATTGTACCTCCGGTGCTGGCTTGTGAGTTTCGTACAATTCCCTCAAGTATTATGTTAAGGAGATCGCATGATAGGGCGTTATTTTGCCTGATACCTTTCCTGACAACAAACGGTTCGGTGATGTTTTTACCGACTTTGATGGAGCAGCGAGAGTTCTCCATCGTCATTCTGTACAAGCGGACGAGCTTGGCAGGGATGTCAAGACTAGACATGGCTCTGTATAACTCGTTTCTATACACGCTATCATAGGCAACTTTGAAATCGATGAAAAGGTGATCCGTATTGATTTTATATTCATGGGTTTTATCCAAGATCTGCCGTAGTGTGAGTATTTGGTCAATGATAATGATGGACTTTCCCGGCCAAAAACCGCACTGATAAGGACCTATTAGGTTGCTGACGATCGGTTTTAGGCATTCACATAATACGGCAGACAGCATCTTATATGCGATGTTGAGGAAGCTTATACCTCTGTTGGCGGAGTTCAGAGGGTCTGCTTTCTTCAGGATCGGGCAAACGATGCTGAGTTCCATTCTTCGGACATACTTTCGTCCGACCAGATTTTACAGATGAGCTGGTGCATGCTCCTTACCAACTCATCTCCTGTTTTGAAAAGTTCAGTGGCAAGGCCGTCGGCTCCAGCAGCTTTGTTCTATTTAAGTTAAGGTATCGCTATCCTCACTTTTTTCTGATCGAGTTGACGAGAATCTTGACTGTCATCGTCACTGTTGGCTCACTCTGCCTGACAGCAGAATATTGGCCATCATCGCCCTTTAACAGTCGGCAGAAATGTTCCTTCCATATTCTCAGCACCGACTTCGATTCTACTATTATACTATATTGTCATTTTCGTCCCTGCAGGTTTCTATTCTGGCTTTGAAACACTGGCATGTTCTTTTTACCTTTGGTAAAATTTTCGAATATCATTCCTGCAATATAGTCTCTCAATCTCTTCGATCGATAACTTCTTATGCTCCTTTTTCTTCTTTCTGAGAAGTCGATGTTCCTTTTTTTCTTCTTCGCTCGTAGAGCACGCTGGCGGTTCTATTCCTTCTATGCAGCGCTGCTTTGTACTCCTCTCGTTTTGCTGCATGTGCTTGCTGGCATTCCTCATAGCACCAGGGGTTTCGTTGTAGTGCCCGAGAGAAATCTAGTACATGTGAGGCGTCATCTCAGATGGCTTGTTGGCAACGCTGCCACTGGTCTTCCGCATTTGCTTCTGACGGCATAGGACTTAGATTTAGATTGAAAGAAACTCGACCGGTAAAGGCTCTGGTGGTCTCTTGCGATTGTAGCCGCTCGACGTCAAATTTCTCGCAATATTTCGTTCACTTCGCTTCGTACATCAGTTATTCTTTGCTGACGATGGAGCCATCATAAGTGAGGATCCTACATCCCTGCAACGAGCACTTGATGTGTGGGTGGACGTTTTGGAGGGAAATGGGTATCGCATTAGTTCAAAAAAGACAGAGTACTTGTGCTGCCCGTTCTCTGATCCACTCAGGCCTATTCCAGACATTTATTTGAATGGAACAGTGCTTCCCAAGTGCGAAAAGTTCAAATATCTGGGATCTATGATCAATAGCAAAGCAACTTGTGATGACGACATCAATCATCGTGTAAGCGTAGGGTGGATGAAGTGGCGAGAAAATTCCGCTATCTTCTGTGACAGAAAAATGCCCCCTAAGATGAAAGGAAGGCTCTACACCGCAGTTGTACGTCCAGCGCTCACATAAGGTTCACAATGTTGGACGATGTACAAAAAGTATGAGAGTAAATTAACGGCAGCTGAGATGAAGATGCTTCGCATGACAGCAGGAGTGACAAAGCTTGATCGAATAAGAAGTTCGAAGATCCGTGGAAGCTTTCACATCAAGGAAACCATCGTACAAAAAATAGAACGTGACCGGCTCAGTTGGTATTGCCACGTTCAAAGGAGAGATCATTTGAACCCTGTTAAAAAGGCAATATCAATGCACGTTCCAAAGACATCGCGATGTAGGAAAGGCAGGCCTATAAACGCCTGGATCAGACAAATGCGACGACATCGGCATTTCATTGGCCTCAGTAACCGAGTGATCCAAAATCGGCAGGCCTGCCGATATTTTCTGAGGTCAAATAGGCGAACCCCACATGCGGATCAGTAGAAATGCGGTGAAGTGGGAGGGTTGTGATCCCTTGTTTTCGGATCATAGCCTCGCTGATAAAAGGAAGAAGAAAAAGATTTCGTTCACTTCGCTCCGTTCTGGATATCCGCACCCATACCTTGGCTACAAATAGGTAGTGATCCGAGTCCACTTTGCCTCCTCGGAAAGTTCGGACACCCAGAATACTGGAGGAGTGCTGATATTGCGTCGATCGCAATGTGATCGATTTGGTTGACAGTTTTTCTATCAAAAAAAAGCCATGTTCCTTTGTGAATATCGAGACGTGGGAACCGCGTACTAGCTACGACAAAGTTTCGCCCCGCCGCAAAGTCTACTAGCCTGATTTCGTTGTCGGATGTGATGTCATGCATACTGTGCCTTCCGGCCACGCTACTAAAGACGTCCTGTGTTCCTAGCTTTGCTTTTAAAATGACATAGGACAATTTTAACGTCGTGACTATGGCATTGCTTATACGTCTTGTCCAAGAGCTGGTAGAAGTCATCCTTTGTCGCGTCGTCCATCTTCTCGTGAGGGGCATGAGCGCATATTAGGCTAATGTTGGCAAACTTAGCCTTGATATGGATAGTCATGAGGCTCTCGTTCACATGCCAGAAACTCAAGACTGTCCAATGACAAATCCGCACCCGAGTAGACGCAGTTCTTGTTGTCTGAAGCAATCGCCGTAGTAGATGTCGCAGTTTTTCATCCTTCTTTTGCCCGGCCCATCCCATCGCACTTCTTGGATGACAGTGGTATCTGCTTTGAAACACTCTAGGGCCTCCGCAAGTTGTTCGGCTGCACGTGGTTTGTAGAGGGACCTAACATTCCACGTGCAGACACGAAGATCGAACGAAGGCTGTTGGTTGCTTTGTAACCGAAGGTTTTTTACGTGGTAGGGAAGTTAGCCCGACGGCACAACCTCCAACCTGGAGGACCAGATTCTTTTTTTTAGCCCCAGAACAAAATGTTTCAAATGTTTATTCTTTATTTATAGTCCTACACAGTAAGATTCAATATCTTTTAAGCTAGTGTAAGCTTCAGTATTACGATACTATTTGTATATTTACATTTCTGTTACTAAGTGACAATTCAGCTGTATCTCAGTAATAAATAAAAAAAGAAAAAATACAATAAAAATAAAATAACATATAATATAGATAAATACAAACGATTCAAGTAAGAATTATATCAATTAAATTAATTTAGCTAGTTAACCCAAATAAAACCATCATCATCAAAGGACTCCTAAATATTGCCTAAGTCTAACCTTAAACTGGGTTGCACAATTTATCGATCTAATGGTTCGTGGAAGGGAATTCCATAGCCGGATGGCATGAATGAAAAACTGCCTCTCAGATATTAGAAACGAGTAGCGTACTGGAACAAGGTCACGACTTCTGGTAGAACGCGGAAAACAAATCTTAGTATACAGATAGGGCGGTTGACGTGTTTGCATGACATTGTGAAGCATGCTTATTGTTCGGAATCTAAAAAGGTTCTCTAGAGTGAGGCAATGTATTGATTTAGAAAACGAGGATATATGATCATACCTCCGCAGTCCATAGATATACCGTGCAATACTATTGTAGGCAACATTAAGTCTCCGTCTGTGTTCGTAATCGCAGTTACAAAAAAGTTCACATCCGAATAATATAATTGGGATGAGTAATATTTTGGCGAGCATCATCCTTGTTTTGATCGGAGTAATTCGTTGTGTGGCCCATAACATGCGAAGACCTCCGTAAGTTTTACCTACAGTTAATCTTATATGGTCATTCCAGGTTAGTGTTTTGTTGAAGGTTATGCCGAGATTCTTCGCAGAATCAACATACTCTATGGGTATATTATTGAGTCGTATTAGGGGAAAACACGATGTATCGAGACAATTCCTGGATATGACAAGGCATTTTGACTTGGTCGGATTTAGACAGAGACCATTTACCTGTGACCATTGCAGTTTCTTACATAGATCTTCGTTTACTTCATATGTCCCATTTTCAACAAGACCCAACGAACAACTATTGCAAAGCTGAACATCATCAGCATATAAGTGAATAGATGAATTTAGTTAAAGTGAGAGAAGTTCATTCACATACATTGAAAAAAGTAATGGACCCAATATTCATCCCTGAAGAACACCTCTGCACATTGGCAGAAAACTGGATGCCGAATTTTTGGCGACAACTGCTTGAAACCTTTCATTTAAATATGAAAAAATTAGATTTGTAGACGATGCTGAGAAACGAAATTGGTCCCTGAATTTACTGCACAGAATATTATGGTTGACCGTATCAAATGCTTTTGAAAAATTTAAAAGAGTGAGAAAGGTCATACTATTATCATCTACAGCTTGTCTAATTTCTTCCACCACATTTATTAGAGCAGTGGTGCAGCTATATTGAGGACGAAAACCAGATTGGTTTTGACATAGCAAATTATTACTGCGAAGAAAACAAGAGGCCGGATACACCGGTAATCTGAGAATATCTGAGCAGCAATTCGAAAAAATGTAATTCGGCGATTTCGGCGTTTGGCGGAAATAGCACAGACGTCAATACCTGATTTCCTTGCCGTTTCTGAAAATAAAAACCTTCCCTGACTGTCATGTCTGCAACTTCTTCTTCTTCTTCTTCCTTTTATCAGCGAGGCCATGATCCGAAAACAAGGGATCACAACCCTCCCACTTCACCGCATTTCTACTGATCCGCATGTGGGGTTCGCCCATGTCTGCAACATCCATTCAATATACTCGTTTATATGATAGATCGTGTTTTTAACACACATAAGCGATCTTTTTGCTAATTAATTCTTTTTTTGAGTTACGTTTTTCGAGGTAGTTCCTATACGAGCATTGACATCGCCCACCAGCATAACATTTTCTATGTTAGCGGTATTTAAGAATTCGTAAGTTTCGTTAGCGTCAAAATCCCAACTATTACAATGTACATACGTTGGCACTATGTAATCTTTTGCATTTAAATGAATTAATTTTAAGCAAACATAGTTTTTTTTTTATTGTTTTATTGTTTATTGAATCTGTATAAACAACACCCGCTAGCCCTTCCAAAGTTCCTCAAGGTTTCAGGGAAAGAAAAGTCATACGTCATAAAAAGTCCTTCTTCTTCCTTTGCGAATAGAACTAAGGTCCTTGGATCATTAATAAGGGCAACATTACCTTCTTCCCGTCATCTGGGATAAGGTATAGCCTAGACCATTCTACTATAGTACTTGGATGTTTCCTGCCGAGTTCATCAATTATTTGAGGAGCCAAGTGTATGCTGGAAATCCTTGTAATACAAATGTGCATCCATTATCAGAAACCTCGTTTAAATAGCAATTAAAACAGCTTTAATCGAAGACTCCAACCATTTCCTCTGGTAAGAAATACCACAATGAAATATCTCTCCTTTTTCCAATAAATAACCCATCACCCCAAACACTCTGTTTCTAGAAACATAAATAGGCGCTTCAACTCCTCCGGCCGAGTTCCCCATGGCGGTGTGGTATTGTAACCAAATTTCGTAGGAAAATCCTGTCCTGTTGCTTGTTTCATACATATATCTCATTATTACGCCTCTGATATTCCAGCCAGCCACTTCCTTCGTTAATGGCATTTTCACATTTTCCATAAGCGTAGCTGGTTGGGTTGTACAGCCCACAGTACATAGACCGAGTTGAGTACCTCCTAGTGTCATCCCATACCGTTGTCTCTTAACGGAAACTTGTTGAACAAAATGAACATAGTGCCAATACTGCATAAAGGACACTCGTTAACATACACACAGTTGTTGTTCTTCGCTCAAGCTCCTTCTAAAGCATTTATTTGAAGAAATAAAAATATGTATTTATTTCATGCTGTTCTATTGTCCGTGGGAGGCAACTCAAACCAGACCATCGAACTGTGTGGTAGATTCCTGGGGACATTTCACACAATTAAATGGGTGGGAATACCACAAAAAGGCTCTCTCTATCTATAGAAGAATAACCATTTTTCAAGAGGCAATGCCCATCGAATCTTTTGCGTGTGGAGTATTCTGTTTCCTTTCGGTTTTCTTTTATAAGCGATTTAGCACAGGCTATTGAATTTCATTGTCCCACGGTACCACCCTTAATGGCTATTTATGGGGATAAACAGACGCTCATCATTGAATAGGATTGTAATAATCGAAAAATTGGTTTCATTTAGGGGGTGTCATCGGATTCGTATTTAGAACTTAAATGTGCATTTCGTTGTTGTCGGGGGAAAAAAAATTGGATAGAATAGATTTTGAAAGCCAGAGGGAAAAAAGATTGAATTCCATCTTAAAGGAGGCTACTCCTCAAGCTACCATCAAAAGGAAAGAATGTGAGTTTACCTTGTCAAATTTGCGTCCTATTGAATGTACTGTTTAACTGTACAGTAAGAACAATAAGATAGAGCGAGAGTATTGTTGTCACGAAAAAGCTTCTAAGAAAGCGTTTAAAAAGAACCAGCTAATTTTCAAATCTCAACTAGGATCGCCAATAGTTGTGTTGAACATTTTTCAAAATACATTGAGTACATTGAACAAACTGGTGGAGCTTTAGAAATGATTGCAAAACAAATAACGCCTTAAATGTATCACTTAAAACACCTTGTGAACTAGAGGACGAAGTTGATCGTTTCGTCGCGATCCAAAGAGCGGCATGGAGAAACACTCCTTCTAGAAGCTATACGATCAACTGCAACGAAAAGTAACCCAGAGAAATCACTGAACTGGTGAAGGAGAAACGAAAAGCACAAAAAAATGGCAAATCACCCGTGCACTGCAGCATAAATCCTTAACCGACTATGCAATCGCCTTTGAGACAGTATTCGGGAATTTAAAAGCAATAAGATAGCGAACTACTTTGAAAATCTCTCCGGTGAAAGAGAATCAAATTATTCGCTTTGGAAAGCGCTAAAACGTATCCGGAAACCGCAAATTCAAATGCGTCACCAATTCGGAAAAACTGTAGAAACTGGGCCAAGAGCGACAAGGAAAAGGCAGAACTTTTTGCTTTGCACTTAGAAGAAACGTTTAAGCCGTTCGACGGCCCTTCGTTAACGCCCGACTCCCCAGTCATGACATCTCACAACTGTAATGTAAAAAAAGTTGCATTGATTGAACTGAGGGAAATGATTAAAATTCTAAAGACGAAAAAAGCTCTTGGTTACGACTTGATAACGGCGCAGGTGGTCATGGAATTGTAGAATGAAGCTCTTACCAAACTGCCCTATTTGATCAAGGCTTCGTTCAGATTGCTCTACGTTCCGAGACAATGGAAAGTCGCCGAGATTATAATAGTCCCGAAACCAGGCAAACCGCTGAATGAGAAGAAATCATATCGGTTATCTCAAAAATATTTGAAAAACTGTTTTCCAAACGTCTACAACCCGAAATACGTCTCATTCCTGACCATCAGCTTAGATTTAGAATCAAACATTCTACAATCGACCAAGTCCACAAAATAACTGACGTGATTGAGAAAGCTTTCGAAGGAAAAAAGATTTGTTATGGTGTATTTCTTGACGTCTCACAAGTTTTCGAGGTTTGGAATGAAGGCTTGGAGTATAAATTGCAACTACTACTGCCACGGCAACTCTTTCTAATCTTACGATCGCATCTCACCGAGAGCCTCTTTTGTGTTAAACACGGAAGTGAATACTCTGACTTCAAGGAGAATGTGGCCGGAGTCCCGCAAGGAAGTGTCCTTGGCCCGCTTCTATATGTACTCTACACGCGTGATATCCAGCAGGAAAGAAACTGCGTCATCGCCACGCTTGCGAACGATACGGCGTTATTGACAACGGGCGATATTATTGAAGCAGCAACTGGAAAGGTGCAACATGCTTTTAATAAAGTCCACGCTTGGACGAATTCTTGGCGTATTGAGCTGAATGAAAGCAAATCTACTCTACAAAAATGTGGATCGATTGCCTGTATATCTAAACTCGGCTCAAATACCGTTCGCGAACGAAGTAAACTATCTAGAAATGACTCTAGATGTTAAGCTTAGACGGAAATCGCACGCAAAAAACGATGAGCTCGAAAAAAATATCAGTAAATGTATTGGCTACTCGGAAAACATTCGAACTTGAGCCTACATAACAAACTGCTTATCTATAAGTAAGTGCTCAGGTCGGTGTCTACGTATGGTATACAACTATGAGGTTGTACAAGGAAAAGCAATAGAAACATCATCACTTTTGAAAATTAAGTTCTTAGAACGATAGTTAACGTACTGTGGTATGTACGTAACGAAGATATTCATCGAGATCTGGGAACCCCCTAGCGTCGTCGAAGAGATAACAAAATTTGCGCGTAAACACAAAGATCGTGTTCACGGCCATTGTAACCGTACCGTCATTCAACTACTTAACGCGAATAATTCAATTCGTCGTCTGCAAAGGACAAAACCTTTTGACCATGCGTCATAGTACATGCCGGTCGCGAAAAAACAGGAACTTTCATTAGAATTTAACCTGTCTAGAGTGCTACATATCTTTTTAACTATAAACGAACATTTTTTCCAATAATCACGAGTCTCGTAAGCGAAAATAAAACTGCTAAATAAGCGTCGGCTTAGTTGTAGTATTAATTTTGAACACAGGTGTTTTTTTAGTTATTAAAATCTCACACCAACACAAGCACGCTCGGTCGGGCCTTATTGTGTCTTTAGAAGATTTTTCACCTGCTCTCGGCAAAAAAAAAAAAAAAAACATTGAGTTTGTATAGGTATATTAAATTGAAAACGCTTTTTCACATGTCCTTTACTGGCGTTTAACAGTACCCTTGTTCAGGAATATCTATTCACAGCGCTTACTTACTTATGTGGCGCTACAGTTCGGGGTAAACCTGGGCCCCGACCAACAAGCCTCTCCATTAAGCTCTGTCTTTAGCTAATTGCCTTCAGTTGCATACTCCAAGTGGGACGAGGTCCCCTTGAGCTTGTGCGCCCAACCTACGGTGGGTAATATCCAAAGACTGCGGGCCGAAGCGTAAGTATCCATTCGCTCTACATGTTCTAGCCATCTCACACGTCCAATACGTATTTTTTGACTAAGTCGATGTCGCTGTACAGCTCGTATAGTTTGTCGTTAAATCTTATCCCAAAACTCGTCAACGCAAATGGGACCGAATATCTTACGAAGAATTTTTCCCTCGAAGCGACCACGGCTTCCTTCATCCGTTTTTAATAAAGTTCACGTTTCAGCGCCTTAAAGCAGGACTGGGATGATCAGGGTCATATACAGAGTCTCCTTAATTATTAGAGATAGGGCTTTACTATTAAATTGCCTTAAAAGCCCAAAAAAAAACCGATCGGCAAAAGTTATTCTTCGCTGGTATCATTGCCAGAATTGATAGCAGAGCCGAGGTACACGAAGTCCCTTAATACCTCGAAGTTATAGCTGCCCCTGTGACGTTCTGTCCATTCCGTCGATATTGGCTGTCCCTCCTTGTTGACAGCTCACATACTTGGTTTTGCCCTCGCTTATAGCTAAACCAATTTTGGCCGTTTCTGCTTCAATGCTTGCAAACGCACCCGTGAAAGAGTTCTAACAATTATGCCAATATCGTCGGAGTATGCAAGCAGTTTTAAGGGCTCTCGATAGATTGTGCCTCTGGTGTTGGGTTGTGAGTTCCGCACAATATTAAAGAACTCTTTGCAGTGCTGCAAATATTTAATTTATTTCCATAATTCATCCCTACTTAGGTCCAGTTTCCCTTGTGCGCTATAGAGCCTCAATTACGCCTACGCCCCATCATGTACTGTTTCTGGCAGTATATCTTAGCTAACTCCAACTCTTTCCCAATTTCTGAAATTCCCTCTTAACTTCTCTGCGGTATGTACTCCTTTCGTGGCTAGGTTTTCCGCCCTCCTGGGTTAACGGGTTCCATTATATCGTGTCGTCTTTCTGAATGGCTGGTGCCTATAGATTCCTGATCCATAGTTCGGACAGAAAATTCTTAAAATGTTTCAAAGGCACCGGTTTACAAACGTCTGCATCTTCTTCTTCTTGGCAATGGTAGTCATATTCTAAGTGCTGCAGCCGTACAGCGGCACAGATTTTAAATTGGAGCGCAACAGCCGCAGTTTGGTGTTAAGATTGATTGCATTATTTCGCCATATTTTGAACAACATTTCGAACGCAAAATTCGTGTTGACAATTCTACTTATGGCATCCCCTTCGGTTCCATCCTCCGGCTGAAACGATACTTCCAAGATTAACGACACTCTCCATTCTCTCAACTGGTTGTCCAGCAATGCATACTTGAGTTGCTTAGTTTTTTTTAAACCGATCATTTTAGTTTTTCCCGCATTCATTTCCAGCTCGTGGCACCTGCCTTAGTCTCCACATTTGCTGTCATTTGGTGGGGGGCCAGAATTCGGTGCGAGAGTAAGCATACATCTCTGCAGACTGTTAAACTGCGATGATGACCAATATTCCGTTGTCAAGCAGAATGAGCCATTCATCAGAACAAAGTGAGGATAGCGATATCTAAACTCAAGTTCATCAAAGCTGCTGGAGCCGACTGCCTTGCCGTTAAACTTTTCAAGGCAGGAGGAAATGAGTTGGTAAGGAGCATGCACAAGCTCATCTGTAAAATCTGGTCGGACGAAAGTATGCCCGATGAATGGAACCACAGCATCGTTTTCCAGATCCTGAAGAAAGGAGACCCTCTGAACTGCGCCAACTACAGACGTATAAGTCTCCTCAGCATCGCATATAAGATCCTGTCCGCCGTATTATGTGAACGCCTAAAACCGATCGTCAACAACCTGATAGATCCTTATCAATGCGGTTTCAGTCTGGGAAAGTCCACCATTGCCCAAATATTCACACAACGACAGATCTCGGAAAAAACCCATGAATATAAAATCGATATGCACCATCTCTGAGGAGATGAGAACTCTCGCTGCTCCATCAAATTCGCTAAGAACATCACCGAACCTTTCGATATCAGGAAAGGTCTTAGACAAGGTGACGCGCTATCATGCGATCTCTTTAACATAGTACTTGAAAGAATTGTACGAAACTCACAAGTCAACACCGGTGGTACAATCTTTTACAAGTCTGTGCAACTATCCGCTTATGCCGATGACATTGACATAATCGGAAGAACTCAGCGGGCCATCAATGGGGCATTTGTGAGTATTGAGATCGATGCAGCAAAGCTGGGTTTAGCGTTCAAGGAAAGAACAACAAAATATATGCTGTCTACAAAAAAGGACACCCAACATCGGCATCTTGGACAGAACGCCACAATAGACAGATACAATTTTGAGGTAGTAAAGGATTTTGTCTACCTAGGCTCTATGGTGAACTCCGCAAATGACATCAGTAGGGAGATCACACGAAGAATTACTCTTGCCAATCGTTGTTTCTATGGGCTAAGACGGCAATCGAGTAACAAAGCCCTATCTCGAACTACCTATACTAAGGTAATTCTTTATAAGACACTAATCATCCCAGTCCTGCTATGTGGCGCAGGGCCATGGGCTTTATCAAAACCGGATGAGGATGCCCTTGGTTATTTGCGAGAAAAGTTCTTCGAGCAATCGTTGGTCCCATTTGTACAGACGGTGAGTATGGAGGAGAAGGTACAATGTCGAACTATACGGCCTATATAAGGACATCGACTTAGCCAGAAGAGTTCACATACAGCGACTAAGATGGCTGGATCATTTAGAGCGGATGGAGGCCAACGTTCTCGGCAAGAAAGTCTTCGAATCCATCCCGGATGGACAGTGCAGTAGAGAATGATCTCGCGGCAGGTGGCGCAAACAAGTGGAGGGGGACCTCAACCAACTTGGTGTGCGCAACTGGAGGCAGCTGGCTGATAACCATGCTGGCTGGAGGGGTTTGTTGGTTGAGGCCAGGTCCACCCCGGTCTGTAGCGCCATCTAAGTAAGTAAGTAAGTAAACATACCTCGTCCGCCTAGAGAAGATGTTTCGGTTGCAATGTAAGAGTCCATCGAGTTTCTACCTTTTTCATCGACAAAGCTGCATGGAGCACATCAGTAATCACCAATAGGAATAGTATTGGAATGCAGACTTGTCTTACCTTACTTTGGATATCGAATTCTTTAGGCAATCTTCTTCTGTGCAAAATGTTGTTTTTGGACCCTTCGTATATATCTTTGACCATACAAATCAATTTATCAGGAATGCCTCTCCTGCGTAAGGCACACCAAATAAACTCCCTGTTGGTACTATCGAACGCCTTCTCAAAATCGATAAACAGCAGGTGAAGTGGCGATCGATATTCAACGCAATGTTTGATGAAGATCCGCAGGGTATTGATGTGGTCGATACAGGAGGATCCAGAGCGAAAGTCTCCTTGTTCGGCATCATCGAGTGTGTCTTCGAGATGTTGCTTGATTCGCTCTAGGATGATTTTTGCTATTATCTTACATACAACAGACAGCAAGCAGATTCAATTTCCTTTTTTTTAGGAACCTTGACGATCATTCCCTTATTCCACTCGTCAGTAAAGCTCTCAACTTCCCAAGCTCTCTCTATAAGTGGAAGCAGAGCTTAGCTGCTGTTGTTGGCGCTGCTCAAAAGAGCTCTGCGGGAATACCGTCAAGTCGTACCGCATTGTTGGTTTTAAGTGCTTTGATCGCTAGCTAGCGAATACAGGGTTCAAAACTATAGCAAAATGCTCCTTCTATCACTAGAGCTGGTCTTCATCTGAAATGAGTAAGGAACCGTTTAGGCTTTTCAATGGATATTGGCTGGAGCTGTGACCACCTGTCAGTTCGTTGATGATTTTATAGACGATCATACCGCCAATCCTCCTTCCGGCTTCTACTGACTCTACAGCCAGCGCGTTGATGTGTTTGCGCTTGTCACGTCTCACGCTAGGCTGAACTTCTCTCATCTTCATGCAATATAGGGACGCTAAGTCGTTCCTTTCTGCTGCTGGAGTACCTGCGATTCGAGCTTTAAGTTGTTTTCATTCGTCGATCCGTCTCCAAGTATCCTTGGAAAGCCACACTCTATGTCTTCCCTCCGATCAACCGACAATTCTTTCAGCACCAGATGTAAAAACATTTTTGAAAGCACGCCTATAGTCTGAGGTGGTTGCGGGCAGTGAGGTGCTGATTGCTTCCACACCTTGCGAAGATGCTCCCTTAATTGTTGGCGTACTGGGAGATCACTAAGTCTGTCAATGTTTCGAATGTCCAGGAGCGAAAAGCGGCGGCTGATCACAAAATCGTCAGTTTGCTTGGAGGTTGCTTTCCTGCCGTTGGAAACTTTGTGGCAGGTCTTTTGCTCAAACATGGTGCCACCTATCACAAGGCGATTGGCGTTGCAGAAATTCACAACCTTTTGCCGTTTTTATTGCGGTTTCCAAGTCCATGATTCACAATAACATGTTTGAGTCCTTCGTTGCCATTGCCTACCTTAGCATTTAAAACCCCCATCACTATGACATTGTTTAAATTTTGTGTTGTATTGAAGACGGAGCTTAAGTGATTGTAGAAGCTCTCCTTCTCGTCCTCAGACGAGCCATCTCTTCGGGCATAACACTGTATAATGGTGAAGCGTTGTACTCTAGTCCGGATTCTGGCCGTCAAAATTCCATCACCATAAAGCTGCGAGAAAATCAATCTCTTGCCTGCTTTTGGTGTTAGCAGCAATCCGACAACATATTCCCGCCGCTTTCCGGATGTTCTTTCGGAATAGATCAGAGTAGGGCAGTGTTAGACGGTGGGGACATCGCCCGCTTCTAACCATCTTATATCCCTTACCCCCAAAATGTTTAGACTATATTGCATGAATTATTTTTCCAGTTGAAGGAATTTTGCATTCTGAGGTCGATCGCTTCACGAGTCAAAGAGCATCATATGTACACAAGTATTGTGTTGAATCGATATCGGTATTTAGCGTTCGTGCTCAAGAGCTGTTGGCAATTGTATTGTAAGTTCTTACCACTTTTTTTACAAACTAGCTTGTGGCGAATTCATCTGGTGCCTTATTCGGGTTTACCTCAAATAATATGGTATAACTTTTATTTCTATTGATGTTATATTTTATGAAAGTTTGAAACATACATATTTTAGAGTACATGAGCCCATATATTTTGTCCAATATTTATTTTAACAAAATATACTCGGTTGAGGGTACACTAGCTCTTTGTTTTCCACTGAGGTTTGGTTATGAGATGCAAAGATTGGAATCTATTGATCTATGCTATACATATATGTATTTCCTCAACGTATTTCCATTCACATTGCTGATAAGCAGGAATGTACTTTTCCTTTTAAATTATTTCCTTCAATCAATAATGGCTCGTTTTTTGACAGACATTCCCAAAGACATTTGTACTTAATGCTTCGCCGTATCTACTTAAACGAACCCTCTTCAATATATCTCCAATCACTGATTGCTGTACCTAATCACAGATTCTAGTACGACTCCCTGCAGACAATTATTTTCTATTTCGAAATCAGCCCAAAACCCAACCACATCCAACAGAAACAAATTACTTCCGAAGTAATTTCCACGTTGCTCTCTACTCTAGTTCCTCATTCCACTGTCACATTCCACCAATTTCATCAGCATTCGTCTACTAAATGAAGCAAAAAAAAAAAACAGGAAAAATTAAACAAGAAAGGATGTAAAATTTTTGGACATCTGCTTCCTAGAAAGCCTCTGCAACTGACAAGTTTTACTCTTCCTCCTCCGGTTGAACATCAGAAAACATCCGGAAATTTATGTTTCGCTTTTGATTGCTTTTCCGCTTGTGCCTCCTGCTGCCACCTTACTTTTTGCCATTGCTGCCAATGGGTACGATTATAATGATGGCAGCGTTGCGACACGAAATGGCAAGGACATTCTGCCTCCAATTGCGGACGTTTTTTTGACATTATGAAGTCTGTTTGGAAGAAATTAACTTCTGTGATGTACTCCCAGAGTGAGAAGCTATTGTTGACATTTTTCTTCCTTAGACTGACCATGACAGTGGTTAATTTGCCTTAATCTATCATCTGAAGTTTATTCTTTTACCAAAAGTGTTGAGGAAAGTCGAGGAACTTTGCAGGAGATCGTTGACAGTTATAACAGGTCGGTACATGGTGTGAAAGTAATTAGGGAGTGTCAAAGTTCCATTTGACTCCAGAAGGTCGTTATGAGTTATTTATAGAACAAGGACATATCCCTTTCAGGGCATTAAAGTTCTTATAATTATATGTCGTGCGATAAAAGTGAAATTTATTTCGAAAGCCTTTAGGATACACCCCAAACGACCACCACAATGTGTTCTGTTCAAAGGCAATCTACTGGAAAAAATTCAAGAGCAAAATATTGTCATCGGTATTATTCCCTTCTTAATCCTTTTGTTGCGCACAATGTACTCCATTGTTACACTCTATTACAAAAAAAATAAATAAAAAATTGTGTGAAGAGCAAGCTCATACCCGAGATATATTTGGCACCATTGTATGCTAAGTGTTCGTCGTAATTAAAAACTAGGCTACACAGGAGAAATTAATTATGACATACAGTGTTGTGCCAGTGTAATTTTTTAAATCCTTTTTAATTCTTACCCTGGATAGCCTTGGGCAATGTGTGGTTTAAGGGACGTCGAAAGTGCATTTAACATTTTTTTTAATGCAAATGAAATGTTGTAGTCATTAACCTGGTATAACGGAGATTTTTTAAGTCGTAAGATGGAGAGACATTATTTTTTGGAGGCATAGCATGATTAATGGAAGTACCCTGTCATTTTACAAATTACACGAATAACTCTGAGCTACACATTGCAGTTAAATTTTAATGAGAAAAGCTTTTACAAAAATTTCTGAATTTAATTTAAAAATGATTTTTTGACCCTGGATTGGTGTAGGTTGGTGACACCCACATCGGTTTTGATGGATTTCATTACAACTAATGTGTAATTTTGAATGTATTTTCGTCTACATACATTTACAGTAATTTGCAAAGTGAACAAATCTATATTCCACGAAACTGAACCCCTAAAAGTAGCGCGCTGAAAAGATTCTTAAGAATTCTGGATGTCAGTTTACCAATTAAATGGAAAAACGCTATAAATTACATACTGATGTAGGTATTGCACCATCATTTTAAAATACTCTTAAATCCTGAGATTCGTACACTCCCTATTCATTACGCAAGACCTTCATATTCAAATGAAATGTTGGATGCTGCTATAACATATAAGAAAATACTTTGTATCCCCAGCCCACTCATCTGATCTGGCACCGTATGACTTTCATTTGTTCTTCAAATTAGGAAAACAATGAATGAGGACAGAGATTTTCAACAAATGAAGCGTAGAAGGTGCAGTAAACTCATTTTTTGAAGGATTTGAGGAAACGTATTTAAAAACTGGTGCGATGGCTTAAGAAACCAAGTAGAAAAGCGGATGTACTTTGTAAGGTTCCGAGGTTGTTTTCTTGGTCAGGGTCAGCATTTTTTAATCCATCCTTGTATTATGAATTTGCAATTACTCATAAAGAAAATATAACATCAAAAAAAAAAAAAACAAAAACTTTGCGGAAGCAAGAAGCGAAGTTCTTTGTAACAAGAAAAAATAAAATTAATAATAATATGGTAAATAAGTAAAGATTGATGAAATGTACGAGAGTATTGTACTTCATCTAGATCTTGATCTGCCACATTGTGAATATCTGATCAATGGTGGACTTTCCTGCCCTGAACCTTCATTGATAAGGATCTATCAGGTTGTTGACGATCGGTTTTAGCCATTCACATAATATGGCAGACAGGATCTTATATGTGATGTTGAGGAGACTTATACTTTTGTAGTTGGCGCAGTGCAGAAAGCCACCCTTATAACAAATATAACATCAAAAATAAAAAAAAAAGCTCACACCCCATGATGAGAAAAAGAAAACGACCGGCATCGAATATTGCCAAGCCTGGTCAGCCAGGGCATCCTTTGGAGCCAGGCCTGAAGGGTGTCAGTATGCGAGCGTCTGGTGGTCGGCCTGTCCCGCTCGGCAGCCGGCCGGGTCGAACCCGAAATTGCTACGAGCTTCCTGTCAATGGTCTCTGGGTTAGCGCGCTGTGCACCGATAGGGGCACAGATGGACTCTCTGAATTTCGACAACAGCATCGACTTAGGATATGCACATGGAACGTCTCATCGCTCACAGGGAAGGACCTTGAGCTTATTGGGGAGGCTGTTAAAAGTCGACTAGATATAGTTGGCGTCTCTTCAACAAAGCAGAGAGGTTCTAAAACTGTGAACCTTTTGGATGGGTGGAAGCTTTTCCTGCCAGGAGTCGTATCCTCAATGTCTGCTCAGGTGGAAGTGGGGATACTCACAAGTCCCAGGTTGACAGACAGAGTATTGGAGTGGATACCATTAGGAGGGAGAGTTGTGATCTTAAAGCTGAAGCTTGAAAGATCAACTCTGGCATTGGTGCAGGTGTATGCACCGAATCTTCAGTCAGAGTATGTAGCTTTCTTAGATGAAGTTGATGTTGCCCTTGAAAAGGTTGCAGAGATGGATTCTTTTGTCCTGATGGGTGACTTCAATGCTCATGTGGGTGTAGATGTTATGACATGGGGGAGTGTGATTGGGAGGAACGGTGATCCTGATTAAAACGCGAACGGAGAGAGGTTGTTGGATTTTTGTTGTGAAAATGGCTTATCCATCATGAACACTATTTTTCCACACAAAGACATTGACAAATACATATGGTACCGTCAGAGTCTTCAGCAGAAGTCGCTGATCGATTTCTTTGTGGTACCATCGTGTCTGGTGAGAATGGTTTGTGATGTTCGCGTATTGAGAGGGGCCGAACTATCAACTGATCGTCACTTAGTGCTGTGCAAATTGTATCTTAGCAAGAAAGTGCCTCCCCTACCAAAGCGTAAACCAATGATGGTTACACGCATACGATGGGAGAGGTTACAGGACGATGGGATACGGGAGACATTTGCGCGGCAAATATCTAAGAGGTTTGAACGAATTCCAACTGTTCCATCAAATGTAGAGGAAGAATGGCAACTGTTTTCAACAGCGGTTATTGCCTCTGCGGGAGACGTTTGTGGAGTGAAGCGGCTTGGTGTGGCGGCTGGTGGTGAGAAAATGACTGCTTGGTTTAAAACGCCCGGAGTTCAAGAAGCCATCAGAGAGAAGAAGAGAGCCTTTAAGGTGTGGATTCACTTGGGGAACTCCGATTCTCGAAATCGGTACACTGAGGCGCGAAGAACATGCAAATTAGCTGCGAAAACAGCGAAAGAACAGTCTTGGAAGGAGTTTGGTGAAAAATTGGAACGTGACCACAGATCTGCAAATAAGATGTTCTGGCAGACCGTCCGCCGAATCAGAGGAAAAAAAGTTGAATATCGTTGAAGGAGCTAAATTCAAAGACGGTAGATTTCTTTCCAATGAGGAGGACATCTTACGCAGATGGAGCGAGCACTTTTCAGAACTGCTCAATCCCGAACAGGGCACCGAAGAAGGCAGACCTATTGTCGAGTGTTGGGCGGAAAGTAGTCCTACGGTAGAGGAAGTAACTTTGGCGATCAAAGCGCTGAAGGTTGGCAAATCTGCTGGTGTGGATGAAATTCGGCCAGAAATGCTCAAGGCTTTAGGTAAAGAGGGAGTTCAATGGCTCTCGCGTGTCACTAAAGTGGCCTGGGAATGCGGTGAAATACCTGGTGATTGGCAAATGGAGCTGATAGTTCGTCTTTTTAAAAAAGGGGACAAAAGAGATTGCGCCAAATATAGGGGTATATCCCTTTTAAGTCTCTCTGGAAAAATCTTCGCTAAGGTGCCAGACGCGTTCCAGAGCTGTGGTTGGGGTCAGTTTGGGGGATGAGCAGTGCGGTTTTCGTCCCGGTAGAAGCACAACCGACCAGTTATTCACTCTCAGAATGGTTCTTGAGAGGGCCTGGGAGTATGACAAACCTGTCTACACTTGCCTTATAGATTTGGAAAAAGCATATGATAGGGTTCCTCGAGGCAAACTCTGGAGTGTTTTGCAGGAGTATGGGATTGATGGTTCTCTGTTAAGGGCGGTTCAGTCTTTATACACAAACTGTATAAGCTGTGTTCGTATAAACGGTGTTAAATCAATACCTTTCACTGTGGGCGTTGGACTTCACCAGGGGTGCGTTTTGTCACCTCTCCTCTTCATTGTATATATGGATTGGATCTTGCAGCGCAGCCGTGGCGGGGAATGTTTCGAAGTGGGAGACCTAAGGATTAGTCATCTGCTCTTAGCGGATGATTTGCTCATCCTTGGGTCCTCTCAAACCGAACTTCAGCGCGCACTCGAAAAGTTTGTAGCCATTTGTGATGATGCTGGAATGAAGATCAACGTGAACAAGTCAGAAGTAATGGTCGTTTCCAAAAAACCCATTCAGTGCAGTCTGCATGTTAGTGGAGTTCCACTAAAGCAGGTGGATAAGTTTAAGTACCTCGGGGTCCTATTCACGAGTGATGGGAGGAGCAATGCCGAGTTATCCTGTAGAATTGGTCACGCTGGATCAATTTTGAGAGAGCTTGGCCAATCTGTTCTAAGGAAGGTTGAACTTAGTGTTAAAGTTAAGCTATCGGTTTTTAACTCGGTATATGTTCCGCCTCTCACCTATGGTCATGAAATTTGGGTATTGACCGAAAGAATAAGATCGCGGATAAAAGCTACCGAAATGAAGTTCCTTCGCGATGTTGCTGGAATTACTCGTAGGGATCGAGTGCGCAACACCAGAGTACGCGAGGCGCTCAATGTCGAGCCGCTACTTCTCCGAACGGAACGATCTATGCTTCGATGGTTTGGACACGTAGTGCGTATAAAATGAAATGTGCATACGTACTAACACCTATATAAGTACATACATGTAGAATATATTTGGCAGCAACATATTATCTCCCTTTTGTGTCGGAAAACTAAATTCTTTTCCTTTCTATATAAACTTTTTTTTTTCTTTATTATTTTACATCTGTCAACTAGACATTAAGTAATTGTTTTTACAATGAGAATTGCAGTACGTGGTTTATAGAGGGACCTAACATTCCACGTGCAGACACGAAGATCGTTGTCCTTTTTACGTTTGCTTGGATCGTCAACAGTAAAATCATCCGTATCCGGGGCTGTTGGTTGCTTTATAATCAAATGTTTTTTTACGTTGTAGGGAAGTTAATCCGACAGCACAACCCCCAACCTGGAATACCAGGTCTTGTTTTTTCTTTACCCCTCAGACAAGAGGCCGGATACACCGATGTCAGTAATCTACTTCGGGGATATGAGCGCCGCGGTTGGTCCATTAAGAGTTCATCCGCCACCATCTCTTTTTCAATACCCTGACGCAGTATTGCAAATCCTTACAGACCTCAGTTTCAAATTTCGGTAAGGTATCCGCTGGCCTGTAGACGTCACCGTTGATTCCATCGGGAGAATTCATCCGCCGCGAGTCCTCCTTCTGAGCAGCTCTTGCTAAACTTCTGAGACGCATATTTCAGCCAATCAGTTCAACAAAAGATACCTCGTCTGGTTATACATACGTATATGCATGCAGAAGTTCACCCAGATGTGCTTACGCAAGTCTGAGTGTTCAGATACACATAATATCGTCAGACTCGGCAAACGCTCATCGTAAGTTCACTATCAGATTGCTATCCAGTGGGCACCGCGAGGTGATGATGCGACTTTGCCATGCTTTATTAACATATATCTTATAGATCTGCTGTATATATTAGATATAATAAATGTCCTCGCACGCTTCCTTGTTAAGCTTCGACTTCAGCTTTATAGAGAGATGGCTGTTCATCTTTAAAATGCAGGTAGAAGAAACGGTCACTAATATAGCTTTTTAATTAAAGTTGAAAGTCCGATGGGAGAAGAAGTTTTAGTTTTTATATCAGGTCATTGTGCCACACTTTATCAAATGCCTTGGATGTACTCATATCTAGGAAGAGCGCAGCGCAGAAATGTTAGTCATCTAAGTCTTGTGTGATTTTGCTTATAAGACGATGTATTTTTTGTATAGTTGAATGTTTACGTTTAAATCCGAACTGGTGTCTGGGTAATATATTATTTTCGTCTAGTATATGTCGAGTAGCAAAACGTTTTTCTAATAGTTTCGATAGGATTCGTAGTAGACGTAGCATCTTTTTCAGGTGTGAGAATTGCAGTTACTTTAGCTACTTTCCAAGCTTTTGTGGGCGTCAGGTGGGCGCCGTGGCGTAAGAGGTTAATGTGCCGGATCACTACGCATGCGGTTCCAAGTTCGAATCCCAGAAAACACAAAAAAAAGTTTTTTCACTGTCCCACCTATCGCGAGCGTCTGACAAACATCCGAGAGTATTGTTGTCACGAAAAAACTTCTCAAATCGCCGTTCGGAGTCGGCATTAAACTGTAGGTCCCTTCCATTCGTGTGAAAAATATAACGCACACAACATAAGTGGTTGCGAGAAGCTAGGCCTTGGCACTTTAAAGAGCTGTTGCGCCAAATATTTGTATTTTTTTTTTGTATTTTTGATGGTATTGAAGGAATTCTTTAAGTATACTGTCGCGTTTACCGGAAGTTCCTTTAGGACTTTACCTGTAAAGAGATCGTGTCCTGTAGTTTTGTTAGGGTTGATTTTATCTTTGATGCATGTTTTGATTTTCTTAACATACGTTTTCTTATTTCTATGTCACGGTAGGTTACGTTTATAGGTTGGTGAGTTCTATTACTGTCCTTGTCGTTGGTAAATGTTTGTTTGAAATTTTCTGCGAGTATTTTTGCTTTTTCATGGTTCATCCTCGCCCAATTAACGTTTGTAGTCCTAAGTGGGGGTTGGTGGTCTACAGTTTCTTTAATGCTTTTTGTAGCTTTCCATAGATAATAGTCTGTCGATGCGGTTGAATTTTATTTTTAAGTAGTTGTTGATTTTATTGTTTCTATATTCCTTTAATAAATCCTTAAGTTATTTTATGGACCTGCTGAGTGTTGTTTTCACTTCACTTGTTCTATTGGTTTGCCATATTTTACCAAGTTTCCTTTTTTCTATCACTTTTCTTTTTATAGGCGCCGGTATGTAATCATTCTTTTCCTTTTGATGGTCATTGGTGAAGATCGATAAGTGGCTTCGAGTATTATATCCTTGAAGTTTATTATTGCTTTTTCAAGATTTTCAGGTGTCCTTAGCAGAATACTTAGTTGTTACTTCATGTCAATCACTTCTTTGAAAATATTCCAGTCAGTCCTTTTATTAAACAATTTTGTTGGTATGTTCGGATGCTTTATGTTCGAATCATAGTGAATAATAATTGGTGAGTGGTCAGAAGAAAGTTCGTAGCAAGATTCTATTATTCATATCTCATGCCTAATATTTTTGTAAATGCAAAAAATCTAACAGGTCAGGTATTCTTTTCTTTCCAATAGGCCAAGAGGTCGGTTCACTAGTACTTAGATGGCTTATGTTATTCGCTTTTAGGGCATCTAGTAGTATAGGTCATTCTCTACTAGTAAGCTTGGAACCTTAGTTAGCCCTAATGTCTTGAACTATTGTTTAAACTATTGTTCACTAATAGTAGGATTATATTTGAGTGGGCAGTATAGCGCATATTATTAAGTGGTCATCTGGTCGTTGCCTTGATGTACATAGCTTTTATTGTGGTTTACTAGCTCAGTACATTTAATGCTTTGCTTGATGATGATTGCAGAACCAGCATGTGCCTTACCGTTCGAATGATTGGTGTAGTAGACGCTATGCTATGAAATTTTGAGGTAGTTTTATTTGTGAAATGAGTCTCAGAAATCATTAATACCATATGTCTGTTTTGTTGTTTTGTATAAATAACTTTAGTCCCATAGACTGAAGTAAAATTGACTGCGTATGCGTGCTATTCGTCTGCGAATTATTGGGGTTCAGCATTTAAAATAAATGCTTTAGAATGGCAACTTTCGAAATTTCGGCTAAAAATGTAAGAAAATTATTTTCAAAATTCTCGGAAACCTGGTAGGACAACAATGTCGCTATACATCTTATTATATTGTTTAGGCATCAATTTTGAATCACATCGAACGAGAAATAGCCAATTCTCGAAAATTGGTCACTATGTCGCATTTTTTTTAAACAAAATCTGGTATGTCATCTAGTAGGATATAGTATTGTACTTGCATATTCAAATTAACAGAAATAAGAAATCAAAACAAAATATAACGATTTTCAAGAATACCGGCTTCTTCTAAAATATACCCTAAGTACAGTGCTGTTAGAAGTTAGAATAAAATTTCAGTTTTCGTTTTGAATTATGTCCCAACAGAAAATACATATAAGGTTTGAATCAAATTAGTACAGCTTTTTAGGCAGCAAGTATACAGGGGCAAACAGATCGACAAACAGACGGACCAAAATGCCGACAGAATTAAGACACCCACTTTGTTCAAGCCTGAGTTTACGCATAATCATTTGTCAGACTATACTGAACATACATTTCAAAAAGAGCGCCCAGAATGACAGTTATCCCTATCGTAAGCTCTGTCTAAGTGAAAAACTTTTAATTAAAAATAAGAAAATAAGGATTAATCTTAAGTTAATCTTAATTACAGCAGTAAGGCTCACTCTTGATGTAGAAAATATGAATAAGGTTAGGTAAGGTTAAAGGGGCTAGCTGCAAAGAATGAGTTTAGCCTCCACTCGGATCTGAAATGGATCCATTGTGCTCCTCTGACGTGGAGTTTCCTGGCTGAAGAACTGTAAAGAGAAAAAAAAAAAAAAAATAGTTAGAGTTCTGTGCTAATGGAACGGCCTTCTCTGAACCATCCTGAAGAAGTTATAAATTTCATGATGGTGGTTGGTGGCTTTTGAGATAGATCGCCCAGATGGTTGAAGAGATACTCTCCAAGGGGCGTCTTTTTGGTACTGCAGGGACTAGGGCATTTGCAAAGGAAGTGTTCCGTGTCCTCCTCTTCATCTGTATTGCAGCATGCTCTACAGAGTCTATCTGTATTTAGCCGCATTCTCTTCCGGTGGGCCGTCAATAGCTGTGGCCGGTAATGATACCTGCGAAAAGCGCCAAGTTTTTTTCTATTTTGAGTAAGGATGAGCTTGGTTTTCATCTTGTCATGTTTTGTCCAGATGCATCTGGAGACACGGCATGAAGGGAGCGCTCTCCATCTTTCTTCTGCTTGTCGTTTTAAGTCAAGTGGTATATTTGATTTAAGAAGTATTAGGGGAGGTAGGGCTGAGCTTTGGACCATTGACAGGTCTTGCTCTGATCCCTTTCTTGCCCGTTTATCCGCCATCTCGTTCCCTGGAATGCCTTTCGGATAAGCATGTTAAGCTCCTTGCTGCAGCGTTTTATTAGCTTTGATTTTATAACCGCAGATGAGACGGCCTTTATAGCAGCTTGACTATCTATGTAAATACCAATCTCTTTTCTAGTAACAAACTCCGTTCTCGTGCCGCCTCTGCTATCGCTAGGACTTCTGCCTGGAACACACTGCTGTGGTTCGGAAGCCTTAGTGATATTGCAATATCAGGTTCCGAACCCATTCCTTCGTTTGTTTTGCACCCGTCAGTGAAGACTGAAATACTATTCGGGTTAATGGTCCCACTGTCTTTCCAGTGTTTCCTTGATGGGATGACCGCTTTGACGTTTAGGCTTAATTCGGGGGATAGCGGCAAATAGTCAGTGGTGGCGTATAGGTGAGCCCATCATGAGATGCTACGGTGGCCCGTGTGGGTCTTTCTCCATAGGTTGGAGAAAGGTCTTTGGTCTTTTAGGCGTAGAGCACTCATCGCGGATGATTTCTAAACAAATAAATTTAGCGGAATCAGTGCGAGAATTCCAAAAATATGTATAAAGATGGATAATATTGTAATGAAGCGTTACACTTTTTGTCGCCTCCACTGTGGTTCACTTTCACGGCCGCTACTGTCCATAGCTGGTTCAGTACAACAAACAACATCTGGCGAAAATTACGCCATGCGAACATGACCACTTCTCCCAATCTCATTGGCCAAGTGGTTTGCAAAAGTGAATTGCATCCACTTATATAATTCACATTCGCTTTTTGTAGAAAATTCCATAAGGCGGAGATTGGGAGATGTGGTCGACGGAGTTCATCACTCAGTGATTTAGTACAAATTTCGAGTACTTGTGAGCCAACTCTCCGACGTGGTGATACCACAGGAATTTTTTATCGTTTGTCTCCGGACTCGGACGATTTATAAATCGGGACCTGCTGCTGACCACAGCCGATCCGATCGTAAGCTTTTGGACTCATCCTCCTCAAGGTTAAGCCATTGCCGGTCCTGAAGTTAGTCCTCGAGTTGGAGGATCCGATCCGTGCTCCTAGGAATTTACCTCGCTATTGGAAGCTAAGTACCTGCCTTAAGCAAGTGCTGCTAAGTGACGGCTTCAAGCCGTTACTGCCAAGTGACTGCCACGAGCAGTTGCTGCCTAAGCGCCGCCGCTAGGTGTTGCTGCCAAGTGACGGCCCTAAGCCGTGGATGCCAAGTGACTGCCATAAGAAATTGCTGCCCAAGTGATGGCCCTAAGCCGTTGCTGCCAAGTGACTACCACGAGCAGTTGCTGCCAAGTGACGCCGCAAGGTATTGCTGCCAAGTGACTGCCACAAGCATTTGCTGCCCAAGTGACGGCCCTAAGCCGTTGCTGCTCAAGTGTCCATCACCAACGGACGCTAACCAGTAGTTAGTAGAGTAGTAAGTAAGTTAGAAAGTAAGAAAGCAAGGCCAACGTAGGTATCCGATTATTGTTAAGTACAAGAAAATTGTTAAGCCTAGCTTACACCAGGCCTCGTAAGAGCACATATTAAAATGGGACTCGACTCATTGTTAAATAGCTCGATATTGTTAAGGCCAGCTAAACTGAACATTCATTGCGGTGTTAAATAAATAATTTACCTTTTTACCCAAAGTTTCGGGTGTTTCTTTGGGAGACCCTGGGTCCGACGACCGAAACCTCAGCCTTCGGAAAACACCCTCAGAATATATATCATCCGGAACAAGAGGTGTGTAGCTCCTGGAGACAAAACTGAACTAAACCCATAGTGAAACTTCCTTGAGTTTTTTGATAAAAATGTTCTTAGGTTAGCCCACTTTGTAAGTTCTTTCTTCTATCATATCACTTGGACGAAATATGGATTCACAAGTACTTTTACAGTTGATAAAGAAGCAAGGATTTTCAATACTACGTCAGGGTATTGAAAAAGAGATGGTGGCGGATAAACCCTTAATGGGCCAACGGCAGCGCTCATATCCCCAACGTGGGTTACTGACATCGGTATATTCAGCCTCTTGTCCTAGGGGTACAAAAAAAGGATCTGGCCCTCCAGGTTGGGGGTTGTGCCGTCGGGTTAACTTCCCTACCACGTAAAAAAACCTTTGGTTACGAAGCAACCAACACCCTCGGATACGGATGATCTTACTGTTGACGACCCAAGCAAACGTAAAACGGACAACGATCTTCGTGTCTGCACGTGGAATGTTAGGTCCCTCTACAAACCACGTGCAGCCGAACAACTTGCGGAGGCCCTAGAGTGTTTTAAAGCAGACATTACTGCCATCCAAGAAGTGCGATGGGATGGGCCGGGCAAAAAGGAAGATGAAAAACTGCGACATCTACTACGGCGACTGCTACAGACAACAAGGACAGCGTCTATTCGGATGCGGATTTGTCATTGGAGGCAGACTTAGGCAAGAAGTCTTGAGTTTCCGGCATGTGAACAAGCGCCTCATGACTATCCGTATCAAGGCATAATTTGCCGACATTAGCCTTATATGCGCTCACGCCCCTCACGAGGAGAAAGACGACGCGATAAAGGACGACTTCTACCAGCTCTTGGACAAGACGTATGAGCAATTCCCTAGCCACGACGTTAAAATTATCCTAGGCGACTTTAACGCAAAGCTAGGAAGAGAGGACGTCTTTAGTAGCGTGGAAAGCACAGCCTGTGCGACATCACATCCGGCAACGGACTCAGGCTAATCGACTTTGCGGCGAGGCGAAACTTTGTCGTAGCTAGTACGCGGTTCCCAAGTCTCGATATTCACATAGGAACATGGCTCTCCTTTGATCGAAAAATCGTCAACCAAATCGATCACATTCCGATCGACGCAAGGCACTCTTCCAGTATTATGGGTGTCCGGACTTTCCGAGGAGCCAACGTGGACTCGGATCACTACCTAGTTGTAGCCAAGGTACGGATGCGGATATCCACAACGGAGCGAAATCAACGAAATACTGTGTGGAAATTTGACGTTGAAAAGCTACAATCGCAAAAGAACGCCAGAACCTTTGCCGATCGAGTTTCTTCTAATCTTATTCTAAGTCTTATGCCGCCAGCAGCAAATGCGGAAGACCAGTGGCAGCGTTGCCAACAAGCCATCAGAGATGCCGCCTCTGATGTACTAGGTTTTTCTCGGCCTCCACAACGAAACCGCTGGTTTGATGAGGAATGCCGGCAAGCACATGCAGATAAACAAGAGGCGTACAAAGCGGCGCTGCATAGAAGGACTAGAGCTGCTTACGAGCTCTACGAGAGCAGAAGAAAAGGGGAACATCGGCTTCTCAGAAAGAAGAAAAAGGAGCATGAGAAGCGCTCGATTGAGGATATTGAGAGACTTTATTGTAGGAATGATGTTCGAAAATTTTACCAAAAGGTAAAAAGAACATGCCAGGGTTTCAAAGCCAGAACAGAAGCCTGCAGGGACGAAAATGGCAATATAGTAGTAGAATCGCAGTCGGTGCTGAGGATATGGAAAGAACACTTCTGCAGACTGTTAAACGGCGATGATGACCAATATTCCGCTGTCAGGCAGAATGAGCCATTCAACAGTGACGATGACAGTCAAGACTCCCGTCAACCCGATCAGAATGAAGTGGGGATAGCGATATCTAAACTCAAATCCAACAAAGCTGCTGGAGCCGACGGCCTTACCGCTGAACTTTTCAAGGCAGGAGGAGAGGAGTTGGTAAGGAGCATGCACCAGCTCATCTGTAAAATCTGGTCGGACGAAAGTATGCCCGATGAATGGAACCTCAGCATCGTTTGCCCGATCCTGAAGAAAGGAGGCCCTCTGAACTGCGCCAACTACAGAGGTATAAGTCTCCTAAATATCGCATATAAGATCCTGTCTGCCGTACTATGTGAACGCCTAAAACCGATCATCAACAACCTGATAGGTCCTTATCAGTGCGGTTTCAGGCCGGGAAAGTCCACCATTGACCAAATATTCACACTACGGCAGATCTTGGAAAAAACCCATGAATATAAAATCGATACGCACCACCTCATCATCGATTACAAAGTGGCCTATGCTAGCGTGTATAGAGACGAGGTATACAGAGCCATGTCTAGTCTTGGCATCCGTGCCAAGCTCGTCCGTTTGTGCAGAATGACAATGGAGAACTCTCGCTGCTCCATCAAAGTCGGTAAGAACATCACCGAACTGTTCGATGTCAGGAAAGGTCTTAGACAAGGCGACGCGCTATCATGCGATCTCTTTAACGTAGTACTTGAGAGAATTGTACGAAACTCACAAGCCAACCCCGAAGGTACAATCTACTTCAAGTCTGTACAACTACTCGCTTATGCCGATGACATTGACATAATCGGAAGAACTCAGCGGGCCGTCAATGGGGCATTTACGAGTATTGAGATCGAGGCAGCAAAGATGGGTCTAGCGGTCAATGAAAGCAAAACAAAATATATGTTGTCAACAAAAAAGGACACCCAACATCGGTGTCTTGGACAGAACGCCTCAATAGACAGATACAATTTTGAGGTAGTAAAGGATTTTGTCTACCTAGGCTCCATGGTCAGCTCCGCAAATGACATCAGTAGGGAGATCACACGGAGAATTACTCTTGCCAATCGTTGTTTCTATGGGCTAAAACGGCAATTGAGTAACAAAGCACTATCTCGAACTACTAAGGTAACTCTTTATAAGACATTAATCATCCCAGTCCTGCTGTATGGCGCAGAGGCATGGGCTTTGACAAAACCGGATGAGCATGCCCTTGGTAATTTCGAGAGAAAAGTTCTTCGAGCGATCTTTGGTCCCGTCTGCATAGACGGTGAGTGTAGGAGAAGGTACAATGCCGAGCTATACGGCCTGTACAAGGACATCGACTTAGCCAGAAGAGTTCACATACAGCGACTAGGATGGCTGGGTCATTTAGAGCGGTTGGAGCCCCACGTTCCTGATAAGAAAGTCTTCGAATTCACCCTGGACGGACGGCGCAGTAGAGGACGACCTCGCGGTAGGTGGCGCAAACACGTGGAGAGGGACCTCAACCAACTTGGCGTGCGCAACTGGGGGCAGCTGGCTCGTAACCGTGGTGGCTGGAGAGGTTTGTTGGTTGAGGCCCAGGTCCACCCCGGACTGTAGCGCCATCTAAGTAGGTAAGTAAAGAAGCAAGTAGTTTTAAAGATGCATATATATGTCCTGGAAGGTTATCCGCTGTTAAGCTTAGGCATCTGATGCTATCGATTTCGATGCTCTTTTTGGCAATATAATTGATGATATCTGATGGCTAAGTGCCATACTCCAGGTGTGATAAAAAAAAACTGCAAGCGGAGGAGGTACAACCCTGAGAGTACAATTATTAGCTGGATCAATAACAAGGGGCAAGGTGAGGCCCTAAATAGCATTATCAGTATCTTTGCCATCCGATAGACTAAAAAAGTGTAAGCAAAAGATGATGAAAAGGAGAAGGAGAGCCAGCAATCGGAGATGTTATGCCGATAGAAGAAGACGTAATACACCTTAAACAGTTTATTGGGGTGGTTTTTGTTGATCATAACAACTTTTTTTTAATACTGCTGCATGGTTTAAGTAATCGTGAATACATTTTATTCTACTAGATAATGTAGAATTGGCCTACCTCTGGGCTTAGCAACCATGGTCGATATGCCACAGTGCTGCTGAAAAAGTCAGACGATAGTCTGAAATACACTTAGCTTCTTATATGCACTATTTTCGGTTTTGTGCTCTGCCCAATATGTGATTTCGTTTCTGTTATCAAAAGAGGTAATGCAATTTATATCTATGAAAATAATTTCAATACTTACATGTTAAAAACCCCATTAAGCTCTATTGGTGTTCTTATACTCGTAGTTGAAGCCATGTTGAATAGCATTCCTAATCGTAGAATTCAAACAAAAGGTTGTTGACCTTCCTTTGTTAGACCACAAATGTACATATTATTGTACGGTGTAGTACTTCTTATAGGAATGCCACACATTCTCTCAGCAAACTGAACCAGCAAATCGCAATTCTTTTACGAACAACAGTCTCAGTGGTTTTGCAATTTCCATTCAAAACGTTTGGAAACCTTTACTCTAGGCATTTGTGCGATATAACGACATACAGATCAACCAACCAACCACATCGAATTTTGATTTGAGCTTACAAGCACCACACATATGGGAAAATGAAATTTAGATGCGCACATGCGATTGGGGCATATGCTAACCAATCGTAAGCTCTGAAGGACACCAGTACGTTGATCTCGATTTAACAACGAACCCCAAAGTCGCGGTTTAACGTCCTCACAAGGTATACGTGTAATCCGGTAGTCCCTCGATTCGTGGTTTGTAGATACAATGTAAATCAAATCCACTTAAAGCTAGAAGTTGTTTTCACCATAAGCGTTAGTTGCTGTGTAGACCAACAATGAGATGCTCCGAGCATTTCATACTCATGTCAGTGGTTTTCATGTAAACGTTGGAAGTGGGAGCTTGCAACGTTTCATACAATAGAACTAATCCGGATGAAAGCGGATAAGGGAAGGAGCTTCTGTGTTGATTCCTTTGTGTACATTGTAAAGTACTGATGGGTTGTGTTTAATTGTTAAGGTGGCTCGAGTGGAATTCGGTTTTGGTTAAGCTTAGTCTAGCAAATGAAGTTTAAACTGCATGATGCATGGACGTGGAAGATGAGCCATCCTTTGAATTTTGCTTCAAAATTATACATGCATTCCTTAAGTTCATCACCTCACAGATAAAATAGTCTCGTATACATTATGTTACCCACTAACACCCAAGAGATTAGAACAGCCTATATTCCTAAATTAATGAGTTTCCAGTGCTTATCTTACAACAACAAAACTCACTGAATTCTTAAATGTGCTCTTCCTGATGAATGTAATTGGCTTACTAAAATAAATAAAACTCAGTCAAAGTCGGTGTCGCTTGGCTTAGCAGCAAGATATCTTCATTAGACCAACGACCTTTCATGTTACCATCCTCACATATATCCAATAAACAGGACAAAAGTAATTTGTATTTAGATACATGTTGACATTCCATGGAACATTTGGCGTTGTCCTAGGCTCATGCGAGGGATCAAAGTCACGAACAAAGTCCTCAGAAAAAAAAAAAAAACTGAAATTGTCCACTGAGACATATGTCCAGAGAGGATCCAACTTCTCAACTACTTATTCCCCATCCAAAAAAAAGGACCCAACCACAGGACATCTTCAAACCGAGAGAGATAAATATTTATCAAGTAAATTACAAGTTTTATTTTTTTGGTTTTTTGTTGTTGGTCTCTCTCCATTTCTCAGCGAACCACAAAGCGAAATGACTTCCAGATGAGTTAAGGCGGAGGACTTAAAGTTTTTTTTTTACCTTGTTACTTCCACAAGGAGCAGCGAGGCAGGTAACTTACTAGAAGGAGGACAAAAAGGAGGAAAAACAAACAAACAGGAGGGCATTAAATAAATATTGTGAACGTAGGATAAAAGCAATGATTTGTTTTTATCTCATCCTACCACACTTAAGGCGACTAGGGATATTTATCCCCTCGCTTAAGGATCTCCTTCGTCACATAGGCCATGCTCTACGTGAGTAAAATAATGTCATCGTGCCGGACGATTTAAAAGTTAAGAAATACAGGATATCCCTGAGGGTTGCGTGAGAGTCTGACAGGACTATCATTTTGAAGAGTGCAAACTGACTTTTAGAAATTTTTGACAATGCTTTCTAGGTATAGATAACATTGCTTTTGACTATTTGCAGTTGAATAAAAATAAAAAATTTCGTTGCAAAGTTTCATGTGCAACTATCCTACTCGTATAAAAAAATTAAATTTTCGAGTATTGCCTTCCATTGGATACTTTTTGCTACATGATATGATGCAGTGAACTAAAGCATGGAATGAAAACAAAAAAATTCTATGGTGGTGTAAATTATGATATGAGGAATTCTTTAAATTTAAAACGCAGCGTGTATAGAATACTAATTAGAGATGTTGTTTGAATGGTTCATGTTTCTGTAAAAAGGCCTACAAATGTTGGTCATCATAAGCGCGCAGAGATAAAGGATTTTATTTGTTTGCGAATTAAGTCAGCTGATGGTGGGTTGTGTTGATGAGCCAAATTGCAAACAAAAATGATGCATTATAAAGCAAGTAGACTGGTAAGAAACTCATACATTATTAGGTGCAGCTTTTTCATACCTAACTAGCGACTGACTGCCAGAAATTTAAAATTTAAATGTAATAGAAAATCCAACATTTGCCAGTTAGGGTAGCTATATGTGCTTTGTTAATCCTTGGCAGGCTTCTGGATTTCCCTCAAAATAGTTTTAGCCACGGCTGTTGTGTATAGGTTACATGTATCAAGATTGCGCCAATGCTTACTAGCCTAAGTCGATGTCCTTGTACAGGCCGTATAGCTCGGCATTGTACCTTCTCCTCCACTCACCGTCTATGCAGACGGGACCAAAGATCGCTCGAAGAACTTTTCTCTCGAAATTACCAAGGGCATCCTCATCCGGTTTTGTCAAAGCCCATTCCTCTGCGCCATACAGTAGGACTGGGATGATTAATGTCTTATAGAGAGTTACCTTAGTAGTTCGAGATAGGGCTTTGCTACTCAATTGCCGTTTTAGCCCATAGAAACAACGATTGGCAAGAGTAAACTCTTCTCCTTTACTACCTCCAAATTATATCTGTCTATTGTGGCGTTCTGTCCAAGACGCCGATGATGGGTGTCCTTTTTTTGTAGACAGCATATATTTTGTTTTGCTTTCATTGACCGCTAGACCCATTTTTGCTGCCTCGATCTCAATACTCGTAAATGCCCAATTGACGACCCGCTGAGTTCTTCCGATTATGTCAATGTCATCGGCATAAGCGAGTAGTTATAGAGACTTGTAAAAGATTTTACCTCCGGTGTTGGCTTGTGAGTTTCGTACAATTCTCTCAAGTACTATGTTAAAGAAATCGCATGATAGCGCGTCACCTTGTCTAAGACCTTTGCTGACGTCGAACGGTTCGGTGATGTTCTTACCGACTTTGATGGAGCAGCGAGAGTTCTGCATCGTCATTCTGCACAAACGGACGAGCTTGGCAGGGATGCCAAGACTAGATATGGCTCTGTATAACTCGTCTCTATACATGCTATCATAGGCCACCTTGAAATCGATGAAGAGGTGATGCGTATCGATTTTGTATTCATGGGTTTTTTCCAAGATCTGCCGTAGTGTGGATATTTGGTCAATGGTGGACTTTTCCGGCCTGAAACCGCACTGATAAGGACCTCTCAGGTTGTTGACGATCGGGTTTAGGCGTTCACATAATACGGCAGACAGGATCTTATATGCGATGTTAAGGAGACTTATACCTCTGTAATTGGCGCAGTTCAGAGGGTCTCCTTTCTTCAGGCTCGGGCAAATGATGCTGAGGTTCCATTCATCGGGCATACATTCGTCCGACCAGATTTTACAGATGAGCTGGTGCTTGCTCCTTACCAACTCATCTCCTCCTGCCTTGAAAAGTTCAGCGGCAAGTCCAGCCGCTTTGTTGGATTTGAGTTTAGATATCGCTATCCTAACTTCATTCTGATGGGGTTGACGGGAATCTTGACTGTCATCGTCACTGTTGAATGGCTCATTCTGCCTGACAGCGGAATATTGGTCATCATCGCCGTTTAACAGTCTGCAGAAGTGTTCCTTCCATATCCTCAGCACCGACTGCGATTCTACTACTATATTGTCATTTTCGTCCCTGCAGGCTTCTGTTCTGGCTTTGAAACCCTGGCATGTTCTTTTTACTCTTTGGTCAAATTTTCGAACATTATTCCTGCAATAAAATCGCTCAATCTCCTCGATCGAGCGCTTCTCATGCTCCTTTTTCTTCTTTCTGAGAAGTCGATGTTCCTCTTTTCTCCTGCGCACGTAGAGCTCGTAAGCAGCTCTAGTCCTTCTATGCAGCGCCGCTTTGTACGCCTCTTATTTAGCTGCATGTGCTTGCCGGCATTCCTCATCAAACCAGCGGTTTCGTTGTGGTGGCCGAGAGAAAATCCAGTGGAAAAGTGCCTTGCTTCGATCGCAATGTGATCGATTTGGTTGATAGTTTTTCGATCAAAGGAGAGCTATGTGCCTTTGTGAATGTCGAGACGTGGGAACCGCGTACTAGCTACGACAAAGTTTCGCCCCGCTGCAAAGTCGACTAGCCTGAGTCCGTTGTCGGATGTGATGTCGTGCAGGCTGTGCTTTCCGACCACGCTACTAAAGACGTCCTCTCTTCCTAGCTTTGCGTTAAAATCACCTAAGATAATTTTAACGTCGTGGCTAGGGCATTGCTCATACGTTTTGTCCAAGAGCTGGTAGAAGTCATCCTTTGTCGCGTCGTCCTTCTCCTCATGAGGGGCGTGAACGCATATTAGGTTAATATTGGCAAATTATGCCTTGATACGGATAGTCACAAGGCGCTTGTTCACATACCGGAAACTCAAGACTTCTTGCCTAAGTCTGCCTCCAATGACAAATCCGCACCCGAATAGACGCTGTCCTTTTTGTCTGTAGCAATCGCTTTAGTAGATGTCGCAGTTTTTCATACTCCTTTTGCCCGGACCATCCCATCGCACTTCTTGGATAGCGGTAATGTCTGCTTTGAGACACTCTAGGGCCTCCGCAAGTTCTTCGGCTACACGTGGTTTGTAGAGGAACCTACCATTCCACGTGCAGACACGAAGATCGTTGTCCTTTTTACGTTTGCTTGGGTCGTCAACAGTAAATTCGTCCGTATCCGAGGCTGTTGGTTGCTTCGTAACCGAAGGTTTTTTACGTGGTAGGGAAGTTAACCCGACGGCACAACCCCCAACCTGGGGGACCAGATCCTTTTTTAGCAACCCCTAGGACGAGGGGCCGGATACACCGATGTCAGTAACCCACTTTGGGGATATGAGCGCTGCCGTTGGCCTATTAAGGGTTCATCCGCCACCATCTCTTTTCAATACCCTGACGTAGTATTGAAAATCCTTACAGACCTCAGCTTCAAATATGTCGAAGTAGCTCCGGTAAGGTATCCGCTGCTCTGTAGACGTCACCGTTGTTTCTATCGCTATATGGAGCCCCCTTGTCGTGAGTCGTGAGCTTCTGTTCAATGCCATCTTTGGTCAATTCGTCTACTTTGTAAGTACCTGATATGTCAAAATGACCAGAGTAAGATTGCAACCGATCGATATCTTGCTCACTGATACACGACAGTGCTTTGCATCTTATTATTGGTGATTCGAGTGCTTTTGTAGCTAGTTAACTATAACTGCAGTAATCTGTTAGTCTAAAAGACAAGTTTGTGTCAAGAATTAGGGAGAAAACTCTAGCCCCAACTCCATCATTTATAACCACCAGTGTATAAATCCAATGCATTTAAGCATTCTCAAACAAATTCTACCGACTGGCAATACTAGTCTTGTATTCAATAATTCAATATTGAAACGGTTGCCTGAGTTAAGTTTTTGGCGTATCCTCTGTCATTAGTTCTCCACTGTGATGACTCTTTAAGTCGCAACGATTTTATTGGTTTGTTTTCCAAACATTTTTGGGTTGCTACTTAACTTTTGTTTTACCTCGGTTTAGGGGGCTGACACTTATATGCAAAGAGTTTTTCAATTGGGACGCATCATTTTTCCAATAGGGTTACTCGGCTATGCTTGAAGTTAGCTGGGGCTAGTTTTCAAGTTTTAACTCGCGTATACTTGCTTTTTAATCAAGGAAAAGTACGCGTTTCAACTTTTTCTTTTTCATTTTATTTCGGTAATGTTATGATCCAAAAATAAGGAATCATAACCCTGCCACTTCACAGCATTTCGACTGATCCATCGGTGGGGTTCGCCTATTTGACCCCAGAAAATATCGGTAGGCCTGCCGATTTTCGATCACCCGGTTACTGAGGCCAATGAAATGCCAATGTCGTCACATTTGTGTGATCCAGACGTTTATACCATATGCCCTTTTTTTCCTGCCTCGTGATGTCTTTGGAACATTGATCGAAATTGCCTTTTTAACAGGATTCGAATGTGTACACGTTTCAACAACGTTTGAAAATTACTCGTATACAATTTTTTTATCAAAGTTCGCATTCGGTTACGACGACTAATTCCAATGTTCGGTCATCGTACTCGTCCAGAAAAACAAAAAATTAAACATCTGCTAGACTGAGTCAACATATACACTTCGTTCCCGTGCCAATCAGACAAAGAAACTCAAGGAGTACAGAGAAGATTGTGGCCTATGCCGCGAGTGTAAGAGAGGTCCCATATTTGTCAATTACGCGTCAATCTCAGATTTTGAGCATCTCTGTGACTAGTTTGAGGTGAAATTTGTGCAAGGCACACTTCATTCGTGTGATTGGGAGCTGCAGGATTTTTTTCTTTTGAGAAAAAGTCATTCATTCATCCAGGGGTTTTCGTGGAGGACGTTTGAATGAAGTTGCGTTCCATAATTAATGGCATCGATAGTACTTTAACCTGCATTTTTTGTATATCTCGAACACAAGCTGCTTCATTTCAAAAGCAAAATGGCGTGCTCTTAACGAAAACCCTTATATATTCAGGGGAAGGATTATACCATTGTTGCTGGTGGAGTTTTCCAAAGTGCACAACAAATTCAAAATAAAAGATCAAGAAAGAATAGAGCAAGGCATACAAAAGATGCTGGAATGTAACAGAGTATGAACAATTAAATAGTGATTCACACAAGTTACAAATTAAGAAATCAATTGCTTCCAAGACGTGCCATGATTGCCGTGCCATCAGGTAGGCGACTCCCCGGTAGGCCCAGAAATAGATGGTTGGACCAAATCAGACATCTCTCCTGAAGCCGTCTAGGGATTCCTCCTGATGAATTGGAGTCAATGGCAGAGGATCGAGAAGGATCGAGGGTTCACATAAGCGACCCGCGACCCTCATGAAGGATTAGCGGGCCATTGAAAATGTACGTATGTATGTACATATGTATTGCGGTATTTAGCAGTGTTAAGATAGCAGTTTACATCTTCGATTAATTTCGTTTCTTTTGAATGAGAGGAAGTTCTCCGGAAAGTAGGTCTACGTACATACTCGTATATTCAATAAGATTAGGTAGATTGAAATAAGATAAAAGTACGAGAAGTTTTTTTTTAATTTGGTGGAATGGGATGTAAAGAAACGGATATATTCAAATTTTATAACGCCGTTGTGTTAAGATGTATAAGCACAGCGCGTGAGGTTCCATGTTGGAATCACAGAAAACACCAACAATTTTTTTTACGGTCCCACCTCTCGCGTTTGATAAACATCCGAGAGTATTACTGTCATGAGAAAACTTCTCAAAAACAAAAATAAAATTGACCCTTCGGATACGGCACAAAATTGTATGTCTCTTCCATTCGTGCGAAAATATAACGCACGCAACACGAGTGGTTGCAAGAACCTAGGCTTAGGCACTCGATGGGCTATATATTAGTGTTGCTAGGCCTTCAATTTGCCTTCAAAATGCTGGTTTAAGGCTACCTGTAATGATTCATCATTATCAAAAGGCTTTCCACTTAAGTCTGTCTTCCAATTGGGAACATATAATAATCATTAAGTGCTAGGTTAGGACTGTAAGATGGATGAGCTAATTTCTGGAAGACATATTACTTCATAGTAGCCATGGTAATTTAATCCTTGTGAAATGGTGCGTTATCATTAAGTAGGAGCACGCAGTTTATTAATCTCCCCCTCGATTTACTTTAATAGATTCTCTTAAGCATCTTACAACATTACCTTGCTATTGTGTTGTGATACGGCGGGCTTTTGCTTTATAATTTATAATACAATCGAGTAATTTAATATCTTAAGCGCTCCAGCAGTTCACAAGATTTTAGTCGTGACGCCATCTTCTATATTGGAATGTCCTTCGAATTGCTTTGCCGTTGCTGTCATTCACTTCATATTTCCAGTGGTTATGATGACTGTTTCCTATACAAAGTGAATTGGTTGTGTATGCGTCAAACATTACTTGCCTATAGTGAAGCTGGTGGTTTGTTGATAGTAACGATTTCTACGTCAGCAATATTGATGGTCACCGCATGGACGATATCTTCAGAGTTTTCATCCACCACGTGAATATCAGACAACTTATTTCGGACGAATGTAACTTTCCCGTATACAGCGTGACCAGATAAAAACAATAGGAAACAAATTGAAATAAAACAACAGCGGTGTGAGATATAAAATTCATTCTGGCTTTATTTTGACGCCACATTCATTATGTGTGGAACAGCACATCATTTAAATGGCCGCCTCGGCTTCGCTGGCAGTGCTTCAAGCGGTGTCGGTCCAATTTGTGATAACTGGGTCCAATACGTATGGCGTTGTTCTGGCAATAGCGTCTAGAATATTGGCCACGAGCTCGGCTCGAGTGGTTGGCTTGTTAGCGTAGACTAAGGCCTTGACGTAGCCCTAGAGAAAATAATCGAATGGTGTCAAGTCGCATGATCCCGGCGGCCAATTGATGAACGCTCGCCGTGAGGTGGCCCATTCGCCAAATTTCTGCTTCACAACAACGCCCAATTAGCGAACTCACGGCGTTGTCTATCGTCGTTCGGCTTTAATTCTTGCGTTAGCATAATGTTATATGGATATAGGCCCGAATCCAAGTGCAAAATAAGCCGCGTTGACTCTGGCGATGCTCAATTCAGCTGATCGGCGCCTAATTGACATTTCTGGGTCTTCTTCGATACTGGGCACTACGGCGCCTATATTTTCTTCATTTCGCACCAATCTCTATCTGATTGGTGGCTTAAGGTCCAAAAGGGTGTACTCACGCTCAAACTTCTCCACGGTGCGACAAATTGCCTGCACAGTGAAGCCATGATGACGACCGACCTCACGACGAAATTCACGTTGCGTATTTACAACTAAGTCGGAATTTCGATAATATTTTTTAATAATTTCCGCACGTTCGGCATTCGTGAAACGATGCATGATGAAATGGTAAATCTTACTGAATATTTTGACAGCTGGATGTCATTGATAACTTTGACAGCTGCTGATACGTAACGATTGGAAAAAGTATTATTGCTATCTGTTCACCATTTATGTTATATGGTGACATGCTGCGCCGATCAGAGCAGCCTTCGGTATTACCTCGGGACTTAAGACGCATTTGTGTTACAGCGCGTGTTTCTTGGATTGAATGACAGCTTTGTCGATATCGTGGTTGATTTAATGTTTATTGTTTTCCCTATTTCTATTTTTCTTATTACTAGGAAAAATATTAATATTTTTGTGTTCGCACACTCAGCGCTATTCAGATTGCAACAGTGTCACATTTACAAGATTTGCAAGGAAAGCATAGAATTTCATCTTTCTACTTACTTTTGGCTGATGGTCGTCTACCAGATTGACGATTAACATAATACTTAATAAATATATTGACTTGAATATGAAATTTAAAAGTTCTCCTGAATAACGCGTTGCCTATAGCGAAGGGCATTCAGTGCATAATTGTATAATGAATCCCATGCTTGTCATCCATTCAGAATGCAGATTGCCTCACCTTCATCTAGGATAGTTGATGCAAAGAAAAGTAATAGTAATTCCCTTAAAATTGGACAAATAGCAAGAAAGCGAAACACATATTCTCGTACATTAAAATTGCACATATTGCACAAAATTGGAAGGTCTGGGCGGTGTGGTATAAAATTTAGGTGTACTAGCTCTCCTCTCAATTTAAATATACTTACTTACTTAGATCCTTTAACCACGCCTGCGCGCCATCGTGTTCGAAGTTCTGCAATGCGTTTGAGCTGCCTCCAACTCATTCCTAAAGAGCTCGATTCCTCCTCAACTGTTCTGCGCCACGTTTGCCTAGGGCGTCCCGCCATTCTGCCTGCCTGGGTGAGCGGATTCCACTGCATGGCGTATTTCGCAATGGAGTTGTCTTCGCGCCGTAGGGTGTGTCCAATCCATTGCCACTTTCTTCTTCGTATAGTAATGCTTATAGGTTCTTGACCCGTTCTCAGATAAAGTTGTTCGTTAGGGATGCGGTTCGGCCAAAAAATCCTCAAGATGATTCTTAAGCATTTGTTTACGAAGACTTGCAGCTTGCGTGTGTTAATGGTGTCCACCTTCCAGGTACTGCACCCATAAAGCAGCACTGATTCTACGTTGGAGTGGAACAGTCGCAGCTTGGTTCTTAAGCTAATAACATTGCTTCTCCAGATTTTGGACAGCATTCCGAACACAGCTTTAGCCTTCCCGATTCTGCTGCACACATACAGTTCGGTGCCACCGCTATTAGCCGAGACAACGCATTCTAAATAAAGAAAGTTATCAACTTTCTCGACTTCCTGTCCGGCAATGGAAGGTTGAGCGCGGTTGTTAGAAGAAGTGCTCAGGGCTTTTGTTTTGGCTGTGTTTATTTTTAGCCCCACTTTGTTTGCCTCAGCTTCTAGATTTTGGGCCATTAGATGAAGATCCATTATCCGATGTGAAAGTAGACAAACATCGTCAGCGTAATCTAGGTGTTTAAGGTAAGATGTCATAGTCCAACGAATTCCATAGTTGCCTTCCGTCAATGCTGCACGGAGTACATCGCTGAAAACCACCAAAAACAATAGTGGTGACAGTATGCACCCTTGACGTACTCCACTTTGGACTTCAAAATCCTCCGACATCTTACCATTGTGCACGACGTGACACTTGCCGCCCTCGTATGTAGCCTTGATAATAGCTATAAGCTTTTCTGGAATGCCTCTCCTGCGCAAGGCCAACCAGATAGCATCTCGATTCAATCTGTCGAAAGCTTTCTCGAAGTCGATAAACATTAAATGTAGCGGAGACCTATACTCAACGCATTGCTCGATAATGATCCGTAAGGTGTTTATGCGGTCGATGCAGGAGGATCCAGCGCGAAAGCCTGCCTGTTCGACATCGAGAGTTGAATCTAAATGTTCTTTAATTCGTTCTAGAATTATTTTAGCTATTATTTTAGCCACGGCTGGAAGAACGCATATACCTCTCCAGTTACCGCAATCCATCAAGTTTCCCTTCTTTGGAAGTTTAATGATCATCCACTCCTGTGGAAATTGTTCGCTATCCCAAGCTCTCCATATTAGGGGATGCAGCAAATCTGCCGATGTATTTGGCGCCGCTTGAAATAGCTCGGCAGGGATGCCATCAATACCCACCGCCTTGTTCTTCTTGAGGGACTTGATTGCTGTTATTATCTCGGTTTTACTGGGAGGTGCGGTGCGAATTCGGGAATTTGTTGCTTCGAACTGCTCATTCGAATTCGAGATCACACCGCCATCGTCTAAGTGATTTAGCACTGTAGCAAAATGTTCTTTTCATCTAGTGAGCTGATCCTCATCCGAAATCAGAAGGTTACCGTCTAGACTCTTCACTGGATGTTGTTTGGAGTTTCGACCACCGATGAGCTCCTTAGTGATGCTATAAACAGTCCTACTGTCGCACCCACTCGCTGCTTCTTCAGCCCTTGAGGCCAGTGAGTTGACATATTGACGTTTGTCACGTCTCACACTACGCTGCACTTCTTTCTTCTTCGCACGGTATTGGGTTTCAAGCTCGGTTCTCTCTACTACTGAGGCTGCTGCAATCCGAGCCTTGATTGCTATACGCTCATCGATCAGTCTCCGTCTCCAGGTGGTGTTTCTGCTTTTTACCGACATACGTGCGTGCCCCAGTCGCAAAAGCATTTTTCACAGCACTCCAGTGGTCATCCATGTTCCCTATGCTGCTGATTGCTTCTGCTTCTAAGGCAAGATGGTCCCTGAACTGTTGGCGCACTTGGGGAACCTTGAGCCTGTCGATATTAAACCTGGTGATGTTAAGTAGGTTTGAGCGGTTGCTGTTGACTGATGCAGTACGAAGGCGTAAATGAGCTACCATAAGATGGTGATCTCGTTCTAGTCCGACGTCAGCTCCACGTTTGTTTCGGACGTCCAGGAGGCAATTTCTAAAGCGGCGACTGATCGCAATGTGGTCGATCTGGTTGGATGTTCGTTGCCTATCAGTAGAGACCCAACTGATCTTATGGCAGGTGTTATGCTTAAACAGCGTACCTCCGATGACTAGGCGGTTGGTATTGCAGAAGTCCACAAACCGCTCACCGTTATCATTACGGTCTCCCACGCCGTGAACTCCCATCACGTGCTTAAGCATGGTGTTGTCGCTACCCACCTTGGCATTGAAATCTCCCATCACCATTACGATGTCCCCATTAGGCGTTTGGTTGTAGGCGGCGCCTAAGTGGCTACAAAAATCATCCTTTTCATCCTCAGTCGCGTCTAGAGTCGGAGCATAACACTGTATGATGGTAATTTTCCTAACTCTACTCTGGAACCTAGCCTTCAATATCCGGTCACTACGGGGTTTCCAGGATATGAGGCTACTACGTGCTGCTGGAGTTAGCATGAGTCCTACTCCGGAACTCCGTGCACTTCCAGCTGGTTTACCAGAGTAGAGCATGACAGTGTTTTTTGTTGGGGAGATGAATTCCCCAGCATCGAACCATCTTATCTCGCTCAGCCCTAGGATGTCTATTTTATACCGTGCGAATTCGCGTTCTAATTGTAGGAATCTGGCGTTATAAGGCCCTTCCTTGAGTGAGTCCAGGAGGGTCTTAACGTTCCAGAATCCGATCGTTGTCCGTGTCCGATAGCCAAAGGTCGTCATCAAATTATCCGTCCGTATCCGAGGCGTTTCGGAGCAAGAGTTGTTTTTACGGTTGCGGCTCGCTGGGCCACAGACCAACCAACACTTATCCTGTTTTTTGGCGCAGGAAGCTCGCCATTCGTCCTCTCCCGTTAGCAATTTCCGAAGAAATCCCCAGATGGCACCACGAGGAGGTGGGAGTAGGGCTTACTAACAGACCTGCTAGGTTTTCGGCTGCAGTGGCTCTTTCTCGTTACTTAGCGGACCAACACCTATCAGGAGATGCTGCCCCTACGAGGCCTTTGTTAGTCGTTTGCCATCCAAATTTAAATATAGTACTTATTTTATCCGTTGAATTAGAGTTTAGAAAATAAGTACTGTCTTGGAGATGATATGTTAATTTGTTATAGAGCAGCCTATGCTGAGATGATTATGTTTCATTAGCATACCTCTCGTACAAATTGTTTCCTGTTTTTTCACGCAGAGTGTTAAATTCGCATCTCATTAACGCAGGCAGCACATCTGGTGAAATACTTAGGCTTACACCACACTCGGATGCAAGATTCTGCCACTCACCCATGAAGTTAGCTCTTGTTGTTAAAATATGTGTAAGAACAATTTTCGGCGACCTCTTTTCATCCATCGACATTACTTTGATTATATAGTTAAAGTGTAATTTCAAAGTTTCCAAAAACATAAGTGGCATCGCAGTTTCTAGATATAACATGTAATTTGGCGTGCTTTATGGCAATCGAAAGATTCGCTTCAGAAAATATCGGAAAAATGTTTCCACTGCTGGGAAAGAGCGGTATCCCCACACCTGGACTCCATATAATAGTATTGATGCCGCAGTTGCGCGGAACAGTTTTTGTTTTGAGCTATGGGTTACATAATTATTCATAATGCAGCGTCATCAGATCGAAGAAATTGCTCGCTTAGCATCTGATAATTTTGCCTCCAAGTGTTTGTTCATATTTAAGTTCCCTGATATCAGAACTCCAAGATATTTGTATTTGCGCACATTTTCAACAACCTCACCACAATATGTCCATTTTTCGATTCTGGAATATCTGCCGCCTCCATCTCTGAATACCATAGTTTTCGATTTCTCCAGGTTAACGAAGAGATTGCAGCATTTACAATATTCGCTTAGCCTATTCATCATTAGTTGCATACCATTTACCGTATCAGCAAGGAAGACAATATCATTTTTGTGTTTCTTTTTATAAATTTCAGCAATGTTCGTATAAATATTTGGTCGACAGTAGAGTAGTTTTCCCTAAAACCTGCTTGAAACTCCGATAAAATCTAATTGTTTTTAACCCACTGAATAAGCCTATTATAGATCAAAGCAGAAAAAAGTTTTGCAGAGGTGTTCAAAAAAGATATTCCTCTATAGTTAGTTGGATCATTGTAGTCCCCTTGTTTGTGTAGCGGATATATGATAGCTTTTTTGAAGCTTCCTGGAACACATGGTGTTTCGAAGATTCGATTAAATTCCGACGTGAGGGCATATACAAATTCGTCTGTGCCATTTTTATAAAATTCGAATGGAATACGGTGCTCTCTTGGTGGTTTCTTTCTTTTTGAATTATCGATTACCTTTTTTACTTTTTGCAATGAAAATGGAGCATCCAAAAACTCGTCAGTAAAAAAAAGGGCTGCATACTGAAACAAAGGAGAGCTAATCGTAGCGTTGAGCAGGTTGCTAAAGTGTTCTCTCAGAAGAGGAGCTTCTAACGTGGTGGCAATTGTATTTGGTTGTCCGTTTATGACATTTACAGCTCTCCAGAACTCAGCAGAGGATCTCGAGTTGTTACTTATCTACTTCAATCAGAATGTTATTTATTATTATTATTATTTTTTTTTTGTATGCACTACTTTGCAATACCCAGAGTAATATTTTGTATTGTACAATAATATTGATCGTCTTTAGGCAATATTTCAGGGTGTGCAATATATTGTGCAAAATCAAAATGGGTTTGATATTTATTGCGCAATATAGAAAAATTGTATCATTTGTGGGTAATATTGCACAATATTTGTTCAGTCATATTTCAAATGTCGTGCAGTTAACACCTCCGCGAGTAATTGAGTGGAAATTTCTATAAAAACAAAAGAGAAAATTTTATTTTGGACTGCATCGAAATGTAAGAAACTCTGTCGGCTTTGTGGAACGTAAGGAGCAAGGACTACAGTAACAGGAATAAAAAACAAATGAACAACATGGAAAAATATACTGAAGCTTATAAATAGCAGTTGGTTAAAAAACTCAATTCTTTACGCACTGATTTCAAAAAAAGAATTGAAAAGAATTTCTGACTGAAAAGAGTGGTGCAGGTGTAGACGACATAGTAGAGTCAACATTGTGGTACTTTGAAGCGATGCAGTTTATCAGAAACCAAGAGGTACCGTGCACGTTTCAAAACAGTATCATTATAATGGATGAAGGAGAAGAACAAGAATCTGAAGGATTAAATAGTACAACCAGAGTAAGTATTAACATGTTTTATTTATTTATATTCTATTATACAAATTTATGTTGCCATGATGTTAAAAAAATTAGAGTAGCTATCTCTGACAGCTTTAGCACTGGCAAATGAATTTCTGTTGTAAGAAGTCTGTAGTACTGTTAATTGACTCCTCGTCTTCCATTCGCCGTCAATGACATTGCCTGACTCTATATTCTTAGTATCTAAGGTGCTCCTTGAAAAATATTTCTGTTGCTGATTTCTTCATAAATAACAATGCTAATAGCTAAGACTATTGTTTGAGCTTTTTGAAGAGATAACTAAATAAGTCACTGAAATATACCGAACCTTAAAACTAGGATCCCAAATGCGTTTTCTACAATACGTGTGCGGCTAAGTCGATAATTGACATACTAGTAAATGTGTCATAATAATTTAGTAGCTACAAGCAAAACATCTTTTCTCCATAAAATAATCTCTAAAACAATTCTTGTAAGTATTATACACCTACGCCAACCACCAGAGTTACCACCAACATCCCAAATGAAGCTGCTTCACTGAGTGAGAGCCACTTCAGTCATCGCTTTTTCCCTGTTTATATCATAATCTGTATCACACCAACGGATTTCCTCTTAAGCAAATTGCTATCATGAATTCTGTGCTTATCAGCCCAAGTAAAGTACCATTAAGCTATATCTAAGGGATGTGTGTGTCAGATAACATCAGAGGAGTGTTTGAAAATACTTACATGCTCTCATGGATTCTTTGTATTCCTTCATCATTATTCCTACCACCACCAGACAGTCACCCTAATTACCAAATCGTTAGGTAAATGAACTTGTGAGATGAAGGATATTAAGAAGATCATATTTCCAGGCACGTAAGAGAAGTCCCAGTGCAATTAAATTCCAATGCAGACTCGTCTACCTTTAAACATAAGCAAATTAAGATTTTATACTTTTAATCTGTCTGAGAGCGTAAAAGTATCTCTTTATATTTTCAACCATTCAAAACTTGTAATTTCTTTCCATTCTGTAAGAATCACACATAGAGCCAGCTCCTCTGTAAAGCAAAGCATGACTAGCACAAAAAAAAGTTATCGAGAAGAATCCTTAAAATTGGAAAAAAGTGGAAAACTTTAGTCGACAAAAAGGGAACTTTTTATGCAGAACAAAACCATGATAATCCCTTTAGTGTTTAATCTCATTTCTCGAACTTTAGAACAAATCCCACAGTATCATCCTTTTAGTTGTATCTTTGTTCTCTCATCTGATTCTTAAGGATTCTCTGTTGGTTGTCACCCCAGTGCACATTGACCTAGTGCCGCTATTGAGGAAAATTTAATGAAATCATTTCCTTTGGAATCCACAAAAAGGAGAAAGGCATCAGAATTGGATTATTCAATTTGAGGGAAACAAAATGTTACGTATTTGGACAGTCCAAGGACCATTTATGTGTATGTATATATATTTTTATATAAAGTATATAAAAGCAGAGATGGTCAAACTTTTTCTTTGTTACAAAGCAGTTGCCACGACAGGAAGTCATCCAAAAGCAAAAAGTTATAATGAATTCAATAATAATAACAGGAACACGAAATGACCCATCACGAGTGCGGTAGAAAGCACACTTAAGTCATTCCACGCGAAAACAAATTTTTGAATTGTTTTCTCATCATGTTTGCTTGTATGTTCTTTTACCTGATTGCTGCTTAACTGATCTATGAGATGGTTGAAAATTCTGCCTAGGAATGGGTTAAAGAGCTACTTTTAGTAAGCAGTGATCACGGACAGTAATTAATGAAAAAGAGACGGTTAAAACTAGCCGTGATTCAAGCACTGTCAAGATCACAGCTAGCATATACTACTTTTTTCTTTTTGATGCACAGTATAGGATACACTTTAAAATAACGCAAACGGAACTCAAATGACGACTAACCAATCAAACGAAAGAAACTCTCTTTAGAATCATGTACCTATATACCAACACAAGTGTATAAGAAGCCAAAAGAGGCTTTGTATTGCGAATTGTTATGTACATACCGTGTTCAATAATCTTAATCTTAAATACTGTGATAAAATTGACTTTTTCTGGGGAAAAGTTAATTGGAGAAAAAATGAAAACACGTGCGGCCTTTGTGAAATATGAAAATTAACTCCATTTTATTCTTCTCTTTCTTTCTCTAACTTAATTCTATTTTCTGTGCGCTCCCTATAACTGGATCCACGTAGCTAAGTTAGTCTCAAGGCAACGTTATCTGCACATTCGTAACACTGCCCCTCCCTTTAAGCTTGCGACTCCTGGCCAAGCTGGATGAACGGAGATAATCTGTCGTAGTGCACTACCTTCGTAGTCCTCCTTCCGAAATCCTTGCATTTCCTATAGATGACGTCGGATAACCGATCACTGACGGTATACGGACCCTCCCAATCTGACTGCAACTTTGGGCTGTATCCCTTTTTCCTCTTAGGGTTGTACAGCCAAACTTGTTCCCCAACTGCATACGAATGATCCTTGGTCCGCATATCATAGCGCTGCTTTGCTTTTCGAGTTGATAGTAGCGACCTATTCCTAGCTAGTTCGTGAACATGTCGTAGTAATTCCCGAAGTTGGCATAGATATGTCTTGCATCTGGCTTTTCGTTTGGACTAATTCCGATGCAGGCTTCTATTGGCATACGCAACTCACGGCCATATACTAACATCGCCGGTGTTTCTTGGGTTGTAGCATGAACCGCACTCCTATAAGCGAACATAAAGAGTGAAAGATGGCGATCGCAGTCACGCAGATGATCTTCACAAAATTTGGCCAAGTAATCCAGGATAGTGCGATTGAATCTTTCAACCATGCCATCTGATTTGGGGTGGAGTGGTGTCGTCCTCGTTTTTTCTATCAATAATCGATTCGTGGCTTTCTGAAAAATGTCGGCTTCAAATTTTCTCCCCTGGTCACTATGCAATCTCTCTTACATTTGCATCCAAGGACTCCAAGTAGCTTAAGGTAGACCCGCGTAGGCTTGGGCGCATGAATATTGCCGCTTCCTCGCTTGTCCATCCATTTCCTTTGCAAACCATGTTCAAGTAAGTCGCGTATAGCTCCCAGCTAAGTTTTCCATCGTACTTCATAAGTGGTAACACAAGTTTGGAAATTGTACGCGTGACTTCCCATGGGGATTGACGGATGGTAGAAGAGATGTTCCCCGGCTCGCTATTGACGGATGTATGGATGGGGGAAAAGTTAATTGGAGAAAAAATTAAAACACGTGTGGCCTTTGTAAAATATGAACATTAACTCCATTTTATTCCTCTCTTTCTTTTTCTAACTTAATTCTATTTTCTGTGCGCCCCCTATAACTGGATCCACGTAGCTAAGTTAGTCTCAAGGCAACGCCATCTGCACATTCGTAACAATACTATAAAAGCAAAGTCGATTTTCCTGGTAAACACCGTTTCTCGAAAACTACTAGACGTAGGTACTTGAAATTTTGCACAGTTATTCCTTATTTTGCCTAGATAGGAAGGGATTTTCCGAAATTCAAGGTCTAAGTGGCATAACGGGGGTTGAGATCGAATTTTCCATCTGTAATAATTGGCATCTGGCTCTCCGGATGAAAAAAATAAGAAACAGATGAATTTAGTAAATTTGCCGCTAATTCATTTAAGGTATAAAACATCCTTTTGTGTTGTTCTGAAGCTGAGCAATGCTCGAAACAATAAATCAAATCATCGCCCACAATTTTCCTTCAATAGTGACCACGGCCAGCAGTCATGCAGCAGTGGCTATCGTTGCAATAGTACGTGTGTGTGAGTAAATGGGCGCGCTATCCCATGATTATGTTTTGATCTTCAGTGTGCGATCTCTTCTAGAGTTAAAATTGAAAAAAAAAATAAAAATTATCAGTGCCAAATCTAAGATATTGCAAATTTTATTAATCAAGATATCCATGTGCTGTCAAAACTTCACACAATTAAGAGACTTGGGAATATACGCGTTCATATGCATGTGTAGACATGGAACTATTGCAATATTTTTCCATTTTGTTAGATGAATTGTGTGTTGGCAGCGGGTTTGCGTATGCACTGGTGAGATTCCCACAGGGGAAGTTATAATTTAGTTTACACATTTTCGGTATTGTATTCAGTTGGCAATTATATTTCACCAAGTAAATAACCGTCAACTAAAATGCGGGCGAAGCAAGGCGAGCACTGGTCAGCTAGTGCAATTATACTCCCAATCACAACTGCGCCCCATGATATGGTGTACTTAGTAGTCCAACACTCCAACAGTTGCACCAACCTATGCCCTATGATTCAGTACAAGTAGCGTGTGTATTATGTGAAGTCATCCGCGGCATGCGAGAAGCAGTAAATCACAGTGATCAGTCGCTGAGTTATACTGCAGAGTAATCACAACTGTGGTAATAGCAGTGATCTCATTCACAATCTCACATCTAATTGTGTCATCGGATATGGACCATTTTTGATATTTTTTTTTTTGTCGGGGCAAGACTGAAGCACTTAGATGCAACTGATCTATTGTACTAGCACATAGCAAACTCTGTTCTTTTCTGCTGAGAGCAAGCATGACTGTCGCTGATTCCGTACAGACGTCCAGGAGCTTTCGTTTAGTCACGTTATATCTTGGAGAGTCATGCCACACACATTCGTGCTTGTGAGAAACCCAGTCGTCAATGGAAGCCCTAACCAAGCACACAGAGGGACCCAACACAGGTTCGGGTCCTGAGAAAACCTCCTCTGAGTTTTGTCTAGCAATCTCATCGGAGATCTCGTTCCACAAGATCTCAGTGTGACCCTGGACCCAGAAAATAGACCGAAAATTCAGTCTTGCAACCAAACATAGACCTATGATTGGATTTGGAGCCATCTGTGAAAATGCGACTACATTTCATTCCAGGTTCAGAACCTGGCTGAACCCAGTCCTGGACACAAGGAAAGTACAATTTGAATTTGCGCAACAACCGAAGTTCTGGTGTGATTTTGTTTGCTTTCCTGAAGAATGATCGACTACCAAACTATAATTTTCCAGTCCAAGCAAGCAACGCAAAACCGAGAATCAATGCTACTATGACAAAGCACTCAGCCATTTAAATTATTTCGCTTAGGTAAGTATCGTTAGACATGAGATCCTCGTGAGATATTACAGATTTTGTGGCTGAATCATAGTTCGCACGTTCTAACATCGGTTGTCCTGCCAGTTCAGTTTCAGCTGGGGCTCGAAATTTATTCAATCTGACCCGAAATAATGAAACAAATTCCCTATTTTTTTGCTCTATTTCAAATCAAATTTCGAAGTTCATGCTGTCTCCGCAGGTAGTGTCGATCGAGAATACGATAATCGTCTAAGTTTCAGTTTTGACCAAAACGACCCTTCACCTATTTTGTTGTTTGGGTTTGACTTGCTAGAGCAAAGCAAAAATGTAGAGAAGAATACTCATGGTGAAAGTGTACAAGGGACCAAGTCAGTCCGTTCGAGTAGTTCGTTTTGTATTAAATACTTACTTTCTGCTAGACCCTATCTGCGGGTAAACTGTCGGCAAGTTTGAAGAAATATAATATATTGGGTTAGGAAGAAAGTATTGAGCCTCTTTGTCATTATACCTATAGTAAACAATTTCTGGTAATATTAATTCGAAAGGCTGCAATTTGAAGACCAATTTTAAAATTTAGTTGTAAAAAGCCGGCAGCATTTGATTATTCAATCAGCTGTTTTCGCGCAGTAAAAATGAGTGAACTGTTTTTAAAAATGTCGATACACTTTGCAACTTTATTTCGAAAAAGGCGTATATGCTACAAAGGCTCGTAAATAAATTTGCGCTGTTTATCGTGAAGGTAGTCTACCAAAAGCAAAGGCCAAAAGATTGATTGCTCGATTCCGCTGTTAAAATGTTGATGTCAAAGATGCACCCCTCACTGGTCAACCAACGACTGAAAAAGACAATGGGATCCTGAAAAAAGTGAAGGATGGCCGATAAGCAGTGGTGATACCGCTTTGGAACTGAACATCAGTTATACAACGGTTTTAAATCATTAGAGAAGGCTGGCTACATAAAGAAACTCGATATTTGGGCACCACACAATCTGAAAAAATTTGCTGGACAGAACTTCCATTTGTGAATCGTGGTGAATTGAACGAAATCGAGCTATTTTTGAAAAGACTGATTGCTGGTGATAATAAGTGGATCACATACAAAAATGTGAGCGAAACAGATCATGGTCAAAAAAGGCTGAGGCTCCCTAAACTGTTGGAAGCGACCCATGCATTATGAGCTGCTACCGCCTTGCTAAACGATTTCTTCTGAGCTCTGCTGGTGGAAGCTTACAAGATCAAATAAAGCGTATTAGGGAAAAAGGTCGGAGTTGATCAACAGAAAGGGCGTTGTCTTTCATCACGACAACGCCGGACCACGTACTTCCTTGGTAACCCGGCAAAAAATAGAGGGATCCCAAAATTCCTATGAGGATGCAACTACTTTTTTTTTCCCGAAAGAAAGGCAACATTCTATTTACCAAAATGGATAATATTTGTTTTAATAAACTTGGTTCAAAATATGAAAAAAAAAAAATACAAATTTTAACTTTCACTACAAAAGACTCTCTCTCTAACCAACACCCATCTCGATATGGCTTGTGTCTGTAATTGTGAGTATTCCCCTACGAAGGAATGCCTTAACTGGCGATGCCGCAGGGGAGCAACAGGACAGAGAAATAGGAGGGCTTTTTTTAGCAAGTTACCATTACTCGTAACACGGGCTACAAGTATCCATAAAGGATTTTTACCCCTACCTGCGCATCACTGACAAAAAAAAAGTATTAATATTTCATTAGAAAACTTTTCTATATTATTCATGCTTATATCCGCGGGCCGGAGTCATCCAACATGCTCTAGTTAACATACCCCCGAATTCGAATCCAATTTTACCCTCATCCCCTTAAGCCATAATAAATATCTCAAATTTCGTTTCCCTTTCCGTAATCAATCCGCTTTACGTCTCAATCAATCTTTTATTTGAGCACTTCTACCTCTTCAATTTCAATTGCTCAACGAGGACGCACCTAACGAACTGAACCTGTCAAACTTCTCCTCAGCGAACCAACAAATTTCAGAAAAGCTTATTAATCAGTTTTAGCCGATTTGTATGCAAAGTTAATGGTGTTTACGCTATTAGGCACAACTCCAGCCCGCAGTTCAGTACTTTGCACTGCAGTTCCAGTTTTCGATTAAAATTTCCAGCTCGAACTTTTCCCATTGACAAAAGTTTATCAATGCGTTTGCAGAGTGTCCTTAAGAGCCATGTTAAGCAACGACGCCCTACTGCCACTGCAGTCTATTATTGTTACATCATGACCGGAAACAGGCTACCATGTCTGGAAAATATTTCATTTGCCGAGGAGCATACACACCCCTCAGGGCAATGGCCGACCGACCACGTAGGGTTGTGTGGTAGTATAAGCGGATGTGGAAAATTTGATACTGAGTCCAGCTGTGATTAAAATGGCAAACACATCATTAACACATTCCCGCCATGTGGCACGGACACGGCTCCAGAGGAAGAGAAGGACGGGAGGGCTATCACAATGACCAGGAGTGATTAGTTTGGCACGCAAAGTCATCATGTTTCGTTTATTATTGTGATTAGAAGATGGATCGGGAAACGGTTTGTTTGGATATACGATAGGCGTATGAGTGTGTGGTTGGGAGTGTATGCTTATCCTAGTGGGGGCAATCACCTTTAACTGGGATACCACTTAGGGAGTCGTTAAGTAGTTGTGTCACGTAATAATAATTTTATTTCTGGTTATGAAGAGTTTTCCTTTTTTGTTAATTGAAATTGTTGCAGAGTAGTTGGTTAGTTTTGTTGTTGTTGTGATTTTTCGAAGGGAAATGGGGTTATTTGTGTTATTGGTCTGCTAGTGCCAGCAATGTATGCCATATTTGCAGAATTCCAGGAGCTGAGTGGTTGCGTTATGTAGGTCAGTATGTATGCAAATTTTGCATATCTAAGTTTTTAATTTATTGAGTTCGTGAGAAAATTTTCTAAAACTGACGAAAGGAGAGTGTAATCTAGGTCATGTTAGGAGACGTGCCTCACGCCACAGTTGACCAAATCCACCTATCACACATTGTACTGGAATTCATGCCAAATAGCAACCGGATATGTACTTTAAGGGTCAAGGGAAATTCAAAAATATAAAACTTATTGCGGCATACGCCCCAACAGAAGTAATTGAAAAGAAAGAATTTTATCAAGAACCTGCAAACCTCTGCGACAAAGTCGGCTTTTATCGCATAGTCATTACTCTCGGTGACTATCATGCTTCAATTGAAAAAGAAGAAATAATTCTGGATGTATTGTAGGTGGTTAACACTCTCTATACGGAGCCAGCTTATACCAATTTGTGCGAGTAAAAACGGTCTCCATTTTCAAAATGGTCTTTTTTTTAAATTTTAAAGTTGGCCTCCCTTCCGACTTCAGGTCTGTTGGGAGGGAAATTTGTCGTGGTTGATTTTCTCTCTGGAAAAAAACAATTTTTATTACGGAAATTTGTTCGTACAATTTGAATTTCTTAACATATTTCGATGTATAAAACACACCCGGTATAAGCAGCATTTACTGTACAGAGATCCACAAATGTACTTGGATAATCCCTGGAGGAAGAAGTTCAAACCAAATTGATGCAAAAGTAGAATGATGTCCATACTAAATATATCCACGTACATATATTTACATAGAGGTGATGATATCATTGATAAGAGAAGTTTCTAATATGATACCAGATCCAACCATAGATCACATTTTAGAAGCACTAAAGAAATTAAGAACAAAAATATCACCACGGAGCTACTTACTTAAAACCCAACTTCAGAGTCAACAGGTATTGTTCATACCTAAATACTCCAGATATGGTGCTTGGAAAAATTTGCTTGAATCCTGGGGGTAAATTTTCAGACGATCATCGTTTGAACAATAGCAACCGATGAATGTAAAAAATTGTTGCATATTATAGCGGTTAATATTTCCCTACCACAGTTGGTTGCGCACTGTTGGCTGTATAACACCTAAATGTATGTTTGAACTATAGCAAAAACCACGATCGTCAAAAGTGTTCATGCATTTACGCGTTATACAGCCAACAGTGGGCAACGAACTGTGGTAGAGAAATGTTAACTCCTACAATATACAACAATTTTTTTCATCAGTCCATTACTATCGTCCAAACAATAATCGTCTGAAAAGTTACCTGATTTGCCAACTGGCTAATTAGACTTATTGAATTAAAACAGTCAACTTTGTGAAAAAATTTCCCAACCTTAAAACTAAGAGGTTCGACTGCCGCAATTGCAGAAAAAAACCACGAAATTCGTAAGTGTACTGCCTATAACCATGTCTGTAAGAAACGCAACCAGAAAAACCATTTCGAGAAATTCTGCAAAAAGAAATCATGGAAAACCGCCATAAAAGCGACTCACCTTCGAAACAAATCAAATGCTGCGGAGAACCTGAGGATGACGACGGCGACGACGACCCACTTTTCATTGGCACAATCGCCGAAAGTACAAACTTAGAAAGCGACATCTTTACAGAAAAACTTTACGTGGAAGACAATTCGTACAAAATTAAACTCGACACTGGTGCCCAGTGCAACGTTTTACCAAAATGGATCATAGAAAAAAATAATACTCATATCGATCCAAGCAGGGTAAAACATCTTGTCTCATTCAGCAATCATCGAATGAAAGTACTTGGCGAAAGCTTGTTACCATGCACAATTGTAGGACGACAATGTAAAGTAGCTTTCAAGGTAGTAGGTGAAAGGATTAACCAATTCTCGGAGCCAATGCCTGCGAAAAACTTGGACTTATCACCAAAGTTAACCAGGTAAAATTAGATGATAGCATTTTGAAGGCCTAAGTTGTCTCAGAGACTACGAATATAAAATTGATCTGATAGAAAAGCCAACTTTTGTAACAACCCCTCCACGACGAATCCCACACAAAATCCGATGTTAAGCAAGAACTCGACGGGATGGTCAAACTAGATGTCATCGAACCAATGAAGGAAGCTACTCTATCAGTATCACCTATGGTAGTTGTTCGAAAAAACAACAAAATCAGAATCTGCATAGATCCTACAAATGTCAACAAAAAATATTGTGCGTCGCCATCACCATATGCAAACCATCGAAGAGATAGCCGCACAGCTAAACGGGTCCAAATACTTCACACTCCTAGACTGCAAGCGAGGATTCTGGCAAGTTCGAGTCTCCAATAGAACGAAGAAAATACTTACTTTCTCCACGCCTTGAGGAAGATACGGTTGTAAGAGACTACCATTAAGTATCTCATCCGCCTCAGAGGTGTTTCAAAGCATAATGGAATCTCTCTTACCACATTTACCTAATGTAAAAATCTCAATTGATGATATTTTGATTCATTCCATAGCTATTGAAGGGCTGCGTAAGACTACAATGGAGGTGATAAAAGTTCTAAACAAAAATGGCTTAAAACTCAACAAACCAAGGTGCGTATTTGAACAGCAGAATGTCAAATACCTTGGACATATCATAAGCGAGCACGAAATGACAGCTGACCCGGACAAAACCGAAGCAATCCAACGTTTGAAGTCACCAAAAAATAGAAAAGAACTACAAAGAGTTCTTTGAAAATTTACATATCTGAGTAAGTTCATCCCAGCTTTAACAACACCACTACGTGCACTCTTAGAAAAATCAACAGCATGGGAATAGATAGCGAACAAGAACAAGTGTATGCTAAATCAAAAACAGCCATCAGTGAAACTCCTGTATTATTATTATTATTATTATTATTATTATTATTCATTCTTTTATTAACATTAAATAGATTTACAATATTGCAAGACAAAAAAGAAAAGTTTACATGGCAAAATTGCCGTCTCTCAGGAATTACTTTACTTTAAGGAAAAAAATAAAAATAAATAAAAAATAAGGATATAAGAATAATTAATATAAAAATATACATAACAAAAAAGCTAAATTGGAGAATTATGTGCATACCATGTTAAGTTTAAGTTATAGGTTAATAAAGCTGTTACGATAATTCAAGGCGTGATTACAAAAGAGAAAAAGCAGATTCCATCCCTGGGCTCCATTAAGGATCTGTTTAGTTTCATCCAGTGTGAGAGATCCTTTAGAAAAATAAAGTAAACGCAGTTCTAATAAAATTGGGCAGACTGCAACAAAGTGATAGATGTCTTCAACCTCATTACGATTAGAAACGGTGCAGATGGACCGAATATCATTCCTATATGGTATATAGTTGAGTTTTAGAAGCTTAGTCCCCCCCTTAAATATTTAACTTATTTCTTCGACTTTTAGTACTCTATTTAAATAGCTATTGGGGCCTAGTGAGTGATTAAGAGATTTATAGATAAGACGTGTCAAGGACGTTCGGGCTCTGGTCATGCATTCTTGATACCACAGATCATCGACTCTTTTAATGCATTTGTATAGCTTGTCTTCCCACTCATTTATGTTCACTTCTGTAAGGCCAAGAATGATATTATGAGAGGATGCAAGCTCATTGCATTCTTTGAAGGGCGATAAATTGGACTGAAATGCAAATCTCATCAATCGTTTTTGTAAATTATCATTCGACCTGTGCATCACTTTTAGTATGAAGTCGGCATTGGCTTTTAGATTACGTACATAAATTTGAGGAAGACCTGACTCGACATGAATAGCATAGGTTGGAGTTGTTGACGGCAGTTTAAAAACACGTTTAAAGAAAAAGCGTTGGGCAAGTTCAAATTCTTTGAGGTATTGGTAGCGACATACTTGATTAGCATACCAGAGAGATGCATTTATCGTAGCGTCAAATTCCTTAAACTTTGAAGAAGTATCCCCCCCCCCCCCCCCCCCCCCCCCCCAAACCAGTTCTCTCGCAGTGTTTTTCTACAGCGTGCAGGACCAAAGATCATAATTTTCGACTTAGAGGTATTTATTTCAAGATCCCAAAGGTCACAGTAGCATTTTAATTTATTTATTTGTAACTGAAGAGTACATGGATTTTCAGCTAAAATGACTAAGTATTCGGCATAGAGGAGAACCTTTACCTCGACATCACCGGTTTTAACACCACCCGGTAAACAGTTAGCTAAGTCGTCAACATAGAGGGAGAACAAAATTGGACTCAAAATACAACCTTGGGGAACACCCGTTTCAGTACTAAAGTATTTTGACACGGTACTGCCATTCCACACAGTAGCGGATGTATTTGATATGAGTTGCCTATAAACTCTAATAAATTTTCTTGATTAACCAATAGTTGATAACTTGTACAATAACGAATTCCTATTTATTGTGTCGAAAGCAGCCTTGAAATCTACGAAAAAGGCATATAGTTTGGTACCCCTCTCTTTGAACCTTCTAGCAATAGTCGACAGCGAAAAGATTTGATCAACCGTCGAAAACCCAGGTCGGAAGCCAGCCTGAAAAATGCTTAGGCGGTTATTGTTTTGCACCCACATTGTCAACCTCTGGTACGAAATTTATGTGAAGATTTTTCTAAACCCGCAGAGAAGAGAAATTACTCTATAGTTTTCTGGCAGACTATTATCTCCTTTTTTAAAAATAGTGAAAATGATTGACTTCAGAAATACGTCTGGTATTATTTCAGCATTAAACACTAAATTATAAAAGGACAATAGATATTCCAGAAAAATTGGGGTAACATTTTTATAAAATTCAACAGGAATACCATCCACCCTCGAAGCCTTATTGTTTTTCATTTTTTCAAGGCTGTTACCAACTCAGACATTGTTATAGGTGCATCCAATTCAGCAACGGGCAAATTAGGCAAAGCGTATTGAAAATTTGATTGATTAGGCTGTGGAGTAAGAAGCTGTTTAAAGTAATCAGCCAGTGTTTCAGAACCGATTGCAGAAGAAGTCCTTGATCTGTCACCATCTAACATTCGCACAATTGTCCGGAATGATCTCGAATCTCTATATCGTTCTAACTTAGAGGCAAGCTCGGCGAAATATCCTGCATGTTTTCCCTTGCGTAATTGCTTGTAGGCTTTATTTGCATCAGAATACAGTAACCTAAAGACGGCAGCATTCGTTTTCCTAAAAAGATTTAGAAATATAAAGGATTTCTTTCGAAATCTCCTACACTCTCCATCAAACCACACTGCTGCCTCAGCCACGCCGCCAGAAGAGGAGTGTAATGGCACAGACCTTACAATCGATTGCGACAAGCATTCCACCATTTCCTCACAGGACGAGTTAGTTATACCCGAAATATTGTGTGCTTGATTATTTAGTCTTCGCCTATACTGTCGTACCAAGTTAGGTTTCCACTTGAGTCTTTTAAAAGGAACGTGGAGCGGAGCCGGCTCCAAAGTTTGGACTTTTAAGGAGATTGCTATAGGTAGATGAGGAGAGAAGTTAGCAGTCAACACTTTGAAATCATCAACTATACTAAGCCAATCACCTTTCACAAGACAATAGTCGATCACTGAACAACCTTGACCAGACAGAAATGTAAGCTCCCCTTTGCAATCACTTTCTGAGACACCGTTCATCACAAAAAAGCCAAAGTCCTCCATTAGTTGTATAAGGTGTTTACCACTAGCGTTAACTGTTAAAACCAAAGTCTCTCTCACGCTTTCAAAATCAGAGGTACCTATACCGTGACTAATCAATGAGGCAGAGTTTTGGAATCTGCCTATTCTACCGTTCAAATCTCCTACTATCATGAAGTTAGAGATATCTATATTACTTATAAAATCATAAAGCTCATGGTAATCATAATTCCAATGTATTAAAGCTATACGACGTCAATGATGACGTCAAGCTTCAAGTTGATGCCAGTTCAACGGCACTAGGAGCAATTCTCCTACAAAAGGAACAGCCAATCACGTACGCGTCAGAAGCACTAACAGAAGCTCAAGAACGATATTCCCAATTTGAAAAAGAGGCGCTAGCGATCAAATTCGGTTGTGAGAAATTCCACCAGTATATTTGGGGTTAAAAATTGGTCGTTGAGTCCGACAACAAACCGCTTGAAACAATTTTCCAGAAACCTCTTCACTCATCCCCTGCCCGCATTCAACACATCCGTCTTAGCTTCCTAACATATGACCCCGTAGTCGTATACAGAGAACGTAAAGTAATGTTTATGGCCGATCCGCTAAGCAAAGAGTGTGATAACGGTCAACCACCAGATGACAGTGAATCGGACCTATCTCCGATCAAGAACTCGAAAATCTCCTTCAACTAACGAGAGCGGATGAAACCTGTACACTTTTGAGCGAATTAATAATTACCGGATGGCCGAGAGATGTTGATTCTCCTTCAAAAAATTTTAAAAGCTATTCGAACTTGAGAGAAGAACTCTCTGTTTACGAAGGCATTATCTACAAAGCGCACAAGGCTCTCATACCATCGACAATCAGAGCAGATTTTCTGAAGTACATTTATAATGGACACTTTAGCTATTCAAAGTGTGTGCGTAGAGCAAAAAATATTGTTTTTTGGCCTTAAATGAATCGAGACATCAAAGAGTACATTCAAAAGTGCCCCGCATGTCAAATCTTTCAACGAAGCAACAATAAAATACAATTAGCCGAAAATTTCAAGCTATCCATTCGAAATCATTGCACCCGACTTATTTTAATTTAAAGCTAACGACTATGTCGTAGCGACAGACAGTTACTCTGGTTTTATAAAATTCGAAAAGCTCAAGGAACCGACAGCAAAAAATGCAATAACCATTTTAAAAAATGTTTTCGCTTCGAATGGAATTCCCAGAATTCTAGAGACCGACAATGGACCACAGTATTCTTATAGCGAGTTTAAAAAAATTTCATCCGGTTGGAAGTTCAAATACGTCACTAGATCCCCATATCATCCTAGGAGTAACGGACTAGCTGAGAAGGCTATTCAAATTTCTAAAGGAATATTAAAAAAATGCAATTGCTATAATTCCGATTATTCTGGGGCGGTCTGATATCTCACACCTCATAGGTTGACCGCATTTCTTAATTGTGGGATCGATACAAGTATAAACCCCCTATAGCGAGGGTAACAACAAAAGTTAAGTAGCAACCAAAAAATGCTTACAAAACAACAAAAAATGCTTACAAACAACAAACAAACAATTCCGATTACCAGCTAGGTATCATCAATTTTATAAACACACCAGAGGAGACACAGGAAGCCCCACTCAGCATATGTAATCTAAATGAAATCTAAGGTCGCTCGTCCCCACAACCTTGTCTGCACTCGTAACAAAACAAGAACAGCATAACGTCAGTAAAGGGTTAAAAGTCAAAGATAAGCAAAAGATAAGCAAAATACGAAAACAGAGGAGCGAGAGAGAGCATGCAGCTTGCTGACGATCAACAAGTAATAACGAGAACAAACTCCAACAACGAATGGAAACCAGCAGTAATAGAGAGCAATATCCATCCTCGATCTTACATTATCAGAGACAGCAACTGTCCAGCCAAACTGTCCAGTTAACTTCAACCAGCAGCCGACCCAATCACAGCTAGCTCATTCAAGCAATCCGTCCGATGCTTCGGAGCAAACTCTATCTAACCCCACTAAATCTCCAGATCTAACTAACTCTTCAAATATCTTAGCGGGTAAAACACCACTAGCAGCAGCGCCAACAAAAGTTATCTTTACAACGAAGTCAGAAAAAATGGTCAAGCCACCAGAACGACTAAGGTACTAACATTCGAGATCCGATGTTCAAAAAGGGAGATGCAATGTAGCCCTGCCCTCAGGCCTCAACAACACCTATAGGTCAAACCATGCAACACCCTGCCGCATAGAAATGACATGCTCAGCATGAGTATGACATCTACACACATGATCATTCTTTAACTTCACATCCCAATCGTTGTACCTTTCCCAACCATACTTATATACGTGAATATTAGAGAGTATCCGAAATATTGTAAAGTATTGACTATCATTTACACAAAATCTGCCGTAGTGTGAATATTTGGTCAATGGTGGATTTTCCCGGCCTGAAACAGCACACTCATAAGGGCCTATCAGGTTATTGACGATCGGTTTTAGGCGTTCACATAATAGTGCGGAAAGGATATTGTATGCGATATTGAGAAGACTTATGCTTTAGTAGTTGGCGCAATTCAGGGGTCTCCTTTTTTCAGGATCGGGCACACAATGCTGAAGTTCTATGATTTCATCCAACCAAATTATACCTGTGAACTGATGCATGCTCTTTGGCAATTCATCTTCTCCTGCATTGAAAATTTCGGCGACAAGGCCGTCGGCTCCAGCAGCATTGTTGGATTTAAGTTTAGATATCGCTATCTTCACTTCATTCTGATCGGGTTGACGGGAATCTTTGATTGTTATCGTCGCCGTTTAGCAGTCTGCAGAGTATTAGTTCCATATCCTCAGCACCGACTGCGACTCTAGTGCCATATTAACATTTTCATCTCTGCTGTCTTCTGTTTTGTTTCACGGAATATATTTCGAAATATGTATATTTAGTCAAATGCGAACTTCTTCATTAAGAAGTTGGCAAGTTTAAAAAAAAAGTTTGGTTTGGATCTATGGCCATTTCTATGTAACACTACATGCCACCCAATTTGTTTGTTTCGTCCACGTAGTACGTCATTTCATCAGTGCTTTTTTTTTTATGAACCCTTATCTGCGTTATTTTGGATGTTATCCAACCCGAATGCCAGTTACAATTCGCATCACTTCGATTGACTTTTGTTCAGATATTACACGCTCAGTCCGATGGTACACTAAAAACATCCGCGCTTCATCTATGTAAATTCCATTCCCAAGCGTTATCCTTCGAGACATATGTTTCGTTATTCAACAAGCCACTTACATTTTAATTTTCCTGCGTTCCACCACGCAAAACAAATTAAAACTTCTCATGTCCACTGATTCCCAAGCGTTCAACCCCGAATTCATTTTGTTGCAGGAGCCACAAACAGTGCTCAGATTGCTCGGGATAAATGTATTCCTCCCGACAGAGGACCGGATCCATAGTCACGTCGTCCTATCAACAGAGTTCAAAATGCGGTCAGTCGGAACCACAAATTCCTCTGCCAACGTAGATTTTTCTACGTCCCACTTGATACTGTTCATTTGTCTGCTATTTGGGTTCAACAAATTAGCATGTGGCTATGTGCAGCATATCATTCCCTGTTAAGTGGTCAGCGCTGTACAATTTTGTTACCTCTGCAGGTAGTGCAGGTGATACAAATGACAACATTCCACGGATCCGAACCGACGAAGGACTAGTAAAATTGTGTTAACAGCAAAATCCTCTTCACCGCAAAACTCTTAATAGGACTTGCAATCTGCGAATGGATTTAACATACACACACAGTGACGACAGTTGCTGGTTAAGGACTCCCTCACTCTGCGGACGAGGGAAGTCTGTGGTGGGTTATTAAGAGAAAACGCAAACACACAGCTTGGATTACCAGCGAACGGACGCGATGGAATAGAGAATGGTCCTCCAGTAGTGCTGTTGATTTCGTTAGTGTGTATTTTGCGATAAATCATCAACAAATTAATAGACTATTGGCAGTTATGATTCAGTTGTCGATGCCATAATAGGATTCGAATGAAATACCACTACCGTGGAGCACTCAATAAGCGAAACACATAAAGTTGTCAGAGCGATTGTAATGAATCATCGGTAACTAACAAATGAGTTTAGTGAACTTTATTTATCAGGGCCTGAGAAAGGGGAGTTGCGCCAGCTACAGAGGTATAAGACTTCTCAACATTACATATAAGATCCTTTCTGCCATATTATGTGAATGCCTAAAGCCGGTCGTCAACAACATTATAGATCCTTATCAATACAGTTTCAGGCCAAGAAAGTCCACCATTGATCAGATATTCACAATATGGCAGATTAAGATCTGCCATATATCTCAAATATATAAAATCGATATGCACCACTTCTTCATCGATTTTACAGTTGCCTATGATAGCGTGTATAGAAACGAGTTATACAGATCCATGCATAGTGTCGTCATCCCTGAAAAAGTTCGTCCATTTGTGAAGGATAACGATTCAGAACTCACGCTGCTCCTCCATCAAAATCGGTAAGAACATCACCCAACCGTTCGATATCAGGAAAGGTCATAGACAAGGTGACGTGCTTTCATGCAATCTCTTTGACTTGAAAGAATTGTACGAAGCTCACAAGCTAACACCGGGGGACAATCTTTTACAAGTCTGTAAAACTACTGGCTTACGCCGATGAAATTCACATAGTCAGAAGAAGTAAGCGGGCTATCAGTGGGGCGTTTGCGAGCACGGTTAATGAAAGCAAAACAAAATATAACATATGGTGTCTATGAAAAAGGAAACCCAACATCGGCGTCATGGACAGAACGCCACAATAGATAGACATAAATTTGCGGTAGAAAAGGGCTTTGCCTACCTAAACTCTATGGTGAACTCCGCAAATGACATCAGTGGGGAGATCAAACGAAGAATTACTCTTGCCAATCGGTATTGTTATGGGCTAAGAAGGCAATTGAGTAACAAAGCCCTATTTCGAGCTGTTAATGAAGCTCTTTATAAGACACTAACCATCACAGTCTTCTTATATGGTGCAGAGTCATGAACTTTGTCAAAATCTGATGAGGATGACGTTGGTTACTTTGAGAGAAAAGTTCTTCTAGTGATCTTTGGTCCCGCCTGCATAGACAGCAAGTGGGGGAGAAGGTACAATACCGAACGCAGTTTGTGCAATCTACGAGCTAAAGAAAGTATTTATCACTTCCTTGGAATGTGTCCCATACTAAACGGGATTAGGAGAATTCACTGGGGAAAAAGCAGCCTGTCGTCAAACGAAGTAATTTCAATTCTGAACGGACAAAATTGGAGTGCGCTGGCGAGTTGTCTAAAAACTGCTTTAAAATATCGGAGGCAAATATAAGATGAAGCAACTTAAATACTACTATTTAGATACGATGAGATAAAATAGTTACATTACATAAAAATAATTAAATCTAATAATTGCATGTTTAAGACTATAAATCTCTCTTTTCGGGTTGACGGCAAATGCCAATGCCATGGATTCTTTCTTTTACTATACAATAAAATCACAAAATGAATCCAATCTTAATTTAATTAATCTGTACCATTTTATCGGCGGTTTCTCATGCGCTCATGTCCAATCCTAGGCCTGAAAAAGCTTCTGGGCTAGCTTCTGCAAAATTAAAATCGTTTAGATAAGTCTTGAAAATTAAGAAAGTCACCAACATAAGCCTAAAATGTCAATCAGAATTGAACAAACTGGGATTTCCATGGCTCTACACAACCTGGTTCGTACGAAATCCAAAGCAATAAATCTTTCAAATTCTCTGGTGGTTCACATAGTCTTAGAATGAATCTTCAAATAAGATCCATATATCGTATTGGATCAGCTGCAAACTTATAAAGCAACCTTTTCCCCATACAATGCTTTTTACTCTATTATTTCGAACGTTCCATATAAGAACGAATGATGTGATAAATCCACTCTCCAGACACACATCTCATTCCTATATAAGGTAAGCACAGGATTCTCAGTTAAGAAAGTCCTATGTGCGTAAAATATATTCCTTCCTTGTACAAGTATTAAACACTCTAAAGATACTTATGTCAACTAGGTTAAGCCTCCCCAGATACCCACAGGACCCTTTTGTGTTTCCTTCAAGCTCATTTCCTAATCAACTGCGAAAATTAATCGAAAAAAAAATCTATCCATTCGTTTATTGGATTAAGCCAAAGAAGGAAGGAATTAGGACTGAAAATAGCTCAGCTATTTTCCAATATGATTACAACAAAATCGATAAGGACATCATATTTACGACACAAAAAGTCGGCCAAAATAGAAAACGAAGGTAGGATTCGCATGCCTTTTTCTGCCGATTAATCATAAATCAATAACCAGCTCGCGTGTGTACCCTTATATTTTGTGTTCAGCACCAACAGGGATAAAGGACTTGATAATAAACACAAGCCTAATAGCACATCGATTCGATTAATAGCGAAAAGTTTATAATTTTGATGCGAAAATAACTTGGGTGCTCCTTGTCAGATTCCTTTACGAAGGACATAACATTGAACAAAATGTCAGGATTATCATCTTATGGCTTAGAGTGACAAAGTATTGGATAGAGTCGTCGATTTACTCAACCCAGTCCCAATATAAAAAAAAAATATTTTGTCAGCCATTTCTTGCACATGTCAGCAGATACGAATGATTTGTTTTAAGGCACACCCTTCCGGTTTCGTTTCCTATTGTCCTTCGTTCGTATTGAGTTGTGACATTTGCATGTAACCTTGTGGCCCCGAAAGATGGAGGGAAATATTTCGACAGTCTCATGGAATTATTCCGCATGAGAGACTTTGATGAGTACAATATTCACAATTCCCTCAGACTGACTGACACACAGGAGAAGAGCAGAGTTGCAAAGCCATTGGGAATTGAAGCACCCGGCGGCAGGCAGTCATAGTGCTCACAATGTTCATTTGCAAATTCGAAGATTGAAGGACGACTTTCACTTGCTGCTGTTGCTGCTGCTGCGTCCTCTTTCTTGTTGTCTATTGTTGATGTAAATTTTGATCAATATATGCAAAATGTTATTCACTAAATTGAATAAATATTATAAGTAGGAGATAGGACAAAAAAAATAATAATAAATCAATGAATCGATTCTGGGAATTATGAAGTCGTTTACAATGAATAATTTTCCTAGGGCTTATTGGAGGGACTTATGTTATTTAAAAGGAAAAGTTTGGGGATATTTTTTTGTTTACACAAGATGTTTTCCATAAAATACTGTTTGACTTTAAGGTTGATTTAAGACTTTTAAATAGTATAGTTAAGCTTAAAGCAACAAGAGACATACAAACTCTATGGCGCTTAATTGAAAAGAGGTTACACGTGAAGGTAATGTGAACACGTGTGCAGTGGATGTTCTAAGAAATATCTGCAAACTTTGATTTCCTAGAAAAATTGGTGCTTAGAATATATGTTATCCCATTTCATTCGTCGTTCCAAGACAATAGATATAATGATTCGGAACAAAAAAAAAAGAGTATATAACCACCTACACATAACACAAACGAGGATGAGAGGGTGTGAACGTTGCACGCAGAAACATTGCAAAAGTTTTTGGTTTCGAAATTGTGAAATGGAGTTTCGCTGATGGGTGGATAAAAGTTTCTTGAAAATTCGCGAATTTTATTGAAATTTTAGCTTCAACTAACTATGGTTTCCATTACAAACAAAGTTTACATTATCTGCGATCAGATAGTAATGGAGATGATGGCGTCATCTTTGCAAATTTTGTGTGGGCTTCAAGTTAAGATAAAAAAAAAGATGTAATATCGTTTGATGGAAATTAAGAGAATTTTGAATTTTGGTAGGAATTTTGTTTCCTCTACTCTTTTGTTCATTTAATGATCTTCAAGTTTTAATTTGTTTTTGTACACAATTGCTGTTTCAAAAACGTCATTATGATTGAAAGATTAGCGGGTTTATTTTTGAACATCATAAATGTTTTGATTTTAGAAAATAATGAAATAATGAAGTAGAATACAGATGTTATACGAAAGAAGCGAAAAAGAAGTGCGCCCAGCTTCAAGCACAGAGTACGGCGGCCTGTATCGAGAGCTGGAGGAAATAACTTCTCCGGTTGCTAACGCAAATCAGGCTATCCAGAAGCTGCGACGACACAATATGAACAAGAGCGCAAACATCTTCAAAATAGCCACACAAAGAAGGAGAAATGCTCTGGAAATGCGTTTGCCCAAATTAATTAACAATGCTCATGGGCAGCTTATTGTGGATGACGTCAACATTCTGCAGAGGTGGCGGAAGCGTTATGAACGACTTTTGAATGAACATTTTCCCCGGCTATATTCTCCAACAGCTATCCCTAATTGTGAAGAAATACCCGACATTACAGTCGAAGAAGTAAGTGAGGCGGTCAAACACTCCAAAAAACAGAAAGCGGTTGGGCCAGATGAGATGTCCTCTGAGTTCTGGAAAAAGATGGGAGGCATCAGTTTCAAATGGTTCAGAATTCTTATCTCCAAATTTATGAGATATGATCCAATGCCGAATCAATGGAAGGAAAGCTGGGCGGGAATTAGGCGGCTGACTGCGAAAAATAGTACGGCTATTTGACGATCAGTTCGGATTTGTTGCGGGTAAATCAACCACAGAAGCAATCTTAAGTATAAGGATCATAATGGAAAAATATGGTGATTCCTTAAAGGATTTGCCTGTTGTATTGCTTGACTTTGAAAGGTATTCGACAGACAACCACGAGATCCGATATGGGTGGCGCTTAGACATCGACGGGTTCCAGAAACCTACAGATGATCACGGATATGTACGAAAGAGCAAAGACAAGAGTCATATGTCACGCTGAGGTAACCGAAGAGCTCCCAATCAAAGTCGGGGTGCACCAGGGGGGCGTCTTAAGTCCTTAGCTCTTTATTGCAGTCTTTGACTATCTGTTTGAAGGTAAAGTAACAGACTCCAAGGTACACCAATTATTATTTGCTGTCGACGGAGCCATCATAAGTAAGGATCCTACATCCCTGCAACGCACCTGATGTGTAGGTGGACGTTTCGGAAGGAAATGGATATCGCATTAGTTCAAAAAGACAGTGCACTTGTGCTGCCCGTTCTCTGATCCACTCAGACCTACTCCAGACATTTATTTGAATGGAACAGTACTTCTCAAATGTAAAAGTTCAAATATCTGAGATCTATGGTCAATAGCAAACCAACCTGTGATGACGACATCAATCACCGCTTAAGCGTAAGGTGGATGAAGTGGCGGGATTACTCCCCTATGTTCTGTGATCGAAAAATGCCACCTAAGTTAAAGGAAGGCTCTACATCGCAGTTGCGCATTCAGCGCTCACTTACTGTTCACAATGACAGCTTACTTACTTAGTTACTTACTTGGTAAGTAACGTTTATCGCTAAACCCATTTTGGCCGCTTCCGGCTCAATGCTTGTACAAGCACCGGTGACATATGACCCCACAGGCAGATCAGTACAAATGTGGTAAACTGGGAGTGAAGTGTTTGTTCTCGGATCAAAACCTCGCCGGCATAGGTAATAGGAATGGATAGATACAGAGCAAGGCAATTTTGAAAGGGTACATTTATTCATTTATTGGACACTGCATAGGTACAGCAGCCTTACTGCATCCGAACTGCATTCGCACTGTAACCGCACTACAACCTCACTGCGTCCGTATTGCACCCGCACTGCAGTTCACGAATGGTTCCTAAGCCTCTTCCTGGTATCTTTATGGTAGAAAACAGTATTGGTCTAAATTTCTGGCATGTTGTCCTGCCTTTCCTCGTATCGTTTGGCGATCAAACTCAATTAACAGAAGGTTGCTTCCTGGTGGTACAGTTGACCATCATTGACCAGTTGACTGCGAGCTTCAATGGGGAATAAAATCTTGATTTTCTTTCAAAGCTAGTTTCTGGTTAGTACCAGATTTTAAGAATTCCCTTTGCTCCTTTATGCCCACACCTTTAGTGCTTTAATTCCATCCTCGCTATTATTCATTCTTATTTGCCACGTTCCTGTCATTAGCGTCCTTAAATACTAGCCAATTTATGTAATGGGAAGTTCGTCTTCCGTCCCAACTTGATCTCATTTCGATAGCCTCGTTCTTAATTTTACTTCGTTTTAAGTCACTTTTTCTACTCCTCTATTTTGCATAGTATTGAGTCCTTAAGGCCAGCGATTTATGTACCTTCCAATGTTGAACGACTTCCAATGAAAAAGTATTCATAGAAGAAGTGAAAGTTCTACCCTATAACTTTTGTTAACTGAGTTCATGACTCGAATCCTTGATGATGATGACGATGATGACGGTGACGACGACAGTGCTGATAGAGTGCGATTTTATTGAATTCTCCAGATTGCACAGTGATTCAAGGATACATAGCAGCTTGATGCGGTCACTCACAATGCGAATGCGGTACGTGAACTTTGTCCGGCCGCTGCCAAAGTTAGTTTGTGGTAAAGGAGTGCAACTAATTTGATTATATGTTCAACTTGAATATTGGAATTGAATAATCACAGCTATAGAAATGCGAACAAGTTTCCTTTTACCCGTATTAATCAGTTGCAACTGCATCTGCTGCTCCTGTCAATGTTAAATCGAATAATTTTCCAATATTCTAGTTGGTGAAGCTAATAAATTGAATTATGTTCTCCTTTTAGGAGTGGAAACTGGTAGCGAGGTTCTGGAGTGATTTCTAAGGTGGAGAACAGTTTTGAGTGATCTGCGTAATTGGCGATTCTATTACCGCTGCACCGTGTTGAGGCTGCATCCTTATAATGAAGTGAAAATCTTTACATAAGAAACTAATGGAATTACCCGCAAATGTTAGTTCAATCCAAGTAAATTTTAATTGATGCACAGCAGGAAGAAGGTTTCGTTGTGTGAGAGGTAAGGGGTTAAGAACTAATCACTGTCGGCTGTGCTCTCTAATTGGCACGTAACATTTTGAACAGTAACATAGTGCTCTTAAGTAATTATAACGTAAGCCATTTTGATAATTGTTTCACTTCTAAATACGCTTAGAAGAAGGATTGAAATAAGCATACGAGTACTCATGTAGAATGGAGTCTGCTGATGTAGTATAAAATGTTGGGTGTATGCCTCCGATTTTTAGATAAGAAACTTCATTGGTCCAAACACGTCGAGTCAAAAACATCCAAGGCGCTCTCAGTCTTCGGGCAGTGTAAGGGTGCTTTTGGCAAGACTTGGGGCTTATCACCGAATAAGGTTCTCTGGATCTACACGGCTATGATAAGACCATCCCTCGAATACGCGTCGGTTGTTTGGTGGAAGGGGCTCTCGCGTAAATATGTGGTTGCGCGAAACTTCAAAGAACGGCTTGTCTCGGCTGCACGGGAGCTTTCCTGAGTACGCCTGGCTCTGCTCTAGACGCTTTGCTGAACTTACCTCCCCTTGATACTTATATCATGGGTTGCACTATCAAAGCCATCCATCGTCTTAGGCGAGGCGGTTTTTGGTATACTCCACACTGGAATTTTGATGAACTTGCGCGACACTTATCTTACGACTCCTGTCTTATGGATATGCCGTCTGATGCAATGACACCAGAACTCCAGCTGATACGCAAATTCAGAGTCGACTTTCCTTGTGTCCAGGACTAGCTTCGGTCAAAGTCTGAGCCGGGAATGGAATGTAGTCGTATTTTCACGGATGGTTCCAAAACCAGTCAAGGGTCTGGTACTGGGGTCTTTTTGGAAGTCGACAACATTAGACTTCACTTCTCGTTAGGCAAATATGCGTCTGTTTTCCAAGCGGAAACTTATGCAATTCTAATGACCATGAACTATGTTGTGAAGAACAGGTGGAAGGGACGTAGCACTTGTGTCTATAGTCAGGCTGCGCTTAAGGCCTTGCTTAACCCTTTAACCACTTCCAAAATAGTTCGTGAAACCAAAAACTCTTTGAACTCGGTCACAAGGCTGAATTCTCTGTCTCTTATCTGGTCCCAGGTCACACTGGTATCTTGGGAACGAGATCTCCGATGAGATTGCTAAACAAGGCTCAGGGGAGGCTTTCTCAGGTCCCGAACCCGCGTTGGGTCTTCCAGCGTCATCGGTTAGGGCTTCCATTGACGATTGGGTCTCTCACGAGCACAATTGTGTGTGGCATGACTCTCCAGGTTGCAGGTTGACTAAACGCATGCTCCCGGACATCTGTAAGAAATCAGCGGCATTCTTGCTGTCTCTCAACAGAAAAGACTGTAGACAACTTATCGGCGTCTTGACAGGCCACTTCGCTTTTGCCAAGCACCTTAACGTGTTGAGCTTAAGTGACACTACAATCTGCGACGCTTGTGGAGAGAGTGACGACACCGCGGAATATTATCTCTGTGAGTGTCCGGCCTTTGCTCGTATCAGGTGGCAGATCTTTGGTGCGGATGTGGTGAGTGCTGGTACTGTAAGCTCCTCATCACTGAAGTGCTTGCTTGGCTTTCTTCGAAAGTCGAGGAAATTCCAATAAAATGGGTAAATCAGGGTTTGCTCTCTGCCAATACAATGGACCAGTTGTGTCTGAGTGCTCCAGTCAAGTGTTTCCTATCCCGACAAAAAAAAATAAAAAATGCCTCCGATCCTTAAATAAATAAATTTTAAAGTGGTACATCGAGTACCTTTTAATACTCTCGGGAGGCTTTGAATCTATATCTTAAAAGCCAACGCTATATGTTGATCCTACATGCTATTCCCAGGTGAACATAAAGGAACTTTTCGCTATTGGCGTGCCTATTAGGATATCTAAATATCATAATTTTAGTGACCATGCACTGAGTTCTTCGTAGTATCTGCATGGGCGGTATCGGTCGCTGTCTTCAATAGGGCCATGGGTTGGAGCATTGATGTTAGTCTAGGCTTTTCTATTAATCGAAATACTTATTCCTCGAGCAGATTTAAGTAATGCCTTTGGATTGAGTTTAAAACATAAATACAATACTCAACCCTTTGTAAAAGAAAAAGAGCAGCGTTTATGTGATATGTTTCACGAACGCTAATTTTGCAATTCTGTCTGGTGCGACGTTAAACAAGACTTGGTTGTGACACTTAGAAATTCATTTCGCTTTGGGCTTAATCACTTGACTATTCACTTGCATATGTGATAGAGAAGGAATATTTCTTCTAGAAAGATGGTCTAAGTTTTCTTGGCTCTGATGGCCTACCCGCTGTGCTTTTTAAATATGGAGAAGATGCCTTGGTTTGCTTGGTTGGGTGTAAGCACCAAGTCATCGCTCAAGTATGGGTAGACGAAAGCATGCCCAATAACAAGGGTATCAGCTCTATATATCCAGCTTCAAAAACATAATAATCGGCACGTATCAGTGTGGCTTCCGTCGCGGCAGATCGACGATAGGCCATTTCGTACTGAGGCAAATCCCAGAAAAGACCAACGAATTTCAAGTAGAAACTCACCACCTGTTTATATGTGATAACACAGCCAGAAGAGTTTACATACAGCGACTAAGATGGCTGGGTCATATAGAGCAACGTTCCAGCTCGAAAAATCTGCGAAAACCCACCCTGGATGGACGGCAAATCAAATGCTGGTTAAATTGCACTTTTGTGATCCCGGAATTTTTGGGCCTGCCTCTCTTTCGGGATAGCAGTAGAACTTTCATTGCCTTTTTGATGGCGTACGTACGCTCTCTCCTTTGAACACGACAATACCAGCTGAGCCGGTCGCGCTATATTTTTCGTGAGATGGTTACTTGACGTGAAATCTTTCTCTGGTCTTCGAACTTTTTATTCGATCAACCATTGTCACTCCTGTTGTCATGCGAAATAATATACGTACATTTTGTCCAACATTGTGAACCGTGTGTGAGTGCTGGATGCACAGCTATGATGTTCTTTGAGCTTAGGGTTTTCGGTAACAGAAGATAGCAGAGTTTTTGCAATTTTATTCACCCTACGCTCACGTGATGTTTGATGCGGTCGTCACAGGTGGTTTCACTATTGGTAATACATCCCAGATATTTGAACTTTTTGTATTTGGGAAGCACTGTTCTATCTAAATAAATATCTGAAACAGGCCTGAGTGGATCAGAGAATACGCAGTACAAGTACTCTGCCTTCTGTTGATTAATGCGGTACCCATTTCACTTGAAAACGTCCATCCTTACGATAAGTTCTCTTTGAAGAGATGTAGGATCCTCACTTTTGATGGCCTATCATCGGTAAAAGACAGTTATTTCGCTGAACATGGAATTAACCCGCGAACTTTTCGAGAAATGATTTATTATGATTTTAAAGAGGGATTGGTTCGACAACAACGCGAGCAAAAGCTAAAATGGTTGATTATTATCGATACAGCTCCTTGCATATTGTGGAATGGTGATTCAAAGAATTTAGACGGGCTCCTACTCTTACTGAGCTCAAAGATGAGCCACGAGAAGGACGCTTTCCACTGTCAAAACATGCTGATGGAAGCCAATTGGTGCATCTACGGCGATATCGATCCATTCTTGTGCATATCCCTGACCTGTGCAAAAACAAACAATCTTACATGAATATCATGCCGTTACCGTTTGTGGCCGGTAGATCCCACAAAATTTGCCTGGTACCAAAAAGAATGATCGAGTTGAGTGGCTTTAATATAGTAATGGATAGAATATTGCCAATCTATTGAGATCCTTTAGGACCCCGCAAGACTCAGTAAATTTTTATCGAAAGAACACTCCAATCCATCCCGTCTTAGAAAGATGGATGGGAAATAGACTGAGTCAACAACAGAATCTCTAGAACTACTAATAAACACCCATTTTCACGGATGCACAGGTAATAGCGCTGAGCCTACAAGCTTCCAGCGCACGTAATCTAGCGGAAAAACCTTATAAACATTATTACAAAGGAAACAATTTCCTGTGCGTTCAACTGCTTCACTCCTTATAAATCCCCGGGCTTAGACAGCATTCTATCCATTATGCTACAGAGGTCGAAAGACCTAGCAATTCCATGGGTTACGTCGATTTTCAGGAGCTGTTTACTGAACAACCACGTGCCTTCTTCATGGAGGCGATTGAGAGGGGTTTTCATTTCAAAGGCAGGCAGACGCGGTCTAAAACTCGAAAGATTACAGAGCAATCAGTCTAACTTCCTTTGAACTGAAGACTCTCGAGCGACTCGTAGACAACAATTTGCGAAGCAGAATAGTAGAACCATCCCTTTCGAAAGCTTAGCATGCATACCTCAAAGGTAAAGATCAAGAGAAACAGCTCTTTGCGAGGTAGTGCGAACTATAGAAAACCCTATACATTACATAGAATATACCCTAGCTACCTTTCTAGACATAGAAGGAACTTTCAATAACGTACATACTGAAGCAATCTTAGAGTCACTTACGGAGCGGGGGATAGAAAACTATATAAGTCAATGGGTCGTTTCTATGCTTAGCACTAGAATTTTTCAGGCAACACTAGGCAATAGCAATATGACCACATTTGCTGGTGGGCGAACATGCCAAGGCGGTGTTATCTCACCTCTACTATGGCTGATTGTCATGAATAAAATCCTTTTAATATTAGACAAAGGAAGAGTCAGATAATCTGGCATGCAGACGATATGGTGATACTAGTGTCGGGAAAGTTTCCCTCCGTCTTAAGCGAAATCACGGAAAATGCTCTGAGTAAAGTAAGTGCTTGGGCCGAAAAGTGTAATCTTAGTGTCAACTCGAGTTAAACTGAACTGATGCTCTTCACCACTAAAACCAAAATACCTGACTTCTCACTTCCTCGGCTAAATGGCCAACCGCTCTCCTATCGCCCAGTACTAGGTATTTAGGAGTTATCCTAGATCCCAAACTTAACTGGAAGCTAAACATAAAAAAACGTGTGATGAAGGCTAGTTTTCTATGCTTGTAGGAAACCTTCGGAAAAAAATTGAGACTGAAGCCAAAATCGGCATTACGGGTGTACACAGCCGTAGTACAACCAATTCTCACCTATGGATCAATAGTATAGTGGCGGACTCTAAAGAAAAGCCCAGAATATAACTGGGTATATATAATAAGGTACAAAGACCGGCATGTATAGGCACTACAAGTGCTCTATGGTCAACCCCGACCGATGCTGTAACTGTCTTTCTGCATCTTCTACCTTTAGACCTACACATAATAAACATCACAAAACACAGTGCGGTCAGACTCAGGGAGTCTGGGTGCTGGATTATGAAACCCTATGGACATAGTAACATTTTAAACTCACTGCCGAGAGAACTCGTTTTGCCCACAATAGCTTTCATTATACACAAACCGAATTTCACAAAACCCTTCCACGTTCAATTCCCTACAAGATTAGAATGGCAAGATGGACATGTGATTAAGGATTTCGAAGTGACAATCTACACAGACGGTTCAAAGATTCAAAGACGGCGGAAATTAAAAAAAAAAATTAAAATTGACTGTGGAGGCAGTGCCGGTATGTTTTTCGAATCCTTAAACATCTCCTAATCATATAGGCTTCCGGATTTTGCGAGTTTCAGGCAGAATTACTCGCTGTCCGGGAAGCTTGTCGCCAGATTAAAATACACGCTAATATAACGCGAAGGCAAAATATCGCTATTTTTATTGATAGCCAGGCAGCCATCAAAGCCATTGCCTCGGTTACTACATCCTCCAAGCTGGTGCTTGCATACTAAAATGAGCTAGTTTCGCTAGATGGCCAACTCAAGGCAACCCTGATTTGGCTTCCAGGGCACAGTAACGTTTATGGAAATGAACTTGCTAGGCAAGGCTCATCCCTTCGCAACTCTCTTGCAGAATTAGTTCAGATTCTTGAAAATGGATTCTGGAGTTGGAACTGGCGTCTTTGGACACAACACAAAGATTTCGGTACCAATGGGTACGACACCTACTGTGTTTCAGGCTGAAATCCATGCCATTGAGATCTGCGCCAGACAGAATCTCCACAGGGGGATCAAGAGCGCTAGCATAGATATCTTCTCGGATAGCCAAGCAGCACTTATGGCACTATCGTCCAACCTAATGGACTCCAGAACCGTGAAATGTTGCTACGATTCATTACAAAACCTTGCCAAATACAACAGGGTAAAACTCGGTTGGGTCCCTGGACACCAAGGGATTGTGGACAACGAATCTGCAGATAAGCTTGCTAGAGCCGGCTCAGACTCTACGTTCATAGGTCCTGAACCTTATTGTGGCGTCAACTGGGCGACAGCTGTAGCGATGATTAACGAATGGGAAAACAAACTTCGTCCAGACTACTGGACTAATGGGCCAGGTCTAAGACGATTAATAAAGCCTTACTCCTATAAGGAAATCTTAAACTTAGATAGGGAAAGCATTAAGAAGCTCGTGAGCTTTCTTAATGGCCATTGCGGCCTGAGATACCACCTAAACAAGTTGTGCCAAGAGATGGACTGTCGGTTATGTTTAGAGGAGGATGAAACATCCGAATAGATTCTTTGTGAATGCCCGGCACTACACTGGTTAAGGAAATGTATTCTCCACAAGTAGATACTTACTTCAGTGGAACTGAAATGCTCCACTACTAAAGACATACTCACTTTCATAAGGGAGGTAGTACGCCTGCTAGATTAACTCCAACCATCCGATACAATAGGTCTTTCAGGTCACCGTGTCGTTGCCGCGTGAGCATAGGTTGTACGAGAGGGACAAAAAAAAAAAAAAACCACGGGGCACTGGCCTATAGGATGCCATGCAGTCAAACTAGGTATCCCACACAACACACACTATCGCAGTTGCAATGTTGCAACTGAGAAAGAAACTCTTACCCACTTTGTATGCGCCTGTTCGGCACTAGCTAGGGCCAGACAACAAGTTTTAGGAAAACCGGTTTTCGATTCCCTTGAGGAAGTCACTCCACAGGCCGGATCTAGAGACTCCCTACAAACACACCTTTTACATCCATGTACACGACTTTTGTGGTATCAAAATGGCACAAAGTGCTAATTGGTCTCTTTTATCAGAAGAACCACCACACCTACCCACCTACCTAAGAAGACAATGGTTGGTCAGCTGTTAAAAACAAGAAGGCCACCAAAAAGAAGCAGGGCAGAAAACCAAAACCTGATGCCATCGTCATCGAAGCGAAAGGGGAGGCTTCCTACGCCCAGATACTCCGCAGCGTAAAAGCAGACCCTAAGTTGGAAGCTGTGGGCAAGGCGGTATCCAGAATCAGGAGAACGAAAAAAGGGGATCTTCTGATACAACTGAAGGAAGCAGGAGACAAAACGACGGATTACAAAAACGTCATTGGCGAAGCTCTAGGAGAACAGGCTGAAGTCAGAACGCTCACTCATCGTACCACGATCGAGATCAGAGACATCGACGAGGTCACTACTAAGGAGGACGTATGCGCGGTGATCAGAGCCCAATTCGATTTGGGCAGGGTCATGACTACTGACATCATTTCTTTGCGGAAGGCGTACGGTGAGACTCAAACGGCAATAGTTAATCTACCTGCAGAAAGTGCGAAGAAACTATTGGAAGCAGGACGCATCAAAATTGGCTGGGTAGTCTGCCGCATTCGTGAGCGGACGCTGCTACAGAAATGTTTCAAGTGCCTCGAATTCGGACATTTGGCCAAGCATTGTAAGAGCGAAGAAGACCGCTCCAAACTCTGTAGGAGATGCGGTAAAGAGGGACATATTGCGAGAGATTGCAGCGAGGAACCATCCTGCATGTTCTGCAGGAAAGTCAACCCGGAAAATGCAAAGCACATAGCCGGCGGCAATAAATGCCCTGTCCTCAAGAAAGCGATCTGCAGCAAGAAACCATGAAGGTTATCCAAATTAACCTCAATCATTGTGAGACAGCTCAGGATATCCTGGCACAAACCATCAAGGACGAAAAAGCAGATGTAATCTTGATCAGCGAGCCATATAAAATTCCTGACAACAGCAGCATCTGGCTCAGTGATCGATCGAAGCGGGCCGCAATATGGTCATGTGGGAGGCATGCGTTCCAGGATGCAAATGAAGAGTCAGAGGGTTTCGTTCGGGCCAAAATCAACGGTATACACCTCTATAGTTGCTATGCTCGGCCCAGCTGGACTATAATTGAATACCAGGAGATGCTAGATAACCTCTTGGCTGATGCACGGGAAAGAACTCCAGTGATTATTGGCGGAGATTTCAATGCATGGGCGACGGAATGGGGCAGTAGATTTACCAACGCAAGGGGTCATGCCCTCCTGGAAACATTTGCAGCTCTCAACGTAGGCATCGCAAACGTAGGTAGGGCTAACACCTTCCGCAGAGCAGGCATGGGCTCAATAATTGATATCACGTTAGCGAGTAACTCCATCCTGCGGGGAATTAAATGGAGAGTCAGTGAAGATTATACCCACAGTGACCACCAAGCTGTTATAATTGACATCGGTAACGCCAGAAGCACTCACCGCCCGCGATCGACTGGTCCGAAATGGCAGGATAAGCTCTTCGACAAAGATACATTCGCGGAAGTGGTTGACACCTTCACGCTAGTCCAAGGATCGGCAGAAAATTCAGCTCGCCACCTCACCCAGTCCATCAACATGGCGTGCGATGCATCAATGCCCAGGAGGGCCTCAAGTAGAAGACGCCTGCCTTGCTACTGGTGGAACGATGAGATCAGGGTACTTAGAGCAGAGTGGCTACGGGCAAGACGCAAAGTACAAAGATCGCGAAACACACCCAACTTTCAGGAGTACCTATCGTCCTTTAAGCTGGCGCGAAAACAGTTAAGCAGAGTTATCAAGGAGAGCAAAGCAAGATGTTTCAGGCAGCTCTGCGATGAAGCTAACGTAGACCCTCGGGGCACGGCGTATAGGATGGTGATGAGAAAGCTTAAGGGCGGCAACTCCCCGCAGATAACATGCCCGTTAATGCTGAAGTCAATAGTAGAACATCTTTTTCCAAGGAGAGCATCTACTATGTGCGCAATCACCAGAGAAAACTTTACAGAGGTAATTCCAGTGAGAGAGGAATTGACAATCGCATCCAGAAAGATAGGTGACAACAAGACGCCCGGACCTGACGGCATCCCTAACAAAGCAGTGAAAGCCGCTGTTCAAAAAAGGCCAGACATCTTTATTGCAACAATGCAAAAGTGCCTAGAAGAAGGAATTTTCCCTAAGCAATGGAAACTGCAACACATCGTTTTATTGCCAAAAGGAAACAAACCCCCAGGAGACCCATCGTCGTATCGCCCGATATGCCTACTGGACACAATGGGAAAGATCCTGGAGCGAATCATTTACAACAGATTGCTCACAATAGCGGAGGAGAAAGGGGCTTTGTCGAACCAGCAATTCGGATTCCGAAAGTCTCGCTCAACAATTGACGCCATTAAAGCTGTAGTTAATATAGCAGCGGAAGCAATTGAAGGTGAAAGATGGCGATACGGCACCAAGGAATACTGTGCAGTAGTGACGCTAGATGTCAAAAACGCATTTAATTCGGCAGACTGGCCCACTATAAGAAGATCTCTTGCTAGGATGGATACACCATCTTACTTGCTGCAGATAATGGCGAACTACTTTACCAAAAGGAAACTGAGGTATGATACCGACGAAGGAGTGAAGTACTACGATGTTACAGCTGGGGTCCCGCAAGGATCGGTGCTGGGCCCATTACTATGGAACATAATGTACGACGGAGTTTTACGACTACCACTGCCACCTAAAGTGAATATAATTGGATTTGCTGACGACATCGCTGTTGTTACAGTAGCAAAACAAATCAGTGAAGTAGAATCAGCTACAAATGTGGCAATCAGTCAAATCAAAAGCTGGCTAGGATCCGCCGGTTTAGAATTAGCTGACCACAAAACTGAAGCTATTCTAATAACCAGTCGGAAATCTGTGGAATATATGAATGTACAGGTTGGAACCCAAATCATCAGATCCAAAGAAGCAATCAAATACTTAGGAGTAATGCTCGACAATAGACTGCGGTTTAAACAGCATGTTGATTATTCGAGCAAAAAAGCGTCACGACTTCAGGCAGCACTCTCAAGGATAATGCCCAACATTGGAGGACCTGGATACGCTAGGAGGATCCTACTATCCAAAGTTGTCAGCTCAGTCCTTCTTTATGCGGCTCCGGTTTGGGCGGGGGCTCTCGCGACCAAAGAAACAAGGAGGAAACTTACATCAGCCTACAGACTCTGCGCTATAAGGACCATCAGTGGTTTTAAAACTATCTCTGACGAAGCAGCCTTTGTCATAGCAGGAATGGTTGCTATCGACATCCTCGCGAACGAGATGCAGAGAATCTACAATCGGAGAGGCTCGAGCCATCAAGAGGCTAGAGAAAGAAGAAGGGTTATAGAAGAAGAAAAAGCAGCTTCAAGAGCTGTGTGGCAAGATCGATGGGATAATGCGGTTAAAGGCAGATGGACCTATAAATTAATCCCCACCATCGACATTTGGATTAACCGAGCACATGGGAACTGCACCTACCACCTCACGCAGTTCCTGTCTGCCCATGGAGGTTATCGCAAATATCTTTACCGGTTTGGACACGATAGCTCTCCGTTGTGTCCAGAATGTCCAGACCAGGAGGAAGATACGGAGCATGCAGTCTTCTACTGTAGGCGATTTGAAAACTGGAGAAACGAACTTCCCAGTCCCTCATTCCTCATAGATCATATTGTACAATCTGAGGAAAAATGGATGGAAATTTGCGCGCTTATTACGCATGTGCAAATGCAGCTTCGAATTCAAGAACGAATACGTCGAGAAGCAGAAAGTACAGCATAAATTGCTAACCAGCCCCGCGGAGTAATACCTAACGGCAGTCCCGCGGGGAGAGTGGTAGAAGTGTGAAGGGTGTGTGTTTAGTACGTAGGCGTATTCCTGAAATCGATTACTCAGGTTTGCGAATCGTGCATGCTAGTAGCACTCGGGCTATTAGTATCTATGAAGATTACACATCCCTGGCGCAACCTAAAAAAAAAAAAAAAAAAAAAAAAAACCTACCCAGCTACCCTACCTAGTAACTTTACACTTTTTTGCAAGAAATGTTCATCAGAGTGATATTGGTAAGATATATAAGTATATATGTACTTATAAGCAAATTACACAAATTACTACCCATTGGTATTTTCATATCCCATAAATTTTGTATCCAAAACAAAACTTCGAATTAAGTATACCGTTAAACTATAAACCGTTTATCACGTAAGATGCCTCAGTTGCCTCAGGAAAGTGCCATTCCACAAGTATTCACACAAATTGTTGTACATTTGAACATAAATAGTTTTCATGAGAAAACTTTAACACCTAAGTAAACTAATACCTAAGTTGTATTGTTATGCACCTGTCAACCATTCATAATGTCTGTCAGTAACATTTGATGACTTCATCTATGATATCAAAGACAATTGAACTCTTTACAAAAGCTCCATGAACAACCACCTTCCAGCCATTTGGAGAGGAATATGGCTGAGCCCCATGGGTGTTGACCAAAACACTGAAAGCGGAAACTATGTAGATATCATACAGTAGTCCTTTGTTAGAAAATATAACTCTCAGATTTTTCATTTAATTAAATTCGTCTTCAAGTTAACAAAAGCTAAAATTTAAATATAAATAATTTGGATCATTTGAAAGTCGGTTTCAAATTTCAATCATCCTGGTACTAACTGCACTTCCCTTCATTTTTAGTTACTTCAGTTGAAAGAAAAAAGTGAGTATCTACCTTAATTGCATTCTATTCTTAATTGCATTCATACGAGTTCTCGAGTTCATTTCAAGAAATTGTATACAGCAGTTGCGTTCTTTTGGGAAACGGAAATCAATTTCGTTTAAAATGAAAACCGAAAAGTTGATTCCCTGCATCCGTTCAATTAGAAATGACTACGATGGACATACGATGGAGAAGATTTGTAATTTTCATGCCGTCCTTTGGCACAATTGCACATACTTCACCACGGAATGTTGTCATTAATTCTGCCGGCGACCGACGATGCTCTTATTTCAATGCTCACTGCAGGTATTTTTCATTCTTCCCGTCGACTTCCGTTCCAAGTGTATAAAGTGTTTCACTTCTTTGACTGCGTTCATTAAAAAGTTTTACGAAGCGTGTACCATAGTTTTTACAACGATTCAACTTGGTGCCTGATTCTCAGGTGGGAACGAGGATAGTTTAATGCCGACAAACTCACTGTGAGTGAGTGGTGACTCAGAAAGTCAAGGTGGAGTAAAAAAAAAAAAATGGCGAATTGTTTGAATTTCTGGAGTCAAGCCCACGCTAATGGAAAATGTCCTTTTTGTGTTTATGCAAATAGTTCGCATTGCTTTGTTCGTATTTTTCCTATTTTGTGTTTATGTTTCCTTTTTATGTGTGTGCATGGGGTGGTTTATGATTGTTCGAATGGTGGACGGACAATTCCCCTACGTTTTTTTGTCGACTTTTCATTTAAGTTGATAAGTAAATTAGGTTAATGACTATCGTAGAGTGTCAGTGTTAGATGGATATGAGGGACGTCATAGTATGAACTTGAAAAGAAATAAGTTGGTTTTGGTGTTACAATTTTAATTATCGTAATATTAATTTAGGTCGTTTTGAGAAATATATTTGAAGTTTAGTTCCTTAGTAGTTCTCAGCAGCTGCCTTTTTTAGAGCCAGAAATATAATCTTACCTATTACTAGTCCTGCTAACTATACCTTATTATAAATGATACTCCTATTTTTCATATCGCCAGTGCATATGCTCCCCATATGCAGTGGGTGCGATCAGAGGGAAAAAGATGCATTTTGGCCGCATTTTCACAATCTCCTAAAGAACATCCCAAAAGAAGGGTTTTTGTTTGTTGGAGGAGATTTGAATACACATGTCAAGCTATCACATTCTCTCGTAAGCGTATCCGACCATCCGCTAGAGTGTACTCCATTTGTGGTGAGCCTATTCCCTCAGTCTCTTCACTGCGCGATTTGGGAGTTATCTGTGATAGGGAACTCAACTTCCGTTCTCATATCGATAATATTATCAATAAAGCTAACTCTGCGCTCAGTTTCGTCAAGTGATGGTCTAAGGAACTCTCAAACCCTTACGTTACAAAATCCTTGTATATCACTTTCGTCAGACCCCTCCTTGAGTATGCTTGCCAGGTATGGTCACCCTACTATGAAATCCATATCTTGCGAATCGAAGCTGTTCAGCGAAGGTTCAACCGCTTTACCTTACGTGGTCTTTCTTGGGCTGATAGCTACAATTTACCCCCATACACGGACCATTTGAAACTTATAAATTTACAGTCCCTCTACAAACGCCGCGAAGTTGCTGACATCTTGTTTATTCATCAGCTATTAGCTGGCAACATTGAATCATCCGCGCTTCTGCATATGATCTCTTTTAACACCAACCCACGTAACCTCAGGTCCTCACCCCTCTTTCGTCCTATTCCTCACCGCACCAATTATGGATATAACGAACCAATGTCCAGAATGCTCCGCAGAGCCAATCTCATTCAAACCGCTTTTGACTTTCATAATAGCAAAGCCTCCCTAAGAAATGCCGTTCGTTCTATTAATTCCTCCTCCTGACCCATAAACTGTTAGTGTTTAAGTTCTAGTGTTTGTAGATTTAAATTTATTTAAGGAAAATTTGTTAAAAAAAAAAATTAAGTTAGGTTAAGTGTCCATTTGTTTATTTAGCATTTAAGCTACCCTTAAGTTAGTGCTTGTATTAAGCTTAAATAAATAAATAAATAAATGTCGGTATCAAACCAAGACTATGAAGGCTCCCATGGAGAACTGGGATACGGAACCAGGAACCTTCCTGGTGAAGACATCCTAAGCATGTACAGAACACATGCATGTTAAATATCATGTTCATCAGAAAAAGCCGGCACTTGATCTCTTACAGCGGTGGAAGTGAAACCCAGATTGACTACCATTTGGTAGCCAGTTTCACGAAGACTTGGATAAAAGATTGCAAAGTGATCCTGAGAGAGACGATTGCTTAGCAACACCGTCTCCTGCGAACACAAATATTTTTGTGAAGACACAGAAGAAAAGCTAACCAACAAGGGTCTTTGAGAAAATCAAGTGGTAGAATCTGGACACAGAAAAAGGCGAGATGAGGCAAGAAAATATCTTACCCGGTTGCTAATGCAATTCAGGCTATCCTAAATCTGCGATGACACGACAAAGAGGAAAAAACGCTCAGGAGATTCGTTCGTTTAAAGTTTATTAACAATGCTCATGGCCAGCTTCTTGTAGGTGACGATAAAATTCTGCAGAGGTGGCAGCAATATGATGAACGACTTTTGAATGAACAGTTTCCCCGACTATACTTTCCAAGACCCAACCCTTACTGTGAAGAAATACCCGACATCACAGTGAAAGAAGTAAGTGAGGCGGCCAAATACTCCAAAAAATCGAAAAGCGGTTGAGCCAGATGAGATGTCCTCTGAGTTCTGGAAAAATATGGGAGAGATCAGTTTCAGATAGCTCAGAAATCTCATCTCCAAATTTATGAGAGGTGATCCAATGCCCAATTAATGCAGGAAAAGCTACTTTCTCCCAGTGTACAAAGGGAAGGGTGATACGCGAAACTGTGATAACTACAGTTCGATCAAGCTGATGTCACATACCATGAAGATCGTTGAACGGGTAATAGGTGGTCGACTGCGGAAATTAATAGAGCTATTTGATGATCAGTGCGGGTTTGTCGCCGGTAAATCAACCGCAGATGCAATCCAAAGTATAAAAATCATAATGGAAATCCTTAAAGGATTTGCATATTGTATTGGTTGACTTTGAAAAGGTATTCGGTATATAAGCCCCTGCAACGAGTACTTGATATGTGGGTGGACGTTTTAGAGGGAAATGGATATTGCATTAGTTCAAAAAGACAATGTACCTGTGCCGCCTGTTTTTTCTGATTCCTTCAGGCCTATTCCAGACATTTATTTTAATGGAAAAGTACTCCCCAAGTTGGAAAGGTTCAAATTTTTGGGATCCATGATCAATAGCGAAGCAGTATGTGATGACGACATCAACCATTGCGTAAGCGTATTTTGGAAGAAGTGGCGGGAAAACTCCACTATCTTCTGTGACCGAAAGTGTTCCTTAAGTTGAAAACAAGGCCCTATACCACAGTTGTGCATCCAGCGCCCACATACGGTTCACAATGTTGGACAATGTACAAAAAGTATGAGAGTAACTTAACGGCAGCTAAGATGAAGATGCTTCGCATGACGGCAGGAGTTACAAAACTTGATCGAATTAGAAGTTCGTAGATCCGTGGAAGCCTTCACGTCCATCTCACAAAAAAAAAGAGTGCGTCAGTTGGTATTGCTACGTTCAAAGAAGAGATCATTTGAACGCTTTTAAAAAGGCAATGTCAATGAACGTTCCAAAATATTCGCGAAAGAAAAGAAGGCCTGTAAATGCCTCGATCGCACAAGTGCAACAAAAGGAGCATTTAATTTGCCACAGGAACGAAATGATCCAAAATCGGGAGGCCTGTCGATATTTTCTGAGGTCAAACGGGCGGACCCCTCAGACGGACATGTAGAAATGCAGTGAAGCGGGAGGATTATGATCACTTGTTTTCGGATCATAGCCTCGGCCAAATAGAAAGAAGAAGACTCCTTTTTTTCGGATCCAGATCCCCTTTGATTTCACTCCTTTATTTTGTACCCTTTCTGTCCTTTTTTCATTCCTAAATCAAGGAAAAAAATGTATTTAAAAAACACTACTCCAACCGTACTTATTGTCTACCTGAAACGCATCCATGCACTATAAACCACCTCTGTCCCGTCAAATTTTCCTAACTGGTGGGAAATAAGACTCTCCATGAAAAAAGTGTCCGAATAAACTTCGTTTGACAAGTACGAATATTCTTCGAATGTACTTAATCAGTACAACTACATTAAAAATGACTACACTGAAGAAAAATTCACCAAGTGGAATTTCGAAAATTTGTCTACTGTTGAACGTTGAGTGGAAATCTTCCAACATATGGACGCCCAACACGTGGCTTTTGTCAAATTTTCTTAAATCATTGAGTTCCCCAGTTCTTTCCCTGGTCCTTTACCTGCGTTTTCGCAAGCGAAGAAAGTTTAGAAAAACGAGAGCTGTGTTCTTCAGATATCGACGCTGAGAGCTATTTTAACTGTGAAAACTAATTTGGAATTAACGCCCGTCGCCTTTTGTAATTTTATCAAACTCAACCGGAGCTGCTGCGAAAAGTTGCGAGGCAGGAAAAGTACAATTTCAAACCAAGAGAAGCTCAAGCCGAGACAAGTCTGGGCGCAATGTCAACAATGTCAGTTGATGTGGATGAAAGTCGATCAATTTTTTCGATTTTTATTTTCAATTCAATTGAACTTAAACTCTGATGTGACATACAAATTTTCCACTGTAATACATGTACGTTGTTATCCTTTGTTTTCAACGCAGGCATACTTTATATACTCTTTCTTGAAAATAAAATATCGTTTTTGCCCAAAAAGGGTCCGTAGGATTACCTGTAACACATTTGTATATCACTTCATCCTAATAATATGCCCTATAAAAAAAAAAAGTTCAGCAACCAGCACTTCTAAGTGCTCTTTGACTGTAGATATTGGACCATCAGTCCGTATCTGCCAGCTCAATATATAAGACATCTGTAAATCTAAATCTAACTACTTGGAGCGATTTTTTCCATGTATTATGGCTTTATTAGTAAGAGCAGACATTCCCATTAATTATGGAACACAACGTCGTTCAAGTGGCTGCCTCGGCTGGCCTCGCAGTAGCGCATTCTATCACTCCAATTTTCCAAGACCTTGTTGATGGTTTCGGGCTGTAGCTCACGGATTGCTTGGGTGATATGGGCCTTAAGTGCTTGAATCGTTTCCAGATTGTTGGCATAACATCGGTCCTTCACGGTTTCCCACAAAAAAGAAGTCCAAAGGGGTCAAATCGCAGCTCCGAGGCGGCCAATTGACATCGCCAAGCCGGCTGATAACACGATTTGGGAATTTGGTTAGCAAAACACCGATTGTGGCATGGGCTGTGTGGTATGGCGCGCCATCCTGCATGAACCAGAGCTCGTCCAAATCCATGTCTTCAATTTCAGTAAAAAAAAGTCGTTAAAATGGCTCTGTAACGCCCACCGTTGACCGAAACGTTGTTTTCAGCCTCATTTTTTGAAGAAAAATGGTCCAATGATGCCACCACTCCACAATCCGCACCAAGCTGTCACTCTCTGTAGATGCATTGGCTTCTCGACAATAACGTGCGGGTTTTCCGAGCCCCAGATGCGGCAATTTTATTTGTTAAAGTAGCCGCCGAGATGAAAATGTGCCTCGTCAGAAAAGATGATTTTTCACCCAAAATCGTTGTCTAATTCAAGCTGCTCTAAGGTCAAAACTGCGAAGCGGTAACGAAGCGGATGGTCGTGCGCTTTCAATTGCTGAATCAATTGGACTTTGTAAGCGAATAATCCCAGATCTTTGTGCAGAATTCTCCTCAGGCTAGTGTGTGAAGTGTTGAGCTGTTGAGATCGATGACGAGTTGATGTTCGTGAATTGAGTCTCACACTCTCGGCTACAGCAGCCACATTCTCGTCTGTGCGCACCGTACGACGACGGGGACCATGAGTGTTGTCCACAAGCATACCAATCTCATGAACTTTTTGCACAAACTTGCGTACAGCAGGCGTGGTGGGTGCTTCATTTCGGCCAAAACTTCTTTCAAAAAACACACTGTTTGGGCTACACGGCACTCACTTTGGAAATAAGTTTTCAATATTTCCCAATGTTGTTCAAACGTAAAGTGACTCATTTCGTTCTGCGGAGGTATGATACTGACTTTCTGTTAAGATTTCGAGCGAGAAACAGCTGTCAGTGTCAAAATAACCTATGATTTAAAAAGAAATCACTAGATGGCCCACCCGTTATATACTCGACGCAATATTCTGTAAAGTAGTAATGTGGTCAACGCGGGAGGATTTAGAACGGAAACCTGCCTGTTCATTATCGACAGTACTTTCTAAATGTATCTCGATGCCATCGAGTGTTATTTTAGTTATTACTTTGGCCATTGCCAAAGCCTCTCCAGCTACACATCCTGTTAGGTTGCTTTTTAAATGGTCAATGAGATACAGTCGACCGCGGCTTCTTGTCAGTGTGATTATATCTGTGATGATCTATGGATCACCAATATGAGTTAAAGCTATGGAAATTAAGTCATACCGATATAAAATTTAGTCGACATACCGCGTTTGTGCAGTTTAAGTATGCAGTGTATTTCGCACAATATCACAATTGTCATTCTGTTTTATAGCAGGATTACTACCAATCGACCTACTAGCAAAGGAGTTTCAAAAACATGTGGAAGTAGAAACCTGAACCAGAAAGAGCGAACAGCATAGCAAAATAGTAACGATGATGATGCAGAGTATCAAATAAAAACCGATGCATCTGTCGTTTCATTCCGCTTCTTGGGACATGGACAGGTCGCAAGCATAGCGATGTAGACTTCTTTATAACGCAGCTACTAAGTGGACATGAATGTTTTCGCGCGTATCTCTACAAATTCCAACACGACAAATCTCCCTATTGTTCGTGTTGCATCCAGGCTCAGGAAGATGCTATACATGTATTCGTTCACTGTCCCGCATTCGAAACCGAGAGACAAGCGCTGACGAAAAGTTTGTTGGACTATCGGCTCCCGAGAATATAGTAAAATTTATGATCCAATCGCAGAAGATGTGGAGTACTCTGAGTGATTCTGCAAAGCATATTATGACACAACTCACACCTGGGACAATAAAGGCGACAGAGTGATGAATTATGTAAATTGTGCGCATGTAGTGCTGTTCGCTCCCCCACAATGGAATTTCAAGACTGTGGCACCGTGGGGAAAAGGAGCAATGAAGGTGACGTGTTTTAAGTCGGCGGGAATCCCACACTGTTACTGAGTAAACCAGTTTCATCCTCCTCCCTCCGAAAAATCCCGCCAATAATGACAGAGCTGGTTGGAGCTAAAACATATCGCCAAGAACAATGGCACGTAGGCATGGTGAATGCTATAAAACCTCTAAGGTGTTACAGGAACTAAACAATTATAAATCCATTCCTGTTTATATGTATGCACCACTAAATTATCCCAAACAATAGCTTAACCTCTAAGAGTAACCAAAACCTCACATTCTTCCCAAAATCAGTCATAAATTCTCTATTTTCTGTTTATTTTATAACATAGACACTATGTCACGTAACTGCCTCTGGCCGGAAGTATGCAAGGCCATCTCCCAGACTAAAAACAATTGAATTAAGCTAAACATTTCTCGTGCTCTATTTCGAGTGACATCACTGCACCTTCCATAATTGGATTTCGTTCTGAAATGTGCAACTGATGTCGTTTACCTGCTGGAATTTGAACAACAGAATATAATATCTTAGAGTTCTCAATTTCCCCGAACTGAACCCACCCATATTACCCTGCAAGCCGGCATCCCTTGACTCGAAGAAAATATTTTCCTCATTTTCATTTCATGTACTACAAGTAGAATTTCGAATTTGAAAATACTCCCTCTCTAGTGAATGGCATTGGGATGGACAAGTACTGCTGCTACTGGTGCAGCTACAACTCATCTATTTTGTGGATGTACAATTTAAAGCTCATTCAATTGTGTAATTGAACCAATATTTGAAATACTTCCATCTTCTCTGTCTAGAGGGTGTGTGCACGCTGACATGACCCAACTTTTTGGTGCTTCAGTGTTGTTTCAATCTTCAATGGAAGGACAACTTGAATTTATTTTCTACATGAACAGATTTGGGGAGATTTTACATTCTGAGTTAGAGCTCGTGTGACATGGATACTCACTTGTGATTGAAAGTATTTAGTGTAATCCCTATCCGACATTCAAACTAAATGCGAATGAATTATCCTGTTTCAGAAGGAAATCCTGGATGTGCTAGATACATCCGGGCGCATGGAATAAATTTACAATCCGAAGCCCTTATCAGGGCAATCGGCTTACGTTTTGTCACTTTTTTTTTTTTTCAATCGCATTAAGTTCTAATGAAGGCCTGTGTTTTTATTTCTGCTTTGGGTTTTATTATTTTTAAATAGGTGCAACATATGTGTGAGGAAGGTAATAAGCCTCTTCAAACTTTTTTCCCCATTTCAATTTTTTTCCAAAAATAAGGTGCACATACGCCCTAGTATGCGCAACTGCACTGAATTGAGTAATATATTATCGACTTTAATGATGTTAATTGGAGTATTACAACTCGTCGTAATTTCCATGAAGAATTCTATGAATTCAACCATTTAAGCATCCCTTACTTCATCGTATTGAACAATATCGTATCCGAAAAGTATATGTAACTATATCTACCTCTATATTCGTAGGAAGACTACGTCTATTAAGTGGACAATTCCAGGATAACGGATGTTGTCTGATAGCTTATTATTGCATTCGACAATGATGCCTTTGTATTCAACTATCAACTATTCCGTAAAATGATGACAGTTCACATTTGTGTATAAAGCATGACACAGTACTTAATGCATGCAGATTTGCAGCCCTATCTGCCAGTCATTAAATTGAGCTTTGTAGCTTATATCAGCCGATTTATAATAGGGATTTAATGTTTGCATATAACTTACTAGAACGTTACATAGAAAATATATTTTTTTAATAGTCTGCATAAGGAATATGAATTAAGTGATGAGGCACTATAGAAATCGATTACTAAAGTATCCGTTCTGTTTGGATGGGTTAGGCATCTGAAAAATTTCTTTCATCCATTTGTATGCAATAGGAAGATAATGGATTCTGAAGCATTTACGCGTAAATTGCAACAACATTGGAAACATTTTCTCTTTCTTTCACCATAGCGCCTACTTATGTATAAAATATGATATCATTGTCACTTGACGTAATGCAAGTCTATGCCATGTAGCTTTGACTTTCCACTAACTTCGTTTTTGCTCTTTGTGACATGATAGCTTTTTCCTGAAGCGCTAAGTATCTACGACATACGAGTATATATCTACATATTTTTAACCACGCTTGACCCACTGAGACATCTCTCATCTTCTGTTGATGTTTGCATATACACAGAATTACGGCAGAAAAAATATGGTTGGCCAATAACTTCCCTATGTTTTCTAAGCTGCAATAAAATACAGAATATTTATTCCTAGAAATATTTTAGTCAGTTATGGATATATGCTTCATTGTCTTCTACAAGCTTCTGCCACATTTCGAGCAATTTTATAATGCCCCTCTCGTAGAACGTTTGATTTTCTGAGCGAAGAATTGCTTCGAGTCGATTTGGATCTGAACCCTTCTACATTTCACCTACTAGCCAAATAAAAATAGAGCTATTCTGTTGGGAACCCGAACAAATGTTCTAACATTGGAATGGCCTAATGCATTCCAAGAAATTTATTAATTTCTCAAAAAATAAAACTGGAGATATTCTATCAATGAGTAAACATGATGCTAAGATCCTAGCGGACTTCCTTACTGGACACTTACTTACTTGGGTGGCGCTACAGTTTGGGGTGAACCTGGGCCTCAACCAACAAGCCTCTCCATTTAGCTCGGTCTTTAGCTAATTGCCTCCAGTTGCGCACTCCAAGCGCAACACTTGAACTTGTGTGCGCCACCTACGGCGAGGAGGTCCTCTACTGCTTCGTCCCTCTGGGTTAGATTCGAAGACTCTGCGAGCCAAAGCGCCGGTGTCCATTCGCTCTACATGTTCTAGCCATCTCAGACGTCCAATACGCATTTTGACAAGGTCGATGTCGCTGTACAGCTCATATAATTCGCGATTGAATCTTCTCCTCCAAAAACCGTCAACGTAAACGGAATATCTTACGAAGAATTTTTCTTTCGAAGCGACCAAGGATATCTTCATCCTCTTTTAATAAACTCCATGTTTCAGCGCCGTTAAGCAGGACTGGGATAATCATGGTCTTATACAGAGTCTCCTTAGTTGTTCGAGATAGGGCTGTACTATTGAATTGCCTTATAAGCCCAAAAAACAGCGATTGGCAAGAGTTATTCTTCGCTTGATTTCTATGCTGATTTTATTTTTCGAATTTATAGCAGAGCCAAGGTAGACAAAGTCCCTTACTACCTCGAAGTTATAGCGACGTTATAGTGACGTTTTGTCCTATTCGTCGGTGTTGGTTGTCCCTTCTTGTTGACAGTATATACTTGGTTTTGCCACTATACTTGGTTTTATCGCTAAACCTATTCTGGCTGATTCCGCCTCAATGTTTGCAAACGCACCGGTAACAGCCCGCTGAGTTCTTCCGATAATGTCAATATCGTCGGCGTATGCAAGCAGTTGTACAGGCTTGTGATAGATTGTACCTCCGCTGTTGGCTTGTGAGTTCCGCACAATCCATTCACGTTCAATATTAAAGAAGTTACATGACAGCGCGTCATCTTGTCTAAAACCTTTTTTGACATCAAAGGTCTCGGTGTGGTCATTACCGATGTGGAGGAGCAGCGAGCGTTCTCTCCGAGAACAGTCGGTGCGGAGAATATGAAAAAACTACTTCTGCAAACTGTATGATGGCGACGAAGACCAATATCCCGCTGTTAGGCCATTAAACATAGACGATGATAGCCAAAATGTCCGTCCACCTGACCAAAACGAAGTTAGTTTAGCAATATCCAAGCTAAAATCCAAAAAGGCTGCTGGACCTGACGGCTTATCGGCCGAAATTTTCAAGGCAGCTGGTGATGAATTGGTATAGTCTATACATCAACTCATCTCTAAGATTTGGTCAGACGAGTTTATGCCTGATGAATGAAATCTCAGCATCGTTTACCCGATCCACAAGAAAGGAGACCCCTTCAACTGCGCCAATTATAGAGGCATCAGTCTCCTCAACATTGCATACAAGATCTTTTCTACGATATTGTGTGAACGCCTGAAACCTTTTATCAACAACCTGATTGGCCCCTATCAGTGCGGTTTCAGGCCAGGTGATGTTAAAAAAGGTTTTAGACAAGGTGACGCGCTGTCATGGGACTTCTTTAATATTGTAGTTGAACGGATTGTGCGGAGCTCACAACCCAACACCAGAGGCACAATCTATCATAAGTCTGTACAACTGCTTGCATACGGCGACTCAGCGGGCTGTTACCCGTGCGTTTGCAAGCATTGGCGCGGAAGCGGCTGAATGGGTTTAGCGATAAATGAGGGCAAAACCAAGTATATGCTGTCAACAAGAAGGGACAGCCAACAGCAACGAATTGGAACGTCACAGTGGGCAGCTTTAACTTCGAGCTAGTAAGGGACTTTGTCTACCCTGGCTCTGCTATAAACTCCAAAGCAGCAACAGCGCAGAAATCCAGCGTAGAATAACTCTTGCCAATCGCTGTTTTTTTTTTTTGGACTTATAAAGCAATTCAATAGTAAAGCCCTATTTCGAACAATTAAGGGGACTCTGTATAAAATTCTGATCATCCCAGTCCTGCTTTCCAGCGCTGAAACATGGAATTTATTAAAAGAGGATGAAGATATCCTTGGTCGCTTCGAGAGAAAAATTCTTCGTAAGATATTTGGTCCCGTTTGCGTTGACGGGTTTTTGAGGAGAGAGTTAATTCACGAACTATACGAGCTGTACAGCGACATCGACCAAGTCAAAAAACTGCGTATTGGAGTCTGAGATGGCTAGGACACGTAGAGGAAATGGACACCAACGCTCCGGCCGCGGAGTCTTCGAATCTAACCCGGAGGGATGACGCAGTAGAGGACCTCCTCGCAGGCTTTCGTAAAGGCTATTCGACTATGGACAACAATTTTACACTAACATCGATCGCTCATTATTTTGTGAGACAGAATAGACAACTTTACATTTTCTTTGTCGATTTCAAATGATCGCACTTGGCTAATGATATAGGATGGCAAAAGCATGTCCGAGTGGTTGGAAATAAAATCGAGAGTTAAGCAAGGTTGCCTGTTAAGTCCAATGCTTTTCGCACTGTTCATGCATAATGGATCTGACTATTTGCCTTCCGGTATACAGCATACTGGTCTAAATATTAAAATGCTACTATATGCCAACGATATTCTATTTAACTGGGAATTTGACTGTAAACCTTGACAAACATAAAATCATGATCGTGCGAGAAAGACAAATGAAAGTGCGTTCAAATGAAAGACGGTTTCTCGATGGTGTAGTAGTCACGCGGTATAAATATCTTGGAATATTACTCCAATCTTATACATATGCAGATGTCGCAATCAACGTATGATGACAACACGTCTATATATATAAAAATTGCCTGTTCGTATGTACGCTAAAAACTCACAAACTAGCCAGCTGATTGAGCTGAAACTTACAGAATATGTATATGGAGTCTGGAGTAAGGGCAATACCGTCAGAAGGTATCACCATCTTTATCGACAGCCAGGCAGCTATAAAAGCGATTACTGCCATAGAAATTAAATCGAAGCTTGTGAAGTGTTGTCGAGAAGAGCTCAGGGTTTTTGGAACACAGCACAAGGTATCGCTCTGTTGGGTCCCTGGACACGAGGGTATCCCAGGCAATGAGAAAGCCGACGAGCTGGCGAGAATCGGCTCAGCAGCCCCAATAGAACCAGTTGACCCCCTGTGTGTATCCCGCCTTGCACACTCAAGCTCGCTGCAGGGAATAAAGCCACTGAGGAGGCGAACACAAGATGGAACTCCATGGAAACTTGCGCCAACACTAGGAAGCTATGGCCATCTTTCGACAAAGCAAAGACCGAGAGAATCATCCGTAAAGATAGGAAATCCCTTTCTACCCTCGTGGGCATCATCACGGGGCACAACACTCTGCAGTACCACTTGAAGAAACTACGCCTGACGGAGGAGGAACTCTGCAGATGCTGTGCTGACGAGGACGTTTTTGAGGACACAACCCACTTCCTGTACCACTGTCCGAGTCTTCAACACTCCAGGAAAAAGTTCCTTGGTAAATATTTCTTCCAGGATCTCGAAGAACTCTCCGGCGTTTCAACAGAAAAGATGTTGAACTTCATCAAATCATCAGGGTGGTTTGTATGCAGAAATGAAGTAAGTGACTGAGTTCATAGTTTTTAGTTTCATTGGGTAAGGGATTACTTTTCCCCCATGGGTACCACAATGGGTCAACGCTGACCTGACCTATCTGTGGCTACAAGGTAAAACCGCCTAGGTCGAGTTAGGGTAAAATTGAGTTAAAGGTGCCACAAAATGCTCTACTATTGGATGTCCATACTACCAAATTTTTACCTTATTACCTGTTGCTCTTACCGAGTTGATAGGCAAAGGAACAAGACTAAAATTCCAAATTCAAGACTAAAATTCCAAAATAAATCAAAATGGAGCTTTTTAGCCGTAGATACCTATTGAAAGCACCATCTGTCCGCAGATACAATTAAATATGTGTCTGAATGTAGACAATATAAGAATAAGAGGTAATAAGATAGTCATGTCCTTGTTCCGTATGTAAATTGTATACACTGATAACTACCATACTGCTTAACGCGTCAAGATGGCGCTCGAAATACGGTCAACTTTTCCATCAACACTGCATAGTTTAACGAAACTCGGACGCTTGCTCGTATTTATTGCCGTATTGAATTTTTTCCGCGCTGCTTTATACCGATGATGGAATTCGGTGAAATTGCTTCTTCCTCTGTTGCATTAGAATATTGTTCTTTAGCGCGTAGTCGTGCGAAAATTCACCGTTAGCTAAATACATACCTATGCATATATTTAATATGATATTATTGTGGACCATGCAGACAAAGTTGCAGATATCTGCTAGTATTTTATAAATTACTTATTTACTTTTAAAAAGAAAACTACAAATAGAAATCAGTTAAAACAACTGGTAGAGACTAAGAAAAGCTCCCCGAGCATTGCCAAGAATATGACTTATTTTTTCCTTGTCCATAGATTTCTACATACATTATATGTATGTACATATCTACGAGTATATCTAATATAATATTTAATGCTGCCATCTATCCTTTTTTCGCGGGATACTCCTTTTTTTCAGCTCCCAAAAACCTATCCTGCGAAAATTTTCTAAATCCTTATTTTCATGCAAAATTCCTAACGTACTCGTATATAATATTTTGAATTTGATATGTGGCGAACATTAGACTGTTAGACTAAACGATGACAGCAGGCGAATATTATACACGTTCACAGCGAACGAGTAAAGGCTGAATTATAATAGTCGAAAGCAATCGGAAGCTAATGTAATAATTCTGCGTTGAGTTTCCTTCAGTACTGACAATTGCAAAAGTAGCCCATAATAGGCGTATGTATTCGGAAGCAATTGTGTGGTTCATAGCCATTCACAGCTGTTTAACTGTCAAATTTTCGTATGAAAGAGCGAGTGGATTCAGTCTTTCGTAAGTGACCAAAAGTGAACGAAACTTAAGGAATCGAAGTAAAAAGCTATTATGCTCACACAATACAAATCCTTTGTACTCGCACTGTTTCTGAAGTGGTCGTACGAAACCATTTTTCTATTTTATAGTTCAGTCTTAAACCATACACATTACTACTATCATTCATCCGCGCGTCACTTTTTGTTGAATTTGCTGCACGTCAGTTTTAGTGAACTTTTTCACATCAGTGTTTCGTTAATCTAAGGAAAAAGGAATATCGAAACCGAAAGAAAAATGGATTTCAACGCAAAAGTTCGCGAGAGTCGACACATTGAAAACTATTCTCATGATGAAATGCAATTTTACATATTCATGCGTAGAGTTCTACCACTTTTTGAAAACGAAGCCAGATTAACTCCAAATTGATATAAAGGTAAAACATTCCAACAAAAGTGATGCATTGGCATCATAGAGTGCGATTGACGTTGAAGACGATATGGTGAATTTTCAGTGTTTATATCTAATTTTTACACAACTACAAGTATGACAGCAATAATAGCTACAACACTCAATAGCTGATTTTGGAAGGTGAAAATTGTGGTTGGTGCATCCGGCGGATTGAATAATACCGATAAAAAGTGAAAGCGGATCGAATGAGTGAAGTGAATCTTAAATCCGTCGGATTGACTGATACTGATTAAAAGTGAAAGCGGATCGTATGAGTGAAGTGAATCTTAAATCCGTCAGATTGAATGATAGGGGTGATAATAAATAATAATTTACTCTAAGGTGTAATGAAATTGAATACTTACTGTACTACTGATTTTCGATATAGCCTCTTCTTCATTTAACAATGGTAAAAGCTCATTTTCCATCGTCATAATTCGATCCTGTTTTCCATCTCAATAAAATGAATTATTAAAGCTCAACGGGCGAGGTGATATAACCTGGAAAATACCGATGTCATTCGTGGAGAAAAATAAGACACTCTAATTCAATTTCTTTGATATTTTCAGTTTTATCTTTTTTTATTTTTATTTTTATTAAATAAATTTTCTTCCTTTTTTATTTAGAAACAAAAAAAAAATAATAATAATTATAATGTGGAAAACGTTACAAGTTCACTTTTCTTTATCAATACGCCATGCAATAGTTTATACACTTCTAATAATTTTCTTAAAATATAAAACTGTACATTAAAGATTTTTTTTTTTAGTAATTTTATTTTAAGTATATCCTAGAACTAGAAAACAAGTGAATAGAGTTAAATTCTTTTTTTCTTTTTATACATTATTAACAGATAAATTGGAAGGTACAAAACTAATTCAGGTATAGGTGAGGAAGGATAGTCGTATATATTTTTTTTTAGGTTTCGAATAAAATTAATATTAAAAGAATAACAATATTAATTGTAAATAAAGTTTACTATATCTTACTTATTGCTCATAGAACATTTATTATCTAGTGATAGGTACCATTAATTAACGATATATATATATTTCTTTTCTTTTTTAAGTTTACTTTGCCAATTTTTTTTTTATTTTCTTAATTGCTCACAGGATCATATATTCTTTATTTTTTAGTTTAAACTCTTATTTACAATTTGCTACGTTTTTTTTTTATTATTATTTATTTAAATACTGTACATTTCACACTTACAAAAAATATTTTGATTTTTTTTCTTTTGTTTTGGTGAAGATTGTTCAACATAGTTGCTTATTGCAAAATAAATTTCAGAGCGCATTTATTGTTAAAAGCTTTTCTCCGACTTTGATTGGTTTGGGAATCATAAGAAAAGCGGTGAAGCAGGTAATTACAATTTGATAGTTATGCGATATGTTTTTTTTTTTTTGTATCTATGTACATTTGTTTCAAATTTAGAGCTTAAAGTATACATTCTTCTTTTTGTTATATTCTAATAGAGTTATAAACTAGACATTCATTACATGTTTATTATAATTTTATTAATTTGACTATCTACAGTTGGATTATGTCAAAGTGTAATTCATTTTTAAGGTTGGAAATATCAAAGTAATTGTATTTATTTTAAATTAATTTATCACGCTTAATTTTGTTATAGTAGAAATAACTATTACAAATTTGTCGATATGTTAATTCTATTTAAGTTGATATGCAGCAAAGAGTATAAAATTATAGAAAATATACTACAAGAGCAGGGTAAAATATGGAGCCTATTGAGCATAGCAGTGTTTGTTAGGGACTTATCGCGGTACACTAGATTACATACGATCTAAGGCATCATTGAAAGTAAAAAAGTTCCTTTATCTTGTTAGGAAAATCTCAGAGTGAGTTCAGAGACGCACACTTAGGTTTCTGATTTCTTTTACTTTAGAAAGGGCTGGTTGATACGAATAAAAAATTACTTTCTGATTTTTGGAACATTTTTAAAGAAGATAAGAAAGGGGATGTCATCGTTATAAAGAGTGCACTAATGCTAAGGTATTTGTATTTCGTATTTTTGCACAAAATTCTGCAATTAATCCATGATTTCTCGAATAAAAAAGTGGTAACGACTGGGTTGCATGCACTTACACCTATTCGTTTTGCAAGTCATTTTTTTTTTTTTATTTCATTTAAAAGCGAAAAAATATATTTATCATTGCATATCATGCCTTAGCATTTATTCTGAACAAAGCCGATTGAGATATGACGGAAATAATCAATAAGTTAATTACCGTTATACAAAGCGTAAGGGAACTCAGATTTTAAAATTCAATAAATCGTTACAGCAGATTGAAGAAATGTCATTTTTTTCTATTTAAATTGGCCCCAAGTAGAACTTAAGTTATTTCGAGGCTACAATGCAAATTTTTACTTTCTTCTCAAATCGTGACCCCACATATAAGAGATATGGAAAGAGTTTGAAAGAGTTTCAATCACAAGGCAACCATATATTTATACTCAGAAATACTCGTATATGCAACAAAAAAAAATCACTCCGTATATACGCACGTTCTTCGAAAGGACAAGGGTAAATTGGTCACCGAAGCGCAGAGAATTATAGATGTTTTCGAGCAACATTTCCAGCAGCTACTTAATGGGCATCAAATAAAGAGCGAGAAGAACATTAATTATTCTTTGCTGACGACGGAGCTATCATAAGTGAGGATCTACATTTCTGCAACGAGTAATTGATGTGTGGGTGGATGTTTTGGAGGCAAATGGGTATCGCATTAGGTCAAAAAAGACAGAGTACTTGTGCTGCCCGTTCTCTGATCCACTCAGGCCTATTTCAGACATTTATTTGAATGGAACAGTGTTTCCCAAGTGCGAAAAGTTCCAATATCTGTGATCAATACCAAAGCAACCTGTGATGACGACATCAATCATCGCGTGAAGGTAGGCTGGATGAAGTGACGGGAAAACTCCGCTATCTTCTGTGACCGAAAATGCCCCCCAAGTTGAAAGGAAGGCTTTACACCGCAGTTGTGCGTCCAGCGCTCCCATACGTTTCACAATGTAGGACGATGTACAAAATGCATGAGAGTAAATTAACGGCAACTGGAGTGACAAAGATTGATCGAATAAGAAGTTTGAAGATGCGTGGAAGACTTCACGTCAAGGAAACCATCTTATGAAAAATAGAGCGCGATCAGCTCAGCTGGTATTACTTACTTACTTACTTACTTAGGTGGCGCTACAGTTCGGGGTGAACCTGGGCCTCAATCAACAAGCCTCTCCATTTAGCTCAGTCTTTAGCTAATTGCCTCCAGTTGTGCACTCCAAGTTAGTCGAGGTTCCATTGAACTTATGCGCGCCACCTACGGCTAGGAGGTCCTCTACTGCGTCGTCCCTCAGGGTTAGATTCGAAGACTCTGTAGGCCGGAGCGTTGGTGTCCATTCGCTCTACATGTCTTAGTCATCTCAAACGTACAATACGCAGTTTTTTGATATGGTCGATGTCGCTGTACAGCGCGTATAGTTCGTGCTTGAATCTTCTCCTCCAAAACTCGTCAACGCAAACGGGACCGATATCTTACGAAGAATCTTTCTCTCGAAGCTACGAAGGATATTTTCATCCGCTTTTAATAAAGTCCATGTTTCAGCGCCGTAAAGCAGGACTGGGATGATCAAGGTCTTATATAGGGTCTCCTTAGTTATTCGAGATAGGGCTTTACTGTTTAATTGCCTTATAAGCCCAAAAAACAGCGATTGGCTAGAGTTATTCTTCGTTTGATTTCTGCGCTGATCTTGTTTTTTGAGTTTATTGCAGAGCCAAGGTGGACAAAGTCCCATACTACCTCGAAGTTATAGTTGCCCACTGTGATGTTCTGTCCAATTCGTCGGTGTTGGCTGTCCCTTCTTGTTGACAGCATATACTTGGTTTTACCCTCATTTATCGCTAAACCCATTTTAGCTGCTTCCGCCTCAATGCTGGCAAACGCACCGGTGACAGCCCGCTGAGTTCTTTCGATAATGTCAATATCGTCGGCGTATGCAAGCAGTTGTACAGACTTCACATCACAGCGCGTCACCTTGTCTAAAACCTTTTTTGACATCAAAGGTCTCGATGAGGTCATTACCGACCTTGAGGGAGCAGCGAACGTTCTCCATCGTCAGCCTGCACACACGAATAAGTTTGGTAGGAATGTCAAAACTAGACATGGCTCTATAAAGCTCTTCTCTATAGATGCTGTCATAGGCGGCCTTAAAATCGATAAAGAGATGATGAGTACCGGTTTGGACTTCTCTAGTTTTCTCCATTATCTGCTAAGCCGGCTCTATAAAGCTCTTCTTTCTAGATCCTGTCATAGACAGCCTTAAAATCGATTTGGACTTCTTGGGTTTTCTCCAGGATCTGCTAAGCCGGTACTGTCACGTTCAAAGGAGAGATCATTTGAACCCTGCTAAAAAGACAATATCAATAAACGTTCCAAAGACATCGCGAGGCAGAAGAGGTAGGTCTATAAACGCCTGGATCACACAAATACGACGACATCGGCATTTCATTTGCCTCAGGAACAGAGTGATCCAAAATAGGGAGGCCTGCCGATATTTTCCGAGGTCAAATACGCGAACCCCACAGGCGGATCAGTACAAATGCGGTGAAGTGGGAGGGTAATGATTTTCCGATCATAACCTCGCAGGATTAGGAAGAAGAAAAAGAAAGGACAAGAAGAGAATTCATGTCCATTCAATGTAGAAGTAGTACCTTCACCCAGTTTAGAAGAGGTTGGCACATTTATTAGAAAGCTGAAAAGCAACAAAGCCGTTGGCTCAGATTGCCTACCCGCGGAGCTTTCTAATTACGGAGGAGATGCATTGAGATGCACACACCCAATTTGCACAAAGTTATCGCCCAAGTATGGGACGACGAAAGTATGCCAAAGTTATCTTGCAAAAGTTACCCTGCTAAATGTCGCATACAAGATCTTATCCAACGTACTGTGTAAGCGTCGGGACATACCAGTTTAGGATGATAGATCAAATACTCACACGGAGGCAGATCCTAAAAAAACCAACGTAATTCAAGTTGAAACTCACCACCTGTTTATCGACCTTAAGCCTAAATATGATAGCATTCATCGTCTTGAGCTCTACACTGTGATTCGGGATCCCATCAAAACTGATCAACCTGTGTTACATTATCCTGAGAAATACGCGGTGCTCTCTTAAATTTGGAAATAGCTCGTTCAAACTATTCTGAATTTGCACGGTATTTCCGCAAGGAGAGTCGTTGTCAAGTGATTTCTGCAATCTCATGCTGGAACAGATAGTGCGCAGAGCGGATGTTAATTTTGGTTAGCGGAAGGCAATATCTGCTGCAAGTCCGTCCAGTTACTGGGGCATGCACATGTCAGCGCGCCGTCAAAGAGGCGTTTACGGAAATAAATGAGGACAAAACTAATTATGTGTTATCAACAAACGAAAATCGATCTGTCCGAAACGTAGGACAGAATGTCACTGTTGATGACCTTAATTTCAAGAAAGTCAACTTCGGTTAAGCAAATCAATTGTGCTCAAACCTCCTTACTCGGCGGACTAAGTTCATGCTCTAGAGAGCGCTACTCTTACCAGTGCTGCTATATGCCGCCGAGTTCTGGGCGATAAGGAAAGCTGAGCTAATATTGAACACTTTCGAGAGAAAAATACTTCCTCGGGTAATAGCTCCCATGTGCGAAGAGGGCGGGATGGAGGAGGACATTTAACGGCGAACTCTATGGGCTCTACCAAGAGGTGGATGTAGCCCAAGAAGCTAAGTAACGTCAACTATATTGGGTCAACCATATCGAACGAATGGACAATAATGCTCCAGCAAGATAATCTTTAGATCACAGCCCCCAGGTTTGAGACGACGAAAACCACCGAATCTCCGGTTAAAGACCAAGTAATTGCGGGTGCCAGATAACTTGGTCTGCGCAACTATAAGCAGCGTTTCTGGGACCGACGAGGATGGAAGAGTGCTGTGTCTCAGGTAGAGACTCTACATGGGTTGGTATTTAGTTATAAGGGTAAATACGTTTACTCGCATGTATGCCTTTTCTGTCGTTCATATTTACCAGGTAAGAAACACCGGAAATATTTTCCAATACAAAAATTTCACTCAAACTCTATGCAGGTTCACTTTTCTATTTTTATTAAGATTTGAACAATACATGCAATACATACATGTAAGACAAGAAAATTGAATTCTTTCCGGAATTGCATGCGCACGTGCTGCACGTAAAAAGATGAGAGATTCAAAGCAGTTTCCTTTTTCTTTAATAAGCCCGAATAGGTATATGAAACGAAATATGAAAATTGGTATGGCAGTTGAATTCTACTTTATTTCCTTGGCAGTGTCCTTGAACGAATCTTGAATTTATTGTTTTTCCACATTTGTAGCTAACTGCTACTAACATATTCTGGCTTTTTTACTTTCTGTAGAAAATGTCATATACGAGTATATGCAAATATTGGAACTCAAATGGAAGGAGTTTTATCCATCAAACAGGACAAATTTATTTCTATAGATACATGTAGGAATGCTGAGATGTAAATAATAGAGAAGTGACATAAAGCATGAAGATAAAATGCATTCGCTATTGACATGTTAAATAGATTGCTTTCAATCATAAAATGATGAATTTAGTATTGGCTGTTGAAATGAACATGAAATGGGCGATGACGTGCAAATGAAAGTGTTTCATAAATATTGTATTTCGTAATAAAAAAAATTGTTTCTTTATTCTCCATTGAGAAGTAAACTTCCTTATGAAAGGCGCACATCTGCTTCCAATGGACGTACTTGTACTCGTATGTACCTATGGCTATGTACTGCACATGTTAACATGACAAATACATACATATTTTGGTGCAAACAACCCATGGAGGGCCTAGGCCTGGCTTCTCGCAACCGCTCGTGTTGTGTGCGTTAAATTTTTCGCACGAATGGAAGGGGCATGGAATTTTGTGCCATATCTTAAGGGCAATTTTTATTTTGTTTGCTAACCTTTCTCATGACAACAATACTCTCGGGTGTTTGTCAATCGTTGGCGAGAGGTGGAACCGTGAAAGGAGTTTGCTGTTTTCTGGGATTCGAACATTGAACCTCACCCGCAGTGGTCCGACACATTAACTACTGCGCCATGGCAACCACTTAATATCACAAATACTTTGAGGAATTTAACATTTTATAGATTGTTTAGTCTCGGAAGGTTTGTACATGCATTAGCTGCATTATGATCAAACGATAGGTATACGAGTATGTAATATTGTATATAGAATTAACGGGAAATTCATAGCTGTACCAGGGACCATACTTTACTTAAATTTTGAGAAGTGGATTCAATCAAAAAATACATAGTAGTAGACCAAAGTATACTGTAGTAGCTATGGAAAAGTTCTGTTTTTATAATTTGTAAGTATTTTGTTTAAGGGAAAGTCTTGATTTAAAGGGCGCGACTTTCTTACCTGTGGCTCCAGGAGAGATGTCGGACTTGATCCAACCATCTATTTCTAGGCCTACCGAGGAGTCGCCTACCTGATGGCACTGCAATCATGGTACGTTTTGGAAGCCGGTCTGAGGGCATACGCACTATGTGACCAAACCATAATAAAACTAAATATAAATTAAAATTAAAATTTATGAATAAGGATATAAGGAATGTCCAAAAGAGTCCGGAACATTTCAACCGACGACTCACTCATGCTCCTCCATTTCGACTTGCTCACTTCCACTTTCTGGATTTCAAAAGAGTCGCACATTTTAAACCAGTGTGTAAATCTGGACAGAGAACTTTTTCAAACTGTAAAATAATATTGAAATATGATATTAACAAGTCGAAAGTAGTCACTGTGCAAAGCCTTTTGTGTTCATTATGTTTTACAATAGTTGTGTCAAATGCCGGGATGTAATGCTCTTGTTCTTATATAAACTAATATTGTCGAGGGTCGAATATTCTCGTCTTTCTGTGCACGCATCATGCGAAAAGTACTGCACGAATTTTGTTGCATCTTAGAAAAGTGATAGATTATATCCTTTGCCAATATTTGAGATACTTTTTATCTTGGAAAATGAAAGGGTTCCTACAAGATAGTAAAAATCTAACTATACATATAATAAAACTGTAAGTGTAAACGTGTTTCAACACTCATCCAGTAAAAACTATTGCAGACAATTGAAAAGAGAGCTGTCGAAGAGCGAAAAACAAAGGAGAGCTACAGTGGACAAAGAAGTAGGCAGTCGTTCTCGGGTCGTCAGCAGATACAGACGTGATCCTTTATTTTTATTCATTTTATTTCAATTACTTAATATATATATATCCATAGAAGTTCGGAGCGTGTTTTTAATTTTGTTTCAGCGACTACACAATTGAACGGGGTTCCCGCAATTGCATTGATTAGTGTCTAACTTTTAAAATGGTGTATGTTTTATTGTGGTTCATCCTCCAGCAGCTAAGATTTTATCAAAAATATTACAAAATTCGGAATTTAACCCAGATGTGCTTGACGTCCTACATGTACATACATCGGTCAGAACATAACCAAACTTGAAAAAAGCCGTTTGGCACGTCAATCTATACTGTAAGACGTGTTTTTAGTAGGGTGAAATACCATAAACCATAACATAATTATTTCATGGACGCCTAACGCCTTCATTTAGGACGGTCGCCATTTTGGAAATATATGTATGAAATTTGCCCAAATGTAAAAATATTGTTTTAATACTATATTTCAATATTACGAATTTGAAAAGGCATTCGACAGACAACCACGAGATCTGATATGGGTTGCGCTCAGACATCGAGGGGTTCCAGAAACCTATGTACAGATGATCATGGACATGTACGAAGAAGCAAAGACAAGAGTAAGATGCCCCGCTGGAGTAACCGAAGAGTTCCCAATTAAAGTCGGAGTGCACCAGGGAAGCGTTTTAAGTCCTTTGCTCTTTATTACAGTCCTTGATTATCTGCTTGAAGGTAAAGTGATGGACCCCAAGGTACATGAGTTATTCTTTGCTGACGATGGAGCCATCATAATTGAGGATCCTACATCCCTGCAACGAGCACTTGATGTGTGGGTGGACGTTTTGGAGGGAAATGGGTATCGCATTAGTTCAAAAAAGACAGAGTACTTGTGCTGCCCGTTCTCTGATCCACTCAGGCCTATTCCAGATATTTATTTGAATGGAACAGTGCTTCCCAAGTGCGAAAAGTTCAAATATTTGGGATCTATGATCAATAGCAAAGCAACTTGTTATGACGACATCAATCATCGTGTAAGCGTAGGGTGAATGAAGTGGCGGGAAAATTCCGCTATCTTCTGTGACCGAAAAATGTCCCCTAAGTTGAAAGGAAGGCTCTACACCGCAGTTGTGCGTCCAGCGCTCATATACGGTTCACAATGTTGAACGATGTACAAAAAGTATGAGAGTAAATTAACGGCAGCTGAGATGAAGATGCTTCGCATGACAGCAGGAGTGACAAAGCTTGATCGAATAAGAAGTTCGAAGATCCGTGGAAGCTTTCACATCAAATAAACCATCGTACAAAAAAATGAGCGCGACCGGCTTCGGCTGGTATTGCCACGTTCAAAGAAGAGATCATTTGAACCCCGTTAAAAAGGCAATATCAATGCACGTTCCAAAGACATCGCGATGTAGGAAAGGCAGACCTATAAACGCCTGGATCGGACAAATGCGACGACATCGGCATTTCATTGGCCTCAGTAACCGAGTGATCCAAAATCGGCAGGCCTGCCGATATTTTCTGAGGTCAAATAGGCGAACCCCACAGGCGGATCAGTAGAAATGCGTTGAAGTGAGAGGGTTGTGATCCCTTGTTTTCGGATCATAGCCTCGCTGATAAAAGGAAGAAGAAGAAGACTATATTATTACGAATATGTAAAAAAGAAGAACCGTTTACATTTCATAACATTTTAGGCATATCTGGGTTAATAACTCTTTTTTTTATCTTGATCTCAAATCTGCACCCAGTGGTGGTAATAATTGTTTATCTTTGTTTTCTTATTCTTCTTTCGCTCTCTGTGCAATTTTTAAGAGAAGAACCGACTGGTTGATGGGATAGTACTCTTCTTTTTTTTTTTATTCTTTAGTTTCATTTTCTATTATACCTGCTTGACGGATTGTGTGTTATGTGCGGGCTTGTGTGTGCTCTGGTGGCGATTCCCACCGGGAAGTTTTCAGCACTGTATTCAGATGGTAATAATATTTCAAAAAATATTTTAAGTGAATGAGTGTCAACTAAAATGCGGGCGAAGCAACGTGAGCATGGGTCAGCTAGCTTAAAATTAAATTGAATTGATCTGCTACGTAGTGGAGTAGGTAGTAGACTGCCTTAAATCTTACATAAGTGTAGTAGAGTGAGATCCCTGGGTATTGTTATTCAAGACGGCTGAAGGAATACCTTGAGCAAATCATTTATTCATCAAAATCCTTAGTCTGTGTTTGAAAGAAAATAATATTTGTCCAGTTAGAAATACAAAATGAAGTTTCTAATTAAAATTGGAAAACCGGAGCCACGAAGCCGATGCGTATGGGGCACTAACGAACTCCATAATGGTGGTCAATTCTGCATAGTTCAGAACTTAAGTATAACTTACAAAATGTTGGAACTGCACCTTGTGTTTATGAAGGATATGGCTTATGATGGTTCATTCTGACTGACAAAATATTTAGGTATATTATCGTAGTTTCTGTACATTATAAATATGATAATTATTGTTTTGTGAGTTAGCAAATTCGAGATTTTAATAAAATGATAACGAACTAAAAAAAGTAAGTCCCGCCATTCGGTCTGTCTGTCAGTTCATCCGTCTGTCCTTTGTCAGTCTATTCTTCAATCCGTCTATACCTGAAGATTTGAAACTTCTTACTTGGAGTCCACGGGCTTATAACTATATAAAAGGTACTTTATTTAAGGCTTATTTTGAAAAATTATAATTTCTTGAAAACGGCTCTAACGATTTTACTTAAACTTCATTTCGACGGACCCTGTCTCTCATGTTTTGTCGGTTATTCTCGAGAAATTTGAAGAACAAAGCAAAATAAATTAAATTATTCTCGATAGGCTGGTTAGGCTTGAAAATAATTCTCAGAAAACGCGTACTTCAAGTAGAATATGAATGACAAACGAATGCTAAAAATATGTACTTGGAAAGTAAACGGTCTTTTGTAAAAATTCGACGAATTGGAAATATTCATGCGTGAAAAAGATATTGATATTTGTTTGACTTCTAAAACCCACGTAAAAAAGGAATCGCATCTAAAAATAAAAGGCTATAATGACTACCACGCTTGTCACCCTTCGGGTAAAGCGAGAGGCGGATCATCGTTATTTATTAAAGACTGCATCGAACAATCCGAAGACCTAAAGATAGAACTTGAAACTTTGCAACTGTGTACGATTCGAGTTAAAAATAGTCAGCGTGCTCTTAAAATCTCATCTATCTACTGTCCACCGCGTTCCGCGCTTGAAAAATCAGATTTTACTAACTTGTTTGAATCGCTGAAACCTAATTTTATTATCGGCGGCGACTTTAATGCGAAACATACATTCTGGGGCTCAAGATACAGCTCGATAAAAGGTAGAATGCTCTATGGGGCAGGTATGGAGTACAGTTGTAATTTCCATTCGACGGGTAAACCGACTTACTGGCCAACTGATACTTCGAAAATACCTGACCTGATCGATTTTTTCGTTGTGAAAGGAATATCTACCAACCACATAAAAGTCGAAGACTGCTTTGATCTGTCGTCTGATCATTCCCCGGTTATTTTAACAATCAGCGAAAAACTAGTCTATAACCTAGAGCCAGCGAGATTAATGGGTCGAACAACTAACTGGGAAGGCTTTAGGAATGAAATTGAAGATAATGTTGAACTAAGCGTTCCACTTACGACACCCTATGAACTTGAGGTTGAAGTTGATCGCTTCGTTGAGATCGTACAGCTCGCCTCTTAGAATAATACGCCTAATCCAAGGAAAACGCCAGACAGATACGGTTTGCGATATCCTGCGGAAATAAAAGAATTGGTCAAGGAAAAAAGAAAAGCTCGTAAAAAATGGCAACAGAATCGTGCTCCGCAACATAAAGCACACTTGAATCGTCTTTGCAATTTGTTGAAGAAGACTCTAAAGGATTTTAAGAATCGTGCAATAGCCTCTTACCTTGAAAGTTTAACAGCGAAAAAAGATTCCAATTATTCACTTTGGAAAGCTGTAAAAGGCACCAAAAGGCCCAAAGTCCCCGCGCCGCCAATCAAATTAAATCAAAATGAATGGGCGAGGGAAGATAAAGAAAGAGCGGACGTCTTTGCGGCCCACCTGGAAGAAACATTTAAACCGTACGATGGTCAAGTGGCTTACGATAACCGCAATAGGCTGGATTTACCATCTGACGATTTGACGGTCACAAGTGCAACGCTAAGGGAACTCAAACATGAGATCGAGAATCTAAAACCTAAGAAATCTCCTGGTTATGATTTGATTACCGGAGAAATTCTCAAAGTTTTACCTAGAAAAGCATTGATTTAGCTTCTTCATATTGTAAATGCTGCACTTAGATTAAAACACGTGCCGAGCCAATGGAAAGTTGCGGAAGTCATAATGGTTTTAAAACCAGGAAAACCGCCAAATGAGGTAAAATCGTATAGACCCATTTCGCTTCTTCCAATCATATCGAAAATTTTCGAGAGGATATTATTAAGGCGTCTCCAACCGGTTATAGAAGAAAATAATCTTATCCCCGACCACCAGAAGAAGTAAGCATTCGACGATTGACCAGTTGCATAGAATTACTGACGTAATCGAGAAAGCATTTGAAGAAAAAAAGATTTGCTCAAGCGTATTTCTTGACGTCTCGCAAGCCTTTGATAAGGTGTGGCATGATGGCTTGAAATTCAAACTACGACAAGTTCTCCCTGTATGCTTATTCGATATTCTAGAATCATATCTCGGGAATAGAATCTTTCGTGTTAGACATGGAGTCGAATACTCCGAGCTCAAAGAAATTTCGGCTGGCGTACCGCAAGGAAGCGTCCTTGGGCCGCTTCTCTATTTGCTATATACTCGTGATATACCGAAAGAAGATGGCACTATCCTTGCTACGTTTGCCGATGACACCGCTATCCTAGCAGTAGGTAAAACAATCGAAGAAACGACTGCAAAACTGCAAAACGCACTGAATAATGTAAATGAATGGACGAGGGACTGGCGGATCGGCCTCAACGAATCTAAATCTGTTCACGTGAATTTCACTTACAAGAAAACTAATGACTTGCCAATTTTCCTAAACTCGGCCCGAATGCCTTTTGCAAACGAGGCCAAATACCTGGGAATGACACTCGACGCAAGACTGAAATGGAATTCGCACGTGAAAATGAAACGTAAAGAACTCGAAATCAAATATAGAGAAATGTACTAGTTACTCGGAAAACATTCCCAGCTCAGTACTGAGAACAAACTGCTTTTATACAAGCAAGTGCTAAAGCCTGTGTGGACCTACGGTATACAACTTTGGGGTTGTACCAAGAAAACAAATGCAAATATTTTACAAGCTTTTCAAAATAAAGTGCTAAGAGAAGTTGTCCAAGCACCGTGGTATAGTAGAAACGACGATATCTACAGGGATCTCGGAATTCCGACAATCGAAGCTAAAACTAGAAGCTTCGCGAAAAAGCATAGAAACCGACTAATCGGTCACGTCAACAATACAGTCCTACAAATTTTGGACGACTATAAAGGACGAAACCTCTCGACTTGGCGAGATAATGATTAACCGCGTCTAGATTGCGGAATATGCAGGATATCTCAGTGGAAAGAAACCTGCCAAACGTTTTTATTTCATGATAGAAAAATTGCTTGATAAGTTAATACTTAGTTGCGATATCTAAAAAATTGATATCCAAGGGTGGTGATTTTTTTGGTCAGTAAGAATCTGACACTACTATGAGCACGCGCTTGCTATTCTCATAGTGTCTATGGAAGATTTTTCACCTACCCTCGGAAAAAAAAAAAATAAATAAAAATTAAAAAAAAATATACGAGTTTGTTTGGACTTTGGACGCTACCAAGTGGCAAATCACGTTTTTGTCTGCAAATTCGTACATTGTACTTAATTAGTTAATTAATTCAATATCCAAGCTATATGTGACATATGCATATTTGGTTTTAAAAGAATTTAAAAAAACCTACCATTCGATACCTAAAAATCGACCAATTTTACCTATGTTCGTAGTGTGTCCTAGTATAGATTACTCAAAAAACAGGTTAAAAATTATTTTTCACCATTTTATCAGGAGTCCTACAAAATGTGCTTACAATTTCAGCATTCTAGATCATACGGTTCAAATGTTACAAGAACATTACACGCTAATAAGGGGAACGAAAGACAGACAGACATTAAGTGCCTAATTCACCACAAATATAAAAAAATTGATCAGAACGCCACAATAGACAGATATAATTTTGAGGCAGTAAAGGACTTTGTCTACCTGGGCTCTTTGGTGAGCTCCGCAAATGACTTCAGTGGCGAGATCAAACGAAAAATTACTCTTGCCAATCGCTTATTCCATGGGCTAAGAAGGCAATTGAGTAACAAAACCCATCTCGAAGGCAACTCTTTATAAGACACTAATAACCCCAGTTCTGCTATATAGCGCAGAGGCATGTGCTTTGTCAAAATCGGCCGAACTATATAGCCTGTATAAGGACATCGAGGAGTTCACAGACAAGATTTAACTTTTTGATATAATTTTTTTGGGCTGAAGATTCAATTTCAACATGACATGCAATATAGCATTCTATAAAAATTGTTCGTGTACACTACAAATAATAGTCTATGAAAAATTCCATTCCGCATTTTGCTTAACTCATAGCACGCTTTAGATAGTATTCTGAGGGCTGTAATATTTAGTTTGAAATTTGTGTCTTTTTCATGATGGCTGAGAGATGAATGGATGAAATCACTAAATTAATTAATAATTATCAGCAATTCTCGTGTTTGTGAAATATAAAAGATTAGACTTTCCGCAATTCTTGCAATTCCTTTAGTGCCTGCAAGGCGAGAACACATCGAAATATTAAGCTGTGAATTGACCACCGTAAATTTTATAGAATACTATCTTTCTTTCTTTCGATGAAAAATGACAGATGGAAAGGTATGCAAAAGAAAAGCCATCAAGAATCATCTGCATGAGTTCAATAGCATCTTCTGATACATTTGCTAAGAATGCAAAACCATTTCCCTCTCGCACACAATGATGGCTATTAAGTGTAATAACCAGCAGCTTTGCGATTTGTCGGACTTGGTTACTTCCTACAACAAAACGGTCCATAGCTCAAAAACTTGTGACCTTTCGACGACGAACTGGGAGTCTATCAACAATTCCCTCGATATTTCTCATAGCGAGCTCAAATCTCTCTTTTAAATTGTTGAAGTCCAGCTAGGTGAGATCAACTACTCCATCATACGTAATTCACCATTTTGTGATAATTTCAAATCATCCATCACCTCATTAACCACCGATTTACAAAAAATCTTTGCCACTCTTGTTGGAGGGAACCTTAATTGCTCTGATTTATCTAAACTGAATGAAATCCACGATTCAATGTCAAACTTAAGCAGGGCACTCCCACTGCAATTCAGTGCACATACTTCTGTTGCTGGAAATTTGGCTGACCGCGTTAAACGAATTGAAGAATTCCAGGCCACCATGGATTCCCTTTGTCGTGAGTCTTCTTTAAATGAATCTTCAGTACAAGTAATAGCGGAAGAACTTAAGCCGATCTCAAGCAAACTTGATTTTCTGTCATGCGAGGGCCATTTATAAAATAAAAAATCTTTGCACGGTCATTGGTTTCCCTGAAATAGATCTATCTACCGATTCTTCTGCAAACCATCACGTTGCTTCTAAAAATTCTACTAGAAACAACCCTGCTGTTGCTACAGAAATTGAGTACCAACGTTTCTGCCCTTCCTCCTACTTAGATGAATATAACGCGAAAGGAACCCGACGCAACAAAGACCCTCAAGCCACCTACTTCTCGCCGCTCATCTTCCTAATCTTCTGACACCTGGAGACAATAATGGATCTTGAAGCAAAAAAGTATTTCCCCGGAAGAAAGTAATACAGTCACCTAATTCATCAAAGGACAGCGACATACAGTGGTTGTACAATTGGTTATACACTAATTGGAGAATATCGGAAGCTTACTTCGTGAAGATTTCTCACTCAAACCCTCGTAAATTATACCACTCCTCTTTTATTACTTACAAACCCAGGACATAAGATTGACTTTTTTCGCAGTCAACACCGAAGTCTTCATGTGTGACGGTATCGAGTTTCAACGCTGGAACGACCCCTCATTATTAAACTTAAATTATACATTTTATTATGCCTGTCTTTCTAAAACTAGTAATGCTTTTTTTAATATTTATAATCCTGCCATCTTCCTTTTTTAAGAAGCCACTGCTTATCCAACATCCCCGTCATAACCGTGTGCCATTCAGTCAAACCTTACTCTCTGGTTCAGGCCACCGAACGATTTCTAAACCGGATCCTACCCCCAATACCAGTTATCCTAATTTCATACCCTACCACATTCTAAATTCGGCCAATCCTTCATCTAACTCTCTCGGTGCAAATGCTCCTACCAATTCTGCTACCGCTTCCCATGCCGCAACCACTTATTCCGATGTCGCACCTCCTACCTTTCTTAACTCCATGCTACCACCCAACGTTAATCTCACTAAACATCTTATCGATCTTGGAGACGATAGTCGTCTTGTAATGTCACGTCTCAGATATCACAGAATTTTCAAAAATGTTCGACTTTACCTCTTCTATCTGCACGACAAACCTGACTTCGTCTGTGTTGATGGCAAAACTAAAACCAACATCATTGTCCTAATTCGTGAACATGGCTTCCCAATTCTCTCATCAAATCGTACTCCTCAAACTTTAAGCACTTAGCATTCCGCTGATTCTTATTTCATGGGTTAAGTCCTGTCTAGAAGACTGACGGTTTATACATACGTAGTGTCCTCTTTAGATCATCCATTTCAATCCCACTTACTATTAATGACGTGGAGCTTGTCATTACGAGATCTGACCTACAAATCTACGCTGACGACATGAGGATTTCTAAACATATTTCTTGCAATGGTGATTCTCTTTCACTGTAGGCTGACCTAAACGTGTTCTTTGACTGGTGCCGTCAAAACCTCTTAGAGCTTAGAAAAAATGTCAATTAATTATTTACTTCCGGATGAGTCCTTCCTTGCCTCAAAGAATATATTTTATTAGCAATGAGCTAGTCCTCCCAGTAACCTTAAATCGCGTTTTGCGCATCCTCTGTGACACTCAACTTAACCTTTGCTCACACATTGATAACATAATTAACAGGCCTAACTCAGTACCTGGTTTTGTTAAACGTTGATCGAAGGAATTTTCTAACACCTAGGTTACCAATATCATAAAGGACCTTCACTGGTCTAAGTGTGTCTGCACTCTCGTGTGGACAGCCAACCTAACCTATGTTACTAAATCCCTATATATGACCTTCGTACGACAACTTCTTGAATACGTCAACCTACCATCAAATCCACATTCTGTGAATCAAAGCTGTTCAGCGTAGATTCATCAGTTTTACCTTACGGTGTCTGAGCTGGAATGACCAGTTCAATCTTCCTCTCAACGAGAACTGTCTAAAACGGTTAGATCGTCAAGAACTAAAGATTCGTCGTCGTGATATCGCCCATATACTTTCTGTTCATCAGTTATTGACAGGGACCATTGATTGCCTTCATTTGCTACAACATATCTCGATCATTACTAATCCTCGTCGTTTAAGAACAGTTCCCCTATTCTGGATTGCTTACCACCGAACTGACTATGGCCAGCACGAACCTTTAACGAGAATGCTGCGTATAGCAAATAAGTTTCCTGATATCTTTAATCTCCACTGTAGTAAATCCACTCTGACACATTGCCTTCGTAAATTACCCCATTCCTTTTTTTATAGTGCCATATTAGCTGTAAGTCAACTACCCCCTAGCTCTCTTTAATGTTTATGAGTTTGTACCTAAATCTAAGTTAATGCTCTCTTTTGTTAGTTTTAAGTTTTGCGCTAAGTTGTTAAATGCTTGTGTCAAGCTTAATGATAAATAAATAAGTAAGTATGAAATATTGCTCGTGGAGATACCGGGTGATAAAGGACGAACAAGAAAAACACAATTAATTAAGAAGAAGAACAAAAATTCAGCTACAGATTATGGTCGGGCGCCTGAATAGGAGAAAATTGGAGAAGGTTTTAAGGTTAGTTGGGGTGAAAGTACTTCGGAGTGCCGACATCGCCCAGTTTCATGGAAGCATTTCCAGTTATACATATATTGTAGTTTTAGTGCAACCAACTGATTTGGTATTATAGGATACCGATCAAGGGGATTAGACCATGGCAAATTCCTATATTTCTTGAGAAGTTCCGCCGACACTGCCTAACAACGATTAGGTACTTACAGATAAACATCAAATGCAGCTCCTGCCTCGGACAAGAAATAAAGGCTTCTGCTAAGAATAACATTGAATATTTCAACTGTTTTGGATGCGGTCACACTTTCTGTGAATCTAAAGAAGAAAACAGAGTTATCTTGCAAACCTTACAAAAAGGATTCAATCCTCATTTGAAATGTCACCGCTCACGCGGATGATGTGGTTATTTTAGTCTAAGGCAAATTCCTAGACACATTAAGTGAAATGATAGAATCAGCTCTTCAAAGTTTCGGAAAATGGGCTTAATGGTATCGACTGCACGCTAATCCGGATAAAACAAAATTGGTACTCTTCAACAGAAAATACAAGATACCACCCCTCAAACTGTCTAAGCTAGCAGTGGTAGAGCTTTCCCTTTTGGATCGCGCTAGATATCTTGGTATAATGCTTGTTAGGAAACTAAACTAGAAACTTTATATACAGGACAGAATTCGCAAGGCTTTTCATCTGTAAAAAGCCAGCGCACAGTAGTTCAAGTGGGCGCCATGGCGTAAGTGGTAAGTGTGTCGGACCACTGCGCATGAGGTTCCAAGTTCGAATTTCAGAAAGCACCAAAAGTTTTTTCACGGTCCCACCTCTCGCGAGCGTCTGACAAACATCCGAGAGTATTGTTGTCTCGACAAAGCTTCTCAAATCGCCCTTCGGACACGGCACTAAACTGTAGGTCCCTTCCATTCGTGTGAAAAATATAACGCACACAACATGAGTGGTTGCAATAAGCTGGACCCTGGCACTTAAAGAGCTATTGCGCCAAATACTTATTTATTTATTAGTGGTTCAAGTTGTATGGAGAAGCGGTCATAAAATCTGAACCACTGCATCGAATTTAATGAAATTTGGAATCGTATTTAGGACTGACTGGATAAATCATCGTACTTTATTTCGGCTTAATCGAAGGAACAAAAATACAAAAATAAAATATTTTTGTACTAGATTCCATAATTTTTTTTTTTGTTGTCATTTTTAGGGTGTCAACCGATTTGTATATAACTTTTATCAAAATCCTTGTAAAAGTCTTTTTCCACAACCCGCAAAATAAAAATAACAAACCATAATAAAAAAAAGTAAAAAAATGCATATGCTGTACTTATACATTTTATTAATTTAAACGGAAATAAAACAACTAAATAAATAAAGAAATAAACCCAATTTCGTGTTTCTTTTTTTTTGTGGGGTAATTTCCGAAGTCCTGTTGTAAATGGGTCTGAACTAAGTAAACGTCTGTGCTACAGGTCTGCATCTGTAACTTCGCGTGAAATGTTTTGAGGTCGCGCCTGAATGCCATGACATTTTTTAGTGTTGATTCAGCTGCCTCTTCTAAAAAGTCTCCAATACATAACAAATCATAATCTATAACATCTGATCCATGGATGAGCACTTTATGGACGGAAGCAGGAAGATTTTACCTCGGGTACTCCTCGAACAGCAGATGTGCGGTTTTCACTGCTTAGATACCATTTATTTATTTAAGTTTAAATCTTTTACATTAGACCAATTGATCTCTTAAATTGTAAAAGTACAAGTTAATCATTTCACAAATTCAATAAAAAATGAAGCTACAAAATCGATTTAAGACATTAATAAGAAAATAATACATAAGTAATAACATTATAAAAGCAAAACTTGACAAATAAATCCATAAATAAACCTTAATTCTAATATAACTCTAATATAACTCACTAGACAAATACGCGAATAAAACAGCATCAAAATTATCCGCACAAAAAAGTCTTCTTACGTCGAGAGGTAACGAATTCCACAGACGAATGGCATTTACGAAAAATTGACGCTCGGAAGATAAACATTTAAAATTAGGATGAATAAGAACAAGTGAACGTGAAGAGTTTGAGAAATGCAATTTATTATAAAGGTATGCAGGTTCTCTTGTTATAATTACTTTGCGCAATAACTTTAAACTACAGTAGTCAAAATAGGAATTCAAGCTACACCCAAGTATTGTTTTTACGTATCTGGAGACATGATCGTAGCGCCTGAGATCATATACGTATCGAACTATATTGATGAACGCCACATTTAGCTTCCGTTTGGTGTCTGCACTATGGTTACAAAATATTTCGCATCCATAGGATATCATAGGAATTATGAGGGCTCTCACGAGCATCAATCTGGTACCAAAAGGCGTATAATGCTGAGAAAGGGAGAGGTTCCTTAAACAACCGTAAACTTTGCCAATCACTGTACGGACGTGATTATCCCAGGAAAGCGTTCTATTGAACCAGACGCCGAGATTTTTGACCTTATCAATATATTCAATTGGGGTGGCTCCGAGAGAAATGGTAGGGAAGTAGCTCAAATCAAGTTTGTTTCTAAAAATGACTAGGCATTTAGATTTGGTTGGATTTAGCCGCAAGCGATTACTCTCGGACCAATTTAAAATCCTTTGCAAATCATGGTTCAGTTTACTAGCACCATCCTCTATAAGTCCTAGCCGGCAACTCATATAGAGCTGTACATCATCAGCATACATATGTACGGATGAAGTTTTTATACAGCGAGGAAGGTCATTTATAAAAATAGAAAACAGCAAGGGACCTAAAATAGAACCTTGCGGAACCCCGCTCAGAATGTTAGCTAGTTGAGACTTACTGTTGTTTATGACGACTGTTTGTTTCCTTTCATATAGGTACGACTGTATTAAATTCACTGCGGACGACGAGAATCTGAAATCAGTTTTAAGCTTATCTAATAGTTTTACGTGATCCACAGTGTCAAATGCCTTAGAGAAATCTAGGAGTGTCAGAAATGTGATTAAATCATTATCGATTGCAATTCTTATATCATCACTTACTTTTAACAGAGCAGATATACAGCTGTGCTTTGGTCTGAAACCTGACTGGTTATTACATATTAGCATATTCGAATGCAAGAAACTCGACAATTGATAGAAAAGTAGTTTTTCCATAACTTTTGACAGATACGGAAGAATTGAAATTGGCCTGTATTCTGGCGGTGAAAGTCGTGTTCCTGGATTTTTAAGAATTGGAACAACTTTGGCCAACTTCCATGCAAATTCTCTAAATTTGTTTTTATTGATATTTTATCCCGATGATAAACACTGTAGTATTGTGCAACAACGATCTATAATTTCCTTTTTTAGACCTGTAATTTGAGTTGATACAACTGAGTTTTTAAAAATTGTTTTGCCCGTGGTAAGTTGTAAGTTCCAAGTCACAAATTCGACGTCCCACTTCCGCCACTTTGAGGCTTATCCACAACCAAAACTAATTTTTCTTTAAACTGAACCTGAATATTTTTGCTTATTTGATAGCATCTGTTTTTCTTCGTTTAGTCTAACTTGTCATTTTTCAATATCTAGTCTTATAGGCGAGATGAATAAAATATTCAAAAAAACGGATCCATGAATGAAGCGGAGATAATTCAACTTCAAAAGTATTTTCTGCAACCTTTCTATATAAGTAAATGTCTATTTTATTCACCTCACTTACAAGAGGATGTTTCACTTAAAGTACTGCAAACTTTACCATCTACCACAGTTAATTGTAGACAATGCTTGATTTTATATTCGCAGTTATTTAAGTTACAAACTGTAAGTTTCAAGTCACAAATTTTCTCTTTAAAATAAGCCTCTTCTTGTAAAGAATCAACTGAAAATTCTTTTAAAATTGAAAACGAATAGGCCTAAAATACCTAGTTAATGAAGGGCAAAGATTTTTCTATAAGATGGTGTTTTGCTTAGAAATATTGTTATTCATTACAGGTTATAGCGGTACGTAAGATGTAAGAAATAGACTGCCATCTTCTAATGAGGAATCCGAAAATCTCTGTTTATATTCACTATGGCCTGTACTACCATCGAATACCCATTTCCCGATCAAAATTACGTTATCTTATGAATCACCCGTAACACTAAATAAAGCACTTACTTGAGACTCGAGTATTCGAGAAGCATTGTGATCCAACAGACCTTGCAATTCAATTCCTACCGAAGATTCCGTAATGGCTTCGTGTAATGGTTAACGATTTTTTTTTTGCCTTCACAATATTGTGGTATGTTATTACAGTTAAATATTAAAAGATACTTTGGTATCTATGAATGTCTTGATATTGATGTTTGTCAAGCGGTCTTCTTTGAAAAGTGACAAAATTTCGTCCGTGTTTTGCAAAATTTCTCATTCAAACTATCAGAAATGTTGAGCATTGCAGTCATAGTTGACTCATTTGATTTTGACAACTAAGCCATTCTTCGATGTTTTGAACGTTTGCTACACGACGTGTAATCTTTCCTTGGGCGGCCACGTGAACTGCTGGGTTGGCTTTTCTTCTGAGTGCATTGCACATTATTTCTGGGTAAATCAATTTCTAAAACGGTTGCTAACCAAGCAGATATATTTGATATTTATTGGATGAGGTATAATTTCACATTAAGATTAATCTTATATTCTGTGATTGGCTTAAGGAAAACAATTTAAGATACATACAAGAATCGATAGTTACTTATAAGTGAATTTCAGTTTGGAGTTCACAAACTTCAGAAGAGTACAAATTTGATTTAAATAAAGGTATCAGTTTTAAATGCGTTTGCTTTTGTGATTCTCCTACGGTGTACGGGTAATGAGTTCCTCTGGCGTGTGGCATGGACAAAAAATGTACGTTCGGAGTGTAAACAGTTAAACCTCGGTTGTATTAAAACGGTTGTTCTTTAGGAGTGAGAAAGATTAAGCCTGTTGTACAAATAGTCAGGTTGATGTGATTGCATGATGCCATAAAGTGTTATAAGTGATCTAAATGTAACTAGATCTTCAAATCTCAAGCCTGTTATTTGCCTGGAGTAAGCAGATATATGGTCTAAATATCTTTTATTAAATAAAAATTCCGCTTAGTGTTGTAATCAACACTACAAAACACTTCACAGCAGTACGTGAGGATAGGCAAGAGTAGAGATTTTACAAGTAGCATTTTGGTAGCAGTTGGAATAGATCTTTGAGTACGCCAAAGTAATCGAAGACCATTATAGACCTTCCCAACTGTTGTTGCTGTATGATCTGTCCAGGTTAGATTCTCATTAAAGACGAGATCCAAGTTTTTTGCAGTATAGACGTATTCTATTGCTGATATTCCTAGTATTACCGGAGGAAAGCTGGAGGTGTCTAAGCGATGCTTGTATATGCATAATGTATTTGACTTCCCATGATTTAAGGACAGGCTGTGCTTAAGTGCCCACTGCTGAATAACTCTTAAATCCTCATTAATTTCACCTAATTCACTTGCAATATTAGTCATCGGGCAGCTCCGGTATAACTGGACATCGTAGCGTTTTTCAGGCGGAAATCATGGCGATTAAGGAAGCTCTGTCTTGGCTGAAATGTAATGTATTATCTGTCAGCGAAATTAGCATTTTCACTGACAGTCAAGCGGCTATCAAGTCCCTAGAATCGTGCTCCTTTACTTCAAAGACCGTCTTAGACTGCCGTTTGTCTCTTACAGAGATGACAGAGCAGTTCAACATTTACCTATACTGGGTGCCAGGTCACAGAGACATTCCCGGAAATTGTAGGGCGGACGAACTCGCTAAACAGGGTACTACTCTAAGGATTCTGCCAGATAGGCAAGCCCTTGGTATGCCCCTCGCTACATGTAAGCATCTACTGAAGCTGAACGCTATTAGCAAGACCAACCTTAGGTGGGATATTGGCTCAACGTGTCACATTTCGAGGCAGATCTGGCCTAAGCTGGACCAGAAACGTAGTGCCGAGTTGGTTAAACTAAAGCGATTACAGATCAGCTGCGTTATCGGTGTCATCATCGGACACTGTCTAATCGGCCAACATGCCAAAAGACTTGGCCTCTTTTCCAATGACTTCTGCAGGAGCTGTAGGGACGAGGAGGAGGAGGAAACCATTCTTCACTTCCTATGCACATGTCCTGCTCTATCACGTAAAAGAATGCTCCGTCTAGGAGCTCCCTTCCTTGACGACCTCAGCGATTTGGCGTCCTTAGACGTCATACACATCCATCGCTTCATCAAAAGCTCCGGTTGGTTTAATTAGTCCCTGAGTGGTCTAATGGTAGATTCTTGGCATCACAATGGACCTTTGCTGGTCTAAGTGTGTCTGTATCGTGGTGCAGACAGCCAATCTAACCTAACCTAACCTAACTGAAACTTATTGCGTTTGGAAAATAGGGAATCGAAACCGTTTTCCATACAAAATGTACTGAAAAAAAAAATAGTGGGGAGTTCAACTCCCCAAACACATATAGAGGTTGTATCGTTGAAGACTCTCTCACACAAGACACATTACAAAATTAGGTCCGCAATACTTTGAAAGAGAGAGATACGACGTTGGTGCGTAAGAAATTATGGTTTATGTTCATCATTGAAAAGTGTATGGGGAGTCCTGCACCCCATACATGGTTCTAAGGTTATTAATTCGGTGGTGACATGCTATTTTAATTTAAACTAAAATAAACATTAAGTAATTTCCAACAAGGGATCAGAGAAAGGAGATCGATGATTGGATAAGGAAATAGGCGTTCCTATTTTTTATATTTTAAGATGAAGAGAAGACTGCGTTTTCACCTTGCTCTCCGCTGTGGCTTCAGTCAGCAACCTATTAAGTTGGAGACTTGCAGTACTGGAAAGTCATAGTAATAAAATAGATATACTCGTACATGTTATGAAATAGGGCATACAACAGTATTGTTAGGGAAACATCGAGTCAGAACTTCTTCCAGAAGAACGAAAGCATTCATTTTATCATGTTCCCGCCGTAGCACTATTGTAGTGAAAAATAAATGCTTTAGTAGAACTTTTTCTCGGAATTAAAGCATTTAGACAACGGCAATCGATTATTTAAAAGTTTTTTATGGAAAATCAAAATAAATTTATCTTGTACGGGTATTCAATGGATTCAGAGCCTATGTTAAGAATTTGTGTCGCCTAGGGCCCCTGGTAAGTATTTTTATTTTCCTTGCTCAACCGGATTTCCTCAAAAACCCCATATACTTGCAGAGAAAAGTCCGTTTGAAAGTTTTTTCATAAAAAAAGGAATGAAACCCCGTTTGCCCTGACAACTTTCTGATTAAACGTCCAGTAAATTCCCGCTCCTGCGCCGCCTTAAAAAGTAATTTTCCACAAACAAAGAAATTTACATTGCGAATAAATTAACAAAAATAAAAAGATTCCCACCGTAACCCCGGTAACTCTTTTAACCGAATGTAAGCCCCCGCAGCTCTTTTGAAGGAACCCACGAATTTCTTATTGCATCAAATGCCTTGGATTCTTCCAATGCGGGAGCGTGGTGCTAATGGTTGAAACGAACTGAACATTAGGTGTGTTATTTACCTTAAAAGGAAGGACGGTGTGGTTCTTTCCGACCAGCGGAAGCCCGCCTCCCCAGGTACTTGCAAGGCATTTCCATTCATTTCTCTGTTTATTTCATAATTGTGTCAAACTGCGGAACCAGCCCGCAGTATTTTCGCCGTAACAGAGCGAAAGCCAAGAAATCCATAAATCTCCGCCTCAGAACATTTCAGCAACGCGCCGCTTCACAGATTTGCGGCCCATTAATTGATGTAAGACGTTAATTACTTCTAAGCCGTGTCGCTCTTTTCTTTGGATGAGGGTTAAGCAGGTGAAATCTCTTCGCCCAGGTATTTCAGTATTTCAGGGTTATTGCGATTAATTGGGTCACAAAATATACAAAATTCCCCAAACAGTAGCTATGCGGCTTTTCAAAATAACCAAATTTTCTGGATAAACAATTTTTGGGGAAGTCATTGGAAAGGGTGGCACAACAATGGCAATGAGTTGCGCAGGCCATGGGGTGGGACCTGGGAATGAAAGGAGTGGAATTAAATTGAGTCAATTGATGGGTATTATGACGATAAAAATAGGAAATCACCCAGATGGTTAACAATTAGGAGTAAATTAAATGGAAGATGGAAGCGGGCGCTGTTGTGTTGGTAACCAGAAGTATTCTTGAAGAGCAATCAGCATCTTTCTATTTGAGAGTGTTTATTGAAAGGAAATCCAATTATTCAACGATTATTGCCAGCCAGCAGCAATTATTATTAAATCAGCTCACGGAAATTTGGAAAACGTAATTTAGCTAATTGTTGCAAAGGAGTCTGTGGGTAGGTATTAAAATTATAGGTTTGTTAAGCGTAGAGGTAACCTTTTGCAGGGGAACCTGCATTATAAAAAATTTGAGGTAGAAGGGACTACAAGCTGTGAAAGTCTAGAAAGCGTAGATGTGGGCTGCGAAGGGCATACATTTTGTTGTTAAATTCATAAGATTTGGGGTCTGTTGTAAAGTTGGGACTTTAAGGCTCTTTATGGATAGTAGTAGACCCGATTTGCTGTCTAGTGTTTTATGATAGCATGCGTTCACAAACTTATTTACACAGATTCTCTGTCGCTTTCACTGCGTTTGTTATTCTAAGTCAGTAGAATGAGTAGCCTACACATCTATTTGTGTGTTGCGCAGTCAATTTATTGCATGTATGAAAAAGTCCTACCATTTTATTGCCGCAGCTGTAGAAAGAGCAGATTCAAGCTCTCTCGTGATAGCTATACTCTCGGATGATTGTCAGAAGTTCGTGAACGGTTGTGTCATTTGAATATTCATTAGTTGTACACCCCACCTTACATTAAGTTTGAAATATAGTTTGCAACTTAGAGAAATAATTCAGGCGGGCGTTCCAGAATTTTTTAGGTAAGCGATTTTATTCCCGATTTTTAAAAAAGCCAGCTCATGAATGTATCAGCAAAGGTTTCTAAAAGTAAGTATTGGTTTCAAGAAAACGTACACTTGAAAGAATTCCAAGCTAGATTTTGACCTAAATAATCCACAGTCGACCACATCTTTGTATTGCGGAATGTAGCAGAGACTTTCATGGAATGGAAACTAGAGATATACGCATTCTTCATCAATTTTAGAGCTGCTTTCAATAGCATAGACCGACAAAGACTATTATACAAACTGAGAAAACACGGAAAACGCCATAAATTCGGTATGGTTCTTAATTATCTATACAACAGCACTAAAATTGCATTTTAGAATCGAGACAGATTGTCGGAATGGTTTGTGACTAAGATTGGTGTTAGGCAATGTTGCAATACAAGTCCTTCTCTATTTGCTCTTCTCTATATCGAAGGCATCACTTATTATGTTCTAGGTAAAATTCGGATACCCATACTAAGGCCCATGTGTATTCTAATGATAATGTTCTATTATCAAGATCACTCAAATATGTCGTATATAATGTAGCTTTCTAGCCAAGAAATAAAATTGAACAAGTCAAAAGTAATCATTTTCACAAGGGTATAGGCAGACAGTCTAGAAGGTAAAGATGAACATTTTACGGTGAGCCTATTGAATATAGATACAAGTATTCGCCAAAGATACATTGAGGAAGCGAGTATGTATAGTCAGATAGTCATATGCATAAGGAGTTACGGATTAACTTCGGTTTTCAGAAGTGTTTCAAGGACTCGAATAAGGTCAGATACATGTCTGTAATTTTTCATCCGAGAAGAAAGCTTTTACCACTACTTGTAAATATCGTTCCACATAGAGACGATCTTCGAATTTTATATTCAATTTTTAGCTTGTTGCAGTTGGAAAACATAATTCATTTGGTGGGAATTTGTCCGATATTCAATGGCACTTGCTTTGCTCTGAAGCCTTATATTTTGAGCTAGGACAATGGCATTCAAAACATAATCGTTTTAGGATTCAAAGCAGTGCATTCCTTTAAATCCGCTAACAGACACACACTTTTTACTAAACGATTGCAAAAAAAAATTAAGTCAAGAAAAAACATAGGGACTAGCTTATTCTACTATTCACCCTTGCAATGTTTTGGGCCAGGTCTGCTCTTGGTCGCGTTTTCTAAAAAAACGATATCACTTGGAACTTTTTGCTCTGCTTACCGCCTTAAGTAAAAGCGGCGTTATTACACAACCTTGTTAGATCCTACTTGGTATCCGAAATGCCTTGGGCAGCCTACTCATATGACACACGTGAAACTTTGCGCATTGAAAACTTTTAATAGCCATCAGAGTGTTCAGATAGCCTTTGCCTAAAGCATGCGATATGAGCCTTTGCGTGCACCTGCTCCAAATCAATACAAAAACGTTCTACAAGAGACCTACATATACTTCTGGTATTATTCGATGAGAATCCATTGTGTTGATGCGGTAAACATAATAGAACCTTGCACACATGGTGACTAATTGTCCAAATTGCTTTCTGGATGTACTGCGCGAAAGGACGCAAATACAACCCCAGATTTCATACCTAACAAAAATGTAATTTTAGCAGCTTGACCATCGTAATAGAATGGCTCAGAGCTCTTTAGTGATTTGATACATGTTCAGTGCCGTCATGTAATTTTATTTGCCACAGCTCATGCTATGCTAGACTTCTTTTATCTTTATACCATACTGAGAATAGAGCTTCTGCACTCTCTGAGGGAGGCTTCAATGCGCACTTTTAGTTATTTGTTTCGCTTTCGACTCGTCACTGGCTATCAGCCGATAACTTTGTTATGTGTCGTCACTGTGAGCTCATTCATGTCCGTTATATGGCTCTTGTTCAAAATGGTTTCCGAGCTGTTTATGCACTACAATATCGCTGTCAGTTTTGTAATTAGCTTCTGGAAGGTGGATTATTTTATTTTCTTAGATGGATGGTACTGACGTCATTATATTTTTGCCATCCGTCTATTTTGGATATCCAAGTTAGAATTTTGCAATATATCTACACCCGATATCCACCGATAAAACTCTCGCAAATATTCTTTCAACTTAAAAGTAAATTGTGCAACGAAAACCATAAACTAACTCTTCTCTAACTTAAGGTATCCGACTAGCATTCTTCGAACATGACGGCGAAACTTCGCCGAAAAAGGAACCTCTTGATTTAAAAAGAGTCGACGGAATAATATGTCCTTTCAGAATGAGCATTAAAAAAAGACAAACGTAAGAGAGTTACATCTTTTGACTCAGCGTGTAAATCAAGACTACCTCTCTGAGAATTCGGGACTACTCCACTTTTTCGCTGACTTAACACTTACTGTAGTCTTGGACAGAAATTGCAGTACTCTTTTGTCAATGAATGACATCCCTTTTGGTTTCTGCGATCGAACTGAAAAGCTGATTCTTGCAATTCATTGGAACTAATCATGCGCTTCTCTTACTGCTCTGACTGCCTTTCTACATACATTATCTTAGTTTTAAGGGCTGGCGCAGTTTTTTGTAGTCCACCTAGAAAGCTGTTTTCAACTGAATATGTTCAATGTAACAAACGTTTTGGCTCTTCAACTGTAGTCTCGTTTAAACCACCGCGAACCCAGACTCCTGAATGAAGACCACTCGACGAGTAGCATGAGCGTTCACAGAACCACATCAGAGCCAAGACTTTAAATAAATACCGACAATGGAAAAGAGATGTTCACATCTCCATCGTTTTTACAGTGAAGCACGAGTCTCTGAATTTTGTATTTTTATGGAACCCCCACCAGCAGCAATAAATTCTGGACGATTTTCAAATTCCGTGGTCATATATTGTCATTTTAATGCGGTCTTGTATGCGGATATAGGAAACGGCAATTATATTGGATTCAATGCACCAGCAACCGCAAAGGATTTGGGGATTTTCGCAACAACAATTACCAGCTCCAAAGTCAGTCGGCAATAAGCCGGCAGAGACCATGTATTTAACTTCATCATCTGGTTGCTAGTGGACATTGCAGTAGTACTTTCTTGGGTGATAAAATAGGGATAGCCGTACTCTCAAATATAGAGCGGCTTCACCCACAAGTCCAAGGAAAAAGAACTTCAATATCACACACCATTAAATATTTTTCAATGATCTGAGAAATATTTGCTTAGTCCTTAATCATGTGGTTTTTCGTAGATGGCTGTCAACGGCCCAAGCAAAGTAAATTACTACCAATAGCGGCACCAAAAGCAATCAAGTTTTGATTGGCTTTCAGAAAAGTCAGATGCAAACTTGTACGTTAATAGGCTTAGTTGGTGGCCCGCTTTGCATGCCTACTAGCTGTTCTACCTTAATCGTAATTAAGGTGCATTCGTGAGCTACATTCGATGTGTACCCGTATACATGAGATATCTGAACAAGGACAGACCATGTTTTTGGAAAATGCTTTCACTTACGAGTTGTGCGTTGATTATGTTGTTCAGGGTACCATACTAATTCTGGAATACGAGTATTGGATTCGTGCATCCTCGCTATCCGTTGCAACTTGATATGCATGTCATATTATTTACTGATGCCGAAGGTTGTTCTATTGGAGTTTGTGCTATCCAATTACACCTGCAACCTGCATTGTTTTCATCTGTTTGTCGCCCAAAGATATATACTTGAGTAAGATAGGTTTAGTGGAAAGGTGTGGCAAATTGATTTGTTTCGAAGGCAGGAAAGCCCTTTTCACTTAACCAAAATATTGGCCCTGTTTAGAACATCCATCATCCCAACTATGCTCCTTGACATCCTTATTGTCGTATGAGCGATATTATACGCTGTATGAAATCTCCATTATCATCACAAAACTATACTGTTGAGAGATGTAGGTCGGTTATGGAAGAATTATTTATTTGCCGTACTACCTGAAATGCTGTCACTCATGAGCTGCTGGTTCTTATGCATCGAATGTTTACATTCTCTCGATATGTTTGTATTGCGTCAGTGTTTTTGATGATAGTGATGCAATTTTGGGGCTTGTGGTAACCAATTGCATAGAATTTATTTTAGTTCCATCAATCTCGTTGAAATGATTGCTTGTTTTTTGTTGGCAGGATTGGCAGAAATGTTGTTAGAAATTTTATTGTGAGAGCTGTGCTACTGGAAATATGGTATTCCAATTTAATTCAATTCAATTTTATTTCAGTGTACAAATAAGACGTAGTCTCTTATAGTACTAAAATATACGGTAACCTTTAATATAACTCCTTAAGTACTAAATAAGAAATTTTTTTTTTTAATTTTTAACGAAAGTGCAGGGTAATTGCTTTTTTAAAACTTGCGGTTCCAATTATTTTTTTAATCGTTATTGGGAGAGAGTTCCACAGTTTGGTTGCATGTACAACCAAGAGCTGTGAAGAATTCAAGTAGTTGAATGACGATGTTACAAGGTTCAGAGTTCTTACAGATTGGGTAAATCGCAGTCTTTCGTAAAGGTACGGTGGTTTCTTATGTTGAATTATCTTATGCAGAAACATACAGCACCTGGCATCAAGGAATTGTTGGAATGTGCATCCAAGTAACAGTTTATGGAGATGTGATATATGTTCATATCTCTGAAGCCCGTATATATATCTAAGCATGTCGTTGAAGGCTATGAGAGATTATGTTGGAAATAAGAATCCGGCTTGAAATAAACTACATTGGCGTAGTCAATAAGACGAACAAGCAATGTCTTAACAAGTCTAAGCTTGGTATTAACAGGAGTTATGCTGGAGAATAGCAAAAGGTTGCGTAATCCACAGTAGATTCTTCCAACAGTGTAATTAACCTGATTTTCGGCTGAAAGCGAGCAGTTGACCCTAAAACTTAGACTGCTAACACTATCCACAAACTTAAGCTTGCCGTTCGAGAGAAATACCGGAGGTAAACATAAGGTATTAATCTGCTTCTTGGTTATCGCTATCAGTTATGACTTAGCTGAATTAAGGAATAGGCCATTTTTTAAGAACCAATTAGAGATTGTAAGATCTTCGTTTATTCTTTATACTAGATCCTCTTGTAAACCAAGTAGACGGGACAGATAATTTTGCACATCATCAGCATACATGTGAACTAAAACGTTTAAACAGACATTTGGAAGATCATTTATGAATAGACAAAACAAAATAGGTCACAAAATAGAGCTTTAGGGCACCCCGATTGTTAGGTTTAAGGATTCAGAGAGAGTACCTGACCAACCTTAACTCTCTGGCTGCGGTTATTCAAATAGTTTCCTATGAGACTCGCCACTCTATCATGGAAACCAAAGTAGAGCTTCAGTTTTTTACAAAGTATTTTATGGTTTACTCTGTCAAAAGCCTTTGAAAAATTTAATAAACAAAGAACAGTCACATTGTTCAAACATATTGAACCCGAATATCGTCAAGGATCTTGATCATTGCAGTTTGACAACTGTGGTTAGCACGATATCCGGACTGACAGTAAATTAAACCTTTTAATGAGATTTGTTATTTTGTGTTACCAGAATCTTCTCGAAATCCTATGACAGACAGGGTAAAATACTGGTGGGAAGAAAATCAGAGGAATAGCTAGGATTAGATTTTTTGGCCAGCGGGATAACCTTTGCTAATTTCCATCTATCGGGTAATGATGAAGAGGTTCTACAAAAATTGATCACATGTGTAAATGCACCTAAGATATGATGCATAATCATTTTAATAAAACTATGTCAGACTTAATCGATCGCATGCTTTCAAACACATAATTTATTTTTTTTTTTTTCCTCTTGTACAACCCATGCCCGCGTGGCAACGACACTGCGACCTGAAAGATCTATTGTATCGGTGGGTTGGAGTTAATCTAACAGACGTACTACCTCCCTTATGAAAGTGAGTATGTCCTTAGTAGAGGAGCATTTCAGCGCCACTGAAGTAAGTATCTCCTTGTGGAGAATACGTTTCCTTAACCAGTGTAGTGCCGGGCATTCACAAAGAATGTATTCGGAGGTTTCATCCTCCTCTAAACAGAACCGACAGTCCTTCTATTGGCGCATGTTCATCTTGTTAAGGTAGTATATCAAGCCGCAATGGCCAGTTAGAAAGCTCACAAGCTTCTTAATGCTTTCCCTATCTACGTTAAAGATTTCCTTATAGGAGTAAGGCTTGATTAATCGTTTGGATAGTCCTAGACCTGGCCCACTAGTCCAGTGGTCTAGACGAAGTTTGTTTTCCCATTCGCTAATCAGCGTTGTAGCTGTCGCCCAATTGACGCCACAATAAGGTTCAGGACCTATGAACGCAGATTCTGAGCTAGCCCTAGCAAGCTCATCTGCAGATTCGTTGCCTACAATCCCTTGGTGTCCGGGTACCCAACCGAGTTTTACCCTGTTGTATTTGGCAAGGTCTTGTAATGCATTGTAGCAGCATTTCACGGTTCTGGAGTCCATTTGGTTGGACGACAGTGCCATAAGTGCTGCTTGGCTATCTGAGAAGATATGTATTCTAGCGCCTTTGATCCCCTTGCGGAGATTGTGTCTGGCGCAAATCTCAATGGCATGGATTTCAGCCTGAAACACAGTAGGAGTCGTATCCATATGTACAGAAATCTTTGTGTTGAGTCCAAAAACCCCAGCTCCAACTCCAGAATCCATTTTCGAACCGTCGGTGAACCAGACCAGGCTTCTAGGGTCCAGTGTTGGAGCACCATTGGACCAGTTTTCGCGGTCCAATATTTCAACTTCGAATAGCCTACTAAAGCAGTGTTGCCTGACCATAATATCTGGTAAAGTGCAGAGCATGTCTCTTTTAGGGATTGAGTTGAGTATCTTTAAATGTCCCACAAGGTCACCTGGTTTATACTCGTGATCAAGCTGCAGCCTGATGGCATATCTAGCAGCCATCTTCCTAATGAAGATTGGTAAGAGTGTCCATCATACTTTAACACCACCTCAAATTCGAATTCCATTGTTGATTCATAAAGAGCATTGTTACTGGGTAAAAAGACTTCTGAAGAAAGTTCGCTTGAAATAAATGCCTTACTTAGGTCATTTGGGTAAGGAAAATTAAGAACTACCTCCTTTTTGCCTATCCCAATTGAGCGTAGGTTATTCCAAAGCATGCAAGCAGGTTGGTTTGTTTCCAACTTGGATATAAAAATTCTTTTTTTTAGCTCTGCGAGTCACAAATGTAGCTTCATTGCGACCTCATTAATATACCTCAGGTCTCTGAATTGGAATGTCGAACAAATACGTACATGTACAAATTCAATAACATAAGTGGAAAATAATAGGTCATGGTCAGATATACCTTCTAAGGATAATTGGCCTTGCAAAAGAACATATGATAGATCAGAAACAATCATCAAGTCAAGGTGACTATGAGTAGAGTTTGGGCAAAGCGGGTGGCATATGAGTTGGACACTGCAAGCCCGGTCGTTGAAATTTCATCTCTAAGTTGGTTAGCTCGGGTATCAGATTGCAATAGGTTTGCATTAAAATCACGACAGACGGTAATATACTCATATGATGCGGAAAACTCTCGGAAAGCTGAGAAAAAGGGTTCAGGAGAAAACCTTTTATTAGGGTTATAACCTACACCCAGAAGATACCTACTGTTACCGCCAGCTACCTCAAGAATAAGAAATTCTATACCCCTATCCTCCGATTTTCCTAGATCTTTGCAAGAAAGCGATGCACTGCAATATACTGCAACTCCATCTCCAATAGTGTCAGTGATTCTGTCATTTTCAATAAGTTAAAATTATTTATAGCATATACACCACTGGGAATATCGGGTTTAAACCATGTTTCCGTAATACATAGAACATCGACCCCCGATCCATCAAAGACATACTTGATGAAGTCCAATTTATTTATGTTTAGGCAACGAGCGTTAATACAACATACTTTGAATCATTCACGTGCACCTGAAAGTATTCTGATAGAACGAGCGGAAACAGAGAGAATATCTCCACCTGCCATTATATACTATGTAAAAGAAAAATAATAAAACAAAATGTAACCAAAGACTTCAAAAACAGAAGGAACACAAATAGCAATTAACCTCCAAACAACAATCCAAAAAAAATAAATAAATAATAATAACAATAATAATAATATAATAAAAATAAAAATAAAAACTTATAAATAAAAAAAAACAGCGTGTGTAATATAAATAAATGTATATCCAGGGTGGGCCAACTACAAGTTTCTTTTTAAAAATGCAATAAAATGAATAAAATGAAATTTTTTCCATGTATTATGACTTTATTAGTAAGAGCAAACATTCCCATTAATTATGAAATACAACGTCGTTCAAGTGGCTGCCTCGGCTGGCCTCGCAGTAGCGCATTCTATCACTCCAATTTTCTAAGACCTTGTTGATGGTTTCGGGCTGTAGCCCACGGATTGCTTGGATGATATTGGCCTTAAGTACTTGAATCGTTTCCGGATTGTTGAGATAATATCGCTCCTTCACGGTTTCCCACAAAAAAAAAGTCCAAAGGGGTCAAATCGCAGCTCCGAGGCGGCCAATTGACATCGCCAAGACGGCTGATAACACGATTTGGGAATTTGGTGCGCAAAAGACCGATTGTGGCATGGGCTGTGTGGCATGGCACGCCATCCTGCATGAACCAGAGGTCGTCCTGGTCGTCCAATCCATGTCTTCAATTTCAGTAAAAAAAAATTAACATGGCTCTGTAACGCCCACCGTTGACCGAAACGTTGTTCCCAGCCTCATGGATGATCGTGCGCTTTCAATTGCTGAATCAATTGGACCTTGTAAGTGAATAATCCCAGATCTTCGTGCAGAATTCTCCTCAGGCTAGTGCGCGAAATGTTGAGCTGTTGCGATCGATGACGAGTTGATGTTCGTGAATTAATTCTCACACTCTCGGCTACAGCAGCCACATTCTCGTCTGTGCGCACCGTACGACGACGGGGACCACGAGTGTTGTCCATTAGCATACCAGTCTCATGAACTTTTGCACAAACTTGCGTACAGCAGGCACGATGGGTGCTTCATTTCGGCCAAGACTTCTTTTCAAAAAACGCACTGTTTGGGCTACACAGCACTCACTTTGGAAATAAGTTTTCAATATTTGCCTATGTTGTTCAAGCGTAAAGCGACTTATTTCGTTCCGCGGAGGTATGATACTGACTTTCTGTCAAGATTTCGAGCAGGAAACAGCTGTCAGTGTCAAAATAACATATGATTTAAAAAGAAATCACTAGATGACCCACCCGTTATGTATATATATTAAGATCTGCTCTAAGGCGATGCCCAAAGGCGGATCAGTAGAAATGCGGTGAAGTGGGAGGGCTATGATCCCTTATTTTCGGAGCATAACCTCGCTGATAAAAGGAAGAAGAATTTTTACCTGCGTGTCGTCACTACTTTTTTTTTAAAAAGATTAAATAATTCTGATTCTATTTAAATAAATACTAACTTCATCTTAAATTGCATCTGCCCTTCAAACTGAAATGCCCTTATTATTTATTATTATATGAATTTAATTATTATTATTTTTTTTCGTAAACATTTTTTCCAATTTAACACTTTTGTCCTGTTTTACCACCATGTGGCCTTACATTTTGAGTTAGAATGTTGAGAATTCTTTTATAAACTTTCTAGGATTTGAAGCAGTACGCATTAAAAATGATAACCTATGTCTGAATGCAATTACGCGGTTACAGGACGTATTTTGAAAAGAAGTGGTTCGAAAATTAAGTGATATTAGGGTTCAGGGAAATTTCGGAGGTGGCGTTCAGATAACTGGGGAGAATTAATTTGTTGTTTTGTCCTTGATTATGATTCACAGTATTCTTTTCCCGACCACCTGATATTATTCAAATCAATCATCCAATCAGAGTTTGAACTATAAACTATTAGCAAGACAATCGATGGATCTAGTTGGGCAGATGCCCACCACTATTACCCTCACAAATGCGAGCTGTGTAAATGACATGTTTCGAAATATTTTCACACATGTCGACCGATATCTATCTTCAATATAATTAAAACGCTAGCGCGCGGGCTTGTAATTCCTTCTATTTATTTCTGCACATATTTTAATGATTCTAACACTGATCGAAAACTTATTAACTGAATATGGACCACTAGTAATAAACCGTTTGAAAAAATACAAGTGAGTTGGACGATAGGTAGCCCGCGAGTAACATCAATGCGTATTAGTCTGGTCCGAATTTGTTGAATACATAATTATACTGGTCCGTCACATTTTTCTGAAATTTTGGCATCTAAAACTAATACTAAGTCCGTAAAAAAAAAAATTAAAGATAGCCCATAGAGCTTAAAGCTTATTTCATGGTTTTCAGCTACTTAAATCACTCGATTTGCTATAACATTTAAGTTGAACAAGATTTTTTAAATTTTTTTCAAGGACTAAGTATTCGTTTTACATGTCAAAGTGTAAGTGCAGGGGAACGACACTGGGTCTTACCTGAGGAGGAGAGGAAAAAAAACAAAAGTTTGAAGCACTAGTTTCGGTTCCCGAGAGGGTTTAATATATATATTTTTTTTAAAACGAATAGCTTCCACACAATTGCTCGTCGCTCCGAGCTCGAAACAGGACTCCCTTTCTTTTTCTCCACCTTAAAATAAATTTTCCGAACTTTGCCACGCCTATCTTTTGGTCCACGTAGAATTTCCACCAAAACCATCACATTTTCCGGATTGCTTGCAAATTTACATTTAATTTGATATGCAATATGTCACATAAACTCGGAAAACCTTTTTTATGTCCAATTGCACCTGAAATAAATTTGATATCACCTCGTCAAGTGCAATCAGGTTCCCTCAACTATTTCTTACGAACGCAGCCAACCTTTCACACACGCAGCTGTCAAAATTAGATGTGGAATTCGTCGACAAACAACCTTCCTCGATCGTACTTCACAAGAAGACGAATTTCGGCAATGGATGAGTGATGTGCCTATGACATCAGGTGATCAGGAAAAGAATAAGGTGAATCGGAAGCAAGGACAAAATAGCAAAACAAGTCGTTCCAGTTATCTAGACACCGTCCCTATTTTTCTGAAACCTAGCATCTAAATTTCAAACCACTACACCAATCTTTCTCTCTCTATTAAACCTTTTAAACGCCTGCACTGTGTAAAACATATTAAAGGTATTCATAACCAATTAAGCGCGTAAATTAGCCAGACTGTCATATTGGTGATCTCTTACTAAATATACCTTAAGTCATGCAGTGACCCTTGTCAAGCAAAAAGTTGCACACTCTAGACAGAAGACAATGAAAACGAATATTCCACCTGTATACTACCCAACCCAACCATTTAAGTAAACTTGTTCAAAAGCCATCGCTAGTGCATTCTAGACCATTAACTTCTTGATTCAGATGGATGACACTACTACAATTTTCGAAACCTGGCTCAGCAATGAATTTTACATATTTGTTTGTCTCTCTCTATCATAGATGAGGCTGTATGGTGTTCGAAATTTGTACTGCAATATTCTTATTATTTCTTCAGTTTTTTACCCACATTATACATAACCTCAACACATGCCACAATCTCACTGTAAACTTGAATGTGTCTGTGACTATCTTCAATTTTATTTTGCATCTTACATATCTCATATCAATGAGATGAAAATTAAATTCAATTCGTCGGATTGACTCAGTGTCCTTGAAAAAAATGTTCACTCCACATGTACTCATAAGTCGTTCCTGTTAACAAAGATATTCGTAACATCTCTGATTCCATCCATCAAATGATGCTATATCCGTACCTTAGGATAAAAGCGTATTCATTTATACATAAAACTTTTGCAGGCGATACCAACTGTATGATTCTACACCCGCCACCGACTTAAGAGTACATAATAAACAAAAAAAAAAAACAAATTATTGGTTCAAATTAAATCCAACTGTGTGAATAAGTTAAAAGTTAAATTAAAAAGAATTAACTGTGCCCGCACAGAGGGAGGGGGTGACTCCATAAACGTATGACCTGCATTAATAATTATTTTCATCGCGCGGTATAATTGAAATCCCATAAACTAAAACGACAATCCTCCGCTAAGGGTGGGGGTTGAAATCTGTCACCTAAAGACGGCAAAGCTGACGCAAATTCCAAATATTTCTTCGAGATAATGTACAAGAGAATTCTTAAATATTTATTCGTCCTTTTCCTTTCTGTGTGTTTTTTTTTTCTTTTTTTTTTGTTGGGAATAAATGAAATATTCTACGAAAGCAATTTAACTTTTTTACGAGGAAACAATTCGCAAGCAAGCTCTTGTTTCGTCTACAATTGTTGGCAGGATATTCTCTTTGTCGTTTTTGCTTGTATTGTTGTTGGCAGGGAGGGGGTTTTGAAATGTAAGGGCAACGCGGAAAGTGCGATTATAATTGTCAGTTATCATGCAAGGATTTCCCATCCAGAGATATCAACACAGCATATTTTTGGGACAAAAATATATAAGTGTTTGGTGTACGGAAGAGGAGGCGGGGTTGTCTCCTTTTTTCGTGTTGAAAGGGAAATTGATTTTGGGAATTACGATTTGTTTGACTTGTCGGTGAGTTATACGCGTGGCGAAATCCAATGAATAAGGCTGTAATGTCATTAATCTTGGGGAATGAACTTTTTTAATTTATTTCCATTGAATGAAGGCGAAACGAATACGTTGATTGAAAGGACCTTCTGAATGATGGCATTGAAAGAATTGACATTTTTTGTTGAGTAGGAGCAGATACATGAAGGAACTAGGATATTAAAGTATTTGGTTGTTAAGTTGAATATTTGAGTGCAGAGTTGTTTCTGGTAAATTTGGAAAAGGCGCACAAAAAAAAGAAAGAAAAACTCTTTAGAAATTGTTATAAAACAAAATTTCCTGATTTTATTATTACAAAATAGGCGCTGGTATTCAGTATCATCCATTCTTTCGCATTCCTAACTGATTTAACAGGCTGGAATCATTACTTGACTCTGCAACAGAATTCGAATCAGGATTGGAAGATTTTCTTGTGTTGTTTCCAATTTTAATTTTCTATGCTGAAGTTGTGCTCACAAAAAGTTGCAGATACTGAGATGCGTACTATCTATCGATAATGCAGGATAACTTACTATGTAATAGAATTTGGAAAAACGTGAAAACTTGTTGACAAATTTTATATAAATTTTATTTTGAAGAGCGAATTTATTTTAAATATTATTTGCTAGGGCTTATATAGATGTATTTGGTAAATTAGGTGTTAAGTAATTTAACCACTCTGGGTGATGAAAGTTGTGTTATACTGTAGCGAAGTGTTACCATTTTACCGCTTCTAATGTGTTCTATTTCGACGGCCACCACTGTCACCAGGTGTTCATACGTAAATGTATGTCGACAAATACCCAAGCATGACCACTTTTTTGAATCACTCTATCCAAAGTTGTATGCGAAAGTAAATTACATTAATTTGTATAGTTCGCGGTTACTTCTTATCTACAAGAAAGGAGTCCTCCTCAACTGCACCAATTATAGCGGCATCAGTCTCTTCAACATTGCATATAAGATATTTTCTGCGATATCGTGTGAACGCCTGAAACCTTTCATCAACAGCCTGATCGACCCCTATAAGTGTGATTTCAGGCCAGGAAAGTCCACAATCGATCCAACCTTTACACTCCAAGAGATACTGGAGAAAACCCAAGAAGTCCAAATCGATACTCATCATCTCTTTATCAATTTCAGGGCCGCCTATGACAGAATCTATAGGGACGAGCCATGTCTTGTTTTGACATCCCTGCCAAACTTGTCTGTCTGTGCAGGATGACGACGTGACCTTTGATGTAAAAAAAAGTTTTAAGACAAGGTGACGCGCTGTTATGTGACTTCTCAAATATTGCACTTGAACGAGTTGTGCGGAACACACAAGCCAACACCAAAGACACAATCTATCAAAAGTCCGTACAACTACATGTATACGCCGACGATATTAGCATTATTGAAAGAACTCAGTGTGCCCGTCAAAATGGGGCAAATTCAAGGGGCAAGAAGTAACAATCAATACCGACAAATTGGTCATAACGTCACAATTGGCAACTATAACGTCGATGTAATAAGCGACATTATCTACGTAGAAATCAAGCCAAGAATAAATCTTACCAATCGCTGCTTTTTGAGCTAATAAGGCAATTCAACAGTAAAGCCTTATCTCGAACAACTAACGAGAACTAACGAGAACTAACCCTGATCATCCCAGTCCTGCTTTACGGCGCTGAAACATGGACTTTATTGAAGGCGGATGAAAATATCCGTGGACGCTTCGAGAGAAAAAATCTTCGTAAGATATTCGGTCACGTTTGCAGTGACGAGTTTTGGAGGAGAAGATTCAATTACGAAATATTCGAGCTATACAGCGATATCGACCAAGTAAATACATGATGGACTTTTCAGAAGGCTAGGGCATTTAGAGCGAATGGATACCAACGCTCCGTCCCGCAGAGCCTTTGAATCTAACGCGGAGAGACGACGCAGTAGAGTGGCGAGCACAAGTTCAAGGAAACCTGGATCAACTTGAAGTGGGCAACTGGAGGCAATTACCTAAAGACCGAGCTAAATGGAGAGGTTTGTTGGCTAAGGCCCAGATTCACTTCGAACTGAAGCGCCACCTAAGTAAGTTAGTATTGTTCTTATTGTTTTTTTTTATATAAAATATTTTTAAATGCTTTTTATTTCTTTAACTAAATTTTACTGTAATGTATATATGGTACATGTATAATGTACAAATATTAAAGAAAATGGATTCTGTGCTACAATTCGCTGCCTAGAAGCGCGTTTCGAAGAGGCTGGCTTACTGTGAGGTAGGGTAAGGTCTAGCAGATCAATAATAGGCCTTTCGACCGAAAATGTTTCTGCTGTACGAGAGCATGTGGAAGACTGTTCAGAAACATCAACGAGACGACGCACGAGCCACACAATTGTGTATTTTAAAGCAGTTTCTGTAGTGTATTTTGATGAAAGGACTAACCCTAGAACCCAACCCATATGGTATTTTTTCCAATTTTTTCAACTTAAACTTACAGACGTTTTCCCGTCAAATGTTTTATTTTTTTAAAGAAACATGGTGCTTAGGTAAAAGGTACCCTGGGTAGGATTCCAGGGTTAAAGATGTTTTTGTATAAGACTCAGATGTTAGTCCAGCTCCAGCTGCTTCCCGCATACCACGAAAACCACGTGGAATACAACCAGCGTATCATAAACCTAAACCATGAAGAATAAGGTTTTTCTTCAAAATGAATCATTTCCATCTCTCTTGACATGTCAACTAGCAGAATATGCATTATTCATTCATTCATTCATTCATTCATTTTCAATGGCCCGCTAATCCTTCATGAGGGTCGCGGGGGTAGGACGCTCAGGTGGACTCTCCATCCTTCTCGATCCTCTGCCATTGACTCCAATTCATCAGGGAGAATCCCTAAGCGGCTCCAAGAGAGATGTCGGACTTGATCCAACCATCTATTTCTGGGCCTTCCGCGAAGTCGTCTACCTGATGGCACGGCAACCATGGCGCGTCTTGGAAGCCGGTCTGGGGGCATACGCACTACGTGACCAAACCATCGAAGCATAGATCGTTCCGTTCGGAGAAGTAGCTGCTCAACGTTGAGCGCCTCGCGTACTCTGGTGTTGCGCACTCGATCCCTACGAGTTATTCCAACAACACCGCGAAAGAACCTCATTTCGGCAGCTTGTATCCGCGATCTTATTCTTTCGGTCACTACCCAAATTTCATGACCATAGGTGAGAGTTGGAACATACACCAAGTTAAAAACCGATAGCTTAGCTTGAATACTAAGTTCGGCCTTCCTTATAACAGATTGGCCAAGCTCTCTCAAAATTGATCCAGCCTGACCAATTCTACAGGATAACTCGGCATTGCTACTCCCATCACTCGTGAATAAAACCCCGAGGTACTTAAACTTCTCCACCTGCTTCAGTGGGACTCCACTAACATGCAGAGTGCACTGAATGGGTTTTTTGGAAACGACCATTACTTCCGATTTGTTCACGTTAATTATTCATTATTGTGGCACTAAAAACTCACGTATTATTCTAGAATCGTTTTTCTTTTGACTGAAAGTTACTCAGTTCTGTGGCGTCTGCCGAAAAGGTGGTCGGGCTCTACATTTTCGAAGACGCTGCTGGCAACGCGATACCTGTCGCCACTGGCGAGCGCTAAAGAACCATGTTACGTGACTTTTTGATGCCTGAATTGGATGCATTAAGATTGGAGTACATGTGGTTTTAATAGGACGTTACCACTTCATACCCAGCGGGTAACACAATGGACTTAGTGAAGGACACTTTTCCAGGTCGTGCCAACTTCCATTTTAGCAGTCTAATAAAAAAAAAATTAAATAAATATTTTTATTTATTTTTTTTAAATATTTGGCGCAACAGCTCTTCAAGTGCCTGCGCCTAGCTTCTCAGCCTACAGTTTAGTGCCGTATCCGAAGGGCAATTTGTTTTTTAGAAGCTTTCTCGTGACAACAATACTCTCGGATGTTTGTCAGACGTTCTCGACAGGTGGGACCGTGAAAAAACTTTTTGGTATTTTCTGGGATTCGAACACGGAACCTCACGTGCAGTGGTCCGACACATTAACCACTTGCACCACGCCACCCACTTTAGCGGTTTGATTGGCCTGCAAAATCAATCGATCTGTTGGGTTATTGGAAGTCATTGGTCTATAGGCGTGTTTTGGTTAGACGTCGCTTCTCAGTAAAGTAAAATCTACCACTGGAGTAAAAATTGCTAGCAACTACTTTAGCTTTTACGTTCAGTCAAAAGTGAGTCGGGATGTAGAGTTTGTAACACTCAATTTCAGAGGGCACTGAAAAGAATTTGTACTACATCGCGAATATCTTGTCAGGCTGATGGCGAGAAATTGCGTCAATCTTCAAATATTAAAAAAAGCTTAAAATCCAGATTGACTGGATATCGTTACGATGAGAAGCGTTTACTATGCTTTGCTTAATTCTCAGCAAAACACGCCTTACGTGAACATGCTACAGACTCTCGCAGCACCTCAAAGACAACGTTATAACTGAAATAGCGAACACACCGTCGGAAGTATTAAAAAAAAAAGTGATGGAAATGGCCATACAAATTTACATAAATGCTTAACCAATAACATCTTTAGCTTAACCAATATCATCTTTATTAATGATAAATAAAAAAAATTATATAAAACAGAATTATTGGTTTTAAATTTAGAGGAGAAGTTGTATAACTAAGTAATTCAAATTGGGTCATTATCTTTGCGTCACTTTGTGCTTTCCACCTACATGCACCGTGCTGTTGTAAATGAATAAAACGATTTCCTTAATTATTTACTTTTTCCTTCAGCCTGTATTAAAGTAAAGCCAAAGGACCTCCATTGTACTAAAGAAGGAATACAGACATTCTTTTCCCTTCAGACCACCAACGAAGTGTGAATAAGATAGACTTTCCGCTTAACAAAACTTGTGCAGCCATTGAGATGAAACAAGGATATTATGTGGCATGTTCTCTTCACGAAAAGAGGAAGAAGTAACCCAAGAAGGAGACAGCAGTGAAAGTTTGAACGAGTTTCAAAGTTTCAACTTTGAAATTAAAACTCAATTTATCAATTAGAATCACTGCAATTGCATTACCAGAGAGAGATATACAGCGCACTGCAGTAACAAAGTAATGAATTAATTTCAGAGTTGCCCTCCTTTAAAGTAAAATATATTTCAACTGCAATCGTGTAATTGAATAACTAATTGATAAAGCCATCTTCCTTTAAATTCACCCTGGCTTTGCTGTTCTTTGAAATTTTCTGCGACTATTAAATAAATTTAAACCTCAAAGCCACAACCGCTCACAATGATGGGCACAACTCTCCAAACAAAAGAAAAAAGAAAATAAATACACAATTCAACAACATAAAATCCATTTAACAAAATAACAAGATAAAAATACACTGTCATCAATTTATCTTTAATTTTTTCCCCATTTGTCAGATGTTAAATCAAACCCCAACTGGCGAACGACGCCCTTGATGACACATCTACCCCCAAAGTTAAGTTGTAAAGCTCCCTAGGGCGTTGTGTTTTTCTTCGATTTAAAAAGTGCCTGTTTCAAGAGGATCATCTGGTTGAGTTTTTTTTTCTTTTTCTTTCAATTGTTGAAATTTGTTGATACATAATTATTCTTTTCTGTTTGTTTAGAAATTTGTGAAGAACACAGGAAAGTCGGAGGACTACATGCTGTCATCTTGGTGGCATCGTGAACAAATCACATTTGGATGACAGTGAACTTTTTGGCTTTGGGGATTTTCGTCATGCTGTTTTGTTAGTTAGTTTTTTTTTTTTTTTTTTATATAGTGAAGATGCTAGTGTATAGCTGAGATACATTAACGTTGACGTAGTATAACTATCTACTCGCAAAATCAAAGGGGGTGAAATTGAGTTATCTCGATGGAATGCTGCGTATTGTAAAAGTAGTAAGGTTAAGGGGAATAATATCTGGGATTCGTAAGATTATAGGACCTCGTCAGAGGACGCGTTTGTCTTAACTGCCGCAGAATAAATCAATGATGTTTTGAGGAACAAACTGTCAATCACGTTTGCATGCTGTGGAAGAGGTGGTTAGGGTTGCCCAAGTAACCCACCAGGGCAGCCACTACTCGAGAGGGGTTATTGTGTCGGCAACTTTCGACGTAAGAAATGCCTTTAACTCGACCAGATGGTGCGACATGCTGAACGCCCTGGAATTAAACTTTCGGGTACCTTAGTATCTTCGACGGGGAATAAGGGACTACCTTAGCGACAGAAAGCTAATTTATGACACCACAGAAGGACTCTACAGAAAAGAAATAACGACCGGAGCAGCGCAGGGCTCAATTCCTGGACCGGATTTATGGAACATCTCCCACGATGGAATTCTTCACACGGAGATGCCCAAAAACACATTTTTGGTCGGCTATGTAGACGACATCGCACGGGACACAGAGACGCTAAGAGAAGACTAAATCAAGTCATGAGACGGGTGCACACATGGATGGAGGACCACGGGCTAAGCCTAGCAGTGGACAAATCCGAGATAGTCCTGTTGACGAAGAAGCGGATATTCACAATAATCGTACTTCAGTTGGCTCCGGAACTCATGCACACTAAGGAATCAGTAAAATATCTAGGAGTTAGGCTAGATACGAAGCTCGCGTTCTGCCAACAAATTAAGTCTGCATCCGAAAGAGCCACGAAAACATGCCTGTTGCTGGATAGAGTGATGGCGAACATAACAGGTCCCATGAAGACTGATGATGGCGGTTACGCACTCAATACTCTTGTATGGCTCTGAGATTCGGGCGGACGCGCAGAGATACACAAGAAGAAAGTGGCCGATGTGCAACGTATAGGAGCCCTTCGGATAACGAGTTTATACCGAACAGTGTCGGAGCCAGCAGCCCTAGTAGTCGCAGAAGTGACGCCCATTGATCTCAAAGCAGCAGCAAGGAAGTAGGCGGAAGTAGGCTCGGCAGCAGCTACAGAAGTGGCAAAACAGATGGAATGCCGAAACGAGGTGAAAATGGAACCACCGGTTGATCAGAGACGTTGCTGCATGGACGGAGCGGGAGCACGGTGAAGTGAATTATTATATCAACCAGTTACTTACCGGGCATAGTTACTTCAACCGGTACCTGCACAAGATGAGAAAAGTAGGGAGCGCAGCCTGCCAATATGGCGACTCTTTGGAAGACGATGTTTATCACATCTTATTCACATGTAACAGGTGGGCAGAAGAAAGACATACCCTAGAGTCAGAGTCAGGCAACTTTTTTCCAGAAAATGCCATAAAAACAGTGGTCTCGAGTATCGACATTTAGAATAAAATATATTTATTCATTGAGACGGTACTCAGATCGAAAAAGAGAGAGAAGGAAACAAATATGCCCTCAGTAAGTTTACCAAATTGATGTAAGTTTACCAGGAGAAAAATGTGAAAAAGCCAGTCCCCAGAGGGAAGAGAAAACGACACCACTCTAAAGTAATGCTAAAGCGGTTCCGGAGTGGATGGTAACAGGTTGAACAGGCGTCAAAGGTGTGTTTTTTTTTTTTAGTGAGTAGGAGTCTCACACTACCCGAAATAGAGTGGGACTATTTCCCGTGCGCATTTGCGTTTTTTCACTACCCCCTAGGCAAAAAAAAAAAGATCTGGAAACAAAGGCTCATAACCCTCCCACTTCGTATCATCATCACTATATGGTATAAAAAGAAGTCCCCAAAGAACCACTGAATGTATTTTGATGCGGTTTTCACTGTTATGATTTGCATTTCACAAAAAATTATATGTGGTCTAAGAATTGCGCTACCACTTACAGGAACAGAGAAGTCTAAGTGGCAGAAAGGGGGTTAAAATCAAATTCATACGGTCCTAATTCAACAATAGCTTATTGGATTTAAAAATAAAACAATTTTTTCGTAAATTCATCTAAAATTCATTTGAGCTATAAATCATTATTCTGCATTATTTTGAATCTGAGGTATGCTCAAAACAATTCATGAAATCATCGCCAACAATTTTCTACTAGTAGAGATTGCAGTCAAAACTAGGTTCATCGTCAGAAAGGATCCTCTTTAAATTTGGTAGATTAAAATCACTCACCAGTAAAATATCGTCGAGAGCATTGCAATTTTTTGATACATAATTTATGACATTAGTAGCGTGCTTATACACCTCGATCGAGCTTTCCTGGGAAATATATGCAAATGTTAATAAATACGAGAAATTTAGAGCCCAGACTTAACTTCGCACAGATTATATTCAATGAGGCCTAGTAGTTTGCAACAGAGGAAATAGTCCCACTTTTATTACTAAGACCCGGCAAGAGGTGGTTGACGTCACCTTTGCTTCCCAAAGTATCTATCCTGCGATTTCCAACTGGACTGTATCTGACAGTCATTCGTTTTCCGATCACCGTTATCTGGAATACAAACTAGAAATTTGTCACAGTACCGCACCCTTAGTCTTCTGAAATCGACGGAAAACCGACTGGTCTTTACACAATAAATCCCTCTCTGCTAAAATATCCAATCAAGTGTACACTACACCAACTACACAATTGGAATTAAACAAGCTAAACACCGTTCTGACTTCTGCACTTAATACAGCTTTCATCGAATCCTGTCCGATCACAAGAAGAAAGGTGGGCAATCGTGCCCCATGATGGAATGCAGAACTTAACAGTCTTCGCTGCACAAGCAGGAAACAATTCAATAAAGCCAAACGAGCAAGGCTACCACTGGACTGGGAGATCTACAAAGAAAGTCTGAAGAACTTCATAATAGAGGTTCGGAAAGCTAGGCGCAGATCCTAGCGCGGTTTTTGTCAGAGCATTGACAACACGTCTCAATCCTCTAGACTCCGAAAAGTCCTCCCCAAAACACCAACTATACCTAGTGTCCTCATGAATCCCAATGGATCCTGGGCGGAATCGGACGAAGCATCGCTCAACCTGCTCATGGACACTCACTTCCCCGGCTGCACGCCTACCCCCAACGATGATCGCGCCCTGGTAAATGCTGCACGCCCACAGGCACCTCCTCATCTGATCAGCGAAGTTAAGCTGAAATGGGCAGTAAACAGTTTCGAACCATTCAAATCCCCGGGACAGGACGGTATTTTTCCGGCCCAGATTCAGACGGCTTTCAACATAGTATGGAAGTATCTTTCCTGCATTCTGAAGGCTTGTCTTGAGCTCGGAACAACACCAACTGCCTGGACCGAGGTAAGAGTGGTCTTTATACCCAAAGCAGGCAAGACATCGCACACCCTCCCAAAGGACTTTAGACCTATTAGTCTAACGTCCTTCCCTCTCAAGATTTTGGAAAGAATCCTGGACCTACACATCAAGGCCACTATTGATAGCACCTTACTATCCACGTCACAGCACGCCTACCTAAAATGTAAATCGGTCGAAACGGCTTTGCACTCCATCATCGACCCTATCGAAAAATCACTCTCAATCAAAGAGCTCACCCTTGTGTCATTTCTAGACATAGAGGGAGCGTTCAACAACGTTGAAACAAATTCGATTACCAGTACCTTATGCCGGCTCAACATCTGCGAACCCATCTGTTGTTTCATAGAACACATTCTAAAGAACAGGGTAATAACAGCATCCTTCGGAAGTAGCACTGTCGAGCGACACACACATCGAGGCACCCGAGGGGGTGTACTGTCTCCACTATTGTGGAATTTGGTGCTCAACGAGGCCCTTCTAGAAATCGAAAAAACTGGATGCAATGTTATTGCCTATGCAGACGATGTCGCTATTCTAATAACAGGCAAATACCCGCAGACGCTGGCCGATGGCATGCAGTCTGCTCCTAATGAGCTGCTCAGATGGACCGATAAATGTGGCCTCTCCGTTAACTCGACGAAGATCGAGCTAGTTCTTTCACAAGAAAACACAAGCTCTAGGACTTCACTGCGCCCAAGATAAGGGGAATGGGCCAGAAAAACGCTGGCCGCCCTATACATCTGCAAGAAAGCAGTAGGCTTCACTTGGGGCCTTAAACCAAGCATCATGCTCTGGCTATACACGTCGGTCATAAAACCGATTCTCTTGTTTGGAGTATTGGTATGGTGGCCCGCCTTGGAGAAGAAATTCAACCTATCCATAATGGAAAAAACTCAGCGAGTTGCATGTCTCAGCACTACCGGTGCACTGAGAACATCTCCCACAGCGGCGCTCCAAACCATGCTCCACCTGCTTCCGATTGACATCATCAGTAAATAATTGGCTGTCAGCTCGGCAATAAGACTGAGAGGCTCCAAGCAGTGGAAGGAGCAACACACGGGACACGCCAATATACTTTCGAGGCGCCGTCATCTTGGCAATTCCACTGACCATCTGCCCACTGAATATGATTTTAACAAGGGCTACACGCACTCGATACCGGACAGAAGTGAGTAGACGCAACGCAATGCCCTTTATAACGAATCGCTGTAAATTTTTACGGACGGGTCCCAAACCAAGGACGGAGTCGGTGCCGGAATTTTCTCAGAAGATCTGAACATACACGAAATCGCAAAGCCGCTGACTGGCTAGCGGCTAGCACACTATCAACACCTGATATTGTTATTTACGTCGACAGTCAGGCAGCCATCAAATCCCTCGCATCCAGCACTACGAGATCTAAGGCAGTGAAATACTGTCGCATATCTCTTAACGAGATAGTTGGTCAGTACAACCTCACCCTTTGCTGGGTACCAGGTCACTGTGACATACCGGGGAATTGTGCAGCCGACGAACTAGCACGACAAGGCTCCTCCATAACAGATAGCATAAGCATCACCGACATCGAAGCGCCAGCGTCTTATGTTAAGTACCTTATTCAAATTAACGCCGAGAAAGTAGCCAATCATCGATGGCAACATCTAGACCAATGGTATACCGCCAGACAGCTCTGGCCGACACTCACTAAATCCAGGTCCATCGGACTCTTGAAGCACAAAAGAGGAACCCTCTCAAAAATAACAAATGTCCTCACTGGACACTGCGCCATAGGAAAACATGCCCAGAGATTAGGTATCCCTCATAATGACTTCTGCAGAAGCTGCAGAGAAGAAGAGGAAGAAGAGACCATCAGTCATCTCCTGTGTGCCTGTCCTACGCTACAATGAATACTTCTACAATGATCTTAATGATCTCGGCAACGCCTTCATGGCTAAGATTCACGTCTTCATTCAACGAAGCAAATAGTTCCAAGAGTAAGAGGGTGACCCACCCGCCTTACACATCGGTAGTACAATGGACCTACTCTCTGGTCTAAGTACATCCTCATCGAGGGCCGATCCTAAACCAACCAACCAACCATATCCAATGAGTCTGTTTTAGGAATTAGAAAAAAATAGAACTTTGGAAATTACAATATACCGAACAGCAGTAAGAACTCTGCCACCCCTTAGATTTTCAATATCTCAGTACTCGTATCTGTGTTTACGATATACTTTAAAATCTGAGGAGAACAATTCACTATTCACTGCCTGATCACAATGGTGAAGCTGAAGCTGTAGAATAAAGCGCTGCCAAAAAAATTGCGCACTGATGTAGCTGAGTACGAACACAATGCTGAAGCTCTGCGCGGGTGTTTCTTGTTGGTAATCCAAATGCTTCGGAATTTTTTTCCATACTTCGGCTTTTTGTTTTTATATATTTTTATAATGAGGATTACTCAAATCCCATAGAACATTGTTCCTTTTTACTAGCTCGATTAATTTTTCTGTTGACTGATCTTTTTTTTGCTTTGTTCTGAAATGTCATAAGGTGGCGCTGCATGAAGCTAAAGTTAACTCCACTTCTACTTCAGCTTTGCATTGTAAATATTTAACTTTGTGCTCTAGACTGCCAATCGTCTCTCGCGGAGATGGCTGAGCAGAACAATATTCACCTGTGTTGGTTGCCGAGGCATAGGGACATTACAGGGAATTGTAAGGCCGATGAACTCACCAGAATTGGAACAATTATACCAATCCTGCCGAACAAAGGCTCCTTAGGTATACCAATCGCTACTTGCAAACTCAAATTTAAACTGCATACTATCGAGAATACGAATCTTATGTGGACAAGTGGACCCACATGTCTAGCGACAAAACAGATTTAGCCAAAGCTGGATTTAAAACGTTCCAAGAACTTGATTTCTCTCAACAGATTGCATATCGGCGCTACAATAGGTGTCATCACTGGGCACTGTCTAATAGGCAAGCATGCTACAAGGCTAAGACTTTTTGCGAACTACTTTTGTAGAAGCTGTATGGTTGAAGAAGTGAAAGAAACTATTCCTGACCCTCTTTGTCTGTCCTGCTCTCTCCCATAGAAGAAAGCTTCACCTAGGATCCCCCTATTACAACGACATAGGCGACCTGAAAAACATCGACATTAAGAGCCTCGTACGCTTCATAAGAATCTCAAAATAGTCTAATGAGTAGGTAGGAGAAACTTTCTCCAATGATCCATGTGGTATCAGAATGGATCTATTTATTGGTCTGATTATGTTGGCTATTCTCAGCGGGTAGCCACTTCAACCTAACCTAACCTAACCTAACCTACGTACTACAGCTTCAGCTTCACCATTGTGTTCGGGCAGTTAAAAGGGTAAAGTTAAACCAAGTTTTCATCAGCGCGATTATGTCATGGATCAATGCATGAAATGTCATTAATTGATTTTTCGTTTTCGTGCGGATTCCCCTTACATTCTGGTAGTAAAGGGATAAGCGATTTATTTTTTTGCAAAATTAAAATCAGAGCAAATGTTGTTATTGCGTGGCTTAGTAACAAACTCTTTAATGAACGCATCCTGATTCCTGATGCCTAAGCTCTTTGTTTAAAAGTTTTTCAAACAGAGATAACTCTGCCGTTAGTCCAAATGAAGCAAAAGGACTATTTATTTTATTAGTTTTTTGTCGATTTTTTTTATTAATTAGCTAGACGAACGATTGTAATGTCCATATTTGTTGTGAAATAAAGAATTTATATAATAATAATAATATAAGTTTGGAGAATATTCAGTTTTAAAAAAAATTGGTTCTGTCGAAAACTGCCTATTGATTCATTTTCTTCAAATTCCAATTCCATGTTTGTACTTGCTGGACCATACGCCAGCAACAGATGTTTTTGAAAAACAAAAAAAATATATTTTAATGGCGTTGCTTCAATTTCAATACCGCAACTCTCGCCAAAGAGCACCATAGATACAGATGACTTTACTGGGGGGTGGATAATGAATTTATGCTTATGTTCAGGAAAACATAATAGCAATGCATATTAATTAAAAAATGTCAATTGCAACATATCAGAACCATTATAGCAAAAGCGTTACCACAGTAATTCTGATTACACACGAGTGGTCAGCATCGACTAAGATTCGCAATGTGACAGAACTCAAAAACAATAGACCAGCTAATATAAAATTCAATTTAATTTCAAAACTGCACGTACACATGTGTTCAATGTGTCACTCGCCGACCAGCAGCGTTATAATAAAATATTAAAAATTTAATATTTGTGACACACTTTATGATGATTGCGTCCAGCACAATGCACCTACACGCCGAGCCACAGTGGCTTCTATAATTGGTGGGGTATTAAATAAAATTCACTTACCAGCTGTGTCCAGCACAGCTTACACCCGCCCAATGATATCAGCAGAAAAAATGACATTACAGCAAAAACATATGGAATGACAATACGAACAATGGATGGACAACAAGTAATCGCATTAGCAACAGCTTGATTTATGAATCACATAAAAAAACCTAATGACCAATAAAATACCATTCCGGTTAATTAAAGGAAAATAGCCCCTAATAAAATTAACATAGAATAAGGACTTGTTTACTTGATTGTTTTATGCGCAAGGTGTCAGGCTTTGCCGTGATAAATATCTGAACTGAACCTTTCCGAAGTATCTGAAAGTGTTAAAGTTTTTCCATTTTCATCGGCGAAAGAATAATATTTTCGTCTTTAAGTATCGGGGAGTGGATTAAGGGGGAAGGTGTACACCAGATTGATCCTACGCCTGATTTTATTACGCCCGGAGATGAAAACATTTCCGAAAATTTTACGACAAAGGGTAGCGCAGCGCAATGGGGTTAAGCATACACATTGATGTACAGGGAGTAAGTATTGTTGAAGGATACGGATGTGTAACGGTTGGGGTGAAAGTTATTTGATTATGGCAGGCAGAGGAGTGAAATGACAGTATATGGAGTAGGTGTTAACACTGTTTGACGGTTTGAATTTTTTTTCTTGCTCCTCCAATATTTATTCGGGAAAGATGCCGATATGAGTTTAAGAAAATGTATCGTTAAAAGTTTCCATGTCTTAAGTTGTTTTATGAGAAAGGTGTTTTTTTTTTGTTTAAAGTGTACCTTTGGAAAGCTGAGAGAGTTTAGGGATTATGCATAATTGAAGAAAGGACTTTAATGGATCAAGAAATACAGCTTTAGTTTGTTATTTTCCCTCAAGCACGAGAGTGCAATGTATCCAATTGGTGAAACTCGCAATGAAATGATGACCCAGAGCCCATCGGTAGTGTCGGGTTCTTACCGGCTAAAAATCTCCTTTGAGTATTCACGGAACGAATATGGGTGTAAAGCAGTCGGTATTTCGCTATAGTGTGCTAATTTTCGCGTTACGCATGCGTTCTTGGCATCTAAAATCGGGAATAATTCAAACCGCTGCAACGTTTACCGCATTCCAGATTTTTTATATTTTCCGCAGTCGGCCATTCACCTTATACTCGTATGTTCCACAGTATCATTCTCCCATAACATGGACATTGGAAAAAATACATGTCCACCTTCCTTTGTGGCGTTCATCCCATTGCTGTTGCCAGAGCGCTATACAGTGGTTTCTCTAGTTTTTTCTTCAATGAGTGTCTTCCCGACTATCTTGTACTCGCGAAACGCACTTTCGACCTTCCTGAAATATAATAGTTTAAAATAGTGTTTAAAGATAGCCCAGTACATACATTCGATGAAGCAAAATGTTACGAGGCTTTTGAGGTATGTAACATATGTAGCGGTCCAGTTAAGCTGCCTACTATTCCAATGGTAATCAATATTTGCCTTTTATCACATAAAACTATGTAGATGTAATACAATTTCCATGTTGGATCATTGCATCAGTTGTCTAATTGCAGTTGAATGCTTTGGTTTTAATTATAACTATTCTACTCAAAGTCGATGCTATTAAATGTGTGCAATAGCAGTATCAATGCCTTGCCTTTGAGTATCTCCTTTCGAACAGACTCTTAGCCTTAACTAGGTAATGGAACTAGACGCCATTTAAAGGTAAAGACGTTTCGAATTTTGTGCATTAAACAACATGCAATGGATATTACCAGGAACAGAATGGGACATATTTCGGGAAGCACAGTGCATATCTCTTCAAGAGTGCGAAATACTTGAATCTATGTCTGTATGTAAAAATTCGAAACTTATTGTTAGCACAACTTGAATTTTGGAGAAATTTTAGGCGTTCTAAGAGGATTTGCTTGAATAAATTCATCAACATACAACAGGTTACTACAGGCCTTGAATAAGCTATTCAGTGAACTAGATCTAACTTGTGCCACAAAACGTTGGAGTAGCACTAGAAACATCAAGAGGAAGAAAGAACACAAAATTGTGTTGGCTACTTGCTTCCTCCATAAGGTGAGCAGACTCTATCTAAAAAAAAAAAGATATTGCCGAAAGCTGTGATTATCACATAATTGTTTAACAACCGAGCCCAAATGAGTTGGGGTTGGAAAATGCGTTATTCTAGATACGTATCAATAGTGTGATTTAATTTCTGCCGTTCGACCTTCGGTAGGAAACAACAAACAACCGTCACCAAAAATGAAGCGGGATATATAAAACTGCAACTTACTCTCTTAAGCGCAGTTTCTTTTTGTTTTTTCAGGGCAGGAGGAGATTAGTTGGAAAGGAGCATGCATGCCATGTAATATTTGGTCGGACAAAAGTATGCCCGATGATTGGAACCTATGCATCGTCTGCCCGATCTTGAAGAAAGGAGCCGTTTTGAGCTGCGCCAACTGCAGAGTTATAAGTCTCCTTAACGTCGTATATAAGATCATGCCTGCCGTATTATATGAACGCTGTTCGTCAAAAACCTGATAGGTCCCTATCAATGCGGTTTCAGGCCGGGAAAGTCCACCATTGACCAAATATTCGCCCTACGATAGATCTTGGAAACAATCCATGAATATAAAATATATACGCACCATCTTTTTATCGAGATCAAGACCGCCTATGTTAGCGTGTACAGAGACGAGTTATACAGAGCCATGTCTTGTCTTGATATCCCTGTCAAGCTTGTCTGATGATGGAGAACGCTCGCTGCTCCATCAAGGTCGGCAATGAAACTCACCGAGACCTTTGATTTCAAAAAAGGTTTTAGACAAGACGACGCGCTGTCATGTGACATCTTTAATATTGTTCTTGAACGGATTGTGCGGAACTCACAAGTCAACACCAGAGGCATAATCTATCAAAAGTCCGTACGCGTTTTGGAGGAGAAGATTCAATGACGAACTATACGAGCTATACAGCGACATTGACCTAGTCAAAAAATTGCGCATTGAACGTTTGAGATGGCTAGAACATGTAGATCGAATGGACACCAACGCTCCGGCCCGCAGGGCCTTCGAATCGAAACCAGAGGCACAACGCAGTAGAAGCCCACTTCACCATAGGTGGCGCGCACAAGTTGAAGGGGACTTCGACCACCATGGAGTGAGCAATTGGAGGCAATTAACTAAAAGTTGAACTAAATGGAGAGGCTTGTTGGTTGAGGCCCAGGTTCACCACGAACTGTAGTGCCATCTGAGTAAGTAAGTATGTCTTGTCTTGGCATCCTCGTAAAGTTCGTCCGTCTGTGCAGGATGACGATAGAGAACTATAGCTGCCTCATCAAAGTAGGTAAGTACACCACCTATCCGTTTGATGTCAGGAAAGGTCTAAGACAAGATGATCCGCTATCATGTGATCTTCTTAACATAGTACTTGAAAGAATTGTATGAAACCCACAAGCCAACGCCGGAGGTACAATCTTTTACATGTCTGTACCTTTACTCGTTTACGTCAATGAAAGCAAAACAAAATATTGTATATACTGTTTGCAAAAAGAACACCCAACATCGGCGTCTTGGACAGAACGGTATAATAGACAGATATCATTTTGAGGCTGTGGAGGACTTTGGCTATCTAGGCTCAATGGTAAGCTCCACAAATGACATCAGTAGGGAGATCAAACGAAGAATTTCTCTTGGCAAATGTTATTTTCATCAGCTAAGAAGGCAATTGAGGAACAAATCCCTCGAACCACTTAGGTACCTCTGTATAAGATGCTAACCATCCCAGTTCTGCTGTATGATGCAGATGCATGAGCTTTGTCAAAATCGGATGATGATGCCCTTGGTTACTTTGGGAAGAAAGTTCTTCGAGTGATCTTTGCTCCCATCTGCATAGACGGCGAATGGAGGAGAAGGCACAATATTGAACTATGCAACCTATACAATGACATCGATAACCCAGGTCCACCTGGACTGTAATGCCACCTAAGTAAGTACATTAGTAAGTCTTCTGCTTTAAAATGCACATAGGCTTTCATATACAGTTTTTTTTCGATATCCTCCGCACTTAATGAATTAGTATGTATGGGACCCAATTTTGATCTCAGTCTATTTGATGCTAAAAATGTTTTTCTGTTTCCATTCTATAACTACCCTCTTTCCAACATTTCCTTCTTTTTTTAGTATTAACTGGCGCCTAAAAGTTGACTCTTTTACTGGAACTATAGGTAATTACACGACTTTGCTGGTTAATAACGAAGATAGGGGAGAAGAACGATGTTTAGTTTTAATGTAGTGTAGTGGTTTTTGAAAACCAGATGGCATTCCGTTTTTTTAAGCTAAATTGGTTTACATTCGTCCTGGATTTACAGCATTTTTATTTATTTTTTTTTTTTTTTTGAGTACTTGTTTGAGCAGTCTGTGTTGGATGCCCGCATTTTTTAACTGAATTAGAGGAAAAATTGAATGATTTTGGTTCGTACTTGAATCAATAACCCACCACTTACTAAACATGCATATTATGGTGGCCTGGACAATTTTCTTTGGAGCATACCAAGGTATCAGAAAGGCGCATTTGACACCGTGTTCTCGAAAGCCTAAGTTTGTTTTTTTCGGATCGCTCTTTCGAATAGTACAATGAGGTGTGGATTGGCTTTAAACCAAGTGATATTTTCCTTACCATAGACAGTTTCTTATTGACGGCCTCTCCGGAGCGGGAGCTTACTCTAGGGATACTGCGATAAAGCAATCTCCATCCCTGGGCACACTAGCTACTGACTGTTTTTCAGGTAGAGATCTTTACGTTCACCACTGCAGCACACATCTTTTGAAGAAAAATAATAAAAGGTTAAACCATATGGTATATGGTAGCCTACCCTACTGCAATAATTACTTCAAAAACGTGCAGAACCAAAATAATAGCGCTGCTAAATGTTCAGCATTATGGATATTAATACGCTTTGAGCTTATGCCAGCATTCGAAGAGGCTGCTACACGAACCAAAAGAGAGAACGGCTAAGTACTCCGAGTGAAAAGACGTGACTTGAATGCATTTTAGGTCTCGTCAGTGGGTGAAGTCCCTTAAAGGAGAATCTTAATGCCATTGGTTAAGAGTCTAGGATAAATGCTGCCCTAAAGCGGACGAATGGGGTATGTTTTCTATCTGCGAATGTCCAGCTCAACATTATCAGCCTCCTTCGCTTCGCGAAAGCAACGAGCAGGTTTTGAACTGTCGGTTACTTGCACAATTGCTGATCAGAAACGGATTGAGCTTTTTAGAGCACAATGAGCCATAGGGTCATCCTTAGATAACCCCGTTAATAAAATATATATTACTATTACGAGTACAGGTTACCACTCACATTGTCTCTAAAATGTTCAAAGTGCTCAGGATAGATAGTGTACCATTGCATATTGTTCGCCTGACCAATCCAATGTGTGTACAAAAAAAGTCGAGGGTTTAGAGGAGAATCTTATAATTCCCAAGAAAGGTGTAAATCTGCGCATACCTAGTATGATGTGAACTTTAAATAAAATTGGATAGTGAGAAAAAAACTTAAATTTAAAATAAAAACATTATAAGCAGGCAAAAGATACTCTTTGCTGCATTTTACAAATACTTCGGTAGTGGATTATTCTATTTCACTTATGTAGTTATTGAAGTTTTTTTTTCATAGAAAAGAAAAATTAATTCTTAGATATTTTGAAACACTACCACAAATAGCTTATAATTCAAAAATAAATAATCAGTCTTGATAATATCTTTACATATTCATTTACTATTTTTTTTTTTCTTATATTAAATTCATTTCCACTTAATTTGCTACATATACAAGTATATTCTCCTTAAACTAAATTTAATACAATTTCTGTGAAGTGGATTATATTTTGTTTTTTGGGTTTGTACAAATGGTAGGTAAATTCATTTAGTTGTTCGTAGTTGTTCGCAATCTTACGCAAGCAGCGATGAAATATCTGATAATGCTTTTATATGCCGGATGACCAGCAGCCAGTATCTCTTAAAACTAAATGTTGTCATCCCTTAGTCAATACACTACTCAATTAAGCTCATTTACTCACTTTGTCTAGAAAAATAATGATTCCTCTGTTCTAATAGTGTGATTTGTGTTCCGCGTGTGCTCATACCTGTGTGTCGTCGTTCTCCGTTTCAGCTTCGCCTCATTCCACATAGGACAACGACGACGATGCCGATGCTGAGATACAACAGACCAGCGAGCGTTTTGGTCAAATCGCAGATACCTGCTCCAGTTCCGCCGATGAACGTCCTGAATTCATGCAAACATTTTTGGCAGCATAATCAGTCACAAAACGGTCACTGTTCCTCGGATGGATATTGCCTGTCTCCTGGGTACAGCACCAGGGATTTTTCGTGGTTAAAATTCGTTTAAATGCATCTCGGAACTCTTTGTTGAATATCGAATAGATGATTGGATTGAAGGCTGAATTCGAATAGCCCAGCCATGAGAGTATCTTGAATGTTTGTCCACCTATGCAGGTCTTGCAGAAGGCCGCCACTATATTAACGCAAAAGAATGGCACCCAGCAAATAAGGAACACGCCCATGATTACACCCACTGTTACGGCAGCCTTATGGTCCGACACATGGTATGGCGAGGAATGATGCAGGTTGCGCACTTTGAACTTCTTTTGGTTCTTCGGTCGTCGTATGCTTTTGTAGCGTTGCTTCTCGGCCACTTCACCTGGCCGGGTTACAGCCTTTATCGATTTTACATGCTTCTGTGCATAGCAGTATAGTCTGAAAAGAGAGCAGAAAAAAAATATGAAGACTGGCTGGGAAAAAAGTTTATATGCAGGCAGGAAGGGATCCAAATGAATCTGAATTATTTAGAAGATTAACAAGCGAATAAAGTTCATTTTCAGCATCCGTGTATGAAGTAACCCCACGTACATACACATCCCACCAGGAAATTGTACAGAAAGTGGTGGGGAATATGTAAGTGAATAGTTGGTTGGATAAGGCTTGTTTGCCCATACCCAAGGCTTCCTCTATGCTTTTCACTTTTAGTTCTCCTGTTCGATGTTGTGAACGCTTGAGTAGTTTTAAATTGCTTTGCTAAAACTATGTTTACTTGTCCTTCTCGTACAGTCTTGGTTCTACTACAATCATCATTATACATGTATATCTACCGCGTACCTATATATATATATATTTAGGGCTTCGGAAGTTTATCAAATTGGATTCACCAGGTAAGCCAAAAAAAAAGACACACACAGAGCGTATTTATAAAAAATGCATTCGGTTAAACAACTCCAGTGGGATACAGATCATACGGACCGGAAAAATTCTGATGACTTTACAAATTGGAAGTACATTTTTTATCCCGAGTCGATTTATTTCATATGCCTCTTGGGGAATCCAGAATAGCTGTGTATTTCAAAAATGCATTTTTAAAGAGCTACAGACTTTCAAAAATAGCTATACACAGACCATCAGAAGGCTAGTACATTGAAGGGTAGCTTTGCCTTACATTTTTAAACCGTAAAGTTTATATTAATGAAATTTTATTTGGGGAAGGGTTAAAGAGTTTACGTATTTAAAGTGCTGCAAGGGTTAAAATCGTGTATGTTCATGTGGTTTGGTTTAAGGAGCTCCTTCCGTGTTGAGTCCTTGATCGTTTATTAGGCAATATGAGGCTTCAAATTATTTAATCGGCAAAACCGGATGGTATTATGCCTGCTGAAATTGAGCAAACTGTGAACATGATCTTCCTTTGGCTGTTTAGATTTTAGGAAATAAAAAATTCGCATTTTGACCCCCAAAACTGTGTGGTACAATTCTTGTACTCAGAAATGAGGGCTCAACATTTGGAATTCACTGTAGACTAGAAACCCAGCTAGAAGAAAGCTGGATGAAGAAAGTCACCTCTATATTACTGGCAAAAGATATGGGAAGAAAGTGATTCTATGTACCCATATACCATGAACCCATTGCCAGGACCTGGACAAAGCCGTTAATCGGAATTATCTCAACAGAGTACAAAGATCGGCGTAAAGGCATCTTAGAACCAATCCTTCAGCATCTCTCGACACATTGTTCTACAACCAATTGCAACTTGAGTTTCCTCTTTCCACAAGGTATCGACTACACTCTACGACAACTCATACTTCCACCACAAACTTTGGAACCAACATCCCCTCCAGACTCAACTGGGGAATGATCTTTGTTTACAAGGAAAGTTTATATGCCCCTATACAGATAGTTATAATCGAAGAAGCCCATACATAGCAAACTTCCTCAATAACCTCGGCGAACTGGGAAACATAAACATCAGGCGCCTTCCGACTTTAAAACAAGCTCCAGTTGGTTCTGCGGGCAGTTCTGAAGAATACCCATATCTTTGGGGTCTTACAATTGACCTGTAGTGGCTTAAGTGAGTGTGCATCTGATGCAAGCTGTCTTTTGAACCCAACCTAAGCTTTATGTGTTCGAGATGGAAGAGTCTTTAAGGTGTGATAGAATGTAAAAGGGTTTACTGCCTCCATAAATTATTACATTTAATTTGATAATTGCAGGGCATCAGATTCCAATTGTGCATCGGGGTTTGCTTTCTAATTACTGAGTCCTATTATTAAATGTTTTAATTGCCGAGAAGACAGGGAACTACACAAAGTTTATTATTGAAATTAAAATAAAACCGAAAAGTAACTATTGTGATGCTACCATTAGACCACTCAGGACTAATCAAACCAACCGGAGCTTTTGATAAAGCAATGGATGCTCATGATGCCTAAGGACGCTAAACCGCCGAGAACATCAATGAGGGGGGCCCTTAGATGGAGTATTCTTTTGCGCGATTGAGCCGGATATGTGCATAGAAGGTGAACGATGGTTCTCTCCCCCTCCTCGTCTCTATAGACCCTGCAGAAGTCGTTGGAGTAATTACCATATACCTACTTTTAACTCACTTTCTGAAGAAAAAGTGTTGGGGTTTCAACCCCACTGTGGTATATTGGTTGTACATGCTGGTTGTGCGACGTATCATAACTCATGGTTCATTAGTCTGCGGGAAGGCACTGGAGAAGCAATATCAGCTTTCAAGCTTCACCAAGATCCAGAGGTCCGCCTGTGTCGAGATCATGGGATCGTTACGTATAACACCCATAGTGACAATGAAGACCATGGTAAGCCTCATTCTGTTGGATTTATTCTGCAGAAATACAGCGGCCAAATCGACACTCAGACTACGCGAAATACGACGTTGGTCATCTGAACCATAGGGTCATGGCCTTCTTTACGAACTGCCTTTCTACACTAACGTTTCGAAAATGGATACCGGTATGGGAACTAGGGTTTACTGCAAAGTACTAGGGGTCAACTTGTGGGCGCCGTCGCGCATTGGTTAGTTTGTCGGACCACTGCGCATGAGGTTTAATGTTCGAATCCCAGAACACACCAACAAAATGAAAAAAGATTTTAACAGTCCCAAGTCTCAAGAACGTTTGACAAACATCCGAGTGTTATGACGCTGGAATCCACAGCGCGTAGATTTAAGCTCTTTAGAATCTCTAAGCGGCATCTTATTAATAAACTCGTTGGGGATGAAACCACTAGTGAAGCCAACAGACAGTGGATCCATCTGGATATGTGCTTCACTGCCAGAATGCGGTGGCAGGCATACAATTTGAACTAAAATAGAACACAATCTCTGGTTAGGCTTAGTCGAAATAATATGCGGGTCATCTTTGGCATAATCACGGGCGCTGTGCCTTTTGGAATCATGCAAAGCGTATCAACAAACCATACAACGACTTCTACAGAAGCTGCAGGGATAAAGAAGAAGTTGAATCTGCCTGACACCTGCTATAATCGAATGTCTTACCCTCGGTGAAAATTGAGTTGGAAGACCTACGTCTCATTAAGCTAAAAGGCCTCCTGAGATTCGTATCTCTGTCTAGGTGGTTCTAAACCATCGGTTGTCTTTTCCGAGCTGAGAGACCCTCTGATTCTCATATTCTTATTTAGGTAAGTGTAAATTCAGCAATTTTTCCTTGCAGGTTCGCAGGATAAAAATAAAGCGGTTACAATGGAACTTTGTTGGTCTAGATAAGCACTGCCTTCGCCACAGATACCCATCAACCTAACCTAACCCAATCTCAATAAATATCCACCGGTTTAGTGCGCGAGGCAAGCAGAGTGAGATAAGAAATCTACTCTGCTGAAAGTAAGATTCTCAGTCTAAATAACTCCACAATATCACAATTTGACATTGATGGACAACAGATCAAAAGACTAGGAGACTTAAGATACCTGAAGAATATTGTTTCGTTTGACAGGGGCATTGAGTTGAATGCATGCACTTTAATCCAAAAAACCAAAGGGGCTTTTGCAATGCTTTCAATGATAGGAAAAAGTACATAAGCACCAAGCTTCGACAATCCCCCTCAATTTGTTTCAGAAATATATACCGGCAAAGCTGCAATTCAAATGAACGACTTCTTCTTCTTCCTTTTATCAGCGCGGTTATGATCCGAAAACAAGGGATCACAACCCTCCCACTTCACCGCATTTCTACTGATCCGCCTGTGGGGTTCGCCTTTCAAATTCAAATAAACGACTATATTGGAAAATGGCACAGGAGCGCATACAAGCGATTATACAAAAGCGGAAGTGGCAATGGATCGGTCATACTCTCCAAAAGACCGACAACTGCACAGCAGATCAAGCTACGCAGTGGAACATGCTGGCCGAAATAGGAAGACGAGCGGATCGCCCTAGAAAAGAATGCCGAAAGCCAGTCCAAGGGAAGTCATGAAAGCTGGAGAGAAAAATTATGCATCACCAGGAACCAAACACGATGCCACGTTGTTGTGTTAGATATCCTCAGCCCCATAAGAAGGCAGATGTCCTAAGAAGTAAGCAGGGTGAACCATGCCTTCACATTTATGATAATGCTGGTTTCTACTTATGTAATTATTCAAACTGGAATCTGTTGAGCAGCCTTACACATTCTTTAGCGTCAATTTTAAATATATTTTTTTTTTGCTAACTTTTAGCATGAAGCCCCTAAAATATGCAATTTAATATTCAATATAGGGTAGAGTATTGTCAAGGAAAACTTGATGTAGCATACAATATTTCCGACTTGGCAAAGCTGTAGCCACCTTAAATTAAAAAATTTATCATCCAGAAAAAATAAATATCCGTCTGCACGTGCGATGAGAACTAACCTTCATTAAATTAATTTTCACTTTCATCCCCAAATAGCAACAAATTAACAATTCTACTCTCTGAAATCCAAAAAAAAAAAAAGAAGAAATGGACGACAACAACAAAAAAAAAATCATCCTTTATCCATTCGCAATTAACGCTTAATGTTGTAGCACGGACCCCATTAAACGGCCATCGTTTACGATTCCCAAAAGGAATGCGTATCCTACCTTTCCTGGCAGCATTTTATGCGGGGCCCTTTAATTGCCAGGCATTAAATTAGAATTCATCTCTATGGCTGGAGCTACCAATCGTGGTACGATGATAACGTAATAATTAATTTCCTGGCCCATCTGTCAGAGTGTATGGGGGTGGCAAATAAATACGCAATAAGGCAGCACCAATTACGTGCTACCCAAAAGTGATACTCTGTGGTTCTGGTAGTGGCATAAACTATTAGGATCACTTCACATTGTGCTGGTTTAATCTCATTATGTAACCCATCAATAGTGACGATTCAAAACAGCATGTGAGATGAATTCTTGTGCAAAACAAACTCCACTATCGACCAAAGGACCTTCACATTATGATTACTTACCTGCAATAGATTCCAATCATCACCACGCACGGAAAATAGAAACTAATACAACTGGATACGACAGCATAGGTTGGTGTCAGATCCAGCGCACATGTCGGATACTTCTTTCCATTGTCCTCCACTATCAGCGGCTGTTCGGGTCGATGGAGTCCCAACGAAATTGGTACAAATGAAACAAAAGCTGCTAACAACCAGATGGCTGCTATCGTTCCAACAGCAACGCGTCTTGTCACCCAACGGCCATATCTGACGAAGATATAAAAGCAAAGAGAAATATAATACAGTATGTGTTACAAGGAAGTTGCAAGGTGAGAAATATTACATCTATATAACCAGAGAGTACAAAGGAGCAAAAATTCTTACATTAGATCAGTAACAGAAGTGAATACACGTTCATAGATATTTGAGTTTAATTAAAAGCAGGATGCAGGATTCACGGTGATACGGGACAGATAGAAGAAAAAGTCAATTCAAGTTTACTTGCACTACAATTCCTAATGAGTCAATGGCAAATAAATTGGACACGGAACTCTGCATCATGGGGACCTGCATTGCGATTGATCGGGAACTACTGACTGCCCAAAACTTGGCTTGGGCCAGTAACGCAACAATCAAGTTTGTGATGAAGTGCTTACTTCACCTCCTAGTGGTTGTCCCCGGGCAACTATACGTATTAACCCTTATACGTGTAGGCCAAAATTGTAAGTGCGGGTTGTCTAGGGTCTTGATTCTAGGCTAGGTAACGTGGACCAGAAACCTGCATTACCGAAAATTTCTCGCTACAGAAACCGACACTATGCCTCGGATAAGGAATGATCACATGTTGACGACTTTTGGCTATTGTACCCGGACAAAGATAGGTTTCTGCAATGTAAAGACGCTCCTCGATTTGGGAAGAGAAGGTCCTTACAATACCAGATTCCTCCAATTGGAAAACGAATTCTTGCGATATAAACTGAACATTTTGGGGGTAAGTGAAGTAAGATGGTTAGAAGCGGGCGAGTACCAGTCTCCAACGCGTAACACTGTACTACTCTATTCTGGAAGACCATCCGGAAGTCCGCGGGAATATGGAGTCAGACTGCTGCTAACAACAACAGCGCGTAACGGCCTAATTTCCTGGCAGCCTCATGGTGATAGGATTTTGACGGCCATATTCCGGACTAGAGTACGACGCGTCACCATCATACAGTGTAAGCCCCAACGAATAGTTCGTCTGAGGACGAAAAAGAGAGCTTCTACAATCTCTTAAGTGCCGTCTTCAACACAACACCAAATAGAGACATTGTCATAGTGATGTGGGATTTGAATGCCAAGGTAGGCAACGACAACGAAGGGTTCAAACATGTAATCGGGAAGCATGGACTAGGCAACCGCAATGACAACGGCGAAAGGTTTGTGGATTTCTGCAATGCCAACCGCCTTATGATAGGTGGCACCTTGTTTTAGCACAAGACCTGCCACAAAGTCAGCTGAGTTTCCAACGACAGGCAAGCAACCTCCAACCAAATTTACCATTTTGCTATCAGCCGCCGCTTTAGAAGTAGTCTCCTGGACGTCCGAAACAGGCGAGGGGCAGATGTGGGGATAGTACGTGATCAGCATCTTATGATAGCTACTCTCCAACTACGCACTGCTGCAGTTCGAAGATCCCACGACAACACAAGAATGCCCAGGTTCAACGTCGATAGACTTAGTGATCCCTCAGTGCGTCAACAATTAAAGGAACACTTTTCGCAAGGTGTGGAAGCAATCAGCAGCTCAATGCCCGCAACCATCCAACACCATTGGTGTGCTGTGAAAAATGTTTTTACATCTTGTACTGAAAGAATTGTCGGTCGATCGCAGGGAATCAACGTGCTGGCTACAGAAGCAGAAGAAGCAGCACGGAGGTGCCACAGCAGAACTGTCTACAGAATCACGAAAGAGCTGACAGGTGGTCGCAGCTCCAGCCAACACCCAGTGAAAAGCCTAGACGGCTCCTTGCTCATTTCGGATGAGGACCAGCTCAAGAGATGGAAAGAGCATTTTGCTACGGTTTTAAACCGTGTATTCCCTAGCGATATGCTCCCAAATCAAACTGAGATGCCCGAGGTGAGAAGTTCCCGAATACGCACCACGACTCCCAGTAAAGATGAGATCATTACCGCGATCAAGGCACTCAAAACCAACAAGGCGGTAGGACTTGCCGGTATTCCAGCAGAGCTCTTACGAGCAGCGCCAACAACATCGGCTGAGCTTCTGCTTCCACTTATGGATAGAGCTTGGGAAGCTGAGAGCTTTCCTAACGAGTGGAAAAAGGGAATGATCGTCAAGCTTCCTAAGAAAGGAAATTTAATGGAGTACGGAAACTGGAGGGGTATCTTCGTGCTGCCTGCTGTGGCTAAGGTTATAGCTAAAATCATCCTGGAGCGAATCAAACAATATCTCGAAGACACTCTCGATGCCGAACAAGCAGGTTTCCGCTCTGGATCCTCCTGTGACCACATCAACACCGTGCGGATTATCATCGAACAGTGTGTTGAATGTCGATCGCCACTGCACCTCCTGTTCATCGATTTTGAGAAGGCGTTCGATAGTGTCAACAGGGAGTTTATTTGGCGTGCCTTATGCAGGAGAGGTATTCCCGATAAAGTAATTGCTATTATCAAAGCTACATATGAAGGCTCCAAATGTCACGTTCTGCACAGGGGAGGTTGTCTGAGGAATTTGAGACCCAAAGTGGGGTAAGACAAGGCTGTATCCTTTCACCAATATTATTCCTATTGGTAATTAGCGATGTGCTTCGTGCAGCTTTATCGACGGGAAACAGAGGAATTCGATGGACTCTTACATCTCAACTGAAACGTCTTGACCACGCAGACGATGTATGCTTACTCTCCCACAGAATTATGGACCTCCACCAAATGACAGCAGATGTGGAGAGGGAGGCAGGCGTCGTCGGGCTAAAATTATTAGCCTTGGAACTAACTCATCGGCTCAAATATGCATTGCTGGACAACCGGTAGAGAGATTAGAGGATTTCCAGTATCTTGGGAGTATTGTCTCGACCGATGGTGGAACCGAACTGGATATAGCCAACAGGATCGCCAAAGCAAAGTCCGCGTTCGGGATGTTGTCCAAAATATGGCGAAGCAATGCAATCAGTTTAAGCACCAAAATAAGACTGTTCCGCTCCAACGTTGAATCCGTGCTGTTATATGGTTGCAGCACGTGGAGAATGACCACTACTATCACCAGAAAGCTGCAAACGTTTGTTAATAGGTGCCTGCGCAATATCTTAAGGATTTTCTGGCCCAATCGTACATATCTCTAACGAACACCTTTACGAGAGAACGGGTCAGGAACCAACAGGCACAACCATCCAACGGCTGAAGTGGCAGTGGATTGGTCACACGTTCCGTAACGGTGACAGTTCCATAGCGAACCGTGCTATGCAATGGAACCCTTTAACTCAGGATGGCAGAAGACCTGGCGGTCCGAGGAGAACATGGCGCAGAACAGTCGAGAAGGAGGCACGGCAGTTAGGGAAAAGTTGGGGAGAACTCAGACACATTACCAGAAACCGTACACGATGGCGCGTAGGCGTAGTAGAGGCCCTAGAGCCCACAAGGGGATATAGGACATCAAAAAAAAAGAAGAACTCTGTATCAAGTAACCGCCATTGAGGGCATCCTTTTTCTCTGACTGGGAACATAAAACAAAATAAAAAAAAGAGCAAGGAAGGCAATTTAGCTCTCTAAACTTGTAGCACATTGTTTGGGAAATCAACTTGAGGACCTACGTATACATCTACGACCATTCTTTGGGTGTATATTGCACTCATGAGACCCATATTGACAAACAGTAAATTAGATAGGTGACAGGCTGCACCACCAACCTCAGGATAATGACCAAAGTAAATACAAGGAATGGCCTACATTTTAGAACAGGAACCACGCGAACATCAGTGTAAGAGACAATACTTAGTTGATCACCTTTAAATTTATTTGTACAAGAATCCACTGAAAGCACTGCGCTTAGACTGAGCCAATCAAATGATTGCAGTTCTAGTTTGACTTGGGCACGCGAAAAATTAACACAGACATGTATACAGATGTTAGCACAGACTACTAATAATTCTAGCTGCGGATTTCCTGTTCATTTCCTTAAGTTTAGGAAACCGATCTTAAAGTAAAAGGCAAATAGATTCAAGATAGATATATAGGTGTCCTTGCATCTATTTCCTGAAACCCTTTTGTGAAAACTCAACTACAGCAGTATTTTCAGCAGAGTTTCGGGCATTGACAAAAGTCCGATGGTATAACTTTTTTCATTGACAGCCAAGGCAGCAATAAAATCGCAAGAAGCTATAAGTTTTCTTATAGCCTGCGCGCCAAAGGAATTATTATTATCCTTATACTGGTTCTAAGGGCACGAGCCTAGTTCTTGGTATGCAACACAGTCCGAAGATATGCTGCGTGCCTGGACACAGGAACGTTTCAAGTTATAAGAAGGCTGATGGCTGGCGAGGAAAGGCTCAACAGACCAACTTGCCAATAAAGATACCCTCGTTTATATCCTTTAACCCCTCGGGGGGCATAGGGCGTCAACCACGCCTGCGCGCCATCGTGTTCGGAGTTCTGCAACGCGTTTGAGCTGCCTCCAACTCATTCCTAAAGAGCTCGATTCCTCCTCAACTGTTCTGCGCCACGTTTGCCTAGGGCGTCCCGCTATTCTGCCTGCCTGGGTGAGCGGATTCCACTGCATGGCGTATTTCGCAATGGAGTTGTCTTCGCGCCGTAGGGTGTGTCCAATCCATTGCCACTTTCTTCTTCGTATAGTAATGCTTATAGGTTCTTGGCCCGTTCTCAGATAAAGTTGTTCGTTGGAGATGCGGTTCGGCCAAAAAATCCTCAAGATGATTCTTAAGCATTTGTTTACGAAGACTTGCAGCTTGCGTGTGTTAATGGTGTCCACCTTCCAGGTACTGCACCCATAAAGCAGCACTGATTCTACGTTGGAGCGGAACAGTCGTAGCTTGGTTCTTAAGCTAATAACATTGCTTCTCCAGATTTTGGACAGCATTCCGAACACAGCTTTAGCCTTCCCGATTCTGCTGCACACATCCAGTTCGATGCCACCGCGATTAGCCGAGACGACACTTCCTAAATATAGAAAGTTATCAACTTTCTCGACTTCCTGTCCGGCAATGTTAAGTTGAGCGCGAGTATTGGAAGTACTCAGGGCTTTTGTTTTGGCTGTGTTTATTTTAAGCCCCACTTTGTTTGCCTCAGCTTCTAGATTTTGGGCCATCAAGTGAAGATCCATTATCCGATGTGAAAGTTGACAAACATCGTCAGCGTAGTCTAGGTGTTTAAGGTAAGATGTCATAGTCCAACGAATTCCAGAATTAGCTTATGTCAATGCTGCACGGAGTACATCGCTGATAACCACCAAGAACAATAGTGGGGACAGTATGCACCCTTGACGTACTCCACTTTGGACTTCAAAATCGTCCGACACCTTACCATTGATCACGACGTGACACTTGCCGCCCTCATATGTAGCCTTGATAATAGCTGTAAGCTTTTCTGGAATGTCTCTCCTGCGCAAGGCCAACCAGATAGCATCTCGATTCAAACTGTCGAAAGCCTTCTCGAAGTCGATAAACAGTAAATGTAGCGGAGACCTATACTCAACGCATTGTTCGATTATGATCCGTAAGGTGTTTATGTGGTCGATGCAGGAGGATCCAGCGCGAAAGCCTGCCTGTTCGACATCGAGAATTGAATCTAAATGTTCTTTAATTCGTTCTAGAATTATTCTAGCTATTATTTTGGCTACAGCTGGAAGAACACATATACATCTCCAGTTACCGCACTCCATCAAGTTTCCCTTCTTTGGAAGCTTAATGATCATCCCCCTTTTCCACTCCTGTGGAAATTGTTCACTATCCCAAGCTCTTCGTATTAGCGGATGCAGCAAATCTGCCGATGTATTTGGCGCCGCTTGAAATAGCTCGGCAGGGATGCCATCAATACCCACCGCTTTGTTTTTCTTGAGGGACTTGATTGCTGTTATTATTTCAGTTTTACTATGAGGTACGGTGCGAATTCGGGAATTTGTTGCTTCGATCTGCTCATTCGAATTCAAGATCATACCGCCATCGTCTAAGTGATTTAGCACTGTAGCAAAATGTTCTCTCCATCTAGTGAACTGATCCTCATCCAAAATCAGAAGGTTACCGTCTAGACTCTTCACTGGATGTTGTTTGGAGTTTCGACCACCAATGAGCTCCTTAGTGATGTTGTAAACAGTCCTACTGTCGCACCTACTCGCTGCTTCTTCAGCCCTTGAGGCCAGTGAGTTGACGTATTGACGTTTGTCACGTCTCACACTACGCTGCACTTCTTTCTTCTTCGCACGGTATTGGGCTTCAAGCTCGGTTCTCTCTACTGCTGAGGCCGCTGCAATCCGAGCCTTGATTGCTGTACGCTCATCGATCCGTCTCCAGGTGTCTGTGGAAAGCCGTGTGCGGTGGTGTTTCTGCTTTTTACCGACATACGTGCGTGCCCCAGTCGCAAAAGCATTTTTCACAGCACTCCAGTGGTCATCCATGTTCTCTATGCTGCTGATTGCTTCTGCTTCTAAGGCAAGATGGTCCCTGAACTGTTGGCGCACTTGGGGAACCTTGAGCCTGTCGATATTAAACCTGGTGATGTTAAGTAGGTTTGAGCGGTTGCTGTTGACTGATGCAGTACGAAGGCGTAAATGAGCTACCATTAGATGGTGATCTCGTTCTTGTCCGACGTCAGCTCCACGTCTGTTTCGGACGTCCAGGAGACAATTTCTAAAGCGGCGACTGATCGCAATGTGGTCGATCTGGTTGGATGTTCGTTGCCTATCAGTAGAGACCCAACTGATCTTATGGCAGGTGTTATGCTTAAACAGCGTACCTCCGATGACTAGGCGGTTGGTATTGCAGAAGTCCACAAACCGCTCACCATTGTCATTACGGTCTCCCACGTCGTGAGCTCCCATCACGTGCTTAAGCATGGTGTTGTCGTTACCCACCTTGGCATTGAGATCTCCCATTACCATTACGATGTTCCCATTAGGCGTTTGGTTGTAGGCGGCACCTAAGTGGCTATAGAAATTATCCTTTACATCCTCAGTCGCGTCTAGAGTCGGAGCATAACACTATATGATGGTAATTTTTCTAACTCTACTCTGGAACCTAGCCGTCAATATCCGGTCACTATGGGGTTTCCAGGATATGAGGCTACTACGTGCTGCTGGAGTTAGCATGAGTCCTACGCCAGAACTCCGTGCACTTCCAGCTGGTTTACCAGAGTAGAGCGTCACAGTGCTTTTTGTTGGGGAGATGTATTCCCCAGCATCGTACCATCTTATCTCGCTCAGCCCTAAGATGTTGATTTTATATCGTGCGAATTCGCGCTCCAATTGGAGGAATCTGGCGTTATAAGGCCCTTCCTTGAGTGAGTCCAGGAGGGTCTTAACGTTCCAGAATCCGATCGTTGTTCGTGTCCGATAGCCAAAGGTCGTCAACAGATTATCCGTCCTTATCCGAGGCGATTGTTTCCGTTTCGGAGCAATATTTTGTTTTACGGTTGCGGCTCGCTGGGCCACAGACCAACCGACACTTATCCTGTTTTTTGGCGCAGGAAGCTCACCATTCGTCCTCTCCCGTTAGCAATTTCCGAAGAAATTCCCAGGTGACACCACGAGGAGGTGGGAGTAGGGCTTACTAACAGAGCTGCTAGGTTTTCGGCTGCAGTGGCTCCTACTCGTTACTTAGCGGACCAGCACCTATCGGGAGATGCTGCCCCTACGAAGCCTTTGTTAGTCGTTTGCCATCCAAGAAAAAGTAATATATGAAGAGTTTGCACTGATAAGAACTTGCACGGAGATATACCTCACTTAATACGTCACTGCCTAGAATTCTACCACCTTAGATATAAAATAATTACTGCTACTGTGCATGAGATTCAATGTTTGAAAATATAATACTAAAAAGTTATTTCACGGTCACATCTCATGAGCTTATGACAAATATACAGGAGTATTGTTGTCATGAAAAATAATTTGTTGTTGTTCAGAAAAGAATTTGTGTTTCAAAAATTAAACTTTAGGTCCCTTCTATTCGTGCCAAAGTATACACGCATAACACGAGTGGCTGCGAGAAGCTAGGTCTTATCCCCTTTGTAGTCTGCTTACGCCAGTAATTTTGTTTTATCGTATCTACCAGGGCAAAGAAGAACTAGCGAGCAAGCCGACTAGCAGGTGGCTTCCCCACAATAGAGTGCCCGTATAATTTCTGAAGCAAAGATATGGAAAAAAAAGATGCTCCAACAAATGTTTAAAATTCTTCCACAATGCTGTTCAGTTTCGACACAGCAAAATCTGAATGGGAAGGTTCTCATAAGAAAATGTTCCTTAATCTCAAGACAAATAGAACTGGACTAAGTTTATTAGTTCATGCTCTTTTATCTCGATTCCACGACGAGAACTGCAATCTAGCCGAAATCAATGTTTCCAACTACTTTAAGACAGAAATCTCAGGGGCATCATGCTTGACCCTGAAAGCACCCTGCTCACCGCTGAATTTAAATGCCAAAGCATTTAGACGTGACACTATTAGTCTATGCACGATCTGCAACTTTGATGCCACCAAAAACACTTGTATTAAAGTCCGTCCCACTTTTAATGGATACAGTTTCTCGATATCATGATTGAATTGACTGCAACCAGTCAGTTAATATATATTTTTTAAAGATGCTTTGAAATATCATGTCTTGTATCAAATGAATTTGAAATATGTAGCTGAGGTTGACGATCCTTGGCCGAAGGAGGTTGTGTTTTCTTCGATTTGATATGCCGTGTAGAACCGACCATCGTGGGACAACCAAAGCTTCTTGGATTAACCTTTGACAAGGTGCGTTTGGGCCCCTACGTTCACCTCGAACTTTAGCGCCACTTTTTTTAAGGAAAAGGGGGAGGAAGGGCAGAGAATGACCCCCCGGAGCACTGCGCCCTAAAAAGATCTTTTGTGCTATCCCCTGGTTTGTTGTTTGAGTAGTAGTTGTCAACTTTTGTGCTATCCCCTGGTTTGTTGTTTGAGTAGTAGTTGTCAACTAGCATGAAAGTTTATTAATGAAGCTAAGGATAGTTCGAGCTGAGGAACAGGTGACACCAGAAGGTAATGTGACGCCTTTATTAAAGTGCTTTAGCCTCAGTCTGGCTATGGCCGGGCAATCACGGAGTATGTGATGGGCTGTTTCGGTGTCTTCAAGACAGAGATAGTACATATACGATTGAACACGGTCCATTTTCTTGAGGTGTTAACTGACAGAACAGTGTCCAGTTAGGAAGTCAGTAGGGATCTTAGCATTACGTTTGCTCATTGAAAGAATGTCTCTAGTTTGATTTTTTGGGAAATTAATAAATTTCTTGGAATGCTTTACGCTAAGTTTTGTTTTCCAATGTGAGAGCATTTGTTTGCGTTTACAGCGAAATGGCTTTATTTTTATCTGATTAGTAGGTAAACCGCAGAAGAGTTCAGGTCCAATGTAAGGAGATTGGGCACCTATTCTGGCAAGCTCATCAGCCGCTTCATTGCCAGGGATGCCTCTGTGCCCGAGGACCCACATTATTGTGATTTTATTGCAAAAGAGTCAACGGAGACAATTGCAAACCAGCTTAGACTTATATTCAAAAGACGTGAGAGGCCTGAGTGCTAGTTGGCTATCTGACATTATAACATATTAATATGTGATCTTCGGAGGTTTCTTCTAATGCATTCTCTGGCGCAGAGCTCGATAGAATAGACCTCTGTTTGGAAGATAGTAGTGGATTGACCTAATGGTCTAAAGAGTTTGTAATTGGGGCCAAGAATACCAGCTCCAGTCCCCTTTAACATTTCTGAACCGTCAGTGTACCAATTGATTTGAGATGTTGACTGAGAAATTTTAGGATAATTCCAGTAGCTGCGGTCAGGGATGTTAACTGTGAAGGTTGAGGCGGATTCTTTTAGGCATGAAGTCTGAGATACATACTGCTGGAGGAGTAAGTAGCGTAAATTCCTCAAGGATCTTCATATGACCAACTAATTCGGAATTCGCGTTGTTGCATAAAAAGTGAAGCTTTAGAGCACTGGCAGCCGCAGTTTTCATAATATTTATGTGTAGGGTTGGAAGGCTAAAGAGAACTTTCAGTGCAGCTGTTGGGCAGGTGCGCATTGCGCCCATAATACCTAAACAGACTAGTCTTTGCACCTTCTGGAGGGCGGAGCAGGTAACGGTTTGATTAACTTTTGCCCACCATACTAGCGAAGCATAAGTTACTATCGGAACGATGATTGTGGTATAGGCCTAGTGGATAATTTTTGGATTAAATCCCCAATTGTTTGCCGAAAAACCTAGAACAGGATTAGAAGGCTTTAGTCGCCTTCTCAGCGATTCTATCTATATGAGGTTTCCAGTTTAATTTGTGGTCTAGAGTAATCCCAAGACATTTTGTTTCTTTTGAGAAGTCAATTTGTATATTGTTTAGTAATTGTGCTTGAAGGCGTAAATTTCTCCTCCTGGTGAAAAGTATGAATACGGTTTTTGCTGGGTTAACGGTTAGACTCTGACTTATTTACTTTATTTAGGGCATATTGAATTTGTTCAAAAATGTTGGTTTCATCCTTGCCCTTAGCTATTCTGACTACGTCGTCAGCGTAGCCCTGGGTGAGAAATCCAGAACTGTTGAAGTCGTGTGCGAGCATAGGCAAGGCTATTTCCTTCTTTGACAAGGTTTCTTCAATAGTGCTAACTAAATGGTGTAGAGCTGTGACCGTAGATTTGCCAGATTGATATGCAAAGTAAAGATTATTTACGTGGTGTTCTATAAGGGCGGGATTTCTTATGTGAAGATCAAAGATTTTTTCCATTACCTTAAGAAACACGGAGCTGAGACTGATTGGCCTAAAGGCATTTGGGTCTAATTGTGATCTGGCGCCGGCTTTGGGAACGAACATTACCTTAACTTTTCTCCATATTGATGGGATGTAGCCGAGTTCATAGCTGGATCTGAAGATGGGCACTAAGGATTCGATAAGAGTGTCGATTCCATGATGTAAGAGGGCAGGGAAAATTCCATCTCTACCGGGAGCTTTGTAAGGTTTTTGCGTGGAGATGGCCCATCTTATGGAATCAAGGGAGAAGATTTTCTTGGCCATAATCCTCGTCGCTTAAGTGGTAGTGGCATGACTTCATGCAACAGAGATGTGTGAGGGATAGTGATTTGGGAGCCAGGGAAGTGGGTCTGCAAAAGCAGACCTAATGTATCGTCGTATTCCTGTGTAAAACTGCCGTCTGGTTTTTGTAGGAGACCAATACCTTGCTATTGTTCTTGGATAGGATTTTCTGGGCCCTTACAGCTGAAGGGAGATCGTTAATGCTTTCGCGGAAAGACCTCCATGTATGTCTTTTTGATCTCCTTACAGCATTGTTGTAAGCTGTGAGAACTATCTTATATTCGCTCCATGAGTTTGTATTTTGGAAACATGCCAATTAGTAATTAGATCGGACAGAGAGGAACTGGATGGGGTAAGAGCCAGAACCTCTTAAGTAAGTTAGCACTTTCTAACTTTCGATGTGCTAAAGCCTTTAGCCGGCAGTTCTTGGGGAAATGCAAGGGAGACACTACTTGCCAACTACAAAAAATCTTCCGCTTCATCATGAACGGTGCTGTTTTCATCTGGACACAACAACTTAGCAACACATACCTGAAGAAATTTCAAACCTATCACAATTAATCCATGCGAATCCATCGGTCTGTCACCAGATGACTCGTAAAGATCACCTCTTGACCAAAGAGTACAACACCAAGTTCTCCCAGCAACTCCTTCGGTCATGCCACCTGCAAGAACACCACAATCGTTTATAACCAATGCCACCACGCCCGGCTTGTGACATCTGGCGGAACCTTTCGAGATGCCAAGCGACATCGATTCATACACTGAACATTCAGAATTTGACTGAAAACATTACAAAGAATCAGTTCTAGCATTCACCATATGTGGTAGCTAACGCTGTGGAAAATCACCGTCCAAACATAGTCCTACGCGTATAAATCACAAATGCTTTCAACATCCGATGACGTGAACTTTTGTCTCTTAACTAGGTTAGGCTGAAAAGTTGCTTTTATAGCACCGGAGCTTCCGAGGCTTTCCACTAAGCTAGAGCTACAAAATAAATATAAAAAAATGCGTAAGTCCTTTACTAATACCGACCCTACGTAACATACCACGCTTTCATATAATACTGTATCCAAAAGTAAATGAAAATTGTTCGATGAACATTCACAATTAGAAGAGATGTCAAAAGAAATTAATTATGAAAATGGAAAATAGTAATTTCTTCTGATTGGTAAAGCATCATTATGTATCATAGAAATCTATAGTTACCGACCCCGTCGTTCTTAAGGATAGTTCTCCTTTGAACGACAACGAAAGAGGTAGAATACAAATTGACTAATTACCACAAGAGCTAGCAAGTTCAGGTATTTGTACCTAACTACCTTGGTAGCAATAAACCTAAATCGCTTGGAGAAGATCAACTCCACAGAGGAATTCGTTACGTTATCCTCTCACATCGTCTTTCGACACCACCACTTCAGTTTTTAGATTGTGTGGTTGCTGTATCTCATTCCACATAGGTATTGGGGTTTCCATTTCATGTGACAGATACCAACGGAAATTTCAGTAGACCAAGTCCACCCATTCCACCGATGATGAATAAATCAATTTGTGCACCTACACACCCACGCCCTACATATGATGGCTGCTGGTATCGTTTTCGGCATCCCTTGGGAAGGTGTAACTACCTATGTACACATGGTACTGCACGTTACGTATGATTACGACACCGTCACCCCGAGGTGAATTGTGATGGAAAATGTAGCCGCGTTAAAAAAAATGTGAACGTCATGGAGAAAAGTATTTTCGAATCTCATCCTAAGGGCGATGAAGAGCTAGGGTCTGCTGTGAATGGTGAATGGAATTGAATTATCCTTTCTGCATTTTTTTTTTCTGCATAGAGATCTAAAATTCATCTCCCGAAGGAGTAACGCGGCTTACTTTTTTTTTTAACATACATATATGTATGATTGGTACGTGGGCTCTGTCGAAGCGGGTATCACATGAATGTTCGCATGAAAAATTCAAAATCAATCAAAGTAACTCCCATTGGATTTGGTTATTCCTTGGATCAGCTTTTTATATCCTTCGCTCTTCTTCGACTCATTCGATTTTAAGTTAAATGCTGATCACAATGTTTACAAAGGGACGCGATGATTGTATTGGAAATGGTACATTGTGTGCGCCATTAATGGGAAATTTTAAATAATTTAGGGGAAGTACGGGTACATGTCGTTCGCGTGATAAACGGGACGTCAATTCTGATTAAATGGCACAAAAAAGAACACACCAGCATAGCACATATTTAAAATTGAATTTTAGGAAATTTATCATTAATTTGTGAGGTTTGTTTAAAGCTTTAAATGTTTTCAAAACCGGCACTGTGTGGGTACATGTTATATATGTTAGGTATACCTGTTTTTTTTGGTTTTGAAATTGAAAAGGGTACATTTTAAAGGAGTAACTGCTTGCAGGATTTTCCCATCATTATGTTCGCACGCTCACCTACTCACCTAGGCATATTGATACATTGCTTGTAACTTCAATAACGTTAAGCTGGCCAGACTTAAAAATCAGCAATAAATAATGTTTTTGTGTGGGATATTCTGCAGGAATTCGTCTGGCAGGCATGCAAGAATAACGTTTCAGAAGCACGACTAACGATTACAGAAACCTACTGCTGAAATAGGAGTGCAACTACGCTGTCGCTGTAAGAAGATCAATTGAATCGGTGAGTGGAAGAACAGTATAAGCGCCAAAAATTGCATTTTGGCCTTAAATAACCAAAATGCTCTACATATGTAAATCTACCAATCAGCAAAATAATACTACATTAGAGAGCCAAATGTATACAAAAATGGAATACGCTTTTCGCTGATTGTATGGAAGCGCAGTACAAATGCGTTTAGTTTTTTCTGTTTTTCTCAGAAGCGATATTTTGTACATGTACTGTTCTTTCACTCACCGATTCAATTTATTGTTCAATTTAATACATCCTAGACTAATGAATTTCTATAAGAAGCCTTCAATTAGCACGGTGTCATTGACAATGAGCAAAGATTTGAGAGTAAGATTTATCGGAGAAGATGGAGTGCTCCCCATGAGTCTCTAATTCACTTCCCCCACAGCATTGGTCCTCACGGTTTATAAATTTTGTTAGCCTTCTCAGCATCAAGTAGATAATAAAAGCAGAATGTGCACTATTTCTCTACCACTTCGTAAAATCTAGCTATGTCTGGGTTTACTGCTCTTTGCACGGATTTCGGATAAATAGTTCACAGGTGTACATAGATTGATTACCATCCGCTGTAACGTTACTGACGTACTTATGTCCTGTATCCCCTTGCGGGTTCTAGGGTCTCTACTACGCCTACGCGCCATTGTGTTCGGTTTCTGGTAATGTGTCTGAGATCTCCCCAACTTTTCCCCAATTGCCGTGCCTCCTTCTCGACCGTTCTGTGCCATGTTCTCCTCGGACCGCCAGGTCTTCTATCATCCTGAGTTAAAGGGTTCCATTGCATAGCATGATTCGCTATGGAACTGTAACTTTTTTGGAACGTGTGCCCAATCCAATCCATCGTTGGATGGTTTTGCCTATTGGTTCCTGACCCGTTCTCTCGTAAAGGTGTTCGTTAGAGATACGATTGGGCCAGAAAAACTTTAATATATTGCGCAAGCACCTATTAACAAACGTTTACAGCTTTCTGGTGATAGTAGTGGTCCCTCTCCATGTGCTGTATCCATATAACAGCATGGACTCAACGTTGGAGCGAAAAAGTTTTAGCTTGGTGTTCAAACTGATTGCATTGCTTCGCCATATTTTAGACAACATACCGAACGCTGACTTTGCTTTGGCGATCCTGTTGGCTATATCCAGTTCGGTACCGCCATCGGTCGAGACAATACTCCCAAGATACTGAAAATCCTCTACTCTCTACCGGTTGTCCAGCAATGCATATTTGCCGTTTTAATTTTAATTTTCAGCCCGACGACGCGTGTAACGTTTGGTGATGACTGTAAACCTTTTGCTAGTACGCCATTTGTTAAATATTATTTTCCTAGCCACAGCCAGAAAGCAGTCAGTGGTCTGCATTTTGATAGTAGCTAAAGAGTTTTGATTTCAGCGACAGCGGTTAAACATACCCATACTATATCACCCCTGCTATTGACATTATTGAGGATATGCTTGCGAATTTTGTTATAGTTAAGACCTGTGCTTTGAATTTAAAAATCCGAATCAGGTTTGAGATATCTCGTTCACTAGAATGGAGTTGAAAAGAATGTGTAAGGGATCACTTGCAATCCTGATTTTAAATCAAATCAGCTTATATGTATGACCTAGTGTGAAATATTCAAAGCTCATTTCAAAAACGATTTCCAACACTAAGTCAGAATGTAAAAAAGGCAGGTGAACCCTTAAGAGGTCGATAAAAAATAGATCAATATTTGGCGCAAGAGCTCTTTAAAGTGCCAGGGCCTAGCTTCTCGCAACCACTCATGTTGTGTGCGTTATATTTTTCACACGAATGGAAGGGACATACCGTTTTAATGCCGAATCCGAACGGCGATTTGAGAAACTTTTTCGTGACAACAATACTCTCGGATGTTAGTCAGACGCTCGCGAGAGATGGGACCGTGAAAAAACTTTTTGGAGTTTTCTGGGATTCGAACTTGGAACCTCATGCGTAGTGATCCGACACACTTACCACTTACGCCACGGCGCCCACGATGAGATGATAGAACTACTTAAAAAAAAAACATTTTTCCATTCAAAATAACACAGAAGCCTTAAGACAAGCAGAATTATATTATACAAAGGAATATATCCAGCAGAAGAATCAGTCAACTAAAGGAGAATACTGAGAAGGATTCACAAAAAAAAAAAATAAAATATGGAAATCGATATCTACCGGGCTCAGAAGAAAGTTCTGCGAAATAGGAAATTAGTAAATAAAACCAATAAAATAAGCCCCTTAAACAATCTCAAAGAATATTTCCACGAACTGTTTTACGAAACATAACGAATACGGAAGACCTTGGGGCGGATGATCCGAAACAAATTATAACATAAAGTCCGGATTTACACACTCATTCAAAAGGTGGGACTCTTTTAAAATTCAATAAGTGGAAGTGAGATGGTAGAGAAATGGAAGAATAGAAAGCATGTATTAATCGTCAGCATAATTTGATTGACTCTTTTTGATGTACTTTTTGATTTATTTATGATATATGTATATATGTTTTTTGGTTTATTTGTTGTCCGTTGTATGGACAAGAAGAGCAAGGAGATGCCAAGTATTTAATTAAAGTGAATAAAATATAATTATCCAGGTGTCCACTTAAAATAAGTCAACGTAAAAATGCGAAAGAAGTTTTCATCACCGACGACTCCTACCGTGTTTGTCCATCTCGCACACACTTATTAAATTTGAAAGGAGTCGCATCTTTTGAATGTGTGTTTTTTTTTTTTTTAAACTAATAGATCTTCCAATAGGGATAACTTTCGAAACCACTTTCATATCAAGGGCAACAAACCCATTGTTGACCAATGTAATCGATCATTTGAGCTCACTATTCGTACCACATATACTCTACATAACGCAAGGCCAACAATCCATCAACGTAATGTGCGTATAGAAGAAACTGTAGCCGCTGTGAGTGAAAGTCTGACGGAAGCTCAAGAATTATTAATTCAATGGGTTTGCGAGCAAGCAAAATTGTCGTTTCTGTTATACCCACAAAAATGCACTGTTTGGGTTGGTCTTCACGTTGGTGGCATCATCAGCCCTCTTCTCGTGGGACTTGATCCACCGACAACATTATATCGCAAAATAATGAATTGGCCACAGAGATCGTGCGATTTGGCGCCACTCGATTACTTCTTGTGCGGCTATGTAAAGTCCTTTGTATGCTGATGAACCGCAAACTATTCAGACCCTCAAATTCTCGAAAGGGGGCTGAAAATTGGCCGACAGGATGCTCTTTGTCAAAAGTATTCCAGGAAGTCATATGCCTGAGGTCGTGGTCAAAATATAATGTCACGAATCATTCTTCATAATGAATGAAGATTTTTGATTCAAATTCAATTCCCGTCTTCTTCTTCGTTTCGTTCCTATTTTGCCGAGGCTATGACATGAAAACAAGGGATCATAACTCTCCCACTTCACATCATTTCTACTGATCCACCTGTGGGGTTTGACCTCAGAAAATATTGGTAGGTCTCCCGACTTTGGATAATTTCGTTACTGTGGCCAATGGCTGGCCTCGTTGCATTTGTGTGACCCAGGCATTTATAGGCCTGTTTTTCTTTCGGGATGTCTTCGGAACGTTCATTGATATTGCCTTTTTAACAGGTTTCAAATTGAACTTGGGAATACCAGCTGAGCGGGTTGCGCTCTATTTTTTCTTGAGATGGTTTCTTTGAAGTGAAGGCTTTCACGGATCTTTAAACTTCTTATTTGATAAAGCTTTGTCACCCCTCCTATCAAACGAAGTACCTTCATCTTACTTGCCGTTAATTTACTCTCATACAAAAAAAAAGTTCTATACCTCTTAAAAAACACCATTTACAAAAGGATTTCTGAAAATTGAAAATTGATGCTAAAGAAGGTAGTCAAAAGAAAAAGATACTACTTACTTAGAGGACTTCATTTAAAAAAAAGGACCATTTAAACATGAAAGGAGGATCATAGAAGAGAATAGTAAAACAAAGCATTCTGACTTTAAGTAACTTCCAAATGTCACGTGATGAAAAGCGTCAGGTTATCGGAAGTATTTGAGTTCCGACGTGGCGTTCGGCAAGGTTGTATACTATCATCACTTTTCGTTTTGATGCTGATTGGTGTTTTTTTTACAGAACGCTCTGACTACAAGAAGGGGCGGACTTCAATGGTGAACTCGTGACAACGTGACAACGATTGCCTACTATCGCACGGAATCATGCACCTGCACCAAACTATCACTTTTTTTATGGCAGAGCCAAACGTAGTAGACTTGTGGATTAACCTCGCTAAAACTAAGATCCTTAATTTTTCCTCGAATTCATCAACAATTTATATCAGCATTGCAGTGCAACAGGTCGAGTAAGTAATTTCCATTATCTTTGAAGTATCACCTCGGCTGACAGTGGTAAGGACGAATTTCCATATTTTTTTTTTTTTGTGAATCCTTCTCAGTATTCTCCTTTAGTTGACTGATTCTTCTGCTGGATATATTCCTTTGTATGATATAATCCTGCTTGTCTTAAGGCTTCTGTGTTATTTTGAATGGAAAAATGTTTTTTTTTTGTAAGTAGTTTTATCATCTCATCGTGGGCGCCGTGGCGTAAGTGGTTAGTGTGTCGGATCACTACGCATGAGGTTCCAAGTTCGAATCCCAGAAAACACCAAAAAGTTTTTTCACGGTCCCATCTCTCGCGAGCGTCTGACAAACATCCGAGAGTATTGTTGTCACGAAAAAGTTTCTTAAATCGCCGTTCGGATTCGGCATTAAAACGGTATGTCCCTTCCATTCGTGTGAAAAATATAACGCACACAACATGAGTGGTTGCGAGAAGCTAGGCCCTGGCACTTTAAAGAGCTGTTGCGCCAAATATTTGTATTTTTTTTTTATCATCTCTTCAGTTTATTTTATTTTAAACTTCCTTTTCCCCAAAAATTCGTCTGCTTCCTTGCGTATGCTACTTTCTACTTTCAATCTACCTAAGGAAATGTTTTTTTTTTTTCGTGCAGCGGTTTAAAGCTTAGATGTTAATAGGTGTCAGTATCTGCTTACATGTGTGGTGTCGAAATTAGTCGGAGAGAATTTACTGTGATTTTTAAATTCGGTTATGATTTCTATTATTTATTTCGAGTACGCCTTTAGTTTCTCTAGATGTTGTATGATCATGATCATATCATTTAATTTCCTTAATAGAAAAACTGTCAATTGCTCTCTGATGCGATCACTCGTGCTTAAGCCTCATTGTAGCGACAGGTACCCCACAGTAACCTCTACAAAAATATCTCTAATTCGCCCTAAACACCCAAACAATAAATCTTTTGCCAAACACCCCAAAACAAATAAAATATAGACAATAAACAAATAAAGATAAAAACAAATAACCATCGCGCGGGTCTCTAAAACAATTGAATGCACTGCATACAAAATTAATTAAAAAAAAGTGCATATCGTACGCTCCCATCTGGCCCTCTCCACTCCGCTTCCGCTGCTGAATTTGCTTACTGTGAGTGCCGTATGATTTTTTTGTTTTTTTTTTTTGTGCGTGCACCCACAATGACTAGGTAAAGCATCGTCTGGTGTATTCGCCGGTGGTATGTGCAGGTTTTTGTTAGCGGACCAAAACAAATTTCCATATGGGCATAACACCAACGATCATTTGTTTTGGAAAGCTAACGTTGGATCTGCACTACATCACAACTCTGCTAAGTTAACGTCGGAGTTGTGTTTGTTGAATCTGTTTTTTTATAATAGTAAGGAACTTTAGGGTAGATCTGAGCATTCGTGGACTCAGATCGAATTTCTTTTCTGTGTAGGTCCATGCTGTTAAATATAAACCAGCTGACCGTAGGTGGGTCACAAACTCTTCGGAATTCGAACTGCCTGGGTATGGCATTGAGCCATTATTCTTTCACTATCACGGTCTCATCGTCTATATGCGTAGTGATGTAGTCTACCAAATTCTCCCACAATTCGGAATTTAATCTCATTTGACTGAAACTCTATGTCCGTAGGCAGTTAATCTACTACTGTTTTATTTATAAGATGTCCAAATATTGGCAGCAATTCTATTGTTGTATTGGTTTGATGCACTGTCAGGTTCCATCCTAAGAATTGTATCCTTGTACCCACATTCTGAAATCGTCATTGTGGGCGATTTCAATGTCCATAATTCTTATTAACTTCGCCACTCTGGACAGACAACATCCGAATAAAGATATGTTGAGATTTTCGCTGAGGTAAATAACCTAACCCAGGTTGCGAATGAGCCAACACGCGTTCCGGACAGTACTGGTCATTGCTAATTGGTAGTATTAAACCACCAGGGTGCGTGGCTAAGGGAATTATCCGGAATAAAATCATTGACACTGCTAATCTAAGATGGTCAAACTTAGATGGTCACAGGGTGTCTAAGGCCTTGTGGCCTGTGTTAGATCGCAGAAAATCTGGGGAGATAATTAACTTAGATATATCGAGGATAAGAACAGCGATAGGAATACTCTCTGGCCACTGTCTCCTAAGGAGGCATGCCATGAGACTAGGGTTATCCGATACGGATGTTTTTAGGTACTGCGATGACCTACATGTCTCAGAGGATATAACTCATATACTCTGTAAATGTCAAGGAATCGCCAGGATAAGGCTAAAGTACCTGGGTAGATACTTCTTCGATAACTAGGAGGAGGTGAGGTCCTTGAACCATATCAAGGATCTCTTCAGATTTTGTAGGGTGATTAATTGCTTGGATGATTGGGTTTAGGTCTTTTGCCGTGAAGGTTTCCTAGGGATCGCGATGGGCCCACTTTGGTGCCTAGTGTTTTATGACAACATCATAACCCTACCTAACCTAACCTAACCTAACCTAACCTTAGCTGGTCGCAATGATTCCTCGATAGTGACGTGGACGCCGCGCCTGATATGATCACTAATACAATTCTCCTAGGTACGAGAACTTATATCCCTTACAGGATAAAAACTATCAGACCTAAGAAAAACGTGATATGGCTCGAGATGTAAAGAAGCTATTGGGTTAAAGGAATTAAGTTTTCGGTCATACAAGGTCAACGTAAGAGAGAAAAACCGAAAAAGTTTAGCGAGCCAGAAATGGCTGCAATGCCCACATTAACCGCGTTGAATTCTGTCACGACCAAAAGATGAGCCAAAAATACTACATTGTCCCAAGGGTAGTAAGAACGTTCGGTCGTTTGTTTTTATATTATATAATTTGCGCGCACTCAAGGGGTTATGAATACCATTAACTTGTTTACACACAGTGCGAGAGTTGGAAAGAATAGAGAGAGAGAGAGAAAGATTTAGTGTAGTGATTTGAAGCTCAGTTGTTTATGCTTCAGAGAAACTCCGGGGATGGCGCACAAATAACTGGGGAGATTTTTGTTATCTTCTTATCTCTTTCTTCTGATTTACAGTATTTTTTTCTCATCATCAACAGAGCGAACAATTTTTCCAGCCATATGACCAAGCTACTGCCAGTGTTATGCCTTCGCAGTAGTGTTCACACAAGCTTTCGCAATTGATCGGACTGACTTTAATGAGAAATAAATAAATGCTTGCTGAGGTCAGGATTCGAACCATGAACCAATAGCGTGGCGATTAACGATGTTACCACTACACCATTGCCACTCCCACATTAAAAAAAACATTTATAATTCACCCTCGTCATCTATACGGACACGTTCATTAAGACGTTTATGGCTAAGCGTATTCGCTTCGCGAGGCGAAAAGCGATTCGTTGCTAGCGATCAATTACGCATGTACGCATGGAAGTGTTTGTGGTGCAACGATTTAGCGAAAAGCAAATTGAGCGACTACAAGCGACTGCGAGCGACTACGAGCGATGAGAAATTACAATCAGAATATTTTGAATCAGTTAAGCGAATCGCGCGTATATGATGGACAAATTCATTGATCTTGTGCATGAAAATCAATGTTTTTGAAATCTCTGATTACCAAAATAAAAATTTAATTAGAAAATCTTGAGAGGAAGTGGAAAAGGAAAACAATAAACGCCTTATTTAAGTGTGCATATTGTTCACTTCGCCACTGTAAAAACTGTATTCGCGCGATGCGAATACGCTTAGATATGAGCGCAGACTTACGAAGACGTACCAATTGTCAGCTCTTTAGATAATGCACTGCCAGATAGTGCTTTGTCTCCACCTGTACTTGAAAGCGTCGAATTTTCCATGGGACAAGTCCACTTTCCCAATCGTATAGTTACAGGAGTACTTAAAGGTCTTAACCTGCACAAATCTACTGGTCCAGATGTTATATTTCCTATTGTTCTGAGGTGTTCTGCTTCGCTGTAGGTAGGTAGAAAACAGCATGTGTCCAGCCCGTACCTAAAAAAGGCGATTCTTCTTCTCCCTCCAGCTACCGACCCATTGCACTTATGTCCCTTCTTTCCAAAGTCATGGAAACGCTGATACATCGTCAGCTCATGAAATATCTTGATTCACGAAAACTTCTCAATGACCGGCAGTATGGTTTTCGTAGCAACAGGTCCACTGGTGATTTGATGTCACATCTCACCGAGAAGTGGAACCAATCTCTGCACCACTCTGGTGAAAGCAAGATTATTGCGCTTCTTCTTCTTCTTCTTCCTTTTATCACCGAGGTTATGATCTAAGCAAAGTTACTGCGCTTGATATTACAAAAGCATTTGACAGAGTTTGGAATTAAGCTCTTTTGTCGAAAATGCGTGCATTTGGGATCAATGATACCCTTCTTCTACGAATTAGAAATTATCGTTCGGGACGTTCAGTTTAAGTTGTTTTGGACGGCTTCAAGTCTGCATCTCACCAAATAAATGCGGGTGTCTCCGAAGGCTGGTGTCTTCTCTCTGCAACTTTTAATATAATCCATTCTTTCGCTGATGACAGCACCCTTAGTTTTTTATATTCGTTCCCAAACTGACGAACCTGATCTTCGGTAGTGGATGAAGAATGCATATTAAATACTGACCTCGACAGCATATTTAAATGGTGCTTAACCAATGGAGTGAAATTTAGTGCTTCCAAAACTCAATGGTGTCTTCTGTCATTAAAGCGAAACTCTATTCATCAGCCATTATACATGAGTAGCACTTCCATTATTCAAACCGAAAAACTTACAAATAACATATTAAACATTTTTTGTAATGGTTCTTATTGTATATATATATATACCATATACAATAAAAACCATTACAACAAATGTTTAATATATTATTTGAATGTCCGAGTTTGGCTTGGAGTGACTGTATTCGAAATCGCCAAGAATGCAGTGAAATGTTTAGGCTTCCTAAAGCGGTGTAGGAATTATTTCACCCCTTCTGATCTGGCTTTCGCTCGAATACCATCGTAATGTCTCCTGCCTATCTATGTTTTATCGATATATTCACCGAAAATGCTCAAATGAAATAGCCAGTAGCACTCCTAGCCTTCTTCATTTTAACCGCTATACTCGCCATGCCTTGAATGCTCATCAGTTTACCCTTAAGTCTATCCTCGGACATACCGTGAAATATAGAAATTCTTTTATGACCCACAAAACACGTTTATGGAATGCTTCCCCCGAGCATGCTTTAACTCTTCATTATAACATACAGATATTTATGTGTATCGGTGCTTCCTTTTTCCCTAACCCCGGTGGCTCATTGCGAAAGGTACAACCTGCACTGGGTCAGGTGCCTTCGAATGAGTAACGATGAGTGTTGTTTTTATTCAGTGCAATAGCTCTGAAGCTCTTCAATAAAAGTAAAAGCTAATTAAACTCCTTTGAGCAAAATTATAAAGTAAGGGTAGACGCGTCCTATAGTTACTATAAGGCAGGTGAGCTGCTAAAAATCGCTCGTATAAGAGTCGGGTGGGTTTTCTGCAGAGTTCGCCGAAGAGAAGTGGTCACGCGCTGCTACAGATGTTTCGGCTATGGCCACCAGCAAGCTAATTGTAAGAGGCCCGACAGAAAGAACCAGGGAATATGCTTCAAGTGAGGAGTACAGGGCCATACAAAATCTGATTGCAAAGCTATCGCGAAGTGCTGCTTATGTGTGGAACTGAAGCTCGGGCCAGCACTGCTAGCTCATTTACCAGGGTCGGGAAACTGCCAGGTGTTTAGAGAGGCACTTGAAAAGGCGAAGAGAAGCAGCGCACCATGATGAAAATCCTACAAGCAAATCTCCAGAGAAGTCGCACGGCTGACAACCTACTCTCACAACTTAGACTCGATCTTAGAGTAGATGTGGTGGCCAGAAGTGAGCAGTATAAAAACAAGGACGGGCCTAGCTGGTTCTCGGATACACTCGGCACAGCTGCAATATGGATACCGGACGCAAAGACGACCCGCATAAAAACCCACGGCGCAGCTAGTGGCTTTGTTTGGGTGAAGTGCGAAGGAATCACGATATTTACCTGTTATTTTGCGCCGAACGAAAGTATCAGTAATTTTAGAGCGAAGCTAGACCGCTTAGAGGACACTATGGAGATATTGAGGGCGGGATCTTGGTTGCCGGCGATCTTAACGCCAAGGCCTTAGATTGGGGGATGCCTAGCATAGACTCACGAGGTAAGCAGATACTTGAGATGGCTGCCAGACTGGGGCTCTACGTGTTGAACGAAGGAAATACACCTAGCTTCAGGCGTCACGGATATACCGAAACAATATCGGATGTTACTTTCGCGTCAGAAGAGCTGCTAGCAAAGGAGTACACCGGGAGCGACCACCAGTATATCTTCTTTGACCTACAGAGGGCCCGACGAGTCTATAACAGAAACCAGAGGCGAGCACCGAGGTGGAAAGTCAGCCTGTTAAATGAAGAGGTTCTCACGGCGACGCTAGAGGAAGGGAAGGAAGCCAACCTGGAAATGACGGGGACAGCTGAAATAAAAGCTCAAGCGACGATGCAACTCTTACACCGCGCATGCGATGCGTCGGTGCCTCGAGTTAGGAACTCAATTGGAGGGCGAAAACCAGTGTACTGGTGGACGGAGGAGATCGCTGAACTTAGGAGGAGATGCCTACACCATAGACGCAAGGTCACCAGGGGAAGGCGAAGACACACGGAAATCACGGAAGGTGCTCTCACGGAATACAAAACAGCAAGATCCGAGCTCAAGAGGGCCATCGACTCGAGCAAGATACAAAAGTGCGAGGACCTTCGCCGGGAGATCAACAGCGACCCCTGGGGACTCGGCTAACGGGCTGTCATGAAAAAATTAGGAGCGCAGGCGTCACCCCACACGACGACCGCGGAGCTAATGAAGAACATAGTGGACACACTCTTCCCGGCTCACCCTGTTAGGCCAATGGAGATCTCTCCTGCCCAACAACAAGATATCCCATTTTTCAGCGAAGAGCTGATTCTAGCAGCTAAATCTCTTCAGAACAATAAGGCACCCGGCCCCGACGGCATACCAGCGGAAGTATTGAAAACGGTTGCCCAATTTGCCCACAGATACTGCTATGTATGTATAACGGCTGTCTAAAGGAAGGGATCTTTTTCAAGAAGTGGAAGGTACAACGCTTGCTGCTCGTAAGCAAGGGAAAAGAAGACCCGGACTCCCCATCAGCATACAGACCTCTGTGCATGCTGGACACGGCACGAAAACTCCTCGAGAAGATGCTAAAGCCTCGAATCACAGAAGCAATCCAAAGAGCAGGTGGCCTATCCAATCGACAACACGGATTCAGAAAAGGCCACTCCACGATAGGAGCAATTGAGGAACTAGTCAAAACCGCCCACCTCGCCCAAAGGGGAAATCACTACTCAAGGCGAATCGTCGTGCTGGCAGCTCTGGATGTGAGGAATGCCTTCAATTCGGCCAGATGGGGAGATATGTTAGATGCACTCGAGAACAGCTCCAGGATACCGCAATATATTTTGCAAATTGTGAAGGACTATCTCATCGACAGGGAACTTCTGTACGACACCGTGGAGGATACTCACAGAAAGGAAATCACTGCTGGAGCAGCACAGGGCTCAATCCTTGGACCCGATCTGTGGAATATCTCATACGATGGAATCCTTTGCATGGAGATGCCAGACGATGCCTTCTTAGTCGGGTACGCAGATGACATCGGTGTGGTGATTACCGCAAGGGACATCGAAGAGGCTCAGCTGAAACTGAACCAAGTAATGAGACGAGTACTCGCTTGGATGGAAGCCCATGGCCTTAGTCTCGCCGCGGAAAAAACAGAGATAGTTCTTCTGACTAGGAAACGGATCCCGACCATTGCTGAGTTCCGAGTAGGTCCAGAAGTGATAATCAGGAAACCAGCAGTAAGATATCTAGGAATTGCCCTGGACTCTAAACTCTCTTTCTGGCAACAGATTAAGTCCGCATCTGAGTGAGGTGCGAAGGTCACGTCATCACTGAGTAAGCTTATGGCAAACATCGGAGGCCCAACAATGAGTAGGCGACGACTCCTCATGTCCATCATCCACGCCATTCTTCTGTATGGGTGTGAGATCTGGGCACTTAGACAGGAGAAGTACAGAAAGCAAATTGCCGCAGTACAAAGGCGAGGAGCTCTCCGAGTTGCAAGCTCCTATCGCACAGTGTCGGAATCAGCCGTGCTCGTAGTACGCTCACGGCAAGAAGGCGGAAGTAGGAGCTGAACTGGCAGTCGCGGAAGCGAAGGAGCTTACCAAGCAGGCTTGGCAGAGAAGGTGGAGCGTTGAAACGAGGAGGAGGTGGACAGCGAGGCTGATTACAGACGTCACGGCTTGGACAGAGCGGGAACACGGCGAAGCGAACTACTTTGTCACTCAATTCCTAACCGGACATGGGTATTTCAATCGATACCTTCACGAAATGGGTAAAGTAGAGACCGCAGCCTGCCAATATGGAGACTCAGCGGAAGACGACGTTTTCCACACCTTTTTCGCCTGTAGCAGATGGACAGAGCAGAGGAATAGACTGGAGTCAGAAATAGGCGATTTTTCCCCGGAAAATGCTATAAGCAAGATGACCTCGAGTACCGACATGTGGAATAGAATATCTTCCTTCATCGAGACAGTACTAAGATCCAAAAAGAGAGAGGAAGACGCCAACATTCCCTCACAAATTACATAAAGTAGAAAGAAGGGGTTAAAGGTGGTTTTTAGTGAGTAGTGAGTCTCACACTACTAGAAACAGAGTGGGACTGTTTCCCGCGCGCATTAGCGTTTTTCCACTACCCCCTAGGCAAAAAAAAAAAAAAAATATTTACCATAAGGGGTGTGATAACCTGGATGGTTATCAAAAGAAGTAAAATAGTTTCGTCACACCCCGCGTAGAGATAACAATTATACCAAGGACCTACATACATAGGAGAAGCTCATATCAATTATAAAAGGACTTTAAGTAAAATGAAATTTCTCGGAGTTTACTCACTTAATTCATTGTGTGTTTGAAAGTGTTTTTACACGAGCATGCCTCATTTTATGGGTCGTTAATCTTTGTTTCTCGTTCAGTTCTTTTCAGTTTTAGATTGTGTTCTTGGTCACTCCCATAAACCACTTAGTTTTCTTTTCCATGTCAGTTTTTACTTCAGCTGCGAGCACGCCCTGCTCTCTTTAGATATTTGTTAGATTTGTTTATTGCAGTAGAACTTTATATGTACATTTGTAAATGGAAATTTTATGGCAAAGTTCTTGTTTAACATAATTTAACAGCATTTAGTTGGTACTTTTATTGCATCCACTTAAATGCAGTTAAATGCTATGTCCTTGTTGCTTTAGAAATCCATTAGGCATGTCACTACTATGCCGTTCTACAATCCACAAGCGCACTACATACCAAACATAACAAGAATCTTTTAAAAATCTTCAATGTTATGACTTTTTTTTTAATTAATTTTCCTTGACTTTTTAGGTCCAGGACTGCTCTCTTGTCTATGTCGTCACTGTTAAAATCGACGAAATTCAAATTCCACTGTCAGACAATTTTGTGGTCGTGCCTCGTGGTGACTAATTTTCCGACAACAAAATAGCGGAACTGTTTAAGGAAGGAAGTTTTAAGCAACACAACTTTAATGTAGATACATAGGTAAGTAGAAGTGGCGATTCTTAAAAAAGGATAAGAAGTCTCTAAATCCAATCCGTGGAATTTAAGGAAGTTATTAGTTCTTCAATATTTTTCCCTGAGATCTCCTCAAATGAGTTGAAGAAGGGTTTGCCTAAAGCTCGTTGTCTGGGCCTAGTTAGTGCCTGACAGGCGCATATATGGTCGGTAAGGATTTCTTTTTTGGTTGCGACATTGAAACTACGACAGTGTCTATTATGTGGGATACCAAGCCTGTCTGCATGGTCTCCTATCGGTCGGTGTACCGCGGTGGTCGTAGTTATTCTAGCGATGTCTTAATGTGTTCTGTTTAGGAAGTCGTCCATTTTTGCCTTCTTGCAGTTTGACAACATCTTTTTAGATATGACACAAGTTATCAGGTTAGTCCATCTGAGATTGGCTTTGATAAGAAAGTTTGAGGAGATTTTTGCCCTGGCTGTTCCCATCAGGATTGGACTAATTCTGCACGTGAACAGTGGAAAGCTGAGCCTTGCCTCACAAGTTCGTCGGCCTGGAACCTAACTCATTATTACCTTGAATTGACAGTCAACCGAGGCTGGCTTATTTCGGCATTCCTATACTAATTTGGAGGATATAGTAACCGAGGCAACCGGCTTTGATATAGCAACTTGGCTATCAATGAATATGGCAATCTTTTGCTTTGGCGTTATATTTGCGTATAGTTTAATCTGTCGACACGCTTTGCGGATAGCGAGAAATTCCACCTGGTAAACACTAACAGTGTTCGGAAGTCTGTATGATTTTAAGATGTTCAGGAATTCAATAAAACACACCTGTACCGACTCCGCAGTCCATCCTTGAACCGTCTGTGTAGACTGTTACATAGAAGTCCTTAATCATCTGTTGGAGTTGAGGAATGGGACCAATGATATAAGAGGATATAACGATTTGGATGTAGTCCTCGCATTAGGTGGATTGCAGTTTGAAAGTAACATCTACCAACTTGGCATGCAAAACTGGCATCAGCTGGCTAAAAATCGAGCTAGCTGAAGAGACCTGATGGTTGAAGCTAAGTTTCACCCCGAACTGCAGTTTGTCGGACTGCCACCTAAGGTAAGTAAGCTATCAAGATGAGTTTTCTTTTTTATATAATTTCATGACATGATTATTTTCATTGTAATAGCTCTTAAAAGCTTTAACAGTGTGTTTTACACTACCTCACTTAATTTTTTACATTTAACCCATGCTTTCATAAAATATTTGAATACGCACAAAACTTAGTATACCTAGTAAACACACATTGTACTTTATAAAACTGAAAATCCACACAAAGGAAAACTGTCTGCTGTAACACGATTATCGAGATCTGCAAGTCGAAATTCAGAGCTAACATGACCTGGAACAATGTTCCCTAACATCCATATTTTCAAAGTTATAATCTTTATTTATAATTCTCGTTTACTCCTTTTTGAGTTTACCCGGTCTAACATCCCAGTTTATATAAATTAATGAGCATCCTTATTAAAAATCTATGAACACATTAACCTGTAGTAGTACGAGTATTCCTCAAGGAGAGCAATTTATTTTGCCACTTCTCTCTCCTCCTCGTAATTGAACTCAGCTGATTAGAGAATAAATTTGTTTTGCAAATAGGTTCAACCACGACTGGCTCAATCAGCATTCTACCCACACTACCACAACAACACCATGCAAGCGAAATACAAATTCATTATATCCTCCCTTAGGTAAGTTGGTCGTTTTTCCACCAGAGTTGAAAGTAAATTCAGCATCTGCCTTTAAATACTACCCCATCCCCGGTACTTGCAACCACGAAGCATCTGAGTAAGGAGCAGGTATGTATAGAAGGAAATATCTTCACACAGCTTCACCCACCGCCGCAACCGCCACCTAATCATATCGAGTAATAACATCCTTTGAAGCTATTTTCGCAAATATTGACATTGAGGACACCCCCAAGTTGGCGGCGGGTTTCGAATATACCACGATAAAAGCCAGGACTTAAATTTTGTTAAAAGTCCTTTTTCAATAATAAAAAAAAAAAAAAAAGCAAAGAAGAAGAACAGCACCAAAATCAAAAATAACAACCACATCATCCTGATTGAATAGAAACTTTAAGGGGCTCTCGGTGGTGTCGTTATGCCTCCAGAGGAAGTTTGATATTATTTCGAGGGTCTAAACCGCTTTAAGTACCGCCACGGAACTGAAGAATCATTTCTACTTATAGTTGAACGTTAAATTAGAAAGGGTTTCCACGGGATCGGGGGATTGGTTTCATTAATAAACCCCAGTGGGACTGAACCCAACTTAACACCGGCAGTCTATACAGAATGCGGTTCAAAGGACTTAGGAAATAGTGGTTGGAGGTGGCACTCAGCACAGTCATGTGGTTCGGGGCGAAATAAACTTTGGTGGTAAATTTCAATTTCTCCGACGCCATTTTCTGCCGGCGAATGAAAGTTGTTACTCAGCATTGATTTGACGTATTACCTATACACGCACACTCGCAGATAGAGTGCAGGATCTGTTCTGCCCTCCTTCGGTGATGTGTTGAGATGGGTAATAGAATTAAAAGTTTCGCATGATTGATAACAACACATGATTTGGAGGAGGGCTGTTAAACAACTTCATTTCATTGAAGTAGCTTCTGCTATTTTTATTTATTGTGATTTATGATGACAGGAAACATAGACGGATTAGAAATGCCAATCATTTTCGGGAAAGGACGACCTGGGGGAGGCTTAGCAAAACGTGAAAGTAAATATTCATTTCAGTGTTTTGTTAGAGGGAGTAGAGGAAGTGATGCGGGTTCGACTGCTGAATAATGTAGTGGAGATATAAGTTTGAACTGAAGAGAATGCTTACTTTTACTACTTAGAACGCAGTTCGTTTAACAGCCTTTAAGTCTGTCTGAAAGAATCTTTGAATCTCTGAATAGCATGAGTGGTTTCTGTAAATAGCGAAGCAAGCAACACGTGTATTGCAGTTCAACGGACGAACATATGCAATTATTAAGTCTGAATATTCATGTTTTTATTTTTATAATTGGCGCATACCAAAGGGATTATTAATACCCTTATACTGGTTCTCAGGGTTGGCGACGACGATATTCCGCTGTCAGAATGAGTTATTCAACAGTGTCAACCCATCAGAATGAAGTGTGGATAGCGATATCTAAACTTAAATCCGATAAAGTTGCTGAAGCCAACCAACGGCCTTGCCGCAGAACTTTTCAAGGCAGGAGGGGATCAGCCGGTAAGGAGCATGCACGAGTTCATCTGTAAAATTTGGTCGGACGAAAGTACACCCGATGACAGGCACGCTAGCATTGTTTACCCGATCCTGAAGAAAGTAGACCCTCTGAACTGCGCCAACTAAGTCTTCTCAACATCGCATATAATGTTTTCTCTGCCATATTATGCGAACACCTAAAAACCACCATCAACAACCTGATAAGTTAGTTGTAGTGCGGTTTTAGGCCCGGAAAGTTCACCATTGAACAAATATTCATATTGCGGCAGATTTTGGTAGAAATCCAGGAATATAAAATCGATACGCACTATCGATCGATTTTGAATCGTTGAGAGGATTTCAAAGTTGACTGATAGCGTGTATAGGGACGAGTTATACATAGCCATGTCTAGTCTCGGCATCCCTGCTAAGCTCATCCGTCTCTACAGGGTGACGATGGAGAACTCTCGCAGCTCCATCAAATCTGAAAGAACACCACCGAATCCTTCGATGACAGGAAATTTTCTTAGATGCGCTATCATGCGATGTCTTTAACATAAAATTGGATCATTGCAAAAGTTCGTGCCCGATCTTCATACGTGGTGGAAAGTTTCCGGTATGACGCAACCATTGTTTGTTTTATGGATTTGTTGTATACCAATGGGTAGGTCGTGGCATCAGAAGTCATTTTATCGCTAGACCTCGTTGAGTTAAGTCAAATTGTGTGTGAAAAAAAAATTCTAAAATGGAGAACGAAAAGTTACACCTTCGTCATGTAATGTTGTTCGAGTTTCGAAAAGGACTGAGTGTTGGAACTGCAACAAAAAACATTCAGAGCGAGTTTATTCAGATCGTGCTCCTGCTCTTAGGACCGTTAAAAGTGGTTTGGTAGATTTCGTAACGCTGATACGAGTATGACCTTGGACGAGCAACCCCGTTCTGGACGGCCTTCCGAAATTGATGTCGACATTTTACGAACCTTAGTAAAAAATAACCCGAAGATTTCAACTGAGGAGATTGCTGAGAGGCTTAATATTGATCATTCGTAAGCATTTCGGCATTTAAAGAAGCTTGGATTCACTTCCAAGCTCGACACGTGGATGCCGCATTGTTTGACAGAAAAAAATAGGCTAGACCGCATCTCCGTGGTCTTATCTCTACTAGACGCCATGAAAACGAGCCTTTCGTGGATCGAGTCATAAAAGGTGACGAAAAGTGGATTCTGTACAACAACGTGCAGCGAAAAAGAAGCTGAAAACAAGCAGGTGAAGGTGCAGAACCCGTGGGAAGAGCTGGCTTACATCCGATGAAGGTACTGTTATCTGTTTGGCGGGAATCCAGGGGTATAATTTTTTCGAGATTCTTTCACCTGGCGAAACAATCACCCAGACCCAGATATTCCCCAGACCTTGATCCTTCAGATTTTCATCTGTTTCGGTCCCTTCAGAACGGTTTGAATGGAAAGAAATTTGGTTCCCCCGAAGCTGCCGAAAACTACCTTACGACTACTCCGCAAACTTGTAAAACGTTGGGAGACAATTGTAGAAAATAACGAGGACTATATAATCGATTAATAAAATTGTTTTGTTTAAAGTGCAATCTCTTGTGTTTCATTATCAAATCGGGCACAAACTTTTGCAATGATCCAATACTTACAACAATTTTACGAAACTCACAAGCCAACGCCGAAGTTACAATCTTTTACAATTACTCGATTGTGCCGATGACATCGACATAGTCGCAAGAAGTCAGCGCCCCGTCAGTGGGGCATTTGCGAGCACTGAAGCGGGAGCAATAAAGATGGGTTAAGCGGTCAATGAAAGCAAAACAAAACATATGGTGTGTACGGAAAACGACGCCCAACATCGGCGTCTTGGACAGAACGCCACAATAGGAAGACATAAATTCGAGGTGGAAAAGGACTTTGTCTACCTAAACTCAATGGTGAGCTCCGCAATGACATCAGTGGGGAGATCAAATGAAGAATTACGCTTGCTAATCGGTGTTTATATGGTCTAAGAAGACAATTGAGTAACAAAGCCCTATCTCGAACTATTATATTAATATAGCTCTGTATAAGACAGTAATCATCATATGGTTCAGAGTCATGGACTTTGTCCAAATCGGATGAGGATGCCCTTCGTTACTTTGAGAGAAAAGTTCTTCGAGTTATCTTTGGTCCCGTTTGCATAGGCGGCGAGTGGAGGATTAGATACAATTCCGAACTATACGGCCTATTCAATGACATAGACTTAGCTATAAGAGTTCACATACACCGACTAAGATGGCTGGGTAATGTTGAGCAGATGGAGCGCATCGTTCCAGCCTAAAAAGTCTTCGAATCAGCCCTGGAAGGACGGCGCAATGGAGAACAATGGCGCGAACGGAGGGGACCTTAATCAACTTGGCGTGCGCAACTGGAGGGAGATTTAGAGGTTTATTGGTTGAGGCCCAGGTCCACCCCGGACTGTAGCGCCGCTTACACACCTAAGTAAGTAAAAATATTCTTGAACGCTGCAAGTTTACAAAACATCGGCTAAGCTCAAAGTACATCCTTGAGTGAAATCAGATATGTCGTACCAATCGACCACACGTGTGGGGTGGAGATTCCTTCCGTGTGCTCCATGATGAGTATTTTTTTGAGTACAAATCTTGTTAATTTTTGCATCACAGCTTTTCGTATAATCGTTTACGGATTTACTAACTTTTCAGCTTTCACACACCCGCGGTGAGCGCGTTTAGTTCTAACCTTACATTAATAGCCATGGTTGTGCCCTGACATATTATATAGAAACAACGCACTCATATGGCTTACAGGCGCCTGGTCGGTTTTTTAGCATAAATACTGTCAAGTCATTCACAAATACAAGTAGAGCTACTTTCTACTAAGTTGTGTGTCTTGAAAACTTACAGCTGGTTTGGCATTTCAGTATTTTTGGACTTGTTGGTTTCAAAGCCATAGGGCATATCATACATTTATAGACTTACTCCAAACGGCTTACAATGAACACGTAACGATTTTTATCTCGCAAAAATGTCTTTGAAAACAAAATAATTTGTGTTATGACGAAGGGATAAAAGTTTACTTAATTGATACCAAATTTTAATTTTTTAAAGAAAGAATGTGCTGTTTTAAATTTCAGAAAAAATCGGAAGAATGGGGGCAAGAAAAAGTAAAATAAGTGATGTGATGTTTGGTAAAATTCCATCACCAACACAGCAACAAATTCGCCTTGCTATTTTCTTACAATTTCGATGCCAACTCAAGCGCATAAATGCGCCATCCCTTATGAATGCTTCAAAAGAGTTTCAAGGAATCCAGACTGCACGTTTTTCTGTAGAAGACGAACCTCGTAAAGGTCAGCCCAAATCTCTGCCGACGATACAAATGAGAAAGCAAATTTTCGAAAGCAAAAATTGACATAGATCTAAGAGCAAGGAAGGAAATGATAGATGATCAACTGGACTTTAATGGCATGGCTGTGTCACGAATAGTAGACCACCACTTGTAATACTTGAAGAAATCTGCTCCCTTGGCCACGATTTTAGAATTATAACCAAAAAAGGATACGCACTCGTTTTGCGCAATAATCCAGTAAAGGCGATGAATCATGTTTTTATATCTATGGCGTGAAAAAAAACAGCAATCCATTGTATAGAGCTGGCAAGCTGCAAGTTCTCCGGATAAGGCAAGACAACAAAAGTTATGATGTCGATTTACTTCATCAGTGCGGAAATAGAACCAGCTATTCCATTGGAAACTGATCAGACAGTAGCTGACAATTGATCTACTGAAACCAAAAATTGACAAAGCGCACCATGACAATGCACCTGTTCACACTACAGACAAATTAGTAATTTCCTGCCGCACTCAGGGGTCAATGAATTTAAGTCAGTACTTTATTGCCCAGATCTAGTGCTTTGTGATTTTTGCTTTTAAAATAAAATTTTATATTTGACGCAACAGCTCCTTAAGTGCCAGGGCCCTAGCTTCTCGCAACCTCTCATGTTATGTGCGCTATATTTTTCACACGAATGGAAGGGAGCTACAGTTTAGTGCCGAATCCGAACGGCAATTTGAGAAACTTTTTCGTGACAACAATACTCTGGGATGTTTGTCAGACGCTCGCGAGAGGTGTGACCGTGAAAAAACTTTTTGGTGTTTTCTGGGATTCGAACTTGGAACCTCATGCGTAGTGATCCGACACACTAACCACTTACGCCACGGCGCGTAATTTTTTTTTCTCAGGAAAAAAACAATTGAGGAGGAAAGTTTTCGTCCCAACTGAGAGGATATTAAAAGCATGGAATGCCGAAATTTAAACACTTAAAAAATATTTTGAAGAATATTTTGAAAGATGAGACTACTGTTTAAAACAAATTCATAGAAATTAATGGGAACTATGGTGAACAAATAAAAATTAATAGACTTGACTATGACTTGACTTGGTTATTAAGTTGAAAACCTTTTTTTTTGTTTTAATTAATTTAGCGTTAGTCTCCTCGTAAATTCAAAAAAGGCGTTTACTACTTTTTTGGATGTGATGAAGTAATATGTAGAAGGACATACATTTGTGCTCCAATGATCAAAAAATTGAGCTGCGTTCGTGTTTTCTTTTTACTGTGATCACACACAATATTTACAATTTATATTTGTGTAAATGCTTGCTTTGTGTGATAATTTATTTCCGGGTCTAATAATAACAACGATAATAATAGAGTAGATTCTTACCCTTGCTGTCTGTGAAATTTAAGGAAACAGAAGTCTGCCATTTTCTTTACTTTTGAACGCACCACCGCTTAATATTACCGTTTTCTGACAGGCGATATAGTAAATTCTCTATGAAGCCTCTTAAAGCACCACTGGGTTAACATCAGCCAAACCATCTTTTTAAAATTATCCGATTTGTGAATTGCATCGTGTAATGTGTTTAGTTGTTGAGTGGTAAGTTGCCGTTTCAAGTACCAACCATATCCACTTAAATTTTTCCGTATACCACCTAGAGTAATTCAATATGTACTCAAAGCAAATACTAGAAATCAGATGCGAATGAAACATGAGATGAAAGCAATGATTTTAAACCAAACTGACAATGAATATATTTCTTCCTTATCCCTTTTATTCATTTTCAACTGAAGTGCAAAGAATAGACAAGCTCCTTTTGCTGCACCGTGGGTAACTCTAAAAGTCTATCCACATCTGGACGCCGAGCTTTCAACCGAGATCTGAACTCCTGACAATTTCTCTAAAAACACAGCAAGGACTCCAAATAAAATACCTCGTTTTAAACGTATGAATATTTTAACCGAGACTTCTCAGCGCCATCTGACTGAATCCAGAAATAGGACCATCTGTCCTTAACTGCCAACTGAATATCGAAGGCATCAGTAGAGCAAAATGCAAGCACTTATGAAGACTGCTGGAAGAGAACAATATCGATGTGGTGAACCTTCAAGAAACGCACTACGCGGACGAAAGAAGTCTCTTAGCCTGAGGGAAAATCAATGATCACTTATAGGCGCCCATCATCATCACGCCTATAGAATTGGCACTTATGTACCACCCTATATTGAAAATGTGAGGCTAGTTAAAATTAAAGACAGCGAATTGTTCCTGATAGAAATCTTAGTCGCGGCTTTGAAAATCATCAACATCTATATGCCTCCTAATAGCCCATGGCCTACTGGAATACTCCCTGTGTATCAGCACCCCGCATCATCTGCCTAAGTTGAGTTAGGCCAAAATTGAGTTAAAGATACCAAAAGATGCTCTACTATTCGAAGTTTATGCTATAAAATTGTTACCTTATTACATGTTACCCTTACCGAGTTATAGCTAAAAGAACAAGACTAACATTTCAAATTCCCATACGTTTTCGGGAAAAACGAAAAATTTGAACTTGATTTCTAAGAATCTGTTAAAGTTGACTTAGGCGTTTTACCTTGTGACCACAGATATATCCCGGCGACCTTAACAGCCATACCCTGTGGCAATACAAAGATGAAAACGATTAAAAACCGGGATTTTACTCTATCTAGCCGGAAGTATGAAGCATAATTCGGTAACTTGGAGATAAAAATTCCATCTTACGCCAAAAGCACAAGATCTACCAGGGGCTAGTAGCAAACCGCATTGCTAATATACCCAAAGCTAAACCTAACAAACAACCACACGGTTCTCCTTAAAATATCACTTAAAGAAATAAAAGCGATAGCGTTAGATTTTTCTGAGTACTCACGAACTTTCACCATATCCGCAGCAGGATTTGACGAAATATACCCTGAATTTAAAAAAAAATTCTGAAAAACGTCAACATCTGTCTTCTGGAATCATACACAGGGAATTCCAAAGATCAAAAATAGTGGCAAACCAGGCGATAAAGCTACAAGCTACCGACCAATCGCTCTCCTAAGCGTTTGCCATAAAACCTTAGAGCGGTTTATCTACAACAGGATTGAAAGGACCATAAACGAAATCAAACCTGCTAAACAGGGCGGTTTTCGAAAAGAACGTAGATGCATGGACCAGGTTTTATCCCTTACAACCCTTATCGAAGAAGGTTTTGAAAATAGTTTCAAGACAGGCGTCTTATTCGTAGATTTAACTGTTGCGTACGACACCGTCTGGCGAACGGACATGATCCACAAATTTCTGAAACTTGTGCATTGCAAAAAAACAGAAAATATCGTCAACAACATGCTCAGCAACCGCTTCTTTAAAGTATTTATCAACGACAGAGAGAGCAAACTCAGACAGCTCAATAACGCGTTACCACAAGGATCAGTAGTCGCACTTTTATTTAACGTTATCCATGCCAAACACACAATCCAGCAAGTTTGCGTAAGCAGATGACTTTAGCTACCCAAAAGCCAACATACGAGCATGCACACAATAAGGATAGACTCACAAGTGATTTGGTAGTCCTTGGCATTTCAAAAACTGGAGGCTTACACCAAAATAAAATCCGCCTGCAATCTTAACAACCAGTTGGCCTACATCCCACTCGAAGTTGAGTTCAACGGGTCCGTTCTTCACCACAATATGCACCCCTTATACCTCGGGGTAACAATAGATAAGACGCTGTCATTTAAACAGCATTGCCAAAAACACTGCTGCGAAACCCAAATAACTTTATCCAAAAGCTAGCATCGAACTTTTGGGGAGCCTCACCTGGTACACTGTGCGTTGCAGTCATTGGCCTCGTGTACTCAACTGCTGAATATGGAGCTGCCTAAATAGTTCTAAATAGTTGGCTAAATAGTTCAAATGGTCAAATAGACAGCCAGCTAAACAGTGCAATGCACATAATTTCCAGCACTATCAGGTCCACATCAACACAATGGGTACCTGTTTTGAGCAACATTGCGCCGCCACCACTAAGATGAAAAAAGTCGCTGGTATAAGAATTTCTCAAATTTCTGCACCATGAAAGCCTAAAGTTCATAATCGCATTAAGTTAAAAGACTCATACCTCGTAAAGTCACGGAAATAATCTTTGAGGCTAGCCACGAGACTGTAGGAACTTACTTACTTACTTACTTACTTACTTACTTACTTAGATGGCGCTACAGTCCGGGGTGGACCTGGGCCTCAACCAACAAACCTCTCCAGCCAGCACGGTTACGAGCCAGCTGCCTCCAGTTGCGCACGCCAAGTTGGTTGAGGTCCCCCTCCACTTGTTTGCGCCACCTACCGCGAGGTCGTCCTCTACTGCGCCGTCCGTCCGGGTTGGATTCGAAGACTTTCTTAGCGGGAAGGTTGGGCTCCATCCGCTCTAAATGACCCAGCCAACTTAGTCGCTGTATGTGAACTCTTCTGGCTAAGTCGATGTCCTTGTACAGGCCGTATAGTTCGGCATTGTACCTTCTCCTCCACTCACCGTCTATGCAGACGGGACCAAAGATCGCTCGAAGAACTTTCCTCTCGAAATAACCAAGGGCATCCTCATCCGGTTTTTTCAAAGCCCATGCCTCTGCGCCATACAGCAGGACTGGGATGATTAATGTCTTATAAAGAGTTACCTTAGTAGTTCGAGATAGGACTTTGCTACTCAATTGCCGTTTTAGCCCATAGAAACAACGATTGGCAAGAGTAATTCTCCGTGTGATCTCTCCACTCATGTCATTTGCGGAGCTGACCATAGAGCCTAGGTAGACAAAATCCTTTACTACATCAAAATTGTATCTGTCTATTGTGGCGTTCTGCCCAAGACGCCGATGTTGGGTGTCCTTTTTTGTAGACAGCATATATTTTGCTTTACTTTCATTGACCGCTAGACCTATCTTTGCTGCCTCGATCTCAATACTCGTAAATGCCCCATTGACGGCCCGCTGAGTTCTTCCGATTATGTCAATGTCATCGGCATAAGCGAGTAGTTGTACAGACTTGAAGAAGATTGTACCTCCGGGGTTGGCTTGTGAGTTTCGTACAATTCTCTCAAGTATTATGTTAAAGAGATCGCATGATAGCGCGTCGCCTTGTCTAAGACCTTTCCTGACATCGAACGGTTCGGTGATGTTCTTACCGACTTTGATGGAGCAGCGAGAGTTCTCCATCGTCATTCTGCACAAACGGACGAGCTTGGCAGGGATGCCAAGACTAGATATGGCTCTGTATAACTCGTCTCTATACACGCTATCATAGGCAACTTTGAAATCGATGAAAAGGTGGTGCGTATGGATTTTATATTCATGGGTTTTTTCCAAGATCTGCCGTAGTGTGAATATTTGGTCAATGGTGGACTTTCCAGGCCTGAAACCGCACTGATAAGGACCTATCAGGTTGTTGACGATCAGTTTTAGGCGTTCACATAGTACGGCAGACAGGATCTTATATGCGATATTTAGGAGACTTATACCTCTGTAGTTGGCGCAGTTCAGAGGGTCTCCTTTCTTCAGGATCGGGCAAATGATGCTGAGGTTCCATTCATCGGGCATACTTTCGTCCGACCAGATTTTACAGATGAGCTGGTGCATGCTCCTTACCAACTCATCTCCTCCTGCCTTGAAGAGTTCAGCGGCAAGGCCGTCGGCTCCAGCAGCTTTGTTGGATTTGAGTTTAGATATCGCTATCCTCACTTCATTATGATCGGGTTGACGGGAATTTTGACTGCCATCGTCACTGTTGAATGGCTCATTCTGCCTGACAGCGGAATATTGGTCATCATCGCCGTTTAACAGTCTGCAGAAGTGTTCCTTCCATATCCTCAGCACCGACTGCGATTCTACTACTATGTTGCCATTTTCGTCCCTGCAGGCTTCTGTTCTGGCTTTGAAACCCTGGCATGTTCTTTTTACCCTTTGGTAAAATTTTCGAACATTATTCCTGCAATAAAGTCTCTCAATCTCCTCGATCGAGCGCTTCTCATGCTCTTTTTTCTTCTTTCTGAGAAGTCGATGTTCCTCTTTTCTCCTGCGCACGTAGAGCTCGTAAGCAGCTCTAGTCCTTCTATGCAGCGCCGCTTTGTACGCCTCTTGTTTTGCTGCATGTGCTTGCCGGCATTCCTCATCAAACCAGGGGTTTCGTTGTGGTGGGCGAGAGAAACCCAGTACATCAGAGGCGGCATCTCTGATGGCTTTTTGGCAACGCTGCCACTGATCTTCCGCATTTGCTGCTGGCGGCATAGGACTAAGATTGAGATTAGAAGAAACACGATCGGCAAAGGTTCTGGCGGTCTCTTGCGATTGTAGCTTTTCGACGTCAAATTTCCTCACAGCATTTCGTTGATTTCGCTCCGTTGTGGATATCCGCATCCGTACCTTGGCTACAACTAGGTAGTGATCCGAGTCCACGTTGGCTCCTCGGAAAGTCCGGACACCCAGAATACTGGAAGAGTGCCTTGCGTCGATCGCAATGTGATCGATTTGGTTGACGATTTTTCGATCAAAGGAGAGCCATGTTCCTTTGTGAATATCGAGACGTGGGAACCGCGTTCTAGCTACAACAAAGTTTCGCCCCGCTGCAAAGTCGATTAGCCTGAGTCCGTTGCCGGAAGTGTTGTCGTGCAGGCTGTGCTTTCCGACCACGCTACTAAAGACTTCCTCTCTTCCTAGCTTTGCGTTAAAGTCGCCTAGGATAATTTTAACGTCGTGGCTAGGGCATTGCTCATACGTCTTGTCCAAGAGCTGGTAGAAGTAATCCTTTGTCGCGTCGTCCTTCTCCTCGTGAAGGGCGTGAACGCATATTAGGCTAATGTTGGCAAATTTAGCCTTGATACGGATAGTCATGAGGCGCTCGTTCACATGCCGGAAACTCAAGACTTCTTGCTTAAGTCTGTCTCCAATGACAAATCCGCACCCGAATAGACGCTGTCCTTTTTGTCTGTAGCAATCGCCGTAGTAGATGTCGCAGTTTTTCATACTCCTTTTGCCCGGCCCATCCCATCGCACTTCTTGGATGGCGGTAATGTCTGCTTTGAGACACTCTAGGGCCTCCGCAAGTTGTTCGGCTGCACGTGGTTTGTAGAGGCACCTATCATTCCATGTGCAGACACGAAGATCGTTGTCCTTTTTACGTTTGCATGGGTCGTCAACAGTAAGATCATCCGTATCCGAGGCTGTTGGTTGCTTCGTAACCAAAGGTTTTTTACGTGGTAGGGAAGTTAACCCGACGGCACAACCCCAAAGGGCCAGGTCCTTTTTTTTTGTACCCCTAGGACAAGAGGCCGGATACACCGGTGTCAGTAACCCACTTCGGAGATATGAGCGCTGCCGTTGGCCCATTAAGGGTTCATCCGCCACCATCTCTTTTTCAATACCCTGACGTAGTATTGAAAATCCTTACAGACCTCAGCTCCAAATATGTTGAAGTAGCTCCAGTAAGGTATCCGCTGGTCTGTAGACGTCACCGTTGATTCCATCGAGAGAATTCGTCCGCCGCACGTCCTCCTTCTGAGGACCTCTTGCTAGACTTCTGAGACGCATATTTCAGCCGATCAGGTCAACAAGAGATGCCTCGTCCGGTTAGACATATGCGCGCTGAAGTTCACCCAGATGTGCTTATGCAGGTCTGAGTGTTCAGCTGCACATATATCGTCAGACTCAGCATACGCTCATCGTTAGTTCACTATCAGATAGCTATCCAGCGGGCACCGCGTGGAGGTGATGATGCGATTTTGCCCACCACCTGTAGGAACTTAACTTATATAATATCGACAAGGAGTGGATGAAGACTTGGAGAGACTTGCCACCAGCCGACAACATTATTGATGACCCCACAGCTTTGAGCTACCCAGGCATAGTGTATTCAACTTAATAAGTAAAGAACCGCTGTGCAAATTTTTTACACAAATGAGGCTCGACCACATCATATGCCTGAAATTGTGACGAACATCACCAAACCATACACCATATATGATGATAATGCCAACGTTTATTTACTCGTAAGTTACTGTTTATGGAATAAATGTCACCGATTGTCAATTATAAATTGTTTACTGTAAAATTTTGTAAATAGTTTACAATGTGATCCATATGATAAATAAATTTCCAACCTAAAATAAAAAAATCTAATAGATTCTCGCAGCCAATCAACATTTCTCGTGAGACTAATACTTTGGTATTATTGTCACGCATTCCCATGAGCTGGGACTGCGAGCGTTTTTGCTGTTTTTTTTGGATTCAAAACTCACGTGCTCTCTTCTCCAACTTAGGTCATCCAACTGTTTTAAGAAACGGATATTACAGTAAGTGGGTCTTTAACACTTAGACTTCTTTCCAGTCTTTTGATCATGATCTAGGCACCCTGCTAGTTTTCTAACTTTTCCAGTCTCTGCACTTTTGTAAGAAATCACTTTTGACTATTCTGCATGGCAAATGCAAGCCTTTTTAAAGCGCTTGAACCTGATTTTCAATGGTTGCTTTAAGTTATAAAATACGTTCTCTAATTTAAGAACCTTACGGAATGATTTAATCCTATTCGACCAGTCACTCTCAAAGGCAGAACTGCTAGAACGCAAAAGGATTACTAAATCAAAACAATCTTTTTTGGTGTCGTGGCTAAAACAAAAACAACGAATCTTTACCCCAGAAATATCCATTTACGTTACAGGAAATTATTGGAAATAAATACATACTTACTTCCCTCCACAAGTATCTAAAGCAAAATATATTCTCTATTCATTTAACTCACCTTAGTGGATCCTTTATGTGTATATACCGGTCCATTGAGATGGCACACAAATTTAAAATAGATGCCGTGGAGCACATCACATCGAAGGCTACCCATGTATCACAAAACTGGGCCCCAAATATCCAGTAACCTAGAAGACAGAGAGAATCGCAAAAACCAGATGGTGATGTTAACTAATGTTGACTAAGATACACATACACACATACAAATATGCACACAAGCCTCCTACATAATGTCGTCATATTTCTGACAAAATGTGTCCCAACAGGACTCTAACAGGCGGTTGGTTTGGAGGCGGGTGTGAGTTTGCTGCGCCAACAACGGCTTAAAATGTTCTAAAAATATGTACTATGCTCTCCCCCCGGTGAGTCTTCGTGGTTACAAGAACACCGCTAGCAGGCACAGCCATCGTCGTGACATGATTTAATTGAACGACATAAAAAGGATGTAAAAATAGAGTCCTTCATCGTTCGCCCGTCATTCATTGTGCTTCCCATTCACCCACAACTAAGCGGGGTAAGCAAATGTGTTCCCATTTTACAGTGTCTATGTTAAGAGCATTTGTTGTTTATATAGTTCGAGTCCTTCGAACTTAGAGTTCAGTCTCTGTCCTAGAGAAGATATCGCAAAAAGGATTAAAGAAAAATTTGCCATCTGGTCCTGGCACAAACCAAATCGCAAAACTAAAAACAAAATCTCTGCGATACTGGGATAACGCTAGAGTCCTCTTTCACAATGTAATTCAAATGAAGATAAAAACTTGTATAAGTGTTTGCCTCCTTTGTGTACTTGTTTGGTGGCTCGCCGAAGTGGAATATCTACCAACTTGTGTCTGCGTCTGTATATCTACGGCTCTGTGCATTCGAAAGGATCCTAAGCAAATTTATTCCGGGTGATTGAAGGCAGTGAAATCAAATAATGTCGCTGCTGCCGCGCCGTGAATAAATACACCACGCATAGTGTAATCCCCCCTAGTATACCGACAGTTTGATAGAATTTAATCTGCTGCACAGAACAGAGGCCACAAAAACTTGTCAATGCCGCACAGATCCACATACACGTTTGCCGGAGGCAATCTAAAATGTGAAAGGAATGTCATGTTTGGAAAAAATAAAGGTTTGAACACAATTCGAAAATCTCTCCTAGACGTGTTTATGGTATGAGAGTGGAAGGCTTACGGCTGTATGAAGTGGAATACTTTAATTCTTATGGAACCATAAATTTGTATACATCTGTACACACACATGCGCTCAGTGAACTAACAAATCAAAAGAAGTAAGCTGTACAATTGCTGCTTTCCCAGCGAATAACGAAGTAGAATACTCAAGTGTGTTATTGGAAGAATCGGTTTCCATATTGAACATCTGTAGACGCACTTTCTTGAGCTTCTAATAGAAGTGGAAGCGTTGGAAGGAAGAATATTTTTCTACAGAACTCATATTTTATTCATAAATATGCGAGAACATAGCTCTAAAATATTATGCATATATTCAGCGAAGCGAACCACTTATATGGCGTGACACTTGGCCTCGGGTGTTTTTAAGTGTATGTAACATACTATACCATACACATGGCTGAGTTTCCAAGTGTTTTTCTTAAAATTATTAGAAATGATCCAATAAAAGTAAATAAATCGTAATATTAACATTAGTTAATAATAATAAAAATCTACAGTCCATAGGAAGGGTCCACGATGATTTGTAACTGAAAAAGTTGTGAGTAAGTCGTGGAGTCGCTGTGGATTGGAGTCAGTCGAATGAACAGACAAAGCCTCACCCGAGTGCAATACCAGACAACTCGTGAAGTAGTTGTGATAAAGTTCTGTAACCTGACATAAGAGCCAGTGCAACTAGGGTGTGGCCAGTTGCTATGATATCACATCTTGGGATAAAATAGTCCAGATGTAAATTTGCCTCCCATTAGGATCTCAAGCGAGGGGAATACCTGAGTTAGCAGAACATGCAAGCGTACATTCTGGTACATGAAACTCAAGTAAATTCATCAACTTCCTGTATCTTCTTTTTTTCATCCTGGCTACGAACTATAATATAAACTACGTCTCGATTCAAATGTGATCTCTCTTTATTGGCTATATACGAGTATGTAGTCGATGGAGTCGGATGCTTTAAATTCATCATGAATGGTTCTACGAAAATCGTTTGCAGCTTATACCGTTTCTCAAATGACGACCAATGGGCTAAACTTTTCCACTATTTATCCGACAGGGCGACTGGATATAAACCAATCACCCAACAGCCGATATTTTTGCCCTGGACGTCTCTGTGACACGGCGCACCTAGACTGAAAAAGGCCACAAGGCCGGCACAGTCCAGTAATAGTCCTCAAAAACTGGACACAAGAACATGCTATCCAAAGTTATGAAAAATATCATAAACGATCAACAAGCTTACATCAGCCATTACACAAAATGAAAAATCAAAAGCCATTATCATCGAAATCACTTAAGTTTTCGATAGAGTCTGGCATGGACCCCCTTGGTAGGCCCAACATCTCTGCAATTGGATTGAAATTTTTCTTTCAGGACAGATTCAAGACTCAAATGGTTGCCGTTGGTTTATCTGGTACCACCAATGTTCCGATGGACTCAATGAAATGGTTCTTGGAAGCACAGCATTTAGTCGTCCTACCAGGCAGTTCACTAGGCCACACAACATCCGTATCCATTTTTTTGATAGAGAATAAGTAAACTCTAAGATTTGCAATCCAAAATGATCGTTTACTTAACTGATCAGCTCGCTCAGCGAATGGCAACCAATTGAAGACAGCAGCTTGCCCATTTGAAAAGTCTATGCAGATTATAGATAGTTTCAGTCAGTTGCAGAGTGAAAGGCTACGCCAGTGAGCCCGAATCCTCGCTTTAGGGCTTTTAGAACTGAAAGTCTTGGGTCAACTCGATTCCATGAATTGAAATTGTTTCTTTGCATTTTTTCATAATTCAATATCTTGATCACCTTCAATACACATTTCACTATGCAGTGCTTTCATTTGTCTGGCTACAGAACGTCGTAATTTTGAGATGAACCATCGCAGAACTAGTCAAAAGGTCGCTGTTTCAGGAGTGTATACGTCATTTGGATGATTGACATTGGTTGGATGGTCTGTTTCAAATCATTTTCTATTAAATTTGAAATACTCGTACGACATCTGATAAGTATTACGAGAAAGTATCCTCATAGGGAGCATCTTGCTAGAACATTTCGGCACTAAAGATACGCCTAGAATTGTGGAAAGGGATTGCCTTGAAATCGTCTTGAATCAATCTTGCCAAACTACTGAACCACTGTCATTCAACTGACCATATCTACGAAATAATTGGAATTAGTTCAATGCGTGGCACTAGTATTACTCATCGGATAAATGGAAACGCTAAAACAAGAAGACATTTGGCTATATGCTGATGCAAAGATAGCTCCAGAGTCAATACTTCAAACTCCGGACTAGTATTACATTCTCAGAAGAAACGGTGCATATCCTGCTCTAGGAAGGATATCTACATCAGCTGTCCGGTTGGCAGGAGTTGACATTAAGGTGAGACATGAGGTCAACTATATAGAAGTTATTCTGTACTGGAAACTGTAATGAAGTATATATAAATAAAAAGTAAGAAAAGGTCTGCAGAAGTCGAAAATGTAGTCCCACAATCTTAAACTGGATGTATACTGCGATAGACGTATTATTCCTATTATAGAGTGGTCTGGACCAACAGCATCAAGCTAATAACCACGAAGGAAAATTTCGAGAAATTGAAGAGACCACATATGAATGTCGGAGCATTGCGGTCCTCGTAAGGGAGAAACCCGGGGGAAACAATGGGAAACTCGCAAAGGAAGCAATCATGGGAAATGAAAACGAGTACTAAAGTACTATAATACTAAAGTAGTTAACCGATTTTGAACAGACTTCACAGAGATACTCTAGAGCCAATACCGAAGATCAATCGGTTACGTGGTTTTGGAGTCCATAGCATACAAACATAGGTGCACACATTTTTTCCCATGAAAAAAATCACTTTCAGTTTTGTCCGTATTTTGCAATTTTCCGGCCAACTTTTCCATTTTTCTTTCCGTAAAAACCTTATCTGGACTATAACGAACATTCTAAAGAAAAAATGAACCAAATCGGTCCAGCCGTTCTCAAGTGATGCGATGACCAACGAACAGCATTTCATTTTTATTTATATAAGATTATAAAATAAAATGGAATACAGATGGTTAAGGAATAGCTGAAGGGTCTGAAGCTGAACAAAGACTCAAATACTCGGGCCCAATGGGAAATTTTTCCAATATCTCGCAAGCGAAAGTCCACTTACGAATTTAACCTAGATTGAAATTACCGCAAGCAATACACTGCAATTACATCAATAACCGAACGCTATATACCAGGTACCAGGTACTAGGCGTCGATGAAGATGGTAGCGAGAAACCCGATAAATGGACAAAACAAGCAGAAGTAATACTACTCGTTAGACCAACATTTCAAGTGACGAAGGTCCAGAGTACGCATTGACATTTAGGGGAATAAACTGCGCATACCCATAGACTTTTAAGCTAAACGTCGCGAGTTCCAGGAACACCTCAGATATATAGACTTAGTCAACTAGGGGACATGCAAATTCTGCGGCGACACCGAAGAGGCTCTCGACCATATATTGAGAACATATTGAGAGCTGGGCACTGATTGACATTAGAATGAAATGTTTGGGTAGCAGCATTAGTGGCAAGTACGAGAGGGGAGAGATAGATACATAAAGAGGTGACAATCCTCGCAATTGTAGCCATCAAGAAACTGTCAACCAGCTCCTGTCTAAAACAAAAACTCTCTGCAAGACTCTTAAACTTTTAATTACATTAATTCAATCATATACGAGTATCTACAGTTCCCTTCGTGCCGATGGATTATCAGCACGTGGTTATCACCCAGCTCCCCCTTTATGCATCACCTTTTATACAACTTTACTCATAATGAAGCGCTGACTTACACTGGATCTTCTTTATCCATGCTATTAACGAAATGAACCATAACGAAAAATCCCCTTCCTTAATGAGCCATCATAGATACTTTACATCTGGAAGCATCTTCCGGTAGCAGTCAACACCCAATGGCAAATGATAAATCATAAATAATCCCATTACCCCACGTTCTCTGTCAGAATTTGCATAGCATCTTCACCGGAACACAAGGAACCTTTCGCATATTTGATGAGCAGAAAACACCCCCCACTGGTATCCCCCATCACACACCCACTTTCATCAGACCAGACTTAAATCAAACTTAACGAGAAATGCCAAACTTTGTACTTACCCAGTAAATCATTGACGCCAGCGAATGTCATAACTAATGAGGCAACAAATAAATCAGCGATGGCTAATGAGGCCAGAAACAGGTTTCCGATCCTTCGCAGGCTTCTTTCCGTATAAATGGCGAGGCAGACAAGGATATTCCCCGCCACCGACAGGAATATGAGTAATGATAGGAAAACACCTGCAAATATTGCGGTCTTGCATTAAATTTTCACCTTGCCATCAAAAAATAGAAAATAAAAATAAAATCAAAATTTTATCATTCAACCATCATGCCATGCAAAGTAGTGGTGACATGCTATCCGTGGGAGCGGACCGAATACCGATTCTCTAGCTACAACCATGCATGCATACACAAGCAAAATATTTTTTCCAAACAAAATAGAAAGCAACATTAACTAGCTGAAAACTGTTGATAGACATTCAACGACATTTACTTTACCAACAACTAAAATCGTTACAAGTGACACCGTATCCGGATCCTCACCCACAACTGTATCTCCTTCTGTTGGACTCCTCCACGTTGTCTCATTGTAGTATGAAGTCACCTGGAATTGAAAAAAAATAAGTGGGCGTGGGTTAATGTTTGCCTAGTTATTATTTTTCAATTTTAAATTCAAAGAGCTCTGGAACTCCACGGTTTGCGTAAGAGTGGTATAGTTGATGGTGGTGGTAGATTTGAAAAAAGATTTCTAGATAAACCTGTAAAAATTCAACAGGGTATGATAAGATGCGGCCTTAGGAAGTTTGTCATTCGCGCGTGAGTAGGTATTTCTTTCACATTTATCTGGTATTACGAAAGATTTTCGGTTATAATGGAGAGATTGGAGGAAATGCCTTGCAAATTTAAGGGATGAATTTGATGAATTTTCAGTGTTTTCTGGCACTTTCGGTAATCCGATTGAAATACGGTTTTAGTTGGCATCCACTGGGTGGGTGGGATCTACATATATTACTTGTCTTTTAATGTCAAGATTTGAATATCAGGCACGTGTTGAAACTAAATCATCTTTTTCTTTCCCTTTGTATACATTAATCAACAAATTGTCCCCTGTAGACGAGCCAGTACACTGTGTCTTTATATCCTTACATGCCAACATAACGGAACACTACCTATTCCCTATTTCATAGTAAATCAAAAAACCTAATGGAGGACAACTGGAGTGAGGAATATATTATGATTTATTCTAAAACTAAAAGAAAACAAATTATTATACTATATAGAGTCATCCAACAAGAGGTGTTATTTTCAAGCAATAGAAAAACGCAACATCTTTACGGAAAGTGGTGATATTTTTATTTTAACATAAAGTACAAATTTGTGGACGCCGTAGCGCAACCACTGCGCGTAAAGTTCCAAGCTCGAATCCTAGCAAACACGAAAAAGTTTTTTCATGGTCCCACCGTGAACGCCTGACATACATCCGAGAGTATTGATGTCACGAGAAAGCTTCTCAAAACAAATTACCCTTCGGAAACGGCACTAAACTGTAGGTCCCTTCCATTCGTGTGAAAAATATAACGCACACAACACGAGTGGTAGCGAGAAGCTAGGCCCAGGCACTTAAAGAACTGTTGCGCCGAATATTTATTTATTTTTATTTTTAAAGTACACACTTTGAGGTAAGTAATGGAACTCAATTCGTATCAAGGCTAAATTCGCCAGCATAAGCCTAATATGCGCTCACGCCCCTCACGAAAAGATGGACGACGCGACAAAAGATGACTTCTTCCAACTCTTGGACAAGGCGTACGAGCAACGCTCTAGCCATGACGTTAAAATTGTCCTAGGTGATTTTAATCACCTTGTAGGTGGCAATATAGTAGTATAATCGCATTCGGTGCGGAGGATATGGAAGGAACACTTCTGCAGACTGCTAAACGGCGATGATGACCAATATTCCATGGTCAGGCAGAATGACCCATTCAACAGTGATGATGACAGTCAAGATTCCCGTCAACCCGATCAGAATGAAGTGAGGATAGCCATATTTAACTTAAACCCAACAAAGCTGCTGGAGCCGACGGCCTTGCCGCTGAACCTTTCTAGGCAGGAGGAGATGAGTTGGTAAGGAGCATGCACCAGCTCATTTGTAAAATCTGGTCGGACGAAAGTATGCCCGATGAATGGAACTTCAGCATCGTTTGCCCGATCCTGAAGAAAGGAGACCCTCTGAACTGCGCAAACTATAGAGATATAAGTCTCCTAAATATAGCATATAAGATCCTGTCTGCCGTATTATGCGAACGCCTAAAACCGATCCTCAACAACCTGATAGGTCCTTATCGGTGCGGTTTCAGGCCGGGAACATCCACCATTGACCAAATATTCACACTACGGAAGATCTTGGAAATAACCCATGAATATAAAATCGATACGCACCACCTCTTCATCGATTTCAAAGTCGCCTATTAAATTCCTTTATAGAGACGAGTTATACAGAGCCATGTCTAGTCTTGACATCCTTGCCAAGCTCGTCCGTTTGTGCAGAATGACGATGGAGAACTCTCGCTGCACCATCAAAGTCGGTAAGAACATCACCGAACCGTTCGATGTCAGGAAAGGTCTCAGACAAGGTGACGCACTATCATGCGATCTCTTTAACATAGTACTTGAGAGAATTGTACGAAACTCACAAGCCAACACCTGAGGTACCATTTTTTACAAGTGTCTACAACTATCTGCTTATGCTGATGACATTGACATAATCGGACGAGCTCAGCGAGCCGTCAATGGGGCATTTGCGAGTATTGAGATCGAGGCAGCAAAGATGGATTTAGCAGTTAATGAAAGCAAAACAATGTATGGCTACAAAAAAGGACACCCAACATCGAAGTCATGGACAGACGGCCACAAAAGACAGATATAATTATGAGGTAGTAAAAAACTTAGTCTACCTAGACTCTATGGTGAGCTCCGCAAATGACATCAGTAGGGAGATCAAACGAAGAATTACTCTTGCCAATCATTGTTTTTATGGGCTAAGAAGGCAACAAAGCCCTATTTCATACTACTAAGGTAACTCTTTATAAGACACTAATCATCCCAGTCCTGCTGTATGGCGCAGAGACTGGGCTTTGTCAAAACCGGATGAGGATGCCCTTGGTTATTTCGAGAGAAAAGCTCTTCGAGCGATCTTTGATCCCATCTACATAGACGGCGAGTGGAGGAGAAGGTTCAATGCGGAACTATACGGCCTAAGCAGTGACACCGACTCAGACAGAAGAGTTCACACACAGCGACTAAGGTGGCTGGGTCATTTAGAGCGGATGGAACCCAACGTTCCCGCTAAGAAAGTCTTCGAATCCACCCTGAATGGACGGCGCAGTAGAAGATGACCTCGCAGTAGATGGCGCAAACAAGTGGAGGGGGACGTCTACCAACTGCAACTGGAGGCAGTTGGCTCGTAACCGTGCTGGATGGAGAGGTTTGTTGGTTGAGGCCCAGGTCCACCCCTAACTGTAGCGCCGCCTAAATAAGTAAGTAAAACTGACCGTCAGCAACCTGATTAACTAAGTATTTACACCATGCCAGATCTTGGAAAAACCCACTAATATAAAATGGATGCGCACCACCTATTCATCGATTTCACAGTTGCCTATGGCAACGTGTACAAAGACGAGTTATACAGAGCCATGTTTATTCTCAGGAACCATGCCAAGCCCGTCCGTGTATAGGATGATAATGGAGAATACTCGCTGCTCCATCAAAGTCATTAAGAACACCACCGATCCGGTTAATGTCAGAAAAGGCCATAAACAGAGTGATGCCCTCTTTCTTTCTAACATAATACTTGGAAAAAATTGTACGAAACTCACAAGCCACCACCGGTGGTACAATATCTCCCAAATCTGTACAACTACTTACTTATGGCGATGGCATTGCTATAATCGAAAAAACTGGTTTTGGAAAAACATGGTTTGCAAACGAAATATGTGCTGTCTACAAAACGGGCACCAAAATCGACGGTTTGGACAGGACTCCACAATGAACAGATATAATTTTGAGGTATTAAATGAATTTGTCTACCTTCGATGTATGTCATGAAAAATTACTCATGTCAATCGCTGTTTTTAAGAGCAGAGAAGTCCCTACCTCGAACTACTAAGGTAACTCTGTAATTATAAGATACTTATCATCCCGATCCTACTGGCGTGCAGAGGAATGGACTTTATCAAAATCGGATCAAAATGCCAAGGGTTACTTTGGGAAAAAGTTCCCGTACAGAAAATCTTCGAATCTTGAATCAACTTGGCATGCGGAACTGGAGGCATCAGGCTTGTAACCACTCTGGCTGGAGAATCTTGTTGTTCAAGCCAAGGTCCAGGTCCCAGGCGCCACATAAGTAAGTAAGTAAGTAATATATGTATGCAGTTTAAGTGAAAATTATAAATTTTGAATAATTATTCGTTCCATACACTTTTTTGTTAAATTATTATATGAAGTTTTTTTATGGTTATAACGTTTTGTCAACTTTTTCATGATCGTGAACTTCTTACTACCTAGTAAGCTACTGTCATTTTTCTTCTCCATAGCCTGAATGTAGTCAGTGTTTTCCCTTGTGCTGATAGCCAAAAGTTTTGAGTTCGGCGATAGTGTTCAAACATATCTGTTCTCATCGTTTAACCAGAAATTGTTTTTGATACCTTATCAATTATACTCAGCTATTAGCCAGAGTACAGGTACCCACTGTAAAAAGCTAGTATTTGGTTATAAGATAAAAATATTTATTATTTTACTGCGTAACCTATCAATACGATTGCTTAGGGAAACACAAAAAATTTAAATGCATTGAAAAACCGATATTTTTAAATTTGAAAATATTGTACCTGCTATTGTAAAATTAATTTAATATTTGCTTTGTCGCAGGCTACACGGAAAACGGCTGAGCGGATTATAATAAATCTCTTTTATTAATTAAGACATTTTGAGTTAAAGGGTTCCCAAAAAGATATAAAGAAACAAATAAGTACAAGTAAGATCAACTTCGGCTTTGTCGATTTTAATAAAATAAGTTTTCATGTTTTGAGCTTTTAAAGATGAAACTCTTTAGCCCAAAAGCATGTCTCTAAATTCGAGCACGGTTCGGGCAGTTTTTGTTATCAAATTCTCTGTTCCAAATTAATTCATACAAAACAATACAATTAAAATATATTCTTTGACCAGGACCGCTTATTGTTAATAATGTCAACATCATACCAATCTTAAAAGGATGATAGTCTACATCGAAGGACACATTTGCTCGTTTTCCTCTTCAGGTTGCTATTAAGCTTCTGCATATCCTTGTTAATAAAGTCGTAATTAGATTTTAAAATTCGTGGAACTTGTACTGTATAAAAATACGTTTGAAAAAAAGCGTTGAATTTATTCAAATTCCTCAAATACTGATGACCAAAAACTTGATTTAAATAACAGAGGCAGGTGTACAATAGACGTCCAGTACACCACATGTATAATACCTTTTGCAAAATAACCTGCTCCAAATAAGGTTGATAGTCGTTTGTGCTGTGCTGTGCTTGTGCGTTGTGTGAGGTCTAGAGATTACATGAAATGAGAAAACCACAATAATTAAACTATGTGACAAACTCAATAGACTCGTGACCCACTCGGAGTTAACCTATTCTCCTTCAATGAGTTGGTGATACTGATTTGAAAATTATATAACTCACAGCAATATTTAAGCCCATTTATTTTCAGCTGAAGTGCAGCAGGATTAAATCCTAGTATGACAAGGTCATCAGTCTTGAGGAGAACTACAATCCGGACTTCTTCAAATTATACATCAACATTAAAGCTCTTGAATACATCGTAAAAAGAAAGAGCAAACAGAGTTGGATATATGACGCAACTTTGTGGGACACCTGACTCCGTGCTGAAAAATATATAGACTAAGCTACCATTTAACACAGCCGCGGTAGTGTTGAACATAGGCTGCTGATACACTCCTAAAAATTTTGTGGGTGAACCGAGAGCTAGTAAGAACAAACAAAGTTATTGTTTTTATCGAGCTATTTAAGGTAGGAAAAATATTTTGTCTACCTCTAATTGTATCCATGTTCCCTTAATAACTATGACCTTCAATACCGCCAGCCTTCTCAGAAAACACGACTGATTATCATACTTACTTAAGGCAGTTGCACCAGATGCGCCTCTGTCATAAAACTAGCCTAATTTTGAACAATTGGATGGAACTATGTCTGCCTATTCATTGCTATTAATTCGGAATTAGAGTATAAAACTCCCTTATAAAGGGCAAAAGGCTATCACAAATTTCCGTGAAAGTTCCTTTCACTAAACATGTGATTCATATGCTAGGAATGGTTTTATCATAGCCATATACGAGTATGTATCTACATTCCGTGGATCCTTTTTGACATTAAGCTTACATTTCCACAAACTGGAGAATACATTGAACGTCCTCCGCTCGATATGTTTTGTTAAAACAAGTTTTTTTTTTGTATGCAGGATTGCTTCCAAATATTTAGCTTCATTGGAGGTCCGGATTTTGATGGCCTTAGCACTGGTTGAGCCAGAGCGGTCGAGATTTTCCCTCTCGAAGGAAGAAAAACTTTATGTTTGATGCAAATGCATGACCCCTCGAACTGTTGACAGTGCCTAACAGAGAGCCAACTACCTTGCACCAGATCACAGGAAACAGGACGCCACCTTGCGGATGGCCCCGTTGTACCTCTACTATTACATATCGGCTCCATTCCGCAACTACTACCAGAGTCCTTTTCAGTTTAGCTGCACAAAGTACTGAAATTTAATATATTTCATGGCAAAAACATTTTATTTTTTATCAGCATTTTCTTAATTTAACAGATAATCTTCAATAAATGTTCGCTTGCATGTTTACTACCTCAATAACTTTATAATTTCCGATATTCCCCACAGCAATCATTATTTAGTTACACATTTGATTTGTATAAATGGCTTAAGACTGCATAATTATAGTGTACAAGTTTTCCTCAAATTATATCCTGCAGTCGTAGCATCGCATGTTATGCCAACTCTGCTTACAATGTACTAATTGCATATTTGAATTATAGTGCCATTGCAAATTCCCACAAGCAGATGCTTCCAGCAAGTACTTACTCGCTGATATGCAGGGCAAATGTAATTGCAAGGACCCACATCCTTTGTGCAATTACGGCGAAATTACATTCTCCTTTGAAATTCGGATGGGTGAAGTCGAAAAATGTGTGACTTTTGAAGGCAATCTTCGAAAATCCTTTGAAATTTTAATTAATCACACTCGATTGTGATAATGTGCACACGCCTCGCTGTTAGATACTAAAGTGGAGAATATTCGTATAAGGTGACCACTGCAATTTAAACATCTGTGTCGCCCTCAGGGTAGTAGGACTGCAATGCAATTAATGACACAAAAGTGGTCTGGTTCCGCTTTGGAGTAATCATGCACTCATCCTATTCGTAGTTTGTTTTTGCTTAATTTAGCAGTTGTTACTGTCAGCAACACAATTATGTCCTTTCTAGTTTAATTAAAATTTGGAACCGGATTAGTGGTTAAATTGCGTTCACGCTAAGTTAATGGGCTTAACGACATTTGTGGATGCCGAAAATAAATTGTGCCATTTAGTTTGTCATTGTTGCAATCTCGGTACTGGGAAGTGAATTATTTCAATTCGGATGTTTGTTGTTAACTAGACAAACGGTGTAATGTGCTATTATGTCGTATACGTAATTTTTTTTTGACAGGGGTAATTATTTTGAACAAATAAGAAACAAGATATTGCTGTAGTCTTAAATGACCGTCGAACTTAACTTGTTATTTAAAGTTAAGTTTTTAAGAAGCTTGTTTGTATAGCCCAATTAAAAAACAAAAAAATGTTTCTCGTAGAAACCTTTCCCAAAAGGTATTCCAGCACGTATCAAAAAATGTTATTGGGTTTCGTAAATTTCAATTTCAAGCTACATCTATTTATAGAATAAGAACACACTAGACATTCTGGTTCGCCTGCTTATTTTCAAAAACTCAAAGTATAACTAGCTCCCCAACTACAGAATTTGCGAAAAAATTCCAAACCGCACTCTGGAAAGTCTTGCTCTATCTATTTTTGTTATTTGACGTCAACCAGCAACTATAATACTACACTTTCAATTTGTAAGGTTATTGCTTGCCGGAACTTTTAGAAGGACGACTGGAAAATTCTAGATACCATAATCTCTTTTCGCCGTCCCGATCAAAGTACAAAACATTCTCGATTGAGAAAGACTTGTCATGGTTGAATGGAATGTATATCTATTGGGAATACTAAAGATGGATAGCTTTTAATTAAATGTACATATCTCTACTAGATCGCACAAAACACAGCCTCACTAAATACCTAATCATCGATTCAACACTGAACTATTCTCAACACGAGGGCATATAACATCAAACAAAGTATATGAGCTCGCAGGACTTTTGGTCTAAATATTTTTGTTCTTAAACTGTATGTGATCAAAAAACTATTATGCATGGATAAACGGTATTATTTGTCGATTTTGGCTTTCGTTTTGTCGCTTATGCTTTAGCACTGAGATCTTGCCTACAATTATACGTTTTGAACTATTAATTTACTTTTTTTTATCAGACTAGAGCACTAAGATACATATAATGATCTCCATAGATGGATCTATGTTAAATGGCAGAGCCGAAGAAGACCTAAGCCTGGCCTATCGCCGGTATGTCTGGAGAAGAATCTCAGTTCATCTATTCGAGGTTACTTTGTGCATGCGCAATTGCACTTTTTTCTTAAAAGAAGTCAAAGGTATGACCATTTAAAGAAAAAAAGCCTAAAAGTTTAAAGTGGTCTTACCGTTTTCGAAAAAAATCTTTTTTTTCCAATAATATGTATTGGACTACTTTCTTACTTACTTAGATGGCACTACGGTCCGGGTTGGACCTGGGCCTCAACCAACAAACCTCTCCAGCTAGCACGATTACGAGCCAGCTGCCTCCAGTTGCGCACGCCAAGCTGGTTGAGGTCCCCCTCCACTTGTTTGCGCCACCTACCGCGAGGTCGTCCTCTACTGCTTCGTCCATCCGGGGTGGATTCGAAAACTTTCTTTCTTTCCAATTGCCGTTTTAGCCCATAGAAACAACGATTGGCAAGAGTAATTCTTCATGTGATCTCCCTACTGATGTCATTTGCGGAGTTCACCATAGAGCCTAGGTAGACAAAATCCTTTACTACCTCAAAATTATATCTGTCTATTGTGGCGTTCTGTTGGGTGTCCTTTTTTGAAGACAGCATATATTTCGTTTTGCTTTCATTGACCGCTAGACCCATCTTTGCTGCCTCGATCTCAATACTCGTAAATGCCCCATTGACGGCCGCCTGAGTTCTTCCGATTATGTCAATGTCATCGGCATAAGCGAGTAGTTGTAGAGACTTGAAGAAGATTGTACCTCCGGTGTTGGCTTGTGAGTTTCGTACAATTCTCTCAAGTACTATATTAAAGAGATCGCATGGTAGCGCGTCACCTTGTCTAAGACCTTTCCTGACATCGAAAGGGTTCGGTGATGTTCTTACCGACTTTGATGGAGCAGCGAGAGTTCTCCATCGTCATTCTGCACAAACGGACGAGCTTGGCAAGGATGCCAAGACTAGACATGGCTCTGTATAACTCGTCTCTATACACGCTATCATAGGCAACTTTGAAATCGATAAAGAGGTGGTGCGTATCGATTTTGTATTCATGGGTTTTTTCCAAGATCTGCCGTAGTGTGAATATTTGGTCAATGGTGGACTTTCCCGGCCTGAAACCGCACTGATAAGGACCTATCAGGTTGTTGACGATCGGTTTTAGGCGTTCACATAATACGGTAGACAGGATTTTATATGCGATTTCCAGGAGACTTATACCTCTGTAATTGGCGCAGTTCAGAGTGTCTCCTTTCTTCAGGATCGGGCAAACGATGCTGAGGTTCCATTCATCGGGCATACTTTCGTCCGACCAGATTTTACAGATGAGCTGGTGCATGCTCCTTACCAACTCATCTCCTCCTGCCTTGAAAAGTTCAGCGGCAAGGCCGTCGGCTCCAGCAGCTTTGTTGGATTTGAGTTTAGATATCGCTATCCTCACTTCATTCTGATCGGGTTGACGGGAATCTTGACTGTCATCGTCACTGTTGAATGGCTCATTCTGCCTGACAGCGGAATATTGGTCATCATCGCCGTTTAGCAGTCTGCAGTAGTGTTCCTTCCATATCCTCAGCACCGACTGCGATTCCACTACTATGTTGCCATTTTCGTCCCTGCAGGCTTCTGTTCTGGCTTTGAAACCCTGGCATGTTCTTTTTACCCTTTGGTAAAATTTTCGAACATTATTCCTGCAATAGAGTCTCTCAATCTCCTCGATCGAGCGCTTCTCATGCTCCTTTTTCTTCTTTCTGAGAAGTCTATGTTCCTCTTTTCTCCTGCGCACGTAGAGGTCGTAAGCAGCTCTAGTCCTTCTATGCAGCGCCGCTTTGTACGCCTCTTGTTTAGCTGCATGTGCTTGCCGGCATTCCTCATCAAACCAGGAGTTTCGTTGTGGTGGGCGAGAGATACCCAGTACATCAGAGGCGGCACCTCTGATGGCTTGTTGGCAACGCTGCCACTGGTCTTCCGCATTTGCTGCTGGCGGCATAGGACTTAGATTGAGATTAGAAGAAACACGATCGGCAAAGGTTCTGGCGGTCTCTTGCGATTGTAGCTTTTCGACGTCAAATTTCGTCACAGTATTTCGTTGATTTCGCTCCGTTGTGGATATCCGCATCCGTACCTTGGCTACAACTAGGTAGTGATCCGAGTCCACGTTGGCTCCTCGAAAAGTCCGGACACCCAGAATACTGGAAGAGTGCCTTGCGTCGATCGCAATGTGATCGATTTGGTTGACGATTTTTCGATCAAAGGAGAAAATACTTGCAAAGCAAATTAGTCTTTATCTTGCTGAAAATGATCTTCTGTCCTAAAGTCAATCTGGTTTCAGAGCTAACCACAGCTGTTCCACTGCGATGGTAAAGGTACTTGACGATATAAGATCTCAACTTGATAAAGACAGATTAACGATTCTGTGCCTCCTTGATAAATCATGACATTTTATGTCAAAAACTTTCTGTTTATTTTGGGTTTGGTAATAGAGCTATTGGTCTTATAAATAATTATTTATCAAACAGAACCCAGAGAGTGGTGGTCGGTGAAGCAATCTCTGAACCCAGAAGTCTTCTCTCGGGAGTACCCCAGGGTTCGATATTCGGCCCAATCCTCTTCTGTATGTTCATTAATGACTTACCCAGGATTTGCAAAAATGTCTCTTCTCATCTTTATGCTGATGACATACAGATTTACTTGTCGAGGCCTATTGGCCTCATTGAAGACCTTGTTGCTAGAATCAATGAGGATCTCAAGGAAATCCATGACTGGTCGGAGACGAATGGTCTTTCCCTAAATCTAGGTAAAACACAAGCTATATTGCTGTCATATACGGAATACGATACAGGCGTATTTCCGTCAATCTGTATTAATGACTTCAAAGTACCATTCTCAAAATCTGTAACAAGCTTAGGTTTTAAAGTGAACATGCGTCTGTCTGGTGCTGACCACGTTAATTTGATTGTTGGGCGCATTTATGGAGGTCTGAGGAAACTCTGGATCTCTAGCAGTTTTACTCCAACTGAAACAAGGCTTCGCTTGGTCAAAACATTACTCGTACCCCTAATTACCTATTCGGAAATTGTGTATCCAAGATTGGACTCTGCCTCTGAACACAAACTGCTTGTGGCGTTCAACGATATGAGTCGGTATGTCTGTGGCTTGCGGAGATATGACAACATATCAGCCTACCAAACCAACATCCTAGGTTGTACTCTCTCGCAGTACATCAGTGCAAGAAATTGCATTTTTCTCCATAAAATTATCCATACAAAGTCACCAAGTTATTTGCACAACAAACTTATCTTCTGCCAGTCTACGAGAATACTCAACATAGTAGCTCCTGACTTTAAATATCTGAATTCATCGCGCCTCTTTTATGTTAATAGTATTCGCCTCTGGAATTCGTTGCCAGTAAACATCAAACAAATTAAAGGTTTCACAAGTTTTAAAAATTATATATTTAAATATTTTTCTAATCAGCGCTAGTTCTCATCTCTCTTTCTCTATCTGTTTCTTCGCCTTCTTCCCACATTTTCCTATGTCCTTTCTATGATCTTATTTTTATTATTATTTTTTATTGAATTTTTAGTTGTAATTCGTTAGTATTTAAATCAAACCACTTGTGTAATATCCCTTTATTGTACTATAAAAGACTTTATGTCTTACTTGTATAAACCGTTTGAAATAAATGAAATGAAATGAAATGAAATGAGAGCCATGTTCGTTTGTGAATATCGAGACGTGGGAACCGCGTTCTAGCTACAACAAAGTTTCGCCCCGCTGCAAAGTCGATTAGCCTGAGTCCGTTGTCGGATGTGTTGTCGTGCAGGCTGTGCTTTCCGACTACGCTGCTAAAGACGTCCTCTCTTCCTAGCTTTGCGTTAAAATCACCTAGGATAATTTTAACGTCGTGGCTAGGGCTTTGCTCATACGTCTTGTCCAAGAGCTGGTAGAAGTCGTCCTTTGTCGCGTCGTCTTTCTCCTCATGAGGGGCGTGAACGCATATTAGGCTAATGTTGGCAAATTTAGCCTTGATACGGATAGTCATAAGGCGCTCGTTCACATGCCTGAAACTCAAGACTTCTTGCCTAAGTCTGCCTCCAATGACAAATCCGCACCCGAATAGACGCTGTCCTTTTTGTCTGTAGCAATCGCCGTAGTAGATGTCGCAGTTTTTTATACTCCTTTTGCCCGGCCCATCCCATCGCACTTCTTGGATGGCGGTAATGTCTGCTTTGAGACACTCTAGGGCCTCCGCAAGTTGTTCGGCTGCACGTGGTTTGTAGGGGGACCTAACATTCCACGTGCAGACACGAAGATCGTTGTCCTTTTTACGTTTGCATGGGTCGTCAACAGTAAAATCATCCGTATCCGAGGCTGTTGGTTGCTTCGTAACCGAAGGTTTTTTACGTGGTAGGGAAGTTAACCCGACGGCACAACCCCCAACCTGGAGGACCAGATCCTTTTTTAGCAACCCCTAGGGCGAGGGGCCGGATACACCGATGTCAGTAACCCACTTCGGGGATATGAGCGCTGCCGTTGGCCCATTAAGGGTTCATCCGCCACCATCTCTTTTTCAATACCCTGACGTAGTATTGAAAATCCTTACAGACCTCAGCTTCAAACATGTCGAAGTAGCTCCGGTAAGGTTTCCGCTGGCCTGTAGACAATGCCTCATCCGGTTAAACATATGCGCGCTGAAGTTCACCCAGATGTGCTTACGCAGGTCCGAGTGTTCAGCTACCCATATATCGTCAGACTCAGCATACGCTCATCGTTAGTTCACTATCAGATAGCTATCCAGCGGGCACCACGGGGAGGTGATGATGCGATTTTATGTATTGGACTACAGCCCTAGAAAATCGCCTAGGCTACCAGATTACTGCAGTGTATTCCAAGTGGAGGTCAAGACAAATGGCTATCGGGTAAATTGCTATCGTTGAGATCGGTACCGGACACGGACATTGTAATTTGCACCGACAGTCAGGCAGCTTTAAAGGCACTCGAATCACAAATAACAAGATCGAAATTGGTAAAGCAATGTCGCGCATCCTTAAATAGGATATCGATCTATTGCAATCTTACTCTATACTGCGTTCCTGGCCATTCAGATATGTCAGGTAACTGCAGAGCAGACGAATTAGCTAAAAATGGCAAGAAACAGGAGCTCGCTACTGCGGAAGGGGGGCTGCATCTACCTATACAAAAGGCAAGATATAAAATCTCTATAGCGGCCCTAAATCAGACCAATGAGAGATGACGGAATCTTGACATATGTAACCATGCGAGGCAAATATGGCCACAATTAAATAAAATGAAAACAAAACGCCTGCTGCTGTTCAGCAGACCACGCATACCAGTAGGTATCCTAGTTGGACTGCTTACTGGTCATTGCATACTAGACAGGCACGCCGCCAGGCTTGGAATTCCTGTATAGAGGTAGAAGAGGAAGAGTCCCCCTTTCACTTGAACGACAACTGCCCAGCAATATCCTCTGCTAGAAAACAGACTCTTGGGGAAAAATTCTTTGAGGAATTTACAGATATCGCCGATTTAGGTATCAACGGCATCTGGAATTTCCGTACTTCGTCTAAGTACGGAATATAGCCACCTAACCTAACCTAATCTAACAGCCCTAGGCTATGCTCCTAGACCATAATCGCTTTGATCATGAATTTACGGAGATCGTAACATATACATTTAGATTGAGGTCCATGTCAGACTAAGGTCTTGAAACGAGTGAAACAAAAGGGCATTTCTTGCAGACTATGTTGATCCAGTTGAAGACCGATTCCAATACATACTCTACCCGGTCTGGAATTAGTTGGAATCTTCTTAGTCACTCATATCATTTTAACTTCTTTTTTTTCTTAAGGTATTAAAAGCCTTAAAACTTCCCTACTTCTGCTCTACTTCGGAGATCTATGGTACTGTTTCACTATAAGTACATATCAACCATAGATACATATCAAAACATAACCCTGCAGTCAGCAAGCTAGAGCTAGAATTTGTACGACGGGCTGCAACTCAGGCACGGCATCGCTTTATGAGATCCTGGAACTTTCCATTAGTTCAAATTTTCGAAAAAAAACGCAGGAGACTTTCTTCTAACCTAAATTTGTAGCCATTATGGGTGTAAAGGAGAAGAGATATATTTTCAACAAATGCTACTATCTATCTTCACGTCACATGATTTTTAAAATAAACCCTTTAACTTCCAAGTTCTCTAATATTAATATCCGACGACTCAAGTACCTTTCAAGGGTAAATCATAAAACTTATAAAAAAAAACCTCTCTAATTAAATTCACTTTATCTCATCCTCTGCCATGGACATACTTTATGGGTCAGTTCCAAAATGAGCTCAAATACCAGGCACATGCGAATACCCGTGCGAAAACGGATACTGTGTCAGTTGGAGTTTAATTGAAAAACTTTTTTTAATAAATGAGTTGAAATGAAAAAAATATAAAATCAAATAAAGAGCACAAACCATGCTGAATTAAAAAGTAAAAGTAAAATATAAAAAAATATATATGTACGAGTACTATACCTATATTGCAGGTCCTGAGCGGATTATAACATATTTTTGGTGTCTGCTTAAATTCCAAATGCAACTGCTTGAAGTCAAAACTTTTATGGCAAGCATTTCAATTCACACCCAGAATTTCCCTCGAGATTTAAGAGGCCACAGATTAGAATTGAATTTTTTTTTCTTTAATATTTTCACACCACAGTAATGAAACGCAATGAAAACACTTCACTTGGTAGTGTTACTCGAGTTAGATAGAGATGCTTGGAAATATCCCATCAAGGGAAAAGCTGGTTCAGTACTTTAGTAGAACAAGGATGGAAAAAAAAACTGTGGAAAAAGAAAAATTCCAGGAAGGAAGCTTTACTCCCTCCGGCATACTGTCAATAGCCGGCATCACAAATTGCACAAACATCGTTACTCTGTTTGGAACTCACACAAAAAGGATGAGCTGGTCGATGTTATGAATTTCGTTCAACAGTGTACTTCAGGCTACGAAGCATGGAACAACATGGAATTTAATACAAGTATTTCCTCAAAAATATTTGATATTATGCATTCCTTATTGAGTCGAACATTATAAACAAAAGAGTTATTAAAGTTTAAAATATATACTCGTTTATTGTATATAACCCTTTCATACACAGAGTCTGAGGAGTCACTGGGGTAAAAAAAACTGGGCCACTACTGTTTAAAATCTACACGAACGAACTGCTGCGAGTCGTCGTTCGAGTATAAAGCGTTGTCTTCTCGGAGGATGATACAGCGATTGTAGGGTAATAATGAATTTTGGGGACCTCATTGTCAACCGCTAGGTTAGGTTAGGATTTTAGAGATGTTGTATGCTATCTGACACAGCCTTCACTTGCATCTCTGTTCGATCCATTGTGTTCCCCAGTTATGGGATGTTACTACTAAAAATCCTTTATTGATTACGCCGCCAGCTCAAAACATAAGTCCAATATGAGTCTTACAATGTCTGTCACAAAATTACGGCCCCATAGCCTTGCTATCTATGCTTTCTAAGGTCATAAAAAATACCATAAACGTTGATATTATCAAATATGTAGACGGTCATGGTGTAAAAAGTGGCCGACAGTATGGTTTTCGTAGATGCCGTTCAACAGGAGGCCTGCTGGTTTACGTAACCTATATATGGACCTCAGCTATTGAACAATATGGCGAATCAAGAGTGGATGCACTAGAAATCTTAAAAGAGTTTGATCCAGTCTAGCATACGACCCTAACTAAATTCCTATGGACTACCACAACAACTCTGCGGATGGATGGAAAATTTTCTTCAGGGATAGGTCAATTCAGGTTGTTGTCAACGATGTGTCTTCCGACACATACTGATGATCTACTTGAAGCAACAAATAATAAGATTTTTAGTTTCATCGATGACCGCACGATATTAGCATCTTGCTAAAACAACTTGTCCGTGAGTGCCAAAGTGCCAATACCTCTCATAGTCAAAGATGAGAACAAATTATCACAATTTGTTGTCTTGCAATCGGAACAAGCAAACTTTGTGGAATCCAACGCGAAGGAAACACACTTCAGCACCTTTTCCATCTACTGCATCAATCTTCCCAGTTTTAAATGGATAATCGATCTCAAGGCTCTGCACTAATGTGGCATTACCACACATTCAACATCACAAAATCAGGTTGCATGAAGTTGAGTTAGCTTTTCAGAGCAAAGTAATACCTTACACCGCCGCAACTTCTTCTTTTATATAAAACAAAAGTAAGATCCGGGTTTGACTACTGCTTTCATGATTGGAGCTCGGCTCCAAAACACTATCTTGGTCTACTTGACACCATCCGGAGACGAGCAGTTTGCTTAGTACGAGGTTCAGCACGTATGTCCAAACATCAATCGTTGGCTCATCGAAGACGGGTGGCAGATTTATGCCTATTATACAGATACTACCATGGCCGATTTTCGGAAGATGTCAATGGAATGATCCTCAGAAAATTGACCTACTAGCTGACAAAGTAAAAACCTAGATCGTTTTTTATTAACAGCGCCTCATTTTGTTTCGGGTTAAGGTACCATCGATGTCATTAATTATAGAACGCAATATCCTTCACTGAAACTTTAAGTCATCTTAAGTCTCTGAATTATTAGAATACACCATATCGCCTTGATATAGCCCCAAAGAAAAAAGTCTTCAAATCACATAAACGCGGTCACCGAAGTTCGACTTCAATATCTCGATTGTTTGGCCAGCTCTGTGACATCTGGCGCAATCTTGTTGGAACCATATAGGCCCCAAGTCAGTTTTAGAATTTAATTCTATGTGAGTCAAAAATTAAAAGCTCTTTATTCCTTGAGTGATAACTTAAGACTAACTTATTTTCTGTGTCTTTACAATATTTATATTGGCAAGAGGTCCATCCCTAATTACTGAAGTGTTATATTTAGGTATGACATCATCCGATGACATAACTGTGTGATATGATTGTTTTATGACATAAGTGATTGTTTAGGTATGACATCATTCGATGAAATAACTTTAAGTAATTGTTTAGGTATGACATCATCCGATGACATAACCAGTCATCCTCTTCCAATTTATCGCAAACACATCAGTCAACATGGTCAGGCATCGATCTCCATTGACTGTGAATGCATTGCAAGTATCATTGAAGACGTATTGGTCAATGACCCCTCCACAATGAAACCTGCACCGAACAGTACATTTTTTTTAATTCAGTTACACCCTTTCGCTGATACTGAGAAAATTGGAGTCACCGCACGTGTACTTGTAGTTGTCCCAACCGAATGCGAACTTTAAGAAAAAAAACTTATAATTTACAAACGTTGTAGAAACGATTACTTTCCATGATTAAATGGTAAGTATATACGAGTTGAAACGTCAAACAAACCAGCAGCCTAATTCACGTTGAGCCAAGAACTCAATTGAAAAACCATTGACTTAAAGGTCACTATAGACTGAAACTTAAGATGGTACAGTCACGTTACAAATCATCACTGTAAATTAAAGATTGCCTTATTTGCAATATTCTTTTCGAAAAAACTCACACGAAAACCGGTTTTGTAGTAATATATAGGTCAGATTATCATTGCATGGCTTGAAGCAGCAAGGACGCCTATAGAAACGCTAAAGAAATTGCAGGTAGAGGTTTAAAAGTTGTTGGTAGAAGGCCTTTCAAATACTCGTGACTTCAAGATCAAAGCTGTACTAGAATATTAAATGGCTCACTTATCTCTCATCAGGGTGCCGGGAGTAACATGCACGGATGAACTTTTCCTCCTTGTCGATCCTCTGCAAATGACTGCAACTCAACAAGGGGAATCCCCAAACGTATCCAGGAGAGATGTCAGACTTGTTTCAACCATCTATTGCTGGGCCTACTAAGGTGTCGCTTACCTGGTGATATGGCGGTCAAAACGATCTATAGATCGTTCCATCCAAAGAAGTAGCTGCTGAGAATTGGAGGGCCTCGATTACTCTGATTTTGGGCAATCGAACCCTTCGAGTTATTCCAGAAACAGCACAAATAAATCTCATTGATCAGCATTGACCATTCCTTCAGCAAAACTCAGCATAACTACTTCCATCATTCGTGAATAGTGCCCCGAAGTAATTAATCATGTCCACCTGATTCAATGGAACTTCAGTAATATCTTCGTTTAGCGAAGACCCTAGAATGATCAAATCATCTGCGAAGAACAGATGACTCGTCTTTAAGTTTCTCAATTTGAAACGAGATAGACTCGGTCCAACTATTTTGAATTTAATTGCCAATATTGCTATCCAACTGCGGATCTAAAGTAAAAAAAATTGAAAAGTATCATTTGCGGCAGGGTTTGTGATTCAAGAGTTTTCCGTGAGCATTCGTATCCTAGTATATGTTCTACAGCCCTCGTACAACCACATGGTCAGAATCCGTGGTGTTAGTACATCACTTTTCAAAACATTCCTTCTATGATAAAATGACGTCCAAAAATTACGTCCATAAAACAGCATACGCGTAGCTTAGTGTTTGCGTACTGAGCATTAGGACTTTATGTTCCGTGATTTTCTTCTTCTTCTACGACTTTTTGACGAGATTATGATCTCAACTCCAGGGATCATAGCCCCCCCCCCCCCCCCCCCCCCCCCCCCCCACACTTCACTGCATTTCTATTGATCCGCCTGTGGGGTTCGCTTTCACTATTTTCCCACATCAAAACTCTGCGTTTCATGAAATTCTCAGAATGTGGATGATGTTCCATGAATTTAACTATAATTCCCAGAACTGTATTCGACGGGCTACCTAGTATGTGTCCAATAGGATAAAATAATGGATTGGAGTTCTAATTTAATTTCCCATGAACTTTTCTAAAAAAAAATTCCGGGGAAAGTTCATTCTGAAAATTAAAATAGCGGGAATAGTATTTTTTTAGTGAATGTTTGAAGGGCTGAATTGACATTCTCGCGACAGGTTTCAAGACTTATTTTTCTTTAGTAATTGATGTTAAAGTTTAGTTTTAAAGGTTGAAACACTCTAGTTCTACTCAATACAAAAACATAAATGTTCCCTTCGGCCGCCAACTACCTATCTGAGTACATGTGTACCAACATAATAATCTCTTTTTCATTACTAACACTTCGGAAGTTTACATTTCGCTCAATTACCAGAGGTGCCAACACTTCACAGGTACTTGAAAATTCAGCGTAAGTCCCATTTCGAGTATTGCGAAGGGAATATTTTATTATCCTTTCACTTTTGACACATGTTTCTGCGCGTTTTCCTTTATTTACATTTCCAAGCGAACAACTCGGAGTGATGTCGGGAAAGCAAATGAAAACCTCTGTCAATATTGATTCGCAACATTTCTATTTTACTCCATTCTCCTCCTGTGGGACACATGCGGTACATAGCCACCCCACGGGTAATGTTTCATTAGCATCGGATCACGTTCTGACTTTGATTTCTTTTTCACTAAAGAAAAAATCATAAAAGTAAATAGCCTGTCGTCCCCGTCCTCGACACAGCCAAAAGGTGTTTACAACGTACACTGTTCTGAAAAGTTAAAGCTTACGCATGATTTCGTTTTAAAACATTTCTCTTCACCAAATTTACGGTATTTCACTTTCGAATTTGAATCTGCTTGAAATTCAAAAGGCAGAAAGTCGCTCGTGAATTTATGATCCTTGGGGAACATCAGACACGTTTTCATTTTCGTCCTTGAATTACTTGTTTTCAATTCGAAAAAGTGCAGAAAAATAAGGTAAATATTTGAAACCGCAAAGTATCCGGAACGGAGATATTAAACTGTAGTCATTGTAGCATGAAAGCGAAAATGGAAGTCAGGCTGGATGTTTCTTTACCGCGCACGACGGAAGTCTAAATCACCCGTTTGGCGTACCTAATATGTTGGGTGTAAGTCATTGGGAAATCTTTCAAAAGCGTCATTACTCATGCAAGGACGATAGTGATTGAACGCAGGAATTCTATATTTTATTTCATTTGTGGGGTGTATGTGTGTGAACGTGAGATGACCTCAATGCCTTAGTGTCCCAGGTCCTTCGCTAGTTGAATACTAAAATGATAAAATGTAATTGAATCTACTTGAAGGTTCATTGGGTTCGTGTTACCCTTATATGTATGTTTGCGTTTTCAAGGAGGTCAATTGGATGGACATTTGGGGTTGTCCGGTTAAATTGAATTTTCTTAGCCAATAAGTAATCGAAAGTATCTTTAAGGGGGAAATGCAATTAATGGGTGTAAGTGTGAAATGCGATATAAATTTAAAGAGATGTGTTACATTCTTATACATTATGTTTGAAGAATACAAATTCATACGGAAATGTCAGATAGATTCAAAGATAGAGTAAAATGATTTAAGAAAAAAAAAGAAAAATCATAAAAATAACTCAGCATGGGGAAAGTTCTGGCCAAGACACCAAGGCTAACCTTTTGTTGTAATAGGGTCAATGGCAGCTTCACTGACTACAGCAAAAGGGGACTGGATAGATATTGGCAAGCGAAAGGAAGAAGTAATTGGAAAAAAAAGCCAGACAATTTCAGATTAATTCACTGCATTTGTTTATTTCTTCATGTGATCGCGATTACGTATAGTCAATGTTTACAAATACAGACAGGACCATACATCGTGGGAACAATTCTTGTGAAGAAATGCACTACGACGGAGTCCTACGATTAACCCTACTCCCTGACGGAGTAACCGTAGTTGTGTTCCCCGATGACATTGCCGCTGTGATAGTAGCTAAACAGATCCGTGCAGTAGAATTAGCTATAAATGAAGCAATTGCCTGAATAAAAGATTGTTTAGTATCCGCTGGACTAAAACTAGCCGACCATAAAACAGAAGCTGTCCTTATAACCAGCCGGAAAACGGTTGAAATTGTCAACTTTCAGGTTGGTAACCAACACACCAGGTTCAAAGAAACTGTTAAATACTTTGGAGTAATGCGGGACGACAAACTGCAGTTCAAGACACATGTTCAGATGAGATGTTCAGGATGTATAACAGAAGAACATTGGCTCCACACAATGGTATTTGTAACAGGGCGATGAAAATTGAAGAAAGGACAACGTCAACAGCTATGTGGCAAGCTAGTGTAGTGGTAACGTCATCAATTGCTCCGCTAATTTTATTTTTTTAATAAGTGCGCATTTAAGGGCTTATGAATACCCTTAACATGTTTTTTTTGTATAAAGTGCGTGCGTTGGAATGGATAGATAGAGAAAAAGAGAGACAGATTTGGTGTAGGGGTTTGAAGCTTAGTTGTTTATGCTTCAGAGAAACTCCGGGGGTGGCGTCCAGATAACTGGGGAGATTTCTGCTCTTTTTTTTGTCTTTACTTCTGATTCACAGTATTTTTTCGCGATTACTGACGGCAAAGGCAAATCAATCATCCAACAGAGGGAACAATTTTTCCAGCCATATGACTGACCTACTGCCAGTGTTATGCCTTCACAGTAGTGTTCACACAAGCTTTCGCAATTGATCGGATTGACTTTATATATTTAATGAGAACAAAATAAATGATTGCTGACCTCAGGATTTGAACCATGAACCATTAGCTTGGCAATTGACGACGTTACCACCATTTCCACCCCAAATGGTTCATGATTCAAATCCCGATATCAGGACGGATTTATTTATTTCTCATGAAAGAAAGAGTCAGTGCAATCAATTGCAAAAGGTTGTGTGAATACTATTGCAAAAGCATAACCCAGGCAGTACGTTGGTCATATGGCTGGAAAAATTGTTCGCTCAATTGGATGATTAATATGCTTATGATATCAGGTAGTCAGGAACAAAATGTTGTGAATCAGAAGCAAAGACAAAAATAACAAAATATTCCCCAGCTTTCTGAACACCACCCCGGGAGTTTTTCTGACCCATAATATCTGAGTTTCGAACCACTATACCAATCTTTCTCTCTCTCTCTCCTCATCCTTCCCAACGCTTGCATTATGTAAAACATTTCAAGGGTAGTCCATACCCCTTGAATGCCCGCAAATTATAAAAACAAAAGTTCGTTAGGCTAATGCAATGAAAGGCAGATGGACACACAAGCTGATACTGAGCATCCAAGGCTGGATAAGTCGAACGCACAGAGACTACAACAACCATATTACGCAGTTCCTGTCTTATAATAACGGTTACCGTAAGTATCTTCATCGATTTAGACGCGACAGCGTCACGGCATGGAAAATTACTCGCCCCAGTCCGTCTTTACTCCTCGACCACATGTTACATTCAGAAGAGAACTGGATGGTAATATGTAATTTCGTAACAACCCTTCAAAGAAAGCTGTGGAGAAAAGAAAATCTAAGAAGACAAAAAAAAAAAAAAAAACGGCGGAAGCATCAGAATCAGCTGATACAAGAAGTAAAGCGTGAACTGCTAATCAGCTTCGCGAAGTTCTACAATCCTGTGGGAGAGTGGGAGAAATGTACTGGGTGTGGATTAGTACGTAGGCGTATTCCTGACATCTATTAGTCGGGTTTGTGAATCGTGCATGCTGGTAGTGTTGTAAGCTCTACAATTGGCGGCGATAATTTGGTGAGACACCGAATCATCCAACGAAGCGTTATAGATCTGTTGATTCATGTTTTTTTTTTCGAAGTCATCTTCCGCTGCTTTAAATAGTTGTGCTGCTGTACGGCGATAGGAAAATTAGCCTAAATATCGCTATTCTCAACTCATTCTGATCGGGTTGACGGAAATCTTGGTCATCAAGAAGTGTTCCTTCCATATCCTCAACGCCGACTATTATTCTACTACTATATTACCATTTTCGTCCCTGCAGGCTTCTTTTCTGGTTTTGAGACGCTGGCATATTCTTTTTGCCTTTTGGTAAAATTTCCAAACATGATTCTTGCAATAAAGTTTCTCAATCTCCTCGATTGAGCGCTTCTTATGCTCCTGTTTCTTCTTTCTGAGAAGTCGATGCTCTTTTTTTCTCCATCACTCCTAGAGCTCGTAAGCAGCTCTTATACTTCTTTGCAGCACCGGTTTGTTAGCGTCTTGTTTTGTTGCATCTGCTCGCCGGCATTCCTCATCAAACCAGGGATTTCGTTATGGTGGCCGAGAGAAACCCAGTACATCAAAGGCGGCATCCGTACCTTGGCTACAACTACCTAGTGATCCGAGCTCACGTTGGCTCCCCACAAAACCCGGACACCCAGAATACTGGAAAGGTGCCTTGCATCGATCGCAATATAATCGATTTGGTTAACGGCTTTTCTATCAATTAAGAGCCAAGTCCCCGTATGAATATCAAGACGGTGGAACCGCATACTAGCTACGACAGCATTTCATCCCGGTGCTAAATCGACAAGCATAAATCTGTTGTCGAATGTCTTGTTGCGCAGGCTGTACTTTCCGATGACGCTTCTCTTCTAGCATTGCGTTTAAATCGCCCAGGAGAATTTCATCATTGTGGCTAAGGCACTGCTCATACGTCCTGTTCAAGAGCTCCTAGAAAGCATCCTTCGTAGCGTCATCTATCTACACTGAGGGGCGTGAGCGCCTAATGACTTTTTTGGTGCTAAGATTTTTCGAAGCCATGCACTTCTTCAAAAATATAAGTAGCCCCATTTTGTTTAAAAACCGTATCATCTTTGTGCAATATTCAAGGTTTCCTGTATGTGTATCTAGCCCCGCCTCAGATTTTACCTGTTCGTTGCAATTCGTTGATTGCAAGTGCTCAGACTCAGGTGGAATTCTGTGCTTTTTCCAACGTTGGTAATGTCATTTCTAATTATGGACATACTCCTACCAACTCTATGGCAATCGTAGGCTGCAGTTCTACGCTCGCCTTTTTTGGTGGCCATGAACAAGAAGTCTCTCGATCACCAAAGACACATACTTCTATTATAGCCTTTAAATTCCCAGACACTGATAAGTTTTTTGTTAAAGCTTCGGAAATATAAAATCAACTTCCTGGACTTGAAGTCCAATAGTTTATGACAAAAAAACGACAACCTGCCAGAACCTAAGCAAACAAAATGTTGTACTCTTCGAAAAACACTCCCCTACTACCAAGTCTACTGCAAAAAATTAGGATCAACAACAGAGGCAAATTAATTGAATTATGTCAAACATTTCAACTTGTCATTTGCACAACATCGTCTTCCTCGACACAGTGATGTACATCCAAAGGGAATGCGTTGCCGTATAAATAATTTTTAAGCAAAAATAGAAACACTTTTGGGGCCCAAAATAACATAAACAGAAGAGGCGGTGACACTGACAGCAAGTATGATTTCATTAATAAATATTTCGACAACAATCTGAAATACGATGGACAAGAGTTGTGGTACGAAAAGGTCATTTAATCTACAAAAACTAAATCAGATTTTGGTAGGAACGTACCTATATACAGCGCCTAACTCTGTCGTTTTTCATTCTTAGGAGGATGTGCTCCGATTGTTGTTACTGCATTCTCTCATCGCTATTCAAAAACACGCCATGTTTGAGTGAATAAATTTCCGAGACTTATGTTGCTCTTCCACGTTTATTTAATTTTGGTTTTCAGTACTTACTAATCAAAGGAAATATTATACTCTCTTCTATTAAAAAGAGACTTAAGAGAATGATTCTATAAGTCAAGAAATCTGGAAGTGGCGACAAAAGTTGTAAAAGCTAAGTAGGGCCTCTACGACGATAATATAACCGAAGTTTTGAAAGGAATCAACGTGTTCGACTAGTTTGAGTCAAGCATCGGTGTAAAACAAGGTTATCTCATGACTCCCCTTCTCTTTTCGCTATTTATTGATGATTTCCCAATTTTTTTGTCGGCCGAAATTGAGTCCTCCGGGAATAATAAAAAAAAACCGCTGCTTTTATAAGCTGATGACAATGACATTCTATTGGAAACCCAATCGATGATGCAAATTCTGATAATTAAATTAGAACAATAGAGCAGTCTGTGGAATTTAAAAGTCAACTACAACAAATCCAAAACACATATTGGAAGATGGCTCTGTTGGCTACGCAAGGGATGAAAAATGAATCTGGCCAAACGAAGAACTAGAGAAGGTGAAGAAGTATAAACAGAGAAAAGTCTAACCAGAAACGCGCATCGAACACTTCATATGCTTCATATGACCTAGATATAAACATAATTTTCAATGCTTATCCCTTATGAAAATCGCGGAGCTAAGATGCTTACGTGAATTCTTCACTCTTCCCGATGCTCCACAACCGACTCCAACTCATGAGGAGAAATCCGTAGACGGGTCCAGGAGAGATGAAGGACTTGATCCAATCATTGATTTCTAGGCCTACCAAGGGGTTGCTTACCTGATGGTACGGCAATCACCAGCCAGCTTGGAAACATGCTCATAACATAACTAAACTATCGAAGTATGAACGTTCTGTTTTAAGAAGTAACTCTTCAACACTGAGTTCATCGTGTACTCTGCACACTGGATTCCTTCGATTTATTCCAACAACACTACGAATGAATTTTATTTCAGAAGCTTATTCTTTCAGTCAATAGGTACCCATATTTCATTAACATAGGTGGGAGTTGAATGAAATACCGACTTAAGGACCAATGGTTTAGCATATGCACTCATTTCGACCTCCCTTATAACATATCAACCAAGGTCTCTAAAAATTGGTCCAACCTAACCATCACTGTGAGATAACTCAGCACTACTCATGAATAGACCTCGAGGTACTTAAGGTTCTCCACCTGCTTCAATGGGACTCCACTGACTCTGGGCCCGCACACTAGTACACAATTACAAACAAATCATTCAAGTATGCACTAAAGTGCAATTTGGAAGGATCTAAGGATAAAAAAATTATCCGCGAAGAGCAAATGACTAATCCTTATGTCACCCAATTTAAAGTATTCTCCGAAATGGCTGGAAGTGACCTTCTCTGAAGCTTCCTCATGCGAACAAATATGTAATATCGGAGCGAGTGAAGAAACATCAAAGTATTTGTATAAGTCCATAAAATTGTTGTGCACAATAAATTTTGTGGATTAATTGCATTTTATCAATGTCGTTCCAATGGGTAACTTTCAGCCCCTAAGTGCAGATTTCATAGTTCTCAAAGACCAACATTCTCTAAAATATTATCAAACGTAATAAAAAATACAATTCTTTAAATAATGGACAATTGTATTTTATTATGGTAAACACATTTTACAAAGCTTCTTTGTAAACAATATTTAAGGTTGTTTGTTTGTGACGCGCGAGTTGTAACAAGACGTTTATCTTCAGTACCTGACCTACTGTGACGTTCTTCATTTGTTTAATGTGATCGAACTTGACAAATTGTCCTAGGACGTTTTGAGTTTCGAGAAAGATTCGATTTTTTCCTCAAAGGCATATTCTATAAAATAAACGGCGTTACCTAAAACAGAATGGTAAGCTCTGTATAAAGCAATAAATAAATAATATTAACTCACCTAAAAGAAAAGCCGATGTAAAAAAAGGAAACTGAAAAATGGTGGTGGTAGTTTGAGAAAAAATAACATTCCACATAGATTTTATTGAGGACAGTGCAAAAAGATACATATGTACACTCACTAAGGGGAAACACCAACTATAAAGTTTTAAAATTATGTGAGTGAGTATCAGATTTTCATTAAACTTGACGAAAACAATTTTTAAAATAGTGTTTCTTCAAAAAAAAAAAAAAAACTGGGAATACACTTGCACTCAATTTGTATTTACACCACCACACGTGCGCATATTTCTCTTTCGTTCCGATCCAACAGAGAAAATGTCACGCAGTATTTGTTGAAGTGAATGTGCTTTCGATGTGCGCCCACCACCCCAAAGCAGAATTACGATCAGCTTCTAGATAAAGCAGAAAACTGGTATATAGCTTAAAATATTAAGGGAAGTGTTGAACCCATTATGCATTCTTTTTTTTTGCATTGATTATGAATTACCCGAGTAACAGGAGGTTAAAGGCAGTAAAGTCAGTCTAAACATATAAAAACTACAAAAACTTACCTAAAAAGTAGGCTGGGCAAAAAACGACATATCCTATGTCCTTCCCGGAGTCATACGAAATATTTAAAAAAAGTTTCATCCAAATCTGTCCAGCGGTTCTCACGCCATTAGGTAACAAAAGAAAAACCCCACAGTTTTATTATATGTATAGATAATAACATTATTTACACCTATTTTCCCGGAGCAAATAGGAATAGAAATGAAAAAATCATAAAATTTAAACGAGATTTACCGAAACTTCTTAGGCATAATAATACTTTTCTGTTGGGAGGCGATTTAAATTGCAGGCACCAATCGTAGGGGTGTATAGGAGCAAGCATTGACGTAATACCCTTCATGATATTATAGCATCAAGCAGATTCCTTGCACTTTTACATGCACCTGATCCGACATATGTACCAAATAGTTCCTGGAGAAACCCCTCAACACTTGATTATTTTATTACAAGCACAGAAATCATATGTTCCAATCCTATAACATTACATCAGTTAGGATCTGACCACCTTCCAGTCTTGAACTCAGCAGTTCAGTTTCTAGGAGTTCAGCAATAAGTTTTTATAACTACACAGCAGCTAACTGGAATCGACACATTACCTGCTTAACAGAGAACCGAAACGACCGATTGCCAGCCAATATAAACCCTTCTCAATAAATTGATTCTCTAATAGAACTTTTTGTGCAAACAGTTGATTCAGCAGCTAATATTTTAATCCCAAAAAGAAGAACTTCAGTGATTACAAACCTTCCCTTCCCAGCCATATTCTAGATCTAATTCGTTTTCTCAATTCTGAGAGAAGAAAATGGCTACGCTACAGGCTAGACACATATTTAGCGAACGTTAAGCTATTTGACATCCAAATAAATAACGAAATTTCTAGCCACAGAAACAAGCGTTGGGATTCTCTTCTTTCCGGTTTTCAAAAAGGAAGTAAACCCTTTTGATAGATAAAAAATGTTATTTAAAAAAAAGATTCCAATATTCCACCACTTAAGGTATAGAACGATTTGTTTCTCACCTAGCAAGAAAAAGCTAATTTTGCTTCAGCATTCAGTAATAAATATAACGCACACAACATGAGTGGTTGCGAGAAGCTAGGCCCTGGCACTTTAAAGAGCTGTTGCGCCAAATATTTGTTTTTTTTTCAGTAATAACCACACAGTCTCTGCTTATTTAAGTCACGCGGTCAGTGAAAACGAGGTGCGAGATACTTTATCTGACTTACCTAATAGACCACACGAACTGAATGTAAATTATTACATGAGCTATGCCAAGCTTAAGGAATTAATTAAATCAACCAAATTCCTGGCCATGATAACATTAATAATAGGGTCAAATGGGGTAATTGTAAACGATTTTGCATTTTCGTTTTTTTCTAAATTTTTAGTGTTCTTCCAGCTTAACTATGCGATATTGGAAATTGGTGTTGGTTGAACTCACATTTAAATTCTTTCATCTTATAGAAAAAAAATAATTGTAAGTGTGTAAGTTTATTAGTTTTTGTAAAAATTCGTGTTTACATTTACCCCCGCCTTTTTTTAAGAAAAAGAGAAAAATTGGGTAAATGAAATCAAGGAACTTAGCCTCTTAAGGCTGTAGATTTAAAACATTTGGGGTAAAAGCGAACTAAATCAAAATGAAAACATTTGATGAAGAAAAGATATCGAAAATGCAATGTTCACAACTACCCCAAAGAAAATTTAATAAGGAATAAGCATAACATATATCGTATTTTCAAATAATGGCATGGCATGACTCGATGGACAACTGTTTTTTGGAGAATTAAGTGCGTTTACGATTACCCTTGTTCACAATTAGCCCGTTAGCCCCCTTGACCCTACACACTTGAAAGCGCTTCCTAAGAAAGGTGTAAAATTTCTTATCAATCTTTTCAACTTTTGCTTTAAAGACTGCTATTTTCCAAATGCCTGGAAAATAGCCAAAGTTGTTCCCATCGCTAAGCCTGATAAATAAGCCTAAAGATAGCTCCCTCAGTTAAAGGCCCATAAGCCTGCTAAATTGTCTAAGCAAACTCCTTAAAAATGTTATTAAGAAAAAGATTGATAAGCATATTATCGATCTTATTATCGTTTGGCATGATGCGCTACTTTCCAGTTCCAGGCGTCAGAATGGTACAGAGCTTTTTAAAATACAGAAAGTTTGCAGTTCCTATAGGGAACATAAAATAGCTTGCGATAGTGTCTTATTTGGTTTACCTCAAGGTTCAGTGCTGGGTCCCTGTTTATTTTTTTTGTCTCCAATATGCCTTTTATCGATACCCATCTAGCCATGTTCGGGGATGATATTGCTTTCTCGCATCCGGTATTATTTTCTGTGATGTTTTTTTTGTCCTGCAAAATGCACTGAATGTGATTGAAAAGTTTTTTATCTAGTGGAAAATTACACGTTTACACGTCGCAAAAAACCCTGCTTCCTTCCAAATGCTAACCTCCACATATGCTCAGAAGACATTGAGTGGTCCAACGATTGCAAATACCTTGGCGTAGACCTGGACAACAAACTAACTTTTCAAAAACACATTACTAATAAAGTTAATTTAACAACAAGGATCTTATATCCTTTTATAAATCGAAAATCTCACCTGAGCATGCAAAACAAAATTCCAATGTTTAAAATTATACAGGCCATACTTATTTATGGTGCACCTGCATTGTTTGGTTGCACCAAAACGCATGTTAAAAAGGTGCAGATATGTAAAAATAAAGTCCTGTAAATGATGCTTAGATTGCCATGGTATTACTCTACCAATAGGCTTCAGGATGGCTAACGTCAATACGATTGCATTCCTTACGTATAGATCCCGTTGACTGTGGTGTCCCGCAAGGATCTATACTTGGCCCTTTACTTTTTACCATGTTTATTAATGACTTTCCTGCTGTGTTGTCTCGTTGTTATTTCCACATATACGCGGACGATGTTGGCTTTACCTAAGCGTTCCTATTCGAATTGTAGACGATTCTGTAGAAAAAATGAATGATGATCTACGCTCTGTTACGAAGCGGTCTACACAAAATGCACTCATGCTTAATCCTGAAAAAGTGGCTGCCGTGGCGTAAGTGATTAGTGTGTCGGATCACTACGCATAAGGTTTCAGGTTCGAATCCCAGAAAACACCAAAAAGTTTTTTCACGGTCCCACCTCTCGCGAGCATCTGACAAACATCCGAGAGTATTGTTGTCAGGAAAAAGCTTCTCAAATCGCCGTTCGGATTCGGGACTTAACTGTAGGTCCCTTCCATTCGTGTGAAAAATATAACGCACATAACAGAGAGAGGTTGCGAGAAGCTAGGCCCTGGCACTTAAAGAGCTGTTGCGCCAAATATATGCAAATATATGCATCGCTCAGAGGTCTATCAGTTAGCAAAGCAATACGAGTATTACCTGTCGAATTTAAATGAAAACTTGTAAAAGCACTTATTGTGCCTTTTATTTTCCATGGCTGCGAACTCTTTGCGGACTGTGATTTGGTTTCCCTCCTAAAGCTAAAAAAGGCACTTAATTCGACTGCTAGCTATGTTTTCAATCTTCGTAGATATGACCATGTTTCAGTTGAACGTCGCAAACTTCTTGGTTGTGATGTTGATGCTTTCCTAAGACAGACAGCAACCAGAGTATCTTTATAACAAACTCTCCTTCTCTCGGTCCAACCGTTGTATTACCATAAGACCATCTATACATACCTGCTTGACATCTCGCAGGCAGATTTTTATTAATTCTGTTCGTCTTTGGAACAATCTGCCTCGAAGGATGAGGTCTATAGTCAAGTATAGGCAATTTTCAACGGCGTATATTTTTCATTTCGCTTCTTAACTAAAACTATTCACACTTTTTCTTTTTCTTTTCATTTTAGTCTACTTGGTGTACGAGTATATATTAAATGTCTTATGTATCTTTTCTTTTCTTTCATTATTAGTAAGTCTTCTTGAAATCTTTTGTTTTTAAATATGTTTACTTGCCACCTGTACTATTTATAAGTGTTTTGCTCTTACATGTACAGCGATTTTCTTTTAACCAATAAATCTAAATCTAAATCTAAATCTAATCCCAATAAATTTTTTTCTTAAAATGTTCTTTTTCTATTAACGAACTAATATTGCAACTCTCGAATAATGCTAACTAAAAATAAAATCACTACAAAAATGTAGATATGAGATAGGAGCAATACTAGTCCTTACTTCATCTGGAAGTACTCCTGTACAGATGTTGTTCTTTAGTTTGTTAGGTTACTTTGGGGTGTGGTCCTCGTATACACATTATCTTCGTTTTTGATTCATTTATTATTAGACCGTTGCCGTGGCACCATTTGACCGCTTTGCTGAATTGTTCTTGCATAATATTTGTTGCTGCATCGCGACATCTATGACGGACGACTATCGCCGTGTCGTCAGCGTAGGCATAGGGTGTACTATGATGATGTGATGGTTTCTATTTAGGCTTTCGTTGGCGGTATTAGTAAATTCCGATAGCAGCCTGTGCAGTGCTTTTGTTCTCTTAGAATCCAAATTGCTTTTCGTGAACAATTTTGTGCTTGTCAATGAAGCAAAGCAGACTTCAGGTCATTACCATCTTCAAACATTTATCCATTACGGGTAACATTGATATTGGCTTTGTAGTTGCGTATTTGCACTTTTGATCCGCTTTTATGAATGACGTCAGAATTTGTGGAATTTTAACTTCCAATGATGGGCGCAAATACGAGAGCGTGTGTCTTAAAATATTCTCGGCCAAACGGTCTACTAGGCCTTGCCCAATATCGTATTGAGCCAGTATCTTTGAGACATGCGGGGATATCTTCGACGAAATTCACGTTGTGTTCTTATCACTGATGAATTATTTCGCAAAAAAATCTGCACAATTATTTTTATAATTTTTTTATAACTTGCGCGCGCCGAAGAGATTATTAATAATAGGCTTACAGTGATGCTCAGTACACGGACGGACGGGAAAAGGGAGGAGATGCCGGTTTGTGTTGACTTTAAATGCTTGAAAGTTGTAATGATTAAGAAATACAGGAGCTGGTAGATCATTCCACTACGTGCAGTTCGGCCTATGAACGAATCCCAATATTCGACAGTACGTCCGAAGTTGGGCTTGCACCAGACCAGATGTGGGCATTATATTCCAGCTTTGGGCGAATGAATACCTTATAGATCGATGTCAGATCAGGGGGGTAAAGAATTTATTGCTAAATGGCGCAGGAATCCTAGACATTTTGTAGCATATTTGGCGACCTCGAACATGTGATTATTTCATCGAAGATGGTTATTGCTGGAAATACCGAGAATGGCAAGTCCTTCGGATTCAGCGATCAAAGTACCATTCATGGATAATGGTTGAAGGTCTTGGTTTCCCTTGAAAAACAGAAAGCAGCATTGTATTTTGGATGCATTAAATCTCACTCTTTTAGTTGAACCCCATTTGTTTATGCTGTCCAAGTCGGAATTTAATGAGTTTAACATAGGTTGACATTCCTCTTATGACAAAGAGCAATGACGATAGTAGGGAACGATTATGAAAATCTGAGGGTACTGTCATCAACGAAGAAATGAATTGGATTCTTAAAATGTTCTTTTTCTGTTAACGAACTAATATTGCAACTCTCGAATAATGCTAACTGAAAATAAAATCACGACAAAAATGTAGATATGGGATAGGAGCAATACTAGTCCTTAAGATTTATGCGAGGTTTTTTATGTAGTATTTTTCCTTAAATCAATCTATTACTATAAATATATTTATGACCATTGTATATAAGCTATGGGTTAAAGATGTAAAGGATCCTAAATCTCTGTACTAATATCGAAAATGTATATATGTAAATACATATAATGCTGCGAACAAATATATAATAATAATAATAATAGTGTATAGATAAAGATAACTATTCAATGCCACTACCACTTACTTCTCCATCTGTACTATTTATAATCCTTCTGTAAAAGGAATATAATTAGTCTTCCAGATCTAACCACGCTATTTGATTCAATTTCAGCCCTCGTATTTCACTTATCATTCAAAACTGTGCATATTACAAAAAGAACGTAATGTTCATTTCCATCCCCAAATGTATTATGATGCGAATCTAAATCACAGTTATTGAGTTTATTCTTGAAACCCTTTGCTGAAACGTAGTTGGATAATTAAAAAAACCCTTTTCAAAACGATGGAAAGAGTTTATTTTAATGAGCATTTGAAGAAAGCAATTTGAAATAAATAAGCCATGTGGAATAAGAGCGGTAAAGAGTTAAAAAACACCTTTTCAGCTTGCGTTTATTGTCTTTGGAAAAAGGGTTCCTTCTAAGTTTCTAACGTTTGCTTTATTTCCATTTAACCGTTTTGTGCCATTCAAATTGATCATCTCTACTTATGGTGAACTTGTGGCGGAGTAATTTTATACTTCCACATCGTTTGTGGGTTTGAAACGTAAATACATACATACATACATTTCAAACAGACAGAAATGTAACTTTGACATCTTTCAAATGCTATGGAGAACTGCAGTGAACTTTGATGAAATGCATTCACATTCTATCAGTTTTGCGCATTTACGCCAAACTTTATCATGGAAATACGTGCAAAAGAGTGTATGGTATATCTTATTGAATACTTCTGTATACATATTGTTCATTTAAGAGCAGGGGGTAGGTGATTATCCATTATATTTCACCTTGAAAATTACCAAAGTGTATTCGTATAAAAGAATGTAGCCAAAAATAGCAAAGCTCACTTAACCTGACATGAAATTAAGTACAAGCTATTACCACCTTTCACAGTTTTTATAACTTTTCACTTAATTTACATCTGTATAACTTCACAAGCACATGAAAATTACACGATAATATACTCAACAGATAGTAAAAACGTAGCCTACCATGGTCGTTAAATTAAATAATGTTAGAGTTTCAAGGTTAAGGACGTGCGTATTCCTATGTGAGTAACACTGACTGCTTATTCATTTTATGTTTACGTTTCATGTTTAGTACGAGTAAAAATATAAAAATTAAACTAAGTCCCACGAAGCTGCATAGTCTGATCTTTTTACTTACCCTGGAGAGTATTCCACAGAATTTGGTCTTACTTACGTTTTGTTTACCTAAAGTCTACGCATGTAAAATAACGACATGTCCTTCAGAATAGATTATTGAATACATAGAATTGAACATATTTTCAAATTCAATGTTACCTGGATATTAGTCTCCTCTATCTTTGCAAATATTTTCCTCGAAAATTAAAGTCAATAAAACTGGTGGTACATACTTGCACATACATACATATGTATGTTGTGTGTTGACGAATTGAACATATTCAACTATAATAAAATCGTGCGAAATTCCTGCGAGACCAGAAAGTGAGCAAGAAAATACTGCAATGTCCTAAAGGCAGTAAATCTTTTTGATCTCTCTCTCGTCGACCATCCCAGCTCTTATTCAAAGTTGTGAAAATATAACGGACGAGATCTGCTTGCTGCAACATTGGCAGCGAATTCCACCCTACCAGGTACTTTTGTTCCTTCACCTAAACTGAAGTCAGTTCAGTATTCATTAGGACAAATATTTTTCCGAACCCGTTCAGTAGTTAGAGTCCTCAAAGACATAAAACAGTAATAAATCTTCGGGTTCTGGTGAAGTCCCCCTGGTTTTGAATATGTTCTTCTGCCCTGGCGAAAACCCTACGCAAGATCTTACACTGTCATCCTCCAGAGGCATATTTCCAGATAGATAGAAACTTGCATATGTCCAGCCAACCTCCGTTTTCAACTATTGGCCTTAACGTCAGTGCTTTTCAAGGTCATGAAGAGCATTGTCAACTGCCATTGTATGAGATATCTAGAAAAAAGACATACATATTTTAAATAACCGAGAGCATGGTTTCCGACACCAACGTCCCACGGGGGACCTTATGGTGTACCTGGCCAGAAAATGGAATCAAAGCATTCATCACCACGATAAATGTCGAGTAGTGCCTCTATATATGAGTATCTCCAAAGCATTTGACTGAGTGTGGCACAGTTCCCAAGTAATCAAGCTTGAAACTTATATTGTTGATAGCATTTTTTCATCAAGGATTACCAGATTTTTAAGCAGTCGATCCACACAAGTAATATTTGATGGATGTACTTCTACTCCCTTCCCAACCAATGCTGGTATAGCTCAGGGTTCAGTTCCCTCCCCGACCCTGTCCAATCGATTCCTTCACGGACGAAAGCACTCTTGACTTCGCTTACTCTCTAACGTCTCCACGACAAGGATCCCAAGCTGTGATTCGCAATGACACCCAATGTCTACTGATATTGACATTCGGTGTCGGTATTGATGCATGTATGATATTAATTGGGTGCGCAAAACCGAGTTGAATTCAACTCGTCAAAAATCCAGTGCAGTCTCCTTTCTCTAAAGGAGAACACTACCGAAGACAAACTAGAAATGAAAGGATGAATCCGATGGTATGCACGTAAGCTCTGACCTCCACTGGAATCAGCACATTACCGAGGCTGCGAAAGCTGGAGCTAGATGCCTCGGATTTCTAAAAGGATCCAAATGTTACTTCAATACTACTGACATGGCCACGGTCTAAGTATAAACCATATGTTTGGGCGGGACCTCCCGCAACATATTTGAGTTTACTAGAACCTATTCAGCGACAAGCATTTAAATTAATTGGTGATCTGTTAATTCTAACTAAATTCATTCGCTGGAACACCGCCAAGATGTTTGCTGCCTAGCGGTCCTTTACCGGTACTTCCACCATCATCGTTCGAAAGAAATCCCTCCCTCCCGTCAGTCAGTTCAATCGAAAAACCCATACGGCATCTTCTACACATCCCTGCGACTTAGAAACTGTTTTCGGGAGCACCATGAAATTCAGCAGCTCGTTTTTTTAAACGCGTTACACGAATGCGGTATGTTTGCCTTCCTCAGTATTTCCAGAAACCCTACAATCTATTACAAAGATTCAGAAAAGGAAAATAATTAACACACATGTCCAACCTAGTCCAAATATGAGACTTAAAATAAATTATTTAAGTCAGTTGGTTGAAAACTACATATGGTGCTTTGAAGTCTTTGCCACTTGTCTAGATGGGTATTAGATGCATTACCCCAAGCAAGTGTACCATACCATAGCTTAGATTCAACTAGGGCGTAGTATACCTGTCTTTTAATCTGCGACGTTGAATAGTTCTCGAGGTATACAACTCCGAAAAGCGCCTTCTTGAAATCTGACCGTAGCTTATCAATATGTTTGTCCCAAATAAAGAACTATCGATGGTAATGTCCAGGTACTTGTAACTGTCAACCATTTCGATCTGTTCATCTGGGAGTACTCCTGTACAGATGTTGCTCTTTAGTTTGTTAGGTTACTTGGGGTGTGATCCTCGTTTATGCATTATCTTTGTTTTTGATTCATTTATTATTAGACCGTTGCCGTGGCACCATTTGACCGCTTTGCTGAATTGTTCTTGCATAATATTTGCTGCTGCATCGCGACATCTATGACGGATGACTATCGCCTTGTCGTCAGCGTAGGCACACGGTGTACTATTTTTGAATACGCAAAGCGGCTCATTTGTGTGTAATATGTAAAAATTTGGGCCGAGTTTTGAACCTTGTGGAACTTTATACTTAATTGGTGTACCATTGCTATACGCGTCTTTGATCTTCACATGAAAATACCTGTTGGCCAAGTGTTCATCAAGCCAGTTCGACAAAGTCCCTGAAATTCTTAGTCTATTAAACACCATTCATGGATAATGGTTGAAGGTCTTGGTTTCCCTTGAGAAACAGAAAACAGCATTGTATTTTGGATGCATTAAATCTCACTCTATTAGTTGAACCCCATTTGGTTGTGCTGTCCTAGTCGGAATTTAATGAGTTTAACATAGGTTGACATTCCTCTTACGGCAAAGAGCAGTGACGATAGTAAGGGAACGAATATGAAAATCTGAGGGTACTGTCATCAATGAAGAAATGAATTGGATTAGGAGTTGCAGACAAGTGGTCATTTATAAAAATGAGAAAGGTAGTCGGAGACAAAACGGAGTCCTGGGGAACGCCAACATTTATATGGTGAATTGCAGACTTGAAGCCATCCAAGACAACTTGTATTGAAAACTAATTTCTATTGCTTTAAAAAAGAAACTCATCGATGCCACATGCACGCATTTTTGACCAAAGAGCCTGATGCCTAGCTCTGACAAATGCCTTAGAAATATCGAGCACAACCGTTATTGTTTCGCCGAAGTGACCGAAAGATAGTTCCACTTCTCGGTGAAATATGTCATCAAATCACCAGTGATCCGTGCTATGAAAACCGTACTGCCGGTCATTGAAGAGTTTCCCCAAATCAAGATATTTCATAAGTTTATTCTTTATCAGCGTTTCCATGACCTTAAAAAGGAGAGACGTAAGTACAATAGGTCGATCATTGGGCAAGGAAGAAAATTCGCCTTTTTTAAGGATGGGTTGGACAAATGCTGTTTTTAATGTTCTCGGGAAAAAGCCCAGAGGAGTAGCATAGACATAAAAGTTTACGTAGAGATTTCACCAGGAAGGAAGTACACTTCTTAAAAACTATAGGGGAGATACCATTTGGACCAGCGAATTTGTGTATGTGTAGACCTTTAAGTACTCCTGCAACTGTACAAGTGCGACAATGGGCTTGTCCCATTGATAATTCGACGCTGTCAAGTACAGGCGGAGCCAAAGCACTATCTGGCAGAGTGGAGTTCACTGCAAAGTCTACGGAGCTGACAAATGGAATATCATCGTAAATAAGCGTTTAAATTCTTCGCAGCTATTTACTACGAAACGGTTAATATCACTATGACATTATGCCTCATTTGTAAAATGTATAGACATATATATAGGGGCAATACTTTTACGCCATCTTGTATTATTTTAAAGACAGAAGGCACACCGTTCTGCCGGACCGTTCTTCATATTACTTCTGAACTATTAGACTAATTTCCGTAAAATTAATTTTGTTGACTAGAAAATGTTCGGTGATATATATTCTCCAAATCGCTCCTTCAAGATGTTTAACAAAATATAAAAACCAATGAACACCAAATGTCATAAATAGCAAAGAGGTAAAGGCTCACCTGTCGTTTTAGATACCTTCAAAGGTAGAGAGAGCACATAACAAGGCCAACGCAAACAACAACACGAATGAAGTAATTTTTTATGAAGCTGGTGTGATGAGAGTAACCCAAAAAAGAAACAAAACACATTCCCTCATATAACGCAGACCTTCCAAAAGGCTGATTGGCATTTCGGATTAACTATTTCATGTCCATTTCCTATAACTCCATTAGAGCTGTCAATATTTGGTTTGTTATTTCAAGTGAGAATCAAAAGTCTCTCACATTGCCCCCAATTAAGCAGCCTTGCCATGCCAGCATAGTGTTCCACTTTTCACAGCTTCCATTATTTATTAATTCTAATTAAATCCAAATCACCTCCCCGAAGAATATTTCATTAGGTGTAGGCAAATAGCTGCAAGACCATTTTACCCGGCAGAATAATTTGAATTATTAAGAGCATCAAAATGCTCTGCACAGACTACACATAGTATATAAACTGAGAAACAGTTTATCGCTCCAGGTGCCTCCTATTGTATTACGTACATGTCACATGCTATAAAATATTTAAGGACTATTAAACCGCACGCGTAATGTGAGGCAATTTCTGAGTTCGTATGCTTTGTATTGCCGAAAGGATTACGCGTTGAAAGAGCGGGCTTACATAAGTTTTTCGTATCCATTATCCGTAATAATACCTAATAGGCGTACTCATAATGGTTGCCATACGCCTCCAGTTTTCCTATGGTTTTCAGAAGTTTCTGAGCGTATTTTGTTTCTTTTTTTCGATTTCCTTTGACTGTTCAAATGTAAGACAATTATGCGAGTTAATTATTATTACAATTGACTGCGGAGCAAAATTCCAGCACACACTCTTACTGATGTCTAATTATATCTACCCGCATTTTGGCTGTCATTTCAGCTAAGAAAGGGTACAACAATGGAACCCTTATCCGTAGACAATCGCAATGCCAGATATAATTAACCCATTCAATGACTATGATTTCCTTAAACCCTTGTGTACAATTAACTCAAAGCGTATTGTTCTTGTTCACCCGCACAATGAACATACGGCTCCGTAGTTAAGCTCTAACAAGGATAAGCTGGCAAGAGTGAAAACTTTAACAGCGGCTGAGACATTTCATTGCTGTCAAGATGTCAGCTGAAAGGCAAAACAGTTATAAATATTATGTGTAAGGGGCCCTATCCGGCAAACTTAAGTGGTAATTGAAATAATATTGGCCAATTATTTTGGAATTGACCAAGGGACCGACGAGGACGAATGGTCATAATGCACACATTTGTGTCGAAGGTAAAATATTTATAGCACTCAAAAGGCGCACAGCTTGTACGTGATTATGAATTCGAATGTGCAAGATTGTATATTTGTGTGCGGCGCAAATTTGGCACAGTGGTGCCAATGAGGAGCTCCCTGCAAATCCGTAGAATCTACTCAAAGAATTTTAGAAAAGTAATATGGATATGCGTGCGCGAAGTAATAGCAGTACAAGGGAACACGAAGACTAAATAATTGGTGGATGGACTCGGTGAAAGAATGGGTCAAGAAAAAGAAACAGCTATGCAAGCAATGGCAACAAACTAAAATGGAAGAGTATTTGGCAGTTTATCAAAAAGCAAAAGGAGCCATGGTCCAAGCGAATCCAGCACCAGTGATGAGTATTACGATCGTCTTGAACGAGGTAAAAATTATGAAGACATTTTTAAATTTGCTAAATATAACAACATTTAAGACGGTGCCGTGACATAAGCCCAAGTGGCATAAGGCCAAATTTTACGCTTTCGGAAGCGGCATAAGACCAAATTTTAACATTTGGCCTTATGTCGCTTTCTGAAAGTGACATAAGGCCGATTTAGTAATAGTTTAAAAATTGGCGCGAAATTTTAAACTATAACCTTCTCAAAATCTCAAAAACAAAATCTTTGCGACCTAAAAGGAATTCACCCTTTTCGCCGCAGGATTAACTCACTTACGCAACTTCGTTGCTCCATTAAGGGTAAGTGCAGGCGCCTATATCTTATCAGTACTTGTGTGGCCCGATGCGTGGTTAAAAGGATTTCACACTATTTGACATTCTTCGACTCATACACTAGATGGCTTTCGGCCTCACATGCAGGTGCTCAGGTCACCACTACGCGGCGTGTAACAAAATGTAGATATAGAGGCAACAATTAATAAAATAAAAAATGTACTTTTTATTAGTTTTGTTTAAGACGTCTGCGTAAAAGTAGGAAATGCTAAGGTATGGATAGGTAAAAAAAATAAATAAATATTTGGCGCAACAGCTCTTTAAGTGCCAGGGCCTAGCTTCTCGCAACCACTCATGTTGTGTGCGTTATATTTTTCACACGAATGGAGGGTCCTGCAGTTTAATGCCGAATCCGAACGGCGATTTGAGAAGCTTTTTCGTGACAATAATACTCTCGGATGTTTGTCAGACGCTCGCGAGCGGTGGGACCGTGAAAAAACGTTTTGGTATTTTCTGGGATTCGAACTTGGAACCTCATGCGTAGTGATCCGACACACTAACCACTTACGCCACGGCGCCCGACATGGATAGGTACCTGCCAGATAAGAAGCACTTACCCTTAGCAGAGCAACGAAGTTGCGCGAAAACAAGTTTTTGACACTGAAAAAATAAAACCCGCATTTGGTCCTTTGTCTCAAAATAATTTGGCCTTATGTCACTTTGAGTAAGTGAAATAAGACCAAATGTTAAAATTTCATCTTATGTCGCTTCCGAAAGCGTCATAAGGCCAAATTTTTTAATTTGGCGTTATGTCACTTGGCCTTATGTCACGGCACCATTAAAGACTTAAAAGAAACCAGACGAGCGCATTTCAGTAGTTAGTTATGTCCTGTATCCCCTTGCGGGTCCTAGGGCCTCTACTACGCCTACGCGCCATCGTGTACGGTTTCTGGCAATGTGCCTGAGTTCTCCCCAACTTTTCCCTAACTGCCGTGCCTCCTTCTCGACTGTTTTGCGCCATGTTCTCCTCGGACCGCCAGGTCTTCTGCCATCCTGAGTTAGAGGGTTCCATTGCATAGCATGGTTCGCTATGGAACTGTCACCCTTTCGAAACGTGTGACCAATCCACTGCCACTTCCACCGTTGGATGGTTGTGCCTATTGGTTCCTGACCCGTTCTCTCGTAAAGGTGTTCGTTAGAGATACGATTGGGCCAGAAAATCTTTAAGATATTGCATCCAGTTCGGTTCCACCATCGGTCGAGATAATACTCCCAAGATACTGGAAATCCTCCACTCTCTCTACCGGTTGTCCAGCAATGCATATTCGAGCCGATGAGTTAGTTTCAAGGCTGATAATTTTAGTTTTTGCCGTATTAATTTTCAGCCCGACGACACCTGCCTCCCTCTTCACATCTGCTGTCATTTGCGGAGGTCTGTGTGCAGAACGAGACATTTGGAGCCTTCATATGTAGCTTTGATAATAGCAATTAGTTTATCGGGAATACCTCTCCTGCGATAGGCACGCCCAATAAACTCCCTGTTGACATTATCGAACGCCTTCTCAAAATCGATGAACAGCAGACGCAGTGGCGATCGATATTCAACACACTGTTCGATGATAATCCGCAGGGTGTTGATGTGGTCGACACAGGAGGATCCGGAGCAGAAACCTGCTTGCTCGACATCGAGTGGGTCTTCGAGATGTTGTTTGATTCGCTCCAGGGTGATTTTAGCTATTATCTTAGCTACAGCAGGCATCACGCAGATACCCCTCCAGTTTCCGCACGTCATTAAATTTTCTTTCTTAAGAAGCTTGACGATCATTCCCTTTTTCCACTCGTTAGGAAAGCTCTCAGCTTCCCAAGCTCTATCTATAAGTGGAAGCAGAAGCTCAGCCGACGTTGTGGGCGCTGCTCGTTAAACTTCTGCTGGAATACCGTCAAGTCGTACCGCTTTGTTGGTTTTGAGTGAAACTTCAGAGCGGACCTGTTTACACTGGATGAAATTAGGAGTTTATTGAATGGAACCGATTGGATTGCCCTTGCGGACTTCTATTATAAAAGAAAACTTTTGAATTTTGATTTAATATCTGCTGTTATAAAAATGGAAAATATGTCCACTTTTGATTTTGTTTTTAAAACCTTGTATAGGTGTAGATAGTCAATCTACGGCAGTCGGCTTTTTTCGAAGATTCGGAACAAATCTAATGGGTTTGTACGAAAAAAAATTACTCGTTATTCGGCCTGATTTTATGGAACGTATCTAGGACTTCCTGCTTGGGCTGAGAAAAAGAAAAACTCTATTTCTAACCTTACCTTTCCAAAACTGTGGCCTGGTAACAATATTTTTGGTTTTGGGAAGGATGAGACTATAACTGCCAGCATGATTTCTTTCTATTTTTCTAAAACATCCAAAATGACTTGAATAACTATATCTGAACTCGACAATTTCTAGATAAAATAAAAACTAATAAACCAATTTTGATTAAAAAATAAAGTTGTCCAATGTGTACTGAAACGTACTTCTTATCGACCACTCACCGACCCCACAGTTCACAATTACTTCTTGGCTTGTATTCAAAAACGACGTACGAGTACGTACTGAATGAATTGTGTTTAATGAGGCAAAGTGAGCAATTCGGTACCAGCCATCAGTTTGGTATGCCGACATCTGGAAAAGAGGGATGATCATCGTTCCTTGCACCCCATGTTCTCCAAAAAAGGGTCTCACATATTTCCAGCATGATGAGCATAAAATATTTGTATTTGACATACGCATTTGTACTGCATACCTGTGGATTACGGTACGGGCACCTTGTTTATGATGCTTCAATGAAGATGTGGTCAACACATAGATGGGGTCGAATATTTCACACTTGCTGCGTGTGAAATTGACTTTGTAAACACTGGGAATGAGACCGGTACGTAGACGCTCTTAATTAAAATTTTACATTTTATGGTCAACATTCACATCGAGTTGTTTGCCTGGAAATTATTTTACGTAAACTTTGCCAATTCAGCTTTGTGTAGATATATATATATGTATATATATTTTGGGGTATTTTCGAAAAGTGTTGATTTTGAGTTAGTTTTCAAAAATGCAGATTTCAATTTATATGCGGGTTGCTTTGATAAGCAATAGAATGGGTAAACATTTATGAGGGTTCAAGGATAAGCATTAATAAAGATGGATTTGTAAATGGAATACCAGATGATAAGCCCTGGAAATTTGAAGCATTTTGGAGGGAAATTAATAAATTTAAATTAAATGAAATACGAAAATGTAGGAAGGGTATGCTGTTGTTTCATTGGAGTTTTAAAATGCCTGAAGTCAGCAGCATGATGTTATACTGACAGAACATACTGACTAAGAGTCAGACGCATGGAGCTAAATATTAACCGAACAAGGTATACGAATTTTAAATGAATATATAAAAGGGAACATGTTTTTCTGTAAACTATGCAGAAGCAATGCAAACTAAATGAATACCAATTCGACAATAGTTTGAAAATGCGCACATACCCGAAGGTACGAGTATGTACCTAACTCTTAACATTTTTTTTTTTTCCTTTAACACGTTGAACGCCAAGCGCTTTTTTCAAGTTTGCTGGCTGGTACCACGGGCAAAACTGAAATTTTTGTGCTGGTTCCAATTTTTTTTTTTTTTTTAATTCTTGGTGCATCTAGGTTTATTTTTTTACAAACGCTGATTTATTTCGACTTTAAGAAGTAGTTTTCTTGGAATTGCATTTTTTCTGTGACACTCACATATGGGAAACCTGTACGTCAATTGAGAAAGCTGTCTGGTACCTGTCGCCCATATATGAGTGTCATGTTCCAGTTTTACACTAGGATGACACTCACATGTGGGTTTCATGTACCAGCGGAGACGGTGGTGACACTCACATATGAGTGTCATGGCGTTCAACGTGTTAAGGGTCCCGGTGAAGTCATTACCGACCTTGGTGGAGAAACGAGTGTTCTCCATCGGCATAGACGGACAACTTTGTGCAGGGATGTTAAAACTAGACATGGCTCTTCTCGATAGATGCTGTCATAGGCGACCTTATCATCGATACAGAGATGGTGAGTATCGATTTAGACTTCTTGGCCGACACAGTTGGTCGGAAATTTTGACTATCATCGTCTATGCAGAATGGTTCATTCTGTCGTATAACGGAATATTGGTCTTCGTCACCGTTATACAGTCTGCAGAAGCACTTTTTTCCATGTTCTTAGACTGTGAGGTTTCCATTTTCATTTCTATAGGTTCCTGTAAGGATTTTCGTTCTCTCATACGTTCTTTTTACCTTTTGGCAAAATTTCCGTACATTGTTTCTGGAGTACAAAGTCTCAATATTCTCGATCGCCCGCTTCTCATGCTCTTTTTTCTCGTTTGCTCGTAGAACTCACGAGCAGCTCTCGTCCTGCTTTCCTTTCAAGGTATCACGTTGTTGAGTCCCTGTACACGAGGGTATCACAGGCAATGAGAAAGCCGATGAGCTGGCGAGAATTGGCTCAGTAGGCCTACTAGAACAAGTTGACCCCCTGTGTGTATCCCGCCTCGCACACTCAGGCTCATTACATGGAATAAAGCCATTAAAAAGGCGAACCCAAGATGGAACTCCAGGGTAACTTGTGCCATCACCAGGAAGCTATGGACAACCTTTGACAAAGTAAGGACCGAGAAAATCACTCGGAAAGATAGGAAATCCCTTTCCACCCTCATGGGCATCATCACGGGGCACAACACTCTGCGGTACCACATGAAGAAACCATGCCTGACGGAGGAGGAAATCTGTAGAGGCTGTGGTGACGAGGAAGTTTTTGAGGACACTACCCACTTCCTGTGCCACTGTCCAGTGTCCGAGTCTTCAACACTCCAGGAAAAAGTTCTTTGGTAAATATTTCTTCCAGGATCTCGAGGAGCTCTCCGGCGTTTCGACAGGAAAGATATTGAACTTCATCAAATCATCAGTGAGCTTTGTATGCAGAAATGAAGTGACTAAGTTAATAATTTTTAGTTTCATTGGGTAAGGGATTACTTTTTCCCCAATGAGTATCACTATGGCTGAACGCTGACCTGAGTGTGGCAGAGAGCGTCCCTCCCTGCCAGCCCACATACCTAACCAAACCATATCCAAGAATTTATTTCACATGTGACATCATTTATGGTTAATTCTATTTTAATGGAAACTCAGTAGAGTTTTAATCTAGCTTAAGTTTCAGTAAATATTTGGATGGACAGGCTCTGGAGATGACACTCAAGGTCTTCGTTGGGACAGTGTATAAACCGATTGTCCTTAAAGATGGCTAAATGTCGGACTTTAGTACATTTGTTTGTCACTGTTCACCATTATGGCATTCGTTATTATCGGCATGTTAGTGATATTATAATCCATCGTCTTGTGTGCGCAAAGTCTGACAATGTACAAGTATGTATATCAAGGTTAGAGAAAGGTGGATGCATTTAAAGTTTTTACGAACGAAGACATAAAAACGTAAATTCGACAGATCTATAACAAAATGATAGGGCCCTATAATAATAATCTACACATGTATTTTAAGCTGTAAAGGACATTTTAGTATTCAAATTCTGTCCCACTTTCAGCACTCGTATAACACAAAATACATTTAAATTAGTTATTGCCTGTTGGATCAGAAAACAGCTTTTACGTACTCCTGCACCCACTCAAAAATAAGAGAAATTTATTTAATCGCTCCCCATATAAGTATAAACATCAGTTAAAATAAAAACAACAAATTACTTCGTATCTCATCATCGAATTGCAAAAATAAAACAATACATTCTTACAGCGTTTTTTTCCCTCATCGAAATTTACTATCATATAAACCGATTTAAGGCCATAAAAATACAACGCTTACATGTACATGTTTTAGTCCTCTTTAAACGCACACTCATACTTCACGAATGGAAATTCCCTCCTTAAGTCATGAAATTTACAAATTTTCATTGGTGAAACATTATCTTAAAAATTTACATACTAAACGACACACATCAACATCCTGTTTCGTACCGCAAGGATACACTTTATGTAAATTTGATTGCACACAGCAGTGAGAGGAAGAAATTGCACACCACCTACACAGTTAAATAGAATTTCTTTTTCTCTCTCTTGGGGGGAACTCATTTCACCCGCGCATAAATAAGTGATTGAGAAACATCAATTGTTGCGATGGTGAATTTGTCTCTCAAATGGAAACCACAGGATTAAATTACATGGATACCCAAGTGAGATCACATTTGTCCTAGTCATTGAGAAGGCTATGTGAAGGTACTCAAATGCCAAAAGAACAAAAAAGAGAAAAACAAATAACAGACCAGCCTGGTAAACAATAAGTTTACCTGTTGTGATTTAATCCTTATGCGATTCACTCCTTTTGGAGCCTGCTAAATGGCCAAAGTCCTGATTGCCATCGCAGTTCAAATGGTTAGTCGACTTGCTTTCAATTGCCCCTATTCATTGAATTGTACTTCGCTGTAGTTAGTTGCAGGCGCTTGTCGTCGTCCTGAGTGTCTGAGAAAGCTACCTTTATCCTTGGTTTTATAGAAGGTATATATATCCTCTCCCACAGATTGGCTGCAAAGGATTGGATTACTCGAAAGATTGGTAGCTACGTGTTGTTATCGTTATACCATTCCCAGGATATGAACAGGACGACGCGATTTAGGTCTCACTTTCGTTTTGTTTGCCTTTTCTGATGATCCTTTGGTAAAGAAAATCGACTGAGATAAGAAATGACAAATGAAGCCGAATATCCTTTTCGGGTTCCCTCCGTCTCGACGCCTGGGGAATGCTTCGAGAGGTCGGATTGCTAGGGAAGGTGAAACAAAAAAGCCTCTACTTAATTACAATCCCTGAGAATGCCTTTCCCATCCTGGAGGTGCTTTAAATCCCCCGAGAGCGCTCGAATAAATCAAAAAAGGGACTTTCGAGGATAACTCAGGTATTATTTTTGGGAGGATATTGGAAAATATTTTCCCTCAATGTGGAGTAGATATTTTATTTAATTTCTTTTCGAGACGATTTATACTTTTTGAAAATTTAATTTATTTTTATGTTTTCCGGTTATTGATTTGTTGTCGGACGGCTGTTTCATTAAATTATGATGCACACACGTTCCAGTGTTAAGTAAAAAAAAAAGTGAGCTTAAAATTTATTACGAATCAATTTTTAACGAAGATAACCCACCGAATTGGAAGGCGTATGACAGAGAATTCAAAATTATGGTATGGAAGTTGACCTTTTTTTAAAGACAATGTAATAGTGTGAAGGCGTATAAATAATGGTTCTGGGATTTAAGGTTCTGATTGCACTAGATACAAGTTGGATACGAGAAATGAAATGATTGAAATCTTTTACGCTTAAGGGTTCTGCTGCAGTACAAGTAATGCTACATATTATATTTAAATTCTGTAGGGAAAGCCCGTTTAGGGTGCCTAGTTTTATATGGTGACCTCAAAACCCTATTAAACCTAACATATCCTAACCTAATCTAATGCTAAAGATGTTCTAGTTTGGCAGAGCAATAGGTCGCTTAAGAAAAGGCTGAGATGTTTAGCCGTTCTCCGTCCTTCCAATCTAATCTAAAGTAGTCAACGAAGATATCAGACATTTTTAACCACTACGTTCTGCAATTTCTTTCAAATGAAGTACAAGGAGTGTGCTTTGAGTTACTGGTGTAATGAAATAGGTTTTGATCTGTTAAAGAGAGTACATCTCTTATTTTTTTTATTTATTTTTTTTTTTCGAGGGTAGGTGAAAATCTTCAACAAGACACTATGAGGATCGACAGCGCGTGCTCATAGTAGTGTGGGATTCTTACCCACTAAAAAACCTCCCTTCAAAACAAACTTGTTTATATTTTTTTACTACAACTAAGTATTCGACTTATCAAGTAGTTTTCGTTTCACGAAATAAGGACGTTTTGCAGGTACCTTCCCATTAGAAGTTCCTGCTAGCTCCGCAGTTTAGACGCGGTTACTTATCGCGCTAAGTCTAAAGGTTTTGTTCTTTGTAGACGGCGTAGTAAGTTTCTTTCATCCAAAACTTGGACGACTGTTATATTAACGTGACTTTCTAGTCGACTTTTATGTTTTCTCGCGTAGTTTTTGATTTCGTCTTCGACTGATTTAATGCCAAGATCTCTGTGGATATCGCTATTTCTGATATACCATGGCGCATTTACAATACCTCTTAGCACTTTGTTTCCAAAAGTTTGTAAAATTTTAATATTACTTATTTTGGTACAACCCCAGAGTTGTATGCCATATGTCCATACAGGCTTTAGCACTTGCTTATATAAAAGCAGTTTCTTCTCTATATTAAGCTTGGAATATTTTCCAAGTAACCAATACATTTCGCGATATTTGTTATCTAGTTCTTTGCGTTTTTTTCTTAACGTGCGTTTTCCATTTCAGCTTTGTATCAAGTGTAATTCCAAGATACTTAGCCTCGTTTGCAATCGGAATTTGAACCGAGTTTGAAAAGATCGGCAGATTATTTACTCTCTTATAAGTAAAATTTACATGAACAGATTTGGTCTCGTTGAGTGCGATTCGCCAAACCTTTGTCCATTCATTTACTCTATCCAAGGCTTCTTGCAGTTTTTCTGTAGTATCTTCGACCGTTTTACCTACTGCCAAGATAGCAGTGTCGTCGGCAAATGTAGCTAGCTCAGAGCCTTCTACTTGCGGTATATCACGAGTGTATAAAAGATATAAGACCGGACCAAGAACGCTTCCTTGCGGCACCCCAGCCATTATTTCCTTAAAATCCGAATATTCGTTTCCACATTTGACGCGGAATAGTCTATTCGTAAGGTAGTTCTTCAAAATATTATATAGGTGCTCTGGCAGAACTTGCCGTAATTTAAACTTTAAGCCTTCGTGCCAGACCTTGTCAAAGGCTTGAGAGACGTCAAGGAATACGCTTGAACAAATCTTTTTTTCTTCAAGAGATTTTTCGATTACATGTATTATTCTATGCACTTGTTCAACTGTAGAATGCTTACTTCTGAATCCGAATTGATGATCCGGAATGAGATGCCCTTCTTCTATAACCGGCTGTATTCGCCTAATCAATATTCTCTCGAACAATTTGGATATAATTGGAAAAAGCGAAATCGGTCTATAAGACGTTTTTTCATTCGGAGGTTTTCCGGGCTTAAGGACCATTATGACTTCGGCGACTTTCCATTGACTGGGAACATATTCTAGTCTTACTTACTTACTTAGGTGGCGCTACAGTTCGGGGTGAACCAGGGCCTCAACCAACAAGCCTCTCCATTTAGCTCGGTCTTTAGCTAATTGCCTCCAGTTGCGCACTCCAAGTTGGTCGAGGTCCCCTTGAACTTGTGCGCGCCACCTACGGCGATGATTCCCTCTACTGCGTCGTCCCTCGGGATTAGATTCGAAGACTCGGTGGGCCGGAGCGTTGGTGTCCATTCGCTCTACATGTCCTAGCCATCTCAGACGCCCAATACGCAGTTTTTTGACTAGGTCGATGTCGCTGTACAGCTCGTATAGTTCGTGACTGAATCTTCTCCTCCAAAACCCGTCAACGCAAACGGGACCGAAAATCTTACGAAGAATTTTTCTCTCGAAGCGACCAAGGATATCTTCATCCTCTTTTAATAAAGTCCATGTTTCAGCGCCGTAAAGTAGGACTGGGATGATCAAGGTCTTATATAGAGTCTCCTTAGTTGTTCGAGATAGGGCTTTACTGTTGAATTGTCTTATAAGCCCAAAAAAACAGCGATTGGCAAGAGTTATTCTTCGATTGATTTCTGCACTGATTTTGTTAGAAGAATTTATAGCAGAGCCAAGGTAGACAAAGTCCCTTACTACCTCAAAGCTATAGCTGCCTACGGTGACGTTTTGTCCAATTCGTCGGTGTTGGTTTTCCCTTCTAGTTGACAGCATATACTTGGTTTTGCCCTCGTTTATCGCCAAACCCATTTTGGCCGCTTCCGCCTCAATGCTTGCAAAAGCACCGGTGACAGCCCACTGAGATCTTCCGATAATGTCTATATCGTCGGCGTATGCAAGCAGTTGTACAGACTTGTAATAGATTGTGCCTCCGGTGTTGGCTTGTGAGTTCCGCACAATCCGTTGAAGTACAATATAAAGCTCTATAAAGCTCTTCTCTATAGATGCTGTCATAGGCGGCCTTGAAATCGATAAAGAGGTGGTGAGTATCGATTTGGAATTCTTGGGTTTTCTCCAGGATCTGCCGAAGTGTGAAGATTTGATCGATGGTGGACTTTCCTGGCCTGAAACCGCACTGATAGGGTCCAATCAGGCTGTTGATGAAAGGTTTCAGGCGTTCACACAATATCGCAGAAAAGATCTTATATGCGATGTTGAGGAGACTGATGCCTCTATAATTGGCGCAGTTGAGGGGGTCTCCTTTCTTGTGGATCGGGCAAACGATGCTGAGATTCCATTCATCAGGCATACACTCGTCTGACCATATATTAGAAATGAGTTGGTGTATGCACTCTACAAATTCATCCAAAGCTGTCTTGAAAAGTTCGGCCGGTAAGCCGTCAGGTCCAGCAGCCTTGTTCGATTTTAGCTTGGATATTGCTATCTTCACTTCGTTTTGGTCAGGTGGACGGAAATTTTGACTATCATCGTCCATGTTGAATGGTTCATTCTGCCTGACAGCGGGATGTTGGTCTTCGTCGCCGTTATACAGTCTGCAGAAGTAGTTTTTCCATATTCTTAGCACCGACTGTGATTCTACTACGAGGTTTCCATTTTCATCTCTACCGGTTTCTGTACGGGTATTACTTCTCTTACACGTTCTTTTTACCTTTTGGTAAAACTTCCGTACATTGTTCCTGGAGTATAGGCTCTCGATATTCTCAAACGCGCGCTTCTCATGCTCTTTCTTCTTCTTTTGGAGAAGCCGATGTTCTTCCCGTCTCTTTTGCTCGTAGAGCTCACGATCAGCTCTCGTCTTCCTTTGCAGCGCCGATGATGATGAGCGGCACCCAGCACATCAGTCGCGGCGTTTCTGATGGCATGTTGGCAGCGTTGCCACTGGTCTTCGGTACTTGATGCTGGCGGCAAAGGGGTGATTGAGAGATTTCGGGATACGCGTTCAGCGAAGAGTCTGGCGGTCTCTTGCGATTGTAGCTTTTCGACGTTAAATTTTCTCACAGTAATTCTTCTTTGTTGCTCAGATTGGGATATCCGCATTCGTACCTTGGCTACAACAAGGTAATGATCCGAGTCTATGTAACGCCGCTCGGAAGGTCCGGACATCCAGAATACTGGAGGCATGCCTTGCGTCGATCGCAATATGATCAATTTGGTTGATCGTGACATGATCATTGGACCGCCATGTCTGCTTATGAATATCGAGATGAGGAAACCATGTGCTTGCTATGGTGACATTTCGCTCCACAGCGAAATCAATTAGCCTTAGTCCGTTATCAGACGTGGTGTCGTGTAGGCTATGCTTACCGACTGCCCTACCAAAGACGTCCTCCTTTCCTATTTTGGCGTTAAAATTGCCCAATACGATTTTAACGTCGTATTTAGGACATTGCTCGTATGTTTTGTCGAGGAGCTCGTAGAAACACTCTTTGGTGGCAGGGTCCTTTTCTTCTGTGGGGGCATGAACACATATTAGGCTTATGTTAGCGAATTTAGCCTTGATCCGGATAGTCATAATACGCTCGCTCACGTGTCGGAAGCTTAAGACTTCTTGCCTAAGTCTGCCGCGTATGACAAATCCGCATCCGAATAAGCGCTGCCTGTTGCCTCTGTAGCAATCACCGTAGTAGATGTCGCAGTTTTTTATCCTCTTTTTGCCCGGCCCATCCCATCGCACTTCCTGGATGGCGGTAATATCTGCTTTATAGCAGTCTAGGGCCTCTGCTAGTTGTTCGGCTGCACGTGGTCTGTAAAGGAACAGAACATTCCACGTACAGTCTAGTCTAAGCGCGGCGTTTATGATGAACAGAAGCTTAATTAGAGCTTTTCTTGGTAGTGCTTTAAGAACCTCTCCCGTAATTAGGTCATATCCAGGAGCCTTCTTTGGTTTAAGTTTCTTTATTTCTACCTTAATTTCGGTAAGCGTTGCATTTCTTATTACGCCATTGGCTATATATATTTATATTTTGAATAAGAGCTTGTCCACCCAACGGTTTGAAAGTTTCTTCCAGGTGGGTGGCAAAAACTTACGCTTTCTCTTGATCATGCCTGGCCCATTCGCCTTGATTTTTCCTAATTGGGGCGGCTTGAATTTGAGGTTTTTTAATACCTTTTATAGCCTTCCAAAGCGAGTAATTAGAATCTTTTTCTGCCGTTAAGCTTTCTAGGTAAGTTTGCATTTCATTAGTTTTAAGGTCTTTAATAGATCTTTTTAGTGAGTTGCACAAACGGTTAAGATGTGCTTTATGTTGCGGAGCCCGAGTTTGTTGCCATTTTTTGCGCGCTTTTCTCTTCTCCTAAATCATCTCTCTTATTTCCTGCGGATAGGTTTGAATGTAACTGGCCGGCGTTTTCTTAGGTTTGGGAGTATTCTTCCACGCGGCATTCTGTAGGATTTCGACGAAGCGATCAGCTTCAATTTTAAGTTCATATGGCGTTTTAAGTGATACGCTCAGCTCAATATTTGCTTCAATATCTTTTTTGAAGCCATCCCAATTAGTTTTCGCGCTGGTTAATCTGGCCGGTCCTACTTTTTTAACCAGAGCTTCGCTTATCGTCATAATGATTGGAGAATGATCAGAGGAGAGATCAAAGCTTTCTTCAACTTTTATACAGTTGCCAGATATTCCTTTAACAATAAAGAAATCGATCAGATATGGTATCTTATTTCTATCAGTCGGCCAATATGTTGGTTTACCAGTCGAGTGAAAATCACAACTGTATTGCATACCCGCATTATAAAGCTTTCTACCTTTCTGAGAGGCGTACCTTGAACCCCAGAAGGGGTGTTTCGCGTTGAAGTCACCACCAATAATAAAATTGGGTCTAAGGAAGTCGAAGATGTTTGTGAAATCACTTTCTTCAAGTTTACATCGCAGTGGACAATATATAGACGAAATGTTGAAAGCAAAATGTCTATTTCTAACGCGTACCGTGCTTACTTGCATTGCTTCTAATTCAATTCCCACTTCCGCTGAGTGTTCGATACATTCTTTTATAAACAAGGATGATCCGCCTCTGGCTCTTTCCGATGGGTGGAAGGCGTGATACACGCTATATCCCCCTATCTTAACATTCGATTGCTTTGTCAGATGAGTTTCACAGACCAAGCATATATCAATGTCTTTTTCTCGTATAAAGATTTCTAACTCGTCGAGTCTTCGTATAAGCCCGTTGGCGTTCCATGTAAGAATTTTAATCGTTTCTTTCATATTCTGGTTGAAGTGCGCGTGTTATGAATGTTGTTTTCTAATGCAACTAGTCTCTCGAAAATAAGTTTGTTTGTTTTGGATTGCTCTTCAAGTTTCGCAAGAATTAGCAAAAAAACATGGGATACATGATCTTGTGAGCTAGCTCTATCACCGTTTTCCAATATCGCAGCTTGAGCAGGAGTCTTTACGTTAGAAATTGGACGATTTCTTACTTTAATCTCCCGTGAGCTGTCGGTCTTGTACTTGCCATTAGCTGTCATCGCCGCTTTAGCATAAGACTGCACGCCAATATTCGAGGATTTAGTTCCGGTCACCTTTTCTCTACTACGTTTGGGTGTTTCTTCATTACCCGATCTTAAGAGAATATTGACGGATTTTTTATCTTTCGCTGCTTTTTTCGTAGCTATTTTGGGTCTATTCTTAATTGGTTTTGGATTCGTGCCCATGGAATTTTTGAGAGTATCGCGCCTTTTTTGGAGCTCTTTCGCCACTTCGCAACCTCGATAGTTCGCAGGGTGTTTTCCTTTACAGTTTATGCAAGTGGCTGGGGTTTGCTTATTCAGGCGACACTCATCTGAGAGATGTTCACCTGCGCATTTGACGCATCGTGGTTCTTTCTGGCAGTAAGTCTGCATGTGATTGAAACCCTGACAGCGCTTACACTGAGCTCTTACGCATAGGTTCGATTTTGACCACGATGTTTAAAATAGTCTTAATACCATAAATAACATCTTTATTTTCATCTTTATCGAAACTTAGCATGAATAGTGGAAGACCACGCCTTACCAATTTTTCCTGATCTCCCTCCGACTGTTGCTTCTCCTTCTTGAATAATGACGGCATCAAGAATTTTAAAGCCTTTGTCTTGAAGGTCGTTTATAACATCTTCTTTGGTGCACGAGGGGTGGAGTCCCCTTGCTACAACACGCAGTGGTCTTTCTAACTTATTTTCATAAGTATACCACTGAATCTTTTCGGCATTCAATTTTTTAGATACTGATCGGTAACCGTCGGCATCATCGACATTGATTTTCCACGAATTGTTTCGCAGAGATGTCACCTTAAACTTCGATGTCGCAGTTCCTTTAAGGAGGCAATGCAACTTGTTGTAGTCCGTAATTCCAACGACGTTTATCGGTGGCGGAGGACGTAATTTTTTTTGTTGTTGCTTTTCGTGCAACTCCTTGCACTTTTCGTCCCTTTGTGGCTCGACTTCCGGTGACGAACCAGCTTTGCGTTTTTTGCTAGGTCGTTTCTTTTCGATCCAATTCGTTTCACGTATTAGCTCTTCTTCGTCCGTCTGGTATTCGCGACTAGGTGAGCGTTGTGGGCTAACTGTATTTTCTTTTTGTAGATACGACTTTTTTAAGGCATTATTTTCTTGCCTGAGTAAATCTACTTCTTTCTTAAGCTCACGATAGAGCAGCTCCATTTCGGTAAGCTTTGTACGGAGTACGTCGTTTTCCTCCTGAATGCTTTTTGGTTTCGCTGAGTCCCGTTTTTCACGCGCTTGCGCTTCCGGCGGACTTCTTTTTCCGGAGACGTTCGATCTTGTTGGTGGAGATCGAGATACCCTTGTACTTTTTGAGAAGGGATTTATTAGGTGCAATAAGTGGCTCTCCCCAGAATCCGTAGAGCCGACCTCCGAAGAGGGTGGATTTGCCAGTGTACCTGGACTGCCACCTGGGGTATTAAAATCTTTTGTTTTGTTCATTGCATGTTTTTGTATACACCATACTCGGTATAAGGAGGGTGGATTTTAGTCGCCTCTTACGACAGGCATGCCTACCTCGGGTATATTCTGAACCCTACCCGAAGGGGATCAGTTTATTTTCATAAACTGGAGATGGGCTAAAGAGTGATTTTTAGTGAGCAATGATCACAGAAAACAATTAAGGAAAAAAGCAGCAAGAAGATTTTCGCAACCACTCGTGTTGTGTGCGTTATATTATTCGCACGAATGGAAGGGACCAGCAGTTTTGTGCCGTATCCGAAAGGCAATTTTTATTTTATTTTTGAGAAACTTTTTGGTGACAACACATACTCTCGGATGTTTGTCAAACCTTCGCGAGAGGTGGGACCGAGAAAAAATGATTTGGCGTTTTCTGAGATTCGAACACTGAACCTCTCGCGCAGCAGTTCGATACACTAACCACTGCGCCACGGCCCCCATAATCAGATAGGTGTGCCTGTACTATAGTAAGTTTCTAGTTTGAGCACTGAGCAGTCAAGAATTAAGAGCAATCACAGTCACGACTATTCTCTATTCAATATAATAAGCAAAGGTAAAGTGATGAACCCCAAGGTGCATCAGTTAGTCTTTGCTGACGATGGAGCCATCATAAGTGAGGATCCTACATCCATGCAACGAGCACTTGATGTGTGGGTGGACGTTTTGGAGAGAAATGGGTATCGCATTAGTTCAAAAAAAGACAGAGTACTTGTGCTGCCCGTTTTCTGATCCACTCAGGCCTATCCCAGACATTTATTTGAATGGAACAGTGCTTCCCAAGTGCGAAAAGTTCAAATTCTGGGATCTATGGTCAATAGCAAAGCAGCCTGTGATGATGACATCAATCATCGCGTAAGCTTAGGGTAAATGAAGTGCCGAGAAAATTCCGATATCTTCTGTGACAGAAAAATGCCCCCTAAGTTGAAAGGAAGGCTCTGCACCGCAGTTGTGCGTCCAGCGCTCACATACGGTTCACAATGTTGGACGATGTACAAAACGTATGAGAGAAAATTAACAGCAGCTGAGATGAAGAAGCTTTGCATGACCGCAGGAGTGACAAAGCTTGATCCAATTAGAAGTTCGAAGATCCGTGGAAGCTTTCACATCAAGGAAACCATCGTCCAAAAAATAGAGCGCGACCAGCTCAGCTGGTATTGCCACGTTCAAAGAAGGGATCATTTGAACCCTGTTAAAAAGGCAATATCAATGCACGTTTCAAAGACATCGCGATGTAGGAAAGGCAGGCCTTTTAAACGAGTGGATCACACAAATGCGACGACATCGGCATTTCATTGGCCTCAGTAACCGAGTGACAAAAAATCGGCGGGCCTGCCGATATTTTCTGAGGTCAAATAGGCGAAACCCACAGGCGGATCAGTAGAAATGCGGTGAAGTGGGAGGGTTGTGATCTATTATTTTCGGACTATAACCTCGCTGATAAAAAAATTAATAAAGGAAGAAGAAGAAACAAATTGTAAATGAAGTTGAGAATTTGAATAATTTGGGTGAGATTGAGAAATATGTAAATATGTAATATGTTGCGTTGCATACCCAGTCCATGTTACTGGAAAATATTGGGCAACCAGTGTGTGTGTGGCCTACCAACTCCTACTCTCAACTTCCACGCGGTGACAGCCGGGTGCCTAGTACTTTAATCCAAGAAATGGGTAACCAACCCCGTTTGGAGGATTCTTGGCGGCAGCAGATGAGAGAGGGGGGGAAGAGTGTTCTCCCACTAGAGCACTTCTTCCTGTTCCAGGCGGCAGCGGACGAATTCCCTAGACGGAGTCAACGGTGGCGTCTATAGTTCCAGTTAGGTTGAACTTAGTGAATACCTTGCGCGAGCTGCTTCGACGTATTCGGATCACAGGTCGGCAAGGAATTTTCAATATTGGTCAGGACATTGGAATAGAGATGGTGGCGGAGGAGCCCTTAATCTGCCAACGGCAGCGCTCATACTCCCGTAGTGGACTACTGGCACCGGTGTACCCGGCCCCTCGTCCTAGGGGAATAATTAAGGAACTGGTCCTCCAGGTTGGGGGTTGTGCCGTCGGGGTCACTTCCCTACCACGTAAAAAATCGATGGTTCCGAAACAACCAAAAGCCTCGGATAAGGAAGACTCAACTAATGACGACCACAGCAAATGAAATAAGGACAACAACCTTCGGATCTGTACGTGGAATGTTCTGTCCCTTCACAGACCACGTGCAGCCGAACAACTAGCAGAGGCCCTAGACTGCTATAAAGCAGATATTACCGCCATCCAGGAAGTGCGATGGGATGGACCGGGCAAAAAGAGGATGAAAACCTGTGACATCTACTACGGTGATTGCTACAGAGGTAACAGGCAGCGCTTACTCGGATGCGGATTTGTCATACGCGGCAGACTTAGGCAAGAAGTCTTAAGCTTCCGACACGTAAGCGAGCGTATTATGACTATCTGGATCAAGGCTAAATTCGCTAACATAAGCCTAATATGTGTTCATGCCTCCGCGGAAGAAAAGGGCCCTGCCACCAAAGAGTGTTTCTATGAGCTCCTCGACAAAACATACGAGCAATGTCCTAAATACGACGTTAAAATCATATTGGGCAATTTTAACGCCAAAATAGGAAAGGAGGACGTCTTTGGTAGGGCAGTCGGTAAGCATAGCCTACACGACACCACGTCTGATAACGGCCTAAGGCCAATTGATTTCGCTGTGGAGCGAAATGTCACCATAGCAAGCACATGGTTTCCTCATCTCGATATTCATAAGCAGACATGGTGGTCCAATGATCATGTAACGATCAACCAAATTGATCATATTGCGATCGACGCAAGGCATGCCTCCAGTATTCTGAATGTCCGGACCTTCCGAGCAGCAAACATAGACTCGGATCATTACCTTGTTGTAGCCAAGGTACGAATGCGGATATCCCAATCTGAGCAACAAAGAAGAATCACTGTGACAAAATTTTACGTCGAAAAGCTAGAATCGCAGGAGATCGCCAGACTCAGACTCTTCGCTGAACGCGTATCCCGCTTCGAGAGAAAAATTCTTCGTAAGATTTTCGGTCCCGTTTGCGTTGACGGGTTTTGGAGGAGAAGATTCAATCACGAACTAAGCGAGCTGTACAGCGACTTCGACCTAGTCAAAAAACTGCGTATTGGACGTCTGAGATGGCTAGGACATGTAGAGCGAATGGACACCAACGCTCCGACCCGCAGAGTCTTCGAATCTAATCCAGAGGGACGACGCAGAAGAGGGAATCATCGCCGTAGGTGGCGCGCACAAGTTCAAGGGGAGTGCGCAACTGGAGGAGTGCGCAACTGGAGGCAATTAGCTAAAGACCGAGTTAATGGAGAGGCTTGTTGGTTGAGGCCCAGGTTCACCCCGAACTGTAGCGCCACCTAGTTATTTATACTGAAGAAGCAAGTAGTTATATTACTGAGCAGTCACAAGTGCTTCCTGCTCAGTAAAAGCAACAGAATAATGACGAGCAGTGATCGCAATAATATTTTCAGCTCTAACATAGATTGGGAACTTGATGGGAATTTTAAGGATTCTAGTTATTACACATAGCCAAGCTCGTTTCAAAATGTTTGCGTAAAGATACGTACATATGGGCTTATGTTTTCCAAAGGTTTGTCCTGTTTTCTTCTTTAATTCTTGGCCAAAATATTATTGTCTCCATCAAAAATGTCAACCTTAATGTTACCATCGAAAGGAAATCCAAAAAGTGGACCTTGCAGTTTTGTTTGAAGTCTATCACTCGGAACCTTCGGACTTAATGTAATTTTTAGAGTTAATTGACTTTCTCGAAAAAGCCAAAAGCGATCTTCCCCAGATTTCACTTTCAATTAGTTTGAGTAGATGTACGAGTATGCTTTCAGATGTCATGCCATAATGTTGGCAACAAGATTTAACTGAGCGGTTTTTAAAAATTTAATGAGCTGCCAGTGATGATGCTCCAATGAAGGTAAACGTGAAGAAATCGCGAGTGATCTTCGTTTACAGAACGCTTGTTCTGTTCGCTACTGGACTCCGAATGAAGTGAACGAAGGTTTCAATACTTCGGGGTATTACTGATGAGTGATGGAAAGAGTGATGCTAAGTTATTCGGTAGAATTCATTAGGTCGGTTCAGTTGAGTCAGGGTGATCGACCAGTCGAACTAAATGTCAAGCATAAGTTATTGGTCTTCAACTCAATACGTGTTTCAACTCTCACCTATGGTCATGAAATCTGGGCATTGACAGAAGGAATAAGATCGCGGATACAGACTTCCGAAATAAAATTATTTGGTAGTATGAGGAATATAAGAGTATCCGCGGCATTCAAAGTCAAGCAGCTTCCTTTTCGGACAGAATGATCTATGGATTGGTCACGTGTCCCCAAATTGGCTTCCAATACGTGCCATCAAGTGAGAAACCCCTTGGTGTGTCTAAAAAGATGGTCGGATTAGGTTAGGTTAGGTGGGTTGCCGCCCGGTGACTCGCATAGCCCTACGTGGGCCCTTAGCGATTGTCTGTTTTGTGTGGTTGAAGCCGTTGCAGAAATTACTATCATTGTGATGGGTATGTCTGCCACTATTCTTCAAAGTCACTAAATATTCAAAGAAATGTTTATCTAGTAGGTTTCGATGGAGTCTGCTGATGCATGGTCAATGGCATAGAAAGTACCCGGTATCCTCCTCAACGTCCAGGTCATCACAACCTCTGTAAACGTGCTGCAAGTTAATTGCCTTCATTTTCTCTGAGTGTTTGCGTAACATATTGTGTCCTGTTCTAACTCTTGTGGCTATTTATTGTAATGTAAATTCGCCTTTAAGATAGTTTAGTTAAAGTTGTTTTACGCCAGGCAGCGCTTGTGCTCTTGGTGCACATAACATATCCAAAAATGTCAATTGTATTTTACTCGCGCTTTCACTTCCAATTTGTCCTCTGCACAGCGCTTGTCGGTACTTTTAAACATTTTCCAAATAAAGATATTTTTTCTTCAGATATAAATTCTTCTACGTGTTCTTATTTACTAAAACAAGTTCAAAACTATTGCTATAGAAGGCCTATGTAGATCCAACAGTTTCTTTAGATTTACTGATGTCTAGCTCCGACCAGAGGGCCTTCGTATTCCTACAGGTTTGGATATTTTTCCATCTGCATTCAGCTATGTTTAGCATTATACATACAATATTTGTTGTTTTAGATATTACGTATGAAACGGTAATCTGGACTCTTTTGTCCGTTACTGATACAGAGACATCCGATCTTTTTCGAGGCAGGTTATCCGCTTTTTAATTCTCTCTATTCTCTCTATTTGCTTAAAGCCTGAAATTCTGATGGACAGAGTCCGACTAATTTTGACGATATTTTATTGGTGGCCAGGTCTTTAATAGCTGGTTAAGTACCAACCTAAATGGAGATGTTATCCTGCGGTATGTTCATGTTCAATACTCTTGCCCCTTGAACTGCATCGTATATGGCTTGAATCTCAGCTTGAAGTATACTGCATGAATTCGAAAGTCTTATGAACTTGGATATGTCCGTTTTTTTTTTTTTTTCGAGAAAATACCTGCTTCGATAGATTACTACTTCGCAATCACATATGAGGATATTAGCTACCCATGCATCCATATTGGGTTGGATTGAGTTCGACATCCCTGTTGTACTCGTCTGGGGATTCCACTTGATGAGTTTATTTATTTATTTATTTAAGCTTAATACAAGCTGGTACTTAAAGCTATGACTTAAAAACTAACAAAAAGGGGGACTTAACGCTAAGCCTAAGACTATTTTTTGTTTTTTTGCGGCTGGGCCGCTAAGGGCCCACACAAGCTTACAAACAATTAACTTAAAGCGAAGCTTAAAAACTAACAGAGAGGAGCATAACTAAGCTAAAGGGCTTTATTTTAGTTTTTATTTGAAGACTTAATGTAAAGAAGAAAGTGTGGGGAAAATTATGAGGAGGTGTGAAGGAGCTTTCTAAGGGAGCTTTTAAAGGTCATATGTGCGCTATTGGGCAAACGCAACATTCTGGACATGGGTTCAAAGTGGCCATAATTGGTCCGGTAATAAGCGAGGCGAAAGAGGGGTACAGATCTAAGGTTATGAGGGTTAGTATTTAGGTAGATCGTATGTAGTAAAGCGGGAGAATCAATCGAACCTACTAATAGTTGATGCACGAAGAGTATGTCAGCGAGATGACGGCGATTTGCAAGAGTTTGTAGATTAATCAGTTTTAACCGATCTTCGTATGGAGGCAAATTATATTTATCATCCCAGGAGAGACCATGTAGAGCGAAATGGATAAATCTTCGTTGGACAGCTTCAATTCTCAAGGAATGGGTAACTTGATGGGGTAACCAAACTGGACTAGCGTATTCAAGGATGGGTCTGACAAAGGTCACATACAGGGATTTAGTGACATAAGGATTCGAGAATTCTTTAGACCAGCGTTTGATGAAGCCTAGGGTGGAGTTGGCTCTGTAAATTAGGATATCAATGTGCGAATTAAAGTTGAGCTCTCGGTCACAAATAATGCCTAGATCGCAAATTGAATTGACTGAGGGAATGGGTTTGTTATCGAAGAAATAGATCATAGGAGAGGGAGGAACACGCTTGCGGGAAAAGGTAATAGCTTTGCATTTACTCACATTCAGCTCTAGGAAGTTAAATTTGCACCATGTGAAGAACAGATTCAGCTCGCTTTGTAGTAGGAGAGAATCCGAAGGGGAGGCAATTATCTTAAAAAAAATTTTATCATCCGCGTACACAGATAGGTCCGACTCCTTTAAAATGGAATCAATGTCATTAATAGTTAGGATAAATATCAAGGGTCCGAGATGACTACACTGAGGAACCCCGGAAGTGGATTTGATAGGGTTGGATACGGAACATCTGAAAAGGACTCTATAATGGCGACCCTCTAGGTATGACCTAAGCGAGGAAATAAAGGAGGATGAAAACCTAGGGCTTTGAGTTTGAGGTAAATAATTTTGTGTGAGATTTTGTCGAACGCTTTGCTGTAATCCGCAGAATTTACATCGACTTCATTGCTGTTCTCTAATGTGTGTACTGCTCAGGAAACAAATTCAGTTAGGTTGGTCGTGGTAGATCTACCTTTTAAGAAACCATGTTGAGATGGGGAGAAGATTGGTTCACAATGGAAGTACAAAAAATCGTAAACAATACTTTCAAAGAGCTTTCGAATGCATGACAGTTTGGCAATGGGTTGGTAATTTGAGATCTCGCTTTTACTGCCTTTTTTGTGAATAGGGAAAATGAAAGAGTCCTTCCACAGAAAAGGGAAGACGGTTTGAGAGAGTGAGAGCTGGAAAAGGGCACATTTCTTTAAGACAATAGCGGGCAGCCCGTCAGGACCTGGGGAATAGTTGTCATTGAGCCTACTGATCTTTTCAAGAACCATGTTTGTCGTAACCTCAATTGAAACAAAAGAAGTTTGCGCACAATTGTTCAAGTGAAATAGTGAAATAGCTGAAATAAACAGGATCTGGTTCGTGCAAGTGATCAGTATAGGACTGGCTGAAGAAGGTTGCAAAGAGATTGGCGATCGTTTCAGGGTGGGCTGAGGATCTGCTAGATAGTTTTAATGCGGAAGGGAGGCCATCGGATTTTCTTTTAACATTAATGAATTTGTAAAACCGTTTGGGGTCAGAAATTAGACTCCGTTGCATTCGGTCGAGATATTCATGATAAAGAGATTCACAGAGAACAGAAAAACGATTATAAGCAGTGAGGTAATTGGAGTAGTCACTAAAAGACCTGGTGGATAGAAAAATTTTCCAAAGCATATTCCGATTAGTAGTAGGTTTAGGTCGGTTCTGGCTCAGGAGCTATTCGGTGCTATGTGTTAGAGTGAGAGCCCTTGAGGTGCTATAGGTTAGAGTGAGATGTAAGATGCGGGGTGAGGCTTTTTTCCCCTTCGAGGTATCATATTTCATGTTTGTTTATTTTAGCTTTTGGATTGGGATCTGAATTTGTGGCGCGAGGTGTCATATTTCACATTTGTTTATTTATTTGTTTTTGCATTGAGATCTGAATTTGGGAGCGAGGTGTCATATTTCATAGTTGTTAGTGTTTAGCTGGGGGAATCATCATCGGAGCGAGGTGTCATATTTCAAGTTTGTTTATATTAGCTTTTGGATTGAGATCTGAATTGGGAGCGAGGGGTCATATTTCATAATTATTAGTGTTTAGTTGGCGGAATCATCATCGGAGCGAGGTGTCATATTTCAAGTTTGTTTATTTTTTTATCTTTGGACAGAGATCTGAATTTGGGAACGAGGAAATGTGTGTGTGTGTGATTGGTTAGACTGGGGAAATTGGCAAATTCCAGAGATGGGTTATGATTGATTAGAGGTTATTTTTTTTATTTCTATTGATCTGTGTGTGAGTGTGATTGGTTTGGCTGATTCCAGGAATTGACTTTAGAGGAATTGTGAACCCGTTCAATCATGTCTATGAATTCGATTTGGTATTTCACAATGATTTCGTGGAAAAAAGTATGAGTCATCGATATAGACGGCAACGGTTGTATATGTTTATGAAATTGGAGAAGGGAATCAGCAAATGGTTTGATTGGGGAGAATCGATCGATTCCTGGAATTGGTGGAATGTGTTAGAGGGAGATGGAAGATTTAGAGTGTGGCCTGTTGGGAGTGAGGTGTCAAATTTCACGTTTGTTTATTTTAGCTTTTGGATTGAGATCTGAATTTAGGGCGCGAGGTGTCATATTTCACGTTTGTTTATTTTTCGTCTTTGGACTGAGATCGGAATTTGGGAACGAGGTGTCATATTTCATATTTGTTAGTTTTGACTGGGGGATTCGTAAGATCAGAGTCAGGGAGTGTGTGTATTTGTGTGTGGAGAGCGAGTTTTCATATTTGATTTGATTGGCGAATTGCAGATTCCATAGATGGGTTATAATTGCTTAGAGGTGTCATATTTCATATTTGTTAGTTTGGGCTGTGGGGAAGTCGTACGATTCCAGGAATTTGGTTGAGATGTAAGATCAGAGTCAGGGAGTGAGGCATTAAGTGTGTGTGGAGAGCGAGGTATCATTTGGCAAATTCTATAGATGGGTTATGATTGTTTAGAGGGTCTATTTTTTTAATTCTATTGATTAGCATGTGTCCTTTTTTCGTTTAGGGGGGGTGAGAGTGAGAGGGGAGATGGGCTGATTCCAGGAATTGGGTTTTGGATTCCATAGAGGAATTATGAACACGTATAAGAATTTGAGAAGAGTTCTGGGCTACGAGTCAGGCAGATTCATAGCTGTGTGTTTATTCTTGAATGCTGACCTTGAGTTAGTAAATGTTTATCCCATAGGAAATACTGTGCAGTATAATTCTTTATCTGTTGCTGTTCCGTAAAAAAAGTATAATATGAGTAAAGAGGATGACATAAGGGAAAACAAAAATCTGGACTATGTGAGTCAAATTGATTTGTTTGCTATTTGGTAGAAAAAAAAATAGGAATTTTATTTCTATTGATCTGTGTGTGCGTGACGTCATCGGGGGTTGGAGTTTAGATTGGTTGGATTGGCGAAATTTGAGTAATTCCAGGAAATAGATATCGGATTCCACAGATGGGTTGTGATTGCTTAGAGGAGATTTCTTATTATGTTTATTTCAATTGATCTCTGTGTATGTGTACGATCATATTTCAGAGATTAATTTGATTTAATTGGCAGTGAATAGCTAGGCCATTGATCATTCGCTAGAGTGAGAAGGGCTGGCTACATGGATGTTGCAGTGGCTGGGGGTGATAAGAATTTGAGAAAAGTTCTGGACTGTTTGTTCTTGAATGCTGACCCTGAGTTAGTAAATGTTTATTCCATAGCAAATGCTGTGCACTACAAATGCTGTTGTTGTTGCTGTTCCATAAAGAAAAAAGTATGATGTGAGTAAAGAGGATGACATAAGAAAAAAGAAAACCTGGACTATGTGAGTCAAATTGATTTGTTTGCTGTTCGGTAGAGAAAAAATAAAAAACATAAATGTATGATTTGACTAAAGAGGAAGGAATAGAAAATATGGACCCTGTGAATGAAACTGATTGTTTATTCTTAAACGGCAGACTTGAGTTAATTATTTCAATGTGAGATATAGAATATTGAGGTAGGTTAGCTCTTTAAAGGAGATAAATAACTAAAGAGGTGATGTACAATAGTTAATGTTTTATCAGAGCAGAGCTAAAAATATTGAAACAAACAGGTGAAGTGGAGGGTGATTTAGGGGTTGTTAAGGAGTAAAAGATGATTAATGCAAAGTCTCGTTTTTTGCAATTATCAAAGCATAGACTTAATCAAAAGACGGGACGTCTTTCCTTATGATTATTTAAGCTCGTGGGATAAATTTAATGAATTATCTCTCACGTATAGAATTTTTAAATAAACTAACTAATGAGGAATGTTCTAAGAAAGATTATGCTCCCAAGAGATTCTTTAATGGCAACTAAAGCATCGTCTTTAGTGATTTCCTTCAGTAATAAGGTTAACGCAATGCCGTCACAAATATTCAAAGTCAAATAATGAATTAATTTCTTCATTTGATCGGTGATAAACCTACGCAATATACTGTATATTTAGATACTGTACGCTTGGGTAATGTCTCAATAACTTCCTTATAAAGCATTTGAGTGGACAAATCTGGAAAAATAAACAACTGTGATAATGGAGAAAATATGTATGTATTAGAAGTAGATTTAAATTATCCAGAATCTCTTCATGATGCACTTACCTAAAAGCAGATAGTCAAGGAAGCAGTACTTAATGCTGAAATTACAAATTTTATCGAATAATCACCATTGTGAAAATAAGACGTACAAGCCCAGAGCAGAAAAACTACAACAAATTCATATTTTAAAAGAAGCTTGTATTTGTAACCCAACACTTGTATTTGTATCCCAACACTTGTATTTGTAGCCCAACACTTGTATCTGTAGCCCAACACTTGTATTTGTATCCCAACACTTGTATCTGTAGCCCAACATTTGTATCTGTAGCCCAACACTTGTATTTGTATCCCAACACTTGTATCTGTAGCCCAGCGCTTGTATCTGTAGCCCAACACTTGTATTTGTATCCCAACACTTGTATTTGTAGCCCAACACTTGTATCTGTAGCCCAACACTTGTATTTGTATCCCAACACTTGTATCTGTAGCCCAACACTTGTATCTGTAGCCCAACATTTGTATCTGTAGCCCAACACTTGTATCGGTAGCCCAACATTTGTATCTGTAGCCCAACACTTGTATTTGTATCCCAACACTTGTATCTGTAGCCCAACGCTTGTATTTGTATCCCAACACTTGTATTTGTATCCCAACACTTGTATCTGTAGCCCAACACTTGTATCTGTAGCCCAACATTTGTATCTGTAGCCCAACACTTGTATTTGTAGCCCAACACTTGTATCTGTAGCCCAACACTTGTATCTGTTGGGATACAAATACAAGTGTTGGGATACAAATACAAGTGTTGGGCTACAAATACAAGTGTTGGGCTACAAATACAAGTGTTGGGCTACAGATACAAGTGTTGGGCTACAGATACAAGTGTTGGGCTACAAATACAAGTGTTGGGATACAAATACAAGTGTTGGGCTACAGATACAAGTGTTGGGATACAAATACAAGTGTTGGGCTACAGATACAAGTGTTGGGCTACAGATACAAGTGTTGGGATACAAATACAAGTGTTGGGATACAAATACAAGTGTTGGGCTACAAATACAAGTGTTGGGCTACAGATACAAGTGTTGGGATACAAATACAAGTGTTGGGCTACAGATACAAGTGTTGGGCTACAAATACAAGTGTTGGGATACAAATACAAGTGTTGGGCTACAGATACAAGCGTTGGGCTACAGATACAAGTGTTGGGATACAAATACAAGTGTTGGGCTACAGATACAAATGTTGGGCTACAGATACAAGTGTTGGGATACAAATACAAGTGTTGGGCTACAGATACAAGTGTTGGGCTACAAATACAAGTGTTGGGTTACAAATACAAGCTTCTTTTAAAATATGAATTTGTTGTAGTTTTTCTGCTCTGGGCTTGTACGTCTTATTTTCACAATGGTGATTATTCGATAAAATTTGTAATTTCAGCATTAAGTACTGCTTCCTTGACTATCTGCTTTTAGGTAAGTGCATCATGAAGAGATTCTGGATAATTTAAATCTACTTCTAATACATACATATTTTCTCCATTATCACAGTTGTTTATTTTTCCAGATTTGTCCACTCAAATGCTTTATAAGGAAGTTATTGAGACATTACCCAAGCGTACAGTATCTAAATATACAGTATATTGCGTAGGTTTATCACCGATCAAATGAAGAAATTAATTCATTATTTGACTTTGAATATTTGTGACGGCATTGCGTTAACCTTATTACTGAAGGAAATCACTAAAGACGATGCTTTAGTTGACATTAAAGAATCTCTTGGGAGCATAATCTTTCTTAGAACATTCCTCATTAGTTAGTTTATTTAAAAATTCTATACGTGAGAGATAATTCATTAAATTTATCCCACGAGCTTAAATAATCATAAGGAAAGACGTCCCGTCTTTTGATTAAGTCTATGCTTTGATAATTGCAAAAAACGAGACTTTGCATTAATCATCTTTTACTCCTTAACAACCCCTAAATCACCCTCCACTTCACCTGTTTGTTTCAATATTTTTAGCTCTGCTCTGATAAAACATTAACTATTGTACATCACCTCTTTAGTTATTTATCTCCTTTAAAGAGCTAACCTACCTCAATATTCTATATCTCACATTGAAATAATTAACTCAAGTCTGCCGTTTAAGAATAAACAATCAGTTTCATTCACAGGGTCCATATTTTCTATTCCTTCCTCTTTAGTCAAATCATACATTTATGTTTTTTATTTTTTCTCTACCGAACAGCAAACAAATCAATTTGACTCACATAGTCCAGGTTTTCTTTTTTCTTATGTCATCCTCTTTACTCACATCATACTTTTTTCTTTATGGAACAGCAACAACAACAGCATTTGTAGTGCACAGCATTTGCTATGGAATAAACATTTACTAACTCAGGGTCAGCATTCAAGAACAAACAGTCCAGAACTTTTCTCAAATTCTTATCACCCCCAGCCACTGCAACATCCATGTAGCCAGCCCTTCTCACTCTAGCAAATGATCAATGGGCTAGCTATTTACTGCCAATTAAATCAAATTAATCTCTGAAATATGATCGTACACATATATAGAGATCATTTGAAATAAACATAATAAAAAATCTCCTCTAAGCAATCACAACCCATCTGTGGAATCCGATATCCATTTCCTGGAATTAGTCAATTTCGCCAATCCAACCAATCTAAGCTCCAACCCCCGATGGCGTCACGCACACGCAGATCAATAGAAATAAAATTTCATTTTTTTTTCTACCGAATAGCAAACAAATCAATTTGACTCACATAGTCCAGATTTTTGTTTTCCCTTATGTCATCCTCTTTACTCATATTATACTTTTTTTTACGGAACGGCAACAGATAAACAATTATACTGCACAGTATTTCCTATGGGATAAACATTTACTAACTCAAGGTCAGCATTCAAGAATAAGCACACAGCTATGACTCTGCCTGACTCGTAGCCCAGAACCCTTCTCAAATTCTTATACGTGTTCATAATTCCTCTATGGAATCCAAAACCCAATTCCTGGAATCAGCCCATCTCCCCTCTCACTCTCACCCCCCCTAAACGAAAAAAAGACACATGCTAATCAATAGAATTAAAAAAATAGACCCTCTAAACAATCATAACCCATCTATAGAATTTGCCAAATGATACCTCGCTCTCCACACACACTTAATGCCTCACTCCCTGACTCTGATCTTACATCTCAACCAAATTCCTGGAATCGTACGACTTCCCCACAGCCCAAACTAACAAATATGAAATATGACACCTCTAAGCAATTATAACCTATCTATGGAATCTGCAATTCGCCAATCAAATCAAATATGAAAACTCGCTCTCCACACACAAATACACACACTCCCTGACTCTGATCTTACGAATCCCCCAGTCAAAACTAACAAATATGAAATATGACACCTCGTTCCCAAATTCAGATCTCAGTCCAAAGACGAAAAATAAACAAACGTGAAATATGACACCTCGCGCCCTAAATTCAGATCTCAATCCAAAAGCTAAAATAAACAAACGTGAAATTTGACACCTCACTCCCAACAGGCCACACTCTAAATCTCCCATCTCCCTCTAACACATTCCACCAATTCCAGGAATCGATCGATTCTCCCCAATCAAACCATTTGCTGATTCCCTTCTCCAATTTCATAAACATATACAACCGTTGCCGTCTATATCGATGACTCATACTTTTTTCCACGAAATCATTGTGAAATACCAAATCGAATTCATAGACATGATTGAACGGGTTCACAATTCCTCTAAAGTCAATTCCTGGAATCAGCCAAACCAATCACACACACACACAGATCAATAGAAATAAAAAAAAATAACCTCTAATTTTAATCAATCATAACCCATCTATGGTATTTGCCAATTTCCCCAGTCTAACCAATCACACACACACAAATTTCCTCGTTCCCAAATTCAGATCTCTGTCCAAAGATAAAAAAATAAACAAACTTGAAATATGACACCTCGCTCCGATGATGATTCCCCCAACTAAACACTAACAACTATGAAATATGACACCTCGCTCCCAAATTCAGATCTCAATGCAAAAACATATAAATAAACAAATGTGAAATATGACACCTCGCGCCACAAATTCAGATCTCAATCCAAAAGCTAAAATAAACAAACATGAAATATGACACCCCGAAGGGGAAAAAGGCTCACCCCACATCTTACATCTCACTCTAACACATAGCACCAAATAGCACCTCAAGGGCTCTCACTCTAACACATAGCACCAAATAGCACCTGAGCCAGAACCGACCTAAACCTACTACTCCGATTATTACGAAGTGCGCGGATTTCTTTATTATACCAGGCGGGGGGGGGGGGGAGTTGAAGTCGGTGGTGGAAGATTGGTAAAAGTGGATGGTTCACTTGAGTACCTTATGCATGCGATTCTCATGAGGGATAAGCGGACCGTTGAAACATATGTGTATGTATGCGAAAATAGAATGGATATGAAAGGCCCTAGTAAACCCGTTTATTATTGCTATACATTTTTGGGTTACAGTAGAAGGACACAGTGAGCGGAGAGACGCAACTTATATGGTTCACCTTATGCAGGTGCCTTTACACTTCATAAAGATAGGCAAATGTGTTTGAGAAAAACGCTAATATTATGCGAGGCTATATTTAAAGCTCTATCACCTACGTATTTTGAAAAGATTAATTTTTTTTGCAGAGCTACGATATGTTTGCAAACCGCAATTTCCAAAAGAAATATTATTAAAGCCATTCGTCCTTCGTTATTTCAACAAGCATCTTTAAACTTTAAATCTTTAATTTTCTTTAATCACATTTTATCGATGAGATCCACGTACCAGTGACTTTCATCCCACTCCCACTTTATAAAATACATTTTTTCGAAATAGCTATCAAAGAAGAGCACTGCAACACAATCGACTCTAGATAGTACACACTTCAATGGAAGCATCTCATCACCGACTATTGTTCAACTTGAACTTGTTTTTGTTCTCCGTATACACACCTAAACAAGCATCTCTAAAGGATACTGAATAATTCCTTGAGTACGTCTTCCTCAAAATGCACTTGCAATAATTTGCTTGCATAATATTTATGCAATTTCATAAGCTGAAAGCATTCAGTTTTATTTTGTATACTTCCTTACTGTTGAACATTAAAGTTTTGTCCGGCTTGTTACATGTATAAACTTATTTCTCTCTTCCTTCAGTGTAGTTCAATAAATGTTCATCGATTTGTCACTAACGTAACGTTCATCAATAATCCACATCAGTAGAGCGTAATAACGAACGATGAATTGTTCCTATTTATGTAGAAATTCTTGTTGTTGCTTTAACTGGACTATAACAAATAAAATAAGAAATCGATTTTCAAACGATAGCAACACGAAAGGGTATCGTAATTTGGATGAAAGCTGAAAAAAAGGTGAAAGTCTGTGTAATGAGTCGGTGATCTATAAAATTGGAATAGTTTGCACAGGATTAATGGGTCTGTTCTAAACGAAAGGGTTGCGTGTGTCAATAATCGCCCATTAGGCTTGTTATACTCAGTTGGATCTTTCTTGATTAATCAAACAGATTGGGTTACTATCTGCCTAAGGAATGACATGCTATTGATTGAGTCTGTTTCAATACATTTATTTAATTATTGGAAATGCGAAACAGAACTATTCTGCTCATCAATTGTTAGCGTATGAGAGTAATTGATGGGCGGAATAGTTACCACCAATTTGCCCATCAGTGAGGTAATATGCAGGGAAGCTATGCGGCTTTTGGCAATTGACAAATATCAAGTGTTAATTAAATGTGGTATATTTATTCATTTTAATTTAACTTTTTGTCTCAGTCTGCCTACACTACAAGCGAATTGTAATTTTTAACTTAAATATGCTAACAGACTTTTATTTAATAGTCTGTGTATAAAGGCGCTATGGTGCAGTGGTGAATGTGTCGGGCATATGCGCGTGAGGTTCAATGTTCGAATCCCAGAAAACACCAAAACGGTTTTTTTATAGTTCCACCTATCGCGAACGTTTGACAAAAATCCGAGCGCATTGTTTTAATGAGAAAGCTTCTCAAAAACAAAAATAAAAATTGCAGTTCGGATTCGGTACAAAAGTATAGCTTCATTTGTGCGAAACGTATAACGCACACAGCACGAGTTATTGCGAGAAGCTAGGCCTAGGCCCTTGATAGGCTGTTCCGTCCAATATGTATATATGTATATAGGAATAGAGGACTACTCAGATATAAACCAAAATTCCTTCGTTTTCCCAAGTGGAATTTTCGGGGGCCTTTTAAGAGGGGTTCTGTGATATCTCCTTAATATGCCCACCAATTTTCTACTTGTTACTCTTACTTTTTGACATAGTGCATGAAATAGTACTCTAGTATCTTCTAAGGACTTTCAAAGTCCCGCCTGCATAATAAAATTACAAGCAAAGATTAACACACATGGTAACATTACATTACTTAGAAATTTTGTTTAGAGTGACTTCAATAATATATGTGTCAAAATTTCGCTACATTTGACTTATTTTATTATTTACTAGCAAATACCCACAACTTTGTCTGCGTGGTCAACAATAACTTTATGTGAGGCGATAAAGTTAGTAGTGTAAGTTATATTTAGCTTAAGAACTTAATATTTGCACCGCTGTAACTTTCAACAATACATATCAGCTTTTCCTTTCTCTATCAAGTTTGTGCTAGGTTAGGTTAGGTAGATGGGTGCCTTGTGACAAGGAGTCAGTGCTCACGGCTGCCTGGCTGTCTATATAGACAGTGATCGTTTTGCCAACGATATTACTCTCGCGTATAATTTCAGCAGCCTGTATAATGGCTGCGACCTCGGCCTGGAAGACGCTGCAGTCGTCGTTTATTCTAAAGCAGCGGTTTATTCCTAGGGCCTCACAATAAACTCCAGCGCCCGTGCCAACGTCCATCTTAGAACCGTCGGTACAGAAAGCCAACTCCTTTTTCTTCATGGTTCTACGATTCTTCCAGTAAAGTTTGTGTTACCATCTGTTGTTGAAATAGTAACATTTTATATCATGCAACAGTTTGGCATGTGTAGTATTCATTTCTGGACTTCGATCAATATTTTTGAGAAATGACTTACATCAGCATGACTTTAACCCCCGCATGTGTATGTACAATGTCTAGCTAACAGAAGGACTGCGTCAAAATGTGCATACCATAGCTATAAATTTGCGACTATAGGTAGACAAGGAAATAAACCACTTACTTACTCAGAAGGCGCTACAGTTGGGGTGAGTCTGGGCCTCAACCAACAGAAAATTAATCTGTTTATTTTTTTTATACTGCACCCAAAAGTATGCAAATCATCAGTAGTTCTCAAACTTTCAGAATGTATAGTTTTATCTGTTATTTTTTTTTTTTAATGTCTGCGTATATTTCTTTCAATATCTTAATCCCCTTAAGGAGTATCATGATAATTCTTATTGGAGATGAGGACCAATATCCAACAGTATAAAATTCCGAAGTTTTGTTAACATCTGTGATTTAGTTTCTGCGTGATACCTGCCCATTTTCAACCCTAGTTATCATTTTATTATATGTATATGTATTTTATTGTATGTATTGTATATAGATTGAGATATTTCACGTACACTGAGCTTTATTTTAAATACTGCAATAGGAGTAGCATGACTGGTTGTGGCTGAAATAATAAAGCCTATATAGCAGAAAGAGCAGAAGCGTGTTTAGCATTAATTGATTGAGGTTGCGGTATATCTTAAGTTAAGTATTTTCTATTAATAGGTGTAAGTAAGCATACGGGACTATAAAGAGTTCGGGGAGAGGATGAACCATGAAATACTAGTTTAATAGGGCAGATTAAGGGCTTAACTAAACACTGCATTCGGGATAACTTGAAACATCATTAAAAGAACACGAATCCTTCAGCCGCAAGAGCCCGCCTTACAGCACTGATTTTTACAGTTCCTTTTTCCAGGATGTACACAGCTTCACATAATTATGGTAAATCATATTTTAGATACATGTGTACTCGTATACCCCAAGATGGTCTACAACATTATACTGGGCTATTTTTGAGTACGACTAATAATGACAGTAGGACGCAACAGAATGTAAAATGTGAATTTCACACAACATCAACTTCTAGGACTACAGTAGCCTAAGCGCTATAGATGGGGTAACAATACTCCGGATACACGAGAACAGTAGAAGGGATCGAGGTTAATAAAATGAAAGTAAATCTACGTCACTAGTGAAAAAAAGCAGCTTCGAAAATGATGACAAAAACTGCGTTTTCCCAAGTGGGACTTTTGAAGACTTTTGGATTTCTGTTTCGGACTCGTTTCCTAAGTCAGTTAAAATAAAATAAAATTATGTTTAAAAAATACTTTTTTTTTAAAAAGAGCTTTCATTATTTAGATGTAATAAAAGAAAAGAAAGTAATCCTACATCTTGGAGAGTCCACCATATTGGGTCAAATACTTATCATATTCTTCTCGTCAAGTCCTCTCATTTAATACCCATGTCAAGTGGGTTGTGGCGAAAAACGTAGTCCGCCATCTTAAAGCGCCGGACATTTTGGATTTAGAACAATAATAGGTATACTATATTGCTTTAATCAAAGCTCTAGATTAATTGGAAGGAGTCGAGATTTTGGCTGCCGGTTTGTAGCAGACAGACAGGCAATGAAAGATAAAAGCTTTAAATAAAAGCTTTTAAAAAGAAGATCTGCACTCTTATTTAATCACCAGCGTTGATTGCATCGAATTAGACGCACGGTTTATTGTGGCAATTCATATGAGTCTGTATTACATGTCTATGTGTATATATAGTATATATACTATACTAGGGCCTTGTATGAACTGCAACCTCAAAGGTCTATTGTGCCAGCCCCGTGTTTACGGCTCTTGATAAACCCAAACAGAGCTCTAGGCTCAATGCTCCAAAAGTCAGTGAGAATAGGGTCATTTTGAATGTACTCTAGAATCTTAATGGCCTGTAAAGTTGCCGATTTTAAGGTCCGAAATCTTGGGCAGCCTAAGAGTACTCAGCATAGCTTCTTTTTGTACTGCAAGGTGCAGTGGTGTGAGGTTAAGCATTGCTCCCATTGCTGCAGTTGGGCACATTTTAATTGCCATGTGATACCCAGATAGGCTAAACGATAGATTTGATCCAACTGTTCCTGAGTCTTGACCTGTAATGTTTTTGGCCACCACGCCAACAATGCATACGTGAACATGGGTTCGATAATGGCGATGAACGTCCAATATCTTATCTTGGGTTTTAGTCCCCAAGTTTTACTGTATAGGTGCTGGCATATAAACATTGCTCTTGTCGCTTTCTCGGTAACCTTGTTTAGATGCGAATTCCAGGTGAGCGTCTTGTCAAGGATAACACCTACGTATTTTGCTTCTTTGGATATGACGATTGGAACGTTTTCTAGTGTAATTTGTTTAAAAGTGTGATTCCTTTCCTGGAAAAAGGTACAAGTATAGTTTTTTGATGGTAAATCCCTTTATTCTGCACCAATTGGAAGTTAAATTGAGGGCACCTTGCATTGGTTGAGAAATGAAATCCTCGAATTTCCCTTGACGCTCATGACAATATCGTCTGCATATCATTGTACTTTGTTACCCGATTTTTAAATTAGTTCTAGGAGTTCGTCAATAAGTAAGATTCAATGCAGGGGAGAGGACTTCTCCTAGAGAATAATTTCAAAAATTCCAATATTAATTGGCTTGATTTTACGGGGGCTAACTTTTCTTTAGGGAAGAAAAAGTGCGTGTATATAAAAGCAAGCCCGAGACAATCTCCGAGCTCAAGGTCATCAATGAAGCAGAAATTCAAACGGTTTAGCCACAAGCTTTAAAAAAACCGTTCCAATCATTGTGAAGCCATAAACAGTGGTCATATAGACAGCTGATATTGTTTTTCATAATTCATATTTAATTAAAAAATTGAATAGAACAAAATTACAAATTAACAATCCATTGAGTTCTTAAACCACATTGTGAGATTTGGCCACTCTATATTAGACTGACTCACTTAGGGATTTAAAAGTTAAATATTATGCCTCATCTATGGAATCAGAAAAATTTACAAATTTTCTGGGACTAAACATTTTAAAATTCATTTCCTCACTCGATCTCTTTTTGGCGTAAAACTAAAAAAAAAATATTCAGTTTATTAGAAAATCTAGATTTAGGTAAAGGAAAATCCTTGAAACAAACGTAACCAGGTCACACTTGTTATAAATATTTATTTCTCTTATCATGAAATTACTCAAAGTGTTCTCTAGATATATTTTTAGCACTACCTAACAACAAAGTTACAGGGGAAAAATTAGATTTTCAAGAATAAAAATGAATGGTATGAATGATAGAATCCTTAAAATATACGTACATATATATATTTATACACAATGTATTAGTGCTTGCATAGAACGGTATACAAGATTTATTCCAAATGCATCCTTCACTTCCCCTTGGAATTTTAATTGCCACAGAACAGAAAAATGTGGTGCACATTTTTAATTACTGAAATATGTAATAAGATATGTATGTATGAGTATGTATGTTCACGCGACTACAGTGTGGTAGAAATATGGCTTCCTAAAATAAGAATGCTACGTAAATTATTGCCCACTGGTCATGCTGACCAAAACAAAAGTAAAACACCCACAGCCAAAGGACTTTTCTTCTAAAAAAATCCAAAGGTCACGTAAAAGGAAACTTATTCCGCATTCACTAATCTGGTAAAAGCTCCAATTTTTACTTCTCATTTTTTAGGGTTAAGATCTTTAAATGGTCGCCGCAAGGCAAGGTTTAAAAAGTGAAATACACTTCCTCCTCTACCATCAGAGAGAAAAAGCATTTCAACCTAACCTAACCCCAACCTCAGCTTTGCACAGTTCACCGTGTTAATTAAAAAACTTTTTTTCGTCGTCATTGTCAACCTCAATGGATTAGAGACCACTAGAACAGTGACTACTTCCACAGTAGATTCACATTATCATCGTTTATTCATATGAAATGTATTTCTCTTTGAAGGAGTAGAAAAACAAAGGATTTCTAATTGCCTGCCAAGAGCTACACATTTAATCAAACTATCCTTGCCAGGATATCCATTTTAATTATATAAATTTATCGACATCCTATGCCAACAATACTTACACCTGATAAATGAAACAAAAACATTACGATACGCTAATCACTGTCAATGAATATATTGTAGAAGGTACCATTTCAAAGCGTGTGGCAGATGAAACGTCACATGCTCTCTATTGTTTTGTAATTAATTAAGTGTCAGTGCAAATTGTGGTGAGGGTTTTTCCTTTATTTGATTAATTGCGGCGCTAGATTCATTTCATTTTCTTTCCATTCAAATTAATATTAGATAATATTGCACGGCCGAAGGAGGCTAATTAATCATTTAAATTAAATTGAATTAAAAGCTATTTTAAAACTTGAAGGGGATTTGTAAGAGCGCACAAATTAGTTGTTTTATTCTGGGTACACGGCTAAGGATAGGCTTTTTGACTTTATCTATTTGATACTATGTCGGGATTTAATTAAACGGAAGTGCAAAAGAAAGAGGACAGCAAAGATAGGAAGATTCCATTTCAAAAGTACATTTTTGTAAAATGATACCTTCTGTTCGGCGGAAGTCGTTTTAATTAGGATCCTTAAAGGTTGCCCATCATTTTGCTTTCCTTTTCTGGCTTTGTTTTCATAGAGCAGATAATATTTAATATTTTATAAGTAAACTGAAAATGCTACTTTATTTCATCCGTTCAGCGTGCTAATGGACTTTTTTAAATCGCTATTAAAAAGTAAATAAAAGGCACATAGGAACATAAAGTATGCATCCAGATATTTTTTTCTAAAATATTTCACTTCGAGAACTAAGCAAAATCCTGTCGCCATGTAAAGGGTCATCATAGAAATTTGACTGCCGCCTGTGGCCATATTTGAAAATATTTTGCTGTCATTATATTCTGTCAAAGTCGCCATTTTACCATGGATTGCTACACGATTAACAACGCATCAAAATCGTAAAAATTTATTATCAAAATTCGAGTTCTGTTCGCGAACGTTTCGCGCGTTACCTACGTTTTACGGTCGTAACGAGCATCCTTCTGAGCTCACCATTTGGCGAATTATGACAAAATTCGAGGAAAGTTGTTCTGTGGCTGATCGAGCAGTCCCAGAACGTCAACGAAACGCGAGGTCGACTGAAAATATAGCTGCGTTGGAACAGAGTATGGGCGAGAACCAAAATGTCTCAATTTCGTGTCGTACGCTTCAACTTGGCAAATTTTGCGAAACTTATATGCCCGAGTCATCCAAAATTGGACCTCACGGATGACCGCCGTCCAGCAAAGCCGTGGAAGCCATTTTAAAGGGATATGGCAGTGACTCCTTATAAAGAAACAGTTTTTTTTTTTTTGGGATAGGAAACGCTCCACTGGAGCATTCAGACGCGAATGGTCCATTGTACTACTAGAGAGGAAAACCCTGGTTTACCCATTTTATTGCAATTTTCTTGCCTTTCTAAGAAAGCACTTCAGTGATGAGGAGCTTACAGCACCAGCACTCACCATATCGCCACCGAAAATCTGATAAGAACAAAGTCAAGATACTCGCAGAGAAAATGTTCCGCGGTGTCATCGCCCTATCCAGACTTTGTCCAGAACATTTTCTGCAGTCTGTTCTGCTGAGAGACAGCAATACTGCCGCTGATTTCTTACAGACGTCCGGGAGCGTTCGTTTAGTCAATCTACGTCCTGGAAAGTCCTTTTACACGCAATTAAGTTTGTGAGAAACCCAATCATCAATGAAAGTCCTAACCGAGACGCAGGTTCAGGTCCTGAGAAAATATCTTCTCCGCTTTACCTACCAATCTCGTTGGAAATCTCGTTCCCCAAGAGCACCGTGTGACCTGGAACTCAGATAAGAAACAAAGAATTCAGCCTTGCGACCGAGTTCAAAGAGTTTTTACATGGCAGAAGCCAGTCCTGAACATAAGGAAAGTCGGCTTTAAATTCGGGCAAATTCGCATCTTGGCGGGCATGTTAACGGGTCACTGTAGGCTCAAGGAGCACCTTGGGCAGATGCTGCAGGGACTTCGGAGAAACACCAGCGCGCTTTCTTACGGAATGCAAACCACTGATCCACAAAAGAAGAAATCACCTACCTCCTTTCAGAAATGGGTTTATCTTCGCTGGATCTACCAAATAGCTGCTGTAGCAGCTGGTCTGGAGTAAGTGCTCTAGACCGAGTATATCATCGGCTAAAGCCGTAGTACAGAGGGCACAACATATATTTTAAAGGTCGCAGTGCACTTGCACCTCACTATTATATACATCTAAAAAAAAAAAAAAAAAAATATTTGGCGCAACAGCTCTTTAAGTGCCAGGGCCTAGCTTCTCGCAACCACTCATATTGTGTGCGTTATATTTTTCACACGAATGGAAGGGACCTACAGTTTAGTGCCGTATCCGAACGGCGATTTGAGAAGCTTTTTCGAGACAACTATACTCTCGGATGTTTGTCAGACGCTCGCGAGAGGTGGGACCGTGAAAAAACTTTTTGGTGTTTTGTAGGATTCGAACTCGGAACCTCACGCGTAGTGATCCGACACACTAACCACTTACGCCACGGCGCCCACTTATATACATCTACACCTACAAATTTGGGCAACAGCCGAAGTTCTGGTGTCATATGCGTCAGTCAGCATATCCATGAGACGGGAGTCGTAGGATGCATAAGTGTCGCGCAAGGTCATCAAAACTCCAGGATGTATCTCAATTTTGTGCCATTATTGTGTTATTTCTTTGCAAAAAATTTAAAATTCGATTCATTCTTGTTAAAATGTTACTAAACATCACATTTGTCAAAGCAAGAGTATATGGTAAATTGTCAAGGGGATCAAAAGTATGCGTGCGTACGAGTATTATGAGTTCAGACTTTTAAGACAACTGTCAGATTTCCTGCTTAAAACTGCTGATCGTCAAACTTACCTCATTACCAAACTTAACAAAAATATCATTTTCTGTAGAATTTGAATATTGCATCGAACGAATAGCCAAGCTTCAAGACAATTAAGAATTTAAATATTATATACGGAAAAAAAATAAACGGCAATGTAGGGTCAGTTTTCACCTCCTCCCTCTAGTTTTTGGCTTATTGGTCAAAGAAATTACATATGATTCTGCTCGTTTCATTCAATAACTCAGGGGAGGTCAAGTCTGGCTTATTGATGTGATAACAGAATTATATAATACTAGTTGTACTTGAACCCGTAGACTTACGTTAAAGCAACCAACACACTTTACACTATGTCATTGCCACCCTTTATATTACAATTCAAATCTGCTTGTACTAGTTGCATACCTGTAGGTATTTACTGATTTTTTATTTTTCTAAAATTTGCTATTTTTTGGCTATTACTTATCCAATTTAGTTCAAAATTAATATAAAGGCAATATAGGAGGCGTACAAGGACATATGGTAGCATGTTTTTTAATAATAAAGTTTAAATTTTTGGTTGGGAATATTATTCAAAATCTTCGAAGACAAAAGCTTGACACGAGTATGAATTTTCACCGATTGCAAAAGCTCTTAGCCAAAGGTACGAATATAAATAGCAGTAACTTTTATTGTATATACGTTCGTGTATAAAAAGTGTGCCAGTATGCTTAGTATTTTTTCATAAATTACAAAAACAGTAAACCTACCCTAATACTCATAAAGATGTATAGAGCTTTCCAATAATATTGAAATTGGTAAAACGGAGGTATTTTTACTGCTGACGAGACAACTTGCACAGACGCAGTCTTCCACGGATGGGAAAATGGCTCAACGTGGCATATTTTGAAACAAATCTGGCCTACGCTGCATTAGAAGCGTTGTGCCGGACTGGTTAGATTAGGTACATTATCATTCCCCTCACTGTACACTATAAGATAGTGCTAAAAAGTTCCGCCTATTTTCTAATGACTTCTGCAGGAACTAAAGAGGCAAAGAGGTGAAGGAAACCATCGCACATCCACAAAAAAAAACTACTCCATTTAGGGACTTTTTCTTTCCTAATCTCGGCGAACGGGCGTCATGAACACCCTTGGCTTTATTAAAAACTCCAGTTGGTTTAATTAGTCCATGACATCACAATGGAACGGGTCTAATTGTGTCTATACTTTTGTATAGGCAGACAACTTAACCGCAGTCTTTGCGATTATAGTCAAAACATAGTGACGCTGGTCTTTACCACTTGCCCCTTCTATGAATGGTCATCTCTCCTTATAAAGAAATGGGAATCTATAGCTTTGGGTTCTACTGTGAAAAGCAAGCAACAAATTGAACACCATACACCACACTTCATCGATTAAGCTCAGCAATAATGAAAGGGAGACCTGGAAAGTAATGCAAATATTTCTTATTTGTGGCACTTAGAGGCTACTATGTATTCTTCAATTTGAATGCTTTGAATTGTATCCATTACGCTATAGTTGTGTTATTATATACCCTAAAATTATGCTAAGTATCATCAACTGTGTATGGTGAATACCGCTCTTTAAAAACTGGCAATATAATAAGATTAAATTAGAAACTTAATCAAGTTCTAATATATGTCAAAAGAGAAAAAAATATTATTTTTAGCTACAACATTGTATATTAATTAATATTAACGAGGAAGATTTTTCGTGACCTCTACCGCAATCAAATATAGCCACTAACTTAACAGCAAATCATCGTTACATTTTTTATATCAGAAAAGAAAAAATAAATTCAAAGTATACACTCATATTCTCTCCTAATCTCTGGACAATACATTTTATGAACTTTTGGGATTGCTACAATAAAATTCACTTCTTTTGAAACGCTAGAATATATGGACACTATATTTTATGATTTAGTACTATAAAATGTTTATAATTTTAGTCACGTAAATTTTAAATCCTATTAGATTTCCATGAAAACAAAGAAAATCCAAACGTGTGTAATTAGTTATGACCATCGTTAAATTCGGTCATAAATAGAAGTCCTTAGGAGGTCGTCAAAACTGTAACAGTGCAACCGTATACGCGATAAATTTGAAAGTTTTAATATTTTTTTTTTATAATTTGCGTGCACTCAAGGGGTTATAAATACCCTTAACATGTTTTTACACAATGCGGGCATTGAAAACGATAGATAGGGAGTGAGAGAAAGATTTGGTGTAGTAGTTTGAAGCCCAGTTTCTTATGCTTCAGAGAAACTCTGGGATGGTGTCCAGATAACTGGGGAGATTTTCGCTATTTTTTGTCTTTGCTTCTGATTCACGGTATTCTTTCCGCGACCACCGAAGGTCATAGTGCCAAATTGTTGCACTTTTATTGGGGGAAAGAAATTACACCGCAGATTAATTAGGGGGGAAAAGTAACCCACTTGCTACACTAAATTAAAGAAAGAAAAAAAGAAAGCGAAATGAAATAAAAGGAGCGAAAGATAGACAAAAAAAGTGCAACGACACAGCTCGTTAAGTGCTGATCGCTCTCTGGCTGATCAGCTGGGGTGGGTTCAATTTGGTAATCGGAACAACGAGGAAAACTACAGAAAAATAGGGTAAATTGGGCGCCACGCACGTTTTTTTTTTTTTTAGAAAAAAGGGAGGAAAATTACGAAACATTTGGAGTGGGTCTTGGGGAATGGTGCGGAATGCATTAGTGCTGAAAAGTAAATAAGCGGATAAAAGAAAACAACGATTTTAACTTCGTTATAAACGCTCGTCACGAGCGGTCGATTACTTCAAGGAAAAGGGGTAAACAAAAGAAAATAATGAAATTTAAATGAGAAAAGCAACAAAAGATTATTTACGGGGATCAAGAAAAAAAATCTCGATGAGCAAAAAAGATCCCTGAAGCAAGGCAATATCGCCGTAAGAGTGGCCCATTACGGCAAATCCCGAACAACGTAAATAGCAAAAGTACCGCTTTCACCGGGAAATATAAAGGAAAGAACGGAGCCGAATCCTACCGGATTTCATAAAATTCGATATTATTCCTAAGTAAAACCGCATTTACCCTTAAAACAACTTCTAAAACAACAAAGAAAATCAAATAAAAAAACTTATCGGTTCTGTGCTGATATCTTCTCGTTCTGCCCTCTTCCTATTGGGTGCTTCGTTCTGGCTTCCGATATGCTAATAAAAATCCTGAAGTCCTCGTCCTCGTCAACCTTAATTTTTTTTTTTTCCACTGCACCAAAGAACTTCAACTTTGTTGATTTGCCCTATTTTTCTCGTTCCGGCAAACAAACTTACAACAACCATGCTAGTCAACTAATTTTTCCAGCCATATGACCAAGCTACTGCCAGTATTTTGCCTTTGCCTTTAGTAGTGTTTATACAGGCTTCCGCAATTGATCGGACATGAGAAATGAATAAATGAGAAATAAATAAATACTTGCTGACGTCAGGATTTGAACCATGAACCATTATAGTGGCAATTGACGTTATCACTGCATCATTGGCACCCCTAATGAAAAATATAAAGGGTAGGATTAGGTTGTATACGGAACGATGGGAGCGCCACACGGTTTTTATTCCGGGAACTTTTTGATCAAGGTGATATTTGCACCTGTATGAAGTTTATTTGCAAATTGATCTATGTAAGTAAAATCTTTAAAAAGAATTTGTAGCTTCGGAAAACCGGTAAGCAAGTAAAGTACCGTTGTACAAATGTTTAGGAAACACCAGGTATACCATTGCTATGCAGCTTTTGGGTTTGACTGTGTAAATAGTAAATAGTAGAAATATTTCTTTCTTCCTAATGAGCTTGACCAGATGCAATACTTTTTCCATTTTTTTCGGACAGTACCGTATAATTGCAACAAAGTGTTCCAAATATTGCACTAATAAATTGAAAAGCAAATACTGTGGATATTCACTATTTTGTGCAAGTTTCTCCGCTATGTACTTCTGCTGTATTAATTTGCTATACAGAGTCAACGCACTGTAGCAATATTCCCAAAATTAACGTCACGTTGCACCTATTGGCATTCGGTTTTCCTTCATGCCGCTGTTAAATAGTCAGTAATGTTTCTGAATATATGTATGTATTTTGCGATGAAAAGAATGACTGTTCAATTGCAAAAGAGTTCGAATATTGCGTGGTTGCAAAATCACTGAAAGTGACTCTTTGGCACCATTTCCGATGTTTCAATGTCCATTTTGTCCAAGGAATTGGCATCCTTTTTTTGTCGGGATAGAAAAGGTTTAACTGGGGCACTTAGACGTAACTGGTGCAGTGAGCTAAACCCTGGTTTACCCATTTTATTGGAACTTTCTCGTCTTTGTTTGAAAGCCAAGCAAACACTTGAGTAATAAGGAGCTTACAATAACAGAACTCACTACATCGCCACCAGAAAATTGCCACCTGATACGAGAAAAGGCAGGACAATGGCAGAGAAACTGTTCCGCAGTATCATGGCCCATTCTACAAGCATCGCAGACTGTGGTGTCTCTTAATCCCAGCACATTAATCCTAGAGATTGGCGAAAGCGAAGCGGTCTGTCAAAATACCAATAAGTTGTTTGCAGTCTTTTCTACGGAGAGATTGCAAGCAACTTACCTAGATCCTGTCACAATTATGTTCGTAAGAAAATCGTTAATGGAAGCCCTAACCGAGGACGCAGGGTGACCCAATGCAGTGTTTGGGTCCTGAGAAACTTCCTCTGAGCCTAGCCAACCAATCTCGTCAGAGACATCGTTCCTCAAAGACCCCAGTCTTTACCATTCAACCCCACGCTCATGTGATACTTTCCAAATCTTAAGCCCTTTATGTTTTCCTTAAGATTAGATACATTCTAAGGACCAGTCATATACATAAGCAGGTTCAAGTGCTATTGGTATAAGCAATAAATATTATATTTTAGATATCTTACATATCATATGTGTACATATGTATGTTCGTTCTGTACTAATTTCACGCTAGAAATTCTTTCTAATTTTCTTTTATGATCACAAATAACCATAAACTGAGAATCACATTCGCACAAAATTTCTACAAGCAAACAAACGATGAAGAAAAATTCAAAATGCATGCCCATATTTCCTCCTAATCGTTGGACAATATGCTTTTATGACCACATTAAATCGCTACATCGAAAGCTATTTCTTTGGAATTTTAATCTTACTAAGAGTACGGAAGGGAATTTGATGCAATATAAGCACTATAATATATGAACCATAAATTTAAGGATATAATAGCTATTTTAAATTTGTATGAAACAGTTAAATGAATTTCAGTACTCAGAGATTGTGGGGTCGTTATTAGAAAACATATTGCTGGGTGTTCATTCCGTTTCAAAGAAATACTTGTTCTAAATCTTTTTTTTTTTTTAATTAACTTAGTTTGCAGTTTCATTTGAAAATTGAAGGTTTTGAAATCGTAGTTGTTTCACACATAACTTAATGGATTCTGGTTGTCTGACATTAATCAAAATCAAATTGAGTAAATGTAAGATATTAGGGGGCATTTTGACTTACAAAGGCCGCAACAAATTGTTAGTGGAGGAAAAATATGGGGGAGGTTAAGTTAGGTATGTTGGCTGGCAGGGAGGAACGCTCTCTACCACACTCAGGTCAGCGTTCAGCCATTGTGATACCCATGGGAGAAAAAGTAATCCCTTACTCATTGAAACTAAAAATTATTAACTCAATCACTGACTTCATTTCTGCATACAAACCACCCTGATGATTTGATGAAGTTCAGCATCTTTGCTGTCGAAACGCCAGAGATCCTGGAAGAAATATTTGCCAAGGAACTTTTTCCTGGAGTGTTGAAGACTCGGACACTGGACAGTGGCACAGGTAGTGGGTAGTGTCCTCAAAAACTTCCTCGTCACCACAGCCTCTACAGATTTCCTCCTTCGTCAGGCGTGGTGTCTTCATGTGGTACCGCAGAGTGTTGTGCCCCGTGATGATGCCCACGAGGGTGGAAGGGGATTTCCCATCTTGCCGAGTAATAAAAATATGGGGAAACGTTTAAAGAAATGCAATGCATCTTTCTGGCACTATACGACTCTATCTCGGTGTACAGCCTATGCGTCTGGACGAATTCACTTCGAACTTCATTATGTGGTTGGTAAAGCGGGGTTTTGCTAGGCAAGAATAAGCGGCTTATTTTTGTTTAAGCCGCTTATTTTTTCAAAATAAGCGCAGGAAATAAGCCACTTAAAAAGAAAGGTCTTACCCTGCATACTTATTTTAAGCCAAGTGTTCGATATTCTGTGAATATCGAGAGAAAGGATCTGCACACATACACACGCATCAGAAGTCGACTCGGCAGTGCACCATCATTTAGTCCTGTGTGTGTGCCTGTGGTTCTCTCTCAAGCCATTTGTGATCACTTCTGATTGAACTTTCAAATAAAGAAGACGTGTCCAGTGCGTGGCATAATAAAAGTGTTTGTATTTCTATTACATTATTTTTCGAATACAAGTAGTTACAGTCCACTAGCCCTCGAACTATTGTCCACCAAGACTTATTATTACTGACGTTTCTAAGTGAATAATAATTTAAACGGGCTTTTAAAATAAAGATTAAATTTGAAATTAAAATGAACAAACGGTTTCGAGAAAACGTACGGAAATTTGAATGGCATTCGATCCAGTCCAGGAGCTTTGTTATCTTCCGTATTATGCAGAATACAGCATAGTTCAGATAGAGTGATAGGCTGACCCAAGGTTGAGACAGTCACGTAAGGTTGGACTACAAAAGTTATTTATGAATTTTTCTTATGGTAAATTTGAATAAAGAAACATTTTTTTCTCTTTGATTGAGTTGGCTATAGACCACCAGCCTTTACTATTTCTTACGTATTTCAGTTGAAGGAAAATACAAGCACGGTGCCACTGGTGCGTGGAAGTAAGGAATATTCGCTTACCTACGTTTAGTCAGGAAAACAATCAGCAGCCTTTCTTAAAATATGTACCAAAAGGTCAATGAGAATTTTAACAAAATATGTAAGGATAAGCAAATAAGGCACACATAGCAGCTGGTGAGGACTCTGGGGGATATTAACGATAGTCGCTCTTTTCAGAAGCTGGCAAGAGCATTCAACGGTTCGAAGTTTGCACGAAGCATCCAAGTCAGTGTTGCCGCTGAGAGAAAAGGGAATCCGCTAAACAACTACCTAAAATCGGCTAGAAATGTTAATTTCTGGAACTCAAAAATCCGCTAGAAATCCCTAAAAGCTGAAAGTAAGTTCTTTTATTTATTTATTTATTTATTTATTTGTATCATTGTCAACAAAGTTCATGGGCTTTCTAAGACATTAGAATTACGGATAGTGGAAAAAAAAGTTAATACAATAATACTTGTTAAATATAATATAAAGATAAAGAAACGATAAAATAAGAAAAGAACAGAAAAAGAAGAAAAAAAAAAAACCAACAGTTTAAAAAAAGCTTAATACATTGAGCAAACAATTATGACTGAAAATAATTAATCAAATTTGATTTTATTAAGGATATCGACATATTAAAGTCAATTAAAGACGCGCAATCATTATACAATAACAGTAAACCATTTATAGAAGACGATCGGCCATAATTAGTAGGTGAACGGGCTACATAAAAGAATCTGTTATTACGCAAATTGAGAAATAAAACATTAAGATTAACAAAACTTAAGATTTCCGGGCAGTCAATCTCGCCAATCAGTACTCTGTGAAGGAAAACAACTCTTGACACCTTTCTTCTAACCTCAAGTGATACGAGACTAATTAGGTGTAATCGATCTGAATAGGGGGGTAAGTTATGCAAATCAGACCAAAGAAGACCCCTGAGGGCAAACCTTAGGAATCTTTTTTGAGTTGCTTCTATTCTCGCGATGTGAGTGCTGTAATAGGGATACCAAACAACCGATGCATATTCCAACAATGATCGAACAAACGATACATATAACGTTTTTAGAGCATAAGGGTCGGAGAATACTCTAGGATAACGTTTTAACATTCCCCATGCTCTGTTCGCTTTGTTAGTTGCATATTCAATATGGTTATTGAAGGTTAGGTTACTATCCAACATAACAACCAAGTCTTTTATTAAAGAGACACGAGAGATAACACTATGATCAATGGAATAATCATGAATACATGGTGAGATACGGCGAGAAAAAGTAATGACCGAGCATTTACTAACATTAAGAGACAAGTAGTTTTTAGAGCACCACAAAACAAATGTTTGAAGATGTCCATTCAAACGGTGAAAACTGGTAGAATCATTGCACGAAGAGTATATTTTAAAATCATAGGCAAACATCAGGATATTACATTGTGGTACAAATTTTACAACGTCATTAACAAATAAAATAAATAAAAGAGGACCAATGGGGCTTCCATGTGGGACACCAGATGTTACCACGATTTCTATAGATATTTGGCATCGAAACTTCACAAATTTTTATCTGTTTTTTTAAATACGACGAAAGCCATTTTAGAAAAACTAGAGGAAATCCAAGTCGTTCAAGTTTGTAGAGAAGAAGCCTGTGGTCAACACGATCAAATGCTTTGCTGAAGTCCGTGTAAATTGCATCGACTTGATTACCATTACAGATCTCACTGATTACAAAATTTGTAAAAAGGAGAAGATTTGTAACTGTATCTGTTTTTTACAAAGCCATGTTGGTTATTGCAAATTTTTACAAAAAAAATTTAATTTCTCAGTAACTAATGAATCAAACAGTTTAGGGATGGACGATTGCTTACAGATCCCCCTATAATTTTCAATTTTATTTTTCCTGCCGGATTTATATATTGGGACTATAAAAGAGTTTTTCCATATGGTTGGAAAGATTCCAGTCATCAACGATAAGTTAAATATGTGTATATATGTAAATAAGTATACTATTATGGAATAAAATAAATAAATAAGCAAAACAATCAACAAATCCAATAAAGAAAAAGAAGAAAGTCAAAAGTTACAAATTAATTTCCAATTAAAAAATTGATTCATCTATTTCTTAGCTGGCTGTTACTTCCAAGTTTGAAGTACAGGCGTCGGCCATTGTTCTCGAATCAGTTTGCGATTTTCTTGTCTTTCCGATTTTACCTATGATGCCGTCTGGTAGATCATAGTAAGAGCAGCTCCTGTTCATTACTTTTAATTAATTTCTTATTGTTATTATTGAAATCGCAATTTGTTTTTGACGATGTTCATTGCACTAAAAATTCATTCGACTTCAGCATTAGAGAGGGGAAGATATAGCACAGTAATTGCTTAATCAGCTATTTTTTTCAAATTATTTATATTAGCAGCATTTTTTTGTTTTTCGCAACTTGGGCCCAAAACTTAGCAGTATCTCCTGTGGTGTCCCATTTAATAAAGTATATGTTATGTCATCGACAAATCCAAGTTCTTTGGCCAGTTCAATGTTAGAATTGTCTTTACTCTGCTTAAGAGTATTAACTTCACTTAAAACCGTCATTTTCTTCAGAACAGAATATTTGCTGGGTTATCTATGCTGAACTTCTATTTCCAGCTTTACAGTGAAATCAATACACTGTCTTCTTAGAGAGTTTATCGCATCAGGGGCTTATTGGATTTTTTCAAGTTGAGATTCGAAAACATATCCAAATAAGGATTTGGAAGTAGGTTCATCTTCAATTTTTACAATTAATTAGTCTTTGGCAGATTTTAGAGCTGATGGTAGCAACATTCTGTTACAAAAAGAATACGAGTAAAGCAGCGACTTCAAGCAGTTTAACCATTTTACAGGATTACAATTCTCGCCTTCAAAAATGTTTAATCCAATTTGCACGTCCCCCAAAATGCTTTTTAGAAAGCACATACATATATAGTCGATTACAATGATCATTGTACATTGCCTGAAGTAAATCCGCTGTGTAACATTTTTCTTTATTTAAAGTGAAATGCAACTTTAATTCTTCCCATTGTGACAAAATTCTCCAAACGGCAGGTTCAACAGACAAACAACGAGTACGAGTATCACATGATTTTAAAAATATTAAGGCCGCCTCACCGTAATTTATAAGATTGTTAATTTGTTTGTATTCGTCAAGGCACTTTGGAAAATTGGAAAACCATTTATGTGGTTCTCTTATAAGAAACTCAATATTATGTGGAAGGGTTTCTTTTGATGCATGACTAACAGCTAATTGAAGCAGGTAAATCCAACTTTTAATACCGAATACAAACAATTCAAACAAGTAGCACATAAAATTAATATTTGAAAAGAATGCCAGTAACAACTAACGACGCCAATTACAAACATCTTAAGAATAGAAGAGTTCTTGCTAGTGCATAAGCTAAATAACATACATATAACAGTACAAAAAAATTCCTCAACGAAAAAGCATGTCGCCAACTAAACAATTATTGACAATTGGCATGTGCAACCAATCATGCATAGGGGTAAATTTTTCAAATAGGACAAAGCTGCCACTTTTTTGAACAGTGTGTGGTAATGAAAATTTTATAAAAAATCGTCGAGAGTCTTAAAAAAAACGCTAGATCCAGCGACAAAATCGCTAGAACGGCAACTGTGATCCAAGTTGAAACCTCGATTCTCGCCGATTATTTTGATCAATTATAGAACCCGCCATGTAGCTCAATACAGATGAATTATGCGATGCACAACAACAGTTGAATCGTTAGACCGCATGATCACGATCCATGATGTCTGCAGAATGTTGCACAGGTGCAACCTGAATAAAGCTCCAAGAGAAGGCCGTATCACATAATTTTTTTTTTAAATTTACTACTTTAACCACATTTTTGACACGGGTGAAATACCTGACTGTTTCTCCCGACATACAGGGTGATTTGCATAAGATGCGACAAAAGACTAGGACGGATAGGTTGGGTCGAGACAAGAAAAAAATCGTATGGGAGGGGGGGTCTATCTCCGCCCGTTTAGGCGGGAGGGGCAATTTTGTAAAAAAAATACTTTAAGTAAAAAAAAAATATTAAAAATCAACGGAAATACGTACAATAATGTGCTATAGCTTTTATGAAAGCTAATATTCCATTCTTTTATTTGCTTCTTAAATCAAGTTGTTTCAGTGAATAGTTTTTGAAAAATTAAATTTCAAAGTCAAAATGTTCCTTCCTGAACTGAACAACGAAAATATTCACAGGAGTCATATAAGAACCTCTGTCTATTTGGGTATATGAAAATGATTTCCTGAACGAGTCCCAACACTGTAACACCTGTATTGACACTGACATTGCCTCTTAAGCAAAAAGCACGTCAAACCAAACCCCAAATTCAAAATCTTTGAAGCCGCAATGCGGTCCATTATGTGCTAAGCAGCACAAATTTGGGGTATCTCACAGTACAAGGAGGTGGAAAACCTGTTCAGATACCTTTTAAAGAAAATGTTCCGATTGCCTGAAAACACACCGAACTAGATGCTGCACTTAAGAACTGGTTCGACTCCTTTGTACATCTGCACTCTCATTATTAATTTCTCATTTTTAACACATTTTTATTGTTTAATCCATGGGTGTTACTTGCTAACAAAAATGCTCAAGACTACCTTAATTAAGTAACTATTTTATTTTAATTTTAACTTACTGGACCAATATGGGCTCCCTAAGCTAATCCTAAGACTTATCCTATGTCTTTCGATCAACTATATTGACTTAAGAATTGTTAAACTAAGAAAAGGTTTTATTTAAAAAACTTAATGGGTGGACTTATTTGTGTTTGTAAATATAAATATAAATAAAACTTACTAACTACATTAATATTTATGCGCACTTTTTTGTAGCAAAGTGTTGTGATGGTGTTTCTTTTTTTGTTTTTGTTTTAACCAAGTGCTGTGCTATAAAGGGTGATCCAATAGGCTTTAAAAATCAATTAAATAATCAAAAATTGTATTTGAGTTGTTAGTTAGGTTTATAACAATTAATATTTGAAAATAATCTTATGTAAATGTTGTGCGCAACTAGCCCTCAGATGGTCCATACTGTGGGTCCAATTTTCGAGCACTCTCTCGAGCATATCGGACGGTATTCCGTTAATAACGCGTATTATGTTCGCTACAAAGGCATCAATCGATTTTGGTTTATCAACACAAAAAAGTGATTTCACATACTTCCACAAAAAATAACCTAGCGGAGTCAGATCACATGTCCATTTCTTGAGATGTTGTTTTCGTGAAAATTGTCTCTTAATAACCGGATGGTTTCGCCCGCTGTGTGGCACGGTGCACCATCCTGTTGAAACCACAAGACACCTACACCAATGTCTTGAACTTTTGGCGACCAAAATTCACGGATCATTGTTCTGTAGCGTTTGCCATTGACAGCACCAAAAAATGGTCGAAGTGCACGAAACTTTGTTCACTGAGCACTAATTTTGGAAATAAATTTCCACAATTTGTAAACGTCGTTCAGACGTAAGTCTATTCATGATGAAATTCCAATGAATACTGAACAGAAATGCAACATGGACATGACATTTGTCACGTGTGCTGTGCCCGAGAATTCCTATTAAAAAAACAGTACCTCGTATCGGATCACCTGTTATATATACGTATATATATATATTTTTTTATAACTACTTCAAAACCTACATAAAAAATAATAATAATAATAGCAAGGCTTGCTTTTACCCTTGAGAGTTACCCCGGATTGGGGGGAAACGACAACCGCGTTCCCTCTCTTTCAGCCAGTCAACAAAACTGGTCATGCTGCTTCTTAACATTTTCAATATCCCGCCCTGACACCGCCATACTGAATCGGAGATACTCTACACTGCCTGTGCGACGCACGTCTTGGTTGTTGTTAAGTCGCCTATCCAGAGCTGTTCTGGCTACGTAAAAGATTAGCGGCACCGCTAATGAGTCCAGGATCAGTCCCCTTTGGTCGAAATAGAGGAATACTTTTGGGGGTTAAAGCCCCATGGCGCACACTGTCGTGGTAGACGAAATTAGGGTAGTAAGCCCCGAAGATCCGGCTATTCATCGAGGTCATTGCACTTGCAATGTGCCTTCCAATCATCTTGATCAAGAAATTATCCACTCTGATCAGACTCGCCCTATTCTACAGGACCTCATTAGGATAGAATACACTGTTATTATATCCTAAGAGTCATGGAGCTTCCCAACTACCGCCTCCCGCATAGTATTAGAGCACTTAATACGTCGAACATTTTTTCAATGAATAGCCCAGATTAGGCAACCAGCATAGTATGCCTCTACCGGAGTATAATTCACAAGTTTGGAAAAGCACATTGCAAGAGCTACTAAATAATATCGAGGAGGCTAAACGAGCTACATTCAGAGTGAAAGCGCAGCAAAGTGGAGCTAGAAATACTTATTGAATGCAAGACCCTGACCTGAAGAAGGAAACTACTTTCACGACCGTATCGGCTTGGATAAAATAACAATGATCTTCAAGGGCAGAGGTGAATTATTGCATCTTAATTTTATGCCGCATGGGGTTATCGAAAATACAGAGTGAAGTCTATGCAAAATGCGCTTGAAAGAAGATGTAATGCATTTTATCGGAATCGGTCCAATTTTAAAAACAATAAGTCGAGCTAACTGGAAAAAAAGCACGCTCGCGGAAAATGAAGTCATCTTAATTCTGAATGGTCAAAATAAATTGGAATGTCCTGTATAGCTACCTGAAAACCGCATCGAAATACCGACAGCAAATATAAGTTAGTATTCCAAAGAATTTAGCCCAATTTTGTTACTTTGTTATTATTGGAAATCGTTATCTTTTCTCAACAAGACTTTTAAAAAATGTTCGTTCTTTCTCTGTAATTTCGTTCAAAGCAATCAATTTTATGCTTCTTATACATTCGTCGGGACACACAAATTGTTCTCCTGGCATTTGAACATTGAGCATAAAACTATTTATTCTTGGGATTAAAGTGTTTTAGTTTTTACCTAAATTGGAAGTAAGCTCTATCCAATTAAACATTTTAACAAAACACATAACCTTTAACTACCCTATGTCCCTGGTACATCCACTTTCATTAACCTTGGCAGTGATGCTGCAATGGAAACTTAGTTAAAAGCAATTACGTTTGTTAGAATATTCTACAATAAATTTTGGGAAGTTCTTACTCGGTATGATTTTGAATAGTTAAGCCACATCTGTATGTACTAATAGTAATATTTGATATTTAGAACCAACAATTCTTACTTGCAGCTACGAGTATGTACATTTAACTGTTTTAGGGCAAATATTGGTTTCGTAAAAAATGTTTGGCTAACAGATTTACAAGTAAAGTGTCTCGCAAATTTAAAGACGGATTTAATTAAAAAACCAACACTTTTTTGTATATGAATCAAATATTTTTTATTAAATGTTGAAGTAGACATTGAAAAGTCGCAGGTAGTTATCTCGCAAAATCTGGGCGGCCAATTGACCTCCGACCGTCTTGACATTATACTCCGTAGAAATTTATCTGCCAGCTAAGTATTGTTCATGCGGTTGTATTAAATCTGGCACCATCGTCTTGGAACCACATTTAATCAAGGTTCATACCGTCCAATTGGTAAAAAAGAACTCCTGCAGCATTTTTGACACCATTGCCTGTAACCACATTTATGGCCGCATTTTCAAAGAAAAATGGCCCTATAACCCCGCCGAATTAAAAAAAAAAGCCTCCAAACTACATCCATCTATCAATCATGATTTTCCGACGAATTTCTAAGCTCCATGTCTGACAATTTTGCTTATTAACGAATTCGTTAACTGCCGACGTTCCAAATGAACAGTAGACTTTAGCTCTTAAAATCCTTTAGCTTTGAAAATCCTTTATCATTATTTCTGTGGACACAAGGTAAAAGTCGATTTTCATAGATTCTCAGAAAACGAGTTTAAAGTATTCGTTTTTCCTGAAAACGTATGAGAATTTGAAATTTTAGTCTTGTTCTTTTCCTATAATTCGATAACGATAACATGTAATAAGGTCAAATTTTGATAGGATAAACTTAATAATAGAGCATATTCTGGCACTCTTAACTCAATTTTGTCCTAACTTGACTTAGGCGATTTTACTTTGTGGCCACAAATTTGTTGCAGATAACTTGTTAAAATATCCAATTGCTGAGAATGATGCCAAATTGACGTTCTCCGGTTCTCGGCGCCTCTTGCTGCCTCTCGCCTCACGACTGTCCTTACACTACGTTGGTAAGCACAAGCAGTTCGTTTCCTTCAATTTTTTGATTGAATGCCAAAGAAAGGACTCATTTGGTACACTTGGCCGATCGAAAATTGTACGTGTTTGGGAATCGTCTCCGCAAAACTTTCACTATTATTATAATGCACGTACATATTTGGCACAAAAAGCCAATGATGGGCCTAGGGCCTAGGCTCGCGAATGAAAGGGACCTGCCGGTTTGTGTCGTATCTGAAAGGCAAATTTTGTTGAAGCTTTCCCATGACACCACTACTCTCGGATGCTTTTCAGACGTTCGCGGGAGATGGGGCCGTGAAAAAACTTTTTGATGTTTTCTAGCATTCAAATATTGAACTTCAAACACAGTAATCCGAGACACACTTACCACTGCTGTGCCACACCACCCACTATTATAATAATAAGTTTCATTAATGATAGTTGACAATGGAGTCTTCATAAATGAGGCTTCCCTCCACGTCTCTGGTTTCCGTTTTCGGATCCACTCAGGCCTGCTCCAGAAATTTATTTGGATAGAACAGTGTTCCCAGGCGAACCCCACAGACGGATCACTAGATTTGCAATGAAATGGGGGGTTGTGATCCATTGTTTCATATCATAACTTTGCCGAAATAGGAAGAAGAAGGGATCTATGATCAATAGCGAGGCAACAGAAGCTCCGCTATCTTCTTTGACCGAAAAATGATCCCTAAGCTGTAAGGAAGGCTCTACATCGCAGTTGTACGTCCAGCACTCACATACTCGTATGGTTCACAATGTTGGATAATGTACCAAACATACATAAATGCACACATACGAGTATTTCGCGCAACAGGCCGCGTTAGGCCACAAGTTAACAGCACAACTCGTTATTTTTTTGGACGAATAGAAGGGACCTACAATTTTCTGCCGTATCCGAAGGGCAATTTTGATTTTATTCTTGAGAAGATTTTTCGTCATAACAATACTCTCTGATGTTTGTCAAATGTTCGCGAAAGGTGGGACCATGAAAAAACTGTACGTGTTTTCTGGGATTCGAACATTGAACTTCACGCGCAGTAGTCCAACACACTAACCACTGCCCACACATGTACAAAGCTTATTAAGGCAAATTAACGACTGCTGATGTGAAAATGTTTTGCATTACAGCAGAAATGACAAAACTAGATCGAATAAGAAGTTCGAACATCGGTGAAAGCATGCACGTGAAAAAACCCATCTCATAAAATACAGAGCGCGACCGGGTTAGCTGGTATTGCCATGTTCAAAGAAGAGATCATTTGAACCCCGTTAAAAATGAAATATCAGTGAAAGTTCCAAAAATATTGCAAAAGAAAGGTAGGTCTTTAAACTCCTGGATAACAAAAATGCAACGACACTAGCATTTGGTTTGCCTCAGTAACGAAGTGATCCAAAATCCGGAGGCCTGCTCATATTTTCTGAAGTCAAACAGGCAAACCCCACAGGTGGATTAGTAGAAATGCAGTGAAGTAAGAGAGCTATGATCCCTTGAGTTCATCTATTATAATAACCTCTCCGATATAGGAAGAAGAAGATTCAAGCATAAGCAAGACTCCATACTCAGGAATTTTATTTTAGTTTCATTTAAGATACCCGAAACAGGTAGCAATGGTGCTGTGGAATGTGTGTTTCTAGGTTCTAGCCCAAGCAGGATACAGCAATCATAAGCCACCCGAGTATAGATAAGGAAATGAATATTGTTGCACGAGCCCAGAGAAATAAACACAACAACCGAGAAACATCGCGAAAATCCTAGAACCTGTCAACACGAAGGCACTAGAACTTGCCAGACTTCTGAGAAAGAGAGTTCCCGCGGCGAAGTGGAAATTTGGAAATTCGCTGGAAAGCCGGAGCCAATTATAAAATAAGGTAGGCAGAAACCAAGGGAAGAGTTCTTGGTTGGCAGCAGTGAAGTGACCACTAGCGACGCGCAGTTCTTAAGAAAATTGTACTTAATTTTATTTTTTGTTAAAAGTTTATCTCAGCAAAATGAAACAAATTAAAAAATCATTTCGGAAACCAGAAAAATTCTCTTTTTTTGCCCCCATCATGCTTCGCAGCCTTGAGGTACTCGGCGTGATCGGCGATTTTTGTAACAATATCATCGAAGTTTCCCAACCACTACACCAAAAAAATGCTCTTGCCTGGTAGTGCAATTGAAAAATTCAAAGACCAACATGATTAGGTATTAATTCTTTTATAAAATATTTTTTAGCAAAACTGTTCAAAATAGGAAAGGAATGAAGTGAAGCCCGGGATCCTGAATGTAAACTTATCTCTGATTGGTGATTGTCTCAGCAGCACAAATTAAATTCCTGTATTTTTAGAATTACATATTACTGTTTATTCATTTACTTATTCTTTATGATGAGAACTTTTATTTAAATGCAAAAAAAAAAAAACAAATTAATTTTGATCTTTTTGTGTTTCCTTTGTTTTGATTTACCTCAGGTGTTAAAATAATAGTGGAAATTATAAATCTCATCAATTTTAACAATTTTAGCAAAGTGATTATAATTAACAAATAACACCACAGGGATAAACCCCCTAAATTAAAAAACAATAATAGAATTGCCAGTGAACTTCAGCCCCACCAATTTCAAAAACAGAAACTGCTGTATAAGACTCATAACCGTTCATCCACAACTAATTTTAATAAATAATGAATAAATGAAAAATTTGTTTAAAAAAAAACTATTCTCTGCTTTTCGTTTGCAGGAAACAATTGAAAAAAAAATTCAACCCATTACCTCGGAGAATAACAATCCACTGCCTAAAGCTAATTGGTGTGTGCGCAAAATTAATTTTACTTATATATTCATGGCCACATTGAAAATACCTCAACCATACCATCCATCAGGACATATTTTTTAAACCTCTCTTGACCATAAAAAACGATTTTTTTTTAAATGTTTTGTTTTCCAGGATTACACACAAATGGCATTGTTACACTTACCGTGCTGTCCTCATATCCTGTCGTTAAAAGCTGTATATCTATTTCAATATCCACATCCATGTCCGTCGTTTGTCCAATAGTAGCAGACATTTTGTGATCCAATGAAATGTTTTATATCCTTTTATGAATTTATTTTTAAGCCAAAATAAAACAAAAACTAACTTATATCACACGATACAACTTCCGTTGCAAGGAGGCTTATGAATAACTAAAAAATAAATTATCTAACACAAAATACACAACTTTTTTATGATCACAACACACAGGTGTATCCTTTTTTCTTTGCTTATCTATTTTTAATCTCTCTTCCCAGTTAGCATTTTTTTTTTACTACATGTGTAGACAATTTATAGGTAATACTACGCTTGTTACGGGGAGAACTAAAGGACATTCAATTATAGCACACGGTTTCTACATATTTTTTCTCTATATATATTTATATATATTTTTAATTTAAATCTAAAAGGATGTTTTGATTTGTTTTTTTCTTTTTTTTCGAGATTAAACCCGTACGATTATTGTCCTCTGCTAATTTTTTTTTTTTTTCGTAATTACTATCACGCACACCAAGTCCTTTAAAGGACATTTATTAAAACCCGTAAACCAAGCGAAGACATCCCGCAAAACGAATAAGGGGGATAAAAGAGATTTCCAAGATAATGCTGTTTACGTTAACACGACCACTCTCAAGTTGGGGCGTCGAAATCCTCTTAAGGAAATCCAAGAGATAAATTCGCATGGTAGGTATTAGGCGAACACACTATTTTCATTATTATTTCTTGACGCCCTGAAGCGAGGTAAAAAGCAAAACACCGACCCGAGAACAAAGCCAGATGACAGAAAACGCACACACGGTGATAGATTCTCCAAACACTCTCTCTCAGGACATATTGTGCGCTCAACTTGTGCATCCTTTTCTGTACTAGCTACGAACACTTCACAACACAACCCACAGAGCTATATATGATGATCTATCGCTAGTAGATGAAGTAGTGTAAAGGACGAGTACCGCATTTTTGAGCGTCCGCACTTTTGGCCAACTTAAACCGAATCAGATGAAAGCTTAACGTTAACTGAATGATTCTATTAACTTTATCAGAGGACCGTGTTTACAGGATTTCATTACATGCAGTGTGTAGGGACACGTTGGTGATGTTCAACAGGATGGCACAACAGGCTGGGTAATTCTCTCTCGCAGCTGAATATCGGCGCTGGCGCAGGAATAGCGCGGAGCTTTCACCTGTTGTGTATCGCTGTGCTTCCTTTAACCCGCTCGGACTGCCTGGTAAGGCTGTTTGTGGAAAGCTACTTCGTTGGGGGATAAGAATGATTTGGTTGCCAGATTAGACTGCGATTTTCATTCTGTTGTAAGACACTTGAATCGACCTCTTAGTTTTTTTTTTCTTTTTGTTGCTCTCCCTCACGGTGTAGCTATAAAAGTCACCCGCAACTGGTGTTGGTAATTTAGAGCATTTCTATTCTTACCCGACCCAATGACGACAACAACGACAACGACCACCCTCTCAAGATTCGTTCGTACGTTTTTTATCGCATTTCCTATTGTTGTTGGCCGCTTCAAGAGGGGGTTGGTGGAGAAATAGGCGCGAAAATCTTCCATAGTCTTGTCATAGAACATCATATCATGGTCCCGTGAATTTATTTCTATGATACCAGGGGCAGCAGAAAGAATTTATGACCGCCACAAAAGGGGTGTTTTGTTGGCTTTGGCGGTCGTTTATTCTTCGGATTGCGGATTCCTGTGAGTGTAGAAAGTGGGAGGCTGGGTGGGATGGATACATGTGTGCACTTGGGGTGATTACATTCATTGGCCGTGTGGATGGACTTTTATTGTTTGCTGTGATTGACACTCAAGTATCAGTTTGAGTGGCATAAATAAAACGCTTAAATTTTTGATTGTTTGTTTTTTTTTTCCGCCGATTTTGTTGTTATTTTTATTTTTTATTTTTTTATTTTTCAGTGCGTATTTTTTTGTTGATGTACATAGTAATGGAAGGTTAAGTAGTCTGGAAGAGTGTAACTTTGTGCGAAATTGTTGAGGATATGTTGTTATGCTGTACTTGGAATTTTGTTACGAGACATTATTGCAGATTAATTGGATGTGACTGTAGGAAACCGATGAGATGAAAACGTCGTATTCTGATTTTAACTGCGTAACAATAAGCTGGATAAGCAATTTATGAAGCTGAGCGTAATTTTATGTTCGCTTGACTTAATACGTCATAATGAATAAAATTGAATGAATGGATTGAATAAGTGTGAAATAAATAAAATTTAATGAACCGTGTTGTTTACCGGGCTTTGGTTTCATATGAAAAAATTTGCATGTTCACGGTATACAAGCAAATAGCTTCTGAGTTACTTGAACTACATTTTAGATTTCATTACATATCATTAATATCAATATAATATTTTATTTGGAAAAGTTGAATGCAATTGTTTTACACTACTGTTCGCAGATGAACTACTATATTCGCCACACATATGATATGCCATATATTCTCAGTATATTTATATAATTACACTGAATTATAATCATCATCATATTGCAAGTTTAATTGGATCCCAAGTCACACTGGAATCTCGGGCTTCCATTGACGATTGGGTCTCTCACGAACACAATTGTGTGTGGCATGACTCTCCAGGATGTAGGTTGACTAAACAAATGCTCTCGGACGTCTGTAAGAAAAACGTGGCATTCTTGCTGTCTTTGGTCAAAGCAGTTTGAGATTCTGTTTGGTCAAAGCAGTCACAATGTATTTCCGAGAAAATAACGAAAAGCTTGTAATTTTCTTATGACAATTGATGGTCACCTTCCAATTATTGTACCTAGAAACCAATAAGGTACTTAGACTTAAAGTTTGAGCTAAGTCGTTAGTTATTGCTTAAATTAGTGGCAGGGTTTCAGCAGATCATAGAAAGCATAACAAATGCGACTATAGCATTACTTATTTGGGCACAAACATTCTATTCAGTACTACCATCATCCGAAACAATACTCCCAGGGTATCGGAAGTCTTGTTGCCACTATCTCGCCTTATTATCCAGCAAAGCTTATTGTAATGTTGACGGATTATGTGGGCTAAGAATTTTAGTTTTAGCGGAGTTAATCCTTAAACTGATGAATTTCGAGAACTTTGGTCACTAGATAATTTTGCAGCATAATATGGCTTAGGACTATCAAAAAAAAAAAAAAAATACAAAACCAACAAAGATTGGCTTAAAAGCTCTTATCGGATCTTGACGACATGATTTCCGGAAAGTAATTTTGTAGTGATATACGTACATATATATAGTAATTCAATAACTTGCCGAGATATAATGTGTTGAATCAGACTTTGCGATAATTTTTTATTTTTTTTAATTTTCTTGTAAATCTTCTTGGTGTGTGTTAGTTTTTTAGGCTCAGAGCTGCTTACAATTTCATCTTTTATGATTTGGTTTTTCGAAAAAATAGCTTTATAATAATCCACGTCAACTACTTTATAACCTTATTTTATAGTACTGAAAAGATAAACATGCGCCCGAGAGGCGCACAATTTTAAAAACCGATTTATTTTACAAATTTAAATAATTATTCTTTTTTTTATAATTTCAATGAATTGTTGCATTATTAATAAGTAAATAAAACTAAAATATATATCATAATTTTTATTTATAAGAAAGTTATGTAGGATTTTATACGCGCGTTGGTTAACATATGACAGCATTATATTTGTGTCATTATCTTTCTAGGGTTAAGCATAGATTTGAAATTCTTTTTTTTTTTTTTTTCTTGGCTTAAAAGCCATGGCGATGAAAGCTGGTTTATTATAAAAATGGAAGAGGGCGGGCCATTTTTAAGTTTTTTAAATAGAACTACTTTAGTAAAAGGCAAATTTTTTGACAAACTATTTATATGTTCTATTAAACAAAGGTCTTGTGAGCTATATTTAATCATTTTTAATTTGCAGAATGGTGGCATGATAAAATTATTTGATGCTGCAGCAAAGTAAAAAAAATGATAATCCTGCATTTGTATTATTCGCAAATGTATTTTTTTATAGTTCATTTTGAGCAATTGTTGCACCAATGAAACAGGGTTATAAAGTGTAACACCGCTCAAATGCCTTTCAATGGCACTGTGAACAGTATCAACTTCTTGGAGCTGAAAGTGCCCCGACTCCGAGTACTTATGAATTATGTTTACAATGCTTGGATTTCTGTGCAAAAAGATCAATAGCATAGTACTATTGACTCGGTTTTTGTTCCGTGCGACGCAACTATCAGACCACAAAATAAATTCGGTGACGTCGGGAAGATCTCCTACGACGCTTTGTAGAATTTTAAAAAGTGCGCCAGCGAGGTCGTTCATGGTTTCAGTCCAAATGTAGCAGTAGGTGACTTTATTCAAAATGGCCGGTTAAATTGTAGACTGCAAATTTTCTTCTATAATAAAAACTGGGAATTTTAGCCTTAGGCAAGGCAAACACATTTTCAAGGTCGTATGTAATTATCGCAGTAGTAACGACTTTGCTTTGTCGGTCTTTTATTTTTGACCGTATTCTCTTCGTGTACCCTAAGTTTTTTTCCCCTATTTCTGATAAATTTGTTTTATTTTTTAGCTCAGAATACAAATCACATTGATCCCTTTTAGCCATGAGAGGCTAAGTTGAAATCTTCGTTAAAAACTTTAGAGTACACATGTCTTTTAACTGGTATTGTTTCGCAGCATTCTTTGTATAAGTTATATATTTTTTTTTATATTTAAATTAGACCCCATGTATCCTTTCTTCGTGTTGGCTCTGCAAAAGTGCGATACCACACGCACTTCTTCTTCATTTACTTCTTCAAATTTATGTTCTGATGTCTTTTTTTTTTGTTAGAATCCTTTCCTTCCGAAGAAGGAATATGGGGAATACCCGTTACCTCATCGTATTTGTTTTTATAAAACCATTGAATTCGCTTAGAACTGATATCAAGAGTTTAAAAAAAAATTGTTTACACACTCCCTTTGGAATATTTCCATATGTTCATAGACAACGAAATTATAGAAAAAAATTGCGAGGAATCAAACAAATATTGTCTACAGCAGACGGGGAATGAGCTGAAATGTAAAGGAGTAGAAATAGAGTGCTATATTGACATTTTACTTTACATGGGGTTTTAAAATTACCACAAATTCGAATGGCATGGGCGAAAGAATTGCGACTCCCGTTAGTGGCGGGCCTGCAATCGTTTCGAAAAAATAAAATAGTTTTTCCATGTAAATGATAACCAGCAGCAACTATCCAGAAATCATCTCCATTATGACAAACTTTTCAAAATTCGTCCTTTGCTTGCAAAGCTAAAACAAAAATTTAACGAAATAGCTCCCGAAAAGCATCAAGCAGTCGACGAGCAGATTATTCCATTTAAAGGTACTTAGTTATGAAGTTCTTTTTTTTTTATGAAGTCCACATGCATAAAGATCTTTTTATAAAAATGTAATTTCAGGAAAGTCATCTTTGAAAGAAAACTTGGCAAATAAGGAGCTTCAAAGTATTTACACAAGGTGGATCATCGGGCATCATATACGACTTTGAGCTATATGTTGGAGAGGGAACGTGCCGCAGTTACGGACTTGGAATCTCTTCAGATATTGTCCTTCATCTTTTATCTTCTTTGCCAAAAGGAAAGAATTCAACTGGTTTTGTTCGATAAGCCTGATGGTGGCTTTGAAGGAAGTTGGCATACTCTCTGTAAGAACCATTCGTGCTAATAGATTAGGAATCTGCAATTTACGCACAGAAAAGGAACTGGCTTCATCAGAAAGAGGCTCTCATGATTATAGAGTTGAGCTAGGATATAATATTGGAACTGTTCGCTGGTATGATAACAAAAGTGTCTAGCTCATTTTCAACTACGTTGCTGCAGAGCCATTGGGGAAATGTCGGCGATGGAATGCAAAATCAAAGGAGTACTGCGAGATCGATCGTCCACAAATAGTCACAGTGTACAATAAGTGTATATGCAGCGTAGATCTGGCCGACATGCTAATTGAACTCTATCGCATCAATCACATGTCCAGTAAGTATTATACATGCCTTATCTACTGGGGCCTAGGCACTGCAGTTACAAATGGTTGGCTTTTATATAGAAGAGATTTAAAATCGCGCGGTCCAATCCAAAAGCATATGCCTCTGATTCAGTTCCAAACACAAATAGCTCATGGACTCCTGTATAAAATAAAAAATCCAGTAACGAAAGCTAAAAGGGGCCTTCCTTCATATTCCTCGTAAGTATCTTTAGATGCGACATCAGATATTCATCCAGGTAGTCGACAAAACCCAGCATCATCAAGCACCGCAAGCAAACCGGACGGAGCCGCAAGTATCCAAAAAACGGTGACACGTAACAGCACCCATGAAAAATATACGATTTGGCCAACAAAATCATCGAGTAGAATGGACTAATAGAGGTCGTTGTCAACATTGAAAAAATCGATTTCCAAACTCTAAGTGTACACAATGTGATGTGCATTTATGATGCAATGCACAAAAAAACTGTTTCAGTGAATATCACAATAAATAAAGCGTTTAAGAATTAAGTTTGAAAACAATGGTTTCATTTAAGATTCAAACTCTGTGTTTATATTTTTTAGGCTCCTATTAAATTATTTAGGCCAATAACTATTTTTTTTTAACATCCAGAAATAATTCGGGCGTCAAAGAGATAATTGTTAAACTTTGTATCGCACAAAAATGCACATGATGTACAATTGACGAACTTTCAGCTTCTCGCAGGTCGTACCTTTCCTTGAAAATCCGTTCCATACGTTGCACTTGCAATCTGCTTTCTGTATTTTTCGTTTACGTTATACTCACTCCTTTTTAGTTCTAAAGTTGGCATTGGGGAAAATTGTGATTTTGAGACAACTTTTTCTTCAATTTTTTTTTAGTGACTGAAGTTCGATTCTAGGATTGTTCAGATTTGCTCTTGGCATTTGAGCTTTCATCCAAATAGGTCGGGTCCTTCATAGAGTCATCTGAGCCAAATCTTCATTTATGCTTTTTATTTAGATCCGAAATTGAATCATAAAACACCACATTTACATGACTTCAACGATTATATTACTTTTTCAGATAATGAAATGTTTTGTGTTGAAAAGACCAACAGATTCATTTATGAGCAATTTGATTGGAGAATTTTTCATTGGTGAAATAAATTGAGTACCTAAAATCCTCACTGAGGATGCAATGCTTTGATCTATGTATATGGCTTACAAGTTTCCCAAATTCTTCTTCCTCATCTATCTTCAAAGCACTTTTGTTTTCAATTGAAGGAAAATTGAAAACAAAAGTGGCGTCGGCCTGACGCCAGATATAGCATTCCAATCAGCAAAATTTTGTTTCCTGCCTGGGTGCACTTCTCCTTAGTTTGTATGACAAGTTTCAACTTGTTCTCTCAAGTAGTTTGTTTACACGAATTTTTGCTGTAGACGTCTTGCGTGTTTTTCGTTAAAATGGATAAACTTGAATATCGTGCGGTCATAAAATGCTTCGTTTTGGATGGGTTAACCCCTAAGGAGATTCATCCAAAGTTGACAAAAGTCTACGGGGACTCTGCTCCTTCCATGTCAACCGTTAAAAAGTGGGCAGCTGAATTTAAACGTGGTCGCACGTCCCCCTTACTTCGTACGAACATTTTTTTTTTGTTTTCCAAAAATCACGTGTATCGCAAGCGAAAATAAAACTGCTGGATAAGCATTGGCTTAGTTGTAGTATTACTTTTGAGGAGAGGTGTTTTTTTAGCGAGTAAAAATCTCACACTACCATAAGCACGCTCGGTCGGGCCTTATGGTGTCTTTAGAAGATTTTTCACCTACTCTCGCCAAAAAAAAAAAAAAAACGTCCCTCGAAGATGACCCACGTGAAGCGGCCGCAACCACACAAAGTGCATAATATCGTGTTGGACGATAGGCGAGTGAAGGTGAGTGCACAGCTGAGGCTGTGTGTATATTGGAAGAGAGGGTGCGAAACATCTTGCACAAAAACTTAGGGATGCGAAAGCTATGCGCAAGATGGGTGCCGCATTTGCTGAATGCCGATCAAAAGCATATGCGCAAACGATTTTCGCGGCAATCTTTGGCCCAATTCAATAGGGATCCGACTGATTTTGTGCGGCGATTTGTCACCATGGATGAGACATGGGTCCACCACTACGCGCCAGAAACGAAACAGCAGTCGAAGCAGTGGGTGGAAGCCGGTGCTTCAGTACCAAAGAAAGCGAAGTCGATCGCATCTGCCGGAAAGGCCATGGCCAGTGTGTTTTGAGATGCGAAAGGGATCCTGTTAATTGATTACCTTGAGAAAGGCAGAACAATTACAGACGAATATTACTTCAACCTTCTTGACCAGCTGGATGCCAAAATTCGCGAGAAAAGACCTGGCTTTAAGAAGAAAAAAATCACCTTTCATCAGGACAATGCACCTGTACACAACTGTGCGTTTGGCGATGAGAAAACTGCGGGATTTGGAGTACGATTTGCTCGGCCATCCCCTCTATTCACCTGATTTGGCACCCTCAGACTGCCATCTGTCCCCAAACTTGAAGAAATTTGTTTCTAGGAGGCGCTTCGCATCCAATGCAGAACTTGAGAAGGCCGTAGATGAATATTTTCACAGCCTTCGAGACTCTCACTTCCGAAAGGAATACTGATGTTGGAGAAACGCTGGACAAGTGTGTTGAAGTCAAGGGAGATTATGTAGAAAAATAAAAGCATTTTTTAACTGAAAATCGCAGTCTTTCATTATCAGGCCGAGAACTTTTCACCTTGCCCTCGTACCATACACTGAAAACCATTAAACACTGTTGCGTTACGTGGCATTTTTGGCGCAAATTGTAAACATGTATCACTTACGTACGTGGGCGCCGTGGCGTAAGTGGTTAGTGTGTCGGATCACTACGCATGAGGTTCCAAGTTCGAATCCCAGAAAACACCAAAAAGTTTTTTCACGGTCCCACCCCTCGCGAGCGTCTGACAAACATCCGAGAGTATTGTTGTCATGAAAAAGCTTCTCAAATCGCCGTTTGGATAGGGCACTAAACTGTAGGTCCCTTCCATTCGTGTGAAAAATATAACGCACACAACATGAGTGGTTGCGAGAAGCTAGGCCCTGGCACTTTCAAGAACTGTTGCGCCAAATATTTATTTATTTTTTATCACTTACGTACTGATTTTGTGTATCTACCGTATATCGTTAAGTCCATTTAGGAATCGATTGTATGTATGCGGCACTTAGATACTACAAACAAGAATTTGCATTTGAGGCTTTTGGGAAATAAATTGTATGCATGTATCATTTAAATATTGAAGAACAAAAACTGTACATAAGGCATTTGCGAAAACAATTGTATTTATGTGTCACTTATACACTAAAATCATTTTAAATTTTTATTTTTTTTTTATAATTTGCGCGCACTCAAAGGATTATGAATACCTTTAACATGTTTACACACAGTGCGGGCGTTGGAAAGGATGGATAGAGAGAGAGAGAGAGAAAGATTTTTGGTGTAGTGGTTCTTGAAGCTCAGTTGTTCATGCTTCAGCTATTCTCCGGGGGTGGCGTCCAGATAACTGGGGAGATTTTTGTTACTATTGTCATTGCTTCTGATTCACAGTACTTTTTTCCCGATAACCGATGTCAAGGGCAAATCATCATCAACAGAGCGAACAATTTTTCCAGCCACATGACCAAGCTACTGCCAGTGTTATGCCTTCGCAGTAGTGTTCACACAAGCTTTCGCAAATGATCGGACTGACTTTGTATATTTAAGGAGAAATAAATAAATGCTTGCTGACATCAGGATTTGAACCATGAACCTTTAGCGTGGCAATTGACGATGTTACCATTACACCATGCTTGAAACGTCGACTCGCAGTTTTGTTGTTATGAAGCATTTAAATACTGAAAAATAATTATGCATATGAAGCACTTTTGAAAGACAATTGTATGTATAGAGCATTTCAGTACTGAATTATGTGTTCGTAAATGAAGTACATCTGAGTTCAATTGTACGTAAAAAAAAAAAAAATATTTGGCGCAACACTCTTTAAGTGTCAGGGCCTAGCTTCTCGGCAACCACTCATATTGTGTGCGTTATATTTTTAACACGAATGGAAGGGACCTACAGTTTAGTGCCGTATCCGAAGGGCAATTTGTTTTGAGAAGCTTTTTCGAGACAACAATACTCTCGGATTTTTGTCAGACGCTCGCGAGAGGTGGGACCATGAAAAAACTTTTTGGTATTTTCTGGGATTCGAACTTGGAACCTCACGTGCAGTGGTCCACTTGGGCCACGGCGCCCACGTAAGAAAACATTACTAAATCAAAAATTGCGAAAATGCATTTAGATCACTCCAATACTGGGGTGACATTGTATTGTTAAATGTAAAGATTTAGAAATGGTAATTGTTGCGATCCCCAAGCCACTATGAAAGTTTCTGTGAGATCTTCGAAGAAAACCTTGGCGTTATAACTGAGTCAACAAAGAATGTACTAATAACACAACACTTTAATATGGACTGGTGCAAAAACGATACATACCAGAGATAGAAAGAGTTTTGAATGATAATTGTCTAACGCAAAAGTGAAGGAATATTAAAGAATAACACATACGAGTACATCGAATACTATAGTTTTTTCTATACATAATTTGCGCGCACTCAAGGGGCTGTGAATACCTTTAACATGTTAACACACAATGCGGGCATTGGAAAGTATAGATAGAGAGAGAGAGAGAGAGAGAGAAAGATTTTGGCCTAGTGATTTTTGAAGTTCAGTTGTTTATGCTTCAGAGAAACTCCTGGGTTGGTGTCCAGATAACTGGGGAGATTTTTGTTACTTTTTGTCTTTACTTTTAATTCACAGAATTTTTTTTTTTTTCGATAACCGATGTCATAGGCGAATCATCATCAACACAGCGAACAATTTTCCGATTGATCGGACTGACTTTATATATTTCATGAGAAATAAATAAATGCTTGCTGACATCAGGATTTGAACCATGAACCATTAGAATAAAACTGGATAAATGGATCGATCTCAACGACAGAATATCCAAACTCTTTGAAATATTCAATGATAACACCAGGAGAAGAAGTCCCAAATACCAAAAATAATGAAGAATTTCGATCTATAAATACACAGCGTACTGTCGAGAAAATTATCGAAACCATAGTAAAACAGCAACTCATGAAATATATGGAAAAAAAATTCTCAGAATATCAATCGGGCTTTAGAAAAAAATACTCATGTGAGACAGCAGTGAGCCACGTAATTAATGAATGAAAAGATGGAGGCAGTATTTGAAACAATACGCGTAGACCGTTAAACACTTTTAAAAATATATATAACTATGGCATTCAAGATAAGGAATTGAGATGGTTTAGGACATTTCTAGCCAACAGAGTACAATGCGACTCTACTAACATGCAAATTGCACTGAATGGGCGTTCTATGAATGACCGTGAATATGCTGAGAAGGGGAGGAAACAAAGTTGGCAATAGAATAGAACCGAAGGAATGAAACTACTAAAAAGATTGACCAAAACTATGAACATGTACTTACATTAATTAAATAACTGTTTGTGCTATCAAGTAGTAGAACCTAGCATTGTGATAAGGTAGTTAAAAGACTCCGGGTCTTTGGCACTCGTAACTTTAACACCCTTTCACAATGAATGATTGGAATGGGTGTAGTGTACTCCTGAGGCTATCGTTGCACTGCGACGCGTTTAATTCGATCATTTATCACAAGCTTATAAGTGTACTCTTAGTGTTAGAATTACAATTATTAATAAATAAATTAATTAATATTGGAATCAGTCATAAGTTAGGTTAGATTGGCTGTCTGCACCACGATGCAGACACACTTAGACCAGTAAAGGTTCATTGTGATGCCAAGGATCTACCATTAGACCACTCAGGGACTCATAAAACTAACCGGAGCTTTTGATGAAGCGATGGATGTTCATGACGTCTAAGGACGCCAAATCGCTGAGGTCGTCAAGGAAGGGAGCTCCTAGATGGAGCAACCTTTTGCGTGATGGAGCAGGACATGTGCATAGGAAGTGGAGAATGGTTTCCTCCTCCTCCTGGAACCAGTCATACTTTGACACAAATCTGTTGATTCTAGACACATAAGTAGGGCTGACAGCACGTCCAACTCACTGAAGAAATAATTGTCTACCAGGCCATGTGCATGGAATGTGGTTTATCGTCTCCTCTTCCCTTCGTTTCTACAGTTTCTACAAAAATCGTTAGAGGGTACACCCAGCATTCTAACGTAGTTTCCTATCAGGCAATACCCAGTGAGGGCTCCGATTATAGAACTAATACTTTTCCTGCCCTTAGAGATTAGTCTTTCTTAGATCCAGGTCTGGCCAGACTTACCTGAAAAAGACACAGGTATGGATATTAGTTCATCGCTTCCGTGTTCAGGTGGAGCTTAATCGTGTTGACAGGTACAAAGGGGTTTTCGTCGTTCCCTTCAGCGTGATCCCGACCAGCACCCTCTTTTGCTAGCTCGTCCGCTTTGCAGTTGCTTGGAATAAGAAGAGTCGGCATCTTTTAGTTATCTCGTTAAGAGATCCACGGCATTGCTTAACCAACTTCGATTTCATTGCTAGCAACTCTAAGGTTTTTATTGCTACCTAGCTATTTATGTAGATTACGATAGCAAAACTCAGCTAGGCTGCTGCTTCTTCTTGGATTGCAGAAATTTCCGCCTGAAGTATGCTGTAGTGATCCGAAAGTCTTGTGGTCATTTTTATACCAGGTGAATTGGAGAAAAGACCTGATCATATACCACTTAACATCTTGGATCCGTATCTATACATTTATGTATCTCTGTCTTAGAATTTTTAAGAATTTTATTGGATTCCCATTTGTTTCTACTCGAAATTCCAGTTTTATATTTTACTTGAAAACCATGATTTGGAAATATATAGTCCGTTTTACTAGGCAGAGTATAGTTAACTAGAATACACGAGTGATGAGTTCTCGTGCGTGCCAATTCTTTGGATTCCCTTAGTTTTAGTGCTGTTAAGTTGAACAATTTAGAGGATTGATTTTTTTTTTTAATTTGCAGTAACCATACATGTTAACAGACCTAGTGAGTTTCGGTTTCCCAAACAATCATCATAAATATTACTTCCCACGCAGCTAAATGCTATAATCAAATTGGTCTGTGATTTCGTCCCATCACCATATCCCACAACGAGCTCATCGATTATTCATATACAATACATTCGGCAGCATATGTAAGGGAAGAACATTAAGTTATCGAAACTGATTTGGGTCACGACATTCACGTCCAAAGGCGACAGGAAACAAACCATTGACCCAAGAAAAACTATTGACTCTGTCCGTCAGCCCCTAACATGCATGTTAATAATTGAAAGGCACATCCTAGTGTCCGACAGTGCATTCAATTATTCTAATTTGATTGACTCTTAACACGGAAAGCCTAACTGTTTTATAAAATTTCAGTTGGTTCATGCCTCATTGACTAATGAAGCTTCTTAATTAGTCTAACTGGTTCTTAAAATCTATACAAAGTTCGATTACACCCCAGTTAGCATTCATTAAATGTAAACTACCCGCCACTTGTTGCCTGTAAATCAGATTAAACAATCTCTCTTATTAAGTCAATGTGTGATGCACTTTTAACCACCACCTTGCTTCATTGTTGTTAAATGAAACAATTTTAATGACTGTAATTAGCACAGTTGCAACCCGGGAACGATAGGCGTGCATAATGCTACAAATGTATGCAAAATACTTTCCTCCCAAACATGATAAATGGGAATAATAAGTATACCTACGAATACTTCATCCGCACTTCATTTCTCACGCGAACGCTTCAGCTATTTTCCAAAGAATCCTGGTCGAAGGATAGGCTACATCCTCCCCGAACCACAATTGTGGGTGGATGTGTTAATTAACTTCTATAATCCAGTGTAGGGTTAACGAACGAATGGAGCCAGTTCATGGAGTTTTTTTACTGGCCTTCCATGGAATTATGATTGAGCGGGTGAATAAAAAGTTATCGAAGTGAAAGAAAGTATGTTCATGAGTAGTTGTAGAGCGGTCATGTTGGGTTTTCGAGGAAGTCCACTCAGTGACCCATATTTTGTGAGGTTCAGATCGTAATTTTTTCGTGCAATAAACCACTCGGAAGTTAAGATCATGTACCTATAGAATGTAGTGTGCATGTACTACTTTTCATTCCGTTACGACGAGTGCGTCATCTTCATTTGGATTGCTCTCACGAAGCATAATTTTAATTAGCGTTCGTCCTTAACATTCTTGCGCAACCCTTTTGTTTTACTTCTGTACTCGTACTTACCCATGGCAAAAATTTCATTTTCCCACACAGCAATATTTTCAATTGTTTACAGACTGAGATTGAAGTAATGACTTCAATGCAACGGTTGTGTTTTGATTTTAACATCATTAAGTATTCTTTTTTTCTCTGGGAATTCCATCTTTTTCGTTGTGAGAGAAGTCATTGCTTTTTATTGAATCTAATAAAAATTTCTTAACGAGTTCATGAACAAGTACAAATGCTGTGTATTCTGTAATTTCTAAAATGGAAATGTGTATGAGTTTTTTTTTTTTTTTTTCAAAAATATTAGGTACTCGAAACCACTGAATTTTTGCATGGCTTTCATGTACCATGAGTGGCGAATAATTAAACTTTACCCAAGGGAAAGTAATTCTTAGCTGAATGTGATCTTTTGTGGCCTCATCTTAAGCTATAAGAAAATTTCGTGAACATGCTACCAGTTCTGGTAACCGCATTTCTTCCTATGATATTCCAGTGGCAGTTCCATATACCACAAATCATTATACGATGTTTCCATTAAATAGCTTATTTCAAACTAATTAAGCCAAACCTGGACCTAGTCCTATGTGGGTGGAATTTTTATTTGTAGCTAACACATGTTTCATAAATTATTATACATGAAACAAGTGTACGTGGTTCATAAGGAAAATTACCCATGTCCTAAAATAGCAGTGACACTCTATCTTTGAATGTCTATAGCAAGGACACAGACGTACATGTACAAGTAATGCTTCATAGAATGGTGAGGAGAATGAAACAATTAACAAGCTCGTCTGTTCTTGTCCGACGATATCCAAAGAAACCGACCGTATACAAATAATTGCTTCTTTGATTTTAATAGTTACGGTGCGGAGCGGGTATTGTATTACAGATGTTTTCGGTGTAATAGGGTGATAATTGTGAACTTAAGTCTGAAGTAATAATGACTGCTTAAATGTGAACTACTTTCTCATCTCCCTCCTTTCTTTTTAGTTTTCAAGGCAAAACCCAAACACTTATATATTCAACATGGCGTTTAGCCATTTGTCCGTCTATCTGTCTGGCCATCTATCTGTCTTGCACTTGTAACTTTCGAACCTTTGAACCTTAAGAACTGAAACTTTCAGTGCATACCCAATATGCTTGTGCCCGGGCAAAGTGGTGATAGAAACAAATTGTTTAAGTGGCCTTGTATTAAGGACAAGAAAATATATTTATTCCCTTCTGAGCAAGCGATATTTCAAATAAGATATAGTTCCAGACCTGTTCCTAAAATCTATAACCTTTGCTATTTTTAAGAAAGGTGACAGCAATGATCTGGGTAATTATAGAGGGATATCTGTACTCAGTAGCCTTTGCAAAGTATTTACTCGTATCTTACATAAGAGATTAATCAACTGGGTCGAAGTTAATTACCGCCTCAGTATTTATCAAGCAGGTTTTCATGCAGGTCTGTCAAACAGTTGACCGAATATTTGCATTGGAGAGCATTGCCGGGAGATATACCAGCAAGAAAAAATGCTTTATCCCTTTTTTTCGATTTTAAGGTAACATTCGACAATGTCAACAGAAACTCGCTTATATATAAACTGTCTAGGATCGGCTTATCATCAAAATTCTTACGGCTGTATAAAAAGCTAGTCACGAACATGTTGACTGCAGTGTCAAATGGAGATGATGTATCCACTTTTTTTAAGACTGACACAAGCGTCCCTCAACAATGCGTTCTGAGTTCTATATTCTTCGCACTTTTTATTGATGATACGTCTGATTATTTGCTTGTTGGAGATGTTAAAGTTTTGCTTTACGCAGATGATCTCGTAGTTCTAATCGAGAAACCACCTACTTTGCAGCTACAAATTAACAAGTTAAAGTGCTACTGCGATACCTGGGGCTTGAAAATCAACACTGCCAAGTCTAAAATCATCGTCTTTGAATCATCTTCGCGTAGGAGGGTGTCTCGGAAAAAGTGATATCTGAGAAATGAGTCTATTGAAGTAGTCAAACAATTGAAATATCTAGAATTCCTTATCACCCACAATCTAGACTTGGGTCCTCATGTAAACCAGGAAACGGTAGCAGCAAAAATGGCTACCAATATTATATGGAGGAGGATTTTTTTTGTAACCAGCGCGTAACTTTCAAATTCAGAGTATTTTATGCTACCATATGGTCGCAGTGGCGTAAGTGGTTAATGTGTCGGATCACTGCGCGTGAGGTTCCAAGTTCGAATCCCAGGAAACACCAAAAGGTTTTGTCACTGTCCTACCTCTCGCGAGCGTTTGACAAACATCCGAGAGTATTGTTGTCTCGAAAAAGCTTCTCAAAACAAATTGCCCTTTGGATGCGGCACTAAACTGTAGGGCCCTTCCATTCATGTGAAAAATATAACACATACAATATGAGTGGTTGCGAGAAGCTAGGCCCCTATTCAACTATTTTTGCAGACATCTAACAGACAGTAAGATAAGCTCAGTATTTATAATAATAACGGGCGTCTTATCCCTCACTTACATCGCGCATAGGCTAAATATTCAAACAATTTGCACCCTTTGCAATAAAAAGAAAAATGAAGATATTTACCACTTCTAAGCAGTATCCCCCATACTACAGGATATACGCTGATACGTCTTAGCCTTCCTCCTAATTATTCGCAATTTTTTTTTTAATTTATATTATATGACACCGCCATCCTAAATCGACATGAGAGACTTAAGTCTAGAATACTCACCTTATAGACAGCCACAGTATTAACGTCAACCGAATTCGAAATGAACAACAAATAGCTAACCCAGTGGGCTAATAGTACCGTTACTGGCTTCGTCCTGATTGAAAATCCCACGAAGTCTTTAGGTGGATTCGACTTGTCGCGTAACCTGTGGCTGCAGCTTAACCGTATACGTTCCAAGTGCGGCTTTTGCAACGACACATTGTTCAAGTGGGGCCTTTCAGACTCCACAAATTGTGACTGCGGAGCCGACCGACAAACAATGAAACACATTGTCACAGAATGCCTACGAAGATATGATCATGGAGAACCCTCCGATTTCGTGGAAGCATCTCCCAACGTTATTGAGTGGCTTAAACGACTTAACATAAATTTATAATAATTGCAATATAGTATAGAATTTGTTACTCGTAGTAAATTCATGTAAATTAATGTATGTATGCATGTATGTATACTGTTATTGTAAAACTCCATATGAAATAAAAAATAGTACTTTGATCCAAGAAATGGTAGCCAACCCCGTTTGGAGAATTTTTGGCGACAGCAGATGAGAGAGGGGGGAAGAGTGGTCTCTCAGTAGAGCACTTCTTCTTGTTCCAGAAGGCAGCGGTGGGGTCTACAGTTCCAGTTAGGTTGAACTTAGTGAATACCTTGTGCAAGCTGCTTCGACATATTCAGATAACAGGTCGGTAAGAAATTCCCAACGTTAGTCAGGACATTGGTATAGAGATGGTGGCAGAGGAGCTCTTAATGCGCCAACGGCAGCGACCATACTCCCGAAGTGGACTACTGGCACTTGTGTACCCGGTCCCGTGTCCTAGGTGTATAACAAAGGGAACTGGTCCTCCAGGTTTGGCGGACCAACCAACAGCCTCGGATACAGGTAATTTTACTGTTCACGTTCCCTAGACTGCTGCAAAGCAGACATTACCTCCATCCAAGAAGTGCGATGGGATGGGCCGGCAAAAGAAGGATGAGAAACTGTGACATTTACTACGGCAATTGCTACAGGCAACAAGGACAGCATCTATTCGGGTGCAGATTTGTCATTAGATCCAGGCAAGCAGTCGTGATTTTCGAGCATATGAACGAGCACCCCATGAATATGCGCAATAAGGCTAAATTCGCCAAGATTGCGCTAACGCCCCTCGCGAGAAGGTGGCTGACGTGACGAAGGATGACTTCTCCAGCTCTTGGACAACACGTATGAGCAGTGCCCTATCCACGACGTTAAGACTGTCCTAGGTGATTTTAATGCAAAGCTAGGAAAAAAGGGCGTCTTTAATAGCGTGGTCGGAAAGAACAGCCTGCACGACACCACGTCCGACAAAAGATTCAGGCTAGTCGACTTTGCGGTGGAACAAAACGATGGCATAGCTAATACGCGATTCCCACGTCTTGATATTCCCAAAGGGACATGACTATCTTTTGATCGAAACACCGTCAACCAAATCGATCACATTGCGATCGACGCAAGGCAATCTCCTAGTATTCTGGATGTCTGGATTTTTCGAGGAGCCAACGTGGACTCGGATCACTACCTAGTTGTAGCCAAAGTACGGATACTGGTATCCATAACGGAGCGAAATCAACGAAATACTATGAGGAAATTTCACGTCGGACGGCTACAACCGCAGGAGACCGGGATCTATCGTCTTCTTCTCCAAAGACCTTTCAAAAGAGCTGATTACCCAATCGACCAATGCGGTCAGCAACGAGTAGTTGGAGAAGAGGAGCTGGTAGGCCTAGGCTAATTAAGAACTTCATGTTTTCATGTAATCGCTTGCACTACCTTTTGACCACCATTCATATGACGAAAATCCATAATTTATTCTATTTGCATCACCGTTATTCCCAAAAAAACCACCCCCAAAGGAGGGACAGCATCTAGAAATTTACATCATCCTTTCCACTGCGATTCGTATCCAACAGATATCACAAAAAGCAATAAAATCAACGATTGTATTATTCTCTTTCTCAGCTCTCAGTCTCCTTTGTGACTGAATATGTATCTAAAATTGAATTTTGATTTGTGCCCTTCACGAGCATCTTTTCTTTAGCACATACCCACCAATGATTTATGCATGCACATAAATTCATAAGGGAGAACAAAAAGATACAAACTTAATTTGACACTTGTTTTATTGCAGCACCAGTAAAGTCGTATATAAATCACATCCCGAAGGATTCTCCTCAAGGGAATCCCTATGTAATTTTCTATTGATTGACGCAACACTTGTGCAGCAAACGAGGAACGATATTTTCCTCGTTGCTGATAGTTATGACACGAAAGCTCGTTTCAAGATAATATTACTCGAACACTGAATACGAGTATGTTTTATATTACGGCCAAGAAGGTTCGTTAGAGTATCGTATACGAAAGGCCTTCTTCGTACATTTCTTTATTTTTTTTTTAGAAAATAGATGACAAACTTCACGGTCCAAATAGCTGAGGGTAGTTTGTGTGCTTAGACGCGTATACTCGTACATGTGCATTTTATCCGCACAGGATACCACCGTAACTATAAACACTTTTGTTGTATTCGGCTGTACACAGAAAACACAAGAATAGGATGTGAACTAATTTCAATTCAAATCCTGACTTTATATCTCTAGTTTTAATACGAAACATTTCCTCTTGACCTAGACAACATTTATTTTGAATGAACTGATATGCGACGAGGACGTTTCAATATTTTTATATTTTTGTTTATTAAGAATGAAGGATGCTGCTTCATCGCGTTTTTTTAACTTAATTCCGTTCAATATTAGAGTCCATAGTAGTCCATTATACCTAACTATTGCAAAAACCTTCGGAAAGATGGAACAAGGAATAAGAGAATCCAGGAAGAACTAGAGGCTTTCTTTTAGCACGTAACTATCGTCCAGAGTTATGGAATATTGACAGAAGTATTTTTTGCTGGTAGAGCTGTGCCAATCGTTCATTTCAGGACATCAACCCTTTATGTATTGATTTCATAAATGATTTGATATTTTCAATCAATTATTCAATGGCTTGACAGCTGAGCTAGTTGGTGCCATTCCAATCCGTCTGTTTGCATTCATTCATTCATCGATATGACGTTCGCTGCTACGTGTACGTAGCATTCATTCAATTCGATCTTACTGTTTTTTTCGTTTAACCTGAGGACTTAATTAAAACAATATTGCACACAATGATGGAAGCAAAAGAGTTAGGAATTTACATACAGATATACATATATTTTTAAAAACACACTTATCCTTCACGTCGCAAGGCATGATGCTCAGGTGAACTCTCCATTCTTCTCGATCCTCCGTCACACCGGGAGAAATGAAACAGAAATCTCATTTTTGCAGCTTGTATCCGAAATATTATTCTTTCGATTACTGTATTAGTTCAGTCAAATTAGGTGAGCTTAGTTTGTTGGGATGACTGGATATTGGATGGTATAGCCTTCCTGTGAATTCTATAAATCTATGGTGTATTTCTTGAACGCCGGACCTGAAAATAAAGATGAAAATAGTTACTATACACCCTCCCTAAACCATCTCAAGTTCGAAATGATTTTTGACAGGACGCTTAGAAAATGGACGATGATCCTTTAATCTATCGATAGTTAGGAAGCCTATCTAATCTTTTTTCTAAGAATGCTATTGTTGCAGACGATTAATATTATTGCGACTATATTTTCGAGACACGCTGTCGGAGTTGTTCTAATAATATAAGTTGTGCCTATATACATTTGCAAGTCTTTGGATCTTGTTAAGCTTTTCTCGCAATTGTTTGCTGAACTAGACACACATATATCAAAGTGCATCTAACAATACCTGTATACTGCTAATGAATAGTACCAGGTTAAGACACCATGTTTCCTGAAAAGCTAGCGTTGATAAGCCCGTGCGGGGAATATTTGGCATTTATAAAATGACCACGGACTTTAATTTATTCTTTCGACTACCGCAAGTCAACATGGAACTTTACATTTATAGCTAAAAGGATAACCTGATACCAAAAAATAATTCTAAATCCATCCCTTTTTATCCTCACCACTATTCCACGAACCTAAAAAAAAACTCCGTATCTGTCTTCGTCGCTGGTTCACCCAAAAATATTGTGGGATTTATCAGCAACTCTGACGTCATGAATGAACTCAAATTTTAGAGGAAATCACAATAGGTTCACTTGTGACCCCAGTGATAAGGTGACCAGTTCGCACGTTAAAAGACAATCTACAACCTGAAACGTTCACCGTTCAGGTTGCGGTGCGTTTACCGTCGTCAGCCTGCAAAAATGGAAGAGGTTAGCAAGAATGGAAAGGATCAGACAAAGAAAAGTTCTTGGTAGACATGAGTTGGCAATTCAGGAAACACATCCACAAAATATATCATCAGTATTTTATAAATAAATCTTGTGGCATGAAATCAAGCTCATCACAAGCGACTTGATTTGAATAGCTGTAAGCGAGTTGAATTCTATGGGTATAGGGAAATCTTTCTATTTCAATCAATATCAGACAAATACACCAACCTCGTTCATCAAATTATAATATCCTATTAGTATAGGTCAGTAGTCCGTTATCATTTATTTGATTTTTTCCCTCTGCCTAAAATATTTCCTAATTACTTCTACCCCACGCCGTTTAATGATGTAGAAAACCATGAAAGGAAAACTTTCTTCAAAGAACCCGAAACGAATTCATTTCTTTTCCTTTTTTCTTTCATTTTCAAATGACCAAAATGAAATCTCACAGGCGGCTCTGAAGTAATTTATTTCCATCAATTTACTTATTGACCTAGCCTCAATATATTGATTGCTTACGAAGTTAAGTGGAATAACGATACAACATTCTGGAGACTGATTGCACGTTCTGAGACTTTAAACGGCAGGCAATGAGAGCTGCCTTCAATGATCATCTCACGAGACTCTCATCCTTCTAGCACTCCCATTCGAATCTCACGGCATGACACAGTGACGGAGCCATAGACGGTAGCTGTTTGAATTATCTTATCAATCAATCAAATAGGTGACAGGATATTTTCGGACATTTTGGCTGAACCATTTACGTGTGGTAATCACTCCTGGTCCATGAAGCTATTTTCCTGTCAATCAGTGTCACACGTGTCGACGAGCGTGAAAATTTTCCTAAAAGGAAAAACAAAACAAAACAAAAAAAAAATATATCCTTCTCATTGACAAAGTAGAATATGTATATCTTTCAGGTTCGCATGATAAAATTGAGTCACGTTCAAAGGAAATATTTTACAAATTGATGAAGATGGACTTTACCTTTAAGAAGTGAGCATTTGAAGGAAACTTTTCTCTCTAAGATCCTTAGGATTTCTTCCGGAAAAAGTTGTACAACCTTGGCAGTCAATTAGGGCTTCTGGTAGCAGAAAACTTTGCGGAAACAATATTCACCTTCGGAGAACTGCTGTCTGATATAAGACCACCCTTAGCTTCATGAGTTTTAAAAACACATTCGACAGTAGTAATTATTATTTTAATCAGGTTTAAACTAACGTTTTTTTTTTTTTTGCTTTTCAATGCCATTAGGGACATTTTAATGTTTATTGACTTCAAATCAAACTCAAATAAAAGAAAACATAAGACAGCATTCGAAAGGATATTCAAATCGTCATCAATCGTGGACAATATTCTTCAATGTCGATCCAGTCGACGGCAATCCACGTCAAGACATAACAATCAAAAACCTTCTGGACGAGTTTGCGTTCCATAATAACTATCCTCTCTCTGTATCGCAATCTGTGCGCGTTCGCTTTCAATATCGATAAAGGGTTATTTTTGGCCAAAAAGCACCCCCAATCTCATCGTTCACATCCATCATCTGCTTTTATGAGCCATAAAGAAAATCCACTCTGACACACAGAAACAAACATACACAGTCGCATACAGTCTAGAGAAGGAGTTGTTGTTGAAAGTGCTACTGTCCTTTGGAACGAACATGAAATTTATGGATTTTAAATTTTCCACAGATGAACTCAGTTCGATTTGGAGTCTTTTTTTTTTTTCTCTTCTCCTGTGTTGACTGAAAATAGCTTCAAAGGACGTTTTCTTTTTTAAACGCTCATCGTATGACGTACGTTCGAGGACCTATAAAGGTGAATGAAAGACTAAATCTAAAATATATTTGGCTCTGCAGTTAACCTTTTGCTAGTCGAAGAGTTGAAGTCGATACCTAATAAAAGGGACACCAAGAGTACATAAATGTTTTTAAATAAACTCACGTGTAAAGTAGATTTATGACAAGCCAGGTAATGAAATATTTCAAAGAAAAAAAAAACTTTACGATTACGACAGGAAATCAATAAACTTGAAAGTTTCCTTTCTCTATGTGGCAGACAAAGAGGGTAGTTGAAGGAAATAAGTAGTTTTGGGGTGAAAACCTTCAGTCACTGTGTGAAAGGAAATGTTTTATGTGGCTACTTTTTAAAATTACTTCCGCAGAAAATAATGTAGAGTGTGCTTGTTGGGATACGTTTTATGTATTTTTGGGATGAATGTTAATTGGTTTTTTATGATGCTCCCCAAGGGGTGTGTGTTGGGTCTCGGAAGGCTGTTCAATAAAATTCTGTGCTGTAAGAGCTTTTATTTTTATAAGCATACGCATGTGATTTCTGCAGTTCGACCGTTTTACAGAAACCTCAGTTGTCCGAGGAACTGAAAATTCCACCGAAATGTCACTTTAGTTGCGCTCTTCTCTATGATGAATGACTCTCTATAGTTCCAAGCTTTATTTTTCTTGTCTATCGTCTGTAGAATAGCAGACGAGAGAGACAGGCAAATTGTGCTCACACTCCCGTAGCGGACTGCTGGCACCGACGTAGCCATAGGTGTATAACAAAAGAAACTGTCCCTTCAGGTTCGAGGTTGTGCCGTCGGCGTATTTTCCCTACTAGATGAAAAAACACTGGTTCCGAAACGACCAAAAACTTCGTTGAAAATAATTAAAAAAACAAGCTTTTTTGTTTTCTGCTACTTTTTTTTACTTTAAATTTATTATACTGTGCTTTGAGAGTCAGAGACCAGCAAAAACAGGAAAAAAGAGAGAGGACATGCATAAAGCAGTTCTATATATATTGAAAATATAAAAAAAGGAAAAATGACATCATTCAGAGATTTAACCTATTATTCGCAAACATCTTCGCCGCCTTGAATGATCCCAGGATCTTCAACCTTCGGTAAAGGACAAAGCCTAGTTAGTCACAGCCCTCGTGGTGAAGCCCTTCTCCGTTTGCAGTGTTGCTACTCGAACAGTTCCATCATCTGATTTGTGAAGTTCAGCTACTCGGGCAAGTTTCCACCCTAGTGGAGGCAAGTTCTCATTCTTCGGCATTACAACGGCGTTTATATCAAGACGTTTACTCGATTTTCGCCACTGTTGAATCAGCCATTGAACTCGTTGCCATCGACTGAGATATGTGATATTCTTGTCAGTGATGGATGGATCAGGTATGCTCTGTAAATGACTATCTACTAAAAAGTGCCCAGGTGTCAATGGTTGGAAATCAGAAGGATTTTCGGAAAGAGGGGAGAGGGGACGGGAATTAAGGATGGCCTCGATTTGGACAATAAGGGTATTTAACTCCTCATATGTTAGCGAAGCTAAATGTAGAAAGTGCTTCATGTGATGCTTGGCAGTCTTAACTGTCGCCTCCCATATGCCCACAAAGTGCGGTGATCTCGGAGGTATCGTATGCCATTCAACGCCTTCTTGTGTCAACGTGTTCATTATTATTCTTTGGTAATCCGGAAATGCCAGGTGAGCATATAGCTCCCTTAATTCATTTCTTGCACCTATGTAGTTTGTGGCATTGTCACTATAAATTATTTTGCGCAAACCCCTTCTTCCAAAGAATCGTCGTAGAGCTTCAAGGAAACTAGCAGTGTTCAAGTCGCCGACCAACTCCAAGTGAACAGCCTTTGTGCTAAAACAAACGAATATGGCTACGTAAGCTTTCACCGGAGAAGTTCCTCTTCGCTTGAAATGTGCTGAAAATGGTCCACAGAAATCAGTGCTGACAATAGTGAAAGGACGCGATGTCGCGATAAGTCTGCCATGAGATGATGCTCCGATTTGGGATTGGCCTTGAAACATTTAACACAGCGTCGAGTTGTTTTCTTCGCCAACAAAGTAAGTAAGTAAGTAAAGTAAATTTATTTTTTAAACTTCATATTCAATTTTTTACAATAATTTACAATAAAAGACTTTGGCCATTGCCGTCAGCCGAAGAAAAGAGAGAATTAAACTAAAGTTTTATGCAAATGTAGTGATTTTAAATGCTTCATTCATTATTTGCTGCCGGTATTTTAATGCAGATTTAAGATAGCTAGCCAGCACGTTCCAGTCCTCACCATCTAGAGTTCTGATGAATTCAGCCATTGATAGCGCCTCTTTACCCCAGTACGCTCGTCTGATTTCTTTCAATATTGGGCAAGCTCCAATAAAATGAAAAACGTCTTCCTTTGTTCGAAGGTTGCATAGGCTGCATTCTTCATTCCTATCGCTTATATGAGGCCTGAAGTTCAGCCGAAGTAGTTCGCCTCTCGCCTTATAGATGATAGAGATCTTCGCCAACACCCTTACATGCACAGGCCAATAATTTTGCCTAACATGAACCAATAATGCCAGTGCTCCCAAATATTGATTTTGTTGATGAAAATGTGACATCATGGCTTCTGTGAAAATGTTTTTATCAGGTAGAAGTATTGGGTATTTATGATCGAATGCGATTTCAGCATGCCTAAGGCGTCCTCCAACTCTAAGAATTTCGTCGTCATCTAAAAACGGGTTCAACGATGCGTGACTTCATCTTCACTTGTTGACCATTCTGAAGCAAAGAAATTTCGCCATGATAATGCTGATGCTGTATTACCCTGATTATCTTATTGATGGCGGATTTGAACTCGCCAACTGTAATTTTACCTGTTACCCGCTTATCATTTTTTCCTTTTAATAAGGCATTTGTGCCAAACCCTACAATAAAGGCAATCGTATTGACAAATCGTGTGCAGTTATTTCTAAATTTAATGCGTTCGAAAATCCACTTCTCTAGCTAGAAATACCCTCACAGGTTTGGGTTTCCTTCGCTCTGATTGTTCGTCGGTGATAGCGATTTTTCTTTTCTCATTCGGCCGGTTTTTTTCTTCTTCACGTAGGAATGGTGGGCCAGAGAACCATTTGTCGCATCCTATAAGCCCTAGGGATGCTGACCCTCTTGATAAGATGTCCGCTGGGTTATGATTGCTGCGGACATGATGCCACTCATGAAGTTCAGACAATCATTGGATGATAGCAACGCGATTGGCTATATAAGTTGGCCACTGATGTGTCTCTTGTGAAACCCAGTGCAAAATGATGTTTGAATCGGTCCAATAATAATATTTGCCAAACCCTTCTGTAGTAGCAGCACGGACGTTATCCACAAGCTGTACCATTATTACGGCGGCACACAATACATTCATATTTCAACTGCTCATGACCCCAGCAAGCGGAATAAGGACAACAATCTTCCGATCTGTCCGTGTAATTTCGGGCGACATACCGGCCAAACTTTTCAAGACCTGGTGCTGAATGCGTAGAGAGCATACACTCACTCATCTCTAAGATTTGGTTAGACGAGTGTATGCCTGATGAATGTAATCTTAGCATCGTTTGCCCAATCCACAAGAAACGAAATATTGTGTGAAGGCCTGAGATATTGATGTCAAAAAAGTTTTCATACAAGGTGATGCGCTGTCATGTGACGTCTTTAATATCATACTTGAACGAGTTGTGCGAAACGCATATGCCCACACCAGACGCACAATCTATCAAAAGTCTGCACAACTGCTTTCATATATCGATATAGGGAAACTAAGGGCACTCTATATATGACACTGATCATCCCAGTTCTGCTTTAGGGCGCTGAAACATGGACTTTACTGAAGATATCCTTTGTCGATTCGAGAGAAAACTTCTTCGAAAAAGAATTCGGTCCCGTTTGCGTTGACGGGTTTTGGAGGAGAAAATTCAATGACGAACTAAACGAGCTGTGTAGCGACAATGACGTAGTTAAAAAAATTGGTTATTGGACATTTGAGATGGCTAGGGCATGTAGAGTGTATGGACACCAACGTTACGGCCCGCAAAATTCTTCCAATCTTGCCCAGAGAGATGACGCAGTAGGTAGCCTCCTCCCCGTAGGTGGTGCACACAAGTTCAAGAGGACCTGAATCAATTTGAAGTGGTCAGAAGCAATTAGCTAAAGACCGAGCTAAACAGAGAAGCTTGTCGGTTGAGGCCCAGGTTCACTCCGAACTGTAGCGCCACTAAGTGAGTCTGTGGAATGGTTTCTCCATGCAATCTACTTCATTAACTAATTAAAAAAAAGTTTTGTTTGCTTTTTCAGACCCAGAGTTTAAACCTGTAACAACTTTCAGGGTTTTTGAAACTCATGAAATCTCTATTGAAGTGTCTGCACAACACGCATGCGTTAAACTGTACAATTAGGCTAACGTTGGATGAGGTAAAGCATTTCCAACTATCACCGATAAGACACCATGCTTGTTGGTTTTCTTGGAGTTTTTAGGGTTCAGTTCTCCTAGTTCCATCTAGTTCCAAGCCTTCTATCGTTTTCAAGAACATTGAACTTAGATTCATCGTTTCTGATGACTGATCTTCAAATATATTGGTTTTAAGAAGATGTTCATTGCCGAGTAACCTTCGTAAATAGTTTTTACACGTTTGGGTCGCAGTTCTTCTAATCAAATTGTTTTCCTTTAGTTATTATCGTAGAGTCTGCGTTTGAGTTACCAAAACAAATCATGAGGCACCATCCTCTCTAGTTGTTTCACCAAACCAGTATGCTAATTTCCAGCACCTCGAATTGACAGAAAACAAAATAGTGAAATGAATTCTAATGAAGCGTGCCCACTCCTGAGCAATTCAAATAAGGTTCGCACACGCTATATGTCACACCAAGCCAGATTGATATGAATAATGTAGGAAACCGCTGTTTTTCCCACCACAACCGGCGACCATACTACTGCATTTATGCGCTTCTGAACTCCTTCCACCAGCCCACGAACTTACAGTAGGGATAGCAAATAGTACTCCTGATAGGATGCTTTATTAATACTATAAAGTCAGCGAAATAAGTTTATTCTATTACATCCGTTCCGTAGAGTTATTCAACATTCCATTGGGGCTGTGTCGCTCCTCATAAAGGAATAACCAAGCAAAACCCCAATCAACATCTTTAACAACCGGAACGAAACGAAACTACTGCACGATACGAATAAGTAATTCCCAAGTTGACAACATTGTTTTCCTAGTGGCACGTTCATGGAATTATCCTCCATAAATATATTTATTTATACACTCACAGTTTATTAATTTCACGCTTAGTTATATTCGCATAGATGTCATTCAGGACTTTAATAACCAACTCCTGGCTCTCCCTCTAACTTCTCTGCTTCGTGTATAAATAACCTTCTGTCGAATGATTAGGTTGACATATTTCAAGTTCATACGACAAGTAACTTAGGTTTATAAATTTTTGCGAACTTGAACAAACTTTTCGGGCTTTCTACTTAACATTGTTAAACTCTACTCCTTGAAACTCTGAGAACAAAATAAAATAAATTTCCGTCTATATTGTTATTATCGAAATTATTAAAATATGTGTAGGTAACTCAGACATAAAATCCTGCCTTCCAGCCCCCCCTATACAAGTGGAAGTTATTGTAATGGCCTGCCATTTTGAAAGTGCTTGCTGGCGTTGGTTAAGGATTTGCCTAAGGAAAATGAAATCCTTTACAGATTTTATTGAGGGGAATGGGATTTTTGGTGAGAGTCATCGACTTCGATCTACCTTCCCTTCCTAGAGGAGGGAAAAGTCTAAAAATAAGGATATTGTTTCCCTTTCATTTTCGGAATTCTCCGAGTGGCAATTCTTCCTGGCACCGATGTCGTTGTATCCGTCAGCACCATGGCGGATAAAAAGAAATGTTTTCTCAATTATGTGTGCGTCAAGACAAAGCCCTGGAGGAAATAATAGGCGTACACACTTTTAGCGTCTGTATGATTCTATTCCCCCTTTGTGCTCTGAGTCTTACTAATATTTACTGCGGCACATTGGTATCGATAATAATTATATTTACACAGTGCGTTGGCATTTTATTCCATAAGGGAAAAAGGGCATAATATATTCAAACATGTTTGCTGTGTGTGGGTATGTATGTTTGAACATATAACTTTCTAGAGGAGTACGTTCGGTGTTTGCATACGTTATCAATCATACGATTACCTTAACCTTAAGGTTAACCTTATTTTTAGTTGCACCTATAACTAAAGTTATTTGGGTAAAATTGATATTCACGCAATCAGTACATAAAACATCCTCCTGCGTTGTCCTGAAGCTAAGCAATCTTTAAAAAAATTATTTAAATCATCGCCCATGCAGCAGTGGGTATCGTTGCAATAGTGTGTGTGTAAGTATGTGCGCGCTCTAATGTGATCATATGTGTTTCCTTATTCTTCGGTTTCTTTTTCTTTTTTCTTTCTATTTGACGGGTTGTGTTGTGCAGATTTGTGTGGCTCTAGTGGGGTGGGGAGGGGATTCCCACTGCCTTACACATTTTTCGTATTGTATGCAGTTGGCAATAATATTATGCATTTTCATTAATGCATGGTTCCCACCGGGATGTTTTTATGATTGAGTAATTCCTAGCAATATGGGTCCTATAGAAATGCTTTAGTAGAAAAAAGTTTTTTCATTTAAAAAGTAGCAGGGGCGAAGCAAGACGAGCTCGGACCAGCTACTATGTAATAGAGATGGGCTAAGTGGTGAATTTGCATTCGCAGTTATCGATAGCTCTCCCTTCTGTCCAGAATGTCCAGACCAGGAGGAAGATACGGAGCATACAGTCTTCTATTGTAGGCGATTTAAAAACTGGAGAAATGACCTTCCCAGTCCTCCATTCGTCATAGACCATATGGTACATTCTGAGGAAAAATGGATGGAAAACAGCTTCGAATTCAGGAAAGAATACGTCGAGAAGCAGAAAGTACAGCATAAATTACTAACCAGCACCGCGAAGTAATACCTAACGGCAGTCCCGCGGGGAGAGTGGTAGAAGTGTGCAGGTTGTGTATTAGTACGTAGGCGCATTCTTGGTATCGATTATTCCGGTTTGCGAATCGTGCATGCTAGTAGCCCGGGCTTCTAGTATCTTTCGAAGATTACCACATCCCTTGGCGCAACTAAAAAAAAATATATATACAGTGGACTCTCCCTAAGTCGAACTCTCCCTAAGTCGAAATTCTCTCTAACTCGAATTTTTTCGCCATATTTTAGCATTCCCCTCAATTTTCCATACAAAAGCATCCTCTAAGTCAAACTCCCTCTAAGTCGAAACTCCCTCTAACTCGAACAAATCATGGTATCCCGTGAAAATTCGACTTAGGGGGAGTCCACTGTATATACTTTCATAAAAAAACTTTCTCGCAGATGTGGCTCCGATGAACTTGCTGAAACTAAAGACACAGTAGGATGCTTAATTTCAATGCGCTTCGTTAAATTCGTTGTACTGGTACTGGTACCATAGCTCCCGCTAGGAAATCGCATTCGCAACGCAATAGCACCAATAGCAACTTAGCAAGTATAACCCCTGTGCTACCAACTAACCAAACTTTCAAACCAGCTGCGACTGCATTAGCAGCAATAGCAACTTCGCATGACCCCTGTGCTGCTATATACCAACCAACCGAACTTTCAAATCAGCTGCAACTGCGATTTTATGAATTGGTTTGGTGCCTGTTGCCGCATCATAAAAAGCTTCGCACACTTAATGGCACATTCTCAAAAAGAAAATTAGATGAGACGTTCAGCAGATGACGTGCAAAAAGGGTAGTTTAGTTTTATAATTTTGTTATATGTACCTCTTTTTCTTCACGTTGTTCGTATGAGGCAAACACACATTTGTATGTAGTGCATGACAAATGAAATTGTGACTCGTGAAATTGACAAATTATCATTAGCAATTCATTAGCAATAGCAGTTTATTTTAAAGATGTTAACCGGTTGCCTCTGCGAATTTTCATTAGCAGTGAATGATTAGCAGGTTGCGATTTTTTGCTCATCTCTAGTATGTAATCTTATACAACATATGGAACGAAATGGCATACCAAACAAAATTATTTGGTTTGTAAATTAATTTTCAGAAAACTATCCTTTTAGCGATTTTACTTAGATAGGTTCAAAATCAGTTTGCAAGCAAACTTGGTAAAGGTGTAGGTATGTAGTACGAACGACCTGACTGTCCTTATTTATTTAGATGCTCCATTTCACAAACAGATGTTAACTGCTGGGTTCCAGGTAGGCATGGGAAAAATCAACCGGTTAAAACCGGAAATCGGTTTTCGGTTAACGTTTTTTTTTCCTCGTTTTTTCTTCCCGATTATAATGGGTGGTTTTTTTAAACCGAAAACCGGTTATTTACATTGGTAATTGGCAGTTTAACACCAGCAAAAGCCTACATTACTAACACTGAAAACTCTTTCGTATAAAATATGCATTCCTGCTGCAAAAATTCTTTGCCAAAAGCTTTTCAACAGCCTTAAAGAGATGAGTTCGAAAGTATTCCAGAACCCTCTTCTGTGCCATGCTTCGCTCTTGAATCCTAGGTTAAGGAAAAAAAAAATATGAGTTTCTTTGTGAACTACAAAGCTGTCGCCACTTTTAGCGACGAGACTAGGCGCTACTTTGCTGAGATTGCTAAACTTTCTCCTCAGAAGGAAGACGCCAGAACGTTGAACACTCTTAAGTCATCACATGACAAAGCAGTAGCCAATAAGGATATTGGCCAAGTTGAAGTTGAAAGTTCGCTTCCAAGCGAACTTCGATTTTACCTTCAACGGCCTTTGTTGTCCAGATTGAGTGGTCCTTTTGTTTTTTTGGGAACAAAGCAAGACGTGTATGCCTGATTTGGCATTTATTGCCCAAAAATAATTGTGTTTGGTAGGATGTTCGATGGCTTCGGCGAGATAAGTGTCATCCCCCTGAAAAAACCGGAAATCGGTGTTTTTGTCAAAAATCGCCATCACTAGTTCCAGGTCATAAGATTATTTCAGGCTACTGCAAGGTGGATGAGCTATTAAAAAGTGTACCGGTTGGGACCTCATTGGTACAAGTTGAAAGGTCTATATGCCCCGATTGCATGAATAAAGTTGACCTGAACACCGCGACAATAGATACTGTCAATATCCGATGAAGTAACATCGGTATCTGTCTCCCTTCTAGGCAAATCTGGCCAAAACTGGACTTAAAAAATATAAAAAGTCGAATCTCAATGGGCAGGAAAGGTATTAACTCTTTATTTGGATCCTTCACCAGGTGCTGATCTATAAGAAGACAAGCTGCAAGAATAGGAGCACCATCAAACCATTTCTATAGAAGCTTCAAGGGCGAGGAGAGAGACGAGACAGTTATGCACTTCATATCCACTTCTAGCCCTGTACTTCTTTGACGATCTAAATATTTTAAATTCCAAGAAGTAAATTATGGGCCCAAGGATAATGACTGCTCTAGAAGAGCAGTTGACTTGGATAATGATGCACTGCATAACATCTGGAATGTAAACCCATTTGCATTCATTGAGAAACTAGCAGAAAAGGAATATGCACCGAAAAGCACTTGAAAAAGTCTCGGCTTGGAAAATGGGTACCGCACAATTTGAGCGAAAGAAATAATTCGTTGCTCTCTCGCTTAGATTTTGACCCGTTTCTCAACAAGATTGTTACTGATGATGAGAATTTTTTTTTTATGAGAATATTAAGCTGTTGTCTATTCTTCATCCTGACCAAACCATCATAAAAGAGTGTAACAGTCAACAATAAGACCATTTTGAAGAAAAACGGTCAGCATTGGCCAATCGCCGAGGAATGCTCTTCCATTAAGACAATGCCAAGCCACATGTCGCAAGAGACACAATTCAGAAAATCCACAGCGTTGTTGGTTGGTAAATGATGAATCATAAAGCGTACTCTCCTAGAATGCCCACTTGCGATTCCCATATTTTTAAGAGTTTGTAAAATCATCAAGGAGATTCCGTTTTCTTAAAAAAGGGAAAACAATCAGAGATGTAGATTAGGCTATCATCTCACTTTACCTAATCTGCTCCAATTTCAAAAGATGCATGACGTATTATGTGGCATATGTGGCATTATGGCATCTGTGTATTGCTGTGAACTCCGAACTTAAGTAAAAAGTTGTCATTGAATCATAAAATGTCATACCTTGACACGATGAAAAACTAATTTCGTTTGGCATTTCGTGTTCAATCAAAAAAACTATTTTCCATAAATGGTTCACAATGCTTAACTAAACCACCTTTAAATATTGACTGTGAACACGAAATCTTCTTAAGTGAAGTTTATGTTCGATCCTACACTTAGCTAAACCAACACTTAAGCTCGCACTGTGAAATCGGGCATTAGTGATAGTGCTGGGCTAGAAAATAAGGGACGAGTAACACCCGATTCGGCCTAAATCGAACTGGGTAACATATGTTTTTTTTTGTTTTTCATTATTTGTGCGCACTCAAGAGGTTATAATACTTACCATGTTTTTTTTTTTTTTCTTACATAGTACGGGTGTTAGAAAGGATAGGTAGAGAGAGAAAAATTTGGGTGTAGTGGTTTGAAGCTCAGTTGTATATGCTTCAGAGAAACTCCGGGGGTGGCGTCCAGATAACTGAGGAGATTTTCGTTATTTTTCGCCTTTGCTTCTGATTCACAGTATTTTGAATCATCATCCAACAGAGCGAACAATTTTCCAGCCCTATGTCCAGTGCCAGTGTTATGCCTTTGCAGTAGTGTTCACACAAGCTTTCGTAATTGATCGGACTGACTTTATATATTTATATATTTATATTATATTTATATATCCTAATATATAAAAATCACGTGTCACCGTGTTCGCACACGCTAATAATGAAACCACTCAACCGATTTCAACGAAATTTTGTGAATGTGTATGATTGATTCCAGCTTGAAAGATAGGATAGTTTAGGACTCGATAGGTGGCGTTGTTGTCGAGATCTAGATTTTTTTTTTTTTAGGAAAAATTTTTTTTTTCCAGATTTCTCATCCAAAAATACATACAACCACAAATTTTAACTTCCCTAAGCCCCACCCTTTTTTAACGCGGTTCCGAGGATTTTTTTGTAGAAAAAAGGGCTATAATTCATTTTCTTTAAGTAGCATAATTCAAGTTGTGTAAGCTTTCAAGAAATGGCGGTGTAAACAAATCTATTAACATCTGTATTACGCATCTAAAGAAAATACCGCACTTAAACATTGTTTCATTTTCTGTGCTGACTTAAACGTTTCCCTGATGCTACAATTTGATTGAATATTGGTTCGCCGATAATTCTGCTTCGTAATTTAAACCCACAAAGATTATGCAACGGCACACGTTTGGTCATCAAATGGATTACAGGAAATGTTATTGAAGCAACCATTTTGAACAGAAATTTTAAGGGAGAAGTCGTTCTGTTGCCACTTATCCCAATGATACCGTCGGAGACTACAATCCTATTCAAGCGGCTTCAATTTCCAATTCGTTTGGTATTTGCAATGAGTATCAACAAATCACAAGGGCAGACAATGTCCATTTGTGGCCTAGACTTAGAAAATCCATATTTCTCCCATGGCCAATTATACGTTACATGCTCACGTGTGGTTAAACCATCTAATCTATTCATAATGGCAAACGACGGATTGACAAAAAAATATTGTTCACCAAATCGCACTACTTTAAATTTAAATTCATAACTATAATTTAAAACAACAGCATTTTTTAAACTTAAGAATAAACCTCTATTTACCTCATTTATATCATTTATTTTTTATACATTATTAATTAAGAATTTTAGATTTAATAGTTACACTTGAATAAGAGATGAATAAAAAATGAAATAAAAAAAAAATGGATTTTTATTTTATTTATATTTATACGGCATTTAATGAAATGAAATAGATTTTTTTTTTGTGTGTATGTACATATCGCTCATTTACTTGAAGACTGTCATAACTCAAAAAACGCTATATTTGAGTTAATGATGCAGAATTATTCGTTTTATCATGCTTCATATTGTGTAAAAAATTCATATGAATATCTTGTATAGACTCCGCGTTAGAATTATAAGATATCTTCTTTTTTCCTTCAAGGTTGTAGTCAATTGAAAACTTTAAATGCGTTTTCTGCAAAATCGATTTTTTTGAGTTATGACAGTCTTCAAGTAAATGATATGTTTTTCTGTTGAACGATTACTCAAACGACATTGGTCCACCCAGACCAGGTAATAAGAGTCTGAGATGGGCAGATGAATGTCTTCATGAGGCACTATGTGACCCCACCACTACTCATAGTAGTGTCATATTTCTACTGACTAAAAACGCCCTTCCCTTTTTCTTGTCTACTACAACTAAGTTAAGATCCTTATCAAGTAGTTCAACAAAAATATTCACGTGAGGCATGTAGATTTCAGCACACCACATGCTGATATCGGCATTACATGCGGCTACTTCTTATTGCGCTAAATCCGCGAACGTAGCTACAATGGTGCCTTCAATTTGAGGTATGTCCCTAGTGGACAGCAAGAATAAGATGGGACCGAGGACACTTCCTTGCGGAATTTCGGCAGTGATTTATTTAAACTTAGAATATTCGATTCCGCATTTAACACGAAAAAGTCTGTTTTGTTTATGGACACGTATGGAATCCGGAAAGTCGAAAATCGTGGATTTACTTTGCGCGCGCAGTTTAAGACATCCGGCTTCGACGAATGTCGGAGTGGTATTGGCACAACCTTTCATTCTTTGTCTATATCTTTGTCTATTTTAAGCCGAATTATTATAGTTTGAAATTACTACGGCAGAAACTGTTGTTCATTTGCGCGCGATTACTTCCCCATAACCGGCATCGATTTTAAAGACGTTTTCAAGTCAAAAAATGAAATATTTTCCAACAACACATACCACTGTATGTTTAGAATGCAATATTCGTTGCAGACGACAATAAATTCCGTGTTCACACAAAAGAATTCCAAAGTATTGTATTGCCTACAATACATTCGCTGGAAAATTCTCTCATTCTGTCTCTGAGATGCTGTGCAGTAAAATCCTGCAAAGAATTTCATTTCATATCCTGTCCAGGTAAGAATTTTTATTAATTCTTACGTTACTACTTCCTTGGGATTGGGTCTATGGTATGTATACAATTCGGAGGAATGATTGACCTTTTCAAAATGGAAAATTGATAGCACTATGCTTTGCAGTTCGTATAGTATACATAGCACAAAACAATAATAAAGTAGAGACCCTGCAAGAACACTAAGTTTCGATCAAACCTAACGACGAAATTAAAACACAGGAGTCCATCCCCCAGAACAGAATTGCGCTGAATGACAGACAGGTGCTTCCTTGAAACCACTGATCTCAAAAGAATTATGGAGTTTTTATTTTATGTAAGAAGGATGATTGCAGAAGAAAGCCCCCACCCCCCAACACTACCATTTGCACAGTCATATCACTGGTATGCCAGACTGCTGATTCAGTTAAGCCTTAACTATTAAGGGTAATGTAACTTGTACACATGAACGACTGTAATTCGTTAAGCATGCACACACAATCTGGCTCATGTAAATACATCTGCATTAGTGTGGATACATTAATAAAATTAAACTCAACCACGACCGAAAAGAAACCCATTGTACTCTCTGTTCGATATCCTTTGCCCACCGTAACAAGACAACAAAGAATTTTAATTTAAGGTCATGGTCAGGCTAACAATTGTATTCAACTTGCTCCCAACATCCTTCAGATGTTCCATTCACATTGAGTTTCGGTAGCTATGGTTTCACATTGAAAGCACTTTAACAATAAGTTTGTTATCGTAAGCAAAGTAATTTATTCATTGACGTACTCAAAGGCACCGAAGGAACAATAAAACATTCTGGCTGACTTCAATCTGCAAAGAGATAAAAATAATCCTAGTCCTTATGTGCAAATACATATGTTAACTTGTAGAAAGATTACAGATACTCGTATTAAGTCCTAAGGATAACGCAATTCAAAATTAAGGTTTTGTTCTGAGTGAAGAGAACAGTTGATATAGATTGTAGGACAATAAATGAAAGTCTACCGAAACATAAATTGAAACACATTTATTTGTTGTCACGTCTTATACATGGTACCAGCATAATCTTACATAGGTCTCTCACATTCAATAAAATAAATTTATTCCCAAACACTTACGCACACAACTTGAAGCTATAAAATGTGCTTTTAGTTGTATTATTGTTTAATTGCAGACAGTGATTTAATTGTTGACAAAGATGTCATGATGATTCAGTTATTTTAGTACATGTTACAGGGAACTCGTTCAAGTTTCCCTTTCACATCCTTAGGGGCATATGACAAGGTTAAGATCTCAACGTAAGAAATGATTTTCTTAGAAAAGAAAGTAATTTTGCCTTAGGGAAAGCATTTCGTTAGGTGTCAGACTTGTGGTTCATTGTATCATTGTATTGTTTGCTTGAGCAAACACTTCCAAGAACTCGGCTTGTCTTATGTGCATACATAAATGAACAAGTTAAAAACAAAGAGGAAATTATTATCAAACAATAGAAATTAATTACAATCTGTCTGAAACCGAACGTAAGACACTAACAGCCTTATCTATAAACGCATTTTAAAGACTGCATAAACTTATTCTTAGTAAACTTTATCTCTAAAAACTTCTGAATCTTATGCCACATTGTAAAGAAGTTGTATAAACTAAAAGCGTTTCCTGGTTCTATAAAGCGTAAACAGAAATGTTTAAGACTTCAAATGTTTGCCTGACACCTAACATATGTACGAGTACGGAATCCCGATTTTCCTACCTTTTCGTCAAATTTTCTTAGGCATTAGAATGGATGGCAGAGCAGGCGCTGGTTTCTTTTCAGAAGAACTAGAACTAGCCTATCATATTAGTTTGGGGAAATGTACGGTGCCATGACATAAGGCCAAGTGACATAAGTCCAAATTTCGCTTTCGGAAAGCCACATAAGACCAAATTTTAACATTTGGCCGTATGTCGCTTCCGCAAAGTGACATAGGGACAAATTATTTTGACACATAAGACCAAACGTGGCTTTTATTTGTTCAATGACAAAAACTTGTTTTCAAGCAACTTCGTTGCCTTTCTAAGGGTAATTGCTTATTGTCTGGCAGGTACCTATGCATATCTTGGTATTACTTGGGTGGACCGATTCGCGGGTTAAAAGGATTCCACACTATGGGACATTCTTCGGCTCATATACCGGACGGCCTTCGGCCTTTTCATTAGTTTGAAATCCTTTTAACCACGAATCGGGCCACACAAGTACTGTTGAGATATAGGCCCCTGCACTTACCCTTAGCGGCGACGAAATTGCGTGAGTGGCTAAACCCTGCGGAGAAATATTGTTCTTAATCTGCTAGAGACGGACGTGTTTTTATATCGCTCCTCTTTCAATTGTATTTCTTCGCAAATCATTTTTTAAATATTTAATCAAAATGCTTGAGAGTTGTGCTAGTTGTGGCCTTCGATTGCTTCGTGATAATTATATTGAGTGTGCAGTCTTTTGTGGTTCTCAATTCCATAAAAAGTGTGCACAAATTCATTAATAATCTGTCCAAGCCCTCCAAGCTGATGGCAACCTCTCATGGCGCTCTTCAAATTGCATTACTATTAGTGGTCCCCTTATTTCACTAATTGTGCAGTTGAGAAGTGACATTGCCGAAATAAAGTCAAAACTCTTTAAAGACACTAATAGTGTTTATTTTAAACCTACCTAGCCAGTCGTTCATCTAAACGATTTGCCAGCCAGCCAAAGTCAGTCGATTTTACACGAACATATCTCTAGAAACCAAACAACTTCGCAGTGGCAGCAGCAACAAATAACTAAAAACATTCGTTTTTGCACCGCCTGAAAATAGGCATTAAAAAAAAAAAATCAAATTCCAAGCCAGTAACTTTCGGCTGGGGATTAAATCAAGAGTAGTAGCCGGCTGGTGTTTGTATTTGTTTTATGTGTAAAATTTGACTTTACTAGCAACTACTGGCTGGCTAGGTTTCAAAAAACGCGGCTACTATTTAAAAAACTCAACTTCCGTACCAAAGCAAAAATCAAACAACAAAACGTCAGGGAATATCTCTCAATATAATTCAAGTGAGAGGGAAACGGTCGTGGTCCACATCAGCGAGTCATCGAATATGCCGCTCCATGAAACTATTGCAACTAGGTGCGAGTTGGAGGGGTGCTGATCGCCGTACATTGTTCTATTAATAATCAACAATGAGATCTTCCGATCCACAAGAAAGGAGACCCCCTCAACTGCGCCAATTATAGAGGCATCAGTCTCCTCAACATCGCATACAAGATCTTTTCTGCGATATTGTGTGAACGCCTGAAACCTTTTATCAACAGCCTGATTGGACCCTATCAGTGCGGTTTCAGGCCAGGAAAGTCCACCATCGATCAAATCTTCACACTTCGGCAGATCCTGGAGAAAACGCAAGAATTCCAAATCGATACTCACCACCTCTTTGTCGATTTCAAGGCTGCCTATGACAGCATCTATAGAGAAGAGCTTTATAGAGCCATGTCTAGTTTTGACATCCCTGCCAAACTTGTCCGTCTGTGCAGGCTGACGATGGAGAACGCTCGCTGCTCCATCAAGGTCGGTAATGACCTAACCGAGAACTTTGATGTCAAAAAAGGCTTTAGACAAGGTGACGCGCTGTCATGTGACTTCTTCAATATTGTACTTGAACGGATTGTGCGGAACTCACAAGCCAACACCGGAGGCACAATCTATTACAAGTCTGTACAACTGCTTGCATACGCCGACGATATAGACATTATCGGAAGATCTCAGCGGGCTGTCACCGGTGCTTTTGAAAGCATTGAGGCGGAAGCGGCCAAAATGGGTTTGGCGATAAACGAGGGCAAAACCAAGTATATGCTGTCAACTAGAAGGGAAAACCAACACCGACGAATTGGACAAAACGTCACCGTGGGCAGCTATAACTTCGAGGTAGTAAGGGACTTTGTCTACCTTGGCTCTGCTATAAATTCTTCTAACAAAATCAGCGTAGAGATCAATCGAAGAATAACTCTTGCCAATCGCTGTTTTTTTGGGCTTATAAGGCAATTCAACAGTAAAGCCCTATCTCGAACAACTAAGGAGACTCTATATCAGACCTTGATCATCCCAGTCCTGCTTTACGGCGCTGAAACATGGACTTTATTAAAAGAGGATGAAGATATCCTTGGTCGCTTCGAGAGAAAAATTCTTCGTAAGATTTTCGGTCCCGTTTGTGTTGACGGGTTTTGGAGGAGAAGATTCAATCACGAACTATACGAGCTGTACAGCGACATCGACCTAGTCAAAAAACTGCGTATTGGACGTCTGAGATGGCTAGGACATGTAGAGCGAATGGACACCAACGCTCCGGCCCGCAGAGTCTTCGAATCTAACCCCGAGGGACGACGCAGTAGAGGAAATCATCGCCGTAGGTGGCGCGCACAAGTTCAAGGGGACCTCGACCAACTTAGAGTGCGCAACTGGAGGCAATTAGCTAAAGACCGAGCTAAATGGAGAGGCTTGTTGGTTGAGGCCCAGGTTCACCCCGAACTGTAGCGCCACCTAAGTAAGTAAGTAATGAGATCTTCCATCTGCTTCAGTAAGATTTGAGCAACTTTGTGTATTTGTTGAAGACAATAAATTCTGTTTTATTATTAACTATATTAAGCCTCGAAGCAGTTTCTTATTATATGCGCAACTTGTAGCTAATATAGATGTTGTGATAAAAAATTTTACGACTAATCAATATTCATGCATCTTAGGCGAATTTAACCTTGGTGATATCGATTGGTGTTTTTCTGAAGATGAGCAATTTTTAGTTCCTTTCAATGTTACTAAAGACATGGAGATTTAAGTCGTCGCTTCTCTTACCTCATTGGGTTTATTTCAGATTAATGATATTGAAAACAGTTCGGGCCGCATTTTAGACCCTTTCTTTTATAATAACGATATGAAAGACTCTGTTTCTTTATCAGATTCTCCTTCTTTTTTTTGTCGGGATAGGAAACGCTCGACTAGAGCACTCAGACGTAACTGGTCCATTGTACCACCAGAGAGAAAACCCTGATTTACCCATTTTATTGGAATTTCCTTGTGTTTCTAAGAAAGCCAAGCAAGCACTTCAGTGATGAGGAGCTTACAGTACCAGCACTCACCACATCTTCACCGATACGAGCAAAGGCCGGACACTCACAGAGATAACGTTCCACGGTGTCGTCGCTCTCTCCACAAGCGACGCAGATTGTAGTGTCACTTAAGCCCAACACGTTAAGGTGCTTGGCAAAAGCAAAGTGGCCTGTCAATACGCCAATAAGTTGTCTACAGTCTTTTCTGCTAAGGAACAGCAAGAATGCCGCTGTTTTCTTACAGACGTCCGGGAGTATGCGTTTGGTCAACCTGCATTCTGGAGAGTGACAATTGCTACACACAATTGTCTCGTAAGAGACCCAATCGTCAATGGAAGCCCTAACCGAGGACGCAGGGAGACCCAACGCGGGTTCGGAACCTGAGAAAGCCTCCTCTGAGCCTTGTCTAGCAATCCCATCGGAGATCTCGTTTCCCAAGATCCCAGTGTGACCCAGCCGACCGAATTCAAAGTGTTTCTAGTTTCACGAGCTATTTTAGAAGTGGTAAACGGGTTAAGCAAGGCCTTAACCGCAGCCTGACTATCACTACAGACACAAATGTTACGTCCCTTCCACTTGTTCTTCACAAGTTCATGGCCATTAGTTTCCTCTTGGAAAACGGACGCATATCCGCCTGACAAGAAAATAAGTCTAATGTTGTCGACTTCCACGAAGACACCAGTGCCAGACCCTTGACTGGTTTTGGAACCATCCGTGAAAGGTGTCGCGCAAGTTCGTCAAAATTCCAGTGTGGATTATACCAAAAACCGCCCCACCTAAGACGATGGATGGTTTTGATAGTGCAACCCATGATATAAGTATCGAGGGGAGGTAAATACAGCAAAGCGTCTAGAGAAGATCCAGGTGTACTCGCAAAAGCTCCCGTGCAGCCGAGACAAGCCGTTCTTTGAAGTTTCGCGCAACCACATATTTACGCGAGAGCCCCTTTCACCAAACAACCGACGCATATGCGAGCTTTGGTCTTATCATAGCCGTGTAGATCCAGAGAACCTTATTCGGTGACAAGCCCCCAAATCTTGCCAAAAGCGCCCTTACACTGCCAGAAGACTGAGAGCGCCTTGGATGTTTTCGACTCGACGTGTTTAGATCAATGAAGTTTCTTATCTAAAATGACTCCCAGATATTTGGCTTCAATGGAAATGCGAATAGTGACGCCTTTTAGCTCTGGATGAGTCAGACCGGTCAAAATCCTCCTTCTCATAAAAAGAGCAACCTCAGTTTTAAGAGGATTCACTGAAAGCCCACTCTTAGTACACCATTCATCGATTATGTCCAGCGCCGCCTGCGCGTTGGCACAAACCGTCGCCAGACATGGCCCGACAGAAAGTACGGCGACATCATCCGCATATACCTGAGCGTAGACGTTAGAACTATTTAGAGTGTTCAACAGAGAGTCGATCGACATGCACCACAACAATGGAGACAGAACGCCACCTTGCGGACAGCCCCTGTTTACCCCTGTCATAACATATTGGCCACAATCCACATCCACTACCAAAGTTCTATTCATTAGCATTGCTTTAATCCAAAACACTAATGATTCATCTACCCCGTGTTGTCTGGCGGAGTCGCACATGCAGTCAAAAGCCGCATTGTCAAAAGCACCCTCAACGTCGATGAAGATACCCATCGCGTATTCTTTCCTTTCAAACGCGCATTCAATTCTGGCCACTAGATTTTGAAGTGCGGTCTCGCAGAATTTCCCACGCTGATAAGCATGCTGCATCTCCGATAGTGGATGCAGCTTCAAAGCAACTTTGCGCACGTGAATTTCTACCAGTCTCTCCATACTTTTCAGTAAGAAGGATGTCAAACTTATGGGTCTGAAACTCTTGGGGAGCGAATAGTCTTCCTTACCAATTTTCGGCATGAATGCTACTCTGACTGTCCGCCTAGGTGTGGGAATATATGCCAGCGCCAAGCCAGCTTTTCAGAGTTGGCAATAGTTGATCTATACCCTGTTGCAGCATAGCTGGATATATTCCATCGGTGCCAGGCGATTTGAAACCATCAAAAGATGCCACAGCATATTCGATGGCTTCAACTCTTACCACGGCTGATGCAATATACCAGCTGCGCCGAGTTTTCTGACTTAGATCAAGCTCAGCCTGGGTAAGCGGACCAAACTCCAACCTAGTGGTTATCTGATTGCCAGAAAAGTGAGTCTCCAGCAGAAGACTAAAAGTTTCCGCTCTCATCTCAGTAAACTTGTCGTCAGACTTTCTCAGTGACTGCGGTTTGGTCGGCTTGCCCCTTTTGAGGACTTTAACCCACCTGCTGGTTTCACCGAGTGTCTCGAACTTTTCACAAAAATCTCTATAAGAAGCACTTTTCGACAACCGAACTAACTTCTAATAGTATTTTTGCTTCGGTCTAAAAAGATCCCAGTCACCTTCTAAATTTGTCTTGAGAGACCTATTTAGAAGTTTTCTGGATTCTTTCCTAAGTCGCTGCAGTTCTGGGCTCCACCAGGGAACTGGCGTTCTGCAGGAGTTTTTTTGTCATTGAGCACCTCAGTTCAAAACAGTTAGTAAGGACACAAGTCAGGTTCTGAACAGCATCCTCAACCTCTCGTTTCGTTCTGAGTTTAGTTGGAGTTTTGACAGATCTGTCTAGTTCTTCCCTAAACCGCACCCAGTTGGTTTTCCTCTGATTCCTCCTCTCCTGCAAAGTTATAGCTTCGCATTCGTTTTGGAAAATGATGTATCTATGGTCTGATAAGGACACCTCCGGCAGTACCCTCCAGGTAATAATCGACTTGAAGTACCTATTAGATAAAGTCAACAACAATAACCTACTGCCTCCTTACCGTAACAAAAATTGGCTGGGAGCCAACATTGTTTATTGCCATACCAGATGATAGTAAAAAGTCTAGGAGAAGGTTTCCTCGTATCTTGCATTTGCTGCTGCCCCAGACTGTATTCAGAGCACTAGCATCGCAACATATGACTAGTCCCATCTCCCGAGTGTCACAACACTTACGAGTCCGGCAACCGCCTTCGATGGTGGAGGCATTACCGAATCATAATGGAAATAAGACGACGCAACGACGAAAGTTTTCAAACTTCCGTTCGTTTCGTAGTTTACAGCTGCAGCAACCAAGTCCTGACCACAAAATTGTCCAAGCTTGCTTACTGAGAGGAAATTCGGCACAATTAGATAAGCTCTCGGTCTTTCAGATCGCTCGTCACATGGCACCGTTACTCCACGAACACCTCCAAAACCACATATGTGCTTGTTCCGCACATATGGTTCCTGGATAGATGTTATGTGGGGTTTTGTACGCACCACGGGAAGGCTACTACTTAAGAGAGCGGTAGCGAATCCTTCCAAGATGCAGGTAAGGCCGTATATCATACCTGGACTTCAAGACGTCCACAGAGCCTAGATCCAAACCCACAACAAGGGAAGAGCCTTCCAAATTTTTCCGATTCTTGCTCTAGCCGTGAGAGTAGACGAATCTTTAATTACAAATCAAATTCATAATAAGGCATTCTATGTCACTTTTGAATTTTATGATTTTATTGTTTAACGCTCAAGTAAAAGCTATTATACATTAGCTTTAATTTTAGGAAGGCCAACTTCATTGCATTAGGAAATTTCTATAGCTCTATTGAATGGGAACGCAAACTTGATTATAAAAATCTTAGTGAAATGTTAACTAACTTTAAAGAATTTTTATTTAAAGGTATTGAGCAGTTTGTCCCTATATTAAGAAGCAGATCTTCCTTCAAACGCCCGTGGTTTAACTAAAGATTAAGAAACTTAGTAAACGCCAAAAATGAGTCATTGAAAAAATCTAAGAAATCTCGATTTCTGCAACTTCGACGAGAGTATCATCTTTTAAAAATAGGTTTCTGTATAGATAATATATAATATTGCAGAAAGGAATATACATAAAAAGAAGCAGTAAGTCATTCTGGGTTTTCTTGAACTCCAAGCAAAAGACCTCACTTCTTCCTAAGCAATGGAACTTGGTGGTGAGAAGTCGAGAGATATGCAATCGATTTGTAACTTATTTGCGAAATTCTTTCAATCTAATTACAATACAGATGTTATCTCGGATACAAGTAATTTATATCTCAGTATCAGTCCCGTTACCGACTTTCAGTTACCTTCTTTCTCAGATCAGGAAGTCCTAAAGGGACTTGTTGACCTCGATCCCAACAAGAAAAGCGGGTCAGATTCTATTCCTCCCCTTTTATTATCGAAATGTACCTTTTCTCTTTGTAGTGTTTTGACGATTATGTTTAATAAATTTCTATCTAGTGGAGATTTTATTACTTACTCGTACTTACTTAGGTGGTGCTACAGTTCGGGGTGAACCTGGGCCTCAACTAACAAGCCTCTCCATTTAGCTCGGTCTTTAGGTAATTGCCTCCAGTTGCGCACTCCAAGTTGGCCGGGGTCCCCTTGAACTTGTACTCGCCACCTACGGCGATGATTCCCTCTACTGCGTCGTCCCTCGGGGTTAGATTCGAAGACTCAGCGGGCCGGAGCGTTGGTGTCCATTCGCTCTACATGTCCTAGCCATCTCAGACGTCCAATACGCAGTTTTTCGATGTCGATGTCGCTGTACAGCTCGTATAGTTCGATATTGAATCTTCTCCTCCAAAATCCCACAACGCAAACGGGACCGAATATCTTACGAAGAATTTTTCTCTCGAAACGACCAAGGATATCTTCATCCTCTTTCAATAAAGTCCATGTAAAGCAGGACTGGGAAAATCAGGGTCTTATACAGAGTCTCCTTAGTTGTTCGAGATAGGGCTTTACTGTTGAATTGCCTTATAAGCCCAAAAAAACAGCGATTGGCAAGAGTTATTATTCGCTTGATTTCTGTGTTGATCTTGTTTTTCGAGTTTATAGCAGAGCCAAGGTAGACAAAGTCTGTTACTACCTCGAAGTTATAGCTGCCCACGGTGACGTTCTGTCCAATATCGTCGGCGTATGCAAGCAGTTGTGCAGACTTGTGATAGATTGTGCCTCCGGTGTTGGCTTGTGAGTTCCGCACAATCCGTTCAAGTACAATATTAAAGAAGTCACATGACAGCGCATCACCTTGTCTAAAGAGAGAGATTTTAGATTGGAATGAGAGATTTTATTGATGAATGGAAAATTTTCTATATAAATCCGATTCATATAAATGGGTTCAAACACCTAATCAAAAATTATAAACCTATCTCAAAACCATCTGTAATCCCAAATCTTTTTGCAACGATGGTTACACAGAGACTATATTTTTTAGTTAAGGAATCGATAATACCGAATCAGCACGAGTTTGTTAATGGTCGTTCTACAACCACCAATCTATGTCTTTTTACAAATTTTTGTTTAAAATTCTAGAACATGGTAAACAACTTGATGTGTTATACACAGTTTTTATAAAGGCTTTTGACAGAGTTCATCATGGTTTCCCATTAAGAAAACTTGAATTGCTAGGTTTAAACTCGAATTTTCTAAGCTGGTTAAGGTCATACCTATGTAACCGAAAACAAGTTATTCGATGTGACCTCAGGTCTTCCACAAGGTAGTCATTTGGGACCACTGTCATTCGTCTTGTACGTTAATAATATTCCTGATATCTTAAAGTTTTCGAAATGTCTGATGCTCACGGATTTTGTAAAATTATTTGGTTCTATATCTTCGATTTCCGAATCCCATGACTTTCAAAGTGACATTACTTTGTCCCTAAATTGGTTAAAATCTAATCATTGGGAACTCAACCATTCTTCGCCTTGCGAATCCTAGGCAATTGTCATAGTCTTATCAATTTTCTCGCTTTCAGAATTTAATTTCAGTTCGAAGTATGAAATGTACGTGGTAGGTACACATTTTAAATTTCTTTGGAATCTGAAGCATGATACCTTCATATCTTAGTAATTGCTTGACAACAGTGCTTTCACAAATAGTTGTCACTAGCTGGTTGTACCCGCTTCGGTGGGTCTTTAAATGTGCGATTTCAAGTACATTTCTTTAGAGCACTCTCCGTTTTGTCATTAAAATAGTTCACCCGCTAATCCCTTATGAGGGTCGCGAGGGTAGGATAATTAGGTGCACTCTCCATCATTTTTGAACCTCCGCCGTCGATTTCAACTCATCTGGAGAAATCTCTATACGGCTCCAAGAGAGATATCGGACTTGATCCAACCATCTATTTATAGTCCTACCGAGGGGTCGCTAACTTGATGATGCGGCAATCATGACACGTCTTGGAAACCACCTGGGGACACGCTCTACGCGACGAAACTGTCAAAGCATAAATCCTTCCGTTCGAAAAAGTAGCTGCTCTACATTGAGTGCCTCGCGTACTCTGGTGTTACGCAACACCGCGAAGGAATCTCTTTCAGCCGCTTGTATCCGCGACTGTAGGTGAGAGTTCGAGCATATACCAAGTTAAAAACCGATAATTAAGTTTGAACACTATAGGTAAGTTTGGCCTTCCTTATAACAGATTGACCAAACTCTCTCAGAATTGATCCAGTTTGACCATTTCTGCAGAATAACTCGACATTGCTTTTTCCATCACTCGTGAATAAGACCCCGAGATACTTAAACGTATCCACCGGCTTCATTGAGACTCTACAAACATGCAGAGTGTACTGAATAGGCGTTATGGAAACAATCAATACTTCCGACAAACGACCAAGGATGATCAAATCATCCCCAAAGAGAGGATGTCTAATCCTTAAGTCCCCCACTTTGCAACATTCTCTGCCACAGCTGCACTGCAGCATCCAGTCCATATATACAATGAAGAGGCGAGGTGACAAAAGGCACCCTTGGCACCCTGCCCAACCCCCACAATGAAGGGTATTGATTTACCGCCATTTACCCGAACACAGCTTCTATAATTTGTATATATGTATATACCGAATCGCCCTTATCATAGCCTAACACATGATTTCGCCAAATACACAAAATAGGTGTATACACGTTCAGCATGCTCACAGGCCTTTTCAAGAATAATTCTGAGAATGTATAACTGGTCGGTTCTGCTTCTACCGGGACGAAAAACGCATTGTTCATCGCCTAAACTATCCTCAACCAAAGCTCTGGCACGTGTCCTAACACCTTAGCAAAGACTTTTCCAGGGATACTTAAAATAAATATTCCCTTGTAGTTGGCGCAATCTTTTGTCCCCTTGTTTACAAAGAGGGACAATCACTTGCATTTGCCAATCACCAGGTGTTTCACCGCATTCCCATGCCACTTTAATGACACGTGAGAGTCATTGCATTCACTCTTTACCAAAAGCCTTTAGCATTTCTGGCCGGATTTCAATCAAACCGGTAGATTCGCCAACTTCTAGCGATTTGATCGCCAAAATCTCGACCATGGGTCTATCATCTTCCTGATGACATGGCTTGTTCGGGATTGAGCAATTCTGAGAAGTGCTCGCTTCATCTCCATCACTCATTGGTTTGGTCTTTGGTTTTGATTCCTTTCACGATATTGAACTTTCTAGCTCTGATTCGGCGAACGGTTGCCAGAATATTTTATTTACAGATAGGCAGTCTCGTTTCAATGAATTAGTTTATTACAATTGCAAAACACGTATAATTACCTGAAGTATTTCTCGAAACACACCTTCTAAAAGGTAGAAAAATAGACTTAAAGTATGAGTATTCAACTTGCAATACGCCACTTTGTTAATAGTTTATTTTAAATCTATTAAAATATTCTAAAATGTGGACAAATTCAACGATCAACAAAATCTCATTTAATAAAATGGAAAAAATATTACAATGTTTCTACGGCTGTATGTATGTATCTATTATGTGTACATATGGTCGCGTATATTGCCAAATCTCTTAATAGCATGAAGGTTTGAAAATGTCTTAGATTTGGCATTGGCAATTTTTACTCCAGAAGAGATCACACACTAAAGTTGAAAACAGCTCGCCCATATACTCACATACACACACTATTGCAGCGATAGGCTCTGCTGCATGGCTGCTGACAGCAGTCTTCATTAAAGGAAAATTAGAGCAATTTTTAATACAATCTTCCCCGGGAAATGCAGATCATAACAGTGAAAACTGCACCCAAATCCCTTCAGTGGTTCTCGAGATTATCGCAGTCATTCACGTTTTGGGGACTTCCTTTTATACGATGTAGTTTGTTTGATGAACATGAATATGCTTGCACTCCACTGGTGGGCCATTGATTACAATGACCCACGCATGTCTGTGATATTTTTATATCTCAAATAATTATATTTTTGCTTATTATTTCTGTTATAGGAATCATAGAATAATGATTTATACCTCAATCCCTTCAGTAGGAAATGTACTAATCGAGGAATTAAGTCACATTCAAATCAGTTCAGCCATTTCGTAGTCATATGTGTGTAAAGCATAGAAAAAATATTTTTGTCAGTAAAAATAACATATAGAATGGGTTTAAGAGCCCAATAACGGATTCAGGATACTAAAATATATCCTAAGCTATTCCTCTTCTTACGACAAATCGATTGATATACATATATATTGTTGAGGTACCGTTACGTACTTACTCCCTATTCGCGGACAAACAGAAAAAATGCGTTCTCTTTTATAGATGTAGAGACTAGCTAATGTCTCGAAGTCTTTCCGTTTATCGAATTTCGGCAGCGTCTTTCAAGCAAAGCTTCTCGTGATTGGTGAGGCTTGCCGCATACTGAATGCCCTCCCAACTCTCAACTGCAGTTTTGCTATCTTCAGTGATAGCCAAGCTACTATCAAAGCTATTGATTCAGCTATCACATCTTCAAAACTGGTAGACCAATGCCAGCAAAAGCTAAACAAACTCGACGCTCAATTGAAAATCGCACTCATCAGGGTCCCTGGACACAATAACTTCGAGGGAAATGAGAGAGCGGATGATCTGGCCAGGCAAGGGTTAGCCCTTAGCGACTCTCTGGGAGTCGTTAAAGGTAACATTCTCAACCACTTCTTAAAGCTAGCTAACCATGGGCGGAAATAACTTTCTATCAAGAAAGACACGACCCATCTATAACAAACTTAAATCAAATGAGTTGCTTAGCAGATCAAGACGAGATATTACCAGAATCGTAGCCATCATTACAGGTCATTGGCCGATAGGAGACTGTGCAGTCAAGCTTGGCATCCCTATAATACCTTCTGCAGAAATTCTAATGAGAGAGAATCTATTTTCATTTTCTTTACAGATGCCCAGTCCTAGCGAGAACCAGACAGCGTACCCTAGGTAAATCCTTCTACGACGACCTGAGAGATATATCTGACAAAAGGATTGGAGCTCTCATTCTTTACCTAAACTCGACAGGCTGGGTCTACCATATCCAACTTCTTGAACCGAATTCTCCATCATACAACCAGGTGTGCACGAGTTTTGTGATATCCAAATGGCGCAATAGCGCCAATTGAGCTCTTTTTGAAGCACTACCAACCAACCAACCAACCAACCAACCAACCAACCAACCAAACAACCAACCAACCAACCAACCAACCGACCAACAACCAACCAACAACCAACCAACCAACAACCAACATCCAACCAACCAACAGCCAACCAACAGCCAACCAACAACCAACCAACCAACAACCAATCAACCAACAACCAACCAACAACCAACCAACCAACCAACAACCAACCAACAACCAACCAACAACCAACCAACATCCAACCAACATCCAACCAACCAACATCCAACCAACAACCAACCAACAACCAACCAACAACCAACCAACAACCAACCAACATCCAAACAACATCCAACCAACCAACAACCAATCAACCAACAACCAACCAACCAACAACCAACCAACAACCAACCAACAACCAATCAACCAACCACCAACCAACCAATAACCAACCAACAACCAACCAACCAAAAACCAACATCCAACCAACCAACAGCCAACCAACAACCAACCAACCAATCAACCAACAACCAACCAACAACCAACCAACAACCACCCAACATCCAGCCAACATCCAACCAACCAACATCCAACCAACAACCAACCAACAACCAACCAACAACCAACCAACCAACCAACCAACAACCAACAACCAACATCCAACCAACCAACAACCAACCAACAACCAACAAATAACCAACAACCAACCAACAACCAACCACCAACCAACCAACAACCAACCAACAACCAACCAACAAACAACCAACATCCAACCAACAACCAACCAACAACCAACCAACAACCAACCAATAACCAACCAACATCCAAACAACATCCAACCAACCAACAACCAATCAACCAACAACCAACCAACCAACAACCAACCAACAACCAACCAACAACCAATCAACCAACCACCAATCAACCAACCACCAACCAACCAATAACCAACCAACAACCAACCAACCAACCAACCAACATCCAACCAACCAACATCCAACCAACAGCCAACCAACAACCAACCAACCAACAACCAATCAACCAACAACCAACCAACAACCAACCAACAACCAACCAACATCCAACCAACATCCAACCAACCAACATCCAACCAACATCCAACCAACCAACATCCAACCAACAACCAACCAACAACCAACCAACAACCAACAACCAACATCCAACCAACATCGAACCGAGATCGAACCGACATCGCACCGACATCGAACCGACATCGACCCGACATCGAACCGACATCGAACCGACATCGCACCGACATCGAACCGACATCGAACCGACATCGAACCGACATCGCACCGACATCGAACCGACATCGACCCGACATCGAACCGACATCGAACCGGACCGGACCGGACCGACATCGGACCGACATCGCACCGACATCGCACCGACATCGCACCGACATCGCACCGACATCGAACCGACATCGCACCAACATCGCACCGACATCGCACCGACATCGAACCGACATCGCACCGACATCGCACCGACAGCGCACCGACATCGCACCGACATCGCACCGACATCGCACCGACATCGCACCGACATCGCACCGACATCGAACCGACATCGCACCGACATCGAACCGACATCGCACCGACATCGCACCGACATCGCACCGACATCGCACCGACATCGCACCGACATCGCACCGACATCGCACCGACATCGCACCGACATCGAACCAAAATCGCACCGACATCGAACCGACATCCAACCAACCAACCAACAACCAACCAGCAACCAACCAACCAACCAACCAACAACCAACCAACCAACGACCAACCAACCAACATCGAACCGACATCCAACCAACATCCAACCAACAACCAACCAACAACCAACCAACATCCAACCAACATCCAACCAACATCCAACCAACATCCAACCAACAACCAACCAACAACCAATCAACCAACAACCAACCAACCAACCATTAAAATGGTTCACCCGCTAATCCTTTATGAGGGTCGCGAGGGTAGGATAATTAGGTGCACTCTCACATCGCACCGACATCGCACCGACATCGCACCGACATCGAACCGACATCGCACCGACATCGAACCGACATCGCACCGACATCGGACCGACATCGAACCGACATCGCACCGACATCGCACCGACATCGCACCGACATCGCACCGACATCGCACCGACATCGAACCGACATCGCACCGACATCGAACCGACATCCAACCAACCAACCAACAACCAACCAGCAACCAACCAACCAACCAACCAACAACCAACCAACCAACGACCAACCAACCAACATCGAACCGACATCCAACCAACATCCAACCAACAACCAACCAACAACCAACCAACATCCAACCAACATCCAACCAACATCCAACCAACATCCAACCAACAACCAACCAACAACCATTCAACCAACAACCAACCAACCAACAACCAACCAACAACCAACCAACCATTAAAATGGTTCACCCGCTAATCCTTTATGAGGGTCGCGAGGGTAGGATAATTAGGTGCGCTCTCACATCGCACCGACATCGCACCGACATCGCACCGACATCGAACCGACATCGCACCGACATCGAACCGACATCGCACCGACATCGCACCGACATCGAACCGACATCGCACCGACATCGAACCGACATCGCACCGACATCGAACCGACATCGCACCGACATCGAACCAACCAACCAACAACCAACCAGCAAAAGTAGCTTCGAAAAAGTAGCTTCTCTACATTGGGTGCCTCGCGTGCTCTGGTGTTACGCATCACCGCGAAGGAACCTCTTTCAGCAGCTTGTATCCGCAACTGTAGGTGAGAGTTGGAACATATACCAAGTTAAAAACCGATAATTAGGTCTGAACACTATAGGTAAGTTTGGCCTTCCTTATAACAGATTGACCACACTCTCTCAAAATTGATCCAGTTTGACCATTTCTACAGAATAACTCGACATTGCTCTTTCCATCACTCGTGAATAAGACCCCGAGATACTTAAACGTATCCGCCTGTTTCATTGAGACTCTACAAACATGCAGAGTGTACTGAATAGGCGTTATGGAAACAATCAATACTTCCGACAAACGACCAAGGATGACCAAATCATCCCCACTTTGCAACATTCTCTGCCACAGCTGCACTGCAACATCCAGCCCATATATACAATGAAGAGGCAAGGTGACAAAAGGCACCCTTGGCACCCTGCCCAACCCCCACAATGAAGGGTATTGATTTACCGCCATTTACCCGAACACAGCTTCTATAATTTGTATATATGTATGTATATACCGAATCACCCTTCACTTTTCCAGGGATACTTAAAATAAATATACCCGTGTAGTTGGCCCAATCTTTTGCCCCCTTGTTTACAAAGAGGGACAATCACTCCCATTTGCCAATCACCAGGTGTTTCACCGCATTCCCATGCCACTTTAATAACACGTGAGAGTCATTGCGCTCACTCTTTACCAAAAGCCTTTAGCATTTCTGGCCGGATTTCATCCAAACCGGTAGATTCGGCAATTTCAAAAATATTACAATGTTTCTATGTCTGTATGTACGTATGTATTATGTGTACATACGGTCGCGTATATTGCCAAATCTCTTAATAGCATGAAGGTTTGAAAATGTCTTAGATTTGGCATTGGCAATTTTTACTCCAGAAGAGATCACACACTAAAGTTCAAAACAGCTCGCCCATATACTCATATACACACGCTATTGCAGCGATAGCCTCTGCCTGGGCCAGTCTGTTTAATTCGGCAGACTGGCCCACTATAAGAAGATCTCTTGCTACGATGGATACACCATCTTACTTTCTGCAGAGATAATGGCGAGCTACTTTACCAAAAGGAAACTGAGGTATGATACCGACGAAGGAGTGAAGTACTACGATGTTACACCTGGGGTCCCGCAAGGATCGGTGCTGGGCCCATTACTACGGAACATAATGTACGACGGAGTTTTACGACTACCACTGCCACCTAAAGTGAATATAATTGGATTTGCTGACGACATCGCTGTTGTTACAGTAGCAAAACAAATCAGTGAAGTAGAATCAGCTACAAATGTGGCAATCAGTCAAATCAAAAGCTGGCTAGGATCCGCCGGTTTAGAATTAGCTGACCACAAAACTGAAGCTGTTCTAATAACCAGTCGGAAATCTGTGGAATATATGAATGTACAGGTTGGAACCCAAATCATCAAATCCAAAGAAGCAATCAAATACCTAGGAGTAGTGCTCGACAATAGACTGCGGTTTAAACAGCATGTTGATTATTCGAGCAAAAAAGCGTCACGACTTCAGGCAGCACTCTCAGGGATAATGCCCAACATTGGAGGACCTGGATACGCTAGGAGGATCCTACTATCCAAAGTTGTCAGCTCAGTCCTTCTTTATGTGGTTCCGGTTTGGGCGGGGGCTCTCGCGACCAAAGAAACAAGGAGGAAACTTACATCAGCCTACAGACCCTGCGCTATAAGGACCATCAGTGGTTTTAAAACTATCTCTGACGAAGCAGCCTTTGTCATAGCAGGAATGGTTGCTATCGACATCCTCGCGAACGAGATGCAGAGAATCTACAATCGGAGAGGCTCGAGCCATCAAGAGGCTAGAGAAAGAAGAAGGGTTATAGAAGAAGAAAAAGCAGCTTCAAGAGCTGTGTGGCAAGATCGATGGGATAATGCGGTTAAAGGCAGATGGACCTATAATTTAATTCCCACCATCGACATTTGGATAAACCGAGCACATGGGAACTGCACCTACCACCTCACGCAGTTCCTGTCTGGCCATGGAGGTTACCGCAAATATCTTTACCGGTTTGGACACGATAGCTCTCCGTTGTGTCCAGAATGTCCAGCCCAGGAGGAAAATACGGAGCATGCAGTCTTCTACTGTAGGCGATTTGAAAACTGGAGAAACGAACTTCCCAGTCCCCCATTCCTCATAAATCATATGGTACAATCTGAGGAAAAATGGATGGAAATTTGCGCGTTTATTACGCACGTGCAAATGCAGCTTCGAATTCAAGAAAGAATACGTCGAGAAGCAGAAAGTACAGCATAAATTGCTAACCAGCCCCACGAAGTAATACCTAACGGCAGTCCCGCGGGGAGAGTGGTTGAAGTGTGTAGGGTGTGTGTTTAGTACGTAGACGTATTCCTGAAATCGATTACTCAGGTTTGCGAATCGTGCATGCTAGTAGCACTCGGGCTATTAGTATCTATGAAGATTACACACCCCCGGCGCAACCTAAAAAAAAAAAAAAAAAAGCCTCTGCTGCATAGCTGCTGACAGTAGTCTTCATTAAAGGAAAATTCGAGCAATTTTTAATACAATCTTCCCCGGGAAATGCAGATCATAACAATGAAAACTGCATCCAAATCCCTTTAGTGGGCGCCGTGGCGTAAGTGGTTAGTGTGTCGGATCACTGCGCATGAGGTTCCAAGTTCGAATCCCAGAAAATACCAAAAAGTTTTTTCACGGTCCCACCTCTCGCGAGCGTCTAAAAAACATCCGAGAGTATTGTTGTCTCGAAAAAGCTTCTCAAATCGCCGTTCGGATTCGGCATTAAACTGTAGGTCCCTTCCATTCGTGTAAAAAATATAACGCACACAACATGAGTGGTTGCGAGAAGCTAGGCCCTGGCACTTTAAAGAGCTGTTGCGCCAAATATTTGTTTTTTTTTTTGGTTCCCGAGATTATCCCAGTCATTCACGTTTTGGGGACTTCCTTCTATACGATGTAGTTTGTTTGATGAACATGAATATGCGTGCACTCCACTGGTGGGCCATTGATTGCAATGATGGTAAAATAAAAATGTACCTAGAATTTGATATTCAGTAAGGATATTGTTAACATACATTAAGCATGTAGAGTGTTTGCATTACAATAATTTTGAAATAAAGATTTCAGATTTCCTAATTACATGTATAATGAACAAGTATTCGGTTTTTCTTGCAACATTTTTATAAAAGGTTCAACGAAAAAGTTCCTAGAAATGTTAACTCAGACCAAGTGGCCTTTATCAGATTCTCCTTCGTATTCAGAAAGCACAACGAATCGAAGTCTAACACCTAACGAAATGCCACCCCCAAAGGCAATAGTATACTTTTCTAAGAAAACCACTTTCTTTGTTGAGATCCTAATCTTTTGATCTACCCCCAAGGATTGGGTACAAAAAGTTGAATAACATGTGATGAAAGAACTCATTTGTCCCGACATATTTGTCAAGAGGCAAACCACACCGTCTGTCGTAGCACAAAGGAATGCTACGTATTTTGTAATTTTAAATTACGCAGCAGGTGTTTGTGTGTATCCTTCTGTGGTAAATAAAGCAAACAGCACAACATGGAATCAGGTTTATGCAATCTGAGAACGAACCCTTTTGTTTCATTGCACATCTTCACCGGAACCATTTACCTGACAAGACAAACAATAAATTTGCTTGTTTCTCGGTAAATTCAAAATCTCAATTTATTACCCTATCTAATGTTTACTACAGTTATCTGTATTATTAGACCGAAAGTCCTTTATTTCGATTTTCCTTCCTTGTTGGGCAATATGACGTTGTGGTAATCTTGTGAAAATGTAAACATTCTTATAAATGGAGATGAAGATCTTTGTTATTTCTCTTCAAGTTGATGCCAGGATATTTTGCTTTGTGGTGACATTTCAAGTGTCATTGAATAAATTACTTTGTTTGCAATGACAAAACTGTTGTTCAACGTCCTTCTCTGACCAAAACCGAAGAGAGTAGGTATATGAAAATCAAGATGGAATTCAAAAGTTCATTGACACAATGGGGATCTGGATGTGATTTGAAGTAGATAGCAATTCGGTAGTCTCATACGACTAATGGTAATTTGTTTTCTGAGCGTCTTGGATTAGCTTGTAACCACAACTGTAAGAAATCCAGGGATGAAATAAAATATCATCTGTCCGCCACTTTCATGTCGACTATCCCGCTCTGGTCAGCAGAAGACTCCTGACGACTGCTTCTTCGACGAGTTAGGAAACTTATCTAGCATTGAGTTCTCATGGAATTCATATCCTTATCCGGGTAGTTCTATCCCAGTGACTTCTCTTTTCAGGTTTCAATAAAGAACAAAATATCCAGAAATGTGTAACAGTTGTTCTTGGTGGCACAAAAACAAAAATCCAAAGAAAAATTAGAGAGTTCTTCAATTGAACGAAGCCAAAGAGTCTCAATTGCAAACAACTATTTTTAAAATAAAAGAAAACTCAAGAATTGGAAGCGCTTTCTTCATCCAAATTGCGTTAGGAAGCGATGAAATATATTTGTACAGTTTTCTAAAAGTTAGTATGCCATATCATTGAATAAGTCATGCAATGCCTTTTTATTTATTTTGAACGAAATCGACTGTAAGATAGACGAGCTATTGCAAACTTTAAAAACCAGCGTAAAAGTATTGTAAAATACCATAACATGTGATTTTAGAAAATACCTGGTATGAAATCTGGTAGCATGTATCAAAGTTACGTCTCTCAAGCATTTGACAAGTTATGGCATGATGACTTGAATTGTAGCTGTGACAGGTTCTTTCGGAACAGTTATAAAAAGTTTAAGAATCCTACCTTGGGGACAAATCTATGCGTCTTGAGCCCGGAATCGAATACCTAGAATCTAAGCAAATTGCCCCAGAAGCTCCGCAAAGATTTTCCTTAGTCCAGCTCTTGGCTGTAGCAATGTTCTCAATGATACGGCTATGCCGTATAATAATATAATTCAGTCAAGTCAGCAACTGAAAAAGCTTGAAGAAGCTTTGGATAAAATACGAATTAACAAGACCAAATGAACGCATGTTCATTTAAAAAAAAATACATATTTGGCGCACCAGCTCTTCAAGCGCCAGGGGCCTAGCTTCTCGCAACCACTCATGTTGTGTGCGTTATATGGTTCACACGAATGGAAGGGACCTACAGTTTAGTGCCGTATCCGAAGGGCAATTTGTGTTGAGAAGTTTTCTCGAGACAACAATACTCTCGGATGTTTGTCAGACATTCGTGAGAGGAGGGACCGTGAAAAAACTTTTTGGTGTTTTCTGGGATTCGAACTTGGAACCTCATGCGCAGTGATCATACACACTCACCACTCACGCCACGGCGCCCACACGATGCATGTTAATTTTATTAAGACGAATAATTGAAATATTGTACAATTATTTAAGCTTTTATCTCTAATAGATGTACGTCATAAGCACTTTCATCGCCCTTTCCCATCAATGCCTTTCATATGAAGTCACTGTAATGTGTGTTAAAGTACTCGTATATTCTTTTTATAAAAAAAACATTAATAATCTTGCCGATCTTTTTGACCATACAATTTGTTGATTTAAAAAAAAAAAGGCTAGATGTAGTGCATCTTTTTTTCAATACGTACATATCATCATCACCGTCAACCTCGTCGCCACCGCCATCAGCTCCATCGCCATCGTCACCATTATTGACCATCAACTACCATCGTCATCGTAATTAACCATCAATATAAAGATTTCTGAATCCAAATAAATTATAATCCCACATATGAGTACATTCTTGTTAAACCTGTAAGGATGAGATTGGGGTAGATTTGATTGATATATGGGACGGCTTAGTAAAGCTTACACTGCAATTTGTTCGGGTTTTGCAGGAGACTTATTGTGTCACTGCTCGCGATTGAAGGATTTCCGCCCAGAAGCTATCAGAAAGTCAAATATTTCTCTGCAAAGATTGCCATTTGGCAACTACGTTTTCTGTGAAAATGCATTTCGTCACTCTCGGCGTGTAGGTTTTTTTTTTTTATTTAGAATTGGGGTATGTCACACCCCAGTGTGAGGATCGCGTAAGTAAATCATAGGTGTGAGAACGGAAGGTTAGGAGAAAGTATTTCTTTGTGAGTAGCTGGGAAATAATAGTTCAGGTCAGTTTTGTCCGGGTTTGCTTCACCTTGTTTCGTTCAATTTGAAGAAAACGATATTTTCACACGGATTTTGAATAAGGTGCTTCTAACTCCGTTGGGCCAACAGCAGCGCTTATACTCCCGTAGTGGACTACTGGCACCGGTGTACCCGGCCCCTCGTCCTAGGGGAATAACAACCTGGCCGTCCAGTTTGGGGTTGTGCCGTCGGGGTAACTTCCCTACCGCGTAAAAAACCTATGGTTCCGAAACAACCAAAAGCCTCGGATAAGGACGACTCAACTGATGACGACCCCAGCAAACGAAATAAGGGCAACGACCTTCGGATCTGTACGTAGAATGTTCTGTCCCTTTAAAGACCACGTGCAGCCGAACAACTAGCAGAGGCCCTAGACTGCTATAAAGCAGATATTATCGCCATCCAGGAAATTCGATGGGATGGCCCGGACAAAAAGATGATGAAAAACTGTGACATCTACTACGGGGATTACTACAGAGGCAACAGGCAACGCTTATTCGAATGCGGATTTTTCATACGCGGCAGACTTAGGCAAGAAGTCTTAAGCTTCCGACACATGACCGACCGTATTATGACTATCCGGATCACGGCTAAATTCGCTAGCAAACTGATGATGAATTGGTAGAGTGCATACACCAACTCATTTTTAAGATTTGGTAAAACGAGTGTATGCCTGATGAATGGAATCTCAGCATCGTTTGCCCGATCAACAAGAAAGGAGACCCCCTGAACTGTGCCAATTATAGAGACATGAGTCTCCTCAACATCGGATATAAGATCTTTTTTGCGATATTGTGTGAACGCCTGAAACCTTTTATCAACAGCCTGATTGGACCCTATCAGTGCGGTTTCAGGCCAGGAAAGTCCACCATCGATCAAATCTTCACACTTCGGCAGATCCTGGAGAAAACCCAAGAATTCCAAATCGATACTCATTATCTCTTTATCGATTTCAAGGCCGCCTATGACAGCATCTATAGAGAAGAGCTTAATAGGGCCATGTCTAGTTTCGGCATCCCTACCAAACTTATTCGTCTATGCATGATGACGATGGAGAACGCTCGCTACTCCATCAAGGCCAGTAATGACCTCACCGAGACATTTGATGTTAAAACAGGTTTTAGACAAGGTGGCGCACTGTCATGTGACTTCTTTAATATTGTACTTGAATGGATTGTGCGGAACTCACAAGCCAACACCGGAGGCACAATCTATTACAAGTCTGTACAACTGCTTGCATACGCCGACGATATAGACATTATCGGAAGAACTTAGCGGACTGTCACAGGTGCGTTTGCAAGCATTGAGGCGGAAGGAGCAAAAATGGGTTTAGCAATAAACGAGGACAAAACCAAGTATACGCTGTCAACAAGAAGGGACAGCCAACACCGACGAATTGGACAGAACGTCACAGTGGGCAGCTACAACTTCGAGGTAGTAAGGGACTTTGTCTATCTTGGCTATGCTATAAACTCAAAGAACAAGATCAACTCAGAAATCAGGCGAAGAATAACTCTTGCCAATCGCCCTTTTTTTTGGGCTTATAAGGCAATTCAACAGCAAAGCCTTATCTCGAAACTAAGGGGGCTCTGTACAAGACCCTGATCTTCCCAGTCCTGCTTTACGGTGCTGAAACATGGATTTTATTAAAAGAGTTTGAAGATATCCTTGGTCGCTTCGAGAGAAATATTCTTCGTAAGATTTTCGGTCCCGTTTGCGTTGACGGGTTTTGGGGGAAAAGATTTAATCACGAACTATATGAGCTGTACAGCGACATCGACCTAGTCAAAAAACTGCGTATTGGACGTCTGACATGTAGAACGAATGGACACCAACGCTCCGGCCCGCAGAGTCTTCGAATCTAACCCCGAGGGACTACGCAGGAGAGGACCTCCTCGCCATAGGTGGCGCGCACAAGTTCAAGGGGACCTCGACCAACTTGGAATGCGCCACTGGAGGCAATTAGCTAAAGACCGAGCTAAATGGAGAGGCTTGTTGGTTGAGCCCCAGTCAAGTCAACTCTCGAAACGTATCGTACGAAACCTTAATGCAATCTTTGGCTGAATATTTTTTATTAGAAGCTCACATCAAGACATTTGTCTTAGCAAAAACTTTGTTTTGGTTTTAGTTCGAAACTTCGAAATTTTGCATCCAAGCTCATGCGAAGTATGTTTTAAAGAAAGTGAGCAACCTTTAAATAATAAGAGTGAAAAATCCTAACCTGTATTTATGATAGGTAAGGTTAGGTTGAGTAAGGCTATGAGGTTATTTTAAGACAATAGGCGCCAAGGTGGGCCCATCGCAATCCATAATTAACCTTCACGGCAAAAAGACCTAAACCAATTCTCACATATACTTAATTTCCCTACAGAGTTTGAAGATTTGTATCATTATTGTGGTTCAGGGACCTTTCCTCTTCTAGGTTATCGAAGAAGTATCTTCCAAAGTACTTTAGCATTATCCTAGCAATACCTTGGCATTCACAGAGTATATGTGTTATATCTTCTGAGGCATGTAGCTCATTGCAGTACCTACAAACATCCGTATTTGATGAACCTAGTCTCATAGCATGGTTCCTTAGAATATAATAGCCAGACAGAAATCCTATCGCTGTTCTTAGTCCTGATCTTTCTAGTTTTATGATCTCGCCGGGTTTCCTGCGGTCTAACACAGGTCACAAGGCCTTAGACACCTAATGACCGTCTAAGTTCGACCATCTTGAATTAGCCATGTTGATGATTCTATCGTGAATAATTCCCCTAGTCACACATCTTGATGGTTTAATGCTACCGATTATGTCCCTGTGAGGAAGTTCTGCTCCTCTTTTGGCCAGCGTGTCGGCCTTTTCGTCGCCTTCTATATCGCAGTGTCCAGGTTCCCAACATAATCTGAGATGATTCTGCGATCTGACGATCTCAGATTCAGTGACACAAAACTCTAGCGCCTTCAGAGCAGCCTGACTATCAATAAAGATGGCGATATTCTTGTCGGATATTAATGTGATCTCAATAAATTCCGCAGCCTTAGTACAGCTAGAACCTCAGCTTGGAACACACTGCATCTGTCCGAAAGTCTCAGGGCCATCTGTAGGTTAATATCTACGAGTACATACCTGACCCCGTGCCTTCTATCTTCTTAGAACCATCTGTGTATATTGCAATCTCGTTGTGGATAGAGACTGTCTTTCTTTGCCAATCCTTTTTAATAGGATTGATACTTCAGGCATTGTGTGTATTTATGATACTTCAGGCATCTTTTGATGCCCAAATATACTATAGAATTTTTTTTTTACATCGACGGAGACAGCTGATCCTCTCTTAAGACCGCATATAGCTTATAAAATAAAAATAAAGCGCAATACCCTTGAGTCCATACATTGAAATGCGAAACCATTTTTATTTAAATTAGGAAATGCTGTTACGTTCCCTGCAATAAAAAGAGGTTTCATTAACTTTTTTTTCAATTGCCTCTCTAGTTCTTTTCCATATGGATCCTTTACCGTTTTATCGTTATGTTCAGTTTTATGTCTCATATCAAAGCCGATACCAATTGCATCCAAAGCACCTTTACTTAAGTATTTCAGCCTACAGACAAATTAAAAATAAAAAGTTAAAAAAGAAAGAAAAGAACTAAACACAAAATGATGATAAAAAGTAATCTCATTTCAAAAGATCCTTTTTTTTCTGCAGTTGCTTTCCTTCTGGGACACAGGTGCCTTTCCTAAGACTATGTGCCTGTCCCTCAAAAAAGAAAAAAAAAACTAAAAAGGTAGGTACACCCAGGTGGTAGAAATGCCAAGTAAATGTAAATATTACACACGCAACCCGGCATGTACATCCTCCGGAAAAAGTATTTAAATTTCATTCTTTAATGGTTGAAAGTGAACAGCGGGCATACTATACTGCTGTAGCCTGAGCTTATACTTCAAAAAATTCTACGTAAAAAAAATAAATAAATTTAAATTTGCATGAATAAAAAATACTTCCGCTCGACCGTGGCAGAAGTATTTGCCGACAGTAAAATGGCCATTTAATTTGGTAAATTACCCTGTAACGTAGGCGGAATGAAATTAAAACTGCGAATTTCAATTGACGAGAGGAAGAAAAAATTAAAATACTATACCAACTGTTTGGCAAATGGAATTTAATAGCTACAGTTGTGTACGAGTGCTGGTGGGTATGTGCAAGTGACAGCTTTGATTGGTGGTTGGTGTTTGTTGATTTTGTTTTTGAAATATGTTGTGGTTTGACCTTATATTCGATGATGTCTTGATTTTAATAGGTATCACCTGCGATGATTTTCATTCAAGTTTATACTTTAAAAACACCCATCAACAATTTGCTTTCTTTATTGATATTTTTTTTTATTGATATTTGATATTTATTGATTAATTTAACAAACATTTACAAAGACTACAATAAAGTATCTTTAATGACGCAAATGTGATCATGATAATTATTTATATTACAATTTAACTTAAATTCGATAATTTATTTATGAAATACATTTAAATTTAAAATTGAATATATACACATTATTACAAAGAAAAAAAAAAAAAGAAAGAAAAGTGAATGAACGAACAAAAAGGTCAAATATTTAAGAGCCCTAACACCTATAATAGCCAGCCAGGTAAGAAAAAAGAGAAGCACTAAAACGAACTTCAAAACAGAGTCTTCTTATGCCAAGAGGGAGAGAATTCCATAAGCGAATAGCGTGAACACAAAACTGGCGCTCGGTTGTGATGCAAGTAGCACGCGGAGGTATTATCGTTAGAGTACGAGATGAATTTGAAAAAGTTAGTTTGTCATATAAGTATTCAGGTTTACGGGAAATTATAATCTTGTGCAAACATTTTATCAAACAATAATCTAAATATTTATCCACTGTTAAACCAAGAACACTACTTTTATATGCAGAGATATGATACTGGCGCTTTAAACCATACACATAACGAGTAACATTATTAAATACAACATTAAGTTTTCTCCTGTGGGCGCCGTGGCGTAAGTGGTTAGTGTGTCGGATCACTACGCGTGAGGTTCCAAGTTCGAATCCTACAAAACACCAAAAAAAAAGTTTTTTCACGGTCCCACCTCTCGCGAGCGTCTGACAAACATCCGAGAGTATTGTTGTCTCGAAAAAGCTTCTCAAATCGCCGTTCGGATACGGCACTAAACTGTAGGTCCCTTCCATTCGTGTGAAAAATATAACGCACACAACATGAGTGGTTGCGAGAAGCTAGGCCCTGGCACTTGAAGAGCTGTTGCGCCAAATATTTATTTTTTTTTTTTTTAAGTTTTCTCCTAGATTCCACACTGCAGTACATTAACACTTCAGACCCAAATGACAAAATTGGTACAATAAGAGACTTAACTAACATCAATCTTGTTTTGACAGGGGTATAATATTGTGACATAAACAGGTTACGTAGACATCCATATATTTTTCCTATAACGATACGAGCATCAAAATCCCATCTTAAGTTGTTGTCAAACCAAATGCCAAGGTTTTTAGCCCTATCAACAAATTCAATCTGTTCGCCCCTAGGTATATCTTAGAGAACCCACTCGGGTCTAAACCATTTTTAGATATAAGCATGCATTTCGATTTTTTTGGGTTCAAACATAGATCATTTTTCCTTGACCACTGAAAGATGCTTTCAAGGTCACTATTGAATTTAAAAATGGCGTCCTCAATTAGTCCTAATCTACAACTAAAGTACATCTGAACATCATCGGCATACATATGAACAGAAGAATATGTAATGCTATCAGGGAGGTCATTTATGAACATTGCGAATAAAAGTGGGCCCAATATAGATCCTTGTGGGACACCCATAAATGTACAATTTAAATTTGACATAGCATTACCCACCACCACTGCTTGGTTTCTACCAGATAGGTAGGAGTCTATCAATGAAGCTGCTGAAGACGAAAAATGAAATTGCGTCATGAGTTTAGATACAAGTTTTGAATGATTTACTGTATCAAAGGCTTTAGAGAAATCTAATAATGCTAACAGCGAAACATGGTCCTTTAGATATTCTTAAATCATCCGCTACTTTTAACAGCGCAGAAGTGCAGCTGTGATGTTTACGAAAACCTGATTGGTGTTTGCAAAGTAGGGCACTGTGTTGCAGATGGGATGATACTTGTTTATGAATAATTTTCTCAAAAACTTTGGACAGAAATGGTAATGTTGAAATGGGACGAAATTCAGGGGGTGTTTGTGGATTTCCTTTGTTTTTTGGGATAGGTATTATTTTAGCAGTTTTCCAAGCACTAGGAAAACATGATGTCATCAAAACTATGTTAAATATATGGGTCAAGACTGAAAGGATAAAAGGTAGGATAATTTTAATAAATAAAGGATGAAATCCATTAAGACCTGATGACTTAGATTTAATACTTAACACTGCTTTAACAACATCTGTCTGCTCCACCCGATGAAATTCAAAACCATCCTCAGTAGTAAACGTATTTGTAGGGCACAGATTTAGTGATGACGTCACAGGGGTTTGCACAAATTTGTTGTTAAGATCGTTTAAATCTATTCCGAATATTTTTCCAGTGTTTTAGGTGGTAAATTTCTATTTAGGTGCTTTGAATAGAAACCACGCTTAGCCTTTCGTATTTTAAAATTTACCACATTCCTTAACACCCGAAAATCATTATAAAACTCTGGCAACCTAAACCGTTTCCATCTCCTAAATGCCAAGTCCCGTCTGTTTTTGAGTTCCATGATTTCAGGGGTAAACCAGGGTATGACCGAGTTTATAATGGTTTTAGTTTTAATTGGAACGTGTGTATTAAACAAGCTAACAATTACATCATTAAACATATTGATTAGTTCGTTAGATGACGGATATTATAAAAGATTTGCCAATTCACTCTTTCTAGGTCAGCTCGAAGTAAATTATTATTTATGGATTTGAAATTTCTATATGTGACAGATCGCGGGATCTTGGAGAACGAAATATTAAAACTTGCAAATATTAAGTCATGCTTAGAAAACATTGGGGCCGAAGCTTGATTAAAGTAAACGTCATCAGCATTAGAAAAAAATAAATCTATTAAGGTACTACTGGTGTTAGGGAAATGAGTGAGAACTGAGGAGTTTATTAGATTTAGACTAAGGAATTTCATATTGTTCAGAAATAAAGCGGTGCTTTCCTTATTTAAAAAGTTGCAATTAAAATCACCGCAGATAATTACATCCGAATAGAAAGTTGAGATATTTTCAAGCAATGAGTAAAAGGGAGATATGTCGATTTGGTTATTTGGCCGGTAATATACCCCCAGAAGAGTTTTCCTTTTATCACCCACAATTTCGACAAAACAATACTGCGTTTCACTATCAGGAGGGGACGATAAAACATGTTTACATTTAATACTTGAACGAACATATATTGCAGCACCAGAACCAATCTTATTATACCTATCCCCACGAAATAACCTAAATCCACTCAAATCATAGATAGCATTCTGAACATTCGGTTTAAACCAGGTTTCTGAGACACACACTACATCTACATCTGAATCAACAAACAATTTTCTAAATACATCTATTTTACAGAATAAGCTCTGTGCATTAATATGGCATACACGCAATCCATCACGTTGTTTACAAAAAAATATTAATTAAGACACGCAAATTTGTGTTCAAACCATTGCTATCGAAAACGCTTTGACTCATAAGAGTAAAAGAATGTAGCAAAATATTAAGGCATCCCCTAAAGCAAACGACCCTGTCGGATTTGAAAAGTAAAACAATTTAATTAAAACCTGGCAAGAAACAAGAATAGGCAAAAGGGAACTGTACGGCAAAATGATCACATATCCACAAATAATGTTAAAGAAAATAATAATGTAATAATAAATATAAATATAATAAATAAATTCTATAATAGTATGTGCATTATAATGAAACAATCTTAAAGTGTCCAAAGCAAGACACAAAAACAGCTTACGTTGATAAAGAATCGTTGTTATCATTCGGTCTTCTTGCAGTTGCAACTAGCTGGTCCAAGTTAGTGGAGTGATCAATTCGAAAAGCTTTTCCCTTTGGTGCCAATCGCACATACACACATCCATTGCGAGTAAACACAGAAGAAAGTTTATTTTGGTTTCTTCTCTTCAACTGAAAAGCTTTTCGGAGAATTATTCGGTTATATGGCGTAAGACTCTCATTTAAATATATTCGGCTGTCAGAAACCATTCCCAGGTGGCGAAGGCATAATGTTTCTTTTCTTCCCAACTTCGATTTGTTAGAGAAATCATTAACATATCCACTGCCAAATAAAAATGTTGGAACTAGCCTAACATGCCGCGTCAGTCCATATGGTCTGACATGAAATCTTCTTTCATTGTAACTGTCAGGCCATATTCATTTCTATTTCAAATAGTAAGAACAAAGCCAGTATAGAATATATAACGTTGGCGGCTGGAAGTGTAATTACTCATTTAAAGTGCTTTATGCATGGCTGGTGCTTTTCTTTTTTGCCTAAGGGATAGTGGGAAAACGCTAATGTGCACGAAGAACAGGCCCGCTCTGTGTCGTTTTCTTTCCGCTCTGGGGACTGGATTTTTCATTTATCTCCTGATGCGGGTTTATGGTACAATGCATATCTTGCCGGTAAGGCGTTCATTAATTTGGTAAACTCACTGAGGGTATGTTTACTTCCTCCTCTCTCTTTTTCGATCTGAGTACCTTCTCAATACTCCACATGTCGACACTCGAGACCATCTTGTTTAGGGCATTTTCTAGGGAAAAGTTGCCTATCTCTGACTCTAGACTATTCCTTTCTGCTGCCCACCTGTTACAGTTGAAAAACGTGTGATACGCATCGTCTTCTTCGTCTTTTTTTTTTTGTATCGTCTTCCAAAGAGTAACCGTATTGGCAGACTGCGCTCTCTACTTTTCCCGTCTTGTGCAGGTACCGGTTGAAGTAACCATGTCGCGTAAGGAGCTGGGTGATATAATAATTCACTTCACCGTGCTCCCGCTCCATCCATGCAGCAACGTCTCTGATCAACCGGTAGGTCCATCTTCCCCACGTTTCAGCGTTCGTCCTGTTTTGCCACTTCTGCTTCGTGAGTTGCTTCGTTTCTGTAGCTGCTGCTTTCGCTCCTATTTCCGGTGGTTGTCGTGGACGTACTTCCTTTTTGCTGCTAGAAGATCAATGGGCGTCACTTCTGCAACTCAACATTTGTGGAAATTCGTCTCCTTATCAGCAATAGTATATCCGTTTTTCAGTCGCTAGGCTTAATCCGTGGTTTTCCAACCAGGGATGCACCCGCCTCATATCTTGATTCAAGTTTCTTTGGGCATCTTCGGTGTCCCGTGCAGTGATAACTGGAACAATATCATCTGCGTAACCGACCAAGAAGGCGTCTTCCGGCATCTCCAGGCATAGAATCCCGTCGTAAGAGATATTCAATAGGTCTAAAAGAAACTATAAAAATGTTTTCGGATTTTTAATGTCAGCCCTTAGGGATTGACGGTAAGACTTTTAAATACCAAAAAACGGTGTATCATGCCATATGAACTGACACTAAATACCTATTAATGCAAATATTCTCTACCTATTATAAGCTTATATTACAATCAAAAATTTGAATTTCTAAAAACATTTGCATTATATTTATCTGGCAAATTAGATGTACTCGTCGTTTAAATGCTTGTCAATTGCAGCATGACAATTGTCAGTCCATATGGTCTGACGTGGCAGTGAATGGGTTAAGTACAATTGAGATGTGATCTTTTACAGCACTAACATGAACAATATTTAGAGTGATACATTCCTTACAACGCCTCTGAATGCGAAAACATTTGTAAAAATGTTGCAAGCTCACGCAACGTTGTATATAAAAATGCAGAATGGGTACAATACGTGCCCTTTGATTTTGTTAGGAGTTCCATTGAAATTCGGCTATTTGAAGAAAATGCCCCAAGAAAGAGGGAGTAGGTATACAGGGTGTCCCAGTTAAGCAGTATAATCCTTTAAAAAGAGATACCTGAAGTTCCGCCGAACAAAAAATTGTACAGCATAGGGGGATCTATTCTCACCACATTTCAAGTTATAGCCCATCAAAGTGGGTGACCTCTTATTTGGAGGTGTAACCACTTTAAACGCTATAACTTCTAAACTATTATATGTACAAAAATAGTTTTATACATTTTGGAAACACAATTTAGTAGCGCATACAATTTTTAAACACATTGGGTGCAGCTGTGCAGCCACAAAAAAGTTATGGCTTCTTAAACTCAAAATAATGAAAATTTGTTGTTCCATTTTTTCACTTAAAATGGATTTTTTTCAAATTTTTTTTTATGAAATTTTTATCCCTAAAAATTTTCTTAATTTCCTTAAAATTATGTTAAGCAACTTTTTTACGTACGATCAACAGAAGTTGTAGTAAAAGCGATTTTTTGTCAGACAAAAATGGTCAAACAAAATTAAGTGAGAATAATAAACTAACGTACCTATGAGCAATGCAGTTAACAGTTAATTGTCGAATAGGAAAAAAAAGCGTAACAAAGAATTATCACAGATTTGCAAATGTACCGTAATTTTGTTTCAACTGATTTACAATCGACATTTTGCTTTGTAACGTAACAGCCGATCCCCACAAAGTGTATTCAAAGCTTGTATACGCGGAAAAAGTGTTTGTATACTGGTTCTGCAATGGAAACGCTTCATTGGCAAGATTGGAGTACCAACGACGATACCCAAATCGTAGAACACCATGTAGTCGGATGTTCGCTGATGCGTATCACCGCCTTGTTGATACTGGGTCAGCTGCACCAAATAAAAGGGAACGACATTCAGATGCAGCGGCTGCAGAAGTTGAGAGTGGGATTTTACGTGCTGTGGAAGTTCGGCCTTCAGGCAGCGTCCGGAGACTAGCTGTACAGTTGGAGCTTCCCAGAACCAGGATTCACAGAACTCTACAGAGTAATTGATTTTCCCTTTCCATTAAACACCGGTATAGGATTTACTACCAGGAGATGCGCAAAGAAGAGTGGAATTTTGCCAATGGCTACTGCGCAAACAAGCAGAAAACGGGCACTTCCTCAATAACATTCTGTGGACTGACGAAGCGCAATTCACAAGAGATGGGGTAACAAACCACCATAATCTGCACCATTGGTCAGACTCCAATCCCCATTTAATACGCACAACATCCTTTCATAGGTAAGAATTTAATTATTGTGAACAACTTCTTCAAAATGTGTTGCTTATTTTAAAGGAGGTTTAGCGTTAGTGTTTGGGCTGGATTAATAGGAAATACTTTAGTAGGCCCGCACGTTCTTCCGTGAAGAGTTAATTCCCATTACAACCTGGAATTTCTTGGAGAACGATTACCGAAGCTCCTTGAAGATATTCCTCTTGTTCAGAGAAGGGCGATGTTCTTTCAACAAGATGGAGCACCTTGTCACAATAGCAGCGGAGTAACTTCGTTCCTCAACCATACTTTTAACGAACAGTGGATTGGTCGATTTGGCCCCTAACACCCATCGATTTCTTCTTCTGGGATGCTATGAAAGAAAAAGTTTATTTTAGAGAAACGTCGAGTCTGGAAGAGCTCCATAAAAAGATTAGTGTCGTTTCAGGAAAGATGAGAGGAAGTTTGCTGCTCACTAATCTGCCATCTGAAATGCTTAAACGCGCCCGTAAGTGTATTCAAGTGGAAGGAAAGCACTTCCAACAATTGCTATAAACATTCCATAAACTGTTCTGTTTTAAGACTAATTCAGTTGGTACCTACACTTCTTTTTGACCATTTTTGTCTGACAAAAAATGGCTTTTACTACAACTTCTGTTGTTGTATTTGCTTAACATAATTTTAAGGAAATTTTTTAGGGATAAAAATTTCATAAAAAAAAAAATTAATTTAAGTAAAAATTTTGAGGAAAATGCATTTTAAGTAAAAAAATGGAACAACAAAATTTCATTATTTTGAGTTGAAGGAGCCATAACTTTTTTGTAGCTGCACAGCTGTACCCAATGTGTTTGTATGCGCTACTAAATTGTTTTTCCAAAATGTATAAAACTATTTTTGTACCTATAATAGTTTAGAAGTTATAGCGTTTAAAGTGGTTACACCTCCAAATAAGAGGTCACCCACTTTGATGGGCTATAACTTGAAATGTGGTGAGAATAGACCCCCCTATGCTGCACAATTTTTTGTTCGGTAGAACTTCAGGTATCTCCTTTTAAAGGATTATACTGCTTAACTGAGACACCCTGCATGTTTTGTATAAATTCTTGTTTCTGAATAAATTTAAAATCACTCCCGAAAATATGGACTCCACTCCCAACCTTAACTTTGGCAAAAACTTCCATGTCACCATTCCTTCCAAGTCATTCTGGAAGGAAGAAGATCCAAGAAGAAATCAATTCATTGGAATCGATCTCTATAAATTTATAAGTAACTCTAGATAGCCAATCATCTCTCACAAAGATAGCGGAGCAGTTTAATAGGGATATTCCGGGGAATTGTAAGGCTGATGAACTCGCCAGAATAGTAACAACTGTACCCGTCCGTACAAATAAGGATATTCTAGGCATACCAAATGCTGCTTGCAAACTCAAATTTAAGTTCGATACTGTCGAAAGAACAAATATTAGGTGGACAAGTGGAACAATATCTCTAGCGACAAAACAGATTTGGCCCGAGCTGGGTCTAAAACAATCTAAGAATTTGGTTTCTCTCAAAAGACTGCATATTGGTGCTACTATAGTGTCATCATTGGACACTGTCTAATAGGCAAGCATGCAACAAGGCTTGGCGTATTTTCAAATGGCTTTTGCAGAAGCTGTATGGATGGAGAAGAGGAAGAAACAATTCATCACCTTCTTTGTACACGTCCAGTTCTCCCACAGAAGGAACCTTCATTTAGGAGCCTTCTACTACAACTATTTAGGCGATACGATAAACAATTGGTTCTAATGACAAGGTAGGGATTACATGAACTATGTGGTATCGCAAGGGACCTATCTCTAGTCTTAGTGTTTTGACGTAAGCTGGCAGCCACTTCAACCTAACCTAACCTATATGTCTTTTATAACCGAATTAGAGAGAAATCGCTGCATATTTTGGTAACGGTACTTTCATTGATTACAAATAAAGTGTTGAGAAAGGACATTTTTCACATATGTATGTGACAAATTTGAAATTTCAAATGCCGAAATTCTTTTTTCAAAAAGAAATGAAAACTTTCTTTTCAGGTATACAGGGCGATTAAATATGAACGCAGTTTTTCATATTTAAATAAAACGCGCAAAATGGGTTTTCTTTTTATTTCATTGTGTTTTCTAGTCTTTGGGATTTTTGTATAAAATATAGTATCCGACAAATGCCCACCACGACTGCTGTGGCAGCACAGGATGCACGTAATAAATTTTTGCATGATTTCATCCTTTAGTTCTGGAATGGTCTTGGGCCTATCGCATAGACCCTACTTTTAATGCAGCTGCAGAAAAAGAAGACTTGTGGATTTTCAGTTCCCCAGGCTTTGTTAAGTAAGTGGAAATAGTGTTTCTATTAAAAAGAACCAAATTAGCACAAGGTGCCGTTTTACTACCACAATTCATGTAACCTGACTATTGAGGTGTATTGGTGGGAATTTAAGTTATTAATTTATGAAAGTTATTAATTATTTAATATTTTTCCCTAAAACCTGCTCAAGTGAGTGAGAAGAGCTCACCTAAAGCTTGTTTTCTGCCCCTAGTTAGTGCCTGACAAACGCATATAAAGTTAGTAAAGATCTCGTTTTCGTTTGCGAGATTCTAACTACGGCAGTTGGTATAATGTAGGATACCTAGTCTGGCTGCAAGGTCTCCTATCGACCAGTGTCCTTTGGAATTTATCTTCCGGATAGCTTCTTGTGAGGCCAATAGCTTATTTTATCAAAACGAGAATAGCAAAACAATTTATCTTACATACAATATTATTATTAAAAGTGGACTTGTACGAGTATGGACGCTGTAAGAATTGTAGCAGTTAGCCCAGGTAACATGTCAGTAGGGGTGTCTCCTTTAAAAAAAAAATGAAGGAATGTAAACGGGATAAAAACTCAATTCCTTATAATCTGTGAATGTTTGATTAATCAAAGCCATACATCGCATACTAAGCGAATACTTAGTCCCAACTTGAAGGAATTCTAAGTTACAAAAGTCAGAGAGTTGATTGAGTTATTGAACGTCACAGGATGAATATAAAAATACCCCATCATTCAACATAGTTAACACACTTCAACAACTACTGTCACGTGAGTCAGGATATTTCAAACTGCTTTTAACTGCAACGTACCTACAATATCAATTCAAAGTCATGATATACACAAGCAGTCATTTCCATGCACAAAGTAGCTTTATAGTCAGACTGTTGACCAGATTAAAATCTAACTACTACCATCTGAAACCAAACCAAAAAAAGAACGATTCTTCCACCTTGCCATTATATTCTATTATGATGACATGTTGCTACAGGAAGCTTTTCCTTCCCGAGACATTATCCACCCCAATACATTATAAATGCATTACCTAGTTGTCAGTATCGATCTTTTAGTGTTGAAAGGAAATGACATATTTTTACATATTCATCTTTACACGAAGCACTCGTTTTTGTTAAGTGCACATCTATGACGCCTCTATAAGGACACGTCGTCACCGTCTTTTTGATTGCATTATCGTCACGTCGATAGAAGGGAAGGAATTCAATTGTAAATTGACTCGTTCACATAATACGAGTACACTGTTGACGATTGGGATGCATCCATTTTCATACACAAAGGTGATCCTCTTATGTGGTTTTTCTTTGCACTTTTTAAACGATTACAGGAAAGGCAAGTAAAGCTGACCGTTTAATGGCGAATGGCTTAACAGGCTATAACTTCGAGGTAGTAAGGGACTTTGTCTACCTTGGCTCTGCTATAATTTTCTACAAACAACATCAGCCCAGAAATCAAGCGAAGAGTAACTCTTGCCAATCGCTGTTTTTTGGGCTTATAAGGCAATTCAACAGTAAAGCCCTATCTCGAACAACTAAGGAGACTCTATATAAGACCTTGATCATCCCAGTCCTGCTTTAGGTGCTGAAACATGGACTTTATCAAAAGATGATGAAGATATCCTTGGTCGCTTCGAGAGAAAAATTCTTCGTAACATTTTCGGTCCCGTTTGCGTTGACGGGTTTTGGAGAAGAAGATTCAATCACGAACTATACGAGCTGTACAGCGACATCGACCTAGTCAAAAAACTGCGTATTGGACGTCTGAGATGGCTAGGACATGTAGAGCGAATGTGAGTAGAGGGAATCATCGCCGTAGGTGGCGCTCACGAGTTCAAGGAGACCTCGACCAACTTGGAGTACGCAACTGGAGGCAATTAGCTAAAGACCGGGCTAAATCGAGAGGCTTGCCGGTTGAGGCCCAGGTTCACCCCGAACTGTAGCGCCACCTAAGTAAGTAGGCTTAACTGACTCGACTGTTTTTTTTTTATAAAAGTATTGAGTAGCGAATTTGATGGAACATCCTGCTCTGCTTGCTTCCAGTCTTAAATAGACTGATACTTACATATATATACTGACTCTTTTTATCTTCAACAAAAAAAAAAACAAATATTTGGCGCAACAGCTCTTTAAAGTGCCAGGGCCTAGCTTCTCGCAACCACTCATGTAGTGTGCGTTATATTTTTCACACGAATGGAAGGGACCTACAGTTTAATGCCGAATCCGAACGGCGATTTGAGAAACTTTTTCATGACAACAATACTCTCGGATGTTTGTCAGACGCTCGCGAGAGGTAGGACCGTGAAAAAACTTTTTTGGTATTTTCTGGGATTCGAACTTGGAACCTCATGCGTAGTGATCCGACACACTAACCACTTACGCCACGGCGCCCACTATCTTCAACACTTTCTTTAGTTTTAACTAAAAAGATTACTTAATTTTACTTTAGATTGCGATACAGGCCAGAGTGTAGATGATTTCAACAAAAAGGCCTCGGCAAAACTGCCTCGCCCTTCTCCCAGAACGCCCAGATGAAGAGGAAGCATTCAGTGTTCGACTGCAGGCGCTTGGCAGAGGGAAGAATGAACCTGCCTTCCGTTCGGAGAAGTAGCTGCTCAACATTGAGTGCCTCGCATACTCTGGTGTTGCGCACTCGATCCCTACGAGTTATTCCAGCAACATCGCGAAGGAACCTCATTTCGGCAGCTTGTATCCGCGATGTATCATACTCATAAGATATTTTCTAAAGAGACTATGGCAACGATATCGGTAACCACTCCTTTGCAACCAAATGCAACAGATTAATAAAAGCATAACTGCTGAAATTTCAAAACATATGAACATTGAGTGGAATAAAAACTAAGTTTATTAGATAAGAATGTAAAGCCATTCTGGAACATTATAAAGATTATTAAAAATAGAAATAGAAGAATCCCTAGTCTCCAAAATTCGGGTAATGTTTTTCACACAGATATAAAAAAGGCCAACACTTTTGGTTCGATATTGGTAAAGAACCATGGTGTATCTCAGTAATTAGGTGATTCAGCCACGAACATCTTGGTTAACGAAGCGTAGGATAGGTTTCATTACCATATATCAGCAGCACCTGAAGATGGATACGTACCTGAATCTGAAATAGTGGGACTTCTAAAAAGTTTACGGGTGAGGAAATTGGCCTTGATGGTATTAAAAATATATATCCAAAAGGTGTTACCAAAATCAGGAATACGTTTCCTGTTTTTTCTGATGAATGCATGCTTGAAACTTTAGTGCTCCCCGAATACTTGGCAAATCGCGAAAGTGATAACTATATTGAAGCCTGGGAAACCAATTGATAAACCAGAAATTGACTGGCCTATAAGTTTACTTAGTTGCCTTAGCAAACTGTTTGAGAAAATAATCAAAAGTAGACATGCACATCTTCCCCGACGAGAAATTTGGGTTAAGAAACCCCCATAGCACGTCATATCAAGTCTTTAGAATATGCCACCACATTAATAGCAACCGCGATCAAGACAAATCTACGTGTTTAGTCCTACTGGACATTGATAAGGCGTTCGATTCCATATGGCACAATGGGCTTAGGTTAGGTTAGTGGGCTGGTGTAGGGACAGAAATCCTCTACATCACACTCAGGTCAATATAGACCCACTGTGATACCCATGGAAGAAGAAGAAAAATCCCTTCTTCGTGAAGAAAAAATAAACGTCCCTGTACGTAGCCTAGTAGAAAGCATATAGTACAATACTTACTGTGCCCGAGATACAAACCATCTAGAGGATTTGATAAAATTTGGGATGTCGTTAATAGGTCTGTTGGACAATTCTTGCAAATCCTTAAAGAAGTATTGTCCAAGATATCTATTTCTAAGGTGGTAGAGGCCTGGATAGTGACAGAGAAAGTGGGTTGTGTCCCGTGAACTCTCTCGTCACCGCAGCGCTTAGGTAGAAGTGATTGTGTCAGCAAAACCATGCCGACACTTAATTAGTGCAGAAGCGCCGTTTTAATACGCCGCAGCCCTTACAAAGGTCCTCGTTCGTCACACGTAACTTTCATGTGATATCGCATTGTGTTGGGCCCCGTAATAATTTCTATGAGAGTAGAGAGTGATTTTCTATCCCACTGCATGAGTTTATTGGTTTTTGCACTGTCAAATGTAGGCCATAGCTTCCTCGTGATGATACAAAGGAATCTAGAGAGGACCATCTATTGTTTGCCTCCGTTAGGGCTTTGTTCCCTGCCTCAAGTTTGACTGTGCGAGGCGGGATGTACACTGAGGGGTCAGATTGGTCCGAGTTTAGTGCTAAACTTCCTCTAGCTAGTTCGTCAACTTTCTCATTCCCTGGTATGCATTCATGTCCAGCGACCCAGCAGAGCTCTACCTTGTGCTGTGTTATAAGAACCTTGAGCTGTTCTCTACAACACTTCACAAGCTTCGATTTTACTTCTGTAGCAGATATTGCTTTTATCGCTGCCTGGCTGCCGATGAAAAATGTGATATCCAGACGTGGTATTGCCCTCAACGCAGTCTCACGGGACACTATTATCACTGCTAGGACCACCGCCTGGAAAACGCTGCTGTAGTTCGGAAGCGGAACTCACAAGCCAACACCGGAGTCACAATCTATTACAAGTCTGTACAACTGCTTGCATACGCCGACGATATAGACATTATCGGAAGATCTCAGCGGGCTGTCACCGGTGCTTTTGCAAGCATTGAGGCGGAAGCGGCCAAAATGGGTTTGGCGATAAACGAGGGCAAAACCAAGTATATGCTGTCAACTAGAAGGGAAAACCAACACCGACGAATTGGACAAAACGTCACCGTGGGCAGCTATAACTTCGAGGTAGTAAGGGACTTTGTCTACCTTGGCTCTGCTATAAATTCAGCAAACAAAATCAGCGCAGAAATCAATCGAAGAATAACTCTTGCCAATCGCTGTTTTTTTGGGCTTATAAGGCAATTCAACAGTAAAGCCCTCTCTCGAACAACTAAGGAGACTCTATATAAGACTTTGATCATCCCAGTCCTGCTTTACGGCGCTGAAACATGGACTTTATTAAAAGAGGATGAAGATATCCTTGGTCGCTTCGAGAGAAAAATTCTTCGTAAGATTTTCGGTCCCGTTTGCGTTGACGGGTTTTGGAGGAGAAGATTCAATCACGAACTATACGAGCTGTACAGCGACATCGACCTAGTCAAAAAACTGCGTATTGGACGTCTGAGATGGCTTGGACATGTAGAGCGAATGGACACCAACGCTCCGGCCCGCAGAGTCTTCGAATCTAACCCCGAGGGACGACGCAGTAGAGGGAATTATCGCCGTAGGTGGCGCGCACAAGTTCAAGGGGACCTCGACCAACTTGGAGTGCGCAACTGGAGGCAATTAGCTAAAGACCGAGCTAAATGGAGAGGCTTGTTGGTTGAGGCCCAGGTTCACCCCGAACTGTAGCGCCACCTAAGTAAGTAAGTAAGTAAAGTTCGGAAGCCTGACTGACAAGGAGATACCAAGCGTTTCAGAGAAGATGCCTGCGCCAACACCCGTTTCCATTTTGCATCCATCGGTGTATATGGCTATGGTTCTCTGATTGGGCATTCTGCCACTTTTCCATTCTTCTCTGCTCGGGTAGGTGCTTGAAAATGGTCTTGTAAAGTCTAGGTGTAGCGTTGTGTAGTCTTTACTAGATACAGAAATATGTGTATGACCCATTGCATTTGGTCTCCAGCTATCTTTTCGGCTTAACCTTACGGCACTAATAGCCGCCGGTTCTTGTATAAAGATGTATAACGGAAGCAGGTTGAGGATGGCTTCGAGTTCTGCTGTAGGTGTGGTTCTCATTGCACTGGTCGCGCCAGTGCGCGCTAGTCTTTGTACTTTTGTGATGGCAGTTAGCTTATTAGTCTTGCAGGGGGCTTGCCACCGTTCAAGGCTGCCATAAATTAGTATAGACCTTACTATAGCTGTATACTTCCATGGGATGATTTTGGGGTCGGTCCCCAAGTTTTTTTCGAATATTCTGTTTTTGCCTCTATCGTTAATGGTCTCCAATCAAGTTTTCTATCGAGCACCACCCCGAGGTATCTCGCACTGCTTGAGATACTAACAGAAGGTGTAGGTTGGTTGGTTGGTTGGTTTAGGATCGGCCCTCGATGAGGATGTACTTAGACCAGAGAGTAGGTCCATTGTACTACCGATGTGTAAGGCGGGTGGGTCACCCTCTTACCCTTGGAACCATTTGCTTCGTTGAATGAAGGCATGAATTTTAGCCGTGCAGGCGTTGCCGAGATCATTAAGATCATTGCAGAAGTATTCATCCAGAGTGGCCTTCCTGATGTTGGCGAGCGTAGGACAGGCGCGTAGGAGGTGACTGATGGTCTCTTCTTCCTCTTCATCTCTGCAGCCTCTGCAGAAGTTATTATGAGGGATACCTAATCTTTGGGCATGTCTTCCTATGACGCAGTGAGGACATTTGTTATATTTGAGAGGGTTCCTCTTTTGTGCTTCAAGAGTCCGATGGACCTAGATTTATTGAGTGTCGGTCAGAGCTGTCTGGCGGTATAACATTGGTCTAGATGTTGCCATTGGTGATTGGCTACTTTCTCGGCATCAATTTGAATAAGGTACTTAACATAAGACGCTAGCGCTTCGATGTCGGTAATGCTTATGCTATCTGTACCAGAGAAGCCTTGTCGTGCTAGTTTGTCGGCTGCACAATTCCCCGGTATGCCACAGTGACCTAGTATCCAGCAAAGGGTGAGGTTGTACTGACCAGCTATCTCGTTAAGAGATATGCAACAGTCTTTCACGGCCTTAGATCTCGTAGTGTTGGATGTGAGGGATTTGATGGCTGCCTGACTGTCGACGTAAATAACAATATCAGGTGTTGATAGTGTGCTAGACGCTAGCCAGTCAGCGGCTTTGCGAACTGCTGTGATTTTAGCTTGAAAAACGCTGCAGTGGTCTGGAAGGTTAAAGGAGAGGTGTATGTCGAGATCTTCAGAGAAAATTCCGGCACTGACACCGTCCTTGGTTTTGGACCCGTCCGTAAAAATTGACAGCGATTCGTTGTAAACGACATTGCGTTGCGTCCACTCACTTCTGTCCGGTATCGAGTGCGTGTAGCCCTTGTTAAAATCATATTCAGTGGGCAGATGGTCAGTGGAATTGGGAAGATGACGGTGCATCGAAAGTATATTGGCCTGTCCCTTGTGTTGCTCTTTCCACTGCTTGGAGCCTCTCAGTTTTATTGCCGAGCTGACGGCCAATTGTTTACTGATGATGTCAATCGGAAGCAGGCTGAGCATGGTTTGGAGCGCCGCTGTGGGAGAAGTTTTCAGTGCACCGGTAATGCTGAGACATGCAACTCGCTGAGTTTCTTTCATTATGGATAGGTTGGATTTCTTCTCCAAGGCGGGCCACCATACCAATACTCCATACATGAGAATCGGTTTAATGACCGACGTGTATAGCCAGTGCATGATGCTACACAAGGTGTAACGAACTGTGAAATTATTCTTTTGTTCATGAATAGTACTAATTCCGTTTTCTGGAGATTGACCACATTTCTGCGTCCAGGAGTCAATAGATCTTACTGCCCCTGCGATTTGCTCACTCAGCGTCGGGAGGGATTTTCCTGTTGCCAGCAGCATGACGTCGTCCGCGTCAGCTATGGCTTCGACGCCGCTGTTTCTGAGTTTTAGGAGAACTTCGTTTAGGACAATTGCCCACAGCAATGAGGATATAGCCCCTCCTCAGTTGAAAAAGAAAGATTTGTCACCTTCCCAACAATTACCTTAACGTGTGTGGTGTAAATGTGGACTGGAAAGCTTGCATATGTCAAATGCATATCTGGGAATCCATTTAGATCGAAGACTGACCTTTAATGAACACACACTAAACACAATTAAAAAGTAAATATTACTATCAAGATTCTTTACCCATTTATAAACAGGAAGTCCTTGCTCAGCAAATCTAATAAAATCATTATACATAAAGTCATTTTTCAGTCTTCAATTCTTTATGGATGCCAAGTCTGGGGAAATTGTGCAAATTTTAATTAAGTTACAAGTATCACAAAACAAATTGCTAAAAATGATGTCAGATTCATCTAGACACCACTCCACATTTGATCTGCATATCCAGGCAATATGTTGAATTAATCTCTGATAGAATCTCTAAGCTGCCGGATAAGTTTCTGTTAAATTGTGTTCTCTTTGAGAATCCTCTTATAAACGCATTTAATATTTGAGTATGTTCCTTATTATGTATTGATTTATTTATTATTTTATTTAATTACTTGTTATATATTTACTCTTTTTTTAACTTGTGTATTATGTGCTTTTATATTAATTACACAGGGGAACAATGATTTTGCGGCATCAGGTTTCGGAGTCAATCTTGGGTAATCCTGGTCTACTGAATACGAAAATAATAACAGATGCGCCGAATTGACTCTAGTTTTTGAGATAAATGCAACTTTCATATAACGAAAATAAAATAAAATAAAAATATTAAATATATTGTGAAAGATTTATTTTCGAATGGCAACAGTGTTATAAATGATGAATGAAATAAAACTAATCATATTAAAATAAAATAAAAAAAAAAAATTACGAAAAACGTGTTTTATGTGATTTCCTTTTGTATATTCGGTCAGGACAGTCCCTTTGTAAGATCCAGCAGTAGTCCGCCATCAAATGGTATCCCACCGGCCTTGATATCTTTCCTCCATTATTTTAATGTCCTGGTGGAACCGTTCCCCTTGTTCTTCGCTGTAGTCACTCAGGTTGTGAGGAAATCTGTCTAAATGGCTAAACAAAAAATGCATTTTTATGCTCATATTAGCCCCCAGTTTTTCAAAATTCCTGAGCATGTTAGCGACTATAATTGAGTATCCTGCTGCTTTGTGATTTCCTAAAAAGTTTTTGACGACTGCTACAAAGCCTGTCCATGCTTTCAATTCAATTTGGGTCATGCGATTTTTGAAACCGTTATCCTTTATAAGAGTGCGGATCTGTGGCCCATCAAAGATACCTGCTCTCAATTTTTACATACTGAGGCCTGGAAATGCTTCACAAATATATTTGAAACAATTACCATCCTTATCCAAAGCTTTAACAAACTGTTTCATAATCCCTAGCTTAATATGTAAGGGTGGCAGAATGATTTTTTCTCGACCTATCAATGGTTCACGAATGATATTTTCTTTTCACGGGCTCATATTTTCTCTCGAGGGCCAATCCTTTCTGTTCTAGTGTTCCTATTGTGCGACTGTCCCATAGACAAAGAAAGCAGGGGTATTTAGTATATCCACCTTGTTGACCTAATAAAAAATTAACCATTTTTAAATCAACGCATACTGACCACTGATGTTCAGCATACAAAATTTTCTCCAAAACAATTTTAATATTTTGGTATTCTTCCTTTAGTTTCGTTGAATGACCTATCGGGATCGAAGCTAACTTGTTCCCGTTATGCAGTAACACACATTTCAAACTTCTTTTTGAGCTGTCTATGAAGAGTCGCCAATCTTCTGGCCGATAATTTGGAAGACCCATTTTATTGAAAAGCCCAGAAATATTGCTGCAGTATACGAGGTCATTCTCTTGAGTAAAAAACGGAAGAATTTGTTTTTCTCTGGTCCTATAAGATGTTACTGTTACGTCAGGCTGCAGGCAATCTTTTTCTTTAAGTCTTGATGCAAGAAGCTCAGCTGATTTCTTCGATAAACCTAAGTCTCGAATTAAGTCATTAAGTTCTTCTTGAGAAAAACCCTGAACGGCAGGACTCCATTCTACAGATTCTCTTGGGCTTCTGCTTTCACACTCAGTGTCTAACATTTCCACATCATCAGAGGAAATGTTGGACAAAGCACTAAATATTGGCACTGGCAAATTTTCACTGTGCAATGTTGGTGGCTTAGCCGATTGAATACATGGATAAATCCAAGAACGTTTTTTGTATCGGTTCATACCTTTCACATTCACGGCACAAAAGTAGCAATCATCATGGTGGTTTGTTGGCTCACTCCATTTCATTGGCACTCCAAATTGAAGCCCCTTGCGTCCTCCTTGGCTCCAGTACCGAAGTGACTCCATACAATTTTTACAAACTTTATGTGGCACCCAATTTTTATTCTGTTGTGCATGTTGTTTTCCAAAATATGCTTGGTATGCTTGTTTCACAAAGTCATTAATATTTCTTTGCTGCTTTTGGTGACAATATTTACCACATATGTAGCAAAAATTGTTTGGATTGTTAACACAAGACTTGTGTGAAGACCTCATTTTTTCGGAAATAATTAAAAACAACTAAACAAATAAATAAACCAACTGGTACTTTAGCTGTATATATACCGATTAACAAGATGTGATAATGGAAATGTTCTCAGGCTGCAATAACGGTTTATCATGAAAACGTGAGTCAATTCAAACAAAATAACTACACACTGAGTATTGCACTACACAAATGTACATAATTTCACTAAGAAACTAATTGCCGCAAAAAAAAAAATTCATTTTGTTCCCCAGTGTTATCCATTTGTGGGAGCCGTGGCGTAAGGGATTAGTGTGTCGGATCACTACGCGTGAGGTTTGAAATTCGAATCCCAGAAAACACCAAAAAGTTTTTTCACGGTCCCACCTCTCGCGAACGTCTGACAAACATCCAAGAGTATTGTTGTCTCGAGAAAGCTTCTCAAAACAAATTGCCCTTCGGATACGGATGGGTGTCAAATCGCCCAAAACCAAATCGCCCAAAATGCAAAAAACTAAAAAAATGGCAAATCACCCAAAAAACAGGTTGGGCGATTTGACATGGTGTCAAAACACCCAAAAAAGTGATTTTGGGCGATTTTGTGTTTCGGCTATTTTAAGACGGATCTGTGTCATATCGCCCAATACCAAATCGCCCAAATCTGGAAAATGTCACATCGCCCAACATTTTTGGGCGATTTAACACTATGACAGATCGACCAAGAAATGAAATGTCAAATCACCCAAAGGAGAAATGGGCATTTCATCGCAATTTGAAAATACCAACACATAGGAAGGTCAAAAAAGACGACCAAATTGAAAAAGGTTGAAAACATTTATTTTCCGCAATTTCGGGCGCAGGGACATTAGTCCCCGGGGCATAAGTCCCACCGCATTGGGACATAAAATGTTGGATCTTATGTCCCACCTACAAACCTCTCAAGGAAAACAACGGCCAAATAAGATGGGGCATACATAAGTCCACAATGTATAAACAGTGCAATATGTAAGGGGGGGCATGCTGCCCCCTGCAGCCCCCTGCAGCCCCCTGCAGCCCCCCTGCTTGGGGTCACTGTTGGATTTGAGGCGGGTGCGAGGTTGGGTGCGAAACATGGACATAAAGAAACTTTGTATACACGCATCCTCGCACCCACCTCAAATCCAACAGTGACCCCAAGCAGGGGGTTGCAGGGGGGCAACATGCCCCCCCTTACACATCTTAAACCCAATTTAACGAAAATGTCAATCCGCCCAAAATCTGTTATATTTTTGGGTGATTTGACATTATTATTTGGGCTAAATAGACCAAAATTAAAAATGTTAAATCGCCCAAAAAGACATTTTTCTGCATTTTTTCGCATTTTGAGCGATCGGAAGCAAGGCTATTAATGAATTCTGACAAAATGCCCACTTTCTTGGGCGTTTTGTCATTTTTGAATTTTTGGGCGATGTGTCGTTGTGTCATATCGCCCATAATTTTTGGGCGATGGGACATTTTTCCGATTTGGGCGTTTTGACACCCAACCGAAAGGCACTAAACAGTAAGTCCCTTCCATTCGTGAGGAAAATATAACGCACACAACATGAGTGGTTGCGAGAAGCTAGGCCCTGGCACTTAAAGAGCTGTTGCGCCAAATATTTATTTATTTATTTTTACCCATTTGTTTATTTATTTATTTATTTATTCATTTATTTACTGATCTATTTATTTCTTTATTTATTTATTCATTTTGTTCATATATTTATCTATTTTGTATTTTTGTATTAATTATTTATTGCTTATTTGTTTATGTATTTATTTATTTATTCATTAATTTATTGATTTAATTTTTTTTTTAATGGAAGGTTTTTCCTAGTCATTTCGTCCAGAAATAACTTAGTACGCCGTTTCTACAAATACAAATATATAATACTTCTAGTTCAGTAGAAAGATATAAAAATAATATCGATTCTCTGTATGTAAATTGTGTGGCAACTAAATCCATTGCAAATTTAATTACGAAAATAAATATATATCTATTATTGGAAAGGATATTATGAGTACGAGTATTTTGACTTAACTTGATACAACTCAAGGTGCCAAGGTAGCGCAAATAATGTAATTGGATAATGAGACTAACTACTCTATTGCTGTTAATCCAATACAAACAATATAATTTGAAGGTACTGATGATAAGATGAGTGTCCGGCACGTTAGGTTGTTATAGATACGTAACTCTCGCGGCAAGCTTTAAAGGCAATAAATTCAACATAATGTCATATTTGTTTCAGTGATTACTAACGTGAACTATGTTAATAATTAATAACATTCAACATTGCCCCAATGAAAAACTATACTAATTTATTTTTTTCATATACTCCTAGTATTATTCCTTCTTCTTTCACAGCATTTTTCTTTTAGTATAATACACTTAAGGGTGTGACATAAATGAAATTAAATTTAAGTCTAATTTTGCATCCAAACCAATTTTGTTACAATGTCTTTCCATTACAAATGAAAAAAGATAAAAGAAAACAAACAAATCTGCCTCACATATTTCTTGAAATGTTATATAATTGTTTTTACTTATGTATAATTGGCAGCTGGGTTCTAAGAAAAAACATCAAAGGAAAATAATCACACAAAAAAAGAAATGGAATAACCTAACTTTTCACATTGTATAAAAAAAGGCAATCTAAAATGAAAACAATTCTATTGTAATGAATGTGTATACCTTGCGATTAGCCATGTCAACTTGAAACGATATTTCATAAAACTTTTCAAGTTTTGAGTAATTTGACACCTCTCCAAGGTTTTTATTCGGTATACTACATGGGTTAATTGAACGTACTGTTGGGGGAAATCGAATGGATAAAAGGAAAATCTTAAATAGTTTTGATACCATTCGAGTGGGAGGAATTGAAGTTAATATTACTCTGTCAATACAAACGGGACCGAATATCTCACGGAGAATTTTTTTTTCTCGAAGCGACCAAAGCTATTTTCGTCCGTTTTCGAAAAGTCCATGTTTCAGCATACTTACTTATATTTTACATCCATTTGTGGGTCCTATGGCCTCTACTACGCCTACACACCATCGTGTATGATTTCTCACAATATATCTGAGCTCTCCCCAACTTTTCCCCAACTGCCGTGCCTACTTCTCGACTATTCTGATCGCCAAGTCCGAGGAGAACCATTGCATAGCATGGTTCGCTATGGAACTGTCACCCTTTCGGAACGTGTGACCAATCCACTGCCCCTTCCGTCGTTGGATAGTTGTGCCTATTGGTTCCTCACCCGTTCTCTCGTAAAGGTGTTCGTTAGAGATACGATTGGGTCAGAAAATCCTTAAGATACTGCACAGGCACCTATTGACCAACATTTGCAGCTTTCTGGTGATAGTAGTGGTCACTCTCAACGTGCTTCATCCATATAACAGCACGGATTCAAGATTGAAGTGGAACAGTATTAGCTTAGTATTCAAACTGATGGCATTGCTTGATCATATTTTGGACAACATCTCGAATGCTGACTTTGCTTTGACGATGCTGTTAACTATATCGACCATCGGTCGAGACAATACTCCCAAGATACTGGAAATCCTCTTCTCTCTCTACCGGTTGTCCAGCAATGCATAATTGAGCCGATAAGTTTGTGCCAAGGCTGATAGTTTTAGTTTTTGCCGTATTCATTTTCAGCCCGACAACGCCTGCCTCCCTCTTCACATCTGCTGTCATTTGGTGGAAGTCCAGAATTATGTGAGAGAGCATACGTCGTCAGCGTTGTCAAGATGTTTCAGTTGGGATGTAAGAGTCCATGGTCGACAAAGCTGCACGAAGCACATCGCTAATCACCGATGGGAATAGTATTGGTGAAAGAATACAGCCTTGTCTTACCCCACTTTGGATCTCAAATTCCTCAGACAACCTCTCTCTGTGCAGAACGTGATATTTGAGTCCTTCATATGTAGCTTCGGTGTGAATGTTTCAGCATTGACTGGGATTATTGGGGTCTTATATAGAGTCTCCTTAATTGATCGATTTAGGGCTTTACTGTTGAATTGCCTTATTAACCCAAAAAATAATTATTGGCAAGAATTATTCTTTGCTTGATTTCTGCGCCGATGTCGTTTTCAACAGGGTCAATGTAGACAAAGTCCATTACTACCTCGAAGTTTTAGCTGCCCACTGTGATATTCTGTAAAATTCGTCGGTGTTAATTGTCCCTCCTTGCATATACTCTGTTTTGGCTCATTAACCGCTAAGCCTTTTAGCGGTAACAGCACGCTGAGTTCTTCCAATAATGCCAATACCATCAGCGTATGCCCCTCTTTATTGTGTTAAGTCTTTAATTCGCGTTAAGCAACGAACTTTAATTTTTCGATTTATTGATTGGGTCTTGGGTAAATACTGTGCCATTGGATCCATGCTTCGAAATTAATTGGGTTCAGTAACTAACTTAATTTGCAGCAGTTGCAAAAATGGAGAGAAAAACAAGTCTTATCCATGGTCAATTTTATTGCTGCCCCTGCCTTGAAAACTCAAAGCTACTGAATTTACTGGAAATGCCCGATGACTACAAATCGGTCAAAGACTCTGTAAGACAAAAGACACTTCTCAGCAATTACGATCTGATTAGATATTGTCTGTTCTTCAAACTGGCACATTTCCAATTATTATTATCTTTCAACTCTCTAATTGGATTCTCCGAAACAGTTATTAAAACGAATCTGCTACTTATCAACCCTTGGAGAAGGATTTCATCGCATTTTCCCAAACAACTCAACTCTTATGCTTTTTGATTCCCACAGACACTCATCCACCCCTGCATTTGAACAAGACCATCTTAAACTAATATTCCATCTCCGAGCAACGTCCTCGACAATACTTGCCAATCGTGCGACGCACGGTGATGAAATATTTCCAATAATTGAATTGCCCCACGTTGGACCTGTGCGGACTCCTGCAATAATGACAAGTCATTACCAACTAATTAGAGATGAAATGCTAATTGGCCAAGAATTCCCAAATACGGTTCTCTTTGTTTCAAGCAGCCACTTGCCATCCGCAGATATGTAGATTTTCAAGCCCCATAGGCTTAGTAATTACTTTCGCTAATATCAGTTACCCTCTATACAAAGCACGAAGCTCAACCTTGTCCTTGTGAGCGAGCCTGGCAAAGAGAAAACGTCACGAGGAAAAAAAAGGACTCACTTAACGAGTCTGGATAAATTGAGACATAAACATGACTGATGAGTGGCATCTGCCGAACGGAACCTAATTACCGCCAAAGAAGATGAGAGTCTCACCATAACAGTCTTACTCACCGTGGCAGAGTTAAATCATTTTTTTTTTTCCTAAGTTGGTAGGGGCGGTTTGTTATCCGTGGAAAGGTATCAAGTTTAGCGGGGTAATTCATCAAAGTTTCGCAGGCCTTTCGGTAAACAAGGGTGATGGTTTCTGTGCAAACATACATACATACTCGTATATGAAGGCCTAAGTCGATTCGATTTATTTATCTTCGCGCTGAGATAGCATTTCACCAGAATGGTAGAAATCATTAGCGATTGTGATGTGAAAGACGGTGGAATGGTGGTCTGGAGGTAAGGAATGAAGGTAAGTATGTTGATTTATTGTATCAAATTACAAATGTCATGACCTTGTTCGTAATTTAAATAAAAAATATATATAAGTACAAAGTATTTTTGGAAAGGTTCATTGCTATCATCGCAGGGGAGTTAAGCCGGCTTTTTTCTTACTAAATTTAAATGCTATCGAAGGGCATCATCGATTTGTGGGGTGCTGAGTTTTTTTAAATTTTGAGCTAACTTTTTTTCGCAATATTTAACAAGTATTACGTCCTCAATTCATCAAAGTTCTTGATCTTTTGAACTATCCCATACAACTCGGTCATGAGCATTTAAGGTGGAGTATGTATATAGCTTGACAGATAGAGCTGTATCGGAGTTGCTCAAAAGTAACGAGATTTTATTTATAATTTTAAAAATTCTAAACTCGGCCCAATCTATCCACGCATGTTCTATAATTCTTGCATGGAGGCAGAGCTTAAATTAAAAGCAAAACATTTTTTCGCCTCTATCGATTTTTGTAAATATTTTTGGTGAACAATTTTTATCATGAAACATTTCGGAATGCAATCACTTGATATTTCCGATAAATCTCTTTGAAATGACAAAGTTTCCTATAAGGCAATTTGATTGCGAGAATAATTCTACCCAATGAATAATAATCCTCCCACAGTGGTAAATGGTTGAGAACTACGAGTATATCGTTGTTAACTTCAACTTACATAGAATAGACAAAAAAGCACTACCGACTAGTTATTCACTCTCACAATGGTGCTTGAGAGGTTGCTGATGCAAACCAGGCTATCCAGGAGCTGCGAAGACACAATATGAACAAGAGTGCCACTATCTTCAAAATAGCCGCCCAAAGAAGGAAGAATGCTCAGGAGATTCGTTCGCCAAAGTTCATTACCAATGCTCATGGCCAGCTCCTTGTGGATGACGACAAAATTCTGCAGAGGTGGCGACAGTATTGTGAAGAGCTTTTAAATGAACAGTTTGCCCGGCTATACTTTCCAAGAGCCACCCCTAACTGTGAAGAAATAGCCGACATTACAGTGGAAGAAGTTAGTGAGGCGGTCAAATACTCCAAAAAACGAAAAGCGGTTGGGCCAGACGAAATACCCTCTGAGTTCTGGAAAAAGATGGGAGACATCGGGTTCAGATGGCTCAGAATTCTTATCTCCAAATTCGTGAGAGGTGATCCAATGCCGAATGAATGGAGGGAAAGTTACCTTCTCCCTGTATACAAAGGGAAGGATGATACGCGAAACTGTGATAACTACCGTTCGATCAAGCTGATGTCACACACCATGAAGATCGTTGAGCGGGTATTATGTGGCCGACTGCGAAAAATAATACGGCTATCTGATGATCAGTGCGGGTTTGTCTCGAGTAAATCAACCACAGATGCAATCCAAAGTATAAGGATCATAATGGAAAAACATCGTGATTTCTTAAGGGATTTGCATATTGTATTGGTTGACTTTGAAAAGGCATTCGACAGATAACCACGAGATCTGATATGGGTGGCGCTAAGACATCGAGGGGTTCCAGAAACCTATGTACAGATGATCATGGACATGTACGAAGGAGCAAAGACAAGAGTAAGATGCCCCGCTGGAGTAACCGAAGAGTTCCCAATCAAAGTCGGGGTGCACCAGGGAAGTGTCTTAAGTCCTTTGCTCTTTTTTACAGTCTTTGATTATCTGCTTGAAGGTAAAGTGATGGACCCCAGGGTACATCAGTTATTCTTTGCTGACGATGGAAGCATCATAAGTGAGGATCCTACATCCCTGCAACGAGCACTTGATGTGTGGATGGACGCTCTGGAGGGAAATGGGTATCGCATTAGTTCAAAAAAGACAGAGTACTTGTGCTGCCCGTTCTCTGATCCACTCAAGCCTATTCCAGACATTTATTTGAATGGAACAGTGCTTCCCAAGTGCGAAAAGTTCAAATATCTGGGATCTATGATCAATAGCAAAGCAACTTGTGATGACGACATCAATCATCGTGTAAGCGTAGGGTGGATGAAGTGGCGAGAAAATTCCGCTATCTTCTGTGACAGAAAAATGCCCCCTAAGTTGAAAGGAAGGCTCTACACCGCAGTTGTACGTCCAGCGCTCACATACGGTTCACAATGTTGGACGATGTACAAAACGTATGAGAGTAAATTAACGGCAGCTGAGATGAAGATGCTTCGCATGACAGCAGGAGTGACAAAGCTTGATCGAATAAGAAGTTCGAAGATCCGTGGAAGCTTTCACATCAAGGAAACCATCGTTCAAGAGATAGAGCGCGACCGGCTCAGCTGGTATTGCCACGTTCAAAGAAGAGATCATTTGAACCCTGGTAAAAATGCAATATCAATGTACGTTCCAGAAACATCGCGATGTAGGAAAGGTATTCCTATAAACGCCTGGATCACATAAATGCGACAACATCAAATATTCACTCCCGTGCCTAACACGGAAAAGTCTGTTTTCAAGATAAGATTCCAATAGTCTGTGCAACTTTTCCGGTAAGATTACCCTTAGCTTATACCTTAAGCCTTCATGCCATACCTTGTCGAAGGCTTGCGATACGTCGAGAAAAGCACTAGAGCATATTTTTTCCCTTCTAGAGCTTTTTCAATTTCGTTCGTTATTCGATACAGCTGATCGATTGTGGAATGTTTGACCCGAAAGCCGAATTGATGATCCGGGATCAAGTGTCTTTCTACAATTACTGATTGCAATCGTTTCAGCAGAAGTTTCTCGAAGACCTTAGATATTATTGGCAGAAGTGAAATAGGTCTATATGATTTTTTGTCATTTGCACATTTCCCCGGTTTCAGAACCATAATAACTTCAGCAACTTTCCATTGCCTTGGAACATATAATAGTCTTAAGGAAGCATTTATAATGTAGAGCAACTTAACCAGCACTTTTTTCGGTAACTCTTTCAAAATTTCGCCAGTGATTAAACTATATCCCGGAGCCTTGTTATTTTTCAATTTTTTTATTGTCATTCGAAGTTCGGACAGGGATACGGTTTTTACTTTAAAGCTGTCGGGTGCCATATTATCATTCGGATCTTCGATCAACGGTTGTCCATCGAACGGCTTGAACGTTTCCTCTAAGTGATCGGCAAATAATTCTGCTTTCTCTTTGTCTTCTTTTACCCATTCCCCGTTAGCTTTCCTAATTGGCGGCGAGTGCATTACAGGTTTCCTTATGGACTTCAAGGCTTTAGAGACTAGTTTGAATACTTATCAGCAGTCAGACCCTCGAGGTAAGTAGAAGTCTCGTGATTTTTTAGGTCCTGTAGCACATTTTTTAGCTTGTTACAAAGGTGGTTCAGATAAGTTTTATCCGGTGGCACGCGGAATTGTCTCTTGCGCGTTCTCCTCTTTTCACGTTTGAGGTCTTCGATTTCAGGCTGGTATTTGACTTTATTGTTCCGTCTTCTGCAAAGGAGTGTTTTTCCATGCTGAGCTCTAAATGGCTTCGACGAGTTTGTCGATTTCTTCTTCTATTTCGAACGGTGTCTTTACAAACAAATATTTGGCGTAATAGCTCTTTAAAGTGCCAGGGCCTAGGTTCTCGCAACCACTTATGTTGTGTGCGTTATATTTTTCACACGAATGTAAGGGGCCTACAGTTTTTAATGCCGACTCCGAACGGCAATTTGAGAAGCCTTTTCGTGACAACAATACTCTCGGATGTTTGTCAGACGCTCGCGAGAGGTGGGACCGTGAAAAAACGTTTTTGGTGTTTTCTGGGATTCGATCTTGGAACCTCATGCGTAGTGATCCGACACACTAACCACTAACGCCACGGCGCCCGAACGGTGTCTTTAGCGGTACATTTAAAGCAACATTTTCCTTGTAGTCTCTTCTGAAAGCGTCCCAGTTAGTTTTGTTACTAGTTAACCTAGGCGGTCCTTCTTTTTTTACTAGACTTCCACCTATTTTCAGAGTGACTGCTGAGTGATCTGAGCATAGATCATAGCATTCTTCGACTTCCGTCAAATTTTTAGTTAACCCTTTTGCGATAAAGAAGTCGACGAGGTCAGGGATTTTATTTTTGTCAGTTGGCCAATAAGTTGGCTTTCCTGTCAAAAAAAAGTTCACCCCACGTTTTATGCTGGCTTTGTACAATAATCTGCCTTTTGTCGAATTGAATGAAGTAAATTTGCAATTGCAAGGAAAGGGAAATACTATGATCGATATGATAAGTGTCGTAAAAACATTCAAGGAAAAACTGTCTATATGTGTTCACCAGTTAAAACGTGGTGATTTAAAACATTTTAAAAATATGGCAGAAGAGTGTATCGATGCACAAACCACAAAGTATGTATGCCGATCAGATAGATATGTTGCTTGAAGAGTTTAATGGACGGTTCCAAGATTTTTGTAAGCTAGAAGATATTACCACGTTTATGTTTTTACCATTTGAGGGTGAGATCAGTGTGGAAGACGTAGCAGTAAAAATTGGAAATTTTCTGGATGCAGAACCAGCACTGCTCGAGGATGAAATTTTGACACTAAAATGCGATATTTCGCTGAAATCAAGAGTTTTAACCGTAAACAGTTCTTGAAGCCTACTTTGTAATGAAAAATATCCAAATATGTGGAAAGTTGCACATCATCTCACTTCATTTTTTTGGATCCACGTACATGTGCGAATCAGCAGTCTCTTCAATGAATGCTATCAAGACAAAATAACGCTCTCGTTTAGCAGACCAACATTTGGTTTTTTTTCCGCTATCCTCTGCGACTACTTAGTTTTCATTCAAAATCTAGGCCTTAGATGAATTCAAAAGATGAGTACGTAAAGATTTTTGGATTTCTAAAAAAGTGTGTGCAAACTTGGTCTTTATAATAATTATTAGAGAGGACTATCTAAATGTACGCGAGATTTGAAGATCAAGCGAATAAGTAGGACAAAAGGACACTTTTCGAATGCATGCGTGTCTGTGGGCAGATTTAGGTTAGATTAGGTTAAAGGGGTTAGCTGCAACGAATGAGCGCAGCCTGCACTCGGATCTCAAACGGATCTATTGTGCTCCCCTGACGTGGAGTTTCCTGGCTGAAGGACTGTAAAGAGAGGAAAAACAAAATAGCTAGAGTTTTGTGCTAGTGGAACGGCCTCCTCTGAACCACCCTGACGTAGTTATAAATTTCATGATGGTGGTTGGTGGCTTTTTAGACAGGTCGCCCAGATGGTTGAAGAAATACTCTCCAAGGGCCGTCTTCTTGGTACTGCAGAGACTAGGGTATTTGCAAAGGAAGTGTTCCGTGTCCTCCTCTACATCTGTATTGCCGCATCCTCTGCAGAGTTCATCTGTACTTAGCTGCATTCTCTTCCAGTGGGCCGCCAATAGCTGTGGCCAGTAATGATACCTACGAGAAGCGCAAAGTTTTTTTTTCAATTTTGAGTAAGGATGAGCTTGGTTTTCATCTTGTCATGTTTTGTCCAGCTGCTTCTAGAGACAGGGCATTAAGGAAGCGCTCTCCATCTTTCTTCTGCTTGTCGTTTGAAGTTAAGTGCTATATTTTATTTAACAAGTATTAACGGGGGATGGACTGAGCTTGTGGCCATTGACAGGTCTTCTTCTGATCCCTATCTTGCCAGTTCATCCGCCATCTCGTTCCCTGGAATTCCTTTGTATCCTGGGATCCACCAGAGTGTTACATGGTGGCTTTTTATGAGCATATTAAGCTCGTTGGGGCAGTGTTTTATTAGCTTTGATTTTATAAGCGCGGATGAGATGGCCTTTATAGCAGCTAGACTATCTATGTAAATATCAATCTCTTTCCTAGTAACAAGTTTTGTGGATAGTTCTCGTGCCGCCTCTGCTATCGAACCCACTCCTTCGTTTGTTTTGGACCAGTCAGTGAAGACTAGAATACTATGTGAAAATAATCGCCCCACCGTCTTCCCAGTATTCTCTTGATGGGATGACCGTTTTGAAGTTTAGGCTGAAGTCGGGGAATGGCCGAAGATAGGTGAGCCCAACTTGAGATGCTACGATGGCCCGTGTGGCCCTTTCTCCATAGGTTGGATTCTTTTAGGCGCAGGCCACTCATACAAACATCTTTTTTCCAAAAAACATGTGTTTCGTAAGCGAAAATAAAACTGCTGGATAAACGTCGGCTTAGTTGTAGTATTCATTTTGAAGAGAAGTTTTTTTTTTAGTGAGTAAAAATCTCACACTACCATAAGCACGCGCGGTCGGGCTTTATGGTGTCTTTAGAATATTTTCACCTGCTCTCAGCAAAAAAAAGGGCACTCATCGCAGCCTACGGCACGGCGCCCACTTTTTTATTTTATCGCAGCTGATTTCTTAACAAATAAGTGCGAGAATTGTTTCAAATGCTGAGGAAGGGGTAGTTCTAATGGCGCCTGTGGTTGCTATGCAGGCGAGTCTCTGGATTTTAGTCAACTTCTTGAGATTGGTGTTTTTCTCTGCTATTGGCCACTAGACAATGCACCCATATGTAAGGATGTGTCTGACTATTGCTGTGTACATCCAGTGGATGATGGCAGGTTTGGGTCTCGATTTTTTACCAAAAATTCTGCTGCAAGCATAGAACTCAATGTACGCTTTCTTTATTCTTTCATTTGCGTTATCTCTCCAGCTCAGTTTGCGGTCAAGTATGCACCCAAGATACCGTGCTTTATCCGAGACTTGGAGTGGAGTGTTACCAAGTCGTAGGGATCCGAAAGCTGGGACTATTCTTTTCCTGGTGAAAAGGACCACTTCTGGTCCTCTTCACCAGTTATAGAGGGTATTCCGGGTCGATTGCAGAAGTTCGGTGATAGTGTCGAGAAATTTGCCGGACATAAGTAGGACGATTTCGTCTGCATAAGCAACAACTTTTAATCCGCTGCGTCCTAATTTTAAAAGGATCTCATTTGCGACTAGAGTCCATAGTAAATGAGATAGGACTCCTCCTTGTGGGGTTCCTCTAGAGGCCAGTGTATTTACTTGGTTGTCACCCAGCTCCGAGTTGATGTGTCTTGTCTTGAGCATACATTCAATCCAGTCGGAGAGTGTGGAATCTGCTCTGGGTCGGTCCAGTAATAATCTTATTGATTCGGTTTGCACATCGTTAAAGGCTCCTTTCACATCTAAAAAGGCCGCTAAAGTGAATTCTTTGTAGTAGAGTGATTACTCGATTATTGCTATCACTTCATGCAGGGCTGTTTCGACTGATCGGTCCTTAGTATAGGCGTGTTTTACTGGGGACATGCCTCTATTAGTCTTTCAAAAGTCTTCAACACGAATGAAGACAGGTTAATCAGCCTGAAGTCTTTTGGGTTCGTGTGGGTCGGTTTACCAGCTTTAGGTATGAAAATGACTTTAACTTTCCTCCAGGCTTCAGGTACATAATTACAGTTTAGGCACCCGCGAAAAATGGTCGCTAGCCGCGGAATGACGTATTTCCTACTGCTTTGTAGCATCATGGGGAAGATACCATCCAGGCCGGGAGTCTTGTAAGGAGAGAAGGAGTCAATTGCCCATTTCAGTTTGAATTCATCCACAGATTCGGCGAATAGAGAGTAATTAGCGCTAACACCTGAATCATGTGACGTTGTTGTCTCCGTATCAGAATTTATGATACCACACCCTGGGACGAGAATTCAGAAGAAGAGTTCCAGGGTCTCGGCACATGTTTCTGATTTAAAATATGAGTATTATTTCAGGCTCTCAAAAGCTTGTACAAATGTTCATACATATGTGTATGAAATCTGCTTTTCCTAGGTCAAAATTCAAGGTTCGGAAAGTGATGACATACAAACAGACAAGCAGACGGGTTCAGTTGACTCTGCCGCATTTACTTATCATTTGCATATGCGTATTGTTGTAATTTATGGAGTCTGATTCCTGTTACAAGCTAGTTATCTTATATATTAATACGTGAATACGAAATTGTAAGTTTTTTTTAGTATTTCTTATAAAAACAAATGAATTTGTTTATAAAACTGATATCTTTCGAAATATACTGTGCCATAGATGTGCAGAAAAAATGCATGTGCGTATGTAACCGTTAAGTCAGATATATATAATAAAGTGAACATACACATATGATTTCCCGATACAAAACGCTTTAACCAATTAAATAAAAGCATTTTAATCACGTTCAAGGCTGTATGAGCTTAGATCCATTTGCCTTCCCTGCACTGGAGAATATTATAAAAAAAAACTTACATATGTAAACAAATACATAGCGTTGTTTCTCTCGCCTTTTCCTCGGTCGATTTTCAAAAACACGCGATACTAGTATGAATTAATATACCAAATAGAATAGCGTATAAAAAGTAACTATTGTTTCACTTACCGCAGTAAATAAAATACAATAAATATCATCACTTAAAATATATTCAATAGTAGTTCCATTATGACACCCAACGATGTCACCCTAAAATTTATGAAATATGCATACGTGATACTTTCTCCACCACAGATAAATGTATTCTGAAGGGCAAACATTTTAACGAAATACAACCCGCATATGTGCATCAAAATCATTAATCTCCAACGATGACAGGACCATAAATCGTGTCTTTCTCAGCCATTCATTACTGCCAAAGTCAATTGGTTTTATCTCGGTGAATATGCACAAAGTTAAAGTTTCACATTGCACATTCCACGTATGCTTACATCTACGCCAGCACATCAGAGACTCATTGACATGATTTACGTAAACTTTGTAGAATCCTTTATATAACTTTTCTACATTCAAATTGGATTGATAACGTGGAAAGAAGAATGATTCCAACTAATTGTCCTTGGGTGCATATGCTGAAGTTTCATAACAAAATATTAAACTTTTCTAATAAATAATTTCAAAGCTAGCACTCTGTAGGTTACTAACTTTTAACAACGTCAAAGGAAACACTGATTTATTTTTCTATTCTTTCAGGCAAGTCTATTGCAAGTCCTCTGACAGTAATGAATACAGCTCCAGCGTTATGTATGGACTTTGACCATTTTACAAAGTGTTGAGTATTTTCATTGCAAAAATGTGATACAAGACGTGACACGGCAACAAGTTGGAAACCTGAATGTCAGTATTAAAAATTTTATGAATGCAACTGGCAACGGAAAAGTTTTATTATGAATCTATTTTCTATGCAAAACTTTGTTTACTCAAATTAATACCAACCTCACACTGTGTATAACCTTGACTGAGGGAAAGGACTTAACATAACAATCTGCTGTCGGGTGATACAACTTGTATGATCCACCTGAATTATTAAATCAAATGTCACGTCCACTGACTGAGGTGTATAAAGTTTAATTTCGTTTCCTAGTAATGAAGTGAGTCTGTGCTATGTGAGCACTTAAGTGGATTACAAGACTTTCATGGATATCCTGACAGTAAATAATTCCTGCTATTTAATTTTGGATGAGCGTCACGTGGTAATGGGTATTTGGACTCGGTTGACAGCTATAGTATGGGTATTCGTGGTGAGTTATGTCTCTTTTATTAAATATTACATGTATATTTAAGGATAGCACGTGTAGATACGTACTTAAGGAATTGCCTGAAGCTTTATCTTCAAATGATCGATTGTTTCTTTTTTTCAGAATATTTGGGTGAATTGGCTTTTATAGACGAGAAGGTTAGCGTAGGTTAGGTATGTGGGTTGGCATTGAGAGACGCTCTCTGCCACACACAGGTTAACGTTGACCCATTGTGATACCCATAGGGGAAAAAGTAATATGAGTACCTTACCCATTGAAGCTTAGTAAAAGCTGGAAAAACAATTTTCAAACTCAATCAGTCATTTCGTTTCTGCATACAAACCACCCTGATGATTTGATGAAGTACAGCATCTTTCCTGTCGAAACGTCGAAGAGCTCCTGGACATCCTGGAAGAAATATTTACCAAGGAACTTTTTCCTGGAGTGTTGAAGACCCGGACAGTGGCACAGGAAGTGGGTAGTGTCCTCAAAAACTCGCTCGTCATCACAGCCTCCACAAAGTTCCTCCTCCGTCAGGCGTAGTTTCTTCAAGTGGTACCGCAGAGTATTGTACCCCGTGATGACGCCCATGTGGGTGGAAAGCGATTTCCTGTCTTTCCGAGTAATTCTCTCAGTCCTTGCTGTGTCGAAGAATGGCGATAGCTTCCTAGTGGTGGCACAAGTTTCCATGGAGGTCTATCATGTGTTCGCCTCTCTAATGGCTTTATTCCCTGCAACGAGCTTGAGTGTGCAAGGCAGGATACATACAGCGGTGTCAACTTGTTCTGGTAGGGCTGCTAAGCCGATTCTCGCCAGCTCGTCGGCTTTCTCATTGCCTGTGATAACCTTGTGTCCAGAGACCCAGCAGAGTGATACCTTGTGCTGTATTTCAAGAACCCTGAGCTCTTTCTGACAACACTTCACAAGCTTCTATTTTATTTCTATGGCAGAAATCGCTTTTACAGCTGCTTGGCTGTCGATAAAGATGGTGATATAAACCTGGGGGTCGGAGAAGATGCCTGATCATACACCAGTACTCATTTCTGAACTATCTGTGTAGATGGCTATAGATTCGGCGTTAGGTATGTGACCGCTTTCCATTTTGCCCTGCTAGGATACTCGTAGGTGGTAGGAAAAAGCCTTACAAAGTCGAAATATGGAGTCATGTAGTCCGTTATGGAAACGAGGCCAACGTAATCAAGTAGGATCATAGAATGACCTTTTTTACTTGGTTTCCAGTTTGGTGACTGGCTAATTCTCGTAGCATTAATGGCTGCTGACGTGCGTATAAAAATGTCTAGCTGTAGCAGGTTAAGAATAGCCTCGAGTCCTGTGGTTGGGGTTTTCCTCATTGCACTGGTAGTGCCAGTACACGCTAGTCTTTGCACTTTGGTGATTGCCCTTGTTGATAGCTGAGCATCATGCAAGATTGCCGTAAGTCAGTATAGGTCTAACTATAGCTGTGTACATCCATAGTATGATTTTAGGGGAGGATCCCCAGGTTGTACCAAAAATTCCACTACATGAGTAAAAGGCTGTTGTTACTTTCTTAATTCATTCCTTTATATTTAATATCCAATTGAGCTTTTTGCCCAGTATGAGGCCCAGGTATTTTGCGCTATCAGACAGTCTGAGTTGGATACCATCAACAGAAGGTGTTCTTACTTACTTACTTAGGTGGCGCTACAGTTCGGGGTGAACCTGGGCCTCAACCAACAAGCCTCTCCATTTAGCTCGGTCTTTAGCTAATTGCCTCCAGTTGCGCGCTCCAAGTTGGTAGAGGTCCCCTTGAACTTGTGCGCGCCACCTACGGCAATGATTCCCTCTACTGCGTCGTCCCTCGGGGTTAGACTCGAAAACTCTGCGGACCGGAGCGTTGGTGTCCATTCGCTCTACATGTCCTAGCCATCTCAGACGTGCAATACGCAGTTTTTTTGACTAGGTCGATGTCGCTGTACAGCTCGTATAGTTCGTGATTGAATCTTCTCCTCCAAAACCCGTCAACGCAAACGGGACCGAAAATCTCACGAAGAATTTTTCTCTCGAACCGACCAAGGATATCTTCATCCTCTTTTAATAAAGTCCATGTTTCAGCGCCGTAAAGCAGGACTGGGATGATCAAGGTCTTATATAAAGTCTCCTTAGTTCTTCGAGATAGGGCTTTACTGTTGAATTGCCTTATAAGCCCAAAAAAACAGCGATTGGCAAGAGTTATTCTTCGCTTGATTTCTGCACTGATTTTGTTAGTAGAATTTATAGCAGAGCCAAGGTAGACAAAGTCCCTTACTACCTCGAAGTTATAGCTGCCCACGGTGACGTTTTGTCCAATTCGTTGGTGTTGGTTTTCCCTTCTAGTTGACAGCATATACTTGGTTTTGTCCTCGTTTATCGCTAAACCCATTTTGGCCGCTTCCGCCTCAATGCTTGCAAACGCACCGGTGACAGCCCGCTGAGTTCTTCCGATAATGTCTATATCGTCGGCGTATGCAAGTAGTTGTACAGACTTGTAATAGATTGTGCCTCCGGTGTTGGCTTGTGAGTTCCGCACAATCCGTTCAAGTACAGAAGGTATTCCAAACTCTGGTATTTTCCTTTTGTTGGTAAAAGTACTAGTTCGGTTTCTTGGGGATTTACCTTTAGACTGCAATTCCTGGCCCATATGTATATATATATGCAAAAGTATTTAGGGCTCCGTTAAGTTGTTCGTTAAGAGTAGGCAGGAATTTACCTGTTGCAAGCAGCACAACGTCATCCGCGTAAGCTATATCTCTGGCGCCACTGTACTTTAGTTGCTGTAGTACCTCATTAAGAACAATGACCCAAAGCAGTGGGGAGATTACCCTAGCTTGAGGATACCCCTAGAGGCATATGCTTCGAGATTTGAACCCTTAAGTTTGGTGGTAATGTGTCCTCGAGCATGCTAACAATCCAGTTAATTAGGCTGATGTCGATGTCTAGGTTTCTTAGAGTTGTTTTAACCGCTTCGGTATTTATATTATAAGTCTCCTTCAATGTCCAGAAATACAGCTAGAGTGAAGTCTTTATCTTTAAATGATTTTTCTGTAGAGCCGACAATATGATGTAGGGAGTTTCCACACTTTTAGCCTTTGTGTATGCGTGTTGGGCTGGGGATAAGTCCCCCGGACGTATTGTTCTGCGTATATAAATGTCAAGCAATCTTTTAAGTGTTTTCAGGATGAAAGAGGTAAGGCTTATTGGCCTGAAGTCCTTCGCGATCGTAAGACTATCCTTGTCCGCCTTGAGTATAAAAACCACCTTTACCTCCCTCCATGTTCTTGGTATGTGACATTATTTAAAGCTACTAGCAAATAGCTCTTTGAGGACTGGGATAATTATCGATATAGTTTTTTGCAGCATGATCGGGATAATCCCATCAAGTCGTGGGGATTTAAAGGGGGAGAAAGATCTAATTTCCCACTCTATTCTATCCTCTGTTTCCAAATCCGCCGGGGGACCCGATTCAATGTGATGATTGTTATAAGTACTGGTGCGTGGTACAGTCGTACACCTCGGAAAGTGTGTTTTAATCAGCAATTCTAGAGATTCCGAACAAGACTCGATCCAGTTTCCTTCGGGGTCCCTTAGGGAACCCAGAGTTTTGGATTCTCTAAAGAGGATTTTCCTCAATCTAGCCGTTTCTGTTGTACCCATTATATCGTCACAAAGTATTGCCACGCCTGTCTTTTGGCTTTTTATGTTGCGCTCTTGAAGTTCCTCTAACTGGCTTTGTAATTATATCTCCCAGTCCGAGTCAGCTCTCGTTGATTTTGCCAGATTCATGAATTTCCTTGTTTCGCTCCTTATGCTGGCTAGTTCTTTGGTCCACCACGGGGGTGAGACTTTTGTCTTAGAATTAGATACGGGGCGTGCCTTCTCGAAAGCCTCTTTTAAAACAGCAGTAATTTCCTCTTCTTGCCGGTCGATGTCCGCGAGCCTATGTAAATAGCAGTCTTGCAATAGATTCTTATTTTTCCGCACCTCGTTACTGAAAGTAGTCAAGTCGGTCTTCCTAAGGTTTCTGTGGGGTTTGGGTGAGTCAAAACTATCATTAAGATTAAATTCAATTAATCTGTGATCGGAATAGGTTTCCATTCCCAAAGTATTCCAATTGTCTATAGAGAGGGTATTCGAATTACTTACTAGTGTAATGTCAATTACCTCTTGCCTGTTTCTAACTACAAAAGTGGCTTCAGAACCCCTATTAGCTACTAGAAGATTGTGTTCGATAACAAATTCGAAAACCAACTCCCCGTTTGGGTTTGTATCGCCACTACTCCATTGCGCGTAGTGTGTATTCGCATTGCAACCTAGTAGTAGGTCCGTTCTCTCGAGCTCCGCTTTCCTGGTTAAGGCGCGGGTAAGTTGAGATGGCGGTACATCATTTCCGTAGTAACGCATATAAACGGCTGAGATAATCAGTGGAGGAAGCCCCCTCCGGTCAAGTCGTACTACCGTCTGGTCTGAGTTGCTGTAGATAGATAGAAGAAATAAGTTAATATGTTTCTTAGCTACGATACAAGTTCTGTTCTTACAATCCGTGTTTAGCAGTTCACTGCTGCGAAGGTTAACAATCAAGGGTTTTATTTTTTTTGTATATTTGATACTAAGTTAACGATATTTTCAGCATATCCCGCTTATCCTTGAGTTCTTCAATCTCATTGTCAGCAGCATACGGGCACTTTCAAAGTTGACTCTCTTTTTCGAATTTTCGTATCCGTAGTTAAAACCTACCACCAGCAATCGTGCTTTAAAGCAGGGATGCATCGTCTTTTCCCTATAAGTTCAAGCTTATACCTTGAAGTAATTTCCCAGTTATTTTCAACTGAACGATTTTTCACCCATTTCTACGCAAACGGCTTCTCCACTAATTGCCTTTTGCCAACGAACCACACAAATTAATGATAATCCAGGTAAAAAAGGTTGACTTCGGCATACCACCCACCTTTTTCCTAGGAATCTCTCAATAAACTTCCCACCACCGCCCATGACCAAACTGTGTTCACTACATGGGGCAATTCAACTATGCAGCATGCAATTTCAAGAGAATTCCAACCATCGTGGATAGTATATGACCAACCTTGACCATCGCTGAGATAGCAACGTTTGTATGTCATCTGCACTTTGCCGTATGAGATTACATCCTTTGTGCGAATGACTCTGCTTGCATCACACACTACCGTGGCGAACATATGTCTTTGGCATGAATTGTAGCATGGATCCCTAGAAATTCAACACCACAATCCACTGAAATGGTTCCCTACATCCGTGTGGTTTAGTGGGATTCTAAGCTTGCCGCACAGTTGCAGATAGATGTGGGACACCACACACCCAGAATGCATGTGCGTCAATCATGATCCACCCAAATGTGAATTGAAGTAAAATTTACATAATACCACTAAGGTCAAGCTTGCAAATTAGTATCCTTGCGGTGATGCCATTAATTTTCATGCGCTCTAAAGGACTAAAAAGTTACTTGGGTGAGATCGCAACTTAATTAGGCCAACCTCAGCAAAATATGCTCGGTATCCTGGTTTGCTTCGAAAATTAATTAATTGGCTGGAAAAAATAAAAACCCTGTTCGATGATGTGGAAAAAATATACCACCACTCCCCACTAAAATTTGTCGTCGGTTGTCAACTACTAACAAGTAATTACATCAGCCCGGATAATTGAACCAAATGTTAATAGCCATTAAATGCAAACCGAGTATAAATTTTAATGCGATGCATATTGGAATAAATTTGATTTTGTGATTTTGGTGTCACGCATTAAATTTTATTAATTGAAATCAGTTTTAACGCCTATTAGCGAGGGTAATAGTTGCGACTTAGCTGAAGAGAAACGAACAGATATTATGCGGATGCATGATTTTCTGTATAGCTGATTTGATTCGGGATTATGATTTCAAATTTTTATTGACACACCAAAGGTGACTAAATCTGAAATCTGAATTAAACGCTGCAGATCATCATGATAGGATTATCTTTAAGTTATTCAAGAGGTCGAAGCGGCAGTTTTAAAGGTTTGTACTGCTGAGTTATTATTAAGCAACATCACTCTCACACAATATCATTTATTTTAAAGAAAAAAATCTAAAAAAATAGCAGAGATATGATTTAGTAACTGGACAGATTTTCAAGGAATTTTCAAAGAAAGCCCTGTTGCGCCACCCTGTTAAAACCACATGTCTTCCAGTTCGATGTCACTCAAAAATGGAAAAAAATAATCGTTGGTCATCGTTTGGTTACTGGTGCCATTGACGGTGAGTCGAGTCGATTTCTGAAGAAATAAGGATGCCACCAACGTACAATGCGCACCAAACAGTGCATTCTTGTGGATTTATGGACATTTCATGAACCCTTGTGGGTTATCCTAGAGTTTCCCATCGATTTGATTAGCTGAAGCTCATCTATAGGAGCTTCAAAGAAAGATCAGCGAATGATGATGAATGTTTCTTTGCCCAGGATAAAAGACATCTTCAGGAGTAATGAGTAATGTTTGTTCTTCTCAGCCCCTAAAAACTCTTCCACAAATGTGGATGCGACTTCGTGGGTTGACAAGACTGGAGATCACCGGTGTCATTAAAAAAATTATCAAACAATAATAAAATAGCAGCATGCACGTGTCAAAGACATTCGTAAGAATATTGCAAAAACTGTAACATTATGGAAATATTTGCTAAAAGGAAAGGCACTAGTACTGCTGCACTTGGTACTGATCCAGGACCGAGTAGAAATGTTCACATAAGGGCTATATGGATTCTGGAAGCTAGCAAATTAATGAAAAAGTTTAGATGAAACTTAGGAGTCACGAGTTGGAACGTCGGAAGTATGACCGGTCGAATTTAGGGACTTGAAAATGTATATCCAAGAAATGAAATGGCAAATCACTGGAAATCGGCCGCGTTTCCTGGACGTTACGACAAAACCTTACAAGATGTTGTACTACGGATCGAAATATGGTAAGAATGGAATCAGAATCATCCTTGCACCAGAGCTGCTTGGTAATGTCTAGACCATTTCGAAGTCCAGCGATCGTTTGATATCTCTCAAAATGGTGATGCAAGGAGAGGTGTGGAATATTGTCAGCGCATATGCTGTCCATAGTGGGTGCGACCAGAGGGAAAAAGATGCATTTTGGGTAGATTTTTAGAATCTCCTAATGAACATTATAAGGGAAGAGTTTCTGTTTGTTGGAGGAGATTTGATAGGATATGGCAGGAAGTCAAACAAAGACTGTGAAGACTACCATGGAGGACGGGGATACGGTACCAAGAACCTTCCTGGTGAAGACATTCCAAACATGTGCAGCTCACACAGTCTTATCGTGTTAAATACTGTGTCCGTCAAATAACGCCGGCGCCCGATAGCTTACAGCAGGGATGGAAATGAAACCCAGATTGTATACCATTTGGGGTTGGGTGTCAAATCGCCCAAATCTGAAAAATGTCACATCGCCCAAAATTTTGGCCGATATGACACAACGACACATCGGCCAAAAATTAAAAAATTACAAAACGCTCAAGAAAGTGGGCGTTTGTCGGAATTCATTAGATTAGATTTTTTTTTAGATTAGATTTAGATTTATTTCATACAAAATTATAATACATAATACATAGGTTCTAGTAATAAGGATTTCAGAAATAATTATAATGACATTTTTTTATTTATATATACTTCAAGTATTTAAATAGTATCAAATGCCACTTCTTCTTCTTCCTTTTATCAGCGAGGCCATGATCCGAAAACAAGGGATCACAGCCCTCCCACTTCACTGCATTTCTACTGATCCGCCTGTGGGATTCGCCTAATTGACCTCAGAAAATATCGGCAGGCCTGCCGATTTTGGATCACTCGGTTACTGAGGCCAATGAAATGCCGATGTCGTCGCATTTGTCTGATCCAGGCGTTTATAGGCCTGCCTTTCCTACATCGCGATGTCTTTGGAACGTGCATTGATATTGCCTTTTTAACAGGGTTCAAATGATCTCTTCTTTGAACGTGGCAATACCAGCTGAGCCGGTCGCGCTCTAATTTGTGTACGATGGTTTCCTTGATGTGAAAGCTTCCACGGATCTTCGAACTTCTTATTCGATCAAGCTTGGTCACTCCTGCTGTCATGCGAAGCATCTTCATCTCAGCTGCCGTTAATTTACTCTCATGCTTTTTGTACATAGTCCAACATTGTGAACCGTATGTGAGCGCTGGACGTACAACTGCGGTGTAGAGCCTTCCTTTCAACTTAGGGGGCATTTTCTGTCACAGAAGATAGCGGAATTTTCTCGCCACTTCATCCACCCTACGCTTACACGATGATTGATGTCGTCATCACAAGTTGCTTTGCTATTGATCATAGATCCCAGATATTTGAACTTTTCGCACTTGGGAAGCACTGTTCCACTCAAATAAATGTCTGGAATAGGCCTGAGTGGATCAGAGAACGGGCAGCACAAGTACTCTGTCTTTTTTGAACTAATGCGATACCCATTTCCCTCCAAAACGTCCACCCACACATCAAGTGCTCGTTGCAGGGATGTAGGATCCTCACTTATGATGGCTCCATCGTCAGCAAAGAATAACTGATGTACCTTGGGGTCCATCACTTTACCTTCAAGCAGATAATCAAGGACTGTAATAAAGAGCAAAGGACTTAAAACGCTTCCCTGGTGCACCCCGACTTTGATTGGGAACTCTTCGGTTACTCCAGCGGGACATCTTACTCTTGTCTTTGCTCTTTCGTACATGTCCATGATCATCTGTACATAGGTTTCTGGAACCCCTCGATGTCTTAGCGCCACCCATATCAGATCTCGTGGTTGTCTGTCGAATGCCTTTTCAAAGTCAACCAATACAACATGCAAATCCCTTAAGGAATCACGATGTTTTTCCATTATGATCCGTATACTTTGGATTGCATCTGTGGTTGATTTACCCGAGACAAACCCGCACTGATCATCAGATAGCCGTATTATTTTTCGCAGTCGGCCACATAATACCCGCTCAACGATCTTCATGGTGTGTGACATCAGCTTGATCGAACGGTAGTTATCACAGTTTCGCGTATCATCCTTCCCTTTGTATACAGGGAGAAGGTAACTTTCCCTCCATTCATTCGGCATTGGATCACCTCTCACGAATTTGGAGATAAGAATTCTGAGCCATCTGAACCCGATGTCTCCCATCTTTTTCCAGAACTCAGAGGGTATTTCGTCTGGCCCAACCGCTTTTCGTTTTTTGGAGTATTTGACCGCCTCACTAACTTCTTCCACTGTAATGTCGGCTATTTCTTCACAGTTAGGGGTGGCTCTTGGAAAGTATAGCCGGGCAAACTGTTCATTTAAAAGCTCTTCACAATACTGTCGCCACCTCTGCAGAATTTTGTCGTCATCCACAAGGAGCTGGCCATGAGCATTGGTAATGAACTTTGGCGAACGAATCTCCTGAGCATTGTTCCTTCTTTGGGCGCCTATTTTGAAGATAGTGGCTCTCTTGTTCATACTGTGTCTTCGCAGCTCCTGGATAGCCTGGTTTGCATCAGCAACCGGGGAAAATATTTTCTCCAGCTCCCGATACAGGCCCTCCGTACTCTCTGCTTGAAGCTGGGCGCACTTCTTCTTCACTTTTTTCTTGCAGCATCTGTATTCCATTTCGAGGCGAGCTTTTTCGTCACTATTATTAGAGGGGCACTTTGACCAAGCTTTGAAAGCCGCTTTCTTCTCATTTATCAGCATCTTAGCTTCATCACTCCACCACCATGTTTCTTTGGCGTGTTGATGGTGGGCTTTTGAAGCTCCTAGCAGTGATTTGGCCTTATTTAAGCAAGTTCGCTGTAGGGAATCCCACATATTTTGTGCTCTGCACTCTTCATCCTCAGCTCCGTTGATGGTGTGAGAGAGGTAATTTTTCATTACGAAAACAAAAGCTTCGCCTTTTTCTTTGTCCAGATTGTACCACTTGATTTTCTCAGAGACCCTTGTTTGTTTGCTTTTCTTCGGTGTTTTCATAAAAATTTCTGTTAGCAGGAGACGGTGTTGCCGAGCGATTGCCTCTCCCAGGATCACTTTGCAATCTTTTACCCGGGGCTTCACGAAACTGCCTACCAAATGGTAGTCAATCTGAGTTTCATCTCCACCACTGCTGTAAGTGATCAGGTGTCGGCTTTGTTTGATGAACATGGTATTTAACACGATAAGACCGTGTGATTTGCACATGCTTAGGATGTCTTCACCAGGAAGGTTCCTGGTGCCATATCCTAGTCCTCCATGGCAGTCTTCATAGTCTTCGTTTGATTTCCCGACATGTCCATTCAAATCTCCTCCAACAAATAGAAATTCTTCCTTTGGGATGTTCTTAAGGAGATTGTGGAAATCCAGCCAAAATGCATCTTTATCTCTCTGATTGTACCCATCGTGGGGAGCATATGCACTGACAATATTCCACACCTCTCCTTGTATTACTAGTTTGAGAGACATCAAACGGTCGCTGGACTTCGAAATGCTCAAGACGTTACCAAGTAGCTCTGCCGCATGATTGAAACCGATTCCGTTCTTAGACGGCGATATTCTTAACCCGTCCTTGCACGGGGATATCAAATGCCACTTCAATGGGCTTTACAGCAAATAAATTCAGTTGTGGGTGGAGTGACCCTTAAAAACAAAAATTATATTGTACGATAACGAAAAAGTGAAAGATAGTATGTGATTAGATGTGATAAGAAAGAAGCAAGATCCAAAAAGCAAGAGAAAAAGGCAAAAAAAATATAAAAAATTAAAATAAAAAATTAAAATAAAGGTAATAAAAAGAGAGTACACGTAGTTACACCAGAATGTCAGATAATATGGATTCTAAACTAGCATAATCTAGATCTAAGAGCCATTGCTTTACACATTTTTCAAACCTTCCAGAAACCGTTAGAGCTCTTAAGGACTGTGGGAGCTTATTAAATAAGCGGCACGAAAAAACCAAATAAAAGTTTCGAAGGGCGTTGGTGCGATAGATCGGTATAGAGACTAAATTCGAAAAATTTCCACGTAGATTGTAGTCAGAAATTATTCTGTAGTTACGATTTAACACGACAAGAAAGTTTTTAACACTTTGAAACAATAAGGATGACGAACTGGAAGAATTTTTAAATCATGAAACAACGGATAACTAGGATGTCGACGGTGCTTTCGGCACATAATTCTTAAGACTTTCTTTTGCAGAATTAAAAGTGGTTTAATTTTATTCAAATGAGTTCCACCCCAACACGAAATACCATATTGGAGCTTTGAATGTAAAATTCCATAATATATAGTTCTCAGCAGTTTGTTAGAACAAACATTTTTCAAGTAAAAGAAATGACGGAGAGTATAATAAAAGTAGTTCCTCAGGGACTCTGTATGTTTAGCAAAAGTCATCCTAGAATCAATAGTTAGCCCCAAGTACTTAAACTCCACCACATTCTCAATCAAAAAACACTTATCACTGCAGCTGAGAGTACTACAAAACGTAGGAGCAGAGGCACAGGAACAATTTTCCAGTCTAAATTTTAGGCAATCCGGTGCATGAAAGTAAACTTCAGCATTAGTGCGGATCTGGTTGGATAAATTGAAGAACATAATTTTTGTTTTAGAGCTGATGCTCAATTTGTGCTCGGAAAACCAGATCCTTAATAAATGTAGATCCCAATTAATATCCGATACCAAATCTAAAGCACTATCAGAACCATAAGAACAGCCAACATCATCAGCGAAGGCAGTAAGTGTACCTTTGAAGCATAATCCGAACAGAGAATTTATATAAATGAGAAACAAAATAGGACCCAGTACAGAGCCTTGAGGAACTCCCAAATTGTAAAATTGGAATTCACTCCTGGTTTCGCCAATCTTCACTCTTTGAGATCGATTTGAAAGGTTTGACCTAACCTAGGAGAGCATGAAGCCACGAATTCCAGCTTTTTCAAGTTTTTCCAACAAGATAGCGTGATTCACCATATCAAAGCTTTTGTAATGTCTACAAAAAGCCCAGCAGTGCACCTTTTTGAGTCGAGATTAGAGAGAATACTAGAACAAAAACGCAAAAGGGCGTCTTCAGTGGATTTCCCCTGATGAAAGCCAAACTGTACCGCGCAAAAAAAACATTGATTTGTTTAGAAAAGATAAAATCCTCACTTTAATAGTCTTTTCAAAGATTTTGCTAACCACAGGAAGAAGTGAGATTGGTCTATAATTACTCAATACTTCTGCGGAGCCTTTTTTAAGGAGAGGAACTACGCCGGCACATTTGAGTTCGTCAGGAAAAACACCTAGAAATATTAATAGCCTCGCTTCCGATCGCCCAAAATGCGAAAAAATGCAGAGAAATGTCAAATCGCCCAAAAATCCCCTCCCCACCACCGTGCGATTTTGTTTCCCCGTAACTGTAAGTGTGAGCCTGACAAAGCAATCAGCGCGACTGACGTCGTAAGTAAGGCTCAATGCAGCTTACGTTTTTTTTTGTAATGCATCCATTTCTTCAATCCTTCATTTCCGATTATTAATGAATATAATATGAGCGCAGGGACATATGTATGTCAAGATTTCTTTTTTGTCGAAGATGGCGTATACATAAGTCCACAATACATAAACAGTGCAATGTGTAAGGGGGCGCATGCTGCCCCCTGCAACCCCCCTGCTTTGGGTCACTGTTGGATTTGAGGTATACATACACATTGCACTATTTATGCATTGTGGACTTATGTATGCCCCATCTTATTTGGCCGTTGTTTTCCTTGAGAGGTTTGTAGGTGGGACATAAGACCCAACATTTTATGTAGACAGTTTCATGAGGCATCAGGTGAAAGATTGCAAAGTGATTAAGGGAGAGGTGATCGCTCAGCAACACCGTCTCCTGCTAACAGAAATTTTTATAGAGACACCGAAGTAAAGGAAACAAACAAGGGTCTCTGAGAAATCAAGTGGTATAATCTTGACAACGGAAAAGGCGAGGCTTTGTTTTCGCGATGAAAAATTACCTCTCTCACACCATCAACGGAGCTGAGGATGAAGAGTGCAGGGCACAAAATATGTGGGATTCTCTACAGCGAACTTGCTTAAAGAAGATCAAATCGCTGCTAGGAGCTTCAAAAGGCCACTATCAACACGCCAAAGAAACATGTTGGTGGAGTGATAAAGCTAAAAAGGTGATAAATGAGAAGAAAGCGACTTTCAAAGATTGGTCAAAGTGCCCCTCTAATAATAGAGGCGATAAAGTTCGTCTCGAAGAAGGTAAAAAGAAGTGCGCCCAGCTTCAAGCAGAGAGTAAGAAGAGCCTGTATCGGGAGCTGGAGGAAATATCTTCCCCGGTTGCTGATACAAACCATACTGCAACTGTGATGAAACGATATGTGCAAGGCCACAACGATGGGGCGACAATGGTGTAGTGGTAACGTCGTCAATTGCCACGCTAATGGTTCATGGTTAAAATCCTAATGTCAGCAAGCATTTATTTATTTCTCATGAAATATTGTATATAAAGTCAGTCCGATCATTTGCGAAAGCTTGTGTGAATACTTCTGCAAAGGCATAACACTGGCAGTACCTTGGTCATGTGGCTGGAAAAATTGTTCGCTCTGTTCATGGTGATTTGCCCTTGACATCGGTTATCGGGGAAAAAGTACTGCGAATCAGAAGCAAAGACAAAAAATAACAAACAAAAAAAATTTCCCCAGTTATCTGGACGCCACCCCCGGAGAATCTCTGAAGCATAAGCAACTAAACCTCAAGAACCACTACACCAAAATCTTTTTCTCTCTCTCTCGATCTATCCTTTCCAACGCCCGCACTGTGTGTAAACATGTTAAAGGTATTCATAACCTTTTGAGTGCGCGCAAATTATTAAAAAAAACCATCGTCAAAATAGCCGCCCGAAGAAGGAGGAATGCTCAGGAGATTCGTTCGCCAAAGTTCATTAACGATGCTCATGGCTAGCTTCTTCTGGATGACGACAAAATTCTGCATAGGTGGCGGCAGTATTTTGAAGGACTTTTAAATGAACAGTTTCCCCGCCTATACTTTCTAAGAGCCACCCTTAACTCTGAAGAAATACTCAACATTACAATCGAAGAAGTTAGTAAAGATGTCAAATACTCCAAAAAACGGAAAGTGGTTGGGCCAGATGAGATGCCCTCGGAGTTTTGGAAAAAGATGGGAGACATCGAATTCAGATGGCTCACAATTCTCATCTCAAAACTTATGAGAAGTGATCCAATGATGAATCATTGGAGGGAAATTTGCCTTCCCTCTGTGTACATAGGGAAGGGTGATACACGAAACTGTGATAATTACCGTTCGATCAAATTGATGCCACATACCATGAAGATCGTTGAGCGGGTATCAGGCGGCCGAGTATGAAAAAAGAATAATGCTGTCTGATGATCAGTCGCGCGTTAATTAACCACAGATGTCATTCAAAGTATAAGGATTGTAATGGGAAAACATCCTGATTCCTTAAAGATTTGCATATTGTATTGATTGACTTTGAAAAAGCATTGGACAGACAACCACGAGATCGGATACGGGTGTGGCTTAGGACAGATGATCATGGACATGCACGAGAGACCAAAGACAAGAGTAAGATGCCCCGCTGGAGTAATCGAAGAGTTGCCAATCAAAGTCGGGATACACCAGGAGAGTTTCTTAAGTACTTTGCAGTCTTTGACTATCTGGGGAGTACTTGTTTTGCCCATTCTCTTATTCAGGCCTTTTCCAGACAATTTTTTTAATTTGCTTCCCAAGCGCGAAAATTAAAGTATCCAAGATTTATTATGGATAGCGAAGCAACCTGTGATGACGGTATCAATTACCGCGTAAGTGTATGGCGGATAAAGTGTTGGAAAAACTCCTCTATCTTCTGCTACCGAAAAATGTCTCGTAAGTAGGAGACTCTACACTGCAGTTGTGCGTCCATAATGTATAAAACATATGATAGTGAACTGAGATGAAAATGGTTCGCTGATAGCAGTTGTGACAAATTCTGATCGAATAAGAAGTTTGTAGATCCGTGAAAGCCTTCACGTAAAAGACACCGTCTCACGAAAATAGATCGCGACCAGCTCAGGTGGTATTATCATGTTTAAAGAAGAAAAAGGTAATATCAATAAACGTTAAAAATATATCGCAAAAGTAAAGCGGGCTTAAGAACACTTGAATCACACAAATGCAAATCAGCATTGGGCTTACCTCAGTGACGAAGTGACCCAAAATCGGGAGCCCTTTCGGTATTTTTTGAGGTCAAACAGACAAACCTCATATGTGAATCAATAGAATTGCAATGAAGTGGGCGGGTTATGATCCCCAGGTTTTAGGCCATAACCTTATCGAAATATGTAGGAAGAAGAAGTTCAAGAGTGGGTCTATTGACGATGATTTGCCACACTATATTGAACATAAATGTGAAAAGAAACGGTCAGAATAACAGCCGGGTTTGACAGTTAAGAGTATTCCTATAGTAAGTTCTATCGACAAAAAGGAACACAATTCATAGATGGAGCGAAAGCAAAAGGGTTTCCGTACTTTATGTGCATAATAACTGAAGAGCTACGTTAACAAGCAACTCCATAAAAAGAGAATAATACTAAATAACATCCCCCCTATCTATGTACATATGCAAACATATGTGTATTACTCGCTTTAAAGATTCTCTTTAATACATTGACATATAAAATCTCATAATATGTTGCAAAACAAAACAAAAAAAAAAACAATGCTTGTATTCATACACTTGTTATAAAGTACTAACTTTGGAGATTTCCATATCCCAAGGACAGGCAAAACCTTTCCAGCATACAGTGCGTCTCCCCTCAATACTTCAATATAAGAATTTATTACTTTATTGGACTTAACAGAAGTTCTTGTAAATTCTTTGTGTTGCGTTCTCCTTTCAAATCTTGTTTTTATTAAATTAACTAAGTTTTCATATATCTTTTAAGAAAAATGAAAAAAAAATCCGATACATCTTGTTTGAGGGCAAAGTTAAGAATCCGTTTCATCCGCCCTCTGCTTAAGTAAGCTCCCCCTTTTTCTCTTGTCTTTTGTTCGAAATAATCCAAAGGAATTCTCCTTCTAAGGAAAATTTTATTCAGTCTGCAATGGCATGAAAGGCAGGTCAATTCTCAACCATAATGCTAAAGTGCCTAAGTAAGTAAATTATCACAATTTCGATTATTATAATATTTTACGAATACTTTGGTATAGATACATTAGAAGCTGACGCGGAGTAAATGGGAATTTGCATAGGTTTGCCTGTTGGCTAAGGAGGATTTATTAGGGCGTTAAGTTTAACAACGCGTAATAAAATATCCTTTCTATTCGCGGTTTTGAAAGTTGAACTTCATTTGAAGTTTTCTGATGTGAATCTCTGCAGTGCACCACAATTGCGAGAGAAATTTCTTCGAAAATTACTTTAATTCGTTTAGATGGGTGAGCATTAAATACTCAGAACTTTGTCTTGTAGACGCCATAGGAAGGAGGACTTAGGGGATCTAGTGACTGGAATCGCATGTCGGTTGATGTTATCATGCGGTTAGGCGTAGGCAGACATTTTACATTTCAGACAGAGTAAGTCCTTGAAAATGAAATTTTAGACGACCTCGAAGTTCTTCGTTTATTTGATATGAACAAAGATATTATGAAAATATCATATCATATGACAAGTCATCACTCCAGTGAATCCAATATTTATGATATACCATATGTATGTTTCGCTTTAAAACTGTTTTCTGTCTTTAACCTTCATCTCATCTTCAAAAAAAATACGTTGTCTACCCTTGTGTGTAGATTTCTACACTTATGCGATTGTAGTGTGTTTTCGATGAATGTTTTTTATTTAACTAAGATAAACAAAAAAATTACTTTTATAATTCTAAGGAAACAAGTGAAAATAAATTTAAATTGGTTTTTCTTGAACGCATTTTACACAAACATTTCGATTCTGTTGGTTTTTACAAGCAGCTTTTGTGCAAAAACAACAAATTGATTGTAGTGGAACGATTCTTGACCTTTTTGGTGGATTTGATGAAGATGATGCAGAAATATCATCTAAAGATTTTTCTGTTGAACTTTCTCCTGAAACAGTTGCACGCAAGGATGCTGATGATGCCGATCTTGGTTTACAACTTCCAGTTGCCATATATGGTTTTGCAAGTGAAAATCCAAGTTCACGTAGAAAATTCCTTCGTATTGTTGTTTTTTGTGTTGCTTGCCAATTCGTATTCACTTCTTTGAAAAAAATTAATGAATTCAAAGTAGAAATATCAGTCACATTTGCAAATCCAGCCATTGGCCATCTATTTGTTTTTCCTTTACAACTGTAACAAGAAAGCATTTCGTCAACTGTACTTACACCGCCTATATCGAATGAAAACAAAAATGTATATGAACAAACCGTTTGTTTTATTTTAATACTCTATAATTCATGGTAACTTTTCTTCACCAGATCGAATTTCAAAAGACATACAACGGCCTTTTTTTACATTCAAGAAGCTTTGGTGGAACGCTTCCATTCCCTAAGTTTTTTTTCTATAGTAAACATTTTTCTTAGTTTTTAATTCATCAATTAGTTGTTTTAATAAATAAATTTAGTTAGGTTACGTCGAAAGACATAGGTTAAGAGTTAGTTTTAGCTTAGAGCACTCGATTGGGCCAGTTAGTTAAAATAAGATAGTCAAGTTAATTAAGCTAGTTTTAAGCGTTTTTGTTAGCATGTAAGGTATACTGAATTGCAAAATAAAATGCATTGAAAATGAAAAAACCATTCAGCTGGAACGCTTCTTTTATTTTTTCTCATAGTGCTAACCGCTGTAACACCTTTTGACATTAATTTTTGACCAAGATCATATGAAGGAAAGAATTTATCCATTGTTATGTTGTGACCTTTCAAACCATCAACGAGATCCAAAACAACACGTTCAACACGGCCTTGTCTTTTTTCACACGAACTGGCACCAATTACTTTTCCCAAATATGGTTGAATTTTTCAAACACAGCATGTAGAAGAACATACCAGCAATCAGAATTTCAATCCATATTTTACTGATTTCGGTGGCAAGTAATGGCGAAATTTACATCGTCCACGAAAACCAAGTAACTGCTCGTCAATTGTAACACATTCATGTGGATTATAGAAATCTGCCAATAAATTAGAAAATTTATCGAATACTTCTCGAATTTGTGCAAATTTATCTGAAGATCTCTGCTGTCTTCTACTTATTAGATCATCAGAACCAATAACTTGATTCATGTATTCAAACGTTTTCTTTGACATCTAAACACTGGATGACCTCTTTCACCATTAAATAAATCTATTGTAGTATCGTTTTTCAAGATAAAAACAAGTAACATATGTACTCGTATCTCAAAAATCATTTGAAATGGAATAGAAAACAATAACTTCCTCCTCAAGTATACTTATTAATAGTGGAAGGAATAATAGTAGTCATCCTGTAACTATTTAAAGTTAGTGTCTTAAAATTTTAGTGACTATTAGCGACTAAAATTTTACAATTCAAGGAACTGATGTGGGGTAACTATCAGTATTACAATAAAAACGGAGAGAAGGAAACTTAAGAAGAGTTTAAATACATACGTATAAAAAGAAGCCAATGGAAGAATGATAACAATTAATACACACATCGAAAGAACGATTCAATAATATCATATTCGATAGTAAATAGTCAATTTTTTACTTTATTTACAAAAGAGTGAAGAAAATGAATTCGTCTAATAGCAATCGGTAGTTTATTAAAAAATGTAGGCGCAGTAACAGTAAAAAAGTGAGAAAATTTGGTTTTATGTGCGGCTGGAACGTTGACCAATGCTAGGTTATTAACGCGTAAGCTATAGAAACTAGAGTTTCTATTTGAAGTGTTACCACTTTGCTTAAAGAATTCTCTGAGAGTTTTGAAGACATAAAGATGTCTTAATGGAAGAACTCGCAATTCCCTAAACAGCGGCCAGCTATGAGCAAAGCGACTTCTACCGCAAATTATTCTAATTAGATGTTTTTGAGCTATAAGTAAGGAACCAAAAGTGTTATCATATGATCCACCGCAACTCGTAATACCGTATTGTAACTTAGAGTTTGCATGATAGATCATGGTTAATACTTTTTTGGAACAGTAAGGTTTTAAAACATACATTTTACGTGCCACTCGTATCATGTGAGATTAAACTGCTTGCGTATGATCTTTCCAACTCAAATTGGAATCAATTATAACCCCCAGATATTTATATTGACTAACAGATTCAATTTAAAAGCACTTGCTTGAGCATATTACCTTTTCATTAAAATTGATGCACCCACAAGTATGCAGAGGTAAACAAAACATTTCACAGTCATGTGAATGAAAATGTACGTTGAAATCAGTAAGTACATTGCCCAACATTTTAAAAGTCATTAACTTGGTCTTCTCCCTGATAATCAGCTTATGAAAGGAAAACCACTCCCGTAGTGTATGTAGATCTTCCTCAATTTTGGTAATGCAATCAAACGTAGTAAGGCCTTGATAAGAGAAGGCAATATCATCGGCAAACGCAGTAGGTAATCCATTAAAGTTCTGATTGAAGAGGGAGTTTATATAAATTAAGAACAAAAGTGGACCAAGAACAGAGCCCTGGGGAACACCATTCATTATTGTAAGGGAACTACTAAAGCTTCCACCGATATTCACTACTTGCGTCCTATCTATAGGATAAGTACGAAACCAATCATGAAGAACTCCCCTGAAACCAGCATTATGCAGTTTATTAGGAAGCAATTTGTGATCAACCATGTATGAAAAGAGCCATAGTAGATTTGGAATAATTAAAATCTTCATACAATTGGGTACATAACTTGAGAATAGAATCCTCTGTGGATTTACCTGACCTGAAACCAAACTGATCTTTTAAAAAGAAATTCTGTTCATCCAAAAAGAGATTTTAGTAGCATCTCAAAGAGTTTAGAAAAGGTCGGAAGCAGGGATATAGGTCTATAGTTGCGAACTTCTTTGCGATTACCCTTTTTAAAAAGCGGTAAGATTTCTGCGCATTTCAAGGATTGCAGAAAACATCCACTACTTATGCTATGATTAAATAAGTAACATAGTATATCACTTGTATTAAAGGCAATCTTCTTTAGAAGCACATTTGTAATACCATCACTTTTACAGGAACTTTTATTTTTTAAAGACGTTATAAGCTTAAATATTTCTAGAGAAGAAATTGGAATGAAAACAAAGCTAATAACCCGCCTTATCGCGAACATGTTAGGAGAAGTAGTACAATTGCAAGTATAGATTGATTCTGCAGAAGGCTTTAGCCTCTCTGAAATTTCAATGAAATACTCATTAAATGTATTTGCTCTGCTACCTGAATCAGATACAATAACGTCATTTAGAGAGATCGATTGATTTGGACTTTATATCATTACCTAAAATATTATCTACGATTCTCCACTCTTCCTTAATATTGCCTAAAGCATTTTGCAACTTATTGACATAGTAATGATCGCGTGTTGTCATCACTTCTTTATTTACATCTTTGCACAGATTGTCATAGTATTTTTTTAGCCTAATATTATGTGGATGTTTTCTGCATTTTGCTGCAATTCTTTTTTTTCTTATTTTCTTTAAGAGATCAGTAGTCATCCAAGGTTTAATGTATTTTTTACTATACAAAACCTGCATAGACAAGGATGTACAGTTCTCAACGTGGTTTTTTAAAATCGATAAAAATAAATCATAGGCAACCGAAGGATTATTCTCTGCATAGACTGGTTCCCAAAATTCATATCTTATGTAAATATTCATTTAACATGGCATAGTTCGTACGAAATTTGTTCCGGAAGGAGATATGTGCATGAGAAGGGCTAGTTAAGTTACCTGTGCTAAGAGTTACCATATGGTGATCTGTTAATCTGAAGTCATAAACATTCCCACAAAAACAAATTTTATCATTTTTATGTATTCGAGTGAAAATATGGTCAATACAACTCACAGTTGAGTTAGATACACGAGTTGGTTCATTGATAACACTCTTGAGACCATACGAAGCCATTAAAAACAAGTAGTTCTCGGTGTCTCTGTCATATTCATTTAAAATGTCGTTATTTATATCACCTAGGACAATTAAGTTTTTAGCTTTAGTTACACTCAAAATAGAATTGAACTCATTAATAAATATACTTTTATTAAATTCATGCACAGAATTGAATAAGTTTCATATCTATATACATACATACAAGGGATAACTTCACTACATCATTACAATTGCCAAAAAGCAAATAACCCGGAATATTGTAAGAATCTAACTCATTATGATAGATCAACATTTCACTCAAAACAATTACTACAGGCAATTTCGCGAGAATTTCGATATGCGCTAACAATATATGAAATTTTTTTCGTAAACTACGGATGTTCTGATGTAAACAAAGGGTATCAAATTCATCGACATTAGAGGTAGGAAAAGAGGTTAATTTGGTGCATTGGGGAGACGAGTTAGAAGTATTTATACCTACTGGGTTCATATTTTCTCGAAATAAGCAATACAATTTACTTTAACTAATTCATAGCCTTCCTTCATTCGCATATACACTGTCCCATTCCTCGTCCACAAATATTTAAAACCTTTTGCTATTTTCTTCAACGCCGCAGCCTTAAGCAGTTGACGTGTGTTGTAAGATCGGCTCTCATTTAGGTACATCTCCTGTGGTTCCGCTTGCTCATTGAGAATCGTTGTTTTTAGTTTTATTTTGTGCTCATATTGTTGTGTTTTGGGAACATTAAAAATTTCGATAGTGTTGGCTAGTAATTGTTGTCTGGGAAATTGACAATGAAATTTTCTCTTCACAAGCTTTATTCTTGACTAGGAGAGCATCAACAACAACCGTTTTAAACTTTTTTTTATGGAGAAATACGTGTTTCTTTCGTAAAATAAGGGTTATAATAAAGTCGAAAAATTCCGAAAGTTAGCAATAAGTGGTTTTTGAAAAAAATAAGAAAAGAGATAGTCTATGTGTAGTTTTCTACACAAGTGTGGGATGAAGGTTAAATTATCTTATGCCTTGATATACTATACGTATCTACTGCTTTATGAGTATACTGCATTTATACAATTTTTACTTGCACCTTTCTGGCACCTTTCTTACAGGTCAAAGTGCGTACAAGGCCCTAGTATAGTATGGTATACCTTACCTATAGTATAGCACTTGCACCTTTAACTGCAGAATATGTATGGGTTTCGGGAAAATGTTAAATCTTGAGATTTTGAAAAATGCTAGTATCTATTCTAATTACACTTATAAATGGGAAAGCAAATATTTGTTTATTGTGTCTGTGCGCGATGAACTCCTAGGCCACTAAAATTTTCTGATGCGATTTTCATCAACGCATATATCATTATTTGCAGAATCCTAAGACATTCTGATAAATACCATAAGCATTTGCTATAAAAGTTTAGAATGTCAAGCTCCCTAGCAATTTAGGAATATTTGTTTTCCAAAACTTTATAAGAAACTTTGCATGCCATGACCTTACGTTTCTCAAAGGCTGGGTTGGGCGATTGCCGAATCCCAGGGTCAACCAAAAAAAAACACCTAAACTTAACTTAACAATCATGAAACTAGGAATACAAATCCGCTTTAAGGGCAGACTCGGGGGATTGGTCCGCTTTAGGGGAAAGCTTGAGGCGCAGGTCTGCTTTAAAGATAGACCCATAGCACATGTCCGCTGTAAGGTCAGAACCGTAGCGCAAGTCCGTCTTAAGGGCAGACTCGGAGCGCAGAATCACTTATGGGTAGTCCAGGAATACAAGTCCACCCATTCCGGGTGGCTGGCCTACAACTGTTTTCTTCGAATTGGTGTACCTTAGGCAGTACGTCGGGTGAGCTATGGTCAGTAGCAGACCCGAAAAATATTCGCCAATCTGCTCACTCGATCACAATCTATCGACCTCCTTCTTGTGTAATTCTTTACAAGAAGTCACCGTGAATTATTATATAAAACGGATTCAATTTATTTGTAAACAACTTGGCTTATTTTTATTCGTGGTGACTGAGGGGAAGGAGGGAGAGAGAGGTTATCACGGTCAGGTGGCGTGATCATCGACAGATGTTACGGATACAAATACACAGAGGTGCCTGTCAAGGGGTTCCCACAGTCGGGTAGTGCTCTTGCCTAGTGGAAAATTTGTAACGCTTGGTTACAATTCACCACAACGATTTTCCTGTAGAAGCTAGAAATGAGTTCGCGAACCGCAGGTTTCTCTTGTAAATTGAAAACCCCAAATAACTTACTCAACTCAACTCTTTTGTAGTTAAGTTAGCTTAGATCTGGTCAATTTTTCTTTTTTTAAATGCGCAAACTCATTGAGTTATGAAAATCTTTAACATGTTTACACACAGTGCGGGCGTTAGAATGAATAGATAGAGAAACTCAGTTGCTTATGCTTCAGAGAAACTCCGACGGTGGCGTCCAGATAACTGGGGAGATTTTTGTTATTTTTCGCCTTTGCTTCTGATTCACAGTATTTTTTTCTCGATAACCGATGTCATAAGCAAATCATCATCAACAGAGCGAATAATTTTTCCAACCATATGACCAAGCTACTGCTAGTGTTATTCTTTCCCAGTAGTGTTCAAACAAGCTTTTGCAATTATTCGGACTGACTTTATTTATGTATTTCATGAGAAATAAATAAATGCTTGTTGACATTAGGATTTAAAACATTAACCATTAGCGTGGCAATTGACGATGGTACCACTATACCATTGCCACCTCCCCATCTAGATCTTACCCTTTATAAGCAATTCCTTAGTTAACATATGTGTATAACCTTGAGGCAGAGTACGGAAATATTCATCCTAAGCTAACTGCTGTTCCCAGCTATAATTTTTTAAGTATTTCTAGTTATTTTCCATGGCTGAATGCCGCTCATTTCACTTTTTTGTTTACCATATCTTCTCCCAACCTAAAAGCTTCTTTACTGCCTCTGTACTGTATGTACTCTGGTAAATAATATCGTGCTACTTTGTTCATTATCCGAAATTACGAATTTAAGAAGATACTATTATACCACTGTCTACGATATGAATTTACGGGTAATGTTTTGTCCTTCAGATGACCACATCCTAACATTGTCAACAGACAACTTCCTTAGATGGTGTTCTGATATTTTCTAAAGAAATTTGGCTTGTAATTAACGCTAGCCAAAAACCACAAAAGACCACATCAATAGGGCTCTGAAATCCATTTTTGATGAACCTACACACATTATGTGTATCGACTGCTTATTTCTTCTCTAAAAGAACATTCAACCCCAACACCTCACATCCTTCTATCAGCCTCTGTGGCAAGCATTAAGATAATTAAAATGCAACCCTTTAATTAAAATTCTTATAACCTTAATTGATTGGGAAACCCTCTGGTGAAAGATTCGATTAACTTAATACTTTCTTAAGATTCTCTAAGGACCTTTGAGTTTATTAACCCTCATGGCTTATCTTTTGTGGCCTGTATTCTTTGAATTAAGGATTATGTAGGAAGTCATATTAGGCTTCAGTATTTACTTACATCAGTCGACTTTTCATGTGGGTTTTACTGTCTCAAAAGCAAAAGTACTTCCCTAACGAATAACTCTACCATAATGACGTTCTCTTGCGGAAAATTTTCAAAACAACCCTGGAGAGCTATGCTCACAAACATATCCTTAAGTGGTAAATATTGTTTTAGATTACGTAGCATCAGCACAACATCATTATCCTCTTTGAAGGTAAGGAATATTTGGTATCCTTTATTATTTAAAAAGTGTCATAAGCTATTACCTTCAAGGGCTGTTTTGTTGTACCCTGTACTTCATTTTCTTTTTTACCATTTTAAGCCAGTTAAGTATGCTCTTTTGTAATTGCAATAACGACAGTATGTACTCGTACTGTAGGATACAGCGAACTATGTGTGTGTTCCAGATTATGGTAAAGGATAATCTTATGAACGAAAATTAATTTTGTGTGATGCTGGTTTTCATTAATTATATTTTTGTTTTCGTCTCAGATCCTGGAAGGCGGATGAAAGTACTCCTATCCTATGTATTATTAAGGAAATTGCGTCTGCTCATGCTAAAGGTTATATTGTGTGGTATTCAATTTTGAAGCACGGGCATGAGGTTAAAGTGTATGAAAGTTTCTCATAATTATTTAACGTATTCCTAGCATCTTAGATACCATTTCGCATAAAGTCGTCCTTTGGCAATGCTTCCACACAACTCCACATCTATCCCCGGATGGATGCTTGAAAACCGAAGAGGAATTCAATTTAAAACCCAGCACGTGCTGGAGAACATTTTCTCACTTGAATTTGGTATTTCTTTCTCACCCTGCGGTTGGGATTCCATCAACCAACAAGAGAGGAAGTGATTCATGATTTCAAGAGTGCACTTGGAATGGTGTCTAATTTGTAAAACGTTTTTTCTTCTTTTCTGGATGCATGGAGTGGTGAATCTTCCCTTCGAGAAAATTTACACTTGAAATCTGGCTAGAGACGGGGTGCGGTTGGGTAAGTAATTTACCTTTTCTACAACATGGACAGTTCACTTGAGAATATGAGATCCCTTTAGGGGGAACTACTCTTCCAAGGAAACCAATATAAATTTGCGTAATGGCGTATAATGTGCTGTCGGGACTTGAATTGTACCTGTGATTACAACAGCACGTTTTTTGTTTGAAACAATTTATGCACAACTGTCTAGACGAGCTGACAGTTAAATTTATTATTTTACGTTCATTACTCATAATGGTGGTATTTCTGTTTCAAAATGAGAGATTATTTTTCAAAACGTTCAACCCTCATAAATTGTATCGTTCTAGGTTCACATAAATTTAGATACAATTTGTTACAGCAACGTTTTTGGAAAGGTTACACTTAAAGTGGTATGCTAAGCACCATTTTTAAATGGATTGGTAATATAATTCAGATGAACAGAAGTGCCTTGGGATTATCCTCAGAGGTCTGAATTGGTCCGTGGATACATTTTAAGGTAATAGTGAGGAGAAGGCTAATCTTCCCGATGAAGTCCTTCAGCTGAGGCAAACTAATGACCTTTTAGAGAACTGCAAGCGTATATGAAGAAGTTACTTAAGGGTAAAAAAAAAATCGACTTTGCACTTTGGCAGACATTTTAACCCGTCACAGGGGACACAAGTAACACATCATTAAGTCGGGTATAAAGTAAGATGGATACCGCACATTTCGCAGGATCTGGAGCAAATGTCAAAGTTTGTGGAGTATTCATTCGCAAATGAAGAGGCAGCCATAGAGGCAAATAATTGCTAAATACAGGATCTGTTTGACCTAGATCTACTCCAGATACTCTGGTCCGTCGAGACAGTTAGTTTTAAAAGAAAAAGCATTAAAATCAAGTATCTCATCAACGAGAGCTTCAAGTTAAAGGGTGTTATAGACATATTAAGCTCAGAATGGTTTGTTAGCAGCTTCGTTATGCAGACCCTATTCTGTGAAAACATTGTATAAGGCCTTTATGACGTACCAAGTTTTGGGAAATTTTAAAAATATTTGTTCTCCGTCTTAAAAGGAATTTAACAATAGTATATACCATATATAGTTTTAACGAATTTGCTTAAGTTTCGAATTTACAAAGGAGTAGAATATAGGTGCAAGTACGTGCAATACAGTCGTGCCCTTTATTTGAACTACCGAGCCAGACTAAATATCTATATATTTCACTACGAGTTCTCACAAAATAATCCTGCTGTGATATAGAGACGTAAAGCGAACGATCCTAAGAATGGCAAATGAAGGCATTGGAAGGGAGAAATGTTTTGGTTCAAGAAAATTGGATGCATTGCTCAAGAAACGTCCCCTTCCCGCAGTCCGTAGGGATGATAGTATTAGAAAATTTAACTTTGGGAAAAACTTTGGTTCGAGGTTAAGTAACAAGAAAGGGTGGAGCAATCAATCTACGACATACGGAATGGCCAGCCACACTATAAAGTGATATATAGATAGTTCGAGAACTGAGGAAGGAACAGGGCAGGCGCATTCGGGCCAAGCAGAACCCATGCTCAAGAGTACCGGCATCTTTGAAGCTTAAATATGTGCTGTGTATAGATGTATCCAACTCAATCTCGAAAGAAGATACAGCAACTGCGACATAGCAATACTATCATAGAGTCAAGCAGCTATCAAAGCAGTTGGCTCATATGTCATTAAGTCAAAACTTGTGAGAATGCCTACACCAACTTAATGAATTGGGCAGAAACAACAAAGTTACGCTTTGCTGGATACCCGGTCATGTCGGAATAAATGTAATGAAGCGGCAGACTCCCTGGCAAGACAAGAGCTGTGGAACCCTTCACTGGACCTAAGCCATTCTGTGGAATAGGGGAACATACCATACGTGAAGAATTAAGGAAAATGGAGAAAGAAGACATTGCAAGAACCTGGAATAACACCACAGGTCTGAGGCAAGCTGAGAAACTACTGGGATGTTACAAGCGGAAAAGATTCGAAGCTTGTATCTGCCTTACCAAGAATAACCTACGAATTCTAACAGACTTCCTAACAAAGACTGCCAACTCAGGAAGCACTTACGGAAAATAGGAAGGCCTTTTCAGATTCTGCAATGAGTCAAGCGAGACTCCGGAGCACCTTCTGCAATCATGTGGGACACTGACCCACAAAAGATTGAAATACTTAGACAAGTACCAAATATCAAATGAGGATATGCTAACCATGGACCTACTTCTCATTCTCAGATTCCTAAAGGAAACTGGTTGGAGAGATAGCCCTAAGGTGAACTATTATCGATAGGCTAAGTAAGAGTGTATGACCTTCAAACACAATTCCAAAGGAATTGTAATGCAAGGTGAACTCTAACGAGGGAATAAACCTCTCCAAGCTACTAGCAGGGGGCACAATAGATGCCTACACAAATAATTATAGACTCGACGCTTTATTTATGTTTACTGAAATCTTTTAGAAATCTCAGTTCTGTACATCATATATATAATATAAGTATCTTGGAGTGTGCCTTACGAAAACTCTTAGTATGGACATCTCGAGGAGAAACTAGTGAAATCAAAAGTAGCCATCAACTGAGCTTGGAGAAGACGCTTCAACAGCAAATTCATTGCCTACAGCGCTAAATAAAACGATTTTGAAGCGATATCGGCGTCCATTATGTTCTACGCGGTACAAGTATGGGGATGTAAAAATATGAATCCATCGAGAAACTACTAAGTTATTACCTCAAATTTCATCTGCCTCCCTACATGCCAAACTACATGCTTATGATGGAAAGAGGCTTATCACCACCTTTCATAAAAACGCTAAAACAAACTCCAAGTGGATTATGTTCTTAAGGTTCTTAGCATGCCGGATTACCGACTACCAAAAAAAGCATCTGTACAAGCAAATAAAGGAAAACTGGATGGTTCAAAGAGTGGTTAGAATTAAGTCACGGCTGTGGTTTTGAGGATTTGAGGTGTTTGAAGAACCAGCCCTATCAGCTCATCGAAGGAGTCGATACTCAGGCTGGGACAAGGTATTTATTTCTGTGTCTCTACCTAGAATGATATACAGCCGTTTGAATGAAAATTTGATGTAGAAGAATTATTTCCAGGATGAATACAGAGTCGATGAAATAATGATGATATTGAGGCTGCGGGGAGAACTCATAAAACTGAATTATACCGTAGCAAACATATTCTGTCCCAAAGATATTCTTCTTGATATTTCGTGCTATATTTGTTTAGTTTTTCGGAAGAATATACAAAATTGTAGACCTTGTTCATAGTACTCGTAAGTATTCATACAGTTTTCAAGAAAAAAAAAAATATATTGATAACTGTAAAATCAAAGATGAAGGAGCATGGTAGTATTATCATAGATGAATATCTGGCACGCTGAAGACGAGTTAATTTTTTTAAGGATAAAATACTGTTTCTCCAGGAAGAAAGTTTCAATCATCAGAAAAACTAGCTAATATACCTGTTCAAAATTTCAAAACAGATCATCGGTGATGGTATGGACTGCCGTTAGTAAGAGATGCAAATTTTCACTAATTTTCATTGGGAAAGGGGTGGAGTCAACTTTTATTATTACCTTCTTAAAGAAAATGTGCTTACTTACTTACTTAGATCTTTTAACCCCTCGGGGGCATAGGGCGTCAACCACGCCTGGGCGCCATCTTGTTCGGAGTTCTGCCACAAGTTTGAGCTGCCTCCAACTCATTCCTAAAGAGCTCGATTCCTCCTCCACTGTTCTGTGCCACGTTCGCCTAGGGCGTCCCGCTATTCTGCCTGCCCAGGTGAGCGGATTCCACTGCATGGCATATTTCGCAATGAAGTTTTCTTCGCGCCGTAGAGTGTGACCAATCAACTACCGTTTTCTTCTTCGTATAGTAATCTTTATAGGATCTTGGCCTGTTCTCGTATAAAGTTGTTCGTTGAGATGCGGTTCCGCCGAAAATTCCTCGAGATGATCCTTAAACATTTTTACGATGACTTGCAGCTTGTGTGTGTTAATGGTGTCCACATTCCTGATAACATTGCTTCTTCAGACTTTGGATAGCATTTCGAACGCAGCTTTAACCTTTCCTATTCTGCTGCACATATCCAGTTTGGTGCCACCACGATTAGCTTGGACCACACTTTCTAAATAAAGAAAGTTATCGACTTTCTCGACTTCCTGTTTGGCATTTTTGAGTTGAGCGCGGGTATTAGAAGTGTTCTGCTGTTTTTTTTTTTTTTTTGGCTGTGTTTATTTTTAGCCCCACTTTGTTTGCCTCAGCTTCTAGATTTTGGGCCATCAAATGAAGATCCATTATCCCATGTGACTGCAGACAAACATTGTCAGCGTAATCTATGTGTTTAAGGTAAGATGTCATAGTCCAACGAATTCTATAGTTGGACTGCACGGAGTACATCGCTGATAACCACCAAGAACAATAGTGCCGATAGTATGCACGCTTGCCGCACTCCACTTTTGACTTCGAAATCTTCCAACACCTTTCCATTGTGGGCGCCGTGGCGTAAGTGGTTAGTGTGTCGGATCACTAAACATGAGGATCCAAGTTCGAATCCCAGAAAACACCAACAAGTTTTTTTCACGATCCCACCTGTCGCGAGCGTCTGCCAAACATCCGAGAGTATTGTTGTCTCGAAAAAGCTTCTCAAATCGCCGTTCGGATACGGCACTAAACTGTAGGTCCCTTCCATTGGTGTGAGAAATAAAACGCACACAACATGAGTGGGTGCGAGAAGCTAGGCCCTGGCACTTAAAGAGCTGTTGCACCAAATATTTATTTTTTTTTATTCCATTGTGTAAGACACTTACCACCCTCGTATGTAGCCTTTATAATAGCTATAAGTTTTTCTGGGATGCCTCTCCTGCGCAAGGCCAACCAGATAGCCTCTCGATTTCAGCTGTCGAAAGCCTTCTCGAAGTCGGTAAACAGCAAATGTAGCGGAGACATGTACTTAATATAGGTACACTGTTCTATTATATTATGATCCATAAGGTGTTTATGTGGTCAATGCAGGATGAACCAGCGCAAAAGCCTGCCTGTTCGACGTCGAAAGTTGGATTAGTGTTCCTTAAACATCGATAGTTATCAATAGTCTATTGATACTTATCGATAGTAAATGAATTTCGAAAACATCGATGGTTTTAAAAACTATCGCAAATAACAAAAATGAATGCATCGTTTTCCATTCACTTATGGTAAAGCGGTAAATACATTATTTTATTGTACGGAATCTACTCTCCTGCACACAGTGTATGATGTAAACGGAAACAGAGATTTCTGTTGACAGTGGTTATGCCAGCCACAGAGTAAATATTAGAGGAAACCCCCATGATGTTATAAAATAGATAAACCTACACCAATGAGTGACGCAAACGTTGACATAAAGCAATATTTGAAAAAAAGTAAATGTCCAGCAAAATATTGGGAGAGGTCAGGAACAAGGAAGGCTTAAGGGGTTATACGCAGTTAAAAATTTCAAAAAATTGATTTTTTTTTTATTGCATTTTCGGGATGTACATATCTGTGCCCACAAGGAATAACAGCATAATTGCACTTTGCAATTTTAAAAAACGTACAGTTATCCACAAAAGTCTGCGTACAGCGATGAAACTTTGGAAAACAGTTGTGTCCAAATAGTAAATAATATATCTTTCAAATTGCAATATTTCAGTAAAAGAGCATTAAACCCATTAATTTTGAACAATATTTTCATATATTTTTTTATTTTCTTAAGAAAAAATTAACAAAAACAAAAAAAAGTCATTAAATTCATTCCACAAAAGTTTGCGTACAGCTACAGATTTTCCTTCCCAGAATTCAGTTTAAGTAACGGGACATTTCTTTTTGCAGGATATGAATAAGTTGCGTGGTTGTCTGCTTGTAGTGCTTGTAGAGAGAATAGTTTTCTTTGAAAATGGGAAAAAAAGAATTAAGTGTGTCTGAAAGGCAGTTAATTTGAATTTATACATATAGCAGCAAAAGTCGTACTCTCAAATATCTGAAATAACTTCAAGACCCCGGTCAACGATCCAGAGAACAATAAGTCGCTTTAGGGATGAAGGTGAAATTGAGTCAAAGCCAAGATCTGGGAGACCACCGAAGCTAACTCTGAGGGATAAGCGGGCGATCAAGCGGATTGTGGAGCAGGAGCCCTTCATTAGCGCTCAAAAGATAAGTTCGCATCTCGAAATTTACAATAACACCACAGTGCATCCAGAAACAGTACGAAGGGTCATCGTCGATATGGGATTTAAGTCGCGCACACCCAGAAAAAAAACCTTTGGTGAATAAAATTAACCGTCAGAAACGTCTCATGTTCGCAAAGGAATACTTGAACAAATCTGCAGACTTCTGGCGCAAGGTTATATTTTCGGACGAGTCAAAATATAAAATTTTTGGTTCGGATGGCCGCTTGAGAGTCTGGCGACGTCAAAACAATGCACTAAATCCCAAGTATACCGTCAAGACAGTGAAACATGGAGGTGGAGGTTTGATAGTATGGGGCTGTATGTCTGCATCGGGGGTCGGAAAGTTGGAAATAATCGAAGGAATCATGGACCAGTTCAACTACATTGATATCCTCAAAAGAAATTTAAGAGACAGTGCTGAGATACTGGGAGTCTCGGATGATTTTTACTTCCAGCAAGATAATGACCCAAAACATGCGGCCCATAATGTGCGTATGTGGCTTTTGTTCAACGTTCCCCACATGCTGCGAACACCCCCGCAGAGTCCAGACATCAAGCCGTTGAGCACCTGTGGGATGAATTAGAACGCAGGATCCGAACGCGTGAGATTCGGAATAAAATGCAATTTAAGGAAGCCTTACTAGCAGAATGGAGAAATATTACTAGTTCGTGTACAGAAAAACTAGTTTCTTCTATGCAAAACCGTTTGAAGGAGGTAATTAAGAAGAGGGGATATCCGACAAAATATTAACCATAAAAGTAAAACGAAATAATTACTTTTTATTCAATTGAACTAATGTTTTCCATTTTATTTCAGTGCTGTACGCAAACCTTTGTGGAATGTATTTAATGATTTTTTTTTTGTTTTTGTTAATTTTTTCTTAAGAAAATAAAAAAAAATATGAAAATATTGTTCAAAATGAATGGGTTTAATGCTCTTTTACTGAAATATTGCAATTTGAAAGATATATTATTTACCATTTGGCCACAACGCCTCTGTTTTCCAAAGTTTCGTCACTGTACGCAGACTTTTGTGGATGACTGTATATATTCAAAATACTAAAAACAAAAAATTAATCAATTTTGACATAAGTCTAGTTATGCCATCATTCCTTGTGGCCACAGATATATTTGAGTATATTCTTTGAAAATTTCAAATCGATCCGGCAAATATTCTTGGAAATACAAGCACATTTGTAAGGATGTCCCGGAGGGTGTGTGAATGTCTTTTGAAACTTTGAACGCGTTTTTCTCAAAACGGTTTTTTCAAAGTCGGTGAGCACGATTTCTCAGAAACGGCTCAACCAATCAGTCTGAAATTTTAACACAACCTTCTCAGATATATTTTTCAGGGATTGATCAAAGGAATAAGATTTTCAAAAATTATTTCTATTTTTTTAAACAATTTAACCATCAAATTTTGGTCGAAAATCGAAATTTTTTCTCTTTGGAGCCGCCTTTTTGCCAAAAATCAAAATTCCGACTATTCCTTCGATCAATCCATAGATTTATCTATCGACTTATAAAATCTTCTTGGTTTTCTATTTTAAATAATCCAAACCGGAGATATCGTGGGCGCCGGCGTAAGTGGTTAGTGTGTCTGATCACTACGCATGAGGTTCCAAGTTCAAATCCCAGAAAACACCAAAAAGCTTTTTCACGGTCCCACCTCTCACGAGCGTCTGACAAACATCCGAGAGTATTGTTGACACGAAAAAGCTTCTCAAATCGCCGTTCGGAGACGGCACTAAACTGTAGGTCCCTTCCATTCGTGTGAAAAATATAACGCACACAACATGAGTGGTTGCGAGAAGCTAGGCTCTGGCACTTTCAAGAGCTGGTGCGCCAAATATTTGTTTATTTTTTATGGAGATATCGTGCTCACCGCCATACGCCTTTTTTTTGGAGTACCTCCAGGGGATCATCTACAGGTGCACTGTAACTCAATATTTTTAAAAATGAAATACGCCGATATAAAGTTTAAAGTTACCACAAAATGTGTTAATACTTCTTGTATTTGTCAAGTAAAATCCCTTTTCAGAAAAAAATCGTAAATATATTACTTTTTTTTGCCTTACAGCTGCGTATAACCTCTTAAGGAAATTGCACAAATGTTCCATTGCATACCAGCAACACCAGTTCCCTAAGAGAGGATATTCTCGAAAGCTGGCCAAATAATGAGTGAACGCCGCAACAAACTGAAGACGAAAGTATTAAATGAATACTGATTTTTAAAAACAAAACGACGTTATTTTTAAATAAAATTAATTTTGTATTTTCCCTTTTAAAGATTTCTATACCGCCATTAAAAATATTTAGTTTATAGTCATACATTTTAACAAGTACATATTGTTTTATTTCTTCATAGAGCTAATCGATAACTATTGATACTATCAGAATATGTTTTTCGCATCATGAACTATCGCAAGTGTTGACTGTCGATGTTTAAGGAACGCTAAGTTGGATATAAATGCTCTTTGATTCGTTCCAGAATTATTCTAGCTGTTATTTTGGCTACGGCTGGAAGAACGCAAATACCTCTGCAGTTTCCGCATTCCGTCAAATTTCCTTTTTCGGAAGCTGATTATCCCCCTTTTCCACTCCTGCGGAAATTTTTCACTATCCCAAGCTCTCCGCATTAGAGGGTGCAACCAATCTGGCAGTGTATTTGGCGCCGCTTGAAATAGTTCGACAGGGATGCCACGAATACCCACCGCCTTGTTCTTCTTGAGGGACTTGATTGCTGTTAAGAAAATGTGCTTAAACATGCAAAAGTAGTCTTCGGTAATGATTACTACTGCTTTTAACAAGATGGAGCACCATCACACACCTCAAACTCGGTACAGGCCTGGTGTCAGCATAATTTGATTTGATACCAAAAGATGAATGGTCACAATCATCGCGTGATCTTAATCCATTGGATTATTTTGTATGGTCATACATGATAATGAAGCTTAAGGACTACAAATATAGCAGGAAGCTTACTGTAATATTTATAAGCCACTATAAAAATAATAAATAATGGAAAACTTTAGAGTAGGATACAGACTTCTGCAACCAGTTTATCTGAAGGCATGTGCATTTGCTGATAACATAGTGTTGTTTTCAAACTCAATAAACAATCTGGAAAAAAACCTAAAGATATGGAAAGAAACATTAGCATCACAAAAACTCCAACTTAATGTCGAAAAGACTAAAGTGATGGTAATCGGGAACGAACCAGACGTAGTGAGTGTGTTGGTGGATGGTAAAGCTATTGAGCAGGTTGACAGGTACAAATATCTAGAAAGTATAATAAACAGTAAAGGCAATTCTGAAGATGACTTGAAAGTGAGAATCCAGTCGGCTAATGCTCTGTACGCGACCCTGCAAAGGAAATTCTTAGACCATTAACAAATCACGAAAAGTACAAATATATCAATTTTCAACACAATGTTCCGTCCGATCCTGTTATTTGGAGGAGCTAATTGGACACTTACTAAGAAACAGGAAAGCCAGATCCAAGCCATGGAGATGAAATACCTGCTAGGAGTAAGGAGAATCGACAAGATAAGGAACGAAGATATAAGAAAAACACTCAATTTGAAATCGACAAGTAGAATTCTGGATGATAAAAAGCTTCGGAGGTTTGGTCACTTAGTTCGTATGGATGAGAACCGGCAGGTAAAGAAAGTTTGGGAAGCAAAAACTGAAGGGAAAAACAAAAGAGGAAAGCCCAAAACGACTTGGAATAACTCCGTCGAAAAAATGTTGAGAGAAGCTGGGGAAAATTGGTACTCGGCCAAACAATTAGCTAGGGACAGATGCATATGGAGTAACTTCCAGAGGAAAAGAGCGACCTAAATAAGGATGAAACCTCGACACCCTATGGGTAAAAGGGGGCCGGATTAAGTAAAGTAAGTAAAAATAATAAAAATGAAATCACTCAGCTAGATAACTGTTTTTTTTTTTTATTTTACGCTAATTATAATTTTGGGCAGAGAAGATTTATTTCAGGGTAGGTCGAGAGGGAGGATACTCTGCATTTTATTGACAAGTGTCCAGTTTTGCGGGATACAGAAGACATATCTTAGGAAGCGATGGCCTGTCGGAGAATCAACTCATAACACTCCTTAATGATATTAATCTTTCTAAGCCATGTCGGAATTGCAAAATCGCAATACAATATTACGAGAAAATATTGACTGTGAATTTTTAATAAATGTTGCTCTACTTTATTTGGCTACTTCATATTAAATGAGATTGGCAAATTATGTACATACATAGGTATATGAGTATATTGTCAATCAGCCAGACGGCAATGCCATGCAAACTGATTTTTTTTTAACATTTTTGTAATCAATTTTGAAGTAGATAAATAAAAATCGAATCTTCATCAATAATAGTCCATCATAACCCAATTAACCCTGTCAGTCATATTAGTCTAAGTTTTACATTGAATTTCGCAGCGGCATTGAGGAATTACTTTTCACCTTTCTCTCATCCGTAACAACGTCAGTTGTCAACTTGACTCATAATGTATTTATTTGACTTTTTCTTGTCACAATCACCAACTAGAGTATATCCCTAATTAATCTCTGACGCAATTCGTCCATTAATTTTATCCTTGTGCACAGTCTAGGAGTAAAAAACAAAATTTATCCACAGTAGTTAGCCATGGAACAAGAGATAACAACAAAAATAACAATAATCCCTTTAGTATTTGATCCCTATTTCAGGACTTTGCCACAAATCCATTCATTTGTTTTGGTCCTTTTGTCTTACTTCCTGCGTGCCGCTCGTCGTGTACTTTGCTGAGTATGATCGGAAAATCAGCGAGGAGTCAGCTATTTCTCCCGGGGGACAAAAACGAAATAAAATCAGGATAAATTGAGAGCAGAGGCAATTTTTATGTGGATTAAACGCTCGATGGCGCAATGTGATGAGGCACAGCATGTTGAGTTAATTTTAGAGGATTGTGCTATTTTTGCCAACTAAATTTATTTTTCGCTGTCAAGATGTTTAAGCTGTGTCAAAGTATTTGACAAATATTTTTCCAAAAAAATGTCAGAGAATTGGGCCACGCATTAGGCCTTAAGCACTTACGGCAATAGGGAATGATGTACATCCTCCACGAAGTGGTATGTGGCTAACGATGTTAAATTACTGAAACAACTTAATTACTGTCATTGTCGACAAACGGAACTATTTACGAAAGCCGGAAGAGGGTAGCTTCTGTTTGAGTAACAATTAGGCTAGTTGAGAGATATTCTCCTTCGTGTATTTGCCTTAGAAATATCAATTCATTGCTCCTGTTTGCTTGTTCACTCAATCAAAGTCGATGTAATCGCTGCGGGTTCTGTATAGATTGTGAGCTTTGGAAGGTATTAGCCATTTCGAATCTCAGTTCAAGGAATGTGAGTATTTGCAACCCGCTTTCAATGTTGTTCTTAATATACCTTATATGTACACATAGCTTTTAATTACAGACTGAAACTACTTTTTTATTATCTTAAGTGAAGACGAGAAAGAACTCTCCTGTTTGGACTGTATTGCACTATGAATTCCCAGAATTCGTCATACTCACGTCCACCTTTAAGCCATGGGTGCAGCATCTCATAAAGACATAATGCGTTAATATCTTCATCGTTAAAGAAATGACTGTAGGTCGAAATAACTGTAGTCTAGCTTGAAGCGCGCATTTTAAGCCGCTACTGGTACTGATGCATTACAATGGTCTACAGACATCCGACTAGCTTAAAAAAAAAGAGTGCTCATAACAAATATCTGGAAGTAGGTAGAGCAAATGATATGGTTGAGAAACGACAGCAGCGAATGCGCCCAAAAAATGCATCACAATAAGTTAAAGACCCCCGATAATAAGGCTCGAGAACAAGTGTCTTAAAAGCAGCTCGGTTTCAAATGAAAAACTAAATATAAGGCATTAAGAATTATTTCAAGGAATCACAGAAGAAGAGCACCATCGTCTACAGGTTTGCCAAAATCTCAGGACTTCAAGGACAATAATCTGGGCTGGAACAAGAGTCTTCTGGGCCAGAGAAAAACACAAGGAGTCAATAAGGAATTGCCCTGAGTGTTTATAATGACAGACATACATTTCACATTAACTCCAAGCTCATAGCTATCATTATATTTTATACTTACCAAACTGCAGAAAGAAGTTTGCCTTGGAGTTACTGCCGCCATGCGCACTTTTGACGACTATTGACGGACTAAGCTCTTCAGAAGCACTGGAAGCAATGCTTCAACTCCGAAAAAACAGGACCTAGCACAAAGGCCATGCAATTCGACATGGAGAACGGTTTCCTAAGATGTCAGGGCAATGTACAATACTTTATTCATGATGCCTCTCGATAGCATAAGCCATGTTCGGGTAGAAGGCACGAAATGTAGAGGGTCAAATGGGAAAATACAAATCAGTTTCTTCAGGATTTCATTAATGTATTCTACACTGACGGCTCTAATACCACTTGTAGGACTGAAGCTGACTGGTATTTGGGCCATGAGACTAAATTAACATTACCAAAATATCGACGGTCTTACACACGAAAGTTTTCGCCATACACGTAGTTGATAATTAAATAACTGATGAGAGATGGAGCGATAGAAGTACATGTCAGCATGTAGTGACAGTCAGGTTGAACTTAAAACGCTAGAGACTCCAACAAGTCATTCAAAGATTTTTATAGAATGTAAGAACAGACTCAACACACGGTTTATCTCATTTGAGTACCAGGTAAAAGCGGAATCGTTGGTAATAGCTTGCGAATGAGGGTTCAGAGAGGTTTCGGAAAATTCGTGTACTGGATCGACTAGTTTAGATTCTTGAAGAACCATGAAGTACTTTGTGAATGAGAGCGATAGTAGGAAAGACTGCAAATTATGGTTGGGCGAATCACAAGACGCAATACATATGATCATCACATGACTAACATGGGAATCATTACAGACCCTACGTGCAAGTCTTGTCTCGAAAACAAGTATAACACAGAGCCGTTTCCCTGTCAGTGTCTGCATTTGCAAGAATGAGACTGCTCATCTTGTCACTCGATGTAATGGAAATAGAATCTTCCCTTGGTCGAAATTCTACTTTTCATCAAGAAGACGTACAAATCTAAGTACAATGGACTGATTGGAGTCTGAGTGCTTGGGATTAACTTACCTTACGGAAATCAAATGATCTCTTCTTTGAACTTGACAATACCAGATGAGCTGGCTGCGCTCTTTTTTTCGTGTTATGGTTTCTTTGACGTGAAGGCTGCAACAGATCTTTCATCTTTTTATTCAGTCAAGCTTTGTCGCTCCTGCTATCATGTGAAACACCTTCATCTCAGCTGTGTTGATTTGTTCTCATACGTTGTGTACATTTCGAACAGGATGTGAGTGTTGGATGCACAACTGTGGTATAGAATTTTTCTTTCAGCTTAGGGGGGACTTTCAGCCGGAGCGAAGTCATCACAAGTTGCTTCGCTATTGATCATACTCATATATCCCAGATATTTGAACTTGTTACACTGTTTCATTCAAATAAATGTCTGGAATAAGCCTGAGTTGATCATAGAACGGGCAGCAGAAGTATTCTGTCTGTTTTGAACTAATGCGATACCTATATGTCAAGTGCTCGTTGCAGGGATGTGGAATTCTCAATTATGGTGGCTTCGTCATCACCAAAGAATAACTGGTGTATTTTGGGGTCCATCACTTCACCTTCAAGCAGACAGCCAAGGACTGCAATAAAGAGCAGATGACTTAAGATGCATCTTGATGCACCTCGAACTTGATTGAGAAATCCTCGGTTATTCCAGCGGGTCATCTTACTCTTGTCTTTGCTCCCTCGTGATACCCATGATCATTTGTACACAGGTATTCTGAAATCCCACGATATCTTAGCGCCAACCATATCAGATCCCTTGTTTGTTTGTCGAATGCTTTTTCAATGTCCACCAATACAATATGCAAATCTTTTAAGTAATCACGATGTTTTTCCATTATGATCCTTATATAATACTTTGGTTGATTTACCAAACCTGCACTGATTATCGTATAGTCGTATTATTTTAATACCCTTTCAACGATCCTCATGGTGTGCGGCACCAGCTTGGTCAAACGGTAATTGCCACGGTTTCGCGTATCTATATCCACCCAATATTGCCCCGTATTTCGAAAAGGATACGCTCTGTCGAACTCTGTGAGCTGTATCAAAATGTAGAAGTACTCAACAAAACTAAGACATCGACTACATTAGCTAAGCCATATCGAGGAAATGGACAATACTTCTTAAGTTGATCCTGAATGGCAGCCTCCAGGTTAGAGAGGACAGGACAGAGGACCAAACCCCCCTGTAAAAGCAAAATAATTGCACTAGAAAACGAAGAAAAATATAAGTCAAGTCGGTCAAGCCAAGTCTTATTCCATCAATTCAATTTCAAAGCTCATTCATTTCAATAAACTTGAACTACTTGATAATAAAACAATAATAATGTACAGATGATCATGGACATGTACGAAGGAGCAAAGACAAGAGTAAGATGCCCCGTTGTAGTAACCGAAGAGTTCCCAATCAAAATCGGGGTGCACTAGGGAAGGGTTTTAAGTCCTTTGCTCTTTATTACAGTCCTTGATTATCTGCTCGAAGGTAAAGTGATGGACCCCAGGGTACATCAGTTATTCTTTGCTGACGATGGAGCCATCATAAGTGAGGATCCTACATCCCTGCAACGAGCACTTGATGTGTGGGTGGACGTTTTGGAGGGAAATGGGTATCGCATTAGTTCAAAAAAGGCAGAGTACTTGTGCTGCCCGTTCTCTGATCCACTCAGGCCTATTTCAGACATCTGTTGGAACAGAGCTTCCCAAGTGCGAAAAGTTCAAATATCTGGGATCTATGATCAATAGCAAAGCAACCTGTGATGAAGACATCAATCATCGCGTAAGCGTAGGGTGGATGAAGTGGCGAGAAAACTCCGCTATCTTCTGGGACAGAAAAATGCATACACCGCAGTTGTGCGTCCTGCGCACAATGTTGGAGGATGTACAAAAAGTATGAGAGTAAATCAACGGCAGGTGAGATGAATATGCTTTGCATGATACTAGGAGTGACAAAGCTTGATCGAATAGACGCTCGAAGATCCGTGGAAGCTTTCACGTCAAGGAAAGCATCGTACAAAAAATATACCGCGACCGGCTCAGCTGGTACTCGTATTGCCACGTTCAAAGAAGAGATCATTTGAACCCGGTTACAAGGGCAATATCAATGCACGTTCCAAAGACATTGCGATGTAGGAAAGGCAGGCCTATAAACGCCTGGATCAGACAAATGCGACGACATCGGCATTTCATTGGCCTCAGTAACCGAGTGATCCAAAATCGGCAGGCCTGCCGATATTTTCTGAGGTCAAATAGGCGAACTCCACAGGCGGATCAGTAGAAATGCGGTGAAGTGGGAGGGTTATGATCCCTTATTTTCGGGTCATAACCTCGCTGAAAATGAATTTAAGAACTCTGCGTTTTTATTAATTTGCTCCCCCTCTCCCTGGCATACCAAATATAGCAGAATACTCTTGTATAGTAAATGAATAAATTCTTTACTTTTATTACTTAATTGTACTTCTATATCACTACAATATAATATACAAACAGATCCCTGATTTGAGATAAGATCTTTCAAATTCTCTGAAAAACATCAGCCTGAATTTAATGTCCCTACAAAATCTGTTCCATTACAGTATTTAAGTGTTTTCGACGAAAAACTATTAGAAAATCCAATTTCCTTCAGCTCTAAAATTATTCCTTATTTCATTTCATATAATCCACACCCTTTAAAACTTTAAATCACCGCAAATTACAGATTTTCCTAGTCGTTATATCCACCTCTACCGAATGGAAAAAGTTAGTCCTTTCAGATTTTGCTCCCCGCAAAATTCTAATTGTATGTGTGTGTATGTCCAAAACGGCCCGCATGCATGAATGTATGGACCACCTCCTGTGAAACAGGAATATTTCCGCTGTTAACTCTTTCTGAAGCTTATAATCCTTACCACTGTATATGTGTATTTATCTCATATTAATGCCCCACGTATCATGCTTTTAGTTCATCTTGTTAGTGGGGTGCATGGATAAATTAATTGCGTCGCCAAAGGATTACGAAGAAAAAGAAAAAAACGAATGAAGCAAATAACGACATGCGTGGAGCGATGAACAGCGCAACGGATTTGTATTTCATGTTTTACGGAACACTCCTGAGTTACTTTTTTATTTGGAACCGCATTTATGCATTTTGTAGGAAATTATTTTTGTCTTCATTGAATTATTGGAAATGTTTTATTACTCTCTTCCATTTAACTTCATGACATCATTCGAATATAGAATGTACATGGCATTGGGGCTGCGATTTTATGAGATTTGAAAATATTTTTCCAAAACCATATCAAATTGTGTAAAGTAATCAGCGGAGCAGCAAACTGAGGGTAGATAATTAATTTTGTTTCAGCGTTACGGAAAGTATTTCAACGGACGATGTCGTGGAGTGAGCTTATTTTGTTAACGTATAGAAATTCTGCTTTAAAGTGTCAAGTCCGTTGACGTTATTTGGTGAAATATGTAGAGCTTCATAAAATTTAATCGTTTGGTCAGAAATGAAACATTTCCGTTTATTCGAAACATACATATATATTTGTACCAACAAATATAATAAAGGAGCAACTATTCCTGAGCTGGATGTTGAAACGAATTCTGTTATAGAATTTTCTATAATTAAGGGAAATGCTAGAGGTTATAACAAATTTAAATACTAATGATGTTTCCTCTAAACAAGGTCGATCCTAATACGGATTATGATTGGACAGCGCGTTTATTATAAAAACAAATTACCTTATGTTAAACAAAAATTTGTTTCCGAATAATTCGATATTTCAATGTGAATCAGATAGATATGTATCTGACGAATGATACTGCGGTGTATATAAATGCATGAATACATGAATAAATAAATAGGTACAAATAAATAAATTATTACCCAATAGGCCACCAAAATAAATAAGAAAATAACGTGCAGGTAAATTAGCAAGTACAGTGGACGCTCGATATAGTGAACATCGATACAGTGAACAATCCAATATAGTGAACACACAATATTTTATATATTTTAATTTATAAATAGTGAACGAAAAAAATCTCGCTACAGTGAACTTAAGTTTTTTTATTTTCTTAGAACCTTACAGCATGCAAAAAACAGTTAAAACTTATTAGTGCCATGCAGTGGTCAGTTAGGCCCGCTGGGAAGTACATATGTACGTTCATAGATATGTATACCCATATACAATCATCCAAATTTACCGTTTGTTCTACTCATCGTGTTGTGCGAGTATTTTGCCCGATTATATGCTACGCAGTTTGGGGTTGTTTGTAGTACAAATGCAAACTGCCTGCTGCTTGTTTTTGTTAAAAATAAAATATTCCGTTCAATAAATATTGGCTGGTTTTTTAGTAATTGCAAACAAAAATTCTAATTACAGTAAACTCTCGATAATTCGAATTTCATTGGACCAGGGAAAAACTTCGAATTCCAAAAAAAAAAGATTTTTTATTTTGAAAAGAAATTGTAATTGTTTGTATACAAATTACAAAATCTGTAATTTTCTTCTGAGTGAGCGACTGCAAACGACCTCGGTCTAGGGTCTTTTCGATCGTGATTAAAGCTAAAAATACGTCATCGTTGACATCTGTCCTCTCTACTCGTATAAGTTCGCTTATAATGGAAAAATTGTAAACTCTACTGTAAACCATCTGAACACCTTTTCGTTCAATGAATACACAGGGCACAAGTTTTCACTGCATACGCATTTCAAAGAACAGTTGAGTAGAAACAAATAGACTTTAATTCGAATTATAGAGGTAAAAAAAGCCAAGAAGTTTGAATTAGAGAAGTTCTTAGGTTATGTTATGTTGCACAAAATAAGTTCGAATTAACGAAAGGGACAAATTGCATAGGTTTTCTTTGATAAATAGAGGTTTTCTCATTGGACTTCGGTAGTACTTCTATTTATAGAGGTTTTCGAATTTTAGAGGGTCAAATTATCAAGAGCTTACTGTATATTCTATGTTCGATGCATTGCATGTAAAAACATACACGTTTGATGAAATTTGCTTCAAGGAGTCCACGCTCATTACAGTGAACAATCTCGTTCCAGTGAACAGGCCCGGTTTTTATTAGTTCACTATATCGAGCGTCTACTGTATGTGTTATAAAGAAATAAATAACTAGACAGGTAGATAAATTAATTAAAATGAATAAATTCATTTTATATATTTATAAATCTAAGTGGAAAAATGCGTTTGTGTCCCTCTACCGCCCGTAATTTTCAGCCAATTTAGTTGTTTTTTTTTTATGTAGATAATTACGGTACAAAAGTGATAGGCAAAACAAAAATTACAAAAACATACAGATTTAGCCCCAGGCGCTGCCAGCTAGTCTTTTTTTTCCGAGGGTAGGAGAAAATCTTCAACAAGATACTATGAGGATCGGCAGCGCGTGCTCATAGTGGTGTGGGATTCTTACCCACTAAAAAACCTCGCTCCAAAACAAACTTGTTTATATTTTTTTACTACAACTAAGTATTCGACTTATCAAGTAGTTTTCGTTTCACGAAATAAGGACGTTTTGCAGGTACCTTCCCATTAGAAGTTCCTGCTAGCTCCGCAGTTTAGACGCGGTTACTTATCGCGCTAAGTCTAAAGGTTTTGTTCTTTGTAGACGGCGTAGTAAGTTTCTTTCATCCAAAACTTGGACGACTGTTATATTAACGTGACTTTCTAGTCGACTTTTATGTTTTCTCGCGTAGTTTTTGATTTCGTCTTCGACTGATTTAATGCCAAGATCTCTGTGGATATCGCTATTTCTGATATACCATGGCGCATTTACAATACCTCTTAGCACTTTGTTTTCAAAAGTTTGTAAAATTTTAATATTACTTATTTTGGTACAACCCAAGAGTTGTATACCATATGTCCATACAGGCTTTAGCACTTGCTTATATAAAAGCAGTTTGTTCTCTATATTAAGCTTGGAATATTTTCCAAGTAACCAATACATTTCTCGATATTTATTATCTAGTTCTTTGCGTTTTTTTCTTTACATGCGCTTTCCATTTCAGCTTTGTATCAAGAGTCATCCCAAGATACTTAGCCTCGTTTGCAAACGGGATTTGAACCGAGTTTGAAAAGATCGGCAAATTATTCATTTTCCTATAAGTAAAATTTACATGAACAGATTTGGTCTCGTTGAGTGCGATTCGCCAAACCTTTGTCCATGCATTTACTCTATCCAAAGCTTCTTGCAGTTTTTCTGTAGTATCTTCGACCGTTTTACCTACTGCCAAGATAGCAGTGTCGTCGGCAAATGTAGCTAGCTCAGTGCCTTCTACTTGTGGTATATCACGAGTGTATAATAGATATAAAACCGGACCAAGAACGCTTCCTTGCGGCACCCCAGCCTTAAAAAAATCAGAATATTCATTTCCACATTTGACGCGGAATAGTCTATACGTAAGGTATTTCTTCGAAATATTATATAGGTGCTCTGGCAGAACTTGTCGTAATTTGAACTTTTAGCCTCCGTGCCAGACCTTGTCAAAGGCTTGAGAGACGTCAATGAATACGCTTGAATAAATAATTTTTTTTTTTCAAGAGATTTTTCGATAACATGTGTTATTCTATGCACTTGTTCAACTGTAGAATGCTTACTTCTGAATCCGGATCATCAATTCAGAATGAGATTCCTTTCTTCTATTACCGGCTGTGTTCGCCTAATCAATATTCTCTCGAACAATTCAGATATAATTGGAAGAAGCGAAATCGGTCTATAAGACGTTTTTTTCATTCGGCGGTTTTCCGGGCTTAAGGACCATTATGACTTCGGCCACTTTTCATTGACTGGGAACATATTCTAGTCTAAGTGCGGCGTTTATAATGAACGGAAGCTTAATTAGAGCTTTTCTTGGTAGTGCTTTAAGAACCTCTCCCGTAATTAGGTCGTATCCAGGAGCCTTCTTAGGTTCAAGTTTCTTTATTTCTTCCGTTAGTGTTGCATTTCTTATTGCACTATTGGCTATACACGACGTATTTATATTTTGAATAAGAGCTTGGTCATCAAACGGTTTAAAAGTTTCTTCCAGGCGGGTGGCAAAAACTTGCGCTTTCTCTTTATCATGGCTGACCCATTCGTCTTGGTTCTTTCTTATTGGTGCGGCTTGAATTTGAGGTCTTTCAATACCTTTTACAGCCTTCCAAAGCGAGTAATTAGAATGTTCTTCTGCCGTTAAACTTTCAAGATAAGTTTGTATTTCCTTATTCTTAATGTCTTTAATAAATCTTTTTAGTGAGTTGCACAAACGGTTAAGATGTGCTTTATGTTGCGGAGCCCGAGTTTAATGCCATCTTTTACGCGCTTTTCTCTTCTCCATAATCATCTCTCTTATTTTCTGCGGATGAGTTTGAATGTAACTGGCCGGCGTTTTCTTAGGTTTGGGAGTATTCTTCCACTCGGCATTCTGTAGGATTTCGACGAATTTATGCATGTGATATTATCACAAGGGAAAAGTCCTCACACTGTAAAACTAACTCCTTAGACTTTAAAAATGAAATAGGTATACATTTTTTTAAATTAAAAAATATCTTCATATTGGAATCGCTGAAAACACCAACGGTTTTCTACAGTCCCAGCTCTCGCGAACGTTTGACAAACATCAGAGAGTATTGTTGTCATGAAAAGAGCTTCTCAGAAACAAAATAAAAATGGCCCTTTGGATACGGCACAAAACTGTAGGTCCCTTCCATTCCTGCGAAAAATATAACGCACACAACACGAGTGAATGTATGAATGTGTAGTTTTAGATCCCATGAACTCTCCTAAATGCAAAGATCACTCGTGCGGCATAGTTTTAAAATTAAAGTAGATGTAGGTGCTCAGTTCTTCTCCTTTTTCTTTGTGCAGTTAAGAGAAATCAGACTTTCAGGTCACTAAATTGTTTCGTAGCATAAATACTAGCACGGTTATTATTACCGTACTACATTATAATATTATAAAAAGAAACCAACTACTCGTATAAAGCAAAATTGATTTGGTCAGATTATATATGTAGTACACTACCTAGAATAGCAGGACATCGCCGTAAGTTTTAAATCCTTCTCAGAGTGAGGACGCTGTGACACATGTATGTGCAGTGTGCACATTTAGTAATCAATAATAAGACTACGCATCCTAAGGGAGCCAAACAACATCATTTTCTGGTCATCCACTCACAGTCTTCAAATAATTTTCTTCCATCGCTTTGATACGAGTATGTATTGCCTTGGGAAGAGTTGTCTTAGACATGGTTGTTCTGGTGTGAATTGCTTGGGGATAATTTTTTCTGCTCTGCGTCTGTGCTCGGCAGCCTGTTGATTTATTAAAAAACATTTATTAGGATTGTCATAGTTGAACCTGAAATGAGAAGAAGTGCTTAATAACGTATAATTTGTTTGCCCGTGTTACGAAAGTATAGTATGTGAGTGAAATAAAATGTATTCTAGTATTATTGTAAAATAATGAAAAAAGGTTATGTCTGGTACACCATGTACTTTTTTCTACCGATAAAACCTTGGCTTAAGCCGGTATCAGATGCCATAAATATGGCGCCAGATAACATTGAAATGAAGAACTAAAATTTTATGCAGCAATCAGAGAATGGTATCCAGGATATCTGCATTATATAGGAATCCAATACCATAAATGTACGCTTGTTTCTCATACATACTTTTAGCTTACCATCCGTCCGGTGTTTTGAATCTTGCAGTGAAAATGTATGAAAACTATTAAGGAACATGTACCCGGCATTGTATACCTGATGCTGAATATATGCGAAATAAGCCTCAGTCGAAGTGCTTTATTATGGTTAACAGCTATACTCGCAGTTTTCGGCTATTTCAGCCAATGAGGTGTTTGTTCTTGATCATATTTTTTCTACATTTCAGCCAATGAGGTGTTTGTTCTTGATCATATTTCTTCTACAAATCATGAATGAATATTATTATTTTTTATTATTATTATGATTTTATTAAATTCCATTTTTTTGATACAAAGAAAGGAAAGAGTTTACAGATCATGATATGGCATGGCTAATTAGCCGTCAGCCGGATTGGCAAAACCAATAATTATGAATATTAAATAAGTTCAGGATATTAGGTAGGTAGGTAGGTAATGTGGCGGTCCAAAAAGAACCCAATTCGCGCTTAAAGTGCGCCGTTTTGTTACCACGGACTCGTGTCTGCCTGTTGTAGTGGCTAGTTAAAGATGATGTTAAGTTTAAACGCAGCCCGTGGAGTTCAGAAAGAGGATTAGTTCTCCAATCCACTTGTCCGCTATCTCTCTCTGATCCTGGAAGAAGGGTTTGCCAAGAGTTTGCTGTCTGATCCTCGCCAGATGACATAGAGATTCTTTCTCATTAATATCCTTGCAGCTCCTACAAAAGGTGTTGTGGGGGATACCAAGCTTGGTCGCATGGTCTCCAACTGGCCAGTGGCCTGTGATAATAGCTACGATTTTGGCAATAACTGGTCTTGGTTTGCCTAGTAACTCTTTTGACCTGGGTTTGTTGAAACTGGGCCGCGTCTTCCTAGATATGACACAGCTTGTGAGGTTGTTCCACCCGCGATTGGCTAGCTGGAGGAAGTGAAGGTGAATATAGCCCTTAACGGCACCAAGTGGAATGTCGACTCTTTCCGCTAGGGAGCCGTTAAGGGCCGACCCTCGCCTGGCCAGCTCATCAGCACGCTCATTTCCCTCATGGTTGCTATGCCCTGGGACCCAGATGAGAGTGATTCTCGAGTGAGTGCTTTGTTGATTCAATTCAAACCGGCATTGCTCTACCAGTTTTGAAGAGATGCAGACTGCCTCAGTGGCCTTGATGGCAGCCTGGCTATCCAAAAAAATAGCGATGTTGTGGTTAGATGTTGGAAGATTGTTTAGCAGGCGGCAGGCTTCTCGAATCGCAAGAAGCTCCGCTTGGAAAACGCTAGCAGAGTCTGGGAGACGGAAGGACCTTGATATATTCAGCTGGTCAGAGAAGATGCCTGCGCCGACTCCGCAGTCCATCTTCGAACCGTCCGTGTATATCCCTATATCATAGTTGCAGGTAACGCTTCCGTTCTTCCATTCTTCTCTGGAAGGGAATTTTGTTAAGAACGATTTTCTGAAGTTGAGTTTGGGTATCGTGTGGTCGGTAAAGGGCGTAACCAGTTCACTTGGAATCGTCTCCAGGACCTTGCCGTGACTATATGGCCTCGTGGTCCAGCATCCATATTCTCTGAGCCGGACTGCGCTGCATATAGCTGTGTCTATGATGTGTAGTTCGAGAGGGATCAGATGCAGGATCACACTGAGAGCATCTGTTGGACAAGACCTCATTGCTCCTGTGATACCCACGCACGCCAATCTCTGTACTTTTTTTATTCTGTCGATATTGTACTTTTTGCTCAAAGCTGGTCACCAAACGATGGCGCCGTAAGTATGAATTGGACGCACAACGGCTGTGTACATCCAAAGGGTCATCTTTGGCTGGAGTCCCCATTTCTTACCGAATGTTTTATTACAGGCATAGAAGGCTACGCTTGCCTTCTTAATTCGCTGTTCTATATTGAGTTTCCAACTAAGTTTCGGGTCTAGAACCGTGCCTAGGTATTTTGCACTGGAGCAAAGCGAGAGAGGCTGACCATCTAGTTTGGGGGGGGGTGAATGCCGGTACCTTGGTTTTGGTGGTAAACAGCATTATTTCAGTCTTCTCCGGATTTACTCCGAGGCCACAGCTCGTAGCCCATGAGTGTACCTTATCCAGAGCCCTCTCCATGAGTTGACTTATCGTGGAGAGGAACTTTCCTGATACTAGTATAACCATATCATCCGCGTACGCAACCACCTTAAAACCCTCCCTATCAAGTCGCACCAAGATTTTATTAAGATAGGATACGTTCTAAAGTTTTCAAAACAAAGGAGGACAGGCTTATAGGTCTAAAATCCTTCGCGGATTCATGTCCTCGCCGGCCCGCCTTGGAGATGAAAACCACTTTGACACGTCTCCAGGTTTGGGGAACATGGCTTAGGTTTAAGCAACTCCTATAAATCGGTAATAGCCAGGGAATTGCTATGCCTTGCAATTTCTGCATCATAATAGGCATGATGCAGTCAGGGCCAGGTGACTTATAGGGAGAGAAGCTATTTATAGCCCAGGAGACTTTATCCTCCGTAATAATGTTTGTGATGTTATCCCAAGCTGCCAGTGGCGTACAGGTGGAACTAGCTTGTTCTACTCTAATCTCACTGCAGCCTGGGAAGTGAGTACTCATCAGGAGTTCCAGAGATGCCGCAGAAGAATCTGTCCAGTTTCCATCCGTCTTTTTAAGAAAGGACGGGTTGCTATGCCCTTTGGACAAAATTTTGCTAAGCCTTGCGAATTCTTTAAGGGACTCGATAGACTGGCAGTAATCTCTCCAGCCCTGTTTTTTGGCCATTCTGATGGACTCCTTATATATTTTTAGGCAGTCTTTGTAGGGCTGCCAGAAGTTGTGAATGTAGCAGATATTGAAGATCGCTCTGGTCATCTTCCTAAGCTTTGATAGATCTTCATTCCACCATGTTGGGACTTTCTTTTTACAATAACTAATTGGACACGAGACTTTAAAGGCAACGTTAATTGCTTTCTCAAAGATTTCAACCTTTGAATCCAGTTCCGTGGTCGAGTCGATTTTATACATTGATGTGCTACCCAGTTTTGACTTAACTATACGATTAAACTTTGTCCAGTTTATGCGTTTTGGGTTTCTATATGGTTTAGGGGTCTCAATCTCGAGACAGACGTTGAAGAGTATCCAGTTATGATCAGAAAAAGATTGTAAATCGGATACTCTCCAGTTATCGACCCTGACGGTTTCGTTGTTAGATACTAGAGTAATGTCAATAACCGCCTCCCACCCATTGAACAAAAGTTGGAGAATTGCCAGTATTACAAATTGATAGGTTATTGCTAATGATGAAATCGAAAACAGACTCACCTCTGTCATTTGTCTCCGCGCTATCCCAAAGCGTATGTCTGGCATTGGCGTCGCAGCCCATCAAGAGGTTGGCCTTACTGGTGTTAGTAGTTAATGTTAGGTATTGAACTTCCTCCTGCTCCGGGGCTTGCCGATCCCGGTTCATGTAGACAGATGCAACGAAAAAGGCCTCACCGTTTGCAGTTTCCAGTTTTACCACCGTTAAATCGGCAGAGCTAAGGTTAGGACATAGAAAAGCTTTTATATGCTTCTTAGCTAAAATGCAAGTTCTAGGCTTACCGTTGCAGTTATTGTGGTTGTAGTAGAGTTTGTAGTGGTTGTCCTGAAGTCCCCTGATGGTAGATCCCCTTACCCAGGGATCCTGGATGATGCCGATATCGATGTTTACTTCATTGATAAAGACACGCAGATTGGCTGTGGCATACTGCGAGTGCCGCAGATTAATCTGAATCATCTTCAACGGGGGCATTTGGGATATCTGGGACAATCTTCATGCCCTCCAACAGAGTGTTGGCGTCGTTGACATCGTCTGTGTCTTCATCCGGGATTGAAGAGATGTAAATTTGAAGTTTGGTATTTCTTACGCCAAACCTTAGACGGTAGTCCAACTTCTCGAGCACCTCCAAACTATCCTCGTTTATGAGGAGCAGAAAAGTCATGCTGTTTTTCTGCGGCTGCTCCATCTTGATAACTGCCCAATCATCCATTGGGACCGCAGGATTTAGGCGCTTAAGACATCGAATCAGCTATTCGCTGTCTATTGGCATAGTCGGCAACCAGATGCGAGCATTCGGTCTTCGAGGGATGTCTCTGGCTGGGATAAGCTTGATCTTCAAGCCGCTCCATGCGTCGCTTATCTTAACGACACACTCACCAAGGAAATCCTTCGAGAACCTGTCCTCGCATTTGATTACCCTATACCCCCTAACGACCTCAGCTGAGTCGAACCAGGGTACAGGACCGCCTTCTTTTTCCGCCAGGTAGTCAAACACCATCTGCGAGAGTTTGGCTTCGATCGCCCCCCATGCCTTCAGGATGGACTTGCCAAAGCTCATCTACCAGAGCAACTTGGAGATCGTCCCTGACCACTTCGCTGATGGTGCGTGAGGAAACAACAACAGTGCTGCTTTTCTGTGTGGTGGAGGTGGTGGTTTTTGCCGGTTGTTTGATCTGCCTTTTAGCAACGCCGCTTTCGACTTTGCTGCGTTTGCTGGAGTGAGCCATCTCTTCTTGAGATTGATTCCTCTTCAAGGCTTCTTGTTGGGTGTTAAGACTCGTCTTGGCGGCCTGGCGCTTGTTGTAGTCTTCAACAACAGCCTGGTACCTCAACTTGTCTGCCTGGTCACGTTCAGTGACAGTGCCTGCCTCTTCATTCTTGGCGATCTTGTTTAGAATGAAGACGGCCTTCTCGAAATAGTGTTTATGTTGGAGGTTAGTCAATTCTTTTTGTGGATTTTGCTTGGGAGTACTCTTGGTAGTGTCCTTGGCGGCATCCACAGAGGAGGAGGTAGAGGGTTGAGACACTGGTAGAGTACTTTGGCCGGTACTTGCTACACCGCCTGTTGGTTCAGTGGCTTCTTGGCTTGATGCCAGCAGCTAATCTCCCGATGAGGTGCTAATTATTTTTTTTTTGATTTTTTTCCATGTATTTTAATTTTTTAATTTTTTTTTTTTAGAATTCATTGTGGTCCCACGAGTAGTACGGAAGAGAGATTCGTCCTGGCAGAGCCGATTTACCAGGATGAGGCTATGATACGGCAGACCTCACCTGTGCATCTGAAGGAGCTCGTTCGCGGCTGGTTTAACCCCCAGCCTTGCATTCTTGGACACGGTTTCCTGCGTTAAGCGCTCACACCACCACTGAAATCAGGTACCTCGATCCGATGGTCAAGAGGCATATGTAAAGGATAATACTATTGAGGAGTAAGAACCCGATACAATGCTTCTTGGCCTTGGCTAACCCCATCTTGACAACGTACAAGACTGCTGTGGAGGTTATTACCGGCTGGCACCCACGGGGAGGGTTAGGATGAAGATTTTTGCCTAGCCTCAGGATATTAATATAACAGCAATTCACAGTAAAACTTTCATAAAATATATATAAAAAAAGTAAAAAAAAAAACCTTAGCAAACAATTATAGATATAGAAAGTTAAAAGGAAAAACAATCAAAAATGTTCGTTTATAATATTTTCTCTGTAGCTTGTTGCAATTGTAACAAATGAAAAAAGTTTAGTCCAGTCTACTCGCCCATTCATGGTGTGCTTTGTCTCCTGCCAGGATAATTCAGTTTTGCCGAAAATTGACTTTCTGGTTTCTTTGAGGATAGGGCATATTACTATAAAGTGGAAAACGTCTTCTCTAGCATTTAGGTTGCACAGTGTACATATAAGTGGCAAGTCTTGCTGATGTGGCATGTAGTTAAGCTTTAGTAACTCTCCCCGAGTCCGGAATAATAATATTAATAATATTAATATTGTAACTAGACTTAAAGTAGTTTAAATCACCAAGGTTAAACTCCAGTTGGCTATAATAGTTTCGATATAATGACGCCTTAGCTTCCTCCATAAATTGTTCTCTCATCTTCCAGTCAAGGTCTTGTAGAAATTGGTACAGATGTGATTTCCAGTCTGTTGTATTGACAGGGCAGAGGTTCAATTGTACATTATAAATACGGGCTAGATTAATCCAATGTTTGCAACTGCCAACGGTCAGACCGAAGATGGCGTATTTCCTCTTGACTTCCTAACAGCAGCTGGCTTACTGGAAGGGTTCTTGTTTATGCTTGACGAACGATCTTGAAAGATCGCATTCGTTAAGTATAAGTCATTGAACAGCTGATTTAGTACTGTCAAACCATTTTCCACGCCGCACAGTAATCCATATTCTTCACTCCAGGTAAAAATGTGTTTATCCGCAATCAGTTTATCGTCGCGGATAATTATATTTGTGTTGGGATTTTTTTTTGGAGTAAGTACCTTATGTGCATGAACTTAGCACGTCTTTGTCTAACCGAAAACGGAAGATCTCGTCGTAACCATATCCCAGTGTTCTCTGAACTTTTTGCCGCACGGAGTACGTCAACCGCAGAGGAACGAGACTTGAAACGCACCAGAAAGATCGTGCCTTTTGGGGTTTTGTCCGATATCTTATTGACTTCCTCAACATCAACATCACGGGATTTTAATAGACCATTGCATAGGTGCTCAATCTCTTTGCGCTCTTCACCTTCGGGCACTGTAGGCATAGTGACGATAATGTTCTTCTCGTTTTCCCTGAAGTGTAATGCCTCAATCTGAGATTCTAGTCTGCAACATCTCTCTTCCATTTTTCCAAGTCTCCCGATAAGCTCAGCTTTCTCCTTTCTAATGTCGCTTACTTCTTGGGTCAAAATAGAGATGTCTTCCTTTGAAGCCAACCGTATAGCCTGCTGTCAAGGGTCTCCTCTACAATCCGGCGCAAGTTAGCCACCTCAACGGTTATGCACTCGCCCTGCTCTATTCTACTCATTGTGGAAAGGTGTTTTTTTGCTTCGGATGTATTATCTGGAGAAGTTTCAAGCAGTGTCCTTTTCATTTGATTGTTACACCGTGCATTTGGCATGGGTACAATTTGTGTGGGTGTATATAAGTACGAATGTGCGTTTTGCTAAGATGTAGGAACAAACTTAGAGATTATACCGCTTATTTGCTAGAACTTACAGCACTTTTTTTTTTTTTTGTTAATTGGGTCTGCTTCCGTACTACTCTCCGCTCGGCCAGGTACAATTTCGGCTTTATTTATTATATTCTTACGATTTGATAATTAATAATCACAGAGCTCAGAAAATTATTCAACTTGACAGTTCGATTGTAGCGTTGCCAATGAATGAATATGAATTCGGCTTGAGCAATAACCTTCAATTTGAGTTACACTTTCGTGCATATCATGTCGCATATATCGCATATATTGATCTTCCTCCTATGCTTTTCTTTTACGATTAGTAAATTCAATCCTAAGTGGTCACACTTGGATCTTGGGGAGCGATATTTCTGATCAAATTTTCTAAGGAGCCGAACGTACGCTGGATCTTCCTGTGTCCTCGGTTAGGGCTTCCATTAACGATTGGGTTTCTCCCCAAGGTGTAGGTTGATTAAGCGAATGGTCCCGGACTCCTGTAAAAAAACTAGCGGCATTCTTGATGTCTCTCAGCAGAAAAGTCGGTGGACAACTTATTGGTGTCTTTACAGGCCACTTTGCTTTCGCCTAGTATCTTAATGTGCTAGGCTTAAGTCACACTCTTAAGTCTGTGGCACTTGTGGAGAGAGCGACGACACTGCAGGTAATTTTATCTGTGATTGTCTTGCCCTTGCTCGTATCAGGTGGGAAATTTTAGGTATCGATGTCGCACTAGAATGCTTGCTCCGCTTTCTTAGAAAGACAAGGGTATTCCAATAAAATGGGTTAATCAGGAATTTACTCTTTGGTAGTACAATGGACCAATTATGTTTGTGACAAAAGAAAACAAAAAGTGGTCGTTTGCTGAATTAGCAATTCTACAAAATAATTTGCGTCGATTTAAAGTGACAGTCCCAACTAATGTACAATAACATACAACAACTTCCAATTAAAATAATTCCAATTCCAAATAAAAACTAATCCGTGGTAGAGCGAGTGTTGAACATTTTCAATGTATACCGGTTTTGTCAATTTTCGTACTTTATTGGGTTTGCAGGTTGCCAAATTGCCGAAAAGGTTTGGTGTTACAGTTTGAAGTCACAAAACAATGCCCTTCTATTTAAAAAGAAAAAACGATGGTCTTTAGCAGCTAGTCATTGAAACTTATTTTTATTAAACTTACAACATATGTACATTATAAAATATAAGGAAAGTTAAAAGTCTGCTTAGGTAAATAAATCATTCTTTGGTTTAAAGTACATCTTAATTAGAAGCTTTTTCTTTCCTTTCTTCTCGTTATTGTTATCCCTCCATATTCTATGGCAAAAATAGCACTCTGTAACAATATTTAAAAAGAAGCATTCTTCAATTTATACTCTAATTCCCCCAAAACGGTCATTGAGCTGAAATTCATCAAAGTGGTGGTACATAGATACTTTTAAATGGCATTTCTTAATGAAATTCCTGTGTTTTTTAAAAATAGAAAAATTGCTCAGATATTTTCTTGGCTGTGGGCATGATTTTACGGTTTTAAAAATATACCTATATAAATGAAATACTTTGAAAGAACTTAATTGCTCTTGAAATTACTTCTCATGTTTGAAGTTGTGTCTCCCTTAAATGTTTTTCTCAGTAATTTCATTATATTGGTTAATGCCATTTACTGATAATTGTTTTCAGCATTCCATTGAAAACCACTGTGATTATATTTCCAAGAAATTTAATCCACTTCAAGTGGCTGTTTAAAAAAAATTAAAGTGCAGAGAGAGTGGCATGTCAAACGGTAGTGCATGCGATCATATGAAAACACAAGCGTTTTCACTCAGCTGAGGCCTACCAACTCCTACTCTCAACCTCCACGCGGTGACAGCCGGGTGCCTAGTACCTTAATCCAAGAAATGGGTAACCAACCCCGTTTGGCGGATTCTTGGTGGCAGCAGATGAGAGAGGGGGGGAAGAGTGCTTTTCTCACTAGAGCACTTCTTCCTGTTCCAGGCGGCAGCGGACGAATTCCCTAGACGGAGTCAACGGTGGCGTCTATAGTTCCAGTTAGGTTGAACTTAGTGAATACCTTGCGCGAGCTGCTTCGACGTATTCGGATCACAGGTCGGTAAGGAATTTCCAATGTTGGTCAGGACATTGGAATAGAGATGGTGGCGGAGGAGCCCTTAATGGGCCAACGGCAGCGCTCATACTCCCGTAGTGGACTACTGGCACCGGTGTACCCGGCCCCTCGTCCTAGGGGAATAATTAAGGAACTGGCCCTCCAGGTTGGGGGTTGTGCCGTCAGGGTAACTTCCCTACCACGTAAAAACCGCATGGTTCCGAAACAACCAAAAGCCTCGGATAAGGATGATCCAACTAATGACGACCCCAGCAAACGAAATAAGGACAACGACCTTCGGATCTGTACGTGGAATGTTCTGTCCCTTTACAGACCACGTGCAGCCGAACAACTAGCAGAGGCCCTAGACTGCTATAAAGCAGATATTACCGCCATCCAGGAAGTGCGATGGGATGGGCCAGGCAAAAAGAGGATGAAAAACTGTGACATCTACTACGGTGATTGCTACAGAGGCAACAGGCAACGCTTATTCGGATGCGGATTTGTCATACGCGGCAGACTTAGGCAAGAAGTCTTAAGCTTCCGACACGTGAGCGAGCGTATTATGACGATCCGGATCAAGGCTAAATTCGCTAACATAAGCCTAATATGTGTTCATGCCCCCACAGAAGAAAAGGACCCTGCCTCCAAAGAGTGTTTCTACGAGCTCCTCGGCAAAACATACGAGCAATGTCCTAAATACGACGTTAAGATCGTATTGGGCGATTTTAACGCCAAAATAGGAAAGGAGGACGTCTTCGGTAGAGCAGTCGGTAAGCATAGCCTACACGACACCACGTCTGATAACGGACTAAGGCTAATTGATTTCGCTGTGGAGCGAAATGCCACCATAGCAAGCACATGGTTTCCTCATCTCGATATTCATAAGCAGACATGGCGGTCCAATGATCATGTCACGATCAACCAAATTGATCATATTGCGATCGACGCAAGGCATGCCTCCAGTATTCTGGATGTCCGGACCTTCCGAGCGGCCAACATAGACTCGGATCATTACCTTGTTGTAGCCAAGGTACGAATGCGGATATCCCAATCTGAGCAACAAAGAAGAATTACTGTGAGAAAATTTAACGTCGAAAAGCTATAATCGCAAGAGACCGCCAGACTCTTCGCTGAACGCGTATCCCGAAATCTCTCAATCACCCCTATACCGCCAGCATCAAGTGCCGAAGACCAGTGGCAACGCTGCCAACATGCCATCAGAAACGCCGCGACTGATGTGCTGGGTCTCGCTCGCCCACCACCGCGAAACCCCTGGTTTGACGAAGAATGCCGGCGAGTGCATGCAGCAAAACAAGAGGCATACAAAGCGGCGCTGCAAAGGAAGACGAGAGCTGCTCGTGAGCTCTACGAGCAAAAGAGACGGGAAGAACACCGGCTTCTCCAAAAGAAGAAGAAAGAGCATGAGAAGCGCGCGTTTGAGAATATCGAGAGTCTATACTCCAGGAACAATGTACGGAAGTTTTACCAAAAGGTAAAAAGAACGTGCCAGAGAAGTAATACCCGTACAGAAACCTGTAGAGATGAGAATGGAAACCTCGTAGTAGAATCACAGTCGGTGCTGAGAATATGGAAAAACTACTTCTGCAGACTGTATAACGGCGACGAAGACCAACATCCCGCTGTCAGGCAGAATGAGCCATTCAACATGGACGATGATAGTCAAAATTTCCGTCCACCTGACCAAAACGAAGTGAGGATAGCAATATCCAAGCTAAAATCGAACAAGGCTGCTGGACCTGACGGTTTACCGGCCGAACTTTTCAAGGCAGCTGGGGATGAATTGGTAGAGTGCATACACCAACTCATTTCTAATATTTGGTCAGAGGAGTGTATGCCTGATGAATGGAATCTCAGCATCGTTTGCCCGATCCACAAGAAAGGAGACCCCCTCAACTGCGCGAATTATAGAGGCATCAGTCTCCTCAACATCGCGTACAAGATCTTTTCTGCGATATTGTGTGAACGCCTGAAACCTTTTATCAACAGCCTGATTGGACCCTATCAGTGCGGTTTCAGGCCAGGAAAGTCCACCATCGATCAAATCTTCACACTTCGGCAGATCCTGGAGAAAACCCAAGAATTCCAAATCGATACTCACCACCTCTTTATCGATTCCAAGGCCGCCTATGACAGCATCTATAGAGAAGAGCTTTATAGAGCCATGTCTAGTTTTGACATCCCTGCCAAACTTGTCCGCCTGTGCAGGCTGACGATGGAGAACGCTCGCTGCTCCATCAAGGTCGGTAATGACCTCACCGAGACCTTTGATGTCAAAAAAGGCTTTAGACAAGGTGACGCGCTGTCATGTGACTTCTTCAATATTGTACTTGAACGGATTGTGCGGAACTCAGAAGCCAACACCGGAGGCACAATCTATTATAAGTCTGTACAACTGCTTGCATACGCCGACGATATAGACATTATCGGAAGATCTCAGCGGGCTGTCACCGGTGCTTTTGCAAGCATTGAGGCGGAAGCGGCCAAAATGGGTTTGGCGATAAACGAGGGCAAAACCAAGTATATGCTGTCAACTAGAAGGGAAAACCAACACCGACGAATTGGACAAAACGTCACCGTGGGCAGCTATAACTTCGAGGTAGTAAGGGACTTTGTCTACCTTGGCTCTGCTATAAATTCAGCAAACAAAATCAGCGCAGAAATCAATCGAAGAATAACTCTTGCCAATCGCTGTTTTTTTGGGCTTATAAGGCAATTCAACAGTAAAGCCCTCTCTCGAACAACTAAGGAGACTCTATATAAGACCTTGATCATCCCAGTCCTGCTTTACGGCGCTGAAACATGGACTTTATTAAAAGAGGATGAAGATATCCTTGGTCGCTTCGAGAGAAAAATTCTTCGTAAGATTTTCGGTCCCGTTTGCGTTGACGGGTTTTGGAGGAGAAGATTCAATCACGAACTATACGAGCTGTACAGCGACATCGACCTAGTCAAAAAACTGCGTATTGGACGTCTGAGATGGCTAGGACATGTAGAGCGAATGGACACCAACGCTCCGGCCCGCAGAGTCTTCGAATCTAGCCCCGAGGGACGACGCAGTAGAGGGAATTATCGCCGTAGGTGGCGCGCACAAGTTCAAGGGGACCTCGACCAACTTGGAGTGCGCAACTGGAGGCAATTAGCTAAAGACCGAGCTAAATGGAGAGGCTTGTTGGTTGAGGCCCAGGTTCACCCCGAACTGTAGCGCCACCTAAGTAAGTAAGTAAGAGTGGAACAAAGTGTAAAATGTATAAGTGCACATAAGTATTTCAAAAAATATTAATATGAAGGATAGTATACGGGATTGGTTTGTCCTCAATTTGCTTCAATCTGAACCCATTAACTTAATGTTTTGTCGATTCTATCAGCTTTTAAATATCAATTAACGGTTTAATAATATGATAACCCTTTACGGGGGATTAAATCTTAATCTAACCACAGCTCCACGGCGCCCACCGTACTGTACCGTATATTGGACATTAGCAAGAGAAATGGTGTTCAATATCGAAGCAACGAATCAGATAAGGCAAACAAATTAATTTAAAATTTACTTAACTGAGTTTACTATTTTACTATTCAAAAAACTTGCCTTTTCCACAAACAATTAAAAATAAAAACCTACTTGGAAAAACCTCTTTTAATTTTTCAAACGATACCGCACCTTTTAACCGCACAATTTAACAAGTTCAATAGAAATGAATTAGTCATTGAAAAATATTGTACTCTCAATTAATTCACGAGTTTACCTGAGCAAAAAAAAATAAAAAAAGCCCCTCAATGGCTATGATGCAATTTCAATAACAACCCCCCTTGTTGCAACCCACAGGCTTGGGCATAATAAAACGATTAAATTTATTTACCCTCAAAGGGCACGATATTCAGCACCCAAGCACAATAGTATTCCTGAATTTAGTTTTAATGGAAATGTGGATCGTGAGGTACTTGGTATTAGAACAGCCAAATGTTATGCACTCAGGCGTATGTGTATCATTTCTTAGATTTTCGAGACACTATTTATAACAAAATACCGCAAAATCTCAATCAGTCAGGGGCTCTGTAAAGTATATTTAACACCGCTTTTCCCTCCGTTTCAAATGAGAGCATTTTGTCTCATTAATTATTTTGCCTTTAGATCACAAATCTCTTTCTTGGGAAATAATTCAGTATGACGAAACGGACACAATTTACTCTCTGCACCAGAACAAGAAGCTTTTATTCGCCTGACACATATACTTCTCACCAGTTGGCATGTAGTTGTAGTTGTTAGGGATGGGAAATTGAACTGCCCAGTTGGGGTAGTTAGGTGATACTTGACTGAAAATTTATTAGCCTACAGTTTGGAGATTTTCCACGATTAGGCAGGCGGGGGCAAGTTGGGAGGCCTTTATTTGATTATATGTCGGAGTGTAGGAAACTAATTCAACATTCATCGTCCGACATTTTGCATAATTCAAGTTTTTTTCTTCTCCCTCTGCATTACTTTTAGTATTTTAGTTAGGATATTTTTCCAGATGAAATGCTACTTTTTTGTTTTACCCGGTGGTGTACTAACTTTTTTAAAACTCTTTAGACGGAGATTGGCTGCTAAAATGTTTATTTGTTTTGCAAAATTTGTTAGCATTTATGTGTAGTTTGTTGCTAAATGTGAAAATGTTTTGTTTACTCTCGACAGATATACCAGTTTATTGCGTTTGTTGTTTATTTGGTTACGTAATGAAGGAAATTGAAGTTTTTGAGTCAAGTAGGTATATACGTAATTATGTTTAACGAAGCAGTATGGAATCAGAATGGGATGTATTGTGTAGAAATTCAAAACCAAATTATCATGCTTTAAGTGAAAGATAAGGTTAGTTTAGTAAGATATCTATAAGTAGAAATCGAAAGAAAGAGTTAGGAAAGAACGACTTGTCATTAAAGCACACTCCTCCACAAATACAGACTTATACGAGTACGTACTCGAACAAAAGAAGTCAAGTTATGCGTTTATTTACTGGGTGGTGATTTCTTGTTTTCTGGTAATCAAATTAAGTTATGGTTAAATTCATCACCTACAATAGCTCAACATACTTGATCCAAACAAATACTAGAAAGCAGGACGGAATGCAAAAATCACACCACATTCTCCTAGACTACTTAAGACACCGCCCATGGAGTAAATAGATATTGAAACCTTATCTCACGTGAGTGTAAGGATGTAAGTGAACTAAACATCCTCTTAATTTTCAAGAATTGAACTTTAAAAAAAAAAAATTAAAAATGAATGCAACAGCTCTTTAAATGCCTGGGCCTAGGTTCTCCCAACCACTCGTATTGTGTGCGTTATATTTCTTCACACAAATGGAATGGACCTATAGTTTTGCGCCGTATCCGAAGGGCAATTTTGAGAAGCTTTTTTGCGACAACAATGCTCTCGGATGTTTCTCAGATGCTCGCGAGAGGTGGGGCCGTGAACAAACTTATTGGTGTTTTCTGGGATTCGAACATGGAACCTCACGCGCAGTGATCCGACACACTAACCACTTGCGCGACGGCGCCCACATTGGAGAGCATAAGATATAGTAGACTTAAGTTAATACAAGAAAAAAATTACGTAGAGGACACCTGACCGTGTTTTCAAAAAAATATAGGGAGGCTCCAATGAAATCATTTTCTACGATTCACGAAGTAGGCGCCAGCTACGGATTTCTAACAAGATCAAGCAGTTGTAGAGTAATCGAGCATTCGACCAATAAGAAGTTTGAGGCTTCCCCGGAGCTAAAGGTATCCCTACTTTACTGACCAATCTACTTGGCGAAGTTCATGATATAGGCTACATCCACATCGATGATGCTAGTGATGTAGCGATATTTGTTTGCTCTAACCATTACACAACTATATGCAGTGTCATTCAACGCTATTTACAACAGGCTTTGGAATGGTGAGTTGGCCAGGGCTGTCCCAGTTACCGCATTCTTAGCCTTTCTGTGGCGTCAACTAGACAGCATCCATAACTTCGAATAACAATTAAATCATCTTTCGTCATCTTCCTAAGACAATCTTTTAGGTTTAAGGCAATAAAAAGCAGTATTCCATTAAAAATTCTTATATTAAGCAACCTCATCGTCTGGTGGATAGCGCGTTGTGTGTACAGGTCTTTGTTGGTGGACCAAACCAAATTGTCGTATGGGCATAACACCTGCGATAATCTGTTTTGGGAAACTAACGTTGGATCTGCACTTCACAACTCGGCTTAGTTAACGTCGGAGTTGTGTTTTTTATGTCTGTTTTTTATAATGGTAAGGAATTTTAGAGTAGATCTGAGCAACATTCGTGGGCTCAGATCGAATTTTTTTTCTGTGTACGTCCACGCCGCCAAATATAGACCAGCTGTTTTGGCTCTTTGTAAAACACAGGTGGGTCAAAATTCCGATCCTTCGGAATTCGATCTGCCTGGATATAGCATTGAGCCATTATTCTTCCACCATCACGGTCTCGTTGTATATATACGTAGTGATGTAGCCTACCAAATTCTCCCACAATACGGCCAATGTTCCAATTCGGAATTTAATTTCTTGTGGCTGAAACTCCATGTCCGTAGTCAGTTAATCCACTACTGTTTCATTTATAGAAGTCCAAATATTGACAGCAATTCAACTTATAATGAGTTTGATGCGCTGTCAGACTCTATCCTAAGAATTGTATCCCTGTACCCACATTCTGAAATCGTCATTGCGGGCGATTTCAATGTCCACAATTCTATTTGGCTTCGCCACTCTGGACAGACAACACCCGAAGGAAGGTATGTTGAGATTTTTTCTGAGGTAAATAACCTAACCCAGCTTGTGAATGAGCCAACTCGTGTTCCGGACATAACTGGCCATACCGCCAACACTCTGGACTTGTTCCTTAGTTCCGATCTTAATAAATACACGGTAAATGTATTATCGCCTCTAGGTTCGTCAGACCACTGTGTCATATCGGCCAATTTCTCGTACTCCAACAACAAAGCTAAAGAACAAACTCCAAAAAGAACAGTTTGGCTATACGAGAAAGCGAATTGGAATGAATTAAATAAGTTCTTTAGGAATTTTAACTGGTCGCTATGCTTCCTCGATAGCGATGTGGACGCCGCGGCTGATATGATTACTAATACAATTCTCCTAGGTATGACAACTTACATCCCTCACAGGATAAAAGCTATTAGACCCAAGGAAAACGCGTGGTATGCCTCGATCTGTAAAGAAGCTATTAGGTTAAAGGAATTAAGTTTTCGGTCTTACAAGGCCAACCAAAGTGAGGAAAACCGAAAAAAGTTTAAACGAGCCAGAAATGACTGCAATGCCCTCATTAACCGAGTTAAATTCTCCCACGACCAAAAGTTGAGGCAAAAAATACTACATTGTCCCAAGGGTAGTAAAAACGTTTGGTCGTTCGTAAAAAACATTAAGAATTCGGCCTCGTCATCTATACCGACGCTCATTCATAACGACGCACCAACTGTCAGCTCCTTAGACAAAGCTAATCTGTTCGCTGCTCACTTTGCAGCAAACTCCACACTGCCAGATAGTGCTTTTTCTCCACCTGTACTTGAGAGCGTCGAATTTTCCATGGGACAAGTCCACTTTCGCACTCGTACAGTTGCAGGAGTACTCAAAGGTCTTAACATACACAAATCCGCTGGCCCAGATGGTATACCCCCTATTGTTCTGAAGAGGAGTTATTCTTCGCTGGCAAAACCACTGCGTAAGCTTTTCCACCGATCCTACTCTTCAGGTCTCTTTCCGAGTAAGTGGCAAATAGCATTTGTCCAGCCCGTACCTAAAAAAGGCGATTCTTCTTCTCTCTCCAACTACCGACCCATTGCACTAACGTCCCTTCTTTCCAAGGTCATGGAAACGCTGATAAACCGTCAGCTAATGAAATATCTTGAATCACGAAAGCTCCTCAATGACCGACAGTATGGCTTTCGTGGCAACAGGTCCACTGGTGATTTGATGTCATATCTCACCGATAAGTGGAACCAATCTCTGCACCACTCCGGTGAAAGTAAGATTATTGCTCTTGATATTTCAAAAGCATTTGACAGAGTTTGGCATCAAGCTCTTTTGTCGAAAATGCGTGCATTTGGGATCGATGATACTCTTCTTCTATGGATTAGAAACTACCTTTCGGGCCGTTCAATTCAAGTTGTTTTGGACGGCTTCAAGTCCGAATCTCACCAAATAAATGCTGGTGTCCCCCAAGGCTCTGTTTTGTCTCCGACTCTCTTTCTCATTTTCATAAATGATCTTCTGTCTGCAACTTCTAATCCAATCCATTCCTTCGCTGATGACAGCACCCTCAGTTTTTCATATTCGGTCCCAAACTCACGACCCTGCTCTTCGGCCGTGGACGAAGAACGACAACGTATGTTAAACATATTAATTTCCGACCTTGACAGCATATTTAAATGGGGCTTAACCAATAGAGTGGAATTTAATGCTTCCAAGACTCAGTGCTGTCTTCTGTCATTAAAGCGAAACCCTACACATCAGCCATTATCCATGAATGGCACTTGCATTGTAGAAACCGAAAAACTTTCCATGCTCGGTATGTGTGTCAACAACAAACTCTGTTGGAACGACCATGTATTCGAAATCGCTAAGAATGCAGCGAAATGTTTAGGCTTCCTAAAGCGGTGTAAGAAATATTTCACCCCTTCTGATTTGTTTTGTGTCCAGTTCATTCTGATTCACTAGTCTCGCTAAAGAAGTTTCACTTCAAAAATAGTTTTCGATTTTCATCGATAAAAACTTAATTTTCGATACATCCTCTCAGTTTAGCGTATAAAATCTGCATGGACGCCTGAAACATTTCGTTAACAGCTTGATCGGCCCATACGAATACAGTTTTAGAGCAGGAAAGTCCACAACAGACCAACTTTTCATATTTGCATAGTTACTGGAGATGCCAATGTATTATCTTTTTTTGAAACCATATATGACAGCATTTAGAGAGACGCGCTATAAGAAGAGATCTATATCTCGTTGTGGCAGGATAAAGATAGAGAATGCTCGCTACTCAATTAAGATTGGTAACGATCTCACTGAGACCTTTGATGTACAAAAAAGGATTTAGACAGGATGATGCTCCCTCAGGATTTCGCGAAAGTCGCTAGCCAACACCAGATATATAAACTTTCAAAACCCTGTGTAATTACTGGCATACATCGATGACATTGGCATTATTGGTAGGACAGTAGAAATGGGTTTACCGTCAACCTAGAGCAAAACTGAGTAAATGCTGTCAATAAAAAAGCACATCCAACATCAACGAATTTGACAGAACGTCACAGTGGACAGCTACAACTTCTAGGCAGTAAGGTGGCCTGTAAAACTTGAAGTGCAAGTACCAGTACTTGGTACTTGCGACGAAGTGCTTGAAAAATACTGGTACTTGGCTTCTTCAAGTACCAGTATCGGAGTACTGTAGTACAAGTACAAGTACTGGTACAACGACGATCTTTACGAGCTGTACAGTGAGATCACCTTAGTTCATCGCTTGAGATAGCTAAAACATGTTGAGCGTTTGGACGTTAACGCTGTGCCTAGCAGAGAAGAGAAAATGCAGAAGAATAAGGCCTTACCATACGGGGTGCGAAAAAAGGAAAGGGGATCCAAACCAACCGGTTTAACTAGAGAAGCTTGTTGGTTGGGGCCTAGAATCACTCCGAACTTTAGTGACACCTGTGTAAGTAAGCATGTCAAACAAGGGCATGATTGTCTGACCGTAAGATGTCATTCCAATTTGATAATCAATTAAATTCAGTTTGAGCTTCACGTCCGCAACAGTTCTTCTTCTTCCTATTTCGGCGAGGTTATGATCCGATAGCAAGGGATCATAACTTCTCCGCATTTCTACTGATCCGCCTGCGAGGTTCGCCTATTTGACCTCAGAAAATATCGACAAGCCTGCCGATTTTGGATCACTCGGTTACTGAGCCCAATGAAATGCCGATGTCGTCGCATTTGTGTGATCCAGGCGTTCATAGGCATGCCTGTCATGCCTCGCGATATCTTTGGAACGTTCATTGATATTGCCTTTTTAACTGGGTTCAAATGATCTCTTCTTTCAACGTGGCAATACCAGCTGAGTCGGTCGCGCTCTATCTTTCGTAAGGTGGTTTCCTTGTCGTGTAGGCTTTCCGTTTTCCTTTCACGTCTGCAACAGTTAAAAATATAAGAACCAATGTAAGCTATATTGCTTGTTCATAATTTTACCTGAAGCCTAAATTTATAGTTAAAGTAGAAACGAAAACTTTAAATTCTTACACTATAGAAGGCTTAGTCTATTATAGAAAGCGATGAGATACGCGGAGTTTGTAATTATTTGGGGTAAATCTTCGAACCAGATACATATGTGTTTACACATATACATATGTGTTTACATATGCGTTGGTTAAGTATTTAATTATTTATTAAAGTAGTATGGGACACTCTCCAGCAGGCGAAGTAGCCTTAAATACGTTTGTGATTGTTAGTATCTCAAGGTGACTGTAGCAATCTCATTACAAAATACAACGAAAAGCCTGTTTTTCAATTTCACCTTAGAAAAATAAAGGGGAAAATAACAAAAACCTCTTTCCAGTGTCGTGGGTGTTTCTACCTCTGCTGACCCTAAAAGAAAGGGAAATAATCTCGCACGTGCTCCTTACTATTTCTTATTTTCATAAGTTAACTTACATCTTCATCCAATTTAAAAAAATGTTCCCAACCCTTTTTTTCACAAAACAAAAAATAATAGCTTTATGCAAACTGAATTCACACCCAAGCATACAAGTACATATGTATGTATGTACGTTTGCAGTTCTATAAATATTCACTACCCTTTTCGAAAGGACATTCTCGAATATTTCCCCAACGCCAAAAATTTTTAACGAAAAGAAATTTAATATTCAATTTTCACCCTCAAAACTTTGGCCAACAATGTGTCCTTCTCTTGCAAATTTGTCTTGTTTAACCAATACAAATGTGAAAATGACGACGACTCGGTGTGCAATGTTAATTCGGTTTGGGCCTTCCGTCCTCCCACCCACATTTGGGACCAAAATATGAGAATTTACCACAACGAAAAATGACATACAAATAAATTGAATAAACTGAAATTAATTTACTGTTGTCCCTGGTGTGAGCTTCATTCCAATCCGGAGAGAGGTGTCCTATTCCCACAATTTTGGTTGTTTCCTGTTAACAGGCCCACTTCTCTGCCATGCCTGACACGGCGGCGAACAAATCCCTTACCCAAATATCCTGAAAGCGAAAAATACCCAGTTGGGTTAAAGTTGTGTTATGAAAATTGAATGTAAATCGATTTACATTTCAATGGAGCGACAACGGCTCGTGACCGCTTTTTTGGCAGCGGCCTCTCATGTGGAAACAGAACATAAGGTTTGCAGCAGAATGTGGGTCAGACGTGAGAAGATGAAACTTATTTTTTGAGGGGCAGATCGTCGTGTCAAAAGATTAGTTTTCACTTAATTTTGAAATTGGAGTTGCAGAATTGCACCCTTGCCAATAACCTGTTTGGTTTGGATTTTGATATCGTTTTCTGATTGAAATAAGATAGAAACAAATCATAGCGACGGGATGTATTTCAATACTTTTTTTTAATAACATGGTTTGTAGTAAACACATTTATTGTTGTTAAATGCGGTACGCCGCCGAATAATACCATCGGAAGTATACCGGGTCAACTGGTATTGCGACGTTTAGTGGCTCGAGACTCAATTTAATAAAATGATGAGAGGATATCGGATGCCAAGTCTGTGGCGGGAGAGCTATCTTGTCCCACTAATACTTCGTGATAGTCAATGCGGCTTTGTCTATTGCTGTTGGTCTACTTTTGGTATAATGATATTAAAAGCTAATAAATAATAATGGAAAACATCACCAGGGCGAGGCCTCGAAAGATTTGCACATCATCTTTATCGATCTGAAGAAAGCTTTCGATAGAGTTCCGAGAGAGACGACGCTAAGATCTCAAAAAGTACCGGAAGCGTACATTAACACGATTCGAGATGTGTACGATGACATAAAAACCAAAATAAAATGTACCGCGGGAATAACTGGAAAATTCAAAATCAAAGTGGGAGGCAGTTGCCTTAGTGCCACGGTTTTTAATAAAACAAAAATATGTTGCCCATAAAGGGTTTAGGGTCTTGCTTGATACCTATCCTAATCTATGGCTCTTTAGTCTGGTGGAAGGCACAAGAGAAGCAATATCAGCTTTCAAGCTCCACGAAGATCCAAAGATCACCCTGCATAGGGATCATGTGATCGTTACGTACAACACTCATGGCGACAATGAAAACTATGCTAAGTCTCATTTCGTTGGATCTATTCTGCAAAAATACGGCGGCCAAACCGGCACTAAGACTAAGGGAAGTAGGACTTTGGTAATCTGCACCATACGGTAACGTCTCTATCCAATCCAGATGGGAGATCACAAGTACGCAGTTAGATGTAGTTGTAGATGTAAATGATAGTGAGGTACAAGTGCACTGCGACCTTTAAAAGATCTTTTGTGCCCCCCATACTACGGCAGGTTCTGCTTCTTTTCGGGTTGTGTTTCCCCAGTTTTTGCCTGTTTTATTTGGGGGATAGACAGGTAGCAACCGATTACATGACTTTTGACAGGAAAACAAGATCAACGTCAGAATTAGTGAGAGAAGCGACTGGAAATATGAGCATGTTACTAGTAATGATTAATTGGCTTTCTACACGGACGGTTCCAAAATGGATGCCAGTGTAGGAACTGGGGTATGTTCTGCAAAACACTTGGATTGGCGCCAACTCGTTCAGAATCAACAATGGATGCAATGCTTTTCAAGCTGAAATTACAGCTGTTACCCAGGCTGGGAAAATGAACACCAATAATAACATCATAGGCAAATGGATTACTATTTACTATACATTGACAGCCAGGGAGCCGCTTATGTTCCGGAATCGACTCATCAGAATCTGCTAACGATATCTAAATGAGGTATCACAAGTGTTTCTAGACTGGGTATTAGGGCATATTGGCATACCAGGTAACGAAAGAGCAGACGAACTCGTAGAATGGGGTCGGCGTTGCATATCTAGGAGAGCCTCGCCTGTATGGAGGTTCCTATTACTTACTTACTTAGTTAGATGGCGCTACAGTCCGGGGTGGACCTGGGCCTCAACCAGCAAACCTCTCTAGCCAGCAGGGGTACGAGCCAGCTGCCGCCAGTTGCGCACGCCAAGTTGGTTAAGGTCCCCCTCCACTTGTTTGCGCCACCTACCGCGAGGTCGTCCTCTACTGCGCCGTCCATCCGGGGTGGATTCGAAGAGGTTCCTATTAGCCCCATATAAATAAACTAGTCGGAAAGCCACCAGCGAAGCCAACAGATAATGGATCTATCTGGATAGGTGCGTCGTTGTGGCCGACTTACGATTTGAGGAGTACACGTTCTTTGGTTAGGCTTTGTCGTAATAATATGCAGGTCATCAAGAGACAATGTGCAATCGGAGTTCGTGCAGAACGTATCGGCGTATCTCATAAGGGCTTCTGCATGAACTGCAGGTACGAGGAAGAAATTGAAGCTGCTCATCATCTACTCGTATTATACAAATGCCATGCCTCTACCCACAGAACAGTGAGGACCGTTACTTATTCATTGAATTGGAGGATCCATGTCATATTGAGCTAAAGGACAGACTGAGATATCTACCTATGTGATTCTAATAAAGCCCTAACCTTTCACGAGCTGACTTATCCTCTGGGATTTATATCCAATCTAGATGGGTATAAATTCAGCAGATTTTCTTTAAAGATTTCCAGGATAAGAACTAAATAGGTATAATGAACCCTCGCTGGCTTAAGTGAGCAGTGACTTATGTCACAGGGCGCCTATATACCTAACCTAGGGCCCAGTTCCTCGCAAGCATTTGTATAATATGCGTTATATTTTTCCCACGAATGAAAGGGATATAAGTTTTGTTTTGAGAAGCATTTTTATGACAACCATAATCTAGGATGTTTGTTAGGTGCTTGTGAGAGGGGATCATGGAAAAACCTTGTTGGTGTTTCCTGGGATTAATTGAACCTCATGCGCAGTGTTCCTCTGCGCCCACTACACTGGTTTCTATGCCATGCAAGATATTTTACTAAGGGGTCACATCGCTAAGATAGGAACGCTTTTTGCTCTTTACGCCGACGATAGCGCAATTCTTAGTATGGACGTGACAGCCCTTCAGAATGCATTTAATAATTAAATTGCAGCACATTTGTATTGTCGTTTTTCCTAACCCATAAACACGACCAATACAACTCGAGATGGGGTTTCACAAGGCAGTGCCTTGGGGCCATTATTATACAACCTACTTACCAGCAATATTCTCCTTTCGACTCAAACAACATCAGTGATCGCTACCTTTGCTGACTTTGCTTTTGGGGAGCTGCATTGTGAATGATCGGGAAACTACTGACTGCCCAAAACTTGGCTTGGGCCAGTAGCGCAACAATCAAGTTCGTGATGAAGTGCTTACTTTACCTCCTAGTGGTGGTCCCCGGGCAACTATACGTATAAACCCTTATACGTGTAGGCTAAAATTGTAAGTGCGGGTTGTCTAGGGCCTTGATTCTAGGCGAGGTAACGTGGGCCAGCAACCTGCGTTACCGAAAATTTCTCGCTACAGAAACCGACACTATGCCTCGGATAAGGAATGATCACATGTTGACGACTTTTGGTTATTGTACCCAGACAAAGATAGGTTTCTGGAATGTAAAGACGCTCCTCGACTCGGGAAGCGAAGGTCCTTACAATGCCAGATTCCTCCAACTGAAAAAGGAATTCATGCGATATAAACTCAACATTTTGGGGGTAAGTGAAGTAAGATGGTTAGAAGCGGGCGAGTACCATTCCCCAACGCGTAACACTATACTACTCTATTCTGGAAGACCATCCGGAAGTCCGCGGGAATACGGAGTCGGAGTACTGCTAACAACAACAGCACGCAAGGGCCTAATTTCCTGGCAGCCTCATGGTGATAGGATTTTGACGGCTAGATTCCGGACTAGAGTACGACGCGTCACCATCATACAGTGTTACGCCCCAACGAATAGTTCGTCTGAGGACGAAAAGGAGAGCTTCTACAACCTCTTAAGTGCCGTCTTCAGCACAACACCAAATGGAGACATTGTCATAGTAATGGGGCATTTGAATGCCAAGGTAGGCAATGACAACGAAGGGCTCAAAAATGTAATCGGGAAGCATGGACTAGGCAACCGCAATGACAACGGCGAAAGGTTTGTGGATTTCTGCATTGCCAACCGCCTTGTGATAGGCGGCACCATGTTTGAGCACAAGACCTGCCACAAAGTCAGCTGGGTTTCCAACGACAGGCAAGCAACCTCCAACCAAATTGACCATTTTGCCATCAGCCGCCGCTTTAGGAGTAGTCTCCTGGACGTCCAAAACATGCGAGGGGCAGATGTGACGATAGTACGTGATCACCATCTTATGATAGCTACCCCCCAACTACGCACTGCTGCAATTCGAAGATCCCACGATAACACAAGAATACCCAGGTTCAACATCGATAGACTTAGTGATCCCCCAGTGCGCCAACAATTAAGGGTGTACTTTTCGCAAGGTGTGGAAGCAATCAGCAGCTCAAGGCCCGCAACCATCCAAGATCATTGGTGTGCTGTGAAAAATGTTTTTACATCTGGTGCTGAAAGAAGGTTGATCGCAAGGAAGACATAGGGCGTGGCTTTCCGAGGATACCTGGAGACGGAGTTATCGTTCCGAAATGAAATAAATTTCAATGCTTGAACTCAATCGAAAATCACCATGGAACATGGAATGAGTGTGAGGTGGTTTAGATGGCGAAAAAACTCTGCATTCTTCCGTAGCTTAAAAATTACATTTAAACTTTTGTATTTGGTAGGGTACGGTAGGTAGCTAGGTGTGGTGGTTCTTCTAAGGAAAGACAAGAACCCAATTAGTACTAGATGCCGTTTTGATACCATAAAACTCGTGTACCTGGATATAAAAGGTTTGTTGGTGTGGAGTTTCTAGATCCAGCCTGTGGAGTTTAAAAAGATTATTAAGTATTTAAGGTTTCTTTCTGAGACTTCCTCAAGGGAATCGAAAAATGGTTTTCCTAAAGCTCGTTGTCTGGCGCTAGCTAATGTCGAACAAGCGCATAAAAGGAAGACAAGAATTTCTTTCTCAGTTGCGACATTGCAACTGCGACAGTATGTGTTTTGTGGGATACCTAGTTTCACTGCATGGTCTCCTATAGGCCAGTAACCCGTGGTAGTTGCTGTTATCCTGGCGATGTCACTACGCATTCTGTTTAAGAAGTCGGTTGTTTTTGATTTATTGTAGTTTGACCACATCTTTCTATAATAGATATGACACAATTTGTTAGCCTAGTCCATCTGAGGTTGACTTGGGCAAGAAATTTTGAGAATATTTCTGCTTTGTCCGCTCCAAGCGGAATCTGAACTGATTCCGCAAGAGAGCCGTGGAGGGCTGAGCTTTGCTTAGCCAGTTCATCTGCAAGTTCGTTTCTGTAAACGTTACTGTGCCCTGGAACCCAAATCAGGGTGACCTTGAGTTGGCTACCAAGCGATAAATTTTATTTGTAATACAGCGACTAATTCAGCAAGCACTAAAGTAGGGCAGCAGCAAGGCAGATACAGGGGTAAAATACTTAAGATGTGCGAATACGTACGTAGATTCTAAATTCTTCAGCATGTTCTTCTCTATCAATACTTATTTAGGTGGCGCTACAGTCCGGGGTGGATCTGGACCTCAACCAACAAACCTCTCAAGCCAGCCTGCTTATGAGCCAGCTCCACTTGTCTGCGCCACTTACCGCAAAGTCGTCCTCCACTGCGTCGTCCAACTGGGGTGGATTCGAAGACTTTCCTGGCTGGAACGTTCGGCTCCATCCGCTCTAAATAACCCAGCCATCTTAGTCTTAGTCTTAGCGTATATGAACTCTTCTGGCTAAGTCGATGTCCATGCAAAAGGTCGTAGAGTTCGTCATTGTATCTTCTCCTCCACTCACCGTCTATGCAGACAGGACCAAAGATCACTCAAAAAACTTTTCTCTCAAAGTAACTAAAGGCATCTTCATCCGATTTTGACAAAGTTCATGCATCTGCACCATACAGCAGGACTGTGGTGATAAGTGTCTTATAAAGAGTTACCTTAGAAGTTCGGGATAGGGCTTTGTTACTCAATTGCCTTCTCAGCCCGTATAAACAGCGATTGCCAAGAGGAATTCTTCGTTTGATCTCCCCACTGGGGTCATTTGCGGAGCTCATCAATGAGCCTAGGTAGACAAAGTCCTTTACTACCTGAAAATCATATCTGTCTATTGTGGCATTCTGTCCAAAACGCCGATGTTGAGTGTCCTTTTTTGTAGACATCATATATGTATATTGTTTTGCTTTCATTGACCGCTAAACCCGTCTCCGCTGCCTCGATCTCAATGCTCGCAAATATCCCGTTGACGCCCCACTGAGTTCTTCCGACTATGTCAATGTCATCGGTGTAGGCGAGTAGTTGTACAGATTTGTAAAAGGGGTTACCTCCGGTGTTGACTTGTGAGTTTCGTACAATTCTTTCAGGTATTATGTTAAAGAGATCGCATGATAGCTGTCACCTTGTCTATCAATAAATAAATCAATTATACCGTGACTTCAGTTCTTGGGCCCTAAATCAGCTGAAAATTTATCGTTTTGTTTAATGCTTTTAGCTTAATGGGTATGTTATCTAACAAATATTATTGCATTTTGGTGCAAAAATAACTTTCAAGTGGTTCGTTCACAAAAATTGACAGTTTTGTGAGCATTGTACCTATAAACTGATAGCATGATCGGATCTTATTTTTTCAAAAATTAGGCTAGAGTTTGCGCTACCGTTAAAAAAACGCGTTACCGTACGATGATCAACGATTATTTGTTTTCAAATTTGGGTAACATCGAACTGGAAGACGTATGACGCAATATGCCATGCTGACGACCAAATTATGGAAGTATTGAGTTCGGCGATAGCATCATCTCACGAAATGGACCGGTGAATTGGCCACCAAGATCATTAAATGCCACTGGATTGTTTTTGTGAGGATATGTTTAGTCGTTTGCCTATGCCGACAAAGCAATGACGAATTTCGCTTTGCTGACATTATCCGCGTTGAACGCTATTAAAAAACAACACATCTTATATTTACCTATGGTGTTGTTTAATTAATTAATTACTTTCGCTTTAAGAAAATAAAATTGAAGGTCCATAATTACCCTTTTATGCATATTTTTTTTTTTATAATTTAGTTTAATTCTTTTACTTTAGCTTTTAATAAAAAATATCGATATTTTCGTAAATTTAAATTTACGCATTTTGCACAGCTATTTGTACTGCTATTTAGACCCTCACTTCGTTACTATTTGCACTACTATTTGCATTGATATTTGCACTCCTATTTGCATTCGTATTTACATTGCAAACTTGCAACGCTACTTGCAATGGTTCTCTACTATTCATATCCTTAGGCACGCATGCAGTCGGCTTTAAATCCCTGCAACTTTCAGCTTAAATTTCTTTTAGAGTTGTTACTCTTAAGCAAGTTTCTAACTACAGCGAGCCGACTTGAATTATGTATTTTACTTCTCGTTCTGTTATGCAGAACATTTTGCTTCTCCTATGACCCCTTTAATTAGCTTCCCTGGGACCCCTTGGCAATCCTTCCTAATGGTATGCATAGGGAATATCACCTTAAATACTGCTGTACAACAATGTCCATGAGCTGTTTATAGAAGTATAATGTATAAACTGACTTAAGCTTTCAAGTTTACGAGAAATGATTTTCGAATGTTTTTTGTATGTTTGTATGACTACTGTAATTCAAGCTAAGATATGTACATCTCCAGAGAAAAGTTTTATACGTATGACAGATAAAAATGCTCTCCTTTGTTCGTTTGTCGGCATACCAACTTCACGTTAATTAACAAATATTTCACCTGTCTGTGCAATATAGTCAAAGCAACGTTACACTCCAAAACAGTTAATTAAGGACATAACCTCATTAAAGCCTAACTACCCTAGATGGTGTTGCACTTCAGTATTCCATCGTCTGGCACAGCAGTCGTCTAACACTTCGTCCTTCGTTTGACAAATAATTCCACATAAATGCTTGGCATGAGAATTATTTTTCCTTTTTATAACGAAAAACACGAAAACAAATGAACACCACTTGTCGGTATTAATACACGCAAGGGCACCATGACACTGTCAGACTAATGGGGTTTGGGGTGCACATTCTCAATCATCAACATTTTGATCCTTTTCCTTTGCACATTTTCATCTCATGTTATGTCTAACGAGGCGACTCACACTATATTACCCAGAGGCAGGAATAACTTCAACAGCAGAAGCAGTTGGCAGCTATGCTTGTGGCATTACACCTGAAATAAAAACACACGAGAGCATCTCAAACAAATGAATCTAAGTCCTGTGTGAATGTATTAGTTATATAGTTAGGTGTGTATACTCGTATGTACATCCTTCTGAGTAGTGCCATTCAATGACATCACAGTCGTCCTCTTGCCCTTTTGTTTCCAAACAAAGAAGATGATGAAGAACCGACATAAGGCAAGTGAATAATAGCATTTTGTGAAGAGGAAGTCTTTAAATTTAATGAACAGTTGCCCTCGATTTATTCATTGAAAATCGGATGTAGAGCTCAGTTGAATCAGGAAACAAGTGCCATTTCGCGTATAACCAGGTTATATTGTGCAGGAAGTGAATAAGAATTGTTATTTCATGATGATTTCATTAAAGCCTCTCTTCTGCCAACAATAGAAACGAGTTCCATGAAAGCCATTTATATTTGGAATACGACGACTGATGTTGTCCAAGTTTTTAATAGGAACTCTATGTCCTTGACGCTCTGACAGCACATGCCTTTTTTATGCAAGTTTAAATAATGACTGTTAAGCATGACAAGGCAATGATTTAATTAAATGATAAGAATTACTATCACATTTCTAAACATGTCATAACTCATGCAAGTATTGTACTAAGCATGTGATGAATAGCCTAAGAAGTGCTACCAGAATGATGCCGCGTTTTGGGTTTAATTAATGTACAGATACCTTTTACGAAAGATTGTTTTCAGACCGGAAGCTCTCTAAATTACTTTGCATTATCCTTTGTATACCCTTTCAAAGCCTAATAGCGTCATGCCATTCACTCGAGTGCAAATTAGATTTAAGTTCCTATTCCCCTTTCAAGCCTCCTATGAATGTTCAATCATAATAATTTATTTACACCTTTTTATCCAACAACGTAGTTTCCGTCAAGAAATTTTGACATCCACTCTTGTATGAAAATAAAAATATACATCTGAGCACAATTCGAATAGGTATTCACTTCATTATTTACATTTACTTGAAAGCTCTATATATTTTTTTTTTAAGTTTAATATTCCTCTCCAGGTGCAGTGCCGGATTAATAGTTACTCAGTTGAAAAACTAGTTCAATTAGGAACCACTACCACTCAGTACCCACTTTCTACTGCATCGCAAAAACTATGAGTCCGAGTTAGCAGACCCATAGAGCTAAAAATTCCAAATGAATTACGGAGATTCATTTAGCATTTGCTCGAATGAAAAATAAGTTTCGTTGGGAGTGCCGGCAAAAGGTATGAATTGGTTTGGAGTTTACTTAAGATCCTGCTAGTATACAGACAGACAAATACCACTTTTCAAATTTCGTGAATAAACCCCGAATTCAATTTGTGAAGACTGACTACCATTACAAGTGGCATGGGTGCAACATTTGGATATGCTATAAGCCATCATCACCATCTCCCTTAGATTATTCGCTGCTACCAATTGAAATGGAAAGGAGTGTTGCCAGGAAAAAAATGGATCCGACTTTAACTTGAACCTACATACGGGCATTTGTCTTTTTCCTTTAGAATCCCCCCCTACTCGCAACCAAATCGACCACATGCTATGCACGCATCTAATATTTTGGATGTGCGTACCTAAAGAGGAGCCAACGTCGATTCTGACCATTTTCTTATTGCAGGCAAATTCAGAGCTCGAGGGCATGGCTGAAAAACTGTCTGCAGTGCATTCACCAACCGCAAACGCTATCAACTAGTGAATCCAACATCGCATCATCATTGGAGGTAGCCGAGACCACTTTCGGCTACCAGCCACCATTAAGAAAGAGCCCGGGGTATGATGATGAGCGCTCCCAATTGAGCAGAAGGTGCACACAAACAAACTCTGCAGAGCAAAACAAGAGCAGCAAGAGTGGAATATCGAGCCAGAAGAAGGGAAGAGAAGAAAATTGTGCGCAGAAGGAAAAGAGCCGACACAGCCTCCCAGCTCAAGGAAATCGAAGAGTGTCGCGGACTCAATATCATCCGGAGTTTCTATCGAAAAGTTAAGCAATTAGCAGCTGACTCTAAATCCGGAACACAGCCTCTTCGAAACAGCTAGGGTAACTTGCTTACCGAAGTGCGGGGAACTGTAAAAAATCTATTTAAGCAGTATTTCCAGCAGCTGCCTAGTGGGCATCAAATAGATTGAGTGATAGGATAGCACATCCGGCGCAGCTTTTAGAAAGCTGAAAAACAATAAAGCTGTTGGCTTTGGTGGCCACCCGCGGCGGAAAAGCGCTGTAATGTGATTTCTTCAATCACCTGCTGGGACAGATAGTGCGCAGAGTACCTTCAGTTGTTGATGTACGCAGACGATATTAACATCATCGGGGGATTTCCGCGTGCAGTCACAGAGGCATTTACGGCAATTGAAGATAAGGCGAGGCGAGTTGGTCTTGGTCTCTTGGGGTGTCAATGGTGTAGGGGTCAGAGCTGTAGAAGAATGTAATCATTTCGTCATTTAAATCATTTTACTTCACGTGCATTTGTTTCAATTCAATGACTTCAATAATGACTTCAACTTAGAAAAAATAAATCACCATTCATTTTGAAGTCATGATTTAGCAATCATTTTTTGCAATCATAATTTTGAAGTCAAAATGAATGCAATCATTTTGAATGCTCTGCACTCATTGAAGTCACCTTGAAGTCACTAGCATTCATTGCATTCACTTGAAGTCATTGAAGTCTTTGAAGTCTTTGAAGTCATCTGAAGGCATTGAAGTCTTTTAAATCATTGAAGTCATCTGAAGTCATTGAAGTCTTTTAATTCATTGAAGTCATTTGGAGTCATTGAAGTCTTTTAAATTATTAAAGTCATCTGAAGTCGTTAAGTCTTTAAATTCGTTGAAGTCATTCCAGTTATTGAATCTGTTTTTGGTGTCGTCTATCAAAAGAATAAATAACTTTATTATTGGTTTTACGTGAAAATGTAGAGAGATTATGTTATCATTTTTAATATTATTTATTTTCTTTTTTAATTTATGTATTAGTACTGATTTAGTATTTTTTTTATTTTTATTAATTTATTCTTCCGGTGGACGACACTAAAAAACAGATTCAGTAACTTGAATGACTTCATCGAATTAAAAGACTTCAACGACTTCAAATGACTCCAATGATTTAAAAGACTTCAATGCCTTCAGATGACTTCAAAGACTTCAATGAATACAGAGCATTCAAAATGATTGCATTCATTTTGACTTCAAAATTATGATTGAAAAAAATGATTGCTAAATCATGACTTCAAAATGAATGGTGATTTATTTTTTCTAAGTTGAAGTCATTATTGAAGTCATTGAATTGAAACAAATCCTCGTGAATTCCTAGTATGACTTCAGTGAATGCATTCCGCAATGATTGCATTCTTTTACAGCCCTGGTAGTGGTCAATTTCCACGCTAATGGTTCATGGTTCAGATCCTGACGTCAGCAAGCATTTATTTATTTATCATGAAATATATAAGTCAGTCCGATCAATTGCGAAAGCTTGTGTGAACACTACTGCGAAGGCATAACACTGGGAGCATCTTGGTCATATGGCTGGAAAAATTGTTCGCTCTGTTGATGATGATTCGCCCATGACATCAATTATCGGGAAAAAAAATACTATGAATTAGAAGAAAAAACAAAAAGTAACAAAAGTCTCCCCTAGTTATCTGGACTCCACTCCCGGAGTTTCTCTAAAGCATAAACAAATGAGCTTCAAAAAACGACTACACCAAAATCTTTCTCTTTCTCTCTATCTATCCTTTCCAGCGCCCTCACTGTGTGTAAACATGTAAAGGGTATTCATAACCCCTTGAGTGCGTGGCAAATTACAAAAAAAAAAAACAGTAAATGAGGATAAAAACAATGGTATGTTATTAACAAACAAAAACCTATCTGTGCAAAATGTAGGACAAAATGTTACTCTTGATGGCCTTAACTTCAAAGTGTTTACGGAGTTCACCTACCTTGGAGTAAATATTAATACCATCAATGACAACTTCGTAGAGATTGGATGAAGCACAGCCCTAGGAAATCGCGGCTGCTTTGGTTTAGCGTGGACATGCCACGGGGTGAACCTGGGCCTCAACCAACAAGCCTCTCCATTTAGCTCGGTCTTTAGCTAATTGTCTCCAGTTGCGCACTCCAAGTTGGTCGAGATCCCCTTGAGCTTGTGCGCGCCATCTACGGCGATGATTCCCTCTACTGCGTCGTCCATCCGGGTTAGAATCGAAGACTTAGCGGGCCGGAACGTTGGTGTCCATTCGCTCTACATGTCCTAGCCATCTCAAACGTCCAATACGCAGATTTTTGACTAGGTCGATGTCGCTGTACAGCTCGTATAGTTCGTTATTGAATCTTCTCCTCCAAAACCCGTCAACGCAAACGGGTCCGAATATCTTACAAGAATTTTTCTCTCGAAGCGAGGATATCTTCATCCTCTTTTAATAAAGTCCATGTTTCAGCGCCATAAAGCAGGACTGAGATAATCAGGGTCTTATATAGAGTCTCATTAGATGTTCGAGATAGGGCTTTACTGTTGAATTGCCTTAAAAGCCCAGAAAAAACAGCGATTGGCAAGAGTTATTCTTGGCTGATCTTGTTTTTCGAGTTATGAGCAGAGCCAAGGTAGACAAAGTCCCTTACTACCTTGAGGTTATAGCTGCCCACTGTGACGTTCTGTCCAATTCGTCAGTGTTGATTGTCCCTTCTTGTTGACAGCATATACTTGGTTTTGCCCTCGTTTATCGCTAAACCCATTTTGGCCGCTTCCGCCTCAATACTTGCAAACGCACCGGTGACAGCCTGCTGAGTTCTTCCAATAATGTCAATATTGTCGGCATATGCAAGCAGTTGTACAGACTTGTAATAGATTGTGCATCTGGTGTTGGCTTGTGAGTTCCGCACAATCTGCTCAAGTGCAATATTAAAGAAGTCACATGACAGTGCGTCACCTTATCCACCTTGTTTGACATCAAAAGTCTCGGTGAGGTTATTACCGACCTTGATGAAGCAGCGAACGTCTTCCATCGTTGTCCTGCACAGACGGACAAGTTTGGCAGTGATGTCAAAACTAGACATAGCACTATAAAGCTCTTCTCTATAGATGCTGTCATAGGCGACCTTGAAATCGATAAAGATTTGATGAGTATCGATTTGGACTTCTTGGGTTTTCTCCAGGATCTGGCAGGAACAAGAAGAAGTGCTCTAGTGAGAAAGCACTCTTCCCCCTCTCTCATCTGCTGCCGCCAATAATCCTCGAAACGGGGTTGGTTACCCATTTCTTGGATTAATGTACTAGGCACCCAGCTGTCATAGCGTGGAGGTTGAGAGTAGGAGTTGGTAGGCCTCATCATAAATGCAGAGCTTTAAAATTTGGAACTTAGATAGTATTTAAGACGGTAATTACGAGAAAAATCAAAAATCAATAAAACTCTTATACATACACTATTTAGTAGGACTAGTAGGATTATTAATACTTACAATGTACGTAAGCGTATTTTGATTGCGGCGACGATGCGACACACGGAAACTGCAGAGAGCAGTGAGCTTGACAGCGGTGAAGCGGGAGGTGAGATCAACATCTGAACAATGCAGTCCTTGAAATTGTTTGCTCTATGTTCTCTTCTGGTTAGGCTTACGTTTCTCTCTTAAGAGTTGAACATTTAGACGACATTCACCTTATTAATTTCGGTGCAGGGTCACAATGGACTTTTGACCCACGTTGGTGGGTTATAAGTCCATAAACCAATTGTGAACTTATAACCCACCCAGCTGGGTCAAAAGTCCACACGAAATATCTGAGGACTATTGACCCACCGATTGTGGTCTTATGGCTCACTAAGGTGGGTCATAAGTCCATAACTATTATAAAATGTAATTTTGCGTTTGCAAACAAAAATACAGTGACTTACCTTCATAAATTCTCAATTCGCGCGAATTTGTCACTATTACTTTGTAAAGTTAAATATGTACTTTGAGTTGTTCACTATCTTATTCTTGAGAATTTTATAAAGTAATAGTGAAAAATTCGCGCGAATTATTACTTTATAAACTTCTCAAAACTAAAACCTTAAGTTTATACTTTGAGTTGTTCACTATCTCGTTTTTGAGAAGTTTATAAAGTAATAGTGAACAATTCGCGCGAATTTTTCACCATTACTTTATAAACTTCTCAAAACTAAAACCTTGAGTATATACTTTGAATTGTTCAATATCTCATTGTTGAGAAGTTTATAAAGTAATAGTAACCATACAAATAAACTGGTCAGTAGTCCCATTCTTGTTCTTTTTATTTTAATCGATTATATAAGTCATTGGAATAATTGTGGACTTATGATCCACTTCCTTTTTAAGATTGTGGAATTATGACCCGAAATATTGTGGACATTCGGCCCACCTGAGTGGGTTATAAGTTCACAGTTGGTTTGTGGACTTATAACTCACGCAGGTGGGCCAAAAGTCCATGGTGGACTTTTGGCCTGTGGACTTATGACCCTGCACCACTAATTTCGTCGTTACTCAAATACAATAAAGCCCAAGAAAGTGCAGTTGTAGAATATAATAGGCTGAGATCGAAACTCTGAAAGGATCTAGAATTGATAATTTATTAAAAAAGTAGAGTCAGGAAAGCCTCAGATACAAAATGGGGTTTGCTTCCAAATATTGCATCATCTTCTCTGAAAAGAAAAGTGGCTATGAAACGAGACTCAGTTTCTAAAAGTGATTAAAAAATGAAACGTCAGTAACAGACACTTTAGATGCTGTAACGAAATACCATTTAATTTTATATGTAGGTATCTGAAAAAAAAAGTTATAAAATCTCACGAAAAACATACATGTAAAAAAACAGGCCAACTTCTCGTCAGAACTGTTTGTTTTATTATATAAAAAAAAATAAAAAATAACTGAAATGTAGAAATGAAGCCAAGTTCCTTAACTACACGTTATTGGCAGTGTTTTGATAAGCATAGAAAAATATTGTGTGAATTAATAAATTTACAGACCAAAATTGGCAAGTTTTCAATCGCCACAATATTGCTCAGCACTTTAACTAAAAGCAAAACTTGGCAAGTTTTCACATACTTCAATATTTCAAAATTAAACGATAGATGCTCCATAATACATATATTTTATTGATTGCTCTTCAAGGCCGGCAAATGCAAACTGACAAATATAATACTAACCGCCGTGGCGCAGTGGTTAGTGTGTCGGATCGCTGTGCGTGAGGTTCCATGCTCGAATCGCAGAAAACACCAAGAAGTTTTTTTCACGGTCCCAACTCTCGCGAGCGTCTAACAAACATCCGAGAGAATTGTTGTCACAAAAAAGCTTCTCAAATCGCCTTCGGATATGGCACAAAACTGTAGGTCCTTCCATTTAAGCGAAGGAATATAATGCACACAACACGAGTGATTGCAAGAAGCTAGGCCCTGGCACTTGAAGAGCTGTTGCGCCAAATACTTATTTATTTTTAAATCAATCAACGGCCAATCAACATCGACCGGAATCATAACACTCTGTACAGTCTAAGTGCTCTTGGTTTTGGAGTTCCTTAAAAAAAAAAAAAATGTCCTACTCAGACGATAAACAAAGTGTGTGAGTTGACACGTACCTTAACATTCCGAGGTAGTATAGATTTCAGGCACAAATTAAATTTTATCAAATTTTAGGCACCATGGATAAAGTTAAGTCACCAAGGAATACTGACACAATTTCGGAACTATCTAATAAAGTATAGCATAAACCCACATGCAGGAAATAACTTAGTTTTACTCGAACAAAGTTTACAAACAAAGAGCAGTATATAACATTCGAACCTTTGAGGCTAAACGGAATAAAACCTCAATCCTCGGAAAAACACGACAAATTGGATTACATTTCTACTGATCCGCCCATGTGAGGTTCAACTCTTTAACCTCAGAAAGTATCGGCAGGCCTCTCGATTTTATTTCATTTCATTACTGAGGCAAACCAAATGCTAGTGTCGTTGTATTTGAGTGATCCAGGAGTTTTTAGGTCTGCATTTTTTTCGCGATACCGTGAAACGTTTATTGAAATTGCCTTTTCGACGGGGTTCAATAATGATCTGTTCTTTGAACTTGACAATGCCAGCTGAATTGGCCGCACTCTATTTTTCGTGAGATGGTTTTTTTTTTTGACGTGAATGGTTCCACGGATCTTCAAACTTCTTAATATATGCAGCTTAGTCACTCCTGCTATAAAGCAAAGCATCTTCATTTCAGATGCCGTTAATTTTCCCTCGTTCGTTTTGTATGACGTATGTGAGTGCTGAACGCACAACTGCAGTATAAAGCCCTTCATTCGGTTTAGTGACATTTTTCGATCACATAAGAAAGCTGAGTTTTCCCCCACTTCATCGACCATGCGCTTATGATGTCATCATAGGTTGCTTCGCTATTGATCATTGATTCTAAATATTTGAACTTCTCACACATGGGAAGCACTGTTCAATTTAAATAATTGTCTGAAATAGGCCCTGATTCGATCAGAGAACGGACAAAACAAGTACTCTTTTTCGGATTAATGCGGTACCCATTTCCCTACCAAAACGTCCACCCATATGTCAAATGCTCGCTGCAGGGACATAGAATCCTCACTTATGATGGCAAAGAATAACGGATGTACTTGCAGGTCCATCACTTTACCTTCAAGCAGATAGTCAAGGACTACAATAAAGAGCAACGGATTTAGGACGTTGCCTGGTACATCCCGACTTTGAATGAAACCCTTCAGTTACTCCATGGGGAATTTTACTCTTGTCTCTGCTCCTTCGAGCATTGGATACATACTATACATAAAAGTGTTTCAAAGACAAAAACATCGTCAAACTTTGGTTCAAATGATGATACAGAAGGAAGCAGTGATTCCAGTCAAAAATAGTCTACGTAAGTATGGGAAGAATGATAGTAAATCTTTTATATTTCGTATACATAAATTAAAAGCATGGGAACCCTCTATCCATAATGTGGTATAAAGAAATAAGTAATAAATCAGCCTTCCACAAACTGCTGTTCTACCTACTATTTGGTGATGCCGTAGACGGTTCTTCTAATTTCCCGAATTTGGCTTCTCAGTCAGTGTCGGGGCGCTGCTTCATATTATAGAATTACGCTTTTCACTAATCTCGCAACGCAGAAACTGCTGTGTTAAATTTTTCAGTAACATAATTAAAAGGACTTTTTTTGCTCTGCAACATTCTTTCACGACTTTTCCAAATTTTCTAACTACATTAGCAAGTTACCCACCGTTTTCAATCATATACAGGTTTAAGGAGAAGCAAAAATAGTTTTTGAAATAGGTTCAGAGAGATGTTTCTTTTTCAAAGCATTTAGGTTCAACACATTTAGGTTTCAAACCTGGCAATGCTGCTCGTGAGAAGATAATTGGTTTTAGTTTTTCCTCAATTTATCTTTAAAATCGTTTTTTCCTTCCGTTCCTACCGTTTTCCCAATTTCGCTGACGACGACATGCCGACAAGGGATGGGATATACCGAACTAAATTGGCCAAATCAATCTCTCTGATTGAATTCAGATATTTAGGTCATTTTTGAGTTATCGTTTATAATATTGCATAGGAAGCCATTTTCTGGTAGTACCGGTCATAACTCTATTTACCTGAAATCAAGACAATTTAACGCCTGAATTTACCTCACATATCCTGCAGCAATGCAGGGTATACAAGTATATTAGTATATTGAAAACAAGGCAAGGAGCTGAGCACTACCACTCAAAGAGAAGAGTTTACATTATGCACCCCGTAAATTGGAATAATCCTTCTAATTACCATAATACCAGGGTTTCAACATGATGAAGTAGCACTTTGCCTCCCACGCACGAACGCTTCTCCGTTGCTTCTGGCCACTGCAAGTGGTGCGACAACATAGCGTAATTAATTCTGTAAGAATCTAGGGTTAACGTACTAGGTGCTGCTTTTGTACAACAAAGCCGCTGCATCTAGAGTAGAGGGTGGATCGTCATAAATTTGCAATTATTAAGAAATTCTTTTGTTGTCGGTATTATGGCGTGCAACTTGCATAGAATTGTAAGGTACCTCACGAACATGTTCTTAATTTAAGGTTTTATTTTTTATTAGTTGGCGATTAAAGAAAGGTATATCATACTTTTTAAAAGCTTTTCATTTACAAGCTCTCACTTTTTACGAGGGTACTTTATGCGAAAGCCGCTTAAGGGAAGCAATTAAGCCATTAAAGTATATTTCTAGATACAGTATGGGGTGGAATAGGTTTTCGCTGAAAGGATTATCTGAATGTGCCAAATTGAGGTAGATAGATAGAAGATAAATACATAGACATATATTTGGACGCATCTGTCTATGCAGATAATGATCGGAAATGCACGGTACTCCATTAAATACGTTAATAACTCCATCGATACCTTAAGTAACAAATAAAGGTTTATACAAGGTGACGACCTGCCATGCGATTTTTCAATATTTTATTTTGAAAGAACACGGCGTAATATGGTATAATGATGAATGAAGGTTCTACAAGGCCCATGCTGTCAACAAAAAGAATATTCAACATCAAATACTTAGACGGAACATTGCGATGGCTGACTGCAACTGTGAGTTAAATAGGAAACTTGTCTGCCTAGGCCTCGCTGTAAATATGACTAATGACGCCAGAGAGATTAAATGAATCTTTGGGATGAGAAGGCAATGTGAATAACAAATTGTTTCGAAGAACTAAGCTAACACTGTACAAGAGCCTAACTATTTCAGTCTTGTTTATGGAGCAGAGGTATCGGCTTTCAACAATCGATGGAATTGCCTTTGGTTATTACGAGTATAAAATTCTTCCAGTGCTCCTTAGGCTCGTCTGCATACATGACGAGTGAAGAAGGAAAGATGGAAGAAGAAACCGTATAGGCTATTATACATCTTGACTTGTGTAAATGAATCTAAGGATATATCATACATTAAGCCAACAACATCTTGAAAGAAAACGTAACGGGTATGACCGTGGTAATTTAATTTACTCTAATAAAGTAGCTTTCAGGAACCATTCTGTAAATTGTTCCATGCATTTTTTTAAAGAAATATTCCCCTCATCTGTGTGCTATAAATATATATTAAAACAGAAAAATGTAGAGTTTTGATTAAAAAACAAAAAATGTTTGAAAATGCAACGGGTGTGATGACCATACACGAAATTATTATCAAAAATACGAACAGGTGCTTAAGCAAAATTAATTAAACAACCAGGTAGGTTATCATATTGTCGTCACCCGGGAGATGAGAGCCTATTACACCGCAACATCGCCCAAGGATGTCTGTTTATTCTGATCTTGAATAGCTGTGGATTAAGGGCTTCTAGTAATATTATTCCAAGCAGCGAGTTCCTTAGTTTGCAGGCATAGATAAATGTTTATTTCACGTTGACGTTATTTAACCCCTGGCATTTACTTAACATTACAAAAGTTAATGCTCCGTTATAAGAATGCTGTTTGTCTCTGCACTGGATACGCAAGGAACGCGTGTTTGATGTAAGTGATTTGCATGTTTTACCCCCTGAGAGAGTCCCTTCTGCGGATAAGTTGGGCTAAAGGTTAGGTTAAAAGGAAGTCCATCTATGTGCTTCTCATGGGGGTAAAACGGTCAATTGTGTATCCTTTTTTTTGTTTGTAGAACCTGCAAAAACTCTTTATCTTTCGGTTGGTCCAGTAACCAACCAACCTGAGCTCTTTATGAATCGTATTATGTTCTTAGTGGAACTTGCACAAGATCACTTAGTTCGTCGAAAACATGTTACTGATGTGGTGTTGGTGGCGGTTTTGTTGATTTGGGCAGTCACATGGCAAGTGTTTGATGCTTTCTATCTCTTCCGCGTCTTAACAACTCCTGCAGTGAGTTAATGCCAAGTCTTATGGCCATTTCCCCTATCGCACATCCTATAAGATGTACTTACAAGATACGTACTTCTTTTTTATTCATTGCCTCACCTTTGTTGTACCGAATAATCCAATGTTGCTTATGATGTTATCACGGCGGTACCAAAAACCTAAAAATGAGTTAATTAATAAATATACATATGTACACTGCTTAAGTTCTCATATCTAACCCGAAAATGTCATGTTTCCAAATTCAGTTCGACTTGATTTGCCCTCAGAGTGACGTAAACTTTTCCGTTTTCAAATATACGAGTACTCAATTTCTTCGAAACTTCTATGCTGTCTGCAATGTTTGTAATTTCCGCTTCCAGCAATTTCCACTAGTACAAGTAATGAAATAGAAAATCGATGAATAAAGCAATCAAAGTTCTATCCATGCAGCGAGTTGAACGTTATTATTTCTTCCTCACTGAATATTACTCCAAACTTTGTAGAGCTGAGGAAGTGGTTCACTGCAGTCCTCCTTCAACATCCGTCAGCCATCAAACAACGTCGAAGGTTCGTTTCCAACAACTGAAGAGGAAAATGCAAAAATAATCCACTTAACGAAAAATGTTAAAAGTTTTAAGTGGCACAATTACATACACTACTCTTCCGTTCAATTAGATCATCGTGATTCAAAGGTTGCTTTCATCTCTCTCCACTTCAGTCAAAAATGTAAGATCCTCAAAAATTCAAGAATGTGGTTTCGTATCCTTGGAAAATGTACCATGATTTCGGATATCGTCTATTCTTGACCCCAATGGAGAGCATCTTCTGCGGAGGGAGTAAATTAAAAATTTAAATTTTGCGGTTTCCACAAACGGACTAACCGAAACTAAAGGAATCTCTGAACATGTCCTTACTGAGGCTTGTGGCTGCGTATAATTTAAATATAAATCTGACGGAATAGTAATGAAGTGGAAGTTTCTTATTTTTTTTCTCTCTTTTTTTTTTTAATAAAAGGACACTTGGGTTGACCATTAAATTTGTATGAAGTAAAAACGAAGGTAAAACCGTCTTCCTAGTAGGAGGTTGTCCAAATTATATCACGAGAATTTCAAGTTATGTCATGTTGCATGCTACTACAGTTTCTCGTCGGGGAAATTTATTCATAATAGCAACAAAATTTATGCGTTTTTACGCTTATGCTGAAAATAAAATTTTCAAATCACAGACTCGTGAATGCCACCGTGAACAGAATGATGAATGACCTGAGGTGCGATGGTCATTAAAGGTCCTTTTGTTTTAATTACTTGACCACAAGTTCATGCAAAAAAGGGGAAGGGAATAGAAACTTAAGTGCTGATTCATTTGGAGTATATAATGAATTTCCATGGGACTTATAAATGTAATAAAAATACCAGCGGGAAACTTTCTACAGAAAAACCGTATGGATATGATGGATTTGTCATACTTACTTAATAAGCCGTAAAAATATTCACCTTTCAGCACAAATGAGCCTGATTTAAATTCGAAGTATGTGTTCTTAGCTTCATATTTACTTCTAAAGACAAATTGAGTTAGTTGAATAGGCCTAGGTACTTAGAACGTCTTTAGCTAATTGCCTTCAGTTGTGCACTCTAAGCCGGTTGAGGTCCCCTTGAACTTCTGTGCGCGACAAGGCGCTCTACTCCATCATCCTCCTCGTTTGTATTCGAAGACTCTGCGTGTCAGAGCGTTGGCACCCATTCGCTCCATATGTCGTAGCCATCTCAAACGTCCAATACGCAGTTTGTTGACTAGGTCAATTTCACTATGCAGCTCATATAATTCGTCGTCGAATCTTCTCCTCCAAAACCCGTCAACGCAAACGGGACCGAATACATTACGAAGAATTATTCTTTCGAGGTGACTAAGGATATCTTCATGTGCTTTCAATAAAGTCAATGTTTTAGTGCCATAAAGCATGACTAGGATGATCAGGGTATTATATAGAGTCTCCATAATCTTTCGAGATAGGGCTTTACTGTTGAATTGTCTTATTAACACAAAGAGAATAATGATTGGCAAGAATTTGCTTGATTCGCTGGTGTCGGTTGCAGAATTAATAGCAAAGCCAATGTAGACAAAGTCCCTTACTACTTCGAAGTTGTAGCTGCCCGCTGTGACGTTCTGTCCAATTCGTCGGTGTTGATTGTCTCTTCTTGTTGACAGCATATATGTACTTGGCTTCGCCAAACCCATTTCGGCTACTTCTGCTTCAATGCTTGCAAACGCACCGGTGACACCCCGCTCAGTTCTTCCAATAATGTCAGCATTGTCGGTATATGCAAGCAGTTGTACGGACTTTTGACAGATTGTGCCTCTGGTGTTGGCTTGTGAGTTCCGCGCAATCTGCTCAAGTACAATATTAAAGTAATCACATGACAGCGCGTCACTTTGTCTAAAACATTTTTTAACATCAAAGGTCTCGGTGATGTCATTACCGACCTTGATGGAGCAGTGAGCGTTCTCCATCGTCATCCTGCACAGACAGACAGGCTTGGCAGTGATGTCAAAACTAGGCATGGCTCTATATAGCTCCGCACTATAGATGCTGTCATAGGCGGCTTTAAAATCCATGAAGAGAAGATTAGTATCGATTTGGACTTTTTGGTAGAAGTGTGAATATTTGATCGATGGTGGACTTTCCTGGCCTGAAACCGCACCGAAAGGGGTCAATCAGGTTGTTGAGGAATGGTTTTAGGTATTCACACAATGTCGTAGAAAAGACCTTGTACGCAATGTTGAAGAGATTGATTCCTCTATTATTGACGCAGTTGAGGGGGTCTCCTATCTTGTGGATCGGGCAATTGATGCTGGGATTCCATTCATCAGGCATACATTGGTCTGACCAAATCTTAAATTTGAGTTGGTGTATGTTGTCTACCGATTCATCACCAGCTGCCTTGAAAAGTTCGGCCGGTAAGGCATCATGTCCAAAAGGCTTTTTGGATTTCAGCTTGTATATTGCTATGTGGACAGAAATGTTGACTATCATCGTCTATGTTGAATGATTTGTTCTGCCCAACAGCAGGATGTTGGTTTTCGTCGCCCGCCGTTATACAGTCTGCAGAAGTATTTTTCCCATATCCTCAGCACAGACTGCGATTCTACTACAAAGTTTCCATTTTCATCTCTACATGTTTCTGTACGGGTTTTGCTCTTCTAATATGTTCTTTGTAGTTTCTGGTAAAACTTCAGTACATCGCTTTATAAGCCTCTTGTTTTGCTGCATGTACTCGCTGGAATTCTTCATCAAACCAGAAGTTTTGCAGTGTTGGTCTAGCGAAAACGATCATATCAGTTGCGATGTTTCTGATGGTATGGTGGTAGCGTTGCCACTGGTCTTCGGCACTTGGTGATGGCGACATAGGGGTGATTGAGAGATTTCGGGATACGCGTTCAGCGAAGACTTTGACGGTCTCTTGCGATTGTAGCTTTTTGGCATTTAATTTTCTCACAGTGATTTACCCCGGTTGCGCCGTTTGTGATACCCGCATTCGTTCCTTGTCTACACAAGGCAATGATCCGAGTCTATGTTCACCGCTCGAAAGGTCCGGACATCCCGAATACTGGATTTCCATCATTTCTGCTTGTGAATACTGAGATGAGGAAACCATGTGCTTGCTATTGTTAAGTTTCGTTCCACAGCGAAATCAGTTCTAAATACGGAATATACTATTATATTCAATGTGCCAAATTCATTTTTTTCAAATTTTATTGAGATATGCTACCTTGAATCAAGACTCACTAGTATGCCAGTACCTGACTTATATTAATTACTTACAAGCGTACTTTTTATATTAACAATTGTCGTCAGCCAGATAAAAGGAGGAATTATTCTTGAAGCACAAGTGTGATGAGCACGGATACAGAGTCACATTTATCATTTCCAACTGTAAAAGACTACCACAAGAGCTTTGCCACAGCTGCAAAAGTTGCAGCAACATTTTAACTTTGTGGAAGAATACCATAGAAGCACACAGGGATGACCATTGACTCTGAGTTGTGCGAGATAGCCACCAAAAGTCATAGCTGGTTTTCCTTAAACTTCCAACTATGGGAGGTTACCAAAGAAGGGAGTTTATTGAATTACAAATTATTACAAGATTTATTTTTAGACTATCGATAAAATTAACAAAGTTATGATAAATTCATTATACATATTTGATATTATGCTGTAAGTACCTACATTTTTTTTAATAATTTACCCGCACTCAAGGGGCTATGACTACTCATTAAATGTTTGCACACAGTGCGGGCTTTGGAAAGGATAGAGAGAGAGAGAGAAAGTGCTTTAAGGACAATTTGCTGTCGGTAGTTTTAGGCAGATTTTAGATAGCTATACAGAACACTCCAATCTTAACCATTTTAACTAAGTATGACTTCATTTTCTGAAAGCGTGTTTTTTGCCCAATGAGCTCGCCAAGTTGACTTTAAAATTGGACAAATTTTTTATGGTTGCAGCACGTGGAGAGTGACCACTACTATCACCAGAAAGCTGCAAACGTTTGTTAATAGGTGCCTGCGCAATATCTTAAGGATTTTCTGTCCCAATCGTATCTCTAACGAACACCTTTACGAGAGAACGGGTCAGGAACCAATAGGCACAACCATTCAACGACGGAAGTGGCAGTCGATTGGTCACATGTTCCGAAAGGGTGACAGTTCCATAGCTAACCATGCTATGCAATGGAACCCTCTAAATTAGGATGGCAGAAGACCTGGTGGTCCGAGGAGAACATGGCGCAGAACAGTCGAGAAGGAGGCACGGCAGTTAGGGAAAAGTTGGTGAGAACTCAGACACATTGCCAGAAACCATACACGATGGCGCGTAGGCGTAGTAGAGGCCCTAGGACCCACAAGAGGATATATGACATAAGTAAGTGAGTATCTACGCTACAAATCTAGATCACTCACAAAAATGCAAGCTTACGGCGCATTAGATCCAGTACAATAATTAGAAGGGAGTATTGACTCAAAAGCGATATTACTTCAATAACATGAAGGAAATGCAGCTTTAGGCGTATTTTCCGGCAGCGTATTTTTTTTTTTTTTTTATAAAATATTAATAATAAGGGTATTCACTTAAGCTGATCAATTTACTCATCTCGTAGTTCTGTTAATTTACGAGGTGCTTTAAATGAATATCCCTCGAAAACAAGTTGCGTAATTGAATCAGATTTTCTGCAACTGTCATCAAACTGTTGCCAAACATATGAAAATGCCGAAAATTAGTGAAAAGAACAAACTTATTAGATTGTATTCCCACCTCTGTCTGCTATAGTTTCAATCAAATTTGACAGCAGAACAATTTTCGACAGCAGTGTAATTTTTCAAGGGTGATTTCCGAACCAAAATAGTCGCAGAAATTTACGGGGGTCTCGCAAATAATTTTTCATATAAAATTTGACAGGTCATCAACGGGATGATAAATTTATACGGTTTACGTGGTTTACGAGGGTTTTACGAGTTTAAGTGAATACCCTTAATATTTATAAAATGTTAATAGTTAATAATTCTTTTCACACAAAATTTTTATTTTTCTTTTTCTAAGCATGCCTTTCCAATGATCTTTTTGATTCCTTGAGTAGCGACCAGACGTATATAAATTCCTGAGATTACCAGAAAAAAATGCGTGGGGTCCCTTATTCTGTGATGTGGTACCGGATTTTGTGCTTCTAGGATTTTTTAAATCAGTAAATTAACCCCGATATAACTTTTTGGTTGGCATTTTAAGAGATAGCGGACTGAAAATACATATTTGAGCAATATGCCTACATAAAATATGCATATATTGTAAAAACGCATCCTTTGTACAGATTGTACAAATTCTTCTACCTATTTCGCCAAAGTTATGATCTGAAAACAAGGGATCATAACATTCCTACTTTACTGCATTTTTACTGATCCGCCTGTGAAGTTCGCCTGTTTGACCGCAGAAAATATCGGCAGCCTCCCGATTTTGGATCATCTCGTTACGGAAGTAAGTCAAATGCTGGTTTCATTGCATTTGTTTGATCCAGGCGTTTATAAGCCTGCACATCTTTCGGGCTTATTTGGAACGTTAATTAATATTGCCTTTTTAACAGGGTTCAAATGATCTCTTCTTTGAACATGACAATACAAGCCGAGCCAGTCGCGTTCTATTTTTCGTGAGATGGTTTCTTTGACGTGAAGGCTTCCACGGATCCGTTTGCATGGCACCACATTCTGTAATACATCAGTACTTGTAATCGGTTCATACATGATTTTCACAAAAATTATATAGAATATCGGCGTGGAGAAAGAACTTATAACAACTATATCTGTTTTGCAAACTCCAGGTGAAAGCAAATGGAACGGCAGACTGTTCTTACTCTAAACATATATTTGCAAGTGGTATATTGTTGAAAATACCTTCAAAGCGTAATATGCTCTAACCATGGGAACCCATACATTTAAAAGTTATCATTTTAATGCAAATTAAAGTAAAAGGGTACTTCAGGATATATAGAGGATTTTAATGTATCTAGATGTATAATAATGCGAGATATGATTTTTATTGGCAAGAATTTTATACTTCTCCCACACATCCTGACATAGCAATCCCAAGACCTTCCACAAAAGCTTGTTCGGATAGTTCACTTTGCCTTTCGCCTTGTCGTATTAAAGTCGGCTTCACCTTCTTTTACGCATTTCGTCACGAAAGAAAATAGACCAAACAGGCTCAATGGAAATATATGAAAAAGAGAACGTAAATCCACTTCAAATGGAGACGCGCTTCAATTCCTACTAAACTCGCAGCCAGACTACGCATTAGTCTGCACTGCACAAGCACTAAACGAAAAGTGAAATTGTTTCTATCAGAATTTAATAAATTTTTTTAGGTTTGATTCAATTCTGAAGATAGTTCATATTCGAAAATGTAATTTACTGAATTTCATATCTTTTTGGCACGAAGTTTATTGAGTTGATTGAGCCATAGACGCAGTCCGGGTGTTACTAGTTTTTAATCTTCGGGTTTTACCTGGGAATATACTTAAACCGCATTAGATTTCTCTTTAATATATCGCTCATTTACTTGAAGACTGTCATAACTCAAAAAACGCGGTTTTTGAGTTAATGATGCAGAATTGTTCGTTTTATCATGCTTCATATTGTGTAAAAGTTTCATATTAATATCTTGTATACTCTCCGCGTTAGAATTAAAAGATGTCTTCTTTTTTCCTGCAAGGTAGTAGTCAATTGAAAACTTAAAACGCATTTTCTGTAAAATCGCTTTTTTTGAATTATGACAGTCTTCAAGTAAATGAGCGATATGTACTCACATATTGTGACCACGCCCACTTCTTTTTGGTATTTCAAAGAAAATATATTTTGATAAAATCTTGAAAATAACTAATTTGAAAGTTATTTTTGTATTTTAATCAAAAAACATGTTTGTCTTAGACGAATTGTACCCTTTCTGTATGTTGGAGACCGTTAAACCAAAATCGAAATTTCAAATTCCCTCTGCTAACTCACCCGGTAGCTTAAACCTTCTAGTTCCTTCTTCTCTTTGTTATTATTTTTTTTTTATTTGCCTTATGACTTCCGTGAGTTTTTATTACTTTTCAGTTTTCAGGCCATCAACTTATCGTTCTTCCGATCTTTCTGGTCATTGAACCATGAACCGAAGTCCTAATCAATTATTTTGCTTCCACAATACATAGATCTTCACAGAAATGATGCAGTGCTCGAATTAATAAAAACAGAAAGATGTGTAAATCTTTTAAAGACAGCTGTTGACAGACAGATAGACAATAATAATCACGAGACCAGAACTTACTTCATAACACAGGCTACAAACGAAGAACTCTATTTAACATGAATTTAGACTACCTTATCAGCTGGATATCAATTAAATAAAAGCTTTCCGCAAATCTGAATACCTTCGTACATTGCCCCAAAGACATATTCCGCCAGACATTAAACATTTCAAGTTCACGAATAAATTTAAACAAGACGGCATGGCTCACCACGAATACCAATAGTCCACCTATATTCCCACCACCAAGTTGGACTTGAGAAATTATAATTTATAATTCGCTATTTTTTGCCATGAATTCGTTAGGAAATTTGAATTTCGACTTCAGCCGCAGCGTGAAGTGTCAACAAAGCCTCAAGGTGAATACCATCTCTCCCTCGGTAAAGAGAAAAAATTTCAAAAATTTCGCCCAACTCGTCTTGACTTCAGGTCGCTGGATAAGAAAACAATCTGAGTGAGTTATTCGCTTTCGAAAAAAAAGCGTTTATACCCTTGTGGCGTAAAAACACTTAAAACCGAGGAAATGGGTCATCGCCGCAAACAGAAGTGAAAATCAATAATTTGCCAACAAGATCTCTTGAAGAGCGTAACGAAAAAAACAGTTAAAACAAACGCTACACACAAATTTAGGACAAATAAATTAAGATAAACACTTTACTTAAACACTAAACAGCGATTGATGAATGATGGCTAATAAGTTAATGACATTGTGGACTATTTTCTAGATCACTTCGTTCTTTTTGTACACATTGATCGCGTAGAATTCCGGCAGCCGGTACACTTTCAGGCGGTGATCACTGAACTGGCCATTTGCCAGGGCTTTCACATAGAAAATATCCTTCGAGGTGGAGTCCTTGGAGGGTACCTCGAACTCATCGAAGGGTTTAATGTGCTTTGGACGATAATTCACTTTCACCAGTTTTACATAGATCACTTTGTCCTCTTCCTGTTGCTCGTCGTTGGACTTGAAGTATTTGAGATTTCTCGATCGGGGATAGAGCAGCAAAGGTTTCACCTGCAGTACCTCTGATGGTGAGATAGGGTAGAGATCGTTGCTGAATGCTCTTGAAATAGTTGCACCGTCACTCGGTAGCAGATTGTAGATTACAATTGCGCAGATGCACTAGAAAATATCAGTTTGTAATAGGTTCTCTGTTAAAGACTTCTTTGTTGCTTGTTACCAAAAATTTCTCACTAAGTGCCATGATCGGTTGTATAGCTTTGTTGGGATCTGTGCAACCCGCCGTGTTCAGGTGTTCGATGTCAATGCGACGACTATTTCGACTATTTGACTATTTTTGCGATCGAAGTTCCACCGAATTGGCAAACCTATGCTTAATGTGGCAGCAAAGTATTTTGCTGTTGGCGGATGGAAAATTTGGTGGTGGTGCACAGTGGGATCAAATGGTGGCAGAGAAATGAGAGAAATATTTCTTTAAAGAATGCAATAACCGTGCGGAGTATATGCGTATCAAACTTCAACTAACAGTAGTACTACTCAGAATGATACGCAAACTCATAAATTTGAATATTTTTGAAGATAAAAACAATTTTTATTTGCATTACTCGTACTATACCAGTACGTGCTTGAGAGCGTTAATGTTCTGTGATTCATTGTGTATCTACGATTTCGATGGATTGGTCATACATTGGTCACGGAAAGAAACAAATTATTATTAATCATTCAGATAGTTATTTCCCATAAACAATTTTGATAAATAAACACTTGCTGTTGCTAAAAATAAATGTTGATTTTGAGTCAATAAAAACTTCTTAAAGAAATATGTGGAGAATTTACCATTTGTTTGGGAACAAATTGTAAGATACCCTATACGTTACTTGTTACCTGAGCCCTAATGAAATGGACGTGACGCTGTGAAATACTTGTAAAATAGTTTCGATACTTGACTTACTTACTTACTTAGGTGGCGCTACAGTTCGGGGTGAACCTGGTCTTCAACCAACAAGCCTTTGCATTTAGCTCGGTCTTTAGCTAATTTCCTCCAGTTACGCACTCCAAGTTGGTCGAGGTCCTCTCGAACTTGTGGGCGTCATTTACGGTGAGGAGGTCCTCTACTGCGTCGTCTATCCAGGTTAGATTCAAAGACTCTGTGGGCCGGAGCGTTAGTGTCCATTCGCTCTATATGTCCTAGCCATCTCAGTCGTGCAATACGCAGTTTTTTGACCAGATCGATGTCGCTGTACAGCTCGTTTAGTTCGTGATTGAATCTTCTCCTCCAAAACCCGTCAACGCAAACGGGACCGAAAATCTTACGAACAATTTTTTTCTCGAAGCGAACAAGGATATCTTCATCCTCTTTTAATAAAGTCCATGTTCCAGCTCCGTAAAGCAGGACTGAGATGATCAGAGTCTTATACAGAGTCTCATTAGATGTTCGAGATAGGGCTTTACTGTTGAATTGCCTTAAAAGCCCAAAAAACAGCGATTGGCAAGAGTTATCCTTCGATTGATTTCTGCACTGATCTTGTTTTGAGAGTTTATAGCAGAGCCAATGTAGACAAAGTTCCTTACTACCACGAAGTTATAGCTGCCCGCTGTGATATTCTGTCCAATTCGTCGGTGTTGGCTGTCCCTTCTTGTTGACAACATAAACTTGGTTTTGCCCTCGTTTATCGCTAAACATTTTGGCCGCTTCTAGCCCGCTGAGTTTTTCCAATATGCAAGCATTTGTACAGACTTGTGATAGATTGTGTTGGCTTGTCAGTTCCGCACAATCCATTCAAGTACAACATTAAAGAAGTCACATGACAGCGCGTCACTTTGTCTAAAACCATTTTTGACATCAAAGGTCTCGGTGAGGTGATTGCCGACCTTAATGGAGCAGCGAGCGTTCTCCATCATCATCGTGCACAGACAAACAAGTTTGGCATCGATGTCAAAACTAGACATGGATCCATAAAGCTCTTCTCTGTAGATGCTGTCATAGGCGGGCTTGAAATCGATAAGGAGATGATGAGTATCGATTTGGACTTCTTGGGTTTTCTCCAGGATCTGCCGAAGTGTGAAGATTTGATCGATGGTGGACTTTCCTGGCCTGAAACCGCACTGATAGGGTCCACTCAGTCTGTTGATAAAAGGTTTCAAGCGTTCACACAATATCGCAGAAAAGATCTTACATTCAATGTTGTGGGGACGGATGCCTCTATAATTGGCGCAATTGAGGGGGTCTCCTTTCTTGTGGATTGGGATTGGATTCGATTCATCAGGCATACACTCGTCTGACCAAATATTAGAAATGAGTTGGTGTATGCACTCTACCAATTCATCACCGCTGCCTTGAAAATTTCGGCCGGTAAGCCGTCAGGTCCAGCAGTCTTGTTGGATTTCAGATTGGATATTGCTATCCTCACTTCGTTTTGCTCAGGTGGACAGAAATATTGACTATCATCGTCTATGTTGAATGGTTCATTCTGCCTGACAGCCGGATGTTGGTCTTCGTCGCCGTTATACAGTCTGCAGAAGTAGTTTTTCCATATTCTCAGCACCGACTGTGATTCTACTACGAGGTTTCCATTTTTATCTCTACGGGTTTCTGTACGGGTATTGCTTCTCTGACACGTCCTTTTTACCTTTTGGTCAGACTTCCGTACATTGTTCCTGGAGTATAACCCCTTAATATTATCGATCGCTCGCTTCTCATGCTCTTTCTTCTTCTTTTGGAGAAGCCGATGTTCTTCCCGTCTCTTATGCTCGTAGAGCTCACGAACAGCTCTCGTCTTCTTTTGCAGCACCGCTTTATATGTCGCTTGTCTTGCTGTATATACTCGCCGGCATTCTTCGTCAAACCAGGGGTTTCGCGGTGGTGGGTGAGCGAGACCCAGCACATCAGTCGCGGCGTTTCTGATGGCATTTTGGCGGCGTTGCCAGTGGTTTTTGGCACTTGATGCTGGCGGCATAGGGGTGATTGAGAAATTTCAGGATATACATTCAGCGAAGAGTCTGGCGGTCTCTTGCAATTGTAGCTTTTCGGCGTTAAATTTTCTCACAGTAATTCTTCTTTGTTGCTCAGATTGGGATATCCGCATTCGTACCTTGGCTACAACAAGGTAATGATGCGACCCAATGTTGGTCGCTCGGAAGGTCCGGACATCCAGAATACTGGAGGCATGCCTTGCGTCGATCGCAATATGATCAATTTGGTTGATTGTTGCATGCTTTTTGGACCGCCATGTCTGCTTTTGAATATTAAGATGAGGAAACCATGTGCTTGCTATGTTGACGTTTCACTCCACAGCGAAATCAATTAGCCTTAGTCCGTTATCAGACGTGGTGTCGTGTAGGCTATGCTTACCGACTGCCCTACCAAAGATGTCCTCCTTTCCAATTTTGGCGTTAAAATCGCTCAATACGATTTTAATGTCGTATTTAGGACATTGCTCATATGTCTTGTCGAGGAGCTCGTAGAAACACTCTTTGGCGGCAGGGTCCTTTTCGTTCGAGGGGGCATGAACACATATTAGGCTTATGTTAGCGAATTTAGCCTTGATCTAGATAGTCATAATACGCTCGCTCACCTGTCGGAAGCTTAAGACTTCTTGCCTAAGTCGCGTATGACAAATCCGCATCCAAATAAGCGCTACCTGTTGCCTCTGTAGCAATCACCATAGTAGATGTCACAGTTTTCATCCTCTTTTTGCCCGGCCTATCCCATCGCACTTCCTGGATGGCGGTAATATCTGCTTTATAGCAGTCTAGAGCCTCTGCTAGTTGTTCGGCTGCACGTGGTCTGTAAAGGGACAGAAAATTCCACGTACAGATCCGAAGGTCGTTGTCCTTGTTTCATTTGCTGGGGTCGTTATCAGTTAAGTCATCCTTATCCGAGGCTTTTGGTTGTTTCGGAACCATGAGTTTTTTTATGTGGTAGGGAAGTTACCCCGACGGCACAACCCCCAACCTGGAGGGCCAGTTCCTTAATTATTCCCCTAGGACAAGGGGCCGGGTACACCGGTGCCAGTAGTTCACTATGGGAGTATGAGCGCTACGGTTGGCCCATGAAGGGCTTCTCCGCCACCATCTCTATTCCAAGGTGCTGACCAACATTGGAAATTCCTTACCGACCTGTGATCCGAATACGTCGAAGCAGCTCGCGCAAGGTATTCACTAAGTTCAACCTAACTGGAACTATAGACGCCACCGTTGACTCCGTCTAGGGAATTCGTCCGCTGCCGCCTGGAACAAGAAGAAGTGCTCTGCTGCCGCCAAGAAGGTACTAGGCACCCAGCTGTCACCACGTGGAGGTTAAGAGTAGGAGTTGGTAGGCCTCAGCTAAGTGGAAACGCATGTGTTTTCTTATAATCGCATGCACTACCATGAGAGCAGCTGAAACTACGTTTATAGTTATTATAATTTTCGTTATCATTCAAATTTTGTTAGAAAGTTTTGTAAGTGATCGAAAAAGAGATCGCTGGTACCTAAATCGTGACTTGCATACTGGCTCAAAAGACGCGACTCTTTTTTCTACATTCTTTTAAAAGCTCGTCCCGAAAGTCATTCACATTCTTACGTTGACTCTTTTCAGCATCTTCACCTTACAATTTTTTCGTTTTACTTATAATTATATTTATACTCGTACATAACCTCGATCTTCTTGTCAATACAAAATTCTGACAAATGATGTAACTGCCTATAGCCGAAAAGAATAACTGCCCGAATACAATGATGAAGCTGTAGTGTGAAGTACTAGCTGTCAAAAATATCGCGCACTTATGTAGCTGAGTACGAACACATTGTTCCTCTTTACCATATCGATTAATTTTTCTGTTGGTTGATGTTTTTATTTTATTTTTTTGTTCTGAACTGTCAAAATGTGGCGCTGCAAGAAGCTGAAGTTGTCTCAACTTCTACGTCTGCTACAAGTTTCAGCTTCACATTGTGTTCGCAGTATTGGATGTGTGTGTGTATTTTAGCTTCAGCTTCACTATTGTGCCCAGGCAGTAAATATAAACTAAAAATTTAAATCTACAAATAAGGATGCAATAAACGACAAAAACAATTAAGCAAAACTCTACGCACGGCTCAAACGCCTTCTGTTCTTCCAATTCATCTCCCATTTCAATTCCTCTTTTTGAATTTCAAAACAGGTTCACAATATTTCAGATTAAAATAATAGTAAACAAAAGCATATCAAAATACTTGCCCCTGCTTACGCTGCCTGTCCCACTGTGCATAAGTGGTCGTAGAAGCGCTTAACTACTTCGGAATCCCAACAAACCAATATATTAACCGAAAGACCGATTAAAGAAAAAAAAAATTGCCAAAGAAAAAGTAAATAAAAATCTTAAGATGGATAGTAAACATTTGCTTAGTGGTTATGATTACTTTATTTTTTGGCAAGAATCTTTTTTTAGCCAATGTTAGTTGCAACAACGCCACCTTAAATCATCATAATCTAGGTGTGCCATGGCTCTGTCGAAGATCATGTTCTCTAAATTTGTTTGCACTGTTCGTAGATCTAAAGTGTGCACTTGCAAGTGGCCTGCTAATACAGTAAATAATTTGTTTTATTAATTTTTTCTGTTATTTTAGGATTCGTTTTTTCGTGGAACCATCAGACTAAGTATGTAATTTCAGCTCGCGCAGTTTCTCGGACAATTAAGTAAACAATTCAATAATAGACACCCTCAGGCTATAAGTTAATCTAACAAAAGATGTTCAGAAGCCGAACTAATCGATGAAGGCATTCGACTGTTGGAATCCAGTTAACAAAATTGTTAAAAATAGTTTTAATCTTTTTTTTTTTTCTCCCCTGCGCGACTCTCAGAACCCTCTGGGAAAGTGTAAAAATGATGGACTTTTACGATTCCGCGATAAAGCACACGTACAAGACCAGCAGCAGGTGAGAGGTGGTAGCTAAGTTCTTGTGTTCGATTGGAAACTGATTGGGCCACCATTGATATTCATGAGAAGCTATAGTGATGGCACGTTCGTTACAGTTTTCGCTAAAACAATTTTATCGCCGACCAGCCCCGCTCTCAAAACCGAGAATGGCTACAATTATTTTCTTCGGATGACGATGACGAAGATGACGATGTATACTTGGATTGGAGGAGAAAGTAATGCTTAGACTGCTGTTTTTTGGGTGAATATAATCTACTGTTGTTTGCAGATGATTGATGATATTTTTTTTATTTTTTTTCCTCTATGGTTGTTGAATTGTTTGGGGAAATATGCTTATTGTTGGTTATTCAAATGGTTAATTTGAGCTTAAGCTCGTGTATTGTGTTAATGGATGTCGTAATAATATTTGCGGAAACGTGAGTTTTACGGCATCTATGGTGTTATTTTTTAATTAAAAAGGGTTTATTTATATAGGTCGGTGTGCTTTCTTCAAATAAAAATTTGTGCGTAGTTAGTTTTTTTTTTTGGTTGCGATTCAAGATACGAGTACCATTTTGAAATGGAAATGAGAAAGTTTTGCTTTTACAAGTGCTTGGTTTGATTTTAATGGACATACCTACTAGGAGGTGTATTTGATATTCAAATGTTGATAATAAGCCTCATGCAGTGTGGGTAGTAAAATGTGAATGCAAATTTGGAGATTTTTGAAAAATGTATTGGTCGAGAGTTGAACTGAGAGATTAAGATTAAGTCCATCTAGAGAAAAAGTTTCACTTTGCAATAAATATGGGAAAGTAAAAGGGAATAAATATCATCTTCATTCAATGGAATATCAGTTCAAGTGCTTTTTGCAGATGTATAGAAAGTGATCACTTGATCTCTTCACATGATGCCATGACGAATCTTAAAGTGGGTTTTTGTTTAGATGTGAAGTGTACCGGGTACTACCGGTATTTGGAAGTACTGCTCAAGGCAAATTTTTCGTTACAATAGTGTTTCAATTCAACGTTATATGATTTGCTGGTCAACGATCTTTGTCAAGTCCGGATCAAAAGCTAGGGTGATATACACAGTCATGAATTTTATTTCAAATGTAACTAAGCATCCCTAAATAAGGCGATGGCTTCTTCCTGTCCTACAATCCAACCCAGGGGCAAAGAAAATTGGTGAACTGCAGGTCTATACCATTTCAGAAATAATTGTAGAAAACTATTTAATAATGTCAAAAGTACGAAAGGAGCCGCTAGATTGGGACTTGTACAAGGCATCCCTAAACATATACAAAAAAGAATTAAGGAAAGCCAAACGTAATTCTTGGAGACCCTTCTGTGGTTAAATAGAAGAATCCTCTAAGGCTACCTTAAGAAAACTGATGGGTCTTGGACGACTTTTAGTGAAGATTCGCTAAATTTACTGCTTGACATTCATTTCCCAGGTATTTCCGAAGGTATTAGCAACATGGTTTTCAACCGACCTTCCGCACGATGCATAACTCCTCAAACTTGATTACACAGAGCAAACTCCATTGGGCAATACATCAAAATCCGCGGGACCAGATAGCATAATACCTACCGAGTTGCAGAAGTCATCGGACATAATCTTGCCGGTGCTTAAGACAATACTTAAAAGCTGTCTAGAGCTGGTATGTATTCCAAAGATATGGAAGATATGGAGAGAAGTTAAAGTTGTCTTCATACCCAAAGCGGGAAAATGCTCTCACACAAATCCAAAAGATTCCAGACTTATTAGTATTTACGTATCATCATTCCTCTTAAAAACATAAGAATGACTGATTGATATCCATTTACGCAACAGTATTGATAAGAAACTACTTTCGGCGGCCCAACATGCATATTGCAAAGGTAAATCAGTGGACACGGCATTACACTTACTAGTTCGAAGTATCAAATATTCCCTATTTCATAAGGAGTACACTACTATGGTTGGTTTTCTGGATATAGAAGGCTCTTTCAACAATGTCAATACATAAGCGATAGCAGGTGCACTATCAGACCTGAAGGTCGACAGCTTACTTTGCGAATGGATAATCTACTGCTTAATGGCCGGATTATCAACTCTAAACTGGTTAAGGCGTCTACTAGAAGGTCTGTCAGTAGAGGCACTTCTCAAGGAGGTGTTCTATTCCCTTTTCTTTTGGAATTTGGTGATCAATGAGCTATTGATAATCATGGAAGGCGAGAGATGCACAGCGATGGCTTATGCAGATGATGTTGCTTTAGCTTCAAAACGCCTAAAACAAGCTAGCTAAATAGGCGGTTCGATGTGATTTGGGTGTAAGCCTCCACAAAACTGAACTACATAGTACTCTTCTCTAGGAATTCCGCTAGGTAACCCTCCTTCTCTCAATGGTATCAACTTAACTTTCTCTGGCAAAGCAAAATATTTGGATCTTATCCTGGATAGGAAATTATCTGGAAACCTAACATTCCAGAAAGATTAAAGAAAGCTATAGTTGCACCTTTCTCTTGGCTATTGGAAATAAATGCGGTTTCAACGTCACTGGCTATACATCTCGGTCTTTAGGCCGATATTCACATACGGGGTGATCTTCTGGTGGAATGCTTCAGAAAAGCTACAAATCGCGATTATCTGAGCAAGGTTCAGCGTATAGCTTGTCTGTGCATAAGCGGAGCGCTACGTACATCTCCCTCTGCGGCACTGGACATCATGTTTCATCTGATACCTCTCGATATATTAAGCAAACAAATGACAGCGAATGCAACCGTTCGCCTTGAAGCTACCTTACAGTGGTCAACAAAAAAATTTGACCACACTCCCATTCTGAATAAATTCAAAATATACGGACTATACTATCCCAAGTCTAAATTTTGACAAAGCCTGACCTGATCCATTCATCCCTTCCGGATCACTCTGGGATGACGAAGCATTTTTAGATGATGAGTCGATTTAGTTCTATACTGAAAACCAAGGACGGAGTTGGTGACAGGTTTAACGTTCAGCTCTCCTTCCGTCTGCTAAATCATTATGGCGTGTTCCAGGCGGAAATGATGGTGGTTAAAAAAGCCTTATCTTGGCTTAAGAAAAACGTGATATCCGTTGGAGATATTCGCATCTTTTCTTACAACCAAGCAGCAATCAAATCCCTGGAATTGACACCTATAAATTCTTAAGTGGCTCTAGACCGATTGTCTCTCGCGGAGATGGCTGAGCAGTTCAATATTCACGGGTGTTGGATGCCGGGCCATAGAGACATTCCAAGGAATTTAAGGTCTGATGAACTCGCCAAAATAGGAATAACTATATCCATCCTGCCGGATAAAGGCACCTTTGGTATACCAATCGCTACATGCAAACTCAAATTTAAGTTGGATGTTATCGAGAGTACAAATTGTAGGTGGACAAGTAGGCCAACTTGTCTAAACAGAATTAGAAACTCTTAGAACTCGATTTCTCTTAATAGACTGTATATCGGCACTACTATAACACAAGTGTCATCACTGGGCACTGTCTAATAGGCAGACATGCTACAAGGCTGGGCCTTTTTGCGACCGACTTTTGTAGAAGCTGCATGGATGAAGAAGAGGAAGAAACTATTCCCCACCTTCTTTGTTTCTGCCCAGCTCTCTTCCGCAGAAGAAAACTGCACTTGGGAGTCTTGTACTGCAACGATATAGGCGATCTAATAGACACAGGTGTTAAGAGCCTTTTACGATTCATAAAAAGCTCAAAATGTTATATAATAATAATATTATATAAAGTCTGTCTTTCTTTTCGGCTGACGGCTAATGCCATGCATTTATTGTGAAATTTGTGTATTGGGTTGCCCAATAAGTTCCCTCTGTTTTCTTTTTTTAGGCGGTATGACAGATTAAATATTTATTGTTAGGAAAAACTTTAATCAGTTATATATGTACGTACATGTGCTATTATTTTTTACCACTTTATGCCATCTTTCGGGCAATTTCATAATGCCCCTTCGTAGAACGCTTGATTTTTATTGACGAAGAATTGCTCCAAGTGGATTTTACAAGCTTCCAGCGAGACGAAATTTTTTCTACTAAGTGAGTTCTGCAAGAACCGGAATAAATGGTAATTGGAAGGTGCAAGATCACGCGGGTGAGGTAAAACATCCTATCCAAACGGCACCAACTTCTGCCGAGTCTGCAAAGAGACATGCGGTCTAGCGTTGTGTTGATGGAACAAGACTAACCTTCCGGCCAGTTCCGGTCGTTTTTCGATGATTGCATCCTTCAGTTAATCCAATTGAAAGCAGTATTTATCGGAATCAATGGTTTGGTTATGCGAAAGAAGCTCCAATCCCACCAAATACACAGCATAACCTTCTTAGAGTGAAGACCAGCTTTTGGAATGGCTAAAGGTGGCTCACCTCTTTTGCTCCATGATCTTTTCTGTTTTGCGTTATTGTAAAGTATCCACTTTTCATCGCCCGTTATCGACCGTTTTTAAAATGGTTCACTTTCGTTGCGTTTCTGCAGGGAATCGCTGATGAAGACACGACCCAATAAAATGTTTTCACTCAAATTGTGCAGCAGCCAAATATCGTATCGATTTACGTGTTGCAGCTTACGCAAGAGATTTTCTACACTTGATTTCGATATATTCAATATATCAGCTATGTGCCTGGTTGTGTAGCGTGCATTATTTTCAACAAGAGCTTTAATTTGGTCCCCATCAATCTCAATCGGTCGTCCAGAACGGGGCAAGTCAGAACATGTGAAATCACCATCACGAAACGCCGGAATCACTCGCGAACAGTCCAAGCGCTTACAGAGTTATCCCCGTGCACAGCGCAAATCTTCTTATGCGTTTGCGCAGCGTTTTTTCCTTTCCGCAAATAAAAGAGCATAATATGCCGAAAATACTCTTTATTTGCCTCCATTTTCAAAAGTTTACCAATTGCGGTTTTACGCAATACACCCGATTGCTATGAACTTTTTTTCACATATGCGATGTGTATTTAAAGAAGAGAAAACTGCAAGCTCGAAGCAGCATTTACAAACGGCGTCATTTAAAGTTAACGGGAACACTAACGATAAACAGAGAGAATTTATTGGCCAATCCAATATTTAATAATTACTGATTAAATAAAATCACATCTAATCTAATCTAATCTAAACTGGTTTAAGGCTTTTGATAAACCTCAGCAAAGCTCCAGGCTCCATATTGCAAAAATCAGGGGGCTCAATAAAGCTCTCCCGAGGTGGAAGATTCTTTTTCTTCTTGCCATGGGGCATTCACAAAGATCATGTTATGCCGTCTCTTTTTGCTTTCCACGTAGCCAGCATACGTCTGTATCTGCTACTCCTATTTTGTGCAGATGGTACGGGTACCTTCGACCCTTCTTCGCAGACATTCTCGTACACAGAGTTCGATTGCATGGACTTACACCTGAAATATTGGTGGTGATTTTCCAAGCGCTGCTGCAAGTTGGAACCTGGGCCCATAAACCTCTGCGCCAGTTCTACTGTTTTCCAATTTGGAACCATTTGTGTACCAAGTTTGAGAGTTTGGTAAGACTACAAGTCCTTGCTTCCTCCATGAGTTCCTCCATCTTCTAGAGAATCGGTATTTTTTGAGCATGGTATCTGGGGTCTTGAGAATAGGGTCATTTTGAATAGAATTTTAAGGTCCGAAATCTTGGACAGCCTAAGACCACTCAGCATAGCTTCTTTTTGTACAACAAGGTGTGGCAGTGTGAGGCTAAGCATTACTCCCATTGCTGCCGTGGAGCACGTTTTCATTACCCTTGTCATACCCAGACAGGCTAGATGATAGATTTTATTCAACAGTTCCTGAGTCCTGACCTGTAAGGCCTTGTCATATCCAGACAGGCTAGATGATCGATTTTATTCAACTGTTCCTGAGTCCTGACCTGTAAGGTCACGACGCCAACGATGCATAAGTGACAATGGGTTTGATAATGGCGCTATACATCCAGTATATTATCTTGAGTTTTAACACCCAAGTTTTACCGTATAGACGCTGGCACATAAACATTGCTCTTGTCGCTTTCTCGGTAATCTTGCTCAAGTGTGAATTCCAGGTAAGTGTCTTGTCAAGGACACCTAAGTATTTTGCGTCCCTTGATATAGCGATTGACACGTTTTCCAGTGTAATTTGTTTAAAAGCGTAATTTCTTCTCCTGGATAAGGGTACAAGTATAGTTTTTCCGAAATTGATGATAAGTCCCTTTGTTCTGCACCAATCAGAACTTAAATGAGGGCACCTTGCATTTGTTGAGAAACGATATCCTCGTATTTGCCCCTGACGCTTATGGCAACGTCATCTGCATATCCTTGTTCTTTGTAACCCGATTTTCCAAGTAGCTCTGGGAGTTCGTCAATAACTAAGGTCCACAGCAGGACTCCTCCTTGCGGGCATCCTCTGGTAGTTGTTATGGGTTTATAGGAGCTTCTGCACTCGATTCTTATGTTCCTGCTACATAGCATGATTAGGATCCAATTTATGACTAGAGGAGCGATATTTTTCCTGATCATAGCCTTTTTGATAGCCTCATAGGAAGTGTTGTCGGCGGCTGTATATCTATGAAGGCACATAGTGCTATTTCTTTGGCAGCTAATGATTTCTTTATCAATAGCGCTAAGCTGTGAATGGCTGTTTTTGTAGACTTCCCATGTTGGTAGGCAAATTGATTTGCACGCAGAGCATCGATAATTCTGGATCTGAAAATTCGTATCTTCTTCTTCTTCTTCTTCTTCCTTTTATCAGCGAAGTTATGATCCGAAAATAAGGGATCACAACCCTCCCACTTCACTGCATTTCTACTGATCCGCCTGTGGGGTTCGCCTATTTGACCTCAGAAAATATTGGCAGGCCCGCCGATTTTGGATCACTCGGTTACTGAGGCCAATGAAATGCCGATGTCGTCACATTTGTCTGATCCAGGCGTTTATAGGCCGGCCTTTCCTACATCGCAATGTCTTTGGAACGTGCATTGATATCGCCTTTTTAACAGGGTTCAAATGATGTCTTCTTTGAACGTATATTAAACCAGCTGAGCCGGTCGCGCTCTATTTTTTGTACGATGGTTTCCTTGATGTGAAAGCTTCCACGGATCTTCGAACTTTTTATTCGATCAAGCTTTCTCACTCCTGCTGTCATGCGAAGCATCTTCATCTCAGCTGCCGTTAATTTACTCTCATACGTTTTGTACATCATCCAACATTGTGAACCGTATGTGAGCGCTGGACGCACAACTGCGGTGTAGAGCCTTCCTTTCAACTTAGGTGACATTTTTCTTTCACAGAGGATAGCGGAATTTTCTCGCCACTTTATACCATACGCTTACGCGATGATTGATGTCGTCATCACAGGCTGCTTTGCTATTGATCATAGATCGCAGATATTTGAACTTTTCGCACTTGGGAAGCACTGTTCCATTCAAATAAATGTCTAGAATAGGCCTGAGTGGATCAGAGAACGGGCAGCACAAGTACTCTGTCTTTTTTGAACTAATGCGATACCCATTTCCCTCCAAAACATCCACCCACACATCAAGTGCTCGTTGTAGGGATGTAGGATCCTCACTTATGATGGCTCCATCGTCACCAAAGAATAACTGATGTACCTTGGGATCCATCACTTTACCTTCAAGCAGATAATCAAGGACTGTAATAAAGAGCAAAGGACTTGAAACGCTTCCCTGGTGCACCCCGAATGAAAATTCTTATGAGGGTGGAAATTAACAGATTTTGTCGTTTTTGTAGAAGTCAGAGAAATATTCCATCTACACCCGGTGATTTAAATGTGCTAAAAGTGTATGAAGCCCATCTAATTTGGTTGGCAGTAAAGATTCTGCCAGATATACTGTAGTCTCGTGTAGAAGCGGTGAGAACGTCGTTCCTTTGGTGTTTAGGGAAGACAGCACAATCGGATATACAGTGGAAAGTAAGTATCAATTAAAACCTGACAGGTCTGCTGGTGAATTCCCCATTTTGTTTCTAAGGGGAGCCAAGGTGCTTGGAGTGACTCTGGACTATGGCCTTTTGCAGGCGAGCCGCGGCGGAAAGCTTTCAATTCGTTCGCAGTCAATACTCCAAAATTAGCGTTTAGATTTTCTAAGTTTCTTTGTAAAGACATCATTTGCTACTGATTTTAGCTCTATTGAATAACTTTCTAGTTTATCGCCTAAGCGACTCAAGACGCTTATTCCACCGCGGGGCATCGCAATTGGTCTTCTTCTTTGTTTCTTACTTACTTATGTCATGTATCCCCTTGTGGGTCCTAGGGCCTCTACTACGCCTACGCGCCATCGTGTACGGTTTCTGGCAATGTGTCTGAGTTCTCCCCAACTATTCCCAAATTGCAGTGCCTCCTTCTCGAATGTTCTGCGCCATATTCTCCTCGAACCGCCAGGTCTTCTGCCATCCTGAGTTAAAAGGGTTTCATTGCATAGCATAGTTCGCTATGGAACTGTCACCCTTACGGAACGTGTGACCAATCCACTGCCACTTCCATCGTTGGATGGTTGTGCCTATTGGTTCCTGACCCGTTCTCTCGTAAGGGTGTTCGTTAGAGATACGATTGGGCCAGAAAATCCATAAAATATTACGCAGGCACCTCGTGTTTGCAGCTTTCTGGTGATAGTAGTGGTCACTCTCTACGTGCTGCAACCATATAACAGCACGGATTCAACGTTGACTTCTTTAACATTGTACTTGAACGGATTGTGCGGAACTCACAAGCCAACACCGGAGGCACAATCTATTACAAGTCTGTACAACTGCTTGCATACGCCGACGATATAGACATTCGAGAGAAAGATTCTTCGTAAGATATTCGATCCCGTTTGCGTTAACGGGTTTTGGAGGAGAAGATTCAATCACGAACTATACGAGCTGTACAGCGGCATCGATCTAGTTAAAAAACTGCGTATTGGACGTCTGAGATGGCTAGGACATGTAAAGCGAATGGACACCCACGCTCCGGCCTGCAGAGTCTTCGAATCTAACCCTGAGTTACGACCCAGTAGAGGGAATCATCGCCGTAGGTGGCGCGCACAAGTTCAAGGGGACCTCGACCAGCTTGGAGTGCGCAACTGGAGGCAATTTGCTAAAGACCGAGCTAAATGGAGAGGCTTATTTGTTGAGGCCCAGGTTCACCCCGAACTGTAGCTCCACCTAAGTAAGTAAGTAAGTAATGATCTTGGATGGTTGTGGGCATTGAGCTGCTGATTGCTTCCACACCTTGCGAAAGTGCTCCCTTAATTGTTGGCGCACTGAGGGATCACTAAGTCTATCGATGTTGAACATGGGCATTCTTGTGTTGTCGTGGGATCTTCGAACTGCAGCAGTGCGTAGTTGGAGAGTAGCTATCAGTTTCTTTGTAGTAATAATAGAAGTAGTAAAGTGCATTTTATTTTTTAAACTTCATATTCAATTTTTCACAATAATTTACAATAAAAGACTTTGGCCATTGCCGTCAGCCGACTTCCTATCAGTTTCTTTGTTTCCGCACAACTACTTACATCTATGTCTAGAGGAATCTCTGTGACTGCTTAAAAAGCACCTCAACCAACAAACCACTCCAGCTAGCTCGGTTATGAGCCAGCTGCCTCCAGTTGCGCACGTCAATTTGGCTGAGGTCCGGGGTACACTCCAAGATTTTCCAGGCTGAAACGTTGGGTTCCTTCGAGTTCGACGAACTTACCTTAGTAGTTCGAGGTAGGGCCTTGTTACAATAACGGTTCGTTATTTTGTCTTTTCCTCTACTAATTTATTTTCTTTCTATAACATGAAAATTAAAAACTTATTATTTTTGTCATATTATTGTTATTTTTGTCATAGAAACTAACGAAGAACGCGAAATTGAAAGTGTGTCTTAAACTTTTTTATTAAGTCTGAATTATTTTTAAAAGAATAGCACAAGCGACGCAGTCGTGCACTTTATTTTCTTTTCTATTCTCTATTCTTTTATGTTTTGTTAAGTTTTTAACACAATGCACAATGCCACTTGCATTTTTAGCTCAGAATTCAATACACAGCTTTAACTTAACATAGCATTAAATTTTAATGACCGAGAAGCCAAGTTTGAAATCTCATTCGTTTCGTCATTTTCATAAATCTACACAATTTTGATTTCCGCAAAAGTGATTCATACTCAGTACCACTCTTCGCGTACGAGGTCACAAAAATGTATCGTGCTGTGCGATTGTTAAATCTGCAAAGAATTGATTAGAGTAAAATGGATGTCTCTTTTTATTTGCTAGGTCAGGCTCGCCTTCCGATGAGATTTGGGTAAAATTCGCCATACAAGGTTCATCTAATTCGTATTCATCCTATAGCGCGCATCAAATATTGACCAATCGTCTAGACTATTTAAGCAAGTATACGGCTGGTTACAAATCTAGGATACGCCAACACCCGACGACCTAAATTATTGTCCTCGACTTTGACGTCCACAATTTGAATTGACCTTAATCTTTCAACATTATTGATGACACCAGAAAAGATACCAAAGCATTTGCCATCAGCTGTAATTTCACTCAGCTGGTGAAAGTGCCCACACGGCTTCAGATGGCCGTCGTTATGTTTTCCTCCTCAAAGCCAAATACCACCAAAATATATTCCCTATAAGGAACTTCAGACCATGCTTTAATAGCCGTATTTTATTATCACCCAAGATCCATACAGATCACACGATGATAATAAAACGATCCGGATCTGGATCAACGAATATTTTTCCTTACGTCTTGTAGTGTGGTTGTGTAACCTACCAAGGAATAAAAAAAAAACATTTCTGGATCACGAAATTGATCCTGATAGAAAGCAAGATCTCGTATAGTAGTTGTATTGCATAGAAATCAATGATCCATATGGATCATGAGTGATAATAAAATACGGCTAATATCGACAATACACCCGCTATCAATTTAAATGATAGAATATAATATGATAAAAAATACTGGTTGTAGGACTACTATCAGTAGATTTGGGCAACATCCCTACCTTGAAAATATAAATTTTCCATGGCCGGATTAAAAAGTTATTTCTTCTCAAAAAGATACTTTACATTATCCACTCCACAAAAAAAAAACTATATTTTGGACATGTTACAGTCGCCAAGTGGAAAGCGTACAATGGCGCTTCGAAACTTGGTCGTATATTTCTGATCAGTGGCAAGAGTGAGTGGATAAGGGAATGGGCTGCACAAGAACTCTGTCTTTCTTGGACTAATGCCAAACACATTTCCCTCCAAAACGTTCACCCATACGTCAAGTGACCGTTGCAGGGATGTAGAATCCTCACTTATGATGGCTATACCATTAGCAAGGAATAACTGATATACTTTGAGGTACATTACTTTATTATAGTATTATTTTTCGCAGTTGGATATCTAATACCCGCTCAACAATCCTCATGATGTGTGACGTCAGCTGGATCGAACGGTAGTTATCACAGTTTTGCGTATCACCCTTCCGTTTGTACACAGAGAGAAGGTAGCTTTCCGTCCATTGATTCGGCATTGTATCACCTCTCACAAATTTGGAGATGAGAATTCTGAGCCATCTGAAAGCGATGTCTTCCACCTTTTTCCAGAACTCAGAGAGCATCTCGTCTGGCCCAAACGCTTTTGGTTTTTTTTTTTTTTGAGTATTTGGCTCACTAACTTCTTCGACTGTAATGTCGGGTATTTCTTCACAGTTGGGGGGGGGAGCTTTTGGAAAGTATAGCCGGGGAAATAGTTCGTTCAAAAGTTCCTCACAATACTGCCGCCACCTCTGCAGAATTTTGTCGTCATCCACAAGAACGAATCTCCTCAGCATTCCTCCTTCTTTGTTCTTTGGGCGGCTATTTTGACAAATGCATACATATGTATGTGCAAGTATTTCATTACATAACGAACATTTTTAAATAACACTCTTTAAAAATTGCTCATATATTTCTAATGTTTTTGAACTGCAATAAATCCCCAATACGCTTAACACTTCACGTACTTCACCCACCAGTTCCAATTATTACTCAGAAAATAAATTCACCAGAAGCAAATTAATCTAAAAACAATTCATGTCGTTAGACATTTCCTACGCAAATAAGTAACCCTTTTAAGGTTTATAAGTAATTTTCCTGCCTAAAGGACACGTTTTTTTCTTTTTTTTACCACCTACCTTCGGTCGTTAAGAACCATCACTCCCCAAAATGGAAATGTTTATCTGTCTACTTTATACGAACCTTTAAATGGTTGAAATTTGAATACGCAATCATGCCCTTTTACCATGAAATATTTATTACATGTAACAGGTGGTTTCTTAAGAAGAATATGGATAAGATATGAAGGAACACGCACTATATATGAATTATCCTGGGAAAATAATTGCTATCGAAACTGGCAGCAAGCCGTGTTAGTTACGTGTAGCGTATAACAACATCCTCTCTTTGGGAAGGCTTTTATTATATTTACGGCTTAATTAGGGACCAGCAACACGCTTAGTGTTTATGAGACACAAGTGGATAGATATGAAGCAGATTCAAATGATGGTAGCACGTAAGGGTTCATAAAGTTGGAATGTATTTTGTGTTACGTATTGCAGGGTAATAAATCTTTTGTCCAATTTTTGAAAGAGCATGGACTTGGAAAATGGGATAAGAGTGATGACATATATGTAGTTTTGATAATTAGACTTAGGATCACGCAACTGAAATGAACCAAAAGAACTGATGTGGTCTGTGGTTAGTTTCATAAGTTTCATGGGACAACGAAAGATAAGGACGAAATTATTGAATTTTGGCCGAGGAGCAATGAAATCTCAACACCAATGCTAAAATTGAAGTCATCTTTGGTAAGACCGATTTAAGAGTTAATTATCTGTTGATAGAACTAAAGCATCTGTTAAAAATAGTATTGGGGCATCTGTTGATCAAGTCGGAGCATCTGATGATGGAGTTAGAGTATTCGTGCATTAGGCTTGAAACAATTATTGATTTACTTCGAGTATCAGTTGATAGAATTGAAGCATTTGGTATCTATTAATAAACTTAGGGCTTCTGTTGCAGGTATCAGACCATCTCGAAAATCCGAATTACATCGTATTCAGACTCGATGTAGTCTTTTTTTATTTTCACCCAAAAGCCTATTTCTTGTAATGTTGTTAAATAAAGTACATGTATGATATTATTTTCTCCTTTATGCTCTGTTGGTTGCTTCACAGTCATACTTTACCATTGAGTCATTCTCAGTTGCCAATGTCTTCAAGATGATAACATTCATTGTTAATTCTCTTCACTACTTAGAACAATGTCCTTTAAAGTTATGAACTCAGTGATGTGGTATAAGGAAAGTACATAAAGGAGTGTTAAAGAGTGGATCGGGAAGGAGGTGATGACGTATGTCGATTTTGAATCTTTCTAGACTATAGGTTTTTGGAAATACTAAGTAAGACAAGCCATTGCACATTCATGTTGCGCAGTTAGAAAACAAACTTTTATAGCTCACGGTGCGTCCGAATACTGACTTTAGGACGTAGGGATATGCGGAAGTATTTGTACAGGAGTGCTAGGTACCTAATATTACGGCGGTTTTCCTCACAAGGGAATTTGGTTGCTAATTGGCCAACCACCAATCAAGCTATATCCTTATCGCTGAACACGATCTTGTAAATTTGAACATGTTGCGGGAGCTACCAAGCATTGACACACCCTCGAGTTCTTCAATATCAGCTTAATTCATTTTTAGTTTAACTACAGTAAGGCCCTGCTTCAGAAACAGGAGACAGGACTGGGTTTTTGACGAGTTAAACAACTATGTGTTTCCAGTTTATCTACCCCAATAGATGACTGCATCAACATCAGAGTTGAGCTGAGTCGACATTTAGTATTAGCGATTATTAAAAACAAAAAAACTCGCAATTGGCGATGAAAGATTTCTACCAAACGTACACAGGGAGTAATTGACAAATCACATTTTTGACCAATGTCGTAGAATATTACTTACCATCCCAAACAGTAAGAAATATAGCAAACACGATCTTGAAAAATCTCTAAGCTGAATTGCGATTTGTAGTCGGTTCAGTCGGCTTTGTAAATATTGTCCAAGTTCCAAATCTTGTCAGCGACTGCTGCTCTTCCACTAGATATTATTTCTTATGTCTACAGGTTTTCGGTCTGTTATCGCCAACTATTCCCATTTTCCAAAAACATCTTGCCTACATGGGAGGTCTGTACCCAAGAGCTTTGCGCCACACTTATCTTACGACTTCGGTCTCATGTATGTCCCGTCTGATGTAATTACACCAGAACTTCAGCTGATACGCAAATTCAGAGTCGACTTTCCTTGTGTGCAGAGCTGACTTCGGTCAGACTCTGAGCAAGGAATGAAGTCGAATTTTCTCGGACGGCTCCAATAACAATTAGCGGTCTGGCGCTGGTTTCTTCGTGGAAGACGACAGCATTACACTTCTTTTTTCGTTAGGCAAATATGCGTCTGTTTTCCAAGCGGGAACTTATGCAATTATAATGGCCATGAACTATATTGTGATAAACAGTTGGAAGGCCGGCAGAATTTGTGTCTATAGAGACAGTCAGGCTGCGCTTAAGGCCTCGCTTAACCCTTTAACCACTTCCAAAATAGTTCGTGAAACCAAAAACTCTTTGAATTCGGACGCAAGGCTTAATTCTCTGTCTCTTATTTGGGTCCCAGGTTATACGGGGCTCCTGGAGAACGAGATTCCCGATGAGATTGCTAGACAAGGCTTAGAAAAGGCTTTCTCAAATCCCGAACCCGCCTTGGGTCTCCCTGCTTTCTCGGTTAGGGCTTCCATTGACGATTGGGTTTTTTCAAGAACACATTTTGGTGTGGCATGACTCTCCAGGATGTAGGTTGACTAATCTCTGTCTCTCAGCAGAAAAGACTGCAGATAACTTATTGGCGTCTTGACAGGCCACTTCGCTTTCGCCAAGCACCTTAACGTGCTGAACTTAAGTGGCACTACAATCTGCGACGCTTGTGAAGAGAGCAACGACATTACGGAACATTATCTCTGCAAATGTCCGGCCTTTGCTCGTATTAGGTGGCAGATCCTCGGTGCTGATGTGGTGAGTGCTGGTACTGTAAGCTCCTCATCACAGAAGTGCTTGCTTGGCTTTCTTAGAAAGGCAAAGAAATTTCAATAAGATGGGTAATTCTGGGTTTGCTCTCTGACAGTACAATGGGCCAGTTGCGTCTAAGTCCTCAAGTCGAGCGTTGCCAATCCAGAAAAAAATAAAAATAAATAATGCAAAAACATTTAAGCCTTAAACGGTGCGACAATTAATTCCACTCTCATCTACCTATACATTATTCACATCCTTACGCACATTTTTTGTTATTTATGCACATTGCGGCATCACTTGTTCAGTTCATGTTAATGGTGATCGGGATTTTTACAATTATAAAGCACTTCTCATAAAACAGTGCCCAATTGTTCCGGAATCTCCAAATTATTTGCATACCTTTTTTAACCGACTGGCTCATTAATGCTACAGCTTGTTCAGATGTGTATTTCAAATGTTAATCGCTAAATGAGAAGTTAAACTTTCAAATACACTCGTAAAGAGGTTCAGTCAAGCAATGTGGTGTATCAGATATAAGTGAGAAACCACGCGCAGTAAGATATTTAATATTTCACAGGCATACTCGTACAACACAATACTACCGATAGCACCGCCAGAATTTACAGAACCCGGTAGGATCACTAGAACCACCGCCGACGACAGAAACACGTGGAATGGCAGCATTTCTTATACACCCAATAATAGAAATACTGATAGTCCAACATCACCGCAAATATTGGTATTGGTAGTAACTACTTCTCTATTGTAACTCCAATACCGACTAATCCACCAGAAATGCCAAGAAAGGTGCCACTGCCACCAACATCGGAACCCTGCAATACCAATAGCCCCATCTTCTCAGTTTATTCTGAGCCTGTTTGAACCTTTAGTTTGTAATCGTAGGAGTGTAATCTCAATAAATACATACATATCTATTTCGGTTGAATCTAAACAACATTTCTTGCCTTTCAATCAACTTATTTGTTTTATAAGGTTATATACAAGAGTAATTAGTTACGTTGAAAATGTAAAACAAATTTAAAAATGTTGGTACTCGAACGAAAATGACCACGTGGCACTCCAATGTGGACAATATATAATTTATTTACAAGTTAGCTATTTATAATTTAATAAATTTACATATGCAGGCATACCTCATGTTTATTAGTTTTAAAGTATCTCGCCAGAACAAAAAAGAGAAAGGAAGTAAAAATATCGATTGTTGGATGCAACAAAAAAAAATTAGTTTATACACATAATTAAAATGAACATTAAACACGGAGGGGAGAAAAACTAAGAGAAAGAGCGACCGTAATGCGTTCCTAAAAACTTGGTCGTATCCCGAACGGTCGTATCTTGGGTACGATTTTCTATACATTTCGTCTAATTCGTTCCTAAATCTCAAAAATCACAACAAATTTAAAAAAAAAAAATATTCAAAAAAACAAGTAAGTATTAAATAATAAGCTCAGTAACGTATTTATCTACGTTTTTTACATCGCAATTCTATAAAAAAAAATCCTCGATTTTGGACTGGGCGATGCAGTTCACCTTCTCCTTTTGTAACATTCTGTAGCATGTTACGTCTTTTCGAATAGCATCGCATACCTTGCTACTTTTTTCCACGTTATTGTCTCGGGTTTTGATGAGCTCTATAAGTTGTTCAGTTTTTTTTAAAGTTAAGATTTTGTAAACGTAAGTCCATAGAAGTTGCTGTTAGAGTTTCTGTGTCTTCATCGTTGTTTATTTCTTGGATTGCTTCAAGTATGTAGCTCCTCATCGGAAAGCTCGGCTTCATGCTCTGCAATGCGTTGATCGACATCTGCGGCGTCTGTTTGAAGGTTTAGTTGCTTACCTAACTTCATAACATCGTTATTGATATCTTCTATAGACTCATCATCAGTCGACTCCTCTGTTATAAGCTGTGGAGAAACCGTTCGCCATAATCTGCTCATGGTTGATGCCTTGACCTCTGCCCGATAATATCTGCCATATATTGAAATGTTTCCAGAACTGCTGGAGTATTGATCCAGCCTCGGTATCAGTTATGGCGATAGCGCGTGTCATTAATCTGAGAGTATTATAACGCTTAAACGTTGCGATGACAGTTTGATCCATCGGCTGTAGTAACGAAGCCGTATTTGGGTGAAGAATAATCACTTTAAAATGGAAAAATGGTGCTAACCGATCGTGGATGACCAGGAGGAGCAGTATCCAAAGCCAAGACGCATTTCATTACCTAATTGTTTCGCTTTAAGTAGTCCTTTAACGCAGGGACAGCACAAAACTGAAGGTCCCTTCCATTCATGCGACTAATATAATGCACACAACAGTGAGTGGTTCCAAGAAGCTAGGCCTAGGCACTTAATGAGCTGTTGTGCTAAATTTATACCTTAATATATATTAAAATCACGTGTCACTGTATTCGTACACGCTAATCTCCGAAACCACTTAACCAATTTCAATGAAATTTTGTGAATGTGTATGGTTGGTTCCAGCTTGAAAGATAGGATAGTTTTGTACCCGATAGGTGGCGCTGTTGTTGGGATCTAGAAAAAAAAATTAATTTAATTAAAATATTGTACATACAAGCACAAATTTGAACTTTCCTAAACTAAACCCCCACCCTTCAATATTTTTTAATGCAGTTTCAAGAATTTTTTATGGGAAAAAATGGTTATAATTCATTTTGTTTAAGCTACATAATTCAAGTTGTGTAAGCTTTCAAGAAATGGCGGTGTTAACAAAACTATTGACATCTGTATTACGCATCTAGAGAAAATACCGCACTTAAACATTGTTTTATTTTCTGTGCTGATTTAAACGTTTCCCTGATGCTACAAGTATGTACGCTAAGGTCTCAAAAACCCACCATCGGAGTGAGTTGAAACTTACACAATATATGAATTTGTTATCAAGTGAAAATCAAACGTTTTCACATTTTCCGATAGATGGAACTAAACAATAAAAAAAATCAAAAAGTAACGATCCGATCGAGCATAAAGTGACCGAGCATAAAGGCACCGAAAGGCACGTAAATCAAAAGTTTTCAAGTTTTCCGATAGGTGGCGCTGAACATAAAAATCTCGAACTCGACCGATTGAGCTGAAACTTGCGCAACATATTTGCTATGAAGTAAGAAGTGCACGTTAATCAAAAGCTTTCAAGTTTTCCTATAGATGGAGCTGAACAATAAAAAAAATAACAAAGTATCGATCCGATTGAGCTGCAAACTAAACAATATATTTGTGATGAAGTGAGAAAGGCACGTAAATCAAAAGTTTTCCAGTTTTCCGATAGATGGCGCTGAACATCAAAATCTCAATCTCAAAAACTAACGATCCGATTGAGCACAAATTTTTGTAAATTTATATCATGGGATGAACGGATGATTTCGCTCAGCAGCGCGAAAGACTCGATCCAGGCGGCAAACGATAATCGCCGAACTGCAAAATTTGTTTCATGACCACAATGAATTGGTTCTATTGATTAATTCCATTGCAATATCCGGTCATCTTCTAGCAAGATGAAGATGGATATCTCTTTAACATCAAACAAGTCAATCAATCTGCCAGCTACTGAAATAATTATAAGCACGCTTCAAACATAATTATTTTTTCATTTCGATTCGATACAAATAATGAAAAAGTCTTTTTTTCTGGGCCGCAGATATGAGATACAGAGAAAATAAACAAAAAAGAGAGTATTTCAACCAAGCGTCAATATTAACATATTAATATTTCGCAGGAAATGACAACCAACACTACAATGGCATTTCTCACGTCACAAGTGAAATATTAACCACACGATCATCATCATTTGGTTGGTTTGTTTGTTTATATTATATATACAATACTTGTGGAGTGCAGTCGGATATAATGGCCGCCGGTTATAACGACCACATTTGATCATCCCTTCACCGTCGTTATAAGCGACTTCCACTGTATTTCATTTCATTAAATGGCGTTACAGCGCACGCGGGCACCGCTAGTATATATAAAATTTACTCGTATATCTCATATGCTACATCTTAAGGATGCTTCATAGACCACTGTTTTATTCGTAGCCTGGACTAGCAGTCTTTCAATTTTTTTGCTTTTGTGCCACGAAGTTTTCTTATGTCTAGAGGAATCAATTTATATCCCTCAGAGTTAATCGCTTGTTTAGTAGCCACAAACACATATCGCTACACTACATATATTTTGTACATATATGCCACTAAGAATTCGATCATATAATAGCGCGAGGCAAAATGTTTTCGATGTGCAAAGTATCGACCCAAATCAAGAACCTAATCAGAGAGCTTACTCTAATCAAATATATGTGACCACATGGATCTTGGGGTGGCAAACGACTAACAAAGGCCTCGTTGGGGCAGCATCTCCCGATAGGTGTTGGTCCTCTAAGTAACGAGGAAGAGCCACTGCAGCCGAAAACCTAGCAGCTCTGTTAGTAAGCCCTACTCCCACCTCCTCGTGGTGCCATCTGGGGATTTCTTCGGAAATTGCTAACGGGAGTGGACGAATGGCGAGCTTCCTGCGCCAAAAAACAGGATAAGTGTCGGTTGTTCTGTGGCCCAGCGACCCGCAACCGTAAAAACAAATCTTGCTCCGAAACGGAAACCAACGCCTCGGATACGGACTGATAATTTGATGACGACCTTTGGCTATCGGACACGGACAACGATCGGATTCTGGAACGTTAAGACCCTCCTGGACTCACTCAAGGAAGGGCCTTATAACACCAGATTCCTCCAATTAGAACGCGAATTCGCACGGTATAAAATAGACATCTTAGGGCTGAGCGAGATAAGATGGTTCGATGCTGGGGAAGTCATCTCCCCAACAAAAAGCACTGTCATGCTCTACTCTGGTAAACCAGTTGGAAGTGCACGGAGTTCCGGAGTAGGACTCATGCTAACTCCAGCTGCACGTAGTAGCCTCATATCCTGGAAACCACATAGTGACCGGATATTGACGGCTAGGTTCCAGAGTAGAGTTAGGAAAATTACCATCATACAGTGTTATGCTCCGACTCTAGACGCGACTGAGGATGAAAAGGATAATTTTTGTAGCCACTTAGGTGCCGCCTACAACCAAACGCCTAATGGGGACATCGTAATGGTGACGGGAGATTTCAATGCCAAGGTGGGTAGCGACAACACCATGCTTAAGCACGTGATGGGAGTTCACGGCGTGGGAGACCGTAATGATAACGGTGAGCGGTTTGTGGACTTCTGCAATACCAACCGCCTAGTCATCGGAGGTACGCTGTTTAAGCATAACACCTGCCATAAGATCAGTTGGGTCTCTACTGATAGGCAACGAACATCCAACCAGATCGACCACATTGCGATCAGTCGCCGCTTTAGAAATTGTCACCTGGACGTCCGAAACAGACGTGGAGCTGACGTCGGACAAGAACGAGATCACCGTCTTATGGTAGCTCATTTACGCCTTCGTACTGCATCCGTCAACAGCAACCGCTCAAACCTACTTAACATCTGCAGGTTTAATATTGACAGGCTCAAGGTTTCCCAAGTGCGCCAACAGTTCAGGGACCATCTTGCCTTAGAAGCAGAAGCAATCAGCAGCATAGAGAACATGGATGACCACGGGAATGCTGTGAAAAATACTTTTGCGACTGGGGCACGCACGTATGTCGGTAAAATGCAGAAACACCAACGCACATGGCTTTCTACAGACACCTGGAGACGGATCGATGAGCGTACAGCAATCAAGGCTCGGATTGCAGCGGCCTCAGCAGTAGAGAGAACCGAGCTTGAAACCCAATACCGTGCAAAGAAGAAAGAAGTGCAGCGTAATGTGAGACGTGAATATATCAACTCACTGGCCTCAAGGGCTGAAGAAGCAGCGAGTAGGTGCGACAGTAGGACTGTTTATAGCATCACTAAGGAGCTCATCGGTGGTCGAAACTCCAAACAACATCCAATGAAGAGTCCAGACGGTAACCTTCTGATTTCGGATGAGGATCAGCTCACTAGATGGAGAGAACATTTTGCTACAGTGCTAAATCACTTAGACGATGGCGGTATGATCTCGAATTCGAATGAGCAGTTCGAAGCAACAAATTCCCGAATTCGCACCGCACCTCCCAATAAAACCGAGATAATAACAGCAATCAAGTTCCTCAAGAAGAACAAGACGGTGGGTATTGATGGCATCCCTGCCGAGCTATTTCAACCGGCGCCAAATACATCGGCAGATTTGCTGCATCCCCTAATACGGAGAGCTTGGGATAGCGAACAATTTCCACAGGAGTGGATGATCATTAAACTTCCAAAGAAGGGAAACTTGATGGATTGCGGTAACTGGAGAGGTATATGCGTTCTTCCAGCCGTGGCTAAAATAATAGCTAAAATAATTCTAGAACGAATTAAAGAACATTTAGATTCAACTCTCGATGTCGAACAGGCAGGCTTTCGCGTTGGATCCTCCTGCATCGACCACATAGACACCTTACGGATCATTATCGAGCAATGCGTTGAGCATAGGTCTCCGCTACATTTAATGTTTATCGACTTCGAGAAAGCTTTTGACAGATTGAATCGAGATGCTATCTGGTTGGCGTTGCGCAGGAGAGGCATCCCAGAAAAACTTATAGCTATTATCAAGGCTACATACGAGGGCGGTAAATGTCACGTCGTGCACAATGGTAAGCTGTCGGAGGATTTTGAAGTCCAAAGTGGAGTACGTCAAGGGTGCATACTGTCACCACTATTGTTCCTGGTGGTTATCAGCGATGTACTCCGTGCAGCATTGACGGAAGGCAACTATGGAATTCGTTGGACTATGACATCTTACCTTAAACACCTAGATTACGCTGACGATGTTTGTCTACTTTCACATCGGATAATGGATCTTCATCTGATGGCCCAAAATCTAGAAGCTGAGGCAAACAAAGTGGGGCTAAAAATAAACACAGCCAAAACAAAAGCCCTGAGCACTTCTTCTAACAACCGCGCTCAACTTTACATTGCCGGAAAGCAAGTCGAGAAAGTTGATAACTTTCTTTATTTAGGAAGTGTCGTCTCGGCTAATCGTGGTGGCACTGAACAGGATGTGTGCAGCAGAATCGGGAAGGCTAAAGCTGCGTTCGGAATGCTATCCAAAATATGGAAAAGCAATGTTATCAGCTTTAGAACCAAGCTGCGACTGTTCCGCTCCAAGGTAGAATCAGTGCTGCTTTATGGGTGCAGTACTTGGAAGGTGGACACCATTAACACACGCAAGCTGCAAGTCTTTGTAAACAAATGCTTAAGAATCATCTTAAGGATTTTTGGCCGAACCGCATCTCTAATGAACAACTTTATCTGAGAACGGGCCAAGAACCTATAAGCATTACTATACGAAGAAGGAAGTGGCAATGGATTGGACACACCCTACGGCGCGAAGACAACTCCATTGCGAAATACGCCATGCAGTGGAATCTGCTCACCCAGGCAGGCAGAATAGTGGGACGCCCTAGGCAAACGTGGCGCCGATCAGTTGAGGACGAATAGAGCTCTTTAGGAATGAGTTGGAGGCAGCTCAAACGCGTTGCAGAACTTCGAACAATATGGCGCGCAGGCGTGGTTGACGCCCTATGCCCCCCGAGGGGTTAAAGGATCTAAGTAAGTAAGTAATTACGTGGATCTTATGGATTTATTAACCGACTTCTCCGAGGTAGATATGCTCAGCACGGTTTCTAACTTTATGTTGGAACCACTCCGCTTCGGCAGAAGGTTTGAGATTGAGATCCCAAGCGGTGATACATGGAATAATGGACCGCTGCTGGATCCAAAGAAAATCGAGTGGAAAACCAATGGATTAAAAATGTATTCAGAAGTTGGTGCCTGTATGTACGAATTCAATCAGAAAATTTCGAAAGCACTTTGAAATCCAAGTGTTTAGTCCAGGCCGAGCTTTACGCCATTGAAACGTGTGCTGGCATAAACTTGCACTCAGGCATCAAAAATACCACAATTCACTAATCACCGACAGGCAAGCGGCACTCAAAGCACTGTTCTCCCACTCGATTAATTCAAAATCAATTTAATGCTGCTTCGACGGTTTACAAAACTTCGTCCAATACAATGAAGTGGAATTGTGGTGGGTACCGGGCCACAAAGGGGTTGACGGTCACGAAACTGCAGATCTGCTAGCCAAAAAGGGCTCCTCTGAGTAATTGATTGGACCAGAACCCTTTTGCGGAGTACCTGATTCTGCTTTTAAATGTACCCTAATCAGTTGAGAAAGCAACATGTGTATTTCCCACTGAAATAACACCCAAGCTGTCTGACCATTCCAAAAAAAGACAGTTGATGAGGCTTATGAGATTCTGTCTAGAAGAGGACGAAACCGCAGAACAGAACACATGCTATGTGAGTGTGCAGCTGTGTGTAGTATTAGGAGAATCTTTTTTCTTAAAGAGATCATATCTCCAATGGACTTAAGGAACTCCTCCGCAGCTGTAACTATTGCTTTCATAAGGGGAGACGAATTATTGCTGTCCTAAAAGATGGACCCTAATACAATAAATCTTTATTGTTCGCAATGCCTGTACGCCACAAATATATATAAAAACAAAAGCCAAATATCATTAAAAGTCCAAGCATTCTACAAAATCGATTAGGTTGTTAAGCGCAAGTTACTACTGTGTCTCGAGATAAAAGTAGTTCTGACTATTCTATTCCAAAAGCAATTTGAAAAACCCATACTTATGCAGTTATTGTAGAAGTTTTCGAATGACGTGCATGCATTTTTTCGACTTCTAACCAACGAACTCATTAACAGTGGAACTTATTCAAGCGTCGATTCTGAAAGTTATGTAATAGATAATCTGTTTGTGAAACTTTTGAATAAATACGAAGCTAAATGCACAAGTCCAGTCAGTAGGGTATAAATAGTTTTAAACATAAAGTACACAATTTCAGATTAAAATTAGATTTTGTTCAGGACAATGCGAAAAATACCGTTAAGGGTTATATTAAGAGTTCGCTCCAAATACATATTTTTGTTAATTTTACTCTTAGAAGGAGCTGATGGTATACTAAATGCAGGTAAAACATCATCGTGCAATACATTGTTGAAAGCCATAAATATTTTCGCCCACAGCAACGCCAGCATCAAATGCACTGACAGCAATGCCAGTATCAGCAGCAGAGCCAGAACCAAAAACTCCAGAAGACGTGACAATTATGCCAGTACCGGCACAACTTTTATTGGGCAGTGTTTACTATGATTACGATTACCCTATGTACCGGCGGAACAGAAGAGGACGATATCACGGAGGTCGAATGGGTATTTCTTTAACTATGGTAATTTAACGTCAACACCGCCAGCAGCAATAGCACCATCTATTTAAATAGTGTAAAAACGTGCCAACTTTGACGATGTCATGTAGAATTTAATATCAGGTGTAAATCAGTATTTATGCGTTCACAATTTTAAGTTTACAAATTCGATTTTGGTAACAATTAAACAATTATTTCGATTTTCCAATTTACTGTTTTGTAGTTTTCATACCTGTTTAAGTTAAGTTAGGCTAGGTGGGACTTATTCTTCATCATACTCAGGTCTATGTAGACCCGTAGTGATCTCCATTGATATTTATGTTGATTTGATCTGGAGCTTGCTTCTTCCTACACTTGTGGGTCCCTGTAATGTACTTTTAACCAGCCTGATGTTCTCGAAAAACTGTAAAAACTGAAAAGAACAATTTCAGGTTATTGTTCAATGCCTTGGTAGTAGAAGCTACCTAGAATTTTGTTCCTCGGGTGACAGAAGCCTGGACAGTGGCAAAAAAGGTGGGGGTATCTACGTGATCTTCTTCTTCGCTGCACCCTGTGAACAAATCGTCGTCAGTTTGTTTTAGTTTTAATATGTGACCAGTGAGTATGCTTATTAGTACGATGAGGGTCCTCTATCTCTTTGCAGAGGTTTGTCGGTTCTGTTTTTATGCAACCAAAGTCTACGAGATATTTCACAGGTGGAAAGTAGTACCTATGCACGAGAAGGGTCTAATAGAGTCAAGGTAAGGCAACAAGTAGTCGCTACTGACATTTGTTTCTACCAATTTGGTTAGAACCTGAACATGTCCTGTTGGGCTTGATTTCGAGTTATTGCATTAGCTGATTCTGAGAGCACTTTTTGCCGCAAACTCTTGCATCTATTGGCAGAAAGCCAAGAACTGTTTCCAGACCCGCTGTTGGAGTTGTTCTCATGGTGCCAGTGATGCCATAGTTGCTTTGCTGGTGGCTCGCCATCAGATAAAGTTGCCGGGCACTAACTCTATCTTTTTGGGTCCTTGATCTAGTCAGTTAATGTTTTTAAATATTTTCTAGTAGTCGCTGCTTGCAGTTAACTGTCGTTAAGCTTGGTGTCTTTATTTCTACTGTTTAGCATACTCACAATCCAACTTATGAGAATAAGCTTAACATTAACTTTTTTTATTGATCTTTTTAGAGCAGAAATTTTTACATTATTGAAGGCACTTTTAATGTCTAGAAATGCTGCGAGTGCATATTCTTTATTATGCAGGGGTTTTTCAGTTGCGCTTACAACGTCATGGGTTGCTGTCTCATCGCCTTTACCTTTGGTGTAGGTATACCTCTCCATTTAGCTCGGTCTTTAACTAATTGCCCCAGTTGTGCCACCTACGGTGAGGAGGACCTCTACTGCGTCGTATAGTTCGTCATTGAATATTCTCCTCCAAAACCCGTAAACGCAAATGGGACCGAATATCATGCGAAAAATTGTTCTCTCGAAGAGACCATCCGCCTTCAATAAAGTCTATGTTTCAGCGCCGTAAAGCAGGAATGGGATGATCAGAACCTTATATAGTCTGCTTAATTTATCGAGATAGGGCTTTACTGTTGAATTGCCTTAGTAGACAAAAAAAGAAAAAAAAAAAAAAACAGCGATTGGCAGGGGTTATTCTCTCCTTGATTTCTAAGCTGATATCATTGTTGCCAGAATTATAGCAAAGAAAGTCCATTAATACCTCGAAGCTGTAGCTGTCAACTGTGATGTTCTGTCCAATCCATCGATGTTGATTGTCCCTTCTTGTTGACAGCATGTACTTGGTTTTGCCCTTAACTCACTTTGGCCGCTTATGCGTCAATGCTTGCGAACGCACCGGTAACAGCCCGCTGAGTTCTTCTAATAATAGGTCTGTTCGCGTACTTTCTGCACCAAAATTCGCAGTTTGTCAAATTTCGATGAGTGGGGGTAAAATGATGAAAAAGTAAACGAATGCATTGAACCACAGAAGTTGCCCACTTTTTAAACGTCAAACCTAAGACCTAATTGTAACGCGAAAGAAAGAAAAAGAAGGAACAATCCAACAAAGAATCACATATACAGCGATTTGACAGTTTTCGCAAACTAGCCCACAGAAATTTCTTGCACTAAAATTCGCAGCATGGGGAAATTTCTTACTCTCTCTAGAGCGCTCTCTTCTGTCAAAAACTACGAAAATTCTCAGTACTCGAACAGGTTTTCGTAAAAATTCGCTGTTTTGGGAGGGTACGCGAACAGACCTAATGTCAATACCTTCAGTGTATGCAATCAGCTGTACGGACTTTTGATAGATAGTGCCTCGGGTGTTGGCTTGTGAGTTCCGTACAATCTATTCAACTACAATACTAAAAAAAACACATAACGGGACGTCACCTTGTCCACCTTGTTTGACATCGGTTTCGGCGAAGTCATTACCGAACTTGGTGGAGCAGCGAACGTTTTCCATCGTTGTTCTGCACAAACGGGCAAGTATAGCAGGGATGTCAAAGCAAGACATGGCTCTATACAGCTCTATAGATTCTGTCATAGGCGGCCTTGAAATCGGTAACGAGGTGGTGAGTATCGATTTGAATTTCTAGAGTTTTCTCCAGGATCTGTCAAAGTTTGAAAATTTGATCGGTAGTGGACACCATACTGATAGGGGCCAATCAGGCTGTTGATGAAAGGTTTTTAAGCGTCCACACAATATCACAAAAAAGATCTTCTATGCAATGCCATAAAATTTCCCAAATTGCCAGAAGTGTCAACTGAAGTAAGCTTTAATTAAGTTCTACTTTATACGTATTCTCGCGCATAGATGGGCTCTGCTGGTTCTGTTTGTTGAGGCGACTTGTGAGTGGTCGTTCTCTTACAAGGAGAAAGCGATGCCTTAAAAGTAGTTTTTTTGCTGATTGTCAACTCAAACATCATTTGTCTCAAGCATATCTACTTTTACAAGATTTTAATAGCATTTTTTCTAAGGAATCGTTATTCAATTAATAGAAATCCTACACATTATGGCCTTGGTATGTGCTATAATAGTCTAGTATCTAATAGTAATTCCATCTTTCAATACCCATTACTTTTTAACTTGTACTATTCTGTTGCACTTAGATTATATAAGGTATTGTCACTTAAGATTAGAAGAACTAGAACTGATATCCTTTATAATAGACAACAAAGTTTGGCATTAGTCAAATAAATCTTTGATAGATAGATAGATAGATTTTATTTATGTACTTCACTATTAATACAAAGTTTTAACAAAAAATCAATAAACATGGCGTTGCCGTCTGCCTGATTGACAACATTAAATAAATTCAAAATTAAAAATTGACTAAAATATGTATGTATATTTGTGTATTTCTTTTATTTTAAGCGATTTTAGAAATCTTCATTAATGATCCTTTCACGATAATTTAAAGCAATTTTGCAGTACTGGGTTAGCTTAAATACGTTTGGTTCGTTCAGAAGCATAGAAACTTGATCCACCGACAGAACATTACTTCCAAAGATATGTCTCCTAATTTCGCTTAAAACTGGACACTTCCCAACAAAATGTATGACATCTTCTCTTTCTGCCAAGTTGCACAAGTTGCATAGCACTGGTAGGTCTGCTCTGTGTGGAATATAATTAAGCTTTAGAAGCTCTCCCCGTAATTTAAACACAGTCGCTATTTCCGGTATACTGTATTCATCGCGGAAGTAGTTATTTCCCTGCAGGTTATGACTTAAGCGGCTGTAGATCATTCTATGCAGTGATCCCGAAGCTTGCTCTAAATGCCTGAACCAAGCCTTTTCGTCCATACTTGCGATGAGTTGATAAAGTTGGGGTTTCCAGTCTCCGCTATTACCCAGATCCAAATGTATCCCACAGTCCTCAGCAAGTTCCAACCACTCCCTGTACCATCCTGTCCTGGATTGTATTGCTTGCAGAGCAGCTTTTTTCGGCAGTCTGGTATCCGGCATATTCAAAACCTTTAGAATGTAGTCCACATGCAATTTAAAAGTTTTGATGTACAATGGGGGCAAGCCTGTTTCCAGCATTAGCATATAATTGGGAGTGTTGGGTGGAAGGTGAAATGCTCTCTTAACGTAGTACCGCAGTAATTTCTCAACAGCCTCATACTTCCTTACTCCCCATACTTGCGCAGCATAGAACATGATGGACTCTGACACCGCTACAAAAACCTTATATTTACTGCTGTGGGCAATGAATATATTACTGAGACATTTCTTCCATACAACATTGATGGCCATTTTAGACTTTGCTAGTTTTTCATTTAGATGTCTCTCCATATCTAAACTTTTTGTAAAGTAGACCCCAAGATACTTATATTCCTTAACGACTTCAATACTTTCTCCGTTGTAGTACCATTTCTCGTTTCTGCCGTCCTTTCCGCCCCCTCTCTTAAATTTCATAACCTTTGACTTGCTAAGATTTACGATTAAGTTCCATAGCTTACAGTAGTCATACAGCCTGTTGATCATTAGTTGTAAGGATTCAGGTGATTGCGCCATTAGTACTATATCATCAGCGAACAGAAGTGCTTTGACCAATAGTCCTGCGTACTCAACACCTCCAGGCAGAATATCTACGATGTCCTCGATGTATAGCGCAAATAAGCTTGGACTCAGCGAACAACCTTGTCTTACTCCGGACAATGACTGGAACCATCCCGGCAACTCCTCACCACTCCACACTGCTGATTTGGTATTTGCATACAAATTTTGGATGACGCGTCCGAACTTCCTCGACATGCCCATGCAGTAAGGCTTATAAAATAGAGCATTTCGGTCTACCGTGTCAAATGCCGACTTAAAGTCTACAAAAAACGCATACAATTTTTTACCCCTTCCAATGTAAGACTCCACAATGCTCCTCAAAACAAACACGTGGTCGATAGTAGAGTATCCTGGCCTGAAACCCGCTTGATGTTCTTTAAGTAGATTATTTTCCTTTATCCATGTAGATAGTCGGTCCTGCAAGATTGCTGTGAATATCTTATATGAGGCATTTAAAAAAGAAATACCTCTATAATTCGCTGGATCTGATGTACTGCCTTTTTTATGTATGGGGAAAATTAAGGCTTCTCTAAAACGGTTTGGAACTACTCCACTATTCAAGATATTATCAAACATCGTAGTAAGCTTGTTGTGCAACTCGTTAGTACCATATTTATAGAACTCGGAAGGTATCCCATCCGATCCTGCAGCTTTACCATCTTTTAATGCACTTAGAGCTCCGATAACTTCCTCATAGCTAATCGATCTGTCTAAGGTATTGTTGTATATGTAGGAATGAAACACTTGTCTAAATGCAAATTATGCTGTCAATACTTTATTAAATTAAAGATTAGAGAAATGACGACTTAACTCGGCTGAATGTCAAAAACGCAACAGCCGGCAAAAACAAAAGATAAAAACCGAATGAATATATGTGAGCGAGATAGCTAGTGATGTCATCGTAGTGTTTCGTTTAAAGTTGCGTGTACATGTGCGTGTCTGTTTAAGGCTATAGACACAACATTTCTTCTCCCCTCTCGTTGTCTCAAGAGTCCATGGTCGGTGTCACTATGGTGAGAAGAGTATACGGGGCTTCCTAATCCTCTCTGATCTTCGTAGGATTCGCGCCGGGGTTGCCGACTCCCCCGCCCGCGATAACTCGTTGGATGTATGCGGGAGTGTTGCACTTTGCCTGGGTGGAGTCGGCGTAGAGAGAGGGCTGGTTTTGGAAAAACCCACGTCGCTAGCTCCTTCTGTTGTCGTAGTGGCTGGCAGCAAGGTCTGCTCTTCTGATGCTGTTGGAGTAGCTGGGTTCCCATGTATATGCAATCGGCTCGAAGACCTCATTGGTGCTGTTGGGTCGATACTTGTCCGGATGCTGTTTTTGTGGACTCGGATTTGGTCGATGTGTCTCTTAAGGCGTTTGCCAAAGTAGTCGATTTCATAATGCAGGTCTCCAAGTCTAGAAACGATCGTTCCTGGTATCCATTTGTCCAGGCGGCTGGTGCCTGAGATGAAGTATACTGATTGTCCTGGCTCGAGCGTACGGTATGTTGGGTTGAAAGATGCAGACTGTCTTTCCGTAATTCTGGTATGTGCATCCACAGGCCTCACGAGATCCAGTTGGGTACGTAGTGACCGACCTAAGAACAGTTGAGACGGTGACTGACCTGTGGTTGAATGCGGTGCTTTCCTATACTGCCTAAGGAATTCATTTAGGTTTTTCTGTAAGGAACCCGTTGTAGTTCCCATAGCTCTCAGAGCGTCTTTCACAGTCTGGACGCTGCGTTCCGCCTGGCCATTTGTCGATGGATGATATGGTGCTGTATACTTGTGGAACTTCACGCCTATATTCTGCAAGTATGTTCTAAACTCGGTCGAGGTGAAATTGGATCCATTATCCGAGACCACGGTTACCGGGATGCCATAAGCAGCAAACAGTTCGTCGAGCATTGCGATTGTGGCGCTGGTCGTCATTGTGGCGGTGACCTTGACCTCAAGCCACTTGCTATAAGCATCTGAGATAATGGAAAGCATCTTTCCAGTGACCGGCCCGGCGTAATCTATGTGGATACGTTCCCATGGTCCTTTAGGGTACTCCCAATGGTGTTCGCGAAATTTCAGTGGAGCATGTGCATGTGTGGCACAACTGTTACATGTTCTTGCAATCTCTTCGATATCGGCATCGATTCCAGGCCAATAGACAAATGATCGCGCAAGACCCTTCATTTTCACCATACCTAGATGCGCTGTATGAAGGTCCTTAAGAATTTTGCTGCGAAGCGCTTCTGGTATGACGACTCTGTGTTCAAAGACAAGGCAGTTGGTGGCGACGCGGTAGCTATGCTCAGGGGCTTTGTATCCCGCTCGAATGAGACATTGACCAGATTGAAGCAGTCTCAATATTTTTCCTAAGTGTGGATCCTTCTGTGTTGCTAGTGCGATCTGTTCTGCTCTGAGCGGCAGTTGATTAACTTGACGGAGTACAAAATGGTCGAAGGCATCGTATTCCTCTTCTCCTCCTACGTGTGATGTGAGCCGATTAATTATATTTATGCATGGTGGTGGCAGCGGTGCACGGGAACAGTAATCCGCATTGGCGTTTAGCTTGGTTGGCTTAAATATGACGTTGTAATCGAAATTCCTGAGAAATTCTGCATAGTTAGCCATACGGCTAATGCAAAGTACTGGCAGGGACTTATCGGGGTGTAAAATCTGAGATAGCGGCTTGTGGTCTGTGATGAGTGTCCAGTGGCGAGCGTATAAGTACAAGAAGAACTTTTGGACAGCCCATACGATAGCCAGGGCTTCCTTGTCTATTTGAGGGTACCGTTGTTCTATTGTATTCATAGTTCGGCTTGCGTAGGCTATTGGGCGCTCCTGGCCATTGCTTAAACGGTGTGAAAGGACAGCACCTAACCCTGTTTTGCTAGCATCCGTGGCCAATAGAAGAGGTAGATATGGGTCGTACGGCATCAAGACAGATGGTGACGTTAATACTTCTTTTATGTTGAGATAAGCGCGCTCTGCTTCAGGTGTCCATCTGAAGTCTTCAGCCCGCAGCATTTCCCGTAACGGTCTGTCGATGGTGGAGAGATTAGGGATGAAGGCATTGTAGTAGGTTGCTTTCCCCAGGAATAGCTGCATTTCTTCTCTTGTTTTGGGTTTGGGGGCATCACGTACGGCTTCAACATGTCTGTCAGATTTATGCACACCCTGTGCATCTATTTTGTGTCCCAAAAATTCCACCGAGTGTGTTGCAAAAACGCATTTCTCTCTATTGAGTCGAAGGCCGTGTGATCTGATTCGTTCTAGGGTTGTGTCTAAAGTTATCAGTAATTGATCGAAATTACCTGCATGAATAAGAATATCGTCAAAAAATGTTTTCACGTTGGCTATATCTCGGAAAACAACTTCCATGCGCCGCTGCCAGATTGCAGGGATATTGGCTGCTCCATACACTGCACGAGTGGGTCTAATCAATCCATGTGTAGGTGTGTTCAGGGTCAACGCATGGCTGAATTCCTCATCAATTGGTAAGTGTGTATACGCATCTGTAACATTTAGATGACAGAATACGGTGGACCCATTCATGGAATTGAACAGGTGCTCAGCTCTCGGATCGGATGTTCATCGATGATCATTCTGGGGTTGAGAGTGGGCTTGTAGTTTCCAGTTATTCGAATTTTACCTGACTTCTTTGCCACAATATGGGTCGTCGACGCCCACTCCGAGTAATCCACTTTTTGGTAAAATCCTGCAGCAATCTTGGCATCAATTTCCTTCTTATAAGCGTCTCTCAATGCCAGAGGAATTTCTCTCGCTTTCGCGAAGATTGGTGAAGCGCCCGGTTTGAGATGAAGCTTCGCAGGGGGCCCCGTGAGCTTGCCAGCCGAGTTACTGAACATATTGTCATACCGATCTAGAAGTTGGCTCAGGCGGTTCTGTTGTTCAGGTGTGAGGTGCGGTGTCGCCGTTGTGATAGAATTAACCTGATCAGTCGTTGTGGAGAATAGCTTGATGAAATTTATTTCGTGTGCAAAGTGGGCGATCCACTCCCTTCCCAAGAGGGTGTCGAAGTCGCCCTGTACTACGTAGAGATTTAGCCGTCGCGATGTTTTACCTATAGTGACATTTACAGGGATACGACCAATGCAGTGGATCTTGTGATGCGTGTAGCTGGCGAATTGTCGGTCTGTTTTCTGTAATGAAAATTTAGGTTTAATAGACAGAAGGGTTTTTTTACTAATGATACCACATGGCGCTCCGGTGTCCAGTTCCATTTCTAAACTGCGGCCATCAATCTGTGCCATGATGATCCTTCTTCTGATTAGTGGTTGGGTGTTTTTAAAGTCCTCGACTTTGCTAACTGGATTGAGGTCCTCACTTGTGTCTTCAAACTCCAACGGTGGCTGCGAAGGTGCTATTTTGGCCGTGACTTGTGCAGTTTTAGACCTGCATACCCTAGATATGTGTCCTGTTCTGCCACAAGTGTGGCATTTGGCTTCAAGGAATTTACAGCGACTCCGTTGGTGTTGTCCACCACATCCATTGCACGTTGTAAGCCTTTGCCGTTCGACTGGCTGATAAGCACGTTGGCCAGCTTGAAGTGGAGCGGACATATGTTGCCTTGTGTTTCTGTTGTACTTGACTTTGGGTGGTGCGAACCCAAGTTTGTTTGTCAATTCGTTTGGTGGTGGCGAGAAAGATGCCTTCAGCTCCACTGCCGTGTTACGTGTCGCTTCCGATGAGTGTGCCAGTTCGTAGGCGATACTAAATGTCTTCGGTTTTTTTGAAAGGATTTCATTGCAAACGTCACGGGAGCCCAGTCCATAGAGTAATTGTTCTGTCAGCATTCTGTCGAGAAAACTGCCATAGTTGCAGTGCACAGCTCCTTGTCTGAGACGTAGGGCGAAGCTTGCAATTGGTTCACCGTCGTTCTGTATGATTTGCCTGAATTTGATACTTTCAGCATATTCGTTTTTGACAACATCGAAATGTCCAATGAGTGTGCTTTTGATTTCATTGTATGACAACTCATCGGGCGTTTTTGGACTTACAAGTGTTTTCAGAGCATTGTTGAGCTCTGTGCCCATGTGCACACGAGCAAAGTGGTGATGTTCAGCCTCCTTAATCTTACTCAGCTGAAGCGCCCAGTCAAAGCGCTTGAAATAGTCCTCCACTGAGGTTGAGTCTGAGGATCTGTACTCACCTACTGAGAATGGTGGTGGTCTTAATGAAGCCGGTTGTGAGGCTGATGGCGATGCTGTACTCAGGGCTGTCTGCGTTGCATCAGAGACAGCTGTCCTGATAGCGGTGGCAAACATCTCCGTAAGAGATTTCAATAGTTCAGGATCTAGGGCCATTTTTCGTACACTGCGGAGAGGGTGATCCCACTTCTGACACCACTGTTGTATATGTAGGAATGAAACACTTGTCTAAATGCAAATTATGCTGTCAATACTTTATTAAATTAAAGATTAGAGAAATGACGACTTAACTCGGCTGAATGTCAAAAACGCAACAGCCGGCAAAAACAAAAGATAAAAACCGAATGAATATATGTGAGCGAGATAGCTAGTGATGTCATCGTAGTGTTTCGTTTAAAGTTGCGTGTACATGTGCGTGTCTGTTTAAGGCTATAGACACAACAGGTATGATTTTGAAATCCCGGAACGGCATAGTTGAAGACTAATTCACTAGGGGGTGGGTTCAGTAGTGCATTAAAATGTACTAGGAGGACACTGGGGCTTAAATTCGTATTTATGACGAAGTTACCACCATTAAGTTTTCTAGCCGCTTTCCAAAAATCCGCCGAATTATTACCACATGCCAAGCTTCGAGCAAGGGATTCATAGTGACTTCTTCGCTTTTGCCTCAATAGGGCCTTGAACTCTCTATTTGCTTTTAAGTAGTTCCACTTCATCGCACCTTCGTTGTGTTGCCGAAACATCCTGAGCCAGGCAAACGATAGTTGCCTTGCTTTATAGCACTCTTTGTCAAACCACGGTTCTTTATACTCCTTCTTTCTGATAGTGCTTGGTGTTATACGCAGATATACATCTTTTATAATTGTTTCGATCTTTCTAAGGTCTGTATCCTGTTGCATTTGTAGTTGCTCCGCCAGTAGGCTTCCATACAAATGTGCTTTATGTTTATTCCAAATCAGCTTAGGCAGAATATTCATATCCCTTCTATCGTTTTCCGTTATTTGATGACCAAAGCTAGCTACAATCGGTAAGTGGTCAGAATATGGTAGTTGCTTAACCTCCATATTCGTCACGTAAGCGTTCCAATCCCCTCCTATTAAGCAGTAGTCAATAACGGACACTCCTTGTTCTCCAACAAATGTGAGCTCGCCATTTCTGTCACTGTCGCTCGTTCCATTTAGTATTCTCAGCCCAAAAGAATCGCAAAATTCCAAAAATTGTTTACCTCTTGCATTAAATGTAGTATCCTTTGACTGCCTCCTTATTCCAGCTTCTCTATTTACTGTCCCCTCTTCTTTCCCTGTCCTCGCATTTACGTCGCCGATAACCATCATATTCGGGTTATCACAGCTCAGTAATTAATTAATTGATCAAATATTTAATTGTAAAATTTCAATTCTAACTAAACGTTAATTGTAAGTTGTAATTTGAACTAATTTTAACTAAATTTTGTTATAGTTAACAATTTAATTGCAATGTGCAACATTCAGTAAACATTTTTATTGTACATGGTAGACTAATTTATCGTCCTTTCTTGTCTCAAAACTCTGAGCAGTTTATTTTGAGCTTTGCCTTCTTTAAAAAATTCCCTAAATCCATCGACTTTCCGGATGAAAACACTCCTTTTAGAGCAATGAATGTTGTCGATTTTCACATTCAAATGCAGTGGATTTTGTGACATGAAATTACTACTTTCACTTGTGGTTTACTTAGTTTAAATTCTATAAACAATTAACAATTAATTAATTATAAGCGTTCGCACATGCCCACAATTACAATGAAAATACGTGATCAAGTAAAAAAGTCTCTCTTATTATAATTTCAGATGAAATGATTCCTTTGCCGTTATTGTTGTACTTCAGTTATTTAATACACATTTACAAATGAATTTATATAACCTCTGTAAAAGCGAAGTGTCTTCTGAACAAAAACGTGTACTGTCTGTATTTAATAAAAACTTAATTTCAAACCAACTGCATTCATGCACTTATGAGTCAACTGATGTAGAGAATAACACAACCGTTCCTTCAAGTCGGGTTAGTAATGCAATAGAGAAAAGCTCCGTCGTTGATGTAGATGTTAGTATTGGGTCTAACTGCGTAGAGGAAAATTTGTTGAAGGACGATTATGCCTCCGGGAGCGAACGTAGTGTTGGTGAAATCACCATGGTAGTTGAGCCAGGCGAAGAGATCGATGTATGCCCGAACCTCGATCTAATAACCCTAAGGAAACTTGAATACATTATAAGCAAAAATGATGTGGACTTTGATAGATCAATGATAACACCTATGAAGTACGAAATGCATATTCGCCTTACGACAAACGTCCCTTTTTTTCTCAGCCACGAAGATTGTCCTTTAGTGAAAAGCAGGAAGTTAACGAAATTATTAGTGACCTTCTGGAAAGGGATATTATTAAGCCAAGTGACTCCCCCTACGCTTCGCCGATAGTCTTAGTAAAAAAGAAATCGGGTGATTTCACTTCCGAATGTGAGAATGCCTTGTGCCTACTTCAGAAACGTTTGATGTCGCCACCAGTGTTCGCGATCTATAACCCTAAGAGGGAAACAGAGCTGCATTGTGACGCAAGTTCTATTGGTTATGGCGCGATTCTGCCTCAGAGACAGGATGATAATAAGGTGCATCCCGTAGCTTATTTCTCTAAGGCTACAACCCATCAGGAATCTAAGTATCACAGCTTCGAGCTCGAGACGCTTGCGATTATCTCGGCACTCCGTCGTTTTAGAGTTTACCTGCAGGGAATTCCATTCACTATTGCTACCGACTGCAGCTCCCTTACGCTAACACTAAATAAGAAAACTGTAAACCCGAGGATAGCCCGGTGGGCTTTGGAACTGGAAAATTATAATTATAAGGTTAAGCATCGTAGTGGAACCAACATGAGTCACGCAGATGCGTTAAGTAGATGTCACGTAGTCTCGGTCGTCTGTTCTGAGGATGTTGATTTCCACCTAAGAGCTGCCCAGGGCCGTGACCCCTGCGTTTCCAGGTTGAAGCAAAGGTTATGTTCCGAGAATCTTAAGCATTTTACTCTTCAGGATGGTATTATCTTCTGAAAAACTAAGTCTGGTGAATTAAGATTTTACGTCCCTCCGGACATGGAGGCTAACTTTATTAGAAGCATCCATGATAAGATCGGACACTTAGGAGTGACAAAGTGTTCCAATCAGTTGAAAATGCATTATTGGCTCCCGAATATTCAGGAAAAGGTGGAGAAGTTCACGAAGAATTGCATTCGATGCATTATGTATTTACCGCCTGCTCGCTCGAATGAGCACAACTTATTCAATATCCCTAAGGAACCCCTTCCATTCCGTAACGTCCATCTGGATCATTTCGGTCCCCTTCCGGCCATCCAGTCGAAGCGTAAGCATATCCTTCTGGTAGTGGATGGTTTTACGAAATTTGTTAAGCTGTACCCGGTCATCTCGACCAGTACAAGAGAAGTGTATGCCGCTCTTACTAAATACTTTGAATATTACAGTCGCCCTTCAAGGATAGTGTCCGTTAGAGGCGCGTGCTTCACTGCTTTAGAATTCAACTCATTTCTGAGGGGCCATAATATAACTCACGTCCATTCGCCGCAGGCCAATGGCCAAGTCGAACGGGTGAACCGAGTATTGACCGGTATGATCGGCAAACTTAGTGAAACGGTAGTCCACTCTGACTGGGTTCGAATGTTACATCGGGCTGAGTACGCATTGAATAATACGGTCCATAGGTCGATTGGTACCACTTCCAGTAAACTTTTGTTTGGGGTTGACCAACGAGGCCCCGTGGTAGATGAGCTAACTGAATTCTTAAGTGAAAAGGAATTGAATACCCCTCAGAGAGACTTAAGCTAGCTCAGAAAGTTTGCTTCAGACGCTTTGGCAAAGGTTCAGGAATACAACAGTCGACGCTTTGAGGAGCATAATCGTCCGGGGACTCGTAAGGAACTCCTCCCTAAATTCAAGGGACCCTACGTCATCCATAAGGTACTCCCTCATGACAGATATGTCATCCGGGACGTTGAGAACTGCCAGATCACTCAACACCCTTATGACGGGATAGTTGAATCTAAGAATATACGTATGTGGGAAACAGACGCTGCCACTTGAAGGTGCGGTTGTCCCGGGCAGCGCTTATCGTAGTTCACCTAATTCCAAATTGATAAAGTCTTCCTTAGTATATCAATTCCCTGTGTGTTTAAGTTTTGAAAAGCGGAAGTGCGGCATCCAAGGCTGGACAGTTGGTTGATCGAGGTCGATCAAGTTGTCAGATTGACCGAGTTGTAGTATAAAATAAAATAAGTAATGATTGTCAAAGGAAACAGAGCTAGAAGAGATTTTCGTTTTCTAACGCCATCTACCAGTCGAAAGTGCCTATCAAATGTACGAATGTTGGCTTCCTTGTGGCTCTGCTTCCTACGTCTGGCTTCCTTGTTGAGACACTTCTGTTCGAGCGGCCATTAAATGTACTCGCGCATCTTAAAATAATCTGTTTTAATCTACGTTCTGCATTGACATTTAAATAGAAATAAACTTACTAAAAATGCTTTTTTTATTTTTCAATTAATGCTGATATTAGCCGCCTTTTGTTTTCTCCGTGAACTTGTTTAACAATTAAGTGTTTTTAGATACTTATGTCAGAAAGTAAGGATACAACAAATAACTATGATTTACTTCTTCCATTCAGCAGAGCTGCCAATCTTTACATATCACTTCTTTTTTTTTTTTTTGTGAAAAGCCATCTAGTGGTGAGGTATGGGATAGAAATTCTTTTATCTTTTTTTTTTATATTTGGCGCAACAGCTCTTTAAAGTGCCAGGGCCTAGCTTCTCGCAACCACTCATGTTGTGTGCGTTATATTTTTCACACGAATGGAAGGGACCTACAGTTTAATGCCGAGTCCGAACGGCGATTTGAGAAGCTTTTTCGGGACAACAATACTCTCGGATGTTTGTCAGACGCTTGCGAGAGGTGGGACCGTGGAAAAACTTTTTTTCGTGTTTTCTGGGATTCGAACTTGGAACCTCATACGTAGTGATCCGACACACTAACCACTTACGCCACGGCGCCCACATAGAAATTGTGGTTCACGAAATTTGAACCAGCTCAAGTGGTAGTTCAATTCTTGTTTTTGCATCCTGTGTAAAAATATGAACTAACCAGTTCACGGGGAAAACAAAACGCGGCTATGGTACTTACTTCTCAATCTATTTATCTTTTATTAAAATATACAAAATATGAGTTTTTGAATGATTAAGACCTGGAATCGAGTCACCGTATTCGTGAACGAGTGCTCGTCTGGTAATTTGTATGTATGTGTTTGCTAGATCTACCAACAACACAATACAAATCCACGGAGCACGAGATGACCTGGTACCCATTGGCTAGGAAGAATAGACATTCGGAGAACTGCTTTTACTTTAGGGGATTAATTTTGAATGCCGGCGCACTTCATTTCATGTGACTTTAAATGATATACCATATACTGCCAGAGTGCAGCCGGCTAATGTGATTTGCCCATTAGTTGTCGCAAAGCACTTTATCCGGATTCACTTTATGTGGGGAAATAAAACGTTACGGCACTAAGCTACAGGTCCCTTCCTTCCGTGTGAAAAATATAACGCACACAATACAAGTTGTTGCGAGAAGATAGGCCTAGGCACTTAAACAGCTATTGCGCCAATAAGATGTTTTTGAATAGTTCCAAGACGAGATCTTACGTACACTAATTGTCTTGATAACCCTGAGTCGACTCCTCGCAATACATATTCATTAGTTGACGTCAGTATTTAGAATTCAGTCGCGTCAAAAAGTTTCAGAAAAAAACGTGTTGAACCGGCTACCGGCAGCAGCAGTAAACGTGAATGTGGTTGCTGGAGACGTCAGTTAGGGATTCAAAAATAAAATAACCATCTGAGAGAATAAGCAATAGATCCGAACTTCAGTATAGAACAGCGACTTAACCGAGTAGAACTTAGTCGCATAGTCTAGATTAGTTGTGTAGTTTAATAAATATACTTTTGATGTACGTTAACATTTATTTTCTTCACATTCCTAACATCTTTTTAGTTAATTGTGTTACTATTAACTAGTAATACTAGTTATTTTAAATACAGAACGCGTCTTTCTATTTTTCAATTAAATCTGACATTATACTCACTTCTTAATCTATTCATCCTTTATTATATAGAACTGCGAGTATTGTGCATCTTTTTTTAAATAGCTGTGATTAAGATCTGGAATTGAATCGTCGTAATCGTGAACGAATGGCTCGGCACGTAATTTGACTGTATGTATTTGCTGGATCTACCAACAACACAATAGAAATTACATGACCAGTCATCTGTTCACGCATACCGCAATTCGAGCACTGTAACACACTAATTACATAAAAAATTATGTAATTGTTTTTTTTATTTTTTTTTAAGTTGACTTGTTAATTGAAAAATGAATGAAAAATTAATGAAAATGAAAGAAAAAAAAAGTATACATATAACGACAAATCGTTCAAATTTAACGCAAAACTAACGAGTACTCGTTATTTCACTCCGCGCACCATCCCTGCTATTCGCTTCAAATGTCAGCAGTGACAGCCGATTTCCACACAGCTGTCTCACGTAACCTCTAGCTTAGACTTCGGTCCCTCATCTTCTTTTTAAATTTTTTCAAGTTCACCGCCGAAACGCAGTTCAATCCTTGCAGACTAATCTCTTCAGCCATGAAACTGCTCCAGAAAAAAATAAATCCATCGGGAAAAACGCATTCGGCGTCGGTGATTTTCTTCCACGGCTCTGGTGAGTCCACACAACCCAACTGTCTCCCCCCGCCGCGCTAACAAACCGTTTTCATTTATTACCCGTAGGCGACACCGGCCCGAATGTTCTGGAATGGGTCCGCTTTCTACTTGGCAAGGACATGGAGTTCCCTCACATCAAAATCATCTACCCGACTGCCCCGCTGCAACCATACACTCCCAACAACGGCGAGGTAAGCACTTGCGACAAACTGTTCATTTTGTTTCAATGAAATCTCGCCCGCAGCCATCAAATGTGTGGTTCGATCGCCGTTCAATCAAGATAGAAGCGCGGGAGAACAGAAAGAGTCTGTCCAGCATCTACGAAACGATCCACGAGCTGGTCAATGAAGAGGTGCAGCTGGGCATTCCGGTGAACAGAATCATAGTTGGGGGTTTCTCCATGGGCGGTGCGTTGGCTATGCACGCAGCCTATCATTTGAACACAGACTTTGCAGGTGTCTTCGCCTGCTCATCCTTCCTCAACCGGGACTCCATTGTCTACGAATCGCTGAGAAATCGCTCGAAGCCCGGTTCGGAACTGCCAGAGCTAAAGATGTTCCACGGAGCCAGAGATGACCTGGTACCTATTGGCTGGGGAGAGGAGACATTCGAAGAATTGACCAAGTTGGGAGTCAAGGGACAATTTGTGCCGTTGAGCAACGCCCTGCACGAGTTGAAGAAGAGGGAGTTGATGGACATCCAGGAGTGGATCAGCATAAAGCTGCCACCGCTGGGCAGTGATTTACCGAATAAGCTTTAGAGGGTGATAGATGGGAGACTGTTTTTACTTTGGGTGATTAATTTTGGATGCCAGCGATCTTTGTTACATGTGACTGTTATTGTTATAGACTGCCAGAGTGCAGCCGTCTAAGGTGATTTGCCCATTAGTTGTGGCAAAGCACTTTATCCGGCTTCACCCTTGGTATTAAAAAGACGCTCGAGAGATATGTATACTATATTTATGTGGGAAAATAAAACGATAAAGATTTTGGTTTCTGTTTGCATTGTGATAAGGCGTCTTTGAATAGTTCCAAGACGAGATTTTGTGTAGGCTATCTCATCACCAGCTAAAGGCAATTTAGTAATTGCCTGATAACCTTGAGTTATCACTATGACTTCTCGCAAAATGTATCATTAGTTGACGTCAGTAGTTGGAATTCTGTCGCGTCGAAAAGTTTGCGAAGAAACACGTTGGACCGGCTACCAGCAGCAGCAGTAAACGCAGATTTGGTTGATGGCGACATCAGCTAGGGATTCAAAAATGAGAGGACTAAGCAGTGGAACCGAACTTCAGTACAGAACAGCGACTTGACCGAGTAGAACTTGCTATTCAACTACGAATAGAAACTGTTGTATACCGCATCTCCTCCTCAGAAGCAATCTAGGTCCTGGGTACACACCGAGACTTTGTAAAGAAAATAAGAGAAATAGGAAAAGAGGACTTGACCAAAATTCTTTACACCTGCATAATAAGTTTGCCCTCGATCATATTGAAAACAATGGAAAGGCCATTGATAACACGCGATATAAATCTACAGTCTAGTTTTTAAACAAATCTTAAATGTCGTTTAAATAAATAAGCCGTTACACCCGAGTATGTAATTCACAGCGCAAGCAACATGCTTGGAGGCTGCGTAAAGTTAAATGCATTGAGGGTACATTCACACCATTTCCAAGACAGACGAAAGAATTTTCTTCCAATAAGAAACGATAAATCATATTTTTATCAGTTAGTCTAGTGGAGTTAAAAATAGTTAATCGAGAAGAAAATGAAAGTTAAATAGAGCGAAGCGGTACGATTGACCGGAAACCAGAATCTCTAATTACAAAATTTCGCACTCAAAATCTCGCAGTAAAAAAAACTCTGTCTTAGAGATAAGTAAAAAACTTACTGAAGCCGTAAATTAAAATAATATAATATAAAGTGCTAATATGAATAAATGGGCAGTAAAATATCTGAATGAGCAGTTCTCGGTGCTTGGTTACACGCCGATATATGGATGATTCGTAACACAATTTAAATTGTATTGTTGATAGATCTTGCTATAACATAAATAAATACAAATAACGCGACGAGTCATCCCTTCGTGGATACGGTAATTCGACCCCAGGTGAAAGGTGCATTAGAAAAATGTTTAAAACTTATTAGTTAATAACGTTTTAATCATTGTCACGAACTTATTCGATTCGAATAGAGAGTTATTAAAATTCATACAATCAATACTGCCTTCCATACAATTTTCCAACCACAATTCAATTGAATTCAATTCATTTTTATTTAACAATAGCCTTAAGATGGTGACCTCATTTGCGGTCAGTTCACACGAACACACTTACCAGACCAGACCAGAGATAGGTCCTTTGTGATACCACATGGATCATGTAATCCCTACCTACTTGTTAAAATCATTTTGAGCTTCTGATGAAGCGTAAGAGGCTTCTAATATCTATGTTTATCAGATCGCCTAAATCGATGTAGTAGAGAGCAACTAAGTGGAGTGGTTATGAATGGTTTCTTAAAAATACGCGAAGCCTTGTTACATGCTTGCCCATTAGACAGTGCCCAGTGATAACACCTATTTGAACGCCAATATGCGATCTGTTGAGGGAAATCAAATTCTTAGAGCGTTTCAGATCCTACTGGGAAAATCAATGGATTCATACTCGTAGGGGCCCTTTATTATCAGGCCTACGGCATTGCCTCATATGTAAGATCTTCTATACAAGAGGCAAACCTTGTTGAAACCTGTAACCTGTTCGTGGTAACAATCGTAGTATCTGGGTTATTGGGATGATCCCCGTATACCAGCATCCGGCACCTAGTTATTCCCGACAACTCAGCGAAATATCTAGGCATACTAATAAACAACAAACTAACATGGAAACCACACATAATTCAAAAACGCAACCAAATCAAAAACGAATTCATACAACTGTACTGGCTCCTAGGAAAAAATTCTAAACTCTCTATAGAAAACAAACTTCTAATCTACAAAGCAGAATAAAACCAATATTGACCTATGGCATCAAAATATGGGGAACTGCTGCCAAATCAAACATCGATATTATACAACGACTACAATCTAAAATACTTCGGACGATTGCATTCACCCTGGTACATTTCCAATGACGACATACATCGAGACCTTAAGATACCCAGTATTAAAGACGAAATCGTAAAACAAAGTAGAATTTATCAAATCACCTGAACAACGAGATACGAAATCTACCTTATGTATATACATATATGTATGTCATAAATAGAGCACATTATGTTAAAATGATATGTATGTAATACTCGACCCGTAAAAGTAAAGTAACGTAAGAACACAGTTTTGTAAGATAATGGTCTTAATGTATGTACTCGTAATCTAACTTAGAAAAAAAAAATGTTTGTGCAATTACATTATATGTTATTATCACTATTGTTAAGTTACTTCTATACGATAAATAAATAAAGCTGAAGGGAAGGCTCTACACCGCAGTTGCGCGCCCAGCGCTCACATACAGTTCACAATGTTGGACGATGTACAAAATGTATGAGAATAAATTAACGGCAGCTGAGATGAAGATGCTTCGCATGACAGCAGGAGTGACAAAGCTTGATCGAATAAAAAGTTCGAAGATCCGTGGAGGCTTTCACATTAAGGAAACCATCGTACAAAAAAAAAGAGCGCGACCGGCTCAGGTGGTATTGCCACGTTCAAAGAAGAGATCATTTGAACCCGGTTAAAAAGGCAATATCAATGAACGTTCCAAAGACATCGCGGTGTAGGAAAGGCAGGCATTTCATTGGCCTCAGTAACCGAGTGATCCAAAATCGGCAGGCCTGTCGATATTTTCTGATGTGAAAAAGGCGAACCCCACAGGCGGATCAGTAGAAATGCGGTGAAGTGGAAGGGTTGTGATCCCTTGTTTTCGGATCATAACCCCGCTGATAAAAGGAAGAAGAAGAAGAAGATAAATAAATAAAGCTAGAACTGGTGAACTAACAACAGAGAAACGAGCTGTTATTGTTGCTGAATTTTAAAATGGTGCTTCGTTGGCAGAACTTTCGACAAAATATCACTGCAGTCGAAGAACAATTTATTATCAATTTAAAAAAACTCATGGAATTGTGAAAAACCGTACCGGTAGAGGAAGAAAAAGGGTTACTTGGAAAAGGGAAAACACGCAAATTATTCGTTCTTTTAAAAGTAACCCACGTGAAAAAGTCCGAAATGTGTTAAAGTATTTAAACAAAGATCATGAAAACGCTACGAAGAAGGTTGAAAGAAAACAAAATCCGACCCTACGTCATACAAAAAAAAAAAAACTTACATAAAAAAATAAGGAGCTGAGGCTACAATTTGCTACGGAGCATATTAACAAACTTGCGGCTTTTTGGATAAGTGTGCTTTGAACTGACGAGATTGCTTATTCTTTGGATGGCAGTTATAGCCGAAAATGCTATTATTCTGATTCAAAAACAAGAGCCAAGCAACCCGTTACACAACGCACGTATTGTGGTGTGGGACCACTTGTGCGGTGCTCCGACTATAAGACACAGTCACATTATTTAGAGATACTAAATGATGTTGCACTGGTGGTAGACTCAATATTCATCGGCAGCGATTTCTTCCTTCAACATGATAATGCACCCATACACACGGCCTGAAACATCAAAAAGTTTTTATCGGAAGTAGGACAAGAAGCTTTAAAATGGCTTCCGCAAAGTCCTGACTTAAACGTCATAGAAAATATTTAGCATCTTGTGAAATCCAAAATTCCACAAAACATTCCACAAATAAGAAGGATATTGGGGCCATTGGCTATTAGATACATGGGCGTCCTTCCCAGTCCACTATTTAACGAAATTCGAGTCGACCGGTTTAGTGAGCATTCAGCCAATACCCGTACGTCAACGAAACGCAAGATCTGTCGAAAACATTGCCGCTGTCCGTAAGAGTGTGCAGGAGAACCCGAGGCAGTTAATGCGGCGACCCGCACAATAACCCGGCCTTTCGCAGACATCAAGTTGACGAATTTTGCATCTGGACTTGGGCTTATATCCGTACAAAATCCAACTGACCCAGCGGCTGAAGGAAAACGACCATAGGCAACCCCGTATGTTCGCTGACTGGGCTCTGGAGCAGTTGAAAGCGGACCCCGATTTCAGCAAAAAAATCATCTTGAACGACGAGGCCCATTTTTGAATGAACGGGTACATCAACAAGCAAAACTGACGCATTTGGAACGATGCCAATCCACACGAGATCCACCAATTGGCAATGGATCTGCAGAAAGTCGTTATTTGGTGTGGATTGTGGGTCGGCGGCATCATCGGTCCGTACTTCTTGGAAAACGACGTTGCCATCACCAACAACGGAGAGCGCTACCAATCAATGATAACCAATTTCTTTTGGTCCAAATTGAATGACATGGATGTGAACAGCATGTGGTTTCAACAGGACGGCGCTCCACAATGGACATTCTGCACAAGCGATTTGAGGGTAAGGTTATCTCACGCAGAGGCGATGTAAACTGGCCGCCAAGATCGTGCGATTTGACCCCATTAGACTTTTTCTTGTGGGGTTTTCTTAAGTCGCATGTCTATGCCAATAAGCCATAAACGACCGGTGACCTCAAAGTCAACGTAACCCCTGCCATCGCTCGAATTCAGCCTGATCTATGCACCGGAGTCATTGAAAATTGGAACTCTGGGATGCGCGGCGATCATTTGAACGATGTCACATTCCACACATAATGTCATTGATAGGCCTTCCAAATAAAACAAAAAATTCGTTGATATCTCACACAACTTGTTTTATTCAATTTTAACATCTACCCGTCCCTATCGGAAAACCCTTTACATGACAAAATCAAGATTAATTACGAAATTCATACATACACACGAGTATATGTTTAAAAATAGTAAAATGAAAAACTACGTATGAATTTTAATTAACAAAAATGGAGTGAAAATGTGTAGCTATAATATGTGCGTCTGGGTTCTGAAGGTTACATATTGTTTTAATTTGAATAGGTAATACAGTGAGTCAACTTGTGTATAGGTATACAGCTAAAACTTACTACAACCAATGTTAAACTGAGCTATTTAACCAGCTATAATGGGAATGTTTTCAGCGTAAAATTAAAGCATACAACTCACTGTGTTGTTACTCAGTACATTACAGTTTAAAATAAAAGAAATTCATAAACTGTTCACGATGGAGAGAGAAATCGTATGAAAAATGCAGTCAAAAGTTAGTATACATATAAATTATAAATACTTTGTCTTCTTACCTGGGTCTGAAAAGCAGAGCGATAGCGGCGTTAGGTATGGTAGCCCCGGACACTTAAATGAATTGCAAATAAAAATACAATAAAAAAATTTTCTATCTTTATTTTAATCTTAAAATCAAACTTAGAACTTTTTCAATTATAATAATCAAAAATTCGACTTTGACCAAGACAAAGATGATGGGTAGCCCCAGATATAGTAAGCAATGGTGGCTCAATCGTTTCTTGGGCTTACAAACATTACAATGAATATCTGAAGAATTATTACAAACACAATCCTCATAGCCCAAGTCTTTGCATTCATAGCACTGATTCCAGTATTCTTCAAAAGTTTCTCCACTTGTGATATGATACATACGCAGGGTTATCGTGAATAAATTTTCTCTCGGAATTTGTCCCCCGAACAAAAATTAGATATCTTCAAAAAAGAGGAAATAATTCGCCGCAAAAGAAATAGGTGTCATGAATTAAAATTCAGGAGAATTTTCAACGCAATCACGATATTTAATTTTTACCCAATGAATTTGTTCCCTGACGGTCTCTTTTCTTCCATCTTCTGCGGAAAGACTTTGTATATTTTTCCTTGTCTTCAACGCCTGTTTTGCGCCTTTACGTTTTTAATTTTTCGCTTCGTCCTTTTTATTTCTTTTACTTTTCTGTCTGTCCTCTACATCTTTTTTATATGATGAAGATGCAAAAATCTCGCTCTTTTGGGTTTTGCGAGCCCGCGATACTTAACGTTTTTTTTGTAGCATCAGGAAGTGGTGACAGCTCTTTTAATAAATCGATCGTGCTGGTTGAATGCACCGGTTCAGTTGCAAGCAATGTACGATAAGTGGAAGGCACTGGTGATAATGAATATGCTGCTGATGGTTGATTGAGAATATTTTCTTTAGACGCTACTTCTTGCGCAATGTCTGTCATCAATGATGGTAAAAATCAATGTCAGTAAAGATTTCAACGTTAAAAGGATAAATTCCTGCATTTGAACCCGTTTTGTACTGTGTTAAGCCTAAGTAATCTGCTGAAGGCTTCGTCCACAAATGCAGCAATATAATAGTTAGTTATTCTAGGCACAGGATTTCGTCTCATTCATTCTAAACTTGTAGTTGCAAATTCAGCCTTAAAAGTTAGAAAAGATGTCCTGTCTAACGGCTGTAACTTATGAGTTGTATGCAGTGGTGTGTATATGATGTGTATATGAATGTGATGTTTACTTGAATTCTCCATAACTGTCAACTCTTTATGACTAGCATGGCCGTCCAAAATTAAGAGGACAAGATTCGTTTCTGTTGGCCGTACATGCTGTTTAAAATGCTGAAACCATTGCAAAAACACGTCACAGTTCATCCAGACATAGTACTTGAGAGAATTGTATGAAACTCACAAGCCAAAACCGGAGGTACAATCTATCACAAGTCTGTACAATACTCCCTTACGCAGATGACATTGACCGAAGAATTCAGCGGGCCGTCAGTGGGGCATTTGCGAGTATTGGGATGGGTTTAGCGGCCAATGAAAGCCAAACAAAATATATGATGTCCAAAAAAAAAAAAGGATACCCAACGTCGGCGTCTTGGACAGAACGTCACAACAGACAGATATAATTTTGAGGTAGTAAAACACTTTGTCTACCTAGGCTCTATGGTGAGCTCCGCAAATAACACCAGTGTGGGGAGATCAAACGACAAGACAATTGAGTAACAAAGCCCTGTCTCGAACTACTAAGATAACTCTTTATAAGACACTACCTATAATCATCCCAGTTCTGCTGTATGGCGCAGAGGCATGGACTTTGTCAAAATCGGATGAGGATGCCCTTGGTTATTTTGAGAGAAAAGTTCTTCGTGCGATATTTGGTCCCGTCTGCATAGACGATGAGTGGAGGAGATGGTACAATGTCGAACTATACAGTCTATACAAGCACGCCGACTTAGCCAGAAGAGTTCACAGCGACTAAGATGGCTGGGTCATGTAGAGCGGGTTGAGCCTAACGTTCCACCCAAGAAAGTTTTCGAATCCACTCCGGATGGACGGCGCAGTAGCAGACAACCTCGCGATAGGTGGCGCAAACAAATGGATGTCATCTCCTTCGACTACATAACTTGTCGCGGTGGAGATGCTTAGTAATGATCCAACGATCCCAGTGGGCGATTGCGGAAGGGCCACCCACGCTGTAAGGTCTCCGGGGCAGGGTGCCTGAAGCTAAAGTGTAGTCAAACCATTCTAAAAGGTGGAGCGGCGTCTATGTAAGCCGTGCCCAGGATGAAAGGCTGAGGGTTATATCAGTCACTAACGAGCTCCTTCAGACGCACTGGCAGGGCCTGTCGTAATTAGCCTTATTGTCAGTAAAACCGGCAATGCTGGTGGTGGACACTTCACACCGGCTTACTCGTGGGAACATTTATACAAACTAGTATCGCGCGATTTCGAAATTCGGCCGAGGGGAATTTACCTAACTCAAATGTTACATACGCACATGATTTTTTTTCTGCACATCTATGGCACTGCACTTTCGAATGATATAAGTTTTATTCCCGTCCTTTTATAATAAATACTAAAAAAACGTACGATAAATTTCGAGTTCACGTATTAATATATAAGATTCTAAAACAAAACCAAACAAAGAAAACAAAAACCCTTCGACGAGTAGGGGTGTTCCACTTGATAACAAAAGCCCACCACAAAAAGGTGCACGCCCAGTGGTACAAGTCATGCGTCAATCAGAGACGCGGGGACCTGCTAACAGTAGTACGTCTTTCGGAAACACCCCGAAACGTCAACCTGAGTTAATAGGACGCTCGGGTGTGGTATCCCAAATACTATGCCTCCAAAGCTGCAAAGAAGGCCAAGAACAATGAGACGGTGCTCAGATCATATAATGAGGTGGCGAAGGATCACTTGGCCATTGCAAAAACACGTCACCGTTCATCCATCCGTTCCCATGTGGAACAGCAATATTTTCTGGCGGAGATCCTATCGCGACCGTTCTTATATATTTTCTTCCAAAGAAAATGAAAGTGGAGGTATAAACTGGCCAGTGACATTCTTTGCAAAAATTAGCCCGACGTTTCAACTTCTTTCCGCAGATGTTAATTTGCTACCTATTTCTTTCCTTTCATCGAAATGACTTTATCGTTTCTATGCACGTTTGATTGGCGTTGTAAATACGAGGAGGAAATTTATACAGGGTGACCAGATAAGAACGATAGGAAAAAAAAATGATTCTGGCTTTATTTTGAAGCTACGTTCATGCCATTATGTGTGCAATAGCACAACATTTAAATGACCGCCTCGGCTTCGCTGGCAGTGCTTCAAGCGGTCGGTCCAATTTTTGATGACTCGGTCCAATACGTACGGCGTTATTCTGGCAATAGCGTCTCGAATGTTGGCCTCGAGCTCGTCCAAAGTGGTTGGGTTGTTAGCGTAGACTAAGGACTTGACGTGGCCCCAGAGAAAATAATCGAGTGGTGTCAAGTCGCATGATCGCGGCGGCCAATTGACAAACGCTCGCCGTCAGATGACCCGGTCGCCAAAATCCGGAGCCCCCAATTGGCGAACTCACGGCGTTGTCTATGGTCGCTTGGCTTCAATTCTTGCGTCAGCACAATCTTATATGGATGTAGGCCCAAATCCAACCGCAAAATAAGCCGGGTTGACTCTCCGCCGATGCCCAATTCAGCTGATCGGCGCCGAATCGACGTTTCTGTGTCTTCTTCGATACTGGCCGCTACGGCGCCTATGTTTTATTCATTTCGCACCAATCTCTGTCTGGTTGGTGGCTTAAGGTCCAAAAGAGTGTACTCACCCTCAAACTTTTCCACGGTGTAAAGAATTGCCGACCTCGCGACGAAATTCACGTTGCGTATTTACAACTGAGTCCGAATTTGGATAATATTTTTTAATATTTTCCGCACGTTCGGCAAGCGTGAAACGATGCATAATGAAATGACAAACCTTACTGAATATTTTAACAGCTGGATGTCATTGGTAACATTGACAGCTGCTGAAACATAACAATTGGAAAAAAGTATCATTGCTATCTGGTCAACCTTTATTTCTCTTGGAGGGTATTAAGTTGGCTAAAGAAACGGCCAACTTGTGATTTATTGAGCCCAACAGTCGGCGCAATGCTAGTCGATTCGGGAGTTCTTAAAACAATACCCGGATATTCTTTTCTAAAACTGTAAAAGAAGGTCTTTTCCTGTCATTCCCTTCTCTTTATTAAATCTATGAGCGATTTTGAAACTTTCGACTAGATCAAATACTAATTTCAAAAACTCCTTCCTACTCAATGGCATCAGACGATTGTCAAGTTCTTTAACGTGTTCATAAAGTTATTTAGATAAGTTCCCAGAAAATGCAGATTCAAATCGTCCCAACTTCGGTTGGTAAGCAATCTCTTTAACACTTTTAAAACATTCAGGCGATCGTGAAGTGCAGTCCAGAAAAGAGCATAGCTTGGGCATTCTACACAATGATTTCTTGCTGAGGTGCAGAGGCGGAAAAGAGAAAGAAGTAGAAAGGCTACACTATGTGAATACCTTTTCAAGACACAAAGTGATCTCAGCAATCCCTGTACTGTTCAAAAATAACAACACCTTTACCCTAGGAAGCAAATGGTTTCAGGATTTGCTGATTCATCCCTTTCTTTTTCAGTTGTAGGACAGTGATCAAAATGTATACACCTCCACAAGACCAATACAAGGCAACCAACCAAGCCATTCTAGTAACAAAATTGGTTCTTATTCTCAATACCGCAGCCTCAAGAATCTTAAAAATTTAGTCGGGAATATCGTCATCTGAAATCTAAAACTCGGATGAAATAAGAAAGCCTAAAATCCGACGTAAATTTGAACAAAGAAAAAAAAAAGAAATGAACTTGCTGTTTTCATAGTCATTCAATAAAATCTCTGTCAATCTTCATTTAAAATCATGACCTTGAACTTTAACAAATCCAATTACTTACGGCTTCACACAAACTCATTTGAATACGAATATATCACACGACCAGCGTCCATATGAAAATTCTTTCCAAGTATTTAAGGTCAGCAAAAAGTCGAACGAATTTTCATTTCGTAAATTGTACTGCTCCGCACCACTCCAGCAAAAAAAGAAAAAAGGAAGAAAAAAAAAAAAAATTCAACTCACAAGAGTATTTAATTCTGTTTACACAACTAAACGTCATGAAATTCGTTCTCGGACGGCACTCTGCCCTTGTCCGCAAATGTTTTACTAGTTCAGCTCTATTATTATTCCAAAACTCCAACCTTTCGCTACAAAATATTAGAATTCCAAATTTGGCAGAAATTTCTCACAATCGCTGGATCCGCATAGACAACGAGTTAACTTTTCCACTTGCACTGCATCTGCATCTCGAGCATTTGGATTTACACCTCCACCACCGTAGTGAAAGCACAATTCCTCCCCTGCTGTGATATCCTGTTTGGCGAAAATTGCTAAAAGTAATGCCTATGTTACTGAAACACCCTTACCACACCCACGCTCACCACTTACTTACCTATCTTTGGAATCGGGCAGTCCACCCGAACACTGAATATTTCACAATTCGGCTGGCAACTGTGGTTCAGATATCTACCAATGTTACCTCGGAGACGTGGATCAATAAAGGTTTGTTGGGGGGTGGAAGGAGTTGATGTGCTGCCAGCATCTAATGAATATTCATTCAGACAGAGAACATAATTCATTTTATGGCTATCCAACACATCCAAGCCGCCATTCTCCCCCATCCTACGTTGAGCTTCATTTCGAGTGAGTATCTCACCGGCGTATTCACATATAAAGGCTCCACGTGGAATGGGGGCGTTCGTTCGAAGAGAATATTGTCTATGCAGCACATTGGAGGCAATTATCTCCAAATTCAACCGAGGGCCATACTGGACGAGTCTATTCTGGCAGGCGGTCAATTCACATTTGCACATAGATGAGCATTCATATATGAGATCCTTGCTACGGCGATTCGGGTTAAGGATGAGTTCAGTTGAAGTTCGAATGTAATTGCCGCCATGCGGGCAGGTGTCAGTGCTTTCACAGGCATCTGGACAAGAGCAAGGGTTCAGAAGAACGGAATTAAATTGTCGTGCGAGATTTTGATAGTCCGGTGACTGTTGGGTTACTGGTGCTGCCTCAAAGAGGACATTTTCGATTACGTATTCGATTTTGGCATCCTCGTGGTCGTAGTTATCTTTGATGTCAGCTCTCTGATCTGTATTCGTGTCAAAGTTGCTGGGACTGCTGGTCATTGTTTCTTGATTCGCATCTGCAAAAGAAATTACCAGTAAAATAACGGATAAAGGACATGTAAAGTTATTAACAGTATAACCACAAAGAGTGGTTTTCGTTTTATAGAAGGTAAATCTAAAGACAATTAAGAGGGTCTTTGTGTAATTTTGCCTTGACTGAAGATAATTGAAAACAAATAAAGGAATTGATACCTAGGTACATAGGAACAGTTGAAATCTACCACAGAAATTTGAGATACAAATGCAACATATAGATTAAAAAAAAATATTCAAAGAAAGTCAAAGGCGACATTTAGTGACCATCTAAGTCTAAAATTACGTTTACGACTTCCAATTTCCGGATAAGGATAACGATATCTTCATATGCATATTAATGTTTGTCTTTCTGAGACTGGAAATAGTTTTCAGTTTCTATTTTCCCTATTTTCAATATCGTTGATTGCAAGTGAAGAGCTCGTTGAGCACTTTCCCACAAACAGAAATAAATATCTAATAAGTCGAGCATGATGCCCAAATGTCTTCGAAAGCGTGTTACAAAATAGTAAACTTACCTGTCACCTTCGATTAAGGACATTTGCAGTACTAATGTATAATACTATCATCCAACAGACAATGATATTGCAGTCAAGCTTTGTTAGACCAATTTATAGTAGCTAAAACAATATAAATATTACAGACAAAAATAAAAATCCGGGAGAGCCAAGACAAAATATTTATATACATATGCATGTGGACATACGAGTATGTATACGACACCTCAATGGAATTATACAAATTATTTAATAAGACCATAACATTGCCGCGGTCCATAAATTTTGTTTGTTTTGTTTATCTTTTATTCATTTAATTTTTATTTCGTTAAGTAATCAATTTGCTAAAATTAGATCCAAAAATAAAAAGAAGAATCTAAATGATTAAAGAAAAACGTAAACAAACAGAATCGGCTGAGGCTAAGATAATCACATGTCAGCATAAATATTTCATGTGTGGTTTTTCACCAGCGAAGTGATTTTATTCTTATCATAGCGGGGTTCATATTATACGATTTGAGTGATCGATTTGCTTGACGACGAAATATTGCTTAGCGTTCGAATTGTACTACATGTTTGATAGACTTCATTTGTGATATAGATTTCGAACTGTGAACATGGCGGCGGATGTTTTAGTTGCAGCTCTTGTTATAGACGAGATATTGGGAATTTAGGAAAATAAAAGAAAAGAAAATAGAAAAAAAAAGAATGTGGGTTACACCTTGAATAAAAAAAGGAATGCATTTTCATCCGTAAGCCTGTTGAGCGAATTGGAAGAAAATTCGCCTGACGATTTTCGGAATTACTTAAGGATGGACGCGGTGACGTATGAGGAACAATTACCAAAAATAACAATTCATATAAAGAGACAAAATACACACTTCAGGAAATTACCGGTATAGTTAAAAAATGGCATTGCTACTGCCTCTGGCAAACACCCAGAAACTCTCAAGTTAATCCTCCAATATGCTCTCTATCTGCTCACCAGATGGGTCTTTAAATGTAGATTGGGGATAACTCTCATAAAACCGAACTCCTTCCCTTCACTAGGAAATATAAAGTTCTCCACATAGACCCTCCTAGGTCTCACCTTCACTGAAAACGCAAAATACCTTTGTCTTATTTTGGACAGAAAATTAAAGTGGAAAGCTAATTTTACTCTATTCCTGTAAAAAGGCTATATTTAGGAGTTGGGGTATGAAACCTCAAAGCACTCGTTGGCTGTACGTGTCCGTTATCAGGCCTATACTGCTCTATGGCGTGATCGTATGGCGGCCTGCTCTTGATAGGGCTGTCCACCTCAATCAACTAGTTAAGATGCAAAGATCTGCAGGCATGTGCATCAGTGGTGCACTGAGAAATACTCCCTCTATGGCACTGGATATTTTGTTCCATCTGCTGTCCTTAGATATTTTTGGCAAACAGATTACCGCCAGTGCGGCCATCCGTTTAAAAGGCTCCTCGCAGTGGTCTAGTTATCACACTGGGCTTGGTCTTCTCGACTTCACCCATGAAAATACGGACTACACCCCACAGAAACTGACTGAGATTTGACCATAACTTCCGTACGAGTATCCCTGAACGGGATGAATGGGACAACTCCCCCCCAGCTGATGGCAGTTCGGTTCACTTCTTCACAGATGGCTCTAAGACCGCGCTGTGGTGTTTTCTCCGAAAAGCTTAGCTTGAGCATCTCGTACACCTCCTATGCGTATGTCCAGCTCTATCTAGGGGGCCCCCTTCCTTGATGACCTCGGCGATTTGGCGTCCTTAGGCATCATGAGCATCCATCACTTTATCAAAAGCTCTGGTTAGTTTGATTAGTACCTGAGTGGTCTAATGGTAGATCCATGGCATCACAAAGGACCTTTACTGGTCAAAGTACATCTGCACGAGAGTGCCGACCTAGTCTAACCTAGTTGTCTGCTCTTAACACCATATTCTTATATGTATTAAGCTTCGATGTTTTATCATCGAAATCAGAAACAAAACTGAAAAATGCTCTGAGGTTGTACGACAAGCGTTCACATTGAACGATATGTCTGTCAAGCAAAGCAAAAAGTTGAAAATTTTGAAAAACCGTACTACAAATTGGATGGCTTGCTTGATGAGTGTTCAATTTGTACGAGTTGGTCGGTCGTCAAGCAAATCGTATAATATGAACCCCGCTATTCTTTACAAAAAACAAACTTAAGTGCTTGAAAAAAATAATCATTTCATCACTACTACTTTTCAATCTCGAACATTCGGTTAATCCGGATATTTTTAGCCCGTAGAGAAAGTGTTTCTACAATTTGAACATATGGTAGATCATTTATTTGTTTTTAATTAGGGCTTAACTGGGGTCAAGGGTAATCCCAAGCATAAATAATACCACACAAAATAAAATTACTGTCTTCAATTTATACGCCACAATACATTTTTTTTTCTATTGAATGGCAATCAATTGTATTTAAATGTTAAATATCGGGTAGTAAGGAAAGTATTGACTATGACCTATACATTGACGTCTGGATCACAAAAATGCGACGACATCGGCATTTCTTTACCCTCAGTAACCGAGGTCAAATAGGCGAACCCCACAGGCGGATCAGTAGAAATGCGGTGAAGTGGGAGGGTTATGATCCCTTGTTTTCGAATTATAACCTCGCCGAAATAGGAAGAAGAAGAAGATCAAATAACCATGTGGTATGGCACTGTTGTGATGGAAGACAACGCCCTTTCTGTTGACCAACTTCCTGAACTACTTCATTTAATCTTGTTAGCTGCTGGCAGTAGAGCTCAGAATCCCCGGCGGCAACAGGTAAAAATGCATGGATCATTACCAGTCTCACCATATACTCAGCATCACCTTCCTTGGCATCAGTCCCGCCTTTGCAAGAGTTTGGGGAGCCTCATCCTTTTTCGACCACAATCTTTTGCACCATATTGTCGAACGTGATCCACTTTTCATTACCAGCTTTTCAAAAACGGCTCGATTTCGTTTCGATTCACCAGCGATTCAAAAATTTAAATTTTGTTCACCAAATTTGAAACTCTTTCCAAACATTTTTTTTTTTCTACCAAATATTCAATACAATACCAAATATACACTACGGCAGATCTTCAAAGTTGCCTTTCATAGCGTGTATAGAGACCATTTATACAGAGTCATGTCTATTCTTGGCATCCCTGCCAAGTTCGTCCGTTTGTGCAGAATGACAGTGAAGAAGTCTCGCTGCTCCATCAAAGTCGATAAGAACACCACCGAACCGTTCGATGTCAGGAAAAGTTTTAGACAAGGTGACGCGCTATCATGCGATCTCTTTAACATAGTACTTGAGAGAATTGTACGAAACTCACAAGCCAAAACCGGAGGTACATTCTTTTACAAGTCCGTACCGTACTCGCTTACGCCGATGACACTGACATAGTCGGAAGAACTCAGTGGGCCGTCGGTGGGGCATGTACGAGTATTGAGATCGAGGCAGCAAAGATGAGTTTAGCGGTCAATGATAGGAAAACTAAATATATGGTATGCTGTCCACAAAAGAGGATACCCAACATCGGCGTCTTGAACAGAACGCCAAAATAGGCAGATATATGTAATTTTGAGGTAGTAAAAGACTTAGCCTACCTAGGCTCTATGGTGAGCTCCGCAAATAACACTAGTGTGGGGAGACTTAACGTTCCACCCAAGAACATTTTCGAATCCACCCCAAAAAAACGGAGCAGTAGAAGACGACCTCGCGATAGGTGGCGCAAGTTGAGGGGGACCACAACAAACTTGGCGTGTGCAACTGGAGGCAGCTGGCTCGTAACCGGGCTGACTGGCGAGGTTTGTTGGTTGAGGCCCGGATTCACCCCGGACTGTAGCGCCACCTAAGTAAGTAAGTATGTTAGTCCAAACTTTTTTTCCTGTCTGATTGTGTGGTACCAAAAGTCGAGTTTCTTGTAAAACCAGCCTTCTCCAAATAATTTAATACTATTGTGTGGTTGATGCTTAGTTCCGAAGCGATGCCACGACTGCTTGTGCCGGTCATCCTCCACTTTTTTAGTAGTTGGTCGACCAGAACGAGTTGTATCTCTGACATGAAAATTTCCAGAACAAAAGCGGGCGATCCTTCTTTTTGTTGGTGCTTTTGATAAAGCACTTTCACCATAAACAGCACAAATTTCTTTACGAGCCTTTTCGCCTTTTTTCGAAGCAATATTGCAAAATGTACGATTTTTTTCAGAAATTTCAATCATCCTAGGTACGAGAAAACAGCTGATTGAATGATCAAATGTTACCGGCTTTTGTTCCAAATTGATTTACAAAATACCGCCTTTCAAACGCTGCGATGGTAAGAGTTTCCAGATCGGATTAATGTTAGCAGACATTTTTTATTTTAATGACAACTAGTGAAGCTGATCTATAACTCCAAACAAATATTATAGATAATTCACTTCGACGCCGCTATATATTTACATCACTACAAACCAGAAATTAGACCAGAACTCGACAGTATACTCGTACATACGTTATAAGATCCAAGTATTCCTGACCTACCACACCTCGAAAAATTTGCAAAAAAAAATTTGTTTTCCATTATTCCTTTAAGTATTTTAATTCATTAGTCCAGGACAATCAGTTAGTGATTTAATATAAAAATAAATAACGGATTAGTTCGATTCTCTTTATGGGGAATTTTCGCCATCATAAACAGTCATTAAGGACTAATCTAAGCGCTTTCGTTGGGGACAGGAATCTCTTGAAAATGACCCTCGCTCAGGTGGACTCCGGTCACAGAAAGAAATGTTGAATTTGTATAATAAAACAAGTTTTTCTGAGTGAGTGAGTGAAAAGTAAAGAAATTGTAGCGAGTCGAGGAGATATTGTGTTTCAGACATTTTAATAATGTCCGCTTGAATAAGGGGGTTTTCAATATGTTTTTTTTTGGAGTCATAACTTCAGTGCCCGATTGCCCTCTGCAGTACCTCCTGTGTTGCAATTAGCAACGACTCTTTAACTTTTAGGAAGTAGAGGATGTCAACACTCCCATCCACAGTGACTTACAACAAACTTACAACCTACTTCAAGAAGTGTAGCTATGTTTATAATACATATTTTGTACTAATAATTGTTCGTTTATTTATAACAGGCTTATTTTATATTTATTTATTTATTGATGCTTTTTTTTATTAATTGGAAGTATTTGACTATTTAGTATGTGCATGTAAGTTTTTTGTTGTTAATATTACCTTTAATTAACTATTGGGACTGTGTGATGCTATATCTATGTACATACATTGTGTATTTGTTCGTATGAAAGAAAAGTTACTGCTACTAATAAAATATGTATAATACATATATACATATGTACATATATACAATACAATCTTTCAGAAAATTCTACCGAAACATCCATGTTGCCCATTTGTATGAATGTAGGTGAAGAGGTACGTAGCTGTATCTACCTATATACATACATGCTATGTATATGCATGCATGCATAATAAAGTACTTCCCTGTTATTTCAGAGGATGTGTACCAAAAATATATACAGAGACAACAATTTTTGTATGTGGAAAATGGACCAGGCTCCCAGAATTGACAGAGCGTAGTCTTGTCATTTTCTATCGGCCCCACACCCAGGACGGCAAACACTACATAACAAACGTGTGAGTGCGTGTGTACATTAATTTCTCCTTCTTCCCAACACAATTGCAATATTTTTATAAAACTTTTTATTTCCCTTTAATGAATATACGAGTATTACACAGACATCAATATATACAAACAAAGTATCAACAGTACATATACACGAAAAGTGTGAACTTTATACTGCGAATCCATTGATAGGAACACAGAGTGTAATTCCGAATTATTTTTATTTATCCTTTTTTACCTTGCCCAATTGGGTCGAGAGGTAGTTCTTAAAATGAACACTTTTCTGACAGTGTTTAAAGTGATACTTAATGAAAACTAGAACTATGTACTATATGTGGAAATTCTTTTTCATTGACGACTCAACAACCTCCTGATAGAATGCATAACCTACGAAAAGTCAATCTATGAATAAAGACAAAAGTAAGTGAAGGCATCAACATCTAACATTAGATCCAACAAGACTGTTGGAACAGCGGCGATTTAAATTAGCTGAGAATAGCATACACCAACTTGTCTATATGGTCGATCATGAAGAAAGTACATATACGGTCTGAATTGTTCTAACTACAGTACCCGCAGTCTCCTCAGGATGGATCAAGCAATTTTGCCAGCCGCTGCAGTATTAAAAACTTTAAACGTTTTGTCAATCTTGTTGATCCATTACAGAATAGTTTTAAGCCTCATGTACGCTATAGAGAAAAAGTGGCACAGTTAGAGAAAAATCTTGCTAGAGAAATGTAAACACTATGTAGAGGGAGAGTGTAGAGTTTTACAGCGACTCTACGCTAGAGTTTTTAGATGAGATTTTTCTGTAGTGTAAACGCTTTTAGGCAGAGCGGTCTATCTACGTCTCTACATCGTCACTATGCTTTAAAGTGAATAGTATTCAAGCAAATTCTCTACCAAAAAAATGTTTACCGGTACTAAAGAAAATACAAGAAAGTTATTTGATTCGGAGCTCAACAACATATCAAGAACCTCGAATTTTAGCATTTGAATACGCTTTTTTTGTTATGTTTATATTTTTATCCTACTAATATATAAATGCGAAGTGGAATACAGATGTTGCAAGAAAAAAGCGAAGAAGAAGTGCGCCCAGCTTCAAGCAGAGAGTACGGAGGATCCGTATCGGGAGCTGGAGAATATATCTTCCCCGGTTGCTCATGCAAATTAGGCTGTCCAGGAGCTGCGATGACACAATATGAACAAGATCGCAACCATCTTAATCGGAACCAAGTTAATTATCAATGCTCATGGCCAGCTTCTTGTGGATGACTACAAAATTCTGCAGAGGTGGCGGCAGTATTGTGAAAAACTTTTGAATGAACAGTTTCCCCGCCTATACTTTCCAAGAGCCACCCCTAACTGTGAAGAAATACCCGACATTACAGTCGAAGAAGTTAGTGAGGCCGTTAAATACTCCAAAAAACGAAAAGCTGTTGGGCCAGACGAGATGCCCTCTGCGTTCTGGAAAAAGATGGGAGACATCGGGTTCAGATGGCTCAGAATTCTCATCTCCAAATTTGTGAGAGGTGATCCAATGCCGAATCAATGAAGGGAAAGTTACCTTCTCCCTGTATACAAAAGGAATGGTGATACGCGAAACTGTGATAACTACCGTTCGATTAAGCTTATGTCACACACCATGAAGATCGTTGAGCGGGTATTATGTGGCTGACTGCGGAATATAATATGGCTATCTGATGATCAGTACGGGTTTGTCGCGGATAAATCAACCACAGATGCAATCCAAAGTATAAGGATCATAATGGAAAAACATCGTGATTCCTTAAGGGATTTGCATATTGTATTGGTTGACTTGGAAAAGGTATTCGACAGACAACCACGAGATCTGATATAGATGGCGCTAAGACATCGAGAGGTTCCAGAAACCAATGTACAGATGATCATGGACATGTACGAAGGAGCAAAGACAAGAGTAAGATGCCCCGCTGGAGTAACCGAAGAGTTCCCAATCAAAGTCGGGGTGTACCAGGGAAGCGTTTTAAGTACTTTGCTCTTTAATATAGTCCTTGAATATCTGCTTGAAGGTAAAGTGATGGGCCTCAAGGTATAATACATCAATTATTCTTTGCTGATGATGGAAGCATCATAAGTGAGGATCCTACATCCCGGCAACGAGCACTTGACGTGTGGGTGAACGTTTTGGAGGGAAATGGGGATCGCATAAGTTCAAAAAAGAGAGAGTACTTGTGCTGACCGTTCTCTGTTATATTCAGGCCTATTCCAGACATTTATAAGTTTAAGTTTAAAAGTTCAAATAACTGGGATCTATGATCAATAGCAAAGCAACTTGTGATGATGGCATCAGTGGTGAGAAAACTCCGCTATCTTCTGTGACCGAAAAATGCAGCCTAGGTTGAAAGGAAGGCTCTACACCGCAGCTGTGCGCCCAGCGCTCACATACGGTTCACAATGTTGGACGATGTACAAAAAGTATGAGAGTAAATTAACGGCAGCTGAAATGAAAATGCTTCGCATGACAGCAGGAGTGACAAAGCTTGATCGAATAAGAAGTTCGAAGATCCATGGAAGCCTTCACGTCAAGAAAACCATCTCACGAAAAATAGAGCACGACCGGCTCAGCTGGTATTGCCACGTTCAAAGAAGAGATCATTTGAACCCTGTTAAGGAGACAATATCAATTTACGTTCCAAAGACATCGCGAGGCAGCCCTATAAGCTCCCGGCCCACACAAATGCGACGACATCGGCATTCCATTGACCTGAGTAATCGAGTGATTCAAAATCGGCAGGCCTGCTGATATTTTCTGAGGTTAAATAGGCGAACCTCATAGGCGGATCAGTACAAATGCGGTGAAGTAGGAGGGTTATAATCCCTTGTTTTCGGATCATAATCTCGCCGAAATAGAAAGAAAAGAATATACCATATAAATGCAAAATGTTGGTTGTTTGTTTGCTTAATCACGCCTTAATAGCTGAATGGATTTAGATGGAACTTGTGAATAAATAGTCCATGTCCTGAAAAATCTAGTCGTGCTACCACCTGTGAACGTGAAAAATGTCTTCACATCTCCCAGATGGGAGATATGCGGAACGCGCTCGAAAATACCTTCAGGATACCACAATATCTTCTGAGGATCGGTAGGGGGGAACTGCTATATGACACCACGGAGGGCCTTCACAGAAAGGAAATCATTGCTGGAGTGGCACAGGGCTCAATCCTGAGACCTGATCTGTGGAACATCTCCTATGATGGAATCCTTCGCATGGAGATGCCCGAAGACACCTTCTTAGTCAGGTACATAGATGATATCGGCGGGGTGATCACCGCTCGGGACACCGATGTGGCGCAGCTAAAACGGTGATAAGGCTGGTACTCGCCTGGATCGAAAACCATGGCCTTAGTCCCGCTGCGGAAAAGACAGACATATTCCTTCTGACTAGGAGACAGATCTCGACAATTGTTGAGTTCCGAGTAGGCCCAGAAGTGGTAACCAGCAAAACGGCAATAAAGTATCTACTAATCCCCCTGGACTCTAAACTCACATTCTGGCAACAGATAAAGTCCGCATCTGAGCGAGCTGCAAAGGTCACTTAGTAAGCTCATAACAAACATCGGAGGTCCAACGATGAGTAGGTGATGCCTCTTCATGTTCATCACCCACGGCATTCTCCTGTACGACTTGTACCCGCAGTACAAAGGCGACGAGCCCGTTGAGTTGTAGGCTCATATCGCAAAGTGTCGGAACCAGCCATCCTCGTTGTCGCGGGAGTGACCCCTATCGACCTCCTAGCGGCAGAGAAGAAGTACGTCCATGACAAAAAGGCGGAAGTAGGAGCGGAATCGGCAACTGCGGAGGCGAAGGAGCTTACCAAGCAGGCTTGGCAAAACAGGTGTAGCTCTGAAATGAGAGGGAGGTAAACCGCGAGACATCACGGCGTGGACAGAGCGGGAGCACGGCGAAGTGAACTAACAAACAGTTCTTAATCGCACATGGGTATTTCAACCAATACCTCTATAAGATGGGTAAGGTAGGAAGCGCAGTCTGCCAAAATGGAGACTTATCGGAAGACGACGCTTTCCACACATGTTTCGTCTGTAGCAGATGGATAGAGCAGAGGAGCAGATTATCGTCGGAAATAGGCTATTTTTCCCCAGAAAATGCTATAAATAAGATAATCTCCAGTACCGGCATGTGGAACAAAACATCTTTTTTCATCGAGATGGTACTCAGATCTAAAAAGAGACAAGAGACAGGCAAACATTCCCCCAGAAAATTCATATACAGATAAAAGCCTTACCGGCAAGAGTGAATGAACCCGCACCAGCAATCGAATATGAAAAGGCCTGTCCCCAGAGGGGACCACTCTGAAGAAATGCGACAAGCAGTCCCGGAGTGGATGGTGTCAAGTATAAATGGGTTAAAGTTCGTTTTTTAATGAGTAGGAGTCTCACACTACTTGAAACAGAGTGGTACTCAATGCCGATCAAAAGCAAATGCGCAAACGATTTTCGCGGCAATCTTCCACGAGGAATACTGATGTTGGAGAAACGCTGGACTAAGTGTGTTGAAGTCAAGGGAGATTATGTAGAAAAATAAAAGAATTTTTTTAACTGAAAATCGCAGTCTTTCATTGTCAGGCCGAGAACTTTTCATCTTGCCCTCATATATAAAAATCAGCTACCGTGCGTTAGTCTCGCAAAAACTCGAGAACGGCTCGACCGATTTGAAGGATTCTCTTGTTTTATTCGTCTCAATACTGGGGTGGCTTAGAAAAAAAGAAAATTCGAAAAATCTAAGGGAAAAGACGGAAAATCGAAATTTGCGTTTTGAATGGGAATGCAATGTGGTAAATTACACAAATAATCTTAAACATTCCGCTGCCTCTGAAGCATAGTTTCAGAACACGGGAGAATAGCCAGTTTCTGAATAGGACGGACTAAGTTGCCGTTGACCGTTTTTAGCGTGACGACTCGAACATGTCCATGTTTTCCGACACAAAACTGTTTTCTAACAGACTTAGCCCCTGGCGCCAGCCTGACAGTTGTTTTTTTTCTGTTAGGCGCCGCAACTCACGCCGCACAGTGGCTCATTTAGGCAAAAATGCTTGCATAATTCAATGTTCGGGTGGGCCTATATTGCAAAATCTTAAAATTCACTGGACTAACAAATGTTTGGAGCTCTAGTAAACGGAAAAATTATTATTTATTATTATTTTTTTGGATCAATAGTTTTGCCTGTAGAGCCAGTCAAAGTTAAGTAATTTTTAAGATCACCTTAACATTGATTTTTTTTTCCTTAGGTTTGAATGTAAAAATTGGACAAAGGGTTTGAAAAAATCATTTCTGTTTCATTTTATGTGATATATCTGTTCATTTGTTAAATTAAAACTGAAGGATTTCTTTTTTTATAATTTTTTTAAAACTACTTAATTTAATGTTTTTCGAAACACTATTTCCGGCACACTTTTTAGACTTTAGGTTGGGTTTGAAAAAAAAGTCCGCAAAAGTCCGACCTGGATACAACGTGAAATTCCTATATATGTATTTGTAAAATATACTGAAAAACTCAGGTGCGGGAACTTGTGGTAACTTTGGGCTAGAGAAATTTTATTTGAGGAGGTCAATCAAATTTTATTTATTTTTTCACTCTCTCATTGGTGAAGTACAGGCTGTGACAACTTATAAACTCAAATCCAATTTTTTATTTTTATTAGAATGGGTAATAAACATTTATTATAGGCTTTGTTCCAAATTATTGTCATATCATAACAAGTCAGGGATTACGATTGCCGAACTGACTTTCCAAAAGACCAAGGAATGGTTGGTTGGTGTTCATATCGATACTGAAAGACAGAAGAAACGTGTGATTTACCAAGTACATCCAAGTCATCAAGCGGAAGGCCAAGGAAATCAATAACTGAGTGCTCGATGTTCACCAAAAAACAAAAACTAATAAATGCTACCGAAATCATGACCACTGCAAATTTTCTAATGCTTTAGCAATAAAGTATAATAGGGATGATGAACATAACTACAAATATGAAATCTCTCCATTGCATGAAAGAATCAGGTGCATGGAATTTATTTTGAAACTTGCATATACACTTCCACAAAAAGGAGAGGATATTGATGAATCTATTGGAATCGAGGAGGCAGAAAAAAGAAGAAAACAAGAGATCCAAAATCATTTTCACGATGAGATTGGGTTCGGCGTGGATAAACCAAAACAAGGATTTGGAAATGCCAATGATGAAAATACTTCGAGGAAATTTTTTCAAGAATCAGAGGCAACAGATCGTATAACTGGGGTCAATAGAGAGGTAATATCGAGGCTTGAAAACATACTTATTGCTTTGAATTGCAGGAAAAATCTTAACACTGTCAAGATTTGGGAGTATGGCAAGAAAACAGCACAGTTATTAAAGCAAAAATATCCCGAAAAACAACTCACACCTACTCTTTTTACGATTTTGGCTCATAGTCAAAATATAATCGAGTATCAATCGTTACCACTTGGAGAATTGTCAGAAGAAGCTCAGGAATCCAAAAATAAAGATTACAGGTAGTATAGATATCAAAATACGTACAAGGTTTCAAGAATACGGCAGAATGAAGACCTTTTCAACATGCTTGTAGCCTCATCGAATCCACTCATTTCTTCGTTAAAGCATGTCAGAACCGAAAAAGAACTCAAATCACAATACTCTCCAGAAATGATAAGTTTATTAGAGATTACCTACCTATGTTGATAAAAATTTCCAAGAAATCTGATTTTGTTTTTGTCCGTTTACTTTTTTCCCTACTGTTTAACTTAAAATGAATCACCGAAATATTTTATTTTGCAATCTGATATGTCACAAAATAAAAAAATTCTCTTTTGATACACCTAAAAAAAAAAACATTTAAAAAAGGGTTCGTTTACTTTTTTCACCACTGCTTTGCTCGGATTAGGTTTTAGACACCCTGTTATTACTTCAATCATGAACTTTTACATACATAATCCGGTCCTCTTATACCCTAAGGTGTCGAGGTGTTCTCGGTGTTTCTCTCCTTTTCATCTTCTCGTGAAGCTTATCCACTGGGTCCTGTCTCTTGCTATTTGTTTAGCCGAATGTCAGCATTCCCCTGCTTGCTTCAGGATTTTTTCGACGGTACTTTATCTGGTCTTGGGTCTTCCCCTTTTATTTTTTCCAACCGGTCTTGTTTCCCAAATTTTCTTCACTTGCCGGTTCTCTTCCATACGCACTAGGTTTCCAAACCGTCTTAATTTTTTTTCCTCTAGGGTTAGCTTAGCCGCTTTGACATGTAGTTGATTTCTAATATCTTCGTTTCTTTTCTTGTCTATTCTCCTGGCTCCTAAGACTCTCCTGAGGTATTTCATCTCCATGCCTTGTATTTGTTTTTCTTGTCTTTGTGTGAGTATCCAGTTTTCCCCTCAGTGTAATAGCACTGGTACATACATCGAGTTGAAAATTAATATTTTTGTTTTTTGTGTGATTTCTTTGTGGTCTAGAACTTTTCTTCTCAATTCTGCATATAATCTATTTGCCGCTTTAACCCTCGCCATCAGCTCGTCTTCTGGATTATCTCTGCTATTGATTATACTACCTAAGTACTTGTATCTTTGCACCTGCTCAAAGACTTCACCATCCACCATTACTCTTGCTACTCCTGTCTCATTTCCGGTCACCACCACCTTTGTTTTTTCGACGTTGAGCTCTAATTTCTGCGTTGCTAATGTATCTTTCCATAGCTTTACACTCTTTTGCATACCTTCCCCATTATTTGCAAACAGCACTATATCATCCGCAATGAACTTTTGAATATTTCAAAAGTAAAATATGAGAAAATCTTATTTCAACAGAATATTCTTGAACACCCTGTAGAGCAGCATTTTTCTCAAAATTCACGAATTTCATAGCCATAGGAATTTCCTTTAAGCAGACAACAAAACTGTCACGATATGTTTATTTACGAGTTTAAGAGTTATGATTTTTGCAAGCTAAAAGGTCAAAATGAGCCACTGTGCGCCGGGTACCCGCTAGTTATTTATAAAAATAAAAATTAATTATAGGCCTATATTGAACTTATATAAATGCGCGCTTAAACTGAAGGTTACTGTTTCACAAAGTGTGCATAATTTAGAGCTCAATAATTTCTATACTCCAAAGAAAAGTGTTCAATGATGCCCACCTCTACCGTACACCAGAGGGGAATCTTTTCATATCCCAACACCAAACTCCTTAAGTTTCATATACTTGTTTATATTTATAAATATAAAGTTATCAAAACAATTAATTTAAGATTTGATTGTTAGGGCAGACCCAAGAGTATCCATACTCACATGTCGAAAGCGCGTTATAGGTATGAACTTAAATTTATTTATTAAAATTCTCGTTCATCTATCAATGGAATCACCAATATCACCTAAGTACTGAGTTCCCAAATAAAGAACTACAAAGAAACCCGATGTGTTCCATTCAATTTCCCGCCAAAAGCATAGCCGTATGGTTAACCTACACTCATCATTCCTACTTTATACACATTTCTTTGATGTTGTGCATACCGGTGTAGTCTTACCTCACAAACACAGTAATGGTGGTTGTTGCTTGGTTTTTTTGAAAGACACCATGTAATAGGACTACCGGCACCAATACTATTTTTTTAGAACCTTCAAAGAAGTGTTGGAACTTAGAAGACGGTTTTCTACTCCAGCGGCCTGCTACCAGTTATGCCAGCCTATTATGAATTTCACTACTAAACTCTCCTTTCGCCTGTGTTGACAGTCACAATTATGTGTAGACAGTGTGCCTACGACACTGTCTGTACACACGTCACAACTATTTCGACACGTAACGCTTGCGGTATGAGTACACAGAGGGGTGGGTGTGAGAACACGCACAGTCACATCGAATAAAATTTCTGATAACACACTGTGTCATTGTGTCATGTCATGATACAAACCAATTCACGATAGTATCGTGCCGTATGTACGTATACACTTCTTGTCCATGCACAACTCTCACGTGCTGTGTGTTGTAATATGGGTCGATGTATTTTTTCTGTACGGGGGTGGCTGGAGACAGGAGAATGTCCCAACGTGTATCTACTGTGAAAAGCTATCAAACACGTAAAGAAGAATACACCGTGCTTGCGCAGCATCGCTGCGGACAGTGTAGGACACCGTAGAGCTCGTCGGTTTATTCATGTGTACTTTTATTTACAGAAATGTATTGCGTTGTTTTTGGAGGGGAATGACTTGACAGTGTTTGGGTGGGTGATGCTCTTGAATATTATTCATTCATGAAATTCTCATGAGTTCACTTGGTACGAGCGACACTTATTTTGATCTCTGTGCAACGCTGTTTGCATGCAGTTTGGTGAATCCAGTTAGCCAGTCTCGGACAGAATTAAACAACGATTCGGTAATTGCTTATGTACTACAATCTTATCAAAACGAGTTTGTATACCAAATGGGTGTTTTGATAAGAAGGCATTTCGACAATCAGTTCTAGGTAAGGCTAAGTCACCCTATTAGTCAATTTACCACTTGATCACAATGTTGTCAACTAATTCATCAGAAAATGGAATGCGATAGTCGTTTAGTAAAGATCTGTTATAGGAATTGCGGAAGCATGACTCGTAAGGTGTAGGTATGTGCAAAAGCTACAACCGTGGACATGTGTACACAACCCTGCAGTGACAAAGAAGTAAGTCCTATAATCAAAGACGATTCTGTGAACTTGGAAACGTGTGTAGACGTTTAGACATCAATGACACCAAGAAGTCCGCCGTCAGGCGATTAAGGATCTTAGAGTGCGAAACATGCACCAACTCATTAGAAAATAGGTTCGGATGAAAACATGCCTTGAATGTACAAATGCAATTCATCGTATTTCGCAGTCTTGAAAGGATAAAGGCAGTCCCTGCTCGATTTAGTAAATACCTCTCTAAAAACTGATACTTAGGCCACTTATAGGTTAGTATCCTTAGTGCTTTTCACGGGGGCCTTACGGTCTTTTTTTTGATTGCGGACTCAATAACGAAAAAGTTTTATCTTTCGGTCGATCCTGTTGCGAACCATCCTGCCCTCTTTATGAAACGTATCATATTCCTTAGTGGAACTTGCACCAGATCCCTTAGTTCACCATAAAGCATGTATCATAAGATTTCGGCATCCACACAGTAAGTGCTTAATGGTTTTTACCTCTTCTATATCTTTACAGCCCCTAGAGCGTCGGTTGAGTTGATGCGTAGGTTTTGCGGTCATTGCCTCTATCGCTCAGTGTCCTTTAAGTGCACCTCTCAAGATACGAACTTCTTTTTTATTCGTTTTTTGGTTCTATCTTCATCCAATGCCGGCAGTCGCTTATGGGGAACCATGTGGAGTTGATCAGTTATGTCAAATTAGATCAATTTTGAGGGAGCTTATTCCATATTGTAGCATCAACAAAAAGTACCACCTCACTGCATGGTTTGTGTACCAAACTTGTAGGGACTTAGATGTCGCGTGGATGTCGGCGACGGTCGTGTCCGCGTTGGAGGAACCAGAATGTGGCGACGGTCGGATGACCAGTATGTGGCGTCGACGTACTCGCGTTGGGGTGGCCCAATATAGCGAGCGATGGGTCGCCAATTGTTGAGGTTCGTTTGTCGCGGGAACAATCCAAAGAGACGACAAATGCCACTACCAAAAATACAATTACTTTATTATAAAAAGTTCAAAGGGGAAAGACAAATGACAGAAGATGTAGGATGATTCAACGAGTCCGTCCGATGGCGGTGAACGATGATCGAAGAATGATTGGATGACGAGATCGTTGCTCTTGAGACGAACAAAAGTCGAAGTTGGTTGAGTTGAGTTGTACGAGAGTCGAAACTATTTCACAACTGCGGGCGTGTGCAGTTGGCTCGCAGGAATGGTTGAATCCAGCTCCGTTTTAACTGTTCCACTTACTAAGGAAATTGAGATCACAGAGGAATTTGGTTCGGCTCGCTTCTAGAGTGCGCGCCACTCGATTGCATGCGCCACAAACTAACTGTAAGCAGCGCCACCTATACGCCAAACCTGCTAGCGTGTAGATAGGTTCACTCCATATTTCGCCTTCACCGCAGTCTTCAATTCATCCCCAGTGCCATCTAGCATGTTCTAGAACTTCTTGTATTTGGTATAAATACACCAACCACAACCACAGTCCACACAGTTGAAAAAGGCGAATACAACGATCAAAAGAGATTGTTGAGAGTTCAGGATCACCCAGTGGTCGGTAAAGCAGCACAGCGCATATCCCTGCCTAAAAATAATCCCGTAATTTCCTGCAAATAGTAGTTGAATATGACAGTAGGGCCTTTTTTCCTTCATTTGTTCGTAGAAGCAAGACAAGAGTAAGTTAAATCAAAATTGTAAAACTGTAAAATTTGCGATTTTCCTTGTCACAAGATCTTTTATTGTAGCTAAAGTTTGATTCAACGCTTCGGGGAAAAAGAGCAACAGAGAGATTCAAACAGTGGTTGAAAGTGAATTGGTATAGAGACAGTTTAATTTGAAATAAATAACAATAAAGTGATTTGAATATCGTGTTAAAGTAAAGTTGGTTATTGTTAATAAATAAACGGTTGAATACACAAAAGACGGTTTTATTTGTACGAGCCCAAGCAAGAATATTAAAATATGTTTTTAGGAAGCCCAAACTTAATATCAAAGCAAAGTCCTTAGCTCGATATTTTTTTTAACTCTCACCTACAGTTTTGAAATCGGCGCAATAGCCGAAAGAATAAGATCAGGGATAAAGCCTGTCAAAATGAGATTCCTTATAGTGTTGTTGAACTAATTCTCAGGGATCGAATGGGTAAAAACAGAGTACGCTGGGCGTAATGCTAAGAAGTTCATCCAAATTATGCTTTAGACTCTAGGCAATCATTTTGATGACAGAAAGACAAAACTGCTTTTCACGGTCAATATGACATTTCCTCTCCACATGAACCTTTGTAGCATCGATTTCAGACAATTTACCTGGTTCTTAGTAGGCCGCCATTTGTTAAAGTCGACTCTGGAACAGTGAGCTCCTTATTAACAATCTCAAAGTAGTAACAGCTGTTATGCGGATGATGTTGCCGTAGTTTCTGTTGGGCAATGCCTAGCGACTCTGATCGATGAATGGTGCAAGTTAACACGGCACAGCACATTCCAGCAAGTTCACGGGTTCGCTGCATGCCACCTGCCTGCACTGCATTTCACCTATATCAGCACTTTTCCATCACACGCCGGATTGCGGTTATGCGGACGAATTCCCTAGACGGAGTCAACGGTGGCGTCTATAGTTCCAGTTAGGTTGAACTTAGTGAATACCTTGCGCGAGCTGCTTGACGTATTCGGATCACAGGCCGGTAAGGAATTTCCAATGTTGGTCAGGACATTGGAATAGAGATGGTGGCGGAGGAGCCCTTAATGGGCCAACGGCAGCGCTCATACTCCCGTAGTGGACTACTGGCACCGGTGTACCCGGCCCCTCGTCCTTGGGGAATAATTAAGGAACTGGCCCTCCAGGTTAGGGGTTGTGCCGTCGGGGTAACTTCCCTACCACGTAAAAAGCGCATGGTTCCGAAACAACCAAAAGCCTCGGATAAGGATGACTCAACTAATGACGACCCCAGCAAACGAAATAAGGACAACGACCTTCGGATCTCTACGTGGAATGTTCTGTCCCTCTACAGACCACGTGCAGCCGAACAACTAGCAGAGGCCCTAGACTGCTATAAAGCAGATATTACCGCCATCCAGGAAGTGCGATGGTATGGGCCGGGCAAAAAGAGGACGAAAAACTGTGACATCTACTACGGTGATTGCTACAGAGGCAACAGGCAACGGTTATTCGGATGCGGATTTGTCATACGCGGCAGACTTAGGCAAGAAGTCTTAAGCTTCCGACACGTGAGCGAGCGTATTATGACTATCCGGATCAAGGCTAAATTCGCTAACATAAGCCTAATATGTGTTCATGCCCCCACAGAAGAAAAGGATCCTGCCACCAAAGAGTGTTTCTACGAGCTCCTCGACAAAACATACGAGCAATGTCCTAAATACGACGTTAAAATCGTATTGGGCGATTTTAACGCCAAAATAGGAAAGGAGGACGTCTTTGGTAGGGCAGTCGGTAAGCATAGCCTACACGAGACCACGTCTGATAACGGACGAAGGCTAATTGATTTCGCTGTGGAGCGAAATGTCACCATAGCAAGCACATGGTTTCCTCATCTCGACATTCATAAGCAGACATGGCGGTCCAATGATCATGTCACGATCAACCAAATTGATCATATTGCGATCGACGCAAGGCGGGCCTCCAGTATTCTGGATGTCCGGACCTTCCGAGCGGCCAACATAGACTCGGATCATTACCTTGCTGTAACCAAGGTACAAATGCGGATATCCCAATCTGAGCAACAAAGAAGAATTACTGTGAGAAAATTTAACGTCGAAAAGCTACAATCGCAAGAGACCGCCAGACTCTTCGCTGAACGCGTATCCCGAAATCTCTCAATCGCCCCTTTGCCGCCAGCATCAAGTACCGAAGACCAGTGGCAACGCTGCCAACATGCCATCAGAAACGCCGCGACTGGTTTGACGAAGAATGCCGGCGAGTGCATGCAGAAAAACAAGAGGCATACAAAGCGGCGCTGCAAAGGAAGACGAGAGCTGCTCGTGAGCTCTACGAGCAAAAGAGACGGGAAGAACACCGGCTTCTCCAAAAGAAGAAGAAAGAGCATGAGAAATGCGCGTTTGAGAACATCGAGAGTCTATACTCCAGGAACAATGTACGGAAGTTTTACCAAAAGGTAAAAAGAACGTGTCAGAGAAGTAATACCCGTACAGAAACCTGTAGAGATGAAAATGGAAACCTCGTAGTAGAATCACAGTCGGTGCTGAGAATATGGAAAAACTACTTCTGCAGACTGTATAACGGCGACGAAGACCAACATCCCGCTGTCAGGCAGAATGAACCATTCAACATAGACGATGATAGTCAAAATTTCCGTCCACCTGACCAAAACGAAGTGAGGATAGCAATATACAAGCTAAATTCGAACAAGGCTGCTGGACCTGACGGCTTACCGGCCGAACTTTTCAAGGCAGCTGGGGATGAATTGGTAGAGTGCATACACCAACTCATTTCTAATATTTGGTCAGACGAGTGTATGCCTGATGAATGGAATCTCAGCATCGTTTGCCCGATCCACAAGAAAGGAGACCCCCTCAACTGCGCCAATTATAGAGGCATCAGTCTTCTCAACATCGCATACAAGATCTTTTCTGCGATATTGTGTGAACGCCTGAAACCTTTTATCAACAGCCTGATTGGACCCTATCAGTGCGGTTTCAGGCCAGGAAAGTCCACCATCGATCAAATCTTCACACTTCGGCAGATCCTGGAGAAAACCCAAGAATTCCAAATCGATACTCATCACCTCTTTATCGATTTCAAGGCCGCCTATGACAGCATCTATAGAGAAGAGCTTTATAGAGCCATGTCTAGTTTTGACATCCCTGCCAAACTTGTCCGTCTGTGCAGGCTGACGATGGAGAACGCTCGCTGCTCCATCAAGGTCGGTAATGACCTCACCGAGACCTTTGATGTCAAAAAAGCCTTTAGACAAGGTGACGCGCTGTCATGTGACTTCTTCAATATTATACTTGAACGGATTGTGCGGAACTCACAAGCCAACACCGGAGGCACAATCTATTACAAGTCTGTACAACTGCTTGCATACGCTGACGATATAGACATTATCGGAAGAACTCAGCGGGCTGTCACCGGTGCGTTTGCAAGCATTGAGGCGGAAGCGGCAAAAATGGGTTTAGCGATAAACGAGGGCAAAACCAAGTATATGCTGTCAACAAGAAGGGAAAACCAACACCGACGAATTGGACAAAACGTCACCGTGGTCAGATATAACTTCGAGGTAGTAAGGGACTTTGTCTACCTTGCCTCTGCTATAAATTCAACAAACAAAATCAGTGCAGAAATCAATCGAAGAATAACTCTTGCCAATCGCTGTTTTTTTGGGCTTATAAGGCAATTCAACATTAAAGCCCTATCTCGAACAACTAAGGAGACTCTATATAAGACCTTGATCATCCCAGTCCTGCTTTACGGCGCTGAAACATGGACTTTATTAAAAGAGGATGAAGATATCCTTGGTCGCTTCGAGAGAAAAATTCTTCGTAAGATTTTCGGTCCCGTTTGCGTTGATGGGTTTTGGAGGAGAAGATTCAATCACGAACTATACGAGCTGTACAGCGACATCGACCTAGTCAAAAAACTGCGTATTGGACGTCTGAGATGGCTAGGACATGTAGAGCGAATGGACACCCACGCTCCGGCCCGCAGAGTCTTCGAATCTAACCCCGAGGGACGACGCAGTAGAGGGAATCATCGCCGTAGGTGGCGCGCACAAGTTCAAGTGGACCTCAACCAACTTGGAGTGCGCAACTGGAGGCAATTAGCTAAAGACCGAGCTAAATGGAGAGGCTTGTTGGTTGAGGCCCAGGTTCACCCCGAACTGTAGCGCCGCCTAAGTAAGTAGGTTATGCTGACACCGTGCACGCGCATCCGTCGAATAGCTGACGCAGCACATGTAGAAGACACGCAAACTCATCGGGGAAACTCTGGGTGTGCTGGAGTTTAGTCTTGAGTTGGACGTGGAAGCTTGCAGTAGCAAACATATATTTTAGAAATCATTATATATAATAATAAATTCGGTTTAAATAAAACCTAGTTTCTTTGTAAGTCGAACGGTTGGGTCAACCTCAAGGTTGGCGTTCACGGTTTTTTTTGGAGTCCTCCTAAAGGACATCCTTAACTTGCACTAGGAGTAGTCTTTCGGTGAATCCTCTTAAAATTGAGGTTGTTCTCCTTACGAAAACTGGTCCGACTCAGCCCGTACTAAAGTGCGTCGCTATCCGAATTTCCAATGGAATATCTAGAAGTGATTTTGAATAAGAAACTTCTTTGGTCTAAGCATGTCGACTCGAAAACTCAACTCTCAATTTTCTGGCAGTGTAAGGGTACTTTGGCATGACATGGGGCTTATCACCGAATGAGGTCGTCTTGATCTATGACGCTATGATAAGACTATTACCGCATATGCGTCGGTTGTTTGGTGGAAGGGGCTTTCGCGTAAGTATGTTGCTGCCTTTTGCGCCAAGCTCCAAAGAACGACTTGTCTCTGATACAAATACAAATATTTGGCGCAACAGCTCTTTAAAGTGCCAGAGCCTAGCTTCTCGCAACCACTCATGTTGTGTGCGTTATATTTTTCACACGAATGGAAGGGACCTACAGTTTAATGTCGAATCCGAACGGCGATTTGAGAAGCTTTTTCGTGACAACAATACTCTCGGATGTTTGTCAGACGCTCGCGAGAGGTGGGACCGTGAAAAAACTTTTTGGTATTTTCTGGGATTCGAACTTGGAACCTCATGCGTAGTGATCCGGCACTCTGATACACGAGAGCTTTTCGGAGCATGCCTGGCTCTGCCTTAGATGCTATGTTAAACTAATCTTCTATTGATACTTACATATATCATGGGCTGCACTGTAAATGCCGCTTATCGTCATCGCCGAGGTAGCTTTTAGTAAAATTAACACTGAAGTCTTGATGAGTTACAGTTACACCAAAACTCCGGCTGTTGCGCAAATTTAAAGTCGGCTTTCTTCGTGCTCAGGACTAGCTTCGGCCAAAGTTCGAGCTAGGAGTGGAATGTAGTCGTATTTTCACGTAAGGCAAATATGCGTCTGTGTTCCAAGCGGAAACTTATGCAATCCGGCCATGAACCATGCTGTGACGAACAGGTGGAAGGGTCGAAGTATTTGCATCTGTAGTGAAAGTGAGGCTGCGCTTAAAGCCTTACTTAACCCTTTAGCCACTTCCAAAATACTTCGGGAATCTAAAAACTCTTTGAACTCGGTCGCAGGGCCGACTTTTCTGTTTTTCATCTGGGTCATAGATCACATTGGGATTTTTAAGTTTTCCCAGGACCCGAACCTGCGTTGGGTCTCCCTGCGTCTTCGATCAGGCCTTCCAATGACGATTGCATTTCTCATGAACACAATTGTGTGTGCCATGGCTCTCCAAGATCTAGATCGACTAAAAAAAATGCTCCCGGACGTCTGTAAGAAATCGGCGGCATTTTTGTTGCCTTCTAGTAGAAAAGACCGCAGACAACTTATTGACGTTTTGAAAAGCCACTTCGCTATCGCCAACCATCTTGATGTACTAGGCTTAAGTGACGATTTTGGAGAAGTCGACGATACTGCCTTTGCCTGTATCAGCTGGCAGATCCACGGTGCTGATGTTCTGAGTGCTGGTACTGTTAGCTCCTTATCATTGAAGTGCTTGCTTGGCTTTCTTAGAAAGTCAAGAAAATTCCAATAAAATGAGTAAACCAGGGTTTTGCTCTCTAGTAGTACAATGGACCAGTTGGGTCTGAGTGCCCCAGTCGAGCGTTTTATTTATTTTATTTGAGGGAAATACTCGAAAGTTTAGCTAAGAGGTCAGGTGCCAATACTAGGAAAAGGTGTTCGTTTTCAGAGAATGAAACTAAACGTTACCGAACTACATATGAATGTATGTAAATCAATTTCAATACAATGACTAACTAACAGTGACTACCCACTAATAATTCCGGCAGTGAACTCACTATTGTGAACGACCGTCCAAGCATCTGTCTAGTAGTTTTTTCCACAACCACTATTTTATCTGCAAGAACTTTTTCTTATTAAATACCCGAACCACAGACATGTGGGAGTAAGAAGTGAAAAATATACAAATTATCTTCGCACTCGAGAAACGAAAATAAAAGAGAGTCGGAGGGAAAAAACTGATTTCTTTGTTTAGCTATTTAATTACATGAAAGAACGTCGACAATCAATTTTTAAAATTCAACTTACCCTTCGCTTATTTTCTGTTCTACAATTTCCTCGCCTCCGTTTTTACTGCGATAACCACACGACACAGCAGACTAGCTAGCAGAGCAATCACCCCTTTTAAACGAACCGCTGTGGAATTTTCAAAGCAATTTCAACTCAATTACCCTCCGCATTCCAAATGAAATTCTCCGGTTGCGACAAGCGCCCGAAATATTATTTTCCCCTGTTACTCGGCGGTGTTGGAATAGCTTTAAAAATCCCTCGAATTCCGCAACTCGCATCGCCAGGCGATGGGAATCTCTTTCGCCGGACTGAATCGATGGCGGTGAATGCCGGCAAATTCACTAGCCCAGCAGCACGAAGCACTATGCGGATACATCAAACAACGGATGGCGCAGCATTCCAAGCGTTCTCAAAGCGCGATAAGTCTCGCGCGGAATCTTTGGAAACACGTCACCGCCATTTTTATTAACAGGCGATGATGGGTATCAGGCAGTAGCGGCGGTAGTCAAACAGACCAACAAAAATCGCCCGCCTCTGGAACCGCCAATTTTTCGAAATTCATATTTCTGTGCGCAGTTGCTGTCGAATGGGTGTGTTGGGTGTGCATCTGTGTTTGTTTGTGTCATCATCCGCCAACGCTCGCACATAATACTACTCATATCGCTACCAGTGCCTGAGTATCTGTGGCTTTGTATAGATACATACCTGCAGTGGGCAAGTCGACCGCCGATGAATACCTACTGTTTGTAGTTGTTTCACCCAGCAATGTGGAATATTGGCGCGAAAGACACCCATGCGTCGCAGGTCTTCGTTTGTTTTGTGTTCGATAATAGCTACCATTCCTGAGCAGCTGGTACTTTTCGTGATGAAACGCGACGACTCGTTTCACTTTCGTTTTCGATTTTTCGACAGTCGACGACAGTTGCGGCGAGATAGGTTGCATAAGTTGCAAAGGCACTGAAGTTTTTTGTTTTTCTAGCGCCAAATTTTTCGAGTGTGGATGCTAGTTAATCAGATGAGAGCCTGGTGGGTAGATACACTCATACCTCGGTTAACGGCCTAGATCAATTAAAAATTAATTTTTATACAAACCCCAAAATCCCCCGCTAAGTGGATGTCATATAATCGCATGCACTAACCGTTTGACCAGCTCCAAAATCCATTAGATTGGTTCCAAATATTAGAAAAAAAAAAACAAAAAATTGCATCTTGATCATGTCATCATCAACTATGTCGATTTTTAAATTTTTCAAGTATCTCGGCTTGCTAGGAAATTTCATCTGTTGACGCTTCATCAACATCCTCCAATTTAAGATTTTCAATAATCCAATTTCCAATTTCTTGGATAATCATTTGAATCATTGGCATCTTTCTTTTGTAGTTGTCTTTGATCCATAGGATGAGCCTTGATTTTGTCTTTATTATTTCCTATAGCTTGAACAGTAGATTTTGCAAGATCTAATACTGAACAAATTCGGATAATACGTATTTTCACCTGCTTTAATGCGACGTGAAACATTTACACATCAACACATCTTCTGACTTAAAAACTACCATATGTCTCAAACGAAAGAGGGGTATACACGTGTCTAGGAAATTCAAATTTAACGATGCCGACGTCGACTTTGTTGTGCATTATCCGTGTTGTACGAGTCACTTAGATTATTAGACAATTACTAGATCTGATATGGGTGGCGTTAAGACATCGAGGTGTTCCAGAAACCTAAGTACAGATTGTCATGGGCATGTACGAAAGAGCAAAGACAAGTGTAAGATGCCCCGCTGGAGTAGCCGAAGAGTTCCCATCAAAGTCGGGGTGCATCAGGGAAGCGTTTTAAGTTCTTTGCTCTTTATTACACTCCTTGATTATCTGCTTGAAGGTAAAGACTCGGACCCCAAAGTACACCAGTTATTTTTCGCTGACGATGGAGCCATCATAAGAGAGGATCCTATGTCCCTGCAACGAGCACTTGATGTGTGGGTGAACGTTTTGGAAGGAAATGGGTATCGCATTAGTTCAGAAAAGACAGAGTAATTGTGGTGCCCGTTCTCTGATATACTCAAGCCTATTCCAGACATTTATTGGCCTGGAACAGTGCTTCCCAAGTGCGAAAAGTTCAAATATCTGGGATCTATGATCAATAGCAAAGCGTAGGGTGGATAAAGTCGCGAGAAAACTCTTCTGTGACCAAAAAATTCACCCTAAGTTTAAAGGAAGGCTCTACACCGCAGTTGTCCGTCCAGCGTTCACATTCGGTTCACAATTTTGGACAATGTGCAAAAAGTATGAGAGTAAATTACCGGCAGCTGAGATGAAGATACTTCATATGACAGAAGGAGTGACAAAGCTTGATCGAATTAGAAGTTCAAAGATCCATGCAAGCCTTCAAGTCAAAGAAACCATCTTACGAAAAAAAAGAGCGCGACCGGCTCAGTTGGCATTGTCACGTTCAAAGAAGAGATCACTTGAAACCTGTTAAAAAGGCAATATTACTTAACGTTCCAAAGACATCGCGAGGCAGGGGCAGGCCTGTAAACGCCTGGATCACACAAATGCAACGACACCAGCCTTTGATTGGTATCAGTAACTAGGTGATCCAAAATCGGGAGTCCTGCCAATATTTTCTGAGTTTAAGTAGTCGAACCCCACAGGCGGATCGGTGGAAATGCGATGAAGTGGGAGGGTTATGATCCCTTGTTTTTCAATCATAATCTCGCTGAAATAGGAAGAAAAAGAAGTTACATATAGTTAAAACTAGCTTAAACCGCCCGCTTCGACAGGCACACAAAAATGTCTGAGTTTTTTTTCAATGTTTTTGTATTTTTTTTGTTTGCCTATCACCTTTATATCTACATTAAAAAAAAAAAAAACACTAAATTGGTTGAAAATTACGGGCGCGGCGGTAAAAGGAAACATACGCATTTTGTCGCTTAGTTTTATATATATAGAAATTAATTCTTCCTTTATAATCAGGCTTAAGACACTACATGACAAGAATTTTTATGGCCGTTGAATAATACACAGTGTGGCAAAGAATATCTCGGACACGAACCATATCTCAGCAACCAAGAGCGCCATCTATTTGTTCGAACATGCGTTTTAAAGGTTGAATCTTTAAAATCTCTACTGCCTGCCAAAATTTCATGACATTTGGTTGACATTTAACAATTATAAAAATTATTTTTCCAGAACACCTTTTCATTTAATGCTGAAATTTTAACATGGAACAAAGAGCGGTCATTAAATTCCACGCAAAAATGCATCAGAAATATTCCGATTGATGCAACAGTATACCGTGCTGATTGTTTGAGTAGAACAGTTGTTTTCGAGTGCCATAAACGTTTTTTGGGCGGCAGAGAGACGCTGGAGGATGACAAAGACAAGGGAAGACCAATTTCAGTTTGGACGCCTGCAATGATCCAAAAAGTACCTGATTTTGTTGCAGAAGATCGCAATGCTCCACTAACAATGATGGAAGAGGTCTTAAACATCAACAAAGAAATTACTCGAACCATTCTTCACTAGGATATCGCGATCCAAAAGTTGGTCTCTGTTGCACGATAATGCACCGAGTCGCACAGCACTCATTGCTCGTCAATTTTTGCCTCGAAATTAAGTGTGTGTGCTAAATCATCCACCGTATTCACCTGATTTGGCACCGTGCGACTTCTCTTTGTTCCCGAAATTGAAATTGGAGTTGAAAGAATTTTTTTTGACGACATTCCGACCATTCAAGCAGCTTCGACACGGGCACTGGAGACAATTCCGCAAATTGAGCTAGAGCTGGCATTTGAATCACTATTGAATCGCTGTAACAAGTGTATTGAATCGGGAAGAGAATATTTCGAATAAAAACATCGAAAAATAAACAGAAATCGTGTTTTAATTATGTTTTCTAGAGCCATTCCGGGATATTATTTGCCACACTGTGTTTTATAAATGTATAAAAATTTATCAAACCATATTCTCTAGCTTTTCTTTTATGAACTTAATCGATTTGGCAAGTGAGCGGCTCACATATACAGTTTACTTATGCACAAACATACCGGGTTTGTATAAAAAGTATCGGGAAAAATTTTTCCTCGCGTGACTGTACATCGTAGCGGGCTCGGCGGTGGGAGGTCTGGCTTTCGAGTTTTTGGTGGACTCCTATCGAGTGACACGGTGCAAGCTCAAAATGCAGCAAACGATTGAACAGCGGTACGCCAAAAAATATTGTGTTGGACTGGGGAAATCGAGTACGGAGACATGGGCATGATTCGCCAAGTGTTCAAGGATGAAAGCATGTCACAAGCTGCAGTTTTTAAGTGACACAAGCTCATCAAAGATGCCCGAGAGAGTGTGGAGTAGAGCTGGATGGCCGTCAACGTCAAAAACCGCCAGGTGGTGGTCTACTACGAATTTGTACCTGAGGGGCAAACAGTGAATGGTGCTTTTTACATAGAAGTGCTAAGAAGACTGAAGAGAAGGGTCAACAGGGTGAGTCCAGCCATCGCTGGAAATTGAAAATTACATGACGACAATGCGCCCAGCCACATTTGCGCCAAGGTGAACGAATACCTGACGCAAAAGGGCGTCGCGACGATTTCCCAACCCCTTACAGTCCCGACTTGACCCCAGCAGACTTTTTTCTATTCCCAAAAGTGAAATCCTTCCTCAAAGGACACCACAATGGGACCCTTAGTGCCGGCAAAGAAGCTTGCACGGATACCCTTAAGGACCTTCCGCAATCTGCCTACCAGGGAGCCTTCGAGTTGTGGAAAAGGCGCTGGCAAAAGTGTGTCGACGCTCAAGGGATCTACTTTGAAGAATTTTAAGGTTTTAAGCAATATCTGAAATAAATCTATTTTTCCGAAACTTTTCCCGATACTTTTTATACAAACCCTGTATACTTTAATACATATTTAACAAAGATGTTTAAAGGACCAAAAAAAAAAATTCGCTTTTAAAAATTGTCTTCACGACGCGACGTTACAATCCACAATGAATCAGATCAAAAAAGAATAGCGTCCTAGAAGAGGAAGAAAATGCAAAAACTGCTGATTTAACGGATTTCTTATATACCAACAAAAATGGTCACGCCATCGTTCGACTATATGCATTGTGCATAAGTACCGAAAAAGTGATTAACAATGTAAGCCAAAAATTGTAAATACAGTGTGAAAGAGAAAAACATATTTTGTATTGCCTTCAACAATATGACAATTGCCGTGTTTTTTTGAAACCTAGCCAGCCAGTCGTTCATTTAAACGATTTGCCAGCCAGCCAAAGCCAGCCGATTTTATACGAACATATCTCTAGGAACCAAGCAACCTCGATGTGACAGCAACAACAAATAACTAAAAAACATTCGTTTTTGCGCCGCCTGAAATTAGGCATCACGAAATTCGCAGCCAGTAACTTTTTGCTGGGGATAAAATCAAGAGTAGTTGCCAGCCGGTTGTTGTATTTGTTTTATGTGTAAAATTTTACTTTACTAGCAACTACTGGCTGGCTAGGTTTCAGAAAAACACGGCTAATATAGGGTGTTTCTTGAATTCCCTTACAGATGTAAAACCAATATTTAATATGTAAGAGTCAAAACATTTTTTATTTCTCTTCAAAACACATACATATTGAAATCATAAATGTTTTCTTATTCATTTTGTGTTTTTTGACATTTATTCACTGTTGGAGCTATCCATAATTAGGTTCCAACGACATCTTCTTTCAAATGTTAGTTGTGCTATTTCATAGCTCGAAGTTTAACTTGTTTCTTCTTTATTATTTTCGTTGTTTAAAAAAGTATCTTCTTGTGCTTTTAACAATTTATTATTGTTACTTCAAAATATGGAGCTAAACAATCTTTAAATTTTTTCTTAAATATCTCAGAGCAACAAAGTGCTCTGGATCGTTATTCGTTATTCGTAAAATATTCTTCTAGATTTGTTGTCAATTCAATGTCAATGTCAATAATCCTTCATTTAAGATTTCTAAAGCAAACGGTTGCTGTGGCAACATCCCAACATCTGTTTCATTCTTTTACCGTGTTATACGAGCCTCTTTTAGCGTGTTATACGAACAAGCCGCGTTGAAGGGGGTCTACTATACATACTTTTTTGGTATGGGGTACACAAAGATCGAAAGTCAAGAAAACAACGAGTAAGACAAAATTCGCAACGTAAAGTAGAGAAAGTAGGCAATAGGCAACATAATGTATATTCTTGCATTGTAAGAACATTTAAGGGAATGTAGTTTTTTTTTTGTTGTAGAAAAAGGCCGTACAGCGAGGTAGGAGTGGACTCGGTATTCCGCAATGGAGGTTCGTTCGAATTTCTTTGATTGAATTCATCGTGGGAGTGAGTGGCAGATTGGCTTCGAGCAATGTAGGTACAGTGTGTGAATGGAATGGTTTACTTACTTACTTACTTATGTCCTATATCCCCTAGTGGGTCCTAGGGCCTCTACTACGCCTACGCGCCATCGTGTACGGTTTCTGGCAATGTGTCTGAGTTCTCCCCAACTTTTCCCCAACTTCCGTTCCTCCTTCTCGATTGTTCTGCGCCATGTTCTCCTCGGACCGTCAGGTCTTCTGCCATCCTGAGTTAGAGGGTTCCATTGCATACCATGGTTTGCTATAGAACTGTCACCCTTTCGGAACGTGTGACCAATCCACTGCCACTGCCGCTGTTGGATGGTTGTGCCTATTGGTTCCTGACTCGTTCTCTCGTAAAGGTGTTCGTTAGAGATACGATTGGGCAAGAAAATCCTTAAGATATTGCGCAGGCACCTATTAACGAACGTTTGCAGCTTTCCGGTGATAGTAGTGGTCACTCTCCACGTGCTGCAACCATATAGCAGCACGGATTCAACGTTGGAGCGGAACAGTCTTATTTTGATGCTTAAACTGATTGCATTGCTTCGCCATATTTTGGACAACATGCCGAACGCGGACTTTGCTTTGGCGATCCTGTTGGCTATATCCAGTTCGGTTCCACCATCGGTAGAGACAATACTCCCAAGATACTGAAATCCTCTACTCTCTCTACCGGTTGTCAAACAATGCATATTTGAGCCGATGAGTTAGTTTCAAGGCTGATAACTTTAGTTTTTGCCACATTCATTTTCAGCCCGACGGCACCTGCCTCCCTCTCCATATCTGATGTCATTTGGCGGAGTTCCATAATTCTGTGGGAGAGTAAGCATACATCGTCAGCGTAGTCAAGATGTTTCAGTTGAGATGTAAGAGACCATCGAATTCCTCCGTTTCCCGTCGACAAAACCGCATGAAGCACATCGCTAATCACCAATAGGAATAATATTGGTGAAAGGATACAGCCTTGTCTTACCCCACTTTGGATCTCAAATTCGTCAGACAACCTTCCCCTGTGCAGAACGTGACATTTGGAGCCTTCATACGTAGCTTTGATAATAGCAATTAGTTTATCGGGAATATTTCTCCTGCGTAAGGCACGCCAAATAAACTCCCTGTTGGCACTATCGAACGCCTTCTCAAAACGGAATGTTGTCAAGCTATGATTTTAATTTTAGAAGTACCTTTGTATGAAAATTTTTCTTTTTGATTCTTCCCATTGATGAACATTAATTTGATACTGACTTATCGGTGCAATATATTGAAGCAAAGCCTAGGCGGGTGCACGCCAAATAAACTCCCTGTTGGCACTATCGAACGCCTTCTCAAAACGGAATGGTGTCAAGCTATGAGTTTAATTTTAGAAGTACCTTTGTATGAACATTTTTCTTTTTGATTCTTCCCATTGATGAACATTAATTTGATACTGACTTATCGGTGCAATATATTGAAGCAAAGCCTAGGCGGGTGCACGCCAAATAAACTCCCTGTTGGCACTATCGAACGCCTTCTCAAAACGGAATGGTGTCAAGCTATGAGTTTAATTTTAGAAGTACCTTTGTATGAAAATTTTTCTTTTTGATTCTTCCCATTGATGAACATTAATTTGATACTGACTTATCGGTGCAATATATTGAAGCAAAGTCTAGGCGGGGTGCGGCTTACTTATTTTATTTTGAAAAAAATGGCACTTCACTCCAAACTGCGGAAAAATTGTTGAACAACATTATCTCGTAAAACTATAAATAAGCTCACAACTCTTAAGACTCGACTGTGTTGCTATTTTTTTTTTTCATAATTTGCGCGCGTCAGAGGGATTATTTTTCTTTATACTGATGCTCAGTGCACGGAAGGATGGGAAAAGGAGAGAGAGGAACGAGATATGTCAGTTTGCATTGGCTTTAAATGTTTGTAGATTGTAATGATTAGGAAATACGGAGTGAAAGACACGAGAGACATTTCTACGATGTTCAAGTGAGACTTTGGAGAACGTGCAGAACGGGGTACACCAGACTAGATGTGGGCGTTATATTCCAGCTTTGGGCGATTAAATGCCTTTTAGATGGACGCCAGATCAGAACGAGTAAAGTATTTCTTGTGCCATTTAAGCATTTTTCGCGACCGCAAATATGGGATTGTTCCATCGAAGATGGTTATTAATGCACATACCGAGAAGTTTAAGTCTTTTGAATTCAGCGATGCAAGTACCATTCACGGATAAGGCTTGGGTCTTGGTTGCGCTTGAGAGACAGAAGACAGCGTTGTGTTTTGAATGCAATATATTCCACTCTATTAGTTGAACCCCATTTGGTTATGCTGTTCAGGTCGGAATTTAATGTGTTTAACATACGTAGACGTTCCTCTTCTACGGCCGAAGAGCAGCGACGTGACAAGGGGTCATTTATAAAAATGAGAAAGAGAGTCGGAGACAAAACGGAGCTCTGGGGAACACCAGCATTTTATATGGTGATTTACAGACTTGAAGCCGTCCAAGGCAACTTGTATTAAACGGTCCGAAAGGTAGTTTCTAATCCAATGAAGAAAAGACTTATCGATGCCATATGCACGCATTTTCGTCAAAAGAGCCTGCTGCCAAACTCTGTTAAATGCTTTAGAAATATCGAACGAACCATCTTTGTCTCGCCGAAGTGATGGAGAGATTGGTTTTACTTCTGATGAAAACCGTACTGCCGGTCATTGAGGAGGTTTCGTGAATCAAGATATTTCATAAGCTGACGATTTATCAGCGTTTCCATGACTTTAGAAAGAAGGGATGTAAGTGGATGGGTCGGTAACTGGACGGCGAGGAAGATTCGCCTTTTTAGGGACGGGCTGGGCAAAAACTGTTTTCCATATTCTCAGAAAGAGCCCAGAAGAGTAGGATAGACAGAAAGCTTACTCAGGGTTTTGCCAACGTGAAAGAACACTTCTTCAGAAATATGAGGGAGATACCATCTGGATCAGCGCATCTGTATGAGTGCGAAAACGTACTCGTCCAATAGAAAATTCGACGCTCTCAAGTACAGGTGAAGACAAAGTACTATGTGGCAGGGTAGAGTTTGCTGCAAAGTGAGCAGCAAGCAGTTTGGCATCGACTAAGGAGCTTCCAGTTGGAAGGTAGTTGTTAATGCGCGTTGGCATAGCAGACGAAACTTAATGCAACACAATCGGCGAAATTTATTGAGCTACAGAAAAGTAGTGAAGTCTCGGGAAAGCACCCGAAACCCAGATACAGTTACATTCACAGCTCAGCAACCTGCGAGTGAACGAACTGCTAACAAACCATTTTTACTTACTGACTTAGGTGGTGCCACAGTCCGGGGTGGAACTGAGCTTCAACCAACATACCGCTCCCGCCTGGTTACGAGCCAGCTTCCTCAAGTTGCGCACGCGAATTTAGTTGAGGTCCACCTTCACTTATTTGCACCACCTGCTGCGAGGCCCTCCTCTACTGCGCGGTCCATCTGGGGTGGATTCAAACATTTTTTTGGCTGAAACGTCAGGCTCCATCCGCTCTACATGACCCAGTTATGTCAGTCGCTGTATGTCAACTCTTCTGGCTAAGTCGGTGTTATTGTATAGGCCACATAGTTCTGCTTGTACCTTCTCCTCCACTCGCCGTTTATGCAAACGGAACAAAAAATAACTCGAAGATCTTTCCTCTCAAAGTAAACAAGGGCATTCTTATTCTCATTCATAAGAACAGCGATTGGCAAAAGTCATTCTTCGTTTGATCTCCTCACTGTCATTTGAGGAGCTCACCATAAAGCCTAGGTAGACAAAGTCCTTTACTATGTGCCTAAAACTATATCTGTCCATTGTGGCATTCTATTCAAAACGCAGATTTTGGGTGTCCTTTTTTGTAGACAGCATATACATATTTTGTTTTGTTTTTTTTAATCGCTAAAACCATCTTTGCTGCTTCTGCCTCAATACTTGCAAACGTCCCACTGACGCCCGCTGTGTTCTTTCGAATATGTCAATGTCATCGGCGCAAGGGACTAGTTGTACAGATTTGTAACAGATTGGGCTATAAGTTTCGTACAATTCTTTTAACTATTATGTTAAAGAGGTCGCATGATAGCGCGACACCTTGTCTAAGACCTTTACTGACATTGAACGGTTCGGCGGTGTTTTTTCCGGCTTTGATGGAACAGCGAGAGTTCTCCATCGTCATTCTGCACAAACGGACGAGCTTGGTAGGAATGCCAAGAATAGACATAGGCAACTTTGAAATCGATGAGAAAGTGGTCGTATATAGATTTCATATTTCTGGGTTTTTTCAAAGATCTGCCATAGTGTGAATATTTGCTCAATGGTGGACTTTCCGGGACTGAAACCGCTCTAATAAGGACCTATCAGGTTGTTGACGATCGATTTTAGGCGTTTACATAATACGGCAGAAAGGATTTTATATGCGATGTTGAGGAGACTTATACCTCTTTTACTCGTTTTATGGAGATATCTTTGGGTAGTAAATGCTTACCACCTTATAATTTACGCGCACTCAAGAGGTTATGAATACCCTTGTGCAGGCGTTAGAAAGGATAGAGAGAGATTGAGAGAGAGAAAGAGAAAGATTAGTGAAGTGGTTTTGAAATTCACATGGCTTGTTTCAGAAAATGTGGGCGCCGGCCGTGGCGTAAGTGGTTAGTGTGTCAGATCACTACGCATGAGGTTCCAAGTTCGAATCCCAGAAAACACCAAAAAGTTGTTCACGGTCCCACCTCTCGCGAGCGTCTGACAAACATCCGAGAGTATTGTTGTCACGAAAAAACTTCTCAAATCGCCGTTCGGAGTCGGCATTAAACTGTAGGTCCCTTCCATTCGTGTGAAAAATATAACGCACACGACATGAGTGGTTGCGAGAAGCTAGGCCCTGGCACTTTCAAGAGCTGTTGCGTCAAATATTTGTATTTTTTGTATTTGTTTTAGAAAAACTCCGGGGTGGCGTCCAGATAGCTGGGGAAATTTTTTTTTATTTTTGTCTTTGCTTGTGACTCGCAGTATCGTACACTTTTTGAAAAAATCCTCGTTATTGATATTTTAGCGAATAGTTTCTCCACACAAAACATACAACCACGCCCACTTTATGGAACCAAATTTAATGTTATTCCTGGGAAATTGACTAAACTACGTTTAGGTTTATAGTTCTCGTTTGCCAACGCCACGCCAATTAGCTGTGTTTAACGATAAGACCTAGAGTATCATACTATCCGTTTTACGTAGATTTACCTTTTCTGAACTCTTTTTAAAAGCTTTTATTTATATCTAATAACTTGCTTTGAACAAATCTTGTAATCAATATTTCGACCACTTCTAAGGGTGCTTCACACCAAATAGAACAGAAACAAACAAAACAAAAACGACGGTTGTTAGCCCACACCAAATGAAGCAAAACTAAAATGCTTTTTTTGACTTGCTTAATTTGGTGTGGGTTATTAAGAATCATGCTTCATTAGTTTCAATTAAAAATAATAACTTTTCAGCGTAACACATGTTGATGCTGCACTTCACAGAAACTGATTGAATGAAGCATAAATACCGATAGTTATCGTCCGCATGCTTCAAACGTTTTTGTTTTTTGTTTTTTTTTTTTTGTTTGACTGAATCAATGTAGGCGCTCTCATTTAACTGCATGTGTTTATATCTTGTCTATGCCTTAACTGTTTTCTCGTGTTTTTGCCTTACTCGATTTTTTTGCTTAAAATGATTTACTGCTTTTAGAACACGTGTCATTTTTGACCTATGCAATAGAACAAAACCGTTTTCGTTTGCCTGCTTTGTTTCGCGTTATTTAATGGGGGCACATGTATTTAAAAGTGTGTATTTAAATTTCAAAAAACGCAAAAAAATAGTTTTGTTTGTCTAACTCGGTTTTGTTCCATTCAGTGTGGAAGCACCCTAATTGAGCTAGAGCCTTAGAATTTTGCACACATATATAAGTTCGGTGACAATGCAATACAATGTACCTAATATCGTTCTAAATCCAAAATGGCGGTCGCCCCAAGATGGCGTCCTTCACAACCCTTGACATGGATACCAAATGAAAAGGTTAAACGAGTAGAATACGGTATGCTATGTGAAGTCATTAGAGTTGGATGGATATTGAATAATAAAACATTTTTTTAAGTATTTGTTACCTTTATTGTGTTACAGTGTGAGTTCAAACTTCGGTTTAGTTAAACTCACATGCGAGTTTAAGCCAAGCACTTAAGCCGTGAGTGTATTACAGTGGAATTTGATCGAACGTTTAGTTAAACTCCGGCTTAACTTTTCTCGTCTTTTTTGTAGGGGACTATAAATGAGGCATTGAGAGCAGTAGTGGCGTAACCCCAAATTGCAACAATTGAGATAATCGCGATTAAAGAAAAATAAGTCTATTATTTGTTTCCTATTTCAAATAATAGTTAATAAACCTCAATTATGACATAACTAGTGGCATATCTTTTATCTTAGATGGTAATCTTGTCTGTATGTGTATGTGTATGAATGTATGAATTACTGGATTTTATATGGCTTACACCACTACTGCTTTCTGGAAACTGGAACAATTTAAAGAAAATATGTTTGATACACCAATAATACAAAATACAGGTTATTAAACAAATATTCTTACTGTCGCTTTTGAAATACAAAATAGGTAAGACATATGTGTATAAGTTAAGACTACTAATCATCCTCATCTACGTACTCAACTAACTCAACGGGTCTGTCTGTATAAATGGTTTTAAAATTTTTATAAAAGTTGTTTGGGGATAAAATTTAATAAGTCCAGTAAACCTTTCTTTTTTACTTCACTAATGGCATTCCCTTTTTGAAACAATAAGTCGAGATCTGTGATAAATGCAGATGTTCTTTTTTTTTAAATAACAGTGTCAAAAAGTACGTCTTCGTTGTTACTATACTTGTAAAAAATATTGAATGGCGTCTCTCTCAAAAATTGTAGCCATTGAATTTTAAGCCATTCCTGTTTACCTTTATTCGTATTCACTTTCCGATTGGTTATAGTATTCTTTTCCAATTTTTTCGTCGAAAACATCATAGTTCCATAATTTGAAATGGCTCTTTCTGTCTTGATGTTGCTATAGCCATATACCAATCCATAGGGCCGAAAATGTCTTTAAAATACTTCTTCTAGACAGTACCTAGACTACCTACCTAGACAGTATGTCCAAAGTTGCCTCTTATAATAGCACACACCCGTTGTAATGGCTGGACTCGGCAAGGTTTAAATAAGATCAAATGCAATTACGGAAATGTCACTAAATTCCTTGGCTCTTGTTGTGTCATCTCTCATGCCATTCCTAGCCGAATCCGCTTTTCTAAGATGTAGTTCATGTTCAATTTGTATCTGAGGCTTTTTATTATCCCTCGCAAACTTAAGCTTATTGTTGAAAAAGTCACATTTTTTGCAAGAATCTTTTATTGGAGCATGAAATGATAGATTGAAATCTTGTATATTAATACGTGAACACGAAATTTATCGTACGTATTCTAGTATTAATTTAAAAAGGAGGGGATTGACACTTATATCATTCGAAAGGTACTGTGCCATAGATGTGAAGAAAAAAAATACCCTGCTTGCTTTTTTCCCCTCGGTCGAATTTCGACCATACGCGATACTAGTAATTATTAAAAGTCTTTCGGAATACATGCTCTGATACGGGACTGGCATGAGAATCCTTGTACAAATTATACATTTTAGAAATGCTAAGTTCAGGAGATAAGAATTTTCTTTCGGACTTATGGCGGGTATAATGTGATTCATATGAAGAAAATATTGATACTGTTGTTTTGGATTATTTACTATTAATGTAGCTTACTGTAAAATGTTGGTGCAGAAAGGACGTAATGTGTTTGGAGCCGATTCATTTCATAATCTTTCATAAAGCAGAAGTGGCGTAAGCGGGTTACGCCATTACTGCCGTAGGAAAAATTCCGTGCAGAAACAATGTTTCAACATTTTTGTATTGATTTATGAGCAAATATGGGTTACGCTATTTCTGAGGTGAAAGAACATTTATTTTCCGTCATGATAGTGTAATAAACTCAAAATTGAAAAAAATGAGGGTTACGCCACTATTGCTCTCAATGCCTCAAATGTCAAATTCATATGTTTTGAAGTTTTCCTGTATACAGCTGTGTATATTTTGGGTTGTAGTTCAGTTTTAAAGAGGTGGTCACAGACAAAAAGCGATATAGAACTTAAGTGTTTGGAAGAAGAGCATGATGTTAAAATAGTTTTTATGAAAGAAGAGTCTGAACTGAAGAAAGAAAACTTAAATTAGAAATTTTAGCTTTGCAAAAAGAAAGAATTTAGCATAAAATAAAACATATTATATGTGTTCATAAAACAATTTAAGCTTCAATCTATTATGATATGCAGCAACAATTGACAGATGTGTTAAGACAATTGTGAAATATTCCTAAAATATTCAATCATTGCTTCTCTCCGGGTACCTACTCGTATATTTTCTGAGGAGCTCGAATCCCCTTTTTCAACATCTATACTGTACCGCGCTTAGTCTTCAATAAAATTGCCCAGAGGTGGATCATCGAATTCATTTTAATTGCAGCAGCTATTGTGCAGAATCCCTGTCGCTACAACAATACATTGAACGGTGCTCAGCTGCAATCGCAAACGCAATGCTAAGATAGGAAAGCATCTCTTTCATACACCGAAAAGTCTCTCTACAGGATTCCTGGTCGAAATTTGTGACCGATTGTAAAGACGTTGCTCTGCAGTTGAACATGTACGAAGAGGTGTCATAATGGATGATTTGCTGAGATAACCACCGTCAGCCACAATAAGTACCATTTCGTTTTGTGCTCTTATTCTGTGTTCTATTTGATTAAGCACCATTTGAGCAGTTTGTTTGATCCACCGAAATCGTGCGTAGAAATCTGCATCACTCCATTTTCCGAAATAATTTGGCCTCAGACAAATCACTTTTGTTCCTCGTGCATAGATAATAATAGAGGCAATTTGGTCATCACTCATATCATCAATGTCTGAATTCATTCCGTTTAACCAAATAAATGAATTAAATTAGCAATTTCAATGCAATATCTAATCATTAAAAAAATAATTGCTATGGAAACATACCCCGTTTGTATCACAAACGTCAGTTTAAAGTTTAAACGTAGTTTAAACCCTCATCCACGTCCGTTTAAGTTGAACTCAGTTTAAATTAAACGAGCACGATTAAGGTTAAACGAGCACTGTAACGCACCATTTCGCCTTACACGACAGTTTAAACTAGATCTCCGTTTAAACAGACCTTAAACTTGCACTGTATTACCGGCTATATGTATTTTTTAATGCATTTCTTTAATATAGTGGATGCATAAAGAAACTAAGTGAAGAGTTTTTTTTTTTTTTTTTAAGGACGGTGGAAAGCATCGAAAGCCAGAGTGTGGGACTTTAACCCTAACTAGAACCACCTCTGCTTCAAACCACATTTCTCGACAATACTACCAAGGGTATACAGTCTTCCGGGGGGTTTTTCAATCGTCGATTGCAGTGTGGGAAAAATTCCCAAACAGGAAAACACCTCCTAATATTACAACTGAGAGGAACTCTCATCCAGTCATTTTTCTCTAATGTATAATTAACGTTTTGGAGGGATAAAGCTCATTAGCTGACCCCGAAATTAATTTTGTGTGTATACACTTTAATTTGTTCATTTATAGGTTTTTTTTTTTTTTTTTTTTTTTTCTGTTTGTTTATTTATCCACTTATACACTATTACATATTTTATTGTTTAAATAAACTAAAACTGCAGCAATAATTATAACAAAAAGTATCTGACCTGAAGGGTTCTCAATACTTACACTATGATTTATATATACTTAGTATATTTGCATTATTTTTTTATTTGCATTATTTTTGTAATGCGTATTTTTATTTTTTTGCTTTAAGGGGAAATGTGGAAAAACCTTGTACAAATCTTTATTACTTTTATTCAACTAAACTAGAGGGTAAAACAAATAAAACTAAATTATCCTATGTTAAACCTATCCATTTATAGGTTATAGGTATACCTGTGTGTATGGTTATATAATACAGTCATGTTTTATATTTTTCCTATTATAGTTTTCGTTAGAAAATTAAGTCACGCGGCCTTAATCTTTTAAGCCGCCTAATGGTATTGTTGTTTTCTTCCACCATGTATTGTATTTGACGATGTTCGCAGTGCCTAAGAGCATATTTTTTTAACAATTTCACTTACATTCTCTATGTCTAGATCCTTGTGTAGGTTGTCATTTCGTATACACCAAGGTGCATTAACGATGCCTCTTAGTACTTTGTTTTGGAATGTTTGCATCCTTCTTAGATTTGTCTTTTTGGTACAACCCAAAGTTGTATCCCATACGTCCATACGGATCTCAGAACTTGTTTGTATAATAGCAATTTGTTTTCAATTGATAGCTGGGAATTTCTTCCCATTAATCAATGCATTTGTCTGAGTCTAATGTTGAGCTCCTCTTCTTACTTTTTGACATGCTCTTTCCATCTGAGCTTGGCGTCAAGTGTTATACCCAGATATTTCGCAGTACTTGCGTACGGAATTTCTATTCCATCAATATTAACTCTTACATTATTTATTCTTCTACATATTAGTAAAGTTAATATGGATAGATTTAGTTTCATGAAGCTTTATTCTCCATTTTTTGACCAATCACTTACAGATTTAATGGCCTTTTGTAATTTTTTCGCCGCTTCATCCGCATTATCGCCAATAGTCATAATTGCAGTGTCATCTGCAAAAGTCGCCAAGCTGGCTTCTTCTTGCTGAGGTAGGTCTCTTGTATATAGGATTGGTCCCAAGGCATTTCCTTGTGGAACTCCTGCAGATATTTTCTTTAAATGAGAGTATTCATCCTCATAACTTACTCGAAGTAACGATCGGCGATATAAAATTTAAGAATTAAGTAAACCTCTTCGGGGAGATCCCTTTGCAGTTTAAATTCTAGTCCGCGATGCCAGACTTTATCAAACGCTTGTGCTACGTATAGAAATATGACTGAACAGACTTTTTTTTATTATCAAGTGCCTTTTCTACTGTACTTACAATTCTATGCACTTGTTGTACAGTAGAGTGTTTCTCTCTAAATCCAAATTGGTGGGAAGGTACAAGACTTCTTTCTTCTATTATTGGCTTGAGTCTTTTCAAAAGCAGTTTTTCAAATAGCTTTGATAATACGGGTAGGAGCGAAATCGGTCTATACGATTTCTTTTCATTTGGAAACTTATCTGGTTTCAGAATCATAATTACCTCTGCCACCTCCCATTGCATCGGAACATACTTTAGCCTGAGTGCTGCATTAATTAAATGTAATAGCTTCCGCATAGCTTTGTCCGGGAACTCCTTAAGTATTTGTCCTGTTATCAAATCGTAGCCCGGTGCTTTTTTTGTTAGTTTTAATTTCATATTTTAGTTCCTGAAATGTTACATGCTGTATATTTCTGTGATCATTTCTGGACTGCAGGAAAAGATTTTGGTCTGCAGTTTGCCTAGGAAATGGTTGGAAGGTTTGCTGCAGGTGATCTGCGAAGAGGTTAGCCTTTTCTTTGCCATTTCTTGCCCAAGACCCGTTTTCCTCTTTCATGGGCGGTTCCATAGCGAGTATTCTGTATCCTTATGCGTTGATAGCTTATTCAAGTATCTGCCAACTGATTCGTTCTTCACAATTTTTAGAAGCCTTTTGAGTTCATTGCAGAATGCGTTTAGAATCTTTTTATTCTCAGGTGTTCTGATTCTTTGCCAAGTCTTACAAGCTTTGCGTTTTTTCCAGATTAATTCTTTAACTGCATATAGATAATTTATGTCCATATTCCTGTTTTTTTTACCAATAGGGGTGCTTATACATGCTGCTTGCTCGATATTTGTATTGAATAGCTCAATTTCTTCTTCTAGTTGGAATGCGGTTTTTATCGGGACCTGTAGGTTTATGCCATCTTCTAATGTTTGTCTGAATAGGAGCCAGTTTGTTTTATGATTTATAAGACGTGGTCGACTTTCAGCTTTCAGTATACTACAACTAATCGTCATAAGAACTGGAGAATGATCTGACGACAGATCATCTTTATTTTCTACATGAATGTAGTTACCAGATATTCCTTTTCCTACATAGAAGTCTATTAGGTCTGGGATTTTATTCTGGTCTACCGGCCAGTGTGTTGGCATAGCACTTGAATTAAAATTAATGCTCGTCCTGCTGAATATAGCTCTCTACCTTTGGTGTTTGTTAGTCTTGAGCCGCAAAAGGTATTTTTGGCATTAAAGTCACCCCCGACTATAAAATAACTTCCCAGGGTTTGGAAAAATCTAATATAGTCGTCTTTTTTTAGATTATGTTTTGGTGGGCAGTATATTGCTACTTTTACTATTGATACTTTAATTTTCATTTTGTTTAATATGTGTACATTTATGGTTGTAGCTTGCATTTTTTCTTCCTCAATTTTTGAGTCTTGGTAGTTTTTGATTGAGTGAAGTGAAGAGTGAAGACTTTCCGTGGATTTGAACAGAGAAGCTGTGGAAAGTTCTGACGAGAATGAGTCAGTTTTTACCCCAGTCTTGGTTCAGAACAAAGTGTACCATACGCGCCGTGGCGTAAGTGGTTAGTGTGTCGGACCTCTGCGCGTAAGGTTACATATTCAAATCTCAGAGAACACCAACAAGTTTTTTTACGGTCCCACCTCTCGCGAACGTCTGACAAACATCCGAGAGTATTGTTGTCTCGAGAAAGTTTCTCAAAACAAATTGCCCTTCGGATACTACGGCGCTAAACTGTAGGTACCTACCATTCGTGTGAAAAATATAACGCACACAACATGAGTGGTTGCGAGAAGGCCCTGGGCGATTTTGGGCGATTGTTCATTTTTGAAAATTGGGCGATTTTGTTTTAGGCCTGTTGGATGATCCGTACATTTGCGGTTCGTTAAAGTGACCAAAGAACTAAGCAAGTGAAATGCTTTTCCTACCACTAAGCTTTTTTTTAAGGTACTATGATTTTTTCAGTTGTACTGCACTTCTTTTATTTGAAAATGGCAACCTAACACTAAGATTTGCATGAGAATATTGAGTGACTTAAAATACTCTAAGCTAAAAACGGTGTTCAACCCAGTATCACACCTTAACTCACTTATAGTTCAGTCCCACGGCAGCTTCACGAATAAGTGCTTTCAGCAGGCACGTATTCTAAACTTTGTAGATAAGGCTACTGGAACTTTTTCGTGGCAATGTAGGCGGGAAATTAACGTTGTGTGGTCTTGGATTCGCAGTAAAGTCATGAAGAGTTAACATTTCCGATTCGTTGTTTATCGTTTCGAAAATGTATAAAGTATTTTTGTTGCACAGATACATATGGTACATACATACATAAATATGTGATAGCTAGAAATGCTAGCATTCACCCATTCAGAAGAAGTTAATTGATGGCACCAAGTTGGCGTAAGTACTTATGCACTTACATCATACTCGTATATAGCCGTATTTTTAGTCGCCCTATTGCGAACTATAGCATCTAAAGAGATGTCCGGGGATGCCTTTGTTAAGCGTTTGCCATCCATGCATTAAATATTGAATGATATTTGAAACCGTATGCACGCATGCACATACATATGTATGTATAGTTTGTTGTGAGAACGTTAGCATGGGAGTTTTTGTTGGTCATTCTTTTATTTGAATCAGAGAAATATTGTACAAATAAATTCAACGATGCATTTCGTTGGGTGCTGGTATGGGGCTATGCTGCATGCGATGTGTCCTGCCACCCAGCCTATGCTTTCACAAGTGCCACTATTTTATTTTAAAAAAGGTTGGGCGAGAAAGCCGCAAAAAATACACTCCTCCTACCTTTCGCCATTCCACACTCCACTAGACGTGGGAGGGGTGTGTATGCTTCTTTTTCACTACATGGTTCGCTTTTTTCAACTGACCCGAGGGGCCGCGTAGGCCTTTCCACGCAATCAGCGGTGCGACTGACTTTTGGCATCCGTAATCGCTACTACGAGTATTGTTGCTCGGTTTGATGTTTTGTTATTGTTGTGGCGCTGACACACGCGACTGACACAGATAAGGCTGTGACGATGGCGGCTGGTAGCGGGAAAAGCACCAGCCCCGATGATGTTGATATTGATGATGGTGATGTCGGTGAAGGTGAGCAGGCGGCTAGCCAGCTGGTTGTTGGCGGCAAAAAAATATAATCAGCGGGCGCGCTAGAAGCGCTACAGCCACACTGGTTGGATGATTGAGTCAGAAGAACTGTGGAGCTCTAGAGCTGGTTGGGTTGGTTGGGCGACTGGTTGACTGGGTGAATCAGATTGACCAGCTGACATGACAACCGTGTTGGTGGTGCGGCTGGTGCCGGTGCGGTGCTTTTTTCATGATTATTTTTTTCATACCCGCGCTCGTCGTTTCTTTTTTTTTCCACTCTCACTTTTAGTGATAAGTTCTGTGTTTTTTTGCCCCGCGCTGCCTTTTTTTTTGTACGTTAGCTTGGCGCGGCTGACCGAACAGCTGTTGATTTTTCTGTGCACCTAGTAGTTTATATATTTTATTGTTAATATTAACACAAAGTTGTGCAGTGGAATTTGTTTATAAACAAATTTCGTTTTCATTTGCTAACAAATATGTCCGAGTTTACGGAAATTTAGTGTGTTTTCACTTTTTGGCCGGTACGACGAAGAAGAGGCTCCGCCGTCGGCTGGTTCTGTGATCCGGGTTGTATTTAACAATTAAAACGGTTTATTGTTGAACAATATAATTTGTTTGATGCAAATATTTTCGTGTCTTTTAGAGATTACATGAGACTTTAGGCGCTTGAACAGCGGATGACAATTTGTAGGGAAATAGCGATGAATACGAGATTTGTGAGGTTAGCACGTGCGTTGGGCGTAGAGATGTAGACACAATTGCGTGCTTTGCTGTCATTTGTTATTGAGTCTGTTTTGTTAACACGTTTATTAAATCTGACGCGCCAGCACGGTCAAGCTTTTTGGTGGTAAGATGCCTTTATTGTCCGAGGTAGCGTGTTGAACCTAATTGAGATGAAGTGTTTTATAACTGGTTTTTCGGCTCTATTTTATTTTTAGATATAACAAAATGGAGACATTAATTTGATATGATGAAAACACAAACTTCGAAATTTGATAATTTCCAGTCAAAGCAGAATAGTCTGCTGGTTATTAGAGATAGGGAAAGAAGGCGATGAGCTTTTAAGACAAGCGCAAATAAATGAACCTTAAAAGACCCATAAGCAGATTAGCACAGTGACACTTGCAAGGTGCTTTATGAAAATTATAGTCAAGTCTAGCCCTGTGGACTTAAAGGAAGCGAGCACGTTTTAGAGCTGCTCAATCCTGAACAGGGCAACAGGGATGATTACAGGCCTATGGTCGTGAGTAGTATAGGAAGTTGCTTAGTTAAGTCAGATAATTTGGTTCCCCCAAAGCGAACTTCAGCGCGTACTCGAAAGATTTTTAGCCTTCAGTGATGTTGCTGGAGTGAGGGTAAACGTGAACAAATCGGAAGTGATGGCCCTCTCAAAAGTGCCTGCTAATTTCACTATACATGTAAGTCGAGTTCCATTGAAGCAAATGGAGAAATTTTGTATTTTGATGTAATGCTGAGTTTTCCAGTAAGATCTCAATAGGTGGGATCAATCTTAAGAAAGCTTGGTCGACCTGTTACTAGGAAGGTCGAACTTAGTATCACCTTACTTAGGTGGCGCTAAAATCCGGGATGGACCTGAGCCTCAACCAACAAACCTCTAGAGCCAGCACGGTTACGAGCTAGCTGGTTGGTTGGTTGAGGTCCCCCTCCACTTGTTTGCGCCACCTACCGCGAGGTCGTCCTTTACCATCCGGCGTGGATTCGAATACTTTCTTAGCGGGAACGTTGGGCTCCATCCGCTTTAAATGACCCAGCCATCTTAGTCGCTGTATGTGAACTCTTTTGGCTAAGTCGGTGTCCTTATATAGGGCATATAGTTCGGCATTGTACCTTCTCCTCCACTCACCGTCTATGCAGACGGGACCAAAGACCGCACGAAGAACTTTTCTCTCAAAATAACCAAGGGCATCCTCATCCGATTTTGACAAAGTCCATGCCTCTGTGCCATACAGCAGGACCGGGATGATAAATGTCTTATAAAGAGTTACATTAGTAGTTCGAGATAGGGCTTTGTTACTCAATTGTCTTCTTAGCCCATAAAACAACGATTGGCAAGAGTAATTCTTCGTGTGATCTCCCCACTGATGTCATTTGCGGAGCTCACAATAGAGCCTAGGTAGTCAAAATCCTTTACTACCTCAAAATTATATCTGTCTATTGTGACGGCCTGTCCAAGACGCCGATGTTGGGTGTCCTTTTTTGTAGACGGCATATATTTTGTTTTGCTTTCATTGACCGCTAAACCCATCTTTGCTGCCTCAATCTCAACACTCGCAAATGCCCCATTGACGGCCGCTGAGTTCTTCCGATTACGTCAATGTCATCGGCATAAGCGAGTAGTTGTACAGACTTGTAAAAGATTGTACCTCCGGGGTTGGCTTGTGAGTTTCGTACAATTCTCTCAAGTACTATAGCGCATCACCTTGCCTAAGACCTTTACTGACATCGAACGGTTCGGTGATGTTCTTACCGACTTTGATAGCGCACCAATAGTTCCCCATCGTCATTTTGCATAAACGGACGAACTTGGCAGGGATGTCAAGACTAGACATGGCTCTGTATAACTCGTCTCTTTACACGCTATCATAGGCAACTTTGAAATCGAATAAAAGGTGATGTGTATCGAATGTACGTATATTACTGGGTTTTTTCCAAGATCTGCCGTTGTTTGAATATTTTATACCATTGACCGGTGGAATTTCCCGGCCTGAAACCGCACTGATAAGGACCTATCAGGTTGTTGACGATCGGTTTTAGGCGTTCACAGACAGAATCTTATGATGTTGAGGAGACTTTCACCTCTGAAATTGGCGCAGTTCAGAGGGTCTCCTTTCTTCAGGAGTTATCACCTGTGGTCATGAAATCGGGGTAATGACCGAAGGAATAAGATCGAGGGTACAATCTGCTGAAATGAAATTTCTTCGTGGTGTTACTGAAATAACTCGCAGGATTCAAATGCGCAACACCAGAGTATGCGAGGCATATTTATGTTCCAAAGCCGTATTCCAAGGCGTCTCATTTATGAAATCCACCTGATGAGTTAGAATCGTTAGCAGAGGGTTGAGAAGGACGCTCATGAACGATAACTCGGGCATTGGAAGACTATTATATGTACGAGTACGAGTACGTACGAGTACGAGAGTATGGAATGAGTGGTAGCATAAGGCTTAGCTTAGCCCAAGCACTCAGACGCAAAACGGTCGCTAGTAAACACCTAGACAAATTCCTGGGTGCTCTTGGTGAAATGTAGAATTTTCACAGGAAAAGATATTGGTTTGAGCCCATCCCCAAAATATCGAGATCGAAGATTCGTCATGTTGTTCTTGCAAAGCTGGGACACTAGCAGAAAAAATACTCCGTTGTATCCTCGCTTTAAAGGCAAGACTCGAACTTAGGATCTACAATGATTGCCAGGTTAGTCATGTGATGATCACATGCATTATGTCCTATGATTAGCTCAACCATAGTTCCGCAGTTCTTCCTACTCGGATATAAAAGGAATTTTGCAATGGTATTTTCAGGCCCTTTCACAAAAGACTTGTTGGTTTTGCAGAAAACCAAACTAGACCATCTCTCATATGAAAGTCGATCCAGTACATGATACACGGAGACCTCGATTTACGAGTACGTCACTTGGATTTACCATATTTCGATTACGTTGTCCGGTTTTTTACTTCCCAGTTTTGATTAACGTAGTCACAATTTCCATTTATGCCGTTTCTTGAAACACAATTTTCTCACGAAATTCCCCTTTTGTCATTCTTATTTAACCAAAATGCACATATCACCGATTTCGTGGAAGTGGAGGCCATTTTTAAGTCTTTTTTATTTCATATGGACTGTACGAGTGCTGGAAAATTTTATTTTCGATTTATGTTGGTTTGATTTACGTCGCATTTTCTCGGTCCCGAAAATGGCGTAAATCGAGGCCTCCCTGTATTGCCAAACTAACACCAATTATCGGCCCTGGACTTAGAGGGAGAGTCTCTGAACCTTCTTCCACAAGAGAATCAATGATTTCATTGCCTATATTTCCGCTATGAACCGGCTGCCAAATTAGAAAAGCCAGATCCTATTTGGAAAGCGATGCTGTTTCTTCTGCTTCGACAGAAATATGTAGGTATACCAAATCACTCGAATGATTTCAGACGATGTCTCGAGATATCTCGAGATATGGGAACAATCGATTATAATCGATTATATCATTCGAATGCGTCGCTTACTAACCTAAAGTACGTGTCGCGTTGTACGATAACACAGAGCATTTCAACGACTTTTATGATAATTTAATAGAAAAATGGATGCACGATTATATAGCATATGTAAGTAAATGGGCATGACTGAGATGCTTTATAACTACTCGTAAGCCTCACGGATTCCACTGAGATGATTAAAGTATGGGGTGGGTGAACAAATGCTGTTTATTCAGGCAGACGGCAATGCCATGCTCAAATAATTTTTTTAATTGAAATTTGAAATACTTACATATTATACATGTGTACATTGAAGACAAATAATAAATCAAATTATCTATCTATCTATCTATCTATCTATCTGTTTTTTATCTATTCGGAAAAGGGCCAGATGAGAAGGTCTGAACGAATGTTCAACGCCCTCAAGTCCAGGTGGGGACAAACTACAATCTGAAGGTGTATAGGTGCCCGCAAACTGTACAGCAAACAGATTAGCTTTGTCTAAAGGGCTGACAACTGAGATCTAATTGTAAATGAGTGTCGGGATTGATAACGAAATCTTTTTTTTAATATACATTTTTCATTGTTTTATTACCAAAAGTTCTTACCAACCTTAAGACATTGAAGTACTTCTTTTCTTAACTCTTAGTCATATGAGAATTTGAAAAATTCAACAAGGGTTTTAACTTTTTTCGGACTTTCTCAATTGGGTTAGACTTGCAAGACCCAAATCTTAGCTCTGTACCACACTCGAGTACCACACATTTTCAAACCTTATCATTAATTAAACAGATTGTTGACGGATGTATGCAAGATTAACCCCTAGCAACCATCAGCGACCTGAGTATAAAAAGGAAAACGAATAACACCGAAGTTTTTCCAATCACTGCATAAAAAAGATTATTGTCTGGCAGCACCATGGATGAGAGAGTTCTCAGTGCTCTGAGATTTCAGTTTCCTTTTTGTTTTATTTTTTTAAGATATCAGCGGCATCTACGTCTCTATCAAGGAAATATAGTAACCAGTTAAAAATCACAAACAAGGTGTTAAGAGCCTCCCGCATTGGGCACACCTAAATACTTTCGATGCATCCTTATTTTCCAAGTCACTGACCACCTGCCCACTGAACACAACTTCAACATGGGCTATACGCACTCAATATCGGACAAAACTGAGTGGACGCAAAGTGAGGTCCTATACAAAGAATCGCTGTCAATTTTCACGGACGGGTCTAAAACCAAGAACGAAGTCGGTGCCGGAGTCTTCTCGGAAGACCTGGATATTCACCTTTCTTTTGACCTTCCAAACCACTGCAGCGAAGTTACCGCTGCTCACTAAGCCGCTAACTCGCTAGCGGTTAAGAAAGAATCAATATCGGATATTATCATATACACTAACAGTCGGGCAGCCATTAAATCACTCTCATCCAGCAATGAAGTGAAACACTGCCGCATATCTTTAAACGAGATACCTGGGTAGTACAACCGCAGTCTTTCTTGGGTAAAAGGCCACTGTGATATACCGGCGAATTGTGCAACTGACTAGCTGACTCGATAAGTCTCCTCTGGTAAAAATTGCATGAGCTATACCAACATTGAGGCAGCATGTAGGCCAGTGTAACACCGCTAGGCTACTTTGGCAAACTCTGAGTAAAACCAGATCTATCGGAAAGAAACACAAGAAAGGGTCCCTCTCCAAAATAACAAACGTCCTCACCCGGCACTGTGCTATAGGAAGACGCGTCCAGAGATTAGGCACCCCATACAATAATTTCTGTAGAAGTTGTAGGGCCGAAGAGGAAGAAAGGACCATTAGTCCCTTTCTACGCACTTGCCAACATCAGGAAGGCTGCCTTGGGTAAATATTTTTTCAACGATCTAAATGATATGGCAATGCCTGCACGGCTAAAATTAACTGTTTCATACAGAGAAGTAGACGGTTCCAAGAGTACGAGGGTGACTCACCCACCATATACATATATCGGCAGTACAATAAACCTATTTCTGTTTTAAGGACATCCTCATCGAGTACCTTTCATAACCAACCAACCAAGACGTCCCAGTTGGATTTCTCGTATTGCCGTATAGTTTCTTTTGAAGTTCGCTTTTTAACTTTATGGTTGGAGTACGAGAAATCTATACATACAAGTACAAGATGATCATAAATATATCTCTCTATCGAAAGATGCTATGTATAACTTTTGCGAATGGCGGCAAATGTCAGTTTTGTTTTACTATTTGTGAAGTAAACAGATGCAGAATACACGTCGACAATCCATGGAACTATGCTCTCCTGAATCTCAACGACGCAGTGGACGATTTTCGGTCGAAATTCATCATAAGCGACGAGGCCCATTTCCATCTGAACGGATACCTACGCAAACAAAAAAAAATGTACGCATCTGGGGCAATGAGAACCCACTTATCATTCACGAAGAACCATTACATCCACTCAAAGTCTCTGCATGGTGCCCCATTTACGTCGGAGATGTCATCGGGCCTCATTTTTTCGAGGACGCCGTGGGTAACACGGTTACTCTGACTGGTGAGCGATACAGCAAGTTTTTAGTGCCGCAAATTGATGAATTGGGACTGGAGGACATGTGGTCCCAACAGGACGGTGCATCCGCATACACAGCTGGCACGACAATGGACATTTCGATGGATGCGTTTTCGGGTCGCCTAATGTCTCGTTTTGGCGATTTGTACTGGGCGGCAAGATCTGACCGATTTGACTGCTCCAGACTTCTTTCTTTGGTTTTTTGAAGTCACGGGTCTATGAGAACAAGGCACAGACTCTGGAAGCTCTCAAGGAAAATATTTGACAAGAGTGCGAGAGCTTATCCCCGAAGTTCTCGCCACAGCGATTAAAAATACAGTAAAAGGAGCCCAAATGATCATCATCAATGGCGGCACCCGCTTAATCGATATCATATTCAAAAAAAAAGATCAGAAAAAACTCGAAGGTCCAAATAAACATTTAAAAAAAAAATTATGAAATTATATCCTTTCGTTTTAAAGATATAACAAAACAACATCAAGTGAGTGCTTTTGGGCCACCCTGCACATACGAGTATAATAAAACTCTAGAGGGTCGAATGTTCTTGTTTTTCTGTGCACGCATAACGCGGAAACTGCTGCATGGATTTTGATTGAACTTGGCGTAGTGATAGATTATATCATGGCTCAATATTTGGGATACTTTTTATTTGGGGAAATAAAATGGTTCCTATAAGATAGTCAAAATAAGTCTATACATACACATATACTAAAACTCTAAATGTAAAACTGTTTCCACATGCACCACGCAAAAACTACAACATGAAACTGAACGGGATTTTCATAGTTGCATCACATAGAATCTATCATTTGAAATGGTATGTTTTTATCGTGATCGTCCATCCAGAAGCTGAGATCAAATGAAAAGTTTCTTTCGCAACATTCAGAATTTAATTATTTTTTCTTGATCATGATCTCGAATCTGCACTCAGTGTGGGTAATTATTTTGTTTTTTATTCTCCTTTCGCTGTACCTTCGCAGTTTTGAAGAGCAGATCCAACTGACTGACGGAAGGGAGATGGTGTTCTTTGTGTTTTCTAATTCTTCGGTTTCCTTTTCTTTTATACCTGCTTGATATCTGCTTTCCACTGGGGAAGTTATAATTGAGTTTTAGTTTTGTATTCAATTGGCAATCATATTTTAATAGCTAAATGAATGTGAAATAAAATGGGAGCGAAGCAAGGTAAGCACGGGTCAGCTGATGAGAGTATATGATGCAGTGGTCAGAGATGTAAGGAACAAGTCCAGAGTATTGCCGGTATGACAAGCAATGCAGGGTAAGCATGCGGACTTATCTACTGCGTTAAATTATTATCTGATGTGTGGTGTCCAGAATGGCAAAGCCAATTAGAACTATGAACATTGACGAATTCTTGCTGCATATCAAATGAATGTTATTCATCGTTGTATACTGCACTTGCACCATCTTGTACTGGATTCCAAGGTTTTCACTATAATCCATAAAAACAAAAGAAAAAAAGTACATAAATGAATTTTCTGTTCATCAGTCTGGCGCACACTCATCAACTAGATAATGGGTATTTTATGTGCAAAATTAACTAGCCAATAAGAATGCGTTAATAAACATTTATTTCACATTTGTAATAGGAGTTCATAAAACACTGTAAACTACTTCAAGAGAAACTCTTCATCGAACAGTAGGTACTCTCTCTTGTGCTGGCCAAATTAATAGAAAGTACCTACCTGCCTTGTTCATTTCTTCTTCAATTAAGGGATGAATGGCGCATATCTACTACGAATTGAATGTCAAAAAGTCACCTGCCTACTTCTCCTTCCCTTTCCAATAACAGAAAGTATTTAATAAAATTTATTTATATGACCTATCGGCATTCAGCCCATTCATCAGACGAAGTTATTGCCTGCGATGTGCGAAGTGTGGTCAGCCAAACCGAACGACCGACGATTGCCTTAACCAATAAAATCGATTTCTTCGAATCGTTTTGAAGGCATCGACTCGTTCGACTTTTACCAGGCTGCCATAAATAAACGCCAGCATTTCCAATCATTCGATACTCGTATAACCATGGAGAACGCATCGAACCGAACATTAATGTACCAGCCTGGCTACTCGTCGTCGTCGTTGTACATACACACATAGTTGTCTGTTATCGGATGAAACGTGCCTCTTTTCCGATTTTACCTTTGCACGTACTAAACGTTGCGCACTTGCCATCCCCGTCTGTCGGTATGCAATAGGTACTTGAACTGAATCACATAAATAACATATCGATGAGAGTGGCCAAGCCAGATACCTACTGTCTGTTGCTGAATAATTTTGCAGTACTTTTCGTGTTATCAGAGTGATAGTGCGCAGGGGATGTTGAGAGGCCAGGAGATAGCAGAACACCAATGCGACGATGCCCACTTTTGGAGGGATATTGATTTTCAAAGTGAAATTTGGTAGGAAAGTATACCTATTGCTGGAAATGAGTCTCTGTTCCAAATTGGAAACTTCGGGTTCGAAACGCCACTTCCGAAGGTCGAATTTCTCGTTTTTCGTTGGAAAAGGTTCTTTTTTTTTGTCTCGGTGTGGGTGCGAACCAGTTTCGTTTGGCGTATATGTATTTTGAATTTATTTGATTTATTTAATTTATTTAATTAATATTTAATTAAATCGTAAAACTTGTAGAATTTAAAAATTAACTAAGAACTGGAACAGTAGAAAGAAACCAACCTTAATTGCACGTACATAACTAATAAATTGTTGTAAAAGTTGTATAGGTATTAAGAAGACTAACTAACAATGCTAAGGGATTATAGAGGAATCATGGTTGCCCGCAATCCAATTGATTCCCAGACTGCTGGGAAGCCAAATAATAGTGCAGTAGTTTAGCACTACCCAGTACCCGCTTATCGAAGACAACCCCTAACCCCTATAAAATTTGAATGGAACTATTTACATTCATTCTCCTCAAGTAAGTCAGTTATTCATCTTTGGGCATTCAGAACCGGTCTAGGTACTTGCACCAACTCTGTGCGCCCATCGTCATCGTTGGGATATCCTTCCACAAATATTATTAGCCAACCCCAAAACGGTGCTCGGGATAACAAACACTTCAGCAAGTCTCTCTCCATCCACGCTCCACACACGTTAACATCCATCTGGTGAGTGGATACTATCCCTTGTTTCGGTTGTGAAGGGAATTTGACTGGAAGTCCTTCAATGTCCAATCAACATAAAGTTGATCATCGGTGTTGTTTGGTATTGGACATGTTGTTGGTCTCCTCCCAGTGTTACCGCTGGACTACTAAATTGTTTTTTTGCGGCATGAGACTTTAGGTAGCCGTGAGACTATGAGATGACTTAATGTAACTGCAAAACGAGTTTTATGGTAAGTTTGACTCTTGATACTTACGTATATAGTATGTAGTACGAGTCCGTAACTAGGTAAAGAGCGGAAACTTCAAAGTCGTTTCATAGGAAATAATCATATCACGAAAGATCTATGTATGAGCACTTTCAACGATCTTTCTTACTTCAGCCTTTGCTTTAAATTTTCTAAGGCTGCTATAGCTAGTGATGCATAATTTTAATACAGGGCGAATATTTTAAAATTCAAAACCTGATTTTTGAATTTAGTACATTTTTATTATTTAAATCAACGCTACAAAACACTACAATGTATTAAACTTATATAACAACTTTATGTTTGATATCAAGTCAAAAATATTTCAAGACATATAGCTGAAATTGAAGAGAGGTAGATCTCTTCGTAAATAGGGGCACGAATACTTTCTGAACACCATCCCTGGCGTCATTCTGAAACCAAATACTGGGTTTCAAACCACCATTGTTGTGATAAACATTATATTATAACATACATATTGTAAGTAAGTAAGTGATTTGATTGCGAAATTTTTCCTACAAATGAGACCATTCTTACATTCTTTAGAAAAATTAAATATAAGCGGTACCCTATATCATGTTTACTAAACGAAACTGTCGGAGAGAAAACGATCACGAAAACGTGTTCGACATCGCAAGAGAGCTGTCACTTCGCAAAGGCTTAAATGACTGACAGTATGATTTCAGGCACCAACTTTCCACATGGGACCTTATGGTTTATCTGACCGAAGAAAGGAATCAAAACATTCATCACCACGATGAATGTCGAGTAGATATCTCCAAAGCTTTCGATAGAGTATGGTACAGTGCCCTAGTGATCAAGCTTGAAGATTATGACGATTGTAAAATTTGTTTACCATACGTTTTTTTAAGAGGTCGATCGACACAGTTGTATTTAATGGATGTACGAGGGCAAGGTGGAAAGTTCTCGGCCTGACAATGAAAGACTGCGATTTTCAGTTAAAAAATGATTTTGTTTTTCTACATAATCTCCCTTGATTTTAACACACTTAGTCCAGCGTTTCTCCAACATCAGTATTCGTTCTCGGAAGTGAGAGTCTGGAAGACTGTGAAAATATTCATCTACGGCCCTCTCAACTTCTGCATTGGATGCAAAGCGCTTTCCAGAAACAAATTTCTTCAAGTTTGGGAACAGATGGAAGTCTGAGGGTGCCAAACCAGGTGAATAGGGGGGATGGCCGAGCAAATTGTACCCCAAATCTCGCAGTTTTTCCATCGCCAACGCACACTTGTGTACAGGTGCATTGTCCTGGTGAAAGATGATTTTGTTCTTCTTCAAGCCAGGCCTCTTCTCGCAAATTTTGGCATCCAGCTGGTCAAGAAGGTTGGAGTAATATTCGCTTGTAATTGTTCTGCTTTTCTCAAGGTAATCAATTAACAGGATCCCTTTCGCATCCCAAAACGCACTGGCCATGACCTTTCCGGCAGATGATTTCGCTTTCTTTGGCGCTGAACCACCGGCTTCGACTGCTGTTTCGTTTCTGGCGTGTAGTGGTGGACCCATGTCTCATCCATAGTGACAAATCGCCGCACAAAATCGGTCGGATCCCTATTGAATCGGTCCAAAGATTGCCGCGAAAATCGTTTGCAGATTTGCTTTTGATCGGCATTCAGCAAATGCGGCACCCATCTTGCGCAGAACTTTCGCATCCCTAAGTTTTTGTGCAAGATGTTTCGCACCCTCTCTTCCGATATACACACAGCCTCAGCTTTTGCACTCATCTTTACTCGCCTATCGTCCAACACGATATCATGCACTTTTTCGATGGTGTCGGGTGTGGTTGCGGTTTTTGGCGGTCCTTCACGTGGGTTATCTTCGAGGGACGTGCGACCACGTTTAAATTCAGCTGCCCACTTTTTAATGGTTGACATGGAAGGAGCAGAGTCCCTGTAAACTTTTGTCAACTTTGGATGAATTTCTTTAGGGGTTAACCCATCCAAAACGAAGAATTTTATGATCGCACGATATTCAAGTTTATCCATTTTAATGAAAAACACGCAAGACGTCTACTGCAAAAATTCGTGTAAACAAACAACTTGAGAGAACAAGTTGAAACTTGTCATACGAACTAATGAGAAGTGCACCCAGGCAGAAAACATGAATTTTTGCTGATTGGAACGCTATCTCTGCGTCAGGCCGAGAACTTTTCACCTTGCCCTCGTACTTCTACCGCCTTCTCAACCAATGCTGGTGCACTCCAGGATTCAGTCCTCCCAAGCAAACACACTTTGCTTGTTTAAGACACTGTACATATTTTTTAAGTGTTCAGAAAGCTTCGGTATAAACCGTCTATAATAGTTAATCAGTCCCAAATATGACTGAAGTACCTTAACATTTGAGGGACTTGGTGCCCTCGAAACTGCCTCGACTTTTTTTGGGTTTGGTCTCACTTGGTTATGGCAAATTATGTGGCCTAAATATTCGACTGGTGGTTATTAAAAGGAACACTTTACGAAATTTATTTTTATCTTATGCTCGTTCAATCTATCTAATACCTCATCAAGCTTAATTTTGCAATGACCAACAGAATTTCCACCTACAATTATATCATCAAGATAACCGCAGACCTCTTCCATTCCAATCAAAACCTGGTCAATAACAGATTGAAATATCGATGGCACACTGGAAACTCCAAATGGCAATCTGGTGTACTAAAAAACCCTTTGTTTGTATTGTTGATATGCTCCTGATAAGTCCAACACACAAAAATAATTGCAATTTACAAGATTCGCAAAAATATCCTCTATATTCAGGATCGGATAATGTTCCATTTCTACGAACTTGTTTATAGTGACCTTACAATAGTGACATAATCTAATGCCTCCTGTTTGTTTAGGCACACAAACTATTGGCGAAGCCCAGCAACTGTTCTTTACAGGTACTAAAATACCACCTTTTACCAAGCGATCTATTTCGACTGATACCGCTTCGCGCAGTCTGTATGGTACCGCGTATGACTTACAAAAAATAGGTTTTGCATTATCTTTTAAATTTATTTCTGCCTTATAGCCGACAATCACTTGACTTCGGTCATCCGAAACGACAAACGGAAAATTTTGTTGTATATAGTTCCTCACTTTACTATCTTCTGTTGCCTTTCTTACAGGCAACACACTTGTTTTAAACAAATTTTCTCTCCAACTCGGAACAAACTCACTCAGCCAACCTCTTCGAAATAACGCAACAAATAGTGGACTTTCAACCACCACCAATTCTAATTCCTTTTGATCTTCTTGGAAGTCCACCTGAACTATGACCTTTCTTACGACCTTCACTTTGTAATGTGAAATATTACACAACTTTAAATCACAATCCATATTTTCAGCATAAGGAAACTTATCTCTAAACTCTAAATATGCAATGATTGACACTAAAGCTCCTGTATCCACCTCCATCAGCAGCGACACTCCGTTCACCTTAACTTCCACCTTCAGTCCACTTTGATTCTCGGCATGCAAGTTATTCACCACTCGTACTGATCTTATATTTTGTCGATCCCCGTTATCACCTCCACTATTCTTGGACCAGCAAACACTAGCAATGTGAGCTTTTTAAATACACTTGAAGTAAATCCAATTCTTTACTTGGCACTCACGATTGTAATGGAGAGATGGGTACAGACGCCGCATGGAAGACGATCACCTGTTCCTACCGTGGTAGTGTTGAGTTGAATAGTTCTTTTCTTTTCCTTTTTTTTAATTTCTTTTTCTTTTGAGACCTCTTTTGCATGCAATACTTTTTGATAGTGGTGATATTTGGGAAAGCTCAGATGCAAGAGCCTACCCTCCGTCGAGCTTGAGCTGCGATTAGCAAGGCATGCATCCCCGCATCTGAGCCTACCAAGAGAAAATTCCTCTACCCATCCTCTCCTCCAATCCTTTCCCCAATCTCCCCTCCCTCAGCATTTTTCTCCATCTCTCCATTACACGATCACTGTGTTGCTTTCCACAATGTCTACATTTATTGCTATTAAAATTTTGGTTCGTAAAATCTGTTCTTCTTGATTTCAGATGTTTGTTAATATTTTTTGTTTTAATCAAATTAACAGCACTAGGCATAGGATGCATTGACCTCTGCTCTTTCTCGGACATTTCCATATTTAGAGCTATTTCGCAACACTTGTCAAATGTTCTTTCGTCGTCCGTTAGAATGTTTTGTTGGATTTTCTCGTTACGAAAACCAACAATAAACTTGAAGGTGGGAGCATCTTCTAGGGCTAGATTACGCAGGTTAAGCGCATTTTCCATTTTATCACTGATGAAGTCCCGAAACTTACACGTTTCTGCCAGATTCCTTAACTTGACTATAAAATTACAAATCGATTCTCCCTCTTCTTGCCTGGCCTTCTGGAACTTAAAACGTTCAGCTATCTTCTTGTACTTTGGTGCATAGTGGTGTTCTAGTAGTTTGATTAGCTCTGGTACTCGATAACATTGGAGCGGGAAGTGATTTAAGTACTTTATACACTTCTGACCCAATTAGAGTTATGAAAACAGGTGTTTGTGATTCCTCTGCTATACTGTTTGCGATGAAATAATGTTGTTCTCTATCCTTATAGGCCGCAAAGTCTTCTCCAGGAACAAATTCATTAATATTACCAACATAACTCATTTTTTTTTTGCTTTGTTTTCAACTTTGTTAATTTCACACTGTTTGTCCACTTTTATGACTAGTTTTTTTCCAGGTTCTAACTTTTCAACAGATTAATCGTCTTCCACGCCCTAGACAATACAAGTGTTTTACTTAATTTATCAATATCTCATTACAAATACAAATATTTGCCGCAACAGCTCTTTAAAGTGCCAGGGCCTAGCTTCTCGCAACCACTCATGTTATGTGCGTTATATTTTTCACACGAATGGAAGGGACCTACAGTTTAATGCCGAATCCGAACGGCGATTTGAGAAGCTTTTTCTTGACGACAATACTCCCGGATGTTCGTCAGACGCTCGCGAGAGATGGGACCGTGAAAAAACTTTTTGGTGTTTTCTGGGATTCGAGCTTGGAACCTCATGCGTAGTGATCCAACACACTAACCACTTACGACACAGCGCCCACATCTCATTGATCACTGGATTTTTTCTTGTACACAGGGTTTTCCGTATAATCATCGTCGCCAATTATAATAAAAAGAAAGGCTTATTATATATATGTAGTTCTTTCTAAAGAATGAATTTGTACCTCATCGCATTCCTAAGCTCACTCAACGTGGGTAGGGTTGCCAATAATACATTTCATCTCCCACCCTGTTTCTTATATTTATCAATGGCCTTCTATCTCCCTCTCGCAACACAATCCATTTCTTAGCGGACGACGCATTCTTGACTTCGCCTACTTTATAACGTCTCCACGGCAAGGGTCCCAAGATGTAGTCTCAACGACAACGAATGCCTACAAAATCTCTAAAGCAGAACACTACCGTAGCCAAACTAAAAATTAATGAAGTTGATATTAAGGCGTCCGATGGTTTGTCAATGCTTGGCATGGACGTTAGTTCTAACCTTTGATGGAATCAGCAGATTACTGAGGTTGGGAAAGGTGGAGCTAGATGTCTCCGATTTCTTAAAAGATGCAAACGTTTCTTCACTCCTACAGACATGGCCACGATCTATAAAGCATTAATTCGTCCGAAATTAGAGTACAACTCGCATGTTTGGGCGAGCAACATATTTGAATTTACTAGAACGTGTTCAGCGACAAGCATTTAAATTGATTGGTGATCAGTTAATTTATAACCAAATTCATTCGTTCGAACACCGCCGGGATGTTGACTGCCTAGCGCTCCTGTACCGGTACTTCCACTGAAAATATCGCTTAGAGTCGACACAGTAAATAACAAGTATTGTTCAGACTTTATTACGTGGGTTGTAACACTTCGAAACTGCTCCCTGCCTGTAATTAGCGTGATCATAGTGAAATATAGTTTTTCACTAGTAAAATACTTTTAAATGGTTAACAATACAGAATGGTTGCAATCTGTCTGAAATGGATCGTATGCTATCCCTCATGATTTAATCACCCCCTATTAAAATGAGCGTGGGGTTGTGATATGAAAACTTTCTACTCGGATAGATTAACTTTTTTTGTATTTTATACCTTTTTTTTTTTTTAATAAAACGCTTCCGAAAATGGTTGTGCTCCTATGTAAGAAGTTATGGACGGATTAAAGAATTTTTGAATACTCTTTTTCTATGATTTCCTGTAAAAGTGTTAGAAAATGTTAATTTTCGAAAGATGGATCACATTCGAAAAATTATTACATTATTACTGCTTCGCACTCTCAGAAGCCCATGCTTGAAATGTTCCTAGCTTCATACTTAAGGCATAAAAAACGATGACATACAGACGGATGGACGGACGCACATGGCTCAATTAACTAGGCTGTTGGTACTGCTAATTAATTTTTAATAATTAAATAATATAGTTTTCACAACTTCTCCATGTTACAAACCATGCTGTATGTATCAAAACTAAAATGCACTAGGCGATAGGTTAGAGATTCTTAAGGATACGTACAGAACAGCTATAACTAGTCTAGAACCGATCGTACAAAAATTAAAAAAATTAAATAATGTGATTTTATTCATAAGTATTTTCATAAAATTACAAAGTTCACAATAATGAGCATTGGCAGTTTGCCGTCAGCCGGATAAGAGAGAGAAAAAAAATATATATATACTAAATATAAATATTTAAAATTTTAAGATTTCGAATTAACGGTAGTAACATAAGTGCAATTGAATTCAAAATGCTTCATTCACTATTTGCTGTCGGTATTTATAGGCAGATTTCAGATAGCTGTATAGAACACTCCAGTCTTGGCCATTTAAGCTAAAGATGATTTCATCTTCCGAAAGTGTATCTATTCCCCAGTGAGCTTGCTGCTGGCTTTTAGTATTGGACAGATTCCGATAAAATGATGCACGTCTTCCTTCAGCCACAGGTTACATAAAATGCAGTTCGCATTCTCGACGACTCTATGTGGAACAAAGTTAAGGTTAAGCAGTTCACCTCTTGCTTTAATAATAGTTGAAATCATCCGCAGATTGTAGCGGTCATGGAAATAATTTCTTTCGCCGAAAGCATGGGTAAGTACTCGGTATATAAGTCTAACCTCACTTTGTTGCGCTTTCTCTCTGAATATTGCACGAATGGAATCTTCAACAGCAATTAAAAGCTTTTGCGTGGTACACTTCCAAGATTCTGCATTATATTCTGATATACAGATATTATGTTCGCTGCTTAGTCTGCACCATTCACAGAAGAATTGCTTTTTTCTGTGTATTAGATGTTGCGCTACTATATGTGGTAGACGGTATTCGGGGAGTTGCAATGATTTTAAAATATAAAGGAAGTGTAACCTGTGAAGGTATCTTTTTTCAAAGGCTGAGGTGGGCTCGCCGGCCCCAGGGTCATCCCAAAGGAATACCCTAGACTTCGGAAAAGAGGTACTTTATTTCTTATCTTGGTTGCTAACAATAGTTGCCTTGGAACAATACAAGTAGGTTTTTTTAATTCCTTAACAGTTCTTATACTTAACAATATAAATTATAAGCTTAACGCTATTATCGTCGTCCTGCGGCTAGTTCTGGTACGGGTGGGGCTACGCGAGTTGTCGTCCGGCTCGATTCGGTACGTTGTCTCGAAGGGGTACCAGTCCGCACTTAGGGCAGGCTTGGAAGGGAGCAGTCCGCACTTAGAGCAGGCTTAGGAGGTGATCGAGTGCGCACTTAGGGCAGGCTTCGAAAGAGCAGTCCCCACTTAGGGCAGGCTTGCTTGAACCCAGTCCGAGGGCTTAGGCTTTGTAGGTCTAGTGGTAAAAGATACAGAAAGATCTCGAGTGCGGCCGTAGGTGTTGTGCGTAGAGCACCCGTGATGGCAATGCAGGCTGTTCTTTGTACCATGGTCAACATATCCCGAGTGTTTTTCGTATTCGTTGCTTTCCACCACACAAAAGCCGCATACCTAAGGATGGGTCTGACTATCATGATGTATAACCAGTGCATCATTGCGGGCTTCAGGCCCCATTTTTTCCCCACGGTTCTCTTACAGATGAAGAGAGCATTATAAGCCATGCTGACTCTTTCCTGTATGTTAAGATTCCAGTTTAGTTTCCTATCCAGCATTATACCAAGATATCTAGCACGATCCGAAAGGGAAAGCTCCACCCCTGCTAGCTTAGGTAGTTTGAAGGGCGGTCTCTTGTATTTTCTGCTGAAGAGTACCAATTCTGCTTTATCCGAATTGACGTGCAGTCCGCACCCTTCAGCCCATTTTTCGAGACTACTAGGAGCTGATTCCATCATTTAATGTGTCAAGGAATTTGCCTTGGACTAAAATCACCACGTCGTCCGCGTAAGCGGTGATGCTTATGCCTGTATTGCTTAGTTCTTTAGGTATCCCATCAATGATTAGAACCCAGAGGAGGGGTGAGATAACAACTCCCTGGTGGGTTCCCCTAGTAACGGATTTTCTTATTGAACTATTTCCGATATTAGAGTTAATGTTTCTACTGCCGAGCATATTGCAGAGCCAATTGGTAATGCGTTGCTCGACATTCATAGATTCTAGTGCCTGTTTGATGGCCCTTCCTTCTACATTATTGAAAGCACCTTCTATGTCTAGGAAGGCTGCAAGTACAAATTCCCTATGGAGAAGGCTAACTTCTATTTTCCCTAATACGCCGTGTAAAGTTGTTTCTAGCGATTTCCCCTTCAAATACGAGTATGCATGTTGAGCTTTGCATAAAATGCCGTTGCAATACTTACTTCTGATGTGAATATCAAGAAGTCTTTCAAGTGTCTTGAGGAGGAATGACGAGAGACTTATGGGTCTGTAGTCTTTCGCTGAATTGTGGCTTGGTTCAACTGCTTTAGGTATGAATATAACCCGCACTTCCCTCCATGCCACTGGTGCGTAACATGACCTTAAACAGTGTTTAAAAATTTCTCTAAGCCTGTTCCTAACCTTGGCCAGAGCTTTTTGCAGCATAGCTGGTAAAATTCAAACAGGGCCTGGTGCTCTGAATGGTGCGAATGACATAATGCCCATCGCAGATTTTTCCATGTAATCAGATTTTCTACATCATCCCTTATTGACATACAGGGACAGGAGTGTCCATAGCTAGCATTTTGCGAAGTCTAGAAGCTTCACTAATATCCGCAATGAACTCACAGAATTCCTTCCACGACTTTCTTTTAGATTGCCTACTTAAACTCCATCTTGCGCTCTATATATTCATCCCATGTGAACTTAGTTGTAAGTAAAAAAGAAATCTGTTGAAGGGAAGTTTAGCACACTACACTATGGGCACGCGCTGCAGGCCTTGTTTGTGTCCTTAGTGTCTTTTGAAGATTTTAATATACCATCAAGAAAAAAAAAAAACGATGGTCACACTGGTTGTAAACTACATATCTTCCTGTAGATGGCAAAACCACACAGCTGACTACCAATTGTTCAGGTTGCACAGGAAACTGTTTACTCTCTGATATCAAAAAGTGGATTTTTTTTAGTCAGTTGTGTGGTATTGCCCTGCCCCACCATACACGAGTGTGTAAAATTGTAGATACCCTGCAAAAAATATTCCATTACTGGAATATTGCATGTGGACATTCCGCCAAATTGACTCAATAAAATTCCCATTGTTTGATGTTGGCCTTATTCTGGAAGTGGATACGTTACGTTTAGTTTAAGTTATAATGATTTTTTTTTTGTAGAAAAAGCACATTTTCTGAAGCATTCTCTAACTCTGGTATCCTAGCTGTTCGTATAAAAATGATGATATTCAATTTTTTTTTTATACATACTCGTATGTGTGTACTTTTTTATTAGTTAGTAGCTTAGACTATCTACCCCTACTGGGCAAGAATCGAACTCGTGCTAGAACGTGTTCAAATTGTGCGATGTACACCTCATAAATATCAGCACTTCATGCGCTACAACAAGCTGTCTAAGTGCTTTCCTTGTTTTGCTTTGTTTCTTTTCTTTTTGGCGGGAAATCGGATGTACATATCATATACTCGTAGGCATGTATGTATATACGAATTCCCATTGCGCCTGTTAGATTAAAATACCCGACTATAACAATAGCCACACAAGGTTGCAATGGTTTTGACTGTAGATGTGTAGGTATATCAGCGCACATCAAATGTGATATCAAATGTAATTGCGTGGAGGTTATCTTTTTGGCGGCAAGGCGCAAGAATTGGGAATGCATGGCAAGTGGAAAACAGAAAATGTCTAAACCACTATCAGGATTGCATGGGCGCCTGATAAGTGCTGCCAGTTAAATGTTTGTTTGTTGAACGCGAGAAGCAACTGTCGTAGTGGGTTTGCAGAGTATAATTTTTTTTTAAATTTATCTCTGCAGTTTTAAGAAAAAAGTGACGCAGGTTAAGACTTAGATGGTATAATTGGTGTGGATTCATCTAGGGAATGTTTGGGCTTTTTTTAATAAAGTAAGCAATCTCAGCAGCTGAACGTTAAAGATAGTTTGAAAATGTTCTGTACCTATAGGAAGGATCATACTCATTACAGTTTTGCAAAGTTATTAGATACTGTGGCCATTTCATCTTCCTTAATAGTATTTTCAGTCTCAGAAGCTGTCTGAAAAGTGACATTTAAACATCCGGAAAGAAAATAAGTGTAGCTTTGTACGGATTAAACGGGGTTTCCACGGATTGATTCCTGGCGTGCGGCTAGTGACCAATCAAATCGCTTCACAAGACAAGAGAAGACAAGACAAGCCACACCATTTTAACAGTTAATAAATATTGCATCCAACTAGTTTATTTTGTTTGAACATGTTGAGCCGAACAGATGGTCTACGTGCTAGTGAGTGATAGCTTAGGACTGATTATTTTCACGGTCGACTTTAGTTACCCACCGCATGCAGTTCTTCGCAGCATGATAAAAGTTGAAAGCTAGTCTGCTTTGGCGCTTGCGATTTTAACCACCTGTGGCCTTGTCATATTGCTATTATATTACACGGTCGATTTTGGCCTTGTGAGGCAGAAATCGGCCCTTGTAAATCCCGCAATACGCCTTTAAACGTAAAAGTCTATTTTTCTTCACACATTCTCGGACTGTCAGTTAAAAACGACGGAGCAGCGGATAAACGGATTCTATGGGCTTAGGCCCAGTTCGTTTGGAAACGAACTTTCAATTTCAACCGGGCCAATATCCTTATTTGCTACTGCTTTATCATGTGATGACCAAAGAGTGTTCGAGGTTCTGGCGCCTTCTCCTTGAGAAGAAAGTTTACCAATCTTAGCCAAGAAACGCCTAATCTCTTCGCTTAAATTGACGACGAAGGGACTCTTATTTTTTATTTTATTTTTAAATAGGATCCGTGAGCAAAGCATGGAACAGAAGAGGGTTCTGCAATACTTTTGAACTCCTCTCTTTAAGGCTGTTGAAAAGCTTTTGACAAAGAATTTTTGCAGCAGAAATGAATATTTTTATACGAAGGAATCTTCAGTGATAGTGCTGGTGTTAAACTGGCAATTGCCAAAGTAAATAACAGGTTTTTTTCACTTGGTTTTCGGTTTAATAAAAAAAAAACAGCTATTATAACCGGGAAGAAAATATCCGGAGGAAAAAAATGGTTAACCGAAACAAGAAAACTCAAAGACAAACTTTTACAAACAGACAGAATTTCACCTTTATGTATACAATTAGTGTAAAAATTCTGGGACCCTGGGAAATAAGCTTTTTTCAGACGAAAGTAAATTTTGCATTTTCGGACTGAACGAACGCGATATTGTGTGGAGAAAACCAGCAACTGAATGGAATAACGAAAACCTATTGCCAACAGTGAAGCAAAACGGGAGTGGGGTCTTGGTGTGGGTGAATATGGCGGCAAATGGAATCGGGAACTTCGAATTTATTGAAAGCACAATGGATAAATTTCAGTATTTGAAAGTAATAAAAATAAAAAAAATATATATCCCTGAAAGTGCTAATTAACTTAGCTTGGGTAATCATTTCATGTTTCAACAAGATAATGATTCCAAGCATACCACTTATGTTGTTAAGCTTTGGCTACTATATACTCGTAATGTCCCGAAACAATTGCATACACCTCCGCAATCACCTGGATTCTCATCACATAACTTTTAAGACGATCGTTGTCTAAACGATCGCAACGATCGTTATCGTCTGAAGTTTGCTTCATGTAACTCCATCACTATCGTTTCATCTATCGTTCAAAGATTGAGGGAGAGCCTTCAGTAGCTTCAACTGACTGAAAACTGGCACAAGACGTATGATAAAATTGCAGTGGGCTACAGTGAGATACGCTCAGATTCATTAAATATAAAATTAATTTCTAATGTTGGATATTCTTTTACATTTGAAAAAAAAAACATCCAAAATCAATGAAAAAAATAAATAAATAAATAAACACAATAGCTTTTTAAGTGCCAGGTCCTAGCTTCTCGCAACCACTCATGTTGTGTGCGTTATATTTTTCACACGAATGCAAGGGAACTACAGTTTAGTGCCGTATCCGAAGGGCAATTTGGTTTGAGAAGCTGCTACAAAATTTCACATTATGAGCCAGTAAACGTCTTCTTATAGTATCACATGACACATTAAGGCCCTTTTAAGCAAAACCGCTTGCCCACCACGTAATGATAGGAGATTTCTTCTCGAATGGCCGTAAAATCATCCTGTCTTTCTTTTTCGTTGTTTTTTATTTTTTGCGTAGAGCCACGATTCGGCTTCTTCATGTATTTTGCAGCCGCTCCACCGGGCTTTGTAACGTGATGCGTACGTGGCACTCATGACGAAATACGTCCTTCTCTGACAAAGATCGAACGACAACTAAGACTCTATATATAAAGCATCTCAGGGGAAGGGGCTAGCTACCTGCTCATTTCTCAACCATCCGTCTAACGGCTTCTAAGAAAAAGTGCACGCTCTTATCAAACGGGATGTATGTATATGACATTTTCGGTCCTTTTGGATGCAAACGCAAGGACCGGGCTTCGTAACGTGATGCGTACGTGGCACTCATGACGAAATATGTCCTTCTCTGACAAAGATCGAATGACAACTATGACTCTATATATAAAGCATCTCAGGGGAAGGGGCTAGCTACCTGCTCATTTCTCAACCATCCGTCTAACTGCTTCTAAGAAAAAGTGCACGCTCTTATCAAACGGGATGTATGTACCTACGCGAAGCAAAAGTTGAATCGTCTAGGAAAGTGATTTTTAATGCTACATACCTACGTGAAGCAAAACTATCGTCAAAACGATATCGTCATACGTAAAGTTGCCATCTATCCTTTTTTCGCGGGATACTCCTTTCTTTCAGATCCAAAAAACCTATCTCGCGAAATTTTTCTAAATCCTTTTTTTTATACAAAATTCTTAACGTATATAATATTTTTAATTTGATATGTGACGAACATTAGACTGTTAGACTGAACGATGACAGCGACGATATTGTAAACGTTCACAGCGAACGAGTAAAGTCTGAATTATAATATAAAATAGTCGGAAGCAATCGGAAGCTAATTTCATAATTCTGCGTTAAGATTCCTTCAGTACTGTCAATAGCAAAAGTAGCCCAAGTAGCCCGTTCACAGCTGTGCAACTGTCAAATTTTCGTATGAGAGAGCGAATGGATTCGGTCTTTTTTAATTAGTAAAATTGTGTTTGGTCGACGTAGACATTCGGGATTGATCTTAGCGCTGTGTTTAGTAACATTGGCACACAACAGTGCCTTTAAATTCATGCGTAGAGTTCTACCATTTTTTTAAAACAAAGCCAGATTTACTCCTCCAAATTGCTAAAAAGGAGAAATATTCCACCAAAAGTGATGCCAATGCGAGTGTGATTGACGTTGGAGACGATGGCAATGAAGTTGCAACAATCTTGGTTGATTGGTTGATATAAGCGTATACGTATTTTTGGCAAATAAAATATCAATTTGCGACAGAAATTGTTTTATATTTGATATCCTTTTATTATCCTTTTTTTTTCATTTCGATATGCCGCGAAATTGCCGAATTTAATGGATTTTTCCTTTTTTTTTCAATCAAAAAAAGATGGTAAGCTTAGTCATATGTGACGAGAGCCCTGAACTTAACCCCAAAGAACATTGATGGGTGTTGTTGAAACGACACGCGACGTATCCTTCAGCACAGCATCCGTCCAAAAATATATTTTTTGCATAATGCACGCAAACTTTTTTTACGTTATTTTTTTTTATGAATTAATATTCATTGTTTTATTAAAACCATATCAATTATATTTGTTTTTTGTTATCGTATCACTTAATTGAATTTATCTCTCTCGAAAGCAATACAAAATAAATTATTTTTTTTCATTTGAAAGATCTATTTTTCCTGCATCTAAAAAGTTTCTATGTTGTGTACGCATACTTTTTACACTAACAGCAGGTTCCAGATACTTTCTATAAAACACAGAATGTATATTATAATAAAACCTTTTAAATTATATTATACATTCGATATTAAACGTAATAATATTCCCGCATAACAGACAGTCATCCTTCTTTGTCTGGAATTCATTTCAATGAGTCTCAACCAAGAACCATAAACATGTTCGATGTTCCCCTAAAACAAAAATACCATAACATTTTCTCTACACAGCACCTACGGTCGCCCTTCTTAGCCCCCTTCAAGCAACCTACTTGATAGGATACTCATTTCAAATGCCTAACTGCTGGAAAAAAAACAGTCCACAGTAATTTTGTGTTCCTATTATTTACCCCTAGCAAAAAGTCTACCTGCTGCGCCTACTATACCAAGCAGTAGCGCCCAGCAGAAGAAATAAGCAATCCAAACGCTGTTCAGTTGTTAATTCCCCTCGAATTACGAAATGACATAATCCCCTTCCCGATGCAGAGAAAATCCATATCAATTTTATTGCGCCATTCGTTTGAATTTTTATCCACCCAGTAACATTCTGCTAGTCTTCCAACAGACCATCCCCTGCTATCAATCATGATTGCCTGTTAGCCAGACTTTATTAACTTCCCCACATTTCTGGAGGAAATTCGAGAAAAAAATCTCTTACCACCAGAAAATACTCTCCATTCATACATACACTCTTTTGATGGTTTTTGAACACTCTCCTTCTGAGTAGGAGCTCCTTTTATAGCCGTCTGCTGTATACACCTTTCCCCATGAAAAAAAAAGAAAACGATACGAGTACCCTACTACAAACTGAATTCGAAAAGTTGCCATTTAACATTGAATCCAGCACAGTTGAAATTTGGACTCTTCCATCATTGGCGGGTCATCGTTTGCCTGCTTGTATCGCTGGGCTGCTGTTAGAAAAGTTTACAAAAGTTGCGCAATTCTGAGGCAGCGGACTTTTAGCGAATCTACTTTACAAGAGAAAAATGTTGCTATGGCCACAGTCGTTCAAATTTTGAAGTTGAACGCGGCGTTTCAATCGGAAATTAGCTAGCAAGTGTTTTGTAGTCATGCTACTCTTTTACCATTCACAAGCACAAGTGGCAGTTTGTCGCTCTTCGTTTCATGAAAATTGTTTTGAGACTTGTTGGAACTGCAATTTGTTGTAGCGGCCTTTGGTTTCGCTGTGATTCAAGCGCCAGCAACAAGTCTGGCTAATAGGCGCTCAGCAATCGAATAGGTATCGTGGGACTTGGCGCGCTGTGAAGAAGTTCTCTTGCAGTTGATTGTACAGTGAATTTATCGACCCATTCATATGGCTCTTTGATAACAGGCACACAACAGTATTCCATGTTTGTATCATTGTTTGTGCGCAAGAAATACGTACATACATATGTATGTATCTACAATATATGACAGCCGGCATTTCGAATCTGTTTTTGTGAATCACATTTCTACTAAAGCGGCACGGATATGAAACAACACCCACCCTCTATTTATTTGTTCGTACGTGGAAACATGTAATAAAGTGTATGTTGTACATACACTGTATGTAGCTCGTGAGTCCTGATAGAATAAAAGAAGAACACCGTCTGCGGAACATGGTATCCTGTGAAACATGTTTTAACCTATTCATTACCTGTGTGCACGTACGTACACATCATGTTTAAATATGTATCACATCATGTACGTTGATATCACAGGTTTGTTTCTGGGTGTTCTGTATACGCGTAGAAAAATACGCTTGCCTGTTAAATGCAACAACAACTGTAGGTTATACCAGCTAATCAGGGATTGTATAAATCTAAAACAGCATCGGGAACGAAAAATACCATACATCGCAAACAAAGAGCGGAAAACCCAAATCCAAATTGGTTCCGTTACTGGTCTGGCCTCCCTGAGATGATATCTTCTTCTTATATCCTGTATCCCTTTGAGGGCCCTAGCGCCTCTATTACGCCTACGCGCCATCGTATAACGTTTCTGGGAATGTGTCTCAGCTCAGTTCTCAAAAACTGAGACAATATGGTCAAGAAATATTACTTTGACCCAAAGATGACCAATAAAAGGGATTGGAGCAGTGAGCCCGATAAGTACCAATTCAAACAACATACTCTTATATTGAACACGGACGGATCGAAGGCATCTACAGGCACTGGGACAGGCGTGCACGAGTACGGACCCAGGATCAGATACTCAGAATCAGCGGGAATTTTTATTTATTTATTTATTTATTTCATATGCATTGAAAGGGATAAACCTCCTTTGAACACATTCAATTCGATACGAATGCGTATCGTGATAGAGAGACCAGACTTGGCTGGCATATTCGAGAATTGGTCTTACAAATGTGAAGTACAGGGATTTTGTTATGTAAGAATTTGAGAATTCCTTGGATCAGCGAGCGTTTCACATAACCTAGGGAAAAATTTGCTCTGCTAATGATATTGTCAATATGGCTGCTAACATTAATTTCACTGTCTCATACTACACTCAAATCACACAAAAAAGTGACAGTGGGAACAAGCTCGTCGCAAATCACATACATTCTAGGCGCTGTCGGAAAACGCTTGGCAATTGTTGACATTCAACTCAAGAAATTTTTTTATTACACCAAGCAGCAAAGCTGTTTTAGTCAATCGGAAGTGCACGGGACTCAGTGGGTGTGGAGATGTGGGCGACAATGTTCATCTCGTCCGCATAAACTGGTAGACGGAAATATTTACAATGCCATGAACATTAAAATTGACAAAATGAAAATCAGGGGACCAAGATGGCTACCTTGAGCGACTCCAGAGAAGGCCGTACAGGCATCAGATACAGGGGACATAAAAAGGTCTCCATATTGACGTTTATGAAGATAGAATTTGATCCACACGATAAACCCGGACTAAAAGCCGATAACTTTTAGTTTCAAAAATACAAAATACAAAATACAGATAGACAGTCAATGAAGAGGTGATAAGGGATTCATTTTTATGTAATGGGACTAATCGTCTCATAGAGCTAATTGAAGATTAGGAAAATTAAATTCCCCCAGAATTAATACGGTATTGCGAGGATCAACAATATTAAACATGCCATGCTGGGACAGTCAAATGTATCAGCAAAGGATAAAAGTGTTGCAGTTTGAAATAATTATTGTGACACAAATGAACTCAAAATTAGATGTGTGCGAAGTTTTAACTAGTGTCCTGTCAGAAGAACACCTCGACCCCAGGAATAATCCTCTTTCTTAATACCATCACCTCGAAAAACTTTAAAATGGGACGTAAATAATCATTGCTATAATAATTATAAGTAAGATTAGTTTCATTTGGGGCAAAAGTGTCATAGGCGAGCTTGGATCAGAACCTTTTTGTGCGACAGAACCACACAAAATACGGGAAGAAAGCAAATGGGGTAAGCACTATGATGAGTTCCCCCAATTGAGACAGATGAAAGAAATTCTGGGGAATTACAGTCAGAAAAGAAGCAGATCCTGCTTACGGGTTACTGCAGACTCAAGGAGCATCTTAAGAAACTGGAAATAGACGGAGATGGAGACTGCAGACTCTGCAGTGACTTCGCAAAAACACCAGCACACTTTTTTGTTGAATGCGAAGTACTACCCTTTGAAGAGTCCCTAGTGAACGAAAACGAGCTGTCAAACTTTGAATGTATTGTACTTTACGGATACATTAGGTTTCGCTCTCAGCGTTTTTTTATAAACCCAGAATCACTCTGAAACACAATTCTATATTTTTAGGAAACCTGGTAAGTGAACCCAGCTGTTTTTTTTCCTATTTGAATCTAGCTCCAATAGATAGAATCGGTGGCTCCCAGGAAGGCCCTCGAGTTATGTCCAAATGATGGTCTCGGAAGATGGTGGTTTCATCATCATGGACATCATCCTCGCTGAGTATTGTCCTTACATATGCTGCATTCTCATTCTCGTACACCATTGGAATCCCTACGTTCCGGTACCTCAGAACTTGCATCGCTATGTCGATGATTACGTCGTGTTCTTTTACTAAGTTTAATCCGATGATGCATTCATCACATATACTGGCCACCAGAAACGCATGGGAGAAAGCCAACCTTGCTAGTTGAAGCACGAGGCGAACTTCTCCATATAACTTCGACGATTCCCTTGTCGCATTCTTTAGACAGTAGCAGCTGCTGTTGTGCACCCATGACTTTCAGACGAGATCTGTTCTTACGATGGAGCCCGTGGCGCCGGTATCAATAGTAGTCACGCACTTGTTCTTACCGTTGAATGCTTCCATGGTTAGGCTCTTATTGCACGGTGACTCGTGGGCGTCGATTCCAACAACCGACTTCTAGCTCGCGAAACTTTTTCTTAAGCGGTTTCCAGGTTGCTGATTTTGAGAAGCCTGACTTGGTGGATGTTATCCCTGTTAAATAGTTCTACGCTGGGTCGCCTATTTCCCACAATGTGGACAGTTTCCGCGTTTAGGTGGACTTTCTCATTGCTGTTGTAGGTGTCCTTTTTTGTTGCAGTTCCAGCAACGAATTTGTCCCCCACGAGCGTTGTTTTGGTCTTAAGCGTTCATCTTCTGTCAAGAGTCACCCTTCATCTGGACCCAACCACAGCAACTGCACCATGTATACTTGCTGCATATGGTTGTCCCCAAATCGCAAATCAATGGCTTTTACCACCGAATTGTATTAAAGTTACGTTGTTTTCCTCCCAAATAGTTTGTAGTAGCTCAGCATCTATTTCCTTGTTAGGCAGTCGGTCGAGTACTCACGAATTTTCTGTTTTTTTTTTTCACGCGGTCAAGTTCCTTTGTCAGATTCTTGAACTTTCCTTCAACGGCTTCAAATTTTGTTTGAACACTGATTGATTAGCTGTTGCTGTGGAGAATTTTCAAACTTTTTATTCTGTTCATCGAACTTGGCATCTAGAGAATTCTTTTGATCATCGAACTTATTATTTTGCTTATCGAACTTTCTATTTTGCTATTTTCATACTTATTTGTTCTATTTCGACGTCAAACAAAATCGTGTCAGGATCTTCACCTTCGTCTGTAATAATTTTCCTCAATTCAACGATCAATCCTATTTTTGTTCCAGCAGTAGGTTGATCCCGCTGGTTTATCACTTCCTTTAGTTGCACCAACGACAGCAATTCGCCAACCAATTTTCCTTTTTCTTCATTGCACACAAATCGCAATAACACAATACAACAACATACATTTTATTCCATTTTTCTGACACCAATGTAATATTCTTGCTGGGGTTCGTAATAATAAAACCGTATTGTATTTCAACCGTTTATTCATAGACAACTATCAAATTCACTTCCGTTGTATCTACCACAAAATAATCAAGTCACTTTATTCTTTATTAACCTCAGCTTAATCTCTACAGACTTACTTTTAATAACGAAATCGATTACTTTCAACACCAATTTTTAAATAATAATTCTCCCAGTAATCGCACTTGTTCATCGCTATTTTCACCTCTATCGAATGTGTCTGATCTGCTGGTGGTTGGTGTATTTATATCAAATACAAGAACCTCTAAAACATTTTCGAATATGCTTGAAGCTTCTGTCCGAAAATGCTAGATGTTACTAGGGGTGAATTGTGGAATGTGAAATGTGGAACAAATTGCTGTCCATGATGGCAGTTTTGACATTGACAGATGGCAGTAGTGTTGACACACCGTGTTCGTTGATAATGCAATGCGAAAAATACTTTACGTGACAACGCGTGAACGGGCCACGTACAGCTGTCTATGTGAGAAGCATAGATTTTGTAAACTCAAAAATTGTCACTGCGAAGGGGAGTTAAATTGGAAACTGCAGTCCTTTGAATTGAAATGGCATATCTGTAGGCAGTTAATATTGTGCCTACAATGATGTTGTTCATACATTTTTTGACTGCAAGTCTGATAGCGTTACAAAGTTGTGGTGCATCGATCGATGCGATTGGTGCATACATTTTCAGTGCCAAATCTGCGGTGGCAAGCCTGGCAAATCTAGTGATTTCAGAAATTCAACTGGATATATATATTTCCGGTGTGAGAAATGTCATTGTATTATTGGTTCTTATTTTCTGCTTTATAAGTCAGGTAGGTAGGTAGGTAGAAGTGATTGTGTCAGCAAACCATGACGAAACTTAATTAGCGCAGAAGCGCCGTTTTAATACCACAACTCAAGTGACCTATCGGATTTAGAAAGGACGTTAACATGTAGGGAAAGGGAAAAAGAGTAAGGATTATTCAAATCCACCTCGTTACATTGAGGAAGCTGATAATATCCCCAATGCTAATCTCCCCTAACTCTAGTAGGTTGTCGAAAAAGGGTTTACCCAGAGTGCACTGTCTGACCTTGCCTAAAGCCGGACAGTTGCAGAGGAAGTGTGAGATTGTTTCTATCTCATTAGCAATATTGCAGCTGCGACAGTGTGCATTAAATGTAATGCCTATTCTGGCCGCATGAAACCTGATGGGCTAGTGGCCAGTACTTACTGCCAGAACTCTTGCGATATCTGCGGATGTGGTGGCAGATACTTTAGCCTTGATAGCCGCCTAGCTGTCAATGAGGATGACAATGGTATTTAGGGTGTAGAGGTTTGCTTAGGTAGACGGTAGGCCTCACGTACAGCAAAAACTTCCACCTGGAAGACACTGCACGAATCAGGAAGCCGGTAAGACCTGGAAATATTGAGGAAATCGGAGAATATCCCCGCCCCTACCCCGCAGTCCATTTTTGAACCGTCGGTGATGATTGTTGTTTCGAATTCATTTGTCAGTTTGCCAGTTTCCCATTCCGCCCTGGATGGGAATCTGACCGTGACGTCATTTCTGAAGTTCACTGTGGGAGTTATATAGTCGGTCAGATTAGTTGCTAAATCCTGCGGTAGCAGATTCAGGATACTGTTGTGACTGTACGGATTGGTGCACCAGTCTCCTGTTTCCCTTAGCCTGACCGCACTACAAGATGTAGATGCCCAATGTGAAGATCGAGTGGTAAAAGGTGCAGGATAACGTTCAAGGCTTCGGTTGGGCATTTCTCATGGCACCCGTTTCGCCTATAGCCGTAGTTCTTTGTACCTTTCTTCTTCTTCTTCCTTTTATCAGCGAGGTTATGATCTGAAAATAAGGGATCATAACCCTCCCACTTCACTGCATTTCTACTGAACCGCCTGTGGGGTTGGCCTAGTTCGTAGTTCTTTTTACCCTGTTGAAAATGTTAATGTTATAAGCTTTCCTTAACGCAGGCCACCAGACTAGCGATCCATAGGAAAGAATGAGACGCACCACGGCAGTGTACATCCATAAGACCATCTTCGGGTGAAGTCCCCACTTCTTACCAAAGGCCTTGCTGCAGGCATAAAAAGCCACACAGGCCTTCTTTACCCGTTGCTCAAGGTTAAGCTTCCAGCTTAATTTTCGATCAAGTACCACACCTAGGTACTTAGCATTGGAGGATTGGGATAGTAGATGACTGTTTAGCCGTGGAAGCGTAAACGTCAGTATTTTGGTTTTAGTGGTAAAGAACAGTTTAGTTTTGCTTGGGTTGACGCTGAGTACACATCCAGTGGCCCATGAGCTATTCTCTTCCAAGGCACCTTCCCTAATCTCACTGATTACGGATGGAAACATCCCCGATACCAGTATTACCACGTCATCCGCATACGCGACAACGTTAACTCCAACTCTATCAAGTCTACACAAGATTTTGTTGATCACCATAAGCCATAGAAGAGGACATAAGACTCCATCTTGAGGAGTTCCTCTAACAACAGATATGGTGGAGCTGCTGTTGCCGAGAGTCGATTGAATGATTCTAGTTTTTAGCATTGTCAATATCAATTTGCTAATAAACTCTTCCACACTCAGCTGGATCTCAGCTTCCTGAATCGATTCCGTGCTGACGTTATTGAAGGCGCCTTCAACGTATAAGAAGGTAGCTAGGGTACATTGTTTGAAGTGAATTATTTTTTCTATCGTCTGCACAACTTCGTGGAGCGTCATCTCTGTCGATCGCCCCTTAGTGTACGCATGTTGTTACTTACTTAGGTGGCGCTAAGTTCGGGGTGAACCTGGGTCTCAACCAACAAGCCTCTCCATTTAGCTCGGTCTTTAGCTAATTGCCTCCAGTTGCGCACTCCAAGTTGGTCGAGGTCCCCTTGAACTTGTGCGTGCCACCTACGGTGATGATTCCCTCTACTGCGTCGTCCCTCGGGGTTAGATTCGAAGACTCTGCGGGCCGGAGCGTTGGTGTCCATTCGCTCTTTATGTCCTAGTCATCTCAGACGTCCAATACGCAGATTTTTGATTTTTTGTCGATGTCGCTGTACAGCTGGTATAGTTCGTGATTGAATCTTCTCCTCCAAAACCCGTCAACGCAAACGGGACTGAAAATCTTACGAAGAATTTTTCTCTCGAAGCGACCAAGGATATCTTCATCCTCTTTTAATAAAGTCCATGTTTCAGCGCCGTAAAGCAGGACTGGGATGATCAAGGTCTTATATAGAGTCTCTTTAGTGGTTCGAGATAGAGCTTTACTGTTGAATATTCTTCGCTTGACTTCTGCGCTGATGTTGTTTTTCGAGCTTATAGCAGAGTCAAGGTAGACAAAGTCCCTTACTACCTCGAAGTTATAGCTGCCCACTGTGACGTTTTGTCCAATTCGTCGGTGTTGGCTTTCCCTTCTTGTTGACAGCATATACTTGGTTTTGCCCTCGTTTATCGCTAAACCCATTTTGGCCGCTTCCGCCTCAATGCTTGCAAACGCACCGGTGACAGCCCGCTGAGTTCTTCCGATAATGTCTATATCGCCGGCGCATGCAAGCAGTTGTACAGACTTGTAATAAATTGTGCCTCCGGTGTTGGCTTGTGAGTTCCGCACGATCCGTTCAAGTACAATATTAAAGAAGTCACATGACAGCGCGTCACCTTGTCTAAAGCCTTTTTTGACATCAAAGGTCTCGGTGAGGTCATTACTGACCTTGATGGAGCAGCGAGTGTTCTCCATCGCCATCGCCTGCACAGACGGACAAGTTTGGCAGGGATGTCGAAACTAGACATGGCTCTATAAAGCTCTTTTCTATAGCTGCTGTCATAGGCGGCCTTGAAATCGATAAAGAGGTGATGAGTGTCGATTTGGAATTCTCGGGTTATCTCCAGGATCTGCCGAAGTGTGAAGATTTGATCGATGGTGGACTTTTCTGGCCTGAAACCGCACTGATAGGGTCCAATGAGGCTGTTGATAAAAGGTTTCAGGCGTTCACACAATATCGCAGAAAAGATCTTGTATGCGATGTTGAAGAGAGTGATGCCTCTATAATTGGCGCAGTTGAGGGGGTCTCCTTTCTTGTGGATCGGGCAAACGATGCTGATGTTCCATTTATTAGGCATACACTCGTCTGACCAAATCTTAAAGATGAGTTGGTGTATGCACTCTACCAATTCATCCCCAGCTGCCTTGAAAAGTTCGGCCGGTAAGCCGTCAGGTCCAGCAGCCTTGTTGGATTTTAGCTTGGATATTGCTATTCTCACTTCGTTTTTGTCATGTGGACAGAAATGTTGACTATCATCGTCTATGTTGAATGCAGAATGAACCCTGCCTGACAGCGGGATATTGGTCTTCGTCGCCGTTATACAGTCTGCAGAAGTAGTTTTCCATATTGTTAGCACCGACTGTGATTCTACTACGAGGTTTCCATTTTCATCTCTACAGGTTTCTGTACGGGTATTGCTTCTCTGACACTTCCTTTTACGTTTTGGTAAAACTTCTGTACATTGTCTCTGGAGTAAAAACTCTCGATATTCTCAAACGCCAGTAACATATGAAACACCAGCAACTCTGGTCATTCCCCCAAAGTCACCAAGAGCAACAACATTTACTGACCCAATTACATCACCACCAAATGATGACCGGGCAAGTGCAAGCAACCTGGATATAAACAAACATGCAAATATGGGTCAAGTCATTTCAGCAGTATCAGCAATATCAACGTATAAGACGGCAAGCGGAACCACAGACTATCATCCAATAATTCGCCGATAGTTTTAATCGCAGCCACGCTCAAGACAGCGGGTTAAAACTAAAAATATTATTGTACACTTTTAATATTAAAATAAATAAAGGCGAAAGGTCCAGTTGAGACCTGGGTCAAGTTAAAAGCAACATAATTGTGTTTTTTTAGACCTAGTCGAACTCGACAATATAACTCGCGCGCTTCTCATGCTCCTTCTTCTTCTTTTGGAGAAGCCGATGTTCTTCCCGTCTCTTTTGCTCGTAGAGCTCACGAGCAGCTCTCGTCTTCCTTTGCAGCGCCGCTTTGTATGCCTCTTGTTTTGCTGTATGCACTCGTCGGCATTCTTCGTCAAACCAGGGATTTCGCGGTGGTGGACGAGCGAGACCCAGCACATCAGTCGCGGCGTTTCTGATGGCATGTTTCTTCTTCACTTGATGCTGGCGGCATAGGGGTGATTGAGGGATTTCGGGATACGCGTTCAGCGATGAGTCTGGCGGTCTCTTGCGATTGTAGCTTTTCGGCGTTAAATTTTCTCGCAGTAATTCTTCTTTGTTGCTCAGATAGTGATATCCGCATTCGTACCTTGACTACAACAAGGTAATGATCCGAGTCTATGTTGGCCGTTCGGAAGGTCCGGACATCCAGAATACTGGAGGCATGCCTTGCGTCGATCGCAATATGATCAATTTGGTTGATCGTTACATGATCATTGGACCGCCATGTCTGCTTATGAATATCGAGATGAGGAAACCATATGCTTGCTATGGCGACTCTTCGCTCCACAGCGATATCAATTAGCCTAGGCTATGCTTACCGACTGCTCTACCAAAGACGAACCTTCCTTTCCTATTTTGGCGTTAAAATCGCCCAATATGATTTTAACGTCGTATTTAGGACATTGCTTGCATGTTTTGTCGAGGAGCTCGTAGAAACACTCTTTGGTGGCAGGGTCCTTATCTTCCGTGGGGACATGAACACATATTAGGCTTATGTTAGCGAATTTAGCCTTGATCCGGATAGTCATAATACGCTCGCTTACGTGTCGGAAGCTTGAGACTTCTTGCCTAAGTCTGCCGCGTATGACAAATCCGCATCCGAATAAGCGTTGTCTGTTGCCTCTGTAGCAATCACCGTAGTAGATGTCACAGTTTTCCATTCTCTTTTTGCCCGACCCATCCCATCGCGCTTCCTGGATGGCGGTAATATCTGGTTTATAGCAGTCTAGGGCCTCTGCTAGTTGTTCGGCGGCACGTGGTCTGTAAAGGGTTGTTGTCCTTGTTTCGTTTGCTGGGGTCGTCATTAGTTGATTCATCCTTATCCGAGGCTTTTGGTTGTTTCGGATCCATAGATTTTTAACGTGGTAGGGAAGTTACCCCGACGGCACAACCCCCAACCTGGAGGGCCAGTTCCTTAATTATTCCCCAAGGACGATGGGCCGGGTACACCGGTGCCAGTAGTCCACTACGGGAGTATGAGCGCTGCCATTGGTCCATTAAGGGCTCCTCCGCCACCATCTTTATTCCAAGGTCCTCACCAACATTGGAAATTCCGCAAGGTATTCAATAAGTTCAACCTAACTGAATTCGTCCGCTGCCGCCTGGAACAGGAATAAGTGCTCTAGTGGGAAAGCACTATTCCCCCCCTCTCTCATCTGCTGCCACCAAGAATCCGCCAAAAGGGGTTGGTTACCCACTTCTTGGATTAAGGTACTAGGCACCCGGCTGTCACCGCGTGGAGGTTGAGAGTAGGAGTTGGTAGGCCTCTGCTGAATGAAAACGCTTGTGTTTTCATATGATCGCATGCATTACCGCTTGACCAACCTGGGATTTATCTGCTTCCCAGCTTTCGGGAAAAACACAACAAGAACACGTCTCCAGCTCAGGGGAACGTGATTTAGGAGAATTCAGCTTCTGTAGATCGGTACTAGCCATAGGACTAAGGGCGGAATTTTTTCTTGGTATATTTAATAGGACACGAAACCTTAAAAGCCGCACCCATGGCTGTTTCGAGAGTCTTAATTTTGGCGTCTAGTTCCTCGACTGCTTCATATGTCAACTTTTCCAAATTGTTATTCAGCGCCACCTATCGTAAAGTTAACGTACTATGTACACAACCTTCCTCCCTTCAAAGCATACTTTAAGTCTAACCTTGAGCTAAATTGGCCAATCAGTTTCGGGGTTTATCGAAAACGTATAAACAAACAAAAACAATTTTTTAAAACTTTTATTTAACTTAATTTGTGTCTGTCTGCTACAGATCTTGCAGTCAAAATTTTGACTACTTCCAATTGAGCTAGATGTTTGAAATTATGCGCACGTATACGAGTACGGTTACAATACAATAAAGTATGTATATCAAATGAAAGGGTTTGACGAGGGAAATATGAAATGCCATGTGGCGTCAGTTCCAACCCAAATTGTTGTGTGCTGAGGACAGAAGATTAAAACGCGACTATTTCGATGTTGATTAACGACTGTTCTTTATTTTTGAACTTGAACTTGAACTTGCCCGTCCATTCTCTCCCGTATTTTCCGCCTATTTTCACGTACTGGATGCTCATGTGCAACATAAGCACCTTGGCACTTGAACTCAAATGAACTCAAATATGCTCATGTACAACAGAAACACTTTTGCGTTTGAACTCAAACGAACCCAAGCATGCGGTCGTGTTGCACATGACCGGATTGGGGTGAACAGGTGTCAATTAATTTATAACAACGCCCCAAGATGGCGGATTGCCTTTTTCTTCACAACCCCCTTGACATGGGTATCAAATGAAAGGGTTTGACGAGAAGAATACGATAAGCTATATGACTCAATATGGCCGACGCCCCAAGATGACGGATTCACTTATTTGGTTTTTTTTTTATTTCTAAATAATAAATTATTTTTAAAGTATATCTTACATATCATTTTATTTCCTCTGAATCGGCGTTTGTCGTTTGCTTCTTAGGAACAATTATATACACTGGAAATTATTTCACTGTTCATCATCTTATACGATTTTCTAGGTGCCCTCTGAATTCGTATGTAGCTTCCACTAAAAGTTCTCTCTAAATGATATTAATGCACATCACTAAGCTGCCTATGTCTGCACTACAGACTGGTCACAAGTGTATTCCATCTACACCAAGCAAATCTATCCTATACGATACACTTCTCTTGTAGTACGTAAGCATTCTCATAGCACGTATTTGGATACACTTTTTACTACGAATGGAGATACTCATGTAGAGCACCTCTTACATTTTTATAATAACCACATGCATTTGTTTTTCATTATATAAATTCGTTCCTAATCTGTGTATTCATGGCCAACCATATATCTTTGAGTCTCTAAAACGTTTGCTTTCTGATTCTTATGCTGCCCTATTCCTTAATGCACATACAAAAGTACTTTTTTTCTTATTAAACAATATACACGACGACACACATTTTAATATCAAGCTGGTAACTGGTAGTTGGTGTATCTATTTATTGTTTATATTTTCTTTTTCAAGTCTATTATCTTGGTCGTGTGTAAAAGCATTTCACATAACACTGTGATACGTTTGTTGGTTTGTATATCTCTTCGGGGAGTTCTGCACACATAGACCTGTACCCAACTACACTGTTCCACGGAGGGGAAGGACCGACTACATCCTTCTTAAACCGTCTTTAAACGATTTTTCTATGAGAATGTTTGTTCGCATTGAGTGTGCCTCATTAAATTTGCAGAACTCGCAGAATTGCACCTAAATCGCTGCATAGATACATCCGTGTAATTAGATACAATGGATACATCTTCACCTAGTCTAGATTGTTGCTTGCTGCTGGATTATGCTAACCTATTCGGAATTTCAATACTATATTTTCTCGTTGCAATTGTATTGAATGTAAAAACAAACATATGAACATGAGAAGTCTCGTGTGTACAGCAAGACAAGGGGATATTTTGCATTCACAGAGACAACATGTCTGCATTTATTCCTCTGTATACGTCACACAAAATACACATTGGCCTGAGGAGGACCTAAATACAAGCATGACGCATCACATACGTTCCGTGTAGTCGAAGTGAATATAGTATGAAACATCAAATTAACGGCTGTGGTAGATACGCTGATACTTAAGCGGGGGTGTGGCGCAGGGGTACATTTACCATAAAAACCATCATCACACGCGAGTATTTTGTATCTTTTATATAGGTATGTGTTGCTTAGAGCACCACCAAGTTCTCAGAGCGCACACAGCGAGTGACCTACATCAGATAGGAATAAAAAAAAAAGCGATGACTGTAGTGCGCAAATATACATAAATAAATGTGATAAGGGGGCATGTTACGTTAACATTCATGTCACTAAATATTATGTATAACACGAAAACACTTGTTAACTTTGCCAACACAGTAGTGGTTTGTTGTCTCGACATGTGCTACACCAAGTCAGTGAATTTCATGGTGTGCCACATTCTGTCTACTCATAACCACCGGGCAGATGTTCGTATGGTGCACTTAGAGAATTATTTTTGTTATTTTTATCAAATGAGTAATTTGAATTTAAGTAAACAGAAATATATTTTAATTAGTCTGCATTGGAACTACAATTGACGACCTTCTCTTTTGCAAAACACACTACAGTAATACAACGAAAGTTTTTAAGATTGCGGCTCTTAGCGTAGTCCCACAGAAAGTGTGCTATTAAACTTATAGTTCATAGTGTGCTACTACAAAACTAGCACTCCACTAATTTTGATTTAATTTAGAGTCAACCTCAATTCCCGCTACTTAAATTGTGTTTCGATAGAATTTACGATGGGAATAACTTTCCAACCGAGCTGTCAACCTGACAGCTTCTTTCGAATTTTATGGTTGGAATAGTCTGAAGAAAGGAGACCCTGTGAACTACGCCAGCTACAGGGGTAAAAATCTTCTCAACATCTGCCGTATTATGTAAATGTCTAAAACCGATCGTCAACAATCTGATAGGTCCTTATCAGTGTAGTTTCAGGCCCGGAAAGTCCGCCTTTGACCAAATATTCACACTATGGCAGCTCTTGGAAAAATCCCAGGAATATAAAATCGATGCGATTTCAAAGCTGCCCATGACACCGCGCCCAGCGCTTCGCCTCGCCAGACAGTGTGCTCGTTTAATATAGGGTTGTTTGGAATATTTTCAAGAATATTCAGATGGCCTGTGAAATCACCGGGTTTCAGTTCTTGTATCTGAGGCAACCTAAGAGCGCTTTGCATAACTTCTTTCTGCACTGTAAGATGCAGCGGAGTGCGATTAAGTATTGTACCCGAAGCTGCCGTCTTGCGTGTTTTCATTGCCCCGGTAGTGCCGACACAGGCTAATCGGTCGATTTAGCTGTTACTTCGCGTTGATCTGTTATGTTTTAGGCCACCATACTAGAAAGGCATAGGTAATTATTGGTATTATTGGTCTGCGATTGTGATGTACTCGTACATCCAGTAGATCATCTTGGGTTTCTGACACCACTTTTTACCGAAGAGGCGTTGGCACATGAACATTGCCCTGGTCGCCTTGTTGATAACATTGTTTAGGTGAGAATTCCAGTTAAGTTTTTTGTCCAGGATTATTCCAAGATATTTTCCGCCTCATGTAGGGTTGATGGGGTGTTTTCCAGTAAAATTTGCTTCAGTTCCCTTAGAAAAGGATACAATAATAGTTTTTCCAGTGTTGATCGATAAGCCCTTGTTTCTATACCATTTTGACATCAGGTTGGGGGCACATTGCAATATTTCCGACATGATGTCTTTGAATTTCCCCACAATACTGATGACAACAGGCGGGCGCCGTGGCGTAAGTGGTTAGTGTGTCGGATCACTACGCATGAGGTTCCAAGTTCGAATCCCAGAAAAACACCAAAAAGTTTTTTCACGGTCCCACCTCTCGCGAGCGTCTGACAAACATCCGAGAGTATTGTTGTCACGAAAAAGCTTCTCAAATTGCTGTTCGGATTCGGCACTAAACTGTAGGTCCCTTCCATTTGTAAGAAAAATATAACGCACACAACATGAGTGGTTGCGAGAAGCTAGGCCCTGGCACTTAAAGAGCTGTTGGGCCAAATATTTATTTATTTTTTTTTTTTTTACTGATGACAACATCATCTGCGTATCCTTGCACTCTGTAACCAGATTTGGTTAGCAGCTCGAGGAGTTCATCTATAACTAATGTCCAAAGCAGAGGAGACAGTACACCACCTTATGGACAGCTTCTAGTGACTATAATAATTTTCAGCAATCCTCCGAACTCTAGTTTTATTTTTCTGCTTTGTAGCATGGATACAACCCAGTTTATGATCAGAGGAGCGATACATTTTCTTGTCATTAGCTTATTGATTGTTGTCAAAGACTCCCTGTATGTCAATAAAGGTACAAAGGACGGTTTCTTTTGCAGCCAAGGTTTTGTTAATTTTGAGGTAATAAAGGACTTAAACAGCATAGGGTTTATGGTGAACTCCGCAAATGATATCAGTGGGGAGATCATACAAAGTAATACTGCCAATCGGTGCTTCTATGGGCTAAGAAGGCAATTGAGTAACAAAGCCCTGTCTCGAACTACTAAGGTAAATCTCTATAAGACACTAATCATTCCAGTCCTGCTCTATGGCGCAGAGGCACAGACTTGGTGACTTTAAGAGCATTTTTTTCGAGCGATATTTGTTTCCATATGCACGGACGGTGAGTGGAGGAGAAGGTACAATTCCGAACTATACGGGCGATACAATGACATCGACTTAGATAAGTTCACATAGAGCGACTAAGATGACTGGGCCATCGGGTGGACCCCGACGTTATCATTATCATGAATAGACTCACGCATGAAATTATACAAATTTACTTTGAAAATCGGTCAACGATGTTCATCTTGACACTCGCATATATGGGACCATTATTTGCGTCCTTTTTCCGCTGAAGGGGCCCTAGACCAAGCTTAGTCGTGGTTTTATGGTAGCATTTTGGTCAGTAATGAGGCCCATTTTTGGCTTAACGGGTTTGTTTATAAGCAAAATTATCGCATGTGGATTGAGATCGACCCAGAAGAGACACTTATTGAAATCACAATTTGACAACAAGTTGATTTAGAGAAACGGACTTGTCAATCGGCCTTCCAGACTTCAAGACGAGATGTTGATAGACCAGTAACAATTAATGCCTTTGTACGCTTATATTTCAAAACATTGTACAGTACTAGAAGATATCTACGCCTTGTCTGAAAACTGTTTTCAACAACACTGCCTCCAAAACTACGAAAGCGACATTGCTAACTTGATGAAATGGTTGGGCAGCTATTAATTAAAGTTGTATTTTATTCTAGCTATAGCAAAAAAAAAAGGAAATTACCCGTTCATTTCTCGCAGTGTATACCATCTTCTTGTACCCATAAGGTAGATCCAACAGATTAATAAAGCTTCTTTGTCCAAACAACTAGATATCCAAAAATACGTCTTTTCAGAAAATCTGAACTCTTACCAGAGCTTTCTTTCTACTCCTGTGCAAATCCTAGATTCAAGACTTTTCTTTCATTCCAAATGGAATGGAAAATTTCGTCAACAAGTCGACTTTCTTCAAATTCATGCTAGCCTATTCGAAAAACTCACATATTTAAAACATTTCACAAAATACATTCGTGTTTCCTTCAATATACCTACACTTTACCCACAGTCTCTCCTCATCTTTCAACACAGATACTTTTTCCATACGAAAAGAACTTAACCACGCATACCACGTGCCTTGGATTTTTTTTATAATATAGTCCCAGTGTGCAAGAGTGTGTTTGCGGAAGAGGGGAATCACATTATATTAACCAAAACTAGGATGATATGCACATACTGTAGATTCTATACACATCCGCCTTTCAAAAGAACACAAAACAATATAAAAGGTTTCCCATACCAAAAGGTGGTTTGTTTCTTTTTGCTCAAACCATTGAAATCGTATAAGATACGAGTACGAGTAAATCTCATTATTATTGTATAGTGATGGTCATATTGTGGCACACTGTGTAGCATGCCGTTGTGTGTTTGCTATTCGCAGGTTGCCCACATTTATGTGTGACGTAACACACATGAGAAAAAAATAATAAAAAATGAAACTAGGAAATAGATGTATTCACGTACATACGTCACATGCAATGGTAGTATAGCCAGTGCTAGACACTATGACAGCATCTAGTATTAGTAACAACAGCGTACAACAAAACCTTTGGTGTTGGGGAACACCACCAGCACCACGTTAGTCACCGCATCGGTATTATCATTTTGTCACAGCACAGACTGCTTGTAGGTCTTGTGGAATAACAACACGAGAGCGCGGTATTTGGAGATGTGCCAGTATCGGTGGCTGTGTTTTGAAGATAGGCACAATCGCGAAGTGTTTACCTTCAGATACTTATTGGCGCTCACGGTGACACTTCTACTCCGGTGTTTTGATTTACTCACTTAATTAGAGTAGTTATCCATAATAACTATCTCGACGAGTTAATGACTATGTCTGCGATAAGCTTGAAGTGTTTCGACTGAAGCTTCATTCAAGTTATGTGAAGAGCTCAGGGCGGTCGTAGGGCAATAACATTATCAGTAAGTGATAGAAAACAGAATTACTTACATACTACTGAACTAGAGCGGCGGCGTCTGCTTAGATCTATGCAATACATAAAACATTAACAATCTGATTGGAACGCATAGTATAATACTCTATGAAATATCTTCTGGATTAACCCTATTGAATTTGTTATGTAAGTAGATGTGCTTCCAAGATTTTTAAAGATTTTATAGAAATCTTGTTTACTTACTTAGGTAGCGCTATAGTTTGGGGGGACCTTGGCCTCAACCAACAATCCTCGCCATTTAGCTCGGTCTTTAGCTAATTGCCTCCAGTTGCGCACTCCAAGTTGGTCGAGGTCCCCTTGAACTTGTGCGTGCCACCTACGGCGAGGGGGTCCTCTACTGCGTCGTCCCTCGGGGTTAAATTCGAAGACTCTGCGGAGCGTTAGTGTCCATTCGCTCTACATGTCCTAGCCATCTGAGACGTCCAATACGCAGTTCTTTGACTAGGTCGATGTCGCTGTACAGCTCGTATAGTTCGTGATTCAATCTTCTCCTCCAAAACCCGTCAACGCAAAATCAATCAGACTTGGTTACATAGGCGATTGTATACTTACTTACTTACTTAGGTGGCGCTACAGTCCGGGGTGAACCTGGGCTTCAACCAACAAACTTCACCAGCCAGCACGTTTACGAGCCAGCTGCCTCGTAAACGTGCGCACGCCAAGTTGGTTGAGGTCTCCTTGTTTGCGCCACCTACCGCGAGGTCGTCCTCTACTGCGCCGTCAATTCAGGGTGGATTCGAAGATTTTCTTGGCGGGAACGTTGGGCTCCATCCGCTCTAAATGACCCAGCCATCTTAGTAGCTGTATGTGAACTCTTCTGGCTAAGTCGATGTCCTTGTACAGGCCGTATAGTTCGGCATTGTACCTTCTCCTACACTCACTGTCTATGCAGACGGGATCAAAGATCACTCGAAGAACTTTTCTCTCAAAATAACCAAGGGCATCCTCATTCGGTTTTGTCAAAGCCCATGCATCTGCGCCATACAACAGGACTGGGATGATTAGTGTCTTATAAAGAGTTACCTTAGTAGTTCGAGATAGGTCTTTGCAACTCAATTGGCGTCTTAGCCCATAAACACAAAGATTGGCAAGAGTAATTCTTCGTGTGATCTCCTCACTGATGTCATTTGCGAAGCTCACCATAGAGCCTAGTTAGACAAAATCCTTTACTACAGAATTATATCTGTCTATTGTGGCGCTCTGTCCAAGACGCCGATGTTGGGTGTCCTTTTTTGTAGACAGCATATATTTTGTTTTGCTTTCATTGACCGCTAAAACAATCTTATCTGCCTCGAGCTCAATACTAGCAAAAGCCCCATTGACGGCCCGTTGGGTTCTTCCGATTATGTCAATGTCATTGGCAGACTTGTAAAAGATTGTACCTCCGTAGGCTTGTGAGTTTCGTACAATTCTCTCAAGTACTATGTTAAAGAGTTCGCACGATAGCGCCTCACCTTGTCTAAGACCTTTCCTGACATCGAACGGTTCGGTGATGTTCCTACCGACATTGATGGAGCAGCGTCATTCTGCGCAAACGGGCCAGCTTGGCAGGGATGTCAAGACTAGACATGGCTCTGTATAACTCGTCTCTATACACGCTATCATAGGCAACTTTGAAATCGATGAAGAGGTGATGCGTATCGACTTTATATTCATGAGTTTTTTCCAATATCTGTCGTAGTGTGAATATTTAGACTTTCCAGGCCTAAAACCGCACTGATAAGGACCTATGAGATGGCTGACGATCGGCGCAACAGCTCTTTTAGTGCCAGGGCCTAGTTTCTCGCAACCACTTATGTTAGGTTAGGTTAGGTTATGTTGGCTGTCCACACGAGAGTGTAGACACACTAAGACCAGCGAAGGTCCTTTGTGATACCAGGATCAAACCATTAGGCCACTCAGGGACTAACTAAACCAACCGGAGCTTTTGACAAAGCGATGGATGCTCATGACGTCCAAGGACGCCAGATCGCATAGGTCGTCAAGGAAGGGGGACCCTAGATGGAGCATTCTTTTATGCGACAGGGCTGGACATGTGCATAGGAGGTGAAGGATGGTTTCCTCCTCCTCCTCGTCCCTACAGCTTCTGCAGAAGTCGTTGGAGAAGAGGCCAAGTCTTTTGGCGTGCTGGCCTATAAGACAGTGTCCAGTGAGAACACCGACAACGCAGCTGATTTGTGTACGCTTTAACTTGATCAGATCGGCACTACGTTTTTGATCCAGCTTAGGCTAGATCTGTCTCGAAATGTGACACGTTGATTCGTTTCCTCATCTGAGGTTGGTCGCGCTAATAGCGTTCAGCTTTAGTAGATACTTACATGTAGCGAGGGGCATACCCAGGGCTTGGCTTTCAGGCAAAATCTTTAGAGTGGTACCCTGTCTGGCGAGGTCGTCAGCCCTGCAGTTACCTGGAATGTCTCTATGGCCCGGCACCCAGCATAGGTGAATGTTGAACTGCTCTGTCATCTCCATAAGAGATAGACGACAGTTTAAGGCAGCCTTTGAAGTGAAGGAGAACGATTCCAGGGACTTGATTGCCGCTAGGCTGTCAGTGAAAATGCTAATATCCCTGACAGATAATACATTACATTTCAGCCAGGACAGGGCTTCTTTAATCGCCATGATTTCCGCTTGGAAAACGCTGCAATGATCGGGGAGGCGGAAAGAGATGCTCAGATTGAGCTGTTCGGAGAAAACACCACACTCTGTTGTGTGCGTTATATTTTTCACAACAATGAAAGCGACCTACAGTTTAGTGCCGTATCCGAACGGCGATTTGAGAAGCTTTCTCGTGACAACAATACTCTCGGGTGTTTGTCAGATGCTCGCGAGAGGTGGGACCGTGAAAAAACTTTTTGGTGTTTTCTGGGATTCGAACTTGGAACCTCATGCGTAGTGATCCACTTACGCCACGGCGCCCACGAGGAGACCTATACCTCTAGTAGTTACCGTAGTCCAGAGTGTCTCCTTTCATCAGGATCGGGCAAACGATGCTGAGATTCCATTCATCGGGCATACTTTCGTCCGACCAGATTTTACAAATGAGTTGGTGCATGCTCCTTATCACCTCATCTCCTTCTGCATTGAAAAGTTCAGCGGCAAGGCCGTTGCGTCGGCTCCAGTAGCTTTGTTGAATTTTTGTTTAGATATCGCTATCCTCACTCCATTCTGATCAGGTTGACGAGAATCTTGACTGTCATCGTCACTGTTGAATGGATCATTCTGCCTGACAGCGGAATATTTTTCATCATCGCCGTTTAACAATCTGCAGAAGTGTTCCTTCTATATCCTCTGCACCAACTGCGATTCTACTACTATGTTGCCATTTTCGTCCCTGCAGGCTTCTGTTCTGGCTTTAAAACCCTGGCATGTTCTTTTTACCTTTTGGTAACATTTTCGAACATCATTCCTGCAATCTCAATTCCTCTCAAGTCTCTCAATTTCCTCGATCGAGCGCTTCTCATGCTCTTTTTTCTTCTTTCTGAAAAGTCGATGTTCCTCATTTCTCTTTCGCTCATAGAGCTCGTAAGCAGCTCCGACAACGCTGTGCTTTCCGACAACGCTACTAAAGACGTCCTCTCTTCCTAGCTTTGCGCTGAAATCACCTAGGATAATTTGACCGTCGTGGCTAGGGCATTGCTCATACGTCTTGTCCAAGAGCTGGTAGAAGTCATCCTTTGTTGCGTCGTCCATCTTCTCGTGAGGGGCGTGAGCGCATATTAGGCTAATGTTGGCAAATTTAGCCTTGATACCGATAGCATATGAGCGCTGCCGTTGGCCCATTAAGGGTTCATTCGCCACCATCTCTTTTTCAATACTCTGGCGTATTATTGAAAATCCTTACAGACCTCAGCTCCAAGTATGTCGAAGTAGCTACGCTAAGGTATCCGCTGGTCTGTAGACGTCACCGTTGATTCTATCGAGAGAATTCATCCACCGCACGTCCCCCTTCTGAGGATCTCTTGCTAGACTTCTGAGACGCATATTTCAGCCAATCAGGTCAACAAGAGATGCCTCGTCCGGTTAAACGTATGCACGCTGAAGTTCACCCAGATGTGCTTACGCAGGTCTAAGTGGTCAGCTACATACGAGTATACACCGCCAGACTCAGCATACGCTCATCTTTAGTTCACTATCAGATAGCTATCCAGCGGGCACTACGGGGAGGTGATGATGCGATTTTGCCTCGCCGATTGTATAAGGACATCCAGAATACGAATATAGTAAGCATTAATTAATCGATTGTTGCATAATGTTTAGTGTATTTATTCACTTGTACGCCACTTAATCTTGCCCTAATATTGTGTTACCTCGGCAAGTCATAGGCAGTTGATTGGCACTTATGTATACATCTACCATTAAAAGAAATTTATTATGACCATATTCAACTCCTAACACTGCCTTTTCGAAAGCGGTGTGAGGAGACTTAAAAGAGTCAGAGTCTGAATGTGGAGGAGGCCAATGCCCAAACCACCGAATATGACCTACATACCTACATACCTACATATATCAATGTTTACGAGTGTCAGCTGTAATGACGGTCATATAATCGTTTTCATCATTAATAAAAACTAAATGTCGCCCTTGTCTACTCCACCTTGGTAATTGAATGATTGCTCCAATCAAGAATGAATTACGCCCTACGACCCTACATAGGACAAAGTATTCAATGTCAACGGAGACATAATTGAATAAAATGTCACCAATACTTCAAAAAAATGGTTAGGAAAATGTATCAGGAACCAACTCTGCCTGTGGGATACACACAACAAGACCATGGACTCTCGCTGTGTGAAATCAAATCCATTGCTGTCTCTACAGTATTGAACATGATACACTGGTACTACAGTGTGTGCAATAAGAATCTCTCCACCACATGGAAAATTGCCATTTGAATACAATGAAAATTCTCTTCATTTCCACCGTAATAAAATTTTCTCCCATTTTGAGAAATGTTCAAAAAGTCTAACCGAGCCTGTTACAGCTTCTGGTAGCCTAGCCGAAATTTCACATACAAAAATCTTCCCAACAACACTAGCATGTCAAATGATATCACACAATTGGCATATCATACATTAAACACAATCTTTGTGTGCACCTACACAGGAAGTGTGTACTAACAGCATACCGTGTGTATCTGCCCTCTCTCTGTAACTGTACGTCACTAGTACACATGACACAAGCACGCGGAGGGGTGTTGTGCAAATAACACACAACGACCCACGTGCCTGAGAATTGTTTCTTCTATCTGTGTTCTCCTCGATGCGGTGTGCCACCCCACCCCCTCCTCAACCGAAAAACACACAATAGTGACGGCAACACCACCAACGAAACAAATGTTCTTGTCTCTAACTTGTGTTGTGTGGTGTTGTGTGATGTGCCTCTTTTCGCGTTCGCCTAAGATGGTGTATTTTCTCACACATCATCAATGGATTTACCACATGACCCATTGATTGGTCGTGTGCCATGAGCAAGTCATAGATGTTAATTCTAATGAACTTGGACCACAAAACCACCTATGGCACTTTGCTGACCATCGGAAAGTCCACCAGGCATTTTTTCAAAAAACCACATAACCTGGCTGAAAGTTGACCTCCAGCTAGGTGTAGTTAGCACCCGCGCATTGGCCCACAATACAGAAACTCCATGCACACGCACAGAGCTCTTCTTAACACCATCAAAATGAAATTGCCGCTATGCTGTTGCTACGGTCGGTGGTCGGTGGATAAGTGATTGGTGGCGGTGGTTGATGGGTGATGGTGGTTGGGTTAGTGGTGTGTCGTCAAACACAGGGAATCGCGTCACATCGACAGTGTAACTAGGTGTATCTATCTATATAGCTACGTACTGACACTAATGCGGATGTATCTCACAATCGGATGTATGCGGTGACGTTGTAGTTTGAGTTTTTCTTGGTTTTCGTTGCAGCACAGCACACAAGGTCATTGACGCAAATTCACATTATAGCGTAGCTACACTGTAATTCGTGTAGGGTACAACGTGTGAACATGAACACACTAACGTACTAAAATTTAGTATGTGAAATTTGGAATAGGGTCGCATAGTTGACAGATGGTATACTCGATGAAAAGTTTTGGGATACCGCCTCCAAAGGCTCATAGTCCCACCACCGATACATATAGATACAGCATACACATTTAGATAGAATAAAATAAGGAAATATAATAATACTGTAATAATAGAATGCATATCTGTGTGCGAGATGTTCGAAGGGGAAGAAAAACTTGCTACACAAAAAAAAAAAATATTTTTTTTCATTTACCGAGCCATTCGACAGAGGTATTGTCAATACCAAGAACCTCTGCAAATATATTTCAAAGCGAACAGAAAATAAACGGGCAGTTTATTGATATTCAGATTAAAATTTGAAGCACCTGATTGCTAGTAAAAGCTTGTAGAAGATTACCCTCTTTGCCTATAAATGCATTTATCTCATTATTAAGAAAATACAATAGCTACGTATCCAAAAGTGAGTATTTATTTTATTTATTATTATATAATTATAATTCAATAATTTACAAGTATTATACAATAAGATTGAGTCCCCTTTAGTTACTTACTCACTTAGATGGCGCTATAGTCCGGGGTGGACCTGGGCCTCAACCAACAAACCTCACCAGCCAGCCCGTTTACTACCAGCTACCTCCAGTTGCGCACACCAAATTGGTTGAGGTCAACCTCCAATTGTTTGCGCCACCTACCGCGAGGTCGTCCTTTTACTGCGCCGTCCATCTAGGTGGATTCGAAGGCTTTCTAGGCTGGAACCTTAGACTCCATCCGCTCTACATGACCCAGCCAACTTAGCCGCTGTATGTGAACTATTCTGGCTAAGTCGATGTCTTTGTATAGGCCATATAGTTCAGCACTGTACCTTCTCCTCCACTCTTTGTCTATGCAGACGGGACCAAAGTTGACTTATTTTCTTTCAAAATAATCAAGGGCATCCTCATCCGATACTGAAAAAGTTCATGCCTCTGCGCCATACAGCAGGACTGGAATGATTAGTTTTTTACACAGAGTTACCTTAGTAGTTCGAGATAGGGCTTTGTTACTCAATTGCCTTCTTAGCAGGTAAAAGCAGCGATTGGCAAGAGTAATTCTTCGTTTGATCTCCTCACTGGTGTCATTTGCGGTGCTCACCATAAAGCTTAGGTAGACAAAGTCCTTTACTACCTTAAAATTATATCTGTCTATTGCGGCGTTCTGTCCAAGACGCCGATGTTGGGTGTCCTTTTTTGTAGACAGCATATATTTGGCTTTGCTTTCATTGTCCGCTAAACTCATCTTTACTGCCTCGATCTCAATACTCGTAAATACCCCACTGACGACGGATTGTTGAGTTCTTCCGACTATGCCAATGTCATTGGCGTAATGGACCCCCACAACTGCGCCAATTATAAAGGCGCATCGCATATAAGATCTTTTCTGCGATATTGTGTGAACACCTGAAACCTTTTAACAACAGCCTGATTGGCCCCTATAAGTGCGGTTTCAGGCCAGGAAAGTCCACCATCGATCAAATCTTCACACTTCGGTAGATCCTGGAGAAAACCCAAGAAGTCCAAATCGCTACTCACTATCTCTTCATCCATTTCAAGGCCGCCTATGGCAGCATCTATAGAGAAGAGCTTTATAGAGTCATGTGCAGTTTTGACATACCTGCCAAACTTGTTCGTCTGTGCTGGATGACGATGGAGAACGCTCGCTGCTCCATCAAGGTCGGTAATGACCTCACCGAGAACTTTGATGTCAAAAAAGGTTTTAGACAAGGTGACGCGCTGTCATGCGACTTCTTTAATATTGTACTTGTACGGATTGGCGTAGCAAATTCGCATCATCACCTCCCCGTGGTGCCCGCTGGATAGCTATCTGATAGTGAACTAACGATGAGCGTATGCTGAGTCTGACGATATTAGCTGAACATTCAGACCTGCGTAAGCACATTTGGGTGAACTTCAGCGTGAATATGTTTAGCCGGACGAGGCATCTCTTGTTGACTTGATTGGCTGAAATATGCGTCTCAGAAGTCTAGCAATAGCTCCTCAGAAGGAGGACGTGCGGTGGATGAATTCTCTCGATGGAATCCACGGTGACGTCTACAGACCAGCGGATACCTTACTGGAGCTACTTCGACATACTTGGAGCTGAGGTCTGTAAGGATTTTCAATCCTGCGTCAGGGTACTAAAAAAGAAATGGTGGCGAATGAACCATTAATGGGCCAACGGTAGTGCTCATATTCCCGAAGTGGATTACTGTCATCGGTGTATCCGGCCCCTCGTCGTAGGGGTTGCAAAAAAAGGACCTGGTCCTCGGGATTGGGTTAACTTCCCTATCACGTAAAAAACCTTTGGTTACGAAGCAACCAACAGCCTCAGGTAGGGATGATTTTACTGTTGACGACCCAAGAAAACGTAAAAAGGACAACGATCTTCGTGTCTGCACATGGAATTTTAGGTCCCTCTACAAACCACGTGCAGCCGAACAACTTGCGGAGGCCCTAGAGTGTCTGAAAGCAGACATTACCGCCATCTAAGAAGTGCGATGGGATGGGTCGGGCAAAAGGAGGATGAATACTGCGACATTTACTACGGCGATTGATACAGACAACAAGGACAGCGTCTTTAGTTTCCGGCATGTGAACGAGCGCCTCATGACTATCCATATCAAGGCTAAATTTGCCAACATTAGCCTAATATGCGTTCACGCTCCTCACGAGAAGATGGACGACGCGGCAAAGGATGACTCCTACAAGCTATTGGAGAAGGCATATGAAAAATGCCCTAGCCACGGCGTAAAAATTGTTCTAGGTGATTTTAACGCAAAGCTATAAAGAGAGAACCTCTTTAGTAGCGTGGTCGGAAAGCACAGCCTGCACGACATCATATCCGACAACGGACTCAGGCTAGTCGACTTTGCGGCGGGATGAAACTTTGTCGTAGCTAGTACGCGGTTCCCACGTCTCGATATTCACAAAGGAACATCGCTCTCCCTTGATCGAAAAACTGTCAACATTGATCGACGCAAGGCACTCTTCCAGTATTCTGGGTGTCCGGACTTTCCGAGGAGCCAACATGGACTCGGATCACTACCTAGTTGTAGCCAAGGTACGGATGCGGATATCCAGAACTGAGCGAAATCAACGAAATACTGTGAGGAAGTTTGACGTCGAAAAGCTACAATCGCAAGAGACCGCCAGAACCTTTGCCGATCGAGTTTCTTCTAATCTTAATCTAAGTCCAATGCCGACAGCAGCAAATGCGGAAAACCCGTAGCAGCGTTGCCAACAAGCCATCAGAGATGCCGCCTCTGATGTACTGGGTTTCTCTCGGCTACCACAACGAAACCCCTGGTTTGATAAGGAATGCCGGCATCGGGCAAGTATATGCAACTAAACAAAAGGCATATAAAGCGGCGCTGCATAGAAGGACTAGAGCTGCTTACGAGCTCTACGTGCGCAGCAGAAAAGAGGAACATCGACTTCTCAGAAAGACGAAAAAGGAGTATGAGAAGAGCTTGATCGAGCAGATTGAGAGACTTTATTATAGGAATAATGTTTGAAAATTTTACCAAAGGGTAAGAAAAACATGCCAGGATCTCAAAGCCAGAACAGAAGCCTACATGGTAGGAAATGGCAATGTAGTAGTAGAATCGCAGTCGGTGCCGAGGATATGGAAGGAACATTTCTCCAGACTGTTAAACGGCGATGATGGCCAATATTCCTCTGTCAGGCAGAATGAGCCATTCAACAGTGACGATGACAGTCAAGATTCCCGTCAACCCGATCAGAATGAAGTGGTGATAGCGATATCTAAACTTAAATCAAACAAAGATGCTGGAGCCTTGCTGGAGGCCTTGCCGCTGAACTTTTCAAGGCAGGAGGAGATGAGTTGGCAAGGAACATGCAGTAGCTCATCTGTAAAATCTGGTCGGACGAAAGTATGCTCGATGAATGGAACCTCAGCATCGTTTGCCCGATCCTGAAGAAAGGAGACCCTCTGAAGTCCGCCAACTGCAGAGGTATAAGGGCTCTTATAAAACCGATCGTCAACAACCTGATAGACCCTTATTAGTGCGCTTTTAGGCCGGAAAGTCCACCATTGACCAAATATTCGCACTATGATAGATGCTAGAAAAAACCCATGAATATAAAATCAATATGCACCACATCTTCATCGATTTCAAAGTTGCCTATGATAGGGTGTATAGAGACGAATTATACAGAGCCATGTCTAGTCTTGGAATACCTGCCAAGCTCGTCCATTTATGCAGAATGACAATGGAGAACTCTAGCTGCTGCATCAAAGTCGGTAGGAACATCACCGAACCGTTCGTTGTCAGGAAAGGTCTTAGACAAGGTGACGCGCTGTCATGCAATGTTTTTATCATACGAGTAGTACTTGAAAGAATTGTACGAAACTCACAAGCAACACCGAAAGAACTAGTCGCTTACGCCGATAACATTGACATAGTCGGAAGAACTCAGCGGGCTGCCAACGGGACTTTTACGAGTATTGAGGCAGTAAAGATGAGTTTAGGGATCAATGAAAGCAAAACAGAATATATGCTGTCTACAAAAAAGGACACCCAACATCGGCGTCTTGAACAGAACGCCACAATAGACAGACATAATTTTGAGGTAGTAAAGGACTTCGTCTACCTTAGCTCTATGGTGAGCTCCGCAAATGACATCAGTGGAGAGATCAAACGAAGAATTACTCTTGCCAATCGTTGCTTTTACAATGGCAATTGAGTAACAAAGCCCTATCTCGAACTACTAAGGGAACTCTTTATAAGACACTAATCACCCCAGTGCTGCTGTATGGCACAGAGGCCTGGGCTTTATCAAAATCGGATGAGGATGTCCTTGGTTATTTTGAGAGAAAAGTTACGTGCTGGCTGGCGAGGTTTGTTGGTTGAGGTCCAGGTTCACCGTGGACTGTAGCGCCACCTAAATATGTCAGTTTGGAGTTGTTCTCCATTCGCTTGCATTGTCGGTCTATGGTATCAGAAGAAGCTGCCTAAAATCGATCAAGGATGCGTATTTCGTTTGTTTTAAAGCACAACGATGTGATCCACCGTGGAGTATCCAGGCCTAAGTACAGCTTGGAACTCTCTCAGACATGTGTTTCTTGAATCTAAGCTATTACTGAGAATAGGGATCTATCCACCACATGCTCGTAGCATCAGGTCTGGTCTTACCATTGTATTAATGGTGGTGACCCCTTAGCTCCACTAACAACTATCTCACCTAGAGAACTAGGGAAACGCTTTAAAGAAGTCTTTGCCAGCTATGCTGTATGTATACTTCAGTTTGTTTCATTAATACATTTTTAATAAATTTAGCAATGTACATGCTTCTTGCAATACCATGCCAAAGCCATAACAGAGTACGTCCTATCCCAATAGTATCTTTCCTAGAGAACATCTTCACAGCGCATTAATATGACTACCACAAGCAAGCATATATTTTGATGCACTTGTAGGTACGTGTTATACAATTTTTCTGCGGCCAATTGTAGTGTGATGGTTGGTACACTATTTTTCATTGCCATCGCATCGTATTAAAATGTGTTCAACCTGTACGTCTATGTGAGCGTAGATACCAATTTTTTTTTTTGTGAGAAAGCAAAATCATCCAGACTCCTTCCCGAGATTCATGCTAGCCTGTTCCGAATTCTACATCTCCAATTTTCATTGAATGTGTTCCATGTCCATACACGACAATTTCCTTCATAGTGTAAACAGCGTTGTATCAATACCCGAATACCACGTCACCCTGTTCTGTCGTGGTGTAAAGACGAAAACAATATACACATAGGTTTGTTCGTATGAATGGCTAAGGTAACACTTCCACATATTCTTTTTTTCTTTGCTTTTTTTCTGTGCTGTATAGTATTATGGGTGTAAGGCAAGGCAGCCCACCAACCCAGCAACTACATAAATTCATTTGTATTCGCTGCTCCCGGATTGTTTCCTATACACTCGTCATCATCATTGCCGCGTGCCGTGTCGCACTAGCACGCGTACAATGTATAACACTCTTCCCCTGCTCGCCCATACACAAAGATGCTTGATGTACATAGCTTACTGTGTCGGCCAACTCTTAACGTTGTTTGGTGTGTCTTTCCCCTGAACAGCAGAACACCCTCACTTGCTTACATTACCTACTTGCTCACTTACTTAGTTATTCACTCATATCATGACTCTCTCCGCTCAAGGATGTGGAAGAAATGTACGACGTACCACGCGCAACACGTGAAGCTGCCCACCCTCATCCTGATGCCTTGTGTAGGAAAAAACGAGAAAACACGCGGCATACCTATACTGGTGTAGTTGTGAAGTTGGGGGAAGTAGGCTGTAATGTAATTACATTTCTTGCTACAATCACACTTAATAGTCGAATCGAATCACTGTGGCGAAGTAGGTGGTTTGCTCATGTGGAAGTCTGTGCTTTACTCGTACATCAGCGGAGTCGGATTGAATAAAGATTTCTGAGAGGATGTGTATCAGAAAAGTTATCAATTGGTATTTACTTGGAGATAGGCAAACTTCTCTGCATCTGAGATCGTGGACTTTTTTACTGGCTACGTGTACTAGATGTTATAACCGATAATTGTAATCCTCTCGATGACATTTTACTGGTGCGTGGTTTTAACTTAACCGTAACGTGGATCCCCTCCGACGACGATCCTAGTTTTATGGTTGCTCATGTATCTTGATCTTATCTGCGTGTGGTTAGTGATTCGGACCAATATTTATTTGAAAGTATGTGAAAACGCGCCGGTCGATAACTTTTCACCTTCCTCGCCATATATCCTATATGCCCTATCTACTATGCCTACGCGTCATCTCCTGCTGTTTCTTAGGATATGTTTTAGCTGTCTCCAACTTTTTCCCAGTTGCCGTGGCACTTCCTTTGCCATATGCTACGGGGTCGACCTTGCTCTGCTTCAATCTTGTGTTAATGGACTCCATTGCATTGCGTAATTGAGTATGGATATGTTGCATTTTTAAAGTGTGTGTCCGATCGACTGCCACTTTTTCGTTGAACGGTGATGGTTCCCAGCCCGTTCTTTGGCAAATGTATTCATTCGGACTATGGTTTGGGTAGAATATTTCGTAGACACCAATATACAAATGTGTGAAGCTTTTTTGCGACGGTCGTAATAGCAGCGTTTACTTTCCAAGTGCGGCACCCATAGAGCAACACAGACTCAAAATTGCAGCGGAATAGTTTTAGCTTGGTGTCCAAGCTAATTGCATTGCCTCTGCTTGGACTCAACGAAAAGGTGCATCTTTGTCTGATCCCATTTTCGATTTCGAATTTTTCTGATAGCTTAACTTTATGCAGGACGTGAAACTTAGAACCAGCGAAATACCTCCCCTGCACAAGGTAAGCCAAATAAACTCCTTGTTGACACTGGGAGCTGTTAAAAGCTTTTTCGAAATCGATGAATAGCCGGTGAAGAGGTGATTGATGTTCAATGCACTGCCCAATTATGATACGCAGAGCGCTAGTATGGTCGACACACGAGGACCCTGAGCGAAAATCTCCTCTTCATCATCGAATGGGTCACCAAGGTGTTTCTTTATTTGCCCTAGTATTTTGTTTAACTATTACCTTGACAACTGCAGGGGGCGCGCCTCCTCTTCAGTTTTGACTTTAAATTTATTATTGCAGGGAGCTTGGCAATCATTGCTTTTTTCTACTGATCGGGAAAGCTTTTAGCCTCCCAAACTTTCTATACAAGCAGATGCAAGCACATCGCTGGCAAATGCACTGTGCAATACCTTAAAGAGACTTTTTCTTCAGCTATTGAGTTGGTTCCCATGAAACAAGCTGAATATCCTTTGGTCTTTTCACCGGATGTTCGCCTGGGCTATGACTAGATATCAGCTCCTTGGTGATTCTATAAACAGTTTCACACCTTTTCGCTGCTTCTTCTGTTGGTGTGTTCAACACATTGATATACATAGCTTCGCTTGTCATGCCGCGCACTACGCTACACTTCTTTTATCTTCCTACGATATTGATACTTTAGCTAACTCCTCCCTACTGACGGGGTAGCAGCAACGTGGACTTTGAGCTTTATACGTTGGTCGAACCGCCACCAGGTATTTTCGATAAGCCACATACGACGCCTTTCCTGAGCTCTGCCAACACTACTCCTTACTCTAGAGGTGAAAACATTGTTCACAACACACGAATGGTTTGAATGGAACAGGTAATGAGATGTTCATTCTTGCTACTTGTTGCATTCTTTCTAACAGTTGGCCCACTGCGTGATCTTAGCCTGTCGGAGTTAAGCCAGGGCAGAGTCTTCGAACGGATGCAGTACGCTGACTTTTAGTTCTTACAAATATAACCTTAACGAGCCTGTTCTTAAGAAAGTTGCATCACTAATTGGTATAGGGGTGCATTTCTCAGCGAAGTAGCGTTAAACAAATTGTCAATAAAGCACATTCAATGATTGGCTTTGTCATGTCCTATGTATTATACGAGTAGAATAATATCCACATCCACTTCTGGAATGCCCTATGTAAAAGATACATACGAATTAAGAGGTGTTGTATCACTAGGTGAGACGTATTACTTGTACTTCAATAAGTATTGCGCACTAGTAAGGTATCTGGTCAAAAAAGGCAGTAAAAGCGAGATCTCAAATTACCGACCCATTGCCAAACTGTCATGCATACCAAAGCTCTTTGAAAGTATTGTTTACGATTCTTTGTACTTTCATTGTAAACCAATCTTCTCCCCATCTCAACATGGTTTTTTAAAAGGTAGATCTACCACGACCAACCTAACTGAATTTGTTTCCCGAGCATTACACGCATTAGAGAACGGCAATGAAGTCGATGTAATTTCTACGGATTACAGCCAAGCGTTCGACAAAATCTCACACAAAATTATTTACCTCAAACCCAAAGCCCTAGGTTTTCCATCCTCCTTTATTTCCTGGCTAAGGTCATACCTAGAGGGTCGCCATTATAGAGTCCTTTTCAGATGTTCTGTATCCAACCCTATCAAAGCCACTTCCGGGGTTCCTCAGGGTAGTAATCTCGGACCCTTGATCTTTATCCTAACTATTAATGACATTGATTCCATTTTAAAGGAGTCGGACCTATCTGTGTACGCGGATGATAAAAAAATCTTTAAGATAATTGCCTCCCCTACTATAGATGTCCTCCTTTCTTATTTGGACGTTTTTTTGTTTTGTTAACGAGCTCGTAAAAACAGTCATTCGTGGCAGGGTAATTTTGTTCCGTGGGGGCATGGGCACATATTAGGCTTATGTTAGCGAGTCATAATACGCTCGCTAACGTACCAGAAGGTTAAGACTTGCCTGATTCTGCCGAGTGTAGCAAATCTCTATCCGAATAAGCACTGCTTGTTGTCAATCCCCGTAGTAGAAGTCACAGTTTTCCATCCTCAGAGGGCCTCGCCCGACGCTTCGCATCGCACTTCCTCGATGGCGGTTATATTGTAGCAGTTAGCTTTGTAGCAGTCTCCGGCCTTTGCTTGTTGTTCAGCTGCGCGTCCGAACATTCCACATACAGATCCAGAGGTCGTTGTCCTTATTTCGCTCGCTGGTGTCTTCCACATTTGAATAGTTTTTTCTGAAGCTATTAGTTCTTTCGGAACTATTAGTTTTTGCGTAGTAGGAAAGTTCTCTCAACGGCACAACCCCTAACCTGGACGGCCAGTCCCTCCTGATATACGCCCGGCACCTGGAGCCGAGTAGTCCAATGCGTGAGTGTGAGAGCTGCCGTTGGCCCATTAAAACTTCGTCGCGTTCCTTTCTAATACAAGGTCCTGATTACCCTTGGAAATTCTTTACCAACCTGTGATCTGAACAGGTAGAAACAGCACTAAGTTCAACCTAACTGAAACTATAGACGCAACCGCTGCCACGCTGCTGACTGGAACAAGAAGAAGTGCTCTAATGAGTAAGTACTCCTCCCGTCGCTCTCGTCTACTGCCCTCAAGATTTTCCAATCCCTGATCAAGGTACTAGGCACCCAGCGGTCACCAACAAGGAGATAGAGAGTAGGAGTTGGTGGGTCTAGGCTAAGTGAATGCTTTATGTTTTCATGTAATCGCATGCACCTTTTGGCCACCCAACAGTTTAACTCTTTTAGTGCAATTACACGATGTAAGTTTGAAATGAAGTGAAGAGGTAGAACGTTATTTTTATTGTAGCGATTTGAAACCCAGACCGTGCTAGATTTCAGTACAAGGGTGGTATCTGAAATAGTCGGAAAACGTTTTTATTATTGCACGCTAGTGCTTTTTCGCGTTTTTGCAACTTCTGTCCAATGTACCAGTATATCGTGGTCTCACCTCTGTAAGAGTTCATCTTCTTTTATCGATCTTTACGTAAATCCGACTTATAAGCACGCCATAGGCAATTTTGCTATTCCAAAGGAAAGGAACTTAATTTATCTATCGATTCATATAAAGAATTGTAATTAGTTTCTGCGAAGAAATAAATAATTCGCCGATTTTTCCGCGAATAAGCGAATGCTTTTTGCGAACTGTCAACTTTTATACACATTCCACACATGTAGGATGCAATCCACATTCCCGCGGCCAAAACATTCGCGAGAGTTTAACCTCACAATTGTTTTGATTTGTTCTTGGTGGTCGGTCAGAGCTCGTAAAGGATTTCAGATGACAATAATTATGGCTGAATTTACTGAAAAGGAGGTAAGAATACCAAACAAAAATTAAAGTTGCGTATGTATGTATTTATTAATTTTTCATGGTTAGGCCTTTGATGAGAAAATAATTCTTGAGTTTGAGGCAAATCCAACGATTTACCAAAAGACGAATAAATTGTATTCCGATAGATACAAAAAAGACGAGGCTTGGCAAAATATATCAAATATTTTAAATGTAGACGGTAAGTTTAAATATCATAATAGGCGAATAAGAATAATAAGAAGGCGAACCCCACAGGCGAATCAGTAGAAATGCGGTGAAGTTGGAGGGTTGTGATCCCTTGTTTTCAGATCATAACCTCGCTGATAAAAGGAAGAAGAAGAAGAATAGACGAATAAGAAGTTCGAAGATCAGTGGAAGCCTTCACGTCAAGGAAACCATCTCACGAAAAATAGAGCTCGACCGGTGCAGCTGGTATTCCCACGTTCAAAGAAGAGATCATTTGAACCTTGTTAAAAAGGCAATATCAATAAATATTCCAAAGACATCGCGAGGCAGGAGAGGCAGGCCTATAAACGCCAGGATCACACAAATGCGACGACATCAGCATTTGATTGGCCTCAGTAACCGAGTGATCCAAAATAGGGAGGCCTGCCGATATTTTCTGAGGTCAAGCAGACGAACCCCACAGGCGGATCAATAGAAATGGGGTGAAGTGGAGGGTTTCTTCCTCACCGAAATAGGAAGAAGAAATAGATGGTAAGTTTAACTCATAATATTTAATCACATTATACTGCGTTAAAAGTTATCAACCTTTCAGTTAAAACGTATATGTAAGGATCGCTGGAAGAACCTAGAAGATACATTTTTAAAGTATTACAGGAAGGAAAGAAATACTCCAAGTAGGTCAGCAGCTTCTGTAAGCAAAAAAACCTTGGACATATTTTGAGATATTTTGATTCGTTTCATAGACGTCCCGTGGTAATTAATCCACAGTTTTGGTAAACAGCTTATGATAAGAAAGGTAATTTAACTTTTAGAACTATGGCAATTTCTATTCAAATGAAAAGGAAAACAGTTAAGAAAATATTGACCTCACACCAGGGACTGGCGACACAACCTTGGACGGATTCTATACACCGATAAATCGAAAGTCGTCGTAGTCCGTGGATAAAGAACAATCGACCGGGAAGAAAAATAAAAGGAAAAGTGAAGATGCGGACGCAGACACATTTTTGGCAGCCGTAGCAAATAAATGTGCCTCCTGAATCGCCACCACAAAAAAAAAAAATGTCAGTGCTTTGCCATCTCGTGCAAAAACCTGAAGCCGCAAAAAGCAATCGAAATTGGAAATGCGCACGCTTTAAGTTTTCCATGAAATTGAATTTGAGGATGATAACATTTAGACAGTGATATAAGACTGTTCTTGGATTTTAATCATTTTGTTTAGTTTTTTTTTTAACTAATTTTCTATGCTATGAAGTAAAGCATACAAATATGTGTACCTGAAGGAAAGAAAAGCATTCTCAGTTAACGTTTGAAATAATATTTATTTAATTTTAGTTATGTGATATACATACATACCATATAATAGAATGAATTCATAATAAAGTCTTTATTTTTACTTTCTGTTCAGCCAGCTTTTCTTTGAATATACATGTGTACATATTTCAGATTTAAATCATCCTGTGCTGAAACTCTACATCTCCTTCGGACGCACACTATTCTGCAAATAGCGCTCGTATTATACAATATATCATATCCTCTTGAAGCTGAAAGTGTAGATATTCCCGTTTGCGGTAGACTTTCAGTATTGTTCATTGAAGAGTGTTTATTGTATGTATATTGATTCGTAACAAATTATGTAAAATACAGCTTGCAAGAACAATATTTTCTTTTTCAACTTCTAAACGCTTTAAAGTTATCCTCCTAATGCTAAGTTAGAGCCAGCATTCCAAAAGCATTCTCTACTACTCTTCTTGCTCTCGACAACCTGCATTACGAAAGGAAACAGTTATTATATCGCATTTGATATAATATACTTGTGTAATATAAACTTTACCTGTAGTTGAAAAGCCTTTCCTTTATCGACAATTTGTGTCCAGGAAAGGGTCTAAAAATTGTTGGTTTTAATGCAAATCCTATCTCCTTTCATAACGTATGGTAGATTTGTTCTAGTTCGTGGAAGTGGCGAATCCTCTGAAATATTCAATTGACAATACTTGGGTTATTCAACTGTGGAGTCAGCATTGCCGTCATATGCACCAACGTATATCATTAAAAGTCGGTAATTTGTGTGAATAACAGCAATTAAGTTAATAGAAAATGTTTTTTTTTTTTATAATCTTCTTTTGCAAAAGTATCTGGCATGGCGATTTTAAGGCAGTTTGAGATGATTGCAACAATGATTTGATCAACTACTTTATTAACTGTGGATACTCTCATCCGAAAACGTAACGATAAGTCAACAAAGCTTGCACCTGCTGCTAGACCTGTTAAAAATGTAAGGAGTTTATTGACATCGATTAAAAACGAAAACTTCAACTTTTACTTTAGCAGAATTTGTTGTTGTGTTATTTGCACAATACGAATAACAAGTAAAATTCGCAGATTACAGCGACCAGAAAAAAAGTCGCTGGAATGAAATGTCAAAATTGTCGAATATTCGCTCGTTCGCATTCGCAGGTCGCTGTGAATGAACTTTAAGTGTGGCAGCACCACTGTCAATCTGACATCTGTCAAGACTGCCATCATACACAGTAGTTTGTTCCACATTCCACAATTCACCTCTAGAGACATCTAGCGTCGTTGAACAAGACTTTAAGCATCTACGGAAACATTGTAGAGGTTCTTGTGTTTGGTAAAAATGAACCAACAAACAGCAAATGGAACAGTCGATAGAATTGAAAACAGCGATTATGAAGTGCGATTATAATGAGAGTTAATTATTTTAATAAACGATATTTTGATTAAAAGTGAATTTGTAAAGACAGTTAAAGTCGAGGTTGATAAAGAATAAAGAGATTTGATAATAATTAAGTATAACGAAAGTAAACCCAGCGATACATACACTACCTTAAAAACTCTCCCACAAGTGTGCATGCAAGTCCGTGGGTTGACACGACTGGAGATCACGGTGTCATAGAGGAAAGATCAAACAATAATAAAACAGGAGCGTGCACGTGTCAAACAACAAAAACCGTCGCAATAATATTGCAAAACTGTATAATTATGGTAATACTTTCTGAAACGAAAGGCACTACCCCGCCAGGCACTACCACCGATCCTGGACCGAGCACAAATGTTCGGGTCAGAGCTATACGGAGGGGGCTAGCAAAGTAATAAAACAGTTTGGACGAAATTTGAGGGTCGCGAGGTGGAACGTTGGAAACATGACCGGTCGAAGTTACGAGCTGGAAGAGATGATGAATAGAAGGCGGGTGAATATCTTGTGTGTCCAAGAGACGAAATGGAAAATCATCGGGAATCGGGTGCGTTTCTTGAACGTTAGGACAAAAGATTACAAGATGTTGGTAGCCAGTTTCATGAAGCCTCGGGTAAAAGATTGCAAAGTGATCCTGGAGAGGCGATCGTACAGCAATACCGTCTAGTGCTAACAAAAAGTTTTATGAAAACACCGAAGAAAAGCGAACAAACGAGGGTCCGTGAGAAAATCAATTGGCACAATCTGGACAAAGAGAAAGGTGAGGCTTTTGTTTTCGTGATGAAAAATTACCTTTCTCACACCATCAACGGAGCTGAGGATAAAGAGTGAAGAGCACAAAATACGTGCGATTCCGTACAATGAACTTGCTTAAAGAAGGCCAAATCACTGCTAGGAGTTTCAAAAGGCCACCACCAACACGCCAAAGAAACATGGTGGTGGAGTGATGAAGCTAAGAAGATGATAAATGAGAAAAAAGCTTTCAAAGCTTGGTCAAAGTGCGCCTCTAATAATAGAGACGAAAAAACTCGCCTCGAGGTGGAATACGGATGTTGCAAGAAAAAAGCGAAGAAGTGCGCCCAGCTTCAAGCAGAGAGTACGGAGGGCGTGTAACGGAAGCTGGAGAAAATATCTTTCCGGTTGCTGATGCAAACCAGGCTATCCAGGAGCTGCGAAAATACAATATGAACAAGAGCGCAATCATCTTCAAAATAGCCGCGCAAAGAAGGAGAAATGCTCAGAAGATTCGTTCGCCAAAGTTCATTAACAATGCTCATGGGCAGCTTCTTGTGGATGAAGACAAAATTCTGCAGAGGTGCCGGCAGTATTGTGCAGAACTTTTGAATGTTTTTAATGAACAGTTTCCCCCGACTACACTTTCCAAGAGCCACCCATAACTGTGAAGAAATACCCGACATTGCAGTCGAAGAAATTAGTGAGGCGGTCAAATACTTCAAAAAACGAAAAGCGGTTGGGCCGGACGAGATGCCCTATGAGTTCGGGAAAAAGATGGGAGACATCGGGTTCAGATGGCTCAGAATTCTCATCTCCAAATTTATGAGAGGTGATCCAATGCCGAATTCAAGCAATTTAGGAAAAGTTACTTTCTCCCTGTATACAAAGGGAAGGGTGATACGCGAAACTGTGATAACTACCGTTCGATCAAGCTGATGTCACACACCATGAAGATCGTTGAGCGGTTATTAGGTGGCCGACTGTGAAAAATAATACGGCTATCTGATGATCAGTGCGGGTTTAATACATAAATATTTGGCGCAACAGCTCTTTTAAGTACCAGGGTCTAGCTTCTCGCAACCACTCATGTTGTGTGCGTTATATTTTTCATACGAATGGAAGGGACCTACAGTTTAGTGCCGAATCCGAATGGCGATTTGAAAAGCTTTTTCGTGACAATAATACTCTTGGATGTTTGTCAGAGAGGTGGGACCATGAAAAAACTTTTTGGTGTTTTCTGGGATTCGAACTTGGAACCTCATGCGTAGTGATCCGACACACTAACCACTCACGACACGGCGCCCACTACAGTGCGGGTTTGTCGCGGGTAAATCAAGCACAGATGCAATCCAAAGTATTAGGATCATAATGGAAAAACATCGTGATTCCTTAAAGGATTTGCATATTGTATTGGTTGACTTTGAAAAGGCATTAAACAGACAACCACGAGATCTAATATGGGTGGCGCTAAGACATCGAGGGGTTCCAGAAACCTATATACAGATGATCATGGACATGTACGAAAGAGCAAAGACAAGAGTAAGGTGCCCCGCTGGAGTAACCGAAGAGTTCCCAATCAAAGTCGTGGTCCACCAGGGAAGTGTCTTAAATCCTTTGCACTTTATTACAGTCCTTGAATATCTGCTTGAAGGTAAAGTGACGGACATCAAGGTACATCAGTTATTCTTTGCTGACGATGGAGTCATCATAAGTGAGAATCCTATGTCCCTTTAACGAGCACTTGATGTGTGGGTGGACGTTTTGGAGGGAAATGGGTATCGCATTAGTTAAAAAAAAGACAGAGTACTTGTGCTGCCCGTTCTCTGATCCACTCAGGCCTATTCCAGACATTTAGTAGAATGGAACAGTGCTTCCCAAGTCCGAAAAGTTCAAATATCTGGGATCTATGATCAATAACAAAGCAACTTGTGATGACGACATCAATCATCGCATAATCGTAGGGTGGATGAAGTGGCGAGAAAACTCCACTATCTTCTGTGACAGAAAAATGCCCCCTAAATTGAAAGGAAGGCTCTACATCGTAGTTATGCATCCAGTGCCCACATACGGTTCACAATGTTGCACGATATACAGAAAGAATAAGAGTAAATTAACGGCATCTGAGATGAAGATGCTTCGCATGACAGCAGGAGTGACAAAGCTTGGTCGAATAACAAGTTCGAAGATCAGTGGAAAACTTCACGTCAAGGAAACCATCTCATGAAAAATAGAGCGCGACCGGCTCAGCTGGTATTGCCAGGTTCAAAGAAGAAATAATTTGAACCCTGTTAAAAACGCAATATCAGAGAACGTTCCAAAGACATCGCGAGGCAGGAGAGGCAGGCCTATAAACGCCAGGATCACACAAATGCAACGACACCAGCATTGGATTGACCTTAGTAACCGAGTGATCCAAAATCGGGATGCCTGCCTATATTTTCTGAGGTCAAATAGGTGAACCCCACAGGCGGATCAGTAGAAATGCGGTGAAGTGGGAAGGTTATGATCCCTTGTTTTCGGATCATAACCTCGCCGAAATAGGAAGAAGAAGAACGAAAGTGAATTTGGTAGTTGTTTATAAATAAATAGTTTAAATACGCAGAAGACGGTTTTTTTTTATTACGAACCCTATCGAAACTATTACAGTTTGATTACACAGTTTAGTCTATTGGGTGCACTACATTTACATATAGGTAAAGTATGTACAAAGCTTACATGAACGCCGCTTTTGTGGTGTATCTATTCCAACTTTATTCAAAAGTTCAAATTTCATGAAGAACTTCAGTCGCTGCCGACTAATGTACACAAAGTTCTTAGGCTAGTTTTAAATTTGGCAAATTAGCTTTGAGAAAAAGTTGTGTTCTCCTATTTATAGATCCAAAGTTCCTTAACTAAGCTGTTTACTTTACAAATTTGAAACGCTGCCACACATACTTGTACCAAAAAGAAAAGCTATTAAACTCAACTTTATAGCGTTTACTTGCTTTAAGCTCGACATCGTAAAGCTACTAACGTAAATCGGATTTCGTAAAACAAACGGAGCACAACGAGACGGGTAATCAAAAAAGCAAACAATGCCGTGAAGCTCGAAAAAACAGGAGAGCATCCCATTAGAAACAAACTCTTAGCCCAAAATCTTAGACAAGAATAACAAAAAGTTTTTCAGGAACTTATATGTACATACTTGAAAGTCGACATTTTCTAAAGTTCAATGAGTAGCGTGTAGCGTCTGGTCTCCCTAATACAATTAGAATTATTAAACCAAATTAATTCGAAAAAAATTCAGTTTAACACACGATGACGATGATGACCAGACACTACCCACAACCACCGTATGAGGAAGGGGTGAAGAGGTAAAGTGTACAATCGACCATCAACTTTTCTAACACCCAGCAGCGCACAATAAAAAAAAAAACACACGGAACTTTGAGGTGCAAGACTTAGAAAGAGCATTAGAAAATGGTGAACATGTGAATTTTCAACCAGGCCGCCAGCAACTGTAGCAACGAAACGTGTCTTTCTAATGTCTGGTGGATGGGATTAGATTTTGCTTTATACTCTTTGGATGAATTGGCGGGAAAATATCCAACTGACTGGGGAGAACACACACGCTCTATGGTGGAAGTTGGTTGAAAGAGTGGCGCTCTCTCTTATGGCAACGTAGGGGGACAAAAGATACTTTTGGATAAATCGATTTGAACAGCGTTAGAGAACACTGTAGAATCGTATATCCAACCATATGGGGACGAAGCGTCTGAGATACATAAATTGAACGAAAAAGATGCCTTGGTTGCAGCAGCAAGCAAAAGATAGCGAGAATCCATTTAAGTTTTGCAGTTTGGTTAACTTTTTTGATCAACTTTAATAGGCGAGCAGAAGTGTTTGTATCTAAACTTTTAGAGAAGATGTATCTTTCGTGATGGAAACAAAATTGCTTAAACAGAGCTATTATAAAAACCAGATGCTTACGTATGCGAATGAATGAGAGAGACGGAGAGAAGAAATTGCTCGGCGTTAGTAGCTCTTAAATGGCAAGAAATATTAGAGATGCAGATACAACAACAGGCAGGGAAGAGTTTTTAGTTTTGCAGTCGCAAAAGAAAACAGTGTTGCTGAACTTTGCTTGAAAGCAGAATGTTGAACGAGTTGAACTCAAAACATGTGATACTTAGCAATAGGCGAGCATCAACAGCAGTAGGTGAATTTCGTATCAGCTAGGCATTAGATTCTCTTAGTTTCTGTCGTGTGTTGTGTTATGAGACTTTTGTGTGAATAGAATGCGCAGAACAACAAATGACGCATTTGCTGGGAGAATTTCGCTTATCTAATGCCATTCGAGGGCACAGTAGTGCGCTTTAAATTAGAACGTAACTCTGATAGTTTTTGCTCACCCGCACATTATATAGAAAGTAGAATATTCTTGTGGATAAATTCTTGAAAATCTGTCTTGTCTACTGCAACACTTAAAGAATTCAATCGAAATTTCTTCAAGTTATTTTTTTTAAATATAATTTGCGCACGCCCTCAAGGGGTTGTGAATACCCCTTAAATGTTTTGACACAGTGCGGGATTTGGAAAAGATAAAGAGAGAGAGAGAGAGAGAGGGAGAAGGATTAGTGTAGTGGTTTGAAACCCAGATTTGTATGCTTCGGAAAAACTCCGGGGTGGCGTCCAGATAGCCGAGGAGATTTTTGTCTTTTTTTTGTCTTTGCGTCTGATTTACAGTATTTTTTTTTTCTTGATCACCCGATGTCATCCAACAAAACGAACAATTTTTCCAGCCATATGACCAACCTACTGCCAGTGTTATGCCTTTGTAAAAGTAGTCACAAAAGCTTTCTCAGTTGATTGAACTAAATCTTTATTTTATGAGAAATAAATAAATGCTTCCTGACATCAGGATTTGAACCTTGAAGCATTAGCGTGGCAATCGATTACATTACCATTACACAATCGATTTGTTAAGTTTCTTCTTACAAGGAGTTGTACCAAAATCGGTTCATGTATTAACTTAATACGATTTGCGACGAATACACAGTAGTTTAAGCTAACACAAATACGAAATTTAAATAAAATCGTTGGATGTGCTTTGAATGATTTAACGAAACTTGCTGAGAAGTTTCCTTGTACATATGTACATCTTACATATTGTTCAAATATTAATTTTTAACAGATTTGTCTGATTTTTCCAAAAAGTAGTCACTTGGTGAAAATTGTACTTTACCTAATGGCATTTGAATAACTTTCTTAAACAGTTTTTATATCCCTCCTTGGCTCTTCAGGAGGGCACGTGGGACTAGTTATAAGAGGAGAATTGCATTTAGTTCAACGTTTGACTAGAAATACTTGTGCCAGATTTTCAGCCCAAATTATAATGCTGATTCACTTAAACTCGCAATATTTAACCAGTGCCTCTCTCTGGGTTCATACATTATCCAACGAATTCAAGAAGTCATATTCTGCATCTAAAGTGTACTGCACTTGTTATTCAATGCAACAGTAAGTACAGCGATGGTACATGCGCTCCTTTTAGTACCAAATGCTGTGCAGAATCCCTGCTGCTACATCATTACTTCGTAGGATTTGGAATGACAAACCTTAGCTGAAAGCTAAACTTTCCCATCGATGCTCCCATCACGTTAACCCGTCCAAATAGTACTCGGCGTATTTCTCTGCAAAATAAATGTCTACGAAGGTGAAGTCCTCTGCATTTAACGAAAATCACTTTCCTCTGAATGCAACTTTTAGCTTAGGGAACAAAAAAACTCGATTGTGGTTAGATCTGGTGAGTAAGGAGGGTGGTCAAACAGTGCAAACCGTAATTCCGGCAACCGTTGAGGTGTGAGACGCCGCATTGTCTTAGTGAAAGCAAACGCGGCACCCAACGCGCGGTCAGCTTTCTTATGCATAAATCTTGATTCAATTTGTGACAAACGCGTTATTTGTACATATTCATAGCCTCTGCTATCTGTCTCACTTTAATTCGACGGTTGTCTAGCACCATTTGGTGAACTTGAGCGATGTTATCGCCAGTAGTTGCAGTTTTTAGACGTCCCGAAAGTTCATCGTCTCCCAAGCTGGTACGAAACCGATACTCGATTTTTTCCATTTTCACAAAAACACTCACATCGACTCACTCAAACGCTTCTGAAATAACAACTACGCGTGCAAAATTGCTGAAATTTGGTGAGTACCTTTCAAAAGATGTGCAAACACATTCCACAGCTTAGCTTAGACTAGAATATGTTCCCAGTCAGAAAGTGGCCGAAGTCATAATGGTCCTTAAGCCCGGAAAACCGCCGAATGAAAAAAACGTCTTATAGACCGATTTCGCTTCTTCCAGTTATATCTAAATTGTTCGAGAGAATATTGATTAGGCGAATACAGCCGGGAATAGAAGAAAGGAATCTCATTCCGAATTGATGATCCGGATTCAGAACTAAGCATTCTACAGTTGAACAAGTGCATAGAATAACACATGTTATCGAAAAATCTCTTGAAGAAAAAATGATTTGTTCAAGCGTATTCATTGACGTCTCTCAATCCTTTAACAAGGCCTGGCATGAAGGCTTAAAGTTTAAATTACGACAAGTTCTGCCAGAGCACCTATATAATATTTTGAACAACAACGTTACGAATAGACTATTTCGCGTCAAATGTGGAAAAGAATATTCAGATTTTAAGGAAATAATGGCTGGGGTACCGCAAGGAAGCGTTATTGGTCCAGTTTTATATATATATATTATACACTCGTGATATACCGCAAGTGGAAGGCACTGAGCTACATTTGCCGACGACACCGCTAACTTGGCAGTAGGTAAAACGGCCGAAGATACTACAGAAAAACTGCAAGAAGCTTTGGATAGAGTAAATGAATGGACAAAGGTTTGACGAATCGCACTCAACGAGACCAAATCTGTTCATGTAAATTTTATTTATTAAAGAATAAATAGTTTGCCGATATTTTTAAACTCGGTTCAAATTCCGTTTGCAAACGAGGCTAAGTATCTTGGAATGACACTTGATGCAAAGCTGAAATGGAAAACGCATGTAAAGAAAAAACGCAAAGAACTAAATAATAAATATAGAGAAATGTATTGGTTACTTGGAAAATATTACAAGCTTAATATAGAGAATAAACTGCTTTTATATAAGCAAGTACCAAAGCCAGTTTGGACTTGTGGTATACAACTCTGGGGTCGTACCAAAATAAGTAATTTTCAAATTTTACAAACTGCTAAGGGGTATTTTTAATGCGCCATAGTATATAAGAAATAGCAATATTCACAGAGATCTTGGCATTAAAACAATCGAAGACGAAATTAAAAACTACGCGAGAAAGCATAAAAGAAAACCACGTCAATATTACAGTGTTCCAAGTTTTGGATGAAAGAAATTTACTACGCCGTCTACAACCAAACATTTAGACTTAGTGCGATAAGTAACCGCGTCTAAACTGCGGAGCTAGCAGGAACTTTTAATGGGAAGGTACATGCAAAACGTCATGGTTTCGCGAAATGAAAACTACTTGATAAATCGAATACTTAGTTGTAGTAAAAAAAAAAAAATTGTTTTGAAGGGAGGCTTTTTAGTGGGTAAACATCTCACACTACTATGAGCACGCGCTGGCGATCCTCATAGTGTCTGATTTTCACCTACTCTAGGAAAAAAAATTAAAATATATATATATATATATATATATACAGGGTGGCGCACTAATTGTGCAACAATAAGTAGCTTTTTTTTTAATCAATGTATTTATTATTTTATTTTATTTTATATAACTAATTATTTTTGAAGGTGCTATACCGTTAATGACCTCCATGCTCATCCACACATATGCGACACCTGATCAGAAAATTATTCATTGCGGCCTGAAGGGTTGAAGTCGGGATCGCCTCAACTATTGTTTTAATGGACTGCTTCAATTCAGTCAAATTCCTTGGTTTCGTTTTGTACACCACTTGCTTGACATAACCCCATAAAAGAAAGTCTGGTGCAGTCAAGTCAGGTGATCTTGGGGGCCAGCGGAAAGTGGAGTTTCTGGATATTAATTTGTTTGGGAACTTTCGTTGGAGCTCCGCCATAACTGGTGTGGCTATGTGTGCAGTTGCTCCATCTTACTGGAACCAAAGGCTGTTGAAACGCATACGTCTTCGGCGCAGTTCTGGGTAAAAAAAACTCCTTCAACATCTTTAAATAACGGTCCCCATTGACAGTTACTGTTACACCGTTTTCTTCAAGGAAGTATGGCCCCACGATGCACCTTGATGAAACTGCGCACCACACAGTGACTCGTTTTGGGTGCAGTTCCGTCTCATGGCGTGTTTCTGGATTCGATTCACTCCATATACGGCAATTTTGCTTGTTTAGATTGCCGTTTAGATCAAAATGGGCCCCATCAGACATAAACAAGCAATTTATCAAGCTGTTGTCTTCTTCGGCCATTTCAATCATTTTTTGGCAAAAATCACAGGCGAATATTCAAATTCAGAGGATTTAACTTGCTTGTAATTTGGACTTTGTATGGAAACAAGTTTAAGTCATCATGAATTATCCGTTGTAATGACCGTCTGCTAACTCCGATTTGCGCCGATAAGTTTCGAGTCGAAACGCTTGAATTTGCCTGAATTGACGATGCTACAGCCGCGATTGTGTCTTCAACCCGAACATCTCGATCTCGATGGTATGGTCTTCGTGCGATGTTTCCAGATTCGGCGAACATGTTTACCAGCCTCATAATGGTCAATCTACTCGGCGGAGTGCCGCCAAACTCCCGCCTAAATTCCCTTTGGACGGAAATGGAGGACTGCAAAGCATGGTACCGCTGCACTATCCAAATCCTCATTTCGGTATCCCAAGCATTCATTTTAATAAATCTAAATAGTAACCTGCCAAATAAAAAAAAAAATAATAAGCCGATTACTCACACAGAAAAAAAGTTATTACGTTTTCTTTTTGTAGCATGATTCGTGCACCACCCAGTATATAGCGTATAGAAAATTAATTATAAATAAGTTTGATGTTTGAATTTTATAATATTCAATATATTAATGTCAAATAATTTAATAATTTAAAATAAAGGCAAAATCATTTTTAAACATAGTTGTATACATGGATTATAAAAGGTTAATTGCATTTTAAAACTAAATAATCAAATTGCCCAAACATCCGGCAGACGACATTTTGTCATAGCTGTAGTTCACTTTTCAAATAATATCACCCTTATTGCGATTGTCAATTATCAGTTTATAGTTTGAATTTATCAACCAATTTCTCTACGCGGTATCGCGATTGTCAATTATCAATGAACTATTGATCAATTGTCAATTTGTATCAAATATTTGATTGTGAATGGAAAAGTCGGTATTGCGAGTGTCAATTTTCATCGCCTTTCTTGTCATTTGTTAAGTTTTCTTTGAACTGAAAACAGCTAGTGGAAAAGCAAATTAAATAAAATTTAAATTAAAATAAACTAAATTGGCACGAGACTACAACAAAAATGTAAGGCTTTGTGTGTAAAGTTTTGAGTTCACATTTAAATGATGTGAAAATTTTAAAATACTTTCCACAGGGCTAAGGTAGTTAGCACAAAAGGCAGTCAAGTCGATTGGTGGAGCTTATGGAACAGAACTTAGATGTTGCCAAAGGATTTTACTCAAAACCTGCGGCGCAAAAAAAGTGGGATGATATCGCTGCGGAGCTAAATATTTTAGGCCCACCCACACTTGAATCGCACAAATGGCAAGGCGTAAATTTTATTTAACTATTTCTTTAAATTGTTGCTTATTGTTCTTATAACTTGTAGGTATGGATCGATCTTAAATGTAAGACCAAGAAAAAGAAGATAGAAAACAAAATCGAAATTTCTTCAACTGGCGGTGAACCGAACAAGCTGCACCATTTCAACAATTTGGAGGAAGACGTTTTTAAAACGTTAGCAATGGAAACCTGCGTTAATCCACCTGGCATCGAATTTTGTTCAGAGGATGTAATTGTAAATAAAGTGAGTACTGTTTCAAATACTATCGAAGCAAATTTGGAAAACTCAATTGTGGAACCCAAGGATTTTGGGCCAAAGAATCCTAGAAAAATATCTCGAATTGAGAAATTACAAACAGAACGCAAGACTCTGCTAGAAACTCAAACTTGTGCACAAAAAGAGTTCTATGAGAATATGACAAGTCTTATGGGCGATATAAGAAGAAGCATAAAGAATATTAAATATTTTATTTAAAAGGATGTATGCCAAAAAGATGAAATTTTAAAAATTTAAAATTTACAAGGAAAGCAGAAAATAAAGACAGAGATAGAAAGGTTAAATTAAAACTAAAAATAGAAATCCTGGAGATACAAAAAACAAAACTTCTAGCTCCAAACTCTCTTTTATTGTGAAGTAGTTTATAATGAAGATGACCAGCGCATAAGATTTGACCGTTTTTGATATTATTTTATTATTATTTAATTAGACTCAAATTATCTTTTTTTGGTGGTGCAACCACATGAATTAAGGACTTTCTTTTTTCTTTTAATTTCAAACCTTATACCATGTTCCTACCGAACCGAAGTCTCAATAGCCGTTTCCACCGAGTTGATGTGATGTCAAATGCCAATAATTGTCAATTTTTAAGTGGCTGCCAAAACAATTGTTTGTTGACATAAAATAATAGTATTGAGAAAAGCAATTGATGAAAATGAGTTTTGAAATTAAAAGAAAAGTTATTGCAACCTATATAGGCGATTTAGCAAGAAGAAATCAGTTTATGAGAATGCAAAATGTGCAGGTTCTTAAACTTGTACATTTACTTAAAAGTCGGAAAAAATCTCAGATAGAAAAGAAATCTGAAGTCTGCACAAAAGTAAGTAGTATTTCTTATTATGATTTTCAACACTTTCTTGAACTAATTTCATTTGCAGTCACGTTCAAGCACTTTCTGGGAGAAGGATGTTTGCGAAAGTGATAACATTTTCTTCAAAGAAAACTTTCGGATGTCGCGAGAAGTATTTGATTTACTATGCAACGAGCTCCAAAATCTCGACAAGCGAGATATGAACTACAGAAAATGTATTCCATTGCAAAAGAGAGTGACTATCGGCTTGTATGCTCTAGGATCATCAGCGGAATACCGAAGTATCGCAAATCTGTTTGGAGTTGAGAAAACTTCAGTTTGCAAAATTGTAAAATCATTTTTTGAAAAAGTGTGGAATGTTCTACAGCCCAAGAAGTTTATTTTGTATCCACTTACTAGGCAATTAGTAGACGAAAATGTCCATGGCTTCGAAAAACTAGGATTACCACACTGCTTCGCCGCTATTGGTAAATAGAATAAGTTAAAAGCTCTATGCACAAGCCAGATTATTCCACTTCCATTCTTTAGATGGCTGTCATATTGAGCTTAAACCGTCTGCCGAAGATGCCAAAGATTACTATAATTATAAAGGATGGTATTCAACAGTTCTTCTAGCTGCAGTGGACTATCGGTTTGAATATGTAAGTTAATATGTTAGGATTCTAATATCGTTCATATACAGATATAGATTACTCTACGTCAACGAAGGCAACCCAGGTCGTTGCAATAACTCGCAAATATATGAGAGTTCCAACTTGAAAACACAACACCAAAACCCGTTCTGAAGGAGAGTTCCAAGAATATTTTTGATATTGACGTTCCCATGGTTCTAATTGGGGATTCCGCATTCCGCTTTTCGGAAAAGGTTATGAAACCATACCCATATAGCCCAACGGCAACTGTCGAACAGAAAAATTGTAACTACGCTTTATCAAAATGCCGAAGGGTTGTTGAAAATGCGTTCGGCCACTTAAAAGCGCGATTCAGGAGAATTGGCAAGGGATTAGACAACCACATAAATAACATTTCTTTAATAATCAAGTCCTCCTGCGTCTGCACAACTTTTTAAATGTGCACAATGACCAAATAAATAATCATTGGCTACTACAAGAAAAGGAAGTTTCAATTCACGAGCAACCGGAGTTTGTTTCACGTGCAAACGACAGCAACCCTTCCGTTGAAAATATTAGAAAAGCTATCAGCAACTACTTACCAGGTAAAAGAATGCAATTGTTTTCTTTTTTTTTAGTTTTTCAATACATTTATTAATTCTTTTAAATGCTCGTTTCTTTCTTTTTCTATTTGTAAAAATTGTGCGTTTGTTTCTTGGATGCTTTTCAGCATGTTTCTTATATCCTCATCCAGATCATTCTCCTTCCTCTTCTTTGCAGCTCGCGGGGTCGACGTGCTTGCAGGCAACGCTCGTTTAATCGATGCGCTTGCGGACGACATGTTTGGGGTCGATGACCTTGTCCCAGAGTTTCGTGTGGCCGAATTCAATGAGGAGAGAGAATCATCCCATGAAGACATAAGTTCATCACCTATGGATACATGAAAACATATATTAATTAGTAAATAGTTTGAAATAAAATACGAATGTTACGAATTTTGCTTACTCTCGATGATGCTGTCTTGTACAAGCAGCTCCAAGTTAAACATTTTCAGGCCTCCTAGTATTAGGTGCACTTTTGCGAAAAGGTGCCATTGAGATGGAGAACCTGCTGTTGGACCAATTAATGTCTTCTCCTTTCTGAGAAACAAAACGCAAACAAAATATTAAATTTCGATTAAAACTTGGAAAAGCTTATTTAGAAATAATAATCATATTTGTACCGGTTTTTGAGGTTGTGAAATTTAATGTTCACTTCCGCCGCCGTTTCTGTGCTATTTCGGCGAAAATGTGGCCGTTTTTTCTGCTGCCACGGAGCTCGCCAATTTTTTCATCCCAGAGTTCCGTTAACAGCTTCTCCTCTGCGAGCGTCCACAGCTTTCGCTTCTTGTAAGTTTTGCTTTCCATTTTCCTAAAAAATGTATGAATAATAAATTTTTTTTTTTAAATATTTCTGTCGAGAATATTACTGTTGTGTCCAAATGTCGCAAGTGTTTTGACATTTAATATTTTGGCATCTATAAATGAACACCAAAATGAACCAAAGTTCACGCTGTAGGCTTGTACGGTTTGACAACCTATCACGGATGGATGAACTCAAGGAGATTTCAAGTAGATTTCGCCGAAATCTCGAAAATGTATGGCGAAATCTATGAGATTTTGAGGAATTTGGCGAAATCTCGGGATTTCGTTTGGTGGGAACATGGTATTAAACTACAAAGTTCTTAGGATTTGGTTTCGAACTGTCACAGCTCTTTCATTTTCAGGAAGCTGACCTAAATTTCCTGATTCTGCATAACATGCTTCGTTCGTCTCATCGTCAATGATCATACCATCATCAATATGTTCCTCGAGCTCAGGGATATTAAAACCAACACACACATTATGTAAAGCTGCACAAATATTTGCTATTTGCGTAGCCTTTCGAGGGGTGTAGTGCAATTCTCGAGCTCTAAGCAAACATCTAAATCGATTCTTCAAGAAACCCATTGCACGTTCGGCAATATTTCTGCATTTAGCGTGCTTTTTGTTGAAAAGGCTTTGTAATGATCCCTGCTCTGGATTACGGTACGGTGTCATCAAATATGACTGCAAAGCATGCCCAGCATCCCCTACAATATAGTGGAAACCAATGAGGTAAAAAGAATTCATATAATTGCTTAATATATAATACCTAATAACCAAGCATTTGTTTGTCCATTTTGATATTCTCTTTCCGACATCAGCTTTAAACTCGACATATTCCAAACATTGGAGTCATGTGAAGAGCCCGGATATTTTGCATTGAGAAATCTTATTTCCATTGTATCATCGCATACCCAAACGAAATATTTAACAAGGAAAAATGGTTTTTGATTTCAATAACCAACTATCATAGCATTTAAAACTAAGGAAACCTTTTTTATTGTAAAAAGCCTACTGGAGTTGTTTTTTAGGCGAGGCAGTTTGTATGTATGTTCCATCCACCCCACCTATTATCCCTGGAATTCCACTCCTTTCAAAGAAATACATTTTTGCCCGAAGTTTTTCAGCTCCGGTGTAGATACCTATACCATACCTTATCCAATTTGGACAAATGCATTCTTCCAGGATGTTAACAATATCCTTCAAAATAATTGAATAATTGAAACTGTGGACTGTGCAAATCAATTGAAAATTAGTTCCCCACGCTTAATTCATACGACCCATTTTCAAAGAACCATAATGCTGTGCACAATTTTATAACGTTGGGGACTGATGTGCATCTTTTGGACATTTTTATCTTAACTTCTATTTCTGATAAGACATACGAAAAAGCTGCCCTTGTTAAACGATTTTTTTTTATAAAGCTGAAGGGAGTAGTTGCATTGAGAAGACATGAGTTTTTTCGAAGGAATAGAATACTCACATTTTTTTCTCCAATTCTAGGGGGTTTGAAGCATCTCTCAGCTGCTTTCTTCTGATTGCTATTTCTAAAAACGTATCCTCTTCCTCATTGTCGTCAAACCACAATTCCACATAACTTATAACTTGCAATTTTATTTTTATTTTAAAACGAAATTTTAAAAGCACCATTTAAATATTTCTAATAAGAAATGACAAAAAAGTTTGCTAAATTCATAGCAGTCGATTTCATTCACAATTATCAAAATTTTTATCAATTAAATTATGCTTGCTTTCCACTTGTCGTTTTGAAATTGACGAATGACGAATTTTTCGTCAATTAGAAAATTGGCAAGTGGAAATAATGAAAAACTGCTTGTCATTGAATTGACTAAAGCTAGGCTTCCACTTGTCGATTTGAAATTGACGAATGACGAATTTTTCGTCAATTAGTCATTTAATTGACTAACAGGGTTTTTAAATGACTGACAAACAATTTACATGACAAGTAGAAATAGCCGAATTGTCAAACAAAATATCACTTTGTCTTTAATTGACAGTGAAAATTAATTGGCATACATTTTCGAATGTTTGTCAATTAAAAGACACATTTTTTTTTTCTAACCGGAAAAATTGAATAAATTTAATTTCCATTTGTAAAATGGAAAATGCTAAGGTGCTAGAAACGCGTTCCAAAACTGTGGTTGAGGACAGTGTGGGTGTGGGATGAGCAGTGCGGTTTTCGTCCCGGTAGAAGCACAACCGACCAGTTATTCACTCTCATAATGGTTCTTGAGAAGGCCTGGAAGTATGCTAAACCTGTCTTCACTTGATTTGGAAAAAGCATATGATAGGGTTCCTCGAGACAAACTCTGAAGTGTTCTGCAGGAATATGGGATTGGTGGTTCTCTGTGAAGGGTGATTCAGTCTTTATATACAAACTCTAGAAGCTGTGCTCGGATAAACGATGTTAAACCAATACCCTTCACTGGGGGCGTTGGATTTCGCCAAGGGTGCGTTTTGTCACCTCTCCTCTTCGTTGTACATGTTGTATATACAGACTGAATGTTGAAGCGCAGCGGTGGTGGAGAATCTTTCAAAGCGGGAGACTTGAGGATTAGTCATCTGCTTTTTGCGGATGATTTGGTCATCCTTGGGTCCTCTCAAACCGAAATGCAGCGCGCACTCGAAAGGTTTGCAGCCGTTTGCGATGATGCTGGACGAAGGCTAACGTGTTCAAAGCGGAAGTAATGATCGTTTCCAGAACGCCTATTCACTGCACTCTGCATGTTAGTGGAGTCCCACTGAAGCAGATGGATAAGTTTAAGTATCTCGGAGCCTTATTTCTGAGTGATGTGAAGAGCAATGCCGAGTTATCCTGTAGAATTGGTCAGGCTGGATCAATTTTGAGAGAGCTTGACCAATCTGTTATATGGAAGGCCGAACTTAGTGTTCAAGATAAGCTATCGGTTTTTAACTCGGTGTATGTTCCAGTTCTCACCTATGGTCATGAAATTTGGGTAGTGACCGAAAGAATAAGATCACGGATACACGTTGCCGAAATGAGGTTCCTTGGTGGTGTTGCTGGAATAACTCGTAAAGATCGAGTTCGTAACACCAGAGTACGCGAGGCGCTCAATGTTAAGCAGCTACTTCTCCGAATGGAACGATCTATGCTTCGATGGTTTGGTCATATAGTGCGTATGCCCCCAGACCGACTTTCGAGACGTGTCATGGTTGTCATGCCATCAGGTAGGCGACTGCCCGGTAGGCGTAGAAATAGATGGGTGGACCAAGTCCGACATCTCTCTTGGAGCTGTCTAGGAATTCCTTCTAATGAGTTGAAGTCAAAGGCGGAGGATCGAGAAGGATGGAGGGTCCACCTGAGGATCCTACCCCCGTGACCTTCATGAAGAATTAGCGGGCCATTGAAAATGTATGTATGTATGTATGTAAATGGAAAATGAATTTTCCACTTCTCGACATATAACTACAATATAAAATTTAATACTTACGTTTCCACTTCCACTTGCCCGAAAATTTTTCGGAGAATATTTTTTTCTTTATTACATCAATGTCACAGTTCACAATCGACAATGAGATGACTGTTTCAAATTGGCAATGCAAGTAGAAATAGATTTTGTGGAACTGACAAAGGCATTTGTCAAAATTTCATTGTCAATGAACTGACAAACGATTTTCTGTCAATAATTGGCATAAGTGGAAATGAACTGGCAGTGGTGTCGTTTATTGAGATAAACAGGAGCAGTCAAACTTTGTCAATTAAATGACCAGTGGAAAGCCACCTTTACACAATACCAAAATTTCAATTGATTGATAAATTTTATCAATTGTGAATTCGTTGCTAATTGAAAATCGTAATAAAGGTGTATATTTTATATTAGGCGAACCCCACAGGCGGATAAGTAGAAATGCGGTGAAGTGGGAGGGTTGTGATCCCTTGTTTTCAGATCATAACCTTGCTGATAAAAGGAAGAAGAGGATTTTATACTAGCTTAAACCATAAACCTTAATTTTTTTTTATGTTTTTGTAATATTTTTTTTCCGCCTTACGTTTGTACATTTAAAAAAAAACAATTAAATTGGTTAGAAATTACGGGCGGTAGAGGGAAACAAACGCATTTTGCCACTTAGTTTTATATACTATATAGATTTTTATCTTAGTTTGAAATAAAGAACTTTTTATAATAATAGTAACATGAAAGTTTAGTCCTTCTTCTGCAAAAAGACATAAATATACATTCAGCTATAGAAATTTCTTCGGGATTCTTTGGCAGCAAACATACAACAAATCAGAAGTCTTACAAGTTTTAAAAATGATATATAAATATTTTTTTTGCCCCCCTGGCAGCTGACCTCCTCGTGGTGGGGGGCGGGCAACGTGACTGGGATGTGCGGATGGGGTAACTAAAATAGTTATTCCCATCCATACAACCCAGTCACGGCTAATAAAGCGCACACCCCATGATGACACGAAGACGACCGGCCTCGGATATTGCCAAGCCTGGTAAGCCAGGGCATCCTTTGGAGCCAGGCCTGAAGGGTGTCAGGATGCGAGCGTCTGGTGGTCGGCTTGTCCCGCTCGGTAGCCGGCCGGGTCAAACCCGAAATGGCTACGAGCTTCCTGTCAATGGTCTCGCGAGCCATTACGGGGGTCGAGGGGTGAACGCGCTGTGCACCGATAGGGGCACAGATGGACTCTCTGAGATTCGACAACGGCATCGACTTAGGATAGGCACATGGAACGTCTCATCGCTGACAGGGAAGGATCTTGAGCTTGTTGGGGAGGCTGTTAAAAGTCGACTAGATATAGTTGGCGTCTCTTCAACAAAGCAGAGAGGTTCTAAAACTGTGGACCTTTCGGGTGGGTGGAAGCTCTTCCTGTCAGGAGTCGCACCCTCAATGTCTGCTCGGGCGGGAGTGGGGATACTCACAAGTCCCAGGTTGACAGACAGAGTATTGGAGTGGATACCATTAGGAGGGAGAGTTGCGATCTTAAAGCTCAAGCTTGAAAGTTCAACTCCGGCATTGGTGCAGGTGTATGCACCGAACCTTCTGTCAGAGTACGCAGCTTTCTTAGATGAAGTTGATGTTGCCCTTGAAAAGGTTGCAGATATGGTTTCTTTTATCCTGATGGGTGACTTCAATGCTCATGTGGGTGTAGATGTTATGACATGGGGGAGTGTGATTGGGAGGAACGGTGATCCTGATCAAAACGCGAACGGAGAGAGGTTGTTGGATTTTTGTTGTGAAAACGGCTTATCTATCATGAACACCATCTTTCCACACAAAGACATTCACAAATACACGTGGTACCGTCAGAGTCTTCAGCAGAAGTCGCTGATCGATTTCTTTGTGGTACCATCGTGTCTGAAGAGAATGGTTTGTGATGTTCGCGTATTGAGAGGGGCCGAACTGTCAACTGATCATCACTTAGTGCTGTGCAAATTGTATCTTAGCGAGAGAGTGCCTCCCCTACCAAAGCGTAAACCAAGGATGGTTACACGCATACGATGGGAGAGGTAACAGGACGATGAGATACGGGAGACATTTGCACGGCAAATATCTGAAAGGTTTGAACGAATTCCAACTGTTCCATCAAATGTAGAGGAAGAATGGCAACTGTTTTCAACAGCGGTTATTGCCTCTGCGGGAGATGTTTGTGGAGTGAAGCGGCTTGGTGTGGCGGCTGGTGGTGAGAAAAGAACTGCTTGGTTTAAAACGCCCGGAATTCAAGAAGCCATCAGAGAGAAGAAGAGAGCCTTTAAGGTGTGGATTCACTTGAGGAACTCCGATTCTCGAAATCGGTACACTGAGGCACGAAGAACTTGCAAATTAGCTGTGAAAACAGCGAAAGAACAGTCTTGGAAGGAGTTTGGCGAGAAATTGGAACGTGACCACAGATCTGCAAATAAGATGTTCTGGCAGACCGTCCGCCGACTCAGAGGAAAAAAGTTGAATATCGTTGAAGGAGTCAAATCCAAAGACGGTAGACTTCTTTCCAATGAGGAGGACATCTTACGCAGATGGAGCGAGCACTTTTCAGAATTGCTCAATCCCGAACAGGGCACCGAAGATGACAGACCTATGGTCGAGAGTTGGGCGGAAAGTAGTCCTACGGTAGAGGCAGTAACTTTGGCGATCAAAGCGCTAAAAGTTGGCAAATCTGCTGGTGTGGACGAAATTCGGCCAGAAATGCTCAAGGCTTTAGGTAAAGAGGGAGTGCAATGGCTCTCGCGTGTCATTAAAGTGGCCTGGGAATGCGGTGAAACACCTGGTGATTGGCAAATGGGGGTGATAGTTCCTCTTTTAAAAAAAGGGGACAAAAGAGATTGCGCCAACTACAGGGGTATATCTCTTTTAAGTCTCCCTAGAAAAGTCTTCGCTAAGGTGCTAGAAAAGCGTTCCAGAGCTGTGGTTGAGGACAGTTTGGGGGATGAGCAGTGCGGTTTTCGTCCCGGTAGAAGCACAACCGACCAGCTGTTCACTCTCAGAATGGTTCTTGAGAAAGCCTGGGAATATGTAAAACCTGTCTACACTTGTTTTGTGGATTTGGAAAAAGCATATGATAGGGTTCCTCGAGGCAAACTCTGGAGTGTTCTGCAGGAGTATGGGATTGATGGTTCCCTGTTAAGGGCGATTCAGTCTTTATATACAAACTGTAAAAGCTGTGTTCGGATAAACGGTGTTAAATCAGTACCTTTCACTGTGGGCGTTGGACTTCGCCAGGGGTGCGTTTTGTCACCTCTCCTCTTCATTGTATATATGGATTGGATGTTGCAGCGCAGCCGTGGCGGGGAATGTTTCAAAGTGGGAGACCTAAGGATTAGTCATCTGCTCTTTGCGGATGATTTGGTCATCCTTGGGTCCTCTCAAACCGAACTTCAGCGCGCACTCGAAAGGTTTGTAGCCGTTTGTGATGATGCTGGAATGAAGATCAACGTGAACAAATCGGAAGTAATGGTCGTTTTCAAAAAACCCATTCAGTGCACTCTGCATGTTAGTGGAGTCCCACTGAAGCAGGTGGAGAAGTTTAAGTACCTCGGGGTTTTATTCACGAGTGATGGGAGGAGCAATGCCGAGTTATCCTGTAGAATTGGTCAGGCTGGATCAATTTTGAGAGAGCTTGGCCAATTTGTTATAAGGAAGGCCGAACTTAGTATTCAAGCTAAGCTATCGGTTTTTAACTTGGTGTATGTTCCAACTCTCACCTATGGTCATGAAATTTGGGTAGTGACCGAAAGAATAAGATCGCGGATACAATCTGCCGAAATGAGGTTCCTTCGCGGTGTTGTTGGAATAACTTGTAGGGATCGAGTGCGCAACACCAGAGTACGCGAGGCGCTCAACGTTGAGCAGCTACTTCTCCGAACGGAACGATCTATGATTCGATGGTTTGGGCACGTAGTTCGTATGCCCCCAGACCGGCTTCCAAGACGCGCCATGGTTGCCGTGCCATCAGGTAGACGACTTCGCGGAAGGCCCAGAAATAGATGGTTGGATCAAGTCCGACATCTCTCCTGGAGCCGCTTAGGGATTCTCCCTGATGAATTGGAGTCAATGGCGGAGGATCGAGAAGGATGGAGAGTCCACCTGAGCATCCTACCCCCGCGACCCTCATGAAGGATTAGCGGGCCATTGGAAAATGAATGAAATGAATATAAATATTTCTCCACTCAGTTCTCATACCTCTTTCTCTTCCTCTTGTTCCTTACTTCTTATACTCTCCCATATCCTTCTATCATCTCTATATTTTTATTATTTTATAGAATTATTTATTATAAATTGATTAGCTGCAATATGATATAGTATTTAACATTAACAGTATTTGTAATAACCCTTTTATGGTACTATGTCCGGTATTCACCGATTAATCTTAAACTAAGAGCTTCATAAACCTATTCATCAACGAATATTAGTGCAGATTTATTAGCGCTCATAAGACGTATGAGTGGTCCCAACCACTCTTAAGTTAAGAGAGCTCATAACTTAGGAATTTCGAAAATTTTCGAAATCAGCTGTGAACTGTTACTTAGACCAAACGCTGCATTGGCGTAATGCAAAAGAAGAAATGCCGACGAATTTAATGCCTCCAGCATTTCCGTCAAAAGAACTGCCAACCAAGTAAAAAATAAAATGTGCCTTGATTAATTCTGACTAAAATCAGGAAAATACAATGTTTCTTTTTCTTTGACATTTCTTCCAGTTTGAAAGAGAGTTCGGAAACTCATTTTAAAAAGCGTTTGGAAATCCGAAAATTAATTTTTCGCACATTCGAATTAGTATGGACAAAAACCTATTAGTGCTTGGTGAATACGTAGCAAAAATTTAAAACTAAGAGCTACATAAACATAAATCGATTTAAGAACGCTTGATAATTACCGGCCTATAAAAGACTAATGTCTTACTTGTATAAACCAATAGAAATAAATTGAATTGAAATATACTACTTTCCTGGATGTAGATGGCCCACCATGTACAATTTCGAAAATTGCATACTGAAACCTTTCTGCTTTTTCAAAACTCTCTCCTGTCGATTATCGTTATATCGTGAGCGTAAGCAAAATTCCTCATTGTAATAGGCTGTTTAAAACGAAGGACCATGTGTCATGACAGAACTCTTCTTTGGGTACGTCCTCAAGTGGTAAATGTCGAAATTTTAACATCGTCAATGTTGGTGTGGATCAGATTGCTATTAAGATCATTTGCTTATAAGAGGAAGATGTTGTCACTACGGATTTCATATGTGGTTTGCCCTTCCATAACGACCAGGCATGTCTCCTTTCTGTAATTTTAGGATCAATGATATCCGCTCCTTGTTGAAGTAATATCAAAGAAATGTCATTAACATTTGCAGTTTTGTAAAATTTAAAAGAGGACACATATATTCCACTGACCCAATCGTGGAATCGTGGGGCCGCAATAATTCAAGGGGTCCTTGATCTTTTTTCGTAAAAAACAAAAGTCAAAATCTTTTGTGTTTTATTGAAATTTTTTGATGAAATTATTTCGTTTTGCTGTCTAAAGGATTCAGCAGTATTTGTTAAGGAGAGTTAGTCTCAACTGCAAGCTGGTATCGTCAAAAATCTTTCAAGTCGGCGCAATAGTAAGTATCATCACTTAATACCGCCTTCTAGGCACACACACAAACTTGACATATCTGCACATAATTTTATCAAGAATGAACGAGAAGGAAGAAATAGCTCCGTAGATAGCTACTCATATACTTGCGTCCAAAGAGCAAATTTCCTTATATTGTATTTCCTCTCGATGGCTCTTGCAAAATATAGTGTGGTGTAAGAACAAGTCAGTCAGTCACCAGTAAGACAATTTTATTTTGATCTGTCTACTTTCGTCGCTTGTACTGTACTCAAGCTTATCTCTCTCACTATCTATCCCCCAAACTACTCGAACAAAACCCACGTCTGCGCCAATAAATTCATTTCGTACACACAACTCTCAACAACTCACGTATTCATATAAACAACGCTACACAGTGAACGTGCAAGTGAAATCAACAAAACGAGTTCCATGTACGAGTATAGTAGCTGATGGGGGGCGATGGAGAGCAACCCAAGCACTGGTCACCATGTAGAGATAGCTCCACCAAAAATCTCAGCATGTTTGCATTCAACAATTACCTACTACCGGCTCTGGGCCCCGAGTTGAGCGAAAGACAGTGCTCCATTTGATGAGGCCACCTTAATTCAGGTGGATACACCTTAATTCAAAATGAACCGCTTTTGCAGCGTTTTTCGAGGCAGACGATGTTATCGTAGTGCTAACCGCAACCGCCTTCTAAACCGAGCGAAACTCTCGGCAACACAACCCACCCACTTGCTTGCTGTATGACAGCAAACTTGTGCTGGCAGCAATGTCAAGTGGAAGGCGCGCCAAAGAGTTTTTTACTTCAAATTCTGCTGCTTTGGCTACTGGGGCTGCTGGGAGCCTGGTAAAATCTACGGTTTGACTGAAAATATTGCCATAACATGTTATTTGTTTGATGTGGTTGGCTGCTGCTGCCCATTTTAACTGTCACTGTTAAACGGGCTTCGTAATATTGCGATGACTGACAGTCGGGTGTTAAAACAGTTTTTATTGGACCAACCTGACGGCACCGGGCGAAATAAATAAGTTTCATGGCCGACAACGTCAGTTTCTCAATATTTGACTAGGCGCGCAGGATGACATGGTGGTGTCCAGAGGAGGTTTTACACACGCGGCGTTTTTTTTTAGCATCGTTGTTGCTTTTTTCTGAACTCATTTGGGAGCATTGCGGTAATCGATGGGAGACCAGCTTGGAGTATAGGTACAGTGCTTACAATTTGCTGTTTCGTTCAGCACACATTCGTAGTTGTGAATCATAATTGGTGGTGAAGGTGATTACAGAAAAATCAAAGTGGGTTGGGGTTCCATTGTATCATGGGAGCCTAGGATTGTATCGCTACAAGAGAAGGTGGCGACTTTGAAACTTTTTACCCAGCTAAGCGACTGAAATGGGCAGGGCACACCACACTTTACAGAAAGCAATTTGCTTTTCCACTTAAAGTGCGAGGTAGGATTTTTGCTGCTGTTTTCCTAGCATTAGGTATACTTACAAAACTTTCCGCCATAAACATTTTATGGATTTTTTAAACAACCCATAAAAATCAACTGGGTGAGTGGAGTGCAATCTAGGAATTATTACACCTTCAATTGAATGTACTCATCGCTTGTGCTGATATCCCAGTAGTTGCAGTTAGCTTTGAGTTCTGTTTAAAATAGGAAAAATGTGACTTGTGAAAAAAATATGTATATAAAATTGAGTTTGTGAATGAGCACTAAGTTGCATTCTTACTTTACAAATTGAAATTTGTAACTTATTGCAGTGCATTCACCAACCACAAACCAATATAGCACCATCATTAAAGAGGTAGTCGAGAACACTTTGGGCTACCAGCCACCATCGAGAAAGAACCCTTGTGAGTGCTGTGCTCCCAATTGAAGATGGTGGCAGAAGATTGCATAGAAACAAATGCTGGCAGCGCAAAACATAGGCAGCAAGAGGGGATATCAAGCCATAAAAAGGCAACAGAAGAAAGTCTTGGGCAGAAAAAAAGAGCTCACGCTCCCAGCTCAAGGAAATCAAAGAATCTCGCGAACGCAATAACATCCGGAACTTTTATTGAAAGGTCAAGCAACTTGGCAGCAGGCTCTTCGAAACAGCGAGGGTAACCTGGTCACCGAAGCGCAGAGAATATTAAATGTATTTACGCAGCATTTCCAGCAGCTGCTTAATGGGGAACAAATAGAGAGAGTGATAAGGTCCACGTCCAATAAATGAAAAAGTAGAACCTACAACCCAAATTAGAAGAAACAACAAAGTTGCTGGCTCTGATGGCCTACCCCTCGGAGATTTTTCAATATGGAGAAAATTCCTTGGGTGTGTACACGAAGTCATCGCCCAAGTATGGATGGACGCATGCCCGATAACAGACGTATCAGCTCTACATGCACCCGCCTACAAGATCCTATCCAACGTACTGTGTGCACGTACTTAAGCCCTTCTGCAGGTCCGTCCAGTTGCAGATGATATTGACATTTAAGGTAATCGAAGATCGGGCGAGACAAGTAGGTCTTAAAGTAAATGAGGACAAAACCAAGCATATGTTATTAACAAACAAAAATCTATCTATCCGAAAAGTAGGACAGAATGTCACCGCTGATGATATTAACTTCGAGGTGGTCAAGGAGTTCACCTACCTTAGAGCAAATATTAATCCCACAAATGACACCTCCATGGAGATTCGACGAAGAATAGTACTAGAAAACCGCTGCTACTTCGGTTTAGCAAAACAACTGGACTCAAAACTCCTAACTCGACGGACTAAATTAATGCTCTACAGAACGCGAATCTTATCAGTCTTGCTATATGGCGCCGAGTGCTGGACGATAAGTAAGAAAGCTGAGCCTAATATTGAAATCTTTCGAGAGAGAAATACTTCCAGTGTGCGAGGAGGGCGAATGGCGGAGGAGATCTAACCGCGAACTCTATGAGCTGTACCAAGGTGTGGATATGGTCCAAAACGTTAAGATACGTTGACTACAATGGCACGGCGACATCCAGCGAATAGAAAACAAAGCTCCAGTCAAGAGAACCTTCGAATAACAGCCCCCAGGTTTGAAACTACGAAAACCACCGAACCTCCCTCCCGTACGTTTTTAGATTAGATTTAAATTAAATGTATGATTATTATTGTACAGTAAAAAAAGAAAAGCATAGCGTAAAGTCGGGGGATATGGTGTACCTATTTTGTTTTTTGAATATTTCCAAAACTAAAAGACATTTTTAATCGAAACGAAGGCAGAAATATTCTTTATTAAAATGCAAACATAAGCATTAGGAAAAAAAGACACACAAATTTAAATTCAGTACTAAAAAAAAGAAAAAAAAGAACACATTAACAAAAACCATATCACCCTCTAGGGCGGGTGATATGGTACACCCTATTGGGTGGTATGGCGCATTATAGTTTTTTAAAGTTTGTATTACCATATTTATTGCACGTATTCACGTACGACGTGCATGTGTCATGGGACCACTTTTGGCAAAGAATACACTGTAACCAGTCATCCTTTACTAGCTTTTTTTTGTTTCTACATAATCGGTGCTCAATTTTGTTCCTTTCAGCAATGCCACACGCTGGTCAAATGGTAGTGCATGCGATCATATGAAAACACGAGCGTTTGCACTCAGCCTACCAACTCCTACTCTCAACCTCCACGCGGTGACAGCCGGGTGCCTAGTACCTTAATCCAAGAAATGGGTAACCAACCCCGTTTGGAGGATTCTTGGCGGCAGCAGATGAGAGAGGGGGCGAAGAGTGTTTTCTTACTAGAGCACTTATTCCTGTTCCAGGCGGCAGCGGACGAATTCCCTAGACCAATGGTGGCGTCTATAGTTCCAGTTAGGTTGAACTTAGTGAATACCTTGCGCGAGCTGCTTCGACGTATTCGGATCACAGGTCGGTAAGGAATTTCCAATGATGGTGGCGGAGGAGCCCTTAATGGGCCAACGGCAGCGCTCATACTCCCGTAGTGGACTACTAGTACCGGTATACCCGGCCCCTCGTCCTAGGGGAATAATTAAGGAACTGGCCCTCCAGGTTGGGGGTTGTGCCGTCGGAGTAACTTCCCTACCACGTAAAAAATCGATGGTTCCGAAACAATCAAAAGCCTCGGATAAGGATGACTCAACTAATGACGACCCCAGCAAACGAAATAAGGACAACGACCTTCGGATCTGTACGTGGAATGTTCTGTCCCTTTACAGACCACGTGCAGCCGAACAACTAGCAGAGGCCCTAGACTGCTATAAAGCAGATACTACCGCCATCCAGGAAGTGCGATGGGATGCGCCGGGCAAAAAGAGGATGAAAAACTGTGACATCTACTACGGTGATTGCTACAGAGGCAACAGGCAACGGTTATTCGGATGCGGATTTGTCATACGCGGCAGACTTAGGCAAGAAGTCTTAAGCTTCCGACACGTGAGCGAGCGTATTATGACTATCCGAATCAAGGCTAAATTCGCTAACATAAGCCTAATATGTGTTCATGCCCCCACGGAAGAAAAGGACCCTGCCACCAAAGAGTGTTTCTAAGAGCTCCTCGGCAAGACATATGAGCAATGTCCTAAATACAACGTTAAAATCGTATTGGGAAATTTTAACGCCAAAATAGGAAAGGAGGACGTCTTTGGTAGAGCGGTCGGTAAGCATAGCCTACACGACACCACGTCTAATAACGGACTATGGCTAATTGATTTCGCTGTGGAGCGAAATGTCACCATAGCAAGCACATGGCGGTCCAATGATCATATAACGAACAAACAAATTGATCATATTGCGATCGACGCAAGGCATGCCTCCAGTATTCTGGATGTCCGGACCTTCCAAGCGGCCAACATAGACTCGGATCATTACCTTGTTGTAGCCAAGGTACGAATGCGGATATCTCAAACTGAGCAACAAAGAAGAATCACTGTGAGAAAATTTAACGTCGAAAAGCTACAATCGCAAGAGACCGCCAGACTCTTCGCTGAACGCGTATCTCGAAATCTTTAAATCACCCCTATGCCGCCAGCATCAAGTGCCGAAGACCAGTGGCAATGCTGCCAACATGCCATCAGAAACGCCGCGACTGATGGGCTGGGTCTCGCTCGCCCACCACCGCGAAACCCCTGGTTTGACGAAGAATGTCGGCGAGTGCATGCAGCAAAACAAGAGGCATACAAAGCGGCGCTGCAAACGAACAGGAGAGCTGCTTGTGAGCTCTACGAGCAAAAGAGACGCGAAGAACATCGGCTTCTCCAAAAGAAGAAGAAAGAGCATGAGAAGCGCGTTTGAGTATATCGAGAGTATATACTCCAGGAACAATGTACGGAAGTCTAACCAAAATGTAAAAAGAAAGTGAAGCAATACCCGTACAGAAACCTGTAGAGATGAAAATGGAAACCTCATAGTAGAATCACAGTCAGTGCTGAGAATATGGAAAAACTACTTCTGCAGACAGTATAACGGCGACGAAGATCAACATCCCGCTGTCGGGCAGAATGAACCATTCAACTATTATCGTAGTCAAAATTTCCGTCCACCGGACCAAAACGAAGTGAGGATAGCAATATCCAAGCTAAAATCCATCAAGGCTGCTGGGCCTGACGGCTTACCGGCCGAACTTTTCAAAGCAGCTGGGGATGAATTGGTAGAGTGCATACACGAACTCATTTCTAAGATTTGGTCAGACAAGTGTATGCCTGATGAATGGAATCTCAGCATCGTTTGCCCGATCCACAAGAAAGGAGACACCCTCAACTGCCCCAATTATAGAGGCATCTGTCCCCTCAACATCGCATACAAGATCTTTTCTGCGATATTATGTGAACGCCTGAAAAATTTTATATACAGCCTGATTGGCGCCTATCAGTGCGGTTTCAGGCCAGGAAAGTCCACCATCGATCAAATCTTCACACTTCTGCAGATCCTGGAGAACACCCAAGAATTCGATACTCACCACCTTTTTATCGATTTCAAGGCCGCCTATGATAGCATCTATAGAGAAGAGCTTTATAGAGCCATGTCTAGTTTTGACATCACTGCCAAACTTATCCGTCTGTGCAGAGAATGGTCGTTGCTCCATCATGCTCGGTAATGACCTCACCGAGACATTTGATGTCAAAAAAGGCTTTAGACAAGGTGACGCGCTGTCATGTGACTTCTTCAATATTGTACTTGAACGGATTGTGCGGAACTCACAAGCCAACACCGGAGGCACAATCTATTACTAGTCTGTACAACTGCTTGCATACGCCGATGATATAGACATTATCGGAAGAACTCAGCGGGCTGTCACCGGTGCGTTTGCAAGCATTGAGGCGGAAGCGGCCAAAATGGGTTTAGCGATAAACGAGGGCAAAACCAAGTATATGTTGTCAACAAGAAGGGAAAGCCAGCACCGACGAATTGGAGATAACGTCACTGTGGGCAGCTATAACTTCGAGGTAGTAAGGGACTTTGCCTACCTTGGCGCCGCTATAAATTCTACAAACAACATCAGCGCAGAAATTGATCGAAGAATAACTCTTGCCAATCGCTGTGTTTTGGCTTATAAGGCAATTCAACATTAAAGCCCTATCTCGAACAATGAAGGATACTCTGTATAAGACCCTGATCATCCCAGTTCTGGTTTGCGGCGCTGAAACATGGACTTTACTAAAAGAGGATGAAGATATCCTTGGTCGCTTCGAGAGAAAAATTCTTCGTAAGATTTTCGGTCCCGTTTGCGTTGACGGGTTTTGGAGGAGAAGATTCAATCACGAACTGTGCGAGCTGTACAGCGACATCGACCTAGTCAAAAAACTGCGTATTGGACGTCTGAGATGGCTAGGACATGTAGAGCGAATGGACACCAACGCTCCGGCCCGCAGAGTCTTCGAATCTAACACCGAGGGACGACGCAGTAGAGGGAATCATCGCCGTAGGTGGCGCGCACAAGTTCAATGGGACTTCGACCAACTTGGAGTGCGCAACTGGAGGCAATTAGCTAAAGACCGAGCTTAATGGAGAGGCTTGTTGGTTGAGGCCCAGGTTCACCCCGAACTGTAGCGCCACCTAAGTAAGTAAGTACATATGGAATAAAACTTTGGGGCTGTACTAAACAAACCAATACAGACATCCTAGTTCCTACAATCTTTTCAAAACAAAGTGTTAAGAGCCATAGTAAATGCTACATGGTATATCAGGAACAATGATATCCACAGAGACCTAGGCGTAACTACTGTCAATGGCGAAATAATTCTGGACGAGACAAACCTTAAGCGCCGACTACAAAGAACGAAACCGTTCGATTTAGCGCAAGAAGGACAAGCCGCATTTAATGGCAGGTGCTTTTGCTGGAAAGCTACCTGTGCAACGCGAATATTTTTGAAACTAAGACTACTCGATAAGGAAACTTAGTTGTAGCAAGCCATCATCGTTGGTGTTTCCGACAAAGTGACAATGTCATCAGCGTATATGAGCAGTGTCATTGGCGCCACCCCACCAAAGAATAGAACGAGCTTACTTTGATGTGCTATTCTGCTGTTTTGCTTAGCTATTTGAGGGGTTTATTCTCTATAAATGTGTTCGTTAACAATACGTATGAAGTATAAATGTTTCTTACTTATTGGTAACTCCTGCTACGCGAGTAGCTACGGTGGCTGACAAAATGTGAAAGGCAAAGAAAATGTGCCAGCAAAAGACGAGAAAGAGCAGTTTTTGGTGGGTCGCCATCTTTGATGGATAAACGTCAATACAGATCTGTTCACCGAGTGTAGTCGTCTGCCAGGAGCTATACCAATGCTACATTGAGTAAAATATATTTTGCGACAAGCAGCTTTACCTTAATCTCAGCGAACTTGATCCCACCGGGATACTAAGTTGATAGAAAATCTCTATACCGCAGTTGTGCGTCCAGCGCTCACATAAGGCTCACAATATTGGACGATGTAGAAAATTGAAAATAGAAGAGGACTGATGAGACAACCCTTCGATATAAAGACCAGAAAACGGATGCCTGAAAACGTGGTCTACGTCACTGAAAGCAGTGTGCGCGACGCGTGAGTGGAAAAATGTCTTAGGTCAGGCAGAGACTGTACATGAATCTGAAGCCCATTAAGTGAGTAAGTTGATGTAACATATTGCTGCAAGTATGGCTGGGCTACTTTCAAAGGAGACAAATAAATTATTGTAGTAATTTTCACAAATCAAATAAATGTAAGTAAGAATAACTGTGTCAAGCGCTTTAAAGAAATCAAGAAGCGTTAAGAAAGTTGGAGAGTGAGCTTCATCAATAACATAAATAAGTGCGGTCATGCAGCTCTTATAGTTGTGGCAACATCTGCCAGTAAGACTACTTACTTACTTAAGTGGCGCTACAGTCGGGGTGAACTTGGGCCTCAACCAACAACCCTCTCCATTTAGTTCGGTCTTTAGGTAATTGCCTACAGTTGTACACTCGAAGTTGATTGAGGTCCCCTTGAACTTGCGCATCACTCTGCGTTAGATTTGAGGACTCTGTGAGCCTAAGCGTTGGTGGCTAGTTTTTGACTTGGTTGATATCACTGTACAGCTCGTATAGTTCGTCATTGAATATTCTCCTCCAGTACCCGTCAACGCAAACGGGACCGAATATCTTACAAATACTTTTTCTCTCGAAAAATGCAATGAGGGCAGAAAATAAGATATCACCTTTTATCTTCGACAACTAACCAACAATGAAAGCGACATCTGCAACAAAAGCTTCCTGAAACATAGCATACTGTAAAAACTTGGTAGGTACCTGGATATGGGCGTTGCAGGGAATGAGAGTGCTGATGAATTGGCACGAACAGGCTTGCCACTAAGCCCAGAGCAAACCGGCTCCTCCCTGGCACAATTACGCACGAAGTAGGGAAAAGGGCGTCAATAGAGGTAACAACAGATAAAGTTCTTGAGGATATAGGCCACTTTTTTCTTAATTGTCCCCTTAATTGCTCCCTACGACTTAAGGAATAGATTCCTTGGAATGCACTTCTTCCAGGATATCGTAGAACTGCCCGATAAACCAGTGAACAACATTTCTAGATTCATTAAATCCACATGATAGTGGATCAACCATATTGTGAATTCGATATGTCCTCCGGATCAACGTCATGCATATTTTCAAAGAAATATTCATTGATCATGGTTCTGTAACGATTTCCATTGATTGTAAAGTGATTTTCGGCCTCATTTTTGAAGAAATAAACGACTATACTACTCGTACCAGGGTCAAATGGCTAGTACTCGGATAAATTTATGAAGTCGAAATCGAACACTTGCCAACTTGCTTACATTTTTACTTATCTATTAAGTACAATGGTGGGCAAAATCGCATCATCACCTCCCCGTGGTGCCCGCTGGATAGCTATCTGATAGTGAACTAACGATGAGCGTATGCTGAGTCTGACGATATATGGGTAGCTGAACACTCGGACCTGCGTAAGCACATCTGGGTGAATTTCAGCGCGCATATGTTTAACCGGACGAGGCATCTCTTGTTGACCTGATCGGCTTAAATATGCGTCTCAGAAGTCTAGCAATAGCTCCTCAGAAGGAAGACGTGCGGTGGATGAATTCTCCCGATGGAATCAACGGTGACGTCTACAGACCAGCGGAAACCTTACCGGAGCTACTTCGATATATTTGAAGCTGAGGTCTGTAAGGATTTTCAATACTACGTCAGGGTATTGAAAAAGAAATGGTGGCGGATGAACCCTTAATAGGCCAACGAAAGCGCTCATATCCCCGAAGTGGGTTACTGACATCGGTGTATCCGGCCGCTCGTCCTAGGGGTTGCTAAAAAAGGATCTGGTCCTCTAGGTTGGGGGTTGTGCCGTCGGGTTAACTTCCCTACCACGTAAAAAACCTTCGGTTACGAGGCAACCAACAGCCTCGGATACGGATGAATTTACTGTTGACGACCCAAGCAAACGTAAAAAGGACAACGATCTTCGTGTCTGCACGTGGAATGTTAGGTCCCTCTACAAACCACGTGCAGCCGAACAACTTGCGGAGGCCCTAGAGTCTCTCAAAGCAGACATTACCGCCATCCAAGAAGTGCGATGGGATGGGCCGGGCAAAAGGAGTATGAAAAACTGCGACATTTACTACGGCGATTGCTGCAGACAAAAAGGACAGCGTCTATTCGGGTGCGGATTTGTTATTGGAGGCAGACTTAGGCAAGAAGTCTTGAGTTTCCGGCATGTGAACGAGCGCCTTATGACTATCCGTATCAAGGCTAAATTTGCCAACATTAGCCTAATATGCGTTCACGCCCCTCATGAGGAGAAGGACGACGCGACAAAGGACGACTTCTACCAGCTCTTGGACAAGACGTATGAGCAATGCCCTAGCCACGACGTTAAAATTATCCTACGTGATTTTAACGCAAAGCTAGGAAGAGAGGACGTCTTTAGAAGCGTGGTCGGACAGCACAGCCTGCACGACCACACATCCGACAACGGACTCAGGCTAATCGACTTTGCGGCGGGGCGAAACTTTGTCGTAGCTAGTACGCGGTTCCCACGTCTCGATATTCACAAAGGAACATGGCTCTCCTTTGATCGAAAAATCGTCAACCAAATCGATCACATTGCGATCGACGCAAGGCACTCTTCCAGTATTCTGGGTATCCGGACTTTCCGAGGAGCCAACGTGGACTCGGATCACTACCTAGTTGTAGCCAAGGTACGGATGCGGTTATCCACAACGGAGCGAAATCAACGAAGTACTGTGAGGAAATTTGACGTCGAAAAGCTACAATCGCAAGAGACCGCCAGAACCTTTGCCTATCGTGTTTCTTCTAATCTCAATCTAAGTATGCCAATCTATGCCGCCAGCAGCAAATGCGGAAGACCAGTGGCAGCGTTGCCAACAAGCCATCAGAGATGCCGCCTCTGATGTACTGGGTTTCTCTCGCCCACCACAACGAAACCCCTGGTTTGATGAGGAATGCCGGCAAGCACATGCAGCAAAACAAGAGGCGTACAAAGCGGCGCTGCATAGAAGGACTAGAGCTGCCTACGAGCTCTACGTGCGCAGGAGAAAAGAGGAACATCGACTTCTCAGAAAGACGAAAAAGGAGCATGAGAAGCGCTCGATCGAGGAGATAGAGAGACTTTATTGCAGGAATAATGTTCGAAAATTTTACCAAAGGGTAAAAAGAATATGCCAGGGTTTCAAAGCCAGAACAGAAGCCTGCAGGGACGAAAATGGCAACATAGTAGTGGAATCGCAGTCGGTGCTGAGGATATGGAAAGAACACTTCTGCAGACTGTTAAACGGCGATGATGACCAATATTCCGCTGTCAGGCAGAATGAGCCATTCAACAGTGACGATGGCAGTCAAGATTCCCGTCAACCCGATCAGAATGAAGTGAGGATAGCGATATCTAAACTCAAATCCAACAAAGCTGCTGGAGCCGACGGCCTTGCCGCTGAACTTTTCAAGGCAGGAGGAGATGAGTTGGTAAGGAGCATGCACCAGCTCATCTGTAAAATCTGGTCGGACAAAAGTATGCCCGATGAATGGAACCACAGCATCGTTTGCCCGATCCTGAAGAAAGGAGACCCTCTGAACTGTGCCAATTACAGAGGTATAAGCCCGGTCAACATCGCATATAAAATCCTGTCTGCCGTATTATGTGAACGCCTAAAACCGATCCTCAACAACCTGATACGTCCTTATCAGTGCGGTTTTAGGCCGGGAAAGTCCACCATTGACCAAATATTCACACTACGGCAGATCTTGGAAAAAACCCATGAATACAAAATCGATACGCACCACCTCTTTATCGATTTCAAAGTTGCCTATGATAGCGTGTATAGAGACGAGTTATACAGAGCCATGTCTAGTCTTGGCATCCCTGCCAAGCTCGTCCGTTTGTGCAGAATGACGATGGAGAACTCTCGCTGCCCCATCAAAGTCGGTAAAAACATCACCGAACCGTTCGATGTCAGGAAAGGTCTTAGACAAGGTGACGCGCTATCATGCGATCTCTTTAATATAGTAATTGAGAGAATTGTACGAAACTCACAAGCCAACACCGGAGGTACAATCTTTTACAAGTCTGTACAACTACTCGCTTATGCCGATGACATTGACATAATCGGAAGAATTCAGCGGGCCGTCAATGGGGCATTTACGAGTATTGAGATCGAGGCAGCAAAGATGGGTCTAGCGGTCAATGAAAGCAAAACAAAATATATGCTGTCTACAAAAAAGGACACCCAACATCGGCGTCTTGGACAGAACGCCACAATAGACAGATATAATTTTGTGGTAGTAAAGGATTTTGTCTACCTAGGCTCTATGGTGAACTCCGCAAATGACATCAGTAGGGAGATCACACGAAGAATTACTCTTGCCAATCGTTGTTTCTATGGGCTAAAACGGCAATTGAATAGCAAAGCCCTATCTCGAACTACTAAGGTAACTCTTTATAAGACACTAATCATTCCAGTCCTGCTGTATGGCGCAGAGGCATGGGCTTTGAGAAAACCGGATGAGGATGCCCTTGGTTATTTCGAGAGAAAAGTTCTTCGAGCGATCTTTGTTCCCGTCTGCATAGACGGTGAGTGGAGGAGAAGGTACAATGCCGAGCTATACGGCATGTACAAGGACATCGACTTAGCCAGAAGAGTTCACATACAGCGACTAAGATGGCTGGGTCATTTAGAGTGGATGGAGCCCAACGTTCCCGCTAAGAAAGTTTTCGAATCCACCCCGGATGGACGACGCAGTAGAGGACGACTTCACGGTAGGTGGCGCAAACAAGTGGAGGGGGACCTCAATCAACTTGGCGTGCGCAACTGGAGGCAGCTGGCTCGTAATCGTGCTAGCTGGAGAGGGTTGTTGGTTGAGGCCCAGGTCCACCCCGGACCGTAGCGCCATCTAAGTAAGTAAGTAAGTAAGTATTAAGTACAATATATCTTTCGTTTGTCCTCTGTTTTAGACTTCAGCTTCCGGGCTTTCAGCAGAAATTGAATATAACCTTTAGCTATAAATATTCACACAGATGAGATACATTTTAGTAGGAACCTATGTGCAGTCAACTTAGGCCTTCACAAATGTATTAATCTAGGGAAGAAGTTTGTCAGGATTTTTGTTCATTTCAAATGATGGAATTTCATTTTTTTATAATTATGTTCCCTCAAGGGATAAGAATGTTTCAAAAATAGTCTTTCGTAACATCACTGTTCTCTTCTGAAGAGGGTGGATTATTATTATTATTATTGTGTAGGGTTATTTTGCACTGCGACCTAATGGTCTATTGTGCCCCCTGCTATTACCTTGGAGAGGTTTGTTCCCTCGTTAGAGTCCCCATTGCAATGCAATTCCTTTGGAATTGTGTTTGAAGGTCATATCTCTTACTTTGCCTCACCGAGAATAGTTCACCTTAGAGCTCTTTCTCCAGACCAGTTTCTTTAAAGAATCTGAGAATGAGAAGTGGGTCTATGGTTGGCATATCCTCTTCTGATACTTGGTATTTGTCCAAGTATTTCAATCTTTTGTGGGTCAGTGCCCCACAAGACTCCAGAATGTGTTCCGGAGTCTCACATGATTCGTCGTTGCAGAATCTGCAAAGGCCTTCATTTGTTATACCTAGTTTATGTAGATGCTCCCTGTGTTTGCAGTGCCCCGTTAGGAAGCCTGTTAGGATCCGTAGGTTATTCTTGCTAAGCCAGATGCCGTCTTCGAATCATTTCCGGTTGTAACATCCCAGTAGTTTCTTAGCTTGCCTCAGGCCTGTGGTGTTGTTCCAGGTTCCTGGGGACGGCCAGAAAGCGAAGTTTTTTGAGAAGTGCATCGTATTCCCTCGAACCAACACATTTCGCCCTTCCAATGCCTTCTTTTGCCATCCTTAGGATCGTCTGGTGTGCATTTTGCTCCACTACAAGATGGAGCGGTGTTAGCTCCAGGAGTACTTCCATGGCTGCAGTTGGAAACGTTCGCATGGCCCCAGTGATGCAGAGGCATGCAAGTCTTTGCACTTAAGTGAGTGTCTCCCTCGTAGTGACTAGACTAGATCCACATAACTGATCATTGGTCTCACAGTGGCAATATACATCCACCTTAGAATGTTTGGACTAAACCCCCAAGACTTACCCGCTAGGCCCCTGCATATTATTAGAGCACGGGCAGCTTTTTTGGATATCTCCTCTATGTGTTTCTTCCAAAAGAGTTTGCTATCTAGGTGTAGTCCCAGATATTTCACTTCCTTTACCGGTGCCAGTATCGTGCGCGACAGAGGGTGGATGCAAATGATGTTGATGATTGAGAATTCACATTCGATGTCGAAAGTCAGCATACGCTGGCTTATGTTACAAAAGCTTATGAGTCGTCTGCAGTTGAGAGCAAGACGCACTTGAATAATATTTGCTATAAGTATCGGCCATGTCAGTCCGTTTATCTTTAAAGGCAAATTACTTACTTTACTTACTTACTTACTTAGGCGACGCTAGAGTTCAGCTCAACCAAACAGCTCCTCCATTTAGCTCGGTCTTTAGCTAATTGCCTCGAGTTGCGCACCCCAAGTCGAGGTCCCCTTGAAATTGTGCGCGTCACCTACAGCGAGGAGGACCTCTACTGCGTCGTTCCACCGGGTTAGATTTAAAGAAAAAGGTTGATTTGCACCAGCAACCGGGGAAGATATTTTCTTCAGCTCAAATCCTGTAAAAAATTTATGAAACATCCATATTTTTAGAAAAATCTGTTTATTTGAAAATTTGTAGGCACCTATTAATTTTTATTTTTTTTTTATTATTCTGAAGAATTTTTGATGCGTTTTGCTTGTCTTTTATACTAGTACGATGGATGATCTCGTTTCAAGATCCAAAAAAAGTCTGTGAGCATTCTCGACGACCGTTTTCCTTGATATTGCTTTTCCATCGCCATTTTGTCTTGGTGAAATCTCTCTCCATGCTCGTCGCTTACGGCACCTAAGTTTTCAAGGAAAAACCCCAAATGGGAATCAAGGAAATGAATCTTTAAGGACATTTTGCTTCCCAAGCTTTCGTAGTTTTGTAATAGCTTAGAAATGATTTCTTGGTACATAGTTTGGTGACTTTGTATTGCCTAAAAAAATGCTGTGTCACTTCAACAAAAGAAAGCCATGCATTTTTTTGCTGTATATTTAATTTGTCAATAAAATTGGAGTCCTTCATGACCTTTCTTACATCTGCCCCTATAAAAATGCCTTCTTTTAATTTAGCTTCGCTCATTCTGGGGAACAAAGATTTTAATTAGAGGAAACCTTCTCCAGTTTTATCCATGGCTTTAGCAAAGTTCTTCTTCTTCTTCTTCCTTTTATCAGCGAGGCTATGATCCGAAAACAAGGGATCACAGCCCTCCCACTTCACCGCATTTCTACTGATCCGCCTGTGGGGTTCGCCTATTTGACCTCAGAAAATATCGGCAGGCCTGCCGATTTTGGATCACTCGGTTACTGAGGCCAATGAAATGCCGATGTCGTCGCATTTGTCTGATCCAGGCGTTTATAGGCCTGCCTTTCCTACATCGCGATGTCTTTGGAACGCGCATAGATATTGCCTTTTTAACAGGGTTCAAATGATCTCTTCTTTGAACGTGGCAATACCAGCTGAGCCGGTCGCACTCTAATTTGTGTACGATGGTTTCCTTGATGTGAAAGCTTCCACGGATCTTCGAACTTCTTATTCGATCAAGCTTGGTCACTCCTGCTGTCATGCGAAGCATCTTCATCTCAGTTGCCGTTAATTTACTCTCATACAGCTTTACAGCAAAGTTCTTCATACGTCCCAATTTTATGTGTAAGGGCGGCAAAATGATGTTGTTTGGCTCTACTAAGGGGCTTTGAGCAATATTTTTTTGTTATCGTAAGTTCTTTAGTGAAGGTAGTTATAATACTCCTACGCGATTAACTGTCAGTAACCAATGTGAAGTAACGGGTGAGCCAACAATTTGTGTGGAAGATAAATTAAATTGCATACACATTTATTGCGAAATTAATGCAGAACTTTATTGATTAATGAAGTTCTATCTATGGCAATTATGAGTGGAATACAAAATCGTTCATGTCATGACCACGGCTTGTGTTGCAAGCGACCATCCGAAGGTCAAAATTATCGATGACTTTTTGAAGAATAAGTGGGTCAATGGCCGCAATTTCAGTTTGGATGTTATGTTTCACTCATAATTGCCCCGTAAAGCTCTATATTGATTCCGTAATAAATGTGAGTTTAATTTATCGAAGACTTCCACACTAGTTGTTGGTTCACCCTTTATACATTTTGTCGTATATTTAGATAATTCGATGTAGTAAACTATTTCTGATACTTTTCTGTTAATACTTATGCATGTACGATTCCAAAAATGTATAATTTAATTAACGGCAAAAAATCTTGTTGACCAGTGTTATTATAGGGGCAATTTCACCAAGCTTTGAAAACCGCCTTCTTCTTATATATCTCTTCTTCAGCTTCATCGCTCCACCACCATGTTTCTTTGCATGTTGTTGATGGCCTTTTGAAGCTCCTAGCAGTAATTTGGCCTTCTTTGAGCAAGTTCGCTGTAGGGAATCCCACATATATTGTGCTCTCCACTCTTCATCCTCAGCTCCGGTGGTGGTGTGAGAGAGGTAATTCTTCATCACGAAAACAAAAGCCTCGCTTTCTTCTTTCTCCAGATTTTACCAATTGATTTTCTCAGACACGATTATTTGTTTCCCTCTTCTGTGTCTTCATAAAAATTTCTGTTAGCAGGAGGAGGTCGCTTGGCGATCGCCTCTCCCAGGATCACTTTGCAATCTTTTACCCGAAGCTTTTTAAACTGGCTACCAAATGGTAGTCAATCTGGGTTTCATCTCCACCACTGCTGTAAGTGATCAGGTGCCGGCTTTGTTTGATGAACATGGTATTTAACACTATAAGACCGTGCGATTTGCACATGCTTAGGATGTCTTCACCAGGAAGGTTCCTGTTGTCGTATCCGATTCCTCCATGGCAGTCTTCATACTCTTCGTTTGACTTCCCGACATGTCCATTCAAATCTCCTCCAACAAACAGAAACTCTCCACAGCCTGCAACGCAGCAATGCCCAGAAAGTCTGTCAGTAAAAGAGGCGAGCCCTGCTAATGGTGGACCGATGAGATTAAACGGCTCAGGGCGAATTGCCTACAAGCACGACGCAGATCTCAGAGATCCAGAGGCAGACAAGATTTCCAAGAGCGGCTAGACACATTTAAATTGACGAGGCAAGAACTGGAAAGGGCCATTAAGGAGAGTAAGTCAAGGAGCTTTAGGCGGCTCTATGACGAGGCCGAATTAGACCCATGGGGCATGGCGTATAGAGTGGTGATGAAGAAGCTTAAAAGCAGCAGGTCTCCACAACTTACATGTCCGGCAATGCTAAAGACTATAGTAGAGCACCTATTCCCCCATAGACCAACTACTATGGTCTCCATCACGAGGGAGATCAGCATGGAGCATATCCCGGCAATCACGTCAGAAGAACTCTTTGGGTCTTGCAGAAAAATCGGAGACAGCAAAGCACCTGGACCGGATGGCATCCCGAATAGGGCAATCAAGGCGGCTGTTAAGACGAGACCGGACATCTTTCTAAAAACGATGCAAAGGTGCATAGAGGAGGGGGTATTCCCTACACCATGGAAATTGCAACATTTAGTGCTGCTTCCAAAGGGCAATAAGCCGCCCGGACAACCATCATTGTATCGCCCAATATGCCTGCTCGATACGCTGAGAAAGATCCTAGAGCGTATCATCTATAACAGACTGCTTGCGGTGGCGGAGGAAAACGGAGCCTTGTCAGACTGTCAGTACGGCTTCAGAAAATCACACTCTACCGTCGATGCCATAAAGGCGGTAGTAGATATAGCAACTGAAGCAATACAAGGGAAAATGTGGAAATGGGGAACGAAGAAATACTGCGCAGTAGTAACGCTCGACGTCAAAAATGCGTTCAACTCGGAAAGCTGGTCAATCATTAGGAGATCCCTGGCCAAGATGGATACACATACTACCTGCTGAGGATAGTCACGGACTACTTCAGCAATAGGAAGTTAGGATACCATATTGACGATGGCGTTAAGCACTGCAGTGTTTCCGCGGGAGTCCCGCAAGGGTCGGTTCTGGGACCTCTCCTATAGAACATTATGTACGACGGAGTTCTGCGACTAACATTGCCCGAGGGAGTCAAAGTAATTGGCTTCGCTGACGATATCGCAGTGGTTACAGTAGCCAAGCACGTACACGATGTGGAGTCTGCCACGGATGAGGCAGTAATAAGAATAAAGGAGTGGCTGGAGTCCACCGGTCTGGAACTAGCTGTCCACAAGACCGAAGCTGTCCTAATAACCCGCCGCAAAAAGGTGGAATGCGCCAGCTTCCGGGTCAGAAACCAGACAACCAGGTCCAAAGAATCCTTGAAGTACCTTGGAGTCATGCTCGACAGCAGGCTGCGCTTCAAAGCCCACGTAGAGTATTCTAGGAAGAAAGCATCGCTGATGCAGGCAGCACTCTCCCGAATGCTCCCCAACATCGGCAAGCCTGGATACGCCCGCAGAATACTGCTGTCCAGAGTGGTCAGTTCGGCACTTTTATACGCTGCCCCGATAAGGGCAGCTGCACTGGCGACAAATGAGTGCAGGAAGAAGCTATCATCAGTTCACAGGCTCTGCGCAATCAGAGCAATAGTTCGGCTTCCGAAATATCTCCGACGATGCAGCCTGCGTTTTAGCTGGGATGGTCCCAATCAGTTTCCTCGCTGATGAGATGCAGAGGGTATACCTTAGACGTCCCTCGAACCGGCAAGAGGCAAAAAGGATTAAGGAGGAGGAAAAGGCAGCATCAGCAACGCTGTGGCAAACCAGGTGGACAGCTCTACAAAAGGCAGGTGGACCCACAAGCTCATTCCCACTATAAAATCTTGGACAAAGAGAGCGAGGGGGAACTGTAACTACCACCTCACACAGTTCCTGTCCGGACACGGTGGCTACCGCAAATACCTCAATAGATTTGGACACGACAGTTCGCCCCTGTGTCCAATATGTCCAAACAAAGAGGAGGAGGCGGAGCGTGCAGTGTTCTACTGCAGACGCTTTGCAGAAGATAGAGCAAACCTGCCAAGTCCAGAAAATCTTGTAAGTCACATGACACGATCAGAGGGCGAGTGGATGGAGATCTGGTCATTCATAGTATGTGTGCAAAATGCGCTGCGAAGAGCAGAAGCCCTAAGATGAGCCCAAGGTGCGGCCTCGGAGACTAGGGCATAATTGCTAACCAGCCCCGCGAAGAAATACCTAACGGCAGTACCGCGGGGAGAGTGGTTGAAGTGTTTAGGGCGTGTGTTTAGTACGTAGGCGTATTCCTGGAAACGATTACTCAGGTTTGCGAATGGTGCATGCTAGTAGCACTCGGACTATTAGTATCTATGAAGATTATACATCCTTGGCGCAACCTAAAAAAAAACAGAAACTCTTTCTTTCAGATGTTCTAAAAGAGATTGTGAAAATCTTGCCAAAATGCATCTTTATCCCTCTGATCGCAACTAATTTGGGGAGCATATGCTCTGACAATATTCTACACCTCTCCTTGTATTACTAGTTTGAGAGATATCAAACGATCGTTGGACTTCGAAATGGACAAGATGTTACCAAGTAGCTCTGCCGGAAGGATGATACCGATTCCGTTCCAAGCCTGCCCGGTTCCGTAGTAGAACATCTTATAAGCTTTTGTCCTAGTATTATTATTTTCTAATTTGGCATATTCTGTTAGAAAATATCTGGCAACGCTGGTGGTTACATATGTATATATGTTTCACTTTCAATGGTCCCCTAATATTTCATAAGGGTGTGGGGGAAGGATGCTCAGGTGGACTCTCCATCCTTCTTGATCCTCCACCATTTACTCCAACTCATCGAGAGAAATCCCTAGACGGCTCCAGGAGAGATGTCGGACTTGATCCAACCATCTATTTCTAGGCCTATCGAGGGGCCGCTTACCTGAGTTACGTTTGTTAAATGAATATTGGATGCAATCTATTGGAACCAAAAGCTTTGTCCTGTTCAATTCATGGAAATATAATATTTGAAACTTTTCAATAATATACGTTTCATGTATTTCATCTTAAATATTTTTATTAATACAATTTGTTTTGTTTGTGGAAAAAGTTCTTATAGATACAAATATTGTAATTACAAATTAAGACTAATATTGTATTCTCGAGTATTTACATTGTATATAGCTTTTATTTTATATTTCATATATAACATAAAAAAAATTAACAATAATTACATTTTCCATTAAATTTATATCGCTCATTCTTGCGTTGTTGCACCTTTCATTAGTCAAAAAACATATTTCGTATATAACAATCCAACTTTTATTTTAAGTAAAAATTACTCATATTAAATTTTTATATTTAGTATTACTACATACAAAATATATGGCAGTTTGTAGTTGATGTGTTTTTGTTCTCAATAGATTTATATTTTAAATTTACAAAAAAGTGTAAAATGATACATTTCACTTTAAATATGACATAAGGTCTAGATTAAGTTACTGAAGGAAGGTGATTGATAATATTTATACAGTGTTTAAGGATATTAAAGGATTCGACTTATAAAGCTAATCTAAATATTTATATACACATTTTTTTTATAGGATATATACAGAGTATAAAATTAATGAATTAAAAAAAAAAAAAATGCTTTTAAAGCATAATTTAACTATCACAACGATTTTTAGTCTAAAGAAATACAAAATTAACAGGACAAACGGGACACCAAATGTACCGGGATGTTATGGCGTTGAGGCTCTAGATGTGCTACACATAGTTGTACAATTAGGTCTGTCAGGACAGCATCGGTTCTGGGGCTGTGGAGCGAGAGTTGCATGAAATTAACAGAGATACCATTCGAAAGGCTGATGCACCCCTCACAACCAGACCGGGAGTGTAATAGGAACGCAGACATCCATGAAATGGGAAACTAAGGACGAAACTCTAAAGTTCTTCCATCCTCCTTCTGTTATGAGTACTGCGGCGAATCACTTTCCGACTGAATCTTCTGCACCCGGCTCACGTCATCGTAGGCAATGGAGAAGACACTCTTCTTTTCAGCTATAGGATTACGCCGACCCATACTGTTTAGGAGAGAGTTCATAGCTATTCCCGAATCATGGTCATCTTCCAGAGTCGACACATTCAACTGCTTAGACTGCGTCGAGGAGTCCTGAATGTAGATCTTGGAGTTCGTAACCTTAATTTCGTTCTCCTTGATCGGTGAGGGTTTCGGCTTGAGCTCTTTGGATTTTGCAATGCCTTTTGGTTGCGGCGGTGTCTCGGGATACATGTAATGGGGCAGTTTTGTTGGCGCCACAGGTAGCTCGGCAGCATTCTCATACTCATGCTCGTAACGATGTTCAGAGTGCTGAAGCAGGGGATGATTCGTATCGGTTTCGATCTTCGGTTTATGGTTCTTGTTCATGATGACGTCTTCTTTTAGTAGGCGTCCACCTTTAGGCGGGGACTTTCGAGGCGCAGGTTCGGGTTTGTATTTGTCATCACTTGGTGGCACCGGTGTCGATGATGTTGTGGTGGGCGGGTGACTATCATCGGACTTGGGTAGCCGAGATTTGGTTATCCGTTTCTCTGATCCACTTATGAGCTTCTTTGTACTTGCTTTTGACTTTGTAGGTTTGGCATCACTGCTGCCGGATGGTTTCTTTTTACTGTAATACCAGTCCATGTACTTTGGGGCACCTTTGGAGGAGCCTTGGTCTTCTGTCGCTTCATCTTGATCGAGCAGATTGGTGTCGCTTTGGAAGTCCCGATCTTTGATGCGCTTCGAACTGCGGACTTCACTCGTGGTGGTGGAGACTTTGCCGCCGGATTGTTTGGAAATTGTGACTCGACTTTGAGGGGGTTCCGAGGCGGTTTGTGTACGTCTTAGAGAGCTACGTAGGGCGGAGGTGTCTTTACGAGAAAGTCTCGGTTTCGGGTCAGGACTTTTCACACGACGGTCTTGGTCTTCTATGTGATTTCTCTGTTCGGAGGAAGACCGAGAGTAAACTTTGTTATTGCTGCCATCTCTGACATGAACTTCAAAGTGGGAACTCTCGGGTTGACGACCAGTTGAAGGAAGGACATTGCTTTTGATCACTATCTCATCAGCATCGGAGTCCTCTTCGGAGTTGTCATAATAGGCAAGTTGTTCGACACTGATTTTACGCCGAAGTCGTTCATCGGGGCTGGCTTTCTCATCAAGTGAGTCTGATATTTCCATAAGAACATCCTGGTTGAGGGAGGTCGACTTCTTTGCGGCGCTTTTGCGATTCTCCTCGTTCTTCATGCGACGAAGAAGGCTAGCTCTTGTCTCGCCATGATAGCGTATAGGCTTTTTGGGAGGGGAGCGTTTCCTGTACTCATAAAACTCATCGTCATCCTCTTCCTTGATGGGAGTTCGGATTTTTCGCTTAACCTCTTCCACCATGACAACGCGCTTTCGAGGCTGACTAGCACCTCGATGCTTTGATCGCTTCTTTTGTCGCTTTCGCTTGATCCAATACACCCCTTCAGGACTGTTGGGTGGGCTAAACCTCACATACTCATACTCATCCTCTGACAATGAATCGTCATTCTCACTTCGTGCTCGTCGCTGCCGTCTCAACTCGGAGGAAGTCACAACCATATCGCCTTCCGTTTGGGTGCCTGCTTCACAGTCAGTTTGAGTCGCAATCGCCATCGATTGTCCTGGCAGACTTTGTGTCTCCAGAGCTACCTCTTGATGGATGTATTGCAGATCGATTTTCTCCTTCTCCATCAGTATCTGACGGAGTAGAGCATTCTGCTGCTTCAAGGAGTTCTCTAGCTCTTGGGTTAGCGATTGGTTGGAGATGGCCGGTTGCATTTGGGTACTGATGTCGCCGCCTCCTCCAGCGCCTTCTTGGAGAGGTTGGGTGTGGATTATTTTTACTTCTGGTTCAGCCTGGGAATATACTATGCTGTTGGGCCCACTTTTGCCCAATGGGAATGTGTCTTTGTAGGTGGAGTGTTGAACTTCATTTGGCATCGATTGGATGTAGTTCGCTCCAGGAACGATCTGATAGTGCTCCCGAATAATTTGCTTCCCATCTGGTTGTTCCTCGATAAACCGCCGCATAAGGATCTCTTTCCCACTCTGGTCAACCATCAGCAATTGAGGATGCGACAGGTTTGTCGTCGCCTTCAGTGGGAGGTTGACGTAGAGGTTATCGTCGTCTTCCCTCTGTTTGTCGCGGGTCATTAGCTGCAGGATCTCCACATTGCCATCCTTGATGAAGTACTCCCGCTTAGCCTTCAAACTTCCTCGAGCCCCTCCTCCATTGTATTCCAAATCACTGCCTCGATCTATCTCATGCCGCCGCATCGAGTCATCGTCGATCTGTTGTTGTGCTGCTCTATGTTGCCTTTGCCGGTTCCGATTCCGGAATGAATGTGTGGCGTTAATGTCCTGTTCTTCGTCTATAATATCTTCGATATATACGTCGCGTTCGTTGTTGATTAAATTAGTTCTAGAATTATGGAAACTACTTAAATGAGTATCGTCTTTGGCTGTTTGTGTGTTCCTGCAAAACAAGAAAAAGGAACATTAGTGAACCGTTTTTGTTGGACGTCAGTAGTACCTACTTTATTCTAACTCTGCGCTGGTGTTCTTCGGCCGATTTTATTCTCCGGTCGTGACGCTCATCACGGGCTATGTTGTCAATACCTTCTTCAACACCAGCAGCAGCGGGACCAGAGCGTCCTAAGCCTTCGTCAGGCTGTTCACCGTGTCCATTGTGGAACTCCCAACGGGTAGGCTTCGTTCGTGTATTGGATGATTTCTCTGCCGACCACGCCTCTCGTCTTCCCATCCACTCGGCGACCTAGAATAAAATACGCAAAGTGGAGTTTTTTTTTTTTTAAATAAAAATGTTTAATTTCGTTTTGTTTGTTTTTGAATAGAAGAAAGCTTTTAAAGCAAAAATAATTCATTTGAGTGCATAACTATAAAATGGCAAACGCAACTTAAGGATGAAAAATAGTGAAAATTTGTTATTTCAATGTTATAGTAATATTTAAAAATAAAATTAATATACTTGTAAAAAATGTTGGTGTGAGTAAGAGGTGAGTTAACTTAAACCCAAACTAAAGATGTTTTTTTTTGTTTAACAAAATGATATTAGAACTCAAAAAAACCACAGCTACACTACTTGAATGTGTTTTGTTTTGTTATGTGGAAATATAAAACTCAAAAAGGACATCTAATTAAAGTGCAGGATAATACGATTTTTTTTTTCTTTTGGCAAAATCTACCTGAACAGATTTTGTTTGCTTTCCATTTGCCATTTCCCTATGAACTAGATGAACATCGTCTTCAGTTCTACTGATATTAACTATTCTCTTGCTACAAGTAAAAAAAGAGAGAACGAGAAAATGATGTTTAGGATTGTTTTTTTTTTATTAATTTCTTTTTTTATTTTTGTTTTTATAGGGATTTTATTGATGAAGCAAATGAGTGTTAGTTGTAGTTTTGCTTAAGAGTTATTGTTTAGGCGGGGTTTTAATGTTTTTCCTTTTAATTTGGAGGGCCTAACTCTATCTAGTTTAAGCACTAATTGATCTTAGAGTTGTCTCTAAGTACTACTAGAGTTGTTCCTTATTATTTTGATCAGAAGATGAATCTTAACTTTCTGAACGGGCATGAAGGGATTGAGTATACCGAGGCACATTTTCTCCAATCGAAAAAAGGTACAACACGTAATTTAAGTACTCTCAATAAGAGAAGTTGGAATATTAAGTTTTTTTAGCTCCGATTTATATTGAGAGCTCGTAAAATGACCTTTGGTGAGGGGCAATCACTCTACCACAAGGAATTCACGCTAGCGGACTCTTAAGATATGGAAGGAGCCGTTAACATCGTGAAAACCAAATCGACTCAGCGTAGATTCCACACTCTCCGACTGGATTGAATGTATACTCATGCTTAAGTCAAGACACATCAACTCGGAGCTGGGTGAAACTCAAGTAAATGCACTGGCTTCTAGTGGAACCCAGCAAAGTGGGGTTTTAACTCATCTACTATTTCAATAGGACCTCGTTTGCGACTAGTGGAAACGAGGTCCTATTGAAATTAAGACACAGCGGAGTAAAAGTTGTTGCGTTTGCAGATGACATCGTTGTACTAATGTCCGGCAAATTTCTTGAGACAATCACCGAATTTCTTAAATCGGCCCTAATACCCTCCATAAATGGGCGAAAAGTTGTGAACTGAACGTCAACCCAACGAAAACGGAAGTGGCCCTCTTCACCAACAAAAGAAAAATCCCAACTTTCGGACCCCTACGACTCGATGGTACTCCAATTCAAGTCTCAGATTAAACACGGTATTTAGGGCACATACTTGACCCCAAACTTCGCTGGAGAGATAATACAACTAAAAGAATAATGAAAGTGTACACTACGTTTTACGAGTATGCTTGTTGTCGATTTTTTTGAAAAAAGGGGATCAAAACCTGCCATCATCTACTGGATATACACAGCCATAGTCAGATCCATTCTAACATATTGGTGCATTGTCTGGTGGCCAATACCAGAGAAAGTCAGATAACTCAAGGAACTGAAAAAAATCCAGAGACTTGCTTGCATAGCATCCACTGGCGCTATAAGAACCACTCCGACTGCAGCCCTTGAAACTATTCTTGCACTGATTCCACTAGACTTATACGTTAGGAAATCAGCCGCGATGAGTGCCCTGCACATAAAACAACTCAACTTGTGGAGAAAGAGCTACCGGCCTCAGAGGGGCCACCATACTATTGCAAGGTGGGCTCACCTAGACGCCACCACCGACTACCTTGTGTCATCCCCCGACTCCAGCCAGAACGTCAGAACAGTTCTCTCATTAAGGGACGGTTGGGCCATCAACCCGCATAGTACTTCAGTCTTCACTGACTGGCCCAAAACAAACGAAGAAGTGCGTTCGGGAATCTACTCAGCAGAACCCGCTATTGCATTATCACTAAGACTTCCGAACCACGGCAGTGTGTTCCAAGAGGAAGTCCTAGCTATAGCACTGGCAGCATGAGAACTATCCACAAAGCTTGTTACTAGAAAAGAGATTAAAGTTTACATAGATAGTCAAACTGTTATAAGGCGCAATAGGAGCTTAAAATTCTTACTGATAGCTACCATGTAACACTCTGGTATGTCCCAGAACACAAAGGAATTCCAGGAAACGAAATGGCGGATGAACTGGCAAGGAAGGGATTAGAACAAGCCCTACCAATGATCCAAAATTCAGTTCTTTCTCCCCTAAAACTACTGCAAGACATGAAACTTAACAGTAAATCTAGAAAAATCAAAAATCATGATTGTTCGCAAAAAACAATCGAAGTTAAGTACAAATGAGAAATGGTTCTTTGACGGTGCAAGAGTTGAAGTAGTTACGGAACACATATATCTTGGAATACTAATGAAACCCAACATGAATTCGTCCCATCACCTCGAGAATAAATTAGATGTGGCAAAAGGTTTGATTAATACCTAATGGTAAAGTATTATTAAAAAAAAAAGAGATATCAAGTTCTGAAAAATTCAAAGTATTTCAAGCTGTTATGCGTTCCGTATGTGTTATAGTTGCCAAACCTGGGGGTATAGGTCATTCAAAGAAATAGAGAGGCTCAAACGCTTCTTCCTTAAACAAAAAAACTATTTCATCAACCTTCAACAACATCTAATTACGTTCTGCTGCTCGAAACAGGCCTACCCACTCTCTTCATCTTTCAAGTGTTGAAAGTTCTTAGCTTCACGCCAAACAGATTAATCAAATACATTCTTAATAATAAGGTACTACTGCACTACTCTATTCTGGGAGACCTTCCGGAAGTCCACGGGAATATGGAGTCAGACTACTGCTAACAAGAACAGCACTCAAGGGCCTAATCTCCTGGCAGCCTCATGGTGATAGGGTTTTGACGGCCAGATTCCGGACTAGAGTACGACGGGTCACCATCATACAGTGTTACGCCCCAACGAATAGTTCGTCTGAGGACGAAAAGGAGAGCTTCTACAATCACTTAAGTGCCATCTTCAACACAACACCAATTGGAGACATTGTCATAGTGATGGGGCAATGACAACGAAGGGCTCAAACATGTAATCGGGAAGCATGGACTAGACAACCGCAATGTCAACGGCAAAAGATTTGTGGATTTCTGCAATGGCAACCGCCTGGTGATAGGTGGCACCATGTTCGAGCACAAGACCTGCCACAAAGTCAGCTGGGTTTCTAAAGACAGGCAAGCAACCTCCAACCAAATTGACTATTTTGCCATCAGCCGCCGCTTTAGAAGTAGTCTCCTGGACGTCTGAAACAGGCGAGGGGCAGATGTGAGGATAGTACGAGATCACCTTCTTATGATAGCTACTCTCCAACTACGCACTGCTGCAGTTCGAAGATCCCACGACAACACAAGAATGCCCAGGTTCAACATCGATAGACTGAATGATCCCTCAGTCCGCCAACAATTAAGGAAACACTTTTCGCAAGGTGTGGAAGCAATCAGCAGCTCAATGCCCGCAACCATCCAAGACCATTGGTGTGCTGTGAAAAATGTTTTTACATCTGGTGCTGAAAGAATTGTCGGTCGATCGCAGGGAAGACATAGGGCGTGGCTTTCCGAGGATACCTGGAGACGGATTGACGAACGAAAACAGCTGAAAGCTCGCGTTGCAGCTACCCCAGCAGCTGGGAGAAGCGAGCTAGAGTCCCTATATCGCACGAAGATGAGAGAAGTTCAGCGTAGCGTGCGACATGACAAGCGCAACTAGATCAACGCGCTGGCTACAGAAGCAGAAGAAGGTACACGAAGGTGCGACAGAAGGACCGTCTACAGAATCACCAAAGAGCTGACAGGAGGTCGCAGCTCCAGCCAACACCCAGTGAAAAGCCTAGAAGGGTCCTTGCTCATATCGGATGAGGACCAGCTCAAGAGATGGAAAGAGAATTTTACTACGGTTTTGAACCGTGTATTCGCTAGCGATATGCTCCCTAATCAGACTGAGATGCCCGAGGTGAGAAGTTCCCGAATACGCACCACGACTCCCAGTAATGATGAGATCACTACCGCGATCAAGGCACTCAAAACCAACAAGGCGGTAGGACTGACGGTATTCAAGCAGAGCTCTTACGAGCAGCGCCAACAACATCGGCTGAGCTTCTCCTTCTACTTATAGATAGAGCTTGGGAAGCTGAGAGCTTTCCTAACGAGTGGAAAAAGGGAATGATCGTCAAGCTTCCTAAGAAAGGAAATTTAATGGAGTGCGGAAACTGGAGAGGTACCTGCGTGCTGCCTGCAGTAGCTAAGATAATATAGAAATCATCCTGGAGCGCATCAAACAACATCTCGAAGACACACTCGATATCTAACAAGCAGGTTTCCGCTCTGGATCCTCCTGTGCCGACCATATCAACACCCTGCCGATTATCATCGAACAGTGTGTCGAATATCGATCGCCACTGCACCTGTTGTTCATCGATTTTGAGAAGGGGTTTGATAGTGTCAACAGGGAGTTTATTTGGCGTGCCTAACGCAGGAGAGGTATTCCCGCTATTATCAAAGCTACATATGAAGGCTCCAAATGTCACGTTCTGCACAGGGGAAGATTGTCTGAGGAATTTGAGATCCAAAGTGGGGTAAGACAAGGCTGTATCATTTCACCAATATTATTCCTATTGGTGATTAGCAATGTGCTTCATGCAGCTTTGTCGACGGGAAACGGAGGAATTCGATGGACTCTTACATCTCAACTGAAACATCTTGACTACGCTGACGATGTATGCTTACTCTCCCACAGAATTATGGACCTCCACCAAATGACAGCAGATGTGGAGAGGGAGGCAGGCGTCGTCGGGCTGAAAATTAATACGACAAAAACTAAAGTTATCAGCCTTGGAACTAACTCATCGGCTCAAATAAGCATTGCTGGACAACCGGTAGAGAGAGTAGAGGATTTCCAGTATCTTGGGAGTATTGTCTCGACCGGTGGTGGAACCGAACTGGATATAGCCAACAGGATCGCCAAAGCAAAGTCCGCGTTTGGGATGTTGTCCAAAATATGGCAAAGCAATGCAATCAGTTTGAGCACCAAGATAAGACTGTTCCGCTCCAACGTTGAATCCGTGCTGTTATATGGTTGCAGCACGTGGAGAGTGACCACTACTATCATAAGAAAGCTAGAAATGTTCGTTAATAGGTGCCTGCGCAATATCTTAAGGATTTTCTGGCCCAATCGTATCTCTAACGAACACCTTTACGAGAGAACGGGTCAGGAACCAATTGTCACAACCATCCAACGGCGGAAGTGGCAGTGGATTGGTCACACGTTCCGTAAGGGTGACAGTTCCATAGCTAACCATGCTATGTAATGGAACCCTTTAATTCAGGATGGCAGAAGACCTGGCGGTCTGAAGAGAACATGGCGCAAAACAGTCGAGAAGGAGGCACGGCAGTTAGGGAAAAGTTGGGAAAAACTCAGACACATTGCCAGAAACCGTACACGATGGCGCGTAGGCGTAGTAGAGGCCCTAGGACCCACAAGGGGATACAAGACATAAGTAAGTAAGTTAATAATAAGGTGGAGTGAATAAGCGACTGAAGATCTTGGACGCATCGTTGCGGTGTCGTGTTAAACATCCAATATAGGGATTCTTTTCTGTTAAAACAAGAACTCTATAAAATATTAGAAGCAATAGATATTCATCAACGCTATAGAAGTATTCAGCAAGCGATTTCTTCTATTAACAGGGTAATTTATCCTGAGTTATCCTAGAATATGGTGAATAACTATTTCAGTAATAATTACAACAGACGAGCGATATCCCTGATATGTAGAGGTAGGTGTGATATGTTAAATTTAGAAGGCTCTCCATCTAATCTACCACTACTCAATGAAGTCTATGTGAAAGAAAACAGCTTTCATTTTTTAGCTACTTGCCCGATTTATAATAAGCTTAACTTTATCCACTTCGGCAAACTTTCTTTAATAATGCAAGAAACAGAAACACTTAGTCCCCAATCGTGAAAACTGGACAGCCCTTTATAATTACTTAGAAGCGGCTTTCGCGTATAGACACTGTATTATATCTGAATATAAGTAAAATTCTCTTATGATAGATTTGCAGCAACGTTAAATCGATAACATTGTTCAGTGCCTTCATTCAGGCAGACGGCAACGCCACATCCTTACTATTTATTTTCTTATAAATGCATTTATTATATCTTTATCAAGAGTTGTAATTTCAAAAAATGGTTATAATAAAGTAGATCTTGAAATATCTCTAGTCGCTTACACCATGTGCGGCATTTTTAATTTTGCTTTAAATTTTGGAATAAGAAATGTATGATCACTACCGACCTTGCCAAACACTCTGTATATTGCTCTCATTTCGTCGAGAAAGCAAAATTATTTGCACATGACCACTTCAACCCTGAATTTTGTAACCGAGTTTCTCATTATTCGAGCCAAAAGCGGATTTCTGATTAACTAAGTTCCAAGACGCTAGTCAGTGTTAAAAATTATTTCTCATTGCACATATTTTGTGTTTTAAAAGAGAAATTCACATACAGTTCACATACAATGATTTAGATGGCTGTTTTATGTACAGCGGATAGAGCCTAACTTTCCAGCCCGGAAACTCTTCGAATCCACCCCAGATGGACGGCGCAGTAAAGGACGACTTCGTGGTAGGTGGCGCAAACGAGTGGAGAGGGACCTCAACCAATTTGGCGTGCGCAACTGGAGGCGTTTGGCTCGTAACCGGGCTGGTTGGAGAGGTTTGTTGGTTGAAGCACAGGTCCATCCTGGACTGCAGCTTCACCTAACACAACATAACACAAAAGAGGAATTCCCTAACATGGTTTTGCGAAATTGAATACTATCACTTATACCCAAACCATATGACAGAGTTCCAAGATTCATGCTTAGTACGGTGCAGGTATTAACTTGTAAGATTACACCATTCACAAAGTTTGAATCAATAAAAAAATAGATTTTGAAGCATTAATTGTTTTTGTATTACTGTAGCAGGGCTTGCATTATAAGACCGGAGCGCGGCAAGAGATTGTACATTAAGAAGAATATGAAAAAAATAAAAAGTTATAGAATAAACGTGTAATTGTCGTAAGGCTGAAACATCCACATTGGGATAACACATCAGTTATTCTTTGCTGACGATGGGGCCATCATAAGTGAGGATCCTACATCCCTGCAACGAGCACTTGATGTGTGGGTGGACGTTTTGGAGGGAAATGGGTATCGCATTAGTTCAAAAAAGACAGAGTACTTGTGCTGCCCGTTCTCTGATCCACTCAGGCCTATTCCAGACATTTATTTGAATGGAACAGTGCTTCCCAAGTGCGAAAAGTTCAAATATCTGGGATCTATGATCAATAGCAAAGCAACTTGTGATGACGACATCAATCATCGTGTAAGCGTAGGGTGGATGAAGTGGCGAGAAAATTCCGCTATCTTTTGTGACAGAAAAATGTCCCCTAAGTTGAAAGGAAGGCTCTACACCGCAGTTGTACGTCCAGCGCTCACATACGGTTCACAATGTTGGACGATGTACAAAAAGTATGAGAGTAAATTAACGGCAGCTGAGATGAAGATGCTTCGCATGACAGCAGGAGTGACAAAGCTTGATCGTGGAAGCTTTCACATCAAGGAAACTATCGTACAAAAAATAGAGCGTGACCGGCTCAGTTGGTATTGCCACGTTCAAAGAAGAGATCATTTGAACCCTGTTAAAAAGGCAATATCAATGCACGTTCCAAAGACATCGCGATGTAGGAAAGGCAGGCCTATAAACGCCTGGATCAGACAAATGCGACGACATCGGCATTTCATTGGCCTCAGTAACCGAGTGATCCAAAATCGGCAGGCCTGCCGATATTTTCTGAGGTCAAATAGGCGAACCCCACAGGCGGATCAGTAGAAATGCGGTGAAGTGGGAGGGTTGTGATCCCTTGTTTTCGGATCATAGCCTCGCTGATAAAAGGAAGAAGAAGATCCACATTGGGATAACGCAGATTTGTATTTTGAAAATCGGTATACTAAAATGACTGTCCGTACTATCCGAGATTTCGATTATCACAACTTACATTGGCGCGGATCAGATCGGATAATCGGGACTGCTGTATTCTCCTTCTCCTATACAAGTTTGGGCGCCGTGGCGTAAGTGGTTAGTGTGCGGATCACTACGCATGAGGTTCCAAGTTCGAATCCCAGAAAACACCAACAAGTTTTTTTTCACGGTCCCACCTCTCGCGAGCGTCTGACAAACATCCGAGAGTATTGTTGTCACGAAAATGCATCTCAAATCGCCGTTCGGATTCGGCACTAAACTGTAGGTTCCTTCCATTCGTGTGAAAAATATAACGCACACAACATAAGTGGTTGCGAGAAGCTAGGCCCTGGCAGTTAAAGAGCTGTTGCGCCAAATATTTTTTTTTTATACAAGTTTCGGGAAATTTCAATAAGTTGAGTCTTAGCGATTATGGTTAAATTTCGAGTTTTGAAATAAAAATAAAAATTGAAGCTGCAGATCGAGAGAAATGTGTATCCGTTTGTGTTTTTTCTTATAAAAGGCAGGCACAGAAGTGTAGGATGCAACCCTCAAATTGAGAATGCGATCTTTCAGAAATCAGTGTGTGTATTCAAAACAAAAGCGCAACAAACACTGATACCTAGGTATAATTCGTAATTTGGGTATCTGGCTCAAAAATAATTTTCGAATCTTCTAGTCTTTTGTCGAAGAATGAGTGTAAGACAGCGCTCCCGCTTTTGTCCAAAAGTTAATATATCCTTGTGCCCGTCTTAGACTGAAAGTCCAAAGCTAAGATTAGACCATGTGGCACCCTCTCTGCTACACGGGAGCTTTTCCAAGTACGCCAGGCTCAGCTCTAGACGCTTTGCTGAACTTACCTCCCCTCGATACTTACGAGTATACATATCATAGGTTGCACTATCAAAGCCATCCATCGCCTTAGGCAAGGCGATTTTTGGTATACTCCACACTGGAATTTTGATGAACTTGCGCGACACTTATCTTAAGACTCCTGTCTTATGGATATGCCGTCTGATGCAATGACACCAGAACTCCAGCTGATGCGCAAGTTCAGAGTCGACTTTCCGTGTGTTCAGGACTGGCTTCGCCCAGAGTCTGAGCCGGGTATGGAATGTAGTCGTATTTTCACGGATGGTTCCAATACCAGTCAAGGGTCTGGCGCTGGTGTCTTCGTGGAAGTCGACAACATTCGACTTTTTTTCTCGTTAAGCAAGTATGCGTCTGTTTTCCAAGCGGGAACTTATGCAATCCTAATGGCCATGAACTATGTTGTTATACACAGGTGGAAGGCCCAAAGAATTTGTGTCTATAGAGACAGTCAAGCTGCGCTTAAAGCCTTGCTTAACCCTTTAATCACTTCTAAAATAGTTCGTGAAACCAAAAACTCTTTTAACTCGATCGCAAGTCTGAATTCTCTGTCTGTTATCTGGGTCCCAGGTCACACTGGAATCTTGGGGAACGAGATCTCTGATGAAATTGCTAGACAAGGCTCGGAGGAGGGTTTCTCAGGTCCCGAACCCGCGTTGGGTCTCCCTGCGTCCTCGCTTAGGGCTTCCATTGACGATTGGGTGTCTCACGAGCACAATTGTGTGTGGCATGACTCTCCAGGATGCAGGTTGACTAAACGCATGCTCCCGGACGTCTGTAAGAAATCAGCGGCATTCTTTTTGTCTCTCAGCAGAAAAGACTGTAGACAACTTATTGGCGTCTTGACAGGCCGCTTTGCTTTTGCCATGCACCTTAACGTGTTGGGCTTAAGTGACACTACAATCTGCGACACTTGTGGAGAGAGCGAAGACACCGCGGAACATTATCTCTGTGAGTGTCCGGCCTTTGGTCGTATCAGGTGGCAGATCCTCGGTGCGGATGTGGTGAGTGCTGGTACTGTAAGCTCCTCATCACTGAAGTGCTTGCGGCTTTCTTAGAAAGACAAGAAAATTCCAATAAGATGGGTAAATTAGGGTTTGCTCTCTGGTAGTACAATGGACCAGTTGCGTCTGAGTGCTCCAGTCGAGCGTTTCCTATCCCGACAAAAGAAAAAAGAAATTATGTGTCACCCTGGCAAACGTTTGGGCATTTTTCCTACCAAATGTAGTCATCAAATTCTTTGTGCCTAATGCTTGGCTCTTTGCCAGTTGTCATGTCCTGCCAAATATACCCGATTGCACTGCTTGACAAAGTGTCAACCATTTGGCTACAATCTGAATCAGACTTTTTGTGCTAAATATTTGACAGTATGCCGAATCTTAATTTTGGAATAAAAATGAAAATTTTGATTTCCACAGTCTTCTGATGCAAAGTGTGAAGTCATCAATGGCATTCCTGTTCATTTGGCTACAATAAGACTTAGATGTAACCGTTCTATCTTGTTTTAAGAGCTCTTTATGAATGGGACTCGCCAAATCCACAATGACACTTTCCTTGATGCACTTTGGGTTCTGCAAGGCTTAGGATCGTCTTTCTAGGTCTCAATTTGACCAGTTTTTTTTTATCGGCCGTAACCGATTGATCCGAAAATGGTTCAAGTTCATTTCGGTTATGCTATAAGCTATAGTTTTACATTTTCTGTAATGAATCTTGGTTTTCCGATTTACTGGAAACAATACTTTCACCAGAGATTTTCTTAAAGCCATTAGAATTTGGTATATCAAGTTGGCTCCATCCTAAATTTCTCTGGCATTTACTGCTTCCTGAACAACTTTGTTTAAAGAATTCCTTTCTGCCCTAAGTATTTCCGTAAATTTTGTTGCAACTTCATTAGTAGGTATTTTAGTTACATCTCAGCCATATAAATTTTTTTAAATATTATGTGGTTACGGTTAAAAATAAAAAAAACTATTTCCTCTCAATGTTGCAACATGCAATAAGCTTGCAAGATCCTCACAAGAACACATAAAATCCGCTCTTTTCCCTAATGCAGACTATACATATTTCCGAAATTTAATTTAGACAAGCAAGAAGGATATAATAGCTTCTACAGGGTATATTCCAAAAGACAGCCATATGTAATCCCCATTCAACTTACCTCGCCGCACCATAGAGAGGGCACCATGAACATATACAGCACAGCAGCAGAATTAGAATAGTAAGCGCCACAAGCGTAGCGAGTAGAATTAGAAGCCAAAACAGCAACTTATTTTCAGCCTTATACAATGCCTGCAAAAAAGATACACAATTTCATTGACGAACTTTATAGGATGAAACCAAACTTACATCACTGTCCACTTCTTCCTTTGTCATGATCGCATAGGATCCATTGTGCTGTGACAATCTTTGTTGAATCTGCGATATATCCACAACTGATGCTCCATCGTATAGCACCGTTGCCGTCACCACACTACGTTCCTTGATGTCACCCTTCAGATTCTTCGCTCCAGGTTCATCTGGTCGCATTGGCCTTATGTCATGAATAATCACTCGACCACCGGTGATTGTGGACAGGGTGTCGGCAGTTTTTTGCTTGTCAGGATTATATCCCGGCACCACAAAGGTCACTGTCCTCGTGCGACTCTCCGGTGGATAGATCCTAATAGTGGTGGTTGCAAATCTCACAGGAACTCCTAAATCATACGCTCTGGCGGTCAAAACGAACATATCATTCTCAAGAGGTGACGCCGTGACCTGCCTTCGGCTTCTGCTAACCGTCTCCTTCTTTGATCGCATCAAAATCTTTTCCTGTACCGTCACCTCGCCGGTGACTTTATTCAGTGAGAATTTATTGTCATAATTTCCATTGATGATCTCGTAGCGCACCTCGTTGTTCGGTGCCGTCGCATCCTTATCCACGGCCTTAATATACGCCGGTGATGTGAAACTCTGTAGATCGGCGGCTAAAATGAATTCGTACACGGTCTTCTCAAATATCGGTGTCTCATCGTTCACATCGATCATCTTTATGACCAGCGGCACCTGTGCCCGATTGCCGGTGCCATCGCTGTCACGAGCCTCCACATACAAATGATACTCTGGCATGACTTCCCTATCGAAGCCATGACTATTCGTCGAGACGGTTATTATGCCATTTTCTGCATCCAAATTGAGTGAGGTGTTTAGATAGCCCAAAATTGCTGTATACCGGACACGTCCACCCATCCCGGTGTCAACGTCGTCCGCATGCACTTGCACCACCTTCGTGCCGACTGTTATATTCTCCGGCAGCTCCACGGTATACACGGTTTGAGTGAATATCGGCGGATTGTCGTTCACGTCATTGATGTACACCGTTACGTTGACAATGGCCGACAGGTTCGTTGCTGGACCAAGTTCCTGGGCCAGCACTTGAAACTCGACGGATTGACGTTCTTCATAGTCTAACAGCATGTTGTCACGCACGCGTATTAGAAATGATGCGCTGCGCTCTGCCACGTTGGGGGAGATCTCGAAGGTGCCGTTGTTATTTAGTAGGGTCAGCGAGAAGACCCCATTTTTTCCGGTGTCGTCATCGTAGACACGCGGTACATACGGATCGACGAACGTCAGTGCAGTACCTTGCGGAGCATTCTCATCCACGCGTGACACATAGCTGGAAGGAATACAGAAAGATACATGAGTGAGTTTTGAATGAAAGATGCATCTTCTGTGTATACTTACTGATCGATCTCAAAGTATGGTGGTGAATTGCTGCGCTTTGGGAGGAAGAATGCCAGTTGAACGGTTGTTGCAGCTGCCGGCGGCTCATCACGACCAACCTTAACCTCCTCGGCTACCACTGTTAGGAGGACGGGGTCACCCACATGTGTGATCGCAGCGATATCTTCGAGAGGCCGCATTAGGAATATTTCACCTGGAATTTTAATTGTTGGAAAAATGAGATGAGCAAATCTTTTTAATTAAACGATGGAGGCAGAAGGGGCATTGAACAATATTGTATAATGAGACTTATGTTGGAGACAGACTCTGTGGACTATGATGCATTTGCAAATGTGTTACCTGGCATAGAAATTCAGAGTTTATGAAGAGAGTTGACGTAGTTCAGGTTATGTTAGATATGTGGGTAGTTAAGGAATGGTTTTCGCCACACATAGATAGCTACTTTCAAACATGTACGTACACTTGATGTAAACAAATGCATTCAATACAGCAAATTGGGGCCGTATTATGGATGCGCTGAGAAGTATGAATATATAGGATATATCCTCCGACTAATGGAGATGGAGTTCAAATCATAGGTTTTGCCGATGACATAGCGATAGTAGTTACGGCGAAATATTTAGACGAGCTAGAACTGAACGCAAACGAAACCATCGATTCTGTCAAACAGTGGCTAGAGTCAAAGAGTTTAGCAATGAAAGAACACAAGATGGAGGCAGTTTTTATCAGTAGCCGTAGAAAAAGAGAGACCATCAAAGGAGGGTGGGAAGCTACACGGTACACTCCAAAAGCTGCATTGAGTACCTCGGCGTTATGTTAGACGGGCAACTTAACTTCGGTAAACATATGGAGTACATATTAAAGAAGGCATCAATTGTATGTATACACAGCGCTTTCAAGAATGCTGCCAAATGTTGGGGGTCCAAGAAGCACTAGAAGAATACTCCTGTCTAGAGTCGTGAGCTCAACAATGGTCCACGCATCTCCAATTTGGTCGGAGGCGCTAAAAGTTAAGCGTTATTGGCTGCAGATAAATAGTGTCTAGAGACTTACTGCACTACGCGTCATACTGGCTTATAGGACTATCTCGGATAAAGTGGCGTACGCCATCGCGGGCATGATTCCCATAGATATTCTGGCTGATGAAGTAAGGATTCTCCTAGGGATGGAATTATTGGGAACCCGAACTCTACTGAATTAAGAAAACAAGAAAGGTCAACATCAATAAGGATGTGTCAACAAAGATGGGATGTCTCACACAAGGGAAGGTGGACATACAGACTTATTCTGAGGATAGAATCATGGATGAATAGAAGCCATGGAGAGGTAAACTACCAACTGACACAATTTTTATCAGGTCATGGTGGATATCGCCGATACCTTCATCGCTTTAGACTAAACGACTCTTCAGAATGCCCAATATGTCGTGGATGTAACAAAGACCCGGAACATGTTGCTTTTAACTGCCCAAGGTTTCATGAGAAAAAACGAAGACTGGATAGTGAACTAAATACCACACTTGATGCTACAAATATAATAGCGGAGATGATGAAATCGGAGGGTGATTGGGAGGCAGTATGGACATTAGTAACTCAAATGCAAATCGAGCTCAGACAGGCGGAAAGACAAAGAAGACCGCAAACACTGATGGATGCATAACACGGAGAATCCGCCTCGCGAAGTAATACCTGACGGTGGTCCCGAGGGTCGATGTCTGAGCTAGCAGAGGTGAGGTTTCAGTAAGACTCTGACACTTTCGTGTAACTTGGAACACTGTGTCTCTAAAAGGTTCCCTCTCCGCTTAAAAAAAAAAAATGTTCCTACAACACAAAGGCATGATAAGGGTCTACTACCCGGTCTTTCTGCCGCTGACGAACTCTTTGTATAGGATTCAACCGACACCTTTATTTTCTGGCCATTGTCGTATTGGATTCAGGCACGATAATAGGAAATATTGCGGTATTGCAAACCTATCAGTCTACTGTGACCAGTCCTGTATCTAAGATGGTCTAAAAAGCGATTCTAGGCACAAGGGTATTACCATCACTGAATTCTTGGAAGATTTTTGCCGGGATTATGATTTATAAAAGGATTTTGAAGAAGCTGGGGAGTTTTTGAAGGAAGATGTACCACAACTGCTTAATCAAGCAATCAAACCCATTCTTCTTGATGTCAACACTGGGAAATCGTCCATGAAATTGAGTTACCCATTTAGAGTCAGAAAATACTCTACATCGACGTAGCTCCTTCTCATATATGATTCAGGGGCTTGAGTTGAACTTTCTCGTTTGGAGCTCGGCCCCAAAACAAGACATACATCTACTCAATATTAATCAGGAACCAGCGGTCCAATCGAAAGAAGATACAGCACTAACAGCCAACTATTAATCGCTGGTCCATCGAAGACTGATGGACAACTTATATTGTAGTATTATCTGTAGTACAGGCATATGTTCCGACGGACTCAATAGAATAATTTAAAGAAATATGACACTTGGACATCTTACCGAGCAGGCAGAAGGGTCCACCACCCACTGCTGCCATATTGAAAGGCTTAACTGTTTTGGAAGGATATTCAGCGACTTTAACTGTATAAAGGATTGGATTTTTTCTTTACTAAAATACTAACAAAATAGTGAATAAATGAAAATTAGTAAGCATGGCAATACCGTCTGCCTGGTTAACAAAATTAATTATAGCCTAATAGCACAGTAACAAATAAATTCTTTATTTCTCTTATTCCTTTTCCATTTTTTTCAGAAGTTTTCATTCAAGACTCTCTCTCTATATTGTCAAGCAATTGTGCAGTACCTGGTTAGTGTTGGGACTTCAATCTCATTAAATATTTGCAAGACTTGGTTCTCAAATAAGACATCATTTCCATTCACAGATCTCCTTGTTTCTCACAAAATTGGGCGCAAAATGAAAAGTATCCATTCTCTCTATGTCAAATAGCACATGCTGCAGATTAGCGGTAGATCATTCCTGTGGGGTATATAATTCATTTTCAGGAGCAATCCGCGCGGTCTTTAGACCATTGCTATTTCTTCTATGATCATCCCGGAAGAAGTTATTATATTCCAAATTGTAGCATAATCGGCAGTAGACTGCTCTATGGAGTTACCCTGATGCCTCCTCTAGAAATCTTTATCTGATCTGCCCATTTTCTTTTTCTCGGGATAGAAAACACTCGACTGGGGCATTCAAACGCAACTGGTCCATTCTACTACTAGCAAATCAGTGCCGAGGTTCTGCCACCTGATACGAACAAAAGCCGGACACTCGCAGAGATAATGCTCCACAGTGTCGTCACTCTCGCCAACACTTAAACCCAACACGTTAAGGTGCTTGACGAAAGCAAAGTGGCCTGTCACGACGTCAATTAGTTGTCTACAGTCTTTTCTGCTGAGAGACAGCAAGAATGCCGCTGATTTCTTACAGGCGTCCAAAAGCATTCCTTTAGTCAAACTACACCTTGGAGAGTCATGCCACATACTACTGTGTTCGTAAGAGACGCAATCGTCAATGGATGCACTAACCGAGGACGCAGAGGAACCGAACGCGGGTTCGGGACCTAAAAAAGCCTCCTCTGAGGCTTATCTAGCAATAACGTTCTCTAGGATCTCAGTGTGACTGGGGACCAAAATAAGAGACACAGAATTCAGCCTTGCTATCGAGTTCAAAGAGTTTTTAGTTACGCGAACTATTTAAGAAGTCGTTGAAGGATTAAGTAAGGCCCTGAGCACAGCCTGACTCTCACTAAAGACACAAATACTACGGCCCTTCCACCTGTTCTTCACAACATAGTTCATGGCCATTAGGTTTGCATAAGTTTCCGCTTGGAAAACAGACGCATATTTGCCTAACAAGAAAAGAAGTCTAATGTTGTCGTTTTCCACGAAGACACCAGCGCCAGGCCCTTGACTGGTTTTGGAGCCGTCCGTTAAAATACGACTGAATTCCATGCCTGGCTCAGACTCTGGGCGAAGCCAGTCCTGAACACAAGGAAAGTCGACTCTGAACTTGCGCATCAGATGAAGTTCTGGTGTTATTGCATCAGACGGCATATTCATGATGCCGGAGTCTTAAGATAAGTGTCGCGTAAGTTCATCAAAATTTTATTGCGGAGTATACCAAAAACCACCCCGCATAAGACGATGGATGGTTTTGATAGTGCAGCCTATGATATCATTATCAAGAGGATGTAAGTTCAGGAAGCTAGGCGTACTCGGAAAAGCTCCAGTGCAGTCGAGACAAGCCGTTCTTAGGAGTTTGGCGCAAAAGCCAGCCACATATTTATGCGAGAGCCCCTTCGACTAAACAACCGGTGCATATGCGATTAATGATAAGCCCCATGTCTTGATAAAAGCACCCTTACACTGCCAAAAAACTGAGAGTGCCTTGGACGTGTTTAGAGCAATGAAGTTTTCTTTTTATCTACAATCGCTCTTAGATATTTGGCTTCTGATCTGACCTGCTCATCCATACGCGTGATCAATTGGTAAAGTTTTGGCTTCCAACTCCCCGCATCTTCTACACTAAGCTCCATCCCACATCCACTAACTACGAGTAGTTTCAGCTACTCTTTGTACAATCCAGTTTTACTTCGTATGGAAAAAAGAAAAAAAAAACAAATATTTGGCGCAACAGCTCTTTAGAGTGCCAGGGCCTAGCTTCTCGCAACCACTCATGTTGTGTGCGTTATATTTTTCACACGAATCGAAGGGACCTACAATTTAGTGCCGAATCCGAACGGCGATTTGAGAAGCTTTTTTCGTGACAACAATACTCTCGGATGTTTGTCAGACGCTCGCGAGAGGTGGGACCGTGAAAAAACTTCGTATAGAGTGTAGAGCTAATTTCTTCGGTAGTCTATAGTCCAGGATGTTTAGTACTTTAGGTACGTAATCCACATGTAGTTTCAAGGCTGTATGAAGGGTTCGTTGTCATAAGAAACATCGCATCAAGGCATCAAGTTATGATACAACGTGACCTGAGTCATTTTATTCGATGAATTTTAAAGCATATAAACTTTTCCGTTATCGAAAAAAGTTGGTAAAAGTACTACAAGTATATTCAGAAAAATAACAAAACGAACCCTCAGAACTCTGCCGAAAACCCAAAATTTAAGTAAATACGCGTATACCAAGGTACGTCTTCTTATTAACAAACATCTACTCTAACTCAATGGGAAAATAGAAAGTCTCTCAAAACAAACTAAGCTGAATCAGGAAAGTCTTATTCGGTTGAGTTTGCTAAAACGATTGCACCGTCGTTATTGTTTTCCGATAAGTCTACTCCACCTTTTCTACCTCACTAGCAACAAAGGAACTAAGAGGAAAATGATCACCAACATACAGACAGCATTAAAAACGATCAGTGGGTTTCAAATGATCTCCGATGAATGGTCCAATGGCATAACCGCGGACAAGAAGCATGTGTACTCCAAAACACCAAGGAAGGAAGAAAGGCAGCTTCAATGGGTGAAACAATACAACCAAAGGCAGATGGACCTACAAGTTTTTTTCGACTATCGAGGTCTGGACAAACCGAGTACACGAGAACTCCAACTACCACCTTAAGCAGTTACTGTTCCACCATGGTGGACATGGCAAATGCCTACATCGAATTGGACACGGCAGCTCACCTTCTACCCAGATTGTCCGAACTAAAACGAATATATGGAAACGCTTCATGGAGTGGGGAATTAAGCTGCCAAGTCCAAAGTTTCTTATAAACTATTATGGTGCGGTCAGAAGACAACTGGATGGAAATTTGGGCGTGCGTAACTAAAGTACAAACCGAGGTACAAGGAATTGAAATAATAAGGCGATCAGAAGTAGCAAATCAGGAAGATTGTATAAATTGCTAACCTAACGGAGCGGAAAGAAAAGCCATGGCTAGTTTTGACATCCCTGCCAAACTTGTCCGTCTGTGCAGGCTGACGATGGAGAATGCTCGCCAAAATGGGTTAAGCCATAAACGAGGGCAAAACCAAGTATATGCTGTCAACAAAAAGGGACAGCCAACAAAGACGAATTGGACAGAACGTCACAGTGGGCAGCTATAACTTCGAGGTAGTAAGGGACTTTGTCTAACTTGGCTCTGCTATAAACTCGAAAAAACAACATCAGCAGAGAAATCAATCGAAGAATAACTCTTGCCAATTGTTGTTTTTTTTGGCTTATAAGGCAATTCAACAGTAAAGCACTGTCTCGAACAACTAAGGATACTCTGTATAAGACCTTGATCATCCCAGTCCTGCTTTGCGGCTCTGAAACATTGACTTTATTAAAAGAGGATGAAGATATCCTTGGTCGCTTCGAGAGAAAAATTCTTCGTAATATATTCGGTCCCGTTTGCGTTGACGGGTTTTGGAGGAACTCTACGAGCTGTACAGCGACATCGACGTAGTCAAAATCTGCGCATTGGACGTCTGAGATGGTTAGGACATGTAGAGTGAATGGACACCAACGATCCGGCCCGCAGAATCATCGAATCTAACCCCGAGGGACGACGCAGTAGAGGGAATCATCGCCGTAGGTGGCGCGCACAAGTTCAAGGGGACCTCGACCAACTTGGAGTGCGCAACTGGAGGCAATTAGCTAAAGACCGAGCTAAATGGAGAGGCTTGTTGGTTGAGGCCCAGGTTCACCCCGAACTGTAGCACCACCTTAGTAAGTAAATAGGGAGCGGAAAATGGTTAAAGTGTTTAGGATGTGGGTTAGTAGATCCCTTGGCAAAACAAAAAAAACCCTCAGTGCAGGCCACTGGTTGTGAATCTTTTAGCATCAGTTCTGCAATTTTGTTTTGCTTAAACTGCGACTAAGACACTAGAATATCATTTCACACAGCTTCTAACCGAACCAAGTAGCTTAAGTTAGATATTTCACCAAAACGAATTCCAGATTACAGATAAGTCAATCTTCCGCCGTAAAATAGATTAACCTTGGCTTTGACTAATTCTATTATGTAGGTATGCTTCCTCTTAAACAATTAATAAACCTTTACGATTCACATGCAACAGTTATGAAACAATTTTATGGAACAATAACATTGACAAATTAAAAAAAAAAATCTTACACCGTGACATCATACAAATGATGTTATTGACGCAAGCATTTAGCGTGTATTTACACTATGGAATGCGGTTAAAATAAACCTTGAGATGGTGTGAAAAGATTCGTTGTACTAAATGGTAAATAAAAGACACCGTTGAAGGGTCACTGTAAACATGCACGACAACATAATACAATTGTTTGTTATTGGATTAGGAGTACTTTGATGAAGGCAAGTGTTTGTTTTTGTTTTTTTTTATATATACCAACTGAAATTAAGATCGGTAGGTTAGGAGTTTCTGTCTGTACTTGATTCGGCTCTTGAGCTTCATTTATAGTATGTTACCTGTGCACAAAGAACATTAATTCAAATGTGTATAGCAAATAACCGTTTTCATACAGTACCTACATACTCGTACATACCTTTATTGTAATAATGGGACCCATGATTTTGATTAGCTACAAGAATGGCTATGATATTATTGTTAGCTTTTTAGAGATTACTGGTTAAATACTGTTTGGGACTTTCTCTCGACGAAAATATTAAGAGATCATCCCTTAACTTGCAAAATGTAATCAAGGACTTGGCGCCACGAAAGGCATAGGGCGCAATTCATAGAAGGAAGAGGCACTGAGTTCGTCGAAGACTGCCAATATAATATTTTCTCGTTATTTCAAGATCTATAGATTCACAAGCATCTTAACATTAAAATCAATGTACAGGGTGGGACAGAAAGAACTCCCAGATTTAAAGAGAACGTAGATAAGGTTAGGGTGCAGATACCAAAACGCGGGAGGTGGCGATAGACAGCCGCAATCGTGCGGTTTTCAGTTCTCATAATGGTTTGGACAGGATTACACCGTGCGTTAGTTGTCGAAGAATTCATTAAAAATGGCGGGTCGCCGACTGCGACGTAGCGTGCTTTTCGCATACACTTCGCACTCGGTCGACGTGATTCTGTTCCTGACAAAAAAAAAAACAATACGCCTTGGGGTGTTAAACTTTAGAGAAACAGGCTCTGCACTCAAAAATAAGTCTTCTGGACGACCTCGTACTTCAACAGGAACGGAAAAATGGTCGCTGTTAGTGCTTCGATTTAGCAATCTCTACGGCGTTCTACACGCAAACACGCGGCAGCATTGGGCTTATAAAATCGAATTGTTCGCAGAATTCTTCACCGTGAGTTGAAAATGCCCCTACAAAATTATGGTTGCACAGGAAATGAGTGAACGAGATTGGGAAACCCGTACAGTTGCTTGTCGAGACCTCCTTCTGAACATTCCCCGCACAGATGTTTTAATGTGTACCGACAGTCAATAAGCAAAATTTCCGGTATTGGTCTCAAAATAATCCCAGGGAACTTCACCAACAACCACTTCATAGTCCCAAGGTTAGATTTTGGTGTGCTGTTTTTGATGTTGGTGTATGGGGTCCATACTTTTTTTTTTTTTGAAGAGAATGGTGTTACCGTGACTGTAACTTCCGATCGATATTGTGCTGGAGAATTTCCTTTGCCCTAAATTGCGTGATCTATTCGATCAACATAGACAAGAACATGTGTGGTTCCAACAAGATGGTGCAACAGCTCACACATCTCGCCAGCCACAAGCGATTCTTAGAGAAATGTTTCCTGCGTGTATTGTCTCATTACGTGGTGATATCAGGTTGCCACCACGTTCGCCTGATTTGACGCCTTGCGATTACTTTCTCTGGGGATATCTTAAAGCCTAGGTGTACAAACATCGTCCGCAAACTTTGGAAGCTCTAAAGAATGCAATAACACAGCAAGTCACCAACATTCCGCCTGAAATGACTCGCCGCGTAATGGAAAACTTCCGAGAGAGGGTTACTCGGTGTATCGATAATGGAGGCCGTCACTTGAGTGACGTAATTTTTAAAACTTATTTTAAAAACTGCATTTTATGTATTATTTAGGAATAAAGTTATCTCTTTGATATTTCGTTTGTTTTTTGTTATATAAGCATCCCAAATGGGGGAGTTCTTTCTGCCCCGTGCTGTAGAACACCTCCAATAAGAACTATGAGGAAGCGTGCCTTAATAAAAGGCAACGATGTGTAAATGGACTTGCCAGACAAATTGAACTATCCACTGATCCAAGACAGCTCTGTAAAACGGTGCACGAATTGAGCGGAACGCTGTAGCAGTGCATATTTTGAAAACCTCTTAGCGGCAGACGTCGATCAGCTCTCTTTTCAATATACACTTCTGCATACTGTTTTAGATAAGCTAGACGATCCTATCAAGAAAGAAGGATTTTATGAAAATATATCATATGACAACAAGACTACTGGAATCGATCATATAGCATATGCGAATTCTTTAATTCTTTTTTTTTGTTGGAGAGTTGATGTTCTTCTACAATAGAATACATATAAGGTAGGTGACGCGAATAAGGCCGGGTGCCTAATAAGGCCCAGTGTTTAATTTTTCTTGTGACCTGCTCTGATTCTGCTCAGAATAATACAACAATTAGAATCAATTGTCAAATTGAAATTTAGATCTGTCACCTTTCATGGTTTGAAGTTCAAGTAGACAGAGATCTCGAAGGGCTCTGCTACTTATGAGCAAATCTTCTCCTAACATCGTTTTATACACAGTACACCCTTTTGACCCACAGAATTACGAGCAATACTGTCTAGTGGGAAGGATAATTGAAAAGTGGTTCCCAAAAACTGATCTCGATAGAGGTTAGGATCACGTGTTGTTGTTATTTAATATTGACGATGTGATTATTGATCTAGATTAGAGTTTTAATTTTTCGCGGCTGTAGTAAGTGGGTGCTTTGAGATTTCTTGGAACCTTGGATTCTTCCAGCCAATAATATTTCAGTCAGCTAAAAAAAAATATCAACTGCAATATTCCATAAACGGACATTTGCGGCGTGAATAAACTATGAATTCAAATTAATTATTCAAGTCCTATTGTTACTGCAAGCTTTATAAAAAAATTGCTATTGAACTGAAACCAGAGCATTTTTGGCATATTTCTAATTTGAAATTATATTCGTGTTATGAGGCAGTATTTCTTACAAAAAACCGGGTTATGTGTTGACCGCATGTGTGGCTGGCAACATCTCTGCAGAAGGCACTGAGAAGAGAATGGTATAGCTTATTAACGAACTTAGCATATCAATCATTTTGGATAAAGGCTTACGATACGATACGACGTTCCGGGGCCCAAGTGCACTGCGACCTATAAGATCTATTGTGCTTGTCCATTGGTTAACCGGAGTGAAAATTGAGGCTTTTGGTAAACCTCTTGGGTTCCATGTTCCAGGTATTCGCTGGGCCCATCGAGACCCGCGTTAGATGGAGTAATCGTTTCTTTGCAGTCACTGGGCATTCACAGAGAATGTGTTCTAATGATTATGCTGTGCATCCAGTAGATCATTTTGGGCTTCAGGTGGAAGCCCCCTGAATCAAATCAAACGAAGTCAAATGATGTCAAATGGCCAAACAAAACGTTTAACGCAGAAAATTCGCAAATTGCACTGTTTGACAGAATTTGTGAACGAAAAGTGTCAAACGTTTGGCAATTTGCCAAACCCTAAGTTTGCTTCTTCACTTTCTGGGCTCCAAAGGCTTGTGCTGTCTTGATATGGTTCTTTCTCCCATACAATTCGACAGGAAGTGCTCCTTTATTATCAGAAGCAACAATAGAAACGACATTGGATGGAAGAAAATCAAGAATTGTTCCTAACAAGAAGTGTGGAACTAGTGATTTTGGTGAAGAAGCTCACCACCTGAACCAAAAACAAATTAGACGATTCAGTTTGACAATTTCATTAGCGGGTGACTATTATTCAAAAAAAAGGGTGCGTCACCCCAGCAGTCTACCGGTGTAAATTATTATGAATATTGTCCGATACAAGCGAATCAGTAGACATGCGGTGAAGTCGGAGGGAAAAAAAGTAAAAGGAAAAGTTTTTTCCAATCTGAAAGAATCTATGCGCAATCGTTGGTATCGCCGATTACTAAGTACCTGAGTTGTGTCATATAATAAGAATGATAAGGCTCGAAGGCCCTGTACTTTTTCGAAGTCTGAATCTTTTTATTTTGTTTCTTTCTTTGGAAAGACGAGGAAGCCTGGACTCAGGTTTACGTGGAATAAACGTTACATTCTTTAAATGGCCATCAGATCATACCACAATAAGTTGGTACCTGAAATTTAAGATGCTGTAACATTTTTGATTGCTTGCGTCTCTCTTATAAATCAGAAATATCTAACAACGCACATAAAAACTTACATAAATCAAATAAAAATTAATTTCTTTCTCTGAATATCTACTTCGTGGGGGACATAAGCGAAATACTTCCTTATTCACTCCTGTCGCCGTTTCCTGTAATTACACTTAATAATATTAAAACTTTGTTAGAGACGCGCTTAATCTCTCCTCTTTGACAGCCATCTTCCCCCGTGTGGAGTGCAAAAACTCAAATCCAATGTAAAGTTCTTAAAAGTCCATTGGCCAGGTCATTTGAAATGCATCAGTACGAATGCCAAGCGCTTAACTGCATCATTTCGTACCTCGTGCAATCAATGGTAAGTAAATGAACTCATCCTGTTTGCAAGAAACTCCCTCAACCAGAGGTCACCAAATACATCTGAGTATCTCATTGACAATACCGTAGAACTCCTATGCAACCCAATGGATTCAGTTCATTGGCCTTAGCACGTTGTCGTGGCCGTCGTCGTACACCGGGCAATGAATATGTTCATTAAAACGATGCAATGATGATGACGACAACGATGGCCACGACAACGACGACTACGACTTGGTGGACGTGAACGACTACGACGACGATGCAGATGATGACAACGACGATGATGATGATGATGATGATGCTCACAGTCGTTGTCCTCCACTTATATGTACATTGGTATGCTATGTGTGCTCTTCGCGTCTCTTCGGACTCAAAACTACCCATTATTAGGTTTATAGTCGAACGTAGCACCCATGGCCATTGGCAATAGCCAACATAATGTGCCATGCCCATGATGGCATAGTAAACCACGTGACATACGTACATTATTGGCCAAAAGTGCAGCAGCATACCCGTCCATTGCAGCCGCCCCAACAACAACCGTGACTTGTCTTGTAATTTGAATAAATCTTAGCCATTCGTCTGTAATAGTGGGACGCGAACGACTTGGCCAAGGACGCAAAGGGTAGGAGTAGACACGAGGAGGAAGGAATTCCATTGGCTAAGAGTCCCATAATGAACACACAGGAAAGACAGACCTCATTCCATGTTGGCGATTTTGATTTCCTTTGTTGGGCCCATATAGACACATACAGATGCAAATATATATATTTTAAAGTCAAATGGAAGAAGCAGCAGCAATAGAAGGCGTCTTAGCCAAATCGCAACGAATGCAAAGAGGAGTGCAATGGAATGGACAATAGTTGTTGTAGGTACATGGGTCTCTCTGAGGTCGCCGTTTTTGTCGTCGTCGTCGTCGTCGCCATCGCCATCGTCGTTGGAGTCTTAGTCGTGGTCGTTGTCGAATGAAATACACCACAACTGATGGAGGAATAATGTATGCGCAACATATTAACGAGCGACTCCTTGTCGAACAACAAATTCACATATTTATGGAAGGCCTTTGTCTCCAGTTGGAACCAAGCTACAACTTGGTTTAGGAGTCACCCCGTGTGACCTTCTGCGAGTCGTATGGGCTTGTATCCCTCTAGTGTAACTGTTTACATGGCCAAATTGGCAAGCCGGCGGCGGCGTCTTTACTAATAAAGTCCTGCGAAAGAGGCAGCACAAAAAAAAGAAAAAAAAAAGAATTCAAACAAAATCCCAAGAAGGCTTTAATGTCACCTATGTCCATTTTCCCATGTAGTTTCTCGAATGTTTCATGTCGTACCGACGCGCAACACTATACAATGCGTTGCGAGGTCAACAAGGCGCACCTTTCGCACACATAACGCCGTCTCCAACATCAATACAAGTGATGCCATTAACCCTATTCCCGAGCGCTTATGTCATGTGTCACTTTTGTCTGTCAGAAATCGCCGCCGCCAAGTGACATCTGACAAATTACCAATTAAAAGGTGACAGGCAAACTGTCGATGACAATATGGCGTCAGTCATACTTGGACATCAATCCGATTGCAGACAACTTCCTTTGATAGTCGTCGAGAATGACGAAGTAGAAAACGAGTAAGAAACGGAAAGCGTCATTCCTGTATTGATTATTCGTATTCCGTAAGGTGGCGAGCTTAACAGCGAGTTCAATCACCTTTCGAACGGCCTAATGTAACAGTTTACCCCAAAGGATAGATTTCTTTGACCCCACGGAAGTTGATTTCTTTTCTCTTTTCTTTCCTATTTCTGGAACCCCAAACGGAAGAGTAAATCGACGGTCACGACATGAAACAGTTTATACTAACTTCGTTTGTCGAGAGTCGTGGTAGAAAGTCGATTATGTTAGTAGGAGTACTGTGAAGGAGCAAAAGGAAGTAGAAGTTGGAAGTTATTTAATTACATTTGGGTTACAGGAGCACTGTTCGATGGTATGTGGTGTAACTCTGTTATTAATTCGAGTAAATAAATGTCGCCAAAATATAAGCAAAGAGTGTAGCCTTATGAATTAATTTAAATTGCATACTCGTAGTAATGGCGCCGGACCTATTATATTCAGCACAATAAACCTAAAGCGCTGCCAAATATTATCAGCATTTGTCGTTATTAAAAGCCGAAAGGGGATGGCCTATTGCTGGTCTCATTCACTATCGTAATCTTCGCTGGTGCATGTTTGGAGCCTGACCTAGAATGAGAAACTGTTTTAGCTATCGTTTTTAGGCTTATAGCATGTGCTTTGGTTGGGGTATGGCTATTTTATTAACCTTTTTGTAGATACACAACAGGGTGAAGCCATCTTCTAAAATATTAGAAACGAATTCAGAAGCAGCAAACGGTTTTATAACTTACAGAAAGCCTTCGGCGTCCTTACTAGTTATAGCTGATTTACTGTGCAGCAGTTCTTGAAGTGGCACTAAATGAACATTTTGAATAGTTAAATTAAATTAAATTCTTAATCCATTTGAAGCCATGTCTAGAGACAGTTGTTCAAAAGCTTCAAGTAAACGAAGTAAAATCTTTTTGATTCTTTGGAGGAGCTTCGGTTTCTGTCTCCCATGCTGTTTCGAACCTTGGGGCTGAGACTTACAAACCTCCTGGATATTCATAGAGAATGTTCTCGGAGGCTTCCTCCGCCTCCCGATAGTGGCGGCATTAATCTAGTTAGGTTAGGTTAGGTTGGAGGGAAGTGCACCTAAGTGGTTGTCACGGGGGCCATTCGGTCCATTGTGTTTCCTTTCGTAGTGTGGAACCTATACTTAAACTATTGTCTTGCGGTCGGTTCTGTTGTGTACCAGCCTGTGCTCTTTATGAAACCTATCATGTTCCTTAGTGGGACTTGTATGAGATCCACTAGTTCGTCAAAAAACCTGTTTCCCATATGATGGAGGCGGGAGTTTTGAAGATTTGGACAGTCGCATAGCAGGTGCGTGATGGTTTCTGACTCCTTTATATCCTTACAGCTTCTGCAGTTGTCGGGTGTGTTGACACCTAATCTAGCAGCCATTACCCCTATCGCGCAGTGTCCTGTTAGCGCACCTGTCAAGATTTTTTTTTATTTGGCGCAACAGCTCTTTGAAGTGCCAGGGCCTAGCTTCTGGCAACCACTCATGTTGCGTGCGTTATATTTTTCACACGAATAGAAGGGACCTACAGTTTAATGCCGAATCCGAACGGCGATTTGAGAAGCTTTTTCGTGACAACAATACTCTCGGATGTTTGTCAGACGCTCGCGAGAGGTAGGACCGTGAAAAAACTTTTTGGTATTTTCTGGGATTCGAACTTGGAACCTCATGCGTAGTGATCCGACACACTAACCACTTACGCCACGGCGCCCACACCACCTGTCAAGATGCGAGTCTCTTTTTTATTCATCGCCAAAAGGCTTTTTGTTCTGTTTTCATCCACTGTCGAACATAAGCTACGAGATGTGACACAGTCCCTTCTGGTGCACCAAGTTAATCAGTTTTCTTGCTTTTAGGTCTATTTTCCTTTTCAGTTCACCAATTGGAGTTTTTACCGACATCCGAGTGTGTTAAAGATCCAATGCTGATCGCTTTTTAGCTAGTTCAACTGCTGTCTCGTTTCCTTTTATATTGCTATGTCCGGGATCCCAGCAGAGACTTACGTCATGGGTGTTGCATATTCTGTTCAACGTGTTACGGCATTTGGAAACTGTTTGTGATCTGACTTCCTCGCTGTCTAGTGCTTTGATTGTCGCTTGACTATCCACGAAAATGTTAATCTTGGAAGGATTTAGTTTTTTGCTATGTATAGTCTGCCTAAGTCATCTAGAAGTTTGTATGAGTCGTTGATTTCAAGTGACTTGCAGCAAACTCCAGAGCCAGTTCCGATATCCATTTTAGACCCGTCAGTGTAGAGTTGAATATCCTGTATATTTATTAATGTGTTGGAGTCGTACTCTTGTCTTTCGGGAATAAAAATGGAGTAGTTCTTGTCGAAATTTATGTAGGGTATGATATAATCTGTTGTTCTGTTGAGATCGGTTATACTATACCTGTTGAGTATAGATGCATGTCCATAGGAGCTTGCTTCCATGTGCTCGATTGTTTGAGTCGAATTGAACTTTTGGCAGCTGTGCATCGTATGTACTCATATAGGGAAGGGATATTTAGTATCATCTCTAAACCCGATTGTGATGTTGATCTCTGGGCTCCTGTTATGCTTATGCATGCTAATCTTTGTATCTTTGTGAGTGTTTTAAGATAGCTGATTAAGGTGGTATCTAAAGCCACCAGCCTACTGACCCAACTTTTGCTTCGTTAAAGTAGTCCATTGCATTAATATGGCTTGATTAGGCTTTATTCCTTCGAGTTAACTAGGAGATTTTTATTAATATATAATATATAATTAATATTAACATAAAATATTAAATCTCATCTAGCTTACCAAAAATGTATTTCCTGTCGCTCACAAGATAATAAATTTGCCCATCACGACGTACAGTTAGTGAGCCATTAAAGGTGCTGACTAACTCCCATGGTTCAGGTTATGCACTCTGTGAATGACTTAATTTGTAAATTCCAAGGATTGTCGATATCCAATGACCACAGTAAAGAAAAGGAAGCTCACCTCTGGAGACAGTTTTCAATTACAGTAGCAGGTACCGACACTTTTCTAGAAGAAGAAGCTTGCAAGGATTAACGAGGAAATATAGTCGTCGATTTGCATATTAATGGCGACCCATTTCTTAGAGAACATTTTCAAACGTTTGACCATTTGTCATAAAGTGGAATCATAGCTTAAGGTAGCTTCTGCAGACTGTTAAACGATGACAACGACTAATGCTGAGTCCGTTGATGAAATGAAATATGTTTTCAACCTGAATGACATTATCGACTTTCTACATAAGGAAAACCTTGATGGCGACCCCACAGACGATGAGTGAAGGAGGAAATTCAACGATGAACCGTACAAGCTGTACAATGACATGGCCCTAGTCCAAAGATTTTAGGCAGTTTTGAGATGTGTAGAGCGGATGCAAATCAAGTCTTGCGTGCAAAATTGGAAAACGACCTCCATAAGCTTAATGCGCACAACTGGTGGAAGTTGACTGATATAAGCGAGTTGGCTTGATAGACTTACTGGTTAAGACCCAGGTCCGAGAAGTTCCTGAAAAATGAAGGCTATCGAACCTATGAGGTGGTAGTGAAAATGGAAAATTGAGCGATTCCCATAGAAGTGTAAAAAACGAATGATAATAAAGTTTCCAAGAAAACGATAGCTTGATGGATTGTGGGGAACTCAAGATACATATGTGTTCTCCCGACCGTAGACAATATAATAACTAAAATAATTTTGGACACAAAAAAGAGCATTTATATTCAACCCTCGATGTCGAACTGGCAGGCTTTCGCGCTGGATCCTTCTGCACAGACCACATAAGCATGTTGTAGAGCATCGTAGAACAATGCATCTAATACAATTCAACGCTATATCTACCGCTATCGACGCTATTTAATTAGCTTTGGGCAGGAGAGCATAGCTGTTATAAAGGTTACATACGAGCGGGTTAAGTGCCAAGTTTTGCACAATGATAAGGTGATAGATCTGCATTTTCGTCCACTATCTGGAAGCCGACACAAAGAAAGTAGGGCTAAAGATAATTACCTAAGTCCTAAGCACTTCGACCTCCCACGCTCAAATCAACATTGCCAGACAGCCGCGGTCGCGAAAGTTCATCATTATTTATATCTAAGAAGTGTGGTCTTGGCTGAGTGTGGTAGTACCGAACTAGATGTGTGCAGCAGAACCGGAAAAGCAAAAAATGCGTTCGGTATGCTATCAAGAATTTGAAGAAGCAATGTTCTCTGCTCGATAATCAAGCTACGACAGCTTCATTCCAACGTCGAATCAGTACTGCTGTATGGAAGGTCACTACTACTTTAACTTGCAAACTGCAAACTTCTGGAAACAGTTGCCTACGTATCATCTTAAGATAATTTTTTTTTTACTGAATCGTATCTCTAGTGAACATCTTTATCAGAGATCGGGCCACTATGGGCATCATACGGAAGGGAAATTGACAGTGGATCGGTCACACCTTATGACGCAATTCTTGTCCCTACTGCAGCCGTTTAAATAAGATGGACAAAAATAGACCCAAAGAGTGACAAGAATGGAATTTATATGAGAAACTTAAGAAGCCCCGGGATAATTCTTGAAGTTTAGTGAAAGTCTTGCTACAGTTCCTAGTTATTGACTATAAAAAAATTCATTAAATATTTATTGTGGAAAATCTTTGTCCTTTATTTTGACGTAATATACTTTTCTCTAGAAGTGATATATCTACACACAAATATCTTAAAGTCTGATCTACATATACTGACGTATTTTAAAGATATAAGCCCAACCCGTTTCTCCTCTTGATTCGTGATAATTCGGACACCACCTGAGTTTCAAACCGCTGCACCAAAGTATATACATTTCTTATCTCCTGCGCGTTCTTCATTTCCAATGGACGTATTCACGCAATAACATAGCTACATTAAAAAAATTACAGGCTTGAGGAATATTAAAAAAACACAGAATTATGAATTTAAGGTTGAGACTTAGATTTACAGCACTGCAGGCATTTATCGTCTGTAAGGGCTCAGTCTCCACTCGAAGGTCACATTTGTCAGTTGAATCTTGTTTTGGTCCAATCGTTCTAACAGATATGTGTAGCACACATATTGGGTGCAGGGGATTGCTTTTAAACATGAAAGCAAGACTGCTTTGTTAATTATTGAAAAAGAGATAGTCCTTCCGGGCGGGGTACTTCTACTGGATTAGATTAAGTTGTTAGCCTTTCTGATTTTTATTTTTTTTTTCATAGTAGCTTATGGCTCTCCCAATCACGATTGTCAATTCCTCTTATTCTCTTCCATTATTAATAACTAATTGTATTTCCATTTGCATGGATAGACCGCCTTTGAACATCTTCCCTATGAATTTCAATCGCTCAACCACCAATTTATTATTATTATGTCAACTCATCATTTCTATCTTTTCCTCGAATAATTTTTAAAGATTGACCACAAAGTTGACCTCATTCCATAGAGCCAAGTCAGAGCATTCATACCATTCATAGCACCATCAAATCAAACGTCAATCAACCGTCACTGCATTCAAAATAACTAACAATAGAGCATCGGGTTCAACCTGTAAAAAGTGCACTCATAACTGTACCACTGGAGCCCTTTGTTCCAACACTGAATATTCCCTATGCCAGTTGTCTTTACTCCTATTCATCCACATCGTCGTCATCATTATCATGGAGCATCGTTCGATACTCCACATCGAATTGGATGCTTAGGTACGCCTTAACACTGTGACCATTACCACACTCGTCAAATGTACACCCGTGTGAAGTGGGACACTGTAAGTATCTAGAATAGAAAGTTTCTTCCTCTTGAAATAAGTGGCGTACTCTAAGAGCCCAGCTAAAGACAAAGGGAACAATGCAAATCACCCGAGCTAATGAGTAAGCCGAGTAGTAGCTCTCGGATGACTCCTCGACTCTGGAGCAACTCTTTGACCATTGTTAACACCGATAGGAGTGCAACATCCAAAGTTGTCTTGGTTACAGTGCGAATTAATGTGCCTTGGGGTCTTGGCTCATTAAGTTCCTGGTATAGTCATGGGAAACGAAATCATCTCACACCGTTTAAATGGGATTGAAAGGATGGGGCTGGATGTACTAGGTTGTCATTAGTGTGCCTCCCCCGCCAACGGAATGGGCCTACAAATAGCCGACCTTAGAGTGCATAACAAACACAATCTATTGTCTGTTTGCTTTGTCCATGAGTTTGGTCCTACATGCCGCCGCAAAGTGTTTTCCAGGAAGATATTGCAACAGAGTATGAAGGCACACATAAAAGAGATGCAAAGCGAAATGATTCCTTTCCCATAGGCAACATAAAGAGTGGGGAGCTCAGCTCCAAATACAAACAGGATGATCGAAAAAGGGAAGAACAACAAAAAGTGACTTTAGGAGGAGGCAACAAAATAAAGTAGACCTTGGCATCGCGATAAACCGCATTGCCATAGTGTCCATGGTGGTTCTTTTTGCAGTGTCGCCATATTCAACCGCCATAGTTCGCAATGCACAGTGGGTGCAAAGAGAATTCCAAGGGGCAAGAGGATTTTGAATAGTTATAACATCTTGCTGAAGGTCTTAAATCCGTTAAGGTATTTTCAAGGCAGGAGGAGATGAGTTGGTAAGGAGCATGCACCAGCTCATCTGTAAAATCTGGTCGGACGAAAGTATGCCCGATGAATGGAACCTCAGCATCGTTTGCCCGATCCTGAAGAAAGGAGACCCTCTGAACTGCGCCAACTACAGAGGTATAAGTCTCCTAAATATAGCATATAAGATCCTGTCTGCCGTACTATGTGAACGCCTAAAACCGACCGTCAACAACCTGATAGGTCCTTATCAGTGCGGTTTCAGGCCTGGAAAGTCCACAATTAACCAAATATTCACACTACGGCAGATCTTGGAAAAAACCCATAAATATAAAATCGATACGCACCACCTCTTCATCGATTTCAAAGTTGCTTATGATAGCGTGTATAGAGACGAGTTATACAGAGCCATGTCTAGTCTTGGCATCCTTGCCAAGCTCGTCTGTTTGTGCAGAATGACGATGGAGAACTCTCGCTGCTCCATCAAAGTCGGTAAGAACATCACCGAACCGTTCGATGTCAGGAAAGGTCTTAGACAAGGCGACGCGCTATCATGCGATCTCTTTAACATAGTACTTGAGAGAATTGTACGAAACTCACAAGCCAACCCCGGAGGTACAATCTTTTACAAGTCTGTACAACTACTCGCTTATGCCGATGACATTGACATAATCGGAAGAATTCAGCGGGCCGTCAATGGGGCATTTACGAGTATTGAGAACAAGGCAGTAAAGATGGGTCTAGCGGTCAATGAAAGCAAAACAAAATATATGCTGCCTACAAAATAGGACACCCTACATCGGCGTCTTGGACAGAACGCCATAATAGACAGATACAATTTTGAGGTAGTAAAGGATTTTGTCTACCTAGGCTCTATGGTCAGCTCCGCAAATGACATGAGTGGAGAGATCACACGGAGAATTACTCTTGCCAATCGTTGTTTCTATGGGCTAAAACGGCAATTGAGTAACAAAGCCCTATCTCGAACTACTAAGGTAACTCTTTATAAGACATTTATCATCCCAGTCCTGCTGTATGGCGCAGAGGCATGGGATTTGACAAAACCGGATGAGGATGCCCTTGGTTGTTTCGAGAGAAGAGTTCTTCGAGCGATCTTTGGTCCCGTCTGCATAGACGGTGAGTGGAGGAGAAGGTACAATGCCGAACTATACTGCCTATACAAGGACATCGACTTAGACAGAAGAGTTCACATACAGCGACTAAGATGGCTGGGTCATTTAGAGCGGATGGATCCCAACCTTCCCGCTAAGAAAGTCTTCGAATCCACCCCGGACGGACGGCGCAGTAGAGGACGACCTCGCGGTAGGTGGCGCAAACAAGTGGAGGGGGACCTCAACCAACTTGGCGTGCACAACTGGAGGCAGCTGGCTCGTAACCGTGCTGGCTGGAGACGTTTGTTGGTTGAGGCCCAGGTCCACCCTGGACTGTAGCGCCATCTAAGTAAGTAAGTAAGGTATTGAAATGACATCAATGACAAAATATCTCGTCTATTAGATGATCTAAGAAAATATCTCCAACATATGTTTGTAAGAAACACAATTTCATAGTTCGCTCAAGTCCAAGCCAAATAAGAGTTGGTATAAAAATAGTATGTAGAGGTCATTATTCTTCTCATTAGTGTTGTACGGATAAAAGTCATAAATAGGACGTTTCCTTGTTGACATGTTCAGGAGCCTTATTGACTACATGAACTGCCAACTGTCCTATCCTGAGACGGGGAAAAGGTTTGTTGCACATACATACGAGTATGTACAATGGGACCACAAAAGGGCGGGGAAAAACTATTCTCTCAGGAAAAGTATTTCATAACCAAAAGCAAACGCTTGATCCTCCAGGGTCGGCCTCATATCTGCACTACTTCCGGCTGTTTTTTTTTTTTTTTTTTTTCGAAAAAGGTACACCAATTGGAGATTTGCTGTGTTGTTCAAATAAGGCTCCGAATTTCTACGTGTCAAATCAAGTACTTCGCATTTTCCACTGAGCGTATTGAAGGGTTGTAGCCTCCAAGTGCTCCCACCTATCGTGCTCCCCAGATTTGACCCCCCCCCGCGACTCCTTTCAGTTTTCGAGCCTAAAAGGAGAGCAGATTTATGCCGCTATTCCTAAGTACCTCGAAAACAAAGATTGGAATGTTTTTTTCCAAGGAAAAGTGCGTTGATGTTTGAGGTGAGTGTGTTGAAAAATTAAAATAAATCTATAAATATAAAAAATAAATAAATATTGTTTGTTGGTAAGCGCATCGCTTGAGAACGGCTGAACGAATTTGACTAATTTTTTTAAATGTTTGTAATAGTCCGAATAAAAAATGTGTGTACCTTCGTTTGTATGCTATGGACTTGCATTGGCCTGCCACCCAGGCAATAATAGGCTTCAGTACATGCTTGTAGCATACTCAGCTAATGTGTGTGTTCCTCTCTATCCTAACTTCGACCCTATTTTTGATTTATATCAACGACCTTCTATCTGGTACATTCAATCCAATTCATTCCTTTGCAGATGACAGCCCTCTACACCCTAAAATAGCTGAAGGGGACCTTGGACAAAGTAAGCTGTCGCGATTTGATTGAGTTCTAATCACCATTGCGAGACTTTTTTCAGATATGCGCGTAAGTGTGCTTCTGTTACTAAATGTGCATAAAGACCTCATTTGCTGGAAATGCATAGCACTGAAGTCTTAAGAACAGAGTGAAAAACATCACCATTTTCCTGTGTTACGCTCACGATACTGACCAGAGAAAAATACAGGAACAGTTAGAAAAACAGAAGAACTCTGAAGAGCCAGACACTGTGGCTACCGACAGATTCCAGAAGATGGTTCAAAGAGCAGAATGAACTCAAACTTCGCATTGCAGCCACTTATGCAAAGTGTGTAGTGAACTCTCCGAACAATCCAAAGAAGCTGCTAGTATATGAGATCGTAGAACTCGTGGTAAGCTGGAAGATGGTTTCGTCAACTGCGAAAGCTAAAATCGTATTTACTCGTAGTATGCTATTGAGGTTAAGCAATGCTTTTAGTTACATCAAGAATTTCCCTATTTTACGTTCTCTTTAATTAAAATGTTCACTCAAGGGCTAAATATTTGAACTGGTAGCTAACTGTAAGCAATTATCAAATTTATTAAGTCAAGCATCGTTAGCAGTGCAGATATTTTAAATTTTGTCGATAAATATGTCCTCAACGAATGACATTGCACCCATAACGATGTGCAGAATAAAGCGCAAATCAAATGCGTGTTCTTAAAACTTCTTCCTCTCACATACCAGTGGCTCCACTGTCGTATCCAGCTGTCGTTCATTCTCCTCGTCATCAACTGTGATCGGGCAAGTATGCTAATAGGGGCTATATGCTAACTACACGACTTAGAAGCCAATATTTTTTTTCTTTTGTTGCAAACTTCCACCTCGAAGGTGTACCTACTCTTTCCTTTGGCATGGTAGGTACCTCTGACCAAGTTCTCTTGAATGCATTTGCTTCCATAAATTCCTGTTACTACTCAAAGCATACTTCCTTGTTACAACGTTAACTTAATGGGTTTCATTCGCCGAATAGTGAAGAGTAGGTACTACCTACCCACCAAGAAAGGTTTCGGGAAGCAGTGTCCAACTAACAAGCACTCCTCTTGACTTGCTGTTGTCTGCTTTGAGTTAACGAAAAAACCAAGAAGAAACCGTTTGCCTGCCTCCAAGGCTAAGTTTTTGTATCAGTTTTTTGTTCCGTGCGCTCCTAGTGATGAGGCTGATGATGCGCGCTACTAGGAGCCATACCACCACCACTAAATGGTGGCCATATGCAAACGCCACACAAAAAAAGAAAAGTAATAACAAACCACAAAGAACTTCAACGATGTTGCAACATGCCTTGAACATACATAAATTTGTTGGCAGTGATTTGTTCATTTTGGTCGTTTGTACTTTTTTTGTTGGAAAATTATCCTGAAACATTGTGTCTCGTTTGGTGGTTCCGTTTTGTGCTTATATGGACAATTTGTATGCGAGGAGGAGAGCTCTCAGTCCCTCATGTTATTAAACGGTTGCAGCATGTGAACAAACTTGGAATTTGTGCGCAAGCGCGCGCGCGATCGTCTTTTTATTGCGATTTTTTTTTTTCTCGTCGGTTTTCCTCCATCACCATTTTCAATCGGTACGGATGCAAGTCAATGAATCAATAGGCTCCTGGCACTGAGAGATGGAGATGATGCTACATCAAGATGATGACGATGCATAATCAATTCTAGAAGAAGAAGTCTTCTGCTTTATCTCCATCGGCATGATGATGATGAAGATGCTGATGGTTTTAGGAAAAGTGCACATTAGGGGTGGTCTCCTCAGATTTGTGAATTTAGCTTGACTGGGAACATTTATCAATTTGAAGAGTGCTGGTAAGTTCTGTGTGCTGCTATCTTTGAAATTATCCTTCAAGCAATTTTGATCTATCTGAAATTGAATAATGTGAGTGGCACGGATGGGCCAGTGGGAAATGTAATTTATGGGTGGAGGGTCAATGGATTGAAGTTGAAGTCCCTCTGATGAATGTTCAATGCACGGTGGGTATTATGGGAATTGATGCAAATTTTGTACGGATATGGCTATATTACCAGAATAGGGAGGTATTGTGTAGTGAAATGAATTCACAAGAAAGCAGCCAGTTGTCTGAGTGGAAAAATATGCATTGGGTAACTCATGGATTTAAGAGATTTATAGATTACAAAAAGTTCAAATGGTGGCAGTGGATGCTATGTAATCGGAAACATAGACTTATGCATAGAACAAATGAAAATTCAATGCCATTGACTTCTAGACTCAAAGTGTAATGCATCAAGAGCCTTACAGTTTACAGGAAATAGTCAATAAAATTTCTAACAAGAAAATGCAAACGGCTTAGTAAATTCGGCCAACTAAGCTAGTGGATGGGCCTATTTCGCGCGAGGTTTAAGATTCAAGGCGTATGAAAATTTTACTGTGAATCATAGAAGGGGTCTCTACAGATTTACTGTGATGTCGAAAGAATTATCTGCATATATCTATTATTCATTTGAAAACAATACTTTTCACTGGAAGTTTGACTCGGCCAAGGGTTCGTTTTGTCACCTTTAATCTTCATTGAATATACCATATAGACACTGGATGTAACAACGCTGCCTTCGTGGAGAATGTTTCAAACTTGGAGACTTAAGGATTAGTCAGCTGCTCTTTGCTGGTAATTTGATCATTCTTGGGTCCTCTCAAACAGAACGTCAGAGCGCACTCGAAAAGCATGTAGCCATTTGTGACGATGCTGGAACGTGAAGAAATCGGAAGTACTGGTTGTTTTCAGAATCCCTGTTCAGTGCACTCTGCATGTTAGTGGAGTTCAACTGAAGCAGGTGAAGAAGTTTAAGTACCTCGGTGTCCTATTCATGAGTAGTGGAAACTGCAATGCCGGATTATCTCGTAGAATTGGTCAGGCTGGAACAATTTTGAGAGAACTTGGTAAATCTGTTATAAGGAAGGCCGAACTTAGTGTTAAAGCTGAAGTATCGGTTTTTAAATCGGTATATGTTTCAAGTCTCACTTATGGTCATGTAATTTGAGTAGTGACCAAAAAAATAAGATCACGGGTACAAGCTGCCGAAATAAAATTCCTTTGCGGTGTTGCTTGAATAACTCGTACAGATTGAGTGCGCAACACCAGAGTACGCGAGGCACTCAATGTTGAGCAGCTACTTCTCCAAATGGAATGATCTAATCTTCCATGGTTTTGTCACGTAGTGCGCATGTCTCTAAATCAGCTTTTAAGACGTGTGAAGATTGCCGTGCCATTAGGTAAGCGTCTAGTAGGCCTAGAAATATATGGTGGGCCAACTCCAACATCTCTCCTGTAGTCGTCTAGGGATTACTCCTGATGAGTTGGAATCAATGGCAGAGAATCGAGAAGGATCCAGAGTCCACTTGATCATCCTACCCCGCGACCCTCATGAAGGATAAGCGGGTCATTGAAAATATATTTATGTACATATGTACTTTTCGCTGCAGACTTTACTAAATAATTATAAATTTCAGAACATGTACAATACACGAATTATTTTTTTTGAGTTCGGTGAATGGGGGTGAATGCCATCAGCTTTCATCGAATCCTGTCCGATAACAAAAGCAAAGGTGGGCAATCGTCCCCCATAGTGGAATGCAGAACTTAACTTGCTTCGCTGCACAAGCAGGAAAAAATTCAATAAAGCCAAACGAACAAGGCTACCACTGGACTGGGAGATCTACAAAGAAAGTCTGAAGAACTTCAAAATAGAGGTTCGGAAAGCTAGACGCAGATCCTGGCGCGGTTTTTGTCAGAGTATTGACAACACATCTCAATCCTCTAGACTGCGAAAACTCCTCTCCAAAACACCAACTATACCTAGTGTCCTCATGAATCCCAATGGATCCTGGGCGGAATCGGACGAAGCATCGCTCAACCTGCTCATAGGCACTCACTTCCCCGGCTGCACGCCTACCCCCAACCATGATCGCGCGTTGGTAAATGTTTCACGCCCACAGGCACCTCCTCATCTGATCAGCGAAGATAAGCTGAAATGGGTAGTAAACAGTTTCGACCCATTCAAACACGGTATTTTTCCGACCCAGATGCAGACGGCTTTCAACATAGTATGGCAGTATCTTTCCTGCGTTCTGAAGGCTTGTCTTGAGCTCGGAACAACACCAACTGCCTGGACCGAGGTAAGAGTGGTCTTTATACCCAAAGCAGGCAAGACATCGCACACCCTCCCAAAGGACCTTAGACCAATTAGTCTAACGTCCTTCCTTCTCAAGATTCTGGAAAGAATCCTGGACCTACACATCAAGGCCACTATTGATAGCACCTTACTATCCACGTCACAGCACGCCTACCAAAAAGGTAAATCTGTCGAAACGGCTTTGCACTCCATAATCCACCCTATCGAAAAATCACTCTCAATCAAAGAGTTCACCCTAGTGTCATTTCTAGACATAGAGGGAGCCTTCAACAACGTTGAAACAAATTCGATTACCAGTGCCTTACGCAGGCTCAACATCTGCGAACCCATCTGTTGTTTCATAGAACACATTCTAAAGAACAGGGTAATAACAGCATCCTTCGGAATTAGCATGCACATCGAGGCACCCCTCAAGGGGGTGTACTTTCTCCACTATTGTGGAATTTGATGCTCAATGAGGCCCTTCTAGAGATCGAAAAAACTGGATGCAATGTTATTGCCTATGCAGACGATGTCGCTATTCTAATAACAGGCAAATACCCGCAGACGCTGGCCGATGTCATGTAGTCTGCTCTTAATGAACTGCTCAGATGGACCGATAAATGCGGCCTCTCCGTTAACCCGACGAAGACAGAGCTAGTTCTATTCACAAGAAAACACAAGCTCCCTAACTTCACTCCGCCCAAGATAAGGGGATCCACCTTCAGGCTTTCAAATAGTGCTAGCTATTTAGGCCTAAAGCTTGACCGCAAGCTTACTTGGAAAGAGAATGTCGTCGAACAGGCCAGGAAATCGCTGGCCGCCCTGTACATCTGCAAGAAAGCAATAGGCCCCACCTGGGGCCTTAAACCAAGCATCATGCACTGGCTATACACATCGGTCATAAAACCGATTCTCATGGAGAACCTATCCATAATGGAAAAAACTCAGCGAGTTGCATGTCTCAGCATTACCGGTGCACGGAGAACTTCTCCCACAGCGGCGCTCCAAACCATGCTCCACCTACTTCCGATTGACATCGTCAGTAAACAATTGGCTGTCAGCTCGGCAATAAGACTGAGAGGCTTCAAACAGTGGAAGGAGCAGCACACGGTCATGCCAATATACTTTCGATGCATCGTCATCTTCCCAGTTCCACTGACCATCTGCCCACTGAATATGATTTTAACAAGAGCTACACGCACTCGATACCGGACAGAAGTGTGTGGACGCAACGCAATGTCCTTTACAACGAATCGCTGTCAATTTTTGCGGACGGGTCCAAAACCAAGGGCGGAGTCGGTGCCGGAATTTTCTCAGAAGATCTGGACATACACCTTTCCTTTAACCTTCCAGACCACTGCAGCGTTTTTCAAGCCGAAATCACCACAGTTCACAAAGGCGCTGACTGGCTAGAGGCTGGCACACTATCAACACCTGATATTTTTATTTACGTCGACAGTCAGGCAGCCATCAAATCCCTCGCATCCAGCACTACGAGATCTAAGGCAGTGAAAGACTGTCGCATATCTCCTATTGAGATAGCTCGTCGGTACAACCTCACCCTTTTCTGGGAACCAGATCACTGTGACATACCGGGGAATTCTGCAGCCGACGAACTAGCATGACAAGGCTCCTCTGGTACAGATAGCATAAGCATCACCGACATCGAAGCGCCAGCGTCTTATGTTAAGTACCTTATTCAAATTGACGCCGAGAAAGTAGCCAATCATCGATGGCACCATCTAGACCAATGCTATACCGCCAGACAGCTCTGGCGGACACTTAATAAATTCAGGTCCATCGGACTCTTGAAGCACAAGAGAGGAACCCTCTCAAAAATAACAAATGTCCTCACTGGACACTGCGTCATAGGAAGACATGCCCAAAGATTAGGTATCCCTCATAATGACTTCTGCAGAAGCTGCAGAGATGAAGAGGAAGAAGAGACCATCAGTCATCTCCTGTGCGCCTGTCCTGCGCTCGCCAACATCAGGAAGGCCACTCTGGGCGAATACTTCTACAATGGTCTTAATGATCTCGGCAACGCCTGCTCGGCTAAATTTCACACCTTCATTCAACGAAGCAAATGGTTCCAAGAGTAAGAGGGTGACCCACCTGCCTTACACATCGGTAGTACAGTGGACCTACTCTCTGGTCTAAGTACATCCTCATTGAGGGCCGATCCAAAACCAACCAACCATGGTGGTGAAGGGAGAAAGGGGTGGGGTTCGATTTTTTTTTTCTTGTCAGGTAATCCTTTTTAGGTATATTTGTGAAGGTTTATGTTGATTTACTAATTAGTTCGCTTGCAGTAGTCAAAAGAATAAGTTAAATTCGATGGTAATGAAAATACCGATGAGCAATGTTGTAAGCAGTTTTCAGGGCTGTGTGGCGACAACTCAACAAAAGTTATCAAAAAAATGATTACTTTAGTAAAACATGGTTTCATCAGTATAACCGTGAGTCAAAGCAGGAAACCATACAGTGACGAGAAAGAGGTGATCCAACCCCCAGAAGTTAAAAGTCGTACCATCGGCTGGGATGATCATGATCATCATTTGGAGGCTCACAAGAATTATACCTCAAAAAGCACTAGCATTACAGCAGAATACTATGCTAGGACTCTAAAGTGCTTAAGAGAATCGATTAAAGTATAAAGGAGGGGGAGATTAACAGAAGGCTTACTCTACTTCATGAAAACACACAGGGCTCAAATTACCATGGGTGCTATTAACTCATGTGACTTTCAGGAATTAGCTCATCCATTTTACAATCCTGGCCTGGTACCTAGTGATTATTACCTGTTCCTAAATTCGAAGATAGACCTGCATACTTTGAATGCATTTTGATGATGATAAACCACTACAGGGAAACGTAAACGAGCATGTTGAAGGCAAAGCGTACAAAAATTTTTATGAAGACTTGGAAAAATTAATCTTTAAATCCAAGAAATGTATTCTTATTCAAGAAGATCAAGGATATATCCATCTGTTTCTATTCCATTCTGCGAACTCAAAAAAATGTCTACTGTCGAGTTGGGAATTCATTCAATTTTTAATGAATTTCATTACAATTTTAGTCGAGTTGGACTTTGCTTCTTTCTGTTCGTAGATACTCGTATGCACATTTTTCAGGGGGAATTCCATGAGGAAATCGATTGCTTAGTATCGAAGAAAGATTTTTTTTTTTCTTGTTACTCCAATCTATCAGAAATATCTTTCTTTCACTATGCCCTAAATGGTTCCATATAGCGCCGTAATATTATTTCACTTTGTGCAGTTTTGAGTTCCAATTTTCTGTAATATCTTTGACAATTCTATGCTCGATCTCACTCTTCCATCCGTCTACTGTAACGCGATCTAGTTAAGCTTATTAGAAGCTGCAATGAAAATTTTCGACCTCGAATTCATAATCCAAAATAAGACAATATTTTTCTATAAGAATTCATTAAGACAGTATTTGGAAACGAAGTAATTCGGAAAAGGGTGGCAGCTACAGACAATTGTTTGAAAAGAAAACGAAAAGATTTCGGCTAAATCTGGTTTCTGGTGATATCCTACTTAAGCCATGAATCTCTATAATGGAGTTCATCTTACAGTACATACATATTTAAGCTTTCGAATTGAGGAAGGATTACAATGTCGCAACATAATCCCCGATTTAAGATTTTCTTCTAGAAGAACACAAAACCCGTATCTGTGCACCTGAGATGAAAGTCTTTACTTGACAATTAAATGAAGAAACATCTGAAGCTTATTCAGATTAGTAACAGTAAATGTCAGATCTATATTTCCCGCCTATTTGTATTATTCAATTATACATTCCTTTTACCATAACCGATACAAAAGAACTTCTAGATTTATATACCCCATTATCTGCCTCGCTAAGCCCTTCAAATTCTTTCCCAAAACAGATCAAACAAAACTTATCTCCTGTTACACGCATTAAGTCACACAAAGACCTCTAATTCAATCACCAAACAATCTATTTCATTCACCTTATTTGGGAATGACACCTGTCTTCTTCCCGAAACCCTAGTTCCAGTAAAACATTAATAAAAATCCCTCCGCATTATTTGTGCACCCACACAGCTCAGCAGTCCTCACTCAGGGGCTAAACAAAACCGATTAAAATTTTCACTTTTCCCTTCCACCCAAGAAAAGGAGAATGCTTTCTGCCGCACCTCATGTGACATCCCAAACGATGGTCGTTTGTCAAACCACATCGTACAGCAGGTGTCAGTTCGATTTCCTTCCTGGTAAGCACATTCCTCCCTCCAATATCATCCCACTCTGGATTGAAAGTCGTAAACCTAGCTTACAACTCATTGTATAGTCAAAATGGGTGCACAAGCGGAAAAGATACTTTTTCTTTACCCCTCCTGATTAGCACCCTATAAAGGGAAACAAAAAGAACTGGTAGGCACACATTCAATTGAAGAAAACATTGTTTTTCTAGAGCTTTACACTATAGATGCGATAACATACGAGACAATTTTATAAATTTTCGGGAGCGCCCACTCATGTTGAACAATTTCAAAATTAAATTTTATGTTAATTTTCCATCGGATATTACAACGCAATCTTGAAACTACATATGAGTATCTCGCGCAGAGTTAACGACCGCACTGAATGAAACAATCGGTTGTCGCCGCGCCATATTCAAGATTTGAATCTTTCAAATGGCACCAGGCGAATGGAGAGAGATGTATTTGGTAGATAGTATGATTTCTGGTTTCAAGCAAACAAAAACGTTTTGTAATAGGCATCTCGAACAAAAAAAATAAAAAATTATGAAAATAAATTGAAAAAAGATACGCAAGCGGTGTGGCATTCAAATTAACCACCCACTCGCTCTCCCGCATGAATCCGTAGCTCTGGGAACAGTGATAGATAACATACAACCAAACCAAAGGCGATATACTAAAGTGGTTTATAATGATTGCAATAATCATATTGAGTTGTAATTTTATTTTACAAGCCGCTGCGGGGTTGATGATAAAAATTACAACCTCCACCGTAGTGGCAGTAAAATTGTAATCATGTGGCGTAGTGTGACAGTCTGTCTGTCTGTCTGCCTGTTTGTCGTCTTTTATGTGTGAAAATCCGGGCCAAATGTGATTCTCATTTGCGTGGGAATCGCACTCGTATATGGAAAAAAGACATTTATTTGTATAATTTCGAAAACGAGCGCCGATAAATTTTATTTTGCTTCTTTTTTTGGGGGCGAATCACGGTTGTAAAGGCCGCTGATGGATACGGAATTCGAAATTGATGTTTTCTTATCGCAGGCGATAAAATTCGAAGACATTATTACGTGCTAAGCCGTTGGTCAAGGTAATTGTCAGCAGGACAGAATTTATGGTTGAAAATCATTAAGACTGAATATGTAAATAGGTGTTGGATTGTTATTGTCAGTATGCTGCTCGTAGTTCCAAGGGATTAGCTTTTCTTTTCTTTGGTTGTGATAGTAATAAATACGCATCTAGTAAAGGAAATTTCTATGAAATTGGTTACTCCTGGCCGGGATACTATACCTATAGAGCGTCCAAAAGATTACTTTGAGTCGATGTGGTGGTTTCCAATAGCTGATGGAGTAGAGAGTTGGCTGTATAAGATTTTGGCTAAGACTACAATTTCATGTTCTAACTTTTTAGAAGAAGATGGTATCTTATGCTTGGTGGAAGAAAAACAATTATGGTGATTTAAGCTATTTTTATCAAATAGATGATGAAAATGTCTGTCCTGCAAAGTAGCTTAAGAAGACGCGGAGCATTTGTTCTTTCAGTGAACGTGCTTTGAAGGCCAAAGAAAAATACTGCAAAGTATTGAGTTTGGAGGAGCCGTAAGATGTCTACAGCATGAAAGAAGGGATGTTGAGGAAAGGCCACGAACAAATGACGAGATGGTGATACCGTGGGGAAAGGGCAACGAACCGAATGTGTTTTCAGTGAGTAATCACACACTGTTACTGGTAAAGGGCTTACTTTCGACTTTTAAAGATTCTTACCTGCCGTCGAAAAAAAGATGTCCCCATGATAATGGCGAGGCAATAGTGTCCAAAAATCCTGCAATTTAACGTAGAGGAACAGTTGAATCGACGCTATCGTCTAGTCTGCAATGAAAACATGCCCAACGAAGCTATAAGAGCAATGTTTAGCCTCACACCATGGCAGTGCAAAAAGAACCTAAGCTGAGTGTGATTAGGCTACCTCAGATTCTGGACTTTAAAGCTGATTATTTTCCAGGTTACGGGAGGATCCAATCCTTAAGATCCCTGATACCACGTTCAAGAGATTTCGGTTCTTAAGTAAGTTCCAGATTGTTACAGAATTGGAAAATGGCAGTACTGAAGCCGAGCTGTGTAGTCCCAGATTTCAGTATGCAGCAGTGCTTAGAATAACTCTGTCAAGCAGAGGTTCATAAAGATGAGTATGACTACTGATTGCTTGCGGAGAATCATATAAAAGAATCTACATCTATATCTTTTGAGAGATCCAGCCAGCGCTAAACGGTATGCTGGAAACTTATTTGGGACTGCTTAAGTCTCCTTGAAATTCTTGCATCTCTAAAACAGGTTACTCTTGCCTGGATCCGAGGACATGAAGATTTCAAGATAAACGTCTGGCGAGTAGACCAACAAATTACTTGAATTCATTAAAAAAGATTTAAAGGGCTACCTAACTGGATACATTTGTCCCCTGAGTAACTATCTGTATAAAATGAAATTATCAGATACAGACACAGACTCTGCAGAGAAAATTCTTTGTAACTGTTAAGGTAGGGAAACGATAACTCCATCTAACGCAGGACTCGGGAAATATAATAGATAATGACAGGATAGTTTATGCAATTAAATCATTCGCTCCATATAAGGCACCAGAAATGGATAACATTCGACCAGTGATGCTGCAAGAGTCAGTGGATATTGCTATTCCATGGCTCAAGCGTATCTTCACAGGATGCCTTAAGCTAGGTTATGTTCCTGAAGCATTGCGGGAGATGCGCGTTGTATTTATTCCCAAAGCAAGGAAAGCGAGCCACACAAACGCAAAAGACCTGAGACCTATGAGTCTGTAGTCTTTTAGGCTGACAACTTTGGAACGTTTAATAGATTTATATATACAAGAAACGTGATGATGCATACATCTGCGGCAGATCGGTAGATACAGCCCTCCGCCGGGTCGTATCGAGCATAGAAAGATCCCTCCACTTCAAGGAGTTCACTCTTGGGGCGTTCCTAGACATCGAAAGGGTCGATCAACAACGTAAACTCTGACGCGATCCTGAACAGTCTGCACAGAGCTCATCTCAACACTGGCCTCTGCAACCGCATTGCACAGATGCTTCAATCAAGGATTATATGTATTTTCAGCACAAGGAGATATAACCATTCGGAGAAAAGTCTGCAAAGGAACACCCCAAGGGTGTTGAAGGAAACGGCTTCAAGGTTACGGCCTATGCGGACAATGTCGTTATCCTGGTTGCGGTAAAATTTCCTCCAGTCCTAAGTGAAAGGCTCAACTTCGCACTACAACTAGCGGATAACCCAAGGAGCTGGGAGTGAACCCTTCAAAGACGGAGGTGGCTCTTTTCACTAAGAGGAGATCAATTCCTACCTAGAAATTATACGCTCAGTGAAAATGCTTATATTCCTGACAGATAGTACATTACAATTCAGCCAGGATAGGGCTTCCTTAATCGCCATGATTTCCACCTGGAAAACACTACAATTATCAGGGAGGCGGAACGAGTTGCTCAGATTGAGCTTTTCGGAGAAAACACCACAACCCACCCCACCCTCGGTCTTAGAACCATCAGTAAAGAAGTGAACCAAACTACCATCGACACGAGGAGGTGTCCCATTTATCCCGATCAGGGATGCTCGTACGGAAGTTTCGGTCAGTTTTGGCGGGGTGTAGTCCGTGTTTTCGTGCTTGAAGGTAAGAAGATCAAAGATCGAGGAGTGGCCAAAGCGATAGCTAGACTACTGAGAGGAGGCTTTTAGACGGATGGCCGCACAGGCAGCCATCTGTTTGTCGAAATTATCTAAAGGTAGCAGGTTGAACAAGATGTCCAGTTCCGCGGAAGTTCTCAGTGCACCACTGATGCAAATATATGAAAATCTTTGCACCTTATCTAGTTGAGTGAGGTGGACAGCCCTGCCAAGAGCAGGCCACCATACGATCACACGCTAGATTGCCGCTTGGCTGTCTGATGACGAACACGTACAGCCAATGATTGGTTTGAGGTCCCATACCTCAGCTCCTACCTATAGCGTTTTTACAGGAATAGAGAGCTACATTGGTTTTCCTGACGCGTTCTGGTAGATTGGCTTTCCAGTTCAATTTCCCATCCAAAATAAGACCCAGATGTTTTGCGTTATCAGTGAAGGTGAGACTGGTGCTATTTATCATAGGAGGGTCTGTGAAGGGAACTTTATATTTCCTCGTGAAGAGAACGAGTTCTGTTTCATGGGGATTAACCCCTTGTCCACATTTGGAGGCCCATCTGCTTAGCCGAAGGAGAGCATATTGGAGCATTTCCCTGAGAGTGTCTGGGTGTTTACCAAAAAGTGGTAGGTATTTTCGGTGGCATCGATGGTACATAGGCTAACGGTGTCACTCCTAAATGCTCTGGCGTTTAAATTAAGCAGACCGCAACGTGCTTTCAATATTATGTTGATTATGTCGCGGGGATTTTTGTCATGAAAGTAGTTGGGAACATCAACGTAGCCTAGGTTGCAGTACTCATCATGAAATTTAGATTGAAGTGCGCAGCTTGTAAATTCAGTCCAGTGTTTCGCCTTTAGCTTAATTTGTAGTGTTTTGTGAGAGGCATATCCTTCAGACCTTTGCTGAGTTGAAACTGAACTCTATCTCAACATCACGAAAAAGGTCTAACCAGCCGTTGGCCCAATAAATGTTCCTTTGTGCGACGGTCTGGAAGAGGATGCGAGGAAGCCCATTACGTGGAAGTGCGATACTCTACGAAGGTATGCAAGATACAGTTTTAGGGTGGCTAGGAATGCTTTAGGAAGTTCAGACTCTATGTGTACAACGTAGTTATGTGTGGCGCTCCTTTATAAGAAGAAACTTTCTAGTACTACGATTTGTATGTACTCCCGATATCCCCACACTTGCGCTCCATAGATTATGACGGATCTTGAAGCAGCTTTATATATCTTAAAATTTGTGGAATGAGGGATAAGTCAATTTCTCATGAAATGTGGAATTAATTGTGTTCTTAGATGTTGCCAGTCTGTTGGTTAGATGTCCAGTCCACGACACATTGTAATTTAGGATTACGCCGAGATATTTATATTGGTAATAGCACTACGACCACCATTCCGAAAGATAACAATTTCTGACTCATTGAGGTTCCACTCGCAGCAATAGTTGTATTGTAGAACTTATTGATCATCAGCTGTAAGGTGGTAGGACTATCGGACTAGAGCACCACATCATCTGTGAACAGCAAAATATTAATTTTTAATTGTCCTACGTAGACACCGCCCGTAAGGTAAAGGCGCAGGTCGTTCAAAAATAAGACGAACAACAAGGCACTCAAGACACAGACTTGTTTCACACCCTTTTTGACATGGAAGAACTCGGTCGAAGTCTTTCAATCCCAAACAGTTGCAGTGGTGTCTCGGTAGAGTAATTTAATCACAGAGTTGAATTGAAATGAACTTCCACCTAAAGCTAACAAAATACAAAATCTAATGCAAACATTAAAAAAGAAATACCTCTTTTGCTGCTCATTATATTTCTCATATTTAGTGTTAAGTGTTAAGCAAAAGGTGACACAAAAGTAAGAGCAAAGCCGTGCAATTGGATAGACCCTGGAGTCATAAAAATTAACAATGTTGCTGATGTAACAAAAGTAAGCACAAGTACACATGTAACATTGGGAAATCTTTCAAAATTCATTATTGATGAACTTGTATTAAAATTATGTTTATTTCTTACATTAGAAACTGCAAACTCATCGGAAATTATTACAAATTGATACCCATAGTACACACCTTTTGTAATTGAAAATTGTTTTGGTATTAAGAAATATGTCAGTGTAACCTTGCAAGATGAAGTTACACACAATTTTTTGTGTAGCTGAGATTAGTGTAGGTAATCCGATGCTTCCTGTTCCGGGTGGGTTGATATGCTTAGCTGATATAGAATTAGCAAAGTCAATTTTAAGCATTTAGGAATTTCAAAGGCATTATTGTCTGGAAGTTGATAGATACATAACTGCTTTATAAGATACTAGATGTGGTACCTAACTTCGCCCGAGTTAAATAAGAAATACTGTCACTAGTTTTTCCATACATCATTTGAATTTAGAACAATTTAGATAGCCGTCCAAACGAAGTATTTTTTTGCACTTATGTCATTTGATAAAGAGCGATAAATCATAAGGTTGTTGCATATCGGAGACGATATCTGACATGTCAGTAAAAATGTGATCACAATCGCCTTTCAGTAAAAGAGTAATAATTAAAGAAACAAGCAAATATACAAACTTTTCTTGTTCATAATATTAGTTTGGATAAAACAGTGAATAAAAAGTCTAAATCTGCATAAAGATTTTAAATCTGAATCAGTGGGATAAACATGTGGACGACTGTCTCAAACTTACCAGAGTACTTAAGCAGCGACATCCATTGAACTTGTCACCATCATCATTATCAGTGATGATAAAGTCATAAGTAAAATCTATATCTCTCTAAGGAAATTAGTCGTGAGGAGGTTGCAAAACAATAACTTACGACCTTAATTCAAATCTCAATATGGGGTGGTTATAACGGCTAGGATTCACCGGTCATTCTGATATTGAAACCGTGCCTTTGCTTACATTTATAAAAATCAATCGAATCAAAAAGAAAAAATGCTCGCACAGATATCCTTTCCCCATAAATTAGTTTTGATTCATGACTTAGGCGTTATCTCCGACAATCAGTTTCTAACTAGAGCTAACTCAGCACCTGGCTTCAATAAACGTTGATCAACATAATTCTCTGACCCGTATGTTATTATATCCCTATACACTACATTTCTCAGACCACTTCTTGAGTATACCAGTTAGGCATGGTCGCCTTATCACTACGACCGTATCATGAGGATCGAACATGTTCAACGTCGATTCATCCGCTTGACCGACAAAGTCTAGTGTGGGAAGACAGATACCATTTACCGCCTTATGAGGACCTTCTAAAGAAGTATCCAAATTTAACTTTCAAAATACCCTGTAATATTGCCGATATACTTTTTGTAAATTAACTACCTGCCTGAAATATTGACTGCCCCATGTTTGTTTAACAAATCCCTTGAACAGCACTCGCCCTCACCTTAGGTAAGTACCCTTATTACACCCTTATTACTCGTACACCTTTCTTACCATCGTACCGACTTTAGTTCTTACGAACCCTGTATTAAAATCCTGCGTAAGGTTAGACATTTATCCAATATTTTCAATTACAATAGAGATAAGCTCGCTCCGAGAAATCCTATTGCCACCACTAAGTACCCTATTCATTATAGTGATGGGCATAATCGAATGATTTAAAGAATCGGGACATTCGTACTTGAGTGATCCATATAATCAAATGATCATTCAAGATATGAGTGCTATGTGCATATGAGAACACACTCCCGAAAACACACTCCTCAAGAATTGAGCTATAAGATGTGTATCCGAGTAAAATAGTACTGAATTCATTCTACTACCCGCCTTTAAAATGAATTGAGTATTATGATTTTACTCGGATACCCATCTCATACCTCGATTCTTAGGGAGTGTTTTCTCATATGTATATAGCATTCATATCTCGAATGCTACCTGTAGTTACACGAATTCGGAGTTGAAACATGAGACATGAGAGATACATAAGACACGAGTTTTTGGGTTGTGTTTACCCTTTCTTCCAAAGAAGGGTAACTTGATGGAGTGCCGTAACTGGAGAGGTATATGTGTTCTTCCAGCTGTAGCCAAAATAATAGCTAGAATAATTCTAGAACGAATTAAAGATCATTTAGATTCAACTCTCGATGTCGAACAGGCAGGCTTTCGCGCTGGATCCTCCTGCATCGACCACATAAACACCTTACGGATCATAATCGAACAATGCGTTGAGTATAGGTCTCCGCTACATTTACTGTTTATCGACTTCGAGAAGGCTTTCGACAGCTTGAATCGAGATGCTATCTGGCTGGCCTTGCGCAGGAGAGGCATTCCAGAAAAGCTTATAGCTATTATCAAGGCTACATATGAGGGCGGCAAGTGTCACGTCGTGCACAATGGTAAGGTGTCGGAGGACTTTGAAGTCCAAAGTGGAGTACGTCAAGGGTGCATACTGTCCCCACTATTGTTCTTGGTGGTTATCAGCGATGTACTCCGTGCAGCATTGACGGAAGCTAATTCTGGAATTCGTTGGACTATGACATCTTACCTTAAACACCTAGATTACGCTGACGATGTTTGTCTACTTTCACATCGGATAATGGATCTTCATTTGATGGCCCAAAATCTAGAAGCTGAGGCAAACAAAGTGGGGCTAAAAATAAACACAGCCAAAACAAAAGCCCTGAGTACTTCCAATACCCGCGCTCAACTTAACATTGCCGGAAAGCAAGTCGAGAAAGTTGATAACTTTCTATATTTAGGAAGTGTCGTCTCGGCTAATCGCGGTGGCACCGAACTGGATGTGTGCAGCAGAATTGGGAAGGCTAAAGCTGCGTTCGGAATGCTGTCCAAAATCTGGAGAAGCAATGTTATTAGCTTAAGAACCAAGCTACGACTGTTCCGCTCCAACGTAGAATCAGTGCTGCTTTATGGGTGCAGTACCTGGAAGGTGGACACCATTAACACACGCAAGCTGCAAGTCTTCGTAAACAAATGCTTAAGAATCATCTTGAGGATTTTTTGGCCGAACCGCATCTCCAACGAACAGCTCTATCTGAGAACGGGCCAAGAACCTATAAGCATTACTATACGAAGAAGAAAGTGGCAATGGATTGGACACACCCTACGGCGCGAAGACAACTCCATTGCGAAATACGCTATGCAGTGGAATCCGCTCACCCAGGCAGGCAGAATAGCGGGACGCCCTAGGCAAACGTGGCGCAGAACAGTTGAGGAGGAATCGAGCTCTTTAGGAATGAGTTGGAGGCAGCTCAAACGCGTTGCAGAACTCCGAACACGATGGCGCGCAGGCGTGGTTGACGCCCTATGCCCCCCGAGGGGTTAAAGGACATAAGTAAGTAAGTTACCCTTACTCTTCTCGGTTCTCGCTGCTTCGACAGAAGTATGTAGGTATACCAAATCATTCGAATGATTTCAGACGATGTCTCGAGATATTTACTCTTTCGAGATGTTTACCCTTTGGGCTCGTTCTCGGTTTTCGCTGCTTTGACAGAAGTATGGAGGTATAGTAAATCATTCGAATGATTTCAGACGACATCTCAAGACATCTCGATATATTGGAAGAATCGATTATATCATTCGAATGCGCTCATAACTATTTCATTTACATACCTCTCTCCCTCACTGCCTCAAATAAATTTAAACTATTGTAAAATTAAGTTTTTTAATAGAGTTTAAGCCGTCAGTCAGATTTATTTAAGTTTTCACGCTTGTATTAAACAAATAAATAAATAAGCATTCTTTTAAGGCCTGAATTTGACAAAATCGTTTGGAATGTTCATCTTGCAAACGTGGGCTGTGCATTGCTGTTCACCAAATAGCATAGTGAGAGGGTAAAACCCTGATACCAAACCAAACTCTTTAGGCTGTTTAAATGCAGGCATGCTTCTTCTTTTTTTTTAAGCCGGGTGCAACAGCTCTTTAAGTGCCAGGGCCTAGTTTCTCGTAACCACTCGTGTTGTATGGGTTATATTTTTTCACACGAATGGAAGGGACCTATAGTTTAGTATCCGAAGGGCAATTTGATTTGAGAAGCTTTCTCGTGACAACAATACTCCCGGATGTTTGTCAGACGTTCGCGAGAGGTAGGACCGTGAAAAAACTTTTTGGTGTTTTCTGGGACCCACTTTTTACGCAGTGTGGGGCATTTAATATTTTTTTTCCGATTATTTATGTAAAATAATTTTATTTAAATGGCTGCTGCGCCTTGCTTGGCCAACCCAATTTTAAAGCATATTTTCGATAGTTCGGGGATTTATTTCATGAATAGCTCTATCAATATTGCGTTTACTCCTTAGTGCCTGAATCGTGCTTGAATCGTTTCTGGCATCCACAAAAACAAGTCTAATGCCGTCAAATCACAGCTTTGCGGAGGCCAAGCAACATCACCAAAACGGCTGGAACCAAAGATCGCTCAAGTTAATTCCATCAGTTCACCATCACTGGTAAAAAAAATCAGTTATCATTCCCCCATTGGCCGCAACGTCGTTGCCATCTTCATCTTCGAATAAAAATGGGCCAGTAATGCCACCACACCAAAAACTCACACGCTGAGGATGTATTCGCTTCTCTACGAGTAAGTACATATAGGTTTTCCGAGCCCTGAAAATGACAGTTTTGTTTGTTTACATAGCCACCGAAATAAAGAAATAATTTGTCTAGAAAAATCGTTGTCAATTTTGATCTGCGCTAAAGCAGAAACAGAAAAGCAATAATTATGCGGGTGGTTATTCTGTTTCAATTCCCGAGTTCTTGTAAGGGAATAATCCGGGGCCTTTATGCATAATTCTGCTCAAGCTAGTGAGGGTAATGTTCAGTTGCTGAGATCTGCGACGAGTCGTGGTTTTCGGTTTAGGCGCACGCTTTCGGCAACAGCAACAATATTCTCGGCGGAGCGCACAGGACTAACAAGCGAATGACTTGTGTTATTAATTAGCATGGCATTTTCACGAAGTTTTTTTCCCAAACTTACGAACGTTTCGTGCACTATTTCGACTGAAATTACTTTTCAAAATTCGCACTGTTTCGGCAACACAGCATTTACTTTGGAAATAAGCTTTCAATATTTTCCAACGTTGCTCAAGCTTAAATCGATTCATTCCATGCCGTGGAGATATGATACTGTACTTCTGTCAGTGTCAAAATAACACCCTTTATATGCATCAAATGTACAGTAATGCAGTAGTACATTTAACATGAATGTTTCGTAATTTTCGGAGAAATACCTGCGCTACTATAAGGTGGGAATAGCGTCACAAAAACTGTACAGAATCCTAAGTGAAGCACTAGTGTTTTTGCCCATCTTGACGAAAGAGTATAGCTTCATTTAAATGAGCTCCTAATTTTTGGATGAACGTTCTTGTTCATCACTACCTACACCCGCGGTTCTGATGGCGTTTCATGGCGTGTTATATTTTGCCACAAACAAGCAGCATACGAACATTGCGCATCAACCCAAACCAGTTCCCATATCCCATCCCGCTCCCGTGTCTACTAAAAAATCAAGATATTTATACATGAGATTGTTGGAGAGTACAGCAACAGCATATACAACCCTCTCTCAACAGGTTCGGGATCAATGTCTTTTATCGATGATTTACCTCAGATTATTCCGTACCTAAATGCTATAGAACAATGAAAGCCCAATCAAAATTTGTCAGATGGTTTTTAAATGATGTAAGGATAAGTAGCACGAAATTGAATCTAAATCCAGAAATCTATAATTAGATGTATAGGTATAAAAATAGTTAGATGGATAGACAGATAGATAGATGACGACTAGTGGTTTTTGTGTAATTATTGGTGCCAAAACCGGGGAAAAAACTCATCTGTTTAGACCTATGCAAGTAAATTTGAATCGCTGCAGGTGTAAAATATGAAATCGAATCGTAAACTAAACGAGTACCAAGTACTACTTCCAAAAAGAAAAAATTCAAAATGAGCAAAACGAACCTTCTCGGAAAAAAAAATTTCACATCTCCGCATCAATTTAATTTTAAGAGACAAAGGTCTTCATCTGCCGTTCAAAACGCACAATTTAGATCTATAAAATGCATAAACTATTCGCCGGAACTCACATTACCGATAAACTTAACGAGTAACAGCCTCTGGAGAACTTCGACTTTGAAAAAACAGTTTTCCAGCTGAAGACGGACATTGGCGGGAAGATTCACTTTCCCCTCGAAACCATAGAACTTGTCTACCATGGTCGAACTGTAGACACTCTGAACGATGATGCATTACTTCCACAATCGATCTCAACTCGACGGCGCACGTCTTCAAGAAAAGAGAAAACTACAAACTACGTGCCAAAGTTGCCCAACGACTTGCTCTCGACGTTGCGAGAAGTCCAGTTCCTGTTCAATGATATATCGAACATCGAGATCAATGTCAACTTGAAGGTGAACATTCTGCAGAAGATTCTCGCGGAGTGTCCAGAACTTCGGAGGAATCTCGGCGTTCAGGCTCTGATGAGGGACTCGGTGCTCTTCAATATACTGCACCAGCCCGAGGTGGTCAAGAAGTCCGCCGAGAAGTATCCAATCATTTGTGAAGCCGCTGCTGTCATTGTGGAGACTGTGAAGAAAGAGTTACCTCGCAACTCTACTTACATTGCAGAAGTTGTGTCAGACACAACCACCAGCTCGGAGGAGGAAAACTCTGGAACATCAGCCAATCAGTCGGAACAGGCCCGCATACGTCACATCAGCCGTCATCAGTTCGCTGCCGCCTTACAGCAAGGTGATACCACATTAATGAACTCTCTGTCTGACATTGCACAGCGTAACTCAGCTGGAAATGACTCAGGATCCACCAAAAATCCTCAAACTCTACAAGCATCTGGCGGAAGGATTCTACCCTCTGCCTTTAGCAATGCATTGACTAGAGTTCTTGGCACCCTCGGGGCCAATAATCCTAGCACAAGCAGCGTAGACACTGCTGAGACCAACAACGACGCTATGCAATGGATGGACACAAGTGAAAATGATCTGCCAGCAAGGTATCACGAACATCAGTACGCCATACAGTTGCGTCTGATGACTCAATGGGCTTTATAAACTACGCCGAGAACATTAGCTTTCTCACTATCACCAGTGACAACGTGGACAACGCTGTCAATCTAATCATGGGCATACAGGACTTGCGTTAAAGACTCATTACGTTACATATTAACATACGAGTATATACTCGTATAGAATGTTGCTTAACATTTATTTCAGTAAATCGATAATTAATTAATAAATACTACAAACTCAAGCCCCTTTAACAACTAAGAGCAGACTTGTCGGAAATCTAGTCAAAATTTACTTGCTAACGAAATCAATTATGACTGGCGTCGTATGAAAAATTATAGGAACAACCATAAAACAAAATAATTATTCACGGTAATGCGTCCTTCTAAAATTGGCTTTAGTTTCCAATGAAAATCCACTGTTACCACCCCTAGGGGCACCCTAGAAGTCATGCGTTTGATTTATGTTCCTTAAATCAAGGCGCCCGCCTTTCGCTCCATTCATATTTATGGGCATCATAAAACGTCATCATTAGGACTTCAAAATAGAATAATAATAAAGCAAACTCCATCATTAGCCTATAGTGTACACCTTTGAGCAAGGCTCCCCCCATTAAACCAACGTCAATAAAACTGTCCTATAAGTTCTTATTAGCATTGAGTATTTTACTACCCTCAGCATCCATTCGAATCCGTTCCTAACACATTCCTGCATAAGTCTCTCTCTGCATGCAAAGCAAAAAACCAAGCTAGACCATTAACTTGAAACCTCCAAAGGTTAGATGCACTTAATTAAACCAAATACAAACATACACACTTAGATACTTAAAAAATACAAAAAGTAAAAACTTACCACTGGTATCGTTGATATCAAAGAACGAAGTAAATGGATTCCCTTCAGAGACTAGACCGTATCTGACCTCACGAGGATTACCTTTATCTCCATCTTCAGCATGAACTTGAAGTATCTGCGCGCCCGAGATGTGCACAACATGCGTTGTGTATAGAGTGTTGTTTGTATCCCGAGAGTTTTGATGGAATCACATGGAAAAAAAAGAAAGAAAAAGAGGAATAAGTGGAAAAATTTTAAAACTTCAATCCTTCGAGTACAGAGTGTTCTGGGTTATTGCACTCTTCTCGTTGCTCGCCACCTCTTCTTTCCGCGTTGTGTGCATCGATTAATTAGCACATATCCCAGGTATTATAGCGAACGAAAAACACATCTCACATGTGATATGTCCCAAAGATACTTTGCAATTTTTTTTCTACTTTTTTTTTTTATGAAAAACTCATTAAAAGGTTCTTCTAACATTCGATGGCATGGATACACACACATGAGTGTAATGGAAGTATCTCAGTACTGCAGCCGCCGTTGTTGGTCCATTGCTGTTGCTAGGAGTGTGTTAATAGCGCTAAAATACGTCCAGAAATGGGGGATACTTGATAGTACTTCATAGATATCAATGTTGCTTGGCTTTGGTTGTGGCAGGAGGCATCTTTTTCGCCACGCCGCCATATGCACATAAATTTTATGCCAAAATGTTATCTCTCTTGTATGCACGTATGGGGATGTGTGTACTAATGCAGCAAAAGTGGAGGAAAGGTTTGTTGCTTTTATCATGGTTTAGGCCTTTGGGTTGTCGCTTGGTTTTCTTCCTCTTCTAGAGTTCGCAGTTAGAGCTCAATAAATGTCTAAGACCATCAGATAAAGAGAGCGCGCGGCTTTAGCTGGGCACTATATGTGCAATGCGCGTTGCAATCTATGAGACCGAACGCATGTGGCTGTTGTAACAGAGAGGCATATGTCGGAGCAAAGAAAACCCTGAACTGTGGGGGCAATCAAATTCATAAGGGGTGTCATGATTTTCTAGAAATGCCTACGTGGGTTAAACATCTAGCCGAATGAGAATCGTAATAGGCAGGCTTGGAAAATTTTGTTAAAAAATGTCCTTTGCGCGAGCAAAGCGAATATATCAAGAACTGCGATAGAATCTGATGTGAAGCTTAGTAGCCGAAAGATATTTGTGGATACTTGTATATGCATAAATGATGAACGTCGCCTTGATATTGGGCTGCCCAAGGACGACAGACTTTGTCGATATTTCTCAAAACTTTTCAGACAATCCTGGATTTCCAAGCTAAGTACTCTGATGATAGTAACTAGCAATCCAAGCGAAGACAAATCATTGAATTTGAAATCAAGCCAATCAGTGATTCATACAGGTTCAATATTTTCCAAAATACATACCTGCTGCATTCTAAAGCACCCAATAGGGAGCAGAGTAATTTTTGCATCCTTTGGAGTCTGACTTTCCAAAAGACTATCAGACGAGAGGATTCTTTAATTTGCTCTAGAGTGAAGTTATCAAAGAATTCCTATTACTCGAATTAAGGTTGCGCGCTGTGCAGATGAGCTATCTCAGTATCAGGAAAGCAAATATTTGTCGATGTCTTTCAATTTTGTGTGAACAAACTGGGAATCCTAGGCACATTGTTAACAAACGTCAGTGATTAACGCTGGTCATTCTGATTCTTATAGAATTCGGAACCTTTTGTTGACCTTGGCGATGCACATTTTGTAATAAGATGTGTGTGTGGTATAGAGAGTGCTCCAAGTGGCTTTAAAGATATTCGAAATGAGAGTATCTCACATTGTGCTAATTTATAAGTCTTGTGCAAAACAAAATGTCTGCAACATTTCCTAAAAGCCAAAAAAAAAGAAGAACAAATTGAAATAAGCTTTCAGTTGTTGTTAAGGACGTTTTCTGTCTTTATTCAGGGTCGATCTACTTCCATAAGTCTAGCAAATGTTCGAAAAAAAAACTTCGAGTTCATCAAACTCTTTATTTGCATACGACTTCAAGGTATGTCACCTAGTAAAGCTTTGCGAAGTTTGTTTTCATCCCAAAAGTGGACAAAAAAGACCCAACACAACCTATAGTCCTATAGGCTAAGGAGAAAGCTGTAGAAAAAGGCTGTTGGCAACTACTTATTTAATACATCCCCTCTTCATCATCGAATCATCGACAATATCCGTGCTGAAAAAAATAGTACTCCGTGTATATCTAGACATATGTAGAAGGGGAATTTGATAATACCTCACATAGAGCCATCAAACGAGCCCTGGAAAGTATAGTGGTCAGGTACCCAGGAGGAAGTGCGAGCTCTTGAGTACAAGATCAGCAGAGACTCATACGCCACCACGTACAATCGAGGTCAACACGACAAGGGGATGCCCAGAGGGCAGGGTGCTATCACCCCTAATGCGGAGTCTTGTTGTGGATGAACTGCTTGATAAGTTAACCAATCGACATTAATTGTCAACCATATGATGATGATATAGTATTGATCACCAGGGGTAAGTTTGAAGAAAACCTGTCTTATATCGTACAAAGGGGGCTAAAAGTAACTCAGGGATGGTGCCACTCAGCTGAGCTAAACACAAACCCGGCTAAAACAATGATAGTACCCTTCACGAGAACAAGAAAACTCGAGCGACTGAAACACATTGTTGTCCTGACTCCAGTCAAAGAGGTTAACTATCTAGGACTACACCTAGACAGTTGCTCATCTGAAAAAAAAAAAACATGTTCGTATAGAAGAGATATCTATGCAGGATACTTCTTCTTCCTTTTATCAGCGAGATTATGATCCGAAAATAAAGGATCATAACCCTCCCACTTCACCGCATTTCTACTGATCCGCCTGTGGGTTTCGCCTGGATGTGAAGGAAACATGCGCTCTTATGACATGCAGAAGCCTAGCGGGCAAATCATAGGGATGCAGTCCAAGCACTCTAGCTACTATGAGCATGGGCGAAACGAACCAATTGTACCAATAGAGTACAAAGACTAGAGTGCCTCTGTATTACTGGACCCATGAGAACTTGTCCATCTGCAACCAAGGAGGCATCCTGAAATTCACTCCCTTGTACCTTGTGTGGTTGAGGATTGCACAAACAGAACGATCTAAGGATAGCGAAAGAGAAAACTATTGTACATCGAAGCAAGAAAATTTGAAGTGCAGAGTAAAAACTTCATTCCCTAAGGATCCCTAAGGACGACAGTAGGTATTAAACAAATCAACTTTGAAAAGAATTTTCTATCGAAGCACATCAATTAAAAGAAAATGTATCAAATGGATCAAGAACTGAGAAAAGAACTGGTGCAGGAGTATTTGGCCCAATCGCAAAGTACTCTGAACCCATGGACAAGAGCATCAGCTACTTTCAGACCGAAATATATGCCATGGACAGATGCAATCAAATCAATCTTGATTAAACTTACGGTAATTGCAGTATAGCAATAATGTCAGACAGCCAAGAAGCCATTAAAGCACTTGGCGTAAATGTAGTCAAGTCTAAACTTGTGTGGGAATGCCTACACAAGCTTAGAATTGGGTAGAAGAAATAAAGTAACCCTCTATTGGATGTCGGTCCATCTCGAAATAGAAGTTAACAAACCAGCGGATTTGCTAGCAAGGCAAGAGACACCAGAACCCTTTATTGATCCTGAATCATTCTGCGGATTTGAAGACCATATCCTTAAAACAGAATTCAGAAAAGTACCTGGGTCAATGCTCCAGGTATGAGGCAAGTGACCAAACTACTAGGGAACTATAACCGAAAAAGGTTCAATGCATGTATCGAGGGTGGCAATGGTGTAGTGGTAACGTCGTCCATTGCCACGCTAATGGTTCATGGTTCAAATCCTGATGTCAGCAAGCATTTATTTATTTCTCATGAAATATATAAAGTCAGTCCGATAATTTGCAAAAGCTTTCGTGAACACTACTGCGAACGCATAACACTGGCAGTAGCTTGGTCATGTGCCTGGAAAAAGTTGTTCGCTCTGTTGATAATGATTTGCCCTTGACATCGGTTATTGGGAAAAAAGTACTGTGAATCAGAAGCAAAGACAATAACAATAACAAAAATCTCCCCAGTTATCTGGACGCCACCCCCGGAGAATAGATGAAGCATAACAACTGAGCTTCAAGAACCACTACACCAAAATCTTTCTCTCTCTCTATCCATACTTTCCAACGTCCGCACTGTATGTAAACATGTTAAAGATATTCATAACCCTTTGAGTGCGCGCAAATTATATAAAAAAAAAAAAAAAAATCGACCTAAATAAGAATAATCTATGTATCCTAATAGGTTTCCCAACGGGGCACTGTAAACTCAAGGAACACCTAAGGCAAATATGTATAGCAGAAAAAGGACTCTGCAGATTGTGCAACGAGTCCAGCGGGACTCCGGAGCACATTCTGGAGCCTTTTGGGACTCTAATCCAAAGAAGAATGAAATACTTGAGCAAGCAAACATCAGACGAGGATACACCAACCATGGACCCGCTTCTCATTTTAAAATTCCTCAAAGAAGTTGGACTGGAGAGGGTGCTCTAAGGGTGGTCTATTCTCGCCAAAAACAAGTAGCAGTACAAGACTCTCAAATCCAACTCTGGTAAAAGAAATGGAATGCTAGGGGAACTCTTATAAGGAACAAACCTCTACAAGGCATTAGAAGAGGACACAATAGACCATTAGGTCGCAGTGTAACACACCCTTCTCACAAATAATAATAAAGTGACAGCCGTAAAATTTGGTGTTACTTTGAAAGAGATGTATCCAAAGGTTGTTAATGCTTAAAAGTTGAAAACGCTAAGAAACCATGCATGCGTACATACATACATAGTCCATGAAGTATCTAGGCCTAGCTTCTCTAAACCACTCGTGTTGTGTGCGTTGTAATTTCCACACGAATGGTACGAACCTAAATTTGTGTCACATCCGAAGGCAATTTTTTATTTTGTTTTTGTGAAGCTTTTTCATGAAAAAAAATACTGTCGGATGTTTTTCAAACGTTCGCGAGATGTTGAACCGTGAAAAGAACGTTTGGTGTTTGATGGGATTTGATACCTCACTTCTCACTTCTTCGGCTAAATGGCCAACCGCTCTCCCTATCGTCAAGTGCTAAGTATTTAGGAGTTATCCTAGATCCTAAACTCAACCGGAAGCTAAATATAGATCAACGGGTAGAGAGAGAGAGCATGTATAGCATGTAGCAAAACATTCGATTAAAAATGGGGATTGCAACCAAAATTGACACTTTGGATAAACACAGCCGTGGTTCGATCAATTCTCACATACGGGTCAATAGCATGGTGACATGTCCTTAAAAAGGCTATAATATAACCCAACTTAACAAGGTACAAGGAACGGCATGTATAGGCATCACAGGCGCTCTACGGTTAACTCCGACAAATGCCCTAACAGTCATTCTTCATCTTCTACCTTCAGATCTACACATAATAAACATCACAGAACATAGTGCGTTCAGACTCGGGGAGTCTGGGTGCTCGATTATGAAATCCTATCATCATAGCAAAATACTAAACTCTCTGACCACAACAGATCACATTATACCCAAATTGAATTTCACAAAGCGTTTTGACTTTCAATTCCCCACAAGATCAGAATGACAAGATCGACGTAACAATCTACACAGATGAATCAAAGATGGACTGTGGAGTCGGTGCGGGTGTGTTCTCTGAATCCTTAAACATCTCTAAATCATATAGACTTCCGGAGTTTGCCAGTGTGTTTCAGGCAGAATTACTCGCTGCCCGGGAAGCCTGTCGCCAGATCAAATTACACACAAATATAACGCCAAGGTACAAGATCGCCATATTTATTGACAGCCAAGCCGCCATCAAAGCCATTGTCTCGGCTTCTATATCCTCCAAACTGGTGCTAGAATGCCGGAATGAGCTACCCTCACTAGATGACCAATTCACGGTAAACCTGAGTAACGTGTATGGAAACGAACTTGCCGATGAACTGGCTAGGCAAGTCTTAGCCCTCTACCACTCACTTGTGGAATCAGTTCAGATTCTGCTTGGAGCAGTCAAAGCTGAAATCTCCCCAAAATTGCTTGCAAAAACCAACCTCAGGTGGACTAGGCTAACAGGCTGTGTCATATCTAAGAAAATGTGGCTTAACCACAATAAAACAAAAATAACCGGGTTACTAAATAGAACACATAAAGACATTGCCAGAATAACAGCGATTACCACGGGTCACTGGCCTATAGGAGACCATACTATCAATCTAGGCATCCCACACAACACACATTGTCGCAACTGAAAAATAAACCCTTATCCACTATTTACGCGCCTGTTCGGAACTAGCTAGGGCCCGGCAACGATCTTCAGGAAAACCCTTTTTCAATTCCCTAGAGAAAGTTTCAGAGAAAAACATTAAAAAATTAATCATCTTCTTAAACTCCACAGGTTGGAGCTAGAGACTCCCCACCGACACACCGTCACATCCAGGTTGCATGAGTTTTGTGGTATCAAAACGGCACCTAGTTCCTATTGGGTTCTTCTTTTAAGTATTTTAAGTAGAACCACCACTTCTACCTACCTACCCTACCTGCGATTCGAATATTGAACCTCACGCGCAGTGGTCTGACACACTAACAACTGCACCACGGCGCCCACAAGGAATCGGAGAACAGTTTACTTTTACTTTTTTGATATCCATAGCCAGTTCAACATTTCCAAAACACCTTTACCTTCCATCACATAGTGCCTCTTCGAATTTGCAACTCAATGTCTTTCAGATTTTCATACAATTCCCAATGACTCCTTTTATTCAGTTATTGGTCCCACTGTGTTCTCCCCATCTCTATCGAAATATTAAGAATATTACAATGTTTGAAAGATATCTCTCGTATTTTATCAAATCGCCATTATACTGCTGACATGTGCTAAATATGCCAACGAGAAAGAAGGAATAAAAACAAAAAACCCGACCCGCCAGACCCTACGAGGACCACGTTCGATGCAACCATGAGTGGAACTCCCTGCCCCAACACATAATGAGTTCCTCCCATGCTCCTGCGGTTTTATTATTCCTCTTTTTTCCTCTGAATTTTATATTCATAACTGTGCTTTAAAAAATATCCCTAAAGATACCGTAGGTAGGTAGGCATCTCGAGATCGTTAGTAGGTACGTACCTTGTCACCAGGAAGTATACCAGCTGTTAATGTCGTAACAGGTGGAGCCTTTGTGAAAACAGGTGGTTGATCCTGAACATCTTGCACAATCACAACAACTTCTAGGCCGGCAATATTTCTGCTGTCTTGGCCAGACTCAGCGAAAGCATCCTGCAAGTAAAATAAAAAAAAAATTAAGAAGTGCAAATAAAAACCTCAGAATATAATCAATATAATCTTCCCGAGGTGGAAGGAGAGTTTCTCATTAAACGACGGAGCATCCTACGAGTATGCGCGCATGTGCATATCTTCTAATTAATTGTGTATGTACATATGCATGTAATTAAAGCGCATATCATGCTGTTAGGTGCGTTAGGACTTAGAGATAGGCAACAACTTTGATTAGAATTGATTTGGACCGTTTGATGGAAGTTTGAAGTGCATGCATAAATTAAGTGAGAATGGATGCTTGGCTGAATACCGAGCACCTACCTAAGATAACGTGAAGTGATTCCGATAATTAAAAAGGTTAATAAACAAAATCGATTTGCAATTTTATTGCTTGTGTAAGTACGCGAATGGGTAAACATAGGGAAGTGTAAATTGGAGCATGTTCTGGTTTGAGTTGGGAATCGTTTCCTTAATGCCTGATGACAGGTCTTCAAATTGACTGAAACAAGGTTATCTCCGTTCCTTTGATAGACGGGAGCAGTTATTTTAACTTGTAATTGCAGTGGTGGATGAGTTACGGGAAAAGTTGGATTGAAATTATTGAACAGACGTTTGAGATGTGCCAGGAACGTTAGTAGATCCGTAAGTATCTCATTTGAAGTCTATTTAAACTTATAGTGCATTGTATTTGACGATTAGGGACATCATAATCAAAATTCGTGGGCTTAACTCCTTCAGTTCGATTGGTTGGTTAGGAGTGACACTCTACTTGGAACAGAGAAAAGTAAATTGTGCTTCCGCTAGAACCATTTACTTTTTACAACAAAAGAGTTTGCAGGCATTGCTTACACCATTAAGCTCACATTAACTTACCTAGCGCAGTCTTCCTATCACTGGCGAGCGAAGGACATGTGCAGGGCACATTGTGTAATGGTTTCTTATTTTTCTTTATCTCCGCAGCTTCGTCGGAAAATTATAGAGAACACGCAGTCGTTAAGCATACCTACGTTGGTAAGCTCAGAGAGAGTTCCTCTCCTATGTCTCAGAAGTCCGGTAAACCTTCCTATATTAGTCAAGATGCGACCATTGACGGTACGCAACGTTCATGGTGTCAGCGTGGATGAGGTACTTATCAAACGACATTGCCCCTTCAATGTCGGTCAAGCTTATCCTGTTCATAACGGAAGAACCTTATCGAGCGAGTTCGTCATCTCAATTATTTCCTGGAATGCCACGGTGATCCGATGCCCAACAAAACGTGAGGCTATACTTTCCTGCTATCTTGGATTTTATAGTGATGGATGCCCGTCTTTCGATACATGTGACAATATCTGTCTGCGATACAGTATTAACCGCCAGTCTGTGGCTTGGCGAACAGCAGTGACGTCGAGATGTTAAAGGAGAAGGGAATGTTCAGGTCTCCTGAGGAAACTCCAGCACCGACTTCGTCCTTGGTTATGGACCCATCCATGTAAATTGACAGCGTTTGGGTGGCAGGAGGTCAGTGACGCTGAGTAGATGACGGTGCATTGATAGGAATCTGGCATTTTTAGTATGCTGTTCTCTCCATTGGTTGGAGTCTTTCATTCATAATGCCGAGCTAATTGGCAATTGCTTACTGACGTCAGTAAGTAAGTTGCTTGGGAGAAGGTGTAGCATTGCTTAAAACATCACTTACGAGTATCTCAGCTTGCAAATAAAAAAAACAAGGGCAATAAGAGCACGAGTGGCTATGAGAGTGTCATAATATCTAGACAGTCCCTCTGTCGTTACCAAAATGGAAGCAAGGACCTCGAATTCTGAGGCCGCCTAATAATACTTACCCTACCCTATTGAATAGCGACCATTGAACAACGTTTGATTGTTTGGCAATCCGGTTTTGGTAGATCATTTAGCGTTTACCAAAGTACAACACAAAGCGGTGATCTATCTTTGTCTGACCAAAATCATTGGTGCTACGTCGACGTGAAAGTTGAGAGCTACCGATCTACATTTGCCTTGAGTTTCTACGTTACATTGATATACGAAAGTTGAAACACTAAAAATGTCCATGGTTGTGGTAACTAGTGAGTCTAATAGAGATCTGTAATAAATTTGGAGGCCCAAAACACCTAGATCTGACAGCATTCTAAACATAGCCCTCAAGATAGCAGTCAAAGCACACCCATTTATGTTTGCTGATATAAGCAATTCATGCTTAGAAGAAAGAATTTTCCCGGATCAGTGCAAACGACAGATATTAATGTTCCTACTCAAAGCGAACAAACCACCAGGCAAGCTCTCATCGTACATATCATCATCTCTGATTGCTACATACGGCCGACAAAATACTGAAACGGATCATCTGTAATAGGCTAGCGGCATCAATTGAAAACACAAAAAGAGTACGATGACAGATCTTTTCAGGCGCATAATTCTGTTGTACAATATCTACAGTCGCCCGAAGGATATACCACAAGGCTCTCTCTTGGGTCCATAGGAAACGAACATGCGTATTTGGTTTTGCAAACGACATTGCCATTTTCTTTACTGCTAATCGGTTGGCGGAGGTGGTACAGATAAGCACTGCGACAAAAATGTTTATTCAGCAGTGAGTCAAAAAGGTGCCAATGCGAGTGTTGGCGTGCATCATGTCCAACACAGAGGGACACGATGTAGCGAAGACTGCTGGCTGCTGATCAGAATAAAAATAAAAAAATAAATATTAGGTTCAACAGTCCATGAAGAGCCTATACCTAGCTTCTTGCAACCACTCGTGTTATGTGGTTTATATTTTTCGAGCGAATGGAAGGGACCTACATTTATGTCGTATCCGAATGGCAGTTTTTTTTGGTTGCAACAATAAACCTATATGTACGTTACGATTACGAGTACATAAATTTGGGTCGGAACCATGAGGATTAAATCGTACAAATCATACATACTCGTATATCACGTCAGTGAACAGAGTGTATGCGCTGAGAGCCGACGCATCTTGTGTTGTAGTAACAATGTATCCAAAAGTGATCCTGGTAGGTGAACAACAGTGGCAGTACTGGACGAATCATACTGAGGACGAGTATGGAAACTTGCTTAACGAAAACAGAAGTCCAGAAAATATGCGAAGCTTAAGAAAAATGAACACACTGGATGCCTCGGAATACCGGATTTCCAGAGAGCACATGGATGCTTCCGTTCGTACTTGCGCACTCGTATGTACGATATTAGCGCGATGAGAGTTGTATTGTAATATTTTCGAATGCTCACGATTCGCTGGAGTAAAAGGAATCTCAAGGAGAAAACTCGACGATACTCCAACCTTCGAATAGATAGATAGACAAGCAAGGGCTAAGCCCTCTGTGGGGAAATGCTTAAACGGGGATACCACAGGAAACAGGAGGATGGCGATGGGTAAAGTCCCGCACTCTTGCTGAGAATAGGCTCAGTTTCTTTGATTGGACATTCTCCACCTTCCGACGTGAAAAGGATACAAATTATCAACAGTGTGTACATAAGCACATATGGAGACTGATTAAACTAAATCCTAGATACAAATTCAATACCTCAAGATCAAACCGAATTGTTACGACTTTGAAAATATTTGAGTTCTATTTCCATACACTTAGGGTTAGATATCCGAAGTTACTTATCCAGGCGGGCTTAAAAAGTAAACATTTTCAAGAGCATGCGTACGTTGTAGAACAGGTTACGCTTTGCCCAACGTTTACGGGTAGATTTAGACCGCGGATGCAGACAATTTAAACAGGCATTGAATCTAACCGGATCAAATGTTTTCTTTTACTTAAGTTTTGGTATTGCCCATGAGACATTGTACAGTGCGCTGCAGTAAACTGCCGGTTATTATTTCACTAGTATCTTTCTCCTTAGAAATTGTAGTTTCATATTGGTGCTTCTTCTATAGTACATGGGTATCTATTCGAATTATAAACGACATAATATTGCCTAAAATTTAGCTTAAGCTTTCTGATTTTCCCATGGAAGGCTAATACTGTACGTCAGGACCAACGGCCAGTCGTAGAAATAATGCTAAGTATGATGGACAATACGATGAAATGCAAGGCCACAAAGCTCCGAAAGGGAGTTCTACATCTCCACATCTCGCAGAAGCTAGAGCTGTATGTAGAATCAATAAAAGGAATGTATAGGAATCAAATTTTTATATAGATCTTCTATTCTACGAACATCATACCAACCATAAAAAATTATACACTCGGAACCATTCTCTGCAAAGCTGGACGAGAATGGAATTGAGCAGATTCAATATCCAGTGCACGTCTTTAAAACAACAATGCCAATGCACATTATGTCTTTCGTAAACACAGCCGAACTGTAAAAATAAGGTTTTTAGAAAACCAGCTTACATGCTTCATAATCTTTCCTAAGCCTAGCCTTCGAGATACAAGGAAATATATTTCCAAGCTAAATAAACCCACTCTGTCATTTAGAAACATAGCATGAGTCGTATAAAAAACGAGACAATCAAATCAAATTCCCCGTCGACCAAGCAAAAATGCCAGCCATTCACCATAAATGCGTCACAACTGCATACCTACCCCGACAATGCACTACTTTGTATAGCGCACAAGGCACAAATGTACAAAACGTATCTGACAGATACTTTATAGCCATCGCAGCAATTACAGATACACACTGCATACTTGCTGCACTCCCGTCAACATTGTAGTGTACGTACACTACACCACAGTCAACCATCGAGTGGGCCGTGATGCTTGTGCACTTCGGTCAGCGAAAAGGGGGCGGGGATGGCTGTAATAAAATTGCAAATGCATTTTACTGCGAAAAACGTTCCGCGAAAGAAAAATAAGTAAATGTATCTCATACACTCTGTGCGGAGAATTCTGTTCGCCTGTTAGCGATGTTCGACGATGTTGTAACTTGTTAACATGGGAATTGGCGAGAAGTCTCGAACGCAGGCAGCCGCCAGTACAGCAAATGCAGCAGCGAGCAACGACATTTTAACGAACTGACCACTACCGGCTGGTGGCTGCAGCCCCCTGGCCAAAGATTGTAATAGCGGCCGGCCGATGTAATAAGATTGCTGTTGGGGAAAATACACATTTTCATTCTGTGCTGTCTATGTGTTGATGTGTGTGTGAATGCAACCGCGATTTGGCTATTGGCCCGGTCATTGGGGGTAATTTTGGCTGTTAACGTTGGGAATGCCTCGTTGTCGGAGCTTTTGTTGGCTTTGCATTTGCATTGTATCTGGTAAGCGTTTTTCGTGTTTTTCTGATTTTTTTTTTTTTGGTTTTTATTGTACGTTCTGGGGCAGTATGCGCTTGCGGGTTGATAAAAATGTGTACAACTGGTAGAGTTTGGAAAGCAAATGTGTGAGTCAGAGAGCAGAGATAATGCAATTGTTCAGAAGGTTATCGGCCGAAAGTCAATGAGCATTGTTTCGAGAGAAATCATGAAATTGTTTTGGGTTATTTAACCCACAATTTTGGGGTGAGGTAAATCTTGTTTTTACCTTTTATGCGATACTGCTTGCGAAACAGGAGGTCAGGCGGATTGTTGGGAAACATTCTCATCGGGCAGAGGTTGGACGAGGTAGTTGGTGAGGGTGTCTTAAGTAAATTCTTTTCCTGTGAATAGCTTTGAAAACAAATAAATTTTTATTTGCTATGCTTATAAGGAAAAGTATATGTAAGTCTTGGAAGTCCTAAGAGAGAAAATAGAACATTGGTATGTAGAACATCAGTTATGCTGTAATATCGAGATACAAGTTTTCAACTTAAGCCAATGAGGAAGTGATTTCTTCGGTTTGGATTTCTGCTTCACCCAGGGGCGAAAGACTTTGTGATGACAAGGATCCATTACGGGAAAAAGTCAGCTTTAAACCAGGAGACGTAAATCGTTGTTAGATTTATTTGGTGTGTTATTTTCCACCGCCAATCTGGCATTTTCCAACACGATTTGACCTTTGTTTGTTTAAAAAAAAAGTGTATTAGAGTGGATAGACCTTAACTAAGTTCCGGGATTTTAAAAACATTGATGAGTAGCGATCATGATTCAACAGCCGTGCGCTTATTAAGACGAAAGCATAAAAAAGGACCGGATCTCACCGAAAGACAAACCCAGCATTTGATCGCGAAATCCGACGGATTAGTTTGAGAGACCGGTTCAAAAGTGCTCTTCAGATTAGGTCTAAAGTTTCACTCCACAATGGCATTGAGGTGAGGGTGGAAGGCATCAGACGCCGATTGTGAGAGATAGAAGTTATGCAAGGAGGCCAGAAATGAAGACAAAAACAGTCTACATTGGGCAGCAAAGTACAAGTCTTGGACGGCATAGGATTGGAAACATGAGATTTGATCCGATGAGAGTAAGTTTAACTTATTTTGCTGCGCTGGTCCCCTACGTATGCTAAAGACCTAGAGGTATATTAAACGACGAATGCTTAATAATATATGCTGTGGGGGCACAATCTGTGATAGTCCATTCAACTTTCAAGCATTAATCGACAAAGTCATGAGTAGAACCAACTCAGCGCTTGGCTTTGTGAAACACTGGTCTATCAGTTACGAAATCCATCTATCTCACGTTCGTTAGATACATCCTCGAGTATGCCGAGTATGGCCGACCCCAATGGGTAGTGTGTTTGCTCGTTTACCGATGCGTGCAGGTTCAAGCCCCAGCGGTAGCAATCATCAACCACCCGAGTATAAAGGGAACGAATTACATCAAAGTTTTTCAAACCACATCACCAAAGAAAGGTGCGTGGTAGTACAATGGACCGGAAAGTCTGAATGCTCTGGGGTTTGGGTTTCCTTTTTATAAAAAAAAAAAAAAAAAAAATGGACGTCCCATTATGCTGCCCATTTGCCTTACGGTTTGCCTTGGGCTGATAACCTTAACCTGTCATTCTGTACGGATCGCTTTACAGAAATTGTTCTCTTCACCAGGTGTTCTTCTAAATCTCTTAAAATCAGCACGATACCTGGCATACCATATGTATAATAGATTCCAAATTGAACTGGAAGGAGAATATGGAGGATCATAATAAAAAGGATTTGTAACCTTTTACGGTTGTAAGGAAGCGTTTGGCAACACTTTGGGTTTCAAGCCCGCTGTGGTATATAGCTTATAGACAGCGGTTGTGCGACCTATCCTAGTATAGGGCTCTCTAGTCAAGAAAGGAAGGTACTGAAGAAACAATATCAGCTTTTAAGACTCACAAAGATTCAGATACTAGTTAAATTTAAATCAGCCACCGACAAAAACTATTTGCTGAAATCAATCCATCGCCGTTGGAGAAATAACAAAAGTCAGTTTCTTTGTTTACATGATATCGGGCTCTCATCTGACAGCCGCATCTACGTAAACGAAAGCTTAACATCTTGTAATCACTTGATTCTACGGAAAGCTCTTCTACTGAAGCGACAAAGAACCCTTTCGAGTGTGTTTACCAGAGGTGGAAAAGTTTACGTGCGAGCCAGTGCAGCAGAACCAATGCTTTTGATTACCTCTCTGGAAAGCTTGAGATCTATTGCCGATGCTACAATGTCCAATGGAGATGATCGAGATGAATAATTGTAAGCTGAGTTCAATGCAGTGTTATTTCACTTCTTTCTTTAATTTTTTATTCTATTTTTTTATTCTCATAGGCCAAATCTCTGAATGTTGTCCTCATCTTACTTGTGTCTCGTTTTCTATCTGTCTTAAGGGTGATTTTTATTTTGCGTTCTTTGAAAATGATTAACAATAATGTTACTGCAGTTGATGACATAAACTTAAATTTGCGTGTAATGGTTGATATTTTGTGTAATCAAGCTAGTGGTCTTCGCGTATGCCACATTAAGGCTCAATGTTTATACCCAAAAATAGACGAATTTCGACATGTCTTTAGAGGGTCAAGTATTGACATAATATGTGTGACGGAGACTTGGTTTCAAACCCATTTTTGTGATACTTGTGTAGCTTGGATGGCTACAAATTGATTCGCACTAATAGGAGTGATAGAAGTGGAGGTGGAATAGCTACTTACGTGCGTAACTGCATTAACGTTAAGCGTATTGTTTGGTCGGTAGCTGGGTCTCCAATCGAATATAGTTTTATTGAAATTTTTAACGGTGAGAGTACATGTTTACTTGGAGTTGTATATAGGCCTAATAAAAATGTTGACCTGTCACCTCTCTTTTCTACTCTTGAAAATATCTCCTCACTATATAAACAAATTATTATATGCGGTGACTTCAACTGTAACCTACTTAGGGAGACGTCAATGTCACTTATAGAAAGAATTGGCTTAACTACCCCTAATTCTAATAATCCAACTCACTTTATGGGCTCCGCGGCTACTTTGCTAGATTTGTTTTTTGTGAATAATCCCCAAGACTCCTTGCTTTACTCCCAGTTATCAGCGCCTGCAATTTCAAAACATGACCTCATTTTTCCGACTTTTAAAATCAACGTACAAAATACACCTATCATGAACGAGTATAGAGATTTTCGAAGACTCGACTTGAATGGATTGGAAGAACATATTTTTCGTGTGAATTGGCAGCAAATTTACTTTATGAACTCTCCTAATGACCAGGTCAATTTTCTACAAAATTCTGTCAACTACTTGTTTAACACACATGTGCCACTTATGTCAAAATATATTCAAAGTGATAGAAGTGCATGGTTTTCACATGCAATTTACCGTATGATTAAGCAACGAGACATGGCGTACAAACGTTGGAAACGTTTTAAGCTCCCCGACTTGTATAATTCTTTTCGTGTTTTAAGAAACAGAGTCTGCATTAAGATTAGGGAAGCTAAAACTCGACTCTACTCAACACGTCTTAGTAGAAATTTGCCAGCAAAAACTTTGTGGAAAAACATACGGGAGCTTGGTGTTGGTTGCCTAAAAGAACCGTGTTCTGAAGACATTAGTCCAGATACACTTAATGCTGAATTTGCCAAAGTTCAATGTGCCTCACCAAATCTTTTTGTTTCGCAATCAGCTGATATCGACATTAATTCTGATGGCGATAAGCTTCAATTTACTAGAATATTTGAGACAGTTGTCATAAGAGCTATTCTGAAAATAAGATCTAAATCTATAGGCTTCGATGATATGCACCCACTATTCGTTAAGATAATTTTGCTTCATATACTTCCTATTCTTACTCACATTTTTAATTCTATTATTTTAACTAGTTCTTTTCCAGTAGCATGGAAGATCGCCAAGGTCATACCCGTAGTGAAAAGGTCTGCTACTCGCTCATCTCCCTCCGAGTTCAGACCAATATCAATACTTCCCTATTTATCTAAAGTATTGGAAAAGCTCCTGCATGAGCAAATATCCAATTTTATTGAAAGCAACCAACTTTTGAACAGTCATCAGTCGGGTTTCAGAAAAAAACACAGCTGTGTTTCAGCCATTTTAAAAGTTACGGACGACCTCAGATGCGCTATTGACTGTGACTTGGTGTCATTTTTAGGACTGTTTGACTTCTCGAAGGCTTTCGACACGGTGAATCACAACGTGCTGATATCCAAAATGAAGAACTCCATTCGGTTTTCTGATTCGGCTGCTAATTTAATATTCTCATACCTCTCCGGAAGGAGTCAAGCTGTCGTCGTAGGCAGGAAGTCATCAGGTTTCATTAACTTATCGTCCGGAATACCTCAAGGCTCAATACTCGAGCCTTTATTATTTTCTATTTTCATAAATGACCTCCCACTTGCTGTCAAGTTCTCGCCACTACATATGTACGCTGATGATGTGCAAATATATCTAAGCTGTAAACTAGGTATGATTGAAGACGCGGCTGATAAACTAAACAGCGACCTTAAAAGCATTATGTATTGGTCAAAAACAAATAAACTTTTTTTAAACCCAAACAAATGCAAGTGCTTAGTTATTTATAAAAATAAACTCGACTTAAGCTATTTTCCAGTTATTTACTTGAACAACACTGAAATAGAATATGTCGATAAAGCTACTAACTTAGGAATTTGGTTCAACTCCACGCTTAGTTGGGACTATCACGTTCAGTTGTCAATTGGCAAGATATATGGCTGCTTACGAAGCTTATCCTTATCCAAATACTTCACACCGCAACATATCAGACTGAAGCTAGCAAAAACTATAATTCTTCCGATTCTACTCTACGGATGTGAAGTTTTTTGCAGTCTCAATCACGAAACGAAGAGAAACCTTACCGTGGCTTTTAACAATGTTGTTAGATATGTCTACAACCTAAAGCGTTTTGATCATATATCGAACTTTTCCAGAATAATTTTAGGATGTAGTCTTCATATTAATATTAAATACTGTGCCCTTAAGACATTCAATGTCGTGCTAATTACCAAAGAACCGCGTTATCTGTATGAGAAAATTGAACTGTCAATGTCTAATCGTTCCTTTATAATCGTACAACCGAGGTTCACATGCACAAATTCTGAACGCCAATTTTTTGTTTATGTTATAAAGCAGTGGAACTCTTTACCCCTAGACATTAGAAAACTCCGTGGCACAAAGCATTTTGAGATGGCTCTATTCCGGTATTTGGCAGATGGATCTTAATTTAAAATCAATTTTTGTACTTTTATAAAATCAAATGAAATTAAATAATTCTTCTTTGATATTCTCCTATAATATTGTACTTAAAATTTTGTTATCTGAAGTAATATACCATATGTATAACATTAACTTTTGCGCTTAAAGACTATAAGTCTATTGTAAAAGATGTTGAAGTAATAAATATATGAAAATATATGAAATATAAATACTAGCCCATATCAGCTGCAATGAAGACCATGATAAGTCTTACTTAACTAGATCTATTCTGCAAAACACGGAGCGCCAAACCGACACTAGGACTAAGGGAAGCAGGACTTTGTTCATCTGCACCATACCGTCATGCTTTCATCATATCAAGAAAGGAGGTCACAAGTAGACAGCTAGCAACCGATTACATGACTCCAAGGGTGACAATTTACATGAAATTTGATATCAGAATTCCTCACAGAAATGACTGGAAAAACGAGTATGATACTGGTAATTAGAAATTGTCCTTCTACACTGACGGTTCCAAAGTGGATGTCGGTGTAGGAACTGAGGTGTACTGCAAAACACTTGAGGTCAACAACTCGTTTAGAATTAACAACGAATGCAGTGTCTTTCAAGTCGAAAACGATCACCTATAGCATCATGAGCAAGTCGATTGCTGTTTACATCGACAGATAGGCAGCCATTAAGGGTCTCGAATCGACCGTAAACTGATCCGAATTCGTCAGAATCTGGAAACGAGATCTAAATGAGGTATCATAAGCGAATAAGCTGTCCTAATGCTGGGTACCATGGCACATGGGCACATCGGTTAATGAAAGAGCAGACGAAGTCGGTAGAATGAGGTCGGTGGTACACATCTCGCAGGCCCTCCACTACGTGAAGGTTCCTATTAGCCCTATAAATACACTCGTCGGAGATGAAGCCATTGACGAAGCCAACAGACGATGGATCCATCTGGATATGTGCGTCAATACTATGATGCTGTGGTCGCCTTACGATTTGAGGAGAACACGTTCTCTGGTTAGGTTTATTCATTTGTTATTTATGTCGACAGTCAGGCAGCCATCAAATCCCTCGCATCCAGCACTACGAGATCTAAGGCAGTGAAAGACTGTCGCATATCTCTTAACGTGATAGCTGGTCAGTACAATCTCACCCTTTGCTGGGTACCAGGTCACTGTGACATACCGGGGAATTGTGCAGCCGACGAACTAGCATGACAAGGCTCCTCTGGTACAGATAGCATAAGCATCACCGACATCGAAGCGCCAGCGTCTTATGTTAAGTACCTTATTCAAATTGATGCCGAGAAAGTAGCCAATCATCGATGGCAACATCTAGACCAATGTTATACGGCCAGACAGCTCTGGCCGACACTCAATAAATCCAGGTCCATCGGACTCTTGAAGCACAAGAGAGGAACCCTCTCAAAAATAACAAATATCCTCACTGGACACTGCGTCATAGGAAGACATGCCCAAAGATTAGGTATCCCTCATAATGGCTTCCGCAGAAGCTGCAGAGATGAAGAGGAAGAAGAGACCATCAGTCATCTCCTGTGCGCCTGTCCTGCGCTCGCCAACATCAGGAAGGCCACTCTGGGTGAATACTTGTACAATGATCTTAATGATCTCGGCAACGCCTGCACGGCTAAAATTCACGCCTTCATTCAACGAAGCAAATGGTTCCAAGAGTAAGAGTGTGACCCACCAGCCTTACACATCGGTAGTACAATGGACCTACTTTCTGGTCTAAGTACGTCCTCATTGAGGGCCGATCCTAACCAACCAACAAACCTAGGTTTATTCATAACAGTATGTAGGTTTTCTTTGGCATAATCACGGAACACTGTGAAATTAAAGTTCAAGCGAAGCGTAACGGCGTACCTCACAACGACTTCTGCAGGATTTACAGGAACGAAGAAGAAATTGAAAATGTCTATCAGCTGCTTTTCGAATGTCCTGCCTTGCGAACAGAAGAATGAGGACCCTCGCCACTTCTTTACTCAGTTGAAGGATCTTCGTCACATTGAACTGAACGATCTCCTGAGATTCATATCCCTATCTAGGTTATTCCAATCCAGCGGTGTCTCTTCCCGAGCTGGCTAACACTCTGGGATCCATATCCTTATCTAGATGGGTATACATGTAAATTCAGGGTAAATACAGGGTAAATCTAGCACTGGTAAAACACAACACCACGGCTGCATATCATTTACAGTGATTGATTGAGCCAATCATTTCTACTACTCTTATGCGCATTACCACCTACATGGTGCACCTAGGTACTAAGGGTTCGATTGATTCAGTCACCCTACCTAGTTAAACCTATCACCACATTACACATAGTTCTGCATAATAGTACAAAGGTTCGATTGAATCGGTCACCTCATTTACTCTTATGTACCCCACTACCTCAACGGTCGACCTAAGTATGAAGGGTTCGATTGAATCAGTCACCCTACCTAGCCAACACCAAATGTAGTACCAAGAGTTTGATTGAATCAGTTACTATAATACTCCTATGTATCCCTACGCCTTCACGGTCACCCAGGCCCCACTACCAACCGATACAATTTGCACAACAGTGCAAGGGGTTCGATTGAATCAATCACCCCAATACTCGTTTGCACACTCTACCTTCCCGGTTCACCTTAACTTTAGGGTTGCTTGAGTCACCCTACTCAGCCACTACAGACACAGCAATTCTTAGCCATAACCTCCCTGAGAAAGGTAAAGGTTCCCGAGTACCCGGTGATTTCTCCGGTACAATCAACATGTGGTATCACAGTGAACCTAAGTGGTCTAAGTGTGCATTGACTCTGTCAGGTCATCCACCTTACCTAACCTAACCTAACCTATGTCACAAGTCACTCATATTCTTAACCTAAACTAAACATAATCGCAAGTATTTACTGTCGTAATTGTAGCCCAAGCGATCAGCCTTATATTGGTCACCACTAAGCGTACAGGAGTTGAGGAGGAATCGAGAGTAATAATGGTAATAAAATGGAGGAAGTTACAGACTTTATTTGTCCATGTTCAATAGCTGACAAGACATACAATGAAAGTACGTGCATGTTATGGTCCTAATATCAGCTTTGAACTCAAGCACAAAGAAACAAATCTAAAGGAATCTAAATCTTAATTTGATTTCGTTCTGAGTGACAGAACTTTCCATTTCATCACATAATCCATCCAATCTTACCATACGATTGGATGAAAAAAATAAAAAAGTCCTGCATCGTAGTTTTTTTTTAAAATCTTTTCTCGAGAGGGGTGAGCCTATTACGCTGAGAGACAACGCCCGCCGATGTATGTGCATACATAATAGATGGCTGCTCACCTTATCAGAGATACGCAATATCCGTGTAAAAAGTCATTGTATCAACGGACTTAGACAGTTATAGCCACCAGATGAACACATGTGATTCTGGGGCCAAAAAGTCATCCTGTGTCCTGCTGAACTTTGGCGAATGCGCAACATCGGATCGCACTTTCTTCCCCGGCCAATAGCATACAGAAAGCGTGGATAAAAATTGCTATTCATATTGATCCCGTGTTTGTTCCCCTGTCTAGCAACGACACAACTCACTGACATTCTGGCCAACCACATACCAATGCCAATTATGGTCGCGGTAGTTGGCACACCCATTCTATGGCCATAGACCTTGCAGCGCAAATCATTGCTCAACCGCTTCGATCTACAATCACCCCAGAGTCCGGTCTGTCGTATAATTTTGTCTACGCTCTTGGTCCCTGCTCGCCCCTCGTATCACTGTGGTAACAAGATGCTCTTTCTGATTTGCCTGTGGCAATATTTCACCGTACAATTGTGGGGCTATTTTTATGTTACCCCATGTGGACAGCGTTTTATTTGTTGTTCGCAACAAGATACTCTCCCCAGTCCATAAGTATCTTTTCGGTGATCGAGCGTCATTATTTGTATCTGAGTGTGTATGCGTGGGATTCTCAATGGTTTGTGACATGTCCACCATGTGTCACATCCTCGCATTTATCCTGATCCGTAATTACAATCTGTTTGAGTTAGCTTCAGATCGCTAGATGGCCTTTGGCACAGCAGCCTACAGCCAGCATCGTGTTGTAAGATATATTTTGCATATAAATTACTTTGTGCATCGGTTAAGGGATGATAATGAGGCAAATTAAATCCCTTCTGGATGGGCGATCATGTGACACTAAACTAGCACAGAGGCTGAAAGAATTCCTTGCCGCTGGTGCTGCGGCTGGTGGTAGTAGTGGTGGCAGTAAACATAAATCATAGAATTGATTATTATCGCGCCTTCGGTTGGTGCTTGAGGGACAGCCTCTTTTGTTTCGGCTGCTGGAATGCACTGTGGTCTTATCTGGAGATCTTAAGTGAGGATGCTTAATTAAAAACTATAAATTGCCATAAATGTCGAAAGCGTCGTGTTGTAGGGGGTTATTTTCGAATAACAAATCTGTTTGGAGATACTTTTAAGAGATCTTGTTTTTTTTTGCACAAATGTTGGCTATATCTCGGTTGTATCTCGAGAGTAAGAGTCTGGATGGTAAATAAATTTATTTCATGAAGATGTTGTCTGCGCGTATCACAATATCAATAAAAATCTGTGGATAGCATCAAGATGTTTTGCAAAATGATCAACAGCCTGGTAGGAAATTTTATGGTATTCCCTAGGGGGTTTTACTCATATATGACACTGGATTTATGAGAGTGATAAAGTCGTCTCATGCTACGCAACCTACAAGGACATTCAAGTCTGATAATTATACATACTTTGTTAATGATGAAGGCCAATGAGTGCTCAGATATGCTTACATTCATTTCAGAGAGGGCGTTGCGATGCATATAAGCTTTGATAAATTGAGGCAATCGCTTATAGTTTTACGATCTTTTTAAGATTATCGGTATTCAAGAGTTCAGATATTCCCAGATTGCTAGCTCTTATCTATCGTTCGATTGCTTTTCAAAATATGAGAACCCTTGGTAACTATGATGACTACTTGAGTTTGGGATGGTTAAAAGGGATGAGATACATATGGTATTACAATGGGCACATCACATTGTTAATTAGAATAAAGAAGGAGATCTCCAGGAGATATAAAGCGGAAGAAGAGATGTAAGCATTGGCCAGCATTGTCCAGCGTTGATGAAGCGAATAAATCGCAAAAATAACCACAGAATGCCACATTGCATGGCGACGATGCCAGTGCTCCAGAGGGAAAAGTATTCATGAAGAGCTCTAACAAAGGCTTAAGGCTTCACGAACGCCATCCTTGCAATTAAAGCTAACCACAATTCTTGGGCAAAGCTTATCAAATGGTAATGTACAAATCCACAAGGCGGCTACAAACCGCCACCTACGTCCGCAAAGTACATAGTCACCAATCGGGAGTCTAGTGGTGAAACTGACGAAAGATCTGCAGGAAGAATCCAACTAATTCTTTTCATCACATCTGAGGAAATCGCAAATCAAAAGGCGACTGGTACTGGTGATATCCCTAATATCGCCTTAAAGGCAGTAATCAGGCGTCGAATACATAAGATACTTGTCTGAGGAAGGTGTATTTCCGGATCAATGAAAGCTGCGAAAACTGGCTCTGCTGCCAAAAGGAAATATTCCACCACAAAATCTTTGTTCGCATGCTGGACACCATGGAGATTGGCCGTACTGTGCAAGCGGTAAGCATAGCGAAGAAAGCAACAGAGGGAACACAATGGATGAGGAAAGGCTACGTTGGTATCACTGGACATCGAGAATGCATTCTATAAAGAAATCGGTACATATATCCTACGGACAATTACTGCTAACACGATGCCGGAAGATGTACATATTGGTAATTATTCATAACTATTCGCAATTTAATGAAAAGGTTAATACTCTACGAGATAGAGGATGGAATAAGGTACAATAAGATCACAGGTAGCGTTCCCCAGAGTTCCGTGCTAAGTTTCTTGCTGTGTAACATAATGTAAGATGGCATTGTTAAGCTAAGAATCCCAAGATCCGTCAAAGTAGTCGAAACCGTGCGGGAATACCTGACGTATATGGAACAAGTTTTGACATCCCTGCCAAACTTTTTCGACTGTACAGGATGACGATGGAGAATGCTCGCTGCTCCATCAAGGTCGGTAATGACCTCACCGAGACCTTTGATGTCAAAAAAGGTTTTAGACAAGGTAACGCACTGTCATGTGACTTCTTTAATATTGTACTTGAACGGATTGTGCGGAACGCACAAGCCAACACCGGAGGCACAATCTATCACAAGTCTGTACAACTGCTTGCATACGCCGACGATATTGACATTATTAGAAGAACTCAGCAGGATGTCACCGGTGCGTTTGTAAGCATTGAGGCGGAAGCGACCAAAATGGGTTTAGCCATAAACGAGGTCAAAACCAAGTATATGCTGTCAACAAGAAGGGACAACCAACAATAACGAATTGGACAGAACATCACAGTGGGCAGCTATAACTTCGAGGTAGTAAGGGACTTTGTCTACCTTGGCTCTGCTCTAAACTCGAAAAACAACATCAGCGCAGAAATCAATCGAAGAATAACTCTTGCCAATCACTGTTTTCTTGGGCCTATAAGGCAATTCAACAGTGAAGCCCTATCTCGAACAACGAAGGAGACTGTGTATAGGACTCTGATCATCCCAGTCCTGCTTTACGGCGCTAAAACATGGACTTTATCAAAAGAGGATGAAGATATCCTTGGTCGCTTCGAGAGAAAAATTCTTCGTAAGATATTCGGTCCCATTTGCGTTGACGGGTTTTGGAGGAGAAGATTCAATCATGAACTATACGAGCTGTACAGCGACATCGACCTAGTCAAAAAACTGCGTATTGAACGTCTGAGATGGCTAGAACATGTAGAGCGAATGGACACAAACGCTCCGGCCCGCAGAGTCTTCGAAGCCTGCCCCGAGGGACGACGCAGTAGAGGGAATCACCGCCGTAGGTGGCGCGCACAAGTTCAAGGAGACCTCGAACAACTTGGAGTGCGCAACTGGAGGCAATTAGCTAAAGACCGAGCTAAATGGAGAGGCTTGTTGGTTGAGACCAATGTTCACCCAGAACTGTAACGCCACTTAAGTAAGTAAGTAAGTAATTAAGTATATGGAACAGTGCCACGAGGATTAGGGCTAGACGGGGAGTTGGGTTATATTGGTGGAGACCATTTGTTAGGCGCAAAGATACCCAATACCAGGAACTGTGACATGACTCTGCCTTATATACGTTTCTAACTCTTGTCAGATGTTGCTCTCAAGTAAAAAAGACTTTGCAGTAAAGATGTAAAAAAAAACGAGTTAGACCCGTTTATCTATGAAGGAGTCTTCGAAAGAAGTGATGTTTCACATTTTCGAACGCTGTCAATATTGCCACAAATCTCTTTGACATATCTTCTTGCTGGAATAAGATGTCTTTGGAACACACTCCCATGTTTCTAGAAGCTTACAGTTCGCCTTGCTATTCATCAGGTAACTGTGCGCGGATCTTATATCTTTTATTTTAATGCCGGTTGTAATCAATCTTCTATTTATGACAGCATAGTACTGATTTAACGATGATAAATAAAAGATCTTAAAGGTGGTATTATGATTTGGGCTTCATTAGATCTTAAAGTCTCTATATACTAGCATCTTGTGTGCCCCAAGCTTTATTTCTTGGCCCAATATTATGTAATGTGTACGCGTCAGATTTTCCGAACTTATTTATGAGGATAGTATGGGAGTATTGTACGAGGGAGCAAAGACATGAGTAAGATGCCCCGCTGGAGTAACCGAAGAGTTCCCAATCAAAGTCATGGTGCACCAGAGAAGCGTCTTAAGTCCCTTGCTCTTTATTACAGCCCTTGATTATCTGCTTGAAGGTAAAGTGATGGACCCCAAGGTACATCAGTTATTCTTTGCTGACGATGAAGCCATCATAAGTGAGGATTCTACATCCCTGCAACGAGCACTTGATGTGTGGGTGGACGCTCTGGAGGAAAATGGGTATCGCATTAGTTCAAAAAAGACAGAGTACTTATGCTGCCCGTTCTCTGATCCACTCAGTCCTATTCCAGACATTTATTTGAATAGAACAGTGCTTCCCAAGTGCGAAAAGTTCAAATATCTGGGATCTATGATCAATAGGAAAGCATCTTGTGATGACGACATCAATCATCGCGTAAGCGTAGGGTGGATAAAGTGGCGAGAAAATTCCGCTATCTTCTGTGACAGAAAAATGTCCCCTAAGTTGAAAGGTAGGCTCTACACCGCAGTTGTGCGTCCAGCGCTCACATACGGTTCACAATGTTGGACAATGTACAAAAAGTATGAGAGTAAATTAACGGCAGACAAAGCTTGATCGAATAAGAAGTTCGAAGATCCGTGGAAGCTTTCACATCAAGGAAACCATCGTACAAAAAATACAAAAAATAGAGCGCGCCCGGCTCAGCTGGTATTGCCACGTTCAAAGAAGAGATCATTTGAACCCTGTTAAAAAGGCAATATCAATGCACGTTCCAAAGACATCGCGATGTAGGAAAGGCAGGCCTATAAACGCCTGGATCAGACAAATGCGACGACATCGGCATTTCATTGGCCTCAGTAATCGATTGATCCAAAATCGGCAGGCTTGCCTATATTTTCTGAGGTCGAATAGGCGAACCCTACAGGCGGATCAGTAGAAAAGCGGTGAAGTGGGAGGGTTGTGATCCCTTGTTTTCGGATAATAACCTCGCTGATAAAAAGGAAGAAGAAGATAGTATGGGAGTGTTCCTTTCTCATTAATTAGGTTTGTATATTGAGATTAAACTAAGCAATGCGGCCAGTTTCCTTCCTAAGAAAGGAAATTTAATGGAGTGTGGAAACTGGAGGTGTATCCGCGTGCTGCCTGCTGTAACTAAGATAATAGATAAAATCATCCTGGAGCGAATCAAACAACATCTCGAAGACACACTCGAGGCCGAACAAGCGAAATCCCGCTCTGAATCCTCCTGTGTCGACCACATCAACACCCTGCGGATTATCATCAAACAATGCGTTGAATACCGAACGCCAGTTCACATGCTCATCATCGATTTGAAATGGCGTTCGAGAGTGTCAACAGGAATGAATTGCTATTAACAAGGCTACATATGAAGGGTCCAAATGTCACGTTCTGCACAGAGGAAGGTTGTCTGAGGAAATTGGGATCCAAATTGGGGTAAAACAAGGCTGTATTCTTTCACCAATACTATTCCTATTTGGTGATTAGCGATGTGCTTCATGCAGCTTTGTTGGCTGTAAACGGGGCGTCGGTCGTTGGGCTGAAAATTAATACGACAAAAAACTAAAATGATCAGCCTTGGAATAATCTAATCGTCTCAAATATACATTGCTGGACAACCGGTAGAGAGAGTAAAGGATTACCAGTGTCTTAGGAGTATTGTCTCGACCGATGGTGGAACCGAACTGGATATAGCCAGCAGGATTGCCAAAGCAAAGTTCGCATAAGGGATGTTGTCCAAAAAAGGCCGAAGCAATACAATCAGTTTGGACACCAAACTGAGACTGTTCCGCTCCAACGTTGAATCCGTGCTGTTATATGGAAACAGCACGTGAAAAGTAATCATTACTATCACCACAAAGCTGAAAACGTTCGTTAATGGGTGTCCGCGGAATATCTAAAGGATTTTCTGGCCCATCCGTTTCTCTAACGAACACGTTTACAAGAAAACGGGTCAGATACCAATTTGCACAACCATCCAACGACGTGGGCGCGGTGGCGCAAGTAGTTAGTGTGTCGGATCACTGCGCGTGAGGTTCCATGTTCGAATCCCAGAAAAAAAAAGTTTTTCACGGTCCCACTTCTCGCGAGCGTCTGACAAACATCCGAGAGTATTGCTGTCATGAAAAATCTTCTCAAATCGCCCTTCGGACACGGCGCACAACTGTACGTGCACCAAATATGTATCCAACGACGGAAGTGGTAGTGGATTTGGCACAGTTGGTGACAGATCCATAGCTAACCATGCTATGCAATGGAACCTTTTAACGCAGGATGGCAGAATACCTTGCGGTCCGAGGAGAACATGGCTCAGAACAGTCAAGAAGTAAGCACAGCAGTTGGGGAGAGCTGAGACACATTGCCAGAAACGGTACACGATGGCCCAGGACCCACAAGGTGATATAGGACATAAATAAACTAAATAGTGCGGCCAGAATATTAGATATGTATATATAGCCTTTCCTGAAGGAGTTCATTTTTCAGTATTACAAATACAGTGGACTCTCCCTAAGTCGAACTCTCCCTAAGTCGAATTTCTCTCTAACTCGAATTTTTTCGCCATATTTTAGCATTCCCCTCAATCTTCCATACAAAAGCATCCTCTAAGTCAAACTCCCTCTAAGTCGAAACTTCCTCTAACTCGAACAAATCATGGTATCCCGTGAAAATTCGACTTAGGGGGAGTCCACTGTATTACAAGCTATTGAACTGCAAAGTAAAAGCTAAGCTCGCATCACTGAGGATGAATTGTGAACTCCGATTTCGAATGCCAGACCTAAAAATCTCAATCTTTATGAAGCATCTCGAGTTCGGAATGACTTTTGGTTGTTTTGTTGATAGTTCAGACAGATTGTTGAATATATGTTTGGCCATTGTTTAGTCCAGTTTCGATCCGGTTTTTATAAATTAATCGCACTTTTTGTTTTTGTAGACACATCGGTATGAATGTCGTGGTGACGTAGTTTTGCTTTTACAACCGCAGATGAAAAGAGGGTTTGATGGCTGCCTGGCTGCCTATATAAAAGTCGACAGCTTATTTAAGAGGAGTTCTGCAGAAACCTCGGTAAAGGCTGTAACATAGTGTCGAAAGCCTTGTTGGCGGTAAAATGGAGGGTTATTCCGATCTCACTTGGTTTGATATATATTTTTTTTAGATCCATTTTTATTTTAAAATTTTAGTGCGAAGAAGCGCAGTGTGTTTTCGAAGGGGTTACCTAAGTTCTATTTAGTGGTCCGGACCTGGAAGTTAAAACCGGACTTAACACAGGATCTGTACATCTGTCAGTCACACCTCTGCAATTTCTGAACCGTTTTCTACGTGTACATACTCCTTTCGCTTATGCCCGCACAATATGGCGATAAGAAACATTGTTTCCTTCGGCACCTTCTGCTGCAAAAGTTTTATGAATTTCCGAAGAATTTTCTTGGTTGCGTCAAGGGATGTGGTAATCTTCGAAAGATACTAGTAGCCTTGGCTGCTAGCATGCACGATTCGCAAACTCCAATAATCCATGCCAGGAATGCGCCTACGCACTAATCCACACCCTGCACGCTTCTATCACAATCCCCGGGGGACTGCCTTCAGGTAATCTCCCTGATTGTCGTTGGCGTTTGTCGCTTTTCGATAATTGTCATTTTATTTATAGCTACGACCTGTTGACCGTTAAACATTACTAAGCAATTTTTTGCCGTGTAGAATACTATTACAGATCTTTCACAGTGAAAAAGTTATGAAAATGGATTCGTGCTACATCTGAAGAATAAAACGACAATCGTCGAAAAGCGACAAGCGCCAACGACAATCAGGGTGATATTTCGCGGGGCTGGTTAGCATATCATGCTATTCGTCTTGCATGAGCTGTTGCTGCTTCTTCTGCTTTGCAAATTTTCTCGATTTTTCGCAGCACAATTTGCACATTCGCTATGTATGCGAAAATTTCTGTCCAACTCTCTTCTGATAACAGCATGCGATCGATTGTAGACGATCGGCCATGCAATACTGTTCTTCAATATAAGAACCGTCTACAGTGGAATATTGCGTGCTCTGTTGATTCTTCTTCTTCTGAACACTCGAGGCAAACTGCGGAGGTATCGTGTCCAAATCTGTACAACTACTTAGTACGATATTCTTCAGAACAGGGTAAGGTGATAGTTAGTCTCCGTGTTCGCGACTTGTCCAAACATCAATTCTTGGTATACGAGTAAGTTTGTAGCTCCATCTGCTTTTTGTAGCATTCTCCCATCTGTTCTGCTAGCTGGCTAGTGATGTTGACCTTTCTTCTTCTTTTATTGCTCTCGTTGCAGCCGCATCTTACGGGTTGGGGGAGTCTCCTTATATAGATTTGCAGTATCTGCGAGAATGTCGATGAGAACCATTCCAGCTATGACAAATACTGCTTCATCCGAGATGATTCTAAATCCACTTATGGTTCTTAGAGCACAAAGTCTGTATACGAAAGTGAGTTTATTTCATATTACCTTCGCCCTCACCGGGACCACATAAAGGAGGACCGAGCTGACTAAATTTGAGAGTAGAACTCGTTTGGCGTAACCGGGTTCCCCGATATTTGTGAGGATCCTGCAGAGCGCTGCCTAGATTCCCGACGATTTTTTAATCATGGATTCTACATGACTCTTAAAATTTAGCCGAATGTCTAGTATCTCACCAAGGCATTTGATGGCATCTTTGGACTTTGTTTTGCTGGTTCCAACCTGAATGTTGACATATTTTGGAACTTTTCGACTGGTTATAAGGATGACCTCAGTTTTATGGCCAGCCAATTCCAGACCAGCCAATTTTTAATACGACATATCGCTTCATTTGTGACTGTATCTATCTCGCGGGTAAATTGATTTACATGTGTATGTAACGAAGACCATTTGCAAATTTTAGAGCCATCGTCCTGAAGCTACAAGGAATCATCACATACATATGTACAGTACATACATAAAGTTTCTATGCTATGTTTATTCTAGCTATATACACATGTATGTAAAACAATTTAAAATATAGAAGTATATCATCCACCATCTGAATATGGAGTCGAAATACATATAGTGCAGTAGTCTCACACGCACGTCCATCTAAAAAATAAATAACCTACAAAACAATAAGTTAACTTACATTGGCCAAAATGGTTAAGTGGTACATGGCTTGTTTCTCAAAATCGAGTGGTCCCAATAAAAATATCGTTCCCTCTGTTGTGTCGGGTGAGACAATTTTTTGTCTTATGGCAAAAAGGGGTGAACCCTAAAATATAAAATGAATAAAAATATATGTATTAAAATATGTACGAGTATATCAAAGGATGCGACTTCATCAAACACTCGAGATGCTGTTGAAAATCGTATGAAAAACTTACCCATAGTTCGAGGTAGACTGGTTTTGGAAAGTGTGGATTTTTTCTGGCTATAACGTAATCTAATTCGGTACCCCGTTTGGCATCCTGAAAGATAAGGAAATCGGTTGAAATAACAATAAATGAAAACATTATTCAAATGATGATAATTTCTCCCACAAAATATCTTAAATTTATTCAGAAATGCGTATTTCTATCTTCAGTTGTATCTCATCCAATCTGTCACGACACATAAAATTTACGATAATTTTTTTGTTACCATCCTTTCCTTTATCTGATCGGTAGTCCGGCTCAAAGCCCTACATAAAAACCCTTCATTACTTAATTTCTTATCTCAAGCTATAGAAGCTTCCATTTGTGTTTCGCTGGGGATATGTATCTAAATCTCACTACACTTGGAAGTTGAAGGTGAAAACCTCTTTTAAATCGGATCAGGTTTCGAATTTCTTCAAGAGATCTAATTCGATTAAGGAATTCCCCCCCCAAAAAATAGATCTTTTAGTTTTATTTTTATAGTTAATTATAATAAAGATGCAAAAGATACGCCTCAGATATGCAACATCACTGGTGGTATGGAGATAGACCTTGAGCATTCAGCATGAAGTGGGTCTGTGAAAAATGCAGAAGCATCCGATGACCATCACTTTAAATTAATTTCTGACTAAGAAAAGATCTGAATTTTTAATTTATTACGAGATTTGATTTATTTTTTCGGTGAGAATGATGTGGCTATACTCGTACCTACCTGACAGAGCATACCGCTCTTCGCAGAATCGGAATTTAATTTATGACCAAAAGTGAAGCTAGAAAGGAGCCTGTTCCACGAAAGATATTTTGTTTTACCTCTTTTTGTTTCTGATCAGTATCTCTGCTGTCGATCTTCATTTGTCGGGAACGACAGAAATCTGCACCACTCAAACCAATGAGCTTTTGTAGGACAGTGGCGTCAAATTGTAGCAAGGGAAGAGACATTGTTGCATTTTTAGAAAGCATGTGGCTTAAAGAACTTTATTTAAATTAGAAACTAAAAGCGTGGGAATAAGAATAATATTAAGAGTAACTGTGGATGCTATACATTGCCATGCAAATTCTTTCACGATGGTAATCGATAATGCAATGAAATATTAAGAAAATCGACCATATTCTGGTTTAGATGCTAATTAGTCTTTATTCAATCGAACCGTTCAGTATGAAGTTGGAAACTAAGTTTGAGCAGCTTTACAAAGGGTTTTGAGCTCAACCTGGGCCGCATTTGTTATTTACAAATCGAGGCTAGATCTAAAGACCGCCCGTATCCTTTCTGAAATCAGTCACCAGCATTGCTTCTTTTTCTTCTTCCTTTTATCAGCGAGGATATGATCCGAAAACAAGGGATCACAACCCTCCCGCTTCACCGCATTTCTACTGATCCGCCTGTGGGATTCGCCTGCATTGCATTCGTAGATAAATCAGAATGTTGACGGCTATATATTTGAGTTTCAAATACGAACGTATTTAAGTGTAGATATACGTATAAGAAGGTAGATTGGTCAGTATTGCTTTACACAAAGTACTGCTTATAGTACATCTCAACACGAGAAGTTGTTCACCCTAGTAACCTTTTTTGATATTAAGGATTCTTTCAAAAATGTTCACCTGCATATGCATGGTTGAAACAGATAAACATTTTAGAAGTCAGGGATCTCTCTTTTCAATAGAAAAAGGTCCCTGCTCGTATAAAATAAATAAGACTATACGAATATAGTTGTAACTTAAGGCCTAGCTACTCGTAACCACTTGTGCTGAGTGCCTTATATTTTTCGGACGAATGAAAGAGCACAAGACGGCACAATACTGTGCATATCCGAAGGCCAATTTTTATTTATTTTTTATTTTTTTCGAGAAGCTTTCTCATGACAATAATACTCTCGGATGGGTGTCAGATGTTCACGAGAGGTGGGACCATGAAAAAGCTTTTGGTGTTTTCTGGGATTCGAACATTAACCTCACGGGCAGTGGTCCGACACACTAACCACTGCGCCACGGCGCCCACTACATTTCATTTAATGCATCCATATTAAAAGGGAATCTGCAACAGAGTACATGGATCCTTTCTGTATGGACAATAGAAACTAAGCGAAGTCTCAGCATCTTGCATGAACATCTGAGAGGACTGGAGTAGAAGTATTTGAGCCAAGAACAACATACTTGGAAACAATAAAGCAAATATTGCAGTACCTCGATAGGTACTATTGCAAGCAAGAGATTGCGAATGTATCAAATAACCAAATTGCCATCAAAGGTCTATGTTCATATGATGGTATGGAAATGCCTGGGCAAGATAAACAAAATAACTTTTTACTGGACGTCAACCACGTTGGAGTGGAGGGTAGTAATTCCTTCGCGAAATCCCAGGACAAAGGTAGGCAAAAATGTTCCTAGGAATCGTTAATAGAAAATGATCGAAAAAGATATCCAAATTTCTCTAACTGGAAATTGAAAACCTACATGAGCACCTCAGAAAGCTGAGTTTGGAAACCAACAACATATGCAGAGTCTACAAAGAAACAGAAGAAACTGTGAAACACATTGAGAAGGAATGTAGGGAATTAACTCACAGCACAGAAAACTGTCTGACAGCATCCCGGATAGAGCGGATACACCTCCATCCTTAGAACCAATACGGATTCTTCAGCAATTTAACCTATGCTTATGGATCTGACAAATCACACTGCAACTAATCGCAACAGAATCCACTGAAGTATGTAATCTTCTGCACAAAAATATATGGAAAATCCGGTGTCTACCAAAAGAAGTGACTACCTACGCCGGCTGTTCAAAGCTAGGTGCATTGGGCAATTTATTGGAGGAACAAAAACTTTTAAGGATTGATAGTAGGGGTATTTTGGTGAGACATCCCAAGCCATGTGTTACTAGTGAAGTCAAATTTATTATCTGAAATACAACAGACAAGATATTGACTGACTAATATTTTCATTCCCATTTGAAACATCTTCAGGTATAGCAACTGTCCATATCTTGGCTGAAACAAAGTTTCCAATCGCTGAAAATCAAATTTTACCTTACTTACTTACTTACTTAGGTGGCGCTACAGATCGGGGTGAACCTGGGCCTCAACCAACAAGCCTCTCCATTAAGCTCGGTCTTTAGCTAATTGCCTCCAGTTGCGCACTCTAAGTTGGTCGAGGTAGCCTTGAACTTGTGCGCGCCACCTACGGCGATGATTCAATCTACTGCGTCGTTCCTCGGGGTTAGATTTGAAGACTCTGCGGGCCGGAGCGTTGGAGTCCATTCCATCTACGGTGAAGAGGTCCTCTACTACGTCGTCGAGGTTAGGTGCGAAGGCGGGAGCGTTGGTGTCCATTCGCTCTACATGTTCTAGCCATCTCAGACATCCAATACGCAGTTTTTTGAGTAGGTCGATGTCGCTGTACAGCTCGTATAGTTCGTGATTGAATTTTCTCCTCCAAAACCCGTCAACGCAAACGGGACCGAATATCTTACGAAGAATTTTTCTCTCGAAGCGACCAAGGATATCTTCATCTTCTTTTAATAAAGTCCATGTTTCAGCGCCGTAAAGCAGGACTGGGATGATCAAGGTCTTACATAGAGTCTCCTTAGTTGTTTGAGATAGGGATTTACTGTTGAATTGCCTTATAAGCCCAAAAAAATAGTGATTGGCAAGAGTTATTCTTCGATTGATTTCTGCGCTGATGTTGTTTTTTGAGTTTATAGCAGAGTCAAGGTAGACAAAGTCCCGTACTACCTCGAAGTTATAGCTGCCGACTGTGACGTTTTGTCCAATTCATCGGTGTTGGCTTTCCCTTCTTGTTGACAGCATATACTTTGTATTGCCCTCGTTTATCGCTAAACCCATTTTGACCGCTTCCGCCTCAATGCTTGCAAACGCACCGGTGACAGCCCGCTGAGTTCTTCCGATAATGTTTATATCGTCGGCGTATGCAAGCAGTTGTACAGACTTGTAATAGATTGTGCCTCCGGTGTTGGCTTGTGAGTTTCGCACAATCCGTTCAAGTGCAATATTAAAGAAGTCACATGACAGCGCGTCACCTTGTCTAAAACCATTTTTGACATCAAAGGTCTCCGTTAGGTCATTACCGACCGTGATGGAGCAGCGCGCGTTCTCCATCGTCGCCCTGCACAGACGGACAAGTTTGCCAGGGATGTCAAAACTAGACACGGCTCTTCGCTATAGATGCTGTCATAGGCGGCCTTGAAATCGATAAAGATTTTTTTTATTGATTTCAAATTTTACCTGCTTGCCTTACTATTTTCATCAGCTTGAAGCCCAATCTTTAATTTCGTGCGAATTGGAGTGCTCTTGGTGCTGCACCCCGGGTAACTCTAAAAGTCTATTTACAGGTGTCTGCATCTGTCAACTGAATATCGAAGGTATAAACAGAGCAAAGTGTGAATACTTGCATAGACTACTGGATGAGAACAATTTCGATGGACAACTGCTCCAACAAATTGGGTGGATGAAAGTTGTCTTTTAGCTCGAATGAAAGTCAGTGGATACTCACGTGCAAGATATTCACTACGATCCACGTACGTAGGATCCACTATCGAAAATAGATGCTATATCGACAGCATATGCTTGGAAAACTAGAAGCAAACCACAGAAAATCTGGATCTCACTCGGTATAGAAGTATAGAAGCATGGATTTTATTGCTCAAATTGGGGTACGAATTCCATCTTAACCCAAAGACTATAGATCGACCCAGAGCTCGTGTCATTCCGTATTGCAAATATTTTCGAAACTTAATTTCAACAAAAAGCACACAAGCAACATTCAAAGATTACTAAATGAACTGAAATCGATAACGCAAGATACCTTCAAGTACTATTGACCATTTACCACAAAGAAAGTTGTAGGTGCCATAACGAACTCTAAATTAGGGAAAGCCCCAGGTTTTAACGGAATGTGTCCTGAATCTAAAAAAATTTTAGGAAAAAGCCAAACGCCGGCACATCAGTGCAGTTCACAATTGCAAGAGCTGTAGAGGCGAGGAGCTGTACTGCTAGAGCTAACGAAATGTCAAAAGCTTTTCGAGAAACTATCTGCAAAGTTGTACACGATTTTTGATTCAATTGCGCATAAAACGACCGATGTCACAGTATATCCATCTAATTCCTTCTGTCTGAGGAGCATATGATCTAGAGCAAACCCAAATTTCCTACTTTCGTCGACTTACTTGATCAAAAAAAATTCAAAACTTCGTTTGCGATCCATGAACGTATAACATGTGAACAAAAAATGTGTGTAATCCAATTCCGATTGTTCGTATTATGTTTAACTTATCACGGAATTAACTTTCGTACGGTTGACATCCGTTGTTGATAGATGTAATGATATTCCCCTTGTTCCACATTAGCGAATCCAGTTTTTCAATAATAAATCGAATAATAAGTTTCACAGGCGCTCGTGCCAAATTACCTGAACCAAGGAGTCTGCTGAGCCATCACGTTTTGGACAACAAATCTGAGCATCTGAAGATACTAAATACGTTCACTTTACTTGTGCGATGTGTATGAAGAACTTCACGTTCTATCTACTCAACAGCGATTGCTTATCACTTCTGCTGTCTGATTTTTTATTTTTATTTTTTGGTTCAAACAAGCAGTTGGTACTGCCATTAATTCACTTACCCAACTGCTCTATGCCAATTCGAATTCAGTGGTCCATTAGAGTTCGCGATTTACTCTAGATAATAACGACGTAGAAGTGGATGACCTTCTAGTGGAAATTGAATTTTTCATATCTCTCCACATCATCCACATCACACGCGAATTCCTTCAAACCACACATTTGCAACAGTTTTCCATGCCCACCACCAAAGGCAGCAGCAGCACGCTTCAAGTACCCTAATCTAAGTCTATATCCCCGTAGCTACTCCGCCAGCAAATAAGATCCCCACAACCGATGGAAATAAAGTTATTGGTCTGAAAATCACTGTATCTGGATCGACAGCCCACATTCACGCATGTCATTAGATTTATAGCACCACACACATAGATCGGTCAACAGCGCAATGGCCAGCAGCAACAGCAGGAGCCGTATCTGCAGTTAGCATTCCAGTGCTACTACACCTATATCTGAAGCCAAAGTGTTTGACAAGCGACACGTAGACGCCAAAAAGGCGAATCAATCAATCCTAGACTGAGAATGTGACACAACGGGCACAGATATAGTAGCACATTAGAGTCGAGCACTGAGAGTGGGCCCAGTAGGGACCCGGTGTGTCAAAACAATTTAATTTCAAACATAACACTTAACACGGCAACAGCTGTACCGTGTAATTATCTTTAATTGCTTCAAGTGGCATCCGCACACATGAAACGTCAATGTCATCATCACCTGGCTCCGGAAAGATAAGGGATGTTGTACAGAGACAGTATGTGTACACGTGAAGCAGTTGCAACTTGCAAATGATGAAGCATCACAGAAAAACCAGTAAAGGAAGAAGATAAAAAAGTGAAAGGCCATCGGTGGTAATCACTTAACCGCAGATACCCTCCAGGGGCTGTTAAAGTTGAAGAAGTGAAGATCGATTTAATGTATCTGCGAATGTTCAACGCGTATCTTCTGTACCACGATCGGCAGAGCAGAACTTGATTTTCAACAGGAAACTCTCCGATGATGCGATTGACGGATGGAATGCAATGCATGTTCTTTGGGACCATGTGCTGGGTTTTGGCAAAGCCTGAGAGATTATGATCTCAAGGTGGTGAAGGTGAAATTTAATTTCATAAGAATCTGGTTTTATTATCGATCTAGATGGGGTAATTTAATTGGGACAGGTACGTAGTTCGTATTGTGAGAAAGATACTTGTTATAAGTTTCAGGTCTGAGGTCAGATTATTGTAGTTCGTGATAATCGCATTCCAATGGGTAGCTTGTGTAATTTGTAAGTATTTTGTTTCAATAACGCCTACGGGAAGACATGGACTGTCAAAAGCGATCTACACTGGAATGTTGAGTTGATGTTGATCTGCAAGTGCCCCTTAGCGAGCTAATCAGGATTTTATTAGGTAGTGACACAAATCTGTCACAGTCAACTCATCTGAAATCCAAGTAATTCGAGAATTTTTGTCCGGAATAGTTGACCTTGACTAACTCTATAACTCGTGGATACATTTATTTTTTTTAAAAAATCTTCCTAAGCATTAAAGGTTTTACTTTTTGAAAGCTTTTAAGAGAAGAGATATGAAGCTGGAACAGATTTCAAAATGCGTCTGTACTAAATGAACTATCTACGTTGCTTAGTCAGATCTAGAATATAACGACAACATATATCGTAAACTATATACACATATACATAAGAAGTGGAGTATATAAATCGTACTATATTCGTTTTACATAGTCGAATGCTGCTATCCTACAGATTCGATTGGTTATAAACATCAAACTTTATGAAACTTTTTGGTGACACAGATATCAGATAGAACGGGGGAATTGGATTAAGAATCAAATTCTCTTGTTAGCTCAAGATATGTATGTACACAAAGTTAGAAAAATAGAAAAGGCATTTCGACTATTCTAGCATCAAATAGCTCCAAGCAGAAATGTCAGTGAACTTCGCTTGTTAATTCGAATTGATTCGATCGTGAGCAATTGCTAGGGAAAACAAAAAGTACGTCATGCCATTTCAAGTAGAATTCACACTCTCATTGCAAGCTCTCACCGTCAGTTGATTAATCCAATCCACTAACGAATTCACTTGTAATAAATCAACTAGACCACCACCATCGTTCACCCATCATTCACCAGGCCTAGTTCGTTCAAAGAACCCTGATCCCTCTCTACCTACCCCATAGCTCTAATTAATCTTATGACCAAGTTATGCCTTCATTATTTCTAACGATCACGAGAGGAAACCCCAACAATCCACGGAGTCCCTAATAAGACGTCATTAATTAATGCTTAATCAATGAGCCAGACAAGTGGTGAAGAAGGGGCTGAATCAGGGGGCAACAAAAAAAAAAAAAAAACTAAATTCCTTCAACTTCTCAGCATCCATTGTACAACTAAAAAACAAAAATAAAAAACCAAAGCCAAGTAGCCATTTCATGTCTGGTGATCTACCACGTTAACCAGTGAGATAATCTCATCGATAGAGTCCGTTGACCATCCATCAAAACGGGATGGTAGGCGCACAGAGGCGTTTCGATTGGAGTCAGGAGAGATGTAATGGCTGGGGAACTTATCTGTGATTGATAGACAAGTGTCATTCATTTGATGCTCTATTCCTGGGATCTATTCTCTGGGGGGGAACCTAATGGACGACGGATATGGAAGTGATGTTTAGAATTCTCAAAGAGGGATTCTACAGGGCCATTAAGAGGCACTGATGTGTTTCTCCTTGCTGGGTTTATATGAAGGCATATCTAACTGCTGACGAAGGTATAATTAAAAATTTAATTATCGTTCAAATGGGGATAATATTAATGCCTTTGAATGCACTTCTTCAATGGGTGGTATTGATAGCGTTGAAGGTGTGGTCTAATGCAGTTTTCTACCGGAGGCTATGAATTTGGTTTAGTTTTATGTGCTCTCATGAATATTTTCAAAATTTTATGGCGCTACAAAGTTAATTTGGGTAGACCTATGGTTGGGGTGACCTCCAAAGGCCAGTAGGAGAACTTGTCATTTAAAACAAACTTTTTTAAATTTAAATAACAAAATGCGGCTATTTGAGTGAATTAGTATTATACTCGTAGAATGGAAAATTGACTATCGATTATGTAAATTAAATGGATGATTACTTCGAAAAAAGAAAAAAAAAAAAAAACCATTTTAATCGTGTGAACTTTTCTATTTAGCCCGTGGAATCAATAGGTTAGGTTAGGCTAGGTTCAGGTAATTATCTGCACCAAGATTCAGACGCACTTAGATCAGAAGAGTAAGTACCTCGGAGAGGAGTCTTATTTTAGACGGAAGATGTTTTCTTCCTATTCTTTAGGAGAGAGACCTAACCTTTTGGTGTGTGAACCTATCGGACAGCGTTCTATGAGGAGCTTTTATTTGATCACTTTACCAAGATCAAATAATTTGAAAGTTTCTGGTCCAATCTAAGCCAGATATGTATATTTGAAAATACGAGTACATATGTCACGTGTGTCGTACCAACCTCCCCTCTGCGTTTTATCTTGATGCTACTGTCCAGCTTTAAGCAACATTTTGCATCAAGCAAGAGACACATTCACATCCTATAAGCCGCCGAACAACCATCATCGTATCGCCCAATATGCCTGCTCGATACGCTGGGAAAGATCCTAGAGCGTATCATCTATGACAGACTGCTTGCGGTGGCAGAGGAAAACGGAGCCCTGTCAGACTGTCAATACAGCTTCAGAAAATCACGCTCTACTGTCGATGCCATAAAGGCGGTAGTAGATATAGCAACTGAAGCAATACAAGGGAAAAGGTGGAAATGGGGGACGAAGAAATACTGCGCAGTAGTAACGCTCGACGTCAAAAATGCGTTCAACTTGGCAAGCTGGTCATTCATTAGGAGATCCCTGGCCAGGATGGATACACCATACTACCTGCTGAGGATAGTCACGGACTACTTCAGCAATAGGAAGCTAAGATACCATACTGACGATGGCGTTAAGCACTACAGTGTTTCCGCGGGAGTCCCGAAAGGGTCGGTACTGGGACGTCTCCTATGAAACGTTATGTACGACGGAGTTCTGCGACTAACACTGCCCGAGGGAGTCAATGTAATTGGCTTCGCTGACGATATCGCAGTGGTTACAGTAGCCAAGCACGTACACGAGGTGGAGTCTGCCACGGATGAGGCAGTTATAAAAATGAAGGAATGGCTGAAGGCTACCGGTCTGGAACTAGCTGCCCACAAGACCGAAGCTGTCCTAATAACCAGCCGCAAAAAAGGTCGAATATGCCAGCTTCCGGGTCGGAAACCAAACAATCAGGTCCAAAGAATCCTTGAAGTACTTGCTCCTTGGAGTCATGCTCGACAACAGGCTGCGCTTCAAAGCCTCTAGAGTATTCTAGGAAGAAAGCATCGCTGATGCAGGCAGCACTCTCCCGAATGCTCCCGAACATCGGCGGGCCTGGATACGCCCGCAGGATCCTGCTGTCCAGAGTGGTCAGCTCGGTACTTCTATACGCTGCCCCGATATGGGCAGGTGCACTGGCGACAAATGAGTGCAGGAAGAAGCTATCATCAGCTCACAGGCACTGCGCAATCAGAGTGATCAGCGGCTTCCGAACTATCTCCGACGATGCAGCCTGCGTTTTAGCTGGGATGGTCCCAATCGACATCCTCGCTAATGAGATGCAGGGGGTATACCTTAGACGTCCCTCGAACCGGCGGTCTCGGAGACTAGAGCATAATTGCTAACCAGCCCCGCGAATAAATACCTAACGTAGTACCGCGGGGAGAGTGGTTGAAGTGTGTAGGGTGTGTGTTTAGTACATAGGCTTATTTCTGGAATCGATTAATCAGGTTTGCGAATCGTGCATGCTAGTAGCACTCGGGCTTTTAGTATCTATGAAGATTACACATCCTTGGCGCAACCTAAAAAAAAAAGAAGGAAAAACACCCACATCTTGCCATTTCAGTAAGATTCCTTGAGAAGAAGAACTCGTCAGGCACTGGCCTGGCACCTATCATAAGTGAATATTGAAATGCTCGGCAATAGGCATGAGAGACGAGCGGCTATCCTTTGAAGTCATAGAGCACAAATTTAAGGATTTAATTACAATTTAGTCGTAATTTCTGCCTTGAATTCGCTGCTGTGATCTAGTAGGCGGAAGGAGCTGATCAAAAGTATACCAAAATCGTTTTTGGATCCATCTGTATAGAAGTGAATCGAATTTCTTTCAACCGTAATGACATTTTCCAAACCGGGTATAGTTGCATGGAAATTCCCATAAGATCGTAGTTTTAGTAAGGTGTAGTCGGTGCTTTCAGGTACAACGTTTTGTAGATTCAGAATTGCCATCATTGGATTTTCACTTGCATGCGGTGTTTCAAACATTTGCTCTACAAATTGATCCGACAATGGGATCCTTTTCATAGACCATGTCATATTTTTTCATCCCATTCTCTAAACTATTTGTTTTTTTTTGTTTGAGCGCGATGTCCTTCCAAACTACTTAACCTATTCTGATGCAGTTTTCAACTATGTATAGACAATTATTTGCGGAAGGCTTTAGGGCTTCAGAAGAATCCGCCATAGAGGTGCTAATCAATATAGTATACAGCTGAGCAAAAGTCATGTGACGTAAATATGTAATTAATTTCTAAATTGAAAGCAATCTACATTAATCCCACAAAAGGGTTCTGGTTCAAGGAACGGCGTGTCTGATCCGTTTCTTGCTAGTTCATCAGCTGCTTCGTTCCCCTCCACTCTTACATGGCCTGGTACCCAGTAGAGAGTTACTTTGTTTGTTTCTCCCAGTTTGTTGATCCTGGTGAGACATTCCCATACCAGTTTGGGTCCGATCTCGTGCGAGGTCAGTGCTTTAATAGTGGCTTAACTGTCTGGCAGTATTGCGATGTCCAGCCCGCGATATTTCCTATCTAGGTTTAATTGCGCACATCTTTCGATCGCGTGAACTTCTGCTTGAAATATACTGGGGGATACTCCCAGTCATTCTAAGTATTTAGTCCTGAGCCCGTACACTCCTACCCCAGTGCCAGTAGATGTTTTTGATCCGTCTGTGTACCATTTAATTGTGTGTTGTTTGAATTGGTATTTATCGGATTCGCTGCTCCAGTCTCTTTTGTTGCTCAGCTTTGAGTCAAATCAAATCGTTCAAATCAGTAATCGTATCTCTTCACCATATCATCTCTGGGCCAGTCCAGAAACGGCGACGATTTGGATAGGGTTACTCGCTCTTTGTTTGCGATGCATGTTTTTTTCCCGGTGCCCTCTTTGCTGATTCTCAATATGGTCTCCTTGGCGATTCGCTCTAGCACTATGTGTAGTGGAGGTATACCTACGATCACTTCTAGTGCTGCTGTGGGACAAGTTCGCATGGCTCCTGTTATGCATATGCAGGCTAATCTTTGCACTTTATTGAGGGATGTCCTGGTCGTGGTTAGTCTACTTCTGTTAACCCATGCCACTGCTCCGTAAGTGATGATGGGTCTTGCTATCATCAGGTACATCCACCTCATTGTGGCTGGGCTGTAACCCCAGGTTTTCCTGAAATGTTCTTGCATACCATAAGTGCTCTGGTGGCTTTGGTAACCACAGTTTCTACATGTTCTCTCCAGAGGAGTTTGCTGTCTAGTGTTAGACCTAGATACTTGACCTGTTTCTGTGGGTCGAGCCTGATCCATTCCCACAGGGATAATGAATTAGTTCCATCAGCCTTAAATGCCATCTACCGGTTTTCTTCTCCGCTCTCAATATCTTCATTCAGAAACTTTAGGTCTATGCTGTCTTAATGACGTAACTTCAACAAATTTTCGTGATGGACACTGCAGAATATTATCGGAATTTTCCCAAGATTAAAACTTCTATAAATCTTAAGCATTTAATGTGAAACTTGTTTTTCAAGAAGGTCTCAGGACATTGGTTGAAATCCGTCAAAAGGTGCATTCAACAAAGTTAGACTAATGGCTTGTCTTGTACGTAAGAATGAGCTTTCATCGATGCTGTAGTGGTAACTACCTTAAAAGATTTTTGGTGGCATACGCAATGTGGACTTTCAAAGGATGCTTAAGGCCCACTTCAAATGAAGTATTCTCTGATTCGACTCCAAATTAGTCGAAGGCATCACGAGTCTAATCGAAGAGCGAACATTCAGAAAGTGAATTCACATTGACCAAGAGGAAAGGCCTAGGAATGTAGCGCGGCCTCACTTAGGTGGATGTACACTATGATTACTAGACCCATCTTACCTAGGTAAATTTCAAAGTGCCTGTAAAACATGATATAAAAACCTACCCCAGATGAGGAGGGTGGTTATAAGACTCAGCACTAATGGCATAATGGGAAAAAGTATCGCTGATCGGAGAACACCATGAGAACAATCAAAAAGAGCGTCGAAACCTTCCAAATCATTGACACTTTTAGACTGCCCTAGATACAATATCGTCAAGAAATACTGGTTTGAAGGGTTGATGTCAGTTCTACAGTGGCAGCTGCAACTGTCAGAAGCGAATTGGCCGAAGGTGGAAATGCATTGGGTGGAAACACAAGTAGCAGTTCTTCGTTTTTGGCGCCGCAGCCTTATATTTAATAGTAATGCCGTTTGCCGAAATATAATAGAAAATAGAAAAACATTAAGCAGTGAAAATGAAAATTATAGTATAAAAGAAATTAAAAACCATGAAGTATTGTCATTTAAAATATTAAGTTATAATGTTGCAGGCCTGAAAAACAAGTTATTTTTTTCGGATTTTTTTAATTATATTAAAAAATTTGATATATTTATGCTTTATGAAACACACGTTTTAGTCAGTGAAGAAATTAGGTTTAAGAGTATTTTTCTGGACTTCGAAACGAAATGGATTCCAGCAGTTAAAACTAATGTCTTTGGAAGAGGAAGCGGTGGTGAACTTATGGGTTATCGTAAATCTCTTAAAGAGGTGGACATACATTTTAAGATGGTGGAAGGAACCTGTGTTGTCGATGTAAGGATCAATGGCGGAACTTTTTGCATAGTACCTGTTTATTTGAACTGCACTCACTGGATGCGAGATTACGATAAACTCTCCGATATGCTGCAGATCTTAGGTTCGACGGACCTTCTTCTTGCTGGTGATTTCAACGCGAGAATAGGATTATCGCAAAATAATTTCGCAAGTGGACCTGCGTCAACAATTATAAACGCAACTCGGAGTTCCAAAGATGAATTTTGCGATGGAAAAGGCTCCAAAATTATGGAAATTGCTGATGCGTACGATTGTAAGATCTTAAATGGCAGCTGCAGCGGTGACTCAGATGGTGAATTTACGTTCATCCGTGGAACATCGTGCTCCGTAATAGATTATTGTTTTATGTCCGGTAATTGGAACTCAATTGTCAACGATTTTTCAATAGCTGTTCAAACATTTTCCGACCATATGCCGTTGGAAATTTCGTGCACTATTTGGAAGGCAGGCGATACGTCTAACTCAAGGCAGCTGGCTCTCCTTCCGAAGTTGGTTTGGAATAACAGTTTTCGTGCCTCTTATCAAAGTAATTTGAATACGGAACTTTTGAGTCTGATGGAACATAATTCAGCTCTACACATTGACGTCCTAACGCAAATTATAAAAAGATCTGTACCGTCTAACGTCAATGCAAGACGTATTGTAGCCAGTAAACAGAAGTGGTTCGATATCGAGTGTCTAAAGGCGAGGAAACGATCATTTGCATTGCTATGGCGCCTAAGGAAGCAAAATAATGACCATGTTAAAGAACTCTATGCAGAAGCAAATAAATATTTCAAGCGTCTTTGTATAGAAAAAAGGAAAAAATTTAGCCAGGAAGTCATTGCAGTTCTTAATACTTCAAGGTGTTCAGCAGACTTTTGGAAGGCGGTTAAAATTGTAACTGGAAGAACTAACTTGATTTCGTCGACTTTACAAGCTTCTGATCTGAGGGAGTATTTCAAAAATTTACTCAACACTCCACAGTTTTCTCCGTTACCGCAATATGCAGCCCCTTTCTTCACAGACGAGCTCTTAGACTCACCATTTACTCTTTTGGAAGTGAAACGCGCAGTTGATTGCTCTAAAACGAGGAAAGCCCCAGGTGACGATCGGATCCCTTTCGAATTCTACAAGAACAGTTCCACAGAATTTCTCACTGCACTTACAAATGAATTCAATAAAATTTTTGAAACAGCCAATGTCCCAGAAAGCTTTAGAAGAGCGATAATTTTCCCATTGCACAAAAAAGGTGAACTAGATAATCCAGCTAACTACAGAGGCATTTCTTTTTTGAATACTTCGGCAAAACTATTTAGTGCTTTGATATTTAATAGGCTTACACAATGGATGGCAAACAATCGAATTTTAAATGAATACCAGGCGGGGTTCAGAAAGCATTATTCAACACTGGATCAAATTTTTACTCTCACCAACATTGCAGAGTTTTTTAAACAAAGTAGCAAAAAGCTATATGTCTTCTTCGTTGACTTTCGTGCAGCTTTTGACTCCATAGCGCGTGAAGCTCTTTTCTATAAGCTGTACAAAATTGGTTTATCAAGTAAAGTGATAAATGTGCTAAAAGCGATGTATGAGAGCAACGTGGCGTACGTATGGAATGGAGAGAATGTATCGGAAGAATTTGGAACACAAATGGGAGTTAAGCAAGGATGCATCCTAAGCACGCTACTCTTCATCATATTTATCAACGACATAGTAGGAGAAGTAGGAGGAGGGATCGAGCTTGGTAGTGTGCGGATACCGGCGCTAAAATTTGCGGACGATATAGTGTTTTTATCGGAGACAGTTGAAGAGATGCAGCTTACTATGAACCGTCTTGAAAACTACTGTAAGCAATGGAATTTGACGGTGAATTTATCAAAATCAAAGATGATGATTTTTAGAAATGGCGGTGGAAGATACTCTCGCAACGAAAAGTGGTTCTATCGAGGTGAAAACGTTGAAATAGTGAAAGAGTATAAATATTTAGGTGTGCTAATTACATCCAACCTCAATATGAAAAAACACTTTGAATGTCAGCTAGCAGCAGCTAAAAGAGCTATTTCATCAGTTTGGGGACGTTGCGTCGACAATAAGTTTATCGATCACACAGCGAAGAATAAACTATTTCGTACAACTGCTGCCTCTATACTGCTGTACGGAGCCCAAATTTGGGGTTATTGCTTTTTTGAAGAAGTTGAAAAATTTCTAAGATACTTTTTGAAACGAATCTTTCGACTTCCAATATGTACACCGAACTATATGCTGCATCTAGAAACTGGAGTCCCTCCTCTCTTCTTAGATACCCTAAAGCTGCATATAGATTATATTGTTAAAGTAGTGGAGATGGATGATGGAAGACTGCCCAGGATTGTTCTGAAGCATATACTTTCGACAAGAGGGCACTTGGTTCAAAAGTGGGGGGAGTTGGCAGCAAATTATGGCGCGAGCTTAAATATTGCATCTGATATACAACTTTCAATGATAAAACCTATGCTTACAAATGTTTTGAAAAATGCAGGTAATTCCATGTATGAGAGATTTGTAGCTGAAGCACATTCATCGCAACATAGGCTGATCTACAGTAGGCTGAATTTTAACCACATTGAAAGCGATTCAACGTACTTCCTCAATCGTTACTCTCTGCATATGATAAGCACAATATTCAAACTTAGAGGTGAACTAACAAGTCTTTATTTTATTCCACATCGACCCGATCTGCCAATTTTATGTGACCTGTGCAACCTTAAAGAGAGGGAGGATGTTTACCATTTCATCGGAAGATGTCCCATTTTAGGAGAATTTCGCGCGAGATACTTCGGAGTAATTTCGCTAGACTTGGATGAGGTGATCAACGTACTGAACGGAAGTCATGGTTGGGATGTTTTGTACAACTATGCTACAGCTGCAATCCGCTACAGAGCCCGTATTTTGGAAGGCGATTTTTAAATAGAAATAGCAACCATATTGTCAATCTGGTAGACGGCCTTAAGCCAAACCATAAACGACTATGTATATACTGTTCTTGAAAATTATGTGAAGTTAATAAAAAGTCTAACTAACTAACTAACTAACTAACTACTGGTTTGAAGGGAAGTTTGGCACGAAATTGAGCAATAAAAGAGGCTGGAGCAGTGAGTCCAATAAGTTCCAATCAGATAGTACATGAACAGATCCAAAACATACACAGAAACTGAGGCAGGCGTGTACCTGTCTACGACTAGATACCCAGAATCTCTGGAAACATCTCCCAGTACACTCCAAGCAAAGATTAACATCATTGAAAAAATGGCTCAAATCAACTTCATAACACTCTCAGATGGCCAGGCTACAGTCAAGTCTCTCAACCCATACTGAATTCAGAGTGGTATGTGAATGCGTAACTAAGATCAACGGACGCGGCCAAGTAAATAAAGTAATCTCCTACTGAATACCAGATCATGTAGGAGTAGGGGGCAATAAAGAACTTGACGCGTTAGCAAGAAACGGCTCAGAAACTCCATTCGTTGAACAGGAACCGTCCTGATTGTTAGGCTTTACATGACGGACATGTAACGAGTCGCTGCAGACTGTAGAAGCGTCTCAGAAACTTGAGTACAGAAATGAATGTACACTGGGATTTCGAAATAAAACACCAATAAATCCACAAAGAAAAAGGGTCTGTAGAGGAACCCCCCAAGGCGAAGTTCTGTCTTCTCTAATATGACTTCTTGTAGTGGATGCGATCGTGGTAATTCAGAAGGAAAACGGCTTCAATGCGAAGCGACGGCCTATGCCGACGATGTGGTTATCCTGGTTGGAAATTTCCTCCGATTCTAAGTGAAATGCTAAATTTCGCACTACAACTACTGGATAACTGGGTCAATAGCAAAGGGCTGGGAGTGAACCCCCCAAAGATGGAGGTAGTTCTATTCACTAAGAAGAGACAGACCCCTGCCTTAATATCCTCAAATAATGGTGGAATTTAACTAAGTATCCCAAGTTCAGCACAATACCTCGGCGTAATTCTAGATTCCAAACTAAACTGGAAGGATAACATTGTCGAACGCATAAAAAAAGCAAGCGTAGCTTTCTGTTCTTGCAAAAAGGCATTCAGTAATACACGGGGCTTCAAACCAGCTGTAGTGTACTGGATATACACGGCGGTTGTAAGACCCGTTCTTACATATGGTTCGCTAGAATGGTAGGTTGTACTTGAGAAGCAATACCAGCTTTCAAACCTCACCAAAATTCAGAGGGCAGGGTGCATCGGAGTCATGGAATCAATGAGAACATCACCAATAGCGGCAATGGAAACTCTGCTTAGTTTCATTCCGCTTGATATATACTGTAGCAGTCTGGCGGCCAAAATCGCTGTAACAATGAGAGAAGGTCGATTGTGGTCATCGAACCCTTACGGGCATGGCACCATTCTGTACCGATGGGGGACTGCCAGCACATCGATGGAAACGGATCACATGAACCCGATGCTAACATTTGAAAGGAGATTTAATACAAGAACTCCTGACACAATGTACTGGAAAAACTGAAGAACCATGAAGAAAAAAGGACGTTGGCACGGGGACCGGAGTTAATTGTGAGGCCGTAGCAATAAAGCACTCCTTTAGCCCTTTCATGCCAAATGTTGCCTATAGGCAACATTGTATGTTTTAGCTTCTAAGTCGCGTAATTTTAATTTATTCTCTAACAACTTTTTTTTTTAGAATGGGTTGATATGTTGTGCAAGTTTGTTGTACAATTTTTTTTCGAATATTTTATTGAAAGTATTGCTAGTGATCACTTTGTAGCTGATCTTCGGTCAGTGCACATGTACAATTTTTTTTATGCGAAATATGAGTTTGAAAATTATTTAAAAAAATATATAAAGAAATTTAAGTGTACAAAACCAAGTACGTAAAATAATTAAACACATGTAAGAAAATTAGGAAAAACAAAAAAAAATTGAAAAAAACTTTTAGTTTATGGTCAGAAATTTTTTTAAACTTTTTAGGCAACATTTCATAACTTCTAAGCCAGGGTACATAGGACTTTGAAATTGATATCACTTCATATTTACGTCTAGGCTAACAGCTCCATATCCTTGAAAAAGTATTAGCCCCTCCCAAATTAATTCTGGCATGAAAAGGTTAGAATAAGCGACGATTACAGCGGCTTTCAAGCCGAAGTCACAACCATCATAGAGGCTGCTGAAATTATACGCGAGAGTAGTATCGTTGATAAAACGATCACTGTCTATATAGATAGCTAGGCAGCCGTTAAGGCTCTGGACTCTTCTGTAATTAGGTTAAGGCTTGTGAGGATCTCTAAATCACTTTCAAACGAGATATCTAGAGCCAATGCGGTGACCCTTTGCTGGGTACCAGGGCATATGGATATCGAAGAAAACAAAGGGGCTGACGAGCTTGCTATTAAGGTGCCGGCGCTGCAGGTATCGCGGGCTCTCCCCTTTAAAGTGATCCCAATTAGTTTCTTACGGAAAAAAATAGAAGATGAAGACACCGGTTGAGCAAACTGACGCTGGGTTCATTTGGACACGTACGCAATGGACAGGGCGCTATGGCCGGCCTTTAGCAAGAAGAGATCAACATCTCTGGTGAAACTTAGTCGCCATAATGCACGGGTCAATTCCGGCGTAACTACTGGTCACTGTACCATTGGCATTTATGTGGAACGACTCGGTGTACTGAACCACGACTATTGTGGAAGTTGCAGGGACGAAGAAGAAATTATATCTGTTCGTCACCTGCTGTGTGATTGTCCTGCCCTATCTTCTTCTTCTTCTTCTTCTTCCTATTTCGGTGAGGTTATGATCCGAAAACAAGGGATCATAACCCTACCTGCCCTATAGGTCACAAGAATGAGGACTCTTGGTAGTTACTTCTCCTCGGGGCTGGAACTCTAAGTTAATATTGGGCTGATGGACTTTCCGATATTCATATCACCACTTTCTTGGTGGTTCTAACAGCGGACCATCTCTACAGTGCTTACAGGGTTAAATAAATGGAATGGAATTGATCTAAGTGAGCAGTGACTTTTTTGTCACAAGGCACCCATCTTCCTAACCTAGCTTAATCCACAAAAGAAGACACCACATGGGAGCCTATCTTTTAGCAGAGACGGGCGCTAGCTACTAGTGACTGAAGCCTTAGTTTCGTGGGCACACTGGATGTATTTAAATCGCAGTGAGCTTGCACACCATCAACCACACACCTTCACCTACTGAGATCATTTACTGCCTTTCTTTGGACAGACTGAAGACCGAAGTACACTTTGCTTGTGTGCTGATAACTTAGGCCAACGTCTTCGAAAATGTGCTAGACATCTGTTCAAGAATTGAACAGACCACATCATCATCATTCCGAAATATCATATATGGGAAGGAGATGTACCGTCTAGGCAGCCTTAAACATGATAGGGGGATTGAAGCAGAAGTTCATCTAAAACTCTAAATATGTCCTGTTGTTTGTTTTTCTTTTACCTGCCAGCTTGGTTTATTCAGGATGTTATATTCGTTCTCGAAACCAGGCTTCATAACGTTACTCAGATGAGCTTCTTGGATAGCAGGGACAACTTAAATTACAGATCACTGCTTAGCGAGATTGTTGATCAGCACCTACCAATGGATAGCTAGATGCCAGTGGTTCTTCCGAAGGTCATGAATGAATTCGTCAAAACTTTATGACTACCTTGGCAACTACATATCTTCTCGACTCCGATAACCTGGCAAATTACGATGTTAGGAGCCTCTATTGTTTTGTTAGTAACTCTACTTGGTCCTTATCTATACAAAACAGCTAGTTGAACTTAATCCAATTCGAAACTACAGATGATGTACGTCGAATTCGGTATGAGTTTAGCTAGGAAGGCTGAAGCTAGTCCGCGAAATATTGGACTGCCCTATTGGACCAGAACAACTTAGGTGGACTAAAGTTTCGGGATTTCATTGCTTAACCCACCTTAACACACTCCACTATCATCTCTATTCACAATTGCTCAACAGTTATAAACTATTCCCATCCCATGATATTTTGAGTTCTAATAAATTTCTGGGAAAACTTACCTCTGGTATCATAATGATGCCCGGCTTATGGGGAAATATGAGGTCGTGTGGTGTTGTAAAATTGGTCGCCGTTATCGAACAACGTTGCGTTGTCATACCACCCTTTGTGTCCTTCACCGACACCTGGAAGTCATAGTATCGTCCCGGCTCCAATCGCCGCTGTAAGATCACATTCGCTTGGCAAACAGAATTGTACTTAGTACATGGAAGCGATTCGATTTTCACCGTCGATGCCGAGGCATCGCCAACCAGCTCGAACGTCAGCGGATAGTCGAACTCCTCATCGGTGGCACGCAATCGATATATCACAGAACCCACCTGGGCATCGGCCGGCACCAGAACCAAACGCATTCGTGTCGATGGATCGAACTTTGGATCGACGCAATGTATTTGCGTTGGCCAGCAGAGGACGCCAATTAAAATGCTGATTGTTAATATTCGGTGCGTTGAAATTGCGGGCAGGAATAAAGTTTGTGTTCTTTGTCGTGGGGATGGTGCTGCTGTGACTGCTGCTGGTGGTGATGGTGCTGATGATGGCGGTGCTGGTGATGGGGATATGCTGCTGGAAGCCATTTCTGCAAAGATACAAAAAAAAGAACGCGTTTATTAATCATCCTGTCATCGAGCTGGGTGGGGGGTTTCATTTGTGGTGCCTTCTATCAGTAGTTGCGCGCGCATTGCTAATACTGTCGACACATCCGGTGACAAAAAATCAGCATAAATCATTTTAGCGTGGATTATATTGGCACCCGGATAGGTTTGGTTTGGTATCGGGGAAGTAATTATATGCAAGGGAGCGGCCGACTCTGAGGATATCGGAAGAATTCAGGGTGTGGCATAGAGGTTTGATTAGTGTTCGAATCAAGACAAATTAAGCTGCAATCTGTAGATACAATTTGGTGTTGTTTTACTGGTAAACTGGATTTAATGTAAGGTCTTATGTTAATAGCATCGTATTAGATCGATTGCTACTATTTTAATGGATTCCCATTCACAACCAAATAGTCAAGCGAATCATTTTTTTTTATCGGAAGACTAATGGTTTGAAATTCTTCGAATTTTCAGAATGTTTTCTGCTGAGTCAGATTTTATTTATGGCAAATCTTAAGCCTTTTAAGAAAACATCTCGCTAAGGCACATTCTCTTCTAAAAGCATGATGATGTCAAGCGGGAAAAAACCAAGCAAATACTTAGATATTCAATAAGATTAGATGATGTGTGCTGTGAGTTTCGAGCTGCCTAAGTGTACATATTTGTATGTAGAAGTATATTTTGGGCAAAAGTGAATCCTGGGAGTCCCCAGCTTCAATCATAGTTCCAGTTGTAAGTGCTCATTTATAAAGTATTGGGGTTCTGGACATTGATATCTGCCTGACCACCGGAAAAAAAGCTGCCATATGAAGTTTTTTTTTTTTTTAGACATTAAGACTTTATTGGTTTGGAATGAGCGTGGGCCTAGGTGAAAGGCCATATGGGGTTTGAGGGAAATGAAAAGGCAGACAATTTGACAGGTCAGCAAGACCTGTACCAGAATAATGGTAAGGGCCTGGAATAAGGAGTCACTTCTGAACACTATAAATGGTAATAAACTGTGAACGGATATAGATAAGCAAAAATGGAACTCAAGGTGTCGAAAGATAAAAACCAAACGCAAGGCTCTAAGCATGGAACGAGGAGTGCTCAAACAGTTACTAGCGTTATTCATAGAACATGTAAACTGCAGATGTCATTAGAGGAATATTGGTCTCCTAAAAGATGATACTGAGGGACTAGACCTGGAGGACATAAAACCAACGACTCATATGAAGGGTCATTTATAAAGCGCGATACATCTTTAAATTTCAGTAAAACGAATTGTATTGGAGGTAAAGCGGATCTAATTTGAAGTCGTTCAAATAGCCTCCACGGTTTTGCTTGATGGCGGTCCAATTTTGGATGACTCGGGCACATAAGCTGCCCTTAATCTCGCCAATGACGCGAACAACGTTGACCTCAAGGCCGGGAATTGTGCAATTCCGGCTTATTTGCACAGACCAGAGATTCAACGTAACCCCAAAGAAAACAGTCTAAGGCCGTCAAATAGCACGATCTTGCCGGTCAATTGTCGTCGGCTCTTCGTGAAACTACGCGACCCGTAAACTTCGCTTTCAATATCTCCAGTATTTCGTTCGATGTGTGCCACGTCGAATCGTCCTGGTGAAACCACTTATCGCCAATACCCAAACAATGAATTTCCGACCAAACGAACTCGATTATCATGGCCCAGTACCACTCCCCGTTGAAAGTCAGCGCTCATTTTTGAAAAAATAAGGTCAAAGCAGAAAAACAGTGAGTTTCTCGGTATGCAAATGTGTTGGCATAATCTCTCTTGGAGAGCTCCAAAATCGACAATTTTGTTTGTTCACGAAGCCAGGCATGACGAGGTAGGCATGCCTGTCGTAAGAGGCGACTAAAATCCACCCTCCGTATACCGAGTATGGCGTATACAAAATATGCAATGAACAAAACAAAAGATATAAATACCCCAGGTGGCAGTCCAGGTACACTGGAAAATCCACCCTCTTCGGAGGTCGGCTCTACGGATTCTGGGGAGAGCCATTTATTGCGTTCATCTGACCCTTTTAAAAAAGGTACCAGGGTAGTTAGATCTCCACCATCAAGATCTACAATAAAAACGTGTGGAACTAGAAGTCCGGCGACATCGATAGTGTCGGCGCACGAACAACGGACTTCAACGAAAATTCAAAGCCTTACGGACGAAAATATGGAACTCCGGACCAGGCTTAGTAAAATGGAACTTCTCTGCGAAGAACTAAGAAAAGAATTAAATGTACTTAAAGCAGAAAATAAAGCATTTAAGGATATGAAGAAACCTTGTAATGAGTCTGCTGCGAGTTCAAACGTCCCCGATAACACTGATTATCAAACGGATGAAGAAGAACTAGCTCGGGAAACTAACTGGATTCTAAAAAAACGACCAGTTAAGAAACGAAAAGCTGGTTCTTCACCCGAAATGGTAACGAGGCAAGAAAACATGCAAAATGAGCGAAAAGATAACGAACAGCGTGACAAAATAAACACATGTGTCGAAGAAAATCCACGAACTAAGGTACGATCACCGCCGCCAATAAACGTAATCGGAATTGCAGACTATAATAAACTGCATTCTATTCTTAAACCTCTGTTGCTATCCGATTTTGAAGTAACATCGCTCAACAACAACAAATGGAAAGTAAACGTAAAGGACTCAGACAGTTACCGCTTAGTATCTAATAAACTGAATACTGAAAAAATTCAGTGGTATACTTACGAAAATAAATCTGAAAGACCGATACGAGTCGTAGCTAGAGGACTTCATGCCTCATGCTTAAAGGAAGATGTTGTTCACGATTTGAAGAGCAAAAACTTTAAAATTGTCGACGCGGTAAATTTAATTAAACGGGAAAAACAAAAATTGGAAGGCGACGAAACGACGGTAAAGCGCGGGCTTCCTCTTTTTATGCTAACTTTTGATAAAGCTGAGAGTTTGGATAAGATTTACGAAATAAGAACAATTCTGAATGTCGTAGTCAAAATCGAACCCATGCGCAAGAATACAAGATTGATACCTCAGTGCAAACGATGCCAAGGATTCAATCATACGCAAACGTATTGTCGAAAAGAACCACGATGTGTGAAATGCGCCGGAAATCACCTCTCCCAAGTTTGTGGAGTAAACAAACAAACCTCTGCAACATGTGTTAATTGTAAGGGAAAGCACCCGGCAAATTATAGAGGCTGTGAAGTAGCTAAGGAGTTGCAAAAACGGAGAGATGCGTTCCTTAAGCCACTAAATATAAAATCAAAATTGCAAACTAAACCAAAGCGTAAGATCGCGCCGGAGAAAGTAGGCAAACTAAAACTACCGGGTTCAGAGCACAAAACGGTGAGGGAAAGATTGACAACAGAAAAGCCCTCGACCTCTGCTCTTAAAAGAAACGGTACTGAAAAGCTAAGATTAGAAAAGCCACCGGGTAATGACCCTCGGACAGCAGCAATGCAGTCTTATGCTCAGGCCGTGGCTTCCGAAAAACCAAAAAACCTTGAAATTTCGACCGACCCCTTTTCTCATGTTTTCTCAGTTATTCTCGCGAAACTTGAAGAACAAGGCAAAATAAATAAAACTATTCTCGATAGGCTGGTTAAGCTTGAAAATAATTCACAGAAAACGCGCACTTCAACTAGAACATGAATGACAAACGAATGTTGAAAATATGTACTTGGAATGCAAACGGACTTTTGCAAAAACTTGACGAATTAGAAATATTTATGCGCCAAAAAGATATTGATATTTGCTTGATTTCTGAAACCCACATCAAAAAGGAATCGCATTTAAAAATAAAAGGCTATAATGATTACCACGCTTGTCACCCTTCGGGAAAAGCGAGAGGCGGATCTTCCTTGCTTATTAAAGACTGTATCGAGCAATCGGAAGACCTAAAGATAGAGCTTGAAACTTTGCAACTGTGCACGATTCGAGTTAAAAATAGTCAGCGTACTCTTAAAATTTCGTCTATTTACTGTCCACCGCGTTCCGCGCTTGAAAAAAGTAATTTTACTAACATGTTTGAATCGCTTAAACCTAATTTCATTATTGGCGGCGATTTTAATGCGAAACACACGTTCTGGGGCTCAAGATACAGTTCGAAAAAAGGTAGAATGCTCTATGGGGCAGGTATGGAGTACAATTGCGATTTCCATTCGACGGGTAAACCGACTTACTGGCCAACTGATACTTCAAAAATACCTGATCTGATAGATTTTTTCGTTGTGAAAGGAATATCTACCAACCACATAAAAGTCAAAGAGAGTTTTGATCTGTCGTCTGATCATTCCCCAATTATTTTGACTTTGAGCGAAAAACTAGTCTATAACCTAGACCCAGCGAGATTAACTGGTAGAACAACTAACTGGGAAGGTTTTAGGAACGAAATTGAAGACAATGTTGAACTGAACGTTCCACTTACGACACCCTATGAACTTGAGGTTGAAGTTGATCGCTTCGTCGAGATCGTACAGCTCGCCTCTTGGAATAATACTCCCATTCCAAGGAAAACGCCGTACAAATACGGTTTACGATATCCTCCGGAAATAAAGGAATTGGTCAAGGAAAAACGAAAAGCGCGTAAAAAATGGCAACAGAGTCGTGCTCCGCAGCATAAAGCACACTTGAATCGTCTGTGCAATTCGTTGAAGAAAACTATTAAGGATTTTAAGAATCGTGCAATAGGCTCTTACCTTGAAAGTTTAACAGCGAAAAAAGATTCCAATTATTCACTTTGGAAAGCCATAAAAGGCACCAAAAGGCCCAAAGTCCCCGCGCCGCCAATTAGATTGAATCAAAATGAATGGGCAAGGGAAGATAAAGAAAAAGCGGACGTCTTTGCGGCCCACCTGGAAGAAACCTTTAAACCGTACGATGGTCAAGTGGTTTACGATAACGTCAATAGGCCGGATTTACCATCTGGCAATTTAACACTCACAAGTGCAACGCTTAGGGAACTCAAAAATGAGATCGAGATTCTAAAACCTAAGAAAGCTCCTGGTTATGATTTAATCACCGGAGAAATTCTCAAAGTTTTACCTAGAAAAGCTTTGATTAAGCTTCTTAATATTGTAAATGCTGCGCTCAGATTAAAACACGTTCCGAACCAATGGAAAGTTGCGGAAGTAATAATGGTCTTAAAACCAGGAAAACCGCCAAATGAGGTAAAATCGTATAGACCAATTTCGCTTCTTCCAGTCATATCCAAAATTTTCGAGAGGATATTACTAAGGCGTGTCCAACCGGTTATAGACGAAAATAATCTTATCCCTGACCACCAGTTTGGGTTCAGAAGTAAGCATTCGACGATTGACCAGGTGCATAGAATTACTGACGTAATCGAGAAAGCATTTGAAGAAAAAAAGATTTGCTCAAGCGTATTTCTTGACGTCTCGCAGGCCTTTGATAAGGTGTGGCATGATGGCTTGAAATTCAAACTACGACAAGTTCTCCCCGTGTGCTTATACGATATTCTAGTATCATATCTGGGGAATAGACTCTTCCGTGTTAGACATGGAAACGAATACTCGCAGCTCAAAGAAATTTCGGCCGGCGTACCACAAGGAAGCGTTCTTGGCCCGCTTCTCTATTTGCTATATACTCGTGATATACCGAAAGAAGATGGCACAATCCTAGCTACGTTTGCCGATGACACCGCTATCCTAGCAGTAGGTAAAACAATCGAAGAAACGACTGAAAAACTGCAAAACGCGCTAAATAAAGTAAATGAATGGACGAGGGACTGGCGGATTGCCCTCAACGAATCTAAATCTGTTCACGTGAATTTCACTTACAAGAAAACTAACAACTTGCCAATTTTCCTAAACTCGGCCCGAATACCTTTCGCAAACGAGGCCAAATACCTGGGAATGACACTCGACGCAAGACTGAAATGGAATTCGCACGTGAAAATGAAACGTAAAGAACTCGAAATCAAATATAGCGAAATGTACTGGTTACTCGGAAAACATTCCCAGCTCAGTACTGAGAACAAACTGCTTTTATACAAGCAAGTGCTAAAGCCGGTGTGGACCTACGGTATACAACTTTGGGGTTGTACCAAGAAAACAAATGCCAATATTTTACAAACTTTTCAAAATAAAGTGCTAAGACAGATTGTCCAAGCACCGTGGTATATTAGAAACGACGATATCCACAGGGATCTCGGAATTCCGACAATCGAAGCTGAAACTAGAAGCTTCGCGAGAAAGCATAAAAACCGACTAATCGGACATGTCAACAATACAGTCCTACAAATATTGGATGAGAGCAATTTATTGCGCCGACTACAAAGGACGAAACCCTTCGACTTGGCGAGATAATGATAAACCGCGTTTAGATTGCGGAACATGCAGGATCTTTCAGTGGAAAGTAACCTGCCAAACGTTTTTATTTCGTGAAAGAAAAATTGCTTGATAAGTTATTACTTAGTTGCGATATCTAACAAATTTATATCGAAGGGTGGTGTTTTTTTAGTCAGTAAGAATCTGACACTACTATGAGCACGCGCTTGCTATTCTCATAGTGTCTATGGAAGATTTTTCACCAACCCTCGGAAAAAAAAAAAAAAAAAAAAAAAAAAAAAAAAAAAAAAAAAAAAAAAAAAAAAACGAAGCCATTCAGCCAAAAATACGCCTCGCCTGGCCAAAATTGGGATCGGTTTCCGACTGCCCCAGAGCCCAATCAGAGAATGCGTGATGAATGAAATGGTCAGTACAAGCGTACGAAAGATCAAGTTGTTGAGAACGAGGCGAAATTAAGAAGGTTTGGTTCTCACGTACACTCTGTGCCACCACAGCAATATTTTCGATCGATCGCCCCTTTCGTTGACGTACTAAGACTGATTAACTCGAACAACACTGAACTGCTTTCCTCGAATTTCGTCATAATTCGCCGAATGGTGAGCTCGGAAGGATACTCATTACGACCGTAAATCATACGTAACTCGCGAACCGTTTCGCGAACACAATTTTTTTACGATTTCGATGCGCTGTTGAATTGCGTAGTGCTCCATGATAAAATGGTAACTATGATAGAGCTCAATGGCATCAGAATGACATCAAAATATTTTCAAATATGGCCCCAGTCGGCTGAAAAAAGTTCTATCATAGCCACTGAATAACCCTTTACTATGCTTATATCTGGCACAAACTAGCAAGGGAAATTGGGCTATCGCTGGTTAGAAAAGGAGAGCATAGCTTATATAATCTTGAGGCAAATGTTAGGTTTAACAAGAGGCATCAAGGCTAGGGGTGAAATTCTGGCTAAGACCACTATGAGAAAAATAAGAACGGGGACACATGTCTTGATCTTTATGGATGGCTCAAAAATGGAAGAAGGTGTGGGCGCCAGTATCCACTCAATATAACCTGACATTTCCAAGTCAATCAGGTTTTCAAAGCCACAGTAGTGTATTCCAAGCTATATCTCTAACCATTGTCGGGTTGGCCCGAGAACTACCCTCGATACTGCAGTAGAAAAAGATATCAACGTTTATGTGGACTAACAAGCAATAATCAAAATCATATCAACAATAGTAGTCAATTCAAAAGTAGTAAGAGTATTAGAGCCATGTCCCCTCTTCTGTGGAATCTAGTAGTCAATGGGCGGCTAGTTAAGTTAGAAAGGACAAGATACAGAGTAATCGACTATGCAAATGGCATTGCTATTGCTCTTAAGGTAAACATCCAGTCGCTCTCAGGGAGATCTTCCAATATGCTCTGCTCTGGCTCATCAGATGGGCCTCAAAATATGGACTGGGGTTAGCCCTCACAAAAGAAAACTCGTTCTCTTTACGAGAAAATACAAAGCTGCATTGATCCTCCTACGGTGTACTGATTGCAGTTCGTAGTACTAATTCCTGCACACAACTTGAACTTAAATTTAACAATATTAACCGTTCCACTAGTTTTGATGTGGATTAATTGATCATCAAAATCACTTTTTCATCTGATTTTGACACTTATAGTTGTAAGGTATATACCTCCAAGGAGTCCTATTGGACTTTATAAATTACATTTTGAAAATTGCGGCTCTTTGCTTGATACATTAAGTCCATCTCAACATGTGGTGTTCACTGGTGATATTACGTGGGACTTTAACAGTGTTGAAAGTCACCTTATTCCTTTTAATGTTAATTTTGATATAGAAGTTGAACTTGCAGATATCTCATATTGTTCCTATTCATAAGTCTGGCCCCAAACAAAATATTCGTAATTACCATTAATCATTTACAAGATTTCTTTAATTACAAAACTTTTTGAAAAGGTTATCTAAAAATGTCTTGTCATTTCATCAACATGGCTCTATGAAGGGTAGATCTACTTCCACAAACTTAGCAATTTTGTCATAAAAAAATTCGAGAAAGGCTTGCAAACTGATGTGATTTACACCGATTTTGCTAAGGCTATCGACAAAGTCAATCACATGTCATTAATCTCAAAACTATCTCAGTTGGGCTTTCACTCAAACTTACTTAATTGGATCAAGTCATACTTATCCAATCGGATCCAATTTGTTAAAATCGATGATTATCTCTCCAAAGCCATAAGAGTAGAGAGGGCACAGGGGCGGGCGTGCTTGGGCCAAGGACCAAGCACTCAGAATCCATGGGCAAATGTACCAGCATCTTTCAAGCTGAAATATGCGCTACAGACAGATGCATCCAACTTAATCTCGAAAGAAGATACAGCAAATGCGACATAGCAATACTGTCAGACAGCCAAGCAGTTATCAAAGCACTTGACTCCTATGTCATTAAGGTAAAACTTGTGTGGGAATGCCTATGCAAACTTAATGAATTGGGCAGAAACAATAAAGTTACGCTTTACTGGATACCCGGTCATGTCGGGATAAACGGTAACGAAGCAGCAGACGCCTTGGCAAGACAAGGGGCTGCAGAACCCTTCATTGGACCAGAACCATTCTGTGGAGTGGGGGAACACAACATACGCGAGAAATTCAGAAAAATGGGGAAAGAAGACAGGGCAAGAACCTGGAACAACACCATAGGCCTGAGGCAAGCTAAGAAGCTGCTGGGATGTTTCAACCGGAAAAAATTCGAAGCCTGCATCTGCCTTAGCAAGAATAACCTACGGATCCTAACAGGCTTCTTAACGGGGCACTGCAAACTCAGGGAGCATCTACGGAAACTATAACAAACGAAGGCCTTTGCAGATTCTGCAACGAGTCATGTGAGACTCCGGAATACCTTCTGGAGTCTTGTGGGGCACTGACCCACAAAAGATTGAAATACTTGGGCAAATACCAAGTATCAGAAGAGGATATGCCAACCATGGACCCACTTCTCATTCTCAGATTCTTAAAAGAAACTGGTCTGGAGAAAGAGCTCTAAAGTGAACTATTCTCGCCAAGGCAAAGTAAGAGCACATGACCTTTAAACACAATTCCGCAGGAATTGCATTGCAAGGGGAACTCTAACGAGGGAACAAACCTCTCCAAGGTAATAGCAGAGGGCACAATAGACCATTAGGTCGCAGTGCAAAATAACCCTACACAAATAAAAAAAAAAAAAGCAAAAAGCCATAAGAGTAACGTCAGGTGTTCCTCAAGGTAGTCATCTCCCTTTACTGTTCCTATTAATCATTAATGACCTCCCGCTAGTAATCAAACATTCAGAATGTCTTTTGTTTGCGGAGGATATCAGCGTCGACCTCTAGTTTGGTGCCGTATCCGAGGGCAATTTTGTTTTTGAGAAGCCTTCTCACGACAACAATACTCTCGGATGTTTGTCAGACATTCGCAAGATGTGGGACCGTGAAAAAGCAGTCTGGTGTTTCTAGAATACGAACATGTAACCTCATGCACAGTGGTCCGACACGGTAACCACTGCGTCACGGCATCCACTTAGCGAACTGCCATCCTCAGGCGCCATGAGCATCCTTGTCCCGTTGAAGCCAAATGGAAAGATCCAGCGACACAATGGACAATAATGGTCTAAATGTGTCTGTAGCCAACCTAACCTACCCTTACTGGAAGCCACAAAGTATCATTCTAGAAGTTCCTGGGGCAAAGCGGCATCCATGGCAACGAGATGGGGGACGAACCAGAAAGGCTCAGATCCTGACAATTTTATTTTTTCCCCACTGAAACTTCTAAAGTCTAGTATGGCCTTGGACCAACAGACTGCATTTCAAGAACACTCTGAACACAAGAAAAATCCTCGTGCTTAGTAAACTACATTTAGCATTTCTAATAGGCGACTTGGAGGCGGTCCATCTGTATATAATAGAATGGGTTCAAGTACTATAGACATTCGCCGAGTCAAGACAGTACTTAAGTATGCAGTCACCCGATCAACCTAACCTTACCTGACCTGTGAGCTGAAAATACAAACTAATAGCACAAGCTTTCTGCCAGACTGCCACAACTGGGTGATAGCAATCGCGCAAAAGATAAACTGATTGTAATTACCATATTTGGGAGCGAGCATATATTATATTTGTCCACTCAAATTGCAAGTTTCTGTAGTCGACTGTGTCGACAAATCCCGTAAAGATGCTATAGATATGGTTGTAGTCTAATCTATTGATTTGTTCTATCCGTGGACAAGCCCTACATGTCGTTCAATGCACACGCGTTCCTGATTTGTGGGGTGACAACCAACCCCACGAAAATGCAACACACGGTTAAAAAACGTCAACCTAGCCTCCAGCAACTTTGTCGCTCATAAGCTCATAACTCTACCAACAAACTTAATTGCAGCTTTAAGAAATTCCCACCAGGCCAATCAAAGTCAAGACATCTACGAGTGAATAAATTATGTAAAACAATCTAAAGAGCCCATCAAAAGGCAAAAATTAACCCCGCTCCATAAATTTAATTACACGATTGACTCTATCACATGCCGCCATCGACTTACCCGAGCTTGTTAAACAAATCGTTCAAAAGCTGGCGCTACAAATTTTTGTTTAAACGTTTTTTCAGCGATTTTCATCTGACTCATTTTCCAGATAACAAATATGCGACAGAAATGTACAACCCAGGCGCCGGGCTTTGAAAGAAAACCCCCAGAACTCTGAGGCACACACACTCTACGAGGATAATGTCATGGAACGCCTCTTATGCGAGCAATGTGTCGCTATCGTTTGGCATTTCTGCCGCAGTCCATTGTGTCAGCACACTCATAACTTGTAGTAGGTATATTGTCAAGCCAACAACTCCAACTCTCAACTTGATCGTAATAATTCTTGCACCAGGGGCCCTCTGCCCCCTCTCTGCAAATGTGTGGCTATAATTTTCCGCCCACCCAGGCATGCTAAATTATGATCTCGTTTGCATGTATCTCTCGGATACACATGCGAGCTGAGTTTCTATCCATGCATTTTCACACCTCATTTTCGCTTGATTCTTGGCTTTTGCTGCGCACCGTTGGCATTTTGACTTTAATCCCCAGGCTCTGCTTCAATCAAGAAGCTGCTGGGTCGAGTGCGCCGCCGCGTAGTTGGATTCGGTCCATCGCATCGAGTCGACGACGATTGCTTAATCTCGCATATAATCGCGTAAAACGTGCCTTTCAACAGCACAAATTGATTAAATGCAAATTTTCTTTAATTAAATTGGAATTAATTTTCGCATGGCATTATGGTGGTGCGCCTCCTCATGGAAGGGGGTTGGTGGAAGCGTTTAATAAGCTCCTACAGAACAGTGCCACCTTGATTATTGAAATTGTGTGTTAGATACTTTTTTTGTTGTAAAACTGACTGAAATTCCACGACAACCCGGTGATCGAGACTTGTCAGTGGCTGGGGTTACCGAGAGATGCTTGTAGAGGGGAGACGCATCTGGAATGGCATTTGTTTATCCAGCAAATTTGCATGATGCCGTGATTAGAATCGTGTGAATCGACGACGAGACGATTACGATGGGATGGGATGGTAGAGATTATATTATTAAAATGATTTAAAGGTGTCAAGTGTCAAATGGGCTGCGGATGAGGGTCTGTGATACTGGGAAAGTGAGTGAGAGTGGGTATGAGTACCTATACCATGGGTGAACGATTATCTATTCTGGTCACGTTTTAGGGTTGTTGGAGGCTTCTTCCGTTTCGGGTGCTATTCTCTGCAGATGGTGATGGATTAGAGGTAAATTTGAATATCCTCGGTTTGATGATTTATTTGTGCATTTGTTGCAGCGGCAGTACGAGCTGGGAAAGGATATTATCCATGCATTATGGTGAAATTATTCAAGTCACGCGAAACGCCAGTCGAATGCAATTAATTATATGTAACCGAGGAGATGAATGAATTTATAAATACGAAGGAGTGGTGGTAAGAAGATGTATACTATTTCCTTTACTCTCATAAAATATAATACTCTCATACATAACTTTCTACAAAAGCTATTGCGTAACAAGAAATTTCGAAAACTGTCTCGGCAAATCGTGCTGAAGAGGCTGACTCCTTTCATTTAGCGATATTCTATGATTGGATCGAGTTAGTACGGTTTTTAAAGAAATAAAAACTTGACTTGCGGCCGCGATTAAAGATAGTTTCAATCAAAATCATGACGTTGATACTATAGAACATCGTAAGCTATTGAAAGCTAATAAGAGATAATAAAGGAATTTTACCGATCCTCAATTCCAGGTTCAAATTTGTAGCTATGACGATCTGAAGTGGATAAATTGTCAAGTAGCACATGGATCATAGCTGAGTCCATATGGGTCCACTACTACTTGTTATCCATATGAGCGAACTGCTGAGAGTCTTCACTCAAAGCGTTCTATCTACCAAGAATTCTGCGATTGTACTCGTAGTGAGACATTGATCCTCATTTATGCGAACAGAAGGCAGGGACCTAAAAATACTTAGGCGTCACTGCCGATGTTTATTTTTTTTTTATAATTTGCGCGCACTCAAGGGGTTAACATGTTTACACACAGTTCGGGCGTTGGAAAGGATAGATAGCGAGAGAGAGAGAAAGACTTAGTGTAGTGGTTTGAAGCTCAGTTGTTTATGCTTAAAAAAAAACTCCGGGGTGGCGTCCAGATAACTGGGGAGATTTTTTGTCTTTACGTCTGATTCACAGTATTCTTTTCGCGATAACCGATGTCATAGGTAAATCATCATCAACAGAGCGGACAATTTTCCATTCATATGAACAAACTACTGCCAGTGTTATGCCTTTGCAGTAGTGTTCACAAAAGCGTTCGCAATTGATCGGGTCGACTTTATATATTTCATGAAAAATAAATATATGCCTATGATTTGAACCAAGAACCATTAGCATGGAAATTGATGTGGTTACCACCACACCATTGCCACCCCAATTTAAATAGAAATGGACACTTAAGAAAATTTGTGCGGTTAATAAATACTTATACGGAAATTACAGAACAAAGAAAGCGTACATTGCGTTCTATGCTAGCAGCAGCATTTTTGGTAAACCCAAACCCAAACCTGGCATCATCCATTGGATGTACACAGCCATAGTCAGGCCCATTTTTACATACATATGGGTGCATTGTCTGGTGGCCAAGAGCAAAGAAAAACACACAGCTCAAGGAGTTGACTAAAATCCAGAGACTTGCTTGCATAGCAACCACTGGCGCCATTAGAACCACCCCGACCGCAGCACTTAAAACAATTCACGCACTGATTCCGCTAGACTTATTTGTAAAGAAATCAGCAGCGATGAGTACCCTGCGACCACCACAGACTATCTGCCGCCATCCCCCGACTTCAGCCTAAACGTCAAAACGGTCATCCCATCAAGGTAATACGGGGAAGATGGTGGGGCCATTAACCCGCAGAGTATTTCAGTCTTCACTGACGGGTCCAAAATAAACGAAGGAGTGGGTTCGGGTATCTACTCAGCGGAACCTGATATTGCAATATCACTAAGGCTTCCGAACCACGGTAGATAGTCAAGCTGCTATAAAGGCCATCTCATCCGCGGTTATAAAATCAAACCTTATAAAACACTGCCGCGAGGAGCTTAACATGCTCACCCAAAGCCACCATGTAACACTCTGGTGGGTCCCAGGACACAAAGGAATTCCAGGGAACGAGATGGCGGATGAACTGGCAAGAAAGGGATCAGAACAAGACCTGTCAATGGTCCAAAGCTCAGTCCTACCTCCCCTAATACTTGTTAAATCAAATATAGTACTTGACTTCAAACGACAAACAGAAGAAAGATGGAGAGCCCGCCTTTCATGCCGCATCTTCAGAAGCATCTGGACAAAACATGACAAGATGAAAACCAAGCTCATTCTTACTCAAAATATAAAAAACTTGGCGCTTCTTGTAGGTATCATTACCGGCCATAACTTATTGGCGGCCCACCGGAAGAGAATGCGGCTAAGTACAGATGAACTCTGCAGAGGATGCGGCAATGCAGACGTAGAGGAGGACTCGGAACACTTTCTCTGCAGTACCAGAAAGACGGCCCTTGGATAGTATTTCTTCAACCATCTGGGCGACCTGTCTGAAAAGCCACCAACCACCATCATGAAATTTATAACATCTTCGGGGTGGTTCAGAGGAGGCCGTTCCATTAACATAGAACTCTAGCTATTTTGATTTTTCCTCTCTTTGCAGTTCTTCAACCAGAAAACTCCACGTCAGGGGAGCACAATGGATCCGTTTGAGATCCGAGTGCAGGCTGCAGTCATTTGTTGCAGCTAACCCCTTTAACCTAACCTAATCCTTATTTTTTCTCTTTGTTAGCTAGTTAGGTAGATGGGTACCCTTTGGCGTTTGTCAGTGCTCACTAAGACTATCAGTTGGGTCCATTGTGCCCATTTTAAATAACCCCGGGTATCTGAAATGAGAACCCCCGATTTAAGGGAACCCATTTACTCTCTCTATTACTATTAGCAGTGGAACAATCATGCATATTCAATGTCTTCCTCGTGCCTGTAACTTCTACAGTAGTAGTTGCGAAATACCTTGAGACATTTCACATAGATACCAAAGCCCAGCACTGATACGAGTGGCAACCCGTGCCTTGCAGCGACCAAGATTAACAAGAAGAAGGGATGTCATCCTATCATAGATCGGGCATAAGGTTCTCAAAGCAGTAACGCACATTATTAAATAGATCCAGCGCCTCTTGGTTTACTTATGGGCTCCTCGCCAATGACGTTTCCTGGAAAGCAGATAGGACACCTTTCCAACAAGTTCATCTTAACTTTCATTACCTCGGATATTCGTATGTCCTGGTTTTAGGAAAGGGTTGTCTTAGTGACTCTGAATACATCAGGTCTATGCCGCTTGCTGATGGTAACTGACTAGGAACTGCTGAATTCAGAGCATTAACGGCTGTCAATATGTGCAGTCGACATTGTCGTCGATATGTGTGCGATCAGTTTTATTAAATTTTTTATTTTTTATTTTTTTGAGCCTGATGAAAATTGCAAGTACAGTCGATTAAGTGCTTTAGTTCTAGACTAGACAACCCAGTTACCGAAAGTCAGTTTATTTTCAAAGTGTCTACCATGTTTCAGATAAGGACTGATGCCATATTGACGACTTTTGGGTATCGTACCCGGATAGAGATTGGTTTATGGAATCCCCCTCGACCAAGGAGGGCCTTACAATTTTTACAACTTGAGGATGAACTTATGCTGCATAAACTGAATATGTTGGGACTAAGCAAAGTAAGGTGGCATGACGCAAGTCTTGTTCTATTCGAGAAACGCAAACGAGGACATGCACTATATACATGCACAAGACTTGTTATAAAGTCAGTTGGGCTCCAGTCGACTATAGTACCGAGTTGGATGAATGCACTCGATTCGTGAAAGCCAAGGATTGCTTTTGGTATGCTTTCGAAGACCTGCAGAAGTAATGCCATTCGCTTAAGCATATTGGTTTATGGATGCAGCACTTTGGAAGTGACGTGAAACATGTTAGCTTCTGCTTTTTTTATCGTTGTCTTGGAAACAAATTGGGAGTTTTCTGGTCAAACCGTATCTGAAATAAGAAAACGGGCACATAGATGATGAAATTATACAAACGTGGAAGTGACGATGGATAAGTCATACTACCCGAAAGGGCGACAGCTGCATAATAGGTCAAGTTTTGCAACTCAACCCGTGAATAAAAAAAGGAAGACAAGCAGGTTGACTAGAAACAACGTGATGAAAGACATTCGAAGAGGAGGCGTGGCAGCTGGGGAAAATTTGAACGGAAATAAGATATATATCCATGAATTGAACTGCACTTAAGGGATACTGGACTTAAGTAAGTTCAGTAGTGAGGAAGTAAAATGGAACGGAAATATCTATTGTGACCTTTACTGGTACAAGCTATAGTTGTTCTCAGGCTAGAGAACTTCGTTCAGGCGCTAGTACCCAGGGCCAGAACTAGAGATGAGAGGTTTATCTCAGAATCAGGCAGATCAGTTAATCTGCCATCCGAAATGCTTAAACGCGCCCGAAAGTGTATTCAAATGGAAGGAAGGCACTTTGAACAATTGCTATAAACATTCCACAAACTGTTCTGTTTTAAGATTAATTCAGTAGGTACCTAAACTTCTTTTTAACAATTTTTGTCTGTCAAAAAATGGCTTTTACTACAACTTCTGTTGATCGCACGTAAAAAAGTAGCTTAACATAATTTTAAGGAAATTTTTTAGGAATACAAATTTCATGAAAAAAAAACAAAAATTTAATTAAAAATTTTGGGAAAAATGCATTTTAAGTGAAAAAGTGGAACAACAAATTTTCATTATTTTAAGTTTAAGGAGCCATATCCTTTTTGTAGCTGCACAGCTGTCTGAAACTTGTATGCGCTACTAAATGGTCTTTCCAAAATGTATAGAATTATTTTTGTACCTATAATAGTTAAGAAGTTATAGCGTTTAAAGTGGTTACACCTCCAAATAAGAGGTCACCCACTTTGATGGGCTATAACTTGAAATGTGGTGAGAATAGACCCCCCCTGCCATACAATTTTCTGTTCGACGGAACTTCAGGTATCTCCTCTTAAAGGATTATACTGCTTAACTGGGACACCCTGTATATCACAACAGTTACAAACACTTGCTACTTATTTACTTAACAACAACTAGGCATCAAAATCGAAAGGAACAAAATTGCAACAATTCTTTTCGATTTGTTCGGAAATCACCCTTGAAGTACGTACTGAAATGCTTGCAGTACGGACCTAATGCACCTGAGTTTCAAACCACTACGTCAACGAATATACTCTCTTTGCTATATCTTCTCTTAATTTGCAACTTCCGTTGCGCAATCGCATCAACGGAGTTATGGTTAGGTTAGGTTAGGTTAGAATGAAGCGCACCTAAGTGCTTATCATGGGGGCCATTCGGTTCATTGTGTTTCCCTTTGTAGTGTGAAACCTATACTTAAACTATTATCTGGCGGTCGGTTCTGTTGTGAACAACTAAGGAGACTCTGTATAAGACTCTGATCATCCCAGTCCAGCTTTACGGTGCTGAAACATGAACTTTATTAAAAGAGGATGAAGATATCCTTGGTCGCTTCGAAAGAAAAATTCATCGTAAGATATTCGGTTCCGCTTGTGTTGACGGGTTTTGGAGGAGAAATTTCAATCAGGAACTATACGAGCTGTACAGCGACACCGGCCTAGTCAAAAAACTGCATATTCGACGTCTGAGATGGCTAGGACATGTATAGCGAATGGACACCAACGCTTCGGACCGCAGAGTCTTCGAATGTAACCCGGAGTCACGACGCAGTAGAGGGCACAACTTCAAGGGGACCTCGACCAACTTGGAGTACGCAACTAGAGGCAATTAGCTTAAGACCGAGCTAAATGGAGAGGATTGTTGGTTGAGGCCCAGGTTCACCCCGAACTCTAGCGCCACCTAAGTAAGTAAGTAAGGTTCTGTTGTGAACTAGCCTGTGATCTTTATGAAGCCTATCATGTTCCTTAGTGGGACTTGTTTCCCATATGACGCAGGCGGTGGTTTTGAAGATTTGGGCAATCGGGTGTGTTGACGCCTAATCTATCAGCCATTACCCCTATCGTGCAGTGTCCTGTTAGCGCATTTTTATTCATCGCCAAAAGGCTTTTTGTTATGTTTTCATCCACTGTCGGCCATAAGCAGCGAGATAGGACACAGTCGCTTCTGGTGTACCAAGCGGAGTTAATCAGTTCTCTTCCTTTTAGGTTTATTTTCCTTTTCAGTTCACCAATTGGAGTTTTTACTGACCGAGTGTGTTAGAAATCCAATGCTGATCCCTTTTTGGCTAGTTCATCTGCGGAGTTATACTCTTAGGCTAATTATAAAAGAGAAATCTTTGGACTAAAACATCACAAGATGCAAGAATTTCCTGTATGCCGCCCTTCCCCTCCCCCATTCATATATTGAGTCCACCGATGATCAAACAAATATCTTTTCACGCATTCTCGGCTTTAAAGTAAAGCCGTCATTAAAGCCCGATAGCTTCCCACGGAGCACGTTTAATTGCAACTACCTTCCCACACCTACGCCCACAAAAATCTCTTCTTTAAGGTCATTACCTCGAGATAGTTTTACTTATGTTCATTCACAATGTTCCAATTTAATGTAGGACATGTTACTACATCAAGTTGGCAAAGCCTTCGGCAAGTTCATGTCTCAAACACACACGTTCCCATAGCAATGACCATCAAATTTATCTGCCGATTTGTATATCGTTAATTACGTTTTGTATCTTTCGGCGAATTAATCAAAACACTCTTTGTCCCATCTTTCATTACCATTTCTCTCTCCCGATACATTGTATCATCATTTTTTTCCATTTGACGTAAGCTGCTGGATATCTAACCCAAGAGGCCATCTGATGAGATACACCCCCCGGGGGCAATAAGATCCTATCGATGAACTCAAGCGCCTATGATGTCACTCCTTTTTTTTTTTTTGCAATAATTACGAAATCACGGAGTTCAATAACCCATCTGCGGATAATTATTTCATCAGAACACACAATAAGATTGGTACCCGTAGATAAACCCGCAACTGCTGCGCAAACAAATAAACAAATCTAGGCTAATTGCCCTTTTAGATGGTCCGTGAGTACAAGTTTAATTGGAAAACCAGCCAGAGGAGGCTTGATTCGGTTCAATAAAACAGCAGATCGCGACCGATACCGACAGAGGAAGGCAATTCACAATTGCATCCCAAGGAGATATCATCTGCCGAAACACTCAATTGAGCGCATTGAGCCTTCCGTTTATATGAATGCTATGCCTGCAGAGGACTGACCTCCGTTCAAGGTATCTTTGCCTATTCATCGGTATGGGTACCACCCAAAAAATAAAAAATAAAAAAATAATAATTCCACAACCAAAAGATATAGTCCTCCACCATCACCACCAGTTGGATAGGATCCACCAATCGGTATCTTAATGATTGCACCACCTTTGCACCCATGATGATGATGATGATGCAGTACACCAGTCAGTGCACAGAGCACGATGATCTATCGTTCCAGACATTATACCACGCAAAATTTCATGCAACTTCCTAATTATAGGTGCTTCGGTGGGCAATCAACCGCACTTTAGAAGCCATACCGCTCTCTGTCTAGGTCTAGTCATAGAATCTGCACTGTGCAGATGGTCTAAGAAGGATTTGCGCGACCGTCTGTTGATTCAACAACATCCGCCAGTGGAAATCACGAATCTCCTGGATGGTATCGGGCCTCAAGACGTTCCCCGCTCGCTTTGCGAATCCCTGCTGTGTTGATGGCATAATAAGGAAGGAAAAGTATCTCTATGGTCATATCGATGCACTCGTATTTTTTCTCAGCTCTCTGGCCGCCGAGCCGGTCGGTCGTTGGGGCCGCAACATCTGCACCTTTTTATGCGGGAGCCTTACACTATTGTGCATTCGATTCGGTTTTAAGTTTGGTTTACTTTGGTTTGGTTTGGTTCGGCGTGCTGAGTGACTGAGTGCGCATAGTGATTTAAAAGGTCCGGTCGTCGTCGTCGTCGTCGTTTGGAATAGATTCGATCCTGGTCACAGGAGAGAAAGACCGAATGGCGAACCTTTTGAACAAAACGTAAAAATGTGCACTATGCACGCGCATGAGAACACAGAAGAGGATTTGCTAGTAAAACGGTTTATGTAACCTGCACGCTTGACCGTAAAAAGCAAAAAAAAACCATCCAAGGGACGACGACGACGACGAGTACATTGACGTTGGCGGAGAACCAATTGTGAATGTTGATACTGATGATGATGATGGTGATGGCCAAAAGGTGAAATATTTGACCGTTTGCGTGACTTTCGGTCATATGTAGTTCGTAGCGAAGATGATGGTGGGGGTGTTTCCTGGAATCTTTTTCTTTTTTTAATCTAGTTCTTAGAGTGATCATTGAGGCTAGGTGCATATGGCACAGGGTAGACGTATGGGAGGCATACTGTTTTTAACGAGTCGCATTTATCTGACGAGATCTGGGCCACTTATGATCGTGACATACCAAGTCGAGTTCAAGTCGTGGTTTTCTATGAGAATGGACTGGAATTTGATATGATGACTTCGAGTAGTACTTATTTAAAAATTGGGTTTCATCGCTCCAATTTTTGTATTTTTTTTTTTATCGATAAGTTGACGTTTGATGTAGAGCAAAGAACTCCGACTGGTCACAAAGCATTGTACTTCCAGATGTGTGGACAGAGTTCTTGGGTTGTCATAAACAACTGAGGCCATAACTTTAGTAATTTGACCGATCATTCTGCAAAATCACTTGCAGCTCTTTAAGAGAAACAGGAGAACATTTCTTACTTCAGAGATTGCTCCCAAACCCAGCAATAGATTCGCCAATTATTCCAAAAATTTGGCAACGCCAGCATCTAGCTTCTGGAGGCAGTGATTGTAAGACTGTGACTGCGTTGTTGAGCAGGTTGTGGGAATTGGAGTCTTTCTCAAATTTGTTTTGATGCGGCACAAGTAGCGGGGAGAAAATGTTCGGTAGAAGAAGTCAGAATTCCATGAAGTATAACATTTTTTTGTCAGAACTGAGTGCAATATAAAGGATATCGCAACAAGTTCGGAAAATTAAAATTTGGCACGAAAAAGAAAATGTCGGTCGTCATTACCAACCTAGTAACTAACCAATCAATCCTAGGTATTCACCCACCCACATCTTTAGAACATATTTGTGTCATTTTGTAAAGTTTCCGCAGAACCCATATTTCAACAGGTTTTCTTCATTGCAAAGAGTGACAAGGGTCACAGCATACTGCCTAAGATTCATTTCGAACCTCAACAATTAAACTCAAAGGCAGCTTGGGTATCTATCTGCAAGCGAGCTTTCGAAATCTATGAATGTTCGTATTAAAGCTACACAGGCAGAATCATTCGCTGAAGACATATCTATTTTGCAGACAAACTCACCACTTAAGAAAAGCGGATTACAGCGTTTGATCCCATTTTTAGATAACGACGGGATCCTTCGTGTGGGAGGGTGTCTGGAAAACGCTAAATTGCCGTATTCTCAAGCACATTCCATCATCCTTCCGGGAAACCATACATTCACCAAACTTCTTATCGATAACATAAACTGTTGTTATGGAGGACAGCAACAAAGGCTAGCCACGTTAAAGAATACTTACTGGGTAATCAATCTCAAAACATATGCTAAACAGTGCATTTTTAAATGGTTACCCTGCTACAGGCTACATGCTAGTCAGTCTACTCAAAAATGGGACAACTACCCTCCTTGCGGGTTGAAATAGTTCGACCTTTCCTAAACTCGGGCGTTGATTTCGCTGAGCCTGTCTTACTGAAGGCATGGAAAGGCAGATTACTAAGGCTTACATCGCAATTTTCGTTTGCTTTTATACAAGGGCAGTACATTTGGAGCTAGTCAACGACTATATTATATCAGCGTTTTAGCAGCCTTCCGCAAGTTCACAGCTCGACACGGGATATATGCCAATTTACATATGTAGCGGTTGCGGAACAAATTTCAAGGAAGGGGCAAACGTAATGGCACCAGAGCAACACCATTTTGCTAACAATATAATGAAAAGGTCGCAGCTAGTCTTGCGATGCAAGATACCAATTAGTTTTTCAATCCACCCGCGGCACCACATTTTGGTGGATTGTGGGAGGCGGGTGTCAAATCCATGAAGCATCACCTTCGACGGATAATCGGGAAGAACAGTTTGACTTTCGAAGAATACGCCACGTTTCTCACCCAAGTAGTTCTCAATTCCAGACCGCTTGGTCCTGTTACAAGTGATCCAGAAGGTCTTCGATGTCTTACGCCGGGTCACTTCCCAATCGGATCTGCAATAAATACTATTCCGGAAAGGGATATAAGGAGATTAAAGATAACGTATCTCGATAGATGTCGTGGTCATCGTTCGGACTCAAACTTCATCATTTAAACGTCCTATCTCGAAAATCTGCAAGCTTTGTATTACCCAAAATGAAACATCGTAAGAATCTCTTTCGAACTTTATTCAACGTACAATCCTCTACATAACCATAGTCACACATAATATTTTCTAACCTTATGAATGTATGAACAACATTAACCACTTTTTCCTAAACCAAACAGTCCACTCAAAAGTTTAGTTTTATTGAAAGTTCATCATCAGGAAGTTTCCTCCAAATACCACATTTGGTAACGAAACATGCTTTAACAGTCAAAACATTATAACAGTTCGTTGGTAAACAGTCCGCCATTATTCAAAACGGATCGTCATTCGACACAACAATACATTCTTATTGTTAAGCATTCTTTCAAAAATGGTGAAAGCGTGACTGCCACGATTCGCAAATTGCGTCGAATTTTTGTCAATCAAAATGTTCCAACTGTGAAAAGAATAATCAAAAATTCGAGAGGATGAGTGCATTACTATATCAGGCCATCGATACGTCTTCGTCCAGAACGTTCAGCAGAAAACATAACGGCTGTTCGCCTGACTGTGGCCGATAGTTCGGGAACATCATTTTCCATCGTTTTGTTTGCCTCAAATAGATGGTATGGATCTCGAAGACATCCGGTTCCAACAGGACGATGTTCCTGGCCACACATCACGTGAAGCAATGGCATTATTGCATGAGACATTCCCTGGTCATGTAATCTCCCATTGGGGTGACCATAATTGGGCGGCTAGAGCCTGCGATTTAACGCCTTTGGACTTCTTTCAGTGGGGTTTTTGAGCCAAAAAGTTTATATCAATAAGCCCTCGACCACCCAAGCCTTGAAAGAGAGACCAGACGCTGTATCACTGAAATAAAACCGCACTTATACCAAAACGTGATTAAACATTTCATCAAAAAAACGCAAATGTGCCAGCAAAGCTGAGGAGGGTATTTATCAGATGTGTTGTTCCATACATAACTACCACGTGTCTACTTTATGATTAAATCGAAATTTCGGTACTTTCTTCAATAAAAAATTAAAATTGTCCGCACTTGTTGGGACACCCTTTACATATAGTGTCATATTTTGATACAACTAGAGAGGAACCAAAAAGTGATTCAGTGAGCAGTGAATAAAGCAAGCACAATCAGCAGTTGTGCCATCGAGCAATCACAATCACATCTATGCCCTGTGATTCGGCATGTATTTACCATCGACGGACCACAACTATGATCTATTTATTGCGATACACAAATTTGAGCATGTTGCGAGTATACATACACATGGCTTGATAGGTAAATACATATTAGTTAAAAATAATGAGCAAGCTGTATGCGTTTTTACACACAGTCATTCCTGGTTTTTGAAGCAGTAAATCACGACTATTCCCTGCTCAATGGATAGGAGAGTATCATGACTAACAGAGATCACAATAACAGTCACACTTCTAATTATAGAGTGAGAATAATACCTCGAAAAATAGCTCTACAAAGCAAAAATTGCTCAGAAATATGCTCAAATTGGCTTTCCAAAAATACCATGGATTTATGTTTTTTTTCATTCCCACTTCGAAAAATCAGGATCGTCTGTCATCCTCTTAAACTCTTGTCTCATTACATCAAGCAAGGTTTGTTCCAAGTTCAGATTAATATTGAGTGTCTGTAAGAAATCCAAGCTCGTTACAGATGATACTTCATATTGGATTTATTCGAACGTGCAAAGTGCTGAGCCATAAGGCCTTAGTCCAACTGAATTGGATGTAAAGATACAGAAGATACAATGATTCATCAGATGTATTATACAAAGATGTGGATAGACTAAAGCCTTAGTTCTCGGCCAAGACATCCCTCAAATACTTGGTCCTTTATTGAAGACAACGGGACAACATTTTGTAGACCAAGCGGAAGGCATGCCAGAAATTGCCTGGGCAAATTGAAAACAACATGTCTGCGGTCCAAAAAGATTGAAGCCTGCAATGCCACTATCAGTGACATTTTAGTGTTTTAGGATACAATAACTTAGAATGCAAAGGAGCTGTAACAGATGATTTGAAAGGGAAAACTTATTATATTTACTGAATATCTCTTGAACTATTGAAACACCTATTAGAGAGGGATGTGATTGGCGCTAACTTCTTCTCTTTCACATTTTTCAGCTAAGTTATGATCTGAATTCAAGGGAGGATAAGCCCTTTGTATGCATCAACAGTCAAGCAGTCGTTAAGGCTCTGGACTCTGTTGTAATTAGATAGCAAAAATCTACAAACATCAATACGATGGAATCAATGCGATGATCCTATGCTGTGGATCTGCATTGCGATTGATCGGGAAACTACTGACTGCCCAAAACTTGGCTTGGGCCAGTAGCGCAACAATCAAGTTTTGATGAAGTGTTTGTTTTACATCCTAGTGGTGATCCCCGGGCAACTTTACGTATAAGCCCTTATACGTGTTGGCTAAAATTGTTGTCTAGGGCCTTGATTCTAGACTAGGTAACGTTGGCCAGCAACCTGCGTTACTGAAAACCGACCGCTACAGAAACCGACGCTATGCTTCGGATAAGGAATGATCACATGTTGACGACTTTTGGCTATTGTACCTGGGCAAAGGTAGGTTTCTGGAACGTATTTTTTTTTTGTCGGGATAGGAAACACTCGACTGGAGCACTCATACACAACTGGTCCGTTGTACTGCCAGAGAGCAAACCCTGATTTACCCATTTTATTGGAATTTCCTTGACTTTCGAAGAAAGCCAAGCAGGCACTTCAGTGATGAGGAGCTTACAGTACCAGCACTCACCACATCCGCACCGAAGATCTGCCACCTGATACGAGCAAAGGCCGGACACTCACAGAGATAATGTTCCGCGGTGTAGTCGCTCTCTCCACAAGCGTCGCAGATTGTAGTGTCACTTAAGCCTAACACGTTAAGGTGCTTGGCAAAAGCGAAGTGGCCTGTCACGACGCCGATAAGTTGTCTACAGTCTTTTCTGCTGAGAGGCAGCAAGAATGCCGCTGATTTCTTACAGACGTCCGGGAGCATGCGTTTAGTCAACCTGCAACCTGGAGAGTCATGCCACACACAATTGTGCTCGTGAGAGACCCAATCGTCAATGGAAACCCTAACCGAGGACGCTGGAAGACCCAACGCGCGTTCGGGACCTGAGAAAGCCTCCTCTGAGCCTTGTCTAGCAATCTCATCGGAGATCTCGTTCCCCAAGATCCCAGTGTGACCTGGAACCCAGATAAGAGACAGAGAATTCAGCCTGGCGACCGAGTTCAAAGAGTTTTTGATTTCACAAACTATTTTGGAAGTGGTTAAAGGGTTAAGCAAGGCCTTAAGCGCAGCCTTCTGGAATGTAAAGACGCTCCTCGACTCAGGAAGCGAAGTTCGTTACAATGCCAGATTCCTTCAATTGGAAAATGAATTCACTTAATATACACTGGATATTTTGGGGGTAAGTGCAATCAGGTGGTTAGAAGCGGGCGAGTTCCAGTCCCCGACGAGTAACACTGTACTACTCTATTCTGGAAGACCATCCGGAAGTCCGCGAGAATATGTAGTCGGACTACTGTTAACAATAACAGCACGCATAGGTCTGGCAGGTGGTAGGATAATGACGGCCGGATTCCGGACTAGAGTACGAGTGTATTGCCTCAACGAATAGCTCGTCTGAGGACGAAAAGGAGAGCTTCTACAATCTCTCAAGTGCCGCCTTCAACACAACACCAAATGGAGACATTGTCATAGTGATGGGGGATTTGAATGCCAAGGTAGGCAATGACAACGAAGGGCTCAAACATGTAATCGGGAAACATCGACTAGGCAACCGCAATGACAACGGCGAAAGGTTTGTGGATTTCTGCAATACCAACCGCCTTGTGATAGTTGGTACCATGTTTGAGCACAAGACCTGCCACAAAGTCAGCTGGGTTTCCAACGACAAGGAAGCAACCTCGAAACAAATTGACCATTTAGCCATCAGCCGCCGCTTTAGAAGTACTCTCCTGCACGTCCGAAACAGGCGAGGGGCAGATGTGGGGATAATACGAGATCACCATTTTATGATAGCTACTCTCCAACTACGCACTGCTGCAGTTCGAAGATCCCACGACAATACAAGACTGCCCAGGTTCAACGGCGATAGACTTAGTGATCCCTCAGTACACCAACAATTAAGGGAGCACCTTTCGCAAGGTGTGGAAGCAATCAGCTCCTCACTGCTCGCAACCATCCAAGACCACTGGTGTGCTGTGAAAAATGTTTTTACATCTAGTGATGAAAGAATTGTCGGTCGATCGCGGGGAAGACATAGGGTGTGGCTTTCCGAGGATACCTGAAGACGGATTCACGAATGAAAACAGGTGAAAGCTAGCCTTGAATCAACTCCAGCAGCAGGGAGAAAGCCAAAGTCCCTATATCGCTTCAGCATAGCGTACGGTGTGACAGGCGCAACTACATAAATGCGCTGGCCACGGAACCAGAAGACGCTGCACGGAGGTGCGACAGCAGGACCGTCTACAGGATCACCAAAGAGCTGACAGGTGGTCGCAGCTCCACCTAACACCCAGTGAACAGCCTAAATACCTCCTTGCTCATTTCGGATGAGTATCAGATCAAGAGATGGAAAGAGCATTTACTATGGTTTTGAATCGCGTATTCGCTAGCTATCTGCGTGCTGCCTGCTGTAGCTAAGATAATAGCTAATATCATCCTGAAGCGCGTCAAACAACATCTCGAAGACACGCTCAATGCTGAATAAGCAGGTTTTCGCTCTGAATCCTCCTGTGCCGACCACATCAACACCCTGCGGATTATCATCGAACAGTAAGAAGGCGTTAGATGGTGTTAACAGGGAGTTTATTTGGCATGCCTTACGCAGGAGAGGTATTCCCGATAAGCTAATTGCTGAAGGCTCCAAGTATCACGTTCTGCACAGAGGAAGGTTGTCTGAGGAATTTGAGATCCAAAGTGGGGTAAGACAAGGTTGTATCGATTCACCAATACTATTCCTATTGGTAATTAGCGATGTGTTTCATGCAGCTTTGTCGACGGGAAACGGAGGAATTCGATGGATTCTTACATCTCAACTGAAACATCTTGTCTATGCGGACGATGTATGCTTACTTTCCCACAGAATTATGGACCTCCAAATGACAGCAGATGTGGAGAGGGAGGCAAGCGTGTCGTCGGGCTGAAAATTAATACAAAAAAAAACGAAAAGTATCAGTCCTGGAAAAAACTCATCGGCTCAAGTATGCATTGGTGGATAATCGGTAGAGAGAGTAGAGGATTTCCAGTATCTTGGAAGTATTATGTCGACCGATGGTAGAACCGAACTGGATATAAACAACAGGATCGCCAAAGCAAAGTCCGCGTTCGGAATGTTGTCCAAAATATGGCGAATCAATGCAATCAGTCTGAACACCAAGCTAAGACTGTTCCGCTTTAATGTTGAATCCGTGCTGTTATATGGATGCAGCACGTGGAGAGTAATCACCGCTGTCACAAAAAAGTTGCAAACGTTCGTTAATAGGTGCCTACGCAATATCTAAAGGATATTGTGTTCTCTAATGAACACCTTTACGAGAAGACGGGTCAGGAACCAATAGGCACAACCGTCCAACAACGAATGTGGCAGTGGATTGGTGACATGCTCCGAAAGGGAGACAGTTCCATAGCGAATCATGCTCTGCAATGAAACCCTTTAACTCAGGATGGCAGAAGGCCTGGCGGTCCGAAGAGAACATGGCGCAGAACAGTCGAGAAGAAGTGCGCGGTAGTTGGGGAAAAGTTGGGGAGAGCTGAAACACATTGCCAGAAACGGTACATGGTGGACCCACAAGAGGATACAGGATATAAGTAAGTAAGTAAGTATGCTGGGTATAAGGGCACAATGATATCCCAGGCAATGAGGAGCTTGTATCGGCGTCGCATATTTCGCAAGCTGTCCCTTTTAAAGCATCAAAGACATGCTTCACAGTGACCTTCATAAAAGTTGAATCTATTCATCAGCTACTGTCCTTCACCTGATGTGCTTCACCAACAATAACAGAGACAATAACTCTTGGTAATTACTTCTTCACAGGATTGAAAGACCTATGTAAAATTAAGCTAAATAGCCTCCAGATATTCATATTTCTATTTAGGTGGTTCTAAATCTTCTTTTCTTTTCTTTACAGGTTCCCAGTGTAATCAAAAAAGCCCACATTTAACTCGATTATTAGTTTAAGTGAGTAGTGACTTAGTCATAAAGTACCCCTCTAGCTACAAGTACCTTCTCATCATCTTTTGCATCTTTAAGGTGAAATTTGTCTTCTACGAACCACATCAATACGTAGATCAAATAGTCAAAAATTCCTGACAACCTGAAAAAGAAATTGAGCACCAAAGTCCTATCAAATCCCTCATCATTCCAGTCCTACGATGTGGTGCAGAAGCAGGAACTTGGTGTAAGTCGATAGAAGGCGCTCTTGGAGGGTAGTGTGGAGGATAAAGAGAGGAGAAGATGCAAGTAAAAATTGGAGGAAAGTGTGGAGGATACAGAGAGGAGAAGATGCAATCACAAATTTTATGAAACATACACCGGTATTGACATTTTTAAAATAGTCATCCACTCCTAAAGGTAGCTGGGTCATGTGGAGTATAGACTGGCAATACTCCGGACTAGATGAGCCTTTATACTCTCAGTTGAGCATTATTGCACGAGGTATTATTTTTAGTTAAATGCGTCGCAGAACTCATTCTGGTTTAAGTGTTTATCAAACGGTTTAAAGCCATGCTTGGCTCTCGTTTATAGTTCAACAATGTTTCCTCAGGATGTCGCTTAGGGGACCGGAAGACGCAGAGGAAACTATTTATGGCTTTAAAGTGTCCTTACTATTTGACGACCATACAAACGTTGTCAGGGTAAAACTTTTATTAAACCTCATCCGCCATAGGTTTACGTTCAGAATTTATTTCCAACAAACTCTCTACTTTATGACCAAACAAAACCGTCCCCAGCAAGCTCCCAAAACAATAAAAACTGCAATAAAATTGAGAAATTTATTAATTTATTCATTCGATCGAACAAAAGACAAAAAAAAAAAAGAATATGTCCAAAATAATGCACCGATGTTGCCAAAAGTCATAAAACTCCATCGAACTAAAAACAAATGAATATTTTTCCATAATCGGTATCAAATGGAATTTCCATGTTTTTTTTCTTTGTATCATACATCGATTGCATTATTATTTATGCATTTTCTCAATAAAACTGTAAGTATAGACGACGAAGAATAAAAAAAAAAAATGCGAACAAAAAATTGTTTCCCTTCTTCAGCAGCGAACGTGCTTAGGGTTACCGATGAGGCTACCAGTCCAGCAGACTCTATGTATCCATCAGAATGTCCCAAATGTGGTGACATAACGAACAACGAAAAGCCGTTAAGAACCTGAATACCATCGATTACTCTGTCTGTCCGTCCCACCACCATCATCGATTCTTTGTGGCATTTTTATTATTTCTCACCAAGAGCCCCCTCAACCTGAAACCCCAAAAAGCGTTCCGAAATTCCATTGAATTAATATTGTCGCAATTAATCGGCTTTTTTTTTGTTTTTCTTTCAACGAAAATGGCAAAGTTATGCTCCAAAATAAAAAAATAAACATTTTTGAACTTTTGCCGCTTTTTGATGGCAGATACTCCACTGTAGTTGAGTGAACCTTGTTCAATCTTAATTTTACATCGAAGCATAAATTTCCAAAAAAAGCAACAATAACTCCTCTGATCATTTTCGAAGGCTATACCCAGGCAATAGAAAAAAAAATTCAAAAATATCAGAAAAATTGATTTTCAAAGATCTACCTGCCTCGACAGATCTCGCATCGAAGAACTGTCACAATAAATCAAAGGGAGGTAACTCAGGATCTGCCCATCGACGGTCTTTTGGGTGGTTTTCGTAGAAAAAGGTCAAAATTGCAGACCCGATTACTATTATTAGCTTTCAATGATAAATTTTTGGATTTTCAATGATAAAATGGTCGAAAATTTATAGCGGATAAGCGGTTGTAACATTTTCTGATTTATGGTTCAGACTTACATGGCATTCATAAACTATAACAAGAAGTGGTCCGATAAATCACCTAACCGCCTACTCAGGACAGTGTTACGCATAAATATGGAAATCATCGTTTGGACATCTGCATAATCTTGTTTTTTGGAACATTTCGGGATGAAAGCATTACATCGAGTTAATTAATTTACGATTTAATTTCCATTGAAAGTCTGTAGTGGTAGACACAAGCTTTTACGATCACTTTCGGATGCTGTGCAAACAGGTTATGACTGCGGTTAGCATAAAAAGTGGGCTGAATCGGCCGCAACGGAATGTCGGAATTTAATTATTGATTAAGTGCTATAAATAAAAATACGCGGAGAAACATGGTAAAGGACGGGTTGCATAATGGGAGTGGCGTCTGCGGAGGCGTATTGGAGAGTATAATTGACCAGGTTTTCGGACACGGGTTTCAAAATGTGATTTCATTAGTTTATTTCAGTTCAATAAACCTACATAGTGAGGACGAGGCAAAAGTGCTTTGTTTTCGTAATCTGGGGCATTTTCTTTGTACTGATCTGACGCGAAAGGCTAGTGGTACCCATGCAGATCACCGTAATGTGCGTGAGCCAACCCAGTGACTTCATAAGCGGTCAGATTCAGGTGGTAAACAAAATGCCTCTACAAACAAAAGGCATGCGAAGGTGGTTACCAACAGTCCCATGAGGAATAAGCACTGAGAGGATTTCACAGAACTATTGACAGGTCTCTACGTAACAAACCACCAATCAGCAGTTTAAAATTAATTTCAAAGTCGAATGATAAACGATACCTTTACAACTGGTGCACTATTTGCATGTATTATACTTTGAAACCTAAGCTTTAGAATTGAATATGGAAGTGGGCGCCGTGGCGTAAGTGGTTAGTGTGTCGGATCACTGCGCGAGAGGTTCCAAGTTCGGACCCCAGAAAACACCAACAAGTTTTTTCACGGTCCCACCTCTCGCGAACGTCTGACAAACATCCGAGAGTACTGTTTTCTCGAAAAAGCTTCCCAAAACAAATTGCCCTTCGGATACGGTACTAAACTGTAGGTCCCTTCCAATCGTGTGAAAAATATAACGAACACAACATGAGTTAAATGTGCATACATATTTAAAGTATAGAAATTGATTGTACATAATAAAATTAAAATTTCGGTTACAAAGCAAAAAACAGTCTCGGATACGGATGATTTTACTGTTGACGACCCAAGCAAACGTAAAAAGGACAACGATTTTCCTGTCTGCACGTGGAATGTTAGGTCCCTCTACAAACCGCGTGCAACCGAACAACTTGCGGATGCCTTAGAGTGTCTCAAAGCAGACATTACCGCCATCCAAGAAGTGCGATGGGATGGGTCGGGCAAAAGGAGGATGAAAAACTGCGACATCTACTACGGCGATTGCCACAGACAAAAAGGACAGCGTCTATTCGGGTGCGAATTTGTCATTGGAGGCAGACTTAGGCAAGTAGTCTTGAGTTTCCGGCATGTGAACTTATGACTATCCGTATTAAGGCTAAATTTGCCAACATTAGCCTAATATGCGTTCACGCCCCTCACGAGGAGAAGGACGAAGTAACAAAGGACGACTTCTACCAGCTCTTGGACAAGACGTATGAGCAATGCCCTAGCCACGACGTTAAAATTATCCTAGGTGATTTTAACGCAAAGCTAGGAAGAGAGGACGTCTTTAGTAGCGTGGTCGGAAAGCACAGCCTGCACGACAACACTTCCGGCAACGGACTCAGGCTAATCGACTTTGCAGCGGAGCGAAACTTTGTCGTAGCTAGTACGCGGTTCCCACGTCTCGATATTCACGAAGGAACATCGCTCTCTTTTGATCGGAAAACTATCAACCAAATCGATCACATTGCGGACTTTCCGAGGAGCCAGCGTGGACTCGGATCACTACCTAGTTGTAGCCAAGGTATGGATGCGGATATGCAGAATGGAGCGAAATCAACGAAATACTGTGAGGAAATTTGACGTCGGGCGGCTACAATCGCAAGAAACCGCCAGAGCCTTTCTCTTAATCTTAATCTAAGTCCTATGCCACCAGCAGCGAATGCGGAAGACCAGTGTCAGCATTGGCAACAAGCCATCAGAGTTGCCGCCTCTGATGTACTGGGTTTCTCTCGGCCACCACAACGAAACCCCTGGTTTGATGATGAATGCCGGCAAGCACATGCAGCAAAACAAGAGGCGTACAAAGCGGCGCTGCATAGAAGGACCAGAGCTGCTTACGAGCTCTGCGTGAGCAAGAGAAAGAAAGAAAAAAGAGCATGAGAAGCGCTCGATCGAGGAGATTGAGAGACTTTATTACAGGTAAAAAGAATATGCCAGGATTTCGAAGCCAGAACAGAAGCTTACAGGGACGAAAATGGTAACATAGAAGTAGAATCGCATTCGGTGCCGAGGATATGGAAGGAACACTTCTGCAGACTGTTAAACGGCGATGATGACCAATATTCCGCTGTCAGGCAGAATGAGCCATTCAACAGTGACGATGGCAGTCAAGATTCCCGTCAACCCGATGAGAATGAAGTGAGGATAGCGATATCTAAACTCAAATCCAACAAAGCTGCTGGAACCGACGGCCTTGCCGCTGAACTTTTCAAGGCGGGAGGAGATGTGTTGGTAAGGAGCATGCACCAGCTCATCTGTAAAATCTGGTCGGACGAAAGTATGCCCGATGAATGGAACATCAGCACCGTTTGCGCGATCCTAAAGAAAGGAGACCCTCTAAACTGCGCCAATTACAGAGGTATAAGTCTCCTCAATATCGCATATAAGATCCTGTCTGCCGTATTATGTGAACGCCTAAAACCGATCGTCAACAACCTTATAGGTCCTTATCAGTGCGGTTTCAGGCCGGGAAAGTCCACCATTGAACAAATATTCACACTACGACAGATCTTGGAAAAAACCAATGAATATAAAATCGATACGCAGCACCTCATCATCGATTTCAAAGTTGCCTATGCTAGCGTGTATAGAGACGAGGTATACAGAGCCATGTCTAGTCTTGGCATCCCTGCCAAGCTCGTCCGTTTGTGCAGAATGACGATGGAGAACTCTCGCTGCTCCATCAAAGTCGGTAAGAACATCACCGAACCACTCGATGTCAGGAAAGGTTTTAGACAAGGTGACGCGCTATAATGCGATTTCTTTAACATAGTACTGGAGGGAATTGTACGAAACTCACAAGCCAACACCGGAGGTACAATCTTTTACATGTCTGTACAACTACTCGCTTATGCTGATGAGATTGACATAATCGGACGAACTCAGCGGGCCATCAATGGGGCATTTACGAGTATTGAGATCGAGGCAGCAAAGATGGGTCTAGCGGTCAATGAAAGCAAAACAAAATATATGCTGTCTACAAAAAAGGACACCCAACATCGGCGTCTTGGACAGAACGTCACAATAGACAGATATAATTTTGAGGTAGTAAAGGCTCTATGGTGAACTCCGCAAATGACATCAGTAGGGAGATCACACGAAGAATTACTCTTGCCAATCGTTTCTATGGGCTAAGACGGCAATTGAGTAGCAAAACCCTATCTCGAACTACTATGGTAACTCTTTATAAGACACTAATCGTCGCAGTCCTGCTGTATGGCGCAGAGGCATGGGCTTTGACAAAACCGGATGAGGATGCCCTTAGTTATTTCGAGAGAAAAGTTCTTCGAACGATCTTTGGTCCCGTCTGCATAGACGGTGAGTGAAGGAGAAGGTATAATGCCGAACTATACGCCCTGTACAAGGACATCGACTTAACCAGAAGAGTTCACATACAGCGACTAAGATGGCTGGGTCATTTAGAGCGGATGGAGCCCAACGTTCCCGCTAAGAAAGTTTTCGAATCCACCCCGGATGGACGGCGCAGTAGAGGACGACCTCGCGGTAGGTGGCGCAAATAAGTGGAGGGGGACCTCAACCAACTTGGCGTGCGCAACTGGAGGTAGTTGGCTCGTAACCGCGCTGGCTGGAGAGGTTTGTTGGTTGAGGCCCAGGTCCACCCCGGACTGTAGCGCCATTTAAGTAACTAAGTTAGTAATAAAATTAACATGATTTCATAAAAGGCAAGTATATCATTTCAATAAGATAATTGGTTTACAAAAATGTTGTCAGCAAGGACACAGCGAGCAATAACCCTGTTTTTAAGTTTTGCAATTCTATCATATGTAGATCAATTCAATATTCCTCTTTTTTTGCAGGTCGAAAGTAGAATGATGCCTTGGTAAATTCAAGATCATTTTTAGAACTTTATTTTGTGCAATCGGCAGCTTTTTAATATGCGAATTAGCACAGCTCCCCCACGCTTGACATCCGTAGAGCAAAATTGCCTGAAACACTACCTTAACTATAATAATTTTATTCTGGTTCGATAGCTTTGACTTAGGGGTATAACATTTTAAAGCAAAGTTAACCTTATTCAAACTATTTTTTATATGTTCGTTGAATGTTAATTTCGTATGAAGATGAACCCCTAGGTATCTTACTGATGATGTCCAGTTAATCGCGACACCAATAACCTGCAATTGGTGATTTGGAATATAGCAAGCTTTTATTTTCCGTGTGAAAAAGATGGTTTGCACTTTGTCTATGTTACGACTAACTTTTATTTTCCATTTCGTGTAATAATGGAGCAGTATTTCCATTGCATTATTCAGATTTCTCTCAATATTGAGAGCAAATTCATGCGATGCAAATACTGCCGTGTCATTAGCATAGATAGCCACCATACAATTAGGAAGGTTAGAAAAATCTGCAGTGTAAGTATTATATAAAATAGGGCCAAGAACTGATCCCTGGGGGACACCTGCACTAATATAAAAACGATTGGACAGACTGTTGTTCACGAAGACTCTGAAATAACGATTGGACAAAAAATTTGCACAATTTTGCATATGTAGATACGGAGGAAATTCGAACTTAATCATTTTATAAACTAGATCGTTGTGCCATACTGAGTCGAATGCTTTTTCAATATCTAAAAGAATCATTCCGGTAGAGTTTCCCTTATCACGATTTTCTTTTACGTGGTTCCAAATTCTGAGCACTTGATGGCTGGTGCTATGAAAGCGTCTAAACCCAAATTGCTCATTCGGGAATAATTCTTTTAGTTAGAGTGTTCATTACACCAGGCATTTGCTCTGAGGCAACCCCAATTTCTGTGTGTCGAATTAAGGTCTCCCCCAATCAAAAAATGTCCATCTATGTTAAAAAGTTTTCTGATGCCGTGCTTTAAACTTAATCTTTTTTCTGCAGAACTTGAACTGCCATGAATGTATATACACACGACCTTTAAACACATTTGGTTTTCTAATTTTACTTCGACAGCAACATTTTCCACAAATTTTGTGTTTATTATCGGTAAAAGGGAATGTCGAATTGATCTTTTTATGAGAATGGCAACACCACTGCCTTTTTTTATCAACTCTATCAACATGATAGCATCTGAAATTGGAATTAGAAAGCTTTAGATCATAATCCAACCAAGTTTCAGTAACTTAAGCAATGTCAATGCTATAATAGTTTATAAAACTTAAAAATCCAATGTATTTTTTACGGATACCACTGCCATTTCATGTAACAATATTTAGGTTTCTATCTACAGGCTTACTTGGCATTAAATGTGCGATAACATTAAAGTGATTATCAGGTCGATAAGTTTGAGTGTATATATGGTAGTACGTACGCAGGGGCTCAAATCTACGCTAATGTCTTCGAGAGGACTTCTTATGATGACAGGTTATTGACCTGAAAAGTAGGCCTACGACGTGTGACTCAAATCCAATCTCCAATAATAGTCTTGGGTCTTCAATAGTCACTCGTAGTTGGTACTCTGCTACGAAACCTCGGTAGTCATTCATGGTTTCTATTCCACCATGACTGATTGAATTTGGCTTGAACTTTTAATGCGAATAAGAAAATGCGAACAAAATTACCTCGTTCGTTACCAAGAATAGGTCGACGTGTCACCGATATATTCATAGGTAGATAGTTAAAGAGGAAAAAGATCAACGGAACGCCATTACCTCCTAATGAGACACCTTTCCCTTCAAACAGAAGCCACCTTAGATGCGACCGATTGATTTCTTGGCTATACTTCCTGAAGGTACACCAAATAGAATGGAGCATTGTAATTACACTTTGAACCATTAAAATCGCAATCTATTCACCCGGTAGAATGAACTGCTACCGTTGCAGTATCTACTCCTGAAGCACATGACCACGCTCAGTGACGTGTAACGACTTCTACAGAATCAATCATTTTATTGCAAAACAATAAACTTATACTGACTTACAGTTAAGTAATAACCATAAAACGACCCGAAGCTTGGAATTGCCACTAAACGATACAAGTCACACGTCCATACCACTGCCAGTGCTGCTAATCCCGTTGACACATACTCGTACTGTCTTGTATCTATTTCGTAACCTCACATCCATCGACGATGCTGAAATTGTTTTCTCCGCCTTCTCCTTCTTTCGGTGGGGATTTGTACGTCAACTTACCCAACTAGAGATTCTTAATAACATAGTTGATGGGATCACAAGACCTCTCTCTCGCACACACATAGACACACAGCCCACTCATTGTTTCCCACTTTTGAAATCCCTGCCAGATGTCACCTACCATCCAGTATTATCCGTACAAATCCTTCAAAATGTCTGCACGTCTAGTTTGTATTCAATGTGAGCGAGACTCAGCTGAAGCTAACTAATTCTAGGGTGGTGCTGCAGTAGTTCGATAAACCCTACCCCACTCTCACCATCCTCATCGTCGTCGTCGTCAGTAGAACTTAGAGTGCGCGTCGTGTCTCAATTATTTCCAGCGAATTACGGTAATAAGCGCATATCGGCCCAGGAGGCTATACCACGTCGTTCTGCAACCACAGCCATCATTTCCAGGTACACAATTCATCTAGGTAGAGGTGTAGTACTCTTTCGGTTGACGGTCATACGTTCTGGCACCACATTATCCCCCCGGGGTCCCCCCAACTGAGGACATGTGTAGGTATCTCTGAGGTAGGAAATGCATTTTTAACCATGACCATTAGATAGAAGTCTTTCTTCTCAACTTGATGGGCTGATCGTATCCCCTCGCTCACCGATTGGACCCATGAAGTTGAATACGACGACCTTTGAAATCATTCCTTACGATCTTTAGGTGGAAGGCACCTTGTACCTCCTCATGGACGGAGTAATGAGAATCCCATCTCTCTCGCTTACATCCCACTGAAGCAATAGACCAAAAACGAATTGGCCAAGTTACAGTGTGTTGTCGTGGCTAACAAATTCGTTTGTTAGATACAAATTCGTTTTGTGTTGTTAAGATTTGTTAAGGGAAAAACATTCCACACGACTGATAGATTTACAATCGTTCATCTGTGCGATTTTTCTGTTCCCGAAAAAGGACGAGACAATTCTCCCGATCGCGAATCAAATTTGAATTTTGCCCTCGCGACAGAGTTTTAATTAAGCGATTCGTAGGGTACGCGGCGAACAGATCGAGCAACAAATAAACACACAGAGAGTGTGGCACGACGATGAGAGAGTGCCAGATTGTGATTTACCAGAGGTTTGGCCTGGAGAAGAACCCCAGTAGCCTTTTTCAATCTATGATAAGATTATGTGTGTTTGCTGCAGCAAACCCGTATTCGTGTTGTATATCGTTATCTGCAGCTGCTAGCGAAACACTCCTGTGCGAGGCACTGTTCGAGTGGTAGCAAAGGGAAAACAAGAAACATTGACAGATAATACTTCTGGTATTGCACCGATAAGGCGCAGTGTCAAATGTCAGTTTTTACATACTTTTTTGCTTTTTTTATGGTGTATACGTGTTTTTATGTGTTGCGAAGTGTTAAAATCGAAGTGGAGTAAGTATCTTAAGCTGACCGCATGGGGTTTGAGAACAGACGGTGAAGGTTTCGTGCAATTTGACAGTCAGCTTGCAATAAATTGTGGCTAGATGGAGGAGCTAGACAGGACATTGGATTAGAAGCAAGAGAAGTAGAACGTGTGAGCTCGTAAATTTCGATAAAAGTTCAATCCCAGCTGTGGTAAGAGCTGGAAATTTAATCTATGAACTGGTGTCATAGTGCTTAAACGAAGGAGACTGGCATGGACAGATACTGAAAGTATATCATTTTAGTAATTTGTTCATTTGGCAAGATATAGGCATCTTTTCAAGATTATTTACCGTTATATTGATCTTTGGAAATACTCATAGGCATGAACATGGACTATAGCAGGCACATGGTTTCCTCATCACACTATACACAACCAGGCATGGCGTTCATATAGCGATCGACGCAAGACATGTGTCCAGTATTCTAGATGTCCAAGCCTTCCGAACAGCCAACAGAAACTCGGATCGTTACCGAAATCTTTAATCACTCCTATGTCGCCAGCATCTAGTGCCGAAGACTAGTGGCAACGCTGACAACATGCCATCAGAAACCCCGCAACTGATGTGGTGGATATCACATAGCCAACATCTCGAAACTTCTTATTTGACGAAGAATATTTGGTATAGGAGCAGGTTTCTACTCAGAACAACTGTGCAAACGGGAGTCTTTCAGCATACTAAATGCATAAAGTGCCTTTCGGGGATAAATCCTTATTACGGGTATAGAGAACCTAAAGCCCTTAGTCACCACAGCAATATAGAAGGGAAAGTGATAGCAAACGAATTGGCAACACTGGGGTCGGTTATGAGGAACAGTGTGGCTGACAACTCGAAACGGCCACCGATTATAAATGTGTACAACATGAAGCCAAATCTATACAGGCCACAAGGCAGGATTGCTTTTCATCTTCCAATATCAAGGTCAGACCTTGATAACAGAAAAAAGAGTTTCATAGCTACAGCTAGACAGATTCTCTACCCGCATACTCATCGGAGTAGACACCGGACATTGTGCCATGCTTTCTAACATACTTTCTGATATCTGCACAGGCTCCGGGGATGGGGAAGGAACGGAATCAATCCAATATCTACTCATACTACTGCTACTGCACCTTCTTGTTTGGGATCATGTGAAATAAGATCTCCGATGAGATTGCTCAGGACCTGAGCATGAGCTGGGTCTTCTGCGCCCTTGATTAGGGCTCCAATTGATGATTGAGTTTCTTGCAAACACAACTGTGTGCGGCATGACTTTTCAAGATTCCAAGATGCCAGTAGACTAAACGGATATTCCCGGACGCCTGTAAGAAATTCAGCGTTTTTGCTGTCTCTCTGCAGAAAATACTGCCGACACCACTACGATTTTGGTAAGCATCCCATTATGCTTGGTCTAAGTGACACTATCGTCTGCTATGCTTGCGGAGAGAGCGATGATAATGCGGGTTTTTCACGGTCCCACCTCTCGCGAGCGTCTGACAAACATCCGAGAGTATGTTGTCACGAAAAAACTTCTCAAATCGCCGTTCGCATTCGGCAGTAAACTGTAGGTCCCTTCCATTTGTGTGAAAAATATAACGCACACAACATGAGTGGTTCTGAAAAGCTAGGCCCTGGCACTTTAAAGAGCTGTTGCGCCAAATATTTGTATTTGAACCATACCTCAATAATTGCTGAATTCAGCTTGTTTTTGGTTGTGAAATCCTAAGCCTGGCTTTAATAATGGCCCACAGATTCTCAATCGGATTGAGGTCAGTTGCGAAGCCATTCCAGAACGTTGATATTATTCTCCGTGAAGAATTGCTTCATTTCTTTCGACGTGTGGCATGGTCGGAAGTCTCCTTCGAATGGTAGGCAGGAGCATATGGGTCAAGACGTCTGCATATTTGATGCAATTCATCATGCTTTCGCTGACTTCAAACTTCCAGGACCTCTAGAGGCGAAAAAAATCCAAAACACAACTTTGGGTGGGTGCTTAGGGGCTTGGATAATATGACCAGGTCGGAGTTTTTCATTGTCACTTCTTCCCACGGCACTCACCCTGTATCCCTGGACCTCGAAGTGGCTCTCGTCCGAAAAAACTTTTTTCCAATCCTATGGAGTCCAATCTCTATGTTTCCTTGCCCATTGGTCAGTCAGAAGATCCACAAGAAAGGAGACCCCCTCAATTGCACCAATTATAGAGGCATCAGTCTTCTCAACATTGCATACACGCTCTTTTGCGCGATATTGTGTGAATCCCTGAAACCTTTTACGAACAGCCTGATTGGACCCCATCAGTGTCGTTTCAGGGCAGGAAAGTACACCATCAATCAAATCTTCACACTTCGGCAGATCCTGGAGAAAGCCCAAGAAGTCCAAATCGATACTCATCATCTCTTTATCGATTTCAAGGACGTCTATGACAGCGTCTATAGACAAGAACTATATAGATCCATGTCTAGTTTTGACATCCCTGCCAAACTTGTCTGTTTGTGTAGGATGACGATGGAGAAAGCTCGCTGCTCCATCAAGGTCGGTAATGACCTCACCGAGACCTTTGATGTCAAAAAAGACTTTAGACAAGGTGACGCGCTGTCATGTGACTTCTTCAATATTGTACTTGAATAGATTGTGCGGAACTGACAAGCCAACACTAGAGGCACAAGCTATCAAAAGTCCGTACAACTACTTGCATACGCCAACGATATTGAAATTATTGGAAGAACTTAGCGGGCTGTCACCGGTGCGTTTGCAGGCATTGAAGCAGAAGCGGCCAAAATGGGTTTAGCGATAAATGAGGGCGAAACCAAGTATATGCTGTCAACAAGAAGGGAAAGCCAATACCGATGAATTGGATAGAACGTCACAGTGGGCGGCTATAACTTCGAGGTAGTAAGGGACCTTGTCTACCTTGACTCTGCTATAAACTCCAAAAACAACATCAGCGCAGAAATCAAGTGAAGAATAACTCTCGCCAATCGCTGTTTTTTTAGAGCTTATAAGGCAATTCAACAGTAAAGCCCTATCTCGAACAACTAAGGAGACTCTATATAATCATCCCAGTCCTGCTTTACGGCGCTGAAACATGGACTTTATTAAAAGAGGATGAAGATATCCTTGGTCGCTTCGAGACAAAAATTCTTGGTAAGATTTTCGGTCCCGTTTGCGTTGACGGATTTTGGATTGAAGATTCAATAACGAACTACACGAGCTGTATAGCGACATCGACCTAGTCAAAACTGCATATTGGACGTCTGAAATGGTTGGGACATGTAGAACAAATGGACACCAACGCTCCGGCCCGCAGAGTCTTCGAGTCTAATCCGGAGGGACGACGCAGTAAAGGACCTCCTCGCCGTAGGTGGCGCGCACAAGTTCAAGAGGACCTCGACTAACTTGGAATGCGCAACTGGAGGCAATTAGCTAAAGACCGAGCTAAATGGAGAGTAAATAAGTAAGTGTGACAATCTCTGTTCATTCTCAAGAATTATATCGATTTCCTATAGAAGCAAAGCTAATGCCAGCGTAAGGCTAAACCTGTCCATCCCAGCTGTAATTCCATCTGACTGTAGGCTTCGCCCCTCTCTCAATTCATACTGTATTACGTAAACCTATTTTCGTAAAAGTATCGGCCAACAAACTCCCCTCTGTGGTACCCCCTAGAGACTAAATCAAATCTTTCCGACAACTATTGACTGCAGTAAAGTTCTTAACGACCATAAGCGTCTTTGCGATGATAGTTATGATTAGCTGTACCGGAATATAGTTGCACGTATAATAATTTCAATAATTTATAGCAACAAACCACACCTATGGAGCAAATCGCTCGCTTATAGATACATTTATAATTAAGTGCCACCGCTATAGATGCGAGTTTTGTTATTAATTAAATTGCCTTTTAATTAATCTCCGATAATTTTCACACCTGCTCTGAATTATTCAAATGATGGGTTGCGTTTATACTTTTACTTTGAATTGACTCAGTTTCATAAGGTCGATGTGTGTCTTTTGTATTGCAAAACATTATAAACGATCCGTTGGTTAATTATAAATAAAACAAAAACCCCAATCCCTGCCTCAGGCCTCATGCAAAGTGAACGTTCCAAAACGATACTATAACCCATCGCTGCAACTAAAACAAAAAAAAAATTACTCCACAGCGTGACACACGCAAATGATTAACCATCTATGGTGAATCTATTTATCAAATTTGTATCTGCTTAGAGATTCTAGGCGCCTTGCACGATGCGCAGCGCGCACTGTTTTGCAAATATTTATGAATTTCACTTGACAGCTGGACGAACGCAATTTACCTCATGCATAGAACGATTTATCCTGCATTTGCTCTGGCCATTAGAAGCGTGAATGCGAATGAGAATGCGCATGCGCGCATGGCTTCTTAATAAGATTCTCGAGAGCGAGATAGAGAGACACACTCGAAGCACTCATGCAGATTTACCATAAATAATAAATTTATGTGCATCCAAAATGCCATGCGGTAGCAACAGCGGCGTGTATCTGCGCGACACGGATGTCAGATAGACGCGGTCGTATCTTCTTAATGCATACATGTCGCAAGACTATGAATTCAGCTGTTGTTGCATGCAACAAATAGTTTTAGATACTATTTTGCCATCAAATTAACAGAAAAGTTTAACAAAAAACTTAAGTTATGGGAGGCATAGTGAAAGTCTCTCAACAACTTTGGCGCCACTTGAAAGGATGAGAGGAGGACCGAGTCGTGTCGGACCAACAACGGCGACATCGTCGGCGGCGCGCGGCAGCACAGTGTGTTGTGTAATTAATTCGGTTGGTGTAATTGTTGCATGGAATGCAAGGCTATACTGTGCGTGGACATCTGGGATATGTAATTCAGTGAATTTCAAGAATTTGCAGGCATTTTTTTGTTTCGTTTTTGAGCGGTTTTCTGATTTGCGGAGGAATTTGCAAGTTGATGAGGTAGAGCCTACATTTGTAATGACTTTACTGAAAGTGCTAATAAGGAGTGAAATTGACAGAAGTTTCGACGGAATGCCTTTGAAGTGTTATCTGACTGAATTGAGTGTTTGGAAAAGGCAGAAAACTCAGTCGAAATGGTTTAATTGTTGACCCGGTTTCCATTAGCAGATCGAAACTGGTTTTTCTTCTTACCGAGATTAGTATGTCCTCTAAGGTGTATCTATGTATCATTGAGGCTTGTGGGAAAATAATGAAATACTGTATGAGCGCATCCATTCACCTACACACTGGTACATAACATTAACACAGTTCTAAAATTAGAAGGTATATCCCTAAACATATCCCAAAGTCCGAGTATACGGGTGACCATGGGAAGTCAAATATTTTTTGAAAAATCTACACGTCAAGAACTTGTTGTGATAAGCTACGATTCGAAAAATCGTTTTGTGTGTGCTTATTGCACTGGACCAAGTTTGAAGCTTTCGGGGAAGGCCACATGTACTGGACACATGCTAGACTACATATATCTACTGTTCACATTCAAAAATCAAAGACCAACATCAATAACTACTAACAGCGAAATGGCGTCGGATATGTACTAAACAACATGAAGGAGAGTCGATTACAGAAGTTATGAAATGATGTGATATGCAAACGTGCACAATATGTTCTAATAGTTAGCACACCTATGGCGGATTCTTATGACACTTAACTTAAAATCTTTCGCAAATATGTAGTAGCCTATGCAGTGGCGAAAACCCCATTGGAACTGGTTCAGTGGTTCAGAACTTCATCGTGCACAGACCAAACAAAACTATATATTTATTTCTCATGTAAAAAAGAAGAAAATACATTTTTATCATCAAAATATCACTTCGAGGTAACACCTCCACTGGAGGTACAAGCGAATGGAAAGAGGCAAACTATGCTGGTTACCAAGACGCTACTTTATTGGGAATGATTATTATTTTTGCTGACAATCTGGCAAGCACAGCTCATAATCTTTTATCTGCAGAATGAGTTGAATCTGTGCATTGCACACCATCATGAAAGAAAGAAGTCGAAATGGGGTTTTTATCGGTTATGAGCATGCACAGGAACAATGTACAACAACGTATGGAAGTTTTCCAAAAGGTAAAAAGGGCGTACCGAAAGAGCAAAACTTGTACATAAATCTATAGAGATGAAGAAGGAAACCTCGTAGTAGAATTATATTAGGAACTGAGTATTAAAAAATAAAACATTTCTGCAGAACGTACAACAGCGACGAAGACATCTCGCTGTCAGGCAGAATGAACCATTCAACATAGACGATGGTAGTCGAAATCTCCGTCCACCTGACCAAAGCGAAGTGAAGATAGCGATATGGAAGCTAAAATTTAACAAGGCTGCTCGACATGATGGATTACTGGCCGAACTTTTCAAGGCAACCGGTGATGAATTGGTAGAAAATATACATCAACTCACCTCTAAGATTTGGTCAGACGAGTGTATGCCTAATGAATGGAATCTCAGCATCGTTTCCCCACTCCACAAGAAAGTAGATCCCTTCAATTGCGCCAATTATAGACGAATCTATCTCCTCAACATTGCATACAAGATCCTTTCTGCGATATTGTGTGAACGCCTGAAAGCTTTTATCAACAGCCTGATTGGCCCTTATCAGTGCGGTTTCAGGCCAGAAAAGTCCACCATCGATCAAATCTTCACACTTCAGCAGATCCTGGAGAAACAAAGGAGGCCAAACCGATACTCATCATCACTTTATTGATATCAAGGCTGCCTATGACAGCATTCTACAGAGAGGAGCTATATAGAGCGATGTCTAGTTTTAACATCCCTGCCAAACTTGTTTGTCTGTATAAGATGACGATGGAGAACCCTCGCTGCTCCATCAAGGTCGGTAATGACCATACCGAGACCTTTGATGTCAAAAAAGGTTTTAGAAGAGGTTACGCGCTGTCATGTGACTTCTTTAATATTATACGAAACGAATTGTGCGGAACTGACAAGCCAACACTAGAGGCACAATCTATCACAAGTCTGTACAACTGCTTGCATACGCGGACAATATAGACATTATTGGAAGAACTCATTGGGCTGTTTGCAAGCATTGAAGCAGAGGCGGCCAAAATGGGTTAAGGGGTAAATGAGCCCAAAACCAAATATATGCTCGACATAAGACGACGAATTGGACAAAACATCACAGTGGGCAGCTACAACCTCGAGGTAGTATGAGACTTTGTCTACCTTGGGTCCGATAACAATTTTGACAATGAAACCAGCGCAGAAATTAAGCGAAGAATAACTCTTGCCAATCGCTATTTTTTGGTTAATAATTTAATTTAACAGTAAGGCCCTGTCTCGAAAAATTAAGAAGACTCTATATAAACCTCTGATCATCCCAGTTCTGCTTTACGGCCCTAAAGCATGGACTTTATTGAAAGCAGATGAAGATTTCCTTGGTCCCTTCCACAGAAAAGCTCTTTGTATGATATTCGGTTCCATTTGCGTTGACGGGTGTTAGAAGAGATGATTCAATGACGAACTGTACAGCAACACCAACCTAGTCATAAAACTGCTTGTTGGATGTTTGAGATGGCTATGATATGTAGAGCGAACGCTCCGGGCCGTAGAGTCTTCCAATCTTACCCAGAGGGTCGACGCAGTAGTGGGCCTCCCCGCCGTAGGTAACGCGCACAAGTTCAAGGGGACCTCAGCCAACTTGGAATGTGCAAGGTTGAAGCCCATGTTCATCCCAAACTGTAGGACCACTAAATAAGTAAGTAGTATGCACATCCTCCAAGGACCTTATTGATTAGGATAAAATTTTTAAACCAACTTTCGGAGACACAGGTCAAATGGTACAATTTGATTTGCGTGTTTTTGTTTTTTTAAGACAATGAAATATCTAAACTAAGCGGAACTAAATAAATTACATTGTATTTTGACCGGAAAGTAGTAAAAACTTGCACTAACACTAGTCGAACTTGCCCAGAAACTAGTTTGGAATTGAATTAAAATAAGTGGAAGCAGTCCTACGTAGTCCTTGTGGGTGTGTCCGTTGGTGGATATAAACAAATTCCATCAATCAAATATTGTTTAACTAGTAGTCCACTACTACTAGTTTCTCTATGTTACCGATTATGCATGCAAATCTTTAATGGAATAGATTTTAAAGACAACATACCTACCTTATAATGTTGTACTTGCTGGGGGTAAAAAATTGCTGACGTAAAGAACTCACCTGCAAAGAAAGAAAAAAAAGAAAGATTAATCATTTTATTTATACGTAGTATTTCAATATTATACGTATGTATATGTATATTCAAGCTCTCAGTAATAACCTCTAATTGGAGCGTATCCACTAAAAACGTTCTCTTAGCTCAACGAGATTTAAGGACTATTTTTGAAAACAGAGATTCAAGGAAAATCAACTCATTTCAAATCAAAGGCGTTTCAAGAACTATAATATAAATATTTAAATAAAAAGAGGACAGCCAACATTACCTAGTTAGTTTAGGTAAGGTGGCTATTCTCCGAGATCGTCAGGATTCACTTAGACCAAATAAGGTCCATTGTGTTGCCACGCGAGCCGGTTATTTTCGTTACTCTTGCAACCGTTCTGATTTTTTGATTAATTTTCAGATGCTGTTAATATCCGAGTTGGCGATATCTATAAGTTCCTCAGAGAAGTATTCCCCAATGGTTTGTTTTCTAGCTTAAGATAGTGTTGGGGTGCCGCAGAACAATTGAAAGAGGAAAGAGGATTCCTCCTCTTCTTCGTCCATACAGTTGCGACAAAAGCCTTTGGTCGGAATTCAAAGCCTCGCGGCATACCTGTCTAGTACGCAACAACCAGTGACCAATCCAACTAGGTGTTTGGTTTGCTGATCAGTAGCAGGCGTTTTTTTTTTTTTTTTATTTAATTGTGGCCATGTTGGTCTCGCATGGTTATATGTGTCAAGATACATGCTACCCCTACGCCATCCTCTGTCTTAGACCCGTTGATTTATATTTCCAAAGCGAAATTTCTTAGAATAACATTCTCTGCCCAATTCTGTAAAAGGTCTTGGGTAAAATACTCGCAAGGCAGATTGTTCATTTGTTGAATCAAAAAGTCTTTTGTGTCAATATCAGTCTGATTTCCCGTCAAACCATAGGTACCCCACCACTGTTGTGTAGATACTATACTCCAAGGCCATTGACAATGTCAAACGTGATATCTTTTAACGTAAACTCATATATCTTTTTAGATTTATTAACAGAGCTACTCATCTCATACATGTGTATCTGACTATGTATCAAATAGAGCTCAAGAGTTCAAAGAGGTTGAGGGTGTACCCCAAGACTCTATCTCAGAACCAATTCTGTTCTGCATACCTAGTGTATGTCAAAAGTTTCCTATACACCTATGTGCTGATAAAATTCAAATCTACATAATTAGAGATTTTGTCGCGAGAATAAATAGAGATATCATTGCAACTAGCTATTCCGTTTTCCAATACTGATGATTTGCCGGCAGTCTGCCTTCGAACTAACAAAATACCATAAACATGTTCCGTAGCCAGCAACGGATTTAAATTGAGCTGGAACTTGTAGTTACGTTTAGCATATAAGTTTAGTTGTCTGCCGCATTTACGGGGCGGACTTAAAACGTCCAGCACTTCCACACCAGGTGAAATAAAATTGCGTAAATTGAACTCTCTTTTGGAATACAAACTATTTGTAGCAATCAATGGTATTACCCGGTGTTTCTATGGCTTACAGTGACAATATCACACATCAACCCACCAAACCAAGATCTTAGAATGTACTTTATTTCAGCATCTCAATGTGGGAACTGTATTATCCTGCATAAAATAAAATACAAAAGTACAACCCATTACCTACATAATACACTTAAATTCTTACACTTCTTTTAACTACCCAACTTCATTACTCCCTTTCGAGAGGATATTACTAAGGCGTCTCCAACCAGTTATAGAAGAAAATAATCTTATCCCTGACCACCAGTTTGGGTTCAGAAGTAAGCATTAGACGATTGACCATGTGCATAGAATTACTGACGTAATCAAGAAAGTACTTGAAGAAAAAAAGATTTGCTCAAGCGTATTCCTTGACGTCTCGCAAGCCTTTGATAAGATGTGGCATGATGGCTTGAAATGCAAACTACGACAAGTTCTCCCTGTACGCTTATACGATATTCTAGACTCATATCTCGGGAATAGACTCTTTCGTGTTAGATATGGAATCGAATACTCCAAGCTCAAAGAAATTTCGGCCGGCGTACCGCAAGGAAGCGTTCTTGGACCGCTTCCCTATATGTTATATACTCGTGATATACCGAACGAAGATGGCACTATCCTTGCTATATTTGCCGATGACACCGCTATCATAGCAGTAGGCAAAACAATCGAACGACTTCAAAATTGCAAAACGAGCTGAATAATGTAAATGAATGGACGAGGGACTGGTGGATCGCTCTCAACGAATCTAAATCTGTTCATGTGAATTTCACTTACAAGAAAATTAATGACTTGCCAATTTTCCTAAACTCGGCCCGAATACCTTTTGCAAACGAGGCCAAATACCTGGTAATGACACTCGACGCAAGACTGAAATGGAATTCGCACGTGAAAATGAAACGTAAAGAACTCGAAATCAAATATAGAGAAATGTACTGGTTACTCGGAAAACATTCCCAGCTGAGAACAAACTGCTTTTATACAAGCAAGTGCTAAAGCCGATGTGGACTTGCGGTATACAACTTTGGGGTTGTACCAAGAAAAGAAATGCAAATATTTAACAAGCTTTTCAAAATAAAGTGCTAAGAGAAATTGTCCAAGCACCGTGGTATAGTAGAAACGACGATATCCACAGGGATCTCGGAATTCCGACAATCGAAGCTGAAACTAGAAGCTTCGCGATAAAGCATAGAAACCGACTAATCGGACATGTCAACAATACAGTCCTACAAATTTTGGATGAGAGCAATTTATTGCGCCGACTACAAAGGACGAATCTTTTCGACTTGGCGAGATAATGATTAACCGCGTCTAGATTTCGGAATATGCAGGATCTTTCAGTGGAAATTAACCTGCCAAACGTTTTTATTTCGTGATCGAAAAATTGCTTGATTAGTTGCGATATCTAACAAATTTATATCGAATGGTGGTGTTTTTTTAGCCAGTAGGAACCTGACACTACTATGAGCACACGCTTGCTATTCTCATAGTGTCTATGGAAGATTTTTCACCTACCCTCGGAAAAAAATGATTCCCTTTATTTACTATAATAGTAATTGCCTCTGAAATTCACTACCTATAAGCAGAAAGTAAGTCATAAAATTTACCAGTCCTGACTTCAATCAAAGAAGTTAAGTATAAAGGACTATACCTAGACGGTAAACTCATTTGAAAAAAACATACAGAAGAGATATCTATGAAAGATACACGTACTCTTCTGATATGCAGAAGCCTAGCGGGCAAATCTTGGGGATGCAATCCAAGCATTCTAAAATGGATTATCTATGAGGCCTTATCATGGGTAAAACGAACCAGTTTAGTCACAATAAGGGATACACTAAATAAAGTGCAACGACTGACGTGCCTCTGCCTAACCGCAGCCATGGAGGTACTCCTGGAACTCACTCCCTTGTACCTTGTAGTTGAGGATTGCGCAAACAGAATTATCTTATGGATGGGGAAAGAGAAAACTGCTTCGAAGTAGGAGAATTCGAGGTGCTTAGTAAAAAACTTCCTATCGAAGCTCAGCAATAAAAAGAACTGGAGCAATGTATCCATAGTCTACAGGCTGAGCAACTACACGGTAGACTGGTATACAGATGAAGAACTGAGGAAGGAACTGGTGCAGGAATATTTGGGCCTGGCATAATGTACTGCGAACCCATGGGTAAGAGCTCGATCATATTTCAGGCCGAAATATATGCCGTGCCTATGCGTCTAAACTAATTTTGGAAGAAACTACAGGAATTATGATATAGCAATAATGTCAGACAGTCAAGCAGCCACAAAAGCAATAGACACCCATGTTGTCAAGTCTAAATTTGCATGAGAATGCCGTAGCGAACTGGGCAGAAGAAATAAAGTAACCCTCTACTGGATACCGCGCCATGCTCAAATAGAAGGTAACCAGGCAGTTAATTCACTAACAAGGTAATGGGCCAGCAGTACCATTTATAGGTCCCGAGCCATTCTGCGGAATAGCAAGCAGGATAAGTACCTGGATCAACACTCAGGTATGAGGCAAGCAAATAAACTACTAGCGACTGTAACCGAAAAAGGTTCGAAGTATATATCAACCTAAGTAAGAGTAATCTACGCATCCTAACAGGTTTCCTAGCGAGGCACTGTAAAGTCAGAGAAGCAGTCTGTGGTTTCTGCAACGAGTCCAGCGAGACTTCAGAGCACATTCTTGAGTCTGGCGTGGCTCTAACCCAAAAAAAACAATTAAATACCAGGGCAAGTATCAAATACATAAATAAAGACGAAGATACGTTAACCGTAGACCCGTTTCTCATTCTAAAATTCCTCAAAGTAGCTGAACTGGAGAGAGTACTCTAAGGGTGGTCTATTCTCACCGAAAATAAGTAAGAGTACAAGACCCTCAAATCGAATTCCGGAAAGAATTATAATGCGAGAGGAGCTCTAATGAGAGAACAGATAAAACTAGCTTAGAAGCATCCTGAATACAAAAGCATATTATAAAATGCAAGCATGTTGATAGCTAAGTCCAGGTGAAAGGTTCTGAGTGGTATAAATAAATTAAATACTATCGAATGAATTTAATCACTCTTGGCACCGTTCTCTTTTCGGCTCCATCTGTCAGTTGAAACTTGCTGATTATAAATTTAATTTTCTCCTTAATGATCGAAAGTACATATGTAGCTCTCTTACATAAGCCATAAATCACTATTAATGCCTACATTAACGGCTATCGAAAACATCTTCTCCATAATATCTTCTATATAAACGTATCTTTTCTTTTAAATTGGCACTACTCGTATCTTATGCGCTTTCTGCTTCATGGAATTATATTCACTTGATTTGTGCCAATCAGCCAACATATCCTGCTTATAGGAGCCGACTTTTTACAACCTTTGAACTTACGAACATATGTGCAGACAACTAAACAATGGTAAACCTCACTTTTATAATATAAGAAGAAGTAGATTGTCAAAAATCTATAAAAGTTTAGTGAAAGGACTTTCCTACTGAGCAACGCACATGGATCTGCAGTCAACTTTCGTCTATTTTACACATTTTTCAAGAACGTAGTATCACTTGCTAGTAGTATCTGCACATATTCTTAGAGAAATCCGATATGCCCATGCATTTTTCGTGCGATGGTTTGTTAAACTAATTTATCGGCCTTGAGCCACTGCAGTAAAAACTCAGGAAAGTTAAGATAATTTTTGAGCAAAGCACGACTAGAGTAAACTATCCTCCAAGTTAACCAGGAAACGAAATTATGAATACAAAGTATTATAGAATGGAATTGATTGCGTGAGACCCAACTAATGCTTGATCTATGTTATTCTATCCCATTGGTACTTCTCAGTATCTTAAGCTTTACTTAGAGGGGTTCTTCGTCTATTTTCCATTGAGGGTCTCAGGGGCTCTATTTTGCATACGAGTCATCGGGTACGGTTTTGGGAACTGGTTTCATCTCTCTCGAACTCGCTTCAAACGCAACTTCTTTTTGACTGTTCGGTGCCATAAACTTCTTGATTGACCTGGTGTTCGGCCATATTGGGTTAACGGGTGTCATTGTATTACGTAGTTAGCTATAGAATTGTTACCTTTTCGAAATCTACGACCAATTGTGCATCAATGTGGCTATTGGATGGTTCTTCATCTCTATCGATTGTCCAAAAATGCATAATTGAGTCTATGGGTGTGTTCCTGATCATTTAAGTATTTGCTGTATTCATTTCCAAGCCTACAACGCCTGCCTTCCTAACCGCACCTTCTGCCATCTGGTGGAGCTCCATAATTTTGTGAGGGAGTAAACAGTTCGAATTCTGTGTAAGACTTCGAATTCATCCTTTTCCCATCGACTTAGCGGCGTAAAGCACATCGTTGGTTACAAATAAAAATAATATTTGTGAAATAATGCACATTTGTCCGACCCCACCTTGGGTCTTAAATTATTCGAACAGTCTTACTCTATGCAGAGTATGATCAGAAGGGTATTAACGTAGTGAGCACAGGAGGATTCAGAGAGGAAAGCAGCTTTTTTGGCATAGCATACTCTATGCCCCCAAGACGTGTTGTTTTATCCGTACCTCTGTACTACTTACGCGGCGCTACAGTTCGGGGTGAACCTGGCTCTCAACCAAGAAGCCTCTCCATTTAGCTCGGTCTTTAGCTAATTACCTCCAGGTGCACACTCCAAGTTAGTCGAGGTTTCCTTGAACTTTTGCGTACCACCTAGAGCAAGGAGGCCCTCTACTGCGTTGTCCCTCCAAGTAAGATTCGAAGACTCTGCGCTCCGGAGCGTTAGTGTACATTTGCTCTACATACCCTAGCCATCTCAAACATGTAATACACAGTCACATCGAATAGGTCGGTGTCGCTGTACAGCTCGTATAGTTCGTCATTGAATCTTCTCCTCCAAAACCCGTCAACGCAAACGGGAGCGAATATCTTACGAAGAATTTTTCTCTCGAAGCGACCAAGGATATCTTCATCCCCTTTTAATAAAGTCTATGTTTCAGCACCGTAAAGCAGGACTGGAATGACCGGGGCTTATACAGAATCTTTCTAGTTCTTCGAGATAGGGCATTGCTGTTGAATTGCCTTATTAGCCCAAGAAATAGCTGCTGGGAAAAGTTATTCATCGCTTGATTTCTGCGCTGGTATCAGTGTATAGCAGAGCCAAGGTAGACAAAGTCCCTTACTACCTCGAAGTTGTAGCAGTGACGTTCTGTACAATTCACCGGTGTTGACTGTCCCTTCTTGTTGACAGCATATATTTGGCTCTCGTTTATCGCTAAATCCATTTTGGCCGCTTCTGCTTCGATGCTTGCAAACACACCGGTGACAGCCCGCTGAGTTCTTCCAATTATGTCAATATCATCGGCTTATGCAAGCAGTTGATTAGAGTTATGATAGATTGTGCCTCTGGTGTAGGCTTGTGAGTTTCGCACAATCTGTTCAAGTACAAAACTCGCGTTAAAGAAGTAGCATGACAGCGCGTCACCTTGACTAAAACCTTTTGTGACATCAAAGCTCTCGGTGAGGTCATTTCCGACTTTGATAGAGCCGCGAGCGTTCTTCATCATCTTCCTGCACAAACGGATAAGTTTGGCAGGAATGTCAAAACTAGACATGGTTCTATGAAGCTCTTCTCTATAGATGCTGTCATAGACGACCTTGAAATACATAGATAGAAAGATGATGAGTATCGAGTTGGACTCGTTGGGTTTTCTCCAGGATTTGGGGATGTGTGATGATATGATCGATGGTTGACTTTCCTGGCCTTTTATCGACTTTAAGTTTATTTAAGCTGCTACCTTAGCTTCTGCATGCAGATGTGAACTCCTTTCTAGGGGGCTTGTCGCTCATTCCCTTCTTACAGTCGTCAGGACATTTTTCAGCCTCCCAAAGTCTATCGATACTATTGCCGCTGCTCGTAGAAGCTCTCAGGTATACCGTCAAGCCAGTCCGTCATCTGCTTCTTAGTGCTTTGATTGCTGTAGTGGTGGTGTATCCTAGTCTGACTTGGGTGCATTTCTCTAGCGTATACAAGGTCAAAAACTATAGCAAATGTCCCCTGAGAACAGATCCGTCCAAGTACAATATATCGCTGAGTAGAGTGGAATGATTGGAGCTCTGATAGGGGATAGCTCTTTAGCTCTGACGTTTCACAGTGATTCTGTAAACAGTTATATAGATCATGTACTTCGCTTTATCAAAAAAAAAAATGGTCGATGATCAGGAGATCAGCAGTGACTCAATTTGGTATTAATGGTTGCTCAACATCTCGAATGCCATAAATAAGAGGTGATTGTCATCTATAGAACGCAGACGTGTCGTGGTTCCAAACTAACAAAAGAACAGTCCCAAAGTCAGTCATGTAATCCATATTCACCGAAATAATGTAGGTTACACGTGTTTCCAACAAGAACGAATGTGCACCCGAAATAACGCTCTCAAAGTGATAGTAAATCTTATTATGCAACTCGCCTTAGATATCCAACAGAAACCAAAACAAAAAAAATGCATTCCTTCAGGATCACCCAACATCAACACAATCGCCAATCGTGATTTGTATTTCTAACGAGGCGCAAATAGTTGTACTTGCTTTAACCAAGAGTCGTTGCTGCCAGCCACAAAACCACCATCACCACTACCACCTCCGCCACCGCCACCGCCGCCGCCGCTGAAGCCACCACAACTCATCCATGACCATTTCAAATCGATTCTCAGGAATCAAAAAGTGCACACAAAGTACAAATCAACGATTACCGTCAGAAAAAACAGACAAAAAAGCCTCGACAGAGACGCTGAAGAATGAAGACGCGCGCGATTGACTCTATACGTACCTGTTCAACTGCAACGTCATGTTGCATTGTATCTGTTGGATAGCAGCTCCTGCTAAGCAAATTGCACGAGCAATTTCAGGAAATCACCGCAGCGCGTTTTTTTTTTGTTTTTTCCAGCGAAGAAGTCTGTCTGTCGTGCGCGTCAGAATGTGTTATGCGCGTTGAAGTGCAAAGTGAAGGCTGTCGTTAGAACAATTTTCGAATTTCAATTAACGCCCTTTTTTGCAAGGAATTTGCGATGGTTGTTGTTGCTGTTTTTTTCTCGGGGCGTATGCGCAACATAAAATCACAGTCGGACAGCACGAAATTAATTCTAATCACTAGGAGTGGCAGACTGACAACGGATGCACGCATAAAAATGTCACAATTACAACACGTTGTAGCTTATCTGTGTATCTACGGGTCTGTGCAACAATAACTTTCAAAAAGGAAGACCGTGTATCTATGCGTTGGAAGATAGATTATCTACAAAAACGGTCCGATGCAATTAAATGTGCTTCTGTGCATGTATAGATACTGATCCGCAGATGATGCGAAAGCATTTTATTAAAAAACGAACGGCTGACCGACGCAGAAGATGTTGTTAGTCTAATGTTTAGCTTTTAAGTTTTTTTATGATGCAATTCTCTGCGGAGTCGGATATATAACTGTCGATGATATAACGGCTGCAATACAAGTGCAGTACATTTGATAAATTGGTATCTGAGCGCCCAATTAAGATGGAACAGGGAAAATTCGAGATGCGATTGCCTTGATTAGGGGAAATGTATAATTTTTACTTTCTGTCGATTCCGTGGGGACGATTAAATCGGGCATTTCCAATTAAGTTTGAGGAAGGTCTCACCGGGATATGGTTTCTAATGAACTGAAAGTTTTACGATCGCTTTTACAGTACTCAGCCGGCAGGCAACTACGCAATGCGGCTGGGTACATATTTATTGGATGGGAATATTAAAAGTTTAGGAAAAGATTTAAAGCAAATAGGTTGTTGTAAGCCATTACTTTGCGGCATGAGGTTGGGGCAATTGATGCGAATGCATTGAAATCACTACTCGAATTCAAGTCAAACGTTTGTACGTGGACTAATATTGATTTACCTTCGTGAGGGAGAATGCATTAAAAAGAATTGTAGGAGCCAAGATTTCTAATTGAGTTGTGATTGATTGAATTTTTGCACTGACAGCAAAGTATTGCCATTAACTACAAGTCACGAACCAAAGTCGCGAAATTCTGAGCCAGGTTTTGGCCAATGCAAAAGGAAGATACCATATGTAAAATTGTTCGTGATTACAGAAAAAGAAGTAGTAGCAGTAATTATACGATTGAAGATCAAAGAAGCAGCTCGAGGAGATGTTATACACAACAAACCCCTAAGTTGCAAATGCCTACAGCTCAAGCTTGACTGAGATTCTGGAATGCACCTCATGAAGACAGTGACAGAAGAATAATCTAGATGTATGAAGTAAATAATGGTGCGAATGGTGGGCGTCGTAACACTAGTCGGATCGCTTCGCGTGATGTTCGAATTCCAGAAAACCCTAACAAATTTTTTCAATAGTCCCACCTCTCGAAAATATCTGACGAACACCTAGGTATTTATAGGACTAGACCTAGGGCCTTTTAGCGTCACTTAATTAATATTTGTACAATATTAGGTATACCTTATGGTTCGGTTTTGAGACCACTGCTATGGTATTTCATATTTAATGGGATGCTTAAACTAAGATCATTGGTTCTGCGAGTCACATCATCATAATTGTGGTGGGCAAAGTATTGGAAGAAGTGTTACAAATAGGCATTAACACCATCGAGAGTGTTCAACTGTGGCTTGAAACTATTTAGTTAAAACTAGAACAAGAGGTGAAAGTGCTCCTTATCAGAAGCAGAAAGAAGAGAAAAGCAATCACCCCTATAGTAAAGCAACACAATATCACCAGGAAACCTTTTATCAAATACCTAGATATCGGGTATTCAAGGAGCATCGGGAGTACCTCAAGGGAAGGAACTATATTAATTGACAAGTTTACTAGGATCACTAAGAATGTATTCACCTAGTGCAACCTTTCTAATGCTGGAGCAAGTGATGGTTTGACGAAGTATCAACAACTTGTCAACTAAAGGCCAATGGAACCATCATAGTTGTCTGCATATTGAGGATGGAACACATCGAAAGCAGGGTGAAGTGGCTAACATTGTTGTTTCCCTTCAGATTTAACCACAAATTTCCCTACTGTCCGTCCTGCGAAGAGACTCAAGAAAATGCGGCGCATGCGCTATCCTTGTCTCGAAGCCACTGCAAGCAGAGTTCACGGAAATATAAATCCGCGAAGATAGGTATAGGTCCACATACTCGTATAACGCAGAAGACATAGTGAAGAAAAATAAGGAATTATTTAGTGTGCAACTTGTGTTAGTTGCTTCTTCATGCAGCGATTCCAAGACGGCAAGATCAAGGGGGGAAAGGACAATGAAAGGCAGAGAGGTTTAGTGGGTGGAAATCCCACGCTGTGCTGTGTCCTAACCAAAAATAACCTGAGGATTCTAAAACAGGGCACTTTCGACTGAAGAAGTGCTGCTCAATTATTTAGACTTTGAAATTACGTAAGACTCGCCTCTAATTAAACGTTGGAACCAAAGGAAAATGAGTCTACTTTCACTAGTTTCCTATTTCAATGTAAGTCTGACAGTAAAACCAAGCCACTGATACTGTTTGTATAAAGAACGAACTACTTTGGTTTGTAAAAAAACTAAGTTCTGGTTGATCATGCTGCAAAAGCAGCAGCAAGTGTTGTAAGACTAGAAAGTATAAGAAGGTAGCTATTGTATTTCTAATGGCAATAGCGTCAAAAAGACCTTCAGCTAGAACCAGCGCCAGTGAAGAAGTAATCCATCAAGTATCCCCTAAATTCGATGAGGTTGGAGTTGTTGAAAACCGAAGTAACTGAAGAGCTATCGCTCATGGAAGTTCAGCAGACTTTCTTTAATCTAATGTTGACCAAAGTACCCAAGTGGTATTTCATTGGTTTAGTTGCGTTCATCTATAGTCAGCTGTAGTCAGCTGAAGGGACCTGGCAAATGACATTATCGCTTCGATGTCGGTTATGTAGGGTGAAATCATCAGCTACGCAATCCTCTGGAATGTCACAGTGACATGGTACCCAGCAGAGGGTGATGTTGTTTCTTTTTAACAGATACGTGGCAGTCGTTCACGTGCTGTATGTCGATACATTTTACGACATCCATTTGCGATACAGCATTAACCGCTAAGCAGCCAGTGACTTCTATGAACTGTGGTAACTTCTGCCTGAAAAACGCAGCATTGCCTTAGGAGATTAAGGAAGAGGTGAATGTCCAGCATCGGCTCCGTCTTCGATCCTACAACCATCAGTGAAAGTTCAAGCGTGAATAAACTGTAACATTTGTGCCCCCATTCTGTATATCTCTGGTTTAAGGGTATGTATATAACGACCTTTAAACTGCTGCTTGGATTAGATGCCTGTGGACATTTTGTACCAGACTCGCCTAATTCCTTTCCAATTGTACAATTCCTATTCGCACAGCAAACAATTACGTGGAATACAAACACATCTAAGCACATATTGATTGAAGCTGAATCAATCAATTAACCTCCAATAGAATTCAATTATACACAATCTGCAAGCCAAACGTGACTTTAATGGTTTCCTAATCCAAAATCCGAACACCACCATCCGAAATACCTGGACAAAAATACCACAGAAATTTATAAAAAAATCGCTGTTCAGACTTACATAAGTACATAACAAATTGTTGCCTTACCCGATAATATCTTTCGCATCAATCATAAATTATTTTCAAATTTGCGATCAAGTTTTTCTTCATCCACTCAGACATCACTCCACAGAATCGCCAAGCGCCATTCAATTATAAAGCAGCAATCTCCTCCGCCCAAACCATTGTAATTACACTCAACCATAACACTTGAAACTAAAGCATTTTTATTGATTTCTAATTAAAACAAATAGACAAAAAGAACTGCTATATAATTATGACAGGATCCGGCGACACTGTCTATTTTTACCGCCGCCGCGCAAATATTTCACTTACCCTGCCGCGGCACATGGCAGCGCCAGACATCGATCTAAGATCGATCGCACAGCATTACACCGATCTAGTCGAATACCAAGTAACTTTCAATGTGTACCACCATCCACGTAAGACAAATAAATACGAGTGCATGGGATGCAATTAAGAGAATAAAATTCATTATATCTGTATCTAACTGTCTTTAGATAGACGTATAGACAGCGACACGACAGAACAACCTTGACCAGTTCTAACAGCCGCGGCGCCATCATTTTAGATTCAATTTGTCGTAATAATAGAGCAACAGCTGCGGATCGATAATTGAATCTCTGAGATACAACACATAAAATTATAAAATCAATTATTAAAGCATTCGTCCTTGAGAGATACGTGTATGAATTCTAAATTCGAAATTCGGATACAAAAACACCGAAAATGCGAATTTATTCAATTCATCTTGGGAGTGTATTATATATTAAGAAAGTCAGACTCACAATAGTACGGCGCGGCTGTGAAAAATGGAAAAACCAAGATACTTGTATCTAACTGAGATGCAGTTTACTATTTTTTTTTTAAATAGGAAATCCAGTTGCAGAGCTATAGAGGTGCAGCGACGACGGTGGCGGTGGTGGCTGACTAAAGTATCTATTGCTTAATTATCTCTATTGGAATAAATGCGGCGCATATGCGGTAATAATAAATAATTGGAAAGAATAAAAAAAATGCAATTCAACCGATCAACAGTGCACGGCTCGCAATCAAGCCGAAAAGCGCTAGAAAATAATTTCGCTCAGCATGGCCAAGCCTCTGGAGTCATTCATATACAAACAGCCTCCACACAAATGCTTATTATAATTTGTCGATACAGTAAGAGAAATTTAATTGAGTTCACTTGGGCTTATGCGAATACCAACTTATGTGGCTAGTGTGACAATCATTCTAAAATCGTATGACGGAGATCTTAGACTGTTCGGCCATTTTAAACCCCTATTTCTGGGTTTAGCAGGCAATTCGTTTTTAGCAAGGCAAACGATTCTTTAAATCACTGTATTTTGCGTCTTTACTGAGTTGAATCTATGTCTATTTAGCAAATAGACTACAGATTCTTAAACGTAATAGGGCTTACTCAAAAGTGTTTAAGTGCAGCTCAGGTGTACCTTAGGTTGTCGAGGTTGTCGGAGGAATTTGAGATCCAAAGTGCGATAAGACAAGGCTGTATTCTTTCACCAATACTATTCCTATTGGTGATTAGTGATGTGCTTCGTGCAGCTTTGTTGACGGGAAACGGAGGAGTTCGATGGACTCTTATATCTCAAGTTAAACATCTTGACTACGCTGACTCTCACAGAATTATGGACCTCCACCAAATCGCAACAGATGTGGAGAGGGTGACAGGCGTCGTCGGACTGAAAATGTTGGGATGTTGTCCAAAATATGGCGAAGCAATACAATCAGTTTGAACACCAAGCTAAGCCAGTTCCGTGCTGCTATATGGATGCAACAAGTGGATTGTGACCACTACTATCACCAGAAAGCCTCAAACGTTCGTTAATAGATGCCTGCGCAATACCTTAAGGATTTTCTGCCCCAATGGTTTCTCTAACGAATATCTCTACCAGAGAACGGGTTAGGAACCAATAGGCACAACCATCCAACGACGAAATTGGCAGTCGATTGGTCACACGTTCCGAAAGGTGACTGTTCCATAACGAACGACGCTATGCAATGGAACCCTTTAATACAGGATGGCAGAATACCTAGCGGTCCGAGGAGAACATGGCACAGTACGGTCGAGAAGGAGGCACGACAAAAACAAGTCTGCAAAAGAGATATTCTGCGGCTCTGTAATATGCATTTCTACAGGGACATACCAAAGATTCGTTGGAAAACAGATACCGAAGTGGCGCAGTACCGACATCAACGAAAAAGGTGAGCAATGCTTTGATTACATACTAAGTACTAATCTTGTCCTCTATAACACTGACTGTGAAGCCGCATTTTAGGCACTTTAAATAGCAATAAACAGGAAGTCTTAGGTATCAATCTAATCTCTGACAATATGTCGCAATAGATTAGTGACTGGAAGGTATCAGGTGGACATTCCTTCTCTGGCTCTAATCACAGGCATCCTTTAGGAATTACAAGAATACTGACTGATCCAAGTTTGTATATGGTCAGAGAACTTGGTTAAGGCTCTTGATAAACCTCAACAAAGCTTCAGGCTAATGTTTCAGAAGTCAGAGGGTATCAATAAAGCCCTCCCGAGATGGAGTAATATTTTTCTGGTGGCCATGGGGCATTGACAAAGAATATGTTCTGCTGTCTCTTTTTGCTCTCCACAAAGCCGGCATGTGTCTGTATCTGCTACCCCTATCTTGTGCAGATGGTACTTGAGTGGCCAATGACCAGGCAAGTAACTTGTTAAGGTTCTTAAATCTGCTTTCCTAAACTAGAGTAGCTTTTCAGCCTTCCAACGGTTGAGACTAATGAACTTCTTTGCCTGTCTTAGGCCATTGAGTTCGGCCCAGTACTCTGCATGATGATCATCTTCCCATTTTTTTTATTTTGATGTTTGCACTACCCCGTGGGACTCCAAAATAAGGTTCAAGACCAACTAGTGGGCGACTAGCGCATCTTCTCGCTAAGCAGTCCACCCGTTCATTGCCTTCAAAGCCTTGGTGTCCCGTATCCAGACCACAGTGACGGTGTTTTCGATGCGAGATCTTCGAGTAAATTTAGACAGTCCCATATAAATTTGGATGCTACCGTGTATGATTTCAGAGCCATAAGTGTTGCTTGGCTGTCCGAGAGGGTGTAGATACGAGAACCATCGACCATTCTTCGTAGGCCTTCTCGTACACAGAGCTCGATTACATGGACTTCCGCGTGAAATATTGTTGGTGATTTCTCAAGCGCTGCTGCACGTTGGAACCTGGGTCCATAAACTCCTGCACCAGTGCTACCATTTTCCAATTTGAAACCATCTGTGTAGCAAGTTTGAGAGTTTGGTAAGACAACAAGTCCTTCATTCCTCCACGTGTGGCGGTTACCTAAGACCACATTGAATTTCCTGGAGAACCGCTATTTCTTGAGCATAGTATCTGGGATTTTGAGAATAGGGTCATTTTGAATATACTCTAGAATCTTCAGATGGCCTGTAAAGTTGCCGATTTTAAGGTCCGAGATCTTGGGCAGCCTAAGAGCAAACAGCATAGCTTCTTTTTTTACTTCAAGGTGCAACAGTGTAAGGTTAGCATTGCTCCCGTGGGGCACGTTCTCCAGGCCGCCATGGTGGAATCAAAAGATTTAATCCCTCCGCAAAAATTGCAGGCTGATCTTCAATGAAGCCAAGTACTCTCGGGCTGATCGGGAGTGGATTTCATATAAAGAGCCCCTCAAAGTTTATAAAGCATAAATAAGGAAAGCTTAGAAAAAATCTTGGAGACCCCTTTTTGGGATCTCGAGGAGCTTTCCGGCATTTCGACAGGAAATATGCTGAACTTCATAAAATCATCAGGGTGGTTTGTATGCAGAAATGAAGTAAGTGACTGAGTTAAAAATGTTTAGTTTCATTGGGTAAGGGATTACTTTTTCCCACATGGGTACTACAATGGATCAACGCTGACCTGAGTGTGGCAGAGAGCGTCCCTCCCTGCCAGCCCACATACCTAGCCTAACCTTGTGGGAGATATCTGAGGCATCTAGGCTATTTGAAGAAAGCTGAAGGTTCATGAACCTCCTCCAGTGCTGAATTTCTTGAATTTCTCATTCAATTCAATTTCACATACCCGCCAAATTTGGGCAAACTGTTGACCTGATGCTCCAGCCGGGGAGAGCCGAGGAAGAGGTGGTATTATCTCTCATCTTCTATGGAACTTGGTAGTAGTTATTACCCTCGCAGTAGTCATTCCATCCAACATTTTATGTTGAGTATACTCTGCCGTAAAATACTTGCCCAACCTTTATATTTGAATCAAAATTAAGCAAAGAGGTTTCCAAGACGATTCAACATCCATCTACCCACTCCGATAATAAATCCCACATGATGCTATGAAATCGTCCCCAATTGCGTCCTCAACTGCAAATCCGGTTTAGTTAAGTCTGAGGTCTTTTGGATTGTGGATGAGATTGTTGTTATTGTTCCCCGCCGATAGTTACTTGCTTAGTAACTCTGGCTGCCGTCTAATTTTGCTGCACTCCAAGTGGTATTAAATGTGTTAAAGCAAAACTCTTGCGCGCAAGCGCAGCTGATGCCAATAAACGCAAGCAATATGGTCGATTGGTTGACTACAGGAGCACTCAACCAAAGTCGCAATTGCAGCCGGGCAATAACTATGGCTCTGGACCAAGACAAGAGCTTGTTGTTGTTTGATTCAACTTTTTTTCTATTTTTTCCGCCATCGAATCTAGTACAGCTTGGCGCACAAAGGCAGTTGACCAGTTATGTCAGAGTAGAGTTTGGAGATTTTTACCCTTTTTGTTCGGTCGTCTATCGTCTATCGTCTGAGTGTTCCTTGTTTCAGTTTTGTGCTCCATCACCAACCTCTGCTCAACTTATCATCTGGCAAAGTAGCAGCCGTAGTAGCAGCAATTGCACAACGTTAATTTGTAGAGCGGGTTACTAAAGCTATTTGTATCTGTAACTGTAGGAGTATATAGCAATGCGGTGTTGCAGTATCTTTGTTGGCAACATGGCGTTGAACAATCGCCGGGTTTAAATTTTTTTTTTAAATTTTGTTGCTTCGATTTTTAACAAGGCTTTGAACTTTCGTTGTTATTGCTGACTATGGACAGCCATGTCGGTGAGTGAGTGAGATTAAAAATAACACATTTTCGGGTGGAGGATTAATCGAACCGCGGTGGCGACGGCCCAAGCTGCTATTAGACTTCGATTTTGGGTTGGGTTCGCGTTGTTTACCTCTTTATTGAGTTTAGTTGTATTTTTATTATTTTTGGTGATACTTGGCGGGGATTTCTGTTGGGTTATATGGAAGATAAGTAAATGTTGAAATTATTGTTTATACCTTAGTGTAGAATTTAGCAGTTGTGGTCCCAAGTAGATACGAAATACGAATTTTTCCAATCAAATACAGAGGCGATATCTACTTCTGAATAATTTCTTGGTTGGTTAGTTGAGGAAGTTGTTGGGAGTATATGTCTGTATACGTCTGTTCTTTTTAGAGATGAAAAAGTTTACTCTCAAATCGTTGGATAAGCTGACTTCTAATCGACAACGCGAAACCCTGTCATTCGACAAACCCGGAAGTACGCTTAGGGTTAGTATCCCCTCCTAACTTAAACAGACATACATATGCTTAAGGTTAAGCCGTAGAAACCTTTCAAATCTTCAAGCCGCATGGAGCTTAAAACGCCCACGGATAGCCACAGTGTTACACTCTGGTGGGTCCCAGGACACGAAGGAATTCCAGGGAATGAGATGGCGGATGAACTGATAAGAAAGGGATCAGAACAAAACCTGTCGATGGTGCAAAATTCAGTCCTTCTTCCCCTTAAATTTGTTAAATCAAACATAGCACTTGACTTCAAACGACAAGCAGACGAAAAAAGTAGAGCGCTTCCAGAAGTATCTGGACAAAACACGACAAGGTGAACACCAAACTCATCCTCACTCAAAGTAGACAAAACTTGGCGCTTTTCATAGGTACCATTAGCGGCCACAATCTATTGCCGGCTAAGTACAGATGGCTTTTGCAGAGGCTGCGGCAACACAGACAGACCATATCCTATGCAAATGCTTTAGTCTCTGCAATACCAGAAGACGGCCCTCGGAAAGTATTTCTTCAATCACCTAGGCGACCTATCTAAAAAGCCACCAAACGCAATTCTGAAATTCATAGTTTCTTCAGGATAGTTTCGAGGAGGCCGCTCCTACATCACAGAACTCTAATCACTCTGTTTCATTTTCTAAATTTCCTTTCTTTTCCCTCTTTTCAGTATTCCAGCCAGAAAATCCCACGTCAGGCGATATTTTGAAATCCGAGTGCAGGCTGCACCCATTCGTTGCAGCTAGCCCCTTTAAACATAACCTAGCCTTCAAATCTTCAATATTAAGATATAGGCGGCCAAAAATAAAATTTGTATAAGTAGAAACGGAATTTCTTCTGAGAAAAAAAGAAGGAGATATTCTTACATATGTAAGGACACATAATTTGCCAGAAAAGTTGATAGATCTCTACCGATAAGTAAATTTGATAATAGGTCATGACAAGGCAATGCAGACTGAAGGCAATCCCAAAACTACAAACACCATGAAAGCGTTTATACATCAAGATTTTTGCGCTTTTAATTCGAACTTTCAAGTACTTACCATCATCAGGAAGTGATATCCTTTTGAAACCGGTTCTTACTTTGCCATCTTTTGATTCTATTAAAAGCTCATTTTAACTGATGACGTTTGCTTAAAGCATCCTTAAATCATTTCTAAACAGAGTTGACTATTCAATTCATAAGGCCTAAGTACCGTGTAACCCAATCGAAAGTCGACCACCGACCGTAATATACCTTCAAGGCGAGAATAGGCATGAATTTGAGATGAATTGTACTACCCTCAATTTATATTTCAAATTGCAAAAAGAGAGATACAAAACATAATCATTCATAAAGGATCTCCTTGTTTAATTTGAACAAGCTCAACACTTCCAATAATTATTTCAAGTAAACACCAACATTGATGACTTATGAAAATGACAACTTATGAAAAGTGCAACAGTCGTACGCGAGGCTATTACGTAGTAGATGAATTATTCGTATACCCGGCAAATAGTCAAGGTGCAGGTGAACCTTAAAGGAAATACTTCCAACCACCTGAGTAAATGGTCAACAAAGCCACTGAAAGCCTCTTCAAAATTCTGTAAGAACTCAAAATAGTTTAGAAAGATTTCCAACAGCAACTATATCTATCTACTTTCTTTATGTGGGTTTTTTACTTTTAATATCTTCTGCCTTGTATCATATAAGACAACTTGAAGCACCGACATGTTGATACGTAGACACAGAAAATGGTTCAGTAGTCAACTTAAAAACAAGTCTCTGAAAACGAAGAAGACAATGCATATTCGCTCTATGACTAAGCGAGCGAAGAATCTTCAATTCTATAAAAACTCTAGCCAGCGGAGTAATGATCGAGCTAAACAGTTTTTTTTTTACAATAAATCGGGTTTTAGTCTTAGGAAACATTGGGAACTATATCGCATGGGCGTACTCTGATTGGCTTTTATTTATATCCAAGCGACCCAAGGCTCATTCAAATTGATTATACTTCTCCTCAGTACCTCAACAAGAAATGCCAGCGAATCGTATCCATTTAATGTAACTAAATTCATAAAATTGAAATTTGTATTCCAATACTACCCCCATCGACATTCAAAAACACTAAAAAAAGGTCGGAAGCGACAAATTTTCAAAATGGATTTCCCAATCTTTCCATTTTTTTTTTTTTTTTTGATTCCTTTCCTGAAAAGCGGCAAGAGAGGATTTTCCCGGATTTAATCCGCTTCTTGCATCTTTGCTTAAGAGTGAGTAATTTCTTTTCTGGAATTCCTATTCTGACTTTCAACTGAGGTCCGGCAGGGAAGTGTCTTGAGTTCTGTTCTGCTTTCCTTCTACGTTGATGATGTGTCTCATATCGCTTGTAAAGCTAGGTCAAGCAGAGGTAAAAGTTCTCTTTTATGACGATAACATCGACATGCTTGCCCACAATCTCTCCCCATCTGTAAGATATCATCAATCTCATGAAATGTTGATGGCGCCAAAATTGCGATTAACCTGATGTACGATCGCTTCTTCTCCAGTAAGCAATAAGTTGCATTTCAATTTAGGGCATGCCACGATGAATGCCTGCCTGTGTTACGGCAACCAAGGCTTTGGTTATAAATTCGCTTTGCGATTCTGTTCGGACTTCGACTTCACTTCAAGTCAGTACAAAATTTTAAATGAATGCCAAAGTAACGGGTGAGCCAACTACAAGTTTCTTTTTAAAACATATGTTATTTTGACACTGACCGCTGTTGCCCGCTTGACATCTTGACAGAAAGTCAGTATCATACATCCGCGGAACGAAATGAGTCACTTTACACTTGAACAATATTGGGAAATATTGAAAACTTATTTCCGGAGTGAGTACTGTGTAGCCCAAACAGTGCGTTTTTTGAAAAGAAGTTTTGGCCGAAATGAAGCAGCCACCGCGCCTGCTGTACGCAAGTTTGTGCAAAAAGTTCGTGAGACTGGTATCTGGGGCTCGGAAAACCCGCACGTTATTGTCGAGAAGCCCACTGGCCCACAGAGAGTGACAGTTTGGTGCGGATTGTGGAGTGGTGGCATCATTGGACCATTTTTCTTCGAAAATAAGGCTGGGAACAACGTTTCAATCAACGGTGGGCGTTACAGAGCCATGTTAATGACTTTTTTTTTACTGAAATTGAAGGCATGGATTTGGACGACCTCTGGTTTATGCAGGATGGCGCGCGATGCCACACAGCCCATGCCACAATCGGTCTTTTGCGCACCAAATTCCCAAATCGTGTTATCAGCCGTCTTGGCGATGTCAATTGGTCGCCTCGGAGCTGCGATTTGACCCCTTTGGACTTTTTTTGTGGGGAACTGTGAAGGACCGATGTTATGCCAACAATCCGGAAACGATTAAACTTAAGGCCAATATCATCCAAGCAATCCGTGAGCTACAGCCCGAAACCATCAACAAGGTCTTGGAAAATTGGAGTGATAGAATGCGCTACTGCGAGGCCAGCCAAGGCAGCCACTTGAACGACGTTATGTTCCATAATTAATGGGAATGTTTGCTCTTACTAATAAAGCCATAATACATGGACAAATTTCGTTTTATTCATTTTATTGCATTTTTAAAAAGAAACTTGTAGTTGGCCCACCCTGTATATATGGAGCAAATGCACCATCCCTTATGCCTGTTTCTAAGTGGTTTCAAAGATTCCAGACTGAACATTTTTCTGTATACGACGAACCTCGAGAAGGTTGGCCCAAATCTTTGATCGACGACACGTCCTCAAACGTGTTGGTTTTTTTTTTGTTATATAATTTGCGCGCAGTCAAACGGTTATGAATACCTTCAATATGTTTACACACAGTGCGGCGGTGAAAAGAATAAAGAGAGGGAGTGAGAAAGATTTTGGTATAGTGGTCCTTGAAGCTGAGTTTTTTATGCTTCGGAGATTCTCCGGGTGTGGCGTCCAGATAACTGGGGAGATTTTTGTTATTTCTTGTCTTTGCTTCTGATTCACAGTACTTTTTTCCCGATAACCAATGTCAAGGGCAAATCACCATCAACAGAGCGAACAATTTTTCCATCCGCATGACTAAGCTACTGCCAGTGTTATGCCTTTGCAGTAGTGTTCACACAAGCTTTCGCAAATGATCGGACTGACTTTATATATTTCATGAGAAATAAATAAATGCTGCTGACATCAGGATTTGAACCATAAACGTGACAATTGACGATGTTCCCACTACACCATTACCAACCCAAAGCCGGAAATTGGCGAAAGTTGAAGAAAAACCCAGCAAATGGTAGATGATGAACCGGTCTTAAATGCCATTTCTCTGGCACGAACTCTCATCATCCGAACTAATCGAAGAAAATTGATGGGTTCCACGAATTTTGAATGACGACGATGCTTTAGTAATATTGTCACATGTGATTAATCAAGGTTTTAAATTAGTAAAGATTGAAGATATTCAGTTGAAAATGCTTTTTTATTCTAACTTTGTAGCTTAGCGAACTGTTACTAGTCCCCTCGTACATTGTTAAGGTGAAGCTTCCACCAAATGACAGCCTCCAAAAGCAAAGTATGTAATTTACGTTGCAATGCAATCTAACTTTAACTTTAAGGCGAACCCCACAGGCGGATCAGTAGAAATGCGGTGAAGTGGGAAGGTTGTGATCCCTTGTTTTCGGATCGTAACCTCGCTGATAAAAAAGGAAGAAGAAGAAGAAGCAATCTAACTTTAACTACTTTAATGGAATGGTACAATCCTGCTTCCACCAAAAATAGTGCCCTAGAATTCACGGGCATTAACGTCAACGAATGGGAAAGAAAGTTTTATGAATTTGTAATGCGGCTGCTTAGATAGAGCTAGTCATATTCATCTCCGCCCATCTATTATAAACGCACTAGGCTCGAACAACTATTTCAATAATGAAGTGTCCTTTAATTAAACAAGTGTAATATTTGAGGCAGAACTGATACGAAACCTTAAGCACATTCCCAATAGACTAGATATTCCTTCAATCAGCAGCCTTTATAGCCGAAATGAAGTTGAAGGTATTCTTCAATATTTCTAGATTTGCATTGGTTATATTTTTCTCTATTGTAATCATGCCCGTAACTATCGAAGTTGCAGCTGTATTTAATTTTAACTGTTATATATTGCATCCGCACAGGGCTTCTAGGGTTCCTTGATGAAAAAAACTGACACGTGATTCTCGCAGTCTCTTATGGAATTCAACTTTACATCATTAAGATAATTCTGAATGGGCCAACACAAATGGTAATTCGACGGTGCAGTATCCGGACTATACAGTGAGTGCATCAAAACAGCCAAACTCTTTCAGTTTTTAGCGGGTCACCAACAAAGTATATGGTTTGGCATTGTCGTGATGAAAGACAACGCCCTTTCTGTTGATGAACTCCGGCCGCTTTTCCTGAACCATTTCATTTAATCTTGTTAGCAGCTAACAATAGAGTTCAAAATGAATCGTTTGGCCAGGCGGAAGCAGCTCAAAATGCTTGTGTCCCTTCCAATCCCACTAAATACTTAGTATCATCTTCCTTAGCGTTCGTTTAACTTTATAACTGCTTTCTTCGACCACCATTGTCGTACGTAATCCATTTTTCATAACCAGTGATCAATCTTTTCAAAAATCGCTCGATTTCGTTTCGATTCGCCAGCAATCTGAAATTGAAATTCAGTTCAGACATTTTTTTTTTCTGTCAGATTATGTGGTATCCAAACGTCGAGTTCCTTTGTGTAGCCAGCCTTCTCCAAATAATTCAAAACTGTTGTGTGGCTGATATTTAGTTCGGAAGCGATGTCACTACTGATTATGTGCCGCGCATTCTCCACGTTTTTCAGAACTTCATCGACTTTTTCAGTCGTTAGTCGACCAGAGCGTGGTGCATCTTTGACATCAAAATTTCTAGAACGGAATCGAGCGATCCATATATCCTAAACCCATGCCTAACATACTGCTGCAATGTCATCATGCATACATCTGTCAAACAACTCACGGAAAGTTATCAAAACTCATGCAAATTACCAGTTTCCAAAATTCCTGGCCTTCCCCAACTGACCTCTCCATGTGTGCAATTTATGGGAAAGTACTCTGCCACTCTAACCATGTCTAAATCTTGAGCACCAACAATACTTTTCCTTCAACAGGAGTCAAGCAAAATGTGCCTTTCGCTTCTGAAAAAGCACACACAAGCGCAGCTCCGTTCCTCGGAAAAACGTTGGGAAATTTCCCGAGCAATTTAAAAAACAGACCAAAACATATCCATCGCGCACAAGAACTGGGCGTTGTTCATGCACTACCAATCGATCGCGCAGCGCGATCGGGAGCAACAACTCTCCCTCCTTGCAGCCTTCACTTCTGTGCTGCCATCCAGATTACATAACCGCCAAATGGGAAAATTATGATTTTCAAGCGCGCAGAAATGATGATGCAACGGCCTCTATCTATGTAGTTGGCCTCTGGCTGGGTCTCTTTCGCCTCGGTGTGTGTGTATGTGTGTGGATATTCCTTTTATTTTCGAATTGCTTCTAGCCCCAGGGGCCGGTTTATGTTGTTTCCTTAGAAAACCAGCGAAAGTTGTGCTCACAATTTTCGCCTTTTTTTCCGCACGACAATTCGATCGCCTACACCACACAATAGACGGCAACGTTTGGTGAATGTTTTCACGTAAATTGTGCACGCATTCAGATTCTCATCGTTAAGTTTTACTATCTTACTCATTAGCTGTATCGAATAAAATTCATAATTTATTCACAATTATCGACGGCGGCGGCGTGACATTTTTGCTCAAGAACGAGTAAATCCCACGCCGGTGTGAGATTTTATGGTGACATTAAAACGTTTTTTAAGATACATAAATTTTCCCGCCAGCTTTCTAGTAGATACATAGTTTAGATACTTTTGTAAAGAGTGACAGTGTTTTGACATGACTGCACCCATTAGCGTTCATTAATTGGTCTGTGTTTGACCTTCATTACTTAAGTTTGAGCTTTCTTTCGTAATCGTTGTCGTTTCGTTTGTAGTCGTCTTTCTTTGTCTATAAATTATCTGAGAAAGTTTTCAACAAAAAGGTCTTCAGATGGCTAAGATTGATAGAGATTGCCTGTTTCGATTCTCAATTAAATTTCTACCACAACTGCTACCGAAAGTTGGTGTTGATAATGATGATGTTGATGGTGCTTCTGGTTGGGACGATTAAACAATTACGGGATCGTAATTGTTGGAAATCTATCAATTATCGGAGATTGCATCATGATGTTTTGCAGTGACAGTTTGGCGGCATAAAAAGAAGAAACCTACTGCCAAGTATGCTGGTGTGGATGGAAACAATTAAATATTTCGGACGTAGATTGTTATAGAAAGGTGAAAGGTTGGACGGTTTTATGAAAGGGAAAAATAATAAGCAACTAATTTTTTATTACATAACCAGAAGATACAGGTAGGTAATTGTTGGATAATTTTCTATTAAGAATCGGAGTTTGGAGGGCAATTAAATACATCAAAAGCCAACTCGATTGGATAAGCCTATTCCATATCCATGAAGGTAATGTGATGCAATCGCAATAACTGTGCAATAAAATTAATTGTAATCTATGAACAACCGTAACTAATCGATGTTTTATGAAGAGATATTGTCACTATGGTGAATATTGAATGCATAGATACATAAATTTTACTAGCCACTCAGAGACTTCATGTGGTGTCAAGGTGCATACTTCTTGAAAGTATTCGGACATTGGGAATGTAGGTTAGACAATTGTAAGACCTTACCAGCACTTATGCTATATATATTCTCGTAGTATGTAGGTCCTAAATATGATATATAACTATAATGAAAGAATTATCGATATATGTATATCGAAACTTGATATTTAAAAAAATCTACACGCACATCTACATTGAACATTGTAGGTTGACGATTCTTCTGATGTCAATACTCAGTAGAAGCGCTTCAAATGGAGCAATTTGCTTTTGTATATAATTAAACAAGTACAAATGATACAAGAGAAAATTGTCATTCCACATAGACGATAATAGCCGAAACCACCTGACCAAAGTGAAGTGAGGATAGCAATATCCGACAAGGCTACTGAACCGGACTGCTTACCGGCGGAATTTTTCAAGGCAGCTGTTGATGAATTGGTAGAGAGCATACACCAACTCATCTCTAAGATTTGATCAGACGAGTGTATGTCTGATGAATGGAATCTCAGCATCGTTTGCTCGATCCACAAGAAAGGAAACCCCCTCAACTGCGCCAATTATAGAGGCATCAATCTTCTCAACATTGCATATAAGATCTGTTCTGCGATATTGCGTGTACTCCTGAAACCATTTTTTAACAGCCTGAGCGGTCCCTATCAGGCAGTTCCAGGCCAGGAAAGGCCACGATCAATCAAATCATCACGCCTCGGCAGATCCTGGAGAAAACGCAAGAAGTCCAGGTAGAGGTAGAGACGAAAGAGGACTACAGACCGAAGGTTGCGAGGGTAATAACTAAAGTAGATCTCCTTAAGTAAATCGGTTCATCCCTCAGCTGTATCGACTAGCACGAAGAGTATGTCGGCAATTTGGCGGCGTTTGTCCAGAGTTTCTAAGCTGAACACTTTTAGCCGGTCCTCGTATGGAGACAAGTTATATCTGCTAGCCCAGGAAAGACCACATAGGGCGTAACGGATGAACCGTTCTGAATCAATGGGTAACTTGGTAGGGGGTCCGGACTGGCGTAATTCAGAAGGGGACTGACAAGTGTGACATAAGAGGTCACCTGAAATCACTTGATGCACTGAAGAAAGAACGGATCTGTAGCCAAAAATTGCGGAAGGAGGGGAAATTAAATTTGAGGAAAAGCAGAGCAAATACGTTTTATTTTTTTATTTTATTTTTTTGGATAGGAAACACTCGACTGGAGCACTCAGACGCAACTGGTCCATTGGACTGCCAGAGAGCAAACCCTGATTTACCCATTTTATTGGAATTTCCTTGTGTTTCTAAGAAAGCCAAGCAAGCACTTCAGTGATAAGGAGCTTATAGTACTAGCACTCACCACATCCGCACAGAAGATCTGCCACCTGATACGAGCAAAAGCCGGACACTCACAGGGATAATGTTCCGCGGTGTCGGCGCTCTCTCCACAAGCATCGCAGATTGTAGTGTCACTTAAGTCTAACACGTTGAGGTGCTTGGCAAAAGATAAGAGACAGAGAATTCAGCCTTGCGACCGATTTCAAAGAGTTTTTATATTCACGAACTATTTTGGAAGTGTTTAAATGGTTAAGCAAGGCCTTACGAGTAAGCGCAGCATGACTGCCACTATAGACGCAAATACGTACGACTCTTCTTGCTCTTCTTCACAAAATAGATAATGGATATTAGGATTGCATAAATTTCCGCTTAGAAAACAGGCGTATATTTGCCTAATAAGAATTGAAGCCTAATACTGTCGACATGAGCAATAGACCCTTGACTGGTTTTAGCGTCATCCGTGAAAATACGACTATGTACGTTACATTCCATTCTTGGCTCAGACTCTGGCCACAGCCAGTGGTGAACACAAGGAATGTTGACTTTGAACTTGCGCAAGAACCAAAGTTCATTGGGCCAGACGGTATATCCATGAGACCGGACACGTAACATAAGTGTCGTGCAAAGTCATCAAAACTCCAGTGCGGGTTATACTAAAAACTGCTCCTCCAAAGACGATGGATGTCTTTAATAGTACAGCCTATAATATAAGTATCAAGAAAAGATGAGTTCAACAAACCACCGAAAGCAGTGCCAGGCGTACTTGGGAAATCTCCCGTGCAGTCCATAGGTATTCTATATACTCGTTAGCTATAGAAACTTGACAACAAAGGCATCTCCATGATCCTTGAACAATCAGCTGTATAGCTTTATTATTTTTGTCTTATTTTCGACTGCTTTACTTAAATCCTTTCACCATAGGACATAAGGCATAAACAACGCCGGAGTGCCATCTTGTACTGAGTTGAAGCACTCTCCAGGTTATCCCTAAACTCCTTGATTCCCTCTTAAAAATTTTGCGCTATGCTTCCTTAAGACCAACCGCTTTTCTGCGGCCTCTCTAGGTAAGTGGATTCCACTGCCACTTTCTTCTCCGCATGATGATGCCTAAGCATACCAACTCTCGATCGCATGAAATCTGTACCCAAAATCATACTCAAAAATCTGTACCAAATCTGTACATCTTACAGATACCAGCAGGTTCATCATCGTTTCCGGACGCAATACTACTGGAGCCAGTACACTTTTTGAATACGTATTTGTCCTGGCTCGCGATATGTCTCAATAGTTGTGGCTGTTTCTTCACGAAATGGTAGAAATCAATGCAATTGTAATCTAAATTATATTCATCGATGTTAAGATTGGCCGACTCGGTTTTCCAAATATTTTTGATTGAAGAAAAAAACGCATTCGACTGATGCGCTCGTTCCAGGCAAACAAAGAATAAATTCGATGATGAGTGAAAAATCCAAATAGGACACTTGCGCGGTATCCATGTGCTTAAAAATTTCTACTTATCTTTTTTCCATTAGGACTTTCTCCGCATTCCACTCTACAAATCTACAAATTTATCCGGTGTGCAGTACGACTTTACATGGCCGTATTGAGTGTGAACTTTGTTTGAATATTTATTCGAATCGAATTGAAGAATTTCTTCCATCATTTGCTCAATTTGGTGCCAGGCAGGCATGATTGCAGCTAGCTAACATATATGTGTGTACGTTTTGAATTGCGTGTTGCCTGTTGTAAACGGAGTGAGCCCTTGGAAAATTAAAAATTTGTACCAAATCCGTACCAATTTTTTTAATCTGTACCACGAGCCAAAAATCGGTACAGTACTGATAAAATCTTTACAGTTGGTATGTTAGTGAAGCCTATAGGTTCCTGGTTTGATCTGTGATAGAGCTGTCCATTAAAAATACAATTGAACCAAACATCTTTAAGATATTGTGTAGGCATCTGTTTGCGAAAGTTGTCATCTTCCGTATACTACACCCATGAAGGGTGAAACGGAACAGTCGCATCTTAGCTCTTGCGCTAAAAACATTGATTCTCTAGATTTTTTATAGCAAAGCAAACGGAGATTTTACTTTAATTTTTAACGAGAATTTCTTAAAACAATTAAGCAACACAAGTTTACATAGCATTAGCCAGACAGCAGATGCAATAAATTGTGATAGCAGTAAGCAAACGTTGCTGGTGTCAGAAATATTAAATTATAGCATACAATAAATATTCATATACAATAAGTAGGTCATCTTTCTAGTGATAAGTGGCATCTTTGCTAGATTTATCTGTGTCATCACATCGTCCTTTATAGCCATGGCACCTGCAAAGGCTAGTACTAGCACCTCTTCCATTACTCACATTGTGCAGCCAGTAATTAAACATCTTATGCCTCCGACCGCCTTTTGATGCTGTGTTTGGCCACCATTGTTTTAAAAAAAAGTGAACCAGAGTTGAACAGACAGAAAGCGTCAAGAACACACGCGTTAGTATATGACCGAAATCTTTTTCAGATATTGGTGCCATGAATTGATTTTTCGAATTACGAGTATATTCGACAGACAACCACGAGATCTGATATGAGTGGCGCTAAGACATCGAGAGGTGTACAGATAATCATGGAAATGTACGAAGGAGCAAAGACAAGATGTCTGTAATGTCCCGCTGGAGTAACCGAAGAGTTCCCAATCAATTAGGGGTGCACCAGAGAAGCTTCTTAAGTCCTTCGCTCTTTATTAAAGTCCTTGACCATCTGCTTGAAGGTACATTGACGGAGCCCAAGGTACATCAATTATTCTTTGCTGACGAAAGAGCCACCATAAGTGAAGATCCCAGGTCCCTGCAACGAGCACGTAATGTGTGGGTGGACGTTTTGGAGTGAAATGGATATCGCATTAGTTAAAAAAAAAGACAGAATACTTGTGCTGCCCGTTCTCTGATCTACTCAGGCCTATTCCAGACATTCATTCGAACGGAACAGTGCTCCCCTAAACTGTAGGTCCCTTCCATTCGTATGAAAAAATATAACGCACACAACATGAGTGGTTGCGAGAAACGAGGCCCTGACACTTAAAGAGTTGTTGCGCCAAATATGATGAATATGATGGGTGGATGAAGTGGCGAGAAAACTCCGCTATCTTCTGTGACCGAAAATTGCCTCTAAGATGAAAGGAAGGCTCTAAACCACAGTTGGGCGTCCAGCGCTCACATACGGTTCACAATGTTGGACAATGTATAAAAAGTATGAGAGTAAATTAACGGCAGCTGAGATGAAGATGCTTCGCATGACAACAGGAGTGACAAAGCTTGGTCGAATAAGAAGTTCGAAGATCTGTGGAAGTCTTCACGTCAAGGAAACCATCTTACTAAAAACAAAACGCGACCGGCTTCAACTGGTATTGCCACGTTCAAAGAAGAGATCATTTGAACCCTGTTAAATATGCAATATCAATTAACCTTCCAAAGACATCGTGAGGCAGGAGAAGCAGTCCTATAAACGCCTGGATCACACGTATTCAGCGACACCAGCATTTGATTGGCCTCTGTAACCCAGCGATCCAAAATCGGGAGGCCTGCCGATATTTTCTGAGGCCGAATATTCAAACCCCATAGCCGGATCAGTAGAAATACGGTAGTGAGGGGGTTATGATCTCTTGTTTTCGGATCATAGCCTCGCCGAAATAGGAAGAAAAAGAAGAAGAAGAAGAGGAAGAAGAAGAAGAAGAAGAAGAAGAAGAAGAAGAAGAAGAAGAAGAAGAAGAAGAAGAAGAAGAAGAAGAATTGATCTTTGAATAAAAATGATTTCTGATTAAAAGTGATTTATTTGCGATATTTTTTAGGCGTGTTATCCGGCTTAAATAAAATACTCTTTATAAGCTATTAAAAACTTACTCGTTTTAAAATTGGCCAGTCAAATTAGAATCAGTCTTACCTATATAAGAAAGAGAAACAAGAAATTAGTTAACAGGTAAGAAATGTGATGAAACCTAGAAAAAAATGAAGCAAGTTTTGTAGCAAATATGATTTTTTTTATAACTTGTGCGCACTCAAGGGGTTATGAATACCCTTAACATGTTTTTACACAGTGCGGGCGTTGGAAAGGATAGAGAGATTGAGAGAAAAATTTGGTGTATGGGTTTGAAGCTCAGTAGTTTATGCTTCGGATACACTCCGAGGGTGGCGTTCAGATAACTTGGGAAGTTTTCGTTATTTTTTGTCTTTGCTTCTGATTCACAATATTTTTTTCCCGACTACCGATGGCAACGAACAATTTTTCCAGGCAGCATATTATTTCAAAGGGGCGCGACTGAATTGCACCTCGGTGGAATTGTATGGTATTTGTTTGCAAAATATTTTTAATTTGTGTATGGAAAATCGATAAAGCAAAAAAAATGTATTTTTTTCAAAATTGGCATGTCATCCACTGAAAACTAGTCGAGAAATGAGCAAAATTAAGATGTACCATTACAGGAACATTTAGACAAAACGTCGTATGCCATGTGATGGCATATCCCTAGACTGGTCCAAACTTGGACAAAATCTTCGGAGCAGAAAATCTTCGCTTTGAGAGAAAAATTCTTCGTAAGATATTCAATGACGAATTATACCTACTATACAGCGATGTCGACCTAGTCAAAAAAACTGCGTATTGCATCTTTGAGATTGCTAGGACAGCTTCAATTACGAACTGTATGAGCTGTACAGGGACGTCAATCTAGTCAAAAAACTGATGGACATACAGAGCGAATTAACATCAACGCTCCGCCCGCGGAGTCTTTGAATCTAACTCGGAGGGGCGACGTAGTAGAGGGCCTTCTTGCCGTAGGTGGCGTGGCACAAGTTTAAGGAGACCTCGATCAACTTGGAGTGCGCAACTGGCGATTAGCTAAAGAATGGAAGTGGATAACTTTTTGGCACCTTGACAGACCAGTTTGCTTTCGCAAAACATGTGCTGAACTGTTCCATGCGACGAGTGTCCTACTTTTACTCGTATCAGGTAGCAGATCATCGGCGCTAATAAGGTGTGAGCTGGTACTGTAATATCCTCATCACTGAAGCGCTTGCTTGACTTTCTTACAACAACGAGGAAATTCCAATAAATTACGGTTTTACTCTCTGGTAGTACAATGTACCAGTTGCGTCTGAGTGCTTCAGTAGAGACATACATGGATATACATATGCTGCACTTCAGACTAGCTATTCATTTAGCCCAACGTTCCAGCCAAGAAAGTCGTCGAATCCACTCCCGAAGGACGGCGTAGTATAGGACGGCAGATGGCGCCAACAAGTGGAGGCGAACCCCAACCAACTGCAAGCCACTGGCTTGTAACAGGGCTTGCTGAAGAGGTTTGTTGGTTGAGGCCCAGGTCTACTCCGGACTGAAGGGCCACTAAAGTAAGTTTGAGATACACAGAGTCTTTCAGTAGCCACACCTGAATTTGGATAGCTTCTTCGTATTATGTTCCAACAGTTCCAAGAGCTTCCAGAAAAACTTAGTGTTTGGTGTGAATTTCTGTCAGGCTGGGTCATCGGGCCATGTGTCTTCTGAAATGAGAGAGACAGGGCGGTAACTGTCAGCAGCGATAAGTTTCGAGAGATTGTAACCAAATTTTTACTGCCCGAATTGGATGACATGGACATAGACAATATGTATTTCCAGCAAGGCAGTGCTACATACTATAAAGCAAAATTATGTCCCTGGGATCGCCTCCTGCAAACGAAGCTGAGAAGGCCATTTGAATGGTGTTACTTTTAAGGCATACAGCTCGTTTCATTCAACTTTATGGACCGAACGCTCTAATCGAAGGGCGCTGTTATTTTAAAATCTATTCCATAGTTTCCGAAATCAGCGCGTCTGAATGTACGAATAATCAGAAGATATAGCAACATTTGTACTACGCAGGACTACCAACTGAAATAAAAAATGCGCCAATTTGAGATGGATCAAAGGTCAATGGAATCTGATTCAGTGCTTCATAGTCACTTTTGTTGCTGCTGCCAGTGAGAGCAATTGAGAAAATATTTTTACAAAATTCGCATTTGTGCTCTCAGATCGGACTCATGTATGCCAGCGATCAACTCGAGGCAGTGGTTAATGCGTTAACCATGGCATGGGTTAACCGAACAATGTTAACTACGACGAGGACATCTCTGAGCAAGGTGCAAAGATTAGCATGCGTATGTATAACAGGTGCCATGCGAACCTGTACCACAGTAGCACTAGAGGTGATCGTAGGTATATCTCCACTACACATATTGCTACAGCGAATCGCCAAGGAGACCATATTGAGAATAAGCGAAGAGGCCATCGGGAAAGGAACATGCATCACAAACAAAGAGCGAGTAACACTATTCAAATTAGTGCCACTTCCGGACTGGCCCAGAGACGATATGGTCAAGAAATACTTTTTTGAAAGAAAGTTCGAATCAAAGCTGAGCAACAAAAAGGATTGGAGCAGTGAGTCCGATAAGTACCAACTCAAACAACAAACAATTAAATGGTACACAGACGAATCGAAAACATTTACAGGCACTGCGGCGTGGGTGTACGGGCCCAGGACTAGATATTCAGAATGGGAATATTCCCCTGGTATATTTCAAGCAGAAATTCACGCGATCAAAGGATGCTCGCAATTCAACCTAGACAGGAATTATCGCGGGCAGGACATCGCAATACTGTCAGACAGCCAAGCCGCTGTCAAAGCTCGGACCTCAGGCGAGATCAGATCCAAACTGGTATGGGAATGCCTCACCGGGATCAACAAACTGGGAGAGGCAAATAAAGTAACTCTCTACTGGGTATCAGGTCACGTAAGAGTAGAGGGAAACGAAGCAGCTGATGAACTAGCAAGAAACGGATCAGACACGCCGTTCCTTGGACCAGAACCCTTTTGTGGGATAGGATCCCACAAAATAAGGGAAGACTTAAGAAAAGAGGAAGAGAGCAAATGGACCAAGCATTGGGACGATATCCCGCAACTAAGAGAGGCGAAAGAACTTGCATAAGAGTCAGCAAGAACCGACCTCGCATCTTGACGCGCATGTTAACGGGTCACTGCAGACTCAAGGAGCACTGCAGGAAACTGGGAATAAAGAGAGACGGACACTGCAGATTCTGCAGAGACTTCGCAGAAACACCAGCGCACTTATTTATGTAATGCGAAGCACTGATCCACAAGAGAAGAGATCACTAAGATCACACCTCTTATCAGAATTGAATCTAACTTCGATGGATCCTTCCAAGATACTCCGGTTCATAGAAGCAATTAGACTGGAGGAAGTGCTCTAGACCGAGCATATCAACGACTAGAGCCTTAGTTTGAGGGGCACAATAGATCTGTTAAACGTCGCAGTGCACTTGCACCTCACAACAATTATCTACATATCTATCTATCTATGCCAGCGATTGGCCGATTATAGACTCATTCGTTCGCACTTAGCCTAACTAACGAATAAGACTTCTGTTTTCGATATATGAATTATCGCATCTATATTTTAAAATGTTTGTTTCTACTAAAGATACGCCTACCTACACGGCGGCCATACCCAATGGAAGAGACTTAGTGAGCTTGAGGAAGTGTAAATAAAAAAAGGCGAAAATTCAAATTTGAAGGCAACCAGAAATGGACCCCTTCTTGAATAAAAATCTATGAAAATACGAGGTATGCACGTTTTTATGTGCTAAGGTCACCAAACCGAATACAAAGCTTTGAACAGTTTTAAATAATTTTCCGCAAGAAATATATGCATGTGAAAGGCCATGGCATCTTAATGACCTTGAAATGGATTACCTTCAATAATACCTCAACAAACAATGATCAAATTTTCCAATACATAGTACTACTGAGCGTATAAAAGTCATAACTCCTAACAAGCGCAAATATCCGGCAGCAAAAGACACAATACGATTACCAAACATTGCGCAAATAATACAATTAATTGCTGTTAAACAAATTAGATTGCACAACTTAATAGCCTCGCACATCCGTGTCGTATCCTAATAAACTTTTACCTGAAGTATGATACTCGTACCTATCCACGGCCAAAAAAAAAAAAAAAAACACGACCATAAATACTTCAACATCATGTGCTAAAATAATCAATCCCCATAACATAAGCATATGCAAATTGCTATTACTACAACAAAATTCCCCCGCAATAAACAGCAATAGTAAATTTTACCCCAAAATGTATATTTTATGGCATTTGCCATAAAACTCCACACTCACTATCCATCCATGAATACACCTCATTGTCTGAAATAAATCGTTAAATCTAATTTACATCTTTAAGTAACCACAAACAAATGAGTTCCCCAATAGATACGCGCGAAATCAAATCCATATATCAACACGGAACTATAAAATATCTCACAAATCACTGTGAACTTGCCAACCAAAGACAAAGAGTCAAATGTATCTGAACGTTTTATTCTTAATTAATGCATGTCTACTAAATTCCGTCCAAATCGATTCGGACTTCCCGTATCGACAATGAGGCGCTTGAACCGAGATTAATCGAAATTGTCATCTAAGTTTTGGGTGAGGATATTTGCGGAATTTGAATTTAATTTAAAAACCAAATCGGCACATTAGATACTTTATCTGAACGATTATGTTCGATAGAAAGCGAGTTTACTTTCATTAGTGGAAAAGGAGAAAACGTATAGAAGCTATGACTGTGGGGAATATTCCCATGGGTATCTATCTGATGCATATCTATGTTTCTTTAAGATGCGTATCTAATAACGAGCAAATTTCCCATACCTCTCATTAGGGTGTTACATAATAATCAGTGCGACGACAGCCTCCAAGGGACACTTAACCAAACCAAACATTCATGTTGATGGTTTCTCTTAAAATACATATCTATCCATCTCTGGACTCAATTTGTATCTTTTTGGTTTGGCCGCATAAAAATTATGTCGACTGACTGTTTTCGTGTGTTTTACGCGTTCCCGTTGTCCAATTACATACCAGCCAGCAGACCGGTCAATTGGTGTGGCGTGGGATAGAAAGTACTCATGTACACATTCGCACATCGTGTCATAACAAGACAGTTGGACACATTTTAGCCCGCACTTTGTCTGAAGGCGTGAACTAGATTCCTGTGACCGATCTCATCTCGTCATTGTTTTTTTTCTTCTTTTTTTCTTCTCGTTGTAAGCCTCCTCCAATCCGTTTAAGCGAATCGTGTCAAACAAAATTAAACTCAAAAAACTTTGATTGATGGGCTTTGCAATTTTCGGGATTGCGCTGTTTATTTTGAGATTCTTGTTTGTATCTGAACTCTTTTTGTGCCCGTTCCTCGGCTTCGAATTTAATTAGAATTGTTTCATTAGAAAGAGGAAAAACATGTGGAAGCGGCAGTTGAGAAATGGGCTTTAAAAAAACAAAAACTAGTTCTTTTGATTCCAGAATTGGAATGGAAGTATGTCATGTTTATGGAGTTCAAAGAGCTCTCGAGTGGTAATTGCAATTTTTTTTGTCGGATATCTGTGGTACTTTTGAAGAAAGTATCTTTTTCACAGCTTTTGTTCAATTAATTGATCGGATGTTCTCTTTTTTGGTTTGTGAGACAGAAGTTCATTTTTAGGTGTGATAATGTTTTTCCTCAAGTTTCCCTTGATAGTCAGATAATTTCCATAATTGACAAAGCGTTGGATGTGGATCTGAATTTAACACGCGATTGAATGCTTAAGGCGACTGGCACACGAATATGTAGATAGTTTTCGTTTGGCCTTGAATTTGACGTGAAAATGATCGATTTATCATGGTCATCCTTATGTGCTAATGATCTTTAGATGAGACCGACAAAAATATTTTTACCACAATTTGCAAAAGATTGATTAAATGATTCCAAAAATCGATGCTAGATTCATTTGATCAATTATGGAGCTATAGTTGCTTTCACTAGGATGAGCAAGACTTTTTTCTTAGTTTCTTAGTTCCCGAATCTGAATCTTTCGTTCGGTCATTGGTTTGCTTGCTATTTTTAGAATTCATTTTCATATACCTAAACAGATGTTTACACAGCTCCGTCAGGGAAATATAAAAACAACTATTGTCAGATTCATGTGATAGATAGATACATAGTATTCCATTGCGGACTTTTTTCTTAAGACCTTTCTTCTGCCAACAATTTTTCCGCACATATGCATGTATTTATATTTGTCTTTATTATTTGCAACCTTAACAATCCAGAAATCTAATCTAACTTAACTTATTTTTAAACATGAATTGTGCAATTCAATTTTGTGTTGAAATGGTATCTAGTATATACTCTGTGGAAAGATTCCAGTTTTGAGTATATAAGTATTATTACGGAAAGATATGCTTTTAAATGTTCTGAGAAGTTGCGTAGAGAGAAAAGAAAATATATTTTCCGAATATAGAATATTATGTTCAATAATAGTGATTGATGGTATGGAAGATAAAAAAGCAAAAATAAATAAAATGGTACCTAATTGATGAGCATTGTTCTTTAAGTATAAGGCAAGAAATTTCGGCTAGATTATTACTTGCATCAGGGTTTCCGCATCTGATCTGGATATTAACCAGTTTCTCAGACTCCTAAGGAATTTGGATTTGGATTTGCACTCTATCTGATTGCATATATCTCAAGGCAGTTTGCTATAAATAAATGGAGCTATGTTAGTAGCAAAACGTCTGTAGTGTTCTGTTCTAACTTCTTGAGCAGTAACTGTGGTTGTAGACCTTAGCAAATAGATTGCATTCCTGCTAAAGTTGGCATAACCACCCTGCAAATAGAACAGTCACAATACCTTATAAACTTATAGATATTTGAATGGTAAAATATTAGTAGATCTAAATAAGGGTAGCGAAGGCTACCAGCTTGACTTAAACACCATTACTCTGATTATCTTCTTTTGAGCTATAGTAAGAGCTACTAAGAGTTTTTGCAGTGGGTTTTGTGTTTGCCTCTTTAACCGAGGTCGCATTCAAGCTGTTTTCTTTGCTTTAGATAGGAAGAGAACAACATAAGAATATTATCTCTGAAACCAAATCTGTAAAGAATCTTCAATAAATCAAGAAATAGAGCTGCACATTTATTGCTCTTATCCAGTCCGCGGTAGATTTATTCTAGAAGAGATAGTATTGTATCTTCAGTAGACTTCCCTTTCGTAAAACAGTACTGACATGTATTGAGAAGCTTGTATTTGTCTCCTGGTAATTATTTTTTGAAATAATTTGGAAAACACTGATAGCAAAGATATAGGTGCATAATTGTTAGGATCGAATTTGCCACCCTTTTTGTAGATTGGGTCTATTATAGAAGTTTTCAGGCACTCTGGAAATATTCCACTCCCAATACTTTTAATTATTAGAGAAGTTAGAGGCTTGGTGATGAGATCACGAACTTTGTTAACTACTGCGCTACTTATACCATCTAAGCCGTAGGAGTGTTTAACTTTCAATTTAGATATAATGTACTAGACTTCAGATTCCAGTACAGTACTGAAGAAAAAGGAATAAAATGATCCATTGTTTAGTAATAATCCATGAGGTTCTACTTCTACCTACTCTATGGACATTTTTGTCAAATTCTCAGATATATCTTTAAAAAACAAATTGAAACCATTGCTCATTTCAAGCTCATCTGAAGTAATGACAGTATCAGAGAGCTTCAAACATTTGATAACATCATCCCTATTATTATCGCCGCCTAATTCATTTATAATAGCCCAATGCCTTGTTGAATTATATCTATTTTCGTTGAATTTCCGTCGACAGCATGTTTCGTTTTGCGCCTTAATTAGGGAAAAAATGTCATTCTTCATTTTTTTAAATAAATTTTTTATTGCTGGCATATGGAGTTTATTTTTATTTCTGCCGCAAAAATTATTCTTCTCCCTAATTTTTTTGCAAATATAGACTGTCACTGTCATCCATGGTTTAAGAACCATTGCATGAACCATTCAACATAGACGATGATAGTCAAAATTTCCGTCCACCTGACCAAAACGAAGTGAGGATAGCAATATCCAAGCTGAAATCCAACAAGGCTGCTGGACCTGACGGCTTACCGGCCGAACTTTTCAAGGCAGCTGGTGACAAATTGGTAGAGTGCATGCACCAACTCATCTCTAAGATTTGGTCAGACCAGTGAATGCCTGATGAATGGAATCTGAGCATCGTTTGCCCGATCCACAAGAAAGGAGACCCCCTCAACTGCGCCAATTATAGAGGCATCAGTTTCCTCAACATCGCATACAAGATCTTTTCTGCGATATTGTGTGAACACCTGTAATCTTTTATCAACAGCCGGATTGGACCCTATCAGTGCGGTTTCAGGCCAGGAAAGTCCACCATCGATCAAATCACACTTCGGGAGAACCTGAAGAAAACCCAAGAAGTCCAAATCGATACTCATCATCTCCTTATCGATTTCAAGGCCGCCTATGACAGCATCTATAGAGAAGAGCTTTACAAAGCCATGTCTAGTTTTGACATCCCTGCCAAACTTGTTCGTCTGTGCAGGATGACGATGGAGAACGCTCGCTGCTTCATCAAGGTCGGAAATGACCTCACCGAGATCTTTCATGTCAAAAAAGCTTTTAGACAAGGTGACGCGCTGTCATGTGACTTCTTTAATATTGTACTCGAACGGACTGTGCGGAACTCACCAGCTAACACCGGAGGCACAATCTATTACAAGTCTGTACAACTGCTTGCATATGCCGACGATATAGAAATTTTCGGAGGAACTCAGCAGGCTGTCACCGGTGCGTTTGCAAGCATTGAGGCGGAAGCGGCCAAAATGGGTTTAGCGATAAACGAGAGAAAAACCAAGTATATGCTGTCAACAAGAAGGGAAAACCAACACCGAGGAATTGGACAGCATGACACAGTGGGCAGCTATAACTTCGAGGTAGTAAGGGACTTTGTCTACCTTGGCTCTGCTATAAACTCGAAAAACAAGATCAGCGCAGAAATCAATCGAAGAATAACTCTTGTCAATTGCTGTTTTTTGGGCTTATAAGGCAATTCAACAGTAAAGCTATATGTCGAACAACTAAAGAGATTGTGTATAAGACCCTGATCATCACAGTCCTGCTTTACGGCTCTGAAACATTAAGTTTATTAAAAAAGGTTGAAGATATCCTTGGTCGCTTCGAGAGAAAAATTCTTCGTAAGATATTCGGTCCCGTTTGCGTTGACGGTTTTTGGAGGAGAAAATTCAATCACGAACTATACGAGCTGTATAGCAACATCGACCTGGTCAAAAAACTGCGTATTGGATGTCTGAGATGGCTAGGACATGTAGAGCGAATGTACACCAACGCTCCGGTCCGCTGAGTCTTCGAATCTAATCTCGAGGGACGACGCAGTAAAGGACTTCCCACCGTAGGTGCCACGCACAAGTTCAAGGGGACCTCGACCAACTTGGAGTGCGCAGCTGGAGGCAATTAGCTAAAGACCGAGCTAAATGGAGAGGCGTGTTGATTGAGGCCCAGGTTCACCCCGAATTGTAGCGCCACCTAAGTAAGTAAGTATCCTTGGTTTAATTTTCCTGAATTTGCACTTTTGTTTCCTAATTTTACTTAAACCTACATGGCAAGAAAAAATATCAATAATATGCTAAAAGCTTCGGACGGACAACTTGAAACATAAACACTTTTCCAACTTTCCTGAACAAGACGATCTTTCAGTATAAAGAAATTTACTCGCCAAAGTTCTTTTAAACCCAGCTTAAGAGATTTGTTCTTAATGGTTCCAGTTTTCTTCAAGAAGTTAGTAAATGATATACCGGTGCCAAAATGGTCAGTTATGTCCCATTCTAACACAAATGGGCGTAATTTAGCAAGAGAATTTTGGTCCTAATAATAAAAATGTGTTCAACGCATGTCCTAGTATTGTCGGTTACTCTAGTTGTAACATTCAAAGCAGGCTCAAAGCCTAAAGAAGAAAATAGAATAACATATCTATCACAGGTCGTAGGAAGATCCAAAGTATGTATGTACTTGCATGTAATGAATTAAGAACAACATTTAAATTGTTTGCTCTGTTGGATGATTGATACCTATGACATCAGCTAGTCGCGAAGAAAATACTGTGAATCAGAAGCAAAGCCAAAAATAACAAAAAATCCCCCCAGTTAATCTGAGGTTCAAATAACCAAACCAATCTTTCTCTCTCTCTCTATACTTCCCAACGCCCACACTGTGTAAAACATTTTAGGAGTATTCATCACCGCTTGAATGTCCACAAATTATATAAAAAAAGAATTGTCTCGAATAACTACAGTAACTCTTCATAAAACACTTATCATCCAAGTAAGCCCATATGGTGCAGAGACATTGTACTTATCAAAAGCGATTTCGTTGATGATTTCGAGATGAGAATTTTTCCAGGTGGAGTAAAAAATAAAATAACTGTGTAAATTCATGCAGCTATATTGATCTAATAGAAAGTGTTCTTATTCTTCCTATTTCGGCAAGGTTATAATCCGAAAACAAGGGATCATAACCATCCCACTTCACCGCATTTCTACTGATCCGCCTGTGAGGTTCGCCTAGTTGGCCTCAGAATATATCGGCAGGTCTCTCGATTTTGGATCACCTGTTTACTGAGGCCAATCAAATGCTGGTGTCGTTGCATTTGTGTGATCCAGGCGTTTATAGGCCCGCCTTTCCTGCCTCGCGATGTCTTTGGAATTTATATTACCTTTTTAACAGGGTTCAAATGATCGCTTCCTTGAAAATGGCAATACAAACTGATCGGGTCACGCTCTATTCTTCGTAAGATGGTTTCCTTGACGTGAAGGCTTCCACGGATCTTCGAACTTCTTATTAGTATACCTAGTCTAAAGTCTAATAAAGTATTAGTTGCATTCTTTTCATGTTTACCGTTATTTAACCCGTTGCTTTCATACTTCTTTGTTGCGAGAAAGATTTTTGTTTTTAGTCGTTTCCAATCATGGAATGGGGTGACATCGAAAATCGTGTCGTTGTGATCGGCTTATACAAGTGTAATATGACAAAAGGTGATATCTTTCGGACTTCGCGACCGCTTGGAATCACTCGCTGTTTTGTTTATCGTATTATTAAATTATTCGAGGATACTGGTGGAGTACGTGACCATCAAGGATTCGGCCGTCTGCGTACTGTGAGGACTCCGGGAGCCATCAAAGCCGTACAGACTCGAATCAGATGCAAACCCCTGGGAAAGCAGAAGATCTTGTCCCGGGAAATTAACATTTCGCAAAAATCCATATCTCGCATCATCAAAGAAGTCTTGGGACTTAATGCCTACAAAAAACACAATGGACACCTGCTAACAGTCGCATTTAAGCAAAAACGTAAGCAAAAATCAAAAGCTCTCTTAAGGCGGTACGCTAAAAATTCTCACGTACAAATTCTGTTTACCGACGAACAAATTGTTACCGTCGAAGAAACTTTTAATATGTAAAATGATCGAGTATATGCTCGGACATCAAAAGAAGCTTCAGAACTCATTCTCAGGGTTGAAAGAGGCCACCACCCCGAAAAGGTAATGGTATGGTGGGAAGTGAACTACGGTGGCATAACCAACCTCCATTTTTGTAAAAAAGGAGTCAAGACTTCGGCGAAAGTTTACCAAACCACTATTTTGGAAGACGTCGTTAAGCGTCTAAGCCGAACAATATTCGCAAACAAGCACTGGACATTCCAACAAGATTCTGCTCCAGCCGACAAGGCGAAAACCAACCGAGAATGGCTAAAAAAAAAATGTATCCAGATGTGGTCCGTTTTAGAGGGAATGCTGCTCTGCTCTACTCATCACCGAAATATTGAGTCTTTGAAACAAACCCTTGTCCGCGCTGTCGAAAACTTTCCGATGAATGAGGTCCGTAATGCGATTGACGATTGGCCAGTGCATCTCAGGTCGTGCTTTAAGGCAAATGGTGGCCATTTCGAACGAAGCCTTCAAAATTTGTAGCCAGTAATTTGACAAATAAAAGTATAAATTTGTTTTTAAAAATATCAGCGCGGTTTCATTTGGCATAAGGTTTTCTTTGTATCAGTATTTATGACTAGACTAGGTACATACCTATAGAGCGGATATATAAAGGCCCGCTAGCTCGGAGAATCTTTGGAAGTACCCTGAAGTCAGTAGAGTAAGATCTCATCTTAGACAACGCACACAAGGAAAAAGGACTTGAACCAAGTTGATTTGCGTACCTATTTAAAGGCAGCTGACTAATGAAATGGTCTTTTCGTCCAAAGTCGTGGTCTGCCCAAAACTACAACGCTTTCACATCATATTGGGTCCATTGGCGTATACAATCTAAAGCGCTTTAAGGTGCTCTAAAGTGCTCGAAGTGTGTTCGCGTACTGAGCGAACATGACAGCTAAAGAGAAAAATTGATAAGTAACGAGTAGCGAGTATTTCCCCTCTGTGCTTGAATGTGCTCGAAAAATTTCTGCCGGTACGAACGTAAAAACTGCCAAATGATTGTCAAATGAGTCAAAGAATTTTTAATTCCATTTCAGAAAGTCAATAGACATAAAAAATAGATGCAAAGTATTTTGAAGAAAATGCTGTGATGTGTGAATGTTCTCCCAAAACATTTCTTCTTAACTTAATTTAAATCTGTAAGTTTTCACACGAGTTTAATTTGTTCATTATTTATTTTTTTAATGACAGTTGGCTCGACATAGCTCGAAATGGCTCACTTTTCATTCGCGTACTTTTGCTTAGATTGTCCGCTCTCTGAGAGTTCTTACTCGTATCGTGTCATATTTGACAATTTATTAGTTTTTGGCTCGGAAAGTACGCGAACGGACCTATTAGTTTCGAAATAGAAGAAAGTAAAAATAATGAACTGTCACACTTTACTGTCACCTATGATCACATCTATTTTTTAATTAAGTATCTTTGCACACATTTCGATGCCACAACCCATTTTAAATCCACCTGGCATTCCAAAAACAAAAGACACACCGCTGTCCCCAAAACCCAGAGAAAGTTATTGCAGTGAAAGGACAGCGTCACCAATTATGCAATTTAACTGTCGGATGTAACAAAAACCAAACCAAAAACGAGCACAAAGACGGCAGAAAAAAACTAAAAACCATCTCCTTTCAACAATTTAATTATCATCCTTCGTCTCCAGATACATCACAAAAAAAAAGCTCACCACATCGCACATGTCACCCTTTCAGAAATTACTTCGCCTCATTCCTGTTTTTTGTCGATCGTTTCTCGTCTTTTCTTACTTCAATTTTAAGCTGCCAAATAATTACCGCATTCCTCAGACCATTCATCGTGATCGATCTGTACAGATACTTTGTATGGCTTTGTATCTCTTTGGACAAACGACAACCAAATGGAAGTCGAGCTGCAAAACGAAAAATTAAATTATCTGTGCTCAGCTCTGCGGCCTTGTCTGACCTACTTAGCAACTTCGATTTGCAAAAAAGCAAAACGAAAAAAAAAAATCCTTCGTATCTTATGCTTATGCAACAAGATACTTCACTTGAAGATTTATTTGAATTTATTTTTTTCTCACTTAAGTGGAAAGATAAAATTATGAGGCTCTGTTTGGGGGCTTCAATATAAGGCGACAGCGGCATATGGTCGAGTATTGGCAAACGCACATCTGAAGCGACAACAACAAAAATGGCGACGATTCAAATGAAATATTTTGTTGTTTGAGAAAAACTTTTAATGGTCATGAGTTGCGCATGTTATTTGGCGCTGAGTGTGTAAAGCAATTTGCCAGGCCTTCATAAATCATAGCAAATTGTGGCTACGATCTTCGTGTGTTGGTGGTGAGCAGGTAATTACCGCCGCGCCAAAATATAACTCGATCGGATTCCTTTTAATTGCACTGTAACCCGGAGCCTCTACTAAGTCGAGAGATGATGATTGCACTGTACACAGCTGTTGACGGTCCTCATTCAATAATTTATATATAAAATCCGACTTGATAGAGGGGCAGCACTTATTTAGATGATTTATTTTTATGGTTCTGAAGAGGTGAGCTTACAAACATGGACTTCACATTTTATAGGGGCTTACAAATGGCAAACCGAAAAACTATTCGCTATTTGTGTCATAAAATGCATTATGCTGTTGTTAGGGAGGAGGGTAGTCAATTAATAAAAGACCGAGGGCGTAAATACTGCCTTACAATAAAAATGCTTGTAATTACAAGAAACTAAATTAGAACAATTATGAAGGAGCTGTCTGCTGGGTCAGAATAATGTTTTCAAGATGTCGAACCTATGATTCCAGAGCGGATTCTCAAGGTCATGAATTGAATGCGATGACAAGATATCCGATCGATTTATCGGCTTCGATCACATTCAGTCCAAAAGTCACACGCAGTGGCGACAAAAAACGCATCGAGTAGTACCTAAGGGCAAACTTAGCGACAAAATAAATACATTTTTAAGGACTCTATCGCCTCCTTAAAATGTAATTCAACGCCTGGACTATAGCAAAGGTCTTCGTTCCTCACACGTAACTTTTTCATGTGGCATCACATAGTGTCATGTCCCGTTATGACTCCTATGAGAGTACAGGGTGATTTTCTACCCCACTTCACAAGCTTCGATTTTATTTCTGTAGCAGATATTGCTTTTATCGCTGCCTGGCTGTCGGTGAAAACGGTGATATTGCCCTCATCGCAGTGTCACGAGCTGCTATTGTCACTGCTAGAACCTCGGCCTGGAAACGCTGTTGTAGTTTGGAGCCCGAGCTGACAAGGAGATAGCAAGCGGTTTAGAGAAGATGCCTACGCCTACACCTATTTCTATTTTGGATCCATCGGTGAACACAGCTATGGACCACTTCTTATGTGTTCTGTCGTTTTTCCATTCTGTCCTGCTCGGATAGGTGCTTAGATATGGTTTTGTGGAATCTTGGTATGGCGTTGTGTAGTCTGTACTATACACATTGCCTAAATATCTCTGTACGATCGTAGTAAAACCCATTGCATTTGGTCTCCAGCTATCTATTTGGCTTAACCTTACGACACTAATAGCCGCCGATGTTGGCATAAAGATGTCTAGCGGAAGCAGGGTTGAGAATGACCTCGAGCTCTGCTGTAGGTGTCGTTTTCATTGCACTGGTGGTGCAAATGCATGCAAGTCTTTGTACTTTTGTGACGGCAGTTAGATTGCTAATTTTGGTAGCGGCTTGCCACCATACAAGGCTGCCATAAGTTAGTACTATTATCTTAAATATTTACTGGATGAGCTGGACTAAGTTTATGGGTTCTCAACAAGTATAAGCCTTACTATAGCCGTATACATCCATAGCATGATTTGGGTGTTCGGTCTCAAAGTTTTTGCGAATATTCTGCTATACGAGTAGAAAGCCATTGTGGCCTTTTTGACTCTATCGTTAATGTTCTGTCTTCAGTTCGCAATGCTTGAGATACTTAGGGGAATACCCCTAACAGAAGGTGTTACGAATTGTGGAATTATTCTTTTGCTAGTAAATAGTGCCAACTCCGTTTCCTGGGGGTTGACCGCTTGTGCATATCTGTTTGTCCAGCAGTCAATGATTTTTAACATCCCCTTCAATTTGCTCGCTCGGGCTTACTAGTTACGTCTACCAGTTTTTGAATCTGATCTACTGTACTACATGCATTTTCTCATATCTCGAACTTGACTTCACAAAATGAAGAGAGGAGATGGGAAATGATCTGATCAGCATGGTTACCCCAGCGACTTTGAAAGCTCTCCGAATTTCAGCCACTTTTGTTGCTATTCTAGCCACTTTTTTATTTGATTCTGGTTTCAGAGTTTCAGCTACATCATCGTCCAAACTTACAGAACAGTGTAAAGACTCTCCTCATTAGGTTGTAGAATGGAACATAATCTTCGTTAGTGTCATAGCCACATGGACGGGACTAATGAGCTGGCAAGGAGAGCATCAGCTGTTGATGAGCCCATTGCGGAGATAGTCTACGTTCCTTTGGAAGCCAACAAGTGGAAAATGCAAACCTCGTAGTGGAATCACACTTGGTGCGGCGAATATTGCAAAACTACTTCTGCAGACTGTATAGCGGCGACGAAGACCAAAATCCCGCTTACAGGCAGACTGAACCATTCAACATAGATGATGATAGCCAAAGCCACCTGAAGAAAGCGAAATGGGGATAGTAATATCCAAGCTGAAATCTAACAAGGCTGCTGAACCTGACGGCTTACCGGCCGAACTTTTCAAGGCAGCTGGTGATGAAGTGGTAGAGAGCATATACCAACTCATCTCTAAAATTTGATCAGACGAGTGTTTGCCTGATTAATGGAATCCCAGAATCGTTTACCCGATCCACAAGAAAGGAGACCCCCACAACTGAGCCAACTGTCAATTGTAGAGGCATCAGTCTCCTCAACATTAAAATGCAAATATTTGGCGCAACAGCTCTTTAAAGTGCCAGGGCCTAGCTTCTCCCAACCACTCATGTTGTGTGCGTTATATTTTTCACACGAATGGAAGCGACCTACAGTTTATTGCCGAATCCGAACGGCGATTTGAGAAGCTTTATCGTGACAACAATACTCTCGGATGTTTGTCAGACGCTCGCGAGAGGTGGGACCGTGAAAAAACTTTTTGGTGTTTTCTAGGATTCGAACTTGGAACCTCATGCGTAGTGATCTGACACACTAACCACTTACGCCACGGCGCCCACAACATTGGATATAAAGTCTTTTCTACGATATTGTGCGAACGCCTGAACCTTTTATCAACTGCCTGATTGACCCCTATTAGTGCGGTTTCAGCCCAGGAAAGCCCACCATGGATCAAATCTTCACAGTTCAGCAGATCCTGGAGAAAACTCAAGGAGTCCAAATCGATAATGACCTCACCAAGACCTTTGATGTCAAAAAGGTTTTAGACAAGGTGACGCGCTGTCATGTGACTTCTTTAATATTGTACTTGAACGGATTGAGCGAAACTCACAAGCCAACACCCGTACAACTGCTTGCATACGCCGGCGATATTGATATTATTGGAAGAACTCAGCGGGCTGTCACCGGTGCATTTACATGCATTGAGGCGGAAGCGGCCAAAATGAGTTTACCGATAAACGAGGGCAAGACCAAGTATATGCTGTCAATAATAAGGGACAACCAACACCGACGAATTGGACAGAACGTCACAGTGGGTGGCTATAACTTCGAGGTAGTAAGGGACTTTGTCTACCTTAGCTCTGCTATAAACTCTAAAAACAAGATCAGCACAGAAATCAAGCGAAGAATAACTCTTGCCAATCGCTGTTTTTGTGGGCTTATAAGGCAATTCAACAGTAAAGCCCTATCTCGAGTAACTAAAGAGACTCTGTATAAAACTCTGATCATCCCAGTCCTGCTTTACGGCGGTGAAACATTGACTTTATTAAAAGCGGATGAAGATATCTTTGGTCGCTTCGGAAGAAAAATTCTTCGTGAAGTATTCGGTCCCGTTTGCGTCGACGGGTTTTGAAGGAGAACATTCTATAACGAACTATACGAGCTGTACAGCAACATCGACCTACTCAAAAAACTGCGTATTGGACGTCTGAGATGGCTAGGAAAACGCCATCAACGCCACAACCAACGATCCGGCCCGTAGAGTCTTCGAATATAACCCCGAGGGACGACGCAGTAGAGAACCTCCTCGCCGTAGGTGGCGCGCCCAGGTTCACCCCGAACTGTAGCGCCACCTAAGTAAGTAAGTAAGCTCACTCTTACGATATAAGCCAGTCCCCTCTTAGGATCATCGATATGCACCGAATGATAATAACCGTTGGGGAGGCGAATGCCATAAAGCTAAAAAATTAAAATTCTCAAACGGACCTATTACTCTTATGTAAGTGCATCATCACGAGCTTCTTGCCAGGCTTGGTTTTGCTGGTGCATAAAACCGAACAGGCCCCCGCCTATCTGTAATTATATGTATTTCGAAACGCATATTATATCGGATGCGTATTTAGAAATACCCGTGCGCTACAGACTGTGACTGCTATGAATAAATTTCGACTGACAATAAACACAATGTCGTTCTAATGACATATGCAGAACAGACGTTTCTTTTATTTATAGATCAGCAGAAAGGCTTTTTCAAAGCAGTGACTGTCTGTAGTTTAGTAGTATTTCCAAATACACATCCCGAATTAGTTTCAAGCTAAATATGTGAATAAAAAAAAAAATGCAAATGCAACTGAAAGATTAACCTTGCTTTCTCAGGCAATAGAAATTGCTGTTCCATAAATGTTTTCTTAGATCGCAACCTTGCTGCGATAACACCAGATCCAGAGACATGCTTAAGACAGATTGATCGCCTCACTGATAGTGCCTACACAATTGCATTACTTACCCTCGATACAAATACCTTCTTAGCAGCTTTGCATATTCTATTACTAAAAATATTGCTAATACTCGTAAATCAGTTAAAATAAATATTTGTCCGGTTGTAAAGCAATTCCACCCCACATGCCACACTATGCAATTAGCTGTTGTTTATGCCATTTCCAATTGACGTTCAATACAAGTTAGATACTCATACCAAGTGCAATTTAAATTTTATGATCGTATGCTTGTGGCTTGTAAAACTGCATTTCCCAGCTTAATTGACGGCCATATTAGGCAAATTAAAATTAAAAAAGTCAATTACCCACCGCGCCTTTTTGTCGCCTGTCCCCAATCAAGAAGTATCTTTTTATAGCAAACTTTGATGCAAGGCTATAGTAACAATTAAACGAATTTTTACATATTCGTAAAGTCACACTCATGTTGAAACTGTAATTAAACCAAGAGTGGTTTATGTACATGCGGGGGTGGCTCACGGAAAATATGTCATCTCGTAACAAAACTACAAAACTTGTCTCGTACAAGTCGGCCGGCGATGAGATCACAAGAAAAACAACATCTAAGCCTAGTTTACGACGGCTTTAGGGTCTTCAATTCTACTTGCATTTTTCTCACACAATCAAATAAAAAAAAAAAAAAAAAACAAGTTAATCCCCGGAAAATTGTTTCATTTCAACTGTCAGCTTGACATCTGACTCAAGAGTTGGGAAACTATGCCATAACGTCATAAAGAATTTATGGCAGACATCATGTGTAATTACACCATCGATCTCGACTTGATCTCGACTCTATATCGACAGACAATACCTCGAGGCTTGAGCATCAACAGAGAGGAAGAGAACATGGCACCTTACCGTGGTGATCGTTGGCTGATTAAAAATTCTAGCGATTTGTGAAGACGCGCGTGGGCTAAATGACGTCCGCTTTTGTTACTGCATTCGACAAAAAAAATAGAAACAGATTTATGTAGGCTTCAAGGGTTTTGTCTTTGTTGAGCCAAAACTTCTACTCTAGGAGAAGAACATAATGATGTGTTACACGACTGTTGAAGGAGAGGAAAAAGAAGCCCAAAGACATCTTAATTTGGAGGCAAACACATCGTTAAATGAATGTACACTTGGTTAATTACATGCAAGACCATTTAAAATCAAGTATCCCCTCGTAATGTTATTGAATTATCTGTGTCGTCGTCGTCGTTGGTTGACTGTGTCTCGAAGTGATTGCCACAGATGACATGGGGAACGAGTTCGCCTCCAGTCTGCTCGTGCTACCGCACAGAAGCCAGCCCAGTCAGTGTTAGGTTTTCATGTCTGTGTCTATCCAGAAGAGAGAACATGAAAATGAAAAATTTAAATTTTACACGTTTTCCACTTCATTAATGGATTTTCTATTACTGGGGTCACCAGTGATAAGCACACGCATCTCCTGGGGCCGCGCTCTAAGGCAGTTGGACATAATGAATATCCATTGGATTAGACATGATTAGATATTCAATTCATAATTTTTATTCGATTTTTTTATCCCCGAATGTTGCTGCTGTATGACAAATTGATTTGCGTATAATGTTTTGGATAAATAATAATCGACCGACGACTTCGTCTCCGGTGACAGTCAGGTGTCCGCGCAAGATAGACGCCCTTTTGAGGACAATGACCTTTTATAATAGACGGACGATTAGTAACAAATTAATTTTTAAAACGTTCCGTGATAACACTAAAGTGTGTGAATATTTTTTCGGGTGCATAGGAGAGTCTGTAAGCTATTCTTAATCTACTTTTCCGCTTTCTGTGGATTTCCTCTCTATAAATTATTGTAGGCAGTATTCCGTTCCTGACTTCGAAAGTAAGCTTTTGAACTTTACCCATACAACATAAAAAGCATCTTACTTCACATGCACACTGGTTTGGCTCGGTTTGGCAAAACAAATGAGTTCGAAACTCCTAACTTGACGGAGCAAATTAATGTTCTATAGAACGCTCATCTTACCAGCCTTGCTTTATGGCGCCGAGTGCTGGACGATAAGTAAGAAAGCAGAGCAAATATTGGGTACCTTTGAACGAGAAATACTTCGTCGGATATTAGGGCCCCTATGCAAGGAGGGCGAATGGAGGAGAAGATATTGTACACCAGCGAATTCTATAAGTTGTACTAGGATGTATATGTATTGTAGAACAAAAATCCAAGTCACGTCGACTACATTGGCTCAGTCACATCGAGCGAATGGACAACAACGCTCAAGTCAAGAAAATCTTGGAATCTCAGCCCCCAGGTTCGAGACGAAAAAAATCGAACCTCTCCTGTATAAAGACCAAGCTATCGCGGATGCCAGCAAATTTGGTCTTCACAACTGGAAACAATGTGCCCGGGACCACAGAGGATGGCAGCCGTGTCTCAGTCAGAAACTCTTCAAGGGTCGGGAGCCCTTTAAGTAAGTAAGTAACTTCACACCAATATGAAATTCAAAGCAGCCAACTAAACACTGATACGAAATTTGTAATGCCTCATCTCACACTGTGGGCATCGTGGCGTAAGTGGTTAGTATGTCGGATCACTATGCGTGAGGTTCTATGTTCGAATCCCAGAAAACACCAAAAAGTTTTTTCACGGTCCCACCTTTCGCGAGCGTCTGACAAACATCCGCGAATATTGTTGTCACGAAAAAGCTTCTCAAATCGCCCTTTGGATACGGCATAAAACTGTAGGTTCCTTTCATTTGTGTGGAAAATATAACGCACACAACATGAGTGGTTGCGAGAAGCTAAGCCCAGGCACTTGAAGAGCTGTTGCGCCAAATATTTATTTATTTTTTAATCTCACACTGATATCTGTCGTTTTACATGTCACACATTATCACAGACGACAGGAAAATTGCGAGGAATAGGACCCGTTTATTTGTGGGCTTAGCGGGCAAGAAGTTCCAAATTGACTATCTCTGACTATCCGCTATCTCTGGCATTTAGTTTTGAGTGCAAAGTGCAAATGGACATTTTGTCAATCAGACTTGGAAAGCGACTGTATAAAACCAAATTCCCTTAGCCGAACCCTTATAGAATGGCGTGGCGCTGCAATGCAGCAATATCTTCGTTTCTGCGTATAATATCTCAAACTCTGATTTTCTGAAATAAACACTCTCCACATTTGTATTTGTAAAAGTGAGCTGTTTATTAACTAAATGTTTTTTTTTTTTTTTTTCTGAAAAGTAGACTTGCCTGCGGATGGATTCTAAAATATTTGCACTTGCAATATTTTAAAATGTTTTATACAATACTATTTCTAGGTCCAAATTAAAGATACAGGGACTGTTGAGGTACAGACAGACAAATGTACTGATGGACGTGGATCGTTCAGCTTGGAGTACTAATAATTTCTAAATACTGGAACCAGAACATGCTAAGTTTAAAAAAATTGCTTCACCAAGTAAGGTGAACCTCCGTTAGGACCAAAACCTTAAAAAGGAGAATAAAGTGTTCACAAATGTGTGTGTTCCTGCACTATCCGAAGCAATTGTCACAATAACGAGGGACAGCATTTATCTGAAACCACCAAGCTCTACCTAGAGAGAACTTGAGTCGAAGCTATAGTCCGTCCATAACCTGACAGATCATAATTCCACTTACGACCAAGTACAATAGGAACTTACTTACTACAATGGACCTCTATAGATTTCTATAACTTAAAGAATTCCTCGGTTAAAACTTTATATATTGGAGGTGTCCAGACGATTCTCTCAGAAATGGGTGAAACACAAATTTACACGAAAATAGCAAAATATAAGGGGTGTCTCATAATTCACGCAAAATTTGAATTTTGCGCCATTTAATAGTACAGTGGTGCCAACGGAAAAAAGATAACAATGTGACAGCTGACATTTCAGGGTTAGTAAAAATGGAGCGCTAGACGAAAGAACAACGCATTTTCATTGTTGAGCAAAATTGGCATTGTGGATGCTGATTTTTCGAACAAAATCGTATTCAGTGATGAATCTTATTTTCATCTTGATGGCTTCGTTAATCATCACAATTGTCGCATTTGGCGTTCAGAAAACTCACGAGTAATTGCTGAGAAACAAATGCATCCACAACGCGTGACTGTTTGGTGCGGATTGGGCTGGAGGCAGTAGGCTGGCTGGTCGGGCAGTAACAATTAATGGTGTTCGTTATCGTGACATGATAGCCCAGTTTTTAGTGCCTGAATTACAAGATATGGATGTGGCGAACATGTGGTTTCAACAAGACGGTGCCACATGCCATACAGCCACAGAAACAATTCAATTACTGCATGAGTCATTTCCTAATCGTGTAATCGGCCGTTCTTGCGATCAGAATTGGCCATCCAGATCTTGCGATTTAACGCCATTAGACTTTTTTCTTTGGCGTTTTTTGAAGTCAAAGGTCTATGCAAACAAGCCCACGACCACCAACGCCTTGAAGGAGGAAATTGGGAGGTGTGTTAATGAAATTCAGCCACATGTATGCGAAACGGTCATAGATAATTTCAATAAAAGATTACGTACTTCTCAGCAAAGCCGTGGCGACCATTTATCCGATATGCTATTCCATACATAACCCCAATATGTATACTCTATGAATAAAAAAAAAATGTAAGCTTTCTAATTAAAAAACTGTATTTTCTATCAAAATTACATTTTGCGTGAATTATGGGACACCCTCTATTTAAACCAGATGCTGAAGTGTGGTGCAAAGTGACAGGAGGATTTTTAAACCTGCTCTCATTTACAAATTTAATGTGACATTAATATAAGTGAACTCGATCAAAGCACTTCTATTCGCTGACGATATAGTACTAATGGCGCAATCACCTGAATCCTTACAACTAATGATCAACAGGTTGTATGACTACTGTAAGCTATGGAACTTAATCGTAAATCTTAGCAAGTCAAAGGTTATGAAATTCAAGAGAGGGGCCGGAAAGAACTGCAGAAACGAGAAATGGTACTACAACGGAGAAAGTATTGAAGTCGTTAAGGAATATAAGTATCTTGGGGTCTACTTTACAAAAAATTTAGATATGGAGAGACATCTAAATGAAAAACTAGCAAAGTCTAAAATGACCATCAATGCTGTATGGAAGAAATGTCTCAGTAATAAATTCATTGCCCACAGCAGTAAATATAAGGTTTTTGTTGCGGTGTCAGAGTCCATCATGTTCTATGCTGCGCAAGTATGGGGAGTAAGGAAGTATGAGGCTGTTGAGAAATTACTGCGGTACTACGTTAAGAGAGCATTTCACCTTCCACCCAACACTCCCAATTATATGCTAATGCTGGGAACAGGCTTGCCCCTATTGTACATCAAAACTTTTAAATTGCATGTGGACTACATTCTAAAGGTTTTGAATATGCCGGATACCCGACTGCCGAAAAAAGCTGTTCTGCAAGCAATACAATCCAGGACAGGATGGTACAGGGAGTGGTTGGAACTTGCTGAAGACTGTGGGATACATTTGGATCTGGGTAATAGCGGAGACTGGAAACCCCAACTTTATCAACTCATCGCAAGTATGGACGAAAAGGCTTGGTTCAGGCATTTAGAGCAAGCTTCGGGATCACTGCATAGATTGATCTACAGCCGCTTAAGTCATAACCTGCAGGAAAATAACTACTTCCGCGATGAATACAGTATATCGGAAATAGCGACTGTGTTTAAATTACGGGGAGAGCTTCTAAAGCTTAATTATATTCCACACAGAGCAGACCTACCAGTGCTATGCAACCTGTGCAACTTGGCAGAAAGAGAAGATATCATACATTTTGTTGGGAAGTGTCCAGTTTTAAGCAAAATTAGGAGACATATCTTTGGAAGTAATGTTCTGTCGGTGGATCAAGTTTCTATGCTTCTGAACGAACCAAACGTATTTAAGCTATCCCAGTACTGCAAAATTGCTTTAAATTATCGTGAAAGGATCATTAATGAAGATTTCTAAAATCGCTTAAAATAAAAGAAATATACAAATATACACACATATTTTAGTCAATTTTTAATTTTGAATTTATTTAATGTTGTCAATCAGGCAGACGGCAAAGCCATGTTTATTAATTTTTTGTTAAAACTTTGTACTAATAGTGAAGTACATAAATAAAAATCTATCTATCTATAAGTGAACTCGAAGACTACCGTTTTAGTCGTGATTAGCGAATCATTATGTCACGTACCCCACCTAAGTTGTACAAGCAGTACATATAAAAATCACACTGAAAACTGGACAAGAAGTAAAGAATCATTATACGAACTAGGATAACAGAATATGTGCAAAATGTAATTTTTTGTATTCGTGTTTGACTATTTTCTAAGAATTTACTATGTACGTCGGTCTTTTTGAATTACGGCAAAATGTTTGATATTTATTTAATACGTCTGTGTCACTATTTTCGAAGAAAAATAATTAAATGATTTAAAAATTGTGAGGAAACGGTTGGTTTTAATCATTTTATCTATTCAGGATAAACCAATTATAGACAGAGCTGCATTAGCTGCAGTAGCCACTAGTCTGGTACCATTTACCCAAGCTAAACCAATTAAGAAATTAGACAAATTCATTAGAATAGTTTTCAAAAAAATTAGCTTAAGAATTGGTCTTAAGTAAAGTACTGTAAATTTTAAGGTTAAGGAGAAAATAATGTTGTTGTCTCAAATTGTAGCTCCACAGACTCCAGATGTGAAGTCTGAAGCAAAACAACCCAGCCATGTAGGTTTCAACCGGCCCAGAGATAGAGAGATGGAATTTCATTTCATTTATTCATCAATCAGAGTACATATATCTCTTATAGACTATAAGTATAAAAAAATTATAATACAACTAAATATGTACATTAACTCCTTTAATTAATATAAACAAAAGGATATTATCAGTAAAGAATAAAACAAAAAATAAATACATATAAAAAGTTAATGAGAACTAGCTTATACTGTTTGATTGGCAAGCAAACAAAGAATTCTAGACAATTCAAATTCAAATTGATCACGCATACAATTATCGAAAAAGTCTACTTCAGAACAAATTGAATTGTTGAGGCCAGTTTAATTTATAAATAGCATATCTGGTGAACTTTCTTTGAAACCCTTCTATCCTTTCTAATGCAACAATATGATATGGGCACCACACAGAGCTACAGTACTCCAAAACAGATCTAACCAGAGATATAAACAGCGATTTCAATGAGTAGGGATCAGAAAACTCACTTGCATTTCTTTTGATAAAGCCAAGCATAGAATTTGCTTTGCTTATTACATAATCGATGTGGAGTGAGAACGTGAGCTTTGTATCTAAAATTACACCAAGATCTTTTTTTACGATCTACTCTGTCGAGGCATATATTGCGAATGCTATAGTTAAATATAATAGGATTTACATGTATATAACAAGAGAATGATTCGCATGTTGCTATGTTCAGATGCAGAAAGTTAATATTGCACCAATAAACTAGTCTCGTTAAGAAGTACACAATCGCGTACGGAAGCTACCAAACAATATAGCTTTAAGTCATCAGCAAATAGAAGGCAGAGTGAATGTTTAAAAATTAGAGGGATATCATTGATAAAAAGTAGAAAAAGTAAAGGTCCTAAATGACTGCCTTGGGGAACGCCAGATGTAACAGTAATAAAAGTCGACAGGCACTGATCGATTTTCACATATTGTATTCTGTTGGTCAAGTAAGACCTAATCCATTTCAAAATATTAGAATGAAAACCCATACAAGATAACTTATGCAGCAAGACCGTATGGTTCACCCTATCAAAGGCCTTGGCAAAGTCCGTAAAGATTATATCGGTCTGCAACCTTTTTTCAAAACCTGTGACTATGAAGTTTGTCAGAATAGACAAGTTTGTAGTAGTGGATTTACCGGATACAAACCCATGTTGATAAACGGAAATGTACTCTTTAACGAGGAAATAAAGTATATTATAAATAATTTTTTCGAATAACTTAGTTTTTTGGATGAGCAGCTGACAAAACAGAAGTAGACATAGCAGCAGAAATATCAGCAGCAGGCATGCAAATGCAACATGCTCCAAATAAAGTAAATAATTGGTTCCAGTCAGAAGGACTATAGGTTAACCCAACAAAAACTCTCACTAAATAATTTACAAATTGATTTCGCAAAAGAAACACAGTATCTTGGGGTAACTCTAGACCACAAATTAAATTAGAAACCTCATATAGACAGAACCATTGAGAAGGCAACAAAAGCCTTCTGGGCCTGTTCTGGACTTTTCGGCAAAAAATGGGGATTAAATGCAAAAATGTTCCACTGGACCTATATCACAACCGTCACCTGCCCAACAGCTGCTCTGGAAACTTTCCACCCCTACACATCAATAGTAAACTGCGGCTGCCAGTGCTCTAAGGCTTTACCTTTTATGCAACAGTGCAAGCTCCAATTTAGTTGGACACATGAAGATCCTTGAGAAAATGCCACTACTATCTTCTCCATCAGTATGCATCTCAGACTTCATGCGATAAAGAATCCATCTCAACCACCCTTTCACAGTTATCATCCCGGACTGCAGCTTTTGAGATTATCGTCAAATTCCTCAAACAACACTTCAACTCAAGGGCGAACCCCACAGGCGGATCAGTAGAAATGCAGTGAAGTGCTTACTTATGTCCTGTATCCCCTTGTGGGTTCTAGGGCCTCTACTACGCCTACGCGCCATCGTGTACGGTTTCTGGCAATGTGTCTGAGTTCTCCCCAACTTTTCCCTAACTACCGTGCCTCCTTCTCGACTGTTCTGCGCCATGTTCTTCTCGGACCGCCAGGTCTTCTGCCATCCTGAGTTAGAAGGTTCCATTGCATAGCATGGTTCGCTATGGAGCTGTCACCCTTTCGGAACGTGTGACCAATCCACTGCCACTTCCGCCGTTGGATAGTTGTGCCTATTGGTTCCTGACCCGTTCTCTCGTAAAGGTGTTCGTTAGAAGTGAAGTGGGAGGGTTATGATCCCTTATTTTCGGATCATAACCTCGCTGATAAAAGGAAGAAGAAGAAGAACACTTCAACTCAACTGGTATACTGACGGCTCAAAAATGTGAAATGGGACAGGAGCTGGTATCTTTGCCCCCAATTAAATACAAACTCTTTACACCACTAGGTCAATCCACATCTTCAAAGCACGTTAAATTTAAAAACTAAGATTTAGCTTTATCTAAAAAATGTAAATGAATTCTCTTTTCGTTTTCGTTCTATTTTAATCTTGTTTTATTTTTATTATTAACTATGTTGCTATGAAAAAAATGAGTTATTTTTTTAATTTAAATTAAGAAAGTGGATATCGTCCCCCTCATGCTAGAACCATTAATGTGTAAATTATAGTTTTTTTGGATTCTTAGTTTGTTTGATAAGTATTATAACATGTACCCAACCTCGCATAAGTCACTGGCTGGACTGCCTTAGAAAGACCCATTAACCGTGACCATCTCAGTAAAGTTCAACAATCAGCTTTTTTGTTCAAAAGTGGAGCACTCCGTACAACTCCCTCTGCAGCGCTGGACATTGTTTCATCTGCTATCCCTCGATATCTACGGCAAATGGCAGCCAGCACAGCTGTTCGCCTTGCAGCTTCATTACAGTGGTCAACAAAATAATCCCCCCACACATCCATTTTGAACAACTTCAAAATCTCTCCCGAAATCACGGACTACACCATTCGCCGTCTTTATTTTAATAAAAAAAATGTCCACGTTACCATTCCAGGTCATACTGGGAGGAAGTAGTTCACTCAGTAAAAGATGAATCGATTGATTTTTACACTGATGGCGCTAAAACCAAAGACGGTGTGGGTGGAGGTGTCTTCTCTCATGGGCTTAATCTTAATCTCTCCTTCCATCTTCCAAATCACTGTAGCGTGTTCCAGGCAGAAATAATGGCGAATAAGGAAGTCTTATATTGGCTAAAGAAAATGCAACATCGGCCAATGATTCGTACCTTTTCGGACAGCCAGGCAGCAATCAAATCCTTGGAATCGGTATCTTTAAATTCATTAGTAGCCCTAGACTGCCGATTGTCTCTCGAGAAGATGACAAAGCAGTTTAACATTCACGTCTGTTGCGTGCCGGGACATAGGGATTTCCCGGGGAATTGTAAGACAGATGAACTCTCCATACACATCCTTCCAGACATGGGTACTCTAGGTATACCAATTGCTACTCGCAAATTGAAATTCAAGGTGGATGCAATCGAAAGCACATACCTTAGGTGGACAAGTGGTACAACATGTCTAGCTACTAAACACATTTAGCCCAAGCTGGATCTGAAATGCTCTAAGAAACTGCTTTCTCTCAAACGATTGCATATTGGCGCTACAATACAGGACAAAGGACACTGTTTAATTGGCAAGCATGCAACAAGGCTTGGCGTATATTCGAATTATTTTTCCAGAAGCTGCATGGACGAAGAAGAGGAAGTAACCATTCTTTACTTTCTTTGTGTGTGCCCAGCTCGCTGCCATAGAAGAAAGCCTCACTTAGGGGCTTTCTATTATAACAATTTAGGCGATCTGATGGACTCAGATATGAGGACCCTACTACGCTTCATTAGAAGCTCAAAGTGGTTCTAACAAGTAGAGCAGGGATTACATGACCCTTCGCGGTACCACAAAGGACCTTCCTTGGTCTATGTGCTATGTGTATTGGTCTAAGCTGGCAGCTACCTCAGCCTAACCTAACCTAACCATAAGTCGTAACTATGAATGTGCAGACAGTATAAAAACAACAATTTCTTACTATGTCAGTTAGGTGAATGTTGAATTCATTCTCATTTAGTAGAATCAGAAGCATAATTGGTTTAAAATTTGGAAATTAAATAAAAGTGAGATCCAGTGAATTGTGTTAATTGTATCCTAGTACCCGGTTATAACGAAGATCATATACTCGTATATGTAACGAACATATTTCTTTACCGATATGAGATTGTTTTATTTGAGTTGTACTGTAGTTTTGACCCAAAAACAATGATGAGCATACCAGTATGAGATATTGACGTATTTGCGGAGCTCTCGATATTTAGTCACATCATTAATTTTGATATCAATAATAGCTCCGATGTATCGTTGTTTGAATAATATCGCAAGTTTCTCAAGATTTGCTGCTGCTTAGCGACATTTTTTAACTATTTTTTTTTATATATGCAAATCACCTTGAAAATTATTTTATCATGCAGGTATTTCAATAATGTTAAATGCTAAACAGTATCCGGCGCGCTGAATTTAACAATCTGCACTTTGAGATGCATACCTATTATATTTAGCATTTTATCTTTCAGCATCATCGAAATGGTATTTTTAGCACCGCATAAATAAATATTATTTTCTAACTTTATTGTGAGCTTACAATTGTATTCTCATTTTGCCGATTCATACAGAAAAACATAAATAATTCTCATTCAATTACAAGATTTATATCCGAAGCAAATTGCTTGCGACAACTTCATGACACATCAACGAAGAATTCGCTTAAATATAAAAATATGTATTGACAAGACGACCGGTTAGTGTAAGGTGCGACGAGGTATGAAACAACTCTCTCTGACTATTAAAATCTCATCTTCGTATTGTGGAAGAACTTGTGCTACAGTATCATTATTTTTAATTTAACTTCCCACCAAGAAAATATTTACCTTACACTCAGAACGGATTTCAAAAGAAAAGAAAAAAAAAAAAAAAAAAAAAAACTTAAAATACAGGTCACCACTATCGGGTGTAATTTAAACAACTTCACAAAATTTAATTGAAAGTCGTATCTTAATGTGAATTTAATGCTGTACAACACACACATTTGCACCTGACAAGCGAATCATGCTACTGCATGATCATCTTATTTAATGTTTGCATCTATCTATGTACAATGCATCTATTTCTAAGTAGAAGGTACAACTTTGATTAATTTAAACAAAGGAAAAGTACAAATATTGTAATACCTATGTAGGTCTTAACAAAATAAAACAATTTGCACCGAAAAATGAAAGTTCAAGACAGGAAGTAGGAAATTAGGTCTCGATAAATGCTGCAATTAGTTGCTTTTACTTTAAATGCCGTGTGGGGGCCATTAACCTTCTAATAGACGTTTGCAAGATCCATCAAGCCTCTGGTTATGAAAATATACGAAATTATTTCGCTGACAGCTCTCATAGGTTGTATCAGTTTCTATGCAGGCATGTTTGCTTACCCGCAAGTATTTTTATTGTGGTAAACCACAGTCTATACCATGAATACCAGAAAATGTATCTCAAGTGAACTTGAAGTGAAGTTGAACATGCAGAGAGGGCTTATTAGTTAACCATAACAGTTTAAACTTGGAAGCTCAATTACTTTATTTGATACATATGTATATTGTACATACATACATGTCTATGGGGTTAGCTATTTATTTTTGAAATAATGAAGAAATGTAAAATACATATCATACTGCGCTCCATCCGTCCAATATTTGCGACTTCCAGGCCATTAACATACCAATATATTATGGAAATATAAATACAACTGACGGACAACATATAGGCGTATGTTAACCTAATTCAATTAAAATAACAATAGCCTAACGCTGTAAAGTGTTATAGGCGTCAAAGACGAAAAGTATTCATAATTTTTTATTTGTTTTCTTCATTTTTATGTTAAACTCTTTAGAAATAATGTATGGGGATTTATGAATTATTTAAAATCATTTACACCTCTGACCAATATTCTATTTTTTTTTTTTTTATGGGAAATGTAATAAATGTCCGTTATATTGCAAATGATACGCTTAAATGTGGCACTTTTTAATGAATAAATAATATCCAGGAGTTGCACACCTTGACTTGATGTAGAAAGGCAAATGTGTCAATATATCATGATAAACAATGGATTGGTAGTTATTATTTATATTGGAGGGGAAGTTGACTACATAGCAATTTATTGGAGTAAAGTAAGGCAGGAAAATAAAAAAAAAGCATATGTACGTTAGTAGAGGCATCTCTTTGCGTTAAAATGGAAACATTTAAAAAAAAATATTTAAAAGCGAAAAACATCGACAGAGAAGCTCTGTTCTACAAACAAAGCTCTGTTTTACAAACTCTCACTGCTAGGAACATCATCAAAGTTACTTTCTGTTGTAAGGGTTCTCTACGGGCGCAGTGGCGTAAGTAGTTATTGTGCCGGATCACTACGCATGAGGTTCCAAGTTCGAATCCCAGAAAACACCAAGAAGTTTTTTCACGGTCGCACCTCTCGCGAGCATCTGACAAACATCCGAGAGTATTGGTTGTCACGAAAAAGTTTCTCAAATCGCCGTTCGGATTCGACATTAAACTGTAGGTCCCTTCCATTCGTGTGAAAAATGTAAAGCAAACAACATGAGTGGTTGCGAGAAGCTAGGCCCTGGCACTCAAAGAGCTGTTGTGCCAAATATTTATTTTAAGAGTTCTCTACCAAAACACAGTTGCCACAGTTTGGAACGGGAAAAGTACTACATAGTGGCTTCTTCCCCATTAACAAAGGCATTCTTAGTGCTCTGCTCTTCATACTATTTTTAAACGACCTACACTCTGAACTTCAGGACGGGCTGGCCGACGAGGATCTGACAGTAAAAATATAACTTTATGCCGATGATATAGTAATATTATCTGACTGTGCGGCTACTCTTCAAATCATGATCAATGACTTGGTGTGTTTTCGTGAGAACTATGCAAAACAAAGTGAAAGCTTCTCCACAAAACGATTCTAAGTCAATCTGCTTAAAAACTTTTTTAATTGTTTGAAGATTGGTTGTGATTAAATGTATGAAATACTACTGAATCATTCCAGTTGAATGAAAAAGCTCTTCCCATCCATCCCAACTCATTTTCGACTAAGAAAAAAAGTTAAAGTGGTTCCAAGTCACTTTGTGTTTTTGTACTCCGTATTAAATCTTACTTCACTGAGAGGCGACGTTTCACCAGAACGCACCATTTATCACACACTGCAATAAATGAAATTTGGTGGTAAATTTGGAGAAATCTGAAATAGTACTATTTCGGAACGGAGGTCGAAGTGCAGCTGATGAAAAATGTTTTTTAAGGACACAGAAATAAATGTTACGAACAAATGTAAATACCTAGGAGTAACTTTCACTCACAACATGTCGTGGTCAACACATCTCACTCAAATGCTTGCAATGTCCAAAAACTCAATAAATGCCACATGGTCCAATTTTGTCAATAACAAAATCATACTCCACTCAGCCAAATATAAAATATTATATAAGCCGCTGCAAAGTCGATCATGAATTACTGCGTCCAAGCGTGAGGATATTCTGAACGCATCCAAGCTGAAAAATTGCAACGCTTTTTCATAAAACGATGTTTCGTTCTACCAAACAACTATGACCATAATATTGAAACCGGCCCTGATAAAGCCTTCCTTACGACACTTCAACTACATCTTCGATGCATTCAAAGAGTAGTTACACTTACCGAAAACCGACTACCGAGGAAATTATTGGATGCAATAACTCACAATAAAATCTACTGGGTGGGCAAAGGAATGATCAGCACTTTTTCTAAAAACGGGAATAGTGTTCAACTCTGAATGGCATAAAACACAACTTGCTAAGCTTAAGGAATTCGCCAACCATGCTATGCTCTACAGGCGCAATTTCATGACGAGTATTGCAACTTATTCTGAACTTATTCCAACTTCTTCGACCGTGCCGTTGTAGACTACTAAATCTGAATGCCGGAGCTTTTAGAAAATCATGTCTTTCGCGATGTCAATGCGGTCCCTTTTTTTCACGAAACTCAGGTTTTTCGGCATCAGCTTTGCAGGGACATGTCTGAAGCCGAAATTTTGAACGAAAATGTCTTGAAGAGATCCATAAACCATGTTCAAGTCCTCTGTAGGGCCCGTAATGACACCTACTGTAGTTGCGATGAGCGACCTTATCAGCTCAAAGGGGCAGTTGGATGCAGCAGTCAGTCTGATGCAGCTTTGTCCAGATCTGTCTAGTAATGAGGCACATAGTGCCACTAACCCACCTGCAATTGGATGCGCTAGTGGTGTTGAGCTTAAGTAGTAGTTTCACTGTAGCGAGAGGTATGCCGAGATTCGCCTTTCTTGACGAAATCTGCAGACAAGTGCCCTACTTGGCGAGTTCCTCGGTCAAGCAGTTCCCTGGAATGCCCCTGTTCCTCGGCACCCAAATTAGGTGAACTGTTTTGGCCATTTCGTTAAGAGACAAACGACAATTTAGGGCTATTTTTGAGTTGAAGGTAACTGATTTCAGGGACTGATCGCAGCTTGACTGTCAGCAAGAATAGTAATATCCCAACTGGATATCACATTGTACTTCAGCCACGACAAGGCTTTTTTAATTGCTATGATATCCGCCTAGAACCCGGTACAGTGATTAGCAACCAGTAACTTTGCTAAGAATTTTAGAGAAGCATAAATGTTTCACTTATATAGATATTTTCAGGAATTTTTGGTAATTTTTGCGACTTGCCAAAAAGAAAGCATAAGTGGATTTGAACTTAATCGGATCCAGTGAAATCAATGTTCGACATATTGACAAGTGCCCTAAAGAGAAGGTATTTATTCGATGCATTCTCACTTCGTAATTTCACAAGACTATACCCTACTAGGATAGGACCAAATGTGTCGAAAATTGTATCCATGGCCTTTTCTTTGGTGAGAAACCTTAACAGATATGAAAATGTTCTTTAATTGCATTTTCGTTTTCTGAAAGAACTAATTGCGGCATAGGCTATTTTTTTTTTTAAGAAAACACAAATTCTACAGCACACAGTCTCTCCGGTCCATTGTACTACCAGGCAGGAACATTTCTTTGGTGCAGCAGTTGCAATTCGTTTTCCTTTATACTCGGGTGGCTGGTGATTGCTGTTCCCTGCTGGGGCTTGAACACAACGACATAGGCTATACTCAACCAATAATTTTCATTCTATAAGTTCCTTTATAAAATGAAACGTATTTCGATAATTTTTTTCAAAAAGTGACTGGAATGACTGAGCTGGGAACTGTTTTTCCCCGGCAGAAAACTTGTTCGTAGCAATATGAACAGAAAAGCAGATAATAGTGAATTTACTAAGAATTGGCTTTAATCGAAAAAAATATGAGTATTTAGCTTTATTGTATCAAAATGGCTTATGGGTCTATCAATCTGAGATGAGCAATCAATATTAAAGCCAGTTGGCTTTTTGAATCACAAAAGACTGGAAATAATTGGAAAATAATATGAAAGACATGCCCAAGAGTGTGCGCTAGATCTTAAGACCTCAGTAAAAGACCAGGAAATGAGCTTGAGGACTTGAGTAACATGAGGTTAACTATAGACTTTTTCACTGGTAATAAAGATCCGATATGAAGGTTCAGAATATGCTGATTTCTAATAACACAACTAATGTCACTACTACTGGGTTATTCGTTGTACTTTTTATGATAAAAGCATGAAAAGCAGTAAGAAAACAGTAAGCAACAGACTATAGCAAAAAATAAAAACAAAATATAACATATTATATAACGGGTGCGGCATCTTTTATGTCGGTGTGTAAACATTGAATAACTTTGACATTTATCAACCGATTGACTTGAGTAGACATGCCTTTGAAACGTCAATTCAGTATAATTTTAACCATGAATCGCTTCATACCGAAACAATGCGCCGAAATAGTGACGCGTGGCCAACAAACACCGTCTGACAACACTATTCGTCGTTTGGTGTCGAATTTTGTTGAGCACAGGATAGTGGGACATCGTTGACATGCCGTTCACCAACAGCTAAGACGTTCCAATAAAGTGTTGCCGAGAACCCACATGTGACGTGTCGTCACCTTGCGGCACATTTTTACGTATGATTTGCATTTCTTTTCATATAAAGTGCAGTTAACAAATCAAAACAAATCAAACAATGCAGTTTCGGCAACGAAAATTCCCTGGACGTGTGCTATCAAAAAAGGGCGACATTGACTGGCCACCCAGATCTCCAGATTTGACATCTCCGGACTTCTTTTTGTGGGGTTATTTGAAAAGCCTCAGACCATTGACTAGCTCAAGGCAAACATTCGTGCCGAAATCATGGCTATACCGCCCGAGATGCTCGAAAAAGTAATGGAAAACGCAGCAAAAAGGGCATATTTTGCTTTGGTCAATAGAGGTTGCCACTTGACTGATGTTGTATTCAAATCCATATAAATTATAAAGGAGCAAATTAAATAAAAATACCTCATATATGGAAACCGTTTGTTTTTTTTTTTTAATTATTCAATGCTCACATACCGACATTAACAAATATGTCTGAACATTACATCTTCATGACCTTTCATCTCTTATTGACCTATAAACCGATGAAAACTGAAATATGAAGGAAGCCTATCAAACGGAAAGCTACACCTAAAGCAATCACATAATCTTAAGGATGAAATTAGTGAAAACAGTAAAGGACTTCTTCACAAGAAAATTGGATTCAATGTTTTTGTCTTTACGGCGAAATGAGACCTACATCAGCACCTCAAACAAACTGAGATGAAATGTAGATGGTCCCCCTAATGGAATAATCTTTTTCAGTTAAAGGACAATGTGTTAGCCTTGCATCCTTAGGAGCAGATAGTTGGGACACTCTAGGATTGCTTGGAGCCCAAAGAATCTTCGATAGCAAACCGGGAACAACGTAGTAGAAGAAGACCTAACCGAGCAGTTGGGCAGGACTTCAACCATTTTGGCGTAAGAAACTGGATGCAGCTGGCCAAAAACAAACTGGAGAGGTCTAATAGCTTAAGCCTGGGTTCACCCCGGATTGTAAGCATTAGCCTTTCATCATAGCTGCTATAAGCTTTGAGTGAAAAGCTGAAATAGCTACTGAGATATCTTATTAGTGGAGCCATTTAATTTGAAGCGCCACCCGTTCTATATTTGGTCGATGATATGATTGATGCCCTACTCATTATAATATCAGTAATTCTCAGATATCTCGTATAAAATTCTGAAGCAGGCATATGTATGTATGTATGCCTGAAACTGATTTCATTTGATTTAAGTTCGAAAGGAAATCAGCGCAGGCCAATCGTGTAGAGACTACCGCTAGACGCCAGTATTGTCGCAGAAGTGATTTAGGAAAGCACAAATGTATCTTCGAGTGTAGTATTCGCAAGGAGATAGTAGTACAGATAACCTCGCTCTATATCAACCGCATTGCATTGTGTTAATGAAGTTAGCAGAACCTACTTCCAAAACTCTGCAAATCCAACGAAACACATAAAGATAGAGTTTCAATAGCCTCATAATCATGGCAGAAACCATAACTGGGCAATGTCATTAAGAAAAAAAAAAAAACAAAAGAAATGGTACAAAGCGTGTATCTTTCAGCGAATCCAAATTGCAGACTACGCCTTGAGTGCGACAAAATGTCTCTTTACATTCTAATGGAATATTCGCCACCTTAACGTCTCAGAAAACTTATATTTGTCAAGGGGATCAGCCAATCATAAGAAATTCTAGAATTCTAGAAAATTCCAGGGCATAAGCTTTGGCGAGCTCTCCAACAAAAGGTTTTATTCAAACTACCTACATACATACGTATCCTCGCATTCCGTGGCTTAGCGTCTAGGTTTATGTCTGCTGTAAAAACGTGTCAAACTGATTTTGGAGTTTTTATAGTAAACTCACGACTTGCTCAGCAAAAAATTGTGAATTGACAAAAAAAAAAAAATTGAAAGGAATGTAGTGCAGTAGTGTGCAGCTCCAAAGAGCTCCAAATACAAATTATGTTATAGTAGTAGAAAGGACATTCCTGCTAGATACACCAAGGGAAAACAGAATTAGTTAACAAATTTAAAAATATTATTCCAGGCCATCCAATACGTAAGGAAAACCCTCGCAAAATATCTTCCATAAATATGACCCTCAAGAGAATGAAACAACTCGTACAATTAACTAGAAGTCAGATTCGAATAGCCATAGGTCACTGTCGAGTGAAAAAAACATCTCATGGCTATAGGAATAGCATAAGACAACATCTGCAGAATATGCAACGAAGACGAAGAATCAACAGAACACATCTTATGTCACTATAACTGTCTAATCATCAGAGCACGTCATCGTCACTTAGGTAAATTCTACCTTGAAGCAGAGGACCTATCTGCAAGCTCACACAAAAGCATAGTAGAGTTCATTGCCAAATCGGGCATATTGAATGAGCTTTAAGGTCAAAATCACAATAGCCCCAATGTGTCCGCACTGAAAAGGTGACCTAATCCCACCTCAAACATCAATCGACAGTCAACAGTGACCCGCTGAAGATCCTTCGCTTGCAAAAAAGATGGCAAAATCAATTTCTTCCGAAGGACAATGTAACATTAATTCAATGTGCATGTTTCAAAATTAATAGTTTTATATGCAGTGGAACTTCTCTTGGATGGACATCAATAGGTCCGAAGAATTTGTCTATCCAGTGGAGGTGTCCGCTAAAGAGGGTTACGTTTGCATACAAATCAGTAGTATTCTTCTTCTTCTTTTTCCTATTTCGGCGAGATTATGGTCTGAACTCAAAGGATCGTAACCCTCCCACTTCACTGCATTTCTACTGATCTGCCTGTGGGGTTCGCATGTTTGACCTTAGAAAATGTTCATTGAAATATCGACAGGCCAATCTATTTTGGATCACTTCGTAACTGAGGCAAACCAAACGCTGGTATCGTTGCATTTGTGTGATCCAACAGTTTTTAGGTCTGCTCTTCGTTTGCGATATCTTTGGAATGTTCATTGAAATTGGCCTTTTGCACCGAGCTCAAATGACCTCTTCTTTGACATGACAAACTGAGCCGGTCGCTTTCTATTTATCATAAAATGTGTTCTCTGACGTGAAGGCAATCTTCGAACTTCTTACTCGATCAAGCTTTGCGACTTCTGCTGCCATGCGAAGTAAATCAGGATTGTTCATCGTGAATAAACTATCAACTCCACAATGTTGTTCGGTTGTCCGTTAAAGCTACGAAATTTGATCGATATTCCATAAATTTCATTCAAATAATTTAAAAAATTCATCATGTCATCCTGCTCAAAACATCTGCATCTTTATAAAAAAAAAAAATAACACCCATTCCCGATTCTAAAGTCTTCAACTACCAGACAACCCGTTTTCAATGAATAACTGACCCAATTTTTATTCAAAAATTCTGTTGCAGGAATTTGGAATTTCTGTTCCCAGACTCATAACTCCCCTTGCACATGTGCACATTTTTTCAATTCAAATCCATCCTCTACATACATTACGTGCTTCACATTCCAAAAACGAAAAAAACCAGAAATCTCCCCCAAAATCTCAAGATGTCCAATCATCCTTTCAATGTTTTTTTTTTGGAATTTTTGTTCTAAAAAATCACCGCAAGCAAATATTTTTCCCATAAGAAATTCAACACTCTGCACTACACATCACCTTCATCACTTACCTAGTGAAATTGTCTGTGTGCGTCTGAAGCAGGTAATTAAATCCATAAAGGAAACTTCAAACTACACTCTTTGTCGTCGTTGTTGTTGCTGTTGATGTTGATGTTTTGTGAGTAAAGATGCTCTCTTATTAGGAGTGCCTCTCAAGTATCCATCATCCCTGATCTCATGGGAAATTAATTGTTTTTTTTTTTCTATCTTTTGTTATCCTTATAGATTCACTCCTTTTTTTTTTTGGGCCTTTGTATGTGTTTAGGGAAAACTCACCCGCAGAGGGGTTTTCGATTTTGTTTTCTTCTTTTCACTTGATATCTGTGTCGATAATTACACAATAATGGATCATTATAGATCCGATCACACTTTGGGGGGAAAATATTTGAATCAATCACTCAGGGATAGACAAAAAGAAAAGAACAATAGACAGGGCATGATTCAACAAGAAAATATCTGCAGGTACCACAGAATCCTTTGTGTATCTTTAATCACTTTTCACTGCACTTGACAGTCAGAAATTTGATTTTCTGGTCATGGACGCTTTAAGGATAAGGAATTGTAAATCCTTCTTGTAATGGCACTAGGAATTCACTCCAATTTGTGGTTTCATGAAATCCTCCCTTTTTTATTCTTTTCTGATCAATGATCAAAAAAAACTTGCAAATCGACCAAAATCTGGGCAATTTATTTCCCCACTAATTGTCGGCAATCAAAATAATAATCCCATTCACATCCTGCGCAACGCACAAAAGAAAAACCACAAGAAAACGAAAGAAAACCAAACAAAATAAAAAACGTTCGAAAAAATCCGTCGAAAATATGCAGAAGCACAGCTCAAAACTTCTGGTGAGGATCAACAGAAGAGAAGCAAAACCCGATTAGTTCAGTCCGCGCGATGAACTAATCAAGCGCGATGGTCAAAATGGTACTGTGGTGCGATCGGCCGAGAAAACGTTAGCGCAGCGGCTCAGTATCATACGCAGTTTAGTCCACAGAGTTGGCGTGGAAGAATCTCAGCTCAATCAGTTGTGTCTGTTGCATGCAGGTAAACGATCAAACCAACCAACAGACAAAACAGGTAAACGAGGCGAGTAAACGTTCCGATCGTGGGTTACGGTGCGGGGGGAGTAAGCGGTAGCCATGTTCGATTTGAGCTACAGTGGTGGCCACAAACTCAAGTCTGGTCTGAGACGCGTAACCGGTTTAGGTTGCAACGAATTTTTCCAGCCTATCTCTCTCTCTCTCTTCATTGGGATGATGACAATTCGATACTCGATCGAAGGTTGCCTTACCTGGTGCTATTATTGATCGAAGATCGACGAAGATGATGTGTAAACAAAATCAGAAAAAAAACAAAACACAGGCATTCCGGCTTGAGGCTGTCTTTAAACCCGAGAGATGGGATTAAAAACTGCGCACGCTGTGTTGCCAAGTTTGAATCAACCGGCGCGCGAGCGATACTCTTTTGCTAAGACTGAGATACTTAAGTGTATCTAGTTGGATTTGTTATGAGTTTCTTTTTTCCAATTCTTATGGGGGAAATAAAGAAACAAATCCAAATGTGACTTGAATTCTCTAAGCGGGGCTCAATAAGAATTTGGGTTTCCCAAGAAAGAAAACATTAATCACGGGAAAATAATTTGGATACGTAAAAGGCGTTCGTTGTATCGAATAAATAAATTTTGTAGAGCTGGTTGCATAAAAGTTTTACCGTAAATGGTAAGTGAACGCGGGCAACAATGGAACAGAGCGTACAATATGCGAATTGATCTTTTGTTGTTAAGCATTTGGACTTTGATTAAATTTTTCGAAATTAATTGGATTGGCGGTGAGACAAGAGTGGAGATACGATTTGAAGTGCATATCGATACTTCGTGAGGTATGCTAAGAAGTGGTTTTTTAAGCGCTTCGTGATTAAGCTTCAATCTCTAATTTTTGGTAGCATTTGTGCTACTTGATTATGTATGTACAAACCTGAGGCAATTTTTGAGTAATCTTCAAATGCTTTTAGGTAGCTATCGGGTCTAGTATGAGCCTTAATCCACAGGCATTCCTGCTCTTCAAACATCTCTTTCCGACCAGTAGTGCCAAAACTGATTCGATTATTTAAGAGATTATTGTTGCGATTACAATAAGGTCGTAGGCAGGATTTGTGATCAAAGAACCAAGTATGGGTTCATTTGCATGCTTAGTGCAATTCACATTCATGGCTTTTTAGAAGAAAAAGAAATATGAAAGAGTTTGAAACCCCTTTTGGCTCTGGAGACGTGGATTAAGGCCTATCTGGTGTACTGTAATCTCCGGAAAAAAATGTTTAACCTGAAGAAGAATGAGTCCGTAAGAACTCTTAGTCGGATGCTCCATAAACCTAGAATCTTACTACAGTCTTGAGTTCTTCCAGGCAGCCTTGCTCATTTAACTATGAATGCTGTCAATTACGAAGATATCACGTCGTGTATCATAGTCACTGCCGTCGTCCGGGAATACGGAAGTCTCCATAATGCATAGCTAACTCAGTTAAGGTGAATTTATTTCATGGTAAGGGACCATCCCGAGTCAGCCCTTTGTAGTTTGGAACAAAGGAATGGTAATAGTATACACACAGCGGTAGTCAATAACTATGGCCGTTTGCCTCATCAGCCCTTATATGAATTTTCGGAGAAAGATTATATAAAGTGTACGGATATACCATAGGCGCTACCCAATTAATATACTTGCAGGAAGACTGGATCTAGAGAATCCTATTTGGTCCCGAAAAATAAAAATGAAGGAAGGTATCAGCCCGAGCAAAACAATTGTGGTACTTCCAGTTGAAAAGTTGAGTTTTTTACAGCTGCTCGCTACACTCCCACCCCAAACACTTCCATATCAAAAACGGAATTACTCAGACGACTTATGCTATGTGGGTATGTGTTTCATCTTACATGTGACAAAACTTGGTGTGTGACTGAAGTAAGAAAAAAAAAAAAAACTCATCAGCTAGCTGCAACCTCTTCAAAGTACTGGAATACAGTGCAGAGAGTCTCTAACGGAAAGAAAGAAACAGACCATTTAAGCTAGGGGATCACATGACATTATGTCAAACACGGCTTAACGGTTTCGACTTTATGCCCAAATAACTCCGTTTAGGGAGACACCTGTGCAGGGACGGGTTAAGAATATCACTGCAGCGCCCCCCAACAACTAGCGCTTGTCGTAAAAGGCGACTAAGGGGACAAATCAGATCTAGGCAATATAACACCCAAGTGAGCCTAGCGACACATATACTACCTTAAAAACCCTCCCACAAGTGTGCATGCGAGTCCGTGGGTTGACACGACTGGAGATCACCGGTGTCATAAAAGAAAGATCAAACAATACTAAAACAGGAGCATGCACGTGTCAAACAACAAACACCATCGCAATATGGTGCAAAAATTGTATTGCAAAACTGTATCATTATGATAATACTTGCAAAAAGGAAAGGCACTACCCCGCCAGGCACTACCACTGCTGTGCATGGTACTGATCCTGGACCGAGCAGAAATGATCGGGTCAGAGCTATACGGATTCCGGGGGCTAGCAACATAATGAAACAGTTTGGACGCAATTTAAGGGTCGCGAGTTGGAACGTTGGAAGCATGACCGGTCGAAGTTACGAGCTGGAAGAGATGATGAATAGAAGGCGGGTGGACATCTTGTGTGTCCAAGAGACGAAATGGAAAAACACCGGGAATCGGGCGCGTTTCTTGGACGTTAGGACAAAAGATTACAAGATGTTCTACTACGGAACGGAAAAGGCTAGGAACGGAATCGGTATCATCCTTGCGGCAGAGCTACTTGGAAACGTCTTGAGCATTTCGAAGTCCAGCGACCGTTTGATGTCTCTCAAACTAGTAATACAAGGAGAGGTGTGGAATATTGTCAGTGCATATGCTCCCCACGATGGGTACAATCAGAGAGATAAAGATGCATTTTGGCTAGATTTCCACAATCTCCTTAAGGACATCCCAAAGGAAGAATTTCTGTTTGTTGGAGGAGATTTGAATGGACATGTCGGGAAATCAAACGAAGACTATGAAGACTGCCATGGAGGACTAGGATATGGCACCAGGAACCTTCCTGGTGAAGACATCCTAAGCATGTGCAAATCACACGGTCTTATCGTGTTAAATACCATGTTCATCAAACAAAGCCGACACCTGATCACTTACAGCAGTGGTGGAGATGAAACTCAGATTGACTACCATTTGGTAGCCAGTTTCATGAAGCCTCGGGTAAAAGATTGCAAAGTGATCCTGGGAGAGGCAATCGCTCGACAACACCGTCTCCTGCTAACAGAAATTTTTATGAAAACACCAAAGAAAAGCAAACAAACAAGGGTCTCTGAGAAAATCAAGTGGTACAATCTGGACAAAGAAAAAGGCGAGGCTTTTGTTTTCGTAATGAAGAATTACCTCTCTCACACCATCAACGGAGCTGAGGATGAAGAGTGCAGAGCACAAAATATGTGGGATTCCCTACAGCGAACTTGCTTAAAGAAGGCCAAATCACTGCTAGGAGCTTCAAAAGGCCACCATCAACACGCCAAAGAAACATGGTGGTGGAGTGATGAAGCTAAGAAAGTGATAAATGAGAAGAAAGCGGCTTTCAAAGCTTGGTCAAAGTGCCCCTCTAATAATAGTGACGAAAAAGCTCGCCTCGAAATGGAATACAGATGCTGCAAGAAAAAAGCGAAGAAGAAGTGCGCTCAGCTTCAAGCAGAGAGTACGGAGGGCCTGTATCGGGAGCTGGAGAAAATATTTTCCCCGGTTGCTGATGCAAACCAGGCTATCCAGGAGCTGCGAAGACACAATATGAACAAGAGTGCCACTATCTTCAAAATAGCCGCCCAAAGAAGGAAGAATGCTCAGGAGATTCGTTCGCCAAAGTTCATTAGCAATGCTCATGGCCAGCTTCTTGTGGATGACGACAAAATTCTGCAGAGGTGGCGGCAGTATTGTGAAGAGCTTTTGAATGAACAGTTTCCCCGGCTATACTTTCCAAGAGCCACCCCTAACTGTGAAGAAATACCCGACATTACAGTCGAAGAAGTTAGTGAGGCGGTCAAATACTCCAAAAAACGAAAAGCGATTGGGCCAGACGAAATACCCTCTGAGTTCTGGAAAAAGATGGGAGATATCGGGTTCAGATGGCTCAGAATTCTCATCTCCAAATTCGTGAGAGGTGATCCAATGCCGAATGAATAGAGGGAAAGTTACCTTCTCTCTGTATACAAAGGGAAGGGTGATACGCGAAACTGTGATAACTACCGTTCGATCAAGCTGATGTCACACACCATGAAGATCGTTGAGCGGGTATTAGGTGGCCGACTGCGAAAAATAATACGGCTATCTGATGATCAGTGCGGGTTTGTCTCGGGTAAATCAACCACAGATGCAATCCAAAGTATAAGGATCATAATGGAAAAACATCGTGATTCCTTAAGGGATTTGCATATAGTATTGGTTGACTTTGAAAAGGCATTCGACAGACAACCACGAGATCTGATATGGGTGGCGCTAAGACATCGAGGGGTTCCAGAAACCTATGTACAGATGATTATGGACATGTACGAAGGAGCAAAGACAAAAGTAAGATGCCCCGCTGGAGTAACCGAAGAGTTCCCAATCAAAGTCGGGGTGCACCAGGGAAGCGTTTTAAGTCCTTTGCTCTTTATTACGGTCCTTGATTATCTGCTTGAAGGTAAAGTGATGGACCCCAAGGTACATCAGTTATTCTTTGCTGACGATGGAGCCATCATAAGTGAAGATCCTACATCCCTGCAACGAGCACTTGATGTGTGGGTGGACGTTTTGGAGGGAAATGGGTATCGCATTAGTTCAAAAAAGACAGAGTACTTGTGCTGCCCGTTCTCTGATCCACTCAGGCCTATTCCAGACATTTATTTGAATGGAACAGTGCTTCCCAAGTGCGAAAAGTTCAAATATCTGGGATCTATGATCAATAGCAAAGCAACTTGTGATGACGACATCAATCATCGTGTAAGCGTAGGGTGGATGAAGTGGCGAGAAAATTCCGCTATCTTCTGTGACAGAAAAATGCCCCCTAAGTTGAAAGGAAGGCTCTACACCGCAGCTGTGCGTCCAGCGCTCACATACGGTTCACAATGTTGGACGATGTACAAAACGTATGAGAGTAAATTAACGGCAGCTGAGATGAAGATGCTTCGCATGACAGCAGGAGTGACAAAGCTTGATCGAATAAGAAGTTCGAAGATCCGTGGAAGCTTTCACATCCGGCTGAGTGACCGGCTCAGTTGGTATTGCCACGTTCAAAGAAGAGATCATTTGAACCCTGTTAAAAAGGCAATATCAATGCACGTTCCAAAGACATCGCGATGTAGGAAAGGCAGGCCTATAAACGCCTGGATCAGACAAATGCGACGACATCGGCATTTCATTGGCCTCAGTAACCGAGTGATCCAAAATCGGCAGGCCTGCCGATATTTTCTGAGGTCAAATAGGCGAACCCCACATGCGGATCAGTAGAAATGCGGTGAAGTGGGAGGGTTGTGATCCCTTGTTTTCGGATCATGGCCTCGCTAATAAAAGGAAGAAGAAGAAGAACTCCGTTTAGGGAGAATATTTCAAATTGCAATGAGGAGCAAGCAAATTTGGGAATCGTAGGCTATGCTGATGCTAGGGGCATTGCGCGCTAGACATCAACTCCGCAAATGATAGAGTATCAGTAGAGATCTTTCGAAAAATAATACTGAATTGGGAACTTGTATTTCGACAGAAAATATAGGTCCTCTACAGAACGTTGGTCCTACCTATTCTACTTTCTGGTATCGATTGCTAGACAATAGAAAGGAAAGCAGACGATATATTCTACATTCTTCTCCACATATAAGGTCCTACGTGCCCGAAAAGTGATTGGAGAAGATTCAACCAAAAACTACTTGAGCTATACCAGGATATGAATGTAATTCAAAAAGCTAGGACATGTCGATTACATTCGTTTGGCCTTATCGAGCGAATAACAACAAGGTAAAGCCAACCCTCCGCCCCCAGATTATGCACTGCCAAGAATCCCGGGCATTCCATTTGAAGACTAGCTGACTAAATTGCTTGAAGACCATTAAAATCTAGTGTAAGTGCTAATGTGTATATATGTAAGTCGGTGGTTGTTTGGTGAAAATGTTATCAGCTGTAGAGCTGTTTCTTGAATTTAATCTATACCCGTGTATCTATTTATATACTCAATGTATGTTTATTTGTAATTGGCAATCCGCAGTGTCTTAGAAAATCAGAAGCTAATAATACACGGGATCACGTGGATCTCATGGAGCTATTGTCCGACTTCCCCGAGCTAGACATGGTCAGCACGGTCTCCGACTTTACGCCTAAATCACTCTACTTTGGTAGAAGGTTTGAGATTGTGATCCCAAGCCGTGATATGTGGAATAATGGCGGACCGTCGCTTTATCCAAAAGGTATAGTGTGGTACACCGATGGATGAAAAATGGATTCAGGAGTTGGCGCCGGTGTGTATGGACCCACCCATAAAATTTCGAAATCACTCGGAAAGAGTCCCAGTGTTTTCCAGGCCGAGCTTTACGCCATTGAAACTTGTGCTAACATTAACCTGCACTCAGGCATCAAAGGTGCCTCTATCCATATACTCACGGATAGCCAAGCGGCGCTCAAAGCACTGATCTTCCATCTGATCAGTTCAAAATCAATTCTAAGCTGCTTCGACAGCTTACAAAATATGGCCTGACACAATAAAGTAAAATTGTGGTGGGTACCGGGTCATGTAGGCGTTGACGCAACGAAACTGCAGACCTGCTAGCTAGGAAGGGCTCCTCTGAGTTGTTCACTGGACCTGAACCCTTCTGCAGGATACCCGATTCCGCCTTCAAACTTACCTTAAATATCTGGGAACGCAGCAAGTGCATCTCCCACTGGAATAACTCCCAAGGCCAAAAGAGCTATCCAACCCTTCCAAAGACAGGCAGTTGATATCCTAAAATACAGCAGAAATGACATAAGAAGGCTTGTGAGCTTCATTACCGGTCACTGCCAACTTCTCTACCACATTAACAAAATGAGAATTTCGGAGTATATCACCTGCCGCCTCTGCCTAGAAGAGGACGAAACCGCAGAACACATACTATTTGAGTGTGTAGCTCTGTGTAGTACTAGGAGAAGCTTTTTCCTTAAAGAGATCATATCTCCAAAAGATCTTAGGAACTCCTCCGCAGCCGTAATTATAGCTTTCATAAGGAGAGTAGAAGTACTGCTGCCCTAAAAGTGGCCTGTGGCACAATAGATCTCCTTGGTCGCAGTGCCTACACGCCGTTTGGGCGTGGCCACACGCCTGTTTAAAAAAAAAAAATGTTTATTTGTATGATATGGACTCCGAAAGCACGCAACCGATTGAATTTTCAGGCAATCTTCGGTATTAGCCCGTTAGTGTTCCTGTGAAGTTCGATCAAAATCGGTAGAGCAGTTTGCCCACTACTTTAGTATTATAGTACTTTGCTTACTTACTCAGGTGGCGCAACAGTCTTGGATAGACCTGGACCTCAACCAACAACCCTCTCCAGCCAGCACGGTTACAAGCCAGCTGCCTCCAGTTGTGCACGCCAAGTTGGTTGAAGTCCCCCTCCACTTGTTTGCGCCACCTACCGCGAGGTCGTCCCATACTGCGCCATCCATCCGGGGTCGCTGCATGTGAACTCTTTTGGCTAAGTCGATGTCCTTGTATAGGCCGTATAGTTCGACATTGTACTTTCTCCTGCACTCACCGTGTATGCAGACGGGACCAAAAAGAACTTTTCTCTCAAAATAACCAATGGCATCAATCCATGCATCTGCGCTATGCAGCAGGACTGGGATGATTAGTGTCTTATAAAGAGTTACCTTAGTAGTTCGAGATAGTGCTTTGTTACTCAGTTGCCTTCTTAGCCCATAGAAACAACGATTGGTAAGAGTAATTCTTCGTTTGATCTCCCCACTGATGTCATTAGCGGAGCTCACAATGGAGCCTGGGTAGAGAAAGTCCGCAAGGGCCATGCCCCCGGACCTGATGGTATTCCAGCGGAAGTGTTAAAGGTGATCGCCCGTACGTGCCACCAAATGTAACTAAACATTTACAACAGATGCTTAGAACATGGAATCTTTAAAAAACCAGGAAAACACAGCGGCTAGTACTGATTAGCAAAGTGAAGGGGGACCCAGACTCCTGTGTATGCTGGACACAGTAGGAAAACTCTTCGAGAGAATGCTGAAGCCTCGATTCTCTGTAGCGGTGGAGAGAACAGCTGACCTATTTGAAAGGTAGCATCGATTTAGAAAAGGTCATTCTATAATAGGTGCTGTGGAAGATGTGGGTTTTTTTTTTTTTTTTTATAATTTGCGCGCACTCAAAGGGTTATGAATACCTTTAACATATTTACACACAGTGCGGGCGTTGGAAAGGATGGATAGAAGAGAGAGAGAACGATTTTTGGTGTAGTGGTTCTTGAAGCTCAGTTGTTTATGCTTCAGCTATTCTCAGGGCGTGGCGTCCAGATAACTGGGGAGATTTTTGTTATTATTGTCTTTGCTTCTGCCCAAGACGCTAAGAGAAAACTAAATCAAGTCATGAGACGGTTACACACATGGATGTCCTCCATCCTTAGCTTAAGCTAAGCCGTGGAGAAAACCGAGATAGTCCTGCTGACGACGAAACGGATACCCACAATTATCGAGGTACAGCTGGGTCCGGAAGCCATATACACTAAGGAAGCAGTACATTATCTAGGAGTTGCGCTGGATACGAAGCTCACGTTCTGGCAACAAATTAAGTCTGCATCCGAAAAAAGATTTGAAAACATGCCTATTGCTAAGCAGACTGATCTCGAATATAGGAGGTCCCACGGTAAGTAAAAGATATCGGTTGTACACTCAATACTTTTGTATGGCTCCGAGATTTGGGCTGACGCTCCAAAAAGGAGATATAAAGGAAGAAGGCGGCCGCGGTGCAACGTATAGAAGCCAGTCGGATAACGAGTTCATACCGAACAGTGTCGGAGTCAGCCCTAGCAGTCGCAGTGGCAGAGCGGATGGAACGCCGAAACGAGGGGAAGGTGCACCTACCGGTTGATCAAAGACGTTGCTGCATGGACGGAGTGGGAGCACGGTGAAGCGAGTTATTATATCACCCAGTTTCTTACCGGACATAGTTACTTCAACCGGTACCTGCACCAAATGAGAGAGATAGGGAGCGCAGCCTGCCAATACGGAGACCCTCTGAAAGACGATGCGTATCACACCTTTTTCATCTGTTACAGCTGGGCAGCAGAAAGTAGTAGCTTGGAGTCAGAGATAGCCAACTTTTCTCAAGAAAATGCCGTAAACAAGATGGTCTCGAGTATCGACAGGTGGAATAAGGTATCTTTATTCACTGAGACGGTACTCAGATCGAAAAAGAGAGAGGAGGAAGTAAATATATCTTCAGTAAGTTTACCAAATTAATGTAAGCCTTAGCGGCAAGATATTATAAGCCCGCACGCGGAGAGAAAATCCGGTCCCCAGAGGGGAAAGAAAGGGACAATACTCTGAAGTAATGCTAAAGCGGTTTCAGTGTGAATGGTGTCGGGTTGAAAATGGGTTAAGGTGTTTTTTTAGTGAGTGGGAGTCTCACACTACTTGCAACAGAGCGGGTGACAGTTTCTCGTGGGCATTAGCGTTTTTCTACTACCCCCTATGCAAAAAATAAAAAATTGTGGCTTTCTGCCCGAGACACCGACGTTGGGTGTCCTTTTTGGAACACAGAATTTATTTTATTTTGCTTTCATTGACCGCTAAACCCATCTTTGCCTCCTCGATTTCAATACTTGCAAATGCCCCATTGATGGCCCGCTGAGTTCTTCCGATTATGTCAATGTCATCGGCGTAAGCGAGTAGTTGTACAGACTTGTAAAAGATTGTACCTCCGGGGTTGGCTTGTGAGTTTCGTACAATTCTCTCAAGTACTATGTTAAAGAGATCGCATGATAGCGCGTCACCTTGTCTAAGACCTTTCCTGACATCGAACGGTACGGTGATGTTCTTACCGACTTTGATCGAGCAGCGAGAGTTCTCCATCGTTATTCTGCATAAACGGACGAGCTTAACAGGGATGTCAAGACTAGACATGGCTCTGTATAACTCAACTCTATACACGCTATCATAGGCAACTTTGAAATCGATGAAGTGGTGGTACGTATCGATTTTATATTCATGGGTTTTTTCCAAAGTCTGACGTATTGTGAATATTTGGTCAATGGTGGACCTTTCGGGCCTGAAACCACGCTGATGTCCCTATCAGGTTGTTGATGATCGGTTTTACGCGTTCACATAATACAGAAGCAGCTGAGGAGACTTATACCTCTGTAGTTAGCTGAGATTCCATTCATCGGGCATACTTTCGTCCGACCAGATTTTACAGATGAGCTGGTGCATGCTCCTTACCAACTCATCTCCTTTTGCCTTAAAAAGTTCGGTGGCAAGGCCGTCGGCCCCAGTAGCTTTGTTGGATTTAAGTTTAGATATCACTACCCTCACTTTATTCTGTTCGGGTTGACGGGAGTCTTGACTATCATCGTTACTGTTGAATGACTCAACCTGCCTGATAGCGAAATATTGTTCATCATCGCCGTTTAGCAGTCTGCAGAAGTGTTCCTTCCACATCCTCAGTACAAACTGCGATTCTATTATTATATTGCCATTTTCGTCCCTGCAGGCTTCTGTTCTGGCTTTGAAACCCTAGCATATTCTTTTTAACTTTTGGTACAATTTTCCAACATCATTCCTGCAATTAAGTCTCTCAATCTTCTCGATCGGGCGCTTCGCATGCTCCTTTTTCTTCTTTCTGAGAAGTCGATGTTCCTTTTTTCTCCTCCGCTCGTAGGACTACTGATTCTGGGTAACTCGTTCAGGAGGATTGGTAGTATATGCCCAGTTGAAGTTTTTCATATGCGTTATAGATTTGAGGTACAATATATGTAACAGGCGCTGGGCTTGTTTTCTTGCGTTGACATCGTGTTGTAAAGGTCTTTGAATATGATTGTCATCATAATATTCCAGAACTACTACCATCTTGAAGATATTTGAAACGCGGAGAATTTTCAAATCATCGCTACCGACTACTTTCAGGGCACTCAATTTTAGAGCAAGCAAGCGTCTTGGAACTCAGTAAATGCCTTAACCCGACACTTGTCTGTGATTTAAGTATTAAGTGTTCTGGATATCGGCCAATTATTAGCCCATTTTGTAAGTAGCCCTCTGGGAAGTAGAATACATGCATTAGTACTGTAAGAGGTAACTGTGGTTTCTTCAGTTTAGTGGTACTTAATTCGAATCGTAAAATTTGCCATTTATATGTTGTTAATTGCGCTCCACTTAAAATAAACCAATTAACTCTATTAAACACAAACCGTAATCACTTTGAACTGAAGGCTTGCTCCAGCTTAACCGAGTCCAACCATCTTCATCTGCATTAGTCCTTATCAATCTCGCACACAAAAGAACCCTTTTAATATACGTTTGCTTCATTTAACCACGCAATTAATGCTTCAGACAGTAGATAAATCACTTTGGTAAGTATATTCGATTACCTGGCTTCCACGAGTCCATTTCAAAGGCAGTTCCACACAAAAGTCCCACAAAGACAATGAACGAATCCTTGAAAACGTTTAATTATCAAAATATTACGACTCGTTCGCGAGTTGGAAAATTCAAATTGTCCGTCCGTCTGCGATAATTGCCGTCACACACACTGAGTTCAGCTCCAGTCTCCTTTTTTTATTTTTTTTATCTCGATAATTGATTACAGGTAGCCGGTTCCAGACGGCCGACGACGACCACGTCGTCGTCATTGGATCCGAATGAAGGGTGGCTGTGTGCGAGCAGATTCAAATGAATTGGATTACAGATCGAATTCCTTAATTCAGGTATAATTAACAATATTTCAACATTAATTTCAAGCATTTAAGGGATTTTGAATATTTTGAGATGCGGTTGGAGAATGGAGTTTGGAGAGACTATGCTGGGGTATTGAGTAATGGGGCATGGGCTGCATGAGGTAATATGAGAGGAGGTACGCTTGGCATTAGGATGTTTGCAGAATTTAAGGGAGATTGATGTTGCAACAGAGTTGCGAATGGATTAAGTAGTTGGGATACCTATTCTTCGAGCTTGACTACAGACAGAGGAGTAGAAACGATTAAAACATTTTAAAATGAGAAAAAAGTATCTAGAACATAGCAGTCGGCATTTGTGGGGTGTGCAGGAACATAATGTTAATTTGACCACATGATGCCACTTTTTAAGGGTACCACGGAAAAAGGTGCTAGCAACTTACACGTATTATAAGAAGAGGATAACAAATATATAAGAACGAGACCGTGCATTGAAATTGCCCCTTTTAGGCCCGATATTACTGACATTGTACATTGCTTATTTCTAAGTTTTGAAGGTCAATCCACAGAAAGCCAAATTAGTACAGAGTGGCAAACAAAAGAAAGATAACACTATCTGTTAAGGGTAGTAGTAGTAATAGTAATTTTTATTAATTCAAAAAAGTTCATTTGTTACAAAAATTACAATATGCACTGGCTTCTGCCGTCCGCCGAAAGAGAAAGTTTTAACCTTTAATAATTATTATTTCATTTGAAGTGATTGACAATTTTAATTTAGAAAGCTTTGTTTATAATTTGTTGCCGGTATGTTAGAGCAGATTTCAAAGAATTGTACAGAATGGCCCAGTTTTCTCCATTTAGATAACGAATGACTTCATCCGAAGAGAAAGTGTTTTTTCCAAAGTTGTAACTTCTAATTGAGCTCGGTATAGGGCAGGTTCCGATAAAATGCAGGACGTCTTCTCTGGATCCATGATTACACAGAGTACATCTATCATTTCTATCAGTTCTATGTGGCATGTAATTCAAGTGCAACATTTCACCCCTAGCTTTGAATATTGTTTAAATTACATCTAGTCCGTGCCGGTCATGAAACTAGTTTTTTTCCCCAAGGTCGTGTTGAAGTATTTTATACATGTTTCTAGCTTGACTTTGTTGGGCTTGGATCTTAAATGTCTCCCGTGTTGAACCATAAATCTTAGTAAGTGACTCCTGTAATGTATTTTCCAAGGCCGCTTCACCAAAGAAATGAACGTTCCTGGTTTTGAGATGCATGGCAATCATATGGCGGAGACGATGACTTGGTTGTGGCATTACTTTCGAAATGTATTGAAGGTGTAATCTAAGAGTAAATATGTACAGTGGTGTTAGTCCAGTTTCTAAGTGCAGCATGCAAGTCGGTGTGTTTTCTGGTAATCTAAACATTTTCTTGACGAAATATCTTAGAAGTTTTTCAACCTCTTCACACTCCCAAATTCCCCACACTTGTGCCGCGTAACACATTATAGATCTCATGACTGCTTCGAAAATTGTATACTTTGTACTCGGCGCAATAGTATTCTTTTTGCTTAAGACACCTTTCCAGCTGCAATTAATTGCAAGTTTCGATTCCCTTAGTTTCTCCTGGAGGTGCTTTTTAAACAATAACTGGGGAGTAATCAGAACTCCGAGGTACTTGTATTCTTTGACTTTCTCTAGTTCTTCATTTTGCCACATCCATCTTTCATTTCTTGCATATCGATCCCGTCCGTTCCGAAAAATCATAATTTTCGATTTGCTGGTATTGAACTGCAATTTCCACATGTGGCAGTATTGTTGAAGCATGTTTATCATGATTTGTATCATGTCTGAGCTTTCCGCAAGTATAATGATGTCGTCAGCGTAGAGTAACAGCATTTTAAATAAACCTCCGAAAGGTATTCCGCTGGTAGAAATTCAACAAGATCATCCAAAAAGATTGAGATAGGAGGGGGCTCAAGAGGCATCATTTCTTTACACCTGCTTTCGATTGGAACCAGTCCGATAAGATGTTTCCATCCCAGACCGCTGTGATGTTTTCTTCATACAATTGCTGTAGCACTCTTAGCAATTTGTTTGAAAGTCCAATGTTGCTCAGTTTGAAAAGTAAGAATCCTCTGTCTATAGAATCGAAGGCTGCCTTAAAATCAGCAAATAAATCATATGGTTTTTTACCCTTGTCCAAATACGATCGGGCTATACTTGTAAGTATGAAGATGTTATCCACTGTGGAATAGTCCTTGCGAAAACCGGCTTGAAACTCACTAAGTATTTCGTTTTCTCGAATCCAGTTTCTTCTTCTTCTTTCTTTAATCAGCAAGGTTATGATCCGAAAATAAGGGATCACAACCCTCACACTTCACCGCATTTCTACTGATCCGCCTGTGGGGTTCGCCTCCAGTTTGTTAGCCGTTCCAAAACGATTCCCGTGAACATTTTTGTGATTAAGTTTAAAAACGATATCCCTCTATAGCTTCTTGGCTCATTTGGGTTTCCTTTCTTAAATATGGGAAATATTATGTTTTTCTTGAAAGTTGCTGGCACTTCGCCCGTAGATAATATAAAGTTGTAATTTTCCGTAAGCTTTTGAAGGACAGCGTCCGTCGCATTTTTAAAGAATTCGTAAGGAATTCGATCTTCCCCCGGAGCTTTATTATCGCAGTACTTCTTTAGTAGTAGTAGTAGTAGTAGTAATTTGTGATTTTTATTTAACAAAAGTTTGGTCTGTTACAATAATTCACAGTAAATGACATTGGCAATTGCCGTCAGCCGAAAAAAAGAGAGAATTCTAATTCATATTTATAATTAAAAACAAATTTTCCAATAAAATAAAAAATACAGTTTTGGTTTTGGTTTTACGAATATATCTAAAAGGCTTCGTTTATTATTTGTTGACGATATTTTGATGCAGATCTGATATAGTTGGCTAACAGATTCCAGTCTTGACCATTTAATTGTGCGATTACTTCATTTTCTGCAAGTGTATTTTTACCCAAGTAGACTCGCCTAATCTCCTTTAATACGGGACATATTCCAATAAAGTGGAGAACGTCTTCTTTCGCACCAAGGTTGCATATAGTGCATTCCTCATTCCCATCGCTTACGTAGGGCATAAAGTTTAGTCGGAGAAGTTCGCCTCTGGCCTTGAAGATGGTGGAAATTGTATCTAGGCTGTTGCGATCGTGGAAATAATTTCTATCCCCCAGATCATGATCGAGTAAAGGATAAGTGATTCTCGTCTCGCTATGCTGCGCTTTCACTCTGAATGCCGCTCGTGTGGAATCTTCAATATTCATCAACAGCTCCTGTAGGGTACGCTTCCATGTTTCCGTGCTATTTTCATCTATGGGGAGATTGTATTCCCTGCTTAGCCTAGACCATTCGCCGAAAAATTGCTGTTTTCGGTGTATCAGGAGTTTTGCGATAATATGGGGAAGGCAATGGCGGGGGAGCTTCATAACTTTTAGAATGTAAAGGAAGTGCAACCTTAAGGTAAATACATATAAAGGAGGTAAGCCTGTTTCCAGATGCAGCATGTAATTCGGAGTATTTTCCGGCAATCTGAAAATCTTTTTTAGAAAGTATCTGAGCAAACCTTCTACTTCCTCGTACTGCGAGATACCCCAAACTTGGGCAGCGTAGCACATGATCGATCTCATAGTTGCTTCAAAAATTTTGAATTTGGTGCTTGGCGGTACGTCTTTTTTTCCGAGGATGCCCTTCCAGCTGCAATTCATTGCTCTTTTCGCTTCTTTGAACTTCTCTCTCAGATGTGTTTTGAACGACATTTGGGGAGTAATAATTACCCCAAGGTACTTATATTCCTTCACAACTTCGAGTACTTCATTTTGCCAGGTCCATTTTTCCAGCCTTGAATACCGTCCAGTACCATTTCGAAACACCATTATTTTTGACTTATTGGTATTCACTGAGAGATTCCATAAGCTGCAATATTGTTGTAGCTTGTTAATCATCATTTGTAGCATTGTTGTGGATTCTGCCAGAATGACAATATCATCCGCGTACAACAAAACCTTTATATGAACTCCACCAAACACTAGTCCTCCTGGAAGAAACGTTGTGAGGTCATCCAAAAATATGGAGAAGAGGAGAGGACTCAAGAGACAACCCTGTTTTACTCCCATGTGCGACTCAAACCAGTTGGACATTTTGTTTCCATCCCATACTGCGATCTTATTATTTTCATACAGGCTTTGTATTACTCTAAGCACTTTCGTTGACACTCCTAGGTTACTCAACTTATAGAAAAGAGCGTTCCTGTCAATTGTGTCGAAAGCCGCCCTGAAATCGACAAAGAACGCGTATAGTTTTTTGCCCCTATCAAGGTATGCCTGGGCAATGCTTTTCAGTGTAAAGATGTTGTCTACAGTTGAATATCCTTTTCTAAACCCCGCTTGGAATTCACTCAGCAAATTGTTTTCGCGTACCCAATCCGTCAGACGCTCTAGAATAATTCCAGCGAATATTTTTGTTACTGAGTTCATAAAGCATATTCCTCTATAATTATTCGGATCGCTTATGTCTCCTTTCTTAAACAGGGGGAAAATTATACTCCTTCTAAAATTATCTGGCACCTCCCCCATATCAAAAATATAATTGAAGGCTACCGCAAGTTTTCTGAGGAATTCGTTTGTCGCAAATTTGAAAAATTCGTAGGGGATACGATCTTCACCAGGGGCTTTCTTTGTGCTGCATTTGTGCAGCACCTTGTGGAGTTCTTGGACAGTAATTGTGCGGTCTAGTGAGTCTACTGTTATGTAAGGTAGCGAGTAATTCAGTTGACTTGTGCTACTCGGTGGATTCAGCAACTGCTCGAAGTGACTGGCTAGTGCGGATGTTTCAACTTGAATACCCCGTGCGAACATCGTACCGTTGAGGGATCGGACCAGCTTCCAAAACGAACGAGTATCTGAAATCCCATCCAAAGCTCTCGCCAGCTGCTGCGTGTACCTTCTTTTTTTGTTGATACAGATGCTTTTGTATGCCCTTCTCGCTTCCAGGTACATGATTTTTGCAACGCTGTTGTCTGTTCTACGGACTAAACGCAGGTAAGCAAATGACTTTTTCCTCGCTGCCATGCACTCCCAGTCGAACCATGCTTCCTTTTTCTTGAATCTTCCTGACGGTTGAGATATACTCGCAGCATTCGAAATGCAGGAAACTAGAAAGTCTACACCACGGCTAGAGTTGAATTCGCTTTCGTTTATAGCGCTGAGATTGCTGTTCAGTTTTTGTTTATAGCTAAGTGCGTAGCTTTCCTTCCATTGTAATTTTGGGAGCAGCCGCAACTCCGGGACGGTAGATTCTAATGGAATATCCACTGACATCAAAGCTGTCAACGGCAAGTGATCCGAATAAGTGAGCTCCTTTACATTTAAGTCGACCACACACTTCAGCCATCTTCCACGTACGAGACAGTAGTCTATAGTTGAACAGGCTGTACCTCTGAAAAACGTTAGGTGGCCCTTCTCGTCGCTCTTAGATCGACCGTTTAGAACTGTGAGACCGATCGTTTCGCACATTTCGGTGAACTTTCTACCATTGCCATCAATTGTTTTATCCGTTGCACATCTAGATAAATTTACGTTCTGAAGTAAGAACTCCGGATCCACTTCCAGCAGCTGCGTATCACCTATTCTCGCATTGCAATCTCCGATTACCATTACGTCTTCTTCGCCGAATTCCAATAGAAAGTCGTACAAGCTCTTAAAATCGTTTATCCATATGCTACAATTGATATACACTGGGATTATCCACATTCGAACATCTTTCGATGCTATTTCCACCAAAACTCTGTTGATTTCATTGCTAAATCGGCACCTAACGCTACTGTTTAACTGTTTTTTAATACCATACAGGCATCCTCCGCTAGCTCTTCCATGAGAAGATAGTCGCGTTGCTGCTATCCAATGCAGTATATGGTTTCCAAAATAGGACTCAAAATGCTCCATGTTTTTGCCAACAAAAGTTTCAAATAGAAAGAAGATATCGTACTGACAAATATGTTCGAAAAAATCATTAAAAAATAATTTGTTACCTAACCCTGCTATGTTATATGATATTATTTATATATCGCAGTACTTCTTTATGGCCTTAGTGATATCCTCAACAGTAATAAGTTGATCGAAATATGGGACTTCGAGAAGAGGAAGTGCATATTGCATTTGTATTATATTTGGAGGTGGTTTCAGCAATTTTTCGAAGTATTCAGCTAATATGGGTGCTTCAACTTTGATGTTCTGCGCCAAAAACATACCGTTTAGTGTTTTAGCAGTTTTCCAAAAGGACCGACTATCTTTTATGTTCGTAAGCATTGTTGAGAGATTTTGAATGTGTATTCTATGTTTTTGTTCACAGAGGTTTTTGAAAGTCCTATTTGCATCCTGGTGCATACGTTTTGCATTATTGGTACCTACACTTCTCAGTAGCCGCAGGAAGGGTAAGGGTATACCCCTCAAAATCTCTGCAGCATTCAATATCTGGATTAAACCTGTCATCGCATTTTTCGATGTCAAGATTCCAAGATAAAGGAAATGTCTATCGTATCTAGAAAAAGAGGCAATTACAGCATCGGCCGCCCTTCTTCTCCGGCTAAACAAAATAATCGGGGAAGGCATTGTCTTGCTCCAGGAACCTTGAGCCGTCAAAGATCTAGTGTGTGGGCTCAAGACTCCCAACTATAAAGTCATTTACGTAAGGTAAGCCTAGGGCTTGCATTCTCGCGAAGAGCACTCTAAATAAATTTGATTTTACTCTTTTATTACAGCGCTCGTGATACGGTGACTGTTCGCCTAGAAGTTGGACCTCGTAAATATTGGCTTACTTCAGCGTATTTTGCCCATGTTTATCGAGGCCCTCTCCCTGCGGCTAATCTGGAGAAAACGATTGCAGACGTGGAGAGGCACAAAGCTACGCTCATTCTGGGTTGTGATGCAAATGCACATCATACAGTTGGGGCAGTATCGACATCAATGAAAGAGGTGACCAACTTTTTGATTTATTTTTAAGTACTTACCTCGCTCTCAGTAACACTGCGTGCGAACCCACCTTTGTTATTTGTAATAGACAGGAAGTCCTTACATTACCCTAGTCTCTGACAATATATTATGCAAAAACAGGGATTGGAAGGTCTCTCGTGAGCACTGCTTCTCGAATCACAGATATTTGATATTGTTGTCGGGTGGAAATGGTGTAGTGGTAACGTCGTCAATTGCCACTCTAATGGTTCATGGTTCAAGTCCAGATGTCAGCAAGCATTTATTTCTCATAGAACATATAAAGACAGTCCGGTCAATTGCGAAAACTTGTGTGAACACTACTGCGAAGGCATAACACTGGCAGTAGCTTGGTCATATGGCTGTTATCGGGAAAAAATATTGTGAATCAGAAGCAAAGACAAAAAATAACAAAATTCTCACCAATTATCTGAGCGCCACCCCGAAGTTTCTCTAAAGCATAAACATCTGAGCTTCAAATCTACACCAAATCTTTCTGTCTTTCTTTCTCTCTTTCTCTCTGCAAATCTGTCTATCTATCTATCTATCTATCCTTTCCAATGCCCGCACTGTGCGTAAACATGTTAAGTCTTTAGGAGCTATAGCAAGACCGATTTGTCTAAGTGTAGGGGCAGTGTAGAAACACTTCCGTTTTGTAGATCCCCTGATCCCCCAATAATATCCATGAGCTTGACAGTCTTTTCAGTGGGCGCCGTGGCGTAAGTGGTAAATGTGTCGGACCATTGCGCGTGAGGTTCCAAGTTCGAATCCCAGTAAACAAGAAAAAGTTTTTTATCTTCCCACTTCTCGCAAACGTCAGACAAACATCCGAGAGTATTGTTCTCACAAGAAAGCTTCTCAAAACAAATTGCCCTTCGGATATGGTATTAAACTACAGGTCCCTTCTATTCGTGTAAAAAATATAACGCACACTACAGGAGTGGTTGCGAGAAGCTAGGGCCAGGCACTTAAAAAGCTGATGCGCCAAATATTTATTTATTTAGAGACAATCTTTTCGGAAAACTAACTGACGCTCTCATCATCCAATGTCGATCTCCTGTCCAACTAGTAAACCTAGAGGCAAACCTAGACCTCCCTGGTAGTCTGAGGAGATTAGAACCCTTCAGATTGCCTGCAGATGGTTCTTCAACTGGGCTAAGCAGTCTCGTAATCCTCAAACTTGGTATCTGTATAAGGCGGCCGTCAAAGCCTATAAAACCAACATAAGGAAGGTCCAACGCAAATCTTGGAGGCATTTATGTTAAAAAATAGAAGAGATCTCTGAGGCTAAGAAAGGTCTTAGCCACCTGCCCTTAAACTCCTAGCAACCTTAAAAGAGCTGATGGGTTCTGGACCACCTCTAGTATCGTATTTATTGAATTATCCCAGGGCGCAGGAACATTCCAGGGAACTGCTCGGCCGACAAGCTCGCCAAGCAGGGCACTTGTCTACCGATTTCGTCGAGCAAGGCGAATCTCGTCATGTCTCTCGCTACAGTGGAACTGCTACTTAAGCTCAACATCACTAGCACGACCAATTGCAGGTGGGCTAGTGGCACTGCGTACCTCATTGCTAGACAGATCTGGCCTAAGCTGAATCAGAAACACTCCAACTGTCTTATTGCACTGAAAAGGTCGCTCATCGCAACTACTGTAGGTGTCATTACGGGGCTCTGCCTCAACGGCAGGTTTTTCATCAGGCTAGGTATCTTAACAAATGTCTTCTGCAGAAGTTGGATGGACGAGGATGAGGAGAAAATCATACTACACCTTCATGCCAGGCCCTCTCCGCTCGCAGCCTACTGTACGTAAGAGCCTCCAATGCTTTATAACAAGCTCCAACTGGTTCCAGGGGTAGTTCTCCCTGGGGATGATAGATCCATGTGGTACTACAATAGGCCTAAGTGACGCGCTGTCATACGACTTCTTCAATATTGCACTTGAACTGGTTGTACGGAACTCGCAAGTCAGCACCAGAGGCACAATAAACCAAAAGTCTGTACAACTGTCTGTATACGCCGATGATATTGACATAATTGGAAGAACTCAGCTGGCTATCACCAGTATGTTTAGCAGCACGGAAGCAGAAGCGGACAAAATGGGTGTAGCGGCAAACGAGGGCATAACTTAGTACATGGTATCAACAAGAAGGGACAATCAACATTGACAAATTGGACAGAGCGTTACAGTGGGCAGCTTTAACTTCCAAGTAGTAAGGAACTTTGTCTACCTTGGCTCTGCTATGAACTGTTATAACAACATTAGCGCAGAAATCAAGCGAAGAATAACTCTTCCCGATCGCTGTTTGTTTTGGGCTTACAAGGCGATTGAACAGTAAAGCCCTATCTCGAACAACTAAGGGATCTCTGTATAAGACTCTAATCATCCTAGTCCTGCATTACGGCGCTACAGCATCCAATTTATTGAAAGCAGATGAAGATATCCTTGGTCCCTTTGAGAGAAAAATTCTTCGTAATATGGTATATTCGGTCCCGTTTGCGTTGACGGGTTTTGGAGGAGAAGATTCAATGATGAACTCTACGAGCTGTACAGGGACCTAGTGGATGTAACTGCGTATTGCATGTTTGAGATTACTAGGACATGTGGTGTGAATGTACACCGGCCAACAGAGCCTTCGAACCTAACTCAGAGAGACGCAGTAAAGAGCCTCCTCGCTGTTTTGGCGCGCAAAAGTCTAAGGGGACCTCTACCAAGTTGGAGTGCACACCTAGAAGCAATTGGCTAAAGACCGAGCTAAATGAATATGCTTGTTGGTTGAGACCCAGGTTTACCTTGAACTGTAGCGCCACCTAAGTATGAAAGGCCAATATTGACTCAGAAATTGGAAAGCTTCAGCCAGAAACCTTCTGGAAAATACTTACGATCGTGCCCCTCATCGCTAAGACGTAAAAGGCGATTATTCAAAAATAAAATTCAATTTTGTACCTTTGGCATATATAAACGCAATGATGACTTATGATCCACACTGTACATATAGTATTATCAAGCTCAGTGCGTTCCGTTAATCATTCAATCATTAGCAACTCATTTACTTAAATTAATCGCAATTTGCCATTTATTTAGTTGAAACTCTCCTCCTTTTTTTCTACTGAATCTCTTCGGCTATTAATCCGGACAAATCTTTGCTCTTAATGTAGGCTTCACGTTTTCAATTACCATCTCCCCCTGATCATTCCCCTGTCACCCGTAGAAACCATTTTAATTAAATTATTCAAAGCATTGCCATTACAAATGGAGAAATTCCTCATCGTTTATCCACGACAAATGCATTCACTTTTTTCTATCGAAGATTCCAATGATATAACAGATTACTTCTTCCTCCATCCGCATCTCGGGGTTAGATAGCTAGACTCCTACATGCTTGCCGACTTTCGAAAAAGCCTTTCAATCAAATCCCAGCAACTTTTGCAATCAAACATTCACTTTGCATGGACCATTTGCCAATGCAAAACGCACTGGTTGCGGCGCAAAGAATGATTAATTATCTCAAGCCAGTAGTAGATACATTTTGTTGGAAATGAAAATCAACTATCACCATGTGCCTAGGTCCGCCACCAAGAGAATGCGTTGCCTCAGCTGGAGCAGAGTGTAGTAAACGAAAATGCTACCTCAAGCCAATCTCAGGCCATAGAACTTTGATGGTTTCTTGTAGAACCGGTGGAAGGGGCAGGCAGCAGCTTCTCAATGCCGTTCAAGGTTGTTCGAGATGGTGATGGTGGCGACGGCGGCGATGAATGTGTATGGATGTGTGCTGTCATATATCGCGAGCCTCATTCCTCTTCGGGTTTTGTTTTGTTTTCGCGTTTTGGGTTGGCTTTCTGTGGGCATTTAGCCAGAGTTGCGTTCGTTCTCCTTTCGTTTGCGTATTCTAGTCGGCGAGAGTGTCCCGCAATTGACAGGTTCGTGTTTTGATTATTTATTTGGTTGGCTTCTTCTAGAAGTTTTGTGGTGCGTCTAGATTTGATTGATTTTTTTTTTTTCTTACATTCTCTGCTTATCTGGATTGCCCACTCATGGTTCCGAATTCAACAGATACTTGCGAAGAGTAGTGCCAGGTGCGACTTGATTTGATTTGGTCGAAGAATTTCGATTGAAATTTGCTGTATGGGTTATTTTTGGAACTTGAAATGTGCTGGCTTGGAATGTGTGAGAAATGAAAAAAGTTTGTTCGCACACAGAAGAGAAGTTAGGGAAAGAAAACACATAGTTCTACCGACTAGTTTCTCCTATAACTTCGAAATTTTTGGAATGATTTTGGTAGAAAAAAATTTGTTGAATAGAAGAGGTCCCTGGAAAGTTTGAATTACTCTTCTCGGACGGTGGGCAAAAAATAAAAATAAAAGCCAATCCAAAGGCGTAAGGTATCAGTTGCAGATATCAAGATCCAAAGCGCGCTGCAATCCATATATATATTTTTTAGGTCTAGTACTTTCCAAGATAAAGGAGGACACATGCACATTTTGAAACATATCGGTACTGTGGCACATACTTAAAGCCATAAATTTAAAAATAAAAATGTTTGGATTCTACTCAAAAATATCTTTTTAACGACATATCATACGGGCTTACTTGTACTGATTCCGCCCTCAAAGCAGCAGTTATTTGAAAAATAGCACCTGCTAAGCCAATAATTTTAATATTCTGTGTGAAAATCATAAAAAATAAGGCTGTGTCAAACAGACAGATGACAGTGCAAGAGTAAAATGGTTTCGTTATCGCAGCATGATTACAGTAAGTGTAAGTCCGTAGAAACCGCCCTGCACTCTCTCGTTGGCACTGTTGAAAAATCGCTGACCAGCAAAGAATTCTCGATGTTGGCCTTCCTCGATATAGAGGGAGCCTTCAATAATATCAAACCGGTGGCCATAATAATGTTAGGAAACTAATACAGTGTGAATGTAAAATCAACGCGCACTTTAGTAAATATTCTCTCCAATTGCTATGAGGGACTTAAAGTCTGTTATATAAGTGCACGTAGTTTAAATGACCGCAAATTAGACTATCTAAAGTACTTGTTTTCCAATTCCTGTGTTGATGTTATTTGTGTGAGTGAAGCCTGGTTCAAGCCGGCTGTATCTGATTTTTTGTATAAAATACCAAATTATGAAATCCATAGGAATGGTAGAATCACTGATACTACGGCTGGCGGGGTAGCGATTTATTGTAAATCGAATCTGAAATGTAAAATTATCTCTAAGTCTAGTGATAGTGGCATTGAATACATTCTAGCCGAAGTATTCGATTGCAATACCAGATGCGTGATTGCATGTGCATACAGTTATAATAAAAGCTGCTCCCCTGTGCCCTTCTTTTCAGTTGTCTCTGAATACTGTGCCCTTTATCAGCATATTATCATCTGTGGTGATTTTAATATCAACGTGCTTAAAAATGACTCGCCTCTCGAATTAAGGATCTAGTTTCATCGGTAGGAGTGACAATCGTAAATACTACTTACCCTACACGTTTTGCTAATAATCGTTCACCCAGTCTTCTAGACCTAATCGTCGTTTCTAATCCGTCGCTTGTTCTCCTGTTTGACCAACTCTCGTTTGATGTTTCTGACCATGATCTACTTTTCTGTATATATGATGTGAATCTGTCTAAAATCGTCTTCCCAGATGCCTTCACATTTAAAGATTTTAACTCTATTGACTTACATGCGCTACAAATTGCTACTTCTTCTGCCCCTTGAGAGCAATTTCGTTTATGTGCTGATCCGAATGAAAAAGTAAAATTATTTCAGTCTATTTTAACACTATTATTTGATGAATGTGTACCAACAAAAACGGTTAAAGTGCAAAACAGAGCATGTCCTTGGTTCACATCTGAGGTGGTTAGCTCTATAAAAAAGTGGAATAAACTGTATAGCAGATGGAAGCGTAGGCTATGCAACGCTAACTGGTCTGAGTACAAGGGGGCACGTAGCTACTCAACCTCCATTGTTCGTGCTTCAAAGAAAAATGATTATGCTTCCAAACTAAATACCTCCCTCTCCGCTAAGAAACTCTGGAGTAACTTGCATAAAATTGGCATTTCTAGTGGTAACTACGACTCTAAATGTGTTCTGGATCCCGATGAACTAAATCTCTACTTCCTTAATGATAATTCCACCTCCTATACTCGGAATTTAGACTATAATCGGACTCAAGACCTGCACTGGGTACCAAAACTGGAGGATTTTATTGTCGCAACAGTAGACGAAGTCATCCAATGCATAGCAGCTATTAAGCCTAATTCTATAGGTGAAGATGGTACACCAATACGTTTTGTCAAGCTTATCTTACCCCAAATTATTTCTCATCTTACTCATGTAATCAACTGGTGCATAACGACCTCAACGTTTCCTCAGTTCTGGAAAATTGCAAGAGTTTTGCCTATTGCAAAAAAAACTAATCCATCTTCTCCATCTGACTTTCGACCGGTTAGCATTCTACCTACATTGTCAAAAGCCCTGGAGAAAATAATAGCAAAACAAATAACGAAGCACCTATCACTAAATAATCTGTTGACTGCTCAGCTGTCCGGTTTCAGAGCTAACCACAGCTGTTCAGCAGCTATGGTCAATTTGCTTGAGGAAATGTTTCGTTACTTTGTCTGCTAGACTTCTCTAAGGCTTTTGATAAAGTTAATCATGCAATTTAGTGTTGGAAGCTTAGAAACAATTTCGGATTCGGTGAAATGGTTGTGAAATTGATGAGTAGTTTTCTTTCTGGCAGATATCAAAGGGTTGTTTCTGGAGAACGTTGTTCAACCCTAAAAAAAATGAAGCAAGGTATTCTACAGGCCTCATAAATTCATAAATGACCTTCCATCCACGTGTAAACATGCCTCTGTCCACCTATATGCAGACGATGACCAACTAGTCTTATCGAAACCCTACAATAAACTGGATGAACTTGGTCTTCTCATCAACGAGGATCTGAATCAAATACATATGTGGTCAGTAACTAACGGATTGCTACTCAATCCGAAAAAATCTCAGATAATTGCAATATCCAATAGGAACTTTAACTCGAATCTTTTACCCGACATATACCTCAATAATAATAAAATTGTAGCTGTTGAATCTGTAACTAGCCTTGGCTATACAATAAATCGTCACTTGCCTGGGTGCAATAATACCAATATGGTCATCGGTCGTATCTATGGGTGCCTACGCAAATTGTGGCTCGGTACACACTTTACTCCACTGGAAACACGACGAAAGCTGGTAATATCGTCAGTCTTGCCTCTAATAACGTATGCCGAGGTTGTTTACAGTAGCCTCGACTCATTATCCCAGCGTAAATTGCAAGTAGCCTTTAATGATGCAGTGCGTTACATTTACGGCCTTCGTGGATGTGACCAAATCTCTTTGTATGCAAAGGACTTGCTTGGTTGTACTCTGCAAGAATATATTAATGTCAGGAATTGTATATTTTTACACAAATGTATTTATAATCAATTTCGGTCTTATTTGTATAACAGGCTTCGGTTTGCTCGTTCCTCAAGAACTATTAATCTTATTCCATCCCGCTGCAATTACCTAAGTTCATCGCGTTTATTTTACATCCGCACTGTTAGGCTATGGAACTCTTTACCGTCACGCATAAAATCTATCTCGTGTCCTCGCAATTTTAAAAGTGCACTCCTGCTACATTTTTCTACTTTAACACCTCAACGGGCAATCAGGGCAATCACATAGAAAATGCTTCGCAGTTTCGCCGTCCCCTTAATAATTCTCGTCGCATGAAATGTCACTTAAGAATAGTACACTAAAATGCTCAGAAAAAGGGTGGTGCCATGTCTGAACGCAAATAAGTTGTCTCCAGTCTTTTCTGTTTAGAAACAACGAAAATGCTACTGAAGTCCGGAAGCATGCATTTACTCTGACTGCGTCCTGGAGAGTCAAGCCACACACAATTGTGTTTGTAAGAAACTCAGCCGTAAGTGGAAGCCGTGAGCGTGGACATAATAAGACCAAACGTAGGTTCAGGTCTAGAGAGAGTGTACTCTGAGCCTTGCTTAGCAATTCGATCAAATATATCCGTATCAATCTCCAATACCCCGCAAAGAGTCAAAGAGTTCCGCCTTCGAGCTTCAAAATTCTTGAACTATTTGCAAGTGGTTAAGAGGTTGAGCAAGGTTTTAAGCTAAGATCCCAAGTCGTTATACATGGAACAATGGCGGACCGCTACATGATTCAAAGAGAATCGTGTGGTATACCAACGGATCAAAAATGGATTCAGGAATTGGCGCCGGAGTGTACGGACCCAACTTTAAAGTTCGGAAACCAATTGGAAGAGCTCCAGTGTTTCCCAAGTCGAGCTTAATGCTTCTGAAACTAGCGCTAGCACAAACCTGTACTCAGGTTTCAAAGGGCCTTCATCCAAATACTCACCGACAGCCAAGCTCTTTTAAGTGCCAGGGCCTAACTTCTCGCAACCATTCATTTTGTGTGCTTTATATTTTTCACAAGAATGGAAGGGACCTACAGTTTAGTGCCGTATCCGAAGGGCGATTTGAGAAGCTTTTTTATGACAACAATACTCTCGGATGTTGGGCGCCCAGTAAGCCGCATCGATAGTTTACAAAACTTGGCCCAATACAATAAAGTGAAATTGTGGTGGATATAAGGGCACGTAAGCCTTAACTGTAGATCTGCTAGCCAGAAAAGGTTGCTCTGAATTGTTCGTTGGACCTAAACCCTTTTGCGGAACATCTGATTCTGCTTTTAAACATACCCTTAACAGTTGGGAATGCAACATGTGGTGCATTTCTCACTGAAATAACACCCAAGGTCTCAGACAAGCTAAAAGAGCTGTCCAACCCCTCTAAAAAAAAAAAGATGTTGGAATCCTTATACAGCAGAAATGATATAAGAAGGCATGTGAGCTTCTTTGTCTGTCACTGTCTATAGAAATACCACCTCAACAAAATTATCGTCTGCGTTTGCAAGCATTGAGGCAGAAACGGCCAAAATGGGTTTAGCGATAAACGAGGGCAAAACCAAGTATATGCTGTCAACAAGAGGGACAATCAACATCGACGAATTAGACAGAACGTCACAGTGGGCAGATATAATTTCGAGGTAGTAAGGGACTTTGTCTACCTTGGCTCTGCTATAAACTCAAAAAACAAGATCAGCGCAGAAATCAAGCGAAGAATAACTCTTGCCAATCGCTGTTTGTTTTGGGCTTACAAGCCAATTCAGCAGTAAAGCCCTATCTCGAACAACTAAGGAGACTCTGTATAAGACCCTGATCATCCCAGTCCTGCTCTTCGGCGCTGAAACATGCACTTTATTAAAAGAGGATAAAGATATCCTTGGTCGCTTCGAGAGAAAAATTCTTCGTAAGATATTCGGTCCCATTTGCAGTGACGGGTTTTGGAGGAGAAGGTTCAATAGCAAATTATACGAACTGTACAGCGACATCGACCTAGTCAAGGAAACTGCGTATTGGACGTCTGAGAGGGCTAGGACATATAGAGCGAATGTACACCAACACTCCGGCCTGCAGAGTCTTCGAATCTAACCCGGATGGACAACGCAGTAGAGGAGCTCCTCGCCGTAGGTGGCGAGCACAAGTTCAATGGGAGCTCGACCAAATTGGAGTGTGCAACTGGAGGCAATTAGCTAAAGACTGAGATAAATGGAGAGGCTTGTTGGTTGAGGCCCAGGTTCACCCCGAACTGTAGCGCCACCTAAGTAAGTAAGTAAGTAAAACTAGAGTCTCGCCGCTTCTGCCTAGAAGAGGATGGAACCGCAGAGAACATATTGTTACAAAATTCGCCGATCAAGCCGAACACTTCCAAAGCTGCGACGGACGGTGGTGACAAAAAGAACAGAATTTTTCTGGTTCCCGAGAGGGTGTTTTAATTTCTTATTTATTTCAATAAAATGTTTTTTAACTAAATTTACTTTAACAAAAAAAATAAAATCTAGTACATTTGTTTCTTTAGGCTTATAATCTGCGCGTCTCTAATGTCGGCTGTCAACGCTGACCAAAACAAAACTCGTCGCTGGGCTTTTGATAACCTCCTTTTATGTTTGGCTCTGGCTTTCCCGACAAATTACCAACTTTCCAATTCGCCGCTGGAATTCCATCCGCCAAGAAACTGGAAAGTTCTGGTCCCTTCAGGTTGACAGCTACGAGATGTTTCTCAGGGCTTCTAGGTGGTTTATGTTTCTTCGTCGGCTTGTGCGCTCGCGTAACAATATTATGTGCAATAAGTGTGCAGCTCAGTGTAGGTTCAGGAGAACCTTTTTTTCCTTAAAGGTATCATACCTCCTACAGACTCAAGGAACTCCGTCTGAGCTGTAATTATCGCTTTCTTAAGGAGAGTAGAAGTACTGCTCTCCTAAAAGCTGACCCCTGGCACAATAAATCTATCTGGTCGCAGTGCATATACGCCATATGTGCGTGGCTACTAACATGTAAAGAAAAACGGCCTTTAGGGTACCCCGACTGTCACTCGAGACGCAAATATTTTCTTCCATCTGCTTTTTACAATATATTTCATTGTCATTAGAACTGCATAAGTCTCCTCTTGGAAAACAGCATATCTAACGACGAGAAGTGAGGCCTGAGATTGTCGTTTCCCACAAGCACATTGGCACAAACCCACCACTGCTTTTGCTATCCATATTCGACTACAATCCATTGCTGGCTCAAATTCAGGTCGGATCAAGTAAAGAATACAATGGCAGTCGACTAAAAATTTGCGCAAGCGCCAAAGTTCTGAAATCATTGCGTCAGATGGCATATTCGTGAGACAAGAGTCTATGGATAAGTTCGGATCAACTTACATTACCTTATCTTTCTAAGGATATAACTTCGAGGAAGGACCATCCTTTTCTTCTCTAACAGACAAGCTGTTCCGAAAACGCTTGATTCGGCGAAAATATTTAAAATGCTTCTCGAGCTGACTAGAAGAAATTTGGTCACTTTTTAGGATCCCCGCAGGTGTAAAGGTAACGAAATGTATGATTTGTTAGCATCATAAGCAATAGTCGGTTCAAAGAACTCTTTAGGACACATATCCGATTCAAGTCCAATTAGATCTGGACGCAAAGTAGAGGGAATCATTGGCGTAGGTGGCGCGCACAAGTTCAAGGGGATCTCGACCAACTTGAAGTGCGCAACTGGAGGCAATTAGCTAAAGACCTAGCTAAATGGAAAGGCTTGTAGGTTGAGGCCCAGGTTCACCCCGAGCTGTAGCGCCACCTAAGTAAGTAAGTAAGTAAAGTCCAGGCTTCGGTTACCCTTCTCTCCCCTGTCAATCCAGCTTGTTATGAATCTGTGCAGGAACAAGCTAAGACTCCTGACCAATGTCATCAGTGGAAGAAGCCTCTTTAAAAAAACATCTTAATCTATGAACTCTGCCCAATAATTGGAGAAACCTCATTCCATGTAATGAATGGTCCGCTTTTATCCAAGTCCAAAAGTGGAGCAGAATTGTCGCACTACGGTCCTAACCCCCAGAAAGGTTCCAGTTCAAAGAACGGGGTTTGCGTGTCATTTCTTGCTAGTGCATGGTACATGACTGGTATCCAATAGAACCTGAGGCAATCTGCGAATCTTTGTGAGTCATTCCCATACTAGTATGGATCTGGTATCGCGTGAATTGTACCTTGATTGCTGCCTGACTTATCTGACAATTTGCAAAATCTTGTCCGCGATATTTCCTGTCGAGGTTGAATTCAGCGCATCTTTCGATCGCATGAACCTATGCTGGGAATATGCTGAGGGATTCGGAGTGTCTAGTGCTGAGGGGAACCTTACCAAATACCTACTTTCAAAATATCAATTCGGAAAAATGGTTTTTTTTTTTTATTTCTGTACGGTATTTTCAAATGCCTTTAAGACTATATAAACCAGAACCTAATGCGACGTCTTTAACAGCTTGTTTGGTGTTTTGAACATCAATTTTGGTACTGGATGCCTCATGCGTATGACTGGATGGAGCTTGGTAAATTGTATGCTCCTCTTAAAAATGTCTCCCTTCCTAATATTCACATGGTACCCATAGAGAGGCATCGCCGCACCTTCTCTCAAGAATCCACATTTTCAAAAAGGGATTTTGTCCGAAAGGTATTTTGGAAAATGGTATTTTATAAAAGGTATTTTTAATATAATTACTTTATCACCAACTTAGGCCTAGGCTCATACAGGCCCAATTCTTGTAGACGTTTTGGATTCGTCAGTACCTTTCCCTGCTCAGCTTTGTGTCAAAGAAGTTTTCCTTGTACATCTCGTCAATGGGTCAGTCCAGAAGCGCCATTGACTTGGATGCGGTTTCTCACTCTTTATTTTCCTTTACCAACGGCTTTTTCGATTATTCTTTCTAGCACTTTGCATAGAAGAGAAAGTCCTACTGTACAGGCTAGTCCTTTCACTTTGTCTAGGAACATCCTCATGTTTTGCCTTGATGGTTGGATCAAGTTCGACATCTCTCCTGGAGTCGTCTAGGGATTCCTTCTGATGAATTGGAGTCAATGGTGGAGGATCGAGAAGGATGGAGAGTCCACCTGAGCATCCAACCGCCACGACACTCATGAAAGATTACCGGGCCATTGAAAATGAATAAATGAATGAATTACTCCAAGTCCTACTATTAGACAACACTGCTCTTTGACTTTTTAACCTCTTCGAAGAATTTCGTATACTTTTCCTTAAAATGTTCCTTGTGTACAGCATCTCCATAAAGTCGACACAGCATCGACATAGCTTCAGCATATCCTTGGCAACTTATACTAAGCTGAACATTCGTATCGAGATGCTCCAATTTCGGGTTACACCACTCTGAGATTTTCGAAAAATCCAAGCGCGGCAAAGAATAGATTCGTATCAGGTAGTTACTTAGGCGGTTAGGCCAAAAAATCCTAAGGAAGTTGCGTAAACGTCTATTGGCGAAAAACGGCAGCTTACGAATAACAGTGGACCACATCTTCTATGTACTACTCCCATACAGTAATACTGACTCGACATTTAAGGAAACAGCTTGGTTTTGGTACTGTAAACATCGCTTCTCCAGATCTTAAATAGCATTCCGAACGCAGCTTTTGCTTTGCTGATTCTGTTCTCCACATCAATTTCGCTGACGCATTTGATTTAACTTCTTTCACCGCTCGAGGGGCATAGGGCATAAACAACGCCTACGCGCGATCTTGTTCGGACTTCTGCAGCGCTTTTGAGCTGCCTCCAACTCATTCCCATAGAGCTTGATCCCCCCTCGACTGTCCTACCTCACCTTTGCCTAGGGCGTCCCGCTGTTCTGTCTGCCTGGGTAAGTGGATTCCACTGCATGGTGTTTTTCGCAATGGAGTTGTCGTGGTGCCGTGAGGCGTGTCTAGTCCACTGCCACTTCTTCCTTCGCACAGCAATGTATATAGCTTCATGGCCCGTTCTCAGATGAAGTTGTTCGTTGGGGATACGATTGGGCCAAAAGATCATCAAGAAGATACTTAGACGTCTATTTACGGAGGTTTGCAGCTTGCGTGTGATAGTTTCATCCAACTTCCAAGTACTGCACCCATACAGCAGTACTGATTCTACGATGGTGCGAAACAGCGCAGCTTGGTTGTTAGGCTTAAAATATTGCTTTTCCAAACTTTCGATAGCATTCTGAACGCAGCTTTTGCCTTTCCGATTCCAGTTCCATGCCACCGCGGTCAGCCGAGACCACACTTGCTAAGTATAGAAAGTTGTCTACTTTCTCGACAACCTGTCCAGCAATACTAAGTTGAGCGCAGGTATTAGAAGTGCTTGAGGCTTTTGTTTTGGCTGTGTTTGTCTTAAGCTTCACTTTATTTGCCTCAGCTTCTAGATTTTGTGCCATCAGATGAAGTTCCATTTTCCGATGTGAAAGAAGGCAAACATCGTCAGCGTAGTCCAGGTGTTCAAGGTAAGTTGTCATAGTCCATCGAATTCCAGTGTTACCTTCTGTCGATGCTGCACGGAGTACATCACTGATGACTACCAAGAATAACAGCGGTGACAGTATGCACCCTTGACGTACTCCACTTTGGACTTCAAAATCATCCGACACCTTACCATTATGTAGGACGAGATACTTGGCACCTTTGGCCGAGACATTCCGTTCTTGGTAAAAAAAAAAGTTGTCATCTTTGTCGACCTGATGTTCAGCAATGTTTCATTGAATGGAGGTTTCTGTAAGGCTGATAGCGAATTATATTCAGCGCCACTTTGTTTGCCTCAGTCTCAAGGCTATAGAACATTTGCTGTAGGTCTAGTATTCTGTGTAAAAGCAAGCAAATGTCATCAGCTTAGTCTAGCTGCTTAAGATGCGATGTTGTTGTCCACTGTCTGCCGCTGTTATTTGACGTTAGGGCTGCACGGAGAACATCACTGATCACCACTAGAAACAGTAATGGTGAAAGAATGTAGCTCTGTCGCACGCTACTTCGGCCTCAAAATCGCTATACACCCTACCTGTGCACCCTCGTAGGTTTCCTTTATAATAGCTACGAGCTCTCAGGGATGCCTCTCCTGCGCACGGCGCACCAGATTGAATCCCGATTTGTACCGTCGAATGCCTTCTCGAAATCAATAACTAGCAGGTGGAGCTGAAATCGCTACTCGATGCATTGCTCTATAATAATCCATTTGGTGTTTATGTGGTCGACGCAGGAGGATCCCGAGCGAAAACCTAATTGTTCGACATCGAGAGTTGCATCAAAGTATTGTTTGATTCTTTCTAGTATCACTTTTGCTATTATTTTGGTGATCGCAGGAAAAACGCAAATACCTCTCAAGCTTTCAGAGACGAAGAGCTTCCAGCTCATCAGGTAGTTGAAGCTCTTTTTTTTCCACCCCAAGAGGGTGGCGCAACCCCTTAATCCTTTTCTGTTCAATTTTTCTTTCTTTCACCATACTGAAGGGATTCCTTGAAAAGCACCTGCAATCATTTTCGACAGCAGCCACCGAAAGCAAAAAAAAAAAAAAATTAAAAAATATTCTCATGTAATCTGGCAATACCTCATGCAGCCTTCAACTGGACAGAGACGAAGCTAAGAGTACAAGTAGCTTGCCCAGAAGCTGTGGAATGCTTTAATGCTTCAGTCACACTTGTAAGTCTTTTTTTTTGTTCTGGCTCTCCTTGCGTAAGCAAATTATTATTTTATCTGTGTCGGGAGGATTGTATCTAAAGTGGGGCGCGTCTGACGAGATCTACAGACCATTAGCTAATACCGTCCGTCTTGGCACATGGAACCCTTGCGCCTGCGCACCTAAATCACTGAGCCTTCTGTGTTACTGTTGCCGTGTGTTGATGGAGTCTGCGCAAATAGATTGGCATTTGGCCAAGTGGGAGCTTGGCTCTGTCCGACGCTGGTACTCATGGTCGAAACTTGACTTTTAATTAATTTCGAATCGGATGTGCACGTACGTGATTTAGATGGTTCTTCTGCAAAGTAAATAAATTGGTAGCTGAAATGCTGACAGAACGAGATTAGAAACGGACGTCGAGGAGGTGATTTCGCGAAGCGCTGTGTGTATTTCGTATCTTTTTTTTTGGGTAAATATATTCTGGTATTTTATTTGTTCGACAGCCACGAGGTATTTGCTCTCGAATGATACTGTTTGTTTATCTAGTGTGTACTTAGCTTGGGTACCGAGAAAAAGTGATTTAGGGGATTCAAGTGGTCAGACGACGATGGATGACGTCTGGATTAGTGCGTTGAGGTGGAAGAAGATGTTCGTATTCTTTGGAAACTTATTTTTAACTGACACTTAGTAATTGAAAAATGGGAATTAATTTTAAGTTTTATTATTTCAATTTGCCTCTGTGAGGTTAAGGAATGGTTAAGTGTATTGAGGGAACAATTGGGATTCTCTCATTAAGAGACAAAGGTGTAAATCAATTTTAGCGAAAGTGAGCAGTTTTGTAAAATTATGGAGAGAACTGCTATCTCAATGAAGTTTTAAGAAAAATATTTGCTGTGTTCTTTGCAATTGCTCGTGTTATACATATTGCATAGGTAGGTAGCCTTAACTGGCAGACTGACGCAAGCAATGTGACCTTACAGTCTTCTGAAAGGATCTTATGGTATGGAGCGTTTCTTAAATATTAACTTGCACGACATGGGGGGGAACTTGCATGGACATTAGGTAAGTGTGGCTGTCTGTACGAGAGTACGAGTATGTACAGACTAAGATCAGTAAAGGTCCATTGTGATGCCATGAATCTTTGCATTAGGCTGCGTAGGGACTAATTAAACGACCCGAAGCTTTTAACGAAGCGAAGGATGCCAGTACGTCGAGACCATCAACGAAAGGAGCCCCTAGATGGAGCAGTATTTTTTGGGACAGGGTCTATATGTATGTACATAGCAGGTGAAAGATGGTTTCCTCCTCCTCTTCGTCTTTACAGCACCTGTAAAAGTCATTCGATGTTCAACATCCAACCTAGGATAAGTCTGTCTTGAAATATAACACGTTGAGTAATTTTTTTATCTGTGGATTTTTGCTAATAGGGACATTCCCGGAATATCTCTGTTGTCATAGGTGAATGTTAAGGTACTCCTTCATCACCGTGAGAGACAAACGGCAGTTCGAGGTGGCCTTTGAAGTGAAAGAACACAATTCCAGGTGATAATATCCCTGACAGATATTGCATTAGATTTCTACCACTACACGGCTTCCTCGATTGCAATGATTTCCGTCTGAAATGCGGTACAGTAATCTGAGAGGCAGAAAGAAAAGTCCTAGTTAAACTTTTCAGAGAAGATACAACGACCCACCCCAATTTCGGTCTTGCAGCCGTCTATGTAAAAATGGAAGGGGCTTATATCCAGAGGGGAAGCATTATCCCATTCATTGCCGTCAGGGTGGCTCGTTCGGAAGTTAAAACGACATAATTTCTAAATGAAAAGAAAACTGGAAAATATTATATTTATTGCAGTGGTCTAAAACTCAGTTGATTTTGATTTTAGTTCATACATACTCCCAGGGTGGTGTCCGAAATAGTCGGGGAGAATTTGCTGTGATTTTCACATTCCATTCCGATTCCAGTAATGAGTTTCGAAAAAATAAAAGATCTGGCCGTGCAGGTAATGGCCTGCGGGGTCGGGCTTTCGTAGGTTAGGTTAGGTAGATGGGTGCCTTGTGACAAAGAGTCACTGCTCACTCATATCAACAGTACGGGTCCATTGTGCCCATTAACCTTGGAAACGCTGTCAAGAAAATCCGCCGTTAGAACCACCCAGAAAGTGATATCCATCTCAGGATGTCCGCTAGTTCAACATTACCCAAGTCCTCCAGCTCCGAGAAGAAGTAACTACCAAGAGTCCTCATTCTTCTGACGGATAGGGCAGGACAGTCACACAACAGGTGACGAACAGATTCAATTTCTTCTTCGTCCATGCAACTTCTACAATAGTCATTATGCAGCACACCGAGTCGCTCTGCGTGAACGCCAATGGTACAATCTCCGGTAATTATGCCGGAAATGACCCGTGCTTTATAACGACTAAGTTATACCAGAGAGGTTGATCTCTTCTTGCTGTAGGCCGGCCATAGCGCCCTGGCTGTTGCGCATGTTTCCAGATGAACCCAGCGTCTGTTTGCTCGACCGGTGGCTTTATCCTCTATTTTTTTTCCGCAAGGAACTGATTGGGGTTGCTACAGAGGGGAGGGACCGCGATAAGTCCAGCGCCGACCCTTTCCTAGCAATCTCGTCAGCCCTTTCCTTACCTTCGATATCCATATGCCCTGGTACCCAGCAGAGGGTCACCGCATTGGCTCTAGATATCTCATTTAAGAGTGATTTACAGCTTCTCACGAGCCTCGACCTAATTACGGCAAAGTCCAGAGCCTTGACGGCTGCCTGGCTGTCTATATAGACAGTGATCGTTTTACCAACGATATTACTCTCGCGTATAATTTCAGCAGCCTGTATAATGGCCGCGACCTTGGCCTGGAAGCTGCAGTCGTCGCTTATTCTAAGGAGTGGTTTATTCCTAGGACTTCACAATAAACTCCGGCTCCCGTGCCAACGTCCATCTTAGAACCGTCGGTATAAAAAGCCAACTCCTTTTTCGTCTTGGTTCTACGGTTCTTTCAGTATATTCTATCAGGAATTCTTGTAGTGAATCTCCTTTCAAATGCTAGCATCGGGTTCATGTGATCAGTTCCCGTCAATCCGCTGGTGATCCCCCATCGGGACAGAATAGAGGCATGGCCGTAAAGGCTTGATGACCACAATCGGCCTTCTCTCAGTCTTACAGCGGTTTTAGCCGGCAGACTGCTGCAGTATATGTCAAGCGGAATGAAACTAAGCATGGTTTCCATTGCCGCTGTTGGTGTTGTACTCATTGATCCCATGACTCCGATGCACGCCGCCCTCTGAATTTTGGTGAGGTTTTAAAGCAGGTATTGCTTCTCAAGTGCCGTCCACCATACTAGAGAACCATATGTGAGAATGGGTCTTACAACCGCCGTGTATTTCCAGCACACCGCAGCTGGTTTAAAGCCCCACGTATTACCGAAAGCCTTTTTGCGCTTGCTTTTTTAACGCGTTCGGCAATATTCTCCTTCCAGTTTAGTTTGGAATCTAGAATTACGCCCAGATACCGAGCTGAAATTGAGATACTTAGTTCAATGCCACCGATATTTAGGAGTCTGAAGGTAGCGATTGATCTCCTCTTAGTGAAGAGAACTACCTCCGTCTTTGAAGGATTAACTCCCAGCTCTTTGCTGTTGACCCAGTTATCCACTAGTGGTAGCGCGAAGTTGAGCCTTTCACTTAGGAGTGGAGGAAATTTTCCCGAAACCAGGATAACGACATCGTCCGCATAGGCCGTCACGTTGAAGCCGTTTTCCTTCAGTATTACCAAGATCTCATCTCACCACAAGGAGCCATATTAGTGGGGACAAGACTCCACCTGGGGGTGTTCCTCTGCAGACCCTTCTCCGGATGGTTACATCTCCTTGCGTTGAAGATATGATGCGCTCTGTGCAGACTGTTCAGGATCGCGTTAGAGCTTACGTTGTTAACGCCCCTTCAATGCCAGGGAACGCCCCAAGAGTGAACTCCTTGAAGTGGAGGGATATTTCTATGCTCGATACGACCCGCTGGAGCACCGTGTCTACCGATCTGCCGCAGATGTATGCATGTTGTGATTTAGATAGGTAGTCATCGCCGATCACACCTCTTATATATATGTACATCTATTAGACGTTCCAAAGTTTTCAGCAAAAAAAACGATAAACTGATAGGTCTCAGGTCTTTTGCGTTTGTATGGCTCGCTTTCCCTGCTTTGGGAATGTATACAACGCGCACCTTCCAATGCATTAGCCGTCGGACTTACTGCTCTACCACGTTTAATAGATGATGTATAGAAACAAGGACAAGCCTGGGATAAGGATGATCATACCGTTGCGTTGGCGACCCTGACTAATCGAATCAGCTAATCAAATCAGCACGTGGAAGGTACTTGCGAAAGCCCCAAATTACTACAAAGCAGACATCAACGCTATCCACGAAGTGCGATAGGTTGGCCGCGCAAAAAGCGAACGAAAAGCTGCGATATTTACTGCAGTGATCGCTATAGAAAACCGTGACAGCGTTTACATAGATGCGGACTTACCATTAGAACTTGGGTATCAAGTCCGCATCAAGGAATATCTAAATCTATCGATTCGTCGTTGGCCACAGCAATTGGGGGCTTCATCCATTTACAATATGGAAAATTTTGCGGGCAGATCTTGGCCTATACCCGTGTAAAATTCAGCTGGTGCAGAAATTAAAGCCACGAGAGCATCATCGGCGACCGAAAGTTATTAAAATAAAAATCTGGCGATAAGTTGATTTCGAGAAGTGAATCTGTCGGTTGGCCTCAAAGATCGTGCGACTTGACACCTCTCGATTATTTTCTATGGAACTATGTATGTGAAGTCACTGACTTATGCAAGTAACCCAGCAACAATTGACATGCAGCCACATACCAAGGCGATCATATCAAAGTAGTAAAAGATTACAAATATCTGGGAGTCTTGTCTACGTCTAATTTAAAATAGTCAAATCGCCTGAAGCTAAACGTGCACTCTCATCAATCTGAGGTCGCTGCATTAAAAATTAATAGGACACCCATATCTCATATCCAGAAGTACGAGTATCTAGGACACAATATGGACAAAGGCGCAACCATCTTCAAAATAGCCGCCTAATAAAGGAGGAATGCTTAGGAGATTCGTTCGCCAAAGGTAATTAGCAATGCTTAGGAACAACCTCTTGCGGTTGACAAAAAAATTCTACATAGGTGGTGAGAGTATTGTGAATGACTTTTGGATGAACAGTTTCCCTATTTATACTTTCCAAGAGCCCCTAACAGTGAAGAAATACCCGAAAAAAAACTAAAAAGAAAAAGGCCAGACAAGATACCCTCTGAGTTCTAGAAAAGATGCAGAAATCAGATTCAGATGGCTCAGGACTCTCATCTGCAAATTTATGCGAGATTACTCACATACCATGAAGATCATTGAACGGATATTAGGTGGCCGACGGAAAATACGGTGCGGATTTGTCGTGTGCAATCGAAAGTATAAGGATCATAATGGACAAACATAGTGATTCCTTAAAGGATTTGCATATATTATTCACTGACTTTGAAAAAGCATTCCACACACAATTACTAGATCTGATATGGGTGCCGCTAAGACATCAAGAGGTTCCAGAAACGTATGTACAGATGATCATGAACATGTATGAAGGATCAAAGACAGTTTAAGTTGCCCCGAGCTGCTCAGTTGCTAACTCGACTGTACTATCTGTTTCCAATACAGCCGTATCGTCCGCGAACGTGGCTACAGTGATGCCTTCTTCTTGAGGTATTTCTTGTATGTAGAGCAGGAATAAGACCGGGCCAAGGACATTTCCTTGTGGAACCCCAGCGGTATTCGAATATTCAGTTCCGTATTTGACGGGGAATAGTCTGTCCGCAAAGTAGGTTTCTAAAATATTGTACAACTGTTCCGAAAGAATGTGTCTTAGATTATACTTCAAGCCTTCGTGCCATACCTTTTCGAATGCTTGAGAGACGTCAAGAAAAGTGCTAGAGCATATCTTGTTCTCTTCTAGGGCTTCCTCAATTTAATTGGTTATTATATAGACCTGTTCGATTGTGGAATGCTTCCTTATAAAGCCGAATTGATGATCAGAAATAAGGCATCTTTCTTCAATCGGAAATTTATCTGGTTTAAGAACCATTATTACTTCAGAAACTTTCCATTGTCTTGGGATGTTTGACTACCCTATCGCAGGATTTATGAGGCAAATGAGTTTGATTAAGGCTTTCGTTGGCAATTAATTGGGGACCTGTCCGGTTACTAGTTCATACCCAGGGACCTTGCGGTTTTTTTTTTTTATTTTTTATAGCCTGGCAAAGTTTGACCAATGACACTCTTTTTACTTTAACGCTTACTTACTTACTTAGGTGGCGCTACAGTTCGAGGTGAACCTGGGCCTCAACCAACAAGCCTCTCCATTTAGCTCGTTCTTTAGCTAATTGCCTCCAGTTGCGCACTCCAAGTTGGTCGAGGACCCCTTGAACTTGTGCGCGCCACCCACGGCGATGATTCCCTCTACTGCGTCGTCCCTCGGGGTTAGATTCGAAGACTCTGCGGGCCGGAGCGTTGGTGTCCATTCGCTCTACATATCCTAGCCATCTCAGACGTCCAATACGCAGTTTTTTGACTAGGTCGATGTCGCTGTATAGCTCGTATAGTTCGTGATCGAATTTTCTCCTCCAAAACTCGTCGACGCAAACGGGACCGAAAATCTTACGAAGAATTTTTCTCTCGAAGCGACCAAGGATATCTTCATCCTCTTTCAATAAAGTCCATGTTTCAGCGCCGAAGAGCAGGACTGGGATGATCAGGGTCTTATATAGAGTTTCCTTAGTTGTTCGAGAAAGGGCTTTACTGTTGAATTGCCTCATAAGCCCAAAAAACAGCGATTGGCAAGAGTTATTCTTCGATTGATTTCTGCGCTGATCTTGTTTGTAGAATTTATAGCAGAGCCAAGGTAGACAAAGTCCCTTACTATCTCGAAGTTATAGCTGCCCGCTGTGACGCTCTGTCCAATTCGTCGGTGTTGGATGTCCCTTCTTGTCGACAGCATATACTTGGTTTTGCCCTCGTTTATCACTAAACCCATTTTGGCCGCTTCCGCCTCAATGCTTGCAAACGCGCCGGTGACAGCCCGCTGAGTACTTCCGATAATGTCGATATCGTCGGCGTATGCAAGCAATTGTACAGACTTGTAATAGATTGTGCCTCCGGTGTTGGCTTGTGAGTTCCGCACAATCCGTTCAAGTACAATATTAAAGAAGTCACACGACAGCGCGTCACCTTGTCTAAAACCTTTTTTGACATCAAAGGTCTCGGTGAGGTCATTACCGACCTTGATGGAGCAGCGAGCGTTCTCCATCGTCAGCCTGCACAGGCGGACAAGTTTGGCAGGGATGTCAAAACTAGACATGGCTCTATAAAGCTCTTCTCTATTGATGCTGTCATAGGCGGCCTTTAAATCGATAAAGAGGTGGTGAGTATCGATTTGGAACTCTTGGCTTTTCTCCAGGATCTGCCGAAGTGTGAAGATTTGATCGATGGTGGACTTTTCAGGCCTGAAACCTCACTGACAGGGTCCAATCAGGCTTCCTTTCTTGTGGATCGGGCAAACGATGCTGAAGTTCCATTCATCAGGCATACACTAGTCAGACCAAATCTTAGAGATGAGCTGGTGTATGCGCTCTACCAAATCATCCCCAGCTGCCTTGAAAAGTTCGGCCGGTAAGCCGTCAGGTCCAGCAGCCTTGTTGGATTTTAGCTTGGATATTGCTATACTCACTTCATTTTGGTCAGGTGGACGGAAATATTGACTATCATCGTCTATGTTGAATGGTTCATTCTGCCTGACAGCGGGATGTTGGTCTTCGTCGCCGTTATACAGTCTGCAGAAGTAGTTTTTCCATATTCTCAGCACCTACTGTGATTCTACTACGAGGTTTCCATTTTCATCTCTACAGGTTTCTGTACGGGTATTACTTCTCTGACACGTTCTTTTTACCTTACCTGGAGTATAAACTCTCGATATTCTCAAACGCGCGCTTTTCATGCTCTTTCTTCTTCTTTTGGAGAAGCCGATGTTCTTCCCGTCTCTTTTGCTCGTAGAGCTTACTAGCAGCTCTCGTCTTCCTTTGCAGCGCCGCGCCGCTTTGTATGCCTCTTGTTTTGCCGCATGCACTCGCCGGCATTCTTTGTCAAACCAGGGGTTTCGCGGTGGTGGTCGAGCGAGACCCAGCACATCAGTCGCGGCGTTTCTGATGGCATGTTGGCAGCGTTGCCACTGGTCTTCGGCACTTGATGCTGGCGGCATAGGGGTGATTGAGAGATTTCGGGATACGTGTTCAGCGAAGAGTCTGGCGGTCTCTTGCGATTGTAGCTTTTCGACGTTAAATTTTCTCACAGTGATTCTTCTTTGTTGCTCAGTTTGCGATATCCGCATTTGTACCTTGGCTACAACAAGGTAATGATCCGAGTCTATGTTGGCCGCTCGGAAGGTCCGGACATCCAGAATACTGGAGGCATGGCTTGCGTCGATCGCAATATGATCAATTTGGTTGATTGTTGCATGCTTTTTGGACCGCCATGTCTGCTTTTGAATATTAAGATGAGGAAACCATGTGCTTGCTATGTTGACGTTTCACTCCACAGCGAAATCAATTAGCCTTAGTCCGTTATCAGACGTGGTGTCGTGTAGGCTATGCTTACCGACTGCCCTACCAAAGACGTCCTCCTTTCCTATTTTGGCGTTAAAATCGCCCAATATGATTTTAACGTCGTATTTAGGACATTGCTCGTATTACTTTAACGCTGTCAGGTGTTGTAAACATACTATTAAGGTTCTTATCTAATGCCTGTCCATCGAAAGGCTTAAATGTTTCTTCTAGGTGCTCGGCAAATAGATCTGGCTTTTCTTTGTCTCCTCTCCCATAGTCTTATTGGTAGGAATTGCATTTGGGGTGTTTTGATACGTTTTGTAGCTCTCAAAAACGAGTAATTAGAACTTTTTCCAATGGTTAGACCTTGGAAATATACAGAAATTTGGCGATATACAGAATTTGGCACGTAATTTTGCCATATTTTGCGAACTCTCCCCTTTTTCCGAATTACGTCCTTTATTTTCATCGGGTATTTAATTTAGCTATTTGCGACTTCTTTCCTCCTGTGGGAAGTGTAGTTCTAACCTGCGCTCTGCAAGACTTCAATAAATCTGTGGAATTCGTCTTCGATTTCGTGGCGTGGTTTAAGCGACGTATTCAGCACAATATTTTCTCCGCATTGTTTTTTTTAAAGCCGTTCCATCTAGTTTTGTTGTTCGTCAATCTGCGTGCTCCTTCTTTTTTTTAACTTTCCACTTATTGTTCATACTACTACAGAGTGATCAAAGCAAAGATCAAAGCTTTCCGCTACATAAGTAAACTTTTCAACCACTCCTTTTGGAACAAGGAAGTCTCCGAAGTTAGGAGTTTTTGCTGCGTCGGAGGGCCAATATGTCGGTATCTGCGTTGAGAAGAAGTCAACACCAAATTGCATTCTGGCTTCGTCAAATTGCCTACATTTCGTTGATATGCATCTTAAACCCCAAAAAGTGTGCTTCGAGTTGCAATCATCTCCAATAATGAAATTCGTTCCAAGTGAGGTAAAGAGGCTTATAAAGTCAATTTTTTCAAATTTGAGCCGTGGATGGCAATAAATGGATAAGATGTTGAAGAATGAGTTCTTATATTTTACATGAACTGCTATTAGTTGTTATTGCGTCGTGCTCCCCATTAAATGAAGTCCAAAACTTCAAGTATCTAGGCTCAGTACTTTTAAGAGACAGTAACAAGGATCACCGCATAGTGACTGGATGAAGGAGAAATATTATCTGGCGTCTTTCCCGACTGTTCAAGTGAAGGGGAATGTCGAAAATATAGCTGACATGATATATGAAGACACCAAGATACTGCGTTGGGCAGATGGTGCCACAATGCTTGCAAGAACTGCCATCGATCTTTAGCACTATACCGCTAATAGTCTCAGAATTCTTCTTCTTTTTAAACCTTATTGGTAATTAAATGACGTAGCCGCCATAAAAATATTCCACTGCACTTCTTCTTCTTCTTCTTCCTTTTATCAGCGAGGTTATGATCCGAAAATAAAGGATCACAACCCTCCCGCTTCACCGCATTTCTACTGATCCGCCTGTGGGGTTCGCCTATTCCACTGCACTGATTCATGACTAAAAGAATGTTGACGCAATGCTTATTATGTAGCGTTGCCAACAAATGTTCATTTCTGCACGTTTCATTTGATTTAACTGCCAAACACAGATGTTGTTTCCACACAAGGTGCGAAGCTATTCTTAAAGCAATGTAGCTAGGACCTATTCAAATGAATAAGTACAGACAAAGAGCAATAAAGCATTTCACATCACTGCCACTGCATTTGCAGTCATGTGTTGTCAAATTTTCTCCTCAAGAAATGCAAATGCACGAATGCCTCCATTCATTAGCATTCCCATCCATAACTCTGCAATAAGCGTCTTTAAAGTGCACCCATCACCGCATCCGACCAATTCGTCGCACGCACGCACCCAGTCATCCAAGGAAGAACGATGATTATCCACGACAAATAAATAATAAGCCAGATATCCTGTCGCGTACTAACATATTCCTTTGGCAGTCGTAACGTGTCAACACCTTTTGGTGGTGGTTACCTGCAATAGCAAGCCCTCCAGTGGGCGTGCCTCATGCATAAAATCATCATTCTCAAAGCATTGCGAATCCCAAATTAATATTCGTCTTCGCCGCATTGATATGAAATTAAAACCGAAAAGCAAGTATCTATCCATCTGAAGAGACCTCTACATCGAACAAGACGACGAACGACGATGACGATGACATTAGTCAGACGTCAACGCACAGTTTAAACTTGGGGCTGGATGCACATGGCCTCCGGCCACCGATTTCCGACAGCGACAATGCATAATGAAACAGCACAGACAGAAAGAAAAACATTCCGCATCGCACAAATAAAACAAAAATTTACAGATACAGATTGTTCAAGACACGCAAATTAATTCGAGAGATGCAGAGGCGTGTCTGTAATTGAATTGATTGCACAAATGGAGTTGGGGTTTTAAATCATTTTTCGCATTGCGCGCGCCGCCGCAATAGTGGTAGTCGACAAGGCTGACATTGTGGTGCTGAATTTGTTCTCTCGACGAACGACTGTGCTTCGGTGCAGATCTGAAATGCATTTAAATCTTGCAATGAAAATCATCTATGGCACATGGGCTGAGGTTGGTTTTCCGCCAAAGGATCTGGCGGTACTTGGAAGGCGATTTATTTATTGGAAATTCATGTAAAACTGGATAGTTTCGCTGCAAGAGATGGTTATGGGTGGAGCGGATAGGTTCTTGAACTTTTTATGTTGATATTTTGAAGTTGACGTTGCCACACCTATTGTAATGTATTGACTGGCACATTGGACATTGTTGCACATATTTATGGAAATTTAAATGATTTGCTTGGACAGACTGGTAGACATACGTATTGAACAAAAGATCGGGGTAATTTTAATTAAAAACACAAATTAATTATGAACACGTTATGGAACATGAGAAGGCGGATCTGGGCATTGCGCAAGACAATAAGTAATTATGTTTCATATTTTGCAATACCTAGACATATCTGGCATGCTTTGAGGTGCGTGAGATGGAATTTCTCTGAACAAGTATGATGGGTAAACCTGTAGAACTCCTTGAAACTTGTAAAAGAAAAGACTTGTGCAGAAATTCTACTCAGCTCAGAAGATGGCATAGGACCAGACGCTTTCTCTTTAAACTTCGACGGTTTCTAGCCTGGTCTTGTTGGCATCTTCTTGCATAGTTCCATACTTCCTAAAAAAAGATCCATCAATAGGTAAACCAGCATTCATCTGTTAGTTCATCTCCGGCGCCGCATGAAAGTCAACTTTTGTTTTCTCTGTTTCACTTCCTTGGCATTACCCAACCTGCAATATGTTGCTATAAACACCCTCCCCAACGAATTGGGTCGCACTAGCTTGCCGTTGATGCGGCAAACGATCCATGTGACGACATCATTTCTAATTGCCTCTCAGACTCTGACGTATTCCAAGTAAATGCCATTCGAAACAGGCAATTTGACCTCATCTTCCAATGCCGATAGTTAAACGGTCTCTGAAAGCAATCATCTTCTTTTGTCGTTGAACTGCTTTCTCTTTCTTCTGGGCGCCGTGGCGTAAGTGGTTAGTGTGTCGGATCACTACGCATGAGGTTTCAAGTTCGAATCCCAGAAAACACCAAAAGTTTTTTCACGGTCCCACCTCTCGCGAGCGTTTGACAAACATCCGAGAGTATTGTTGTCACGAAAAAGGCTTCTCAAATCGCCGTTCGGATTCGGCATTAAACTGTAGGTTCCTTCCATTCGTGTGAAAAATATAACGCACACAACATGAGTGGCTGCGAGAAGCTAGGCCCTGGCACTTTAAAGAGCTGTTGCGCCAAATATTTGTATTTCTATTTTGCTTTCTCCAGTCTCAAAGCGCAACTTTGGGTTTAATTTTCTTAAACCAGATTTCGCCAAACTCAATAGTTTACATTTTAACATAAGTACTGTCTCTACACTTTTACCATTCAGCTACGCTGATATATTTGCCTGTTTTGTCCAATTATTCCTAAACACTTTCTCTGAGCGCCACGAATGGCTTTATCTAAAATACCTATAGCGAATGAAATTCAGCCTAATTACCGACACCAAGAGATATTTTCAATTCTTCTTCTTCTTCTTCCTATTTTGGCGAGGTTATGATCCAAAAACTAGAGATCATAACCATCTCACTTCACCGCATTTCTACTGATCCGTCTGTGGGGTTCGCCTATTTGACCTCAGAAAATATCGGTAGGCCTTCCGATTTTGGATCACTCGGTTACTGAGGCCAATGAAATGCCGATGTCGTCGCATTTGTGTCATCCAGGCGTTTATAGGCCTGCCTTTCCTACATCGCGATGTCTTTGGAACGTGCATTGATATTGCCTTTTAACATGGTTCAAGTGATCTCTTCTTTGAACGTGGCAATACCAACTGAGCCGGTCGCGCTCTTTTTTTTGTACGATGGTTTCCTTGATGTAAAAGCTTCCACGGATCTTCGAACTTCTTATTTGATCAAGCTTTGTCACTCCTGCTGTCATGCGAAGCATCTTCATCTCAGCTGCCGTTAATTTATTCTCATACCTTTTGTACATCGTCCAACATTGTGAACCGTATGTGAGCGCTGGACGCACAACTGCGGTGTAGAGCATTCCTTTCAACTTAGGTGGCATTTTTCTGTTACAGAAGATAGCGGAATTTTGTCGCCACTTCTTCCACCCTATCATTACAAGTTGCTTTGCTATTGATCATAGATCCCAGGTATTTGAACTTTCGCACTTGGAAAGCACTGTTCCATTCAAATAAATGTCTGGAATAGGCCTGAGTGGATCAGAGAACGGGCAGCACAAATACTCTGTCTTTTTTTAACTAATGCGATACCCATTTCCCTCCAAAACGTCCACCCACACATCACTTATGATGGCTTCATCGTCAGCAAAGTATAATTGATGTATCTTGGAGTGGGTCACTTTACCTTCAAGCAGTTAAGGACTGCAATAGAGAGCAAAGGACTTAAGACGCTTCCCTGGTGCACCCCGACTTTGATTGGGAACTCTTCGGTTACTCCAGCGCGGCATCTTACTCTTGTCTTTGCTCCTTCGTACATATCCATGACTACCTGTATATAGGTTTCTGGAACCCCTCGATGTCTTAGCGCCACCAATATCAGATTTCGTGATTTTCTGTTGAATGTCTTTTCAAAGTCAACCAATACAATATGCAAATCCTTAAAGGAATCACGATGTTTTTCCATTATGATCCTTATACTTTGGATTGCAGATAGCCGTATTATTTTTCGCAGTCGGCCAACTAATACCCGCTCAATGATCTTCATGGTGTGTGACATCAGCTGGATCGAACGGTAGTTATTACAGTTTCGCGTATCACCCTTCCCTTTGTATACAGTGAGAAGGTAACTTCCCCTCCATTGATTCGGCATTGGATCACCTCTCATAAATTTGGAGATGAGAATTCTGAGCCATCTGGGTCCGACATCTCCCATATTTTTTTAGAGATATTTTAAATTCATGAACGTCAAATGGCCCAGGTCCACCCCGGACTGTAGCGCCATCTAAGAAGAAGAACGTCAAATGAAAATCAGCCTGCTATACATCTACTCTCACCTTCTCAGATTTGTTCTCTACAGACCCTAAAATAATTGCCAAGCTATTTGCTCCCTTCTTCGGCCAGTCATTCGCTGACCACCTCCTTGAACCTAACCTTGATTATTCCTGCTGTTCAGACAACTCTGCACAATTCTCCCTTCTCTTCGTGGACATAATCCCATCAATGGATGTTAATAAGATTAACCAACTGGAGGATAACCACTCGCCTAGTCCAACACCATAGTATTACAAAAATGTATGAATTATCGGACGCAGATTCTCGCTGTCTGTCTTCAAATTTCAATCTCCGAAGGCGTTTTCTTCAGTTATAGGAGGACGCTTATCAATTTCTTATTATTGGTCAATTGTGAAGCTATCTCTTCTCATTGCAAGACAATCTTCTCCACAAAGCAATACGGATTCTTTGAAGGTAGGTCAACAACCACCAACTTAATGGAACTATTGTCAAGTACACTGAATCATTTGGAAGATGGCAATGACGATGATGTCACAGCTACAGAATCATATGTTAATGTGGTTGGGGGTGGCACTTGTGTAGTCGTAACGTAGTCAATTGCCACGCTAATGATTCATGGTTCAAATCCTGACGTCAGCAAGCATTTATTTATTTCTCATGAAATATACAATGTAAAGTCAGTCCGATCAATTGCGAAAGCTTGTGTGAGCACTTCGAAGGCATAACACTGGCAGTAGCTTGGTCATAGCGCTGGAAAAATTGGTCGCTCTGTTGGATGATTGATTTGCCTATGACATCCGTGGTCGGGAAAAAAATACTGTGAATCAGAAGCAAAGACAAGAAATAGCAGATATCTCCCCTGTTATCTGGACGCCACATTCGGAGTTTCTCTCTCTCTCTCTCTCTATCTATCCTTTTCAATGCCCGCACTGTGTGTAAACATGTTAAGGATATTCATAACCCCTTGGGTGCGCGCAAATAAAAAAAAAATAAAAAATCATAGGGAATATGGTATCATGCAATCCATTTCCAACGAAAATTTAACCATATTGTATGTTTTTTTTTTGTTGGAGCATCTGCTTTTTCCTAGAAGTATGTACACTAGGATTTCGTTTTATTGGGTGCTGCTCCAATTAATTTTTCCCCTGATAAAAATACAAGGGAGGCCTCATCTTGTAGTGTATTAGAAGAGTCGTTTCTTCCATCTCATCTGCTACTGAACGGATCTGGTTTTCTAGACACTTTGTTCTAAGACGGTAAGGTGTTTCATTCCTTTTACATTTTTACTGACTTTTAAGTGACTATCTCAATTACAGAACTTGAAAACAAAGTAATGACACTCAAAAAAACCGTGCAAAGTCTCGTGCCCAATCAAATATGTCAAGAAAACATTCCCACCTTGGTGGAATGAGGAGCTCTCAAGTCTTAGAAAGTTGACTAGAGAGACCTTCAATAGCGACCATAGCTTTGAAAACTGGCAGCCTTATAAAAATTGCGTAAGAAAATAAAAACAATCTATCAGAGTCGCTAAAAGTTAGTCATGAGTGGAATATTACAAATCCATTGAGACCCTAAAGGAAAGGAAAGAACACTTCAAACCAACTATCCTTACACCGAGTCTCCACGAGACATATTTATTTCAAATATTATGTCAGGCATCATGTTAGAAATTTTTTATTTTTTTATATGGTGGGCAAATTATGTCCAGAAATTTCATGTTCAATTATATCACGTAAGAGCAAGCAACGACCAATTCTTGCTTGGCCGAGTCTCCACGAGACATATTTATTTCAGAATTCATGTCAGGGACCAATCAGCCATGTTTTCTTCGTAGTAAAACTCAAATTCACACTCCCTGTCAAATTTATTTCAGGGTTTATTTCCACAGAGATGGCAAGAAATCGATTTCTTAAAATGAGTTATTTCAAGAAATTTGCGGTCTCCATTGGAAATTTCGATTGCATGAAATATTTCTTGCAATGAATTATTGCCAGTGGAGACCAGGGGTTAGAAAGATGAATGGAGAATGGACTGAATAAACTGCAGAATCTCTAGAACTTCTAATAAACACCCATTCTCTCAGATGCACAGAGCAGAGCCTACAAGCTCTCAGCGGCCGCAGTCTAGAATCTGGGAAAGTCCAATACCCATTATTACAGAGGAAAACATTTCCTGGGCCTTAAAGAGCTTCGCTCCTTATAACTCCCCAGGAGCTGTTTACTGAACAACCACGTACCCCAATCGAGGTGATTAGTGAAAGTCAAAAGGAGGCAGATGCGGTTATGGAAACTCGAAAGATTGCATAGCAGTCGGTCTAACTTCCTTTGCACTGAAGACTCTCAAGCGACTCCTAGATAACCATTTGTGAAACAAAATAGAAGAACCTTCTCTCTCCAAAGCACAGCACGCATACATCAAAGCTAGATCGACTGAGACAGCTCTTTACGAGGTAGTTCGAAATATAGAAAACTACATACAATACAAAGAATACACTCTCGCTAGCTTTCTAGAAATAGAAGGAGACTTCAATAACGTAGACACTGAAGGAATTCTGGAGTCCGTTACGGAGCTGGGGATAGAAAGCTATCTAAGTCAATGGATTTTGTCCATGCTTAGCACTAGAATTATTCAGCCAACAGTAGGCAAAGCAATATAACCAAATTTGCCAGTAATGGACTACCCCAGGCTGTGTGATAGAGAAAGAATCAAGCTAGTCGGATATGCAGACGATATGGTGATACTAGTGTCAGAAAAGTTCCCATCCGTGCTAAGTATAATCACGGAAAATGCTCTGAGTAAGGTAAGCGTTTGGGCCAAAAAGTGTAGCCTTGGTGTCAACTCGAACAAAAAACTAAACTGATGCTCTTCACTACTAAAACCAAAATACCTGACTTCACATTTCCTCGACTAAATGACCAACCGCTCTCCTTATCGTCCAGTGCTAGGTATTTAGGAGTTATCTTAGATCCTAAGCCCAACTGAAAGCTTAACATAGAGCAACGGGTAAATAAGGCATGTATGCTTTCTACGCATTTCCATGCCACCAAAATTGACCCTATGGTAAAACCAATTCTCACATATGGGTCAATAGTATGGTGGGCGGTTCTAAAACAAATAATATATAACATATAATAAAATCAAACTTAACAAAGTATAAAGAACTGCATATATAAGCACGACAGGTGCTCTATGGTCAACCCCGACGAATGCGCTAACAGTCTATCTGCATCTTCTACCTTTAGATCTACACAAAACAAATATCACAGCACATATCGCGGTTAGACTCGGGAAGTCTGGGTACTGGATAACGAAACGCTGTGGGTATAGTAGTAACATACTAGACTCTCTACCAAGAGAACTCGTTCCGCTTACAACAGATTACATCATACCCAGATTAATGTTCACAAAGCACTTCGACGGTCAATTCCCCACTAGATCAAAATGGCAGGATGGACAGGTGATTAAGGATTTCGACGTAACAATCTACACAGACAAAGATGGAATGTGGAGTCGATGTGGGTGTGTTTTCTAAATCATTAAACATCTCGAAATCATATAGACTTCCGGACTTTGCCTGTGTGTTTCAGGCAGAATTACTCGTGGCCGGGAAGCCTGCCGCCAGATCCAGTTACACACTAATGTAGCGCCAAAGCAAAAAGATCGCTATTTTCATTGACAGCCAAGCTACTATCAAATCCATTGCCCCGGTTACTACATCCTCCAAGCTGGTGCTAGAATGCCCACCTGAGCTATCCTCACTAGATGGGCAATTCAAGTTAGCCCTGGTTTGGGTTCCAGGAAACAGCAACATTTATGGAAACGAACTTGCTGATGAACTGGCAAGGCAAGTCTCAACCCTCCACCGCTCACTTGCGGAATCAATTCAAATTCCGCTTGGAGCAGTCAAGCAGATCGAGCAAATCTTCTAAAAATTATGACTAGGCTAACAAACTGTGTCATATCTAGGAAGGTGTGGCCAAACTACAACAAAATAAAAACAACCGCCTTCCTAAATAGAACGCGTATGGACATCACCAGAATAACAGCGATCACCACAGGTCTCTGGCCTATAGGAGACTATGCAGTCAAACTAGGCATCCCACACAACACACACTGTCGCAGTTGCAACGTCTTAACTGAATAAAAAAAAAAAAAAAACCTTATCGACTATTTATGGGCGTGTCCGGCACTAACTAGGGCCAGGCATCGAGCTTTGGTAAAACCCTTTTCCAATTCTCTTAAGCAGAAACGTTAAAGATTTAATAATCTTCTTAAACCCCATAGGTTGGATCTAGAGACTCCCCACCAATATAGCTTCACATCCAGGTTACTTAATGGGTTTCTCTTTTTAAGTAGAACTAGCATACCTACCTGTCTACCTAAGTGACTGTAGCCTACATGTGCCCAAGCTAATCGTGTAAAGCTTAGTCTAGATATTAGCTAAGCACATGCTGTAACCCCATATTATCTTGATAGCAGTGCCCAGAATATTACACATCACAGAACAGATATCTACGTCGACTTGTTTTGTTGTTCAAATCGATGACCATAAATAATAGTCTAACCAAGGTTAAACAGTCTGACAAATGAAGGACGCCAAAGTGTGTATTTTCTCGCCAGCAATGTGTTATGTTTTTCTTGTCAAAACCATTGACGCCAACTAATAATCTCTCAATGGAATCATCACTTTTTGACAGACGCTTCCAGCCAAATCAAGAGTTCCCACCATTAGCCCGAAAATATACACTTCACAGCCACAACAATCAATACCCTATCCATTTCACAACACCATGCGTCAACAATGACTTCATTGCGAGGCTGTAAGATGCTAGAGGCCCCCTCTCCAGCCCCCACTAAGGAAAACATAATTTCAATTTGTTCACCACGATTACCGTTGCGAATTAAACACGAAAATGTTTTTCAGATCACATTGGAATCCATCGAGACATTAATCATTGCAACTCAAGCGTAACATCATCAAAAAGCAGCAGTTTCGCGGTTCCTGTATCTCGAACCATAACTAATAATCTAATGAGATATCCACAGATATAAAATCGCAGATACACTCATGAATCTATATGTAGCTACATCTTTTTGAAGGCATTACTTCGACGACGACGATAACGACGATCGGTTGCAAGTTATGTTGTAACATCGAGTACTCGTAACTACTCCACTCAAAGCCAGGCCATGTGCGCACGCAACAAATTGGCTCAACTTGGCAGTAGCAGCCGAAGAGCGCACAAAAACACTGTTCTTGCATGTGCACTACTACTGTGCAGTGCAGCACCAATAGTGAGCTCCTTTTTCTTGTAGGATCACCGAGTAACATCATCCTAACTTAGGATGACTGCTCCGCTATAAATTGCCAAGATCGTGCACTACTAACTGCATCTGCTCGATATAAGAGGTAGCATTTCGTAACTGAGCCAAACAAAGATGGCAAAAGTATCTCAAAAGTAGGCCGGATCGATCGTTGCTGCATCGCAAGGGGAAATTTTTTTTTTGATTTACTGTATACACAGTAGCGGTGGCGGCGGCGCAGTAGCATCGTCAAAGGCAAAACATCTCTGCAACTAGAGAGATACTTCTCACGAACGTTGAGATACTTGATATCTTAATGTTGATTCGCCGACTGACAGTTGGAGGACCATAAACATTCTGACACTATACACTTCGAATCGAATTTTAGAAATTATTGCATCCCATCAACATGCAGCAGGACGTGCTCCTGCTGAGATACTTCTTGTGTTTAGGTGTCATCGAGGTTTTTCTTTTCAAATGGTTGCCCCTGCAATTTGAATATAAATTGGATTTGATCAAGTTTTGGGAACAACAGGTGCCGTCGTGTGATTGGAAAACCCAGGAACACGCTGCGTTTGTAGAACAAAGCGCAGACGAGTTAATGGAAATGATTTGAATATTTCTTTTTTGAAATAGAGCAATCAAGGGAGACCCTCTGTGTGTGTATGAGGAATGCGATGTCCGTCTGATTGGTGGCACTATAGGAGGGCTACCAGTTCGACCGTGTATAGATCGGTAGCCCTGGCTGTGAAAAATAATTAATTACTTTGAGCGAGGTGCAGTGACAAGGTTATGTGCCCGGGAGGTTGGGTGAGGGTTGGCCTTTTCTCTTCATTTCTTTTTTTTTTTGTGAATTTATTGGATGAACTTGCCGCTTGACACCTTAATCAATTAATACTTGTCGGGCGGGTTGTGAGGAACACTTGCTGAGGTGAGAAAGTCATCATCAAGATTAAGTGCGGATAAAATAAATGAGTTTTTGGAATTTCGAAAGATTGTGGACGATTGCTTCAAGGGAATGAGAAGTTCAAATTGATTGAATTTTATTTCATTCACACATATTCGTTATAAAAAGCTTAAGTATGGGAATCAAAGAAAATTCCATCTTACAGTGGCTTTGCTAGAGCAGAAAACCCACTCAATGGTAGTGATGATGAAGTGTGTACCTATAGCCAAACATTATGAATGTCTTTGGTTCACGGGGAGGAAGAAGCACATATGTTAAGTGCGTATTCCGTAGCGCAACTCCTAGTAAAGATTTTTTGCTAAGCTTCTCTGGAGAAGTGAACTTATGATGATTATTATTATTTGTGTAGGGTTATCTTGCACTGCGACCTAATGTTCTATTGTGCTCCCTGCTTGTACCTTGGAGAGGTTTATTCACTCGTTATAGTTCACCTCGCATTATAATTCCTTCGGAATTGTGTTTGGAGTGAATGGTTCACCTTAGAGCTCTCGTTGAACCAGTTTCTTTTAGGAATCTGAGGACGAGAAGTGGATCTATGGTTGGCATATCCCCATTTGATATTTGGTACTTGCCAATTATTTCAACATTTTGTGGGTCAGTGCCCCAAAAGATTTCAGAAGTTGCTCTGGAGTCCAGCTTGACTCATTGCAGAATCTGAAAAGGCCTTAATTCATTATACCTAATTCCCATAAATGCTCCCTGAGTTTGCAGTTCTCCTTAAAAAGTCAGTTAGGATTCATAGGTTATTCTTGTTAAGGCGGATACCATGAGATCCGAGCTCAAGAGGGCCATCAATTCGAGTAAAAAACTGAAGTTTGAGGATCTCCGCCGGGATGTCAATAACAACCCCTGGAGGCTAGGCTTTAAAGTCGTAATGCGAAAACTGGGAAACCATATGGCTAGCCCTGTCCTCGGTGAAGAAAGGATGGAGCTAATAGTGAACACACTCTTCCCAACGCATCGTGTTTGCCTTTCCGACACCTCTACGGTTCAACGACTAGAAACCCCGATGTTCAGCGAAGAAGAGTTGATCCTCGCGTGGAAAACCCTACAAAACCGGAGGGCCTGGATCGGACGGAATATCTGCGGAGGTGCTCAAGACGATTGATCAGACATGTCCTCAGTTGCTGCTGAACATGTACAATAGATGAGTTTTTCCTAGGAGCTGGAAGTTACAGCGCTTGGTACTGATCAGCAAAGGAAAAGAAGACTCGGATTGATTCAAGATATCAGCGTACAGACCTCTGTGCGGACGATGCTGCACACCGTAGGGAAACTCCTGGAAAAGTTGTTAAAACCAAGGCTTACAACAAGCGTACAGAGAGCAGGAGATTTGTCCGAAAGACAGCACGGATTCAGAAAGGGCCACTCTACGATTGGAGCAATTGAAGAAGTGGTAAGGACCGCCCAATTGGCTCAACAGGGTAACCACTATTCAAGCAAAATCGTATTACCAGCAACTCTGGACGTGCGAAATGCCTTCAATTCAGCCAGATGGAGCGACATGCTGAACGCCCCAAAAGCATTTTTGATATTCCCGAATATCTCTTGCGGATGGTGAAGGACTATATAAAGAACCGGAAGCTGTTATACAACACCGCAGAAGAACCTCGAAAAAAGGAGATTACTGCTGAAGCAGCGCAGGGCTCAATACTGGGATCTCTGGAACATCTCCTACGATGGCATCCTTCGTAAGAAAATGCCCGAAGACACCTTTCTGGTAGGGTATGCAGATGATATCGCCGTGGGGATTACGGCAAGAGACACCGATAGCGCGCAAAGAAAACTCAACCAGGTGATGAGCCGGGTGCACCTCTGGATGAAAGAACATGGCTTAAGTTTGTTCACAGAAAAGACGGAGATAGTCCTTTTGACAAAGAAGAGGATTCCTACTATTGTCGACTTCCAAGTCGGGTCTGAGGTAATATCCAGCAAGGAAGCGGTGAAGTACCTAGGGATGACCCTAAACACGAAGCTCACTTTCTGGCACCAAATAAAATCTGCTTCGGAACGAGCTACGAAGGTCACAATGTCACTGAGCAGATTAATGGCAAACGTTGGAGGCCCAACAGCCAGCAAGAGAAAGCTCCTGATGACAGTCACCCACGCCATTATCCTGTACTGTGTGCGGGATATGGGCCGACGCACTACGACAAAAAAAATACAGGAAACAAATGCCCGCAGTACAATGGTGCGCGGCACTACGGGTTGCAAGTTCGTACCAAACGTTGTCGGAACCAACCGTCCTCATAGTCGCGGGAATGACCCCTATTGATCTCTTTGCAGCAGAGAGGAAGTAGATTAGATTAGATTAGATTAGATTAGATTTAGATTTTATTAATTCACAAATTAATTACAATTCTTTACAAAGATCGAAAAATCAAAGAAGCATGGCAATAAGCCGTCTGCCGATTGACAATTTTTAAAAAAAAAACCATTACTACTTTATGGATTGCAATTTAATAAACGAAAAGCGCTGTTCTTCAAAATTAGAAACTTTCTGTTATAATTCTTCGCCGATAGGCTAGGGCTATTTTACAGTACGCTACCAGAAGAGACGTTTGCGGTTCGTTGAGCTTACTTATGATTTCTTCATGGGAATTTTCATCTACTCCAAACAAGTGCCGTCTAGTTTCCCGGAGCGTAGGACATCTTCCCACGAAATGAAATATATCCTCCCTCTCCGCCATGTTACATATATTACACAAGACCGGTAGATCTTCCCTATGCGGTTGATAATTTAGTGGAAGTAGTTCAGCTCGCAGTTTTAGCATAAGTTATATTTCTTCGCAGCTATTACCATCGTGAAAGTAGTTTCGGTCTCCCAAATTATGATCCAACTGCCTATAAATAGATCGATGCAATGACTCTAATGCTTCTCTTTCAAATTGTTGTCTGAAATTAACATCTACTGCTGCTAACAACTGGTATAGCTTTGGCTTCCATGACTCCGTGCTTGCTTCATCCAAATCCAAGCTTATTCCACACTCGTGCGCTAGTTCGTTCCAATTTCTGTACCAACCATTATTGCATCGTAGTGCTTCCAGTGCAACTTTTCTTGGTAATCTTTCCAAAGGCATATTGAATACCTTTAAAATATAGTCCACCTGCAGTTTCAGCGTCTTTATAGCCAGTGGAGAAAGTCCAGTCTCTAGCATTATGGCATAGTTTGGGGCGTTTGGTGGTAAACGGAATATCCTTTTAATACAAAACCTCAATAGCTTTTCCACTTCCTCAAACCGCCTTCCGCCCCATACCTGGGCCGCATACAACATAGTTGACTCGGCAACCGCTTCAAAAACACGAAACTTACTGCTATGTACTATGCATTTGTTGGCAAAACATTTTCTCCAAGTTGTATTTATCATGGTTTTGGCCTTTTGTAGCTTGCATTTCAGGTGTTCTTCCATGCTTAAGTTTTGGGTGAAAAGCATGCCCAGGTAGTTATACTTTTTGACGGTCTCAATCTGTTCGCCGTTCAAAACCCATTTCTCGTTGCTACACATCCTTCCCCCACCTTTTTTAAAGATCATCGACTTTGATTTTTCCAGGTTTATAATTAGGCTCCACATTTTACAGTACTCATACAAACGGTTAATCATGCGCTGCAATGTCTCCGGGGAATTCGCCATCAACACTATGTTTATATCCTTTAACCCCTCGGGGGGCATAGGGCGTCAACCACGCCTGCGCGCCATCGTGTTCGGAGTTCTGCAACGCGTTTGAGCTGCCTCCAACTCATTCCTAAAGAGCTCGATTCCTCCTCAACTGTTCTGCGCCACGTTTGCCTAGGGCGTCCCGCTATTCTGCCTGCCTGGGTGAGCGGATTCCACTGCATGGCGTATTTCGCAATGGAGTTGTCTTCGCGCCGTAGGGTGTGTCCAATCCATTGCCACTTTCTTCTTCGTATAGTAATGCTTATAGGTTCTTGGCCCGTTCTCAGATAAAGTTGTTCGTTGGAGATGCATTTTGGCTAAAAAATCCTCAAGATGATTCTTAAGCATTTATTTACGAAGACTTGCAGCTTGCGTGTGTTAATGGTGTCCACCTTCCAGGTACTGCACCCATAAAGCAGCACTGATTCTACGTTGGAGTCGTAGAACAGTCGTAGCTTGGTTCTTAAGCTAATAACATTGCTTCTCCAGATTTTGGACAGCATTCCGAACGCAGCTTTAGCCTTCCCGATTCTGCTGCACACATCCAGTTCGGTGCCACCGCGATTAGCCGAGACGACACTTCCTAAATATAGAAAGTTATCAACTTTCTCGACTTGCTTTCCGGCAATGTTAAGTTGAGCGCGGGTATCGGAAGTACTCAGGGCTTTTGTTTTGGCTGTGTTTATTTTTAGCCCCACTTTGTTTGCCTCAGCTTCTAGATTTTGGGCCATCAAATGAAGATCCATTATCCGATGTGAAAGTAGACAAAAATCGTCAGCGTAATCTAGGTGTTTAAGGTAAGATGTCATAGTCCAACGAATTCCAGAATTAGCTTCCGTCAATGCTGCACGGAGTACATCGCTGATAACCACCAAGAACAATAGTGGGGACAGTATGCACCCTTGACGTACTCCACTTTGGACTTCAAAGTCCTCCGACACCTTACCATTGTACACGACGTGACACTTGCCGCCCTCTATGTAGCCTTGATAATAGCTATAAGCTTTTCTGGAATGCCTCTCCTGCGCAAGGCCAACCAGATAGCATCTCGATTCAAGCTGTCGAAAGCTTTCTCGAAGTCGATAAACAGTAAATTTAGCGGAGACCTATACTCAACGCATTGTTCGATTATGATCCGTAAGGTGTTTATGTGGTCGATGCAGGAAGATCCAGCGCAAAAGCCTGCCTGTTCGACATCGAGAGTTGAATCTAAATGTTCTTTAATTCGTTCTAGAATTATTCTAGCTATTATTTTGGCTACAGCTGGAAGAACACATATACCTCTCCAGTTACCGCAATCCATCAAGTTACCCTTCTTTGGAAGCTTAATGATCATCCCCCTTTTCCACTCCTGTGGAAATTGTTCACTATCCCAAGCTCTCCGTATTAGCGGATGCAGCAAATCTGCCGATGTATTTGGCGCCGCTTGAAATAGCTCGGCAGGGATGCCATCAATACCCACCGCTTTGTTTTTCTTGAGGGACTTGATTGCTGTTATTATTTCAGTTTTACTGGGAGGTACGGTGCGAATTCGGGAATTTGTTGCGTTGAACTGCTCATTCGAATTCAAGATCATACCGCCGTCGTCTAAGTGATTTAGCACTGTAGCAAAATGTTCTCTCCATCTAGTGAGCTGATCCTCATCCGAAATCAGAAGGTTACCGTCTAGACTCTTCACTGGATGTTGTTTGGAGTTTCGACCACCAATGAGCTCCTTAGTGATGTTGTGAACAGTCCTACTGTCGCACCTACTCGCTGCTTCTTCAGCCCTTGAGGCCAGTGAGTTGACATATTGACGTTTGTCACATCTCACACTACGCTGCACTTCTTTCTTCTTCGCACGGTATTGGGCTTCAAGCTCGGTTCTCTCTACTGCTGAGGCCGCTGCAATCCGAGCCTTGATTGCTGTACGCTCATCGATCCGTCTCCAGGTGTCTGTAGAAAGCCATGTGCGGTGGTGTTTCTGCTTTTTACCGACATACGTGCGTGCCCCAGTCGCAAAAGCATTTTTCACAGCACTCCAGTGGTCATCCATGTTCTCTATGCTGCTGATTGCTTCTGCTTCTAAGGCAAGATGCTCCCTGAACTGTTGGCGCACTTGGGGAACCTTGAGCCTGTCGATATTAAACCTGGTGATATTAAGTAGGTTTGAGCGGTTGCTGTTGACGGATGCAGTACGAAGGCGTAAATGAGCAACCATAAGATGGTGATCTCGTTCTTGTCCGACGTCAGCTCCACGTCTGTTTCGGACGTCCAGGAGACAATTTCTAAATCGGCGACTGATCGCAATGTGGTCGATCTGGTTGGATGTTCGTTGCCTATCAGTAGAGACCCAACTGATCTTATAGCAGGTGTTATGCTTAAACAGCGTACCTCCGATGACTAGGCGGTTGGTATTGCAGAAGTCCACAAACCGCTCACCATTGTCATTACGGTCTCCCAGGCCGTGAACTCCCATCACGTGCTTAAGCATGGTGTTGTCGCTACCCACCTTGGCATTGAGATCTCCCATTACCAGTACGATGTCCCCATTAGGCGTTTGGTTGTAGGCGGCGCCTAAGTGGCTATAAAAATTATCCTTTTCATCCTCAGTCGCGTCTAGAGTCGGAGCATAACACTGTATGATGGTAATTTTTCTTACTCTACTCTGGAATCTAGCCGTCAATATCCGGTCACTATGGGGTTTCCAGGATATGAGGCTGCTACGTGCTGCTGAAGTTAGCATGAGTCCTACGCCAGAACTCCGTGCACTTCCAGCTGGCTTACCAGAGTAGAGCATCACAGTGCTTTTTTTTGGGGAGGTGTATTCCCCAGCATCGTACCATCTTATCTCGCTCAGCCCTAGGATGTCGATTTTATACCGTGCGAATTCGCGCTCCAATTGGAGGAATCTGGCGTTATAAGGCCCTTCCTTGAGTGAGTCCAGGAGGGTCTTAACGTTCCAGAATCCGATCGTTGTCCGTGTTCGATAGCCAAAGGTCGTCAACAAATTATCAGTCCTTATCCGAGGCGATAGTTTCCGTTTCGGAGCAATAGTTTGTTTTACGGTTGCGGCTCGCTGGGCCACAGACCAACCGACACTTATCCTGTTTTTTGGCGCAGGAAGCTCGCCATTCGTCCTCTCCCGTTAGCAATTTCCGAAGAAATTCCCAGATGGCACCACGAGGAGGTGGGAGTAGGGCTTACTAACAGAGCTGCTAGGTTTTCGGCTGCAGTGGCTCCTTCTCTCAACACTATGTCGTCTGCAAAAAGGAGCGCCTTTATCAGTATCCCTGCAAACTCAACACCTCCAGGTAGCGATTCGATGATGTCATCTATGAATAGTGCGAATAGCAATGGGCTTAAAGTGCATCCTTGCCTAACTCGTGTGCTCGCTTTAAACCAGTTTGACGCATTTTCTCCATTCCATACAGCTGACAGCGTCTCTTCATAAATGTTTTGTATTACCCTCCCAAACTTTTTAGACATTCCTTTGGCAAAGAGTTTATACATTAAGGAACCTCTGTTTATCGAATCAAACGCTGCTCTAAAGTCCATAAAGAATACATATAACTTTTTACGTTGCGCTATATAGGCTTCCGCAATGCTTTTGAGTACGAAAATGTGGTCGACGGTGGAATATCCTGCCCTGAAGCCAGCTTGAAATTCTTTAAGCAGACCATTAGTATTTATCCATGAGGTTAATCTTTTTTGGAGTACGGTTGTAAATATCTTATAAGACGCATTCAAAAATGATATGCCCCTATAATTGTAAGGCTGGGACCTACAACCTTTCTTAAAAATGGGGAAAATCAATGCTTCTTTGAACTGTTGCGGCACCACACCATGCTCCAAAACGTTATTAAATAAGCCTTCCAGTGTCTTAGTCAGCTCAGGTGTTCCATATTTATAGAACTCCGTAGGAATTCCATCCGATCCCGGTGCTTTGCCATCTTTCAGACTCTTATATGCAACATCTATTTCCGCTACCGTAATTGGTGCATCCAATTCGTCGCTATCGAAGGCCGGTTGGGCAAAGTGGAATCTGCATGGATCAGTTATTGGATTCAAAAGTTGCCTAAAGTGCTGAAATAGAGTATCGGTCCCTAAAGTTTCACTGATGATGAACTTTTTCCCATTAAGCTTCGCAGCGCATCTCCAAAAATCAGCTGAATTTTTACACTCGGAGAGCTTTTTGGCTTCCGCCTCATAGTGCAGTTTCTTTTTTCTTTTGCATAACTCCTTATACTTTGAATTTGCTTCTACATAAAATCTCCGGAAAAAATCCTCGCTAGAGTTTCGAAACATTTTCAGCCAAACGAATGAGTATTTTCTTGCCCTTTTGCATTCCTCGTCGAACCATGGTTTGTCGTTAGCTGGTCTATTTCCTATGTTATGTATGCTTGTCTGGTATGCCGCCTTGATGACATCTCCCAGTTGACCGACATCCATAGGCTGCCTTTCTTCCAAAAGTCGATCAAGGTTCTGATTATATATAATCTTTCTCTTTTGCCTCCATTTTAATTTAGGCAGGAGAGCCATTTCTTTCAAGTGGATGTTATTCTCCTGTACATTAATTCCGAAAGTTATTATTATCGGCTGATGATCTGAGTACGGAACTTGCCCCACTTCGAAATCAAACACATAGCTGCGCCTGTCTCCTCCTATGAGTCCCAAGTCTATGACTGAGGTTCCTTGCTGCCCCACAAATGTGAATTCGCCGCATGCGTCCATTTCGCTTGTTCCATTCAAAATTCGAAGTCCAAATGTGTTACACATTTCCAGGAGCTTTCTGCCCCTAGCATTGTAGATACCGTCTTTCGATTTTCTGGATATGCCGGCTAAGGAATTCTCGAGTCCTGCATCTTCTCCAATTCTAGCATTAATATCTCCTATAATTGCAATGTTCGAGGTAAAATGGCATAGCATGATCTCTTCCAAGTTTCGGAAATTCAGTTCCAATGGTTGCCGAGAGGAAGTATGTCTGACAAAAAGGCGGAAATTGGAGTGGAAGCCGCAACCGAGGAGGCGAAGAAGCTCACCAAACAGAAATGGCGGAAGAGATCGAGCTCAGAAAGCAGAGGACGATGGACCGCGAGGCTGATCAGCAATATCGCTGAATGGAAGGAACGGAAGCACGGGAAGTAAATTATTACGTCACCCAATTTCTTACCGGACACGGTTATTTCAACGCCTACCTTCACAGAATGGGCAAAACAGGGAGCTCGGCTTGCCAATATGGCGACACAGAACTGGACGACACAAATCACACGTTCTTCGAGTGCAACAGATGGGAAGCTGAAAGGAGGGCGCTAGAATCCCAAATCGGCGTCATCGCCCCGGAAAACATTGTGACAAAAATGTCAATAAGTGACCAGAGGTGGAATCAAGTACGTTCCTTTATAGAAAACGTGCTTAAATAAAAAAAAGAGAGAGGAAGACCTAATAATCACCCTCATGAGATTTATGTAAGCCTGAGGTAAGCCTTACCGGCAAGAAAGAATTAATCCGCAAGAGAAGATAAATATGAAAAATCCGTCACCGAAAGGGGAAAGAAAATGACACCACTCTGAAGAAATGCAAAAGCGGTTCCGGAGTGGATGGTGTCTAGTAGAATAAAAGGGTTAAAACGATTTTTTTATTGAGTTCCAAGTCCCACACTACTTGAAATAGAGCGCGCCTGTTTCTCGTGAGCAGTAGCGTTTTCCACCACCCCTTAGGCAAAAAGAAGCTTGCCTCAAAGCCATAGTATTGTTCATGGTTGGTGCCCTGTCTTCTTTCTCCTTTTTCCTGCATTCTTCGCGTATGGTATGTTCCCTTATTCCGTAGAATGGTTCAGGTCTAATGAAGGGTTCTGCGGATCCTTGCCTTGCCAAGGAGTCTGCTGGTTCATTACCTTTTATCCCGACATGACCAGGTAAACAATAGTACTTTGTTGTTTCTACCCAATTCGTTAAGTTTGTGTCGTTATTCCCATACAAGTTTCGACTTAATGACAAGTGCTTTGATAGCTGCTTGACTGTCTGACAGTACTGTTACTCGTATGTCCCAGTTGTTGTATCTTCTTTCGAGATTAAGTTGAATAGATCTATCTAGAACACATATTTCAGCTTGAAAGATGCTGGTACTCTTGCCTATGGGTTCGTCCTCGGCCTACACATGCCTGCCCCAGTTCGTTCCTCAGTTCTTCAACCTTCTATATACCACTTAATCTTGTTCATGCCCAGTCCGTATATTGTAAATTCGTTGCTCCACTCTTTCTTGTTACTTAACTTCGTACAAAAGTATTTCCCAATGTTAAATTTTATGATACTGTGGTCCATGAGAACTGCCAGAAGGGGAAGTTTCCTAAGAAGTGCATCATATTCTCTGGAACTAACGAATTTCTCCCTTCCAATACCTTCTTTTACCATTCTTAGGATCGTCCGCTTTGCATTTTGCTTCACTACGAGGTGGAGCGGAGTTAGCTCTAGGTGCACTTCGATGGCTGCAGTTGGAGATATTCTCATGGCCCCGGTGATACAGAGGCACATAGGTCTTTGCAATTTTATGAGTGTCTCCCTCGGTATGACTAGACTAAATCGCTTTGTCCGCGCTAGAATGTGTGGACTAAATTCTCAAGACTTACCCGCTACGCGTCTGCATATCATGAGAGCACGCGTAACCTTTTTTGATATCTCCTCTCTGGACTTTTTCCACGTAAGTTTACTATATAGGTGTAGTCCAAGAACTTATAATGATGGACCACCGACTAAAAGTGTGCAGTTGCCTTTTGATTCTACTTTTAAATTATGACGTTCATAATAGCAGAGTTGACTGCGATACTAAGATGATTACCCATCTGAATCTGTGGTACTCGTATATACATTTAACAGGCTTTGAAATGTTGGCATTCATGGACATGTTGTTCGCGCAAGATGCTTCGGTGCGGCTTTACGTTTACAAATCAATGACCATATTGACAGATCTCTAAAATGGGAAAGAAAGTGTAAAACTGGTAAAAAAAAGGTCCCTGCCGCACGTCAGCGTTTATAGTAAAGGTATTGGAAGATACGCAGTTGACCACAGCTTGAATTTATCTGTTCAGAAAAAAGTCTTTCTTTCTTTCTTTGTTAAGGTAGTCCACAGGAAGCCCAGCAGCTTTTGATTTACGTCAACACGAATACGCACCCGCCTGCTCTAAAGTTGAACTGACAGCAAATGCTGTCTCGTCGGCCAGGGTCCTAGATATCCTGAGAGTCTATGCAGTCAATGAGAAGCTAGTGCCAATGGCTGCGACCACGAGACTGGTGGGAGTGGCTAAGTTGTGGAGCTGCAGTGGTAGAGTAGAATCTCTGGAGGAATTCTTTTCTGACTTATGTCGCGACGTTGGATGACGAAGCAGATAGCGTGAGCAGAGACAGTGTTCTGAGGAGGACATAGAAGAGTACGTCTTTGAGATGAAGGCAATCGCATAGCGAGGGCACATACAGGAGAGGACGCTGGTGAAATATATTACCCAGAGGATAGCAGATGCTGAGTGTTAGGACGTCCGTCGCAGCATTTGGTCCTACTGCCAAAAGGAAAGAAGCTTCCAGGAGATCCATCATCCTATCGTCCAATATGCCTATTGGACACCATAGGAAAGATCCTCGAGAAGATAATCTATAATAGATTACTCGCAGTAGCAGAAGAGAAAGGAGCCCTCTCAGATCACCAATTTGGCTTCAGAAGAGCACGATCTACTGTTGATGCCATAAGAGCGGTAGGTGCCATCGAAGGCGAAAGATGGCTCTACGGCACAAAGGAGTATTGTGCAGTAGTAACGCTGGAAGTTAAGAACGCATTTGGCTCTGCGGACCAGTCGTTTATTAGAAGGTCACTTGCCACTTGCTGCTACTTCAACAACAGGAAGCTGAGGTACAATACCGATAAAGGGGTAAAATACTACAACGTAACTACGGGAGTTCCACAGGGATCAGTTTTAGGGCCACTATTGTGGAACATCATGTACGTCGGAGTCCTACGATTAACGCTACCTGGGGGAGTAACGATAATTAGATTCGCCGACGACATTGCAGTCGTGACAGTAGCTAAACAAATCCATGCAGTAGAATCTGCTACAAATGAAGCAATTGCCCGGATAAAAGATTGGCTAATATCCGCCGAACTAGAACTAGCTGACCATAAAACAGAAGCCGTCCTTATAACCAGCCGGAAAACCGTCGAATTTGCCAACTTTCTGGTTGGTAACCAAACCATCAGGTCGAAAGAGGCGGTTAAATACCTTGGAGTAATGCTGGACAACAAGCTACGGTTTAAAACGCATGATGATTTTGTTACCAAAAAGCATCGCAAATGCAGGGAGCTCTCTCCCGTATCATGCCTAACATCGGTGGACCTGGATACGCTAGAAGGATTCTACTCTCTAGAGTTATCACCTCAGTTCTGTTATATGCCGCCCCAGTCTGGGCGGAGGCACTGGGGAAGAAGGAGACCAAAAGGAGACTATCGTCATAATACAGACTCTGTGCGCTACGGACAATCAGCGGCTCTCGAACCATATCTGACGAAGCTGCATTTGTCATAGCTGGAATGGTCCCCATCGATATTCTCGCAGATGAAATGCTGAGGATATATAACAGAAGAGCATTGAGTCATCACGACGCCACTGGTATCAAGGTGATAAAAATTTAAGGAAGGGCAGCGTCAGCAGCTATGTGGCAAGCTCGTTGGGCTAATACAACAAAAGGCAGATGGACATATAAACTTATACCGACAATCCAAGACTGGATAAGTGGAAAGCATGGAGACTGCAACTACCATCTAACGCAGTTCCTGTCTGGCCACGGTGGCTACCGCAAATATCTACACCGGTTTGGACACGACAACTCACCATCCTGCCCGAAATGCCCAGGTGAAGATGAAGATACGGAGCACGCAGTGTTTTACTGCACACGTTTCACGGCATGGAGAATTACTCTGCCAAATCCGTCATTACTCCTCGACCACATGTTACGGTCGGAAAAGAATTGGATGACAACATGTTCCTTTGTAACAGATCTACAAAAAGAGCTGCGGAGAATAAGAAAGCTAAGAAGAGCAGCTGAAGCAGCGGAAGAAGCTGACAGAAGATGTATAGCATAAATTGCTAACCAGCCCCGCGAAATAATACCTAACGGCAGTCCCGCGGGGAGAGTGGTTGAAGTGTGTAGGGTGTGTGTTTAGTACGTAGGCGTATTCCTGGCATCGATTACTCAGGTTTGCGAATCGTGCATGCTAGTAGCATTCAGGCTATTAGTATCTATGAAGATTACACATCCCTGGCGCAATCCAAAAAAAAAAAAAAAACCACCTCTTACAAAGAGTCCGATGAGTCATTGGACTAAGGCCCAGGAGTCGACGTGTGGCGAAGAGGTGAAGTAAGGTGCTTTGGGTGCCAGCAGATGGGGCACTACAAACGGTATTGCCCACTGCATCGAGCTACCGGTACACTGGGAACTCTGAGAGACCAAGCCAGTTGCTGTTGAAGGAGGAGCCGACGGAGTATATGGTAGAGTACATCAGGGATGCTACGGTGAACGGGTACCTAGTGCAAGCATTCAACGACATGGGAAGGGATCGTGTCACTGTTCGTCGTTCAATCACTGACGAAGGACACATCAAGTACGACGAGGACTGGAGGCACATGAGGGGGTTTGGAGAAGGGACTTGCCAAACCATTGGGCGAGTCGACGCCGAGGTAACGGTCGAAAAACGTGCCTCATGCTGCGAGGTTCTGATCATGCCGAACGAGAGCAAACCATATGTGATGCTGATCGGGCGCAAGTTCTTGGACCAACCACAGTGAAGGTTGTAGAGGCGTACAACTGTATCTCCATCACAGACTGCAGAACTAAATTCCCCCGGAGGAGTCGCGGTGAATTCCGGAGCTGCTCAGGAAGTCCAAGTCGCTGTAGAAGTAGACTAAGGCGCAGCACAAGTGAGTCCAGGCGGGGTAGAAGTGGATTCAAGCAATCACGAAGGCTCTCGAGGTATAGGGAGCCGCAGTCACAGGTGAAGTAGTCTTCGCCGGAGTCGAAGTAGCTCGAGTCGTAGTAGAATCGGATCTAAAAGCGGTCGAAGTGGTCCCAGACGCGGCAGAGGCAGCTCTAAACGCAGCCGCAATGACTTAAGGCATTGCAGAAACGGCTCCAAGTTAACACAAAGCAGTCGTCCAAGGAAATACGAGAACTGGGTAAGGAGTCTTAGTAATTGAATAGAGAGTCCGCCTGCGCTGTTGTGTTATTGTTCTTATTTCGCTTTCGCTTGGTTCGCTCTCTCGTTTTCATTTGGGAAGTTTAATTTGGGTGGGTTTTCACACAGATTTAAGTACTATTAGGTGTGGACTAGTTGCCTTTGGAGCACTGCTCATATACTCTTCAAGAACGTGGAACAATTATGTCGTAGGGTATGCCAAGAACAGGCCTTCCGATCAAGAATATGGATGCTAAGCGCGAGGATGTGAAAGAGTTTCTAAAAACAACAACGAGACAAAGGGCCACGCAAGTGGGCATTTCCAGGTGGTCTCTCTAGCGTATTTTGTTGAAACACTTGAACGCATTTATATGTAACTTAAATGGCGCAGCAAACAGATTGTGGTAGACCGATTAACAAAGTTACTCAATCTGCTTCAAATGCTTCACCTTATGCCTTATTACATTGTCAACCCTCTTAAGCCATTAATATGAAGCGAATTTTCCCTTCAGCTACCATTCATTACCTTAATCACTTGTGACCTACATGTACCGAGCCACGAATGTGATTTAAAACTTGGAGATCTCCTACAACGACATATGGTCGAGAAGACAAAAGATGCATGCCGTCGTCGCGCCGATTTAGGGAGATTATTCCAAATCTAACACTAAATGATCCTCTGGGAGTAGCTATTAAGAGCGTATGTCCCGCTTCGGTGTGCGCAAACGCACATGCATCTTAAGCATTCTTTCGCTTTGCCGCTCCTCGGTGCTGCGTTATCGTCGTCGTTGTACTCGTTGTCGTTGTCGACCATAAACAATGTGTCGTTGCCATGTCTAAGCCTGGTAATAACACATAATAAGCATGTTCACTTGGTCCGATATGCCCACAGATACAGTGCATCCAATGTTGAATCTGATCTCTCTCCCTTATTGAGATATTTCATCTGAAGTGTACCTTCACCTGCGCACCTCCACAGCAGCCACTATCTGCACCAACTCTCGGTGATTCACTGAAGATTATGTCGCAAAGATTTCCTCGTCGATGGATCGTCGATGCAATCGTTGTCGTCGTCGTCGTCGATTCATACCACATCTTGCGAGGCATCGATGATCGCTGGCTAGGTATCCACTGTCGTGGGCATTTTTATTAATGAAGCCTCAAAGACATTAAGCATCCTCGCAGCGACATCATTCTTTGTCTCTTGGATGGAGTTTGGATATTTTTTATTTTTTTTTTTTGTTGCTTCTATTGCTCGTGCTAGTGTTCACGCAGTCAAAAGGTCTTCCGCGTACGAGGGATCTGGTGCAAAATATGGCCAGCGAAGCTCATTTTTACCTTTTGGGGCAGAAAATGTTTATGTTATGTTTCGTGTGACGGCGACTGTTACGAGAGTATGCATCGTCGAGTACGGCGGCGTAACGAAGCTACTCGTGCTGTTCGGTGGAAGGTAAGTCTTGTCGCGGTGCATATGCCGCCATTGAAGATGCATTAATGCATCCCGTCGACTGGGAAGAGTTAAATACAACCGTGGAGCATAATATTTCTCTCGCCGTGAGATTGGCCATTCGAAACGACGTGTTCAGCTGGACGGTCGTTAGTTTTTTTTTTTTTTTTTTGTAGTGATTGCGCTTTTGGTGCGAATTTGTGATCTAGAGCGAAAGTGATTATTTGAGCGAGGAAGTGTGGTATGGTGACGATGGATTGGCTTTCATAAGACAATCGGTAGAGATTCCTCTTGGTGGTGGATATTAGATGTTGGAACTTCTTCGATTTGAGAGAAGGCAGGTGATGTAAGTACTCGTTACCTCACGAGCAGTAAATTTCATCAGGAAATCGCTTCTGTGTTTTGCTGTAGAATATAACTTTATTTACTATCACTTGCCGAAGTCTTCCGGCTTGGGGAGAAAGATCACGAAATGTACTGCATTGGAAACTGCTGGAAATACTTAGAGTGAGTTATGTTGTCTAGAGATCGAAGTGATCTTAGATAAGTACTTGCAAACATGGTGCCCCCTTATAAAAATAGCGCGCAACATGAGGACAAAACAACGAAACACTCTTATACAGCAGTCTCCTACATTCCCCAAAAATATTTCATAAAGTTTTTGAAATTGATTCTGCTATCATTTACAAGTCCACTATCTGGCCAATTACCCATTCGCTTGTAAAGGTTTCAGGTAGCCAAGTGTCATAAAGGAATGTAGAAAGTTAGTTTAGAGGAAATGTTGTCGGAGGAAAAGATCGATATACCGAACCCAACTAAGAACTTAAAATACTGATAGATAGTTTTTGAAATTCGTCTGTCGGAGAAATGGGTTTAAAAATGGCCGTTCTAAAGAGCATCGCTCTGATAAGAGCATTTTTATTTTTTTTTTTTTTTCGTCCGACCATATAGGTAGGTAGAAGTGGTTGTGTCAGCAAACCATGCCGAAACTTAATTAGCGCAGAAGCGCCGTTTAAATGCCACAACTCAAGTGACCTATCGGATGTAAAAAGGACGTTAACTTGTGGAGGGGGTTTTAGGATTATTTAAATCCACCCCATTACATTGAGGAAACTGAAAATAGCCCCAATGCTTATCTCCGCTAACTCTATTAGGTTGTCGAAAAAACGTTTACCTAAGGTGTGCTGTCTAGCCTAGCCTAAAGCCGGACACTTGCAGAGGAAGTGTAAGATTGTTTCTATCTCGTTAGCAATATTGTAGTCCCCTCTGTGGGATAGGGGACAGAATATACCCACGGTAGGCATGCCTGTCGTAAAAGGCGACTAAAATGCCAACCCGCCGTCTTTCTTACGTTAGTATCAATCATGCAATGAACAAAACTTAATGGTTTTTATATCCCAGGTGGCAGCCCAGTTCAACTGGAAAATCCACCCTCGCAAGAGGCGAGGGAGGCTCTACGGATTCTGGGAAGAGCTATTTATTGCATCAGAACTTAATCAACCCATTTAGGAAAAGCTCGAGGCTACAAAGATCTCCGCCTCAGGAGTCTTCTCCTAAAGCGCAAAAGAAAAGTCTCGCGAATCCGGATATGTTAATTCGGAAAACGCAAGCTTTTGAGCAGAGTACTCTGGAAAAGGAAAACGCAGTACTCCGAAAGAGGCTCGACGAAATGGAGATGTTGTGTCGAGAGCTCAAAAGCAAACTTGATAAACTTCAATCAGAGAATACAGTATCTTTGCTTCAAAACGAGTCTTCAAAAACGCAGACGGTTATCCACTGTGAGCCTTCTCCGGGTAGCCATCACTACAGCACAGATGAAGAAGAACTCACTCGCGAAACGGATTGGACAATCAAATGAAGACCATCTAAAAAACGTAAGCCCGGTTCATCGCCTGAAGTTGTTCCACAACAGCAACCTAATCGCAAAGCGCAGCCGAAACCAGAAAAGTAAATTGAAAGCAAATGCGCCCCTCCACCAATAAATATCACGGGCGTTGCCGACTATAATTCTCTGAGGAAAATTCTAAAAACAACGATCGGTAGTGAATTTAAAGTAACTTCCTTGCGAAACGATGCGTGAAAAATCAAGGTTAATGACGCTGAGGGCTATCGGGCTGTATCTCAAAAAGCTTAACAACGAAAAAATTCAATGGCATACTTACGAAGACAAGACTGAGAGACCCTTGAGGGTCGTAGCTAGAGGACTTCATCCGTCATGCGCTAAAGTAGACATTATAGATGATTTACGCGATAGAGGTTATAAAATTCTCGACGCCGTGAACTTTTTAAAAAAAGAGAGAAAACGACCCGACCGTGGTGAAGAAACTATATTGAAACGTAAGCTTCCGCTTTTTGTGCTATCATTCGATAAAACGGAAAGCCAACAAAAGATGTTCAATATTCGTACAATCATGAGTATGGTCGTTAAAATTGAGCCGCATATCATCCTTCTGATAGAGCACGGGGCTGTTCGTCCTTATTCAATAAAACTAATACCAAACATTTGGTCGATATAAGCATAGAGCTGGAAAAACTTCAGTTGTGCGCGGTAAGGGTTAAAAATAAGCACCTGAGCTACAATATAGCATCTGTTTACTGTCCGCAACGATGCCCACTAGAAAAAGACGACTACTTCGGTGTCTTCAATGCCCTTGGTTCGAATTTTTTTATTGGTGGAGATTTCAACGCGAAGCACACCTTTTGGGGTTCAAGATATACATCTACTAAAGGAAAAATTCTTTACGAAGTGGCAAACGAATTCGGTTGTTGTTTTTATTCGACAGGAAAACCGACCTATTGGCCAACCGATTCAGGAAAAATTCTCGATCTTATCGATTTTTTTTGTTACAAAAGGCATTTACGAGCAGTTTATTACAATCAAAGAATGTTTTGGTCTCTCTTCTGACCACTAGCCGGTAATTTTATTACTTGGAGAAGCGCTGATCAAGAAAAAAGGACCTCCAAGACTTACTAGCAATAGAACAAACTGGGAGGGCTTTAGAAATGATTGCGAAACAAATGTCGCCTTAATTGTATCACTTAGAACACCTTGTGAACTAGAGGACGAAGCTGATCGTTTCCTGGAAACAATCCAAAGAGCGGCGTGGAGAAACACTCCTTCCAGGAGCTATAAGATCAACCGCAACGAAAATTATCCCAGAGAAATCATTGAACTGGTGAGGGAGAAACGAACAGCACGAAAGAAATGACAAATCACTCGTGCACCGCAGCATAAAACGGTCTTTAACCGAATATGCAATCGCCTTAGAGATAGTATTCGGGAATTTAAAAGCAAAAAGATAGCGACCTACCTTGAAAATCTCTCCGGTGAAAGAGAATCAAATTATTCGCTTTGGAAAGCTCCGGAAATCTCAAATGCAAGCGCCACCAATTCGGAAAAGTGATGGAAACTGGGCCAAGAGCGACAAAGAAAAGGCAGAACTTTTTGCTTTGCACTTAGAGGAAAAGTTTAAGCCGTTCGACGGCCCTTCGTTAACGCCCGACTCCCCAGTCTCGGACAACTTTAAAGTAAAAAAAGTTGCATTGATTGAAGTGATGAAAAATTTAAAGACGAAAAAAGCACCGGGTTAGGACTTGATAACGGCGCAAGTAATCAAGGAATTGCCGAATAAAGCTATTATCAAACTGCTCTATTTGATCAACGCTTCGTTCAGTATGCTCTATGTTCCGAGACAATGGAAAGTCGCCGAGATTATAATGGTCCCGAAACCAGGCAAACCGATAAATGCGAAGAAATCATATCGACCTATTTCCCTATTGCCGGGTATCTTAAAAATATTTGAAAAACTACTTTCCAAACGTCTACAGCCCGTAATTGTCGAAAGACGTCTCATTCCTGACCATCAGTTTGGATTTAGAAGCAAGCATTCTGCAATTGACCAAGTCCACAAAATAACTGACGTGATTGAGAAAGCTCTGAAAGAAAAAAAAGATTTGTTGTGGTGTATTTCTTGACGTCTCACAAGCTTTCGATAAGGCTTGGCACGAAGACTTGGAGTATAAATTGCAACGACTACCGCCACGGCAACTCTTTTTAATATTACGATCGTACCTCACCGAGAAACTCTTTCGTGTTAAGCACGGAAATGATTACTCTGACTTCAGGGAGATTGCAGCCGGAGTCCCGCAAAGAAGTGTCCTTGGCCCACTTCTATATGTACTCTACACGCGTGACATGCCGCAAGAAAGAAACTGTGTCGTCACATTTGCGGACGATACGGCGATATTGACAACGGCCGATACCATTGAAGCAGCAACAGGAAAGCTTCAACATGTTATTAATAAAGTCCACGCTTGGACGAATTCTTGGCGTATTGTGCTGAATGAAAGCAAATCTACTCACGTCAACTTTACCTACAAAAAAGTGGATAGATTGTAATAATTTATAGGAGAGGTGTTTTTTTAGTGAGTAAAAATCTCACACTACCGTAAGCACGAGCGGTCGGGCCGTATGGTGTCTTTGGAAGATTTTTCACCTGCTCTCGGCAAAAAAAAAATATTGTAGTTGCGATAGTGTGCATTAAATGTAATGCCTATTCTGGCCGCATGAAACCCGATGGGGCAGTGGCCAGTGCTAACTGCCAGAACTCTTGCGATATCTGCACGGTTTCTGTTTAGTAGATCTTGCGTTCTTTTCCGGAAATATTTGGGCCACATCTGCCTGGAGATGACACAGTTCCGAACCCCCTGCCATCTGCTATCAGCCTTTAGCAGATAATGCGCGAAGATGCCTCCATTAAGGACCCCCAACGGGACGTTCACCTCCTTTGCTATCAATGGCGGATCGTTGCCTCGCAAGTTCATCAGCTCGCTCATTTCCCTCAACATTGCTGTGACCCGGAACACAGAGGAGACAGATCCTTAACCGATGACCTAGCGAGGCGAGTTCCTTTTTGCACTGTTCTACTAGCCTTGAGGATGTAGTGGCAGATACTATAGCCTTGATAGCGTCCTGGCTGTCAATGAGGATGGCAATGGTATTTAGGGGTGTAGAGGTTTGCTTAAGTAGGCGGCAGGCCTCACATACAGCAAAAACTTCCTCATGGAAAACACTGCACGAATCAGGAAGCCGGTAAGACCTGGAAATATTGAGGGAATCAGAGAATATCCCCGCCCCTACCCCGCAGTCCATTTTTGAACCGTCGGTGAAAATTGTTCTTTCGAACTCATTTGTCAGTACGCTAATTTCCCATTCCGCCCTGGTAGGGAATCCGACCGTGACGTCATTTCTAAAGTTCACTGTGGGAGTTATATAGTCGGTCAGATTTGCTGCCATATCCTACGATAGCAGATTCAGGATACTGTTGTGACCATACGGAGTGGTGCACCAGCCTCCTTTTTCCCTTAGTTCCGACCATATATTTACAGTATAAATTGGTATTGATCCCCTGTGAAATCCGTGCATGCATCCTTTAAGAACTACTTACTTAATAGGCTCCCGGGCCATGTAGAGTCTTTGCCTGAGATACAGCACTATTCCATCGTCGTGGATCCCGGGCACGCTGGTTCCAGTTACGCAGACAACGTTTTCTGGTATCCGCGGTTACTTGAACTTTTTACCAGAGGTTCTGTGGTTTTCGTCGTCTCAAACCTGGGGGCTATGTTTCGAAGATTCTCTTGGCTGGGGCATTGCTGTCCATACGCTCTATGTGGCTGAGCCAATGTAGTAAATGTATCTTAGCACATCTTGGTAGAGCTCATATGGTTTGCAGTTAAATCTCCTCCTCCATTCGCCGTCCTCTCGCACTGAACTTAATATCCCACGAAGTATTACGAAAGAGTTCAACCTTAGGTTAGTTTTCTTACTTATCGTCCAGCATTCAGCATCATACAGCAGAATTGGCAAGATAAGCGTTCCGTACAGCATTAATGTAGTCCATCGAGTTAGGAGTTTTGAGCCGATTTGTTTTGCCAAACTGAAGTAGAAGCGGTTTCCTCTTAGGACTCTTCATCGTCGAATCTCCACGAAGGTGCCGTTCGTGGGATTTATTTTCACTCTAATATAGGTGAACTCCTTGAGCCGCTCAACGTTAGGGTCATCAACAGTGGCATTCTGTTCTACAGTTTGGACAGAGCGATTTTTGTTTGTTTTATCATCATTTACATCATGACCGATTCGTCTCGCCTGATCTTCAATTGCCGTTAATGCAGGACTTCCCATGATGTCAATATCATTGGCGTACCCCAGAAACTGAACGGACTTGTGGAAGATAATGCCTTCCGTGTTAACGCCCGTTCTGCACACTATCTGGTCCAGCATGGGATTGAGGAAATCACATGACAGCGCGTCTCTTTGCCGAAGTCCAGTGGAAGTTCGGAATAGTTGGGACGAGTTAGTTCCAAACTTGTACCCTTTTCCAGGAAAATGAATCACACTCTTAAACAAATTATACTGGAAAGCGTCCCAATCGACATATCCAAGGAAGCAAAATACCTAGGTGTTATGCTTGACAAGACGCTCACCTGGAATTCACACCTGATCAAGGTTACCGAGAAAGCGACAAGAGCAATGCTTATGTGCCAGCGCCTACACGGTAGAACTTAGGGGCTAAAACCCAAGATAATATATTGGACGTACAGCGCCATTATTAAACCCATGGTCATGTATGCATTGTTCGCCTCGTGGCTAAAAACCTTACAGGTCAGGACTCAGGAACAGTTGAATAAAATTCATCATCTAGCCTGTCTGGATATTACAGGGGCAATAAGAACGTGCCCTAGACCAGCGATGGGATACTTAGCCTCACACCGCTGTACCTTGCAGTACAGAAAGAAGCTTTGCTGAGCGCTCTTAGGCTGCTCTAGATTTTGGACCTTAAAACCTTACAGGCCATCGGAATATTCTAGAGTACATTCGCGTATCGAAAAACACTAACACTGTGGCCTGGATATCACAACACGAAGGCATTGAGGGCAACGAACGGACGGACTGCTTAGCGAGAAGAAGTGCTCGCCCAATAGTCGGTCCCGAACCCTATTTTGGAGTTACACAGAGTAGCACTTACCTCAAAATAAAACAATAGGAAGCTGATTGTCATGCAGAGTAAATTCAAGGGCCTAACGCAGGCAAAAAAGTTCATCAACCTCAACCGTTGTAAGGCTAAGAAGCTACTTGAGCTTAGGAAAGCAGACTTAAGAACCTTAACAGGCTACTTGAATGGTCATTGCTCACTCAGGTACCTATCTGCACTAGATAGGAGTAACAGATACAGACGCATGCCGGCTATACGGAGAGAAAAAGAGACGGCAGAATATATATTCTTTGTCATATTCTCCATGGCCACAAGAAAAAGATTTCTTCATCTCGGGAGGGCTTTATTGAGCCCCTTTGACTTTTCGAACATTGAGCCTGGAGTTTTGTTGATGTTTATTAAGAGCCTTAACCCCACACAATAGCTTTGAGGTCGCAGTGCGTATAAGGCCCTAGTATAGTATAGTATAGTATAGTTCCAAACAACAAGACCAAAACAACCGCCCTTTTGAACAGAACGCGCAAAGACATTGCCCGTACAATCGCGATAATCACGGGACACTGGCCGGTAGGAGAGCATGCAGCCAAACTAGGTATCCCACATAATACACACTGCCGTAGTTGCAACATAGCCACCGAAAAAGAAACAATTATCCACTACATGTGCAATTGTCCAGCACTAGCTAGGGCTAGACATCAAGCATTAGGCAAACCCTTCTACAATTCACTTGAGGAAATCTCGGGTAAGAACATAAATGAGCTTACACTCTTCTTAAACTCCACAGGCTGGCTCTAGATTTTCCTCACCAACACACATCAATATCCAAGGTCGCATGAGTCGTGGTATCAAAACGGCACAACTGTGCTAATTGGGTTTCTGTTTTTACAGAACCGCCACTTCTACCTACCTACCATAGTTCCAAATTGCAAGGGGCAACGCGTTACACGACACAGCTGGATCAGTTTTGACGGGATCCCGAATTAAGCCATCGTATTGTAGAGCTCCAGACTATGAATGCTATCACACGCGACCTTTAGGTCAATAAACAGGGGGTGAGTTGTTTCGACTTGAAATTCGTTAGTCTTTTCCAGGATCTGCCTCAGTGTGAAAATTTGATCTATCGTCGATCTGTCGGGCCCGAAGCCACACTGGTACGTGCAGTTAATTGAGCTGCAGAAAGGCTTAAGACGTTCACACACTATACAAAGGATCTTGCGTACAAATTTTAGCAGGGATATGCCTGGGTAGTACTTGCTAGATATGGGTTCGCCTTTTTTGAAGATGGGGTATATAGGGCCGATACTCCAGTTATGAGCATATATGGGCGATGACTTGGTGCATACACCCAACCAAGGCATCTACTCCATATTTAAAAAGCTCGCGGGCAGGCTATCAGGGCCAGCGGGTTTGTTATTTTGTAGCTTTCTAATAGCTGTGCCAACCTCTTCTAAATTGAGTGGGGTGCTACTTCTTCAAAGCCTGAACGTGGACCTGGATTCTCTCTCATTGATGCCCGTTAAGCAGCTGCTAGAAATACTGCTCAAACACATCTGCAATTCCCTACTCGTCTGTGAGCAGATTACATTCGGTTTTTCGAAGAGCCTGCGTCTCGGATTGCCAGTTGCCAGCTGCCAGTTACTTTGCTTTTCGATAGAAGTTCAGGATGTTGTTGCGCCCGCGAGACTCTTCGATTTCCTTAAGCTGGGTGACTGCATGGGCTCTTTACTCTTCCTTTCTATTGGCTACATATTGCTCTTTTATTGCCCTTGTTTTGTGCTGCAGATTTTGTTTGTGTTCATCTTCTGTCACCATCTTCAATTGGGAACACTCATCATCATACCACGAGTTCTTTCTCGATGGTGGCTAGTAGCCCAAAGTGGTCTCGGCTACCTCTTTGATTATGGTGTGGTATCCACAGGTTGTTGGCGTTAGTGGTTGGTGTATGCACTGCATAGAGTTTCTTAGCCAGGGACTCTTTGTAGGCTCTGGTTACTTCAGGCGTGCTAAGGCGTCCAACGTTAAGTTTTTTTCTTCTCAGCGACTCGCAAGTTCTTCACATTCGACAGTCAAACTCTGAATTTGGCAGCAACAAGAAAATGGTCAGATTTGATGTACTCGTCTGTAGGTACGCACATCCAAAATATTGGATGCATACCTAACGTCGATTAGCACGTTGTCGATTTGGTTGCGAGTTCGACAATCAAAAGAAAGCCAGGTTGCGATATGGATTCTTAGCCGGGGAAACGTAGTGCTATTAATCACCGTATTGCAAGATGCCGCAAATTCAATTAATCGGAAGCCGTTATCTGTCGCGTGTCGTGGAGGATGTACATACCATATATGTACTAACCCGCCGAAGATTTTCTACTTACCGATTTTTACATTAAAGTCACCGAGTACGACTATGATATCGAACTCCGCACAGGCTTCGTAGGCACAGTCCAAGAGGTCATAAAATTCATCCTTGATAGTGACTTCAGATTCGTCGATAGGGGTGTGTGCACATGTTAGGCTAATATCGTAGAACGTAGCTTTGATGCGAATCACAACCAGGCGATCACTTACTGAAGTCCACGAATCTTGATCTAATCCAATGACCCACAATGAATCCGCATCCTAACATGTGCAATCTTTTATGAAAGCTGTAATAGATGTCGCAATCGTTTGCCGTAGTGAGGAGGCACTCATCCGCCCCATCTCGCCTGCTACCAACAAGACCTTCCAAATGAGTTTGCTACCAAATCTCCGATCAAGGTACTAGGCATACAGCCGTCTTCAGGTGGACATAAGGAGTTGGTAGATTCAGGCTAAATGAGAATCCCATGCACTACTTTTTGACCATCAGGTCCACGATATACCGAACAATATATCCAACAATACAATACACAACACCAGCACAATGCAATAAAATGAAACCACATTCTCAGCAGCTCTGGGGGAATACTTCAAGAAATGGCCACCAACCACTATATCACGCATTTAAGTTTAACCTTCTTTTGCTAACTTCTCCCCAAGATGTTGGATAACCAAGGTCAAATTCAAGATTCCTGTCACATTTTTATTTACCGGCAAACCAAAGATCTTCTTCATCACGTTCCTAGCGTTACAAACATCAGAAATTGTTCCCACAGTTCACTTCGAAGAAAATCCTACGAAGTAACCTCCGTAGAGCACATTCTTTAAGTCTCTTGTCTTAGCCGAAACATGTCCGAAATTCGAGGGAATCCTTCAGTGCCCATAAATCAAAGAAACATAATCCCATCTTACAGACAAGACCACACAAATTTCGCGATTTGTTCTACTTTTACGCTTTGTCTTCAAAATGTCCTCTCCACACCGCCTAATTTCTTCTCAAATTCCAGACCCAAAAAAAAAAAAAAAACCAACCCAAGGCGTAACCCGGAATCAGAGCAACCGAAAATCGTTTTCCTCACGATCTACCACCGAACACAGTTGCGCACATATCACACCACCATAACCAGGAATAACAACAATGTGATCAATATCACAGAGCAATAAATTTCTACCGCCCCAACCGGTGAGTGTATCTCTAAGATACTTTTCGACCAGGTGGTAGACTCCAAAATAAAAGAAAGAGAAAAAAAAAGCAATCCGCTGATTTCGTATCCACATCTGTCCAACGTTGGAGTAAAAGTACCAAAGAGACTGGACTGTAAGCCACCAAAGACCGCGGTAAGCCCGGTCTGCACAATTCAAGAAATCTCCCTCGAATCTAACAAAAAAAAACACCGGCAAATCGTAGAAATAGTTGCACAATGCACAATTATGCATTGTGAGGCTATTTAAAGAAAATAAAAGGTGCAGTTGTTTGTTGGTTGGAACGACCCACTCCACCGCGCAATAAATCCCGCCATGTTGGTGATGGTAAATTTGGTGCAAATTTAATCACGGTTCGTTGCCAGTATATCTCTGTGCATATGCCAACGACACATAACTGGTGGATGGAGATGGTGTTAAATCTTTGTCGGTTCCATAGGGGAAGGGCGACTCCTTTGGAGGACACCGAGAGTATACAGCGCTCTTTGCTGCCGGTGCTCATGCTCGTACTGCTAGAGAGGACTTAAACTAGGGTAACCCTCGCGGCTATGGTGAAAAGAGTTGCTGTTCGGAATATTAATCAGATATAAATGTCGTTGTGCCATCGGAATAACTGTAAATGATTTCCATGTGGTTAGGTACATGCAATGGAATACTTTTGGATATAATAGGATCTGACACTTAAAAGGCAAGTATTTGCGGTTTATTTGTTTATGATTATGAATTGCAGTTGGAGACTTTCAGGAAATGCTTCGTCGCTGAGGAGGATAAACGGATTGTTACTAGAATGACCGGGATTCTGGCCATAAATGTCGAAGCCAACATGTTGAAATAAACGTTTTTTTTATAGTATTTAGTATCGATACCTACTGTGCAGAGAATTATTTTTGATGGGTCTCACACGGCAATTATAATTTTTTTGATTCATAACCCTCTTCTTCTTCTTATTCTTAATTGTCCTAGCCTTAGTCCTATTTAGGGTCGGCTCTTCTTGTACGATATCGCCAGGCTGTTTTGTCTGGGTTGCCTGGTCATCCACATTCCTCTCCCGCATATCCTTTTTTATGGTGCTGCCCCAGGTTTTGGGTGGTCTACCCGGTCCTTTTCTTATCTCTGGTAAGTCCATCGCTTGTCTTACCGCGTGGTCTTCCGGTGTCCGCATGACATGCCCTTACCATCTGAGGTGGTTTTCTTGGAACGCATTTCAGCAACATGTAGTTTTTGATCAAGTTTCTTAGGAACTGCCCAGCACTCAGAGGCATACATCATTGCAGACCTACGAGTAATAACTGTCGTAATATTCTGACTTTTAACTTTTGTGGGATCTTGTTATTGCATAGTACGCCAGATGCGACCCACCAGATTTTCAATTATTTGAGGATCCGTAAATTTCAATTGATAGACCGGTGTTTATGTCTGAACGTAAGATTTACCACATTCATCGATTTAATAGGCAGGATTATCCTGTAGGGCGTAGACAGATGGAGATTTGCATGACCGAAAACAATCTTCAGCAATATATTATAGGAACCTTAGCTCGCCCGAGTAACAACCACGGTGCTTGGGATGAGAAAAATACCGAGGTGTAAGTGTTTTTGATGCGTGGCTTGAAGTTGGAGCAGTTGAATTATTTGTCCGACTACACAACGACTGCCAGGGATCTGCATTGCGATTGATCGGGAAACCACTGAATGCTTTAAACTAGGCTTGGATCAGTAGCGCAGCAATCAAGTTCATTATGAAGTGCTTGCTTTATCTCCTAATGGTGGTCCCCGGGCAACTATACGTTAAGCCCTTATACGTGTGGGCTAAAATTGCAAGTGCGGATTGGCTAGAGCCTTGATTCTAAACTAGGTAACGTGGGCCGATCTCAAGGCCGCCTATGCCAGCATCTATAGAGAAGAGCTTTATAGAGCCATCCCTGCCAAACTTGTCCGTCTGTGCAGGCTGACGATGCAGAACGCTCGCCGCTCCATCAAGGTCGGTAATGACCTCACCGAGACCTTTAATGTCAAAAAAGGCTTTAGACAAGGTAACGCGCTGTCATGTGATTTCTTTAATATTGTACTTGAACAGATTGTGCGGAACTCACAAGCCAACACCGGAGGCACAATCTATTACAAGTCTGTACAACTGCTTGCATACGCCAACGATATAGACATTATCGGAAGAACTCAGCGGGCTGTCACCGTTGCGTTTGCAAGCATTGAGGCGGAAGCGGCTAAAATACATTTAGCGATAAACGAGGGCAAAACCAAGTATATGCTGTCCACAAGAAGTAAAAGCCAACACCGACGAATTGGACCAAACGTCACAGTGGGCAGTTATAACTTCGAGGTAGTAAGGGTCTACATTGGCTCTGCTATAAATTCTACAAACAAAATCAGCGCAGAAATCAATCGAAGAATAACTCTTGCCAACCGCTGTTTTTTTTGGCTCATAAGGTAATTCAACAGTAAAGCCCTATCTCGAACAACTAAGGAGACTCTATATAAGACCTTGATCATCCCAGTCCTGTTTTACGGCGCTGAAACATGGACTTTATTAAAAGAGGATGAAGATATCCTTGGTCGCTTCGAGAGAAATATTCTTCGTAAGATTTTCGATCCCGTTTGCGTTGACGGGTTTTGGAGGAGAAGATTCAATCACGAACTATACGAGCTGTACAGCGACATCGACCTAGTCAAAAAAATGCGTATTGGACGTATGAGATGGCTAGGACATGTAGAGCGAATGGACACCAACGCTCCGGCCCGCAGAGTCTTCGAATCTAACCCGGAGGGACGACGCAGTAGAGGGAATCATCGCCGTAGGTGGCGCGCACAAGTTCAAGGGGTCCTCGACCAACTTGGAGTGCGCAACTGGAGGCAATTATCTAAAGACCGAGCTAAATGAAGAGGCTTGTTGGTTGAGGCCCAGGTTCACCCCGAACTGTAGCGCCACCTAAGTAAGTAAGTAGCGTGGGCCAGCAAACTGCGTTACCGAAAATTGCCCGTTACAGAAACCAACACTAAGCATCGGATAAGCAATGATCACATATTGACGACTTTTGCCTATTGTACCCGGACAAAGATAGGTTTCTGGAATATAAAGACACTCCTCGACTCGGAAGCGAAGGTCCTTACAATGCCAGATTCCTGCAATTGGATAAAGAATTCACTTGATATAGACTTGACCTTTTTGGGGGTAAGTGCAATCAGGTTGTTAGAAGCGGGCGAAAACCAGTCCCCAACGGATAACACTGTACTACTATATTCCGGAAGACCATCCGGAAGTCCGCGGGAATATGGAGTCGGACTACTGCTAACAACAACAGCACGCATGGGCCTAATTTCCTGGCAGCCTCATGGTGATAGGATTATGATACCCAGATTCCGGACTAGAGTACGACGCGTCACCATTACACAGCGTTATACCCCAACGAATGATTCGTCTGAGGACGAGAAGGAGAGCTTCTACAATCTTTTAAGTGCCGTCTTCAACACAAAACCAAATGAAGACATTTTCATAGTGATGGGGGATTTGAAAGCCAAGGTAAGCAACGACAACGAAGGGCTCAAGCATGTAATCGGGAACCAAGGAATAGGCAACCGCAATGACAACGGCGAAAGGTTTGTGGATTTCTGCAATGCCAACCGCCTTGTGATAGGTGGCAATATGTTTGAGCACAAGACCTGCCACAAAGTCAGTTGGGTTTCCAACGACAGGCAAGCAACCTCCAATCAAATTTATAATTTTGTCATCACCCGCGCCTTTAGAAGTAGTCTCCCGGACGTCCGAAACGGGCGAGGAGCAGATGTGGGGATAGTATGAGCTCACAATCTTATCATAACTACTCACCAACTACGCTGCAGTTCGAAAATCTCGGAACAACACAAGAATACCCAGGTTCAACATCGATCGACTTAGTGATCCCTCAGTGCGCCAACAATTAAGGGACCACCTTTCACAAGGTGTGGAAGCGATCGACAGCCCACTGCCCGTAACCATCCAAGACCATTGGTGTGCTGTGAAAAATGTGTTTACATCTCGTGCTGAAAGAATTGTCAGTCGATCGCAGGAAGACCGATTAACGAACGAAAACAGCTGAAAGCACGCATTGCAGCTACTCCAGCAGCATGGAGAAGCGAGCTGGAGTCCGCATATCACTTGAAATTGAGAGAAGTTGAGCGTAGCGTGCGACGTGGCTGGCGCAACTACATCAACGCGCTGGCTACAGAAACAGAAGAAACTGCACGGAGGTGCGACAATAGGATCCTCTATAGAATCGCCAAAGAGCCGACAGGTGGTCGCAGCTCCAGTCAACAAGCAGTGAAAGGACTGTTTCTTGCTCATTTCGGATAAGGACCAGCTCAAGCAGTGGACGGAGCATTTTGTTACGGTTTTGAACCGCGTATTCGCTAGCGATATGCTCCCTAATCAGGCTGAGATGCCCAGGTGAGAAATGCCCGAATACGTACCACAACTCCCAGGAAGGATGAGATCATTACCGCGATCAAAGCTCGCAAAACCAACAAGGCGGTAGGACTTCATGGCATTCTCGCAGAGCTCTTACGAACAGCGCCCACAACATCAGCTAAGCTTCCGCTTCCACTTCCACTTATAAAGAGAGCTTGGGAAGCTGAGAGCTTTCCTGACGAGTGGAAAAAGGGAATCATCGTCAAGCTTCCTAAGAAAGACATTTAATGGAGTGCGGAAACTCGAGGAGTATCCGCGTGTGGCCTGTTGCCGGATGCAGCTAAGATAATAACTAAAATCATCCTGGAGCAAATCAAACAACATCTCGAAAACACACTCGATTTCGAACAAGCAGATTTCCGCCCTGGATCCTCCTGTGTCGACCACATTAACACCCTGTGGATTATCATCGAACAGTGTGTTGAATATCAATCGCCACCGCACCTGCTGTTCATCGATTTTGAGAAGGGGTTCGATAGTGTCAACAAGGAGGTTATTTGGCGTGCCTTACGCAGGAGAGGTATTCCCGATAAAATAATTGCTATTATCAAAGCAACATATGAAGGCTCCAAATGTCACGTCCTGCACAGAGGAAGGTTGTCTGAGGAATTTGGGATCCAAAGTGGGGTACGACAAGGCTGTATTCCCTCACCAATACTATTCCTATCGGTGATTAGCAATGTGCTTCGTGCAGCTTTGTCGATGGGAAACGGAGGAATTCGATGGATTCTTACATCCCAACTGAAACATCTTGACTACGCTGACGATGTATGCTTACTCTCCCCCCGAATTATGGACCTCCACCAAATGACAGCAGATGTGGAGAGGGAGGCAGGCGTCGTCGGGCTGAAAATTAATACGGCAAAACTAAAATGTTTACCATTGGAAGAAACTCGCATCGACTCAAATATGCATTGCTGGGCAACCGGTATCTTGGGAGTGTCTTGATCGATGGCGGAACTGAACTGGATATAATCAACAGGATCGCCAAAGCAAAGTCCTCATTCGGGATGCTGTCCAAAATATGGCGAAGCAATGCAATCAGTTTGAACACGAAGCTAAGACTTTTCCGCTCTAACGTTGAATCCGTGCTGTTATATGGATGCAGCACGTGGAGAATAACCACTACTATCACCAGAAAGTTGCAAACGTTCGTTAATAGGTGTCTGCGCAATATCTTAAGGATTTTCTGGCCCAATCGTATCTCTAACGAACACCTTTACGAGAGAACGGGTCAGGAACCAATAGGCACAACTATCCAACGGCGGAAGTGGCAGTGGATTGGTCACACGTTCCGAAAGGGTGACAGCTCCATAGCGAACCAGCTATGCAATGGAACCCTCTAACTCAGGATGGCAGAAGACCTGGCGGTCCGCGGAAAACATGGCGCAGAACAGTCGAGAAGGAGGCACGGCAGTTGGAGACACATTGCCAGAAACCGTACACGATGGCGTAGGCGTAGTAGAGGCCCTAGGACCCACAAGGGTAAAGTAAGCAAGATCCAATCTTGCAAAAGTCCATCTGACCCTTTTTCCAATTTGGATCATTGTAGACTCATGGCAATTGTCACGGCAATTTGCCGGACTAACTCAGGTTTAAACTTAAGGATGAACATCAGTAACATAAATAGTATGGCAATTCTCCTTAGAAGATACTCCCAAAGAAGGAAGGAGACATACAAATAGAACAGATCACTGAAACAAGAAGTAATTATTTGTTACGCCCTACGATCCATCGGGTGTAGCTCTGAATATTTATTTGATAAATACGAGCAACTGTGAGTTAACACAGTGCCATAAAACAAAACGTCAAGAGAACCTCACACGTAAATCGACTGCGCCCTCAATTGACGAGCACTTCGTTAGTTTGCAATCCCGTCTTGAAGCAACTATGATTTATTATAGTCTATGGGTCCATAGTTCAGGCCAAAATAAATAATCCCGCAGAAATAAAATGCAGCGCCTACAACAACACAAACACTGCCATCCAATTCCACTTACCACTTTGTCGAGAGGCCCATCCCATGCCAAATTTTCCATATAACTCACCTGAAACGAGAAAGAAAACCATGCATCACAGAGGTGTTACTTGTTAAAGTTGCGTTCGGTCAAAAATAAATTACACTGCCACACCCCTCTTCATCGCCCATTCGAATAACAAACAAAGGAATCACACGCAATCACACACAGCCTCCTGCGCCTGTGCGCCATTCTCAATTTTCCACTGCCCTGCTCAGGCAATTCCACTTAATCGATCGCGCGAATTTTATTGAGTGCACGTGAAGATCAAGGCACAGCACACACACACTAAATTGAGGTACGCGAGAATAAAAGAAAAAAAAACTCCACCATCAACGCAGATTCGTTCCCATAAATCTCACCTCTGCACTTCATCGCCGCAATAATCACCTCCGGTGCTATGGTGCGGTTGGAATCCAAACAAACACTTTAGCCTAATGGCGGGGCAACAGCCACCAACCAAACCCGCGAAGAACAACACACAGAGATACCAACTTCCTTGGGATTATCCACGGTGAGGACTGCAGATGATCGCTCCTAATAAGCACCGTCAATAATCGTCCAGCACTTCGTGTCATTTTTGAGCTATGTCGGAGCAAAGGATGAACCCAGGACTGGCATTACGACCAGTGAGGCACATTTCGTTCTGGCCACGTCAGGGACCAAGCACTGCGACTGGCACTGAATCGTAAATGCAATTTTACTCTTTACACGTTGGCCATGGCAAATGGATGGGGATCACAAAAGGATAATTTAGCATTACGCGTCTGCGGAGATATTCGTCTTCGTCGTTGCATTGTTCCTGTTGCCGTTGCTGTGTGCCACACACTAATTGACATGGATTACGTTTTTAGCGTCTGTAAGGATCATTACGTAAATTATGATTGCGAATTGGAAATTTCATGGATGCATGTGAAGTTTTATTGGAACTGGGATGTGAGTATGCCCGAAGAGTTGCTTACAACAACAAAGTGAGCTTTAAAATTCTGTTTTATATGACATCGTGATGAGTGCGTTTTTAAAAGGAACACGTTTGACTGAAGGGGTGGCTAATCAATAATATAAATTAAGCTCAAAGCAGGGGACTAAGGATGCACTGATCTCTCAGGAATTTTGTTGTTAAATATGACGTCTGGGTTTAATTGAAAGATAGAAGGTCCTTTAGTGCTTGGTTAATGCATACCGAGATCTTAAGCAAAAGACTCATAGAGCACCTCTAAGAATTTCACGGGAGTCATGCATTCAGTTACAAATTCCAATTTGGAACCAACCCATTGCACCTCAGTGTACCACATTTGGTAGACATATTCAAAACGGTCTACTCAGTGATGATCAGTGCGGGTTTGTCGCGTATAATTCAGCTACAGGTGCAATCCAATGTACAAGGATCACAATGGAAAAACATGATAATTCCAGGATTTGCATATTGTATTGGTTGACTTTGAAAAGCATTCGGCAGACAACCGTGAGATCTGATATGGGTGGCGCTGAGACATCGAGGGGTTCCAGAAACCTATGTACGGTTGATAATGGGCATGTACGACAGAACAAGAGTAAAATGCCCCGCTGGAGTAGCCGAAGAGTTTCCAATAAAAGTCCGGGTGCACCAGGGAGACGTATTAAGTCATTTGTTCTTTATTGCTCTCCGTGACTATCTGCTCGAAGGTGGACTGACGGACAACAAAGTACATCAGTTATTCTTGGCTAACGATGAAAAGATCATAAGTAAGGATCCTACGTCCCAGAAAAGACCACTTGACGTATGGGTGAACGTTTTGAAGGGAAATGGGTACAGCATTAGTCCAAAAAGACGGAGTCCTTTGCTGTCCATTTTATGATCCACTCAGTTCGAAGATCTATGGAAGCCTTCAGGTTAAAAAGAAATATCTGATGGAAAATAAAGCGCTCAGTTGGTATTGCCATGTTTAAAGAACCCAGTTAAAAAGGCGATATCAATAAATGTTCCAAAGATATCGTGGAAGAAAGGCAGACCTATGAACTCCTGGATCACACAAATGCAACGACACCAGCATATGGTTTGCCTCCAGAATCGGGAGACCTGCCGATATTTTCTGTCAAACAGGCGAACCCCAGTAGAAATACAGTGTGTTCAGATCTTACCCTCGCCGTAATAGAAAGAAGAAGATTCAAAATTCGACTAACCGAATCAATGGAAAGTGTTAAAGTGGTTTCATTCCGAAGGCAGGAAAGCGGAATCATTTTACCACAAGACACTACAGGTCTATCGTCGTTTCTGTTAAGGACTTGTAGACGAGGATATGCTATTAGGGGAACAATCGATCCTCGAGATCTCAAAAATGCTCAACATGCTTACTTGAGCGTAAAAAGAAATAAAAATATTTGGCACAACTGCTGTTTAAGTGCCTGGGCCTAGCTTTTCGCAACCACTTGTGTTGTGTGCGTTATATTTTTTCACACGAATGGCAAGGACCTACAGTTTAGCGCCATATCCGAAGAGCATTTTTTTTTTTTTAGAAACTTTCTCATGACAACAATACTTTCGTATGTTTGTCAGACGTTCGCGAGAGCTGGGACCATGGAAAAACTTGTTGGCCTTTTCTGGGATTCGAGCTTGGAACCTCACGCGCAATGGTCCGACACACTAACCGCTTGCACTACGGCGCCCACCTACCTACTTGTTGGGTAACTCAGTAGAAAAAGGGTTCACTGGAAATTAAGGATAAACTTTGACGACTTTTCTCCGTATAGATGTAACATTCAATATTGTAAAATGGAAACACTGCAAGGAATTCAACTCCATAATTGGCTGGATTGATGAAATGCTTAACATCCGTACCATCAAGTCAGCCATAGGAGTCGGTTATCTAAGCAAACTAATCGCTAAAGGAAAACCACAGTTCGGCTTACTTTATCCTTACTATGGCTCCTCGGCGGAAATCATTGATTTAAAAAAAGTCCAACTGTCAGTTAACTAACTTTGGACGAACTGTCGGTACGGGTGAAAGGTCTCTAAGCCCCTAGACCGAGCTGAATGAGGAAGTTCCTAGAAAAGTGCAAGGATAGACCTGCATCTACGTAGCAAGAACTAAAAGAACCTGTCCCACATCGGCACTAGAAGTGATCTTAGAATCTACTCTCTATGCATGGAACCTGTAAGGTTACTAGAAGAGCATATACGTATTAATAACAATTACAAAAGGCTTCGAGAATTATCAATTCAATTGAACGATATATGTAAGTGAGATATCAAGAGAGGATGTTTTTGATGCAATGGTTTGAAACTTAGGTAGCACTAGGTCTTACTCGGTGGGTGCTGTCTGAACTTGTTTGGAAGAATTTGCTGCTGTTTTCGCATTTGTTTTCAAACATCAATATTGTTTAAGTAAGTGATGTGACCACATCACTTAATTGAGTAAAAAAGGGAGTGGGTAATAAATCACACAAATAGATTATACTTCAATTAGTGCACAATCGAGTGGTACTCATTATGCATCCAGAACATCCACAGGAGCTGGTCACTTAGAGTTCCTACTCGTAAAACTGAGAGGTGCGTTAAGTTTAACCTTAACAAAGCGACCAAGACATCGTAGTGCTATCAGATGGCCAGGCTGCCTCCAAGAGTCTGAACATCTACGAAATCAGCTCAAAACTACTATAGGATTAGGTTAGGCTTGGTTAGGTTGAATAGGCTTATGAGGTTATGATAAGAAATACTAGGCACTAAGGTGCTCCTAGGGAACCCTAGGCAAAAGAATCTAAACCAACTCTTGCATACACTTAATTTCCCTACAGAATTTGAAAATGTCATTGTTGTGGTTCAATGACCTTACCTCCTCTAATTTATTGAAGAAGTATCTTCTTTTAGCCTTGTCCTGGTAATGCCTTGGCATTATGTATTATGTCCTCTGAGACATGTAGGTCATTGCAGTACCTACAAACATCCGTGTTTGATAATCCTAGTCTCATAGCACTCTTCCTTAGAAGACAATGGTCGGAGAGTATTCCTATCGCTGTTCTTAGTCGTGATCTTTCTAATTTTATGATCTCCCCAGGTCACAGGCCACAAGGCCTTGGACCCCCTATGACTATCTAAGTTGGACCATCTTAGATTAGCCATGTTGATGATTCGATCACGAATAATTTCTTTAGACACGCACCTTGGTGGCTTAATGCCACCACCTAAGTCACTATACGGGAGCTCCGCTCATCGGCTTTCTCGTTGCTTTCTATATTACAGTGTCTAAGTACCCAACATAGTCTGACTTAGTTCTGCGTACATAATGCCTTCAGCATTGTGGGGCAATTCCTGGCGATTTCAGATTTGGTGACGTAAGACTCAAAACGCCTTTAGCACAGCCTTACTGTCAATATTTGTGGTGGCGATATTTTTGTCAGATATTGATCCCATCTCAAGTATATCTGCAGCTTTGAGTACAGCTAGAACCTCTGCTTGGCATACACTGCATGTGGTCGGAAGTCCTGTAGGTTCATATCTCTCGAGTATATACCTGACCGCGTGCCCTCTCTGGTCTTAGAATCATATGTGTATATTGCAATCTCGTTATGGATAGAGACTGTCTCCCTTTGCCAATCCTCTCTAATAGGATACATTACTTCATACGGTGTGACGAAGCTTAAGGTGACAAGGATATCGTCCGATTCGGCAGTGATATCGGGAAATGATTCCTTAAGAATGGAGCTATGTCCCACATTACTGGTCTTGAAGAAACCTACGTTAGTGAGCCGAAGCGCACTGTTGCCCGCTTGGAATTTGATTTGTAGGTCTAGTGTTAAAACGTACAGAAAGATCTTAAGTGCAGCCATAGGCGTGGTGGGTATAGCACCCGTGATGGCAATGTGGGCTGTTCTTTGTACCATTGCCAACACATCCCGTTTATTTGTCGAACTCGTTGCCTTCCACCACACAAGAGCTCCATACGTAAAAATGGGTCCGACTATCATGATATATATACTACAGGATTGCTTTTATAGAATTAACAGTCTGGGGAAGGATTAAAGAGTCACTTAGGCTCCTAGTAAAAGATACCTTGGCACCTGGTACTAGAACAGCTAATTTGGATTGTAATGGATCAGCCGGTGGACTAGCAAGGAACTGATAGGGAACCATATTCTTTAGACCAATTCCTTGATTGTCCTTTCCATGTTTGAGGCTTAAAAGGCCTTAAGTATGAAGTTTCGGTTTAATAACCTTCTGTTGTGCAGAATTTTTTGAGCCTAACATATTAAAACATAGGGACGGCATTTCACATCCTATTTCTTCCTTTGTTTGATGTCCATATACTAGCTCCTACAAGTGTTGTCTTAACGCTAAAAGGCACAAAGCGCTTGCTACGTGTGACTAATGCCTATATGTGATTGCCAGTATCTAATAGAGTACGTGTTCAGAGCTTAAAGCTATCTACGTTGTTCATTGTTCAAGCCCAGTAGTCATTCGAGTCTCCTGAAGCTAAATAAATTCTTTAAAATTGGCTTCAATTGGAGCAGGTTTAAGCTTTACTAATTGCTATTTGCTCAAGGGCAGCCTAGGATCCTGCTGCATCCAATTGACGTGTTTTCTGAGTCCTTTTGCTGGCCAATTCAATTAGCAATAAAGATCCAAATGCACCGTGTATTGATCTCATTAGTAGGTCCAAGGAACAATTAGTTCCTTCTGCAACTTTGCCTGATCATCAGATGCAACAACATCAGTCAGGCATGCGAACAGGTTCTGTTAAGCCTGAATATCGTGCTCGAGACGTTGGAAAATTAGCACTTTCCTCACCAGTTCACGATCCCACACAAAAGTCACTCACATTTCCATAACGAACTTCTAACACGGACGCCTTACCGCATTGCAGATACATTATTATGAAATTCCTCCATCAGGCGTCATGATGAAAAATTTCCAATTAGTAACCATGTCGCGCATCCTCGCAATACCTACTCTCATCGATAGTCTTCACGAGTTCTGCCCCAGCATATATAGTAGACCTTCGATCACACCATTCGGCGTGCACCAAATCACGACGCGCCGTTGTATCTAACACCACCAGCATCACCACTACCACAAGATCTGCATCATTCTCATCACCTGGAGCATCAGGTACTGAAGCTGGAGTCTCCACGATGCATGTGGTTGCACGTCGGTCGCGTCCTCGTCATCTATTTTTGGTGCCATAAAGCGATTTATTATTGACGCCGAAAGCTAAACAGTTTGCACCTCTGCCACACATGTGTATCCAGTGACAGTCGAGGTGGCACACAACGTACCATTGCATCCACTCTGCGCACACACTCTCCTTCTGTCTCACTGTCATCAATATTATTATGCCCGTTCAAATGATTTTCCGGCATCGCAACATGAGTTGCAATTATAATTCACTTTAAATCTAACACGACTCCTCCGTACCGCTCTACTACCACCGCCGCCGCCACCGTTGCATCCGCCTCCACTTCATTTAGCTTCGACTGGTCTGCGGGAAGTGGCGATCAGTGATCGAATATCAAACGTCGCGTCGCGTCGGTTGTCTCGTTTAGAAGTTCGACGGCTGCACGAAAACTCCGAGGATTGTTCTGGATTCCACAGCACTCTGGTCCACCAGGTATGCATTTTAATCATGGGAACTCTGGCGGTGATTATCATTCAACTCACGATCGATTAATTCCATAAGTTTTATTATAGCGCTCTATTCATGATCATCAATCTTTTGCGCTGATTGCTATATTGCCTATGGGGGCCCTACTAGTTGGTGTCGTAGCTGCATGGGGATGGCTACAGCGCAGCTCGTTCTCGAGAGAGAATCTGCGCAACAAATTGGAAGTCGCCGAAGTGCAATGCACGAGATGTATGCGTTCAGCGCGGAGTGCAGTATCTCATTGTGCAAGTCTCGACCGCAATGGGTTTTCTCGTCTTGTACTATACTCGGGCAGACTACATGGAGCTGCCTTATCACCCATATTCCAGGTTAGGGTATAGCTTGGAGGATTTTCCGTCTTTTTTTTTAATTAATTAAGAACAGATCGGCTGTGGTTGGCGTTGTGTCAGACGTTGCTTCCTTTTTGTTTGCGTCGCATCGTTTCGTGGTCCTTACTAGCTGCAATGGAGTGCCGTGGGATTTGATGGCGCGATTGCGTTAGACACCAGTATGGTATTCAATTAACTGTTGTACATGGTTTAAATTAGGAAGAAATTGTTTTGAAAACGCTATGGAGGACGCAATTAAATCGAGGTCACGCACAGTAGTCAACATTCGTTGTGATGTTTAAAATGTAAAAAGTATCTGCAAAGTATCTACGAGTTGTTGAAAGATGTGTCGGGGTTTTTAAAGGTTTATTCTTTGAAAATGTAAGTGCACAAATATTTGAAGCCGGTGTCCTTACTCGGATTTTATGGAAATGGAATCCAAATCCATGTGGTTACATTGGAATGTTACAACAGATATTGCGTGATCCATATCCTGAAGTTTTACTGAAATTTCCTTAAATAAAAAACGAATTTTCTGATATTCTGGGTTTTGCCTTTACATTGTAGGTACAGAGTAGGTCATCCACATGCTTGTATTTGTTTAGATACCCCCCCCAAGGATTCATCCGCCGATAGAAACTGTGTAAAGTAGAAATTTACTTCTCTGTGTTTTCTACTAGCGTTTTGTATTTGAAGAGTTCTACCTGTGTTGCCATTCTATCTGTTTAACCTCGCTGGTAGTTCTTTGGCCTTCTGGCTCGATCTCGCCTAGTACCGCGGACTTTTTTACTTCCAGATAGATGGGCTCTTGAACTGAGATTATGCTAGTCGCTTTGGCTAACATCGTTCTAAAGGCGGAGCACATCCATCTCATGTACGTTTTCCGATCCATCACTGGTGCCCATGTGTGAGACATGTACATAAGGATCGAATCGTCATCAGCGCAGCTAATAAAGGCTACTCCGCTCGGCCTTAGCGTTCTCAATGCGCCATCATACATTATAGTCCACAATGTTGAGCCTAACATCGACACTCGAAAAACTTCTCCTGTGTTTCGTACGCCTTGTTCGATTGGATCAGAGAACGGGCAGCGCAAGTACTATGTCTTTTTTGAACTAATGCGATACCCATTTCCCTCCAAAACGTCCACTCATCAGGGGCGTTGCAGGGACGTAGGACCCTTACTTGTGATGGCTCCATCATCAGCAAATAATAATTGATGTAACTATGGGTCCATCACTTTACCTTCAAGCAGATAGTCAATGACTGTAATAAAGAGCAAAGGACTCAAGACGCTTCCCTGGTGTTGCACGACTTTGATTGAGAACTCTTTGGTTACTCCACCTGGGCATCTTACTCTTGTCTTTGTTCTTTCGTACATGTTCATGATCATCTGTACATAGGTTTTTCAAACCCCTCGATGTCTTAGCGCCACCCATATCAGATCTCGAGGCTGCCTGTTGATTGCCTTTTCAAAGTCAACCAATACAATATGCAAATCCTTTAGGGAATCACGATGTTTTCCATTATGATCCTTATACTTTGGATTGCATTTGTGATTGATTTACCCGAGACAAACCGGCACTGATCATCAGATAGCCGTAGTATTTTTTTACAGTCGGCCATCTAATACCCACTCAACGATCTTCATGGTGTGTGACATCAGCTTGATCGAACGGTAGTTATCACAGTTTCGCATATCAGCCTTCCCTTTGTATACAGGAAGAAGGTAACTTTTCCTCTATTGGTTTGGCATTGGATCAGCTCTCATAAAGTTGGAGATGAGAATTCTGAGGCATCTGAATCCGATTTCTGCATCTTTTTCCGGAACTCAGAGGGCATCCCATCTGGCCTAACCGCTTTTCCTTTTTTGGAGTATTTGGCCGCCTCACTAACTTCTTTGACTATAATGTCGGGTATTTCTTCACAGTAAGGGGTAGCTTTTGGAAAGTATAGCCGGAGAAACTATCCACTCAAAAGTTCTTCACAATACTGCCGCCACCTCTGCAGAATTTGTCGTCATCCACAAGAAGCTGGCCATAAACATTGTTTTTGAACTTAAGGGAACGAATCTGCTGAGCATTCCTCCTTCTTTGGGCGACTATTTTGAAGATGGTTGCGCTCTTGTTCATATTGTGTCGTCGCAGCTCCTGGATAGCCTGGTTTGCATCAGCAACCGGGGAAGATATTTTCTCCAGCTCCCGATACAGGCCCTCCGTACTCTCTGCTTGAAGCTGGGTGCACTTCTTCTTCGCTTTTTTCTTGCAACATCTGTATTCCATTTCGAGACGAGCTTTTTCGTCACTATTGTTATAGGGGCACTTTGACCAAGCTTTGAAAGCCGCTTTCTTCTCATTTATCACCTTCTTAGCTTCATCACTCCACCACCGTGTTTCTTTGGCGTGTTGGTGGTGGCTCCTAGCAGTGACTTGGCCTTCTTTAAGCAAGTTCGCTGTAGGGAATCCCACATATTTTGTGCTCTGCACTCTTAATCCTCAGCTCCGTTGATGGTGTGAGAGAGGTCATTTTCCATCACAAAAACAAAAGCCCCGCCTTTTTCTTTGTCCAGATTGTACCACTTGATTTTGTCAGGCGCCCTTGTTTGTTTGCTTTTCTTCTGTGTCTTCATAAAAATGTCTTTTAGCAGGAGACGGTGTTGCTGAGCTATCGTCTCTCCCAACGTCACTTTGCAATCTTTTACCCGAGGCTTAATGAAACTGGCTACCAAATGGTAGTCTGGGTTTCACTTCCACCACTACTATAAGTGCTGGCTTTGTTTACTTGGTACTCTACTACTCACTTCTAATTATCTTTGCCCCATCATTGCTTCTCGTGCAATGTCGTACATCGTGCTTATTGCCTTTTTGGTACTTCGGCTTCTTCTTCAAGCCGAACTGTTGAGTCTCCTTCCAGTGTTGCTCTAGTCTTCTTTGTATAATTTATTCAAGCGATCCCCCAATTTGAAAAGCATGCACAGCGGCCTGTACAACAACGGTTTACCAGGTGGTTTGTTACCCTTTAGTATGTGGACTAGTCGTTTTTTCTCCCACTGCAGTGGGAAATTCCCTTCCTAAGGCATGTTGTACACAGGCGTGTGAGGATCTCTCGTCTTACTTTGATGGGTCCTTTCAGAACGGAGATCGAGATCCCTTCTATTCCTGGTGTCTTGTTGCTCTTTATCGCTGCCATGGGTTCTAAGACTGCAACGGTTGTAACTGGAGGTATTGTCCCTATTTCTTCAGCTGTTCCTCGCGGTAGGGTGAATCCATCTTTCTTCGGGGAAAGAGCGCTAATTATTGAGTGCATGGTGTTAGGCCATATGAGTACAATTGCATTTTTTTCAATTTTACAGGTCTATATGATACCTAGCTCCTCATGGGTTGTATTCTTGTGCGCGGAAAGATTCGCCCTTGCTCTTTCTAATCAACTTGTTATTATTATTATTTGTGTAGGGTTATTTTGCACTGCGACCTAATGGTCTATTGTGCCCCCTTCTTATATTTTAGAGTCCCCTTCGCAATTGCAATTCCTGTGGAATTGTGTTTGAAGGTCATATGCTCTTACTTTGCCGCGGCGAGAATAGTTCACCTTAGAGCTCTTTCTCCAGGCCAGTTTCTTTTAAGAATCTGAGAATGAGAAGTGGGTCCATGGTTGGCATATCCTCCTCTAATACTTGGTATTTGCCCAAGTATTTCAATCTTTTGTGGGTCAGTGCCCCTCAAGACTCCAGAAGGTGTTCCGGAGTCTCACATGACTCATTGCAGAATCTGCAAAGGCCTTCATTTGTTATACCTAGTTTCCGTAGATGCTCCCTGAGTTTGCAGTGCCCCGTTAGGAAGCCTGTTAGGATCCGTAGGTTATTCTTGCTAAGGCAGATGCAGGCTTCGAATTTTTTCCGGTTGTAACATCCCAGTAGTTTCTTAGCTTGCCTCAGGCCTGTGGTGTTGTTCCAGGTTCTTGCCCTGTCTTCTCTCTCTCTCTCTCCATTTTCCTGAATTTCTCGCGTATGTTGTGTTCCCCCACTCCACAGAATGGTTCAGGTCCAATGAAGGGTTCTGCAGCCCCTTGTCTTGCCAAGGCGTCTGCTGCTTCGTTACCTTTTATCCCGACGTGACCGGGTATCCCGTAATGTGTAACTTTATTGTTTCTGCCCAATTCATTAAGTTTGCATAGGCATTCCCACACAAGTTTTGACTTAATGACATAGGAGTCAAGTGCTTTTATAGCTGCTTGGCTGTCTGACAGTATTGCTATGTCACATTTGCTGTATTCCTTTTCGAGATTGAGTTGGATGGATCTGTTTGTAGCGCATATTTCAGCTTGAAAGATGCTGGTGCACTTGCCCATGGGTTCTGAGTGCTTGGTCCTTGGCCCAAATACGCCCGCCCCTGTGCCCTCTCCAGTTCTCGAGCCGTCTGTGTACCACTTTATCGTGTGGCTGCCCAGTCCGTATATCGTGGATTCGTTGCTCCACTCTTTCTTGTTACTTAACTTTGCACGAAAGTTTTTTCCAAAGTTAAATTTCCTGATACTGTCATCCCTGGGGACGGCCAGAAGGGAAAGTTTTTTGAGAAGTGCATCGTATTCTCTCGAACCAACACATTTCTCCCTTCCAATATCTTCTTTTGCTATCCTTAGGATCGTCCGCTGTGCAATTTGCTCCACTACAAGATGGACCGTGTTAGCTCCAGGAGTACTTTCATGGCTGCAGTTGGACACGTTCGCATGGCCCCAGTGATGCAGAGGCACGCCAGTCTTTGCACTTTAGTGAGTGTCTCCCTCGTAGTGACTAGACTAGTTCGCTTTGTCCATGCTATTGCTCCATAAGTGAACATTGGTCTCACAATGGCAATATACATCCATCTTGGAATGGTTGGACTAAACCCCCAAAACTTACCAGCTAGGCTCCTGCATATCATTAGAGCACTGGTAGCTTTTTTGGATATCTCCTCTATGTGTTTCTTCCACAAGAGTTTGCTATCTAGGTGTAGTCCTAGATATTTCACTTCCTTTACCGGTGCCAGTATCGTGCCCGACAGTCGGATTGGCTTCAGTTCAAGTTTTCTCTTCCTCGTGAACGGTGCTATTGTGGTTTTGGCCGGGTTTATATTGAGCCCAGCCGTGCTGCACCATTCTTGAGTTACTGTTAGGCTCCTTTATATAATATCACATAGGGTTTCCTCGAATTTCCCTGGCAATCAGTACAATGTTATCAGCGTAGGCTTGACAATTAATTCCAAGGCTTGTTAATTTTTCAAGAAGCTCTTCCACAACAAGACTCCACATTAGGGGAGATAACACTCCTCCTTGTGGGCATCCTCTTGTTGTGTTGACCCTGATAATTCTATGTGATATTTGAGTTTCTGCTAATCTTGTTCTCAGCAACTCATACATCCACTTAGATACTGTTTTGCTAACTCCCTTTCTGTGAAGGGCTCGTTTAATAGCTTCATGTGAAGTGTTATCAAATGCCCGTTCGATGTCTAGGAAGGCGCAGATTACTATCTCTTTTGTTTCAAGAGCACTTTGGATTGTTTCCGTCAGCTGATAAAGAGCAGTCTCAGTGGATCTGCCCGGTCTGTATGCATGCTGACGATAATGCAGTGGGGATGTATTAAGTACATCCTCCCTTAAATGGTTGTCCACAGCTTTCTCCTCTTGTTTTGAGAAGAAACGATTTTAGGCTGACCGGTCTGTATGACTTAGGCTGTGTTGAGTCCTTCTTCCTTCCCCATTTTTGGTATAAACACAACGTTCGCCCGTCTCCATTGGTTTGGAATACATCCCAATGCAAGACTGCTTTTTGTTATTCTGACCAGGTGTGGTAGCAGTTTTTCTTGCCCCCTTTGCAATAGGGCTGGTATAATACCATCCGCACCCGGTGACTTGAAGGGCTGGAAGGTGCTAATTGCCCACTCGATTCTCCCTCTGGAACAGATAGCCCCTGCAATCTTCCAATCTTCCTTCCGAGGTTTGGTCGTGTTGGTCATGCTCCCGTCACAGATGTTCTACGAACTTCCGGGGATGTGAGTTTCTAAGAGCAGTGATGCTCTTTGTTCTTCATCTTCAGTAAAGCTGCCGTCAGGTTTTTTTAAGGGATATTGGCATTCCCCCCGATTTTGCAGAGGCTTTATGTAACCTAGCTGCAGCAGGAGTGCTCTTTATTGTCTCACAGAACTTCCTGAAGCTTTCTTTGTTCGCCCTTCTTAACTCCTTGTTGTAGTTTGTGAGTGCCGCAACTTCTTAAGTTGCGCTCTCTTCCTCTTAAATCGTTCTCGTAGTAGTTCATAATCTTTTGTGCCACTACCTCTGGCTTTCTGCTGGGCCTCCGCAACCCAATATACTGATCATTGCAACCATCCGCCAATTTAGCAATCTGCTTAGTGCATCACACAAGTTTAAAGACTGATGAACAACAATACTTTCTAGACTTGACATAAAATTTATATAGTTTGCCCGTCAAGCACCATCCATAACAATGTAACTTTCATACTTTCAATTAGACTTCCACTAACTAGAAAGTATGAATTGTGTACGTTCATCTTAATGAACAATACAATATTGCAACTTGGTTGGCTATGACCAAAAAAAGTATGTATACGAGTACATCTTCTAGAGATGAAAGCAGTGCATACCGGCACTCATGCAATCTTTCACTGCAGTGAAGTGCCACTCCACTTTCAGGTAGTTCACCATCAATTGCACACAGATAAGGAATACCAGAACCTCAAAGAATCCATGGGTAGCATTTATTGAACTGTTTCTCTGTTAATTGCTAAAGCATCACCCTGAACGAATCCCATTAGACACAATTCGAAGAAAACTACTAAGACATTTCCTGCCTCAGCATAATGAACCTTCAACTGCATCCTACGTTCTCGTCTCGGATGTAGGTCATGAGAAAAATTCTCCATAGAGCATCTTCGGTCCTAATGAACGTCTTTCATCATGAAAGCCAATACACTCCTGGACAGATATGTTAGTCTGTATGCAGAAATCTGCATCTATCCATCAACAGAGCTACATCATCGGATTTTCCCATCACGCAATCCTAGAATGAACCCAAACACACACACACAGATACAAACAGAAACAGATAGATACATCCAGCAAATGAGATCCAATTTAAATTTAAATGCTTACGATTTTTATAAATTTGACGCAGCTGATGAAGACGAGAATACTCTGAGGAACTCTACAGATACACACGCACACAGGGAAGGCCTGTCTGCCAAAACGTATCCACGTCATTATCGTCAAACGTCTTTGCGGGTTACGTAAGCGGCTTACGACCCTATTTGGTTTAAACGGCTTCACTCGGTTGCAGGCATATACAGCGACTCACTTAATGATGCGTTCCACTGCCAATGCGTTTTTGATCCGCACAATGCGAGGAGAGCCAAATGCCAGCGCAGCGCGGACAAACAAGACGTTAGATCTGCGCACATATGAGAAATTGCTACACGAGGGTGGACACAAGAAGGGGCCACCACAAGGAAGTAACCGGCAAACACCTCCAAAGTCAGTCGCGCAGCCACATCAGAGCCTTAATGCAATCTAAATTCATTGCCCAGGCACTTTCGGTTATGTTGGTCTGATACCACTAAAGATCTGGCGGCCAGATACTGGAGCACCAAGTCACACACACATGCTGCAGTTGGCCCCAAAGTGAAAGTGACTCGATTCACTTTTGGACTGGCAGCAGTAGGACTCGACTGGTAGTAGTGGGAGTGTTTAGTGGCCACTACTCTCGAAATGACATAATCCAATGAGGCAAATGGGGCGACAGATTTTTCGGCCCATTTAAGCCCGATAGATGGTGATAAGTTATGAAGTGTTGATAGGGGATGGTGAGGCGGGTGAGCAAAGCCTAGGCGCGGCGGTTACTTAGCCTTAGGGTCATTTCGGAAAAATTCCACTTCTTGTCTATCTCTCTATATACGAGTATCTGTGTCTGTATCTTTGCCTGGGAAACGCATTTAAAATCGATCATAACTCGAAATAGTTTTGGCACCAATTGCAGCCTATTACTTTTGTGATAGTAAAATGCGTTGCATAAATTTTTGATGTTGTTGTTCGCTTCACGGCGCGACGAGGGTGGAATATAAATCGAGAACCGACGCGACAGAAGCCTATTGCAATCAGAGTCCTGATTAATTATTTTATCAATCTATTTTGTGGTGTGTACTTTCATGGCGAGGGTATATCGGATTACATCGTGTCGTTCGTTGTCGTCATGGGGCACCAGGAGTGTACTCGTTCAATAGACGTGCTGAAATGCGAGAGAGAGAGAGGAATGCCCTCGTTCGAGTGGGTTACATAATTAAGCAATTACTTTGGGTTTTTAGAGTTGATACATTTTACATGACAGCCATTTAGTATCGGCGCTATGAGCCTTTTCCCTGGGATTGGCATATTTTGTTGGATCAAGGAGTCGAGCATCAGATTTGCAGCCAAAGACACTGTATCTCAGAAATGACATAACTTAAGCTGCAGACCGGAGAGTTTCTGAGTTTCTAAGCTATATCAGATTTTGAATTGTTTTTATAACCTTTTTCCGGGGTAGGCGATTCTATAACGCTGAGCCAGTGCCCCGAGCTTACAGATGTCTATTGATTCCCCGTTTAAATTGTTGCAGATTATGCCTATAGTTTGCCTGGGAGTGAGTTGTAAAGATTGCTTACCCTGTAACACAATGCATTTTTGTAGAATAATGTTCTTGCGGTTGCTAGATGAACATGAAAGTTGTGTGCTCTAGTGGCCTGTCTTGTTGAAATGGCGATTTTTTTTTGTCGAGAGTTCGACTGGAGCATTCAGTCGCAATTGGTTAATTGTACTACCAGAGAGCAAACCCTGGTTTACCCATTTTATTTGAGTTTCCTTGTCTTTCTTAGAAAGCCAGGCACTTCAACGATAAGGAGCTTACAGTACCAGTACCATATCAACATCGAGAATCTGCCACCTGATGCGGGCAAAGGTCGGACACTCGCAGGGACAACGTTCCGCAGTGTCGTCGCTCCGTACACAAGTGTCGCAAGACCTAGAATAGCCTCCTATGAGCCTCATCTAGCAATCTCAACGGAAATCTCGTTCCCCAGGACTCTAGTGTGACCTCGAACCTAAATAAAAAACATACAGCCTTGCGACCGAGTTCAAAGCGGAAGCGGTTAGAGAGTTAAGCAAGGCCTTAAGCGCAGCCTGACTGTCACTACAGATTAAAATACCACAGCCGTTCCACCTGATCTTCACAAAATACCTCAACCTCAACAACCTCATCAACCTCAACAACCTCAGCATCCTCAACAACCTCAACAACCTCATCAACCTCAACCACCTCAGCAACCACAACAACATAAGAATTGTCAACAAATCATCAGCAATGCCAGAACCTTACGTTCCAATAAAAAAATGTGATTTTGCCTAATGCAAACGTTACTCCTTCTACCCCCTTAATCATTTCCTCTCCCACAGTGCCGTCCACCACTGACAACTCCTCATTAACGAGTGAGGCGGTGTGCAATCGTGCAGCTAGCTCTGCCATTTCGGTAGCTAGCTCTGCTATTTCGCCAGCCAACTTGCCATCTTCTCATGACAGCACTTTAAGGGTTGTTCCACCTCCATTTGTTGTGTTCTTGTCTCGTTTAGACGGATATAATGAATTATTTGTCAAATAAAGGCATTGAAACTAATAATATTAGGTGCCATAGTTTAACACCAGCCAATCTAACTGGACGATTATCAGCGTCGTTCAAAATAATTGCTCCGTCTTCGGTTGGGAAGACAATTGTGAATCCAAGTTGTTGGCCCATTAATATGATAGTTAAGGAATTCACTAACCGTCCAAGCACTAAAAGCAATAAGCCAAAAAACTTAATGAAATAGCCTTCTATTACCAGAATGTTAGAGGGCTAAGAACTAAATGTACTCGGTTCTTATTAAATATGCTTTGCTCTTCTTCAGACATTATTATACTCACTGAAACGGGCTTAGATAACTCTTTCACCAATGCCGTTATTTTTCCCCAAAATTTCAATGTTAATCGTTGCGATAGGTCACCAGATAATAGTGATTACAAAAGTTTTGGTGGTGTTCTAATTGCAATCAAAAATGCCTTTCAGTCTTTTGAAGTAGATCTCAATGTTTTTTCAGATATTGAAATTTGTTGTAGTAAAATTGTCTTGTCAACCTCGACTAACATTTTTATAGTATGTGTATATATTCCGCCTAAGTCCTTGTTAACTGTTGTAACAAGGTACCTAGAAGCGTTTCGCTTTGTTGAAGGTCTCATATCCACGTCGGATTTATTTTATATTTTCGGGAACTTCAATCAAACTAAAATTGATTGGGCCTCAGGAGATGCAGATTGCACTTTTCTTAATACTGTAAATGCCTTATCTGTGATTGAGTCGCAAAACATTGATACTGTCCAATCCCTCGGTCTTCTTCAACTAAATCCGGTTAAGAATCATCAAAATCGTACGTTAGATCTTATCTTCTCTAATAACAACGATGAAAGTTTTGTTACTAGAAGTTCCTCACCTCTCGTTTCCGAAGATATTTACCATCCTTCCCTAATCCTTTTTTGCAACTTGAATGTTAATGAAGCTAAATCCTTTAACTTTTATAAATTCGATTTCAAAAATGGTAATTACATTGATATATGTGAGGAGTTGAGCAATTATAACTGGGTCCCGCATCTATCGTTAGATATTGATGATTTATGTTCAGAATTCTATCGGGTTATTACTAAAATAATTTTTAGTTTTATTCCTGTAGTTTTAGTCAAAAACTCTACTCTGGGGTCTTGTCCATGGGACAATGAGATAACCCGCAATTTAAAAGTACTTAAAAATAGAGCTATTAGGATATGACGCTGTAGCATGGAGGATGAGGACTTTGTGTTATACAGAAGACTGAAATCCGAATTTAAAATTTCTTTACACAACTCGTATTTGATTTATTTAAATGAAATGCAAAACTCTTTTAAATCGAGTCCTAAAAAATTGTGGCAATTCATAAATACTAAAAATAAATGTGACGGTTACCCTGCCTCATTTTCATTTAATGGACAGGCAATGGATACACCTATTTCTATCTGCAACTCGTTTGCAACCTTTTTCCAGTCAGTCTATTCAAAAGTGGACTCAAATATTGACAATTCATTTTTTAGTTACCTTGGGAATGCACCTCTTTCCGCGTTCCATAACATTGAGATTTCTCCCGATAGTACTTTAAAAAGCCTAGTCGAAATGGAACTCAACTTTAATCCTGGCCTTGATGGCCTACCTTCTGGTTTCTTAAAAATGTGTGCTATCGCATTACATGGAATATTATGCCACATGTTCAACTTATCATTAAAATCAGGTATTTTCCCATCTGTATGGAAAAACTCTTTTATTATACCACTTTTTAAAAGTGGTAGGAAAAACAAAGTTGAGAACTACAGGGGTATGTGTAAACAATCGTCAATCCCTAAATTGTTCGACAAATTAGTTTCTGAAAATTTGAATTTTTATTGCAAATCTTTATTGTCCAACAACCAGCATGGTTTTGTAAAGAAAAGATTCACAGTGACCAATCTGCTTGAGTTCACAAATTTCGTGATATCGGAAATTAGTAAAGGAAATCAAGTTGACGCAATCTACACTGACTTCAGTAAAGCGTTTGACCGTGTTGACCACAAAATTCTGCTTTATAAACTGGACAAACTAGGATTTCCATGTTCCTTTTTACGCTGGTTATCATCCTTTTTATCGGAAAGATGCCAATTTGTCAACTTTCGAAATCACATTTCTAGTAAAATTTGTGTGACATCTAGGGTTCCCCAAGGTAGTCACATTGGTCCTATTTTGTTTATCCCCTTTGTAAATGATGTAGTCTCATTTTTGTCGAAATGCAACATTCTAATGTTTGCCGATGATTTTAAAATTTATTTATCAGGCAATGAGTATCATACATTTCAACTCTTAAACGAGTATCTTTTCAAATTTCATCTATGGTGTTCAAAAAATTATCTCTCCCTTAATGTTGGCAAATGTTCAGTAATTACTTTCGCACGACGTATTTCGCCCATTTTATATAATTACTCACTTGCTGGTGAAGCCGTGTCTCGTGTTACCTTAATAAAAGATCTAGGTGTATTGTTGGATACTAAGTTATCATTTAACAATCATATAGACCACATTATAGATAGATAGATAGAATAGAATTTATTTATTTTCACTGAATTATGTTAATGTACATCGGTTTACAAATTCTTTTAAAGCAATGGCAAAAGCCGTCAGCCAGAATGACAGTTATAATTCGAGTAATGAATCGGTTAAAAGAAAAAAAAAAATAATAATAATAATAATAATAACATAAAAATAAAGTTAAATGTGTAGAACTATATTTCTAAATATTGATTTCTGTACTCCAATGCAGCCGAGACGTAGTAGAAAAGTACTTTCCAGTTACTTCCATTCAAGATTTGAATTACCTCCTCCCTCGATAGCACGGACTGATTCCAATAGAGCCTCCTCAGTTCCTGCAGAATAGGGCATCTTCCCAGAAAGTGGTATACATCTTCTCTCTCCTTTAAATTGCACAGTGAGCAAAAGATTGGCAAATCGTTCCGGTGAGGTCTGAAATTCAGTGGTAACAACTCTCCTCTCGCTTTAAAGGCTATGCTCATCTGCTGTACCGTATTTTTATCGTTGAAATAGTTTCTCTCCTTCAGGCTATGATTTAGAACTCTATATATACTGCGACTCCCTGATTGAGAAGCCCTTTCCATGAAAGCTGCATGTTTCCTTTCATCAAGGGTCCTTAATATAATATTCATAGCTGCACTCCAGCTACTTTTGTCTTCCCATCTTAATGACATATCCACACTGCAATATTCACTAAGTTCTTCCCACTTACGGAACAGTAGAGCTTTTCTGTTGAGAAGATAGCGAAGCATTATTTTTGGCAATCGATAGTCTGGCATTTCTACTACTTTTAGTATATATTTGAAGTGCAATCCCAAGGCATATAGGCTCAACATAGGCAGTCCTGTCTCAACATATAGCATATAATTTGGGGTATTTAGCGGAAGTTTGAAGATGTGCTTTAAAAAATATCTTTGTAGCGCCTCGACTTCATCATAGTCCTCATAACCCCATACTTGGCTTGCGTAACACATAATAGATTTAGCTGTGGCTTCAAAAAGTTTATACTTTGCTTTCGTTGATACATCGTTTCTTCCGAAAACCCTTTTCCAAGTGCTGCTTATGACTCTTTTCGACTCTTTCGGCTTCTCCTTTAGGTGACTTGCATATGACAGTCTTGGTGTAAGTGTTACCCCTAGGTAGCGATATTGCTTAACTACTTCTAGTTGCTCATGAGCAAACGACCATTTCTCCTCTCTGGCGTATCTTCCTGAATTATTTCGAAATATCAAGACTTTCGATTTATCGGTGTTTACACTGAGGTTCCATAGCTTGCAGTACTCCTCCAGCTTGTTGCTCATAAGCTGCAGCATATTTGGCGATTCTGCTAGAATGACGATATCGTCAGCATAGAAGAGAACTTTAATGATACAGTCCTCAAACTCAATTCCACCTGGCAAGTAGGATGCTAGATCATCTAGGTATAAACTAAACAATAGCGGACTTAACATGCAACCTTGTTTGACACCTGTATTTGTGGAAAACCATTCTGATAGCGTGACACCGTCCCATACTGCCGTCTGATTATCGTTGTATAGGCTTTGTATTATCCTTAACATTTTCGACGATATACCCAGTAAACTTAGCTTATAAAAAAGCGATTGCCTCCGTACCGTATCAAAGGCAGCACGAAAATCCACAAAAAATGCATACAGTTTTTTCCCCTTGCTGAGATACAATTTTGCTAAGTTGGTTAATACAAATATGTTGTCGAACGTTGAGTAGTTCGCTCTAAAGCCAGCCTGAAACTCACTCAAAAGTCCTCTTGATTCTACCCATGTGGACAACCGTTGCAGCAAAACACTCGTAAACAGTTTCAGAAGAGTATTCAGGAAGGAAATACCCCTGTAGTTACCTGGGTTGTTAGCATCTCCCTTTTTAAATAGGGGGAATATTATATTCTTCTTGAAGCTTTCCGGAACCGTACCTGCGTTATAAATCATGTTGAAACCTTCCGTAACCAGATGCATAAAGCTCGTTGACGCATTTTTAAAAAACTCGAAGGTGATCCTGTCCTCCCCTGGAGCTTTGTTGTTTTTGCTTCCAATGAATGCCTTTTGTACTTCCGCAAATGAGATTTCTTGATCCATTGATTCTACTGATATCCATGGCAAGGCATACTGGTGCACAGTTACAAGGTTATTTGAATTCAGCAGATTTTGGAAATGTGCTGCTAAAGCATTAGCATCTAACTTCAAACCTTTGATGCATTTTACACCATTCAGCCTCCTTATTACTCTCCAGTACGTTTTGGGATCATTTGTTATCGCGAGCTCATTTGTAAGGTCATGGATGTGATGAATGCGCTTTTGTTTGCATAACTCTTTGTAAGCTTTATTACTATCTTGGTAAAGCTTTTTTATAATATCAGATATTATAGACCACATTATAAATATGGCTAATCGATCTTGGGGAAGAATAAGGCGTTATGCCGGTGAATTCTCCGACCCTTATGTTATTAAATCACTATACCAAGCATTTGTTAGGTCTCTGTTGGAATATGCATCAGTTATTTGGTGTCCGTATTACAAGTTTCATATAACCAGAATCGAAGCTGTCCAGAAAAGATTCTTGAGATTTGCTTTACGTGGACTTCCATGGTCTGACATTTACAACCTCCCGTCCTATCAATCAAGGCTAAAGTTAATTAACCTTGACTCGCTTGAGGATAGGAGGATGGTTGCTAAAATGGTTTTTGTTCACAGAGTGCTTACAAAGGATATTGATTCCTCCGGAATTTTGAACTGTATTAACATTAATGTCCCATCGACCAATCTACGTAATAATAGATTTTTTACTATTACACATTCGCGCACTAACTACGGTCGCTCATCCTCTATTAATGGATTATTGATAACTTACAACGCTAATGCTATTTTGATTGATTTTAATATATCTTTGGTATCTCTTAAAAAGAGATTGATAGGTAATATTCAGTCATGATTGCTAACTCTACGTTTTCGTATTTATAACATACCTTATTTGATTCGTTTTGTATATCACTTTATTGTTTTTCTTTCTTTTTTATTCATACTTTTGTAACTAAGTCTAAGAAAGTAATTGCTCTTTGTTGACAAAATAAATAAATAAATAAATAAATAAAATAGTTCATGGCCATTAAAATTGCCTTACTCTCCGCTTGGAAAACAGACGCATATTTGCCTAACAGGAAAAGAAGTATAATGTTGTCGACTTCCGCGAAGACACCAGCCCCAGACCCTTGACTGGTTTTTGAGCCGTCCACGAAAATACAGCTGCATTCCATTCCAGTATCAGACGGCATATCCATAAGACCGGAGCCGTAAGATAAGTGTCGGGGAAGTTCATCAAAATTATAGTCTGGAGTATATCAAAAACCACCGTGCCTAAGATGATGGATTGCTTTGATAGTGCAACCCACGATATAAGTGTGATATTTGTCCCTCTTTCAGATCCCAGTAGTCGTTGTTGCTTTGGAATCCCCACGACTCCTCCTGGCTATTACGCCGTTAGACTCAAACCTTGGAGCAATTACTTGCTTCCTCAAGGCGTCGTGATTGGGGATAGAATACCTCGGTTTTTAGCGAGTTGCTGTATAGAAACGCAGAGGTGTTCGGTTAGCTTCTAGGTCAGGAGTGACTTTATTCCAAATATTCCTTTTCCTTATATACCAATTTACATTGCATTTGTTCTTACCTAAAGTCCACACTTCGCACATTGAACCCTATATAGCCTAGTTGGCATATTCCATATTATTAGTTGAGTGACTGATGTCACCCAACGCACGCTTGAGCTCAATATTGCCCATTCGGCATATGGTATTTTATGTTATTAGTTGAGTGACCGTTGTCACTCCACACGAGCTCGTCTTACAGATATATGGTACTTCAAGTAAACATATTGCAACACAAGCCTATATTGTTTGCTCTCTGCTTAGTGTTTAATGCAGGCAAGTGGTTTTCACTTTGGGTTCTAATTACCCATGGCGCTTGTATGTTCATTTGAAGCATATCTGCTTACGTTACATGAGATTATTTGTGGCTTGTGCCATCTGGGTTCAATTTACGAAGTGCGCTGTTTGTGTGATTATTTTCGTTAATCGTTTTTATTAAACGATTCTTATTTAGGTGGTTAAGTGGTCACTGGTGTGGCCCCTTCACATAAGCAGCTCCATGTGTACTGGGAAAATCGCCGTTGTATTTCATAGATTTTCTGACGTCCATTCTGCGGTTGCCTTCCGAGCATCTCTAATGTATAATAGTAGCTGCAGAACAGGCGTAAGTTTGCCATCTGCCTTCGATGAGCCAACGATTGAAGGTTGGATGCAGACGGGAACAAAGATCACTCGAAGAACTTTTCTTTCAAAGTAGCCAAAGGTATCCTCATCCGATCTCGACAAAATCCACGTTTCTGCGCCATACAGCAGGACTGGGATGATAAGTGTCTTATAAAGAGTTACCTTAGTAGTTCGAGATAGGCCTTTGTTACTCAATTGTCTTCTTAGCCCATAGAAACAGCGATGGGGAAGACTAATTCTTCGCATGATTTCAGCACTAGTGCCAATTGCACGGCAATCCCTCCGAGCATCTCTAATGTATAATAGTAGCTGCAGAACAGGCGTAAGTTTGCCATCTGCCTTCGATGAGCCAACGATTGAAGGTTGGATGCAGACGGGAACAAAGATCACTCGAAGAACTTTTCTTTCAAAGTAGCCAAAGGTATCCTCATCCGATCTCGACAAAATCCACGTTTCTGCGCCATACAGCAGGACTGGGATGATAAGTGTCTTATAAAGAGTTACCTTAGTAGTTCGAGATAGGCCTTTGTTACTCAATTGCCTTCTTAGCCCATAGAAACAGCGATTGGGAAGACTAATTCTTCGCATGATTTCAGCACTAGTGCCAATTGCACCGCAACGGCACAGCAACTGACACAGCAGTACCGCAGCTGCATTGCAACGGCAACGCAACGGCACCGCAGCTCCACCGCAGCTGCACCGCAGCCCCACCGCAGCTGCACCGCTTCTCCACCGCAGCTCCACTGCAGGTCCACGGCAGCTGCAACGCAGATCCACCGCAGGTCCACCGCAGCGGCACCGCAAGTCCACCGCAGGTCAACCGCAGGTCCAAAGCAGCTGCACCCCAGCTCCACCGCAGCTCCACCGCAGCTCCACCACAAGCCCACCGCAGCTGCACCGCACCACCACCGCAGGTCCACCGCAGCTCCACCGTAGCTCCACCACAAGTCCACCGCAGTTCCACCGCAGATTCACCACAGGTAGACCGCAGGTCCACCGCAGCTGCACCGCAGATCCACCGCAGCTCCACCGCAGGTCCACAGCAGCTCCACCGCAACGGCACCGCAAGTCCACCGCGGTTCCACCGTAGTTCCACCGCAGCTGCACCGCTTCTCCACCGCAGCTCCACCGCATCCCCACCGCAGCTGCACCGCTTCTCCACCGCAGCTCCACCGCATGTCCACCGCAGCTGCACCGCAACGGCACCGCAAGTCCACCGCAAGTCCACCGCAGGTCCACCGCAGCGGCACCGCAGGTCCACCGCAGGTCCACCGCAGCTCCACCGCAGCTCCAGCGCAGGTCCACTGGCACCGCAAGTCCACCGCAAGTCCACCGCAGTTCCACCGCAGGTCCACCGCAGCGGCACCGCAAGTCCACCGCAGCTCCACCGCAGGTCAACTGCAGCTGCACCGCAGGTCCACCGCAAGTCCACCGCAGCTCCACCGCATGTCCACCGCAGCTGCACCGCAACGGCACAGCAAGTCCACCGCAAGTCCACCGCAGGTCCACCGCAGCGGCACCGCAAGTCCACCGCCGGTCCATTGCAGCTCCACCGCAGCTCCAGCGCAGGTCCACCGCATGTCCACTGCAGCTGCACCGCAGATCCACCGCATGTCCACCGCAGCTGCACCGCAACGGTATCGCAAATCCACCGCAAGTCCACCGCAAGTCCAAGCAGGTCCACCGCAGCCGCACCGCAGCCGCATCGCAGCTGCACCGCATCCGCATCGCAGATACACCACAGGGACACCGCAGCCGCACCGCAGGACACCGCAGGGGCACCGCAGCCGCACCGAAGGGACACCGCAGCCGCACCGCATCCGCACCGCAGCCGCACCGCAGGCGCACCGCATTGGCACCGCAGGTACACCGCAGCCGCACCGCAGCCGCACCGCAGCCACACCGCAGCCGCACCGCAGCCGCACCGTAGCCGCACCGCAGGGACACCGCAGGTACACCGCAGCCACACCGCAGGCGCACCGCAGGCGCACCGCAGCCGCACCGCAGCGACACCGCAGGCGCACCGCAGGCGCACCGCAGCCGCAGGCGCACCGCAGGGACACCGCAGCCGCACCGGAGGGACACTGCAGCCGCACCGCAGGCGCACCGCAGGCGCACCGCAGGCGCACCGCAGGGACACCGCAGCCGCACCGCAGCCGCACCGCAGCCGCACCGCAGCCGCACCGCAGCCGCACCGCAGCCGCACCGCAGGGACACCGCAGCCGCACCGCAGCCTCACCGCAGCCGCACCGCAGCCGCACCGCAGCCGCACCGCAGGGACACCGCAGCCGCACCGCAGCCGCACCGCAGCCGCACCGCAGGGACACCGCAGCCGCACCGCAGGCGCACCGCAGCCGCACCGCAGCCGCACCGCAGCCGCACCGCAGCCGCACCGCAGCCGCACCGCAGCCGCACCGCAGGGACACCGCAGCCGCACCGCAGGCGCACCGCAACCGCACCGCAGCCGCACCGCAGCCGCACCGCAGGGACACCGCAGCCGCACCGCAGGCGCACCGCAACCGCACCGCAGCCGCACCGCAGCCGCACCGCAGCCGCACTGCAGGGACACCGCAGCCGCACCGCAGCCGCACCGCAGGGACACCGCAGCCGCACCGCAGCCGCACCGCAGGGACACCGCAGCCGCACCGCAGCCGCACCGCAGCCGCACCGCAGCCGCACCGCAGCCGCACCGCAGCCGCACCGCAGCCGCACCGCAGGGACACCGCAGCCGCACCGCAGGCGCACCGCAACCGCACCGCAGCCGCACCGCAGCCGCACCGCAGGGACACCGCAGCCGCACCGCAGGCGCACCGCAACCGCACCGCAGCCGCACCGCAGCCGCACCGCAGCCGCACCGCAACCGCACCGCAGCCGCACCGCAGCCGCACCGCAGCCGCACCGCAGGGACACCGCAGCCGCACCGCAGGCGCACCGCAGGGACACCGCAGCCGCACCGCAGGGACACCGCAGCCGCACTGCAGCCGCACCGCAGGCGCACCGCAGGGACACCGCAGCCGCACCGCAGGGACACCGCAGCCGCACCGCAGCCGCACCGCAGCCGCACCGCAGCCGCACCGCAGGGACACCGCAGCCGCACCGCAGGCGCACCGCAGGGACACCGCAGCCGCACCGCAGGGACACCGCAGCCGCACCGCAGCCGCACCGCAGCCGCACCGCAGCCGCACCGCAGGGACACCGCAGCCGCACCGCAGGCGCACCGCAGGGACACCGCAGCCGCACCGCAGGGACACCGCAGGGACACCGCAGGGACACCGCAGGGACACCGCAGGGACACTGCTGCCGCACCGCAGCCGCACCGCAGGGACACCGCAGCCGCACCGCAGCCGCACCGCAGGGACACCGCAGCCGGACCGCAGGGACACCGCAGCCGCACCGCAGCCGCACCGCAGCCGCACTGCAGCCGCACCGCAGGCGCACCGCAGGGACACCGCAGCCGCACCGCAGGGACACCGCAGCCGCACCGCAGCCGCACCGCAGCCGCACCGCAGCCGCACCGCAGCCGCACCGCAGCCGCACCGCAGCCGCACCGCAGCCGCACCGCAGGGACACCGCAGCCGCACCGCAGGGACACCGCAGCCGCACCGCAGGGACACCGCAGGGACACCGCAGGGACACCGCAGCCGCACCGCAGCCGCACCGCAGGGACACCGCAGCCGCACCGCAGCCGCACCGCAGCCGCACCGCAGGGACACCGCAGCCGCACCGCAGGCGCACCGCAGCCGCACCGCAGCCGCACCGCAGGGACACCGCAGCCGCACCGCAGGCGCACCGCAGGGACACCGCAGCCGCACCGCAGGGACACCGCAGCCGCACCGCAGCCGCACCGCAGCCGCACTGCAGCCGCACCGCAGGCGCACCGCAGGGACACCGCAGCCGCACCGCAGGGACACCGCAGCCGCACCGCAGCCGCACCGCAGGGACACCGCAGCCGCACCGCAGGGACACCGCAGGGACACCGCAGGGACACCGCAGGGACACCGCAGGGACACCGCAGGGACACTGCTGCCGCACCGCAGCCGCACCGCAGGGACACCGCAGCCGCACCGCAGCCGCACCGCAGGGACACCGCAGCCGGACCGCAGGGACACCGCAGCCGCACCGCAGCCGCACCGCAGCCGCACTGCAGCCGCACCGCAGGCGCACCGCAGGGACACCGCAGCCGCACCGCAGGGACACCGCAGCCGCACCGCAGCCGCACCGCAGGGACACCGCAGCCGCACCGCAGGGACACCGCAGGGACACCGCAGGGACACCGCAGGGACACTGCTGCCGCACCGCAGCCGCACCGCAGGGACACCGCAGCCGCACCGCAGCCGCACCGCAGGGACACCGCAGCCGCACCGCAGGGACACCGCAGCCGCACCGCAGCTGCACCGCAGCCGCACTGCAGCCGCACCGCAGGGACACCGCAGCCGCACCGCAGCCGCACCGCAGGTACACCGCAGCCGCACCGCAGGCGCACCGCAGGCGCACCGCAGCCGCACCGCAGGCGCACCGCAGCCGCACCGCAGCCGCACCGCAGGGACACCGCAGCCGCACCGCAGGGACACCGCAGCCGCACCGCAGGGACACCGCAGCCGCACCGCAGCCGCACCGCAGCCGCACCGCAGGGACACCGCAGCCGCACCGCAGGCGCACCGCAGGGACACCGCAGCCGCACCGCAGGGACACCGCAGCCGCACCGCAGGCGCACCGCAGGGACACCGCAGCCGCACCGCAGGGACACCGCAGGGACACCGCAGGGACACCGCAGGGACACTGCTGCCGCACCGCAGCCGCACCGCAGGGACACCGCAGCCGCACCGCAGCCGCACCGCAGGGACACCGCAGCCGGACCGCAGGCGCACAGCAGCCGCACCGCAGCCGCACCGCAGCCGCACCGCAGGGACACCGCAGCCGCACCGCAGCCGCACCGCAGCCGCACCGCAGGGACACCGCAGCCGCACCGCAGGCGCACCGCAGGGACACCGCAGCCGCACCGCAGGCGCACCGCAGGGACACCGCAGCCGCACCGCAGGCGCACCGCAGGGACACCGCAGCCGCACCGCAGGGACACCGCAGCCGCACCGCAGGGACACCGCAGCCGCACCGCAGCCGCACCGCAGCCGCACCGCAGCCGCACCGCAGCCGCACCGCAGCCGCACCGCAGCCGCACCGCAGCCGCACCGCAGGGACACCGCAGCCGCACCGCAGGCGCACCGCAGGGACACCGCAGCCGCACCGCAGGGACACCGCAGGGACACCGCAGGGACACCGCAGCCGCACCGCAGCCGCACCGCAGGGACACCGCAGCCGCACCGCAGCCGCACCGCAGCCGCACCGCAGCCGCACCGCAGGGACACCGCAGCCGCACCGCAGGGACACCGCAGGGACACCGCAGGGACACCGCAGGGACACCGCAGGGACACTGCTGCCGCACCGCAGCCGCACCGCAGCCGCACCGCAGCCGCACCGCAGGGACACCGCAGCCGGACCGCAGGCGCACCGCAGCCGCACCGCAGCCGCACCGCAGCCGCACCGCAGCCGCACCGCAGCCGCACCGCAGGGACACCGCAGCCGCACCGCAGCCGCACCGCAGCCGCACCGCAGGGACACCGCAGCCGCACCGCAGGCGCACCGCAGGGACACCGCAGCCGCACCGCAGGCGCACCGCAGGGACACCGCAGCCGCACCGCAGGCGCACCGCAGGGACACCGCAGCCGCACCGCAGGGACACCGCAGCCGCACCGCAGGGACACCGCAGCCGCACCGCAGCCGCACCGCAGCCGCACCGCAGCCGCACCGCAGCCGCACCGCAGCCGCACCGCAGGGACACCGCAGCCGCACCGCAGGCGCACCGCAGGGACACCGCAGCCGCACCGCAGGGACACCGCAGGGACACCGCAGGGACACCGCAGCCGCACCGCAGCCGCACCGCAGGGACACCGCAGCCGCACCGCAGCCGCACCGCAGCCGCACCGCAGGGACACCGCAGCCGCACCGCAGGCGCACCGCAGCCGCACCGCAGCCGCACCGCAGCCGCACCGCAGGGACACCGCAGCCGCACCGCAGGCGCACCGCAGCCGCACCGCAGCCGCACCGCAGCCGCACCGCAGCCGCACCGCAGCCGCACCGCAGGGACACCGCAGCCGCACCGCAGGGACACCGCAGCCGCACCGCAGCCGCACCGCAGCCGCACCGCAGCCGCACCGCAGCCGCACCGCAGCCGCACCGCAGCCGCACCGCAGGGACACCGCAGCCGCACCGCAGGCGCACCGCAGGGACACCGCAGCCGCACCGCAGGGACACCGCAGGGACACCGCAGGGACACCGCAGGGACACCGCAGCCGCACCGCAGCCGCACCGCAGGCGCACCGCAGCCGCACCGCAGGCGCACCGCAGCCCCACCGCAGCCGCACCGCAGGGACACCGCAGCCGCACCGCAGGGACACCGCAGCCGCACCGCAGGCGCACCGGTGGGGCTGCGGTGCGCCTGCGGTGCGGCTGCGGTGCGCCTGCGGTGTAACTGCGGTGCGGCTGCGGTGTCCCTGCGGTGCGCCTGCGGTGCGGCTGCGGTGCGGCTGCGGTGTCCCTGCGGTGTCCCTGCGGTGTCCCTGCGGTGCGGCTGCGGTGTCCCTGCGGTGCGCCTGCGGTGCGGCTGCGGTGTCCCTGCGGTGCGGCTGCGGTGCGGCTGCGGTGCGGCTGCGGTGTCCCTGCGGTGCGGCTGCGGTGTCCCTGCGGTGCGGCTGCGGTGCGGCTGCGGTGCGGCTGCGGTGCGGCTGCGGTGCGGCTGCGGTGCGGCTGCGGTGTCCCTGCGGTGCGGCTGCGGTGCGCCTGCGGTGCGGCTGCGGTGTCCCTGCGGTGCGCCTGCGGTGCGGCTGCGGTGTCCCTGCGGTGTCCCTGCGGTGCGCCTGCGGTGCGGCTGCGGTGTCCCTGCGGTGCGCCTGCGGTGCGGCTGCGGTGTCCCTGCGGTGCGGCTGCGGTGCGGCTGCGGTGCGGCTGCGGTGCGGCTGCGGTGCGGCTGCGGTGTCCCTGCGGTGCGGCTGCGGTGCGGCTGCGGTGCGGCTGCGGTGCGCCTGCGGTCCGGCTGCGGTGTCCCTGCGGTGCGGCTGCGGTGCGGCTGCGGTGTCCCTGCGGTGCGGCTGCGGTGCGGCAGCAGTGTCCCTGCGGTGTCCCTGCGGTGTCCCTGCGGTGTCCCTGCGGTGCGGCTGCGGTGTCCCTGCGGTGCGCCTGCGGTGCGGCTGCGGTGTCCCTGCGGTGCGGCTGCGGTGTCCCTGCGGTGCGCCTGCGGTGCGGCTGCGGTGTCCCTGCGGTGCGGCTGCGGTGCGGCTGCGGTGCGGCTGCGGTGTCCCTGCGGTGCGGCTGCGGTGTCCCTGCGGTGCGCCTGCGGTGCGGCTGCGGTGTCCCTGCGGTGCGGCTGCGGTGCGGCTGCGGTGCGCCTGCGGTGCGCCTGCGGTGCGCCTGCGGTGCGCCTGCGGTGCGCCTGCGGTGTGGCTGAGGTGTACCTGCGGTGCGGCTGCGGTGCGGCTGCGGTGTCCCTGCGGTGCGGCTGCGGTGCGGCTGCGGTGCGCCTGCGGTGCGGTGCGGCTGCGGTGCGGCTGCGGTGCGGCTGCGGTGCGGCTGCGGTGTCCCTGCGGTGCGGCTGCGGTGCGCCTGCGGTGCGGCTGCGGTGTCCCTGCGGTGCGCCTGCGGTGCGCCTGCGGTGCGGCTGCGGTGTCCCTGCGGTGCGCCTGCGGTGCGGCTGCGGTGTCCCTGCGGTGTCCCTGCGGTGTCCCTGCGGTGCGGCTGCGGTGCGGCTGCGGTGCGGCTGCGGTGCGGCTGCGGTGTCCCTGCGGTGCGGCTGCGGTGCGCCTGCGGTGCGCCTGCGGTGCGGCTGCGGTGTCCCTGCGGTGCGCCTGCGGTGCGGCTGCGGTGTCCCTGCGGTGTCCCTGCGGTGCGCCTGCGGTGCGGCTGCGGTGTCCCTGCGGTGCGCCTGCGGTGCGGCTGCGGTGTCCCTGCGGTGCGGCTGCGGTGCGGCTGCGGTGCGGCTGCGGTGCGGCTGCGGTGCGGCTGCGGTGCGGCTGCGGTGTCCCTGCGGTGCGGCTGCGGTGCGGCTGCGGTGCGGCTGCGGTGCGCCTGCGGTCCGGCTGCGGTGTCCCTGCGGTGCGGCTGCGGTGCGGCTGCGGTGTCCCTGCGGTGCGGCTGCGGTGCGGCAGCAGTGTCCCTGCGGTGTCCCTGCGGTGTCCCTGCGGTGCGGCTGCGGTGTCCCTGCGGTGCGCCTGCGGTGCGGCTGCGGTGTCCCTGCGGTGCGGCTGCGGTGTCCCTGCGGTGCGCCTGCGGTGCGGCTGCGGTGTCCCTGCGGTGCGGCTGCGGTGCGGCTGCGGTGCGGCTGCGGTGTCCCTGCGGTGCGGCTGCGGTGTCCCTGCGGTGCGCCTGCGGTGCGGCTGCGGTGTCCCTGCGGTGCGGCTGCGGTGCGGCTGCGGTGCGCCTGCGGTGCGGCTGCGGTGCGCCTGCGGTGCGCCTGCGGTGCGCCTGCGGTGTGGCTGCGGTGTACCTGCGGTGCGGCTGCGGTGCGGCTGCGGTGTCCCTGCGGTGCGGCTGCGGTGCGGCTGCGGTGCGCCTGCGGTGCGGCTGCGGTGCGCCTGCGGTGCCACTGCGGTGTGGCTGCGGTGTACCTGCGGTGCGGCTGCGGTGCGGCTGCGGTGCGGCTGCGGTGTCCCTGCGGTGCGGCTGCGGTGCGGCTGCGGTGCGGCTGCGGTGCGGCTGCGGTGCGCCTGCGGTGCGGCTGCGGTGTCCCTGCGGTGCGGCTGCGATGCGGCTGCGGTGCGGCTGCGGTGTCCCTGCGGTGCGGCTGCGGTGTCCCTGCGGTGCGCCTGCGGTGCGGCTGCGGTGTCCCTGCGGTGCGGCTGCGGTGCGGCTGCGGTGCGGCTGCGGCGTCCCTGCGGTGCGGCTGCGGTGTCCCTGCGGTGCGGCTGCGGTGCGGCTGCGGTGCGGCTGCGGTGCGGCTGCGGTGCGGCTGCGGTGTCCCTGCGGTGCGGCTGCGGTGCGCCTGCGGTGCGGCTGCGGTGTCCCTGCGGTGCGCCTGCGGTGCGGCTGCGGTGTCCCTGCGGTGCGCCTGCGGTGCGGCTGCGGTGTCCCTGCGGTGCGGCTGCGGTGCGGCTGCGGTGCGGCTGCGGTGCGGCTGCGGTGCGGCTGCGGTGCGCCTGCGGTGCGCCTGCGGTGTGGCTGCGGTGTACCTGCGGTGCGGCTGCGGTGCGGCTGCGGTGTCCCTGCGGTGCGGCTGCGGTGCGGCTGCGGTGCGGCTGCGGTGCGGCTGCGGTGCGGCTGCGGTGCGGCTGCGGTGCGGCTGCGGTGCGGCTGCGGTGTCCCTGCGGTGCGGCTGCGGTGTCCCTGCGGTGCGCCTGCGGTGCGGCTGCGGTGTCCCTGCGGTGCGGCTGCGGTGCGGCTGCGGTGCGGCTGCGGCGTCCCTGCGGTGCGGCTGCGGTGTCCTGCGGTGCGCCTGCGGTGCGGCTGCGGTGTCCCTGCGGTGCGCCTGCGGTGCGGCTGCGGTGTCCCTGCGGTGCGGCTGCGGTGCGGCTGCGGTGCGCCTGCGGTGCGGCTGCGGTGTCCCTGCGGTGCGGCTGCGGTGTCCCTGCGGTGCGGCTGCGGTGCGCCTGCGGTGCGCCTGCGGTCCGGCTGCGGTGTCCCTGCGGTGCGGCTGCGGTGCGGCTGCGGTGCGGCTGCGGTGCGGCAGCGGTGTCCCTGCGGTGCGGCTGCGGTGTCCCTGCGGTGCGCCTGCGGTGCGGCTGCGGTGTCCCTGCGGTGCGGCTGCGGTGCGGCTGCGGTGCGGCTGCGGTGCGGCTGCGGTGCGGCTGCGGTGTCCCTGCGGTGCGGCTGCGGTGCGGCTGCGGTGCGGCTGCGGTGCGCCTGCGGTCCGGCTGCGGTGTCCCTGCGGTGCGGCTGCGGTGCGGCTGCGGTGTCCCTGCGGTGCGGCTGCGGTGCGGCAGCAGTGTCCCTGCGGTGTCCCTGCGGTGTCCCTGCGGTGTCCCTGCGGTGCGGCTGCGGTGTCCCTGCGGTGCGCCTGCGGTGCGGCTGCGGTGTCCCTGCGGTGCGGCTGCGGTGTCCCTGCGGTGCGCCTGCGGTGCGGCTGCGGTGTCCCTGCGGTGCGGCTGCGGTGTCCCTGCGGTGCGCCTGCGGTGGATCTGCGGTGCAGCTGCAGTGGACATGCGGTGGACCTGCGCTGGAGCTGCGGTGGAGCTGCAATGGACCGGCGGTGGACTTGCGGTGCCGCTGCGGTGGACCTGCGGTGGACTTGCCGTGGACTTGCGGTGCCGTTGCGGTGCAGCTGCGGTGGACATGCGGTGGAGCTGCGGTGGACTTGCGGTGGACCTGCGGTGCAGCTGCAGTGGACCTGCGGTGGAGCTGCGGTGGACTTGCGGTGCCGCTGCGGTGGACCTGCGGTGGACTTGCCGTGGACTTGCGGTGCCGTTGCGGTGCAGCTGCGGTGGACATGCGGTGGAGCTGCGGTGGACTTGCGGTGGACCTGCGCTGGAGCTGCGGTGGAGCTGCGGTGGACCTGCGGTGGACTTGCGGTGCCGCTGCGGTGGACCTGCGGTGGACCTGCGGTGGACTTGCGGTGGACTTGCTTTGCCGTTGCGGTGGAGCTGCGGTGGACCTGCGGTGGACTTGCGGTGGACCTGCGGTGCAGCTGCAGTGGACCTGGGGTGGAGCTGCGGTGAACTTGCGGTGCCGCTGCGGTGGACCTGCGGTGGAACTGCGGTGGACTTGCGGTGGACTTGCGGTGCCGTTGCGGTGGAGCAGTGGTGCAACTGCGGTGGAGCTGCGGTGGATCTGCGGTGGTTGATGCGTTTAGCGGTGTTGTAAAATTTTCTCACCCTTTTCCGGAGTATTTATAGCTGGCCATCTACTACGGTACGCTTCGTTTACCCGCTGTCACATCAACGTCATATTTTAACCTTAGGTGCCGCTGCGGTGGACCTGCGGTGGAGCTGCGGTAGACCTGTGGTGCAGCTGCGGTGGACCTGCGGTGGAGTTGCGGTTAAACTGCGGTGCCGCTGCAGTGGACCTGCGGTGCAGCTGCGGTGGAGCTGCGGTGCAGCTTCGAACGCGACCTCGTACAGCGACAACGATATCATTCTGTTCGAATAGTTATACTGTCGAACCTGGAATGTAGACCTCGAGCAAGGTTTTAAGATTTCCCTTCAATTTGATGTATACTTTCCATCAGGTTAGATGAGCAAACAATCACCTTTAGAATGTTCCATGTAGATAGCCTTATGTAGACGGACGCCTTAAAGGGATTCAATGTCTTCGAAGTTCTTTCTCCATGCTGCTCTCTTGGATTTCCTCAACTCTGTGTTGAACTTAGTCAATGCGGGCCTTTATTCGTCCTAAATTTTGATGCGTTTAGCGGTGTTGTAAAGTTTTCTCACCCTTTTCCGGAGTATTTATAGCTGGCCATCTACTACGGTACGCTTCGTTTACCCGCTGTCACATCAACGTCATATTTTAACCTTAAACATGTGTACAGCATGTCGGAGATTTGCGCGAAAATGTGCCCAATTCGTTTGTTTCGGTGCGTAATGTACTGGTTCGTGTTTAATCCCACACGAAATGTTAAATCGGATGTGCCGATGATCAGGCAGAGAAGCTTCATTTGAAACGTGCCAATTGACAACAGAATTAGAAGCAAAAGGGCTCGAGAGTGTGAGATCAAGTACCTCTTCTCAACTAGAATTGATGTTGGTTTGTTGCTTTCGCTACACACAGCTAGACTTCTACTTGTAATATAACCAAAAAGTACCTCACTTCCTTTGTTGATGTCGCTACTGCAAGTATACACCTCGGAGTCTTATTCACGATAGATAGAAAGGGCAATCCTGAGTTATTAACTGGACCAACATTGAGAGGGCTTTGATAGATCTGTCTTAAGCAAGGACGAACTTAGTGTCAAAGCTAAGCTATAAGTCCAGATACTTGGTATTTGTTCCAACTGTCATGCGGCCGAAAGAATACGATCGCAGATGCAAGCAGTCGAAATTATGGTATACGTCGTCTTGATTGAGTGCGCAACACCTGAGTTTGCGAGGAACTCAACGTTGAGCAGTTACTTCTCTGTACGGAATGACCTTTGTCCGCAAACCGGCTTCCAAGACGTGTCATGAATGCCGTGCTTTCAGGAATGCGACCCGCTGGTAAGCCTAAGATGGAAAGATTGGATCACGTCATATATCTCTCTTAGATCCTTCTGTGAATTCTTTCTGATAAATGAAAGTCAATAGCAGAGGATCACATGTCCGCGGCTGAGGGTAATTCGAATGGAAATGGCGATGTTGTGGTTAGAGTGCAATATTGCGACGAAGAACAATTATGTTACGAGTTCGTTAAAAGCTTTCACTTTCTGATTGATTTATCACTTTCTTTCGAACACAACGTGTTCATCTACAAGGCAACACGTTTGCGAAAATCCCTAACTATTAGAAATGATGCAATCCCTATTCCAAGTCCGATGTTTTGTTAAATTTTACTAATCGCTTTGCTTTGTCGGATTAATACTTTCTAGAGCCAAAAACATCTGCAGAAACATATTTTTCGCGAAATAAATCAAAGACTAACCCAGTAATCTCAAAGTACAACAATAAACAAAAAAAAAAATCGCATCTCATAGTCTCTGCACATATTAATAAGCCACTCCACCGAAAGCGCACCTAACAAGCCGTGTTGCATAAGGTCATGTAACACATAAGCACCTCCATCCAAAAAATGATTTATTGGCCGCGCTGGGCCTCGCTCGTCAACAACAACGCGCACCGTGCCCAAATACAAAAGAAAGCTTAACAGTGTCATAGATACGATACACAATCCCATATGTCAATCGATTTTTTACCGATCATTATCGATTTCAAAATCAAGATCATGCCGCCACTGCCGCCGATGCTGCTGTTGCTGATCCGCCTCCAATCGATCTGGGTTTATGTAACTCCAGCATCGAGCACGTTTCACAATGCGAGATCAGCAGAGGGAGAAACAAACAAACGTGATGATGATGACAAAGTGTATCTTTTGTTGATTGTGTGCATTTGAAATAGATTCTCCATGACCCGCTAGTGTATCTGTATCTTTATTTTTGAGGGGGCACTTCAAAGAATTGTGACCAAATGCCGATAGACCCTGGAGTGGGGCTACTTGCTGCTGCCGCCGCCGGCGATAATTGACTTTTCTCCACTACTTAGAATCACAGTGAAAGCAAAGTAAATCAAGTGTAATTGATTGTCGTTTGTTGGCTTTTGGGACAAAATTGGTTACGGCACTCGGAGTAATCTACATAAAATTGGAAATTTTACATATTTGGTTATGCAGGTGTCCCAAATTAAGAGTGCTGGTAAATTGAAATGCAGTATGTAACAACTTTCTCAAATAAGAGATCTTCTAACACAGTTCAGGCGGCAAAGGATAGCTCGATCGCAAGATTATCTTATCTCGTACTATCTGCGGTAGCACCTTTTAAATCGAAATCCTTGAATCCAGTGAAAGCCGCATCAGAATTGGTTCAGCGACTTGATTAGTTCAACGCGCGCAGACAAAGCAAACAGAAGTTTGTAACTGCTGTAGACCCTTACCAAAACCTGGGATTACATTTTAACATTTTTAATCAACGCCTACTTGAAAACCTAATACTTTCCCATTGCTTGGAAGATGGCTAAGATAATCTGACTTTTAGAACCAGAGAACCCCTTTGAGAGTCTCATTAGGCAGAGACCAATAAAACTCATCTGCAGTCTCAGCAAGGTTCATAAATGAAAAACTTTGAAGGCATGACTGTCTTACTTACTTAGGGGACGCTACAGTCACCTCCAGCCAGCACGGTTACGAGCCAGCTGCCTCCAGTTGCGCACACCAAGTTGATTGTGGTCCCCCTCGACTTGTCTTCGTCACCTACCATGAGGTCGTCCTCTCCTGCACCGGTCATCTGGGATGAATTCGAAGACTTTGTCGGTGTGAACGTTGGGCTCCATCCGCTCTACATGGTCCAGCCTTCTTAGTCGCTGTATATAAACTCTTTTGGCTAAGACGATGTCCTTATATAAGCCGCATAGTTCGGCATTGTACCTTCTCCTCCACTCACCGTCTATGCAGATGGGACCAAAAATCACTCGAAGAACTTTTCTTTCGAAATAATCGTAAGGGCATTTTCATCCGATTTGGACAAAGCCCATGCCTCTGTGCCATACAGCAGGACTGGAATGATTAGTGTCTTATAAAGAGTTACCTTAGTAGTTCGAGATAGGGCTTTGCCGTCTTAGCCCATAGAAACAACGATTGGCAAGAGTAATTCTTCGTGTGATCTCCCAACTGATGTTATTTGCGGAGCTCACCATAGAACCTAGATAGACAGAGTCCTTTACTACCTCAAAATAATGTCTGTCTATTATCGCATTCTGTCCAAGACACCAATATTGGGTACCCTTTTTTGTAGACAGCACATATTTTGTTTTGCTTTCATTGACCGCTAAATCCATCTTTGCTGCCTCGATCTCAATACTCCCAAACGCACCATTGACGGCCCGCTGGGTTCTTCCAACTATCTCAATGTCATCGGCGTAAGCGAGTGGTTGTACAGACTAGTACCTTAGGTGCTAGCTTGTGAGTTACGAACAATTCTTTCAAGTATTATATTAAGGAGATCACGCGTCACGTTGTCTAAGACCATTTCTGGCAGCGAACGGTTCTGGTGGTGTTCTTATCGACTTTGATGGAACAGCGAGAGTTCTCCATCGTCATCTTGCACAGACGGACGACCTTGGCATGGATGCCAAGACTAGTCATGGCTCTGTATAACTCTCCTCTATACACGCTATCATAGGTAACTTTTAAATCGATGATGGCGGTGCCTATCGATTTTATGTTCGTGTGTTTTTTTTCCAGGTAGCCAGTTTCATGAAGCCTCGGGTAAGAGATTGCAAAGTGATCCTGGGTGAAGAGATCGCTCAGCAACACCGTCTCCTGCTAGCAGTAATTTTTATGAAGACACAGAAGAAAAGCAAACAAACAAGGGTCCCTGAGAAAATCAAGTGGTATTATCTGAACAAAGGAAAAGGCGAGACTTTTGTTTTCGTGATGAAAAATTACCTCTCTCACGCCATCGACGGAGCTGAGGATGAAGAGTGCAGAGCACAAATATGTAGGATTCCCTACAGCGAACTTGCTTAAAGAAGGCGAAATCACTGCTAGGAGCCACCACCAACACGCAAAAGAAACATGGTGGTGGAGTGATGAAGCTAAGAAGGTGATAAATGAGAAGAAAGCGGCTTTCAAAGCTTGGTCAAAGTACCCCTCTTATAATAGAGACGAAAAAGCTCGCCTCGAAGTGAAAAATAGGTGTTGCAAGAAAAAAGCGACGAAGAAGTGCGTCCAGCTGAAAGCTGAGAGTACGGAGGGAATGCATCGGGAGCTGGAGAAGATATCTTCCCCGGTTGCTGATGCAAACCAGACTATCCAAGAGCTGCGGAAACGCAACTTGTACAAGAGCCCAACCGTCTTCAAAATAGCCGCCCAAAGAAAGAGGAATACTCAGGAGATTCGTTCGCCAAAGTTAAAAAACAATGTTCATGGCCAGCTTCTTGTGGATGACGAAAAAATTCTGCAGAGGTGGCGGCAGTATTGTGAAGAACTTTTGAATGGACAGTTTCCCCGGCTATACTTTCCCAGAGCCACCGCTAACTGTGAAGAAATACCCGACATTACAGTCGAAGAAGTTAGTGAGGCGGTCAAACACTCCAAAAAACGAAAAGCGGTTGGGCCAGACCAGATGCCCTAAGAGTTCTGGGAAAAGATGAGAGACATCGGGTTCAGATGGCTCAGAATTCTCATCTCCGAATTTGTGAGAGGTGAGCCAATGCCGAATCTATGAAAACGTATTCGACAGACATTCACGAGATCTGATATGGATGGCGCTAAGACATTGAGGGGTTCCAGAAACCTATGTACAGATGATCATGGACATGTACGAAAGAGCAAAGACAAGACTAAGATGCCCCTCTGGAGTAAAGTCGGGGTTCACCAATAAAGCGTCTTAAGTCATTTGCTCTTTATTACAGTTCTTAACTATATGCTTGAAGGTAAAGTGATGGAACCCAAGGTACATCAATTATTCATTGCTGACGATGGTGCCATCATAAGTGAGAATATTACATCCCTGCAATGAGCACTTGATGTGTGGGTGGACGTTTTGTAGGGAAATGGGAATCACATTAGTTCAAAAAAGACAGAGTACTTGTGCTGCCCGTTCTCTGATCCACTCAGGCCTATTCCAGACATTTATTGAATGGAAGAGTGCTTCCCAAATATCTGGGATCCATGATTAATAGCAAAGCAACTTGTGATGACGACATCAATCATCGTCTAAGCTTAGGGTGGCTGAAGTGGCGGGAAAACTCCGCTATCTTCAGTAACCGAAAAATGCCACCTAAGTTGAAAGAAAGGCTCTACACCGCAGTTGTGCGTCCAGCGCAAACATACGTTTCACAATGTTGGACGATGTACAAAAAGTATGAGTGTAAATTAACGGCAGCTGAGATGAAGATGCTTCGCATGACAGCAGGAGTAACAAAACTTGATCGAATAAGAAGTCCGAAGATCCGTGGAACCCTTCATGTCATGGAAACCTTCTTACGAAAAATACAATGTGACCGCCATAATTGGTATTGCTACGTTCAAAGAAGAAATCGTTTGTATCCTGTTAAACAGGCGATATCAATGAACCTTCCAAAGATATCGCGAGGCAGAAGCTCATAAATGCCTGGATCACACAAATGCAAAAACGCCGTCATTTGATTGGCCTCAGTAACCAAGTAATTCAAAATCGGAAGGCCTGCTTATATTTCTGAGGTCAAATAGGCGAACCCCACAGGCGGATCAGTAGAAAAGCGGTGGAGTTGGAGGATTGTGATCCCTTGTTTTGGGATCATAATCTCGCCGAAATGGAAAGAAGAAGGGTTTCCAGGATTTGCCGTAGTGTGAATATTTGGACAATGGTGGACTTTCCCGGCCTGAAACCGCGCTGATAAGGAACTATCAGGTTGTTGACGATCGGTTTTAGGCGTTCACATTATATGGCAGACAGGAGCTTATATGCGATGTTGAGAAGACTTAAATCTCTGTAGTTGGGGCAGTTCAGAGGGTCTCCATTCTTCAGGATCAGGCAAACGATGCTGAGGTATAGGGCATACTTTCGTCTGACCAGATTTTACAGATGAGCTGGTGCATGCTCCTTACCAGCTCATCTTCTCCTGCCTTGAACATTTCGGCGACAAGGCCGTCGGCTCCAGCAGCTTTGTTGGATTCAAGTTTAGATATCGGGTTGTCGGAAATTTTGGCTATCATTCTCATTGTTGAATGTTTTGTTCTGCCTGACAGCGAAATATTGGTCATCGTCCCGTTTAACATTCTGTAGAAGTGTTCCTTCCATATCCTCAGCACCGACTGCGATTCTTCTACTGTATTAGCAATACGTATGTCTTAGATTAGATATGTGTAAGCAAATACTGCGCTACCAATTTCAAGACATCGGTCCAAATTGTTTAAGAACTGCTTCAACCGACAACCATAGACTCATTCTTACCGAATCGCTAGTCGGTCACACACATCATCATTTTTTTTTTTTTTTTTTGTCTCAATGCCCAGCACTAGATCCTGCGAAAGATGCAACCATCGACAGCGCAACCAAAATGTCAAACGCCGAACTAATGCCCCCTTTTAAAATTTCCCAATATTTTGGCAGCACACAACAACCAGCAGCGTCGTCAGGGAGAACGCTTTAGATAAATTGCCTGATAAGCGCAATTCAATTGATCCGCCAGCACGATAAGATGATAAATGACTCGTGTTGTACTTATTGCCTTAATAAATTTATATCAGCTAAATTGGCCGGGCGCACAGAGCACCACAGCGCGCAACGTTTCCTCGTAAAATATGATCGGCCGAGATAATTATCGCGCGCCAACGAGGTTGCAATCAATAATTGCAACTCTGCACAATTGGCCGGGGAATTGGTTGGCAACATGTTGCGAAATTGCAAGCAATTGCAAGCTTTGTTGACTCAGCTTGCAGTGAGATGGTCAATAGTAGGAATCGAAGGAAACTATTTTAATGACTTTGTGCTCCACCGAATGTCCACCTACAGTTGCGAAGCACCTAATTGAAAGTTGACGCTCTAACAAATTGCCAGCATAATTATTGTATTTGTCAGTGACACAGCGACCAACGAGGGCGACAGCATTGACGCCTCAGGTGGTGTCATTTGTCAATTTCAGTGAGTAAATTGTCTATTTCGAGCCAAGCTTCCCGTGCGATCATATGCGTTCGCAGAACATTAATTATGGCGAGTAGTTTTGAGTTTTTGTTGAAAAATTATTGTTTGACGTTCGGTGATCAAAGTATGGTCAAGCCTGGCAGGGGGCTATGAAATTTCGAATGAGATGTCAGACTATTTTGGGGACAGACTTAATGTTGGCATGGAATACGACAGGAGCCCGCAGATGGGATAGTTTGATGCACAATGAAAAATCGACGGAATGATTTAGTACCTTTCCTAGTAAATATATGATAAATTAATTAACAAACGCATTTGTTTTGAATTTGGCGCGTAAGTAGGAAGTAATGTATGAAGTAACAAGTAAAGCACTTTCCAGTCTCTTAAGCTATTAGGCTGCCTTCAAATTCAAAGATTTCTGAATGCATCATGCATCATACAAAATGTTCACGACGGTCTTACAAAAACAGCTTGTTAGGTGGGCAAATGCGGAGCATCTTTTGAAGAAATATCAAGCGGAGTTCAAGTCAGGCTATTACACTCTTGACCATATCTTTATACTGAGGAGTGTAACTAAACATTTTCTGGCCCACAGTGGCTCATTTTGACTTGTTTGCTTGTAAAAATCATAACTCTTAAACCAATAAAGATATCGTGACCGCTTTGTTTTTGGTTAAAGGAAATGCCCGGGGCTATAAAATTAGTGAATACTGAGATTAATGCTTTCAGGGTATTTCAGAATCTTCTACTGAAATAAGACTTTCTTACTACAGGGGATAAACATAATGTGACGTCATACATGTTATCGAACAACCCTAACGATTGTGAAAACAGATGACAGCTGGCAACGGAGCGCGCCAAAAAACCACGTTCTTCGGTGTGCTGTCAGGCGCGTTGGTGCGAATTAGGATTGCTCCGCAACTTTATAATTCTATTTATTTTAAATAAAGATTAGTTAAAATTGTAACAATTGGTGTCAGGTGTGGGGTTCACATATCTCACGAAAATGAGAGACCCACCTTCTGAAAATAACGCCGACATCGCCACGATTCTGCGGGCAGTGCGAGACCTGGGAAACCCCATGGGCGAGATGTCCAGCACCATTAACCAAAGAGTAGCCGTTCTGGAAAGCGCAACACTTAGTGGAACTGCATTTGCAGAACAAGTATTGACGGACAGTGGCATTAATTCCACGATTTTGCCCAACCGAAGTTCTACGCAACGGATCGAAACTCTTGCGAGTTCGCCCAATGGGCATAGGCATGCGAATGGAGGTAGTCCTCTCCACGAACCCCCAGCAAATTTGATGACCTGCGTACCAAGTGGTACGCCACGACGCCCAGTCATACATCTGATGGATTTTGACGGCAAACCGTCGTGGGAAGATTACGAGATACATCTTTCTATGGTGTCTCGGGCAAACGGTTGGTCCTCAGTAGAGTCAGCTACGTTCTTATCCGCAAGTTTCTCCGCGGGCCAGCATTATCCTATATACATGTGCACTACATGTAGGTGCACTGGAAAAGTCAGTTCTTGACGATTACCTCTCTCTATCGGGTGCACTTCGGCGACGTTTCGGCGTTGCAATGTTGTCTGGAAACGCGTATGGTGTCTTCCGATCCAGACTGCAACGACACGGCGAAAAACTGGTGGAATTTGCAAACGAAGTACAGCGATTGGCGCATTTGGCATATCCGAAGTGGTAAAGTGACATTCTAGACAGTTTGTGCGTTCAGTAATTCCTCGATGGGATAGCTGATGCAGATGTAGAATGTAGAGTACGAGAACGGGAGCCTTCAACACTTCACGAGGCCCTGGAAATTGCTCTGAAAATGGAATCGAGTCGAATGGCTACTCGAGCGGCGCGTCGAACTGCAAACATCTCAGTCAGTCAAGTGGAAGACACCGGATGCTCGGAAAATGGGAACCCGTCAGCGTAGAAGGGTCGATGCTGACAAAGAAAACATGTTTGGCCCTAAATGTTGAAAACCGCTCGGTCGACAAATCTAACTCCCAAAAAAACATATTCCCATCCCCATTCCACTCGATACTCCGGGACGGTCAAATGGTATAACCAGGCGAAAAAATTTGGTTTCATTGATTGTCCTGATCTGGAGAAGAAATTATACTTTCACGCGCGCAAGATACAAACTGCTGCTGCCGAAGCGCCGGATATTCAGGTGGGTGACCTTCTTGAGTTTGAAGTTGTTACTGCCTTTGCCAACTTTCAGGCTATGAACATAACCAAGCACAATGGCCAAAAGGGAGCTATTCAACAGAGGGCGAAGCAACAACAAAACCCTCACGTTCGGTCTGGTACTTTAAACTCGGAAAGGCTGGCAGAGGGACGCGAGTCAGCTAATAATGTAGTCCCCATTATTAATTCCGACGGCTTAGGGCGCAATGTCTGTTACATACAGGGAGGCATCGGATCTTTCAAATGCAATCTGGTGGTGGATACTGGCGCTACACATACAGTAATCCACTCGAAAACTCTCTGTCCTGCTCTGCGTTCCAAACTACGTCCGTCTTTCGCTTTTATAAAAGTAGTCTCAGGGCACCGCACGCCCATCCAAGGAACAATCAACATCGATCTCACTATCGCGACCTTTACCGTAGATATGAACGTGATCGTCGCCGATATACACCAGGAATGTATCCTTGGAATCGACTTCTTCGCAACTCATAAATGTGTAATCGACTTCGAATCCAACGTTCTTCGAATGGCGAATGTAGACATTCCGTTGCAAGGTGTGCCGATCAACAAAAGACAAAATTCACTAGATTCAACACAGTTTAATGCGTATACTACAGTATTCAATGACATAGCAAGCTGCCAAGATGCGGATGAGCAATTGCGCCAAGTAAAAGGTTGGGTGTCACAGAACTCCCGGCTCGAATTGGATACTCTGCGCCATTCAGACCCAATCTTAAAGTCATACTGGGCCATCTGGGATACGCTGTGCATTCGGAACAATGTTCTATGCAGGAAGTTACTTCAGCGTAATGATGTGGTCTCCCAAACCGTCGTACCAAAGCAGCTACACCAACACGTTCTCTCCATGGTTCACAATAGCCCGTCAGGAGGTCACTTTGGCGTAGGAAAAACGTTAAAGAAACTGCAGAGGTCCTTTTATTGGATCAGGTCTACCGAAGATGTGCGGATATGGTGTAAGTGTTGTAAAGTCTGTCAAGCCAGGAAAAAGCCTTGTCCTCGTCGGATAGCACCATTACAAGTCTACAACATCGGCTCTCCATTTGAACGTATCGCGGTGGACATTTTGGGTCCACTTCCACGAACAGATGCAGGAGATCGTTTCATTCTCTGCTGCATAGACTATTTTTCAAAGTGGCCTGAATGTTTCGCGATCCCGGACCAAACAAGTGAAACTATTGCGGATCGTCTACTTACTGAAGTGTTTGCGCGTCACGGGGTTCCAATGCAGATCCACAGTGATCAAGGGCGTAACTTCGAATCGGAAGTATTCACCAAAACGATAGAGCGGCTGGGGATCGAAAAGACGAGGACTACGGCCATGCACCCACAATCGGACGGCATGGTGGAGCGGTTTAACCGCACTATCCTCGACTACTTAGAGAAATTCTCCGACCACCACCAGCGGGATTGGGATCAGCACTTACCACTCTTAATGATCGTACCGGACAGCAGTACATGATGTCACGGGTAAAACACCGGCCATGTTAATGTATGGGCGCGAGTTACGCCTTCCAGCAGAAAACCTTTTGGCGGCGGATCGACAAGACGCTACGGACTGTAACGAATTTCTACAAAGGCTTCGGGATAGAATGGCTGAAGTGCATAAGCTAGTTTGACATAAACTTGAATGTGGCAGTCGCAGAATGAAGCATCGTTATGGTCTGAGGAGCACTAGGGAGGTCTTTGATCCAGGGACCCTAGTTTTGCTGCACAATCCAACGAGAAAAAAGGATAAAAGCCCTAAGTTGCAGTCGGATTGGGATGGGCCGTATGTCATACAGCAGAAGATTTCTGACGATGTTTATCGTATACAGAAAGGAAGAATAGAAAAAATAGCTCATTTCAATCGTTTGAAGAAGTTCCACCAACTTGATTCGGAGTCTCAAGCATAAAGAGGGGGGTAATGTGACGTCACACATGTTGTCGAACAACCCTAACGATTGTGAAAACAGATGACAGCTGTCAACGACTGCTGGCAACGGAGCGCGCCAAAAAACCACGTTCTTCAGTGTGCTGTCAGGCGAGTTGGCGCGAATTAGGATTGCTCCTCAACTTTATAATTCTATTTATTTCAAATAAAGATTAGTTAAAATTGTAACAATAATATTGCCCTTTAGAAACTGAAAACTAAGCCAAAGCGTAAGATCGCACAGGAGAAAGTAGGCAAACTAAAACTACCGGGTCCAGAGCGCAAAAATGTGAGGGAAAGAGTGTCAACAGAAAAGTCCTCGACCTCTGTTCTTAAAAGAAACGGCACTGAAAAGTTAACATTGAAAAAGCCACCGGCTAATGACCTTCGGACAGCAGGAGTGTAGACTTACGCTCAGGTCGCGGCATCCGAAAAGCCAAAAAACGCTGAAATTTCGACGGACCCTGTCTCTCATGTTTTGTCGGCTATTCTCTAGAAGTTTGAAGAACAAAGCAAAATAAATAAAATTATTCTCGATAGCATGAATATAATTCAGGGAATAAGCGTACTTTAACTAGAATAAGAATGACAAACAAATGTTAGAAGTACGTACTTGGAATGCAAACGGACTTTTGCAAAAACTTGACGAACTGGAAATATTCATGCGAGAAAAAGATATTGATATTTGCTTGATTTCGGAAACCCACGTAAAAAAGGAATCGCATTTAAAAATAAAAGGCTATAATGATTACCACGCTTGTCACCCTTCGGGAAAAGCGAGAGGCGGATCATCCTTGCTTATTAAAGACTGCATCGAACAATCCGAAGACCTAAAGATATAGCTTGAAACTTTGCAACTGTGCACGATTCGAGTTAAAAATAGTCAGCGTAGTCTTAAAATCTCGTCTATCTACTGTCCACCGCGTTCCGCGCTTGAAAAAAAGTGATTTTACTAACTTCTTTGAATCGCTGAAACCTAATTTTATTGTTGGCGGCGATTTTAATGTGAAACATACGTTCTGGGGCTCAAGATACAGCTCGAAAAAAGGTAGAATGCTTTATGGGGCAGGTATGGAGTACAGTTGTGATTTCCATTCGACGGGTAAACCAACTTACTGGCCAACTGATACTTCGAAAATACCTGACCTGATAGATTTTTTCGTTGTGAAAGGAATATCTACCAACCACATAAAAGTCGAAGACAGCTTTGATCCGTCGTCTGATATTCCCCGGTTATTTTAACAATCAGTGAAAAACTAGTCTATAACCTAGAGCCAGCGAGATTAACTGGTCGAACAACTAACTGGGAAGGCTTTAGGAACGAAATTGAAGATAATGTTGAACTGAGCGTTCCACTTACGACACCCTATGAACTTGAGGTTAAAGTTGATCGCTTCGTTGAGATCGTACAGCTTGTCTCTTGGAATAATACTCCCAATCCAAGGAAAACGCCGGATAGATACGGTTCACGATATCCTCCGGAAATAAAAGAATTGGTCATGGAAAAAAGAAAAGCTCGAAAAAAATGGCAACAGAGTCGTGCTCCGCAGCATAGAGCACACTTGAATCGTCTGTGCAATTTGTTGAAGAAGACTATTAAGCATTTTAAGAATCGTGCAATAGGCTCTTACCTTGAAAGTTCAACAGCGAAAAAAGATTCCAATTATTCACTTTGGAAAGCTGTAGAAGGCACCAAAAGGCCCAAAGTCTCCGCGCCGCCAATCAAATTAAATCAAAATGAATGGGCGAGGGAAGATAAAGAAAAAGCGGACGTCTGGAAGAAACATTTAAACCGTACGATGGTCAAGTGGTTTACGACAACCGCAATAGGCTGGATTTACCATCTGACGATTGGACGCTCACAAGTGCAACGCTAAGGGAACTGAAACATGAGATCAAGAATCTAAAACCTAAGAAATCTCCTGGTTATGATTTGATTACCGGAGAAATTCTCAAAGTTTTACCTAGAAAAGCATTGGTTAAGCTTCTCCATATTGTAAATGCTGCGCGCAGATTCAAACACGTGCCGAGCCAATGGAAAGTTGCGGAAGTCATAATGGTTTTAAAACCAGGAAAACCGCTAAATGAGGTGAAATCGTATAGACCAACTTCGCTTCTTCCAATCATATCGAACATTTTCGAGAGGATATTACTAAGGCGTCTCCAACTGGTTATAGAAGAAAATAATCTTATATCTGACCACCAGTTTGGGTTCAGAAGTAAGCATTCGACGATTGACCTGGTGCATAGAATTACTGACGTAATCGAGAAAGCACTTGAAGAAAAAAATATTTGCTCAAGCGTATTTCTTGATGTCTCGCAAGCCTTTGATAAGGTTTGGCATGATGGCTCGAAATCCAAATTACGACAAGTTCTCCCTGTATGCTTATACGATATTCTAGAATCATATCTCGGGAACAGACTCTTTCGTGTTAGACATGGAGTCGAATACTCCGAGCTCAAAGAAATTTCCGCCGGCGTAACGCAAGGAAGCGTTCTTGGGCCGCTTCTCTATTTGCTATATACTCGTGATATACCGAACGAAGATGGCACTATCCTTGCTACGTTTGCCGACGACACCGCTATCCTAGTAGTAGGCAAAACAATCGAAGAAACGACTGCAAAACTGCAAAACGCACTGAATAATGTAAATGAATGGACGAGGGAATGGCGGATCGCCCTCATCGAATCTAAATCTGTTCACGTGAATTTCACTTACAAGAAAACTTATAACTTGCCAATTTTCCTAAACTCGGCCCGTATACCTTTTGCAAACGAGGCCAAATACCAGGGAATGACACTCGATGCAAGGCTGAAATGAAATTCCCACGTGAAAATGAAACGTAAAGAACTCGAAGTCAAGTATAGCGAAATGTACTGGTTACTCGGAAAACATTCCTAGCTCAGTACTGAGAACAAACTGCTTTTATACAAGCAAGTGCTAAAGCCAGTGTGGACTTACGGTGTACAGCTTTGGGGTTGTACCAAGAAAACAAATGCAAATATTTTACAAGCTTTTCAAAATAAAGTGCTAAGAGAAATTGTCCAAGCAACGTGGTATATTAGAAACGACGATATCTTCTTCTTCTTCTTTTCTTTAGATGGCGCTACGTTCCGGGGTAGACCTGGGCCCCAACCAACAAACCTCTCCAGCTAGCACGATTACGAGCCAGCTGCCTCCAGTTGCGCACGCCAAGATGGTTGAGATCCCCCTCCACTTGTTTGCGCCACCTACCGCGAGGTCGTCCTCTACTGCGTCGTCCATCCGGGGTGGATTCGAAAACTTTCTTAGCGGGAAGGTTGGGCTCCATCCGCTCTAAATGACCCAGCCATCTTAGTCGCTGTATGTGAACTCTTCTGGCTAAGTCGATGTCCTTGTACATGCCGTATAGCTCGGCATTGTACCTTCTCCTCCACTCACCGTCTATGCAGACGGGACCAAAGATCGATCGAAGAAATTTTCTCTCGAAATAACCAAGGGCATCCTCATCCGGTTTTCTCAAAGCCCATGCCTCTGCGCCATACAGCAGGACTGGGATGATTAGTGTCTTATAAAGAGTTACCTTAGTAGTTCGAGATAGAGCTTTGCTACTCAATTGCCGTTTTAGCCCATAGAAACAATGATTGGCAAGAGTAATTCTCCGTGTGATCTCCCTACTGATGTCATTTGCGGAGTTCACCATAGAGCCTAGGTAGACAAAATCCTTTACTACCTCAAAATTATATCTGTCTATTGTGGCGTTCTGTCCAAGACGCCGATGTTGGGTGTCCTTTTTTGTAGACAGCATATATTTTGTTTTGCTTTCATTGGCCGCTAGGCCCATCTTTGCTGCCTCGATCTCAATACTCGTAAATGCCCCATTGACTGCCCGCTGAGTTCTTCCGATTATATCAATGTCATCGGCATAAGCGAGTAGTTGTACAGACTAGAAGAAGATTGTACCTCCGGGGTTGGCTTGTGAGTTTCGTACAATTCCCTCAAGTACTATGTTAAAGAGATCGCATGAAAACGCGTCACCTTGTCTAAGACCTTTCCTGACATCGAACGGTTCGGTGATGTTCTTACCGACTTTGATGGAGCAGCGAGAATTCTCCATCGTCATTCTGTACAAACGGACGAGCTTGGCAGGGATGCCAAGACTAGACATGGCTTTGTATAACTCATCTTTATACACGCTATCATAGGCAACTTTGAAATCGATAAAGAGGTGGTGCGTATCGATTTTGTATTCATGGGTTTTTTTCAACGTCTGCCGTAGGTGAATATTTGGTCAATGGTGGACTTTCCCGGCCTGAAACCGCACTGATAAGGACCTATCAGGTTGTTAAAGATCGGTTTTAGGCGTTCACATAATACGGCAGACAGGATTTTATATGCGATGTTGAGGAGACTTATACCTCTGTAATTGGCGCAGTTCAGAGGGTCTCCTTTCTTCAGGATCGGGCAAACGATGCTGAGGTTCCATTCATCGGGCATACTTTCGTCCGACCAGATTTTACAGATGAGCTGGTGCATGATCCTTACCAACTCATCTCCTCCTGCCTTGAAAAGTTCAGCGGCAAGGCCGTAGGCTCCAGCAGCTTTGTTGGATTTGAGTTTAGATATCGCTATCCTCACTTCATTCTGATCGGGTTGACGGGAATTTTGACTGCCATCGTCACTGTTGAATGGCTCATTCTGCCTGACAGCGGAATATTGATCATCATCGCCGTTTAACAGTCTGCAGAAGTGTGCCTCCCATATCCTCAGCACCGACTGCGATTCTACTACTATGTTGCCATTTTCGTTCCTGCAGGCTTCTGTTCTGGCTTTGAAACCCTGGCATGTTCTTTTTACCCTTTGGTAAAATTTTCGAACATTATTCCTGCAATAAAGTCTCTCAATCTCCTCGATCGAGCGCTTCTCATGCTCTTTTTTCTTCTTTCTGAGAAGTCGATGTTCCTCTTTTCTCCTGCGCACGTAGAGCTCGTAAGCAGCTCTAGCCCTTCTATGCAGCGCCGCTTTGTACGCCTCTTGTTTTGCTGCATGTGCTTGCCGGCATTCCTCATCAAACCAGGGGTTTCGTTGTGGTGGGCGAGAGAAACCCAGTACATCAGAGGCGGCATCTATGATGGCTTTTTGGCAACGCTGCCACTGGTCTTCCGCATTTGCTGCTGGCGGCATAGGACTAAGATTGAGATTAGAAGAAACACGATCGGCAAAGGTTCTGGCGGTCTCTTGCGATTGTAGCTTTTCGACGTCAAATTTCCTCACAGCATTTCGTTGATTTCGCTCCGTTGTGGATATCCGCATCCGTACCTTGGCTACAACTAGGTAGTGATCCGAGTCCACGTTGGCTCCTCGGAAAGTCCGGACACCCAGAATACTGGAAGAGTGCCTTGCGTCGATCGCAATGTGATCGATTTGGTTGACGATTTTTCGATCAAATGAGAGCCATGTTCCTTTGTGAATATCGAGACGTGGGAACCGCGTACTAGCTACGACAAAATTTCGCCCCGCTGCAAAGTCGATTAGCCTGAGTCCGTTGTCGGATGTGTTGTCGTGCAGGCTGTGCTTTCCGACCACGCTACTAAAGACGTCCTCTCTTCCTAGCTTTGCGTTAAAATCAACTAGGATAATTTTAACGTCGTGGCTAGGGCATTGCTCATACGTCTTGTCCAAGAGCTGGTAGAAGTCGTCCTTTGTCGCGTCGTCCTTCTCCTCATGAGGGGCGTGGACGCATATAAGGCTAATGTTGGCAAATTTAGCCTTGATACGGATAGTCATGAGGCGCTCGTTCACATGCCGGAAACTCAAGACTTCTTGCCTAAGTCTGCCTCCAATAACGACGATATCTACAGGGATCTCGGAATTCCGACAATCGAAGCTGAAACTAGAAGCTTCGCGAGAAAGCATAGAAACCGACTAATCGGACATGTCAACAATACAGTCCTACAAATTTTGGATGAGAGCAATTTATTGCGCCGACTGCAGAGGACGAAACCTTTCGACATGGTGAGATAATGATTAACCGCGTCTAGGTTGCGGAATATGCAGGATCTTTCAGTGGAAATAAACCTGCCAAACGTTTTTATTTCATAATAGAAAAATTGCTTAAATTGTCGGTATTTTGGTTTTACCATGAAAACCAAAATACCGACCTTCACTCTTCCACGGCTAAACAACCAATTACTCTCCTTAGCCTCCAGCGCAAAGTACCTAGATGTGCTACTTGATCCAAAGCTCATGGCTTCCTATACCTGCCGCAAAATTTAAGGATCAAAAATCAATTTTGTTAGCATTCCAAGATTGCATGCTTACCCTTTCTGCATAGAAACTTCAGCAAAATCCTTTCAAACATGCCCACAAGCGTTGTCAAATGTCTCGCACCCGTTTTCGAAGATCTCCTTAGCGATGTTAATTTCCGTTTTGTTTGCAGCAAAACGCTTCCAGCTTTAACAACCAATGTCAAGAGTTTCTTGCATAAGACTGCCACTAATTTGATTATGTAATATACGCATATCCTTACAGATTCATAAACTCGAAAGTCTTACGAAAATCGTAACCGCCCAAAGCAAAATTCATTCAGCAACAGTATGTCAATAAGGCTGCGAATATTCCGATCTCGATAAGGACCTTTCATAAATGTAGACATTTCAAAACTATCCCAATCCCGATTGCCATTACCTACCCATGAGCCGCCGCCGCCGCCGCATTCTGACAGACCTCAATTCGAGTGCGCTGCCTTCGAAACTTAACCCCCACCGAGAGCGATAGCATCAAAGGTAGTTTCTCAAAAACTTCTACCATGTGGTCCAGTAATTAGCAAGCCCAAATGTACTCCACATCGACCGATCTTCGACAAGTGGAGACTCGTAAATCTCCTCTCGACGGCATGTAGCTCACCGAACGGCGGCCAAGTCACCCGCCCACCCCAGCCATACAGCGGTTGCATGCAACCAACAATATCCAGCGAATTATTATTGCCGTTATTAATCATGTTTACTTAACGCTGGGAATTAATTACTCGCGCTTAGACTATCGACATAATGCCGTGGAGCGTGACTTTCGCTTTATTTATTCGATTAGTCGGGCAGGGGGGGATTGAAGTTTTTCTCCTTTTTCGAGCTCGGAATTCGTTTCAATGAACTGGCACACGCACACAACAGCACAACAGACGGCTCAATGATCATGCAAATGCGGCTCAAAAAAAAAAGGCGGAAAAGCTACTCGTATCGACGTCGTCATCGTTGTCGTTGGCGGTGTGGTACAGCGGCGGCAAGTCGCCTGATCAATTTTACGAATTTGTAAAATTCATTGTCCAGGAATCTGATAAGTAAGCCCATGCGATTATTCAAATGTCATTTGAATGCACGGAGATCAAGTTGAAATGCATACCTATAGCTGGAGTGGTGGGTATCCGAGAAGGCGGGGGCCTTTATGAAAAGATTGAATCGAATTTCGGGAAGTCTATTGGAATTATTGATGGAGGAAGGTGCTTTTGAATGCGGATGACGGATCGATTGGGCTTTGTAGTGGCAACCAGTTGTATAGAGATTTTGTTTTCTTATCTAGTCAATGACTCTAAAATTTCTACGTAATCAATTGTACTTCAATGATGCGTGAAGCGATTGAAACGATTGAAAATGCTTGAACTGATACTACCAACCAGCCTTCAGTTCCCTTATATCATATTTCACTAACCAGATATATGTATTTATTTGTATATTAACCTTTTAATGTCTTAGCATGGGTGTGAGTGTCTGAACTGAACTAAACAACATCATTCGACAAATCGTTTAAGAATACTCGAATCATCCATTTACTGGTTGACTTGAAAAACTTTATTGAGTGCATGGATTGCTCAAGGATTGAATGATCTTTATGGATATATAGCCTTTTAATGCAGCGCTGTCATTGATAGTAAAAGAGTATTAAGATTGTGCTTCTAAAGCAGATAAAACTTAAGTACTTGGACACATTTAAAAAGGTTTGTTTGCACCAATCTTCTTGATGGCGCCTGCAATCATTAACGGTTTCAATAGCTCGAAAACCTTTCAAGTTCTCGACGAATACCAACCTTTAGAATTTTGAGAATGAGATGGAATATTGTTGATGAAACGACGGAGACTAAAGGTCCGATATGGCTCTCTTGCAGAACACCCGACGTTACTTAAGTAAGAAAGAACCATTTTTTACGAATTGGATTCGATCTTGAGCGGACAATTAAATCCAATTCATAGGAGTCTATGTTGGCATGCTTGCTACTGTGTCCCAAATCTTCTTTGACAAAAGCATCTGGGCTGGGGAAATTCGACGGGGGCATTACCAATACCCCTTATCACCGCAGAAGATCACCTGCAAGTATGCACAAAAATCAAGGACCAAGATGCGCCTGGTGTCAATGGAATCCCCAATATTACCTTAAAAGCGGCAATCAATTGGCACCCACACATCTTTGCAGAAGTATATAATGCCTGCCTCAAGAAAGGAAAATTCCCCGACCAGTGGAAGAGACAAAGACTGTTTCTCCTACCAAAAGATAATAAACCACCGCGGGATCCCTCATCGTATAGGCCTCTATGCATGTTAGACACCGTGGGAAAAATACTGGAGCTCTTCATAAGTGATAGATTGGAGAGTTCAATCTATGAGGCAGGTCGCCTCGCAGAACGCCAGAATCGGTTTCGTAAGGCACATTCTACGGTGGACGCCATCGACGTAGTCGTGAGTATGGCGAAAAAAATCATCGAAGGAAGACGATGGAAAGGCAGGAGTAAACAGTACTGCGCAGTAAAGAGTATCAAGCTGAATGTGAAAAACGCCTTCAACACAAACTCAAACTGGAGAAATATCCTGCGAACACTTACCGCAAAGTACTCTCTTTGCTACCTGCAGAAGATAATGACGGACTATTTCAGAAATAGGATAATGCACTACGACATCAACGATGGAACGAGGTAGTGCAACGTTATGGGCGATGTGCCCCAAGACTCCGTACTAAGTCCGCTACTGGGAAACCTAATGTATGATGACGTTCTCAGACTTCGCCGACAACATAGTAATCATTATGGTGAATAAACTCCTTGAGGAATTGGAGCATGACTGCACTGAAGCTATCGGGATGGATGGGCCTACTTGTAGAGAAAAAGACAGAAGTAGTGCTCATAAGCAGCAGACGAGTCATGGAGACTATAAGAGTAACCGTGTGCGATCACGTGGTAGTTTCCAAACCAGAGCTGAAGAACCTTGGCATTACTACAGATGCAAAGCAACTTTTCAGCAACATCTGCAATATGCAGCTGAGAAGGCAGCAAAGAGAACGGCTGCCTTGGCAAGGATCATGCCAATTATCGGCGGACCAAAGCACAAGGGGTGCAAAATCGCATCATCACCTCCACGCGGTGCCCGCTGGATAGCTATCTGATAGTGAACTAACGATGAGCGTATGCTGAGTCTGACGATATATGTGCAGCTGAACACTCAGACCTTTTTTTTTTTTTTTTAGGTTGCGCCAGGGATGTGTAATCTTCATAGATACTAATAGCCCGAGTGCTACTAGCATGCACGATTCGCCAGACACCCTTCACACTTCTACCACTCTCCCCGCGGGACTGCCGTTAGGTATTACTTCGCGGGGCTGGTTAGCAATTTATGCTGTACTTTCTGCTTCTCGACGTATTCGTTCTTGAATTCGAAGCTGCATTTGCACATGCGTAATAAACGCGCAAATTTTCATCCATTTTTCCTCAGATTGTACCATATGATCTATGAGGAATGGGGGACTGGGAAGTTCGTTTCTCCAGTTTTCAAATCGCCTACAGTAGAAGACTGCATGCTCCGTATCTTCCTCCTGGTCTGGACATTCTGGACACAACGGAGAGCTATCGTGTCCAAACCGGTAAAGATATTTGCATAAGCACATCTGGGTGAACTTCAGCGCGCATATGTTTAACCGGACGAGGCATCTCTTGTTGACCTGATCGGCTGAAATATGCGTCTCAGAAGTCTAGCAAGAGGTCCTCAGAAGGAGGACGTGCGGCGGATGAATTCTCTCGATGGAATCAACGGTGATGTCTACAGACCAGCGGATACCTTACTGGAGCTACTTCAACATATTTGGAGCTGAGGTCTGTAAGGATTTTCAATACTACGTCAGGGTATTGAAAAAGAGATGGTGGCGGATGAACCCTTAATGGGCCAACGGCAGCGCTCATATCCCCGAAGTGGGTTACTGACATCGGTGTATCCGGCCTCTTGTCCTAGGGGTACAAAAAAAAAGGATTTGGCCCTCCAGGTTGGGGGTTGTGCCGTCGGGTTAACTTCCCTACCACGTAAAAAACCTTTGGTTACGAAGCAACCAACAGCCTCGGATACGGATGATCTTACTGTTGACGACCCATGCAAACGTAAAAAGGACAACGATCTTCGTGTCTGCACGTGGAATGTTAGGTCCCTCTACAAACCACGTGCAGCCGAACAACTTGCGGACGCCCTAGAGTGTCTCAAAGCAGGCATTACCGCCATCCAAGAAGTGCGATGGGATGGGCCGGGCTAAAGGAGTATGAAAAACTGCGACATCTACTACGGCGATTGCTACAGACAAAAAGGACAGCGTCTATTCGGGTGCGGATTTGTCATTGGAGACAGACTTAGGCAAGAAGTCTTGAGTTTCCGGCATGTGAACGAGCGCCTCATGACTATCCGTATCAAGGCTAAATTTGCCAACATTAGCTTAATATGCGTTCACGCCCCTCACGAGGAGAAGGACGACGCGACAAAGGATGACTTCTACCAGCTCTTGGACAAGACGTATGAGCAATGCCCTAGCCACGACGTTAAAATTATCCTAGGCGACTTCAACGCAAAGCTAGGAAGAGAGGAAGTCTTTAGTAGTGTGGTCGGAAAGCACAGCCTGCACGACAACACTTCCGGCAACGGACTCAGGCTAATCGACTTTGCGGCGGGGCGAAACTTTGTCGTAGCTAGTACGCGGTTCCCACGTCTCGATATTCACAAAGGAACATGGCTCTCCTTTGATCGAAAAATCGTCAACCAAATCGATCACATTGCGATTGACGCAAGGCACTCTTCCAGTATTCTGGGTGTCCGGACTTTCCGAGGAGCCAACGTGGACTCGGATCACTACCTAGTTGTAGCCAAGGTACGGATGCGGATATCCACAACGGAGCGAAATCAACGAAATGCTGTGAGGAAATTTGACGTCGAAAAGCTACAATCGCAAGAGACCGCCAGAACCTTTGCCGATCGTGTTTCTTCTAATCTCAATCTTAGTCCTATGCCGCCAGCAGCAAATGCGGAAGACCAGTGGCAGCGTTGCCAAAAAGCCATCATAGATGCCGCCTCTGATGTACTGGGTTTCTCTCGCCCACCACAACGAAACCCCTGGTTTGATGAGGAATGCCGGCAAGCACATGCAGCAAAACAAGAGGCGTACAAAGCGGCGCTGCATAGAAGGACTAGAGCTGCTTACGAGCTCTACGTGCGCAGGAGAAAAGAGGAACATCGACTTCTCAGAAAGAAGAAAAAAGAGCATGAGAAGCGCTCGATCGAGGAGATTGAGAGACTTTATTGCAGGAATAATGTTCGAAAATTTTACCAAAGGGTAAAAAGAACATGCCAGGGTTTCAAAGCCAGAACAGAAGCCTGCAGGGACGAAAATGGCAACATAGTAGTAGAATCGCAGTCGGTGCTGAGGATATGGAAGGAACACTTCTGCAGACTGTTAAACGGCGATGATGATCAATATTCCCCTGTCAGGCAGAATGAGCCATTCAACAGTGACGATGGCAGTCAAAATTCCCGTCAACCCGATCAGAATGAAGTGAGGATAGCGATATCTAAACTCAAATCCAACAAAGCTGCTGGAGCCTACGGCCTTGCCGCTGAACTTTTCAAGGCAGGAGGAGATGAGTTGGTAAGGAGCATGCACCAGCTCATCTGTAAAATCTGGTCGGACGAAAGTATGCCCGATGAATGGAACCTCAGCATCGTTTGCCCGATCCTGAAGAAAGGAGACCCTCTGAACCGCGCCAACTACAGAGGTATAAGTCTCCTAAATATCGCATATAAGATCCTGTCTGCCGTACTATGTGAACGCCTTAAACCGATCGTCAACAACCTGATAGGTCCTTAACAGTGCGGTTTCAGGCCTGGAAAGTCCATCATTGACCAAATATTCACACTACGGCAGATCTTGGAAAAAACCCATGAATAAAAAATCGATACGCACCACCTTTTCATCGATTTCAAACTTGCCTATGATAGCGTGTATAGAGACGAGTTATACAGAGCCATGTCTAGTCTTGGCATCCCTGCCAAGCTCGTCCGTTTGTGCAGAATGACGATGGAGAACTCTCGCTGCTCCAACAAAGTCGGTAAGAACATCACCGAACCGTTCGATGTCAGGAAAGGTCTTAGACAAGGCGACGCGCTATCATGCGATCTCTTTAACATAATACTTGAGGGAATTGTACGAAACTCACAAGCCAACCCCGGAGGTACAATCTTCTTCAAGTCTGTACAACTACTCGCTTATGCCGATGACATTGACATAATCGGAAGAACTCAGCGGGCCGTCAATGGGGCATATACGAGTACTGAGATCGAGGCAGCAAAGATGGGTCTAGCGGTCAATGAAAGCAAAACAAAATATATGCTGTCTACAAAAAAGGACACCCAACATCGGCGTCTTGGACAGAACGCCACAATAGACAGATACAATTTTGAGGTAGTAAAGGATTTTGTCTACCTAGGCTCTATGGTCAGCTCCGCAAATGACATGAGTGGAGAGATCACACGGAGAATTACTCTTGCCAATCGTTGTTTTTATGGGCTAAAACGGCAATTGAGTAGCAAAGCTCTATCTCGAACTACTAAGGTAACTCTTTATAAGACATTAATCATCCCAGTCCTGCTGTATGACGCAGAGTCATGGGCTTTGAAAAAACCGGATGAGGATGCCCTTGGTTATTTCGAGAGAAAAGTTCTTCGAGCGATCTTTGGTCCCGTCTGCATAGACGGTAAGTGGAGGAGAAGGTACAGTGCCGAACTATACGGCCTGTGCAAGGACATCGACTTAGCCAGAAGAGTTCACATACAGCGACTAAGATGGCTGGGTCATTTAGAGCGGATGGAGCCCAACCTTCCCGCTAAGAAAGTCTTCGAATCCAACCCGGACGGACGGCGCACTAGAGGACGACCTCGCGGTAGGTGGCGCAAACAAGTGGAGGAGGACCAACTTGGCGTGCGCAACTGGAGGCAGCTGGCTCGTAACCGTGCTGGCTGGAGAGGTTTGTTGGTTGAGGCCCAGGTCCACCTCGGACTGTAGCGCCATCTAAGTAAGTAAGTAAAGCACAAGGGGAGACTGCTATAAGCAAGAGTTGCGGCATCGATAATGCTCTACGGCTCCTATGGGCTTGTGCCATAAAGACGAAGTCATGCAGAAGGAAAACCGAGACAGCTTACAGAATCAAAGCGTTAAGCAACGTCCTCCAACAGGGTGGCATTGGTGCAGTGGTTTGCTTGTTAACCGATGTGTGCAGTTTCATGCCCCAGCAGGGAACAGCAATCATCAGCCACCCGAGTATAAAGGAAAACGAATTACATCGAAGTTTTTCCAGCCACCGCATCAAAGAAAGGTTCCTGCCTGGTAGTTCAATAGACCAGAGAGTCTGAGTGCTCTGGGATTTGGGTTTCCTTTTCCGTGGCATGTGTAGTAGCTGGCATGGTACCAATTGACCTTCTAGCTAAAGAAGCCCAATGGAAATACCATACCAACTGTGACGAGTCAAAGTGTCACTGAGGCACTACAAAGGGCAAGTCTAGAAGAATAGCAGGAGAGATGGGATCACTCTGATGAAGGCACTTGGACGCGGAGATTGATCTCCAATATAAACACTTGGATCAATATGAAGCATAGGGAGCTGAAATTCTACCTACCTACTCCAGAGCCTACCTTCACAGGTTTGAACTAGACGACAACTCGTATCGTCTAACGTGCACGGAAGCAGTCGAGGATGCGGAACACATCATGATACTATGAAAAGCGACACCTGCTGGTCAACAAACTGGATGAGGACTAACCCCAGACAGATAACGAACAAGGAAGAAGCCTGAGAAGCAGTTAGCGTCACTGTAGTAACCAACCTGAAGGAGAAGCGCAGACAAGAGCGACACCGAAATGCAGCGCAGGAGGCTATCAGTTCGAATCAAGGGTAGAAGGGGAGGTGGGTTTAGTGGGTAAAAATGCTACACTGTCACTGAGGACGTCCTCAGTTTCGTCTTTAAAAGTGCATGTAGGCTATCATGCTCTCTACGTTTGGTGTTTGCTTAATTTTTCTCCCTACCTGGCCATGCTTTCTGGTGAATCTATAGCGGTGGAAAATACATATTTTCTTACTTTTCACTGCAACTACGGTCAAACGAAGAGTGAGCATATCCAAATTTGTGTAAATAAGTACGAAAGCACCCATGCCCCGTCAGTAGTTATCTTCCGTAGAACTCTACTTCCTCGTATTGTCTTCTTATCCATGACCCTAGGTATGTCGTGAATCTATAAGACCATTACTTTTTTGATGATATGTTCCATCTTTATTGATATTCACTCATACTTTGGGATCTTTCCTGTTTTTGTATTCTGACCGAGGCCTTCTTCCTTATTGCTATCGGGTGTCATTACCGATAATGCAAGGGGTAAGCAATCTACATGGATATTTCGGTGAAAGACTCGTGGTAGACTTCCATTTCTTCATGTTTTAATGTGCTGAAACAAGTACGTTACTGGAAACCGACGCTATGCCTCAGATAAGGAATGATCACATGTTGACGACTCTTGGGTATTATACCCGGACAAAGATAGGTTTCTGGAATGTAAAAACGCTCCTCGACTCGGGAAGCGAAGGGCCTTACTATGCCAGATTCCTTCAATAAGAAAATGAATTCAGACGATATAGACTGCACATTTTGGGGGTAAGTAAAATGAGATGGTTAGAAACGGGCGAGTACCAGTCCCCAATGCATAACACTGTACTACTCTATTATGGAAGACCATCCGGAACTTCGCGAAAATATAGAGTCGTATTTGGGCCAACGAATGGCTCGTCTGAGGACGAGAAGGAGAGCTTCTACAATCTTTTAAGCGCCGTCTTCAACACAACATCCAATGAAGTCATAGTGATGGGCGATTTGAATGCCAAGGTAGGCAACGACAACGAATGGCTCAAGATTGTAATCGGGAAGCAAGGACTAGGTAACCACAATGACAACGGCGGAAGGTTTGTGGATTTCTGCAATACCAACCACAATGTTTGAGGACAATACCTGCCACAAAGCCAGTTCGGTTTCCAACGGCAGTCAAGCAACCTCCAATCAAATTGACCATTTTGCCATCAGCCGCCGCTTTAGAGGTAGTCTCCCGGACGTCCGAAACGGGCGAGGGACAGATGTGGGGATAGTATGAGATCACCATCTTATGATAGCCACTCTCCAACTACGCACTGCTGCCGTTCGAAGATCCCACGACAACACAAGAATGACCAGGTTCAACATCGATAGATTTAGTGATCCCTCAGTGCGCCAACAATTAAGGGAGTACCTTTCACAAGGTGTGAAAGCAATCAGCAGCTCACTGCCCGCAACCTTCCAAGACCATTGTGTGTGCTGTGAAAAATGAAAGAATTGTCGGTCGATCGCAGGGAAGATATATGGAGTAGCTTTCCGAGGATACATGGAGATGCATTGAAGAACGAAAACAGCTGGAAGCTCGCATTGCAGCTACTCCAGCAGCAGAGAGAAGCAAGTTAGAATCCCTTCATCGCATAAAGATGAGAGAAGTTCAGCGTAGCGAGTGCCGTGACAGGCACAACCAAATCTTACTGGCTACAGAAGCAGAAGAAACTGCACGGAAGTGCGACAGCAGAACCGTCTACAGAATCACCAAAGAGCTGACAGGTGGTCGCAACCACAGTCGACACCCAGTGAAAATACGGTTCCTTACTCATTTCGGATGAGGATCAGCTTAGGAGATGGAAGGAGAATTTTGCAACGGTTTGAACCGCATATTCGCTAGCAATATGCTCCCAAATTAGGCTGAGTTGCTCGAGGTGAGAAATGCCCGGATACGCACCACGACTCCTATTAAAGATAAGATCACTACCGCGACCAAAGCACTTAAAACCAACAAGGCGGTAGGACTTGACGGTGTTCCCGCAGAGCTCTTAGCTCATATGAAGGGTTCAGCTGTCACTTTATGCACCAATGTGGGGTATGACAAGGTTGTATTCTTTCACCAATACTATTCCTATTGGTGGTTAGCGATGTGGTTCATGCAGCTTTGTCGATGAGAAACGGAAGAATTCGATGGACTCCTACATCCCAACTGAAACATCTTGACTACGCTGACGATATATGCTGACTCTCTTACCGAATTCTGGACCTCCACCAAATGACAGCAGATGTGGAGAGGGAGGCAGGCGTTGTCGGGCTGAAAATGAATGCGGCTTAAACTAAAATAATCAGCCTTGGAACAAACTCATCGGCTTAGATATGCTTTGCTGGACAACCGGCAGAGAGAGTAGAGGATTTCAAGTATCTTGGGATTACTGTCTCGACTGAAGGTGGAACCGAACTGGATGTAGCCAACAGGATCGCCAAAGCAAAGTCCGCGTTCGGGATGTTGTCCAAAATATGGCGAAGCAATGCAATCAGTTTGAACACCAAGCTAAGACTGATCCGCTCCAATGCTGAATCCGTGCTGTTTTATGGATGCAGCACGTGGAGAGTGACCACTACTATCACCAGAGAGCTGCAAACCTTTGTTAATAGGTGCCTGCGCAATCTCTTAAGGATTTTCTGGCCCAATCGTATCTCTAACGAACACCTTTACGAGAGAACGGATCAGGAATGTATACGCACAACCATCCAACGACAGATGTAGCAGTGGATTGGGCACACGTTCCGAAAAGGTGACAGTTCTGTAACGAAAAATACTATGCAAGGGAACCCTTTAACCCAGGATGGCAGAAGATCTGGCGGTCCGAGGAGAACTTAGCGCAGACCAGTAGAGAACGAGGCACGGCAATTAGGGAAAAGTTGGGGAGAGCTGAGGCACATTGCCAGAAACCGTACACGATGGCACGTAGGCGAAGTAGAGGCCCTAGGATCCGCAAGACATAAGTAAGTAAGTAAGCGTATCTGATCGAGAATTATGAATCTTTACTGACATATCAGGGGTTGTATCTGGAATAACGTACCCTATGTATCATCTAACGAAAGGGTACTGAAAAGAGTTATACTCGTACTATCCTCTTACTGAAACCAACAAAAATGCTGTGGTTCCAAGCAGAGTATATCATATCTCACCTCGTTAAAAGACTTAAAGAAATCAATAAAAGAAGATTAACAAAGCATTTTTTTTTTAAATCTCATCTTCAGTTCAAAATCAAACTGATTTTAGTGAAGGAGACGGATACAGAAGAAACAGTAACATACATGAATATGCCGATGCAATTTATCATGGAACATCAGCAACAGTATCGAATTAAAACGCAGATATCCAGGTCACGACATAATGTAATGACTCATCATTCATTAGCAGCACTTCACCACCTGATGAAATAAATCACCCATCACCAAGAATTCAGCACAAATGGTAGTAGTCAATGTATCACTAAGCTCACTCCTAGTGCCAGCGGGTATCTGCACACTGTTCTTCTGTATTTCACATGAGTAACTCTGCACATTTGTGCTACTTTCCTACGAACTTAGTTAGCAGTCCCATTAATATATTTTTATTACCAAAATTAACACCTTGTGGGGTCCTTTCTCAAATCGTCTTCGATGCCGCTCCACATTTATCTCATGACAGAATAGAATCCACTTAAATGGGTTAAACCTATGTTGCGCCTCAAGGTTGAAGATAAATTTCAAAAGATAACGAATTAGCAAAAAAAAAATTAAGTGTCTCAACGTCTAACCCTGACAAATTAGACGGGTTTCCGCTGTTTCATACTTTAAGCATACTAATTGAATCCACCCCATGTTCCGAGAACCAAGCCAAACGCACATACAATGCTCCAAGGACACTCACTCAATCCCCATCCTCGAGCAAATTAATACCTACATCATCCGCGGAAACCCCGATTACAAATGATGATAATACACCCGGAGCAGATCAGGCGATCTCCATATGATTCTGGAAGGATCTACTCGTATCCTCCACACACAAAGATATAACATTCATGTCCGGACATTAATAATTGGCAGACAGTCGACTGATATGCGACGCAGGACCAGTGATAGCAATTTTGTCCGATTTAATGGTCCAGCACAAATCATTATCAATTAATCACATTTTCACCTAGAGTCCCACCTTGGGCACATGCTCTTATCTGGGCTGCGATCAGGGTTGTAACATGGCTAGCGCGTCGTCCAGTAGCTGGTGTGGAACGCGCAACATCAGTGGACGAGCAAGGAATCTGCTGATTAATGGTTTTTGATTTGGACCTTGGGGCCGCCGCCGCTCCGCGCTGTGCTGTTAAAGTGTACATTGGCGATTCGCAAACACTTTAAGGCACTGGGTGATGGTGATTCCTAGTGATAGCGCGAAGGTAGAGAGTGAAACAGCCAGCTTTGGGGTGAGGAAAACGTGAGTCACGTCGCAAGGGTCCCGATAAATCTTCGGATACATTGCGCAAGCGCATACAAAACTCACTCGACGGCACGATGATTGTCACTTTCGTTATATCGCACCGAACTAGGATGTTGATAATGACGGTGATTGTTGGTGGCGATGGCAGAGAGTACACATAGCGTAGTGCATTGCCATTGAACTTCATCACCCCGATGTTGGTTGTTGTTTAGACAGCCAAAGGACCGAAATGTTGTTAATGTACGAGTATTTCCCACTCTGTACTCGTATTATCAAAGTGTAAAATCTCTGAAATAGCTGAGCGCATCTTAAGTCGATGACCGGCGCTCGGACAAAAAGGTCAGCATAACACACAAATAAGCCAGAGTACTGTGGGGCTTTAGACAAGGAAAGGGACGCAGAAGACATTCAATTATTATACATAGAACTACTTTTTCGGTAACTCTAGAGCATTAGACATAAGAATATCTGGTCAAGTAGACTAGTTTCGAGCGGAACAGACAATATAAATCTAGAATGAGATCTCTATTTGTTGTCTTTCAGTCGCTTGTCGGATACACAGGGCGCTTGGAAGCTGCGTATGAATTATTTTGGAAAATAGGAAACTGAGCCGGTTTTCAATAACAGCGTGAAATTTTCACTCGCTAAACCCAGCTCCTATATCCATTCCTAATTAAACACCAAGTGCTCACCACATCACTGTAAGAGAGTGAGTGTATAAGAGCTCATTGCATTCCACTTATCCTGTGACTGTTGCAAGTAACCTAATATGGATGGTAAACGACTAACAAAGGCCTCGTAGGGGCAGTATCTCCCGATAGGTGTTGGTCCGCTAAGTAACGAGAAGGAGCCACTGCAGCCGAAAACCTAGCAGCTCTGCTAGTAAGCCCCACTCCCACCCCTTGTGGTGCCATCTGGGAATTTCTTCGGAAATTGTTAACGGGAGCGGACGAAAAATAGGATAAGTGTCGGTTGGTCTGTGGCACAGCGAGCCGCAACCGTTAAAAAACAACTAACTGCTCCGAAACGGAAACCAACACCTCAGATACGGACGGATTATTTGATGACGACCTTTGGCTATCGAACAAGGATAACGATCAGATTCTAGAACGTTAAGACCCTCCTGGACTCACTCAAGGAAGGGCCTTATAACGCCAGATTCCGCCAATTGGAGCGCGAATTTGCACGGTATAAAATAGACATCTTAGGGCTGAGCGAGATAAGATGTTTCGGTACTGGGGAATACATCCCCCAACAAAAAGCACTGTCATGCTCTACTCTGGTAAACCAGCTGGAAGTGCACGGAGTTCCGGAGTAGGACTCATGCAAACTCCAGTAGCACATAGTAGCCTCATATCCTGGAAACTCCATAGTGACCGGATATTGACAGGTTCTAGGTTCTAGAGTAGAGTTAGAAAAATTACCATCATACAGTGTTATGCTCCGACTCTAGACGCGACTGAGGATGAAAAGGATGAGTTTTATAGCCACTTAGGCGCCACCTACAACCAAATGCCTAATAGGGACATCGTAATGGTGATGGGAGATCTCAATGCCAAGGCGGGTAGCGACAACACCATGCTTAAGCACGTGATGGGAGTTCACGGCGTGGGAGACCGTAATGATAGCGGTGAGCGATTTGTGGACTTCTGCAATACCAACCGCCTAGTCATCGGAGGTACGCTGTTTAAGCATAGCACCTGCCACAAGATCAGTTGGGTCTCTACTGATAGGCAACAAACATCCAACCAGATCGACCACATTGCGATCAGTCGCCACTTCAGAAATTGTCTTCTGGACGTCCGAAACAGACATGGAGCTGACGTCGGACAAGAACGAGATCACCATCTTATGGTAGGTCATTTACGAATTCGTATTGCATCTGTCAACAGCAACCGCTCAAGAGAGCATGGATGACCACTGGAATGCTGTGAAAAATGCTTTTGCGACTGGGGCACGCACGTACGAGTATGTCGGTAAAAAGCAGAAACACCACCGCACATAGCTTTCTACAGACACTTGGAGACGGATCGATAAGTGTGCAGCAATCAAGGCTCGGCAGCGGCCTCAGCAGTAGAGAGAATCGAGCTTGAAGCTCAATATCGTGTGAAGAAGAAAGAAGTGCAGCGTAGTGTGAGACGTGACAAACGTCAATATATCAACTCACTGGCCTCAAGGGCTGAAGAAGCAGCGAGTAGGTGCGACAGTAGGACTGTTTACAGCATCACCAAGGAACTCATTGGTGGTTGAAACTCCAAACAACATCCAGTGAAGAGTCTAGACGGTAACCTTCTGATTTCGGATGAGGACCAGCTCACTTGATGGAGAGCACATTTTGCAACAGTGCTAAATCACTTAGACGATGGCGGTATGATCACGAATTCAAATGAGCAGTTCGAATGAACAAATTCCCGAATTCGCACCGTACCTCCCACAAAACCGAAATAATAACAGCAATCAAGTCCCTCAAGAAGAACAAGGCGGTGGGCATTGATGGCATTCCTGCCGAGCTATTTCAAGCGGCGCCAAATACATCGGCAGATTTGCTGCATCCGCTAATACGGAGGGCTTGGGATAGTAAACAATTTCCACAGGAGTGGAAACGGGGGATGATCATTAAGCTTCCAAAGAAGGGAAACTTGATGGAGTGCGGTAACTGGAGAGGTATATGCGTTCTTTCAGCCGTAGCCAAAACAATAGCTAGAATAATTCTAGAACGCATTAGAGAACATTTAGATTCAACTCTCGAACAGGCAGGCTTTCGCGCTGGATCTTCCTGCATCGACCACAGAAACAACTTACGGATCATAATCGAATAATGCGTTGAGTATAGGCTTCCTCTACATTTACTGTTTATCGACTTCGAGAAGGCTTTCGACAGCTTGAATCGAGCTGCTATCTGGTTGGCCTTGCGCAGGAGAGGCATCCCAGAAAAACTTATAGCTATTATCAAGGCTACATACGAGGGCGGTAAGTGTCACGACGTGCACAATGGTAAGGTGTGGGAGGATTTTGAAGTCCAAAGTGGAGTACGTCAAGGGTGCATACTGTCCCCACTATTGTTCTTGGTAGTTATCAGCGATGTACTCCATGCAGCATTGACGGAAGCTAATTATGGAATTCGTTGGACTATGACATCTTACCTTAAACACCTAGATTACGTAGACAAACAGTCTACTTTCACATCGTATAATGGATCTTCATTCGATGGTCCAAAATCTAGAAGCTGAGGCAAACAAAGTGGGGCTAAAAATAAACACAGCCAAAGCAAAAGCCCTGAGCACTTCTAATACCCGCGCTCAACTTAACATTGCCGGATAGGAAGTCGAGAAAGTTGATAACTTTCTATATTTAGGAAGTGTCGTCTCGGCTAATCGCGGTGGCACCAAACTGGATGTGTGCAGCAGAATCGGGAAGGCTAAAGCTGCGTTCGAAATGCTATCCGAAATCTGGAGAAGCAATGTTATCAGCTTAAGCACCAAGCTGCGTCTGTTCCGCTCCAACGTGGAATCAGTGCTGCTTTACTTCCATTCGTGTGAAAAATATAACGCACACAACATGAGTGGTTGCGAGAAGCTAGGCCGTGGTACTTTAAAGAGCTGTTCCGCCAAGTATTTATTTTTTTTTCCTTGGAAGGTTGACACCATTAACACACGCAAGCTGCAAGTCTTCGTAAAGAAATGTTTAAGGATCATCTTAAGGATTTTTGGCCGAACCGCATCTCCAACGAATGACTTTATACGAGAACCGGCCAAGAACCTATAAGCATTACTATACGAAGGAGAAAGTGGCAATGGATTAGACGCACCGTACGGCGCGAAGACAACTCCATTGTGAAATATCGTACGCTTTGCAGTGAAATCTGCTCACCCAGGCAAGCAGAATAGCGGGACGGCCTAGATAAACGTGGCGCCGATCAATTGAGGAGGAATCGAGCTCTTTAGGAATTAGTTGGAGGCAGCTCAAACGCGTTGCAGAACTCCGAACAAGATGGCGTGCAGGCGTGGTTGACGCCCTATGCTCCCCGAGGGGTTAAGCAATCTAAGGCTAAAACAAGGAATCTTTCCTGTATGTTACGTTTGCAATTTAGTTTCCTATCATTGTGTTAAGATATCTAGCGCGATCCGAAAGGGAAAGCTCCACCCCTGCTAGCTTAGGCGGTTTGAAGGGTGGTATCTTGTATTTTCTGCTGAAGAGTACCAATTCAGTTTTATCCGAGTTGACGTGCAGTCCACACCCTCTACCTCACTTCCGAAACTATTAAAAGCTGGTTCCTTCATTCCACTTAATGTGTCTAAGAATTTGCCGTGGACTAAAGTCACCACGTCGTCCGCGTAAGCAGTGACCTGTATTGGTTAGTTCTATAAGCATTCTATCGATTACTAGAACCCAGAAGAGCGGTGAGATAACGGATTTTCTTATTGGTCTATTCTTAGTGGAGTTAATGTTTCTCATGCCGAGCATATTGCAGAGCCAATTGGTAATGCTATGCTCGACATTCATAATTGTTAGGGCCTGTTTGATGGCCCTCCCTTCTACATTATTGAAAGCACCTTTTATATCTAGAAGGCTGCTAAGTCAAATTCCTTATGGTGAATGCTTGTTTCTATTGTCCGTCGTCTAAAGCTGTTTCCACCGATTTCCCCCTTTAATATGCATGTTGAGATTTGCATGGTGCCGTTGCAACACTTACTTCTGAGTGGATATCGAGAAGTCTTTCAAGTGTCTTGAGGAGAAATGACGAGAGACTTATGGGGGCCTATAGTCTTTCCCTGAAGTGTGGCCTGCTTTACCTGCTTTAGGTATGAATGTAACCTGCACATCCCTCCATGCCACTGGTATGTAACCTGACCTTAAGCAGTGTTTAGAAATTTCCATAATTTCATAGTGATAAGAAGACCCAAAAACTACGCTGTTAACATCTGATGTTGCCGTCGGCTTGCCATCGCCAAGTTCTCGAAGTGACTGTGGGGTTACTGCAGAACTATCGCTTCCGGTTGCAAAACCTGCTGCCAGTCACCCACAAACTCCTGAACCGGCTGGGATCGTTACTATTCCTGTTCCTACTTCACCTTTTCTCTCTGGTATGGATTCATCACATGGTACATCGGAACCGCAAAATTCATCATCTGTCAACCTCGTGGTAGTTAAAAGGCCTCCTCGTAAGATGATTTTTATATCGAAGCTTTCTTCTACAACCACAGCCAATGACATCGTGAGCTACATAAGCAACAAAAGTGCTATACCAGTTTCATCTATTAATTGCTTCAAGTTTAATTTTAATGAACCTCGTGAAATAGCATCATTCAAGCTATTCACTCCTGATGTTTATTTCAATCTGCTTCTTTCTGCTGACTTCTGGCCTGATGGGACATTGGTACATGAATATGTTCCTCGAGCTAGACCTGCCTCATCAATGAAGACTCCCACACCTGCAGCCGTATCAACGCATTCAAAAAGCGATTAAGTATCGCCAAATCTTTAGGTATTAATTCTAAACATAACTAGGCGGTATGAGAACTAAATTTAAAAAATTGTACCTTTCATTTTTATCGTTTGATTTCGATATTATTATTTTTATAGAAACTTGGCTGTTAGACAGTCATTTTACGGCTGAATTTATGAGTGGCTCCTCTTTTAATGTTTTTCGTAAAAATCGCTGCGTGAACACTACAGGTTTGGTCAGAGGTGGTGGAATACTGATTGCAGTTCGTAGTTGCTTTTCTTGCAGACAGCTCGAGCTGCCTTCACATAACCTAACACCTTCTACCAATTTTGATGTTGATCAATTAATATTGAAAATTACCTTTTCATCAGACTTTGATCTTTTTTTGATCGCCAGCTACTTACCTCCTGGTAGCCCTTTAGAGCTTTTTAAATTACACTTCAATAATTGTCGTAATATTTTGGATAATTTAGGACCATCTCAACATGTAGTGTTCACCGGTGATTTCAACTTGGCGGATACTGTATGGGAGTTTAATAAATTTGATAGTCATCTTATACCCTATAATGTTACTAGTGAAAAAGGGATTGAACTTATAGACTTCTTTTGTCAGTATGACCTAATTCAGGTTAATCCATAATCATCAGGTTCATCTTATAATCATGTTCTTGATCTTATGTTTGTTGATAAAGAATTTGTTGTTAATATTGAATTAGCTGATTCTCCCATTCTCAATAACTCTGTTTTCCATAATGCCTTTGTAGTGGATTTCTCAATCTTTCATTATCAGAAAATTTCAAATGGTCAAAAATTTCGTAAGGATTATAACAAAGCTGATTTTGATGCAATGAACAATTACTTGAATTCGGTTTCATGGAATAATATATTATCATCACTTGATTTGGAATCTATGTATGACACTTTTTTTTATATTTTAAATTCTATTATTAGTCGCTTTGTTCCAGTCAAAAAAAGCATTTTGCATGGGCACCCAGTCTGGTTTAATAGGAGGCTTTTGAATCTTAAAAATAAAAAGAATAAGGCCTACAAGCGTTTAAGGAATGACAGATCTAATATAGAACTAAAATCTTGGTACCTGCTTTGCCAAAATGAATTTGATGTTCTAAGCAAATTTTTGTACAGAGGTTACATATTGTCGTATGAAGATAAATTAAAATCGAATAGTAAATTTTTTTGGAACTTCATAAATTCCAAAAGAAATACTAATGGGTTGCCAAATTTTATGTATTTTAATGACTCTTCATCCAATGATCCTAAGGCGATTTGTGATTACTTTGCTGACTATTTTAGTTCAGTTTATAGCAATAATGATCGAGTTGACTCTTTTTCGAATTTGGAATCTATGATAAACCTTGGTGATTTGGATTTTGATAGACTAGATATTGAAAAAGCTCTTACTGTGCTTAAAGGTATAAAAAGTGATGGCCCTGATGGCATTTCTCCTGTCTTGCTTAAGAACTGTGCAACTTCTTTATCTTTTCCACTTCATCTTATCCTATCCAAATCTATCGCGTCTGGAAGTTTCTTAGATATTTGGAAAATATCTCACATTGTGCCGATCCATAAATCCGGTCCTAAACAAAACGTTAGCAATTACCGTCCTATTTGCAAAATCCCTTCCATTCCGAAACTGTTTGAAAAGTTAATTACTAACAAGATTTCATCCTTAGTAAAGAATTTTATTTCTGTTCAACAGCATGGGTTTATTCAGGGCAGATCTACATATACAAACTTGTCGATTTTCTGCAATTTTGTTATACAAAACTTCGAGATCGGTCTGCAAACTGATGTGGTTTTCACTGATTTTGCAAAAGCATTCGATAGGGTTAGCCACAAAACATTAATAAGGAAACTTTCCTGCTTGGGTTTCCACTCAAATTTACTTGATTGGATTGAGTCTTATTTGAGTAATCGGATCCAATTTGTGAAAATTAATGATACTCTGTCTAAACCTATTAATGTAACTTCGGGCGTCCCACAAGGTAGCCACCTTGGCCCGTTGTTATTCCTGCTATTTATTAATGATCTTCCGGACGTCATCAAGCATTCTGAATGCCTTTTGTTTGCTGATGATCTAAAGATATTTCGTGCAATTAAAACAAAAAACTGTTGTAATCTTTTGCAGGAAGACGTTAATGCAGTTGACGACTGGTGTGTTGTTAACAATTTGCCCTTAAATACTTCGAAATGTCAATGCTTCACGCTCTCTAGGTCTTTTACTTCCATTTTGCATTGTTATGACATTAAAAACAGTCCACTTGATAGAGTGACCTCAAAAAAGGACCTGGGTATTTTGCTTGAACCTCGCCTAACTTTCAATGAACACGTAGACTATATTGTTTGTAAGGCTAATTCTCTGCTAGGTTTCCTTAAACGAAACTCAAGAGATTTTACTGACCCCTACACAATCAAAACTCTTTTCATTTCTTTAGTTAGACCCCACTTGGAGTATTGCAGTATTATTTGGAATCCTTCTTACAATTTGTACTCCTATCGAATTGAAAGAGTACAGAGAAGTTTTACCAGATTTTTATTTTTCAAACTAAATTGGCGAATCGAAACGCCTTCCTATAAAACCAGATTATTGTTATTTAACTTAAATACCTTAGAATGTCGTCGTAAATATTTTTGCGTTATGTTGGTCAGAGACTTAATTCATTATCAAATTCAGTGTCCTACCTTGCTATCTATGCTTGATTTTTATTCTCCTTCTCGAATGCTACGCGCACAGTTCCACTTCCGTAAAAGTATACACCCGACTAATTACGGTCAAAATGAGCCAATTGCTCGTTGCATCACTGAAGTTAATTCTGTATTAGCATCAATAGATATTTTTGAGAATTGTTCAAGACTTAAATTTAAAAATAATCTACTATTAATCTTATCTGATAATGTTTGATTGTTGAAGTTTCCTTTCTTATTTATTAAAAAAAATATTAAATGAATTATATTTTATGAATGTTTGTTTTGTATCCACAATAGTTCTTAATTTTACTATTTAGACTGTAAGAGATTATTATACTCTGTTAGATGAAAATAAAATTAAAATGAAAAATGAAAGAGAAACTGCATGTTGATCTTTGATCAACTTACTCATGAATCTGCGTCAGAAATGGATGTCGGCTATGCGAATTATCATCCAAAACACAGTTATCTCCTCTTTACACACTCGTTAAGGCTCGGTTTATGCTGAACAAGGCTCATGCCACCAGTAGGCTATGAAGGATGACGGGTCTGTTCGCTTTAGATGCTTCAAACTTTAGTAGTTGCACTGATAATTTTTTTTATTTACTTTTTTACGACTAAATTATTGGATTCATGTTCAACTGTCGACTTGGCCGTCTGTTTAGGAACAAGAGATTTTCAACCTATTGTTAGGTGGTACTGATCCCGAATTACTACCAACGACTCGTGAACCAACCACTTCCAGCTTCCAAAAAATCTTCACGTTTTGGTCCCACTGTGCATTGATTTCGAATGACAAGGCGATGACATTGCTCACGAGTCCACGAACACACAATCGACAAAGCGCGATGTAATTACAGGACGATGGCAAATAAATTTCACTTCGAAAGAATCCACACAACATTGAGAGGTAATTTGAAATCAATTAGGTCCCATGTTGCAAATTCTCGTCGTCCATAGAAGATGGAGAGGAGATGAAGCAACAGGAAAAATCAGGACAACTAAACAACAACAGACAGCAGAAGCATCGAAAGGTGGAAGCAAAACTCCAAGCGGACATCTATCTCTAACTCTTGGTTCAGCGCATGTCCATCTGTCTATCTGTCGGAGAGCGCGACCTTTTGCCAGTGCCAACAACGAAACATTGCGAGATCTTGAGCGATGGAATTGAGTATCTAGCTCTATGTCTTGGGCGCACTCACCAGCATCGCATGAGGAAATGTCATGTGCGGTAAGTTATTGCACTGGGATTGGATTGGATTCGAAGAGTTCTTATTCTTTGTCGGCAATTACCGCATAAACGCATCTCATAAATTTTCTATGGAAAAAAAGCAAAAAAAAAACTCAAAGGATACTCGCCAGGCTAGTGCAGATTGCTGAAGTAATCGAAGCCGCCACCGCGCGCAGCTATCAACATTGGCAAATACTACAGCAAATGACGTTTGTTCCGTTGAACTGTTTGATAGTTGCGATACTTCTTGCTGAACGTTGTATTTATTTTGGTCCGCAGATACCGATCTACAGATATTTGATGCATTTTGTCGTTTTTTTTTTTCCTATTTTCTTGTGTTGGCCATGAACAAGGAAGTTGGAGTGATTTGCAATTTGTTAGCATAATCGTCGAACCTGGAGCAGAGCATGAGTGCGGACAGATAAAATGAATAAATTAAAGTGGGGAGGTGGTGGATTCATTAGGCGTTTTATTGGGTTTTTATGGGCAATATCAGGTTTTCCATGGATTGGCAAACTAATTGCAGAAGCAGTAGCGTTCGACTGCTTCATGTAACGACCAGTAAGAGCAACGTTATTTCTCTAAATCTACTCTATAGACAGTTAGATATACTTGAAGCAACTATTGTGGAGGTAAGAATATTCAAGAAAAGGACCACTAGCTTTGTGGAGACAAAAGTTTTAGAAACTAGCCAAACCTCCCACAACCGTTCATGTTGTACATTGGGAACATTTGAAGGCACCTCGTAACAAATTGGTTCTCGATGTCATGCAATAGATCCATTGTGCTACCACTATCTAGAAGGGATTTTGATCCGTATCTAGTCTTGGCACCATCTATTCCTTTTCATAAAGCCATTTATTCTAGCAGCGCATATTGTGCTCAGGTAAACTCCACAGGCGGATCAGTAGAAATGCGGTGAAGTGGGAGGGTTATGATCCCTTATTTTCGGATCATAACCTCGCTGATAAAAGGACGAAGAAGAAGAAGTGCATAATGTGCTCAGATCCATAATAATATGGAATGTCTCTACAGCGTCTGCACATGTCATTGCTAACTATGTCCAATCTCTCGTCTGCACGGAAACTTTACCGAGTACGCCTGGCCCTGCTCTAGATGCTTTGCTGAACTCATCTTCTCTTGATACTTATATCATGGGCTGTAGGCAGGTAGGTATGGTGGTTCTTCTTAAAGAAGAACCCAATAAGCACTAGATGCCATAAAACTCGTGTACCTGGATGTCAAAGTGTGTTGGTGAGGAGTCTCTAGATCCAAACCTGTGGAGTTATAAAAATTATTTAATCTTTGAGGTTTCTCTCTGAGACTTCCTTAAGGAAATTGAAAAAGGGTTTTCCTAAAGCTCATTATCTGGTCCTAGCTAGTGCCGGACAGGCGCATAAACAGTGGATAAGGGTTTCTTTCTCAGTTGCGACATTGCAACTGCGACAGTTTGTGTTGTGTGGGATGCCTAGTTTGACTGCATGGTCTCCTAAAGGCCAGTGACCGGTGGTGGTCGCTGTTAACCTGCCGATGTTCCTGCGCGTTCTGTAAAGGAAGTCATGGGCTGCAATATCAAAGCTATATATAGGGGTAGTTAGGCGGGGTAGTTTTTGGTACACTCCACACTGGAATTTTGATGAACTTGTGCGACACTTATCTTACAACTCCGGTCTCATAGATATGCCGTCTGATGCAATGACACCAGAACTCCAGCTGATACGCGAATTCAAAGTCGATTTTCCTTGTGTTCATGACTGACTTCGGCTAGAGTCTGAGCTAAGAATGGAATGCAGTCGTATTTTCACAGACGGCTCCAAGGTTCTGGCGCTGATGTCTTCGTGGAAGATGACAACATCAAACTTTTCTCGTTAGGCAGATATGCGCCTGTTTTCCAAGCGGAAACTTATGCAGTCCTAATGGCCATGAACTATGTTGTGAAAAACAGGTGGAAGGGAAGTAGTATTTGTATCTGTAGTGACAATCAGGTTGCACTTAAGACAAGCAAAATACTTCATGAAACCAAAAATTCTTTGAAGTTGATCGGAAGGCTGAATTCTCTGTCTCTTATTTTGGTCGCAGGTCACACTGAGATCCTGGGGAACGAGATCTCCGATGAGATTGCTATACAAGGCCCAGAGGAGGCTTTCTCGGGTCCCGAACCCCGCGTTGGGTCTCCCTGTGTCCTCGATTAGGGCTTCCACTGACGATTGGGTCTCTCACAAACACAATTGTGTGTGGCATGGCTCTTTAGAATATAAGATGACTAAACGAATGCTCCCGGAATGTTTGTTTTAGATAAGATATCATGGTTGGTTGGTTGCTTGCTTGGTTAGTTACGACCCTTTGGTAAACGATGGGGTCTGAGTTCGTCCATAATCAACTGGATGTATACAGCAATTGTCAGACCTATACTTGCCTACGGTATCATTGTATGGTGCAATGCAACGGAGAAGACCAACTATCTAGTAAACTATTGGCATGCATAAACCTAACAGGAGCTCGGAGATTAACATCGCAAGCAGACTTGGCGGTGATGTTAAACCTTCTCCCCTGGATGGGTACATTCAAACCATAGCTGCCAAGAGCGCGATACGCCTCAAACAATCGGACGCGTGGAAGCAAAGCTCCTATGACATGGTTCTATACTGCACAAGTATAGAATATATATGTCATACCCTAGCTTGGAAGCGTAATAAGCTGCTTTCGCATTCTGAACTTCCGTGTTTACTCTGTTTCTTATAGAGGTATAAAAAATCCGATTACAATGACTTCGATTTCGCCGCCATTGGAAATATGCCTTATCGCTGAGCTAGTAGCCGATTTTTTGCTGACGATGTCAATCGGGATTAGGTGGAGCTTGTTTTGGAGCGCCGCTGAGGAAGAAGTTCTCAGTGCACCGCTGATACTACGGTATGCGACTCGTTGAGTTTTTTTTTTTTTTTTTTTTTCAATATACATAGTTAGCTTAGTGCTCTTCTCCAAAGCGGGTTAAGATGTCATAGCTTTGGTTTTTTGTCGATTAACGTGAATCTGTACTCGACGAATTGTTTTGTGTTTATGCGGCCTATGCAGTAAGATCCAGCCTGTATGCTTGACACCGAGAGTTGAATCTAAATGCTCTCTATTGCAAAATGTTTTTTCTATTTCTTGAACTGATCTTCACCCGAAATCAGCGGATTACCGTCAAAGCTTCACTGAAGGTTACTTAGAGCTCTGACCACTAGCTCGTTTGTGATGCTCTAGATGAATGATGCTGCTTTTTCAACCTTTTGAAGCAAGTCTATTGATGTGCGTTTGCTTGCTATGTCTCACCCTATACTGAACTTGATACTTCACGCGACATCGGGTTTCAAGTTCAGGCCTCTGCCTTGAGCGGATGGTGCCCAAAAAGCGCATCCAACCCATTTATTTATTTTTCACCATCTCTTGCAGACACACGCCAGATGGGTACATATCGAAAATTTTAACTACTAGTTCATAGGCTGCAGCGTGTGACAGACTTACAGATAGACAGATAGACGGAAGGACATCGTGTTGAAACCATAAGTGTTCCGGTTTAACCTTTCTAGTCCAGAGCACAAAAAAGAATCGAAAATGTTAAATATTTTCCGATCATAGAAAGTTTAATTTGGCTGATGTAAACGCCGGTTACCCTGATTATAGGGGAAATGCAATTTGTAGTTGAATCAACTATACCAGCTCATCGATATAAAATCCCAACCCACTCATTAGGACTATTTGTTTATACTCATTTTTATTTCCGCAATTTGTTCTAAAAATTCCAGGTACTATAGCCTTTTATGACTATCACTGGAATGATAGTAAAAATATATAAAACCAACGGTATCTAATAGAAGTGATAAAAACTTTGCGATTTTATTAGCACACAAAATTATTGCAAATGGAACTACCATGATCGTATTTCGTGTTATTTGCTGGTACGAGTATCTCCACCGAAGGATAATCTTTATCCGCTTCACTGTTAATTAACGAAGCACTTTTTGCTATAACATATCTGACCTACCGAGGCATTCTCTTATCCATAAGAATAAATAAATAATTTCCAATTCGCCCGTAATAGGCCACCGAGAGTCCAAGACATTAATTGGCATCCTACAGTCCGCAACTAACCTAAAGACTGGCATCTGTCAGAAATTGAAAGAGGCGTGCAAGTGAGGATGTTTAGTGCCATTTCACGAGCAACAATAACACTTTTCAACGAAATCTATAATAAATATGTACTTCGGTAAAAAAAAAATAAAAAATCAAAAACCTACCCGGCTGGCCAGCAATTTACGATCAAATGAAATTCTTGAAGGTAATATGTGGGTACCTGCACTGTAGTCAGCACTAAAAAGGAACTGAGGAGCTCGTGGGGATTAACAAGCAGAATCACTATGAATACATATTCCGATGGGATCTGCAGTATGAATTATGTGCCTTGGGGCTTTGGTATCTTGAAGCTTGTAACACCTCCTTGAATTTTCTCATTTCTATTATTTCATTCGATATCATTGCATCGTTGAAGTACCCGCCTTCGACAGCTACCTGCTACTCTTGTGTAGGAACTTTTAGCACCTTCTCGTGTGTTCCTGCACACACGGGTGCATTTCAGTATAATTAATGGTCTGCGATTGATTAAAGATTGGACAAAGGCATAATGATGTTGAAGTTGGTGAATTATGAAAAAAAAAATTTACTAGGAAAGTATCTAATATACTGCCTTTAGCTGATAAGGATCTAAGGTGGTTAGTGTGACAAGTTGATGTATCTTAACGAAACTTGCGAGATCCATCAGCCTAACTTTCCCTATTTATGAAGCTGGAGTTATGAATTCGCACTATATAGCCCAAGGCAAGCAAAGATGCTATTCATATAGGTAAGGCAAGCAAGAGCTCAAGTTGCTCCTACATGAATGAAAGCAAGAAAATTGAAAACTTTTTGCAAATTTCATTGCTAGTCCTGCGCCAACTCGACGTGGTATTACAAACTTATTTCACAAACATCAGCCAGTACTTCTGGTACTGCCATCCACAAGTTTCTTCTTTTCGCCTTCGCATAATTTTAAAACCACCTAGCTGGATTGTTTTTCCAAATCTATAGACAGATGGATACTAATAATTATTGTAGAAAATATCAGTGTTGTGAGCACCATGGTTAGTGTGTCGAATCACTGTGTGTGAGGTTCCATGAATCCCAGAAAACACCAAACTGTTTTATCACGGTCCCACCTCTCGCGAACGTCTGACAAACATCCGGGAGTATTTTTGTCACGAGAAAGCTTCTCAAAAACAAAATATTAATTATCCTTCGGATACGGCACAAACTGAAGGTCCCTTGTATTCGTGTGAAAAATATAACGCACGCAGCACGAGTGGTTGCGGGAAGCTAGGCTTAGGCAATTAATGAGCTGTTGCGCCAAATATGTGCATACGAGCGGCGGCTGATAAGTCCGCGGCCTAAGACATTAAGTGAAAGAAAAGATCCGATTCAAAAAAATGTATTTCTCAATTTATAAGTAATATCCCTCGAGTGAAATGCTTTCCTCACATCGGGCATACCTATATACATAACATACCTACCATACCTTAAGGTATAGTGCCATAACACCACCGGAAAATATTCTTTTTCTTTGCCTTCAAAATGTCTTTCTACGGCCTTCTTGTATCTCCTTTTTCAAATCGGAAAAAGAGAGAAGGTCACCCGGGTCAAGTTTTGGCTGTAGGACGGGTGGTCTGTTGTTGATAAACCTGTGCCTTTTAGGTCTGTCTCGAAACCCGCGCCGTATGAACAGGCGCGTTATCGTGTAAAAACAACACTTCGTGCCTGGGTTTCCCATGTTGCTTTCGTACGACCGCTTCGCGCATCTGAGTCAATAAATTTACTTACTTACTTGTATCCTGCATTCCTTTGTGGGTCCTAGGGTCTCCACTACGCCTACGCGCCATCGTGTATGGTTTCTGGCAATATGTCTCAGCTTTTCCCTTCAACCGCCGTGCCTCCTTCTCGATTGTTCTGCGCCAAGTTCTCTTCGAACCGCCAGGTCTTCTGCAATACTGACTTAAACGGTTATATTGCATAGCATGATTCGCTATGGAACTGTCACCCTTTCGGAACGTGTATCCAATCCACTGCCACTTCCGTCGTTGGATTGTTGTGCCTATTGGTTCCTGACCCGTTCTCTCGTAAAGGTCCATCGAATTCCACCGGGTCTTGTCGACAAAGCTGCATAAAGCATATCGCTAATCACCAATAGGAATAGTATTGGTGAAAGGATACAGCCTTGTCTTACCCCACTTTGGATCTCAAATTTCTCAGACAACCTCCCTCTGTGCAAAACGTGACAGTTCAACCCCTCATGTGAGCTAAGAGCTCTGTCGGAATACCGTCAAGTCATACCAACTTGTTGGTCTTAAGTGCTTTGTTCACGGCAGTGATCTCATCTTTACTGGGAGTCGTGATGCGTATCCGGGCATTTCTCACCTCGGGCACCTCAGTCTGATTTGGGAGCATATCGCTAGCGAATACGCGGTTCAAAACCTCAGCTCTTTCTATCTCTTAAGCTGGTCGTCATCCAAATTTAGCAAGGAACCGTCCAGACTTTTCACTGCTTGTTGACTGGAGCTGCGACCATTCTGTAGATGGTTCTGCTGTCGCACCTCCGTGGACCTTCTTCTGCTTCTCTAGCCAGCTGAACTTCTCTCATCTTCATTCGATAGGGACTCTAGCTTGCTTCTCCCTGCTGCTGTAGTAGCTGCAACGCGAGCTTTCAGCTGTTTTCGTTCGTCAATCCGTCTCCAGGTATCCTCGTAAAGCCACGCCCTATGTCTTCCCTGTGATCGATCGATTTTTTCAGCACCAGATGTAAAAACATTGTTCACAGTACACCATTGGTATTGGATGGTTGCGGGCAGTGAGCTGCGAAAGGCGCTCCAGGAGACTACTTTTAAAGCGGCGGCTGATGGGAAAATGGAAAATTTGGTTGGAGGTTGCTTGCCTGTCGTTAGAAACCTAGCTGACTTTGTGGCAAGTATTGTGCTCAAACATGGTGCCACATATCACAAGGCGGTTGGTATTGCAGAAATTCACAAACCTTTCGCCGTTCTCATTGCGGTTGCCTAGTCCACGCTTCCCGATTACATGTTGGAGCCCTTCGTTGTCGTTGCCTACCTTAGCATTCAAATAGCCCATCACTATGACAATGTCTCCATTTAGTTTTGTGTTGAAGACTACACTTAAGAGATTGTAGAAGCTCTCCTTCTCGTCCTCAGACGAGCCATTTGTTGGGGCATAACACTGTAAATAATGACGCATTTACTCTGGTTAGGAATCTGGCTGTCATAATCCTTTCACCATGAGGCTGCCAGGAAATGAGGTCCATGCGTGTTGTTGTTGCTAGCAGCAGTCCGAGTCCATATTCCCGCGGACTTTCGGATAGTCTTCCGGAATAAAGTAGTACAGTGTTGTCCATTGGGGACTGGTACTCGCCCGCTTCTAACCACCTGATTTCACTTATCCCCAAAATGTCCAGGCTATATCGCCTGAATTCATTTTCCAATTGAAGGAATCTGTCATTGTAAGGACCTTCGCTCCCGAGTCGCGGAGCGTCTTTACATTCCAGAAACCTATCTTTGTCCGGGTACAATAGCCAAAAGTCGTCAATATGTGATCATTCCCTATTCGAGTCATAGTGTCGGTTTCTGTAACTGGTAATTTTCGGTAACACACGTTGCTAGCACACGTTACCTAGTCTAGAACCAAGACCCTAGACAACCCGCACTTACAACTTTAGCCTACACTTATAAGGGTTTATACGTATAGTTGTCCGGGAACCACCACTAGAAGGAGCACTTCATCACGAACTTGATTGTTGCGCTACTGGCCCAAGCCAAGTTTTGGGCAGTCAGTAGTTTCCCGATCAATCGCAATGCAGATTTCCAAAATCCTGAATCCGCTTGCACGACTAATTTAAGCAACATGCTCTCATTGTGGGAAAACGTAAACCAACGTAAATGATTCACAAACTTCTGCTAAATTTGTTCAGTCATAAGTCGCGTCAGGCATCAAGTAGAACACAACAATCGTTAAACCTTAGGTTGCCTGTTGAAACAGCAGCAATTCTTCTAAAGCACGCAGCGTTTGGGTATTTAACCTGGTTGATAGAAAACCTTGAGCTATTTTCTATTCATGCATACCCCACCCTAATATACATCCAATTATGCATGCATACGTTGCGTATGCTATCTACAATGTACATGCCAAAGAGTTGAAATTTGCATTTTGCAGCTAAGCCTCAGGTGCAAAAGATTATACATTATGACAAGCCCTCTATGCCGCGTTGCACATACGCCCATTCACTCCCTATCCACTGGTAGATGAAAAATGTCCTCTCGCAGTCATTTTTCTTCCAATCCCCCGATTTTAGCACAAACTGCATGTCTCGCTCACGAAATACATAAAATCCCCAATAATTAAAGGATTTTCACGATTTACATCCAAACACGGCGAATATACGAGTACACCGCACAGCTTCCGATAAGTGATAATGATTGTTACCCAGCAGAAGCAATTCATTTTGCCCAGATACAGACGCAGATACACCCGAGAGCTGGTCTGGCCACCCAGCTCTCGTTTTCCACTAGAAAAGCACTTTCACAAGAAGGAAAAAAGATACCTAAGAATCACGTATGATCTGGGATCAAGAAAGTGAATCGCATCATACTGCGGTGCGGCGGTACCATGGAATTGGACCGCAGGGATAAATTATTTCGTCCAATATGAGCTGATGGTATCATGTGGCGTTGTCGGTCGAGTTGATCGCACAGCTAAGCAAGTAGTCTTCCGTGTACTCATTTGCATTGAAACGAACTAGGAAATGATCTGCACATCGCACAAAGATGCGGACACGATCGTTTGTGGTTATCGATCGCGCATGGAATCCTGGTACAAACCGCAAGTCGTTTGGGGCTGGTGACGATCAGCGAACTGATAATTTAATTTTTTTTTTTGTTCACAAAAGTGCGGAACAATGAAGAAAACGTAGATAGAAGATTGGAATGCCAAATTGATCAATAGATCAACTTTCGAATTCCTTGGTTAACAATAAGGCTATTGATGTGGAGATGTCAAACTGTGGGAGAATTCTGCTGAGCTTGAGAAAATATTTAAAGTCGGGTCTAGGACTATCATGTTTATGGTCCACGTCTCTGGATAAGTTATTACTGGTTACCTCACATAACGAGCCCATCTCTACGGGAGGTGATTAGGCTACCATTAGGGGAGGATTGGAAAGTTAGGAGAGTAACGAGAGTTAAGATAGAAATAAAGGTAAAGAAGAAGTTATGGAAAGACTACATACAAGAACGAAGCAATTCCAAATACACTGCATATAAAATTCAAAGGAACGAGGTAAAGAAAAATGCTATGGAATCCAAACAAAAGTCGTGGGAAAATTTCAGTAAATTGATAAAATTAAACAAGAGGCACAGCATAAAAGTGTTCTACAAAATGCTCAAAACGATTAGAAATGGCAAAGATTTCAAACTACAAGCAATTGAATCTAAGGACGGAAGGGTCCTGGTAGAAGAAAAAGAAATAGGGAGGAGATGGAAGGAATATTTCAATGAACTATTAAATACTGACATCACCGATAAAGTAACAGTGACAGAAGAAAGTCAGGATGTAGAAGAAATTGCTGGGAATGAGTAACCCGGAGTAAACCTCATTACGAATGAAGAACTCACCACAGCACTTCAAAAGATGAAACCAGCTAAAGCTCCGGGAATCGATGAGATAGCGCCTGAGTGTATCAAATTTTTAGGAGAAGAAGGTAGAAGAGAACTTCTTGAAATCTTAAACATGGGGTGAAGTAGCAATGGGGTCTCAGAAGATTGGAAATATGGTGTGATTCTTCCCATATTCAAAAAAGGAGACAGAAAAGATTGTAACAACAACAGAGGCATTACACTGCTGCCTCCAGCGCTGAAAGTTTATGAGTAATCCTTGAAAGAAGACGTAGAAGAAAATTAGAAGGCAACTATCGGATGTTCAAAGCGGTTTCCGACCAGCTCATAGCATACCAGACCATATTTTCACAGTGCAGCAGGTTTTGTAGAATAAGCTGGCAAAAAAACAGAAAGTGTACACTTGTTTTATAGACATGAAAAAAGCGTTCCACACAATAAGCAGAAGAAAAATCTGGGAAAGCCTGACGGTTAAGGGAGTAGAAGAAGATTTTCTACGAGCAATCAAGAGTATATATAAAAAAAATTACAATGTAGTAAGGACTGGTAATACATTGTCGGAAAGGTTCATGACATCAGAAGGAGTACAACAAGGAAGTATTTTGAGCCCTCTACTGTTTATTTGCGCCATGGATGATGCAATAAGGCAATGCCAAGAGAGAATGGAAAACTTTAGAGTAGGATACAGACTTCTACAACTAGTTTAACTGAAGGCATGTGCATTTGCTGATGACATAGTGTTGTCTTCAAACTTAGTATTGTAAATAAACTGGAAAAAAACCTAAAGATATGGAAAGAAATATTAGTATCACAAAAACTCCAACTTAATGTCGAAGAGACTAAAGTGATAGTAATCGGGAACGAACCAGAGGTAGTGAGGGTGTTAGTGGATGGTAAAGCTATTGAGCAAGTTGACAGGTACAAATATCTGGAAAGTATAATAAACAGCAGCTGAGTCTGACGACATATGTGTAGCTGAAAATTCAGACCTGCGTAAGCACATCTAGGTGAACTTCACCGCGCATATGTTTAACCGGACGAGGCATTTCTTGTTGACCTGATTGGCTGAAATATGAGTCTCAGAAGTCTAGCAAGAGCTCCTCAGAAGGAGGACGTGCGGCGGATGAATTCTCTCGATGGAATCAACGGTGACGTCTACAGACCAGCGGGTACCTTACCGGAGCTACTTCAACATATTTGGAGCTGTGGTCTGTAAGGATTTTCAATACTACGTCAAGGTATTGAAAAAGAGATGGTGGCGGATGAGCCCATACTGGGCCAACGGCAGCGCTCATATCCCCGAAGTGGGTTACTGACATCGGTGTATCCAGCCGCTCGAGTATGAAAAGGAGTATGCAAATCTGCCACATCTACTACGGCGCTTGCTACAGACAAAAAGGACAGCGTCTATTCGGGCGCGGATTTGTCATTGGAAGCAGGCTTAGGCAAGAAGTCTTGAGTTTCCGGCATGTGAACGAGCGCCTTATGACTATCCGTATCAAGGCTAAATTTGCCAACATTAGCCTAATATGCGTTCACGCCCCTCACGAGGAGAAGGATAACGCGACGAAGGATGACTTCAACTAGCTCTTGGACAAGACGTATGAGCAATGCCCTAGCCACGACGTTAAAATTATCCTAAGTGATTTTAACGCAAAGTTAGGAAGAGAGGGCGTCTTTGGTAGCGTGGTCGGAAAACACAGCCTGCACGACATCACATCTGGCAGCGGACTCAGGCTAATTGACTTTGCGGCGGGTCGAAACTTTGTTGTAGCTAGTACGCAGTTTCCACGTCTCGACATTCACAAAGGAACATGGCTCTCCTTTGGTCGAAAAACTGTCAACCAAATCGATCACATTGCGATCGACGCAAGGCACTCTTCCAGTTTTTGGGTGTCCGAACTTTCCGAGGAGCAAACGTGGACTCGGATCACTACCTAGTTGTAGCCAAGGTACGGATGCGGATATCAAGAACGGAGCAACATCAACGAAATACTGTGAGGAAATTTGACGTCGGGTGGTTAGAATCGCAAGAGACGGCCAGAGCCTTTGCCGATCGAGTTTCTCTTAATCTTAATCTAAGTCCTATGCCGCCAGCAGCAAATATGGAAGACCAGTGGCAGCGTTGCCAACAAACCATCAGAGATGCCGCCTCTGATGTACTGAGTTTCTCTCGGCCACCACAACGAAACCCCTGGTTTGATGAGGAATGCCGGCAAGCACATGCAGCTAAACAAGAGGCGTACAAAGCGGCGCTGCATAGAAGGACTAGAGCCGCTTACGAGCTCTACGTGCGCAGGAGAAAAGAGGAACATTGACTTCTCAGAAAGAAGAAAAAGGAGCATGAGAAGCGCTCGATCGAGGAGATTGAGAGACTTTATTGCAGGAATGATGTTCGAAAATTTTACCAAAAGGTAAAAAGAACATGCCAGGGTTTCAAAGCCTGCAGGGACGCAAATGGTAACATAGTAGTAGAATCGTAGTCGGTGCTGAGGATATGGAAGGAACACTTCTGCAGACTGTTAAACGGCGATGATGATCAATATTCCGCTGTCAGGCAGAATGAGTCATTCAACAGTGACGATGGCAGTCAAGATTCCCGTCAACCCGATCAGAATGAAGTGAGGATAGCGATATCTAAACTCAAATCAAACAAAGCTGCTGGAGCCGACGGTCTTGCCGCTGAACTTTTCAAGGCAGGAGGAGATGAGTTGGTAAGGAGCATGCACCAGCTCATCTATAAAATCTGGTCGGACGAAAGTATGCCCGATGAATGGAACCTCAGCATCGTTTGCCCGATCCTGAAGAAAGGAGACCCTCTAAACTCCGCCAATTACAGAGGTATAAGTCTCCTCAACATCGCATATAAGATCCTGTCTGCCGTATTATGTCAACGCCTAAAACCGATCGTCAACAACCTGATAGGTCCTTATCAGTGGGGTTTCAGGCCGGGAAAGTCCACCAATGACCAAATATTCACACTACGGCAGATCTTGGAAAAAACCCATGAATACAAAATCGATACGCACCACCTCTTTATCGATTTCAAAGTTGCCTATGACAGCGTGTATAGAGACGAGTTATACAGAGCCATGTCTAGTCTTGGCATCCCTGCCAAACTCGTGCGTTTGTGCAGAATGACGATGGAGAACTCTCGCTGCTCCATCAAAGTCGGTAAGAACATCACCGAACCGTTAGATGTCAGGAAAGGTCTTAGACAAGGTGACGCGCTATCATGCGATCTCTTTAATATAGTACTTAAGAGAATTCTACGAAACTCACAAGCCAACACCGGAGGTACAATCTTTTACAAGTCTGTACAACTACTCGCTTATGCCGATGACATTGACATAATCGGAAGAACTCAGCGGGCCGTCAATGGGGCATTTATGAGTATTGACATCGAGGCAGCAAAGATGGGTCTAGCGGTCAATGAAAGCAAAACAAAATATATGCTGTCTACAAAAAGGACACCCAACATCGGCGTCTTGGACAGAACGCCACAATGGACAGATATAATTTTGAGGTAGTAAAGGATTTTGTCTAGCTAGGCTCTATGGTGAACTCCGCAAATGACATCAGTAGGGAGATCACACGAAGAATTACTCTTGCCAATCGTTGTTTCTATGGGCTAAAAAGGCAGTTGAGTAGCAAAGCCTTATCACGAACAACTAAGGTAACTCTTTATAAGACACTAATCATCCCAGTCCTGCTGTATGGCGCAGAGGCATGGGCTTTGAAAAAACCGGATGAGGATGCCCTTGGTTATTTCGAGAGAAAAGTTCTTCGAGCGATCTTTGGTCCCGTCTGCATAGACGGTGAGTGGAGGAGAAGGTACAATGCCGAGCTATACAGCATGTACAAGGACATCGACTTAGCCAAAAGAATTCACATACAGCGACTTAGATGGCTGTGTCATTTAGAGCGGATGGAGCCCAACGTTCCCGCTAAGTAAGTTATCGAATCCACCCCGGATGGACGACGCAGTAGAAGACGACCTCGCCGTAGGTGGCGCAAACAAGTGGAGGGGGACCTCAACCAACTTGGCGTGCGCGACTGGAAGCAACTGGCTCGTAATCGTGCTAGCTGGAGAGGTTTGTTGGTTGAGGCCCAGGTCCACCCCAGACCGTAGCGCCATCTAAGTAAGTAAGTAAGCTCAAGTTTAACAAAAAAATATATTTATTTCCTGTGCTAAAATGACGTTTCAAAAACGTTCACCAGCTCTTAGACTATACGAGGAACATCTGCAACATAAATGCTAAAAGAGGGAATTCATTCTCGTTCAAATCTCTTATAGAGCACTGGGCGAAGATGAAATCATCCCGGCGCTGCTGCAACAGGTTAACGACATTATATCTCACATAGCGAGAGCTTATATACAAAGGGACATGATTTTTGATCGAAAAACCTTCAACCAAATCTATCATACCATATTGCGGTCGACGCAAGGCACTCTTATAGTGTTCTGGGTGTCCCGATTTTCCGAGGAGCCAACGTGGACTCGGATCACTACCTAATTGTAGCCAAGGTATGGATGCGGGTATATAGAATCGATTTCAAAGTTGCCTATGATAGCGTGTATAGAGACGAGTTATACAGAGCCATGTCTAGTCTCAACAGCTCTCGCTGCTCCATCAAAGTCGGAAATAACATCACCGAACCGTTCGATGTCAGGAAAGGTCTCAGGCAAGATGACGCGCTATCTTGTGATCTCCTTAACCTAGTACTTGAGAGAATTGTACGAAACTCACAAGCCAATACCGGAGGTACAATCCTTTACAAGTCTGTACAACTACTCGCATACGCCGATGACATTGGCATAATCGGAAGAACTCAGCGGGTTGTTAGTGGGGCATCTACGAGTATTGAGATCGAGGCAGCAAAGATGGGTTTAGCCTTCTCTAAGGCAGCGGCCAAGGCCGTGCTCATAATCTCTTCTCTATCTCTACATCTATAAGAGAAAACACATTTTTTCTGTTTGTTCGCGAATAGGGAATAGCTACCTAACGATACCTCAACAATATATATATCAATCGATTTGTCTTGAGAAGAGGTAAAGTATAGGATTAATTTTAGTATCCTGAATCCGTTATCGGGCTTTTAAACCCCTTTTATATGTTTTCTTAACTGACAAAAACCATTTCCCTATGCTTTACACACATATGTCTACAAAATGGCTGAACCGATTTAAAAGTGACTTGATTCCTCGATTAGTACATTTCTTGCTGAAGAGATTGATGTATAAATCATTACTCTGTGGTTCTTATAACGGAAGTAATAAGCAAAAATATAATTATTTGAGGTATAAAGATATCACAGATTCGCGTGGGTCATGGCAATCAATGGTCCAGCAGTGGAGTGCACGCATATTCATGTTCATCAAATAAACTACATCGTATAAAAGGAATTTCCCAAAACCTGAATGACTGCGATAATATCGAGAACCACTGAAGGGATTTGGATGCGGTTTTCACTGTTATAATCTGCATTTCTCGGGGAAGATTCTATTAGAAATTGCTCTTACAAGAACTGTAATGTCAAATCTAAGACATATTAAATTTTATTAACTAGGATACCACCTTGATCAAAAAGTTCCCGGAATAAAAACCGTGTGGCGCTCCCATCGTTCCGATTTGAGTTCTGTTTTCTTTATTAAGTTGGTACATCTGTTGTTGATATTCCGTCTAAATCTTAGCGTCATAGCTTGACATTTGCAAAAATTACGTAGCCAAGAGTACATCTATCTCTGTGTGTGTTGGCGATTTTTTACCAGACCAGAATTGTGGGCAGAAAACTCGTGGATTTTGCACCATGATAACGCATCGTCGCACAGTGCCATCATTATTCGTAATTTTTTGACGAGAAATGCAACAAATTCCATCCAACAACCACCGAATTCACCTGATTTGGCTCCCTGTGACTTCTTTCTGTTCAATCGAGTTAAAAAACCATTACGGGGAACGCGTTTCAGCAGCCGAGAGGAAGTAATGGAAAAATCGCAGGAAGCACTGATGGACATACCGAAAACCGAATATAAAAAATGTTTCGAAGATTGGATCAAGCGCTGGCATAAGTGTGTTGCAGTCGAAGGGGATTACTTTGAAGGGGATAATATAGATTTAGATGAATAAACTTGTATTTTTAATTTTCTGAATAAATTCCGGGAACTTTTTGATCAAGGTGGTATGTCAAACGTTCTTGCAATTAAGAGATTTGGCAATATTCGCGACCATATGTATATATTATATAATACATATGCATGTACAGACAGAAAAAATGCAATATTTTTTTATTTTATTAGATGAGATGTTGTTGATCGTTGGATTTGTCCACATTTTAGAAGGTTTTAATAGATTTAAAATAAATTATTAACAGGGTGGCGTAGGCAGTATATTGCAAGTTGAATACTCATACTCGTACTTCAAGTTTATTTTCCTACCTTTTAGAAGGCGTTTTTCGAGAAATACTTCAGTTAATTATACGTGTTTTTCAAATGTAATAAACAATTTTATTGAAACGTGACTGCATATCTGTAAATAAAATATTCTGGCAGACCGTCCGCCGAATCAAAAGAAAAAAGTTGAATATCGTGAAAAGAGTCAATACCAAAGACACTGCTTTGCAATGAGCGATGGAGATGGAGCAAACACTTTTCAGAATCAATCAATCAATCCCGAAAAAGCCATGTCATCAGGAAGCTGATGAAGCCCTCGCGCACCACCTCACAGGCACCATCACCACAGCGTGCGACGATTCAATGCCTAGGAGAACAAACACCAGGAAGGCATCACGTGTTATTGGTGGAACGAGGAAATAGGCGAACTTCGGGCCAAATGTCTACAAGCCCGGCGCAAAGTTCAACGATCAAGAAGGAGGGCGGATTTCCAACAATGCCTGGACACCCTTAGACTGGCGAGACGTAACGTAAATAGAGCCATCAAGGAAAGCAAAACTGCATATTTTAAACGTCTCTGTCAAGAAGCCGACATTAACCCATGAGGCTCGGCATACAGAATGGTGATGACGAAATTGAAGGGCTATAGGACTCCTCAAATAACATGTCCGATTATGCTGAGATCAATAGTAGAGCACCTCTTCCCTCAATGGCCTGCTACTATGTGCAATATTATACGAGAAGTCAATCCAGAAGATATTCCTTTAATTACTCACGAGGAGCTGCAAAGGGCATGCAGCAAGATAAGTGACAACAAGGCGCCGGGACCCGACGGCATCCCGAATAAGGCAGTAAAGGCAGCTGTAAAAAAAGACCAGACCTCTTCATGTCAACAATGCAGAAGTCCTTTGAAGAAGGAACCTTTCCCGAAAAATGGAAGACACAGCATTTGGTCCTACTACCAAAAGGAAAGAAGCCTCCAGGAGATCCATCATCCTTCTTCTTCTTCCTTTTATCAGCGAGGCCATGATCCGAAAACAAGGGATCACAACCCTCCCACTTCACCGCATTTCTACTGATCCGCATGTGGGGTTCGCCATCCTATCCAGAGATAGGAGAGGAGGAGATCCATCATCCTATCGTCCAATATGCCTATTGGACACCATGGGAAAGATCCTCGAGAAGATAATCTATAATAGATTACTCACAGTAGCAGAAGAGAAAGGAGCCCTCTCAGATCACCAATTTGGCTTCAGAAGAGCACGATCTACTGTTGATGCCATAAGAGCGGTAGTTGATATCGCCAAAGGTGCCATCGAAGGCGAAAGATGGCCCTATGGCACGAAGGAGTATTGTGCAGAAGTAACGCTGGACGTTAAAAACGCAATCAACTCTGCGGACTGGTCGTTTATTAGAAGGTCACTTGCCAGGATGGATAAGCCATATTACCTGCTACAGATAGTGACGAACTACTTCAACAACAGGAAGCTGAGGTACAATACCGACTAAGGGGTAAAATACTACAACGTAACTGCGGGAGTTCCAGAAGGATCGGCTTTAGGGCCACTATTATGGAACATCATGTACGACGGAGTCCTACGATTAACGCTACCTGGGGGAGTAATGATAATTGGACTCGCCGACGACATTGCAGTCGTGACAGTAGCTAAACAGATCCATGCAGTAGAATCTGCTACAAATGAAGCAATTGCCCGGATAAAAGATTGGCTAATATCCGCCGAACTAGAACTAGCTGACCATAAAACAGAAGCTGTTCTTATAACCAGCCGGAAAGCTGTCGAATTTGCCAACTTTCAGGTTGGTAACCAAACCATCAGGTCGAAAGAGGCGGTTAAATACCTTGGAGTAATGCTGGACAACAAGCTACGGTTTAAAACGCAGGTTGATTTTGTTACCAAAAAAGCATCGCAAATGCAGGGAGCTCTCTCGCGTATCATGCCTAACATCGGCGGACCTGCATACGCTAGAAGGATTCTACTCTATCACCTCAGTTCTGTTATATGCCGCCCCAGTCTGGGCGGAGGCACTGAGGACGAAGGAGACCAAAAGGAGACTATCGTCATCATAGAGACTCTTTGCGCTGCGGACAATCAGCGGCTTTCGAACCATCTCTGACGAAGCTGCATTTGTCATAGCTGGAATGGTCCCCATCGATATTCTCGCAGATGAAATGCTGAGGATATATAACAGAAGAGCATTGAGTCATCACGACGCCACTGGTATCAAGGTGATAAAAATTGAAGAAAGGGCAGCGTCAGCAGCTATGTGGCAAGCTCGTTGGACTAATACAACAAAAGGCAGATGGACATATAAACTTATACCGACAATCCAAGACTGGATAAGTCGAAAGCATGGAGACTGCAACTACTATCTAACGCAGTTCCTGTCTGGCCACGGTGGCTAGCGCAAATATCTACACCGATTTGGACACGACGACTCACCATCCTGCCCGGAATGCCCAGGTGAAGATGAAGATACGGAGCACGCAGTGTTTTACTGGACACGTTTCACGGCATGGAGAATTACTCTACCAAGTCCGTCATTACTCCTCGACCATATGTTACGGTCGGAAGAGAATCGGATGGCAATATGTTCCTTCGTAACAACTCTACAAAAAGAGCTGCGGAGAATAGAAAAGCTAAGAAGAGCATTTGAAGCAGCGGAAGAAGCTGACACAAGAAGCATAGCATAAATTGCTAACTAGCCCCGCGAAGTAATACCTAACGACAATCCCGCGGGGAGAGTGGTTGAAGTGTGTAGGGTGTGTGTTTAGTACGTAGGCGTATTCCTGGCATCGATTACTCAGGTTTGCGAATCGTGCATGCTACTACTCGGCCTATTAGTATCTATGAAGATTACACATCCCTGGCGCCATCAAAAAAAAAAAAAAAAAATCAGGAAGCTGACAGACCTATGCTCGAGACTTTGGCGATCAAATCATTAAAAGTTGGCTAATCTACCGATGTGGATGAAATCGGGCCAGAAATGCTAAATGCTTTTGGTAAAGAGTGAGTGCAATGGCCATCACGTGTTATTAAAGTGGAATGCGATGAAACACCTGGTGATTGTCCCTCTTTGTAAAAGGGGGACATAAGAGATTGAATCAACTAAAGGGGATATCTCTTTTCAGTCCCCGTGGAAACGTCTTTGCTAAGGTGCTAGAAATGCGTTCCAGAGCTCTGGTTAAGGATAGTTTGGCGGATGAGCAATGGTTTCGGTTTTCGGCCCGTTAGAAGCACAGCCGACCAGTTATTCACTCTTAGAATGGTTCTTGAGAAGGCGTGGGAGTATGCTGAACCTTTATACACCTGTTTTGTGTATTTGGCGAAAGCATGTGTTTGGGTTCCTCGAGGCAAACTCTGGAGTTCCTTATTAAGGGCGACGCAGTATTTATATACAAACTATAGAAGCTGTGTTCGGGTAAATAGCGGTAAATGAATACCCTTCACTGTGGGGGTTGGACTCTGCCAAGGGTGCCTCTTTATTGCATATATGGACTGGATGCCGTAGCAGAGAATTTTGCAAAGTGGGCGACTTAAGCATTGGTCATCCTCTCTTTGCGGATGATTTGGTCATCCTTGGGTTCTCTTAAACCGAACATCAGCGCGCACTCAAAAAGTTTGTAGCCGTTTGTGATGATGCTGAAATGAAAGCAAACGTGAACAAATCGGAAGTATTGATTGTTTCCAGAACGCCTATTCAGTACACTCTGCATGTTTGTAGAGTTCCACTGAAGCAGGTAGATAAGTTTAAGCATCTCGGGGTCTTATTCACGAGTGATGGGAAGAGCAATGTCGAGTTATTCTGTAGAAATGATTAGGTTGGATCAATGTTGAGAGAGCTTGGTCAATCTGTTATAAGGAATGCCGAGCTTAGTGTTCAAGCAAAATTATCGGTTTTTAACTCGGTATATGTTCCAACTCTCACCTATAGTCGCAGATACAAGCTGCTGAAAAAGGTGCCTTCGCGGTGTTGCTGGAATCATTCATAGGGATCGAATGCGTATCATCAGAGTACGCGGGGTGCTCAATGTTGAGCAGCTACTTATTCGAACGGAAAGATTTATGCTTTGACGGTTTGGTCACGCAGTGCGTATGTCCCCAAACCGGCTTCCAATACGTGTCGTAATTGCCGTGCCATCAAGTTAGCGACCCCTCAGTAGGCCTAGAAATATATGGTTGGATCAAGTCCGACATCTCTCCTGGAGCTTTCTAGGGATTCCTCCTGATGAGTTGAAGTCGACGGGGGAAGATCAAGAATGATGGAGAGTGCACCTAATCATCCTACCCCTGCGACCCACATAAAGGATTAGCGGGTAAACTATTTCAATGACAAAACGGAGAGTGCTCTAGAGAAGTGTACTTGAAATCGCATATTTAAAGACCCAGCGAAGCGGGTACAACCAGCTAGTAATCACTATAAATAAATAAATACTTGGCGCAACAGCTCTTTAAAAGTGCCAGGGCCTAGCTTCTCGTAACCACTCATGTTGTGTGCGTTATATTTTTCACACGAATGGAAGGGACCTGCAGTTTAATGCCGTATCCGAACGGCGATTTGAGAAGCTTTTTCGAGATAACAATACTCTCGGATGTTTGTCAGACGCTCGCGAGAGGTGGGACCGTGAAAAAACGTTTTCCTGTTTTCCGGGATTCGAACCACGCCACGGCGCCCACAATAATAATAATCACTCCTGCGTCGAACAAATATCAAACCTCGCTTGTGCACCTCTTTTATGAGAACAGGAACTAATGCCTTCTATGAACATTTCTCTTCGATATTAAATAACTTTAGGGAAGCCCCGAGAACTACTATTATTGAAAACCTATCAGCGCCTAATGAGTCCTCCAAATCATCGTTGAATCGATTGTAATCACAATTCAGAGTTGCAACAACTTAATAGGAAAATTGCTTCGTCTCCATTCCAGATACAATAACATCGCGATTTTTAAATTTCCATTAAAATGCTGAAATTCTTCGACTACTTCAAAATATTTTAATACAGATATCAGCATGGCTAATTGTAATCAGCCTAGTTGTTCGTTTCACTGGAATCAATTAGTGCGTCCTTCAGACCCACATATATCCCTGTATCCAGTCAAATGGATAGCGAATATGTTATTCAATCAATTATATGAATTTTTCTCAAATGAATTCGTTTGTCTTTTGAATTTCAGTCATTCCATGAAAACAACTAATTGCCGCCGGCGTTGTCGCCGCAAAACAATAACAGCGGACTAAACGTTGTGATGTGACATGATGTGCCACCGGGACAGAGCGCCGCCGCGTACATAAGCTTCTATACGCTGTCCTGATTGAAATATCTGCCATGGATTGGATATACGCAAAACGCACACAACAAGCAGCGCACAGCACATAATTAATTGACTAGGCATACAAACCTAATGAAATACCGTGATGCCAATTCGAGAAACTTGACGCATTAATGAAAGTACCCCATCCGTCCCCGTGAGCTTCTGTGGAAATTTAAAATACCTCATCATCGTGTTGGAACATGAGCCTTTTAGTTGAAGCAACTATGCACGGTGGCTGTGCGATCAACGAGGTAATCTCTCTCGAGAAGATTGATTTGAGCAACAAGGCCGTTGTACGGTTGCTATAAGTTCGGATCATTGCTGCAATTGAAACCTAGGCAGTGGCGAGGTGGCTCGCCGTCGTCGAGCGTTATGAAATGCACAAACATGCTGTTATTACCTTTTCTAGGATCTTGGCGCTGCATCTGTGGCATTATTACACTTTGTGGCGGTAAACATCTGAAGGATGTCGAAACGAAACGGAAACCGAGGCTTCTCTGTTGTCTCATAAAAGCCAAACGATGTTCTGTGGAACAAATTTGACGTTTGAAACACTGATATGCGAATTATTTTCTGTGAGACGTATGATCTCGTGGTTAGCTTTTGAGTTCGTATATGGTGCGCGCTGTGTCACCGCTGTCAGGTGGAATGCTTGGTGAACAAAAGGATTATTTAACGTCTGGCATGCAGATTGACAGGAAGAGACTTACTGTTTCATTTCGATTGGTTGGTTGGCGGCTTAAAAGCGCTACTTGCGATGGGCGGCTCTCCTGAAGCTGAAATTGTAGTCATTTTATGCAGGTGTCGAGGTAAGGCAATTGCAGGTCTTAACTCAAACTGAACACATGGTAGTAGTATTGCTTATAAAGGAACCATTCAGTTGAAATTACGAAATTACTGCAATTGCGAGATGGGGGAGTAATTTGCATGCCCCTTTGCTATCAAAACAAAAGAGTTGAGCAGCGAACTTTTTTTTGTAATGAATATGTTTTTCACATATACACCGTCACTTCAACAGAAGTCGTTGATAGATTTCTTAGTGGTACCATCGTCTGTAATAATGGTAATTTGCGATGTTCGTATATTGAGAGGGGTTAAACTGTCAACTGATCACCACTTAGTTGTGTGAAAATTGTATCTTTGGAGTACAGTGCCTCCCCTACCAATGCCGAAACCAAGTATGGTTTCATACATACCATATAATGGCAGAGGTAACAAAACAACGAGATACGGTAGAAATTTACGCGGAAAATCGCTGTAAGTTAACAAAACGGCTAGTGTGGATTAAATACGGCCGGAAATGGTCAATGCATTAGGTAAAGAGGGAGTACAGTGGCAGTCGCCTGTTATTAAAGTGACATGAGAATGCATTGAAACACCTAGAACCTACATAGTTCTATTGCATGGACCTCTGCTTGGAAGATGTTAGGTGATTTACCAAGCGCTGGCGCACGCTGAAAGTTGGGACCACTTCGAATTTCCCGGAGAACCGAAATCTGTTGAGCATCGTATCTAGAATTTAGAAGATTGAGTTGTTCCGGATGTTTTCAAGAATGCTCAGATGGCCTGTAAAATCGCCGGGCTTCAGTTTATGTACCTGAGGTAGCCTAAGTGCTCATACCTTACCGAAGCTACTTTGACATATTTGGAGCTGAGGTCTGTAAGGATGTCCAATACTACGTCAGGGTATTGAAAAAAGATGGTGGCGGATGAACCCTTAATGGGCCAACGGCAGCGCTCATATCCCCGAAGTGGGTTACTGACATCGGTGCATCCGGCCCCTCGTCCTAGGGGCTGCAAAAAAAGGATTTGGTCCTCCAGGTTGAGGGTTGTGCCGTCGGATTAACTTCCCTACCACGTAAAAAGCACTCGGTTACGAATCAACCAACAGCATCGGATACGGATGATTTTATTGTTGACGACCCAAGCAAATGTTAAAAGGACAACGATCTTCGTGTCGTGGAATGTTAGGTCCCTCTACAAACCAGGTAGAGTTGCAGCAGAACAACTTGCGGAGGCCCTAGAGTGTCTCAAAGCAGACGTTACCGCCATCCAAGAAGTGCGATGGGATGGGCCGGGCTAAAGGAGTATGAAAAACTGCGACATCCACTACGGCGATTGCTACAGACAAAAAGGACAGCATCTATTCGGGTGCGGATTAGTCATTGGAGGCAGACTTAGGCAAGAAGTCTGGAGTTTCAGGCATGTGAACGAGCGCCTTATGACTATCCGTATCAAGGCTAAATTTGCCAACATTAGCCTAATATGCGTTCACGCCCCTCACGAGGAGAAGGACGACGTGTCAAAGGATGACTACCACCAGCTCTTGGACAAGACGTATGGGCAATGCCCTTGCCACGACGTTAAAATTATCCTAGGCGACTTTAGCACAAAGCTAGGAAGAAAGGACGTCTTTAGAAGCGTGGTCGGAAAGCACAGCCTGCACGACATCACATCCGGCAACAAACTCAGTCTAATCGACTTTGCGGCGGGGCGAAACTTTGTCGTAGCTAGTACGCGGTTCCCACGTCTCGACATTCTTTTGATCGAAAAATCGTCAACCAAATCGATCACATTACGATCGACGCAAAGCACTCTTCCAGTATTCTGGGTGTCCAGACTTTCCGAGGAGCCAACGTGGACTCGGGTCACTACCTAGTTGTAGCCAAGGCACGGATGCGGATATCTACAACGGAGCGAAATCAACGAAATACTGTGAGGAAATTTGACGTCGAAAAGCTACAATCGCAAGAGACCACCAGAACCTTTGCCGATCGTGTTTCTTCTAATCTCAATCTAAGTCCTATGCCGCCAGCAGCAAATGCGGAAGACCAGTGGCAGCGTTGCCAACAAGCCATCAGAGATGCCGCCTCTGATGTACTGGGTTTCTCTCGCCCACCACAACGCAACCCCTGGTTTGATGAGGAATGCCGGCAAGCTCATGCAGCTAAACAAGAGGCGTACAAAGCGGCGCTGCATAGAAGGACCAGAGCTGCTTACGAGCTCTACGTGAGCAGGAGAAAAGAGGAACACCGACTTTTCAGAAAGAAGAAAAAAGAGCATGAGAAGCGCTCGATCGAGGAAATTGAGAGACTTTATTGCAGGAATGATGTTCAAAAATTTTACCAAAAGGAAAAAAAAGAACATGCCAGGGTTTCAAAGCCAGAACAGAAGCCGGCAGGGACGAAAATGGCAACGTAGTAATAGAATCGCAGTCGGTGCTGAGGATATGAAAGGAACACTTCTGCAGACTGTTAAACGGTGATGATGATCAATATTCCGCTGTCAGGCGAAATGAGCCATTCAGCAGTGATGATGACAGTCAAGATTCCCGTCAACCCGATCAGAATGAAGTGAGGATAGCGATATCTAAACTCAAATCAAACAAAGCTGCTGGAGCCGACGGTCTTGCCGCTGAACTTTTCAAGGCAGGAGGAGATGAGTTGGTAAGGAGCATGCACCAGCTCATCTGTAAAATCTGGTCGGACGAAAGTATGTCCGATGAATGGAACCTCAGCATCGTTTGCCCGATCCTGAAGAAAGGAGACCCTCTAAACTCCTCCAATTACAGAGGTATAAGTCTCCTCAACATCGCATATAAGATCATGTCTGCCATATTATGTGAACGCCTAAAACCGATCGTCAACAACCTGATAGGTCCATGTCAGTGTGGTTTCAGGCCGGGAAAGTCCACCATTGACCAAATATTCACACTACGGCAGGTATTGGAAAAAACCCAAGAATTCTAAATCGATACGCACCACCTCTTCATCGATTTCAAAGTTGCCTATGATAGCGTGTATAAAGATGAGTTATACAAAGCCATGTCTAGTCTTGGCATCCCTGCCAAACTCGTCCGTTTGTGCAGAATGACGATGGAGAATTCTCGCTGCTCCATCAAAGTCGGTAAGAACATCACCGAACCGTTCGATGTCAGGAAAGGTCTTAGACAAGGTGACGCGTTTTCATGCGATCTCTTTAACATAGTACTTGAGGGAATTGTACGAAACTCACAAGCCAACACCGGAGGTACAATCTTCTTCTAGTCTGTACAACTACTCGCTTATGCCGATGACATTGATATAATCGGAAGAACTCAGCGGGCCGTCAATGGGGCATTTACGAGTATTGAGATCGAGGCAGCAAAGATGGGCCTAGCGGTCAATGAAAGCAAAACAAAATATATGCTGTCTACAAAAAGGACACCCAACATCGGCGTCTTGGACAGAACGCCACAATAGACAGATATAATTTTGAGGTAGTAAAGAATTTTGTCTACCTAGGCTCTATAGTGAACTCCGCAAATGACATCAGTAGGGAGATGACACGAAGAATTACTCTTGCCAATCTTTGTTTCTATGGGCCAAAACGGCAATTGAGTAGCAAAGCCCTATCTCGAACTAATAAGGTAACCCTTTATAAGACATTAATCCTCCCAGTCCTGCTGTATGGCGCAGAGGCATGGGCTTTGAAAAAACCGGATGAGGATGCCCTTGGTTATTTCGAGAGAAAAGTTCTTCGAGCGATCTTTGGTCCCGTCTGCATAGACGGTGATTGGAGGAGAAGGTACAATGCCGAACTATACTGCCTGTACAAGGACATCAACTTAGTCAAAAAAGTTCACATACAGCGACTAAGATGGCTGGGTCATTTAGAGCGGATGGAGCCCAATCTTTCCGCTAAGAAAGTTTTCGTGGGCGCCGTGGCGTAAGTGGTTAGTGTGTCGGATCACTACGCATGAGGTTCCAAGTTCGAATCCTAGAAAACACCAAAAAGTTTTTTCACGGTCCCACCTCTCGCGAGCGTCTGACAAACATCCGAGAGTATTGTTGTCACGATAAAGCTTCTCAAATCGCCGTTCGGATTCGGCAATAAACTGTAGGTCGCTTCCATTCGTGTGAAAAATATAACGCACACAACATGAGTGGTTGGGAGAAGCTAGGCCCTGGCACTTTAAAGAGGTGTTGCGCCAAATATTTGTATTTGTAAGAAAGTTTTCGAATCCACCCCAGACGGACGGCGCAGTAGAAGACGACCTCGCGGTAGGTGGCGCAAACAAGTGGAGGGGGACCTCAACCAACTTGGCGTGCACAACTGGCGGCAGCTGGCTCGTAACCGTGCTGGCTGGAGAGGTTTGTTGGTTGAGGCCCAGGTCCATCCCGGACTGTAGCGCTATCTAAGTAAGTAAGTAAGCATTGTTAAGAGATTTTGAATGTGTATTCTATGTTTTTGCTCACAGAGGTTTTTTAAACTCCTGTTTGCAGCCTGGTACATATGTTTTGCATTATTGGTACCTACACTTCTCAGTAGCCGCAGGAAGGCGAATGGTTTCTTTATGGCTGCCGCGCACTCCCAGTTATACCACGGTTGCTTCCCTTTCTTCTTTCTTATTGCTGATTGCAAGGGATTTGCTGCATTCAGGATACAAGTAGAAAGAATTTCTGTACATCCGATAGACTGGAGGTCACCATTATTTATTCCATTTATTTCAAGGTTCAGATTCACTTTGTATCTTTCCAAGTTTTCCTTTTTCAATCTTGGCCTTGGTAGCAAGGTCTTCTGAGAAGCGAGGGTTTCTTGTGCGTTCAACTTTTGATGATTACTGGTAGGTGATCAGAATGAGTTAACTCTCGCACTTCGAGATCAACAGTATGCTTAAGCCACTTTCCCCGAACGAAGCAATAATCAGCTCTTGAGCACGCGGTACCTCTTATAAATGTAAAATATCCTTTCCGGTCGGATATGGTGCGCCCGTTTAACAGTGTAAACCCAATCGTTTCACACATTTCAGTAAGTTTCTTCCCGTTTCTCATTTCATTTATCGATCCTGTCAATAGTTCCGGCTCCGTATTTAGTATTTGTGCTGTACTCACTCTTCCATTGAAGTCTCCAATTACCATAATTTCCTTTTTGCCAAATTCGAACAAAAAAATTGTTTAAACTCGTGAAATCATTCATCCATTTGTTACAATTGACATAAATCGGTAATATATACATTTTAACTTTTTCGATTTCCATTTCAATCAAATCTCTATTGAGTATCTTTACAAAGCGGCTACTATCTGGCAAAGTGGTGTTCACTGCAAAGTGAGCAGCAAGCAGATTGGCCTTATCTAAGGAGCTGACAGCTGTAATATCCATTTTCTGTCTAGCAACTTTGACCTGACTCCCGGAAACGGTGTTGATTTTCAGCCCAACTTACTTTCTTTGTCTGTCAACCAGTTCTTTTCAGAGGCAATCCCGCGTAGTTGGCATTCCCTCTTTCTTTGATTCCAATATTTGGATTAGTTTCTTCTTAATCAGTGTCATTCCAATCCAAGCAAACCACTGCGGCAAAATCGTTGATGTCAAATTACTAATCTGCTCCAACATCTTCAAATAACTTGACAGTAAAGATTACTTCGATATCATCAGCCAAACCTACAATTTTGTCTCCTCTGGTATTGAAAAAAAAAAACTATACCAAACTTTCTGTAACATCCTCTGTTTAAGTCCTGATCATTACTTAAACTACTTAAATACAACTGGGCCTTAGCAGGAGACTTTCAGAGATTTGCTTACTCTACTCCTACACTACATAGCTTTATTTCTCATTTAATATACTGACCTCTTCTGTTGACCTATGCAGAGGACGAGAAGATCTGTCTCAAAACTGTAGAATAACTATTCTACTAGTTCACCATTACCCACTTGAAATTTAGTACACAACTCTATAGTTTCACCATTAATTTGATTTTCCCATGAATCAATATATTTCAATTCCATTTCCTCTCAGTGCTTATGTCAGCACTTAAGTCGATAAGAAAAGGTAAGCCTATTACTCCATTCAAAGCTTACAGATGTATCTATTCCATTTACGGAACACCCAATCTGAATCCAATCAACACCATCAATTTGTCTTTTCTTCAATGAAGCACCCGGAATCACAGCGAAAGTGAAACAGCAGCACAGGCAAGCACTATCTGCTTCTGAGAATTTCCAAATCGCTTAACAATACCCGACCTAGCAGGTGGCTTAAAACCAATAAAAATCCGTCCACTGTTATTGCATAATGAAACAGCACCGCCTGGCCCTCATGTTGAGCCAATAAAGCTGAGCAATTAAAGGAGAGGCCACGAGTGTACAGTATACACCCTGCAGCTAGGGTTGCACCAGAAGTATATGTGAACCAAGGCACAGTCCACTCTCACAAGCTTAATTCACCAAATTATTGACCATCAACCAGAAAATCTGCACATATTTGCAAATCGCTGTGTCTCTCTGTCTTTTGCGGGAAATGATGGGAAAATTGATGGGAATTTGTTTTAAACTACCGCGCAATGGTAATGGGCATCAAAGCACCACCAGAACATATCCGTCGTTTGTTTGGCCATAATCATGGTTATTATCGCATCAGATGGTGAGTTGGCTGTGTAACCAGGCAGCAAGATGGAAAACTAATTCGGTTAATCCCATAAAAACAGTTGTTCAACTGCACCCGTAAAGGCACTTTGACTGGTGGATATTGAGGCAGTACTGCCGCCCACATAATCTTCATAATTTTTAGTCTCAGCACTGTCGGCAGTAAATGTCAGGGAGAATGGTGGCAGTTGGCTGTTTGGTGCGGGTCTTGTTTGCTTTTCATCATTTCTTCATGTCGATTACGCCATTATAGAAAATTAATCGCCCGCAGGGTACTACTTGAGTGCTGTATTATAATGTTCAGGTAATACGCCCGAATTTGGTAGGAAGCTGGGAATATTGAGAGACTATTAAGCAAAGCATTTAACCGCTTAACTGCTGTTAAGTGAAGTCAGATGGAATGAATGTGGTTGGACTAGGAACTGGGAGTGGGAATGGAATTCCGAGTGCCAGATGGGAACAGGAGAGCGATACGATAGTCAAATTGGAATGACAATGTAGTAGATCAAGCTTTGCCAACACAAATTGTTGGGTATTCGGACAATTGTGAATTTCGCCCATCAGCGTTCGGTATCGATAGGTCGCACTATTCGACGCCAAGCCGCAAGTGTCGCGTAATACGTGAACAAGGACTGGTAAATCAAGAACAGGCCACTCAGCCGAAAATATGTGCGCGGGGATGTGGAAGAGTGGCCAGGAACATGAACGAGACGGCGGGCCACGCTTTGGGCATTGCCAGCCGATTTCTGCAACATATTTTGGAGAAAGACTTGAATATGTTTCCGTATAAAACTCGAACGGTGCTTCAGATAATGCCCGCAGATCACCAGTCCCGCCTGGAATACAGCCAGCCCTACCTAAACCTCAACAATGAAGAGGCAAGATTAATACTTCGTTTGATCTCCCCACCAGTGTTATTTGCGGTGCTCACCATAGAGCTTAGGTAGACAAAGTCCCTTACTGCCTTAAAATTGTATCTGTTTAATGTGGCATTTTACGGGCACGGTGGCGTAAGTGGCTAGTATATCGCACCACTGCGCGTGAGGTTTCAAGTTCGAATCTCAGAAAACACCAAAAAAGTTTCTCACGGTCCCACCTCTCGCGAACGTCTGACAAACATCCGAGAGTATTGTTGTCTCGAAAAAGCTTCTCAAAACAAATTGCCCTTCGGATACGGCACTTAACTGTAGGACCCGTCCATTCGTGTGAAAAATATAACGCACACAACATGAGTGGTTGCGAGAAGCTAGGCCCTAGCGCTTAAAGTGCTGTAGCGCCAAATATTTATATTTTATTATTTAATACGGCGTTCTGTCCAAAACGCCGATGTTGGGTGCCCATTTTTGTCTCTGCCTCGGTCTCAATACTCACAAATGCCCCACTGAAGGCCCGCTGCGCTCTTCCGACTATGTCAATGTCATAGGCGTAAGCGAGTAGTTGTACAGACTTGTAAAAGATTGTAGCTCCGGTGCTGACTTGTGCGTTTCGTACAATTCTTTCAAGCATTATGTTAAAAAGATCGCATGACCTTTCCTGAGCGGTCATGCGAACCGAACGGTTCGGTGGTGTTTTTTCCGACTTTAATGGAGCAGCGAAAGTCTTCCATCGTCATTCTGCACAAACGGACGAGCTTGGCAGGAATGTCAAGACTAGACATGGTTCTGTATAACTCGTCTCTATACACGCTATCATAGGCAACTTTGAAATCGATGAAAAGGTGGTGCGTATCGATTGCACATTCATGGATTTTTCCAAGACCTGCCGTGGTGTGAATATTTGGTCAATGGTGAACTATCACGGCCTGAAACCACCCTGATAAGGACTATCAGGTTGTTGACGATCGGTTTTAGGCATTCACATAATACAGCAGACAAAATCGTATATGCGATGTTGAGAAGACTTATACCTCTGAAATAGCAGTTCAGAGGGTCTTATTTCTTCATTATCGGGCAAACGATGCTAAGGTTCCATTCATCGGGCATACTTTCTTCCAACTAAATATTACAGATGAGCTGGTGCATGGCCTTGCCAACTCTTCTCCTTCTGCCTTGAAAAGTTCGACGGTAAGAACGTTGGCTCTAGCAGCTTTATTGGATTTAAATTTAGATATCGCTATGCTTACTTCATTTTGATCAGGTTGTCGGGAATCTTGACTAGGATCGTCGCTGTTGAATGGTTCATTCTGTTTGATAGCGAAATATTGGTCATCGTGGCCGTATAGCAATTTATAAAGGTGTTACTGCCATATCTTCAGCACCGACTGCGATTCTACTTCTATTTTACTATTTTTGTCACTGCAGGCTTCTGTTCTGGTTTTGAGACCCTGGCATGTTCTTTTTTACCTTTTGGGAAAATTCTCGAACATCATTCCTACAATAAAGGCTTTCTTTCGAGCGTTTCTCATTGTCCTTTTTTTTTTTTTTTCTGAGAAGCCGGTAATCCTTCTTTCTGCTCCACTCATAGAGCTCTCACAAACAACGCTAGGTCTTCTATGCAGCGCCGTTTTGTTCGCCTCTTGTTTTGTCAGCATTCTTCATTAAACCAGGGGTTTCATTGTGACGGCCGAGAGAAGCCCAGAGATGCCGCCTCTGATGGCTTGCTAACAACATTACCAATGGTCTTCCGCATTTGCTGCTGGTGGCATAGGACTTAGATTGAGAGTAAAAGAGACTCGATCAGCAAAGGCTCTGGTGGTCTCTCGCTATTGTAACCGTCCGATGGCAAACTTCCTCACAGTATTTCGTTGATGTTGTTCCATTCTTGATATCCATATCCGTACCTTGGCTACAACTAGATAGTGATCCGAGTCCATCTTGGCTCCTCGGAAAGTTCGGATACCCAGAATACTGGAAGAGTGCCTTGCGTCGATCGCAATGTGATCGATTTGGCTGAGAACCAGGTCCTAGCTACGACAACGTTTCGTTCCGCCGTAAAGTAGATTAGGCTGAATCCATTGTTTGATGTGGTGTTACGCAGGATTTGCTTTACGACCACGCTAATAAAGACAGTTTAACGTTCTTGCTGGGCATTTCTCATACGGATGACGAAGTCAGCCTTTGTCGCTTCATCCACCTCCTCGTGAAAGGCGTGAGCGCATATTAGGCTAATGTTGGCGAATTTAGCCTTAATGCGGATTGTCATGAGATGCTCGTTCACATACCGGAAACTTGAGACTTCTTGCCTAAGTCTGCCTCTAATAACAAATCCGCACCTAAATAGACGCTGTCATTGTTGTGTGTAGCAATCGCCGTATTAGATGTCGCAAGTTTGCACCCGCCCGGCCCATCCTATCACACTTCTTGGATGGCGGTTATGTCTGCTCTGCAGCAGTATAGGGCCCCCGTAAGTTGTTCGGTTGCACGTGGTTTGTAGTGGGACCTAACATTAAGCGTGCAGACACGAAGATCGTTCTCCTTTTTTTCCAAGGGAAAGATGGCATTTTGGAATACTGCGCGGTAGCGACTTTGGACATAAAAACTGCGTTCAACTCGGCAGACTGGTCGTTTATAAAGAGAACATTAGTCAGAATGGGCACGCCATACTACCTGCAAAAAATACAATAGTAGCAAACTATCTGACTAATACAAAGCTAAAGTATAAAAGAGATGAGGGCTTGAAATACTACAACGTGTCTGCAGGAGTTTCAGCTTGCGTACTCCGCCACCTTCTGTGGAACATCATGTTACGATGGAGTTCTGCGACTACCTCTGCCGCAAGGAGTAAAAATTATTGGATTGGCTTTCAGGATCCTCCCAAATATCGGAGGACCCGGTTACGCCAGGCGAATTGTACTCTCAAGAGTAGTTAGCTCGGTCTTTCTTTATGTGGCCCCGATGTGGGCGAAGGTAGAAGGTAACAAACTCACTTCGGTATACAGACTTGGTGCTCTAAGAACCATAAGTGGATTTAGAACAGTCTCGGATGAACCAGCATTTGTCATAGCCGGAATGGTCCCCATCAACAGTCTCGTAGATGAGAAGAGACTCCCACATCCGCAAGATCCGGCTGTAGCGAGAACAATACTCGTAAAAGAAGAAGAAAGGTCAACATCACTAGCCAGATGACAGAACAGATGGGACTGTGCCACAGAAGGCAGATGGACCTACAAGCTTATACCAAGTTGGACAAGTTGCGAACACGGAGACTGTAACTATCACCTTACACAGTTCTTATCTGGTCAGAAGGATACCTCACCGCTTTACCCTGAATATCCAAAAGAAGAAGAAACAACGGAGCATGCAATATTCCACTCCACACGATTCTCACATTGGAGAACAGGATTACATAAAACATCGTCTATAATCCATCACATGCTGTTATCAGAATAGAGTTGGACAGAAATTGGCGCATACATAGCGAATGTGCAAATTGAGCTGCGAAGAATAAAGAAAATTTTCAAAGCGGCGAAAGCAGAAGAAGCAGCAACAGCTCATGCAAGATTAATAGCATGTTATGCTAACCAGCCCCGCGAAGTAATACCAAACGGCAGTCCCGTGGGGAGAGTGGTAAAAGTGTGTAGAGTGTGGATAAGTATGTAGGCACATTCCTGGCATCGATTATTCGGGCTTGCGAATCGTGCATCTTTAGAAGATTACCACATCCCTTGGTGCTCACAAAATAAAAAAAACGACTGTTTGACCACCAAATGAATGTACATACGAGTATGTGCTATGGATTTAACTCCATCCATGATGATGATGGCTGATGAGACCTTAATGGGCCAACGGCAGATCACATCTAACCTAAGTGGATTACTAACAACAGTTTATCAATTTATGAAGCCGCTTGTCCTAAGGGTGATAATCAACTACTCAACCTTTCAGATTGGGGGTTGTGCTTGGGTCGAGGTAACTGCCCGTACATGAAAAAAAAAATAGTTACGAAACAAACACAGAGCCGACGGCTTCCTACGTATGAGCTGATTTATTGTAGCGAAGTATATCAAAGAATTAGATACATCAACTTATTTTCATTAACATTTATGGCAAAAATCAATAAATGCCTCGTTAACTATAAAATTCCACAAGTCAAAGTTTTTGTCGAATTTTATTTATTAATTGAACTTTTTTAGCCACCAGTATCGCTCTACACAAACTATTAATTGGAACTCCTTTCATTAACCAACCCGTCACATACCATAAGCTGAGCACTCGCTCCTCATATCCAAAACTCCACCCTCTAATCGAACAGATTGATCAAAGAATTTCCATTCTCACAACAAGCCCCAGACAAATAGAACCTGTCACAGCGAATCCATTGCACTGTGTTAATTATTTGTAACACCTTTTAGGGTGAAGTATCTCTTTCAACCGCATAACCGCAATCAACTCGTCACAATTATAACCACAAACATGAGCAGCACCTCATCCAGTACGGTGTCACCGCGTTGTCGGTCTCCTTAAGGTGCGCGCGCGATTGCATAACTCGTACAGAGATACATAATCAATTGTATCTGCTGCCTGATATGAAACAATAATTGCTCCTTGTAGGAGACGTCACACACTAGATTAGATTTTTGATTTTCGCTTAATTTTTGTAATAGCATTGCTGCTGGAGATATGTTGCCATAAATTAATACAAATTAAAAATTTTAAAACTTTAATTAACCAGATTCCCAGCACCCGGGCAGTGGCCAGATGTATCTCATATCTCGTAACATTATAGCAGTTTCCCGAATCGAAATCGAACAAAATTGCACACAGCTTGAAGTTTTAATTAGAGGTGGGCTTTGAGGCTGCTCGAATTTTTGAGCCGAAAATAACACATCGTGCCGTGGAAATTGGAAGAAGACAGTGCAATAGGGGAGCAATTATCGAACTGCAGGTGTTGTAAGTGGGCAATGCCGCATTGCTCGTGTCTGCTCGTGGGAAGTAACAACATTCTTAGATATGACCGGGGTAATTAAAATGTTAAGAATCGAATTGGACGTAACTGCACGTATAAGGAGTGTGAGAACTAACTGTCGATATAGACATTTCGAGTGAAATAGCATTTGAAATTGATTTGCAATCGATGCCACATGGTGTTCATGCAGTTACAGATACCTTTGCATTGCGATAGGTAATCACTCCTCCCTATTTCACATCACTCTGATGCGCTTCTAGCTCGATTGAATTATAATAGGCTAACAGTTCAAATCCTGCGTAATATCCCTTTAAAGGCGACACCAGAAGACTCAGTGAGTTCTGTGTGAATTGACAGTGGACAAAATTCCGAAAGTATAAAGGCTGACGTACGGTGGCTCTGTAACCATAACGCTGCCGCTACCGACAACGATCTATCGCAACCTATGTATTCAACCTACACCACGCAAAGGCAGCTTCGGCTGTCATCACTAAAACGTTCGCGAATCGACACCTTGGACTTGTGCTGATACAGGAACACTACCACTCTAAAGGAATGGTAAGAGGTCTTTCAAGTAAGAATACACAGGTAATCTGGGATAATAGACAGGACCTCCCCAGAGCCTGCATACTAATTAGTAAAAACATAAAATTCTTGTCTCTTTCAGAATACATGAAGCAGGACTAAACAGCAATCCAGGCCGTCTTAAAGGTAGGAGGTACCCACTGCGCCATTGTTATTGCTTCAGCCTACTTCGGTGAAGGCGGGGAGGTACCGCCGAAAGAAATTCAAAGGCTAGTGAGACAATGCAGAAGGAACAATCTGCCACTTCTGCTAGGATGTGATGCCAACGACCATTGTTTAGAATGGGGCAGTAGCGAAAACAACGCTAGAGATGACTGCCTTCTCGAATTCATTCTCAAAGAAAACCGAGATATTTTAAGTGTGGGTAATGCACCAACTTTCGTAACTAGGGTGAGGGAGGAAGTTCTCGATATCACACTCGGTAGCCCGAATATTAGTAACTGTATAACACGTTGGAAAGATTCCGACGAGCCGTCGATGTGGGACCACACGATCATCACGTTCAGCATTGAAGGTCTCAAAAAGGAGGTCGCACCGAACAGGAACCAACGCAAAACAAATAGGCACAGGTATAGCACTCAACACTCGAGCGGAACCTAATAAATGTGAAAGGGAGGAAAACGGCGAGCCACTTTCTAGAACTGGAAAAGAACGTGGAAGTGGTCAACAAGGCTATTATACAGGCATATGAAAGCAGAAGGATACTCCATGGTGGAACAAAACGCTGGTAGAATTAAGAACAAAGGTGCGCAAGCTCTTTAACAAAGAAAAGCTTGACGGAGACTGACAGACATACACCGAGCAATTAACAAGATACAACTTTGGGGACCTGCATTGCGATTGATCGGGAAACTACTGACTGCCCAAAACTTGGCTTGGGTCAGTAGCGCAACAATCAAGTTCGTGATGAAGTGCTTACTTTACCTCCTAGTGGTGGTCCCCGGGGTCCCTTGTGGGCGCCGTGGCGTAAGTGGTTAGTGTGTCGGATCACTACGCATGAGGTTCCAAGTTCGAATCCCAGAAAACACCAAAAAGTTTTTTTCACGGTCCCACCTCTCGCGAGCGTCTGACAAACATCCGAGAGTATTGTTGTCACGAAAAAGCTTCTCAAATCGCCGTTCGGATTCGGCATTAAACTGTAGGTCCCTTCCCTTCGTGTGAAAAATATAACGCACACAACATGGGTGGTTGCGAGAAGCTAGGCCCTGGCACTTTAAAGAGCTGTTGCGCCAAATATTTGTTTTTTTTTTTTTTGTGGTCCCCGGGCAACTATACGTATAAACCCTTATGCGTATAGGCCAAAATTGTAAGTGCGGGTTATCTAGGGCCTTGATTCTAGGCTAGGTAACGTAGGCCAGCAATCTGCGTTACCGAATATTGCCCGCTACGGAAACCGACACTATGCCTCGGATAAGGAATGATCACATGTTGACGACTTTTGGCTATTGTACCCGAACAAAGATAGGTTTCTGGAATGTAAAGACGCTCCTCGACTCGGGAAGAGAAGGTCCTTACAATGCCAGATTCCTCCAATTGGAAACGAATTCATGCGATATAAACTGGACATTTTGGGGGTAAGTGAAGTAAGATGGTTAGAAGCGGGCGAGTACCAGTCTCCAACGCGTAACACTGTACTACTCTATTCTGGAAGACCATCCGGTAGTCCGCGGGAATATGGAGTCCGACTACTGCTAACAACAACAGCACGCAAGGGCCTAATATCCTGGCAGCCTCATGGTGATAGGATTTTGACGGCCAGATTCCGGACTAGAGTACGACGCGTCATCATCATACAGTGTTACGCCCCAACGAATAGTTCGTCTGAGGACGAAAAGGAGAGCTTCTACAATCTCTTAATCGCCGTCTTCAACACAACACCAAATGGAGACATTGTCATAGTGATGGGCGATTTGAATGCCAAGGTAGGCAGCGACAACGAAGGGCTCAAACAATGTAATGACAACGGCGAAAGATTTGTGGATTTCTGCAATGCCAACCGCCTTGTGATAGGTGGCACCATGTTTGAGCACAAGACCTGCCACAAAGTAAGCTGGGTTTCCAACGACAGGCAAGCAACCTCCAAACAAATTGACCATTTTGCCATCAGCCGCCGCTTTAGAAGTAGTCTTCTGGACGTCCGAAACAGGCGAGGGGCAGATCTGGGGATAGTACTTGATCACCATCTTATGATAGCTACTCTCCAACTACGCACTGCTGCAGTTCGAAGATCCCACGACAACACAAGAATGCCCAGATTCAACATCGATAGACTTAGTGATCCCTCAGTGCGCCAACAATTAAGGGAACACTTTTCGCAAGGCGTGGAAGCAATCAGCAGCTCAATGCCCGCAACCATCCAAGACCACTGGTGTGCTGTGAAAAATGTTTTTACATCTGGTGCTGAAAGAATTGTCGGTCGATCGCAGGAAAGACATAGGGCGTGGCTTTCCGAGGATACCTGGAGACGGATTGACGAACGAAAACGGCTGAAATCTCGCGCTGCAGCTAGTCCAGCAGCAGGGAGAAGCGAGCTAGAGTCCCTATATCGCATGAAGATGAGAGAAGTTCAGCGTAGCGTACGACGTGACAAGCGCAACTACATCAACGCGCTGGCTACAGAAGCAGAAGAAGCTGCACGGAGGTGCTACAGCAGGACCGTCTACAGAATCACGAAAGAGCTGACAGGTGATCGCAGCTCCAGTCAACACCCAGTGAAAAGCCTAGATGGCTCCTTGCTCATTTCGGATGAGGACCAGCTCAAGAGATGGAAAGAGCATTTTGCTACGGTTTTGAACCGTGTATTCACTAGCGATATGCTCCCAAATCAGATTGAGATGCCCGAGGTGAGAAGCTCCCGAATACGCACCACGACTCTCAGTAAAGATGAGATCATTACCGCGATCAAGGCACTCAAAACCAACAAGGCGGTAGGACTTGACGGTATTCCAGCAGAGCTCTTACGAGCAACGCCAACAACATCGGCTGAGCTTCTGCTTCCACTAATAGAGAGAGCTTGGGAAGCTGAGAGCTTTCCTAACGAGTGGAAAAAGGGAATGATCGTCAAGCTTCCTGAGAAAGAAAATTTAATGGAGTGCGGAAACTGGAGGGGTATCTGCGTGCTGCCTGCTGTAGCTAAGATAATAGCTTAAATCATCCTTGAGCGAATCAAACAACATCTCGAAGACACACTCGATGCCGAACAAGCAGGTTTCCGCTCTGGATCCTCCTGTGGCGACCACATCAACACCCTGCGGATTATCATCGAACAGTGTGTTGAATATCGATCGCCACTGCACCTGCTGTTCATCGATTTTGAGAAGGCGTTCGATAGTGTCAACAGGGAGTTTATTTGGAGTGCCTTACGCAGGAGAGGTATTCCCGATAAACTAATTGCTATTATCGAAGCTACATGTGAAGGCCCCAAATGTCACTTTCTGCAGAGGGGAAGGTTGTCTGAGGAATTTGAGATCCAAAGTGGGATAAGACAAGGCTGTATCCTTTCACCAATATTATTCCTATTGGTGATTAGCGATGTGCTTCATGCAGCTTTGTCGACGGGAAACGGAGGAATTCGATGGACTTTTACATCGCAACTGAAGCATCTTGACTACGCAGACGATGCATGCTTACTCTCTCACCGAATTATGGACCTCCACCAAATGACAGCAGATGTGGAGAGGGAGGCAGGTGTCGTCGGGCTGAAAATGAATACGGCAAAAACTAAAATTATCAGCCTTGGAACAAACTCATCGGCTCAAATATGCATTGCTGGACAACCGGTAGAGAGAGTAGAGGATTTCCAGTATCTTGGGAGTATTGTCTCGACCGATGGTGGAATCGAACTGGATATAGCCAACAGGATCGCCAAAGCAAAGTCCGCGTTCGGGACGTTGTCCAAAATATAGCGAAGCAATGCAATCAGTTTGAGCACCAAAATATGACTGTTCCGCTCCAACGTTGAATCCGTGCTGCTATATGGTTGCAGCACGTGGAGAGTGACCACTACTATCACCAGAAAGCTGCAAACGTTCGTTAATAGGTGTCGGCGCAATATCTTAAGGATTTTCTTGCCCAATCGTATCTCTAACGAACACCTTTACGAGAGAACAGGTCAGGAACCAATAGGCACAACTATCCAACGGCGGAAGTGACAGTGGATTGGTCACACGTTCCGAAAGGGTGACAGCTCCATAGCGAACCATGCTATGCAATGGAACCTTCTAACTCAGGATGGCAGAAGACCTGGCGGTCCGAGGAGAACATGGTGCAGAACAGTCGGGAAGGAGGCACGGCGGGAAGGAGGTACACGATGGCGCGTAGGCGTAGTAGAGGCCCTAGGACCCACAAGTGGATACAGGACATAACAACTTGGAAATTAGGAAGGCTAAACGGAATAGCTTCAGAGCATTCTGTGAGAACATAGCGTCAATCCATGCAGCATCCAGATTACATAGGGCACTGGCTAAGGAGAAAGCAGGCACGCCGTGCTCACTGAAAAATCAAGATGGCAGCTTCACCGAAGATGAAGAGCAGAGAGCCGTTCTACTGTTAAAAACACACTTTCCGGGTTGCTCAATCTATAGCAGCACAGATGTACTCGAAAGGTTTAAAAGGCCCGGGAGAGAAGACTGGGCGAAGGCAAGACACATCTGCATGAAACAAAGGCTAAGTTGGGCTGTAAACACCTTTCAGCCGTTTAAAGTACCGGGAGCGGACGGCATATTCCCTGCCCTATTGCAAAAAGGGCAGAAAATCATTATGCCACATCTCCTAGGACTATTGAGAAGCAGCTTAGCAATTGAGCATATACCAAGAATCTGGAGAAGGGCAAAGGTCATATTCATCTCGAAAGTGGGTATAAGAGACACCATTCGCCTGACCTCATAAAAACGCTAGAAAATTTAATAGATACCACCGAAACCGCGCTCTACCGCTGACAAGTTGGGTCCAGGAAGCACTGGAGAGCAAGGAAATGGCAATATGTGCTTTTCTAGACATTGAATTAAATAAAAACATGTATTGTATTTGTTGTATTTAGCCTATTTTGGCAAATTAAAGAAACAGTTTTATTTGGACTTAACGAAATATAACAATACATACTTAATTTACTAATACAATAAATAAATAAATTAATACGTAGTAAAACATACCACATTAATTATATTTAAAAAATGCAAATGCTCATCACTATCGCTTTCCGCTTTATAAAAACCAAAAGAAGTTTTACCAAACTAAGAAAAGAGCATCATACAGAGTAAAGTGAAGAAAATCATTAACCATTCTTAGAAGAATTAAGAGAGATTTCATTCCCTTTATTATTTTTGGAAATTTCTCTCTGCACACGTTGGGGTATTTCAAGTGATTTGGATCAATCTATACCAGATTCTAGAGAAGAGTAAGAAAAAGAACCATAATCCAATGCTATAGTCCGATAGAAAAAGCAGCTCAGGACAAAAACGACCATTTTTACAATTAGTCGCCGTCTACAACCTAACACCTAATGGGTACCTCACTCCATTACTGTTTTTTTTTTAAGGTTTCTTGTGATGGAGGACATTATAAAAAAAAGAAATGAGATAGAGCGACAGCACTGCGCTTAAAGACGTGATCGGAGTTCACTGCCTCGGAGATAAGAAAAAAAATGGCGAACGATTTTTTCACTTCTGCAGTACCAACCACCTAGTCAATGGAGTTACGCTTTTTAAGTAAAATGCCTGCCACAAAATGAGTTGAGTCTCAACTGACAGGCAGTAAACATCCAACCAGATCGTTCACATTGCAATGAGCCGCCACTTCAAAAATGGTCTCCTACACGTCCGAAACAGACGTGGAGCCAACTTCGGACAAGAACGGGATCACCACCTTAAGTTAACTTTTATATGCCTTCGCACTGCATCCATCAACAGCAACCGCTCAAACTTCCTCAACATGACCAGGTTCTATATAGACAGGCTCAGAGATTCCCAAGTGTGCCAATAATTCAGGAACCATCTTGCATTAGAAGCAGAAACAATCAGCATCACAATGCAGGAGAGCATAGATGACCACTCGAATACTGTGAAAAATATATTTGCAACTGCGGCACACACCTACGTCGGTAAAAAGCAGAATAATCACCACACGCAGCCACCGGCAGACACCTGCAAACGGATAGATGAGCGTACAGCAATCAAGGCTCAGATAGCAGCGGCCTCAGCAGTAGAGAGTATCGGGCTAGAGGCCCAATATCGCGTGGAAAAGAATTAAATGCAGCGAAATGTAAGACGTGGCAAATGTTAGTACATCAACGCACTTGCTTCACGGTCTGAAGAAGTAGCAAGCAAGTGTGATAGTCGAACTGTCTACGAGTATGATGATGTTCATCAAGGAGCTCACTGGTGGTCTGAACTCCAAACAACATCCAGTGAAGAATCTTTCTAGAATAAGAAAGATGGTAATCTTCTGATTTCGGATAAGGATCAGTTCACTAGATGGAGAGATCATTCCGCTTCAGTCCTTAACCACTAAGAGGATGGTAATATGATATCGAACTCTAATGAGTCTTCCAAAGCAACAAATTCTCGAACTAAAATCGAAATATCAGTTGCGATCAAGTCTCTCAAAGCAAGCGGTGGGTATTGATGACATCCATGGCGAACTAAGTATTTCGGGCGGCGCTATGCACATCGGTAAAAATGCAGCATCCGTTGATGCGGAGAGTGTGGGAAAATAAGCAATTTCCCCAAGAGAGGAAAAGAGGGATGATCATCATGCTTCCGAAAAAAAAGGAATCTGATGGACTGCGCAAACTGACGAAGTATATGAATTCTCCCGGCCAAGATAATAGCTAGAATCATATTAGAGCGCATTAAAGAACATTTAGATTCAACTCTCCACGTCGAATAGGCAGGCTTTCGTGAGGAATCCTCCTGCATCGACCCCATAAACACATTACGGATCATAAGAGAGCAATGCGTCGAGTACAGGTCTCCGCTACATCTACTGTTTACCGACTTCGTAAAGGGTTTCGACAGCTTGAACAGAGATGCTTTCTGGTTGAGCTTGAGCAGAAGAGACATCCAAAAAAAAAACTCATATCCTGCATCCAACGGTAGTAAGCGTCACGTCTTACACAGTAGTAAGGTGTCGGAAGGTTTTGAAGTCCCAAGCCGAATACGTCAGGGGTGCACACTGTCACGGCTGTTGTGCAGCGATGTACTCTGTGCAGTATTGATGAATGATACTCGTAACAATAGAATTCGACCTTCGCAGTGGAATCTGCTCACCCAGGCTCGCAGAATAGTGGGATGCCCTAGGCAAACGTAGCGCAGGACTGTCGAGGAGGAATCAGGCTCTTTGGGATTGAGTTGAATGCAGCCCAAGCGCGTTGCGAACAAGATCTCGACCAGGCAATGTTGATGCCATATGCCCCTCGAGGTGTGAAAGAATTTAAGTAAAGTAAGTAGTGAGTTTTTCTGTAAATTCTTCTTCATACGATCTTCTCCAAGTGCCTTGTTTAAACTATAACTGTGCGGTCTAGACCCACATCTTCCAAGGAATGGTGACGCATAACCGGCGGGTTAAGTCGATTTTCAAAATGTATGCCTATAAAGTGTGTCTCGATTGGAATACTTACTAACTTACTTACTTAGGTGGTGCTACAGTTCGGGGGCGATGATTCCCTCTACTGCGTCGTCCCTCAACGTTAGATTCGAAGACTCTGCGGGCCGGAGCGCTGGTATCCATTCGCTCTACATGTCCTAGCCATCTCAGACGTCCAATACGCAGTTTTTTGACTAGGTCGATGTCACTGTACAGCTCGTATAGTTCGTGATTGAATCTTCTCCTCCAAAACCCGTCAACTTGCGTTGTGCCGAAAAACTTACGAAGAATTTTTCTCTCGAAGCGACCAAGGATCTTCATCCTCTTTTAATAAAGTCCATGTTTCAGCAACGTAAAGCAGGACTGGGATGATCAGGGTCTTATACAGAGTCTCCTTAGTTATTCGAGATAGGGCTTTACTGTTGAATTGCCTTATAAGCCCAAAAAAACAGCGATTGGCAGGAGTTATTCTTCGATTTCTGCGCTGATGTTGTTTGTAGAATTTATAGCAGAGCCAAGGTAGACAAAGTCCCTTACTACCTCGAAGTTATAGCTGCCCACTGTGACGTTTTGTCCAATCCGTCGGTGTTGGCTTTCCTTCTTGCTGACAGCATACTTGGTTTTGCCCTCGTTTATCGCTAAACTCATTTTGGCCGCTTCCGCATCAATGCTTGCAAACGCACCGGTGACAGCCCGCTGAGTTCTTCTGATAATGTCTATATCGTCGGCGTATGCAAGCAGTTGTACAGACTTGTAATAGATAGTGCCTCCAGTGTTGGCTTGTGAGTTCCGCACAATCCGTTCAAGTACAATATTAAAGAAGTCACATGGCAGTGCGTCACCTTGTCTAAAACCTTTTTTGACATCAAAGGTCTCGGTGAGGACATTACCGACCTTGATGGAGCAGCGAGGGTTCTCCATCGTCAGCCTGCACAGACGGACAAGTTTGGCAGGGATGTCAAAACTAGACATGGCTCTATAAAGCTCTTCTCTATAGATGCTCTATAGGGGGCTTTGAGTATCGATTTGGAATTCTTGGGTTTTCTCCAGGATCTGCCGAAGTGTGAAGATTTGATCGATGGTGAACTTTCCTGGCCTGAAACCGCACTGATAGGATCCAATCAGGCTGTTGATAAAAGGTTTCAGGCGTTCACACAAAGCAAAAGAAAAGAAAAAATCTTGTATGCGATGTTGGGGAGACTGATGCCTCTATAATTGACGCAGTTGAGGGGGTCTCCTTTCTCGTGGATCGGGCAAACAATGCTGAGATTCCATTCGTCAGGCATACACTCGTCTGACCAAATCTAAGAGATGAGTTGGTGTATGCACTCTACCAATTCATCCCCAGCTGCCTTGAAAAGTTAAAGGTAAGCCGTCAGGTCCGGCAACCTTGTTGGATCTTAGCTTGGACATTGCTATCCTCACTTCGTTTTGGTCAGGTGGACCGAAATTTTGATTATCATCGTCTATGTTGAATGGTTCATTCTGCCTGACAGCGGGATGTTGGTCTTCGTCAACGTTATACAGTCTGCAGAATTAGTTTTTCCATATTCTCAGCACCGACTGTGATTCTACTACGAGGATTGAGAGATTTCGGGATATGCGTTCAGCGAAGAGTCTGGCGGTCTCTTGCGATTGTAGCTTTTTGACGTTAAATTTTCTCGCAGCGATTCTTCTTTGTTGCTCAGTTTGGGATATCCGTGTTCGTACATTGGCTACAACAAGGTAATGATCCGAGTCTATGTTGGCCGCTCGGAAGGTCCGTACATCCAGAATACTGGAGGCATGCCTTGCGTCGATCGCGATATGATCAACTTGGTTGATCGTTACATGATCATTGGACCGCCATGTCTGCTTATGAATATCGAGATGAGGAAACCATGTGCTTGCTATGGTGACATTTCGCTCCACAGCGGAATCAATTAGCCTTAGTCCGTTATGAGACGTGGTGTCGTGTAGCCTATGCTTACCGACTGCCCTACCAAAGACGTCCTCCTTTCCTATTTTGGCGTTAAAATCGCCCAATACGATTTTAACGTCGTATTTAGGACATTGCTCGTATGTTTTGTCGAGGAGCTCGTAGAAACACTCTTTGTTGGCAGGGTCCTTTTCGTCCATGGGGGCATGAACACATTAGGCTTATGTTAGCGAATTAAGCCTTGATCCTCGATTGGAATACTCCGTGGAAATAACACGCCATTAATAGATCGGGCTAGTTTCCAGAAGGAACGGCTATCTTGATTTTAGCCTAGTGTCCTCATGAGATTTTAAGCATTCTGTTTGCTGCCTGATACGAGCTTTTCTGCAGAGTTTACCCGATAGCCGATACCCGAAATACTTTTTCCTAGTCCGTCCGTCTTCCGGTTGATTGATAATGCAGAATCTGAAACACAGAACATTAGTTGTCCCCGCCACTTTTAGTTTTTAAAATCATTGACCTTAACTGTACGGAGTTTGAGGTTGAGATTGATTTGTCTTATACATTTGCGCGTACCACTCTCTCCGCTGCAACTTTGGTAGTAACTGTGTCTCGCAGTCAGGTACGGGCTCTTTAGGTAAAGTTATGGTACAATCCCTATTGAGCAACCGTTATAAGAATACTCCTCGAGGCGGCCACCAGGCAACGAATGCTACAGCATGATAATCTGCCTGCTAGCCCAGAGTCGTTGAACCAGAATTTGTGTTCCCTTGCGCTTCCCTAGACTATGCGGATTGAATTCATTATTGGGGCATTCAGCTAAAGTGTGCGACGTGAGGAGAGAATCTCTGGAAAAAATCTCTAATCCATGGTGGAAAAGCATACGCCGGGGGATGCATGGCTAAGAGGATGCTCAGTGGTTAGTATGTGAACTCAAGATACCCAGATATCTCGCTTCATTTTATGCCTTCATACAGTGTATCGGGCTTTGCTGTGGGTGATTTTCCTTTCCCGACTACTCGTTGGTCCAAAATTTTAGAGGTTTTTTTTAAATTTAAATAAACCTTTACAGGGTGATTGCATCAACTTCTGGGACAGCTACCAAGGTTCCCTGAAGTCCCGAGGAGGTTGTTGGCATTACAGTCGACCCTCTCATTATTGTCGCTGACGAGAGACTAGGTGAAGTGGATCTGTCCTCCCATCTCGACTCAGATTCAGACACCATCTGCCGAGAGTCCTTCAGCATGCTCTCGGATGAACACTCAGTTCAATCCGGTTGAAGTGCCGGAGAAGTTGGTTCTGAGAAGATGTCCCTAGACACCAGCTGACTCATAAAATTAACTTCAGCTGAAAGGAGGTGATTCAATCGTGGCTTAAAGCTCGGGGTTTCTAGGGAACATGCCCTCGAAATAACCAAATCCCCTCAGCCTGATAAGTGTACCGATGTGAAGCGTTTGCGATCCAAGGAGTCTACCCCTTCTGTGCCACGGAAGAAAAAAGCCAAGACCGAGACTGCCACACTCGACAAGACCGCCTAGTAGTAGGTATTTTCAAATTGGATGCGGTTCCCGCTGATCTGGCGTCCCATTAGTGCCAAGCAAATGTCTGGCGTTCAGAGAAGTATCATGGACACTATTATTGAGGTGATAGATGAGGTCGCTAAGCCACAGTTTCATGGTTTGTTTCATAACACAGACTGGCTTTTAGTCATATGCTCTGATCGAGTGGATGAGAGCCAGTTTTGAAAAAATGAGAAGAAACAAAAATTTGAACATGTTACTAGTGGAAGAGGATTCATTTCCGAAGCCGCATATCATTCGTAGGTTCTTCTACATAGTACAGGCTTTACCACGAACAAAATGCTGACGCTTTTGGACGCTCAAAATACCGATCTCTTTGCTAGGAACTCCAGGGTCTTACAAAGGAGAATAGTGAGGGATCTTGTTCATCTGGTGTTTGGTGTCACGGACTGCTCGATGGATCGCCTAAAGATGCTTAAAGGCAATGTAGCCTACTGTTTCGGCAGAGCTAGGCTGATCCTGAAAGGCATAGACAAGGTCTCAGGTGAGCAAAAACCTATAAAAACTGCCGTAGGAGTTGCGACAAAGGATGCCACCCGTCCTAAAGACGCAGCACCGCAAGACAATTCTCAATTCTCCCAAAATAAACAAGAGCTACATAAAAACTTGTATTTGGTGTCAAACTGGCGATGAAACACGTCTCTCGCAGTAAGCAGCCAAGAAGTAAAAAAAAAAACTGGACTGAGTCCAAAGGTTTTTGCAGAATTTAAAGAGTAATCAAACCATCGATCTAGATTTTCTCACATCTTAGCAGAAAATAAAAAAACTTACTTCCATAGAGCGTAAAGAATAGAAACACCACGACATTTCCGCAATAAAAAAGTTATTCATTTCCCGTCCACTCCTTAGATTGTAAGTCATAAAAGGCTAATATTTCAATCGCTGAATATCTTCGCTCTGTAGGATTCAAGGTGCGAGTGAAATATGCACAAAGTATCTAAGAATTCAATTCCTATACCGCCCGGGAGATCCATACGCTGCACTTATAGAACAAATGAACCTCCATTTACGTATTGACACCTCATTTCTTCAGGCTTGCTTGCAGTCCATGTCCATGGTCGTAGCAATATCCACTGAATTATGATTTTTATTATCACTTAGCCAATTCGTAATAGGAAGGCCACACCTGCAAAAACACCTATGTATTCAATTGCTCGAGCGTTAACCCGAGCTGAGACCTTTTTTGCGCTCCTTTTCCTACTACACCTTCGCAGCAGATATTCTTAGATGGGGAGGACCACCCAGCTGGAGCTGAGTTAAGGGCCACATTTATCATTCGCATTCGAATGCCGGCCGATTGGAATATGATTTCACCCGGGACTCGCAAGTCTTGGCTTGGGTCATAAAAACTCTTCCAAATTACACATAAATCCGATCAGGCTTGATGGGCTCCATTGGATTTCATTGTTATCGCTTCGAAGTTCAAGACCATTCCTTGCCGTACCAAGACTCATCCATTCCACGACGAATTTCTCCTGAATTTCAATTGATGTCTAATCAGGTCAAAGAATTGTTTCAATGCAGAGTTGAGGTGCTATAGAACCGATTTCCCATCAAGATCAGACCAAATGGGCGCATATGCTCCGTCAACTGGAGAATGCATTCGGTATGGTAACGAATCAAACCTCAATCTGGCATTCAAAGTGGAATATAGTCCAACTGACGACAGTGTGAGAGGTAAGCAGCTCACTTCAAATTCAATTGCAGTCGCTTCGACACTATCTCAGCGCTATCGACATCGACACCAACTGAGGCAGCCGCGGTACTTGCTAGTAGGTAACCTAGCCGGCTGTTCAGCTGAACTGTACGTAACGACCCAGTGGGCTCCATCTCAACTCAACACTATCGATCTCGACAGCAATAATTGCTCAGGCAACACACACAGGCTTTTAGGTTGGCGCGGTAGTGTTGAGTGCGGGAGATGATGATGGTGCCTTTTGTTGTTGTTGTTGTTGTCTTATGCAGTCATCGTACCTGGAGGTGAGGTCACGTAACGGATTCAGGGCTTTGAACTTGACAATGCCGTTGCGATTCGTATTCCTGGATTTGTTTTTATGAATGCATCGAAGGTATAGGTAGCGTGGAACGATCTGTTTGTGAGCTATCAATGGCAAGAAGGGAGAGATAGGGAGCGGATCGTGGTACAGGCGCAGGGCGCCAGAAGTCTTTTTTTCTTTTGTTGCGCCAAGGGATGTAGTAATCTTCGAAAGATACTAGAAGCCCGGGCTACTAGCATGCATGATTCGCAAGCCCGAATAATCGATTCCAGGAATGCACATACGTACTAATCCGCACTCTGCACACTTCTACCACTCTCCCCGTGGGACTGCCGTTAGGTGTTACTTCGCGGGGCTGGTTAGCAATTTATGCTGTACTTTCTGCTTCTCGACGCATTCTTTCCTGAATTCGAAGATCTTTTTGCACGTGCGTAATAAACGCTCAAATTTCCATCCATCTATGAGGAATGGAGGACTGGGAAGGTCCTCCAATTTTCAAATCGCGTACAGTAGAAGACTGCATGCTTCGTATTTTCCTCTTGGTCTGGATATTCTGGACACAATGGAGAGCTACCGTGTTCAAACCGGAGGGTGATGACCGAGCAAATACTGAAATCTAATGTCCAAGCAACAACTAGATTTTACTTTGGGTCCCTGGCTATGCAGGTATTCAAAGAAAATGGAAGAGCCCTTGCCTGGAAAGGTTAAGCAGCCGCCTTTCTTGGCTCACAACCTTTTATAAGGTGCTAGTCGTCGGTTTACAATTGTGGAATGACTAATTTTCTACGTTTTCATGGCATGGACTGAGCTCATATCGACATTCGAAGAAACTTATAGACGGACACAATGGAAGTTTCACTTGTACTGAGGAGACGTGATTTGAAAACCCTAATTAACCAGTCGTGTCACTGTCTTTAAGCCCTCACATGAGGATCTTAAAACCAAAGCCCCGATCTATGTGAAAGAAGTCTTGAGAAGGACGAAACCCCTTTTCATTTTATCTGTGAATGTCTTACGTCGACAGGTTTAAGTCTCCATCTCATCTTCCACCACAGTCTGCAAATATCATCTTCCAGAATATACATCTTTTCCAAATGATAGTTGAACCTATTACATTCTGTAACCAACACTCCTTATCCATTTGAGTGCTGCTCCCTCCGTGCTTAGAACACTTCGTTTGGAAAGGCCTTCCGACATGCTTTAGCTGCATTTTTGATAATCTCCAGCCTTCCATAGTTGACTACCAATTATGATGCTCAGTAGTGGCCCATTTCTGAATCAAACTACTTACCATTCCTCTGCCTAGTGCGGGAAATTGTGCGGGACTAAGCAATTTCGAAGCTGATCGCTACTTCCCCAGTTTATTTGTCTTATTATTTTCTGCAATCCCCAACCAGCCCACGTCTAAAAGAGCCCAGGAACCTGTATTAATCGCTAATTCTTGCGGCATCTGCAGAGTCCAGTTCTGTAGCTCTTGTATTCTGGTCCAGTTGTAATTTAGCAAAATCTATCTGAATGTGAAACAATTCTGAAACCCTTCCACTTTTTGTCGGCTATTTATAGAAAGTGTGAGGAGATTTTGTCCTTCACGGCTGCCAACGGAACGTAGACTACCTCTGCTCTGGATCCATCAAAGGCTGATCTTATCCTCATTAGCTCGTCAACTCGCTCATTCTCCTCTGTGCTGCTATAACTGGGCATCCAGTGGAGACTGATTATGGCCTAACAACCTACTGAAGAGAGTTCCTCTTTACACTGTTTCAGCAGTTTGGAGGATAATGTAACCGAAACTAGAGTTTCGATATCAGCATGACTATCAATGAAGATGACGATGTTTGCCATAGGTGTAGAGTTATGTCTCATTGTCCAACACGCCTCACGTATTGATAGTACTTGAGCCTGGAAGACACTGGACGAATCAGTGAAGTGGAAGAACTTTGATATTTTTAGTGTTTCTGAGTAGATTCCCGCACCGACCCCAAAGTCCATCTTTAACCGTCGTAGCCGTCGGTCAGCCTTTCTTCAGCCACAATTTTACTGTGTCCATAGGGCTTCGGAAATCAACACCCAGAATCTCTGATTAGGACCGTTCTGCATGCTGAAATGTATCTTCTTCGAGGTCAAGTGGCAGAAGGTGCAAAAGCACATTCAAAGGTTTAGTCGAACATGACCGCATGACGCTGTACTTTGCACTTTGCTTGGTTGTTTATTTTACGTTGTAGTCCTTCGTTGAAGCAGGCACTAAACTAGTGAAAGAGAGGACGTATTCATAAAACTGTCTTCGGTCAATGTCCCCACTTCTTAGCAAAGAGTGTACTGTAGGCATAGAACGCTATACATTCTTTCTTCGATTATTCTTCTATGTTAGCTTCTAGTTAAGCTTTAAAACTAGCTGGAGGATACAAAAAAAAGTAGTTGCGTAGCTGTGGAGTCATGAAGGTTTTGGTTTTGCTGGTAAAACTGAACGTCCCACTTGTCATAACTGAGTGATTCCTGCATCGCTTCAGAATGAAGGTAATTGAAAGCACCCCCAACATCTTAGAAGGTAGCTAGAGTATATTGCCGTCTCTGTGGATCTTGGTATAACGGTGCTGAGGTTTGGATAAGGAGAATGCCTCGAGGCTTTCGTCTTTCGTCAGGCTAGTATAAATTGGTTTTGAATTGTACATTCATTGAGTCTTTTCACACATTACAAAGCTATATTGTACACCTGAGCACTGCATGATTGTCCAGTGTCCCACTAACCTGACCATCTTTCAAATGATGCAACTCATAAAACAGAGCGACCATCTCGAGATCTCGGCCCAGGCTCTGATGACATGCTAGATTTAGATCTTCTGAGAAGATTCCTGCTCCGCCTCTGCCATCTTACTTGAATCAACCCATGAAGATGGTTATTTCACTGTCACAGGCGCTACTATCGGGGCCCATTTCATTGCCACTCCGCTCATGTGTTTACTCCATCCTCATGGTTACAACCGATAGCCTAGCTAGCTAAGCGATTTGGTTTTATAATGAGCACCCATGAGGTTGAGCTCCAACAAAGAAACAACGACAACAAGAAGTAGTGCAACACAACCCAATGCGCTTGGCTGGCCCTCTGTGCAAATGAAGATCGATACCCCTGTCCTCTGGATCACTGCATATCGAGAACAATCAGAGTTCCATTAGGACAAGTCGCACCGCGCCAAGAGTGGGCGAGGACACTGAGTACATATTGTCTTCCATAATTTTCGTCGTCGCTGTGTTCTTGTCCTAAATTGGCATCGTTGGTGGACGTTTTTGTCTGGCTGGGGCTCAACCAAGTGGACAAAAAAGATACGTACCCCTTGATTCTCCCATGTCGGAGCAATATGGTCGATGTAATTATCCCTGGTCGCGTTCTGATTTTTTGCGTCGCTTCCTTCTCTCGTTCTTTTAGTTTTTATTGTTGCAACTTGGCAAGAAATTCAAATTCATCCACAGATGACTGCTTCTTGTTAGGGCACTCTGCTGTTCATGGTGGTTATTAACTGTTCAACTTAATTTGCATTGGAGCTGCACCAATGACCGTGGCGTAGATTGTTCGTTACAACATTGTTGCCATCTGAGTGCTGGTGGCACGTATGCGGACGGCTTGACATGGAGATCTGATGATCAGAGGTGCAGTGGGTATGCTCTTCTGATATCTCGCCAATGGACTACATATAATTTAGTTTCGACAGATAACCTTTCGGGTCGATTGGCTGGAAATTTATGCAAAGACATGAAATATATTGCAGGAGCTCGGAATGCTAGTAAGTGGTTGTAGGTTCGATGGTAATTGATTTTTATTTGGAGAGCAAGCTGAATGGAGACACCAGGAAGAAATGAAGTGAATTTATGGAATACAAAGCACTTACATTCGAAATATGGGTCAGAAGTTAGCCAATAAATATTTGGCAGCATTTTCTGCTTATGAGTCTGAGCTGTGAGTGGACTGACTAAGGTGGGATACAAGTTTTAACGCAGGCTAGGGGATAGGAAACAGACTTAATTGACCAAATTTGTCTTCGAAAGTGTTCCAACGCGGTCTTGTTTGGGGTGATTTCTCCGTTTCGTCGTCTTTAGGCAAAAGGTGGCATCAGCAAAACATTCAAAAGTGCGTTGAAGGCCAATCGTCGCAAATACAATCAACTAGGTACATATCTTCTTCGCAAAATGGGCCAGCATGTGGCCTGAGTGAAAAGGATAATTCATCACATCTATCTACAATCAACTCAATCAAACAGATGTTCGATCCAAGCATAAATCCAACAAATCTGCTTTACCTGATGGACTTGTTGCCTAACAAGTTTCAAAGAAATTGGAGATGACTTGGAACGAGCATACAGCAACTGATCTGTTATCTCGGGTCGGATGTGTAGCAGATTCACTGAAACTTCCAGTCCTCTTTGCCTTTGTTGCCATAAGAAATGCCCCTGGCAATAAGTTCCAGCTTTCTCCAAGTCTTTGATTGCCGTGAGTTCTTCTTAACTGGTTGATGCCATGTACTCCTCAGATGGCCAGGTGTTCTGCCACCCTGGGTTAATGCGTTCCATTGCATAGCGTGAATAGCTATCCATCTATTGCCACTTACTTACTTACTTAGATGGCGCTACAGTCCGGGGTGGACCTGGGCCTCAACCAACAAACCTCTCCAGCCAGCACGCTTACGAGCCAGCTGCCTCCAGTTGCGCACGCTAAGTTGGTTCAGGTCCCCCTCCACTTGTTTGCGCCACCTACCGCGAGGTCGTCCTCTACTGCGCCGTCCGTCCGGGGTGGATTCGAAGACTTTCTTAGCGGGAAGGTTGGGCTCCATCCGCTATAAATGACCCATCCAACTTTGTCGCTGTATGTGAACTCTTCTGGCTAAGTCGATGTCCTTTTATATGCCGTATAGTTCGGCATTGTATCTTCCCTTCCACGCACCGTCTATGCAGATGGGACCAAAGATCGCTCGAAGAACTTTTCTCTCGAAATAACCAAGGGCATCCTCATCTTATAAAGAGTTACCTTACCTAGTAGTTCGAGATAGGGCTTTGCTACTCAAATGCCGTCTTAGCCTATAGAAACAACGATTGGCAAGAGTAATTCTCCGCGTGATCTCCCTACTGATGTCATTTGCGGAGTTCACCATAGAGCCTAGGTAGACAAAATCCTTTACTACCTCAAAATTGTATCTGTCTATTGTGACGTTCTGTCCAAGACGCCGATGTTGGGTGTCCTTTTTTGTAGACAGCATATATTTTGTTTTGCTTTCATTGACCGCTAGACCCATCTTTGCTGCCTCGTTCTCAATACCCGTAAATGCCCCATTGACTGCCCGCTGAGTTCTTCCGATTATGTCAATGTCATCGGCATAAGCGAGTAGTTGTACAGACTTGAAGAAGATTGTACCTCCGGGGTTGGCTTGTGAGTTTCGTACAATTCTCTCAAGTAATATGTTAAAGAGATTGCATGATAGCGCGTCGCCTTGTCTAAGACCTTTCCTGACATCGAACGGTTCGGTGATGTTCTTACCGACTTTGATAGAGCAGCGAGAATTCTCCATCGTCATTCTGTACAAACGGACAAGCTTGGCAGGGATGCCAAGACTAGACATGGCTCTGTATAACTCGTCTCTATACACGCTATCATAGGCAAATTTGAAATCGATGCAAAGGTGGTGCGTATCGATTTTGTATTCATGGGTTTTTTCCAAGATCTGCCGTAGTGTGAATATTTGGTCAATGGTGGACTTTCCCGGCCTGAAATTGCACTGATAAGGACCTATCAGGTTGTTGACGATCGGTTTTAGGCGTTCACATAATACGGCAGACAGGATCTTATATGCGATATTTAGGAAACTTATACCTCTGTAATTGGCGCAGTTCAGAGGGTCTCCTTTCTTCAGGATGCTGAGGTTCCATTCATCGGGCATACTTTCGTCCGACCAGATTTTACAGATGAGCTGATGCATGCTTCTTACCAACTCATCTCCTCCTGCCTTGAAAAGTTCAGCGGCAAGGCTGTCGGCTCCAGCAGCTTTGTTGGATTTGAGTTTAGATATCGCTATCCTCACTTCATTCTGATCGGGTTGACGGGAATCTTGACTGCCATCGTCACTGTTGAATGGCTCATTCTGCCTGACAGCGGAATATTGATCATCATCGCCGTTTAATAATCTGCAGAAGTGTTCCTTCCATATTCTCAGCACCGACTGAGATTCTACTACTATGTTGCCATTTTCGTCCCTGCAGGCTTCTGTTCTGGCTTTGAAATCCTGGCATATTCTTTTTACCTTTTGGTAAAATTTTCGAACATTATTCCTGAAATAGAGTCCCTCAATCTCCTCGATCGAGCGCTTCTCATGCTCTTTTTTCTTCTTTCTGAGAAGTCGATGTTCCTCTTTTCTCCTGCGCACGTAGAGCTCGTAAGCAGCTCTAGTCCTTCTATGCAGCGCCGCTTTGTACGCCTCTTGTTTTGCTGCATGTGCTTGCCGGCATTCCTCATCAAACCAGGGTTTTCGTTGTGGTGGCCGAGAGAAACACAGTACATCAGAGGCGGCATCTCTGATGGGTTTTTGGCAACGCTGCCACTGGTCCTCCGCATTTGCTGCTGGCGGCATAGAACTTGGATTGAGATTAGAAGAAACACGATCGGCAAAGGTTCTGGTGGTCTCTTGCGATTGTAGCTTTTCGACGTAAAATTTCCTCACAGCATTTCGTTGATTTCGCTCCGTTCTGGATATCCGCATCTGTACCTTGGCTACAACTAGGTAGTGATCCGAGTCCACGTTGATCGATTTGGTTGACAGTTTTTCGATCAAAGGAGAGCCATGTTCCTTTGTGAATATCGAGACGTGGGAACCGCGTACTAGCTACAACAAAGTTTCGCCCCGCCGCAAAGTCGATTAGCCTGAGTCCGTTAACGGATGTGTTGTCGTGCAGGCTGTGCTTTCCGACCACGCTACTAAAGACTTCCTCTCTTCCTAGCTTTGCGTTAAAACCGCCTGGGATAATTTTAACGTCGTGGCTAGTGCGTTGCTCATACGTCTTGTCCAAGAGCTGGTAGAAGTCATTCTTTGTCGCGTCGTCCTTCTCCTCGTGAGGAGCGTGAACGCATATTAGGCTAATGTTGGCAAATTTAGCCTTGATACGGATAGTCATGAGGCGCTCGTTCACATACCGGAAACTCAAGACTTCTTGCCTAAGTCTGCCTCCAATGACAAATCCGCACCCGAATAGACGCTGTTCTTGTTGTCTGTAGCAATCTCCGTAGTAGATGTCGCAGTTTTTCATACTCCTTTTGCCCGACCCATCCAATCGCACTTCTTGGATGGCGGTTATGTCTGTTTTGAAACACTCTAGGGCCTCCGCAAGTTGTTCGGCTGCACGTGGTTTGTAGAGGGACCTAACATTCCATGTGCAGACATGAAGATCGTTGTCCTTTTTACGTTTGCATGGGACGTCAACAGTAAGATCATCCATATCCGAGGCTGTTGGTTGCTTCGTAACCAAAGGTTTTCTACGTGGTAGGGAAGTTAACCCGACGGCACAACCCCCAACGTGGAGGGCCAGATCCTTTTTTTTTGTATCCCTAGGACAAGAGGCCGGATACACCGATGTCAGTAACCCACTTCGGGGATATGAGCGCTGCCGTTGGCCCATTAAGGGTTCATCCGCCACCATCTCTTTTTCAATACCCTGACGTAGTATTGAAAATCCTTACAGACCTCAGCTCCAAATATGTCGAAATAGCTCCGGTAAGATATCCGCTGGTCTGTAGACGTCACCGTTGATTCCATCGAGAGAATTCATCCGCCGCACGTCCTCCTTCTGAGGACCTCTTGCTAGACTTCTGAGACGCATATTTCAGCCGATCAGGTCTATTGCCACTTCCGACATTCAAAAGTTACGTATATTGGTTTCTGATCCGCCCTCTAACAAATATATCCGTTAGAGGTACGGTTGGGCCATAAAAGCCTTAAGATGTTTCTAAGCCGCCTGGCTATTTGCAGATCTCTAGTGATAGTATTAGCCACTTTTCATGTGCTGCACCCATGTAGGAGCACAGATTTAGCATGCCGGAGCGTTTAGGTACTCTGCGCAGCTGCTGTCATTTCGTGTAGGTCCATAATTCTGTAAGCCAGTAGGTTAGGTTAGGTTGGCTGTCTACACGAGAGTGCAGACACACTTAGACCAGCAAATGTCCATTGCTACCATTATATCACTCAGGGACTAAGAAAACCAACCGGAGCTTTTGATAAAACGATGGATGCTTATGACGCCTAAGGACGCAAAATCGCCGAGATCATCAACGAAGAGGGCCGCTAGATGGAGCTTTTTTTACGCGATAGGGCTGGACATGTTCAAATGAGGTGTACGATTGTTTCCCCCTCCTCCTCCTCGTACCTACAGCTCCTGCAAAAGTCGTTGGAGAAGAGGCCAAATGTTTTAACATGTTGCCATATCGATCGACGATCATTCCCTTCTTCCACTCAGGAAGAAAGTTCTCGGCCTGGCAAAATCTTTCTACCAGTTGGAGCATCGCGAAAGTACCGTGAAGTCCTACAGCCTTATTGTTCTTCAGTAATTTGATCGCGAAAATGATCTCGTAAACGTCTTTATCGAAACCCAAGAAGACATGCTGATCTTACTTATAATGCTACGTGGGTGATCATGTAAGGCCCATGTTCACTCACGTAGCAATACCATGGTGGCCAAGGACATTAAAACCTAGAACACACCAACAATTATCCACAATACACTGTCTGGAGTATGTGGGTATTATAGAGGCAATGAAAACTTTCCTTAACCTAGCTCTAGTAGCTATTCTTAACCTCACTACGCTTCACCTAGCGGTTCAAAAATATGCTGTGAAGAGTGTACTAAGACACTCTAAGATACTTGACCTGAAGCTAGGGACTTAACGGGCCTTCTATATCCCTAAATTGAATCATATATCGAACCGCTTCTCAGAACTCCAGATAACTTGCTTAAAAGACTTCATTTTTCTAAAAAATGTAAAGGGCCTAGTCATTAGTGACCACCATGTTTGGAAAAATGTAAGCCTCACAGTACCACCTATGTAATTCCCAGTTCTGGTACACAGGTGATTTAGAAGTGGACAATGGCAGCACTTGCAGTGGAGTCTTCATGTTCAAGTTGCAAGGTGCAGTAGCGTTAGGAATATAAGCTTCAATTTTCAACCCCAGATCCAAGCTATCGAACTATGTGCACGAAAATCTGAAATCCTTCACGGTATGGTCAAAGGAATTGTCTCAAACTCCATGTAAGCTGTATACCAGGATGTGAATGTTAAGACATGAATGAAATAGGGGAGTATACACCTATAAGAGGCCACCCAGTCATCGGTCCAGAACCATTATACCTCGGAATATTGAGCACTTTGAAATAAAGCAATAAAAAGAGAAATGGAGAACGGGGTCGAAAATTGGCGAAAAGATTCTCCTCCCCTATCATAATAGGATCAGAAGCTACTAGAGCTATAGCTACTCAATAAAGAAGGGCTAAGGATCGTCACTACTCACGTAGAATAACAGTCGGCACTATTGCACGCATTTTTTGTATTACCCCAGAAATCTGTTAAGCGAAAACCTGAGGAGGTCTTTCAGCTTAATATTGCGTACGTCTTCCAGCTTCTCGAAGAAGTAACTACAAAGAGTCCTCATTCTTCTGTCAGCGACGGCAGGACATTCCGACAGCAGATGACAAACAGATTCAATATTTTCTTCTGCAGTAGTCGAGAGGTACTTCGAGGCGTATCTAGTAATGATGCCTAAGACGACCCTCACCTTGTTATAGACTGGCCATAAGGTTCTAGCGGTAGCACATGTATTCAACTGCATTCATTGCTAGTTCGAAAAGAACCATTGATTCATCGGGTATCACAGTAAACCCGGCATTCATCGTAGAACCGTCAGACCCAGTTCCTTTTTACTGGTGGCTTGTCACCTTATTCAGTAATTTCTGTAAGGAAGAGAGCAGTGTGCAGCCTCCTATTGGGATATGGCGAAGGTAAGACCGTATGGTGATGCTAACCACAATCCGTCTTCGCTCAGACTGAGTGCAGTTTTTTTCCACCGTACTGCTGCAGTAAAGATCGCTAGATCTAGGACGACACTTGGATGAGAGCATGGTCTTCATTGCCGCTGTGGGTGCTATTTTCATTGATACTATGATCCCAATGCAGGCTGTCCTTTCGATCTTGGTAAGGTTTGAAGCTGGTCTTACTTCTCTAGTACCTTCCACAAGAATATGCCTATATGTAGAGTCATATGTTAAGGAATCTATCTGATACCAGGATGATAACATCCTCCTTTAAAATTTTCAAAATTCCGTACACTGGTTGCTTGTGAACCACATAAATGATATGAGAACGCAGCCCTGAGGTATTCCCATGTAGACTTTCCTTGAGCTTAGTCCAATACAGATGCAGAGCCGTGCAAGCTGCTTAGGACAGCTTTTTAAGATCTACTCGAGTCATATAATAACAGTTTTCTCTGAACGTAGTAGCATCACAGCTCAAATGGTATCCATTCCAGGTGCGTGGAGCAAACGCTTTCACTGGCCACGCTATCTTGCATTCGACGAATAGTCAACTCTGAAGCCAAGGGAATGTGTGCTAATTAAAATGCTCAGCATCTGCTCATGTGAGTCAGTGCCATCGGTGCCATCGCTTCTCCTGATAGATACCAGTAATGGAACCTTGTCTAGGACCGTCCTTAGACGGGACGCTCCAGTGGGTTATTCGATGAATCGGCAAGGAGCTTTTTTATAAGTGGAACACTCGATGCATTTAGGTCGACGATTTCTCCATTATGACCACTAACCAGACAGGATCTCTTGTAAGACAGCAAATAAGTGCTTCAACTGTATCATCGAGTGCTACATTGGGAGTGAGGTCGTCTATTAAATACTGTCCAGCTTATTTGACCAGACCCTCTACCAGTTTGCTCTGCGTAGATTTCTAAAAACAGCAGTGTTCCGTTGTGAGCTGAAGAGTATCGAACAATGGTCTAATAGTAAAGCTGTGTCGGAAACTCTATATTTGACAACCTCAACGGAATAGAACAAGCAAACAACCTGGAAAATTTTCCAGACGCCTTCCAATTAACAAGAAAAACAATATCAACAAACATTTCACCTCTCACGAGCCTTTCAAATGCATCCACCTTTTAATGAAAAAAAAACTACAGTTTCTGCGTAACAGAATCTGAATTCGGCATGGCTGGTATATAACATCAGACCAAAACCAATCCTACCGAGCATAGGATTATAAAAGGTTGCTTTAGTCATTCAAGACATCTTCGAAACGTACACAATATTGGCATCAAAACCATCGGTGGTAAAGATATGGTTTCCACGTTACCTAGACGGCAGGTCTGCAAGCTTTTGAGGACCCAAGCCGAAAGTATTTCCTTCAGAACGGGCTTCAATTGTCTTAAAGGAATGCAGGCAACGCTTATTCAAAGTATAAATTTACTGCTCTAAAGAACTGAAAGAAATTCCAAGAATTACCACCGTTGGCCGAGCCGATGAAATACCATCTCAAACTCCTTGCGTAAGCCTAATATCACTACAAGCACGGATTTATCTTAAACTTCACCACGTTCCGGCAATGAACATAATCTACCGCGGAATCTCATTTGAGCCAATCTTCTTCTACGGCCATTTATCTAATTTCGAGACGAAATATTATGACGTAACAAAAGTCTACGGGTAAATTACCATCACGATCGTTGAAGGTATATGATCTTTCAATCTTTCTCTCCAGCGCAGCGAGCGAGCGAGGAAGGCATATCCGTAGTTTGTGCGCACGGTCCAGGGCAATGATGATGATGGACCTTCAAAATGATTCTTCACGCTCTGCGCTGTGGAAGTTCTCTACGCTTCAGCACCGCACCGCGCGCTGCACAGATTCAAGATGAAGATAATCATAGAGACCAGCAAAGGCTCAAGTGCAGATACACGATCGTCTATTTGGCAATGCACGTAAAATGAAGTTCATTCGTTCGTTGGTTCATTTGGTTTGCTCAGTGGGGATATCTGACCGTGGGATTGGGATCTACTATGGTGGAGAACAGGCAGCCCTTTGATTTGTTCTTTTAAATGGAAATTCGTGCGAAACAAACGAGGACGCGCTTGCGCGAGCATCATCCATCGACGAGCCATTGGTGAGGGTAATTGGTCGTCTTGCTGCATCTATCTATCGAGTGAGTGAGATGTTTTCTATGACGCGACGCGTTGCACCCAGGAACAGGATGGAATTATTGTAATTAAGATTTTTATGGAGGAGTTCAATGGATTGAGGAGAGTGCGCGCATTCGCAGCGCATATATGCTACGAATATGTGAGGAAGAGGAACAAAGGAGTCAAATTACGGTTGTAGCTAGTTGATTTGGGTTGGCGCAAATAACCTTTGTCTACGAGGATGCTCAATGAGCAATTGGGCACTGGACACTGAAGATGATTCATGGGGAATGTAGTTAGCTGCAATTTGTTTTACGATGGACCTTATGAGGCGCTCGTAATTTCAATTAGAATTCGTAATAGGCAGAGGTAGGCAGAGGTAGGCATTATTGGGTTGTTAAGCTCATTTAAATTCCTCACTGTTGGCTGGAGATCTGAAAAGTCCTGCGCTAGATAAGTACCATGGATGAGTAGTAGCTTAGAGTACTTTAGAACACGCTCTTTTGATAACTACTTTAAGAACAATGCCTTGAAGAATAATTTGAGAAGTCAACTTAGATCCAAATCCAACGTGGCTTAGAAGCCATAGTGCTCGTGCTCAGTAGGTGCAGGTAGGATTCTGCAATTATTTAAGCAATTTGACCAGTGAAATAGATTCCTTGCAGGTTTCTACTACTGGTCAAACGGTAGTGCACATGCGATCATATGAAAACACAAGCGTTTTCACTCAGCTGAGGCCTACCAACTCCTACTCTCAACATCCACGCGGTGGCAGCTGGGTGCGTAGTACCTTAATCCAAGAAATGGGTAACCAACCCCGTTTGGAGGATTCTTGCCGGCAGCAGATGAGAGGGAGGGAGGGCGGGGGGGGAGTGCTTTCCCACTAGAGCACTTACTCCTGTTCCAAGAGGCTGTGGACGAATTCCCTAGACGGTGTCAACTGTGTCGTCTATAGTTCCAGTTAGGTTGAACTTAGTGAATACCTTGCGCGAGCTGCTTCGACGTATTCGAATCACAGGTCGGTAAGGAATTTCCAATGTTGGTCAGGACCTTGGAATAGAGATGGTGGCGGAAGAGCCCTTAATGGGCCAACGGCAACGCGCATACTCCCGTAGTGGACTACTGGCACCGGTGTACCCGGCCCCTCGTCCTAGGGGAATAATTAAGGAACTGCCCCCCCCCCGTTGGGGGTTGTGCCGTCGGGGTAACTTCCCTACCACGTAAAATATCGATGGTTCTGAAACAACCAAAAGCCTCGGATAAGGATGACTCAACTAATGACGACTCCAGCAAACGAAATAAGGACAACGACCTTCGGATCTGTACGTGGAATGTTCTGTCCCTTTACAGACCACGTGCAGCCGAACAACTAGCAGAGGCCCTAGAGTGCTGTAAAGCAGATATTACCGCTATCCAGGAAGTGCGATGAGATGGGCCGGACAAAAAAAGGATGAAAAACTGTGACATCTACTACGGTGATTGCTACAAAGGCAACAGGCAACGCTTAGTCGGATGCGGATTTGTCATACGCGGCAGATTTAAGCAAGAAATTTTAAGCTTCACGTGAGCGAGCGTATTATGACTATCTAGATCAAGGCTAAATTCGCTAACATAAGCCTAATATGTGTTCATACGCCCACGGAAGAAAAGGACCCTACCACCAAAGAGTGTTTCTATGAGCTCCTCGACAAAATATACGAGCAATGTCCTAAATACGACGTTAAAATCGTATTGGGCGATTATAGCGCCAAAATAGGAAGGGATGACGCCTTCGGTAGGGCAGTCGGTAAGCATAGCCTACACAACACCACGTCTGATAACGGACTAAGGCCAATTGATTTCGTTGTGGAGCGAAATGTAACCATAGCAAGCACATGGTTTCCTCATCTCGATATTCATAAGCAAACATGACGGTCCAATGATCATGTAACGATCAACCAAATTCATCATATTGCGATCGACGCAAGGCATACCTCCAGTATTCTGGATGTGCAGATCTTCCGAGCGGCCAACATAGACTCGGATCATTACCTTGTTGTAGCCAAGGTACGAATGCGGATATCCCAATCTGAGCAACAAAGAAGAATCACTGCGAGAAAATTTAACGTCGAAAAGCTACAATCGCAAGAGACCGCCAGACTCTTCGCTGAACGCGTATCCCGAAATCTCTCAATCACCCCTATGCCGCCAGCATCAAGTGCCGAAGATCAGTGGCAACGCTGTCAACATACCATCAGAAACGCCGCGACTGATGTGCTGGGTCTCGCTCGCAGTCTCAAAAGAGACTGGAAGAACATCGGCTTCTCCAAGAGAAGAAGAAAGAGCATGAGAAGCGCGCGTTTGAAAATATCGAGAGTTTATACTCCAGGAACAATGTACGGAAGTTTTGCCAAAAGGTAAAAAGAACGTGTCAGAGAAGTAATACCCGTACAGAAACCTGCAGATATGAAAATAGAAACCTCGTAGTAGAATCACAGTCGGTGCTGAGAATATGGAAAAACTACTTCTGCAGACTGTATAACGGCGACGAAGACCAACACCCCGCTGTCAGGCAGAATGAACCATTCAACATAAACGATGATAGTCAAAATTTCCGTCCACCTGAGCAAAACGAAGTGAGGATAGCAATATCCAAGCTAAAACCGAACAAGGCTGCCGGACCTGATGGCTTACCGGCCGAACTTTTCAAGGCAGCTGGTGATGCATTGGTAGAGTGCATACATCAACTCATCTCCAAGATTTGGTCAGACGAGTGTATGCCTGATGAATGGAACCTCAGCATCGGTTGCCCGATCCACAAAAAAGGAGAACCCCTCAACTGCGCCAATTATAGAGGCATCAGTCTCCTCAACATCGCATACAAGATCTTTTCTGCGATATTGTGTGAACGCCTGAAACCTTTTATCAACAGCCTAATTGGATCCTATCAGTGCGGTTTCAGGCCAGGAAAGTCCACCATCGATCAAATCTTCACACTTCGGCAGATCCTGGAGAAAACCCAAGAATTCCAAATCGATACTCACCACCTCTTTATCGATTTCAAGGCCGCCTATGACAGCATCTATAGAGAAGAGCTCTATAAAGCCATGTCTAGTTTTGACATCCCTGCCAAACTTGTCCGTCTGTGCAGGCTGACGATGGAGAACGCTCGCTGCTCCATCAAGGTCGGTAATGACCTCACCGAGACCTTTGATGTCAAAAAAGGCTTTAGACAAGGTGACGCGCTGTCATGTGACTTCTTTAATATTGTACTTGAACGGATTGTGCGGAACTCACAAGTAAACACCGGAGGCACAATCTATTACAAGTCTGCACAACTGCTTGCATACGCCGACGATATTGACATTATCGGAAGAACTCAGCGGGCTGTCACCGGTGCGTTTGCAAGCATTGATGCGGAAGCGGCCAAAATGAGTTTAGCGATAAACGAGGGCAAAACCAAGTATGCTGTCAGCAAGAAGGAAAGCCAACACCGACGGATTGGACAAAACGTCACAGTGGGCAGCTATAACTTCGAGGTAGTAAGGGACTTTGTCTACCTTGGCTCTGCTATAAACTCTGAGAACAACATCAGCGCAGTAATCAAGCGAAGAATAACTCTTGCCAATCGCTGTTTTTTTGGGCTTATAAGGCAGTTCAACAGTAAATCCCTATCTCGAACAACTAAGGAGACTCTGTTTAAGACTCTGATCATCCCAGTCCTGCTTTACGGCGCTGAAACATGGACTTTATTAAAAGAGGATGAAGATATCCTTGGTCGCTTCGAGAGAAAAATTCTTGGTAAGATTTTCGGTTCCATTTGCGTTGACGGGTTTTGGAGGAGAAGATTCAATCACAAACTAAGTTAGCAAGTAACTCGCAGAACTGATTACAAAATTGTATGAATTCTTAGATCATTAAAACAACACTCTTTCCGGCCAAACCTAACTTCTCATGATCAAGTCTGTATACAGAAATGCCCACGATAATTTATTCATCTTGTAGTGATCAACGAGAGATCAACCGATTACAAAGCAACTTTCGCTTTTAAAATATCACATTTCATCATAGACATGACGAACATAAACCAGCCACCAAGAAACCCTCCTCACAAATGCCCAAATCTGTCAACCAAACCTTAAGTCACAAAACTAAATGAAATCAATTAATAACGCGTGCCCTACTTTACACCTGTCAACGCAACACAAACCATCCCAAAAGCCATTACATTAAATCAACAAGTTCTAGATAATCTAGGTCTGGCCACCCGAGACCCATATTAAGTTACATACACATACTTGTGTTCTTCATTTTCCAGTGACCCATAACAAATCACAGTGGTACTCCATAAATTTTCTCAAAGAAAAGAGCCCCATTTGCATCTAATTGAAAATTCTTAAATGTCCTTAATTTGAAATTCTTCACAAGCGAACCACTCCACTCGAACAGGAAACTATTAAAAGGAAGTTGCTTCCTTTTGGGTTTTTTCATTAATTTTCTTAGAAACCCACATACACTGTCATTAGAGTCCAACTCGTTGTGTTGGACAGTTCCAAATAAATGGGTGATTTCAATCGTTAGCCTTGACTTTCAGTTGACCTGAAAACAACTCCGAACTTGCCGGTAATTGCTATGGACAGGGCGGCCTCCTTACCCACACCGACCGTCCACCTGTCCACCCTCGTCAAATGACATATTGGCCTAATCGATTTATTTAACCGGAATGTTGTACCGTCAGATGTCAGCTGACATAATTCTCGGGACTCATTGGAAAATTGGCCCCACTTCAGACTAATCAAACAAGCCCAAGGCGACACATCTAATTTGAAACATACGGATGCAGGGGAAAGTGTTAGGGCATAATGGGCGGTGGATACCGCCATCAAGGACGAAATTAATTGGGGTTTTGAAAATTTAACGAGGCCCAAGATTGGAATTGGAAGTTAAATGGATTTTGTGTTACTGAGAACTGGTTCTCCTTTTTTTGGAACAAAATCGATGAGTTATGGGTGTCCATGGTGGTGTGTACGACCAATATGCCTTCTGGAAGTGTTGTCGCACGATTTTGGACATATTTTTTTGGCGCGGCGCGGCGATGTCAGTCGAGTGTGACTAATGCGAAAATCATGTTCCCATTGAATTTGTATTCAGAGGCACAAACAACAAGAAACTAGGAGAGCTAGGGCAATAGTTGTAGGAAGTGCAACGTGCAGAGCATAACACCTGTGTTAGGTCGAGATACAACATATTTTTTCCTTTTGCGAGTTTTTAGTTTGAATTCAATTTAAATGGTGGCAAGTGTCAGATACTTTTGTGGTACTCTAGTTGGGGTTTCACTCCTTTTCCTTAGGACAGGAGGTTGGAGAATAAGTGCACAGGGTTGGGCCTAAACAGACGCAGCTGATTGCATTTTGGGTTTGTTTATTCCAAATTGGAAATTCTCTTGATTAAAACGGAACTATAATTGGAGTGTTTGTTGGTCAAATGTGAGTCCGCTTGAGATAAATGAAACTCAGATTAGTCATTCAAAGCTCTATATGTAAGTATTATACTTGCAAGTGGCAGTTTAGTTTATGGAGCATGGTCAGTTTTAGGCAATAGTGTTTAATTTTGTTTTTGAACTCGTCGAGTTGAAAGGGGCAAAGAAGGAGTAGGCAGAGTTACGAGCACTGAAATGGAGATAAAAGTAAGTTAATTCTAGGATACTAGTGATACAACTAGATCTGGAAATTAAAGTGTCATCTATTCAAGTATATGCCCCTAGGAAGGATAGCTTGGTACTAGAAAAGAGTTCTTCGAAAAACTGCAGAGCATAGGTGACAAGGAAGCAGCGACAGGAAGAACAGAAACTGTCTTCGGAGAACTTAACGCCAGAACGGGGCAGGACATGAGTGTAGGTCACGGAACTATGGGTAAACATGGAGGGGAGACAACATTGAATGACAATGGCAGGCGGCTGATAGAGTTCTGTGTTCATAATCAGCTGTTGATAGGCAATTCCTTTCATCCACACAAAACAATACACAAGAAGACAGGGAGGCCAGGAGCCTAATTGATTATATCCTATATCCACACAACATAAGAAGAAGGATAACAGATGTTAAAGTAATCACGGGTGCGGAATTGAGGACAGACCACCGGTTGCTAATAGCAGATACCCGATCTAGGAAGCCTCCGAGACCAAAATATAAAGTCTTCGAAACCATTAAGCTTACTTACTTACTTAGACGGCGCTACAGTCCGGGGTGGACCTGGGCCTCAACCAACAAACCTCTCCAGCCAGCACGGTTACGAGCCAGCTGCCTCCAGTTGCGCACCCCAAGTTGGTTGAGGTCCCCCTCCACTTGTTTGCGCCACCTATCGCGAGGTCGTCCTCTACGGCGCCGTCCGTCCGGGGTGGATTCGAAGACTTTCTTAGCGGGAAGGTTGGGCTCCATCCGCTCTAAATGACCCAGCTATCTTAGTCGCTGTATGTGAACTCTTTTGGCTAAGTCGATGTCCTTGTACAGGCCGTATAGTTCGGCATTGTACCTTCTCCTCCACTCACTGTCTATGCAGACGGGACCAAAGATCGCTCGAAGAACTTTTCTCTCGAAATAACCAAATGCATCCTCATCCGGTTTTATCAAAGCCCATGCCTCTGCGCCATACAGCAGGCCTGGGATGATTAATGTCTTATAAAGAGTTACCTTAGTAGTTCGAGATAGTGCTTTGCTACTCAATTGCCGTTTTAGCCCATAGAAACAACGATTGGCAAGAGTAATTCTCCGTGTGATCTCTCCACTGATGTCATTTGCGGAGCTGACCATAGAGCCTAGGTAGACAAAATCCTTTACTACCTCAAAATTATATCTGTCTATTGTGGCGTTCTGTCCAAGACGCCGATGTTGGGTGTCCTTTTTTGTAGACAGCATATATTTTGTTTCGCTTTCATTGACCGCTATACCCATCTTTCCTGCCTCGATCTTAATACTCGTAAATGCCCCATTGACTGCCCGCTGAGTTCGTCCGATTATGTCAATGCCATCGGCATAAGCGAGTAGTTGTACAGACTTGAAGAAGATTGTACCTCCGGGGTTGGCTTGTGAGTTTCGTACAATTCTCTCAAGTAATAGGTTAAAGAGATTGCATGATAGCGCGTCGCCTTGTCTAAGACCTTTCCTGACATCGAACGGTTCGGTGATGTTCTTACCGACTTTGATGGAGCAGCGAGAGTTCTCCATCGTCATTCTGCACAAACGGACGAGCTTGGCAGGGATGCCAAAACTAGACATGGCTCTGTATAACTCGTCTCTACACACGCTATCATAGGCAAATTTGAAATCGATGAAAAGGTGGTGCGTATCGATTTTATATTCATGGGTTTTTTCCAAGATCTGCCGTAGTGTGAATATTTGGTCAATGGTGGATTTTGCCGGCCTGAAACCGCACTGATAAGGACCTATCAGGTTGTTGACGATCGGTTTTAGGCGTTCACATAGTACGGCAGACAGGATCTTATATGCGATATTTAGGAGACTTATACCTCTGTAGTTGGCGCAGTTCAGAGGGTCTCCTTTCTTCAGGATCGAGCAAACGATGCTGAGGTTCCATTCATCGGGCATACTTTCGTCCGACCAGATTTTACAGATGAGCTGGTGCATGCTCCTTACCAACTCATATCCTCCTGCCTTGAAAAGTTCAGCGGCAAGGCCGTAGGCTCCAGCAGCCTTGTTGGATTTGAGTTTAGATATCGCTATCCTCACTTCATTCTGATCAGGTTGACGGGAATTTTGACTGCCATCGTCACTGTTGAATGGCTCATTCTGCCTGACAGCGGAATATTGATCATCATCGCCGTTTAACAGTCTGCAGAAGTGTTCCTTCCATATCCTCAGCACCGACTGCGATTCTACTACTATGTTGCCATTTTCGTCCCTGCAGGCTTTTGTTCTGGCTTTGAAACCCTGGCATGTTCTTTTTACCCTTTGGTAACGTAACATTTTCCAACATCATTCCTGCAATAAAGTCTCTCAATCTCCTCGATCGAGCGCTTCTCATGCTCTTTTTTCTTATTTCTGAGAAGTCGATGTTCCTCTTTTCTCCTGCGCACGTAGAGCTCATAAGCAGCTCTAGTCCTTCTATGCAGCGCCGCTTTGTACGCCTCTTGTTTTGCTGCATGTGCTTGCCGGCATTCCTCATCAAACCAGGTGTTTCGTTGTGGTGGGCGAGAGAAACCCAGTACATCAGAGGCGGCATCTCTGATGGCTTTTTGGCAACGGTGCCACTGGTCTTCCGCATTTGCTGCTGGCGCCATAGGACTTAGATTGAGATTAGAAGGAACACGATCGGCAAAGGTTCTGGCGGTCTCTTGCGATTGTAGCCGTCCGACGTCAAATTTCCTCACAGCTTTTCGTTGATTTCGCTCCGTTGTGGATATCCGCATCCGTACCTTGGCTACAACTAGGTAGTGATCCGAGTCCACGTTGGCTCCTCGGAAAGTCCGGACACCCAGAATACTGGAAGAGTGCCTTGCGTCGATCGCAATGTGATCGATTTGGTTGACAGTTTTTCGATCAAAGGAGAGCCATGTTCCTTTGTGAATATCGAGACGTGGGAACCGCGTACTAGCAATGACAAAGTTTCGCCCCGCCGCAAAGTCGATTAGCCTGAGTCCGTTGCCGGATATGTTGTCGTGCAGGCTGTGCTTTTCGACCACGCTACTAAAGACTTCCTCTCTTCCTAGCTTTGCGTTGAAGTCGCCTAGGATAATTTTAACGTCGTGGCTAGGGCATTGCTCATACGTCTTGTCCAAGAGCTGGTAGAAGTCATCCTTTGTCGCGTCGTCCTTCTCCTCGTGAGGGGCGTGAACGCATATTAGGCTAATGTTGGCAAATTTAGCCTTGATACGGATAGTCATGAGGCGCTCGTTCACATGCCGGAAACTCAAGACTTCTTGCCTAAGTCTGCCTCCAATGACTAATCCGCACCCGAATAGACGCTGTCCTGTTTGTCTGTAGCAATCGCCGTAGTAGATGTCGCAGTTTTTCATACTGCTTTTGCCCGGACCATCCCATCGCACTTCTTGGGTGGCGGTAATATCTGCTTTGAGACACTCTAGGGCCTCCGCAAGTTGTTCGGCTGCACTTGGTTTGTAGAGCGACCTAACATTCCATGTGCAGACACGAAGATCGTTGTCCTTTTTACGTTTGCATGGGTCGTCAACAGTAAGATCATCCGTATCCGAGGCTGTTGGTTGCTTCGTAACCAAAGCTAAAGGAGCTAAAAAAGAGGATGAAAGGCAGGCGTACATCAACTTAGTGTCACAACGACTCCAAGAGAATACTGGAAATGAAACTTAGAGGATAAATGTAGAAGAGCAAAAGAAACCCTACTTAAAACAGTTGAAGAAGTATGCGGAAAGACAAAAATCGACACTAGGAAAAAGAAGACAGCTTGGTGGACAAATGATATTAGGTAGAAAGTTAAAGAAAAGACAGAAGCATGAAAGAAACACATACGAACCCTTTCAACAACGGACATAAGATCCTATGTGGAAAAGAGGAATGAAATTAAAGGAGCAGTTAAGCGAACAAAGAAGATTACCTGCGAAGAATTTGGGAACTCAGTAGAAGAAAGAGCTAAAGAAAAGAATACGAAATGGTTTGGAAAATAGTTAAAAATCTGACGGGAAAATACGGAAAACAAACAAGAACAATCAAAGCAAGCTGGTAGTAGAAAAGAAGGAAGTGCTAGATACATGGCGGAAGCATTTTGAGGAAAAATTTAAAAAGGATGAAACCATATCTGATGAAGACGGAATCGTATACGGGCCATTACTTACTTACTTATGTCCTGTATCCCATAGTGGGTCCTAGGGCCTCTCCTACGCCTACGCGCCGTCGTGTATGGTTTCTTGCAATGTGTCTGAGTTCTCCCCAACTATTCCCCAACTGCCATGCCTCCTTCTCGAGTGTTCTGCGCCATGTTTTCCTCGGACCGCCAGGTCTTCTGCCATCCTGAGTTCAAGGGTTCCATTGCATAGCATGGTTCGCTATGGAACTGTCACCCTTTCGGAACGTGTGACCAATCCACTGCCACTTCCGTCGTTGGATGGTTGTGCCTATTGGTTCCTGACCCATTCTCTCGTAATGGTGTTCGTTAGAGATACGATTGGGCAAGAAAATCCTTAAGATATTGCTACTAACGAACGTTTTCAGTTTTCTGGTGATAGTAGTGGTTACTCTCCACATACTGCATCCATACAACAGCACGGATTCAACGTTGGAGCGGATCAGTCTTATCTTGGTGTTCAAACTGATTGCATTGCTTCGCCATATTTTGGACAACATCCCGAACGCGGATTTTGCTTTGGCGATCCTGTTGGTTATACCCAGTTCAGTTCCACCATCGGTCGAGACAATACTTTCAAGATACTGGAAATCCTCTACTCTCTCTACCGGTTATCCAACAATGCATATTTGAGCCAATGAGTTTGTCCCAAGGCTGATAATTTTACCTTTTCCCGACGAAGCCTGCCTCCCTCTCCACATCATTGTGTCATTTGGTGGAGGGCCATAATTCTGTGGGAGAGTAAGCATACATCGTCAGCGTAGTCAAGATGTTTCAGTTGAGATGTAAGAGTCCATCGACTTCCTCCGTTTCCCATCAAAAAAGCTGCACGAAGCACATCGCTAATCACCAATTTTGTCTTTTTTGCTACTGCTCACGAGAAACAGGCTACACCATCCACCCCGGAACCGCTTTTGCATTACTTCAGAGTAGTGCCGTTTTCTTTCCCCCGTCGGGGCCTGCTTTTTCATATTTGTCTCTTGCTTGTGGGTTAATTCTTTCTTGCCGGTAAGGCTTACACCAGGCTTACATAAATCTCATGAGGGTGATTATTATGTCTTCCTTTCTCTTTTTGTTTTAAGCACTTTTTCTATAACGGAACGTACTTGATTTCACCTCTGGTCACTCATTGAAATTTTTGCCACTATGTTTTCCGGGGTGATGACGCCGATTAGAAATTCTAGCGCCCCTCTTTCAGCTTCCCATCTGTTGCACTCGAAGAACATGTGGTTTGCGTCGTCCAGTTCTGAGTCGCCATAATGGCAAGCTGGGCTCTCTGTTTTGCCCATTCTGTGGAGGTAGGCGTTGAAATAACCGTGTCCGGTAAGAAATTGGGTGACGTAATAATTTACTTTCCCGTGTTTCCATTCCTTCCATTCAGCGATGTTGCTGATCAGCCTCGCGGTCAATCGTCCTCTGCTTTCTGAGCTCCATCTCTCCTGCCATTTCTGTTTGGTGAGCTCCTTCGCTTCCTCAGTTGCCGCATCCACTCCAATTCCGCCTTTTTGTCGTAGACGTATTTCCTCTCTGCCGCAAGGAGATCAATAGAGGTCACTCCCGCGACTATGAGGACGGCTGGTTCCAACACCGTTCGGTACGAGCTTGCAACCCATAGCGCTGCGCGCCTTTGTACTGCGGCCATTTGTTTCCTGTATTTCTCTTGTCGTAGTGCGTCGGCCCATATCTCGCACCCATACAGGAGGATGGCGTGGGTGACTGTCATCAGGAGCTTTCTCTTGCTGGCTGTTGGGCCTCCAACGTTTGCCATTAATCTGCTCAGTGACATTGTGGCCTTCGTAGCTCGTTCCGAGGCAGATCTTATTTGGTGAGCTTCATGTTTAGGGCCATCCCTAGTTACTTCACCGCTTCCTCGCTGGTTACTACGCCAGACCCGACTTGGAAGTCGACAATAGTTGGAATCCTCTTCTTTGTCAAAAGGACTATCTCTGTGTTTTCTGTGGCCAAACCTAAGCCATGTTCTTCCATCCAGAGGTGCACCCGCCTCATCACCTGGTTGAGTTTTCTTTGCACTCTCTCGATGTCTCTTGCCGTAATCACCGCGGCGATATCATCTGCATACCGAACCAAAAAGGTGTCTTCGCTAATCGCCAATAGGAATAGTATTGGTGAAAGAATACAGCCTTGTCTTACCCCACTTTGGGTCTCGAACCTCCTCTATGCAGAACGTGACATTTGGAGCCTTCATTTGTAGCTTTGAAAATAGCAATTCGTTTATCGGGAAAACCTCTCCTGCGTAAGGCACGCCATATAAACTCCTTGTTGACATTATCAAACGCCTTCTCAAAATCAATGTACAGCTGAACAGCAGGTGGAGTGGCGATCGATATTCAACGCACTGCTCGATGATAATCCGCAGGGTTTTGATGAAGTCGGCACAGGAGGATCCAGAGCGAAAATCTGCTACAGCAGACAGCAAACATATACCCCTCCAGTTTCCGCACTTCATTAAGTTTCCTTTCTTGACGATCATTCCCTTTTTCCACTCGTTAGGAAAGATCTCAGCTTCCCAAGCTCTCTCTATAAGTGGAAGCATAAGCTCAGCCGATGTTGTTGGCGCTGTTCGTAAGAGCTTTGCTGGAATACCGTCATGTCATACCGCATTGTCGGTTTTGAGTGCCTTGATCGCTGTAGCAATCTCATCCTTACTGGGAGTCGTGGTGCGTATTGGGAAACTTCTCACTTCGGGCATCTCAGTCTGATTTGGGAGCATATCGCTAGCGAATACACGGTTCAAAACCGTAGCAAAATGCTCTTTCCATCTCTTGAGCTGGTCCTCATCCGAAATGAGCAAGGAGCCGTCTAGGCTTTTCAATGGGTGTTGGCTAGAACTGCGTCCACTTGTCAACTCTTGGTGATTCTGTAGACGGTCCTGCTGTCGCACCTCCGTGCAGCTTCTTCTGCTTCTGTAGCCAGCGCGATGATGTAGTTGCGCCTGTCACGTTACACGCTACGCTGAACTTCTCTCATCTTCATGCGATATAGGGACTCTAGCTCGCTTCTCCCTGCTGCTGGACTAGCTGCAACGCGAGATTTCAGCTGTTTTCGTTCGTCAATCCGTCTCCAGGTATGTCTTCCCTGCGATCGACCAACAATTGTTTCAGCACCAGATGTAAAAATATTTTTCACAGCTCACCAATGGTCTTGTATCGTTGCGGACAGTGAGCTGCTGATTGCTTCCACACCTTGTGAAAGGTCTTCCCTTATTTGTTGGTGCATTGAGGGATCACTAAGTCTATCGATGTTGAGCCTGGGCATTCTTGTGTTGTCGTGGGATCTTCGAACTGCAGTAGTGCGGAGTTGGAGAGTAGCTATCATAAGATGATGATCTCGTACTATCCCCACATCTGCCTCTCGCTTATTTCGGACATCCAGGAGACTACTTCCAAAGCGGCGGCTGATGGCAAAATAGTTCATTTGATTGGTGGTTGCTTGCCTTTCGTTGGATAGCCAGCTGACTTTGTGGCATGTCTTGTGTTCAAACATGGTGCCACCTATCACAAGGCGGTTGGGATTGCAGAAATCCACAAACCTTTCGCCGTTGTCATTGCGCTTGCCCAGTCCATGGCAATGGTGATTTGGAGACATGCAAACTATGCGACAAAACCATTAAAGCATAGACCGTTTCGTTTGGAAAGGTATTATAGTTGCTCAATATTGAGTGCCTCGCCTAATCTGCGAGGTACGTAAAATTCTTCACCTGCTTCATCCGTGGAGAGCTAATGGCTTATGTTATCCAGTCTTCCAGTTTGAAGCTTTCTCCGTTACGGCTACCCTGTAACATCTAGTTCACATATAAAATGAAGAGAAGAGATGACAAAACGCACCCTTGGGGGAGTTGAACGCCCACAGTAAAAGGTATTGATTTAACGCCGTTTATCTGAATACAGTCTGCAGAATACCCTATAGTTTGTCTTGCGGAACTCAGTCATGTGCCTGCTTCAAATCCACAAAACAGCTGTTAACAGGATTGGCATACATCGCGGACTTCTGTTTTCTGAGAGTTAATAACTAGTGGGTGGTGCTTCTGTCAGCATGAAAGTGGCATCGCTTGTTCTTTAACCTAGGCTCAACCGCAGATCCGGAACGCGTCTCTTACATTTTAGCATCGACTCTGCCACGGAGACTTTTACAGTAGCTGTCTCTCGTCCGGTTAAAGAACTTGCAGGGTGACGGGTGAAACAGTTCTTAAGTACTGATCTCATATGAGCCTCCCTGTCGTCCTTCGTCTCAAAATCCTGTCTTGGTTCTTGCATCAGCTTCCGCTAATTTTCACAAACAATCGACTGTCAATTGTCTAATCTTTCCGACATTCATCGACTACCCAATTCCATAAGAGTTGACCCCAATTAGTTTGCATTTGACTTTGCAAAAAAAGGGTAGACACCTTTTTATCCTAGCCACAAGCTATTGACGAGGACGGCGATTTTTGTTGACTTTTTGACGTACTTATGCGGTGTGGTTGCATGCGTATATAATGCAAATCATGAAGTGAAAGTTGTTTCCTATAAGTGGGAGTCCAGTGCGCCGGCCAATAACTCCTATGCCTGACCGCATTATGTAAGCTCATGGTTCCTTTCATCGCCAGGGAATTCCTCCATCAGACAATAGCCAACCCAATGCCCATCATATGTAATAGTCCTCCAGAAGCCAGCTACGCAATTCGCTTTGTTTACGACTGGCTACGTATCAAATCCTATTACTCACAGATAAATTGCTGGTAAACTACATAACGCCGGACTAAATGACAAAATGCATCTAAGCGTCGCGTCGTCAAATTAATTTCGAAAAGAAAAGAAAAAAAAACCAGTTGCGTGCCCGCAAAGCCGGTAGTACCGTGAAACTCCCATTTAAGCCGTAAACGCGAGTGTTTCACGCTTGACGAGTACGAGTACTTGTGGTGGTATCGAATGGCTTTTTGGGGCTAGGGTTTGTTGCATGGAAAATCGACGCACGTGTACCTTGTTTTTCCCCGACCGCATTTGAATCACTTACAAAGTGCGCGACAAGAAAGACAATTTCCATTTCAATTTGACATTTTTTTGTGGCCTCTTTTGAGACCGCGCCGCCGCCGCCGCCATGCGACGGCGTTGCTAATCGAAGTGGGCAGTTGTCGACAATTGAAGTTTAAAGATACATATTTTGCTCATGGTTTGGGGTATTTTCACGATTGGGGCTTTGATTGAAAACAGCCTGACATGTGCATTGAAATGTCGTAAGAGTGGCCAACCTATTGATGGAGCAAACAAAGTTGAGGCTATTAACGAGTGTGTTTCCTTGAAAGCGATTAATTTGATTATATTCAGTGGGCTTCTGGTTTTCGAGAGCTGACTTGTAAACAATCAGTGTAAATTGTTTCGCTGGACAGGCAGCCTGCCCTTATCTAAGACCGTTGTACGTTTTGTAATCCTTTCGAAATGTTGATATAGGCAAGGTAAGATCTACAATTGTTTGTGACTTGAGACCTCTTTGGTAGGTGCTCCATCATGGCGTTGTTAGGCTTGTTTATGTCCCTGTTTCCAGCATTGGTCGATTTATTTTTAGGGCGAATCATGAAACACTCGAAATGTTCGTAGCCGTTTGTGATGATGCTGCAATGAAGGTAAACGTGAACAAAGCGGAAGTAATGGTCGTTGTCAGAATGCCCATTCAGTGCACACGTATTAGTGGAGTCCCACTGAAGCAGGTGGATAAGTTTAAGTACCTCGGGGTCTTATTCACAAGTGATGGAAAGAGCAATGGCGAGTTGTTCTATAGAATTGGTCAGCCTGGATCAATTTTGAGAGAACTAGGCTAATCTGTTATAAGGAAGGCCGAACTTAGTGTTCAAGCCAAGCTAAACTCAAACTTCTGAGCGCCACCTACAGCGAGGAGGTCCACAACTGCGTCGTCCCTCGGGGTTAGATTCGAAGACTCTGCGGGCCGGAGCGTTGGTGTCCATTCGCTCTACATGTCCTAGCCATCTCAGACGTCCAATACGCAGTTTTTTTACTAGGTCGATGTCGCTGTACAGCTCGTATAGTTCGTGATTGAATCCTTTCCTCCAAAACCCGTCAACGCAAACGGGATCGAAAATCTTACGAAGAATTTTTCTCTCGAAGCAACCAAGGATATCTTCATCCTCTTTTAATAAAGTCCATGTTTCAGCGCCGTAGAGCAGGACTGGGATGATCAGGGTCCTAAACAGAGTCTCCTTAGTTGTTCCAGAAAGGGCTTTACTGTTGAATTGCCTTATAAGCCCAAAAAAACAGCGATTGGCAAGAGTTATTTTTCGCTTCATTTCTGCGCTGATGTTGTTCTCAGAGTTCATGGCAGAGCCAAGGTAGACAAAGTCCCTTACTACCTCGAAGTTATAGCTGCCCACTGTAACGTTTTGTCCAATTCGTCGGTGTTGGCTTTCCTTCTTGCTGACAGCATACTTGGTTTTGCCCTCGTTTATCGCTAAACTCATTTTGGCCGCTTCCGCATCAATGCTTGCAAACGCACCGGTGACAGCCCGCTGAGTTCTTCCGATAATGTCAATATCGTCGGCGTATGCAAGCAGTGGTGCAGACTTGTAATAGATTGTGCCTCCGGTGTTGACTTGTGAGTTCCGCACAATCCGTTCAAGTACAATATTAAAGAAGTCACATGACAGCGCGTCACCTTGTCTAAAACCGTTTTTGACATCAAAGGTCTCGGTGAGGTCATTACCGACCATGATGGAGTAGCGAGTGTTCTCCATCGTCATCCTGCACAGACGGACAAGTTTGACAGGGATGTCAAAACCAGACATGGCTCTATAAAGCTCTTCTCTATAGATGCTGTCATAGGCGGCTTTAAAATCGGTAAAGAGGTGGTGAGTATCGATTTGGAATTCTTGGGTTTTCTCCAGGATCTGCCGAAGTGTGAAGATTTGATCGATGGTGGACTTTTCTGGCCTGAAACCGCACTGATAGGGTCCAATTAGGCTGTTGATAAAAGGTTTCAGGCGTTCACACAATATCGCAGAAAAGATCTTGTATGCGATGTTGAGGACACTGATCCCTCTATAATTGGCGCAGTTGAGGGGGTCTCCTTTCTTGATCGGGCAACCGATGCTGAGGTTCTATTCATGAGGCATACACTCGTCTGACCAAATCTTAGAGATGAGTTCGTGTATGCACTTTACCAATTCATCCCCAGCTATTGCTATCCTCACTTCGTTTTGTTCAGGTGGACGGAAATTTTGACTATCATCTTCTATGTTGAATGGTTCATTCTACCTGACAGCGGGATGTTGGTCTTCGTCGCCGTTATTCAGTCTGCAGAAGTAGTTTTTCCATATTCTCAGCACCGACTATGATTCTACTACGAGGTTTCCATTTTCATCTCTACAGGTTTCTGTACGGGTATTGCTTCTCTGACACGTTCTTTTTACCTTTTGGTAATACTTCCGTACATTGTTCCTGGAGTATAAACTCTCGATGTTCTCAAACGCGCGCTTCTCATGCTCTTTCGTCTTCTTTTGGAGAAGCTGATGTTCTTCCCGTCTCTTTTGCTCGTAGAGCTCACGAGCAGCTCTCGTCTTCCTTTGCAGCGCCGCTTTGTATGCCTCTTGTTTTGCTGCATGCACTCACCGGCATTCTTCGACAAACCAGGGGTTTCGCGGTGGTGGGCGAGCGAGACCCAGCATATCAGTCGCGGCGTTTCTGATGGCATGTTGGCAGCGTTGCCACTGGTCTTCGGTACTTGATGCTGGCGGCATAGGGGTGATTGAGAGATTTCGGGATACGCGTTCAGCGAAGAGTCTGGCGGTCTCTTGCGATTGTAGCTTTTCGACGTTAAATTTTCTCACAGTGATTCTTCTTTGTTGCTCAGATTGGGATATCCGCATTCGTACCTTGGCTACAACAAGGCAATGATCCGAGTCTATGTTGGCCGCTCGGAAGGTCCGGACATCCAGAATATTGGAGGCATGCCTTGCTTCGATCGCGATTTGATCAACTGGGTTGATCGTTACATGATCATTGAACTGCCATGCCTGCTTATGAATATCGAGATAGGAAACCATGTGCTTGCTATGGTGACATTTCGCTCTATTAGCCTTAGTCCGTTATCAGACGTAGTGTCGTGTAGCCTATGCTTACCGACTGCCCTACCAAAGACATCCTCCCTTCCTATTTCCGCGTTAAAATCGCCCAATACGATTTTAACGTCGTATTTAGGACATTGCTCGTATGTTTTGTCGAGGAGCTCGTAGAAACACTCTTTGGTGGCAGGAACACATATTAGGCTTATGTAAGCGAATTGAGCCTTGATCCGGATAGTAATAATACGCTCGCTCACGTGTCGGAAGCTTAAGACTTCTTGCCTAAGTCTGCCGCGTATGACAAATCCGCATCCGAATAAGCGTTGCCTCTGTAGCGATCACCGTAGTAGATGTCACAGTTTTTCATCCTCTTTTTCTCGGCCCATCCCATCGCACTTCCTGGATGGCGGTAAAATCTGCTCTATAGCACTCTAGGGCCTCTGCTAGTTGTTCGGCTGCACGTGGTCTGTAAAGAGACAGAAAATTCCACGTACAGATCCGAAGATCGTTGTCCTTATTTCGTTTGCTGGGGTCGTCATCAGTTGAGTCGTCCTTATCCGAGGCTTTTGGTTGTTTCGGAACCATATGTTTTTTACGTGGGAGGGAAGTTACCCTGACGGCACAACCCCCAACCTGGAGGGCCAGTTCCTTAATTATTCCCCTAGGACGAGGGGCCGGGTACACCGGTGCCAGTAGTCCAGTACGGGAGTATTGGCGCTGCCGTTGGCCCATTGAGGGCTCCTCCGCCACCATCTCTATTTCAATGTCCTGACCCACATTGGAAATTCCCTACCGACCTGTGTTTCGAATACGTCCAAACAGCTCGCGCAAGGTATTCACTAAGTTCAACCTAACTGGAACTATAGACGCCACCGTTGACTCCGTCTAAGGGATTCGTCCGCTGCCGCCTGGAACAGGAATAAGTGCTTTAGTGGGAAAGCACTCTTCCCCCCTCTCTCATCTGCTACCCGCAAGAATCCGCCAAACGGGGTTAGTAACCCACTTCTAGGATTAAGGTACTAGGCACCCGGCTGTCACCGCGTGGAGGTTGACAGTAGGAGTTGGTAGGCCTCAGCTGAGTGAAAACGTTTTGTTTTCATATGATCGCATGCACTACCGTTTGACCAACCATCTTGAGCTTCAGACCCCACTTTTTACCACAGAGGCGTTGGCACATCAACATTACCCTGTTCGCCTTGCTGATAACATTGTTTAGGTGAGGGTTTCAGTTAAGCTTTTTATCCAGGATTATTCCAAAATATTTTGCTTCCCCTGCAGTGTTGATGGGGGTATTTTCCAGTTAGATTTGCTTCAGTTCGAGATTTCTTTTCTTAGAAAAGGATACAACGATAGTTTTTCCAGGGTTGGTGGTTAAGCCCTTGGTTCTACATCATCTTGAGATCATATTGAGGGCACTTTGCATTGTTTCCGATATGATGTTTCAAATTTACCCACAACTCTGATGACAACATCATCTCACATCTGTGTATCATTGTACTCTGTAACCAGATTTAGTTAGAAGCTCTTGCAGTTCGTCTATGACTAAGTCAAAAGCAGAGGAGACATTACTCCCTCCTACGGACACCCTCTAGTGGCTATAATAGTTTTCAGCGATCCTGTGCACTCGGGTTTTATTTTTCCGCTTTGTGTAGTACATAGAATCCAGTTTATGATCAGGGGTGTAATACATTTCCTTTCATTGCCTTATTGATTGCTTCATACAAAGTGTTGTTAAAGGCTCCCTGTATGTCGAAAGGCATAACGGGCGGTTTCTTATGCAGCCAGGGTTTTGGTAATTTGTGAATGGCGGTCTCTGTGGATTTGCCGGGTTGTTATGCAAATTGGTGTGCATGTAATGCATCAGGAATAAGGAACGCATCCCTTACGTAGTGATCAACGATTTGTTTCATAGTTTTTAGGAGAAAGGAACAAAGGCTGATGGGATGGTACGATTTAAGCGATTGTTCTGCCTGTTTTTTCGGCTTTGGTATAGAGACTACCCTGACCTCTCTCCAGCTGTTTGGTATGTAGTTTAGTGTTAGACTCGATCCGAATATCCATAGAAAGGAAGAAGTCAATAATTGCTGTCCCTGCTGTAGGAGGGCGCCGTGGCGTAAGTGGTTAGTGTGTTGGATCACTACGCATGAGGTTTCAAGTTCGAATCCCAGAAAACACCAAAAAGTTTTTTCACGGTCCCACCTCTCGCGAGCGTCTGACAAACATCCGGGAGTATTGTTGTCACGAAAAAGCTTCTCAAATCGCCGTTCGGATACGGCATTAAACTGCAGGTCCCTTCCATTCGTGTGAAAAATATAACGCACACAACATGAGTGGTTGCGAGAAGCTAGGCCCTGGCACTTTAAAGAGCTGTTGCGCCAAATATTTGTTTGTTTTGCTGTAGGAGACAGAGAAAGATGCCATCTTCATCTGGTGATTTAAGTGAACTCAAATTGAAAAGAGCCCATTTTATATGGCTAGCGGTAAAGAGTTTACCAGAAAGGCTGTAGTCCTGTCCAAAAGAGTTGAGAACAATGTTCCTCAATGTAACCCATAAATAACAGATTTGCACACTGAAAATCTATCGGCTGCTGGTTTAACAGCTCAGCAACGAACACAATTTCAATAGTACTCGAATCTCAAAGCATAAAACCGATCACCAATGGTATGTAAAATATTGAATCATCCAAGTTCAGTACCCCAAACAAAGTTCAATCGCACATATTCCACCGCGCCGCCACGGGATCACTAACCTCACCCGCCACCCAAAACTTAACACAATTAATCTCAATCCGAGCAGTAATTATCTATCGCAGTACAATTACGGAAAACCCATTTAAAACCTAATTCACCGCAAATGATGAACCCAAACAGGTGAAGTGTTACAACAACTCAGAACTTTGATTCTCACCCGAACGCCGAGGCAGAAAGATAAACTCCATTGCTTCCTCCTTCTCCTTTATACGGATGCTAATGGCAGTTCCATCAAATCGAAGGCAATTAACGAGAGAATCTTCCTCCAAGTTTGAACTCTTAAGACCCCTTTTTGTGCTGACCATCACAACACAGAGACACACACACACGTGCACACAGCCTCCAATAGGTCCCAATATATTCCAATAAATTAATAACCGGAGAATCAGTAGGCAATAATTTACGTCCTCCGATGCCTGGTGGCGTAAAAATTTCAATTTATTTCCTTTATTCTTTTCAATTTGTGACTCTTTGGTGCTCTGCTGTGGCCGGTGTAGATACTCCCCCCATCCCAGGGGAGAATCTCTTTATCGTGGCCACGAATCGCGCTCTCAACTGGCAATGGTTAGAAAATAGAAATTGTCTTCGAACTTGGGAACTCACGGCTGGCGGCTGTGCGGCAGCACTTAATCATGTTCCCCGTAATAGAATCGAAGGTAAGCTTCTATCGGTTCTTGGTATTCTCACACGACGACTGGGCATGGAACCCTTTTTTGTTCGCTAGAGAGGAACAGCCAGAAACATTGCATCTGGAAGCTATGGTTCCATTCGTCTGTGTATGCTTGTTAGCTGAGCATGTACGCGCGCTCGATCCTTGCTACGTGAAGGTTATTAATACCAGGGAGAAGGAAATTCGCGATTGCACTCTAGGGCCCTGAGGTTCCATAGTGATACCATAGCTGGTCCATCTATTGACTGGACGTCTAATCAATCAACAGATGGACAATCGGATCATCAGTGTCTCCGGGCGATCACAGTTCTGAAATTAATTCCTGGTTCTGGATTAGTTCGTTACCCAGTGATTGGCCGAGGCTTGATATGATTTATGGATGAACGGTTTGGGAAAGTCGCTTCAAAGAAATCGTGTCGTGTCAATTTATGTGGGAAATGACAACAAGGAAGGAATCCAGTATAATTGGGTTTCTGTCTTGAGCTGGTAAACTTAAAAAATATGTCAACCCCACCCCTCTATGATTGTAAAGCTTTCAACACTCACCTGTACTTTGGTTTTAAACAAAACCATCAAGGATTGAATTTTTTGTTCGACTGGAAACTTCTACTCATTGGGAATACCCACGGGTTTTGGAAACACTCTGCCCACCACTATCTGAGCTGTAAACTGATTTCTTCTTTTCAACACTCACTGATGCACTTCTAATCAATCACGAAACGTAAAATGAGCACATGGAACTAGAACTGCTCGCGCTAACACTTTCACCCATGCACATCGCACTGTACTCATTTGCATAGAAGGAGAAGTCTTCTTTTTTTTTTTTTGTGGTTGGAAGGACGAATGGGTGGTCGTATCGATAGTTCAGTTGGAAACAGTTTTTTTTTTTACGATTTCAATTGAAACAACCTGTCGAATATTTAGGTGAGTTGTGGATCAAACTCTGTAGAGAACATTCTAGCTTATGTGTATGTGTGGTCGAAGGACGGGGCAACCATCTAACTCGCATTTGCATGTTAAACGATTTTCAGCCCATTTGAGTGGTAATAAATTTTCGATTCACAATAACGACTGAACGAGACAATTGTTGACATTTTGATGTAATTGGGTATTCCTTTGGGGAGAAGGCACACCTTTGATTGAGGGCACATGCAGTTCCTGCTGTTGTTCGCTTCTATGCGGTTTCTGAAAAAAAAAAATGAAATAAAAAATGAAATCAATTTATTTCGTATCAATACAGGGTGATACAATTTCATATTGCCGAACTTTCAAATTACGGAAAGGAGGGGTCCATAAAAGTAATGCCATAACCGAGACAAGAACAGTGGTTTAAAAGGAAGGGAAAGGCTTTTCGCCCAAACACCCTCTGAGGAAAGCCGACATCTTTATAAAAAGGCTAGAAACGCCTGCAGCGTAATTGCGAGTCCAAAAGTGAGTCAAAAAGTACCACCATGTCTTTATGGCTGTAAATCGTTTTGATCCTTCATCAAAATAATAAAAGTCTTTGTCACGTCAGGATCAGTTGCTCGTGTCCTTAAAAATTTCATTCATCACAATTCTGCATGTTCAGGTGAAATTGTTCCCATGTTTTGAAGATGTGTTCTTCCTTCACCAAGAAGCTCCCTTTCTAACTACCGACCTATCACACTTTAACTTACTTGTATCAATCCCCAACCTATAAGAATTTCGGAAAATTTAAACAAATGCCTTCATCATTAGGGCGAATGAGAAATAATTGAATCGATATATCTACGGTTCTGGCGTAGGACTTATGCTAACTCCAGCAGCACGTAGTAGCCTCATATTCTGGAAACCCTATAGTGACCGGATATTGACAGGTAGGTTCCAGAGTAGAGTTAGAAAAATTACCATCATACAGTGTTATGCCCCGACTCTAGACGCGACTGAGGATGAAAAGAGTAATTTTTATAGCTACTTAGGCGCCGCCTACAACCAAACGCCTAATGGGGACTTCGTAATGGTGATGGGAGATCTCAATGCCAAGATGGGTAGCGACAACACCATGCTTAAGCACGTGATGGGAGTTCACGACGTGGGAGACCGTAGTGACAACGGTGAGCGGTTTGTGGACTCTGCAATAGCAACCACCTAGTCATCGGAGATACGCTGTTTAAGCATAACACCTGCCACAAGATCAGTTGAGTCGCCACTGATAGGCAACGAACATCCAATCAGATCGACCACATTGCGATCAGTCGCCGCTTTAGAAATTGTCTTCTGGACGTCCGAAACAGACGTGGAGCTGATTTTTTTTTTTTGGATTGCCCCAGGGATGTGTAATCTTCATAGATACTAATTTTTTTTTTTTTTTTTTGCGGTTAAGTGAAAATCTTCAAAAAGACACTATGAGGATCGACAGCGCGTGCTCATAGTAGTGTGGGATTCTTACCCACTAAAAAACCTCCCTTCAAAACAGACTTGTTTTTATTTTTACTACAACTAAGTATTCGACTTATCAAGTAGTTTTCGTTTCACGAAATAATAACGTTTGGCAGGTACCTTCCCATTAGAAGTTCCTGCTAGCTCCGCAGTTTAGACGCGGTTACTTAACGCGCTAAGTCTAAAGGTTTGATTCTTTGTAGACGGCGAAGTAAATTTCTTTCATCCAAAACTTGGAGGACTGTTATATTAGCGTGACTTTCTAGTCGACTTTTATATTTTCTCGCGTAGTTTTTGATTTCGTCTTCGATTGTTTTAATGCCAAGATCTCTGTGGATATCGCTATTTCGGATATACCATAGTGCATTAACAATACCTCTTAGCACTTTGTTCTCAAAAGTTTGTAAAATTTTAATGTTACTTATTTTGGTACAACCCCAGAGTTGTATACCATATGTCCATACGGGCTTTAGCACCTGCTTATATAAAAGCAGTTTGTTATATATATTAAGCTTGGAATATTTTCCAAGTAACCAATGCATTTCTCTATATTTATTATCTAAATCTTTGCGTTTTTTCTTTGCGTGCGTTTTCCATTTCAGCTTTGTATCAAGTGTCATTCCAAGATACTTAGCCTCGTTTGCAAACGGGATTTGAACCGAGTTTGAAAAGATCGGCAAATTATTTATTTTCTTATAAGTAAAATTTGCATGAACAGATTTGGTCTCGTTGAGTGCGATTCGCCAAATCTTGGTCCATTCATTTACTCTATCCAAAGCTTCTTGCAGTTTTTCTGTAGTATCTTCGACCGTTTTATCTACTGTCAAGATAGCAGTGTCGTCGCAAATGTACCTAGCTCAGTGCCTTCTACCTGCGGTATGAATAGATAAAATAGATACTAATAGCCCGAGTGCTACTAGCATGCACGATTCACAAACCTGAGTAATCTATGCCAGGAATACGCCTACGTACTAAACACACACCCTACACACTTCAACCACTCTCCCCGCGGGACTGCCGTTAGGTATTACTTCGCGGGGCTGGTTAGCAATTTATGCTATGCTTCTTGAGTCAGCTTCTTCCGCTGCTTCAGCTGCTCTTCTTAGCTTTTCTATTCTCCGCAGCTCTTTTTGTAGAGTTGTTACGAAGGAACATATTGCCATCCAATTCTCTTCCGAACGTTACATATGGTCGAGGAGTAATGACGGACTTGGCAGAGTTATTCTCCACGCTGTGAAACGTGTGCAGTGAAAAACTGCGTGCTCCGTATCTTCATCTTCACCTTTGCATTCCGGGCAGGATGGTAAGTTGTCGTGTCCAAATCGGTGTGGATATTTGCGGTAGCCACCGTGGCCAGACAGGAACTGCGTTAGATAGTAGTTGCAGTCTCCATGCTTTCGACTTATTCAGTCTTGGATTGTCGGTATAAGTTTATATGTCCATCTGCCTTTTGTTGTATTAGCCCAACGAGCTTGCCACGTAGCTGCTGACGCTGCCCTTTCTTAAATTGTTATCACCTTGATACCAGTGGCGTCATGATGACTCAATGCTCTTCTGTTATATATCCTCAGCATTTCATCTGCGAGAATATCGATGGGAACCATTCCAGCTATGACAAATGCAGCTTGGTCAGAGATGGTTCCAAAGCCGCTGATTGACCGTAGCGCACAGAGTCTGTATGATGACGATAGTCTCCTTTTGGTCTCCTTCGTCCTCAGTGCCTCCGCCCAGACTGGGGCGGCGTATAACAGAACTGAGGTGATAACTCTAGAGAGTAGAATCCTTCTAGCGTATCCAGGTCCACCGATGTTAGGCATGATACGCGAGAGAGCTCCCTGCATTTGCAATGCTGTTTTGGTAACAAAATCAACTTGCGTAAACCGTAGCTTCTTGTCCAGCATTACTCCAAGGTATTTAACCGCCTTTTTCGACCTGATGGTTTGGTTACCAACCTGAAAGTTGGCAAATTCGACGGTTTTCCGGCTGGTTATAAGAACAGCTTCTGTTTTATGGTCAGCTAGTTCTAGTCCGGCGGATATTAGCCAATCTTTTATCTGGGCAATTGCTTCATTTGTAGCTGATTCTACTGCATGGATCTGTTTAGCTACTGTCACGACTGCAATGTCGTCGGCGAATCCAATTATCGTTACTCCCCCAGGGAACGTTAATCGTAGGACTCCGTCGTACATGATGTTCCACAATAGTGGCCCTAAAACCGATCCCTGCGGAACTCCCGCAGTTACGTTGTAGTATTTTACCCCTTCATCGGTATTGTACCTCAGCTACCTGTTGTTGAAGTAGTTCGTCACTATCCGTAGCAGGTAATATGGCGTATCCATCCTGGCAAGTGACCTTCTAATAAACGACCAGTCCGCAGAGTTAAGTGCATTTTTAACGCCCAGCGTTACTACTGCATAATACTCCTTTGTGCCATAGAGCCATTTCTCGCCTTCGATGGCACCTTTGGCGATATCAACTACCGCTCTTATGGCATCAACAGTAGATCGTGCTCTTCTGAAGCCAAATTGGTGATCTGAGAGGGCTCCTTTCTCTTCTGCTATTGCGAGTAATCTATTGTAGATTATCTTCTCGAGGATCTTACCCATGGTGCCCAATAGGCATATTGGACGATAGGATGATGGTTCTCCTGGGGGCTTCTTCCCTTTTGGCAGTAGGACCAAATGCTGCGTCTTCCATTTTTCGGGAAAAGACGTGGAGCTGACGTCGGACAAGAACGTGATCACCATTTTATGGTAGCTCATTTACGAATTCGTACTGCATCCGTCAACAGCAACCGCTCAAACCTACTTAACATCACAAGGTTTAATATCGACAGGCTCAAGGTTCCCCAAGTGCACCAACAGTTCAGGGAGCATCTTTTCTTAGAAGCAGAAGCAATCAGCAGCATAGAGAACATGGATGACCACTGGAGTGCTGTGAAAAATGCTTTTGCCACCGGGGCACGCACGTATGTCGGTAAAAAGCAGAAACATCACCGCACATGGCTTTCAACAGACACCTGGAGACGGATCGATGAGCGTACAGCAATCAAGGCTCGGATTGCAGCGGCCTCAGCAGTAGAGAGAACCGAGCTGGAAGCACAATACCGAAGAAGAAAGAAGTGCAGCGTACTATGAGACGCGACAATCGTCAATATGTCAACTCACTGGCCTCAAAGGCTGAAGAAGCAGCGAGTAGATGCGACAGTAGGACTGTCTACAGCATCACTAAGGAGCTCATTGGGGGTCGGAACTCCAAACAACACCCAGTGAAGAGTCTAGACGGTAACCTTCTGATTTTGGATTAGGATCAGCTCACTAGATGGAGAGAACATTTTGCTATAGTGCTAAATCACTTAGACAATGGCAGTATGATCTTGAATTCGAATGAGCAGTTCGAAGCAACAAATTCCCGAAATCGCACCGTACCTCCCAGTAAAACCGAAATAATAACAGATATCAAGTCCCTCAAGAAGAACAAAGCGGTGGGTATTGATGGCATCCCTGCCGAACTATTTCAATCGACGCCAAATACATCAGCAGATTTACTGCATCCGCTAATACGGAGAGCTTGGGATAGTGAACAATTTCCACAGGAGTGGAAAAGACGGATGATCATTAAGCTTCCAAAGAAGGGAATGGAGTGTGGTAACTGGAGCGGTATATGCGTTCTTTCAGCTGTAGCCGAAATAATAGCTAGAATAATTCTAGAACGAATTAAAGAACATTCAGATTCAACTCTCGATGTCGAACAGGAAGGCTTTCGCGCTGGATCATACGAGGACGGTAAGTGTCACATCGTGCACAATGGTAAGGTATCGGAGGATTTTGCAGTCCAAAGTGGAGTACGTCAAGGGTGCATACTGTCCCCACTATTGTTCTTGGTGGTTATCAGCGATGTACTCCATGCAGCATTGACGGAAGCTAATTATGGAATTCGTTGGACGATGACATCTTACCTTAAACACCTAGATAACGCTGACCATGTTTGCCTACTTTCACATCGGATAATTGATCTTCATTTGGTGGCCCAAAAACTAGAAGCTGAAGCAAACAAAGTGGGGCTAAAAATAAACACAGCCAAATAAAAAATAAAAAAGCCCTGAGCACTTCTAATACCCGCGCTCAACTTAACATTGCCGGACAGGAAGTCGACAAAGTTGATAACTTTCTTTATTTAGAAAGTGTCATCTCGGCTAATCGCGATGGCACCGAACTGGATGTGTGCAGCAGAATTGGGAAGGCAAAAGCGGCCTTCGGAATGCTATCCAAAATCTGGAGAAGCAATGTTATCAGCTTAAGAACCAAGCTACGACTGTTTCGCTCCAACGTAGAATCAGTGCTGCTTTATGGGTGCAGTACTTGAAAGGTGGACACCATTAACACACGAAAGCTGCAAGTCTTCGTAAACAAATGCTAAAGAATCATCTTGAGGATTTTTTGGTCGAACCGCATCTCCAACGAACAACTTTATCTGAGAACGGGCCAAGAACCTATAAGCATTACTATACGTAGAAGAAAGTGGCAATGGATTGGACACTCCCTACGGCGCGAAGACAACTCCATTGCGAAAGACGCCATGCAATGGAATCCCCTCACCCAGGCAGGCAGAATAGCGGGGCAAATCCTAGGCAAACGTGGCGCAAAACAGTTGAGGAGGAATCGAGCTCTTTAGGAATGAGTTGGAGGCAGCTCAAACGCGTTGCAGAACTTCGAACACGATGGCGCGTAGGCGTGGTTGACACCCTATGCCCCCGAGGGGTTAAAGGATCTAAGTAAGTAAGTACGGCTCGCGATAGAGTCTTCTATATGCCTTTTCAAACCATCTCTAAGCCCATGATACCGACTGGGCTTGAATTACGAGCTTTTTAAGAAGACAGAAAACTGGTCTCATTATAGGATATGATGCTAACGATAACCATACTGTATGGGGCAGTTCCGATATCAACAAAAAAGGATGAGCTACCTTTTGATTTCAATTTAAGTACAAACCTTATTCTATGCAACATAGATAATGAGCCTACTTTCGTCACCAAAAACAAGCACGAAGTACTGGGCATCACCCTTGCCGCCGATAGTATCGTTCAGCGCATCAGGAATTGGAAGCCATCAAGCGAATCCTCGTTCTCGGATCACAGGTATCTCCAATTCTCTTTATTTGCAGATTCTATTAGCCAGTTTTTAAGTATTATCGTAAAACTAATTGGCTCAAGTTAAGGTCAACCTTAAGCAATTTGGTTGCCTCTGATCACCTTAATCCTAGAAGCTTCGCGAGAAAGCATAGAAACCGACTAATCGAACATGTCAACAATACAGTCCTACAAATTTTGGATGAGAACAATTTATTGCGCCGACTACAAAGCACGAAACCTTTCGACTTGGCGTGATAATGATTAACCGCGTCTAGATTGCGGAATATACAGGATCCTTCAGTGGAAAATAACCTGCCAAACGTTTTTATTTCATGATAGAAAAATTGCTTGATAAGTTATACTTAGTTGCGATATCTAACAAATTTATATCGAAGGGTGGTGCGTTTTTAGTCAGTAAGAACCTGACACTACTATGAGCACGCGTTTGCTATTCACCTACCTGCTTTACCTTCTAGTGGTGGTTCCCGGGCAACTATACGTAAAAATCCTTATACATGTAGACTGAAATTGCAAGTACGGGTTGCCTAGGGCTTTGATTCTAGACTAGGTAACGTGGGCCAGCAACCTGCGCTACCGAACATTTTCCCGCTACCGAAACCGACACTATGCCTTTGATAAGGAACGATCATATGTTAGCGACTTTTAGCTATTGTACCCGGACAAAGATAGGTTTCTGGAATGTAAAGACGCTCCTCGACTTGGGAAGCGAAGGTCCTTACAATGCCAGATTCCTTCAATTGGAAAATGAATTCATGCGATATAAATTGGATATTTTGGGGGTAAGTGAAATGAGATGGTGCTAACAACAACACCAGGCAAGGGCCTAATTTCCCGAGAGCCTCATGATGACAGGATTATTGCGTCCAGATTCCGGACTAGAGTACGACGCGTCACTATCATACAGTATTATGCCCCAACGAGTGATTCATCTGAGGACGAAAAGGAGAGCTTCTACAATCTCTTAAGTGCCGTCTTCAACACAACACCAAATGGAGACATTGTCATAGTGATGGGGGATTTGAATGCCAAGGTAGGCAACGACAACGAAGGGCTCAAACATGTGATCGGGAAGCATGGACTAGGCAACCGCAATGACAACGGTGAAAGGTTTGTGGATTTCTGTAATGCCAACCGCCTTGTGATAGGTGGCACCATGTTTGAGCACAAAACCTGCCACAAAGTTAGTTGGGTTTCCAACGACAGGCAAGCAACCTCCAAACAAATTGACCATTTTTACATCAGCCGCTGCTTTAGAAGTAGTCTCCTGGACGTCCGAAACAGGCGGGGGGCAGATGTAGGGATAGTGCGAGATCATCATCTTATGATAGCTACTCTCCAACTACAGACTGCTGCAGTTCGGAGATCCCACGACAACACAAGAATGTCCAGGTTCAACATCGATAGACTTAGTGATCCCTCAGTACGTCAACAATTAAAGGAGTACCTTTCGCAAGGTGTGAAAGCAATCAGCAGCTCAATGCCCGCAACCATCCAAGACCATTGGTGTGCTGTGAAAAATGTTTTTACATCTGGTGCTGAAAGAATTGTCGGTCGATCGCAGAGAAGACATAGGGCGTGGCTTTCCGAGGATACCTGGAGACGGATTGACGAACAAAACCTGCTGAAAGCTCGCATTTCATCTACTCTATCAGCAAGGAGAACCGAGCTAGAGGGCCTATATCGCATGACGATAAGAGAAGTTCAGTGTAGCGTGTGATGTGACAGGCGCAACTACATCACCGTGACAGGCGCAACTACAGAAGTAGAAGGAGACAGCAGGACCGTCTACAGAATCAACAAAGAGCTGACAGGTGGTCGCAGCTCCAGTCAATACCCAGTAAAAAGCCTAGACGGTTCCTTGCTCATTTCGGTTGAGGACCTGCTCAACAGATGGACGGAGCATTTCGCCACGGTTTTGAAGAGTGTATTCGCTTGCGATATGCTCCCAAATCAGACTGAGGTGCCCGAAGTGAGAAATGCCCTAATACGCAACACGACTCCCAATAAGGATGAGGTCACTACCGCGATCAAAGCACTTAAAACCAAAAGGCGGTAGGACTTAACGGTTTTACCGCAGAGCTCTTAGCTCATATGAAGGGTTCTACTGCCACGTTCTGCACAGAGGGAGGCTGTCTGAGGAATTTGAGATCCAAAGTGGGGTAAGACAAGGCTGTATTCTTTCACTAATTCTATTCCTATTGCTAATTAGCGATGTGCTTCGTGCAGCTTTGGCGACGGGAAACGGAGGAATTCGATGGACTCTTACATTCCAACTGAAACATCTTGACTACGCAGATGATGAATGCTGACTCTCTCACAGAATTATGGATCTTCACCAAATGACAGCAGATGGGGAGAGGAAGGCAGGCTGCGTTGTCGGGCTGAAAATTAATACGCGAAAAATGATCAGCCTTGGAACAAACTCATCGGCTGAAATATGTATTGCTGGACAGCCGGTAGAGAGAATAGAGGATTTTCAGTTTCTTGGCAGTATTGTCACGCCCGATGGTGGAACCAAGCTGGATATAGCCAACAGGATCGCCAAAGCAAAGTCCGCGTTCAGGATATTGTTAAAAATATGGCGAAACAATGCAATCAGTTTGAGCACCAAGCTAAGACTGATCCGCTCCAACGTTGAATCCGTGCTGTTATATGGTTGCAGCACGTGGAGAGTGACCACTATTATCACCAGAAAGCTGCAAACTTTCGTTAATAGGTGCCTGCGTAATATCTTAAGGATTTTCTTGCTCAATCGTATCTCTAACGAACACCTTTACGAGAAATTGGATCAGGAACCAATAGGCAAAATCATACAACGACAGAAGTGGCAGTGGATTGGTACAGGTTCCAAAAGGGTGACAGTTCCATAGCGAAACATGCACTGCAATGGAACCCTTTAACTCAGGATGGCAGAAGACCTGGCGGTCCGAGGAGAACATGGCGGAAAACAATCGAAAAGGAGACACGATAGTTGGGGAAAAGTTGGAGAGAGCTGAGACATACTCCAGGGATTTAGTTGCTGCTTGGCTGTCCGAAAGGTGCAGATGTTCTTGGCATATATCACATTTTTCTTAATCCAAGATAAAATTTCTTTAATTGCCATTATTTCCGCCTGGAAGGCGCTACAACTATTTGTAAGACGGAAGGAGAGCTTAAGATTAAGCCTGTCAGGAATAACACCTGCACCAACTCCGTCTTTCGTTTTTGACCCGTTAGTATAGAAGTGAATCGACTCATCTTCTGAAAATGCATCGTCATTCCAGAGTGATCTGAAAGGAATGGTGACGAGGAATTTCTTTTTAAAATTTAGACGTGGGTTGGCAACAGGAGTGCCAAAGCTTGATCGAATTAGAAGTTCGAAGATCAGTGGAAGCATTTACGTCAAAGACACCACCTCATAAAAAATAGAGCGTGGCTGACTCAGCTAGTATTGCCCTGTCCAAAGAAGAGATCATTTGAACACTGTTAGGAAAGCAATATCAATGAACGTTCCAAAGATATGCCGAAAGAAATGCAGACCTATTTACTCCTGGTTCACACAAATGCAACAACACCAATATTTGGTTTGCTTCAGTAACGAAGTGATCCAAAATCAGGAGGCCCACCGATATTTTCTGGGATCAAACAGGTGAAACCCACGATCGGATCATTAAAATGCAGTGAAGTGGGAGGGTTATGATCCCTTGAGTTCAGATCATAGCATCGCCAAAATAGGAAGAAGAAGACTATGACTTGCATCCTTTATATTGCATTACTGCAGAATTGCGTAATATCACATCCACTGATTGTATCCACTGAAGTCGGAGTACATTTTGTGCGCAAAGACGGCATTCAGTGTACATCAAACCGATTGTGTTCTGAATGTTGAACTTTGGTAATGAGAACGTAATTCCACATAAACTGAACGAAGCTGTAGACATAGAGACATTCAAAGAGGATGTTGCCATTAAGTTCTGCCGTCTCTTATTTTTAATTTGAATTCTAAAAAGTAATTTTGATAGTAAAGCTAACAGCCTCATAATTCTCATACGTATCTCGAATGAAAACCTGACATAAGCTAAACCTTTTGCTTAGTACGAGTACCATACTGATCGCGGGTGGGCTTGGCTGTAATTAACCGCCCATAAAATATCGAAGAAAACCTTCACACTTTTCACTTAATTCAAACCCACACCCACTACCCAATCATTGAGCGATTAATTTTGTGGGATCACATTAAACGAACAATTACGTGGAAATCATATCATCCACGGAGCGATTATCTCATCCAACCCGGAACTCAGAGCTCAAGTTCTGTTCTTACACACGCGTGAACGAATAAATCCCCAGAAAAATGTGTGTCCAACTATTATTTTGTTTCTCCTCTCATATTGAGATCCAAAAAATGTCAATCAAAGGCTTAAGTGAGCGCCAATCCCATAAAATCCATGATCATGATATTCGGTTATCTATTCTCTGCAGCACTCCTCGTCGAGTGGTATCATCATCATCGACGGTGCGGACGATCTTCTTTTAGAAATCCACTTGAAATGCACTTGTATCTCGTACGCGTATATATGTATATCATTCCTCATGGGGCATTGTAGATGTCAGATTTGTCTAATGGAACCTCAGATACATTGAAGATAAGCGATTAGTGTGCAATTAATTGCGATTTTCGCAATTTTCTCATGCGTGTGCGGAGGATGGCACAGAGGAATGTGCGTTGCGTTAAGGAACAAGAACGAGAACTCTGGCGTTGGTTGCGGTGTGTAACATCTTTAGCGGTATAGACGCAATAAATTACATCAACCAGACTCGTTCTCGTTGATGATATAACTCGGGATGGGTGATACTGTATTGCTTTTCGCACATTGTAGCATTTTATTGCGCGAACTTAACAAACAAAAAAATGTGCTAGTTGTGTTGAATGACTGGATTTTATGGTCATTTCGACATGTTTTGTTAAATTGATGCTGCGGGTCTTGATGAAGATATTACGAGATCATTCAACTCCTTTAGAAAGTGGTACTCTTTTCCTACGTGACGTAGGATCGCATTTCTTGTCGGAAATACTGTCTGATTCTTTACCCACACTTACAAGAATTAGTTACATAAGATGCAGAGTACGAAATATAGTACTCCAGGGTCTTGTATTCACTTTCAGGGACTTAACCTACAAATAACCCTACGACTTTCGGACACTTGTAGTGTGTTTTAGGCAGATATTCTAGCTGTACTTAAAGCTGCGAAATTACTTAAAATGTAATCAAAATCTAACTGGGGATATCGCCATCTATTTTGACAGTCAGCCTGCGCCTAAGGCGCTAGAGTTCTCTGTCATCAAATCTGAAGTAGACAGGAAGTGTCGCGCAATGCTCAAGGTATTATACCGAGAAACTGCGGTATAGACAGAAATACGTCAGTCGAAGAATCGCTCTAAACAAAGAAAACTGTTCTGAATAAAACCATAAGAGGGCTTGCCTAAGGTAGGCAAACATAGAAGGCTTTAGAGTATCTAAGGCCCTTTGGCCGACTCTGGTCGGAAAGCCGGGCATGGAAGCGCCATGAGACTAGCACTTTCAGACACGAATGTATGCAGATACCTCAATGACTTATATGATGTAAAGGATTATTACACAGTGTGTCAGTGTCAAGACACCATGCACCAATCATCCCTTGAGCGGCGTCGGATCCTAAGTTCAGAGTTCTGCAATGCATTTAAGCTTACTGTAGCTCATCCCAAAAAACCTCGATTCGTCCTTAGGATGACCTGCTTTTCTGCCCCAATGATTCCAATGCATAGCAAGGTGTATGGTAGGTAGGTTAGGTAGGTAGGTAGGAGTGGTTGTGTCAGTAAACCATGCCGACACTTAATTAGCGTAGAAGCGCCGTTTTATTACCACAACTCAAGTGACCTAACGGATGTTAACTACTAGGGGAAAGAAGAAGAAAAAGGGGGTAAGGATTATTCACATCCACCCGTTGCATTGAGGAAGCTGATAATATCCCTAATGCTAATATCCGCTAGCTCTATAAGGTTGTCGAAAAAGAATTTACCTAAGGTGCGCTGTCTGGCCTTGCCTAAAGCTGGACACTTGCAGATGAAGTGTAAGGTTGTTTCTATTTCATCAGCAGTATTGCAGATGCGACAGTGTGCATTAAATGCAATGCCTATTTTGGCCGCATGAACCCCGATGGGCCAGTGGCCAGTACTAACTGCCAGAGTTCTTGCGATGTATGTACGGTTTAGTACGGTTTAGTATATCTTGCGTTCTTTTCAGGGAGTATTTGGGCCACATCTGCCTGGAGATGACACAGTTCCGCACCCCCTGCCATCTAATATCCGCCTTTAGCAGATAGTGCGCGAACATGCCTCCCTTAACTCAACTCATTTATCAGTACGCCAGTTTCCCATTCCGCCCTGGTTGGGAATCTGAACGTGCCGTCATTTCTAAAGTTCACTGTGGGAGTTATATAGTCGGTCAGATTAGCTACCAGATCCTGTGGTAGCAAATTCAGGATACTGCTGTGACCATACGAATTGGTGCACCAGCATTCCGTTTCCCTTAGCCTGACCGCACTACATGATGATAGCTGCATAATGTGAAGATCGAGTGGTAAAAGGTGCAGAATAGCGTTCAAGGCATCGGTTGGACATGTCCTCATGGCACCCGTTGCGCCTATAGCCGCAGTTCTTTGTACCCTGTTGATAATTTTGATGTTATAAGCTTTCCTTAGCGCAGGCCACCAGACTAGTGATCCATAGGAAAGAATGGGACGCACCACGGCAGTGTACATCCATAAGACAATCTTCGGGCGAAGTCCCCACTCCTTGCCAAAGGTCTTACTGCAGGCATAGAAAGCCACACAGGCCTTCTTTACCCATTGCTCAATAGTAAGCTTCCAGCTTAGTTTTGGATCAAGTACCACACCTAGGTCCTTGGCGCTGGAGGATAGGGAGAGTAGATGATTATTTAGCCATGGAAGCGTAAAAGTCGGTATTTTGGTTTTAGTGGTAAAGAGCATCAGTTCAGTTTTGCTTGGGTTGATGCTGAGTCCACATTCAGTGGCCCATGAGCTAATCTTGCCCAAGGCACCTTCCATAATCTCACTGATTACGGATGGAAACATCCCCGATACCAGTATTACCACGTCATCCCCATACGCGACAACCTTGACTCCACCCCTATCAAGTCTACACAAAATTTTATTGATGACCATAAGCCATAGAAGAGGAGATAAGACCCCACCTTGAGGAGTTCCTCTAACAACAGATATGGTGGAGCTGCTGTTGCCGAGATTCGATTGAATGATTCTGGTTTTTAGCATTGTCAATATCCATTTGCTAATAAACTCTTCCACACCCAGTTGGATCAGAGCTTCCTGAATCGACTCCGTACTGACGTTATTGAAGGCACCTTCAATGTCTAAGAAGGTAGCAAGGGTATATTGTTTGAAATGGATTGTCTTTTCTATCGTTCGCACAACTTCGTGGAGCGCCGTCTCTGTCGATCGCCCTTTAGTGTATGCATGTTGAGATTTGGATAGAAGGGATTTATCTAGGGTATTTCGGATATGTATATCTAAGATGCGTTCCAACGTCTTTAAAAGAAAAGAGGATAAGCTAATGGGTCTGAAATCCTTTGCGGATCCATGACCCCGCTTCCCAGCTTTCGGGATAAACACAACACGAACACGCCCCCAGCTCAGGGGAACGTGGTTTAGGAGAATACAGCTTCTGTAGATCGGAACTAGCCACGGGACCACCTGGTCCAGTGTTTTTTGCAGCATAATAGGGAGAATGCCGTCAAGGCCGGCCCATTTATAGGGAGAGAAGTTGTTAATAGCCCAGGAGGTGTTAACTGCTGTAATTGTCGTCTTAATATCATTCCAGGAAGATGATTGCGCGACCTGAGCTACTGGTGGGAGGGCAATCTCATTACTACATCCTGAAAAGTGTGTTTGCATTAAAAGTTCCAGTGACTCGCGAGAGGAGTCCGTCCAAGTCCCATCCGGCCGTTTAATAAAGGACGGGCTAGAATGCTACTAGGACAGAATTTTACTCAGCCTGGCAGAGTCTTTTATGGTCTCAATGGACTGACAGTAGTCTTTCCAAGCAAGAGACTTGGCACTTTTAATGGATTTCTTGTATTCCTTCAGACAATCCTTATAAGGTTGCCAGAACTGGTGTTTAAAGCAGGTGTATGGTAGTATGGTGGGCGCCGTGGCGTAAGTGGTTAGTGTGTCGGATCACTACGCATGGGGTTCCAAGTTCGAATCCCAGAAAACACCAAAAAGTTTTTTCACGGTCCCACCTCTCGCGAGCGTCTGACAAACATCCGAGAGTATTGTTGTCGCGAAAAAGCTTCTCAAATCGCCGTTCGGATTCGGCATTAAACTGTAGGTCCCTTCCATTTGTGTGAAAAATATAACGCACACAACATGAGTGGTTGCGAGAAGCTAGGCCCTGGCACTTTAAAGAGCTGTTGCGCCAAATATTTGTATTTGTATTTGTATGGTAGACACCTTTAGGTTCCTGGTAAAGCTGCTCATTAATTTCAATTTCAATTCAATGTAGGAGACTGGCATTCTTAAAGTTTGCTGTATTTGAAATACCCCTTAAGTGGAAGGGCAGTGAATTCCATAACGTAGTGACGTGAACGAAAAATAGACGAGAGCAATTTAAATATTTAGAACGCGGTTAAATCAAGGTTAAGGCTCTGGTTGCACGGGCGAATTGTAGTTTGTCAAACAAATATGATGGAGATTTACTATTTATGATTCTGCATAAAAATATGCAGTTTCTAGCGTTAATGATCTGAGGGAAAAAATGGGGCCTGAAGCCCGCAATAATGCACTGACTATACATCATGATAGTCAGACCTATCCTTATTTTCTAATTACCTATCCGATATTTTCTGAGGTCAAATAGGCGAACCCCACAGGCGGATCAGTAGAAATGCGGTGAAGTGGGACGGTTGTGATCCCTTATTTTCGGATCATAACCTCGCTGATAAAAGGAAGAAGAAGAAGAAGAAAGTCAGACCTATCCTTACGTATGGGGCACTTGTGTGGTGGAAAGCAACGAATACGAAAAACATACGGGATATGTTGGCCATGGTACATAGAACAGCTTGCATTGCCATCACGTGTGCTCTACGCACAACACCTGCGGCTCCACTTGAGAAATTTCTGTATCTTTTACCATTAGACCTCGAATTAAATTCCAAGCGGGCAACAGTACGCTTTGGCTCACTAACGTTGGTCTCTTCAAAACTAATAATGTAGGACATAACTCCATTCTCAAGGAATCATTTCCCGGTATCCCTGACGAATCGATATCCTTAGCACTTTAGACTTCGACACATCATACGAAGTAATGTATCCTATTAGAGAGGACTGGCGAAGGAAGACAGTCTCTGTCCATAACGAGATTGCAATATACACAGATGGTTCTAAGACCAGAGAGGGCACAGGGTCTGGTATTTACTCGAGAGATATGAACGTACAGGTGGCCCTGAGACTTCCGGACACATGCAGTGTGTTCCAAGCAGAGGTTCTACCTATACTTAAAGCTGCGGAATTACTTGAGATGGGATCAATATCCGACAAGAATGTCGCCATCTACATTGAGAGTCATTCTACGCTAAAGGCGCTAAAGTCTTACGTCACCAAATCTGCGATAATCAGAAATTGCCGCACAATGCTTAGGACATTATGTACGCAGAACCGAGTCAGATTACGTTGGGTACCTGGACACTGCGATATCGAAGGCAACGAGCAAGGTGACGCGCTGGCCAAAAGAGGAGTGGGGCTCCCACATAGTGACATAATTGGTAGTATTAAACCACCTGGGTGCGTGGCTTGGGGAATTATACGGGATCGAATCATCAACACGGCTAATCTAAGGTGGTCAAACTTAGATGGACAAGGGTGTCTAAGGCCTTGTGGTTTGTGTTAGACCGCAGGAAATCTGGGGGGACGTTAAAATTAGAAAGATCACGGCTAAGAACAGCGATAGGAATACTCTCTGGTCACTGCCTCTTGCATGCTATGAGACTAGAATTATCTAACACGGATGTTTTTAGGTACTACAATGACCTACATGCCTCAGAGGACATAACACATATACTCTGTGAGTGCCAAGGAAGTGCCAGGACAAGACTAAACCACATTGGTAGGTACTTCTTCGATAACCTGGAAGAAGTCAGGTCCTTGAACCGCAACAAGGATCTCTTTAAATTCTGTAGGGAGATTAATTGTTTGGGTGAATTGGTTTAGATCTTTTGCCGTGAAGGTTCCCTAGGGATCGCGATGGGCTCACTCTGGTGCCTAGTGGACATCGCAAGTACTTACACAGATTTGGGCACGATACATCAACGCTTTGCCTCGAGTGTCCAGAAGAAGAAGAAAGAACAGAGCACGTAACATTTCAAAGCAGACGGTTCTCACATTGGACAAGAGCATTGCATAGCTCATCGTCTATAATCGATCACATGCTGTTATCAGAAGAGAGTTGGACAGAAATTAGCACATACATAGCGAATGTGCAAATTGAGCTACGAAGAATCGAAAAAATTCGCAAAGCGGTGGAAGCAGAAGAAGCAGCAACAGCTCATGCAAGGTTAATAGCATGTTATGATAACTAGCCCCGCTGTGTAATACCTAACGTCAGTCCCGAGGGGAGACTGGTAGAAGTGTGCAGGGTGCGGGTGCGGCGCATTCCTGGCATCGATTATTCGGGTTTGCGAATCGAGCATGCTAGCAACCCAGGCTACTAGTATCCTTAGAAAATTACCTCCAACTCATTCCCAAAGAACTTCATTCCTCCTCGACTGTCTTGCGCGACGTTTGCCTAGGGCGTTCCGCTATTCTGCTTGACTGGGTAAGCGGATTCCACTGCATGACGTATTTCGCGATGGAGTTGTCTTCACGCCATAGGGTGTGTCCGATCCACTGACACTTTCTCCTTCACACAGTAATGTCCATAGGTTCCTGGCCCGTTCTCAGATAAAGTTGTCCGTTAGAGATACGATTGGGCCAAAATATCGTCAAGATGCTAGGCATTTGTTTACGAAGGTTTGCAGCTTGTGTTTGATAGTGGTATCCTTAGCCTTACTGATTCTACGTTAGAGCGGAACAATCACAGCTTGTTTCTTAAGCTGAGAACATTGCTTCTCCAGACTTTCAATAGCATTTCGAACGCAGCTTTTGCCTTCCGGGTTCTGCTGCACACATCCAGCTCGGTACAACCGCGGTCAGCCGAGACCACACTTCCTAAGTATAGAAAGTTGTCTACCCTCTCGACAATGTTGAATTGAGCGCGGGTGTTAAAAGTGCTCAAGGCTTTTGTTTTGACTGTGTTTATCTTCAGCCCCACTTTGTATGCATCAGCTTTTAGATTTTGGGACATCAGATGAAGGTCCATTATCCGATATGAAAGTAGGCAAACATCGTCAGCGTAGTCGAGGTGTTTAAGATAAGTTATCATAGTCTATCGAATTCCATTGTTACCTTTCGTCAATGCTGCACGGAGTACATCACTGATGACCACTAAGAAAAACAGCGGTGACAGTATGCACCCCGGACGTACTCCACTTTGGACTTCAAAGTCCTACCAAATCTTATCATTGTGCAGAACATAGCACACAATGCTGTCATAAGCGGTCTTTATAAGACCTATGAGTTTTCTTTTTGCTTAGTGCCTCTCCTGCTCAAAGCCCAAATAGCATTCAAGCTACCGAAAGTTGTCCTAAAGTCGGTAAACTGTAGATGTAATGGGACTTGTACTCGGCGCATTGTTCCATGATGATCCGCATGCTGTGTATGTGGCCTATTCAGTGCGATCCAGCGAGGGTTACATGTGGCTCAGGAATGCCATCGATAACCACTGTATAATACTCTTTCAGGGATCTAATCGCGTTGCTTCTGGGAGATATGGTGCATTATCGGGAATTTATGGCTTCGAAAACTCATTAGAATCCTAGATCATAACGCTGTCGTCTAAGCTGTTGCGAAATATTGTATACATCTCTTGAGTTGATCCCCATGCGAAATGAGCAGGTTACCATCTAAACCCTTTGCTGGATGTTGTTTGGAGCTCTGACCACATATAAGCCCCTTTCTGTCGCTTAAGACAACCCTGCTGGCGCACCTGTAAGCTGCTTTGCATTCTTTTAGGCTAGTATCGTGATGTAGATACGTTCACTTATCACGTGTCACGCTATGCTGAACTTCCTTCTTCACACGAAACCGGGCTTCTAGTTCAGGTATCTCTACTGCTAAGACCATTGCAATCCGCGCCTTGATCTACTTACATCGATTTGTGGTCCTTCGAAGATTGAGGGAACGTCTTCGAAATAGGAGGTTGTTGTAGCAGCTATAGTTCCGCTGGGGACAAATCACTTTCTAGGTTCAGGAATCGAGTCACGTCTATGGGTCGTTCCCAAAGTGCATCGGGGTGCAAGTCGGTTGGCTTTGGTGGGAAGTTGAAAAGATGTTTGGTGTTGTGCGGGCCATTTCCGAAGTCAGGACATTTGTCTTCTATGGAGGCGACGAGACGGTTCTTGTAGCTGTTTAGTAAGCGGCACCAATCTGAGCGCAGCTGAGATACGGTGGTTCTTATTCATCGAGGCAGACTACGTTCTTCGTCTGCTATGGGTGGTGTGCAGCCTCCGAGGACGACGTTGGGGCAGAGATTCTCCATAGAGTAGGACACAGTCGTATGATGAATGCTTTCAATTCATCTTTGTAGGTCTGTCAGTCGATCCTGGTGCCCTGCGTGTAGGCATCGAGGTCGTATTTACAGATTTGGAGCCCTTTGCGGATGGAAGGGGGTGATTGTAGTACCATCGTCAGCGGAAAAATAGGGTAGTCTTGGAGGTGACAAGCTAGAAGGAACTACTTGGAAAGTATGGTGGTATGGTCCCTTCCTGGAAGCAACTTCGTTTTAGCATGGAGGTGATCAGCACGTGACATCAGGTGACATCCGGTGACGGTCCTAGTGGCTGCGTTTTGGCAGACTTCAAGATGCTGCTAGTTATTGTCACTCAGTTGCGGTGTCCAGATGGGGGAGCATAGTTTAGCACGGAACGGCCTATTGCCTTGTATGTGGCAAGTAGCGTCTCTTTATTCATTCTCCAGGAAGATGCCGCTAAGGACTTGAGTACATTGTTACGAGGTCTTAGTCGGCTTCTGATGTTTGATGCATGTGCGGCGAACGTCATCATGCTGTCGAAAGTGACGCCAAGAAATCTTAGTTGGGTGGAAGTTTTAATTCGACATCCTGCTATGTCTATGTCTATTACTGACCTTACCTCCTGAGATGTCCTCAGCCACCCCTTCACTGACCGTGAAGAGTGTGGCTGAGGACTTCTCGGCCGACAGTTGTAAGTTGCGGTCTCTGAGAAAGCCATCCAGGACAGAGAGATAGGAGTTCAACTCTGTGCATAGTGTTGGCACGTTGGGCCTAGTTGTAAGGATCGTACAGTCGTCGGCATATGGAACAATATTGATTCCGTCGGAGGGGAACGGTAGTTTGGAGATGTAGAAGTTGAAAAGAAGTGGCGATAGGACACCCCCTTGTGGAACTCCCTGTTTGACTCTCCGGTACCGAGACTTGGCTTTAGTAGGCGGAAATTTCACATTTAAAGGATTCCCACCTCCCATCGCAAAATAAAACTTAAGTAACTTGTATCCTTTAACCAAATCTTTACTCGAAGGTTCTACGCCTAACAAAGACTCAAGCTAAAGCTGGCACAAATTTTAAGCAGGCAGCAGAGCGTACGTTAAATGCTTGAATAATATAAAGCAAGACCTTGATAGAGATAAGACTGCCATGGAAGTTCATACCATCAGTCTAGCTACATATCAGTACCAATTTCCTACGTCAGACCCCATCATCAGTCCATTATTAAAAAAAGTCCATGCGCAACATTTCGAAACATAATCGTGAACAAGTCTCGTCAAATCCTCCATCGGATGAAGCAGAAGGACTGTCTAGTGAATGCTCGAAGTACATAAGAATTCCATGGTCTCAGGCTGTGGGTAGGAAACGCAAGCTTTATAAAAAGGACCAAATAAGAAACAAGTCCATACAACACTGTCATATGAATATATGAAAAAAGAAATAAAAATACGAAGCGAACAGTAAAAGAATTCTAATCTCTCACTCATCCTCAAAAAAATACCTTCAGGGCACCGAAGGGCTATGCAACTTTTCACCTAGCAATTCGCAAAGTTTGCAAAGGTCTTGCAAAGTTACAAAGTTATTTGGGAGAGTTTAGGGCCAAAGGTCCACCAAGAACAAGACACCGCCAAACTACACATAGTTCTCCTTTAATAGCTTCTGCTCGACGTCCTTTGAATGTTCTTCCTCACTTAATGAACTCAATGCAAAATAGAGTTGTGTGACTGAAGAAAAGGCTGTTAAAATTGCCGGAGCATACCACTAGTCGCATGAGAGCCTACGTCTATTGCAAAAGGTTAATACCAAACTTAACCTAGAATACTTTTCTAATAGCAAAACAAAATCTCCTCCAAAAACTCATTAAGCCAAGCCCTTGTAAAAAAAAAAAGACTACTTCACATCCGCAGCGTGTTCATTACTTCCATAGTCTCTTACCCAAGACCATACCAACTCTTGTCTGACGATATCTGTCTATCGCACCACGCAGTCAGTTTTCTTGTTCCTCTTCATCATCCTCTACGTGTCCACGCCACCCACTTAATACCTAGAAAAGTGAAAGACCTTGCATTCAGCTGGAGAACTTCCAACTTGTTTTCATCATCTCCACCCACAAACTGGATTCGCTTCCTGAACAACAGCCAATATGCCGAGACAACGCGCGCGCACACACTGTTTCAAAAGAATTCTTACCCCGAAGCCACTGTCAAAGACCTCCTTATGCGTACACTGAATAGTTGTTTGCCTCTGGATCGCCTAACGTTTCGTTGTGTGTCTTCCTGGAAATAAAACGCATCGACGGACGACGTTCCTCTGCTGCTTCATGTCCAGAATACCAATCTCTGTTGGACGAGTAGAATTACTTTTCGCCGAGCACCCTCAGGAAGAAATGTCATCGCGGCTGCGCGCATTGTGCGCCGCAATATGAGGAATGGCTTATTTGATATTTGTAAAATAAACCCATCAATACGGTCCAAGCAGGCCTAGGGCAGCATCTTTCATTTCCATAGATCGGGCGAGCGGAGCAAATGGTCGTTATGCGTAGGCAGGACAGGCGCATGCGCAACGCAGTTAATGTATCTAGAATTTATGATTTCCACAATTGCATCACCACCAGAAGGATAGAGATGAATGGTCTCAAAAGCTGTGTTCCCCCTCAGCTGATTTGCCATGGTCTGCAGCGGCGAATTGGACCCGCCTTCTCCTAGCTGCATGTCCCTAGATATGAGTTCTAATGTCGAAATCCAAGAAAAACCGTAATCATTAGTTGTGGCAATTATGTGCATTAATTTAGAGAGGCGCTGAGCGTCGTCGTTCATGCGCCTGCAGACGTAAAGGTGGAGCTCAGGTGGAGGCAACCAAAATTTCGCGAGATTGAAAATGAAAACGCAAGTAGGCAGATGGACGATGACGACGACAGCGACGTGCACTGAGATTACTGCATCGAAAACGAAGTCGAAGGCGAAGTCTGGCGGACCGGCACGTCGTCGTAATGGGATTCGATGCAGATTATCGACTCTTGGTGGTTGGATTGTACGTGCCTCAGTGTGGCTTCGCCCGATAAGGAGATGCTGAACCACGAATGCAACGAGATGGCCTTGCGACTGAGCACTTATTACGTTGGCGTTGTATGGGCACATTTCAATTTCAGACGGAAATGTGATGGATACGGATTTTTTTTTTTCTTTTTGTATCTAGGAACGATCTTAAGTACTTTGCATTGCGAAAGCATGTCCAATTTGACTGAGATAGACTTTGAGTAACATCTAGGTATCTCACGATGTTTGTCAAGCCATTTAAGCTCTACAAAAACTTGTGTGGGTTCAGAGTTATGCCCGTGACAAGGCGCCAAATCACTTTTACTAGTAAGATGCTGTGAAGCAAGCTAGCATCTGTCAACCACTGGCATAAATGCATATGTTGTCGATCACTGTTGATCGGACAAACGCTGCAAAGTGTGTATACAACTGCAGTCCAAAGGTTTTCAAATTCTGTGGGAATGACTGAAGTTGATTACGATCTTTGAATTTTGTCCACTATGCTACACATTTCATTGTCATCGTTAAACTAATTATCTACGCCATAAAACGTTTCTCATATCGGTGCATGATCTACGGGGTTTATGAGTTTCTATCAGTCAAATGCCTCATTTCGATGCAAGAGCAGACGCGGTTTTATGAGGTTTTTCTAACACTACACGTTCGTGAAGAAATTATCATGAAATCAGTTAAGCTTCTGTCGTACGCTAATGCTACTGATGCATAATAGCGACATATCACGCCCTTGTTAATGACCTACAAGAAGATGTAAGCAGATACTTCAACTACTTTAGATTTATACCACATAGAATCAGATTTCGAGTTGTAAAATAGAATTTTGCTTTTGTTCCTAGGGATTGGAGGCAGTATCTATCAGTTTTGTAGCTTGCGAACGCAGAGAAGAAATGTATTTGGATACGCATTTGTATATTTGGCGGTAACTTTTTTTTTTATAAACTTCTCACGAGAATGCCGAACCTACTTATAATACTGATCCAGCGCCTCGAGATGCTTGCAGATGTTTGTTCATTCTGCGTTTACTTTGTTGCAGATTATAGTTTTCTGGAAATATTTCCTCTAGGAGTGAGTTCCAAAGATTGCTTGCCCTGTTACAAAATTAATTTTGGTAGAATGATGTTCTTGCCGTTGCCAGGTGAACATAGGAGGTTTGTGTGCTAGTGGCCGGCCTGATAGGACACCGAAATGTCGAGTTTTTAGTTGAGATTTCCCGAACACCTGCAATGGTAGTATCTGTACAACAGGCATAAATCTGTCACCTGCCTCCGACTAGCCAAAGATTGACGATTGGACGTAAATGCTGGATCTTCTATTAAGCGAACTGCTCACCTCTGAATGCTATCAAGTAGATTTAGATAGAGTTTCGGGGCCGAACTCAAAACTTGTACTTACTTACTTAAAGCGCTCCCGACCTTTGAATAGTCTCTGCTTGAGACATGGCTGCCTTCCGGTGTCTGCGGTCCCGGGCACGCTGTTTCCAGTTATGAAGACCAAATTTTATGGCATCCATGACAGCTTGGTCTTTATACCGGCCGTATGGCCTTTTTTGTCGTCTCGAACCTGGGGTTGCGATTTAAAGTTTTGTTGCTCATTCGCTCGATGTGCCCAATGAGCCAATGTAATCGACGTGTCTTGGCTTATTGAACTACATCCACATCCTGGTACAACTCATAGAATTCGCGGTTGTATCTTCTTCTCCATTCGCCCTCCTTGCATATGAGCCCTTATATCCGACGACGTATTTTTTGCTCCGAGGTATCCAATATTTGCTCTGCTTTCTTACTTATCGTCCAGTACTCGGCCCCATAAGAAATATTGGTAAGATGTACGTTCTATAGAGCATTAACTTGGTCCGTCGAGTTAGGAGTTTTGAGCCCAGTTGTTTTGCCAAACCGAACTAGCAGCGGTTTGCTAAAGTTATTCTTCGTCGGATCTCCACGAAGGTGTCATTATATTTCAGGTGTCATTTATATTTCCTCCGAGGAAAGTAAACTCCTTAACTACCTCGAAGTTGTAGTCATCAACAGTGGCGTTCTCTCCAAGGTTTTGCGCAGATAATTTCTTGTTTGTTGACAGCATGTATTGTACTTAGTCTTGTCCACATTTACTTCAAGACCTACTCGTTTCGACTGCTTTTCAATTGCCGTAAATGTCTCTACAACGGCTTGCCGGGATCTTCCGATGATGACAATATGATCCGCGTATCTCAGCAGTTGGATGAATATGTGAAAGATAGTGCCTTCCGTGTTAAAACCTCCACCTTCGCACTATCTGCTCCAGCACAATAGTATCAAAATCCATACACCCACAGCAGTGTTTTCCAAGCAGAGGTCTTAGCAGTGGCAACAGCCGCCCGTGAGTCTGCGGTAGGGGCAATACTGCCAGAAGGTATCACCATCTTTATCGACAGCCAGGCAGCTATAAAAGCGATTACTGCCATAGAAATTAAATCGAAGCTTGTGAAGTGTTGTCGACAAGAGCTCAAGGTTCTTGGAACACAGCACAAGGTATCGCTCTGTTGGCTCCCTGGACACGAGGGTATCCCAGGTAATGAGAAAGCCGACGAGCTGGCGAGAATCGGCTCAGCAGCCCCACCAGAACAAGTTGACACCCCTGTGTGTATCCCGCCTTGCACACTCAAGCTCGCTGCAGGGAATAAAGCCACTGAGGAGGCGAACACAAGATGGAACTCCATGGAAACTTGCGCCATCTTTCGACAAAGCAAACACCAAGAGAATCATCCGGAAAGATAGAAAATCCCTTTCCAACCTCGTGGGCATTATCACGGGGCACAACACTCTGCGGTACCACTTGAAGAAACTACGCCTGACGGAGGAGGAACTCTGTAGAGGCTGTGGTGATGAGGAAGTTTTTGAGGACACAACCCACTTCCTGTGCCACTGTCCGAGTCTTCAACATTCCAGGAAAAAGTTCTTTGGTAAATATTTCTTCCAGGATCTCGAGGAACTCCCCGGCGTTTCAACAGAAAAGATGCTGAACTTCATCAAATCCTCAGGGTGGTTTGTATGCAGAAATGAAGTAAGTGACTGAGTTAGTAGTTTTTAGTTTCATTGGGTAAGGGATTACTTTTTCCCCCATGGGTACCACAATGGGTCAACGCTGACCTGAGTGTGGCAGAGCGTCTCTCCCTGCCAGCCTACATACCTAACCTAACCTAAGTGCATCATGTATTTCGGTGTATTTTCTGGTAATCTGAATCTGAATCTTGACGAAATATCTTAGAAGTTTCTCAACCTCTTCAAACTCCCAAATTCCCCACACTTGTGCCACGTAACACATTATAGATCTCATGACTGCTTCGAAAATTTTATACTTTGTACTCGGCGCAATATTCTTTTTGCTTAAGTCACCTTTCCAGCTGCAATTAATTGCGCGTTTAGATTCCCTTAGTTTCTCCTGGAGGTGCCTTTTAAACGATAACTGGGGAGTAATCAGAACTCCGAGATACTTGTATTCTTTGACTTTCTCTAGTTCTTCATTTTGCCACATCCATCTTTCATTTCTTGCATATTGACCCCGTCCGTTCCGAAAAATCATAATTTTCGATTTGCTGGTATTGAGTCGCAATTTCCACATGTGACAGTATTGTTGAAGCATGTTTATCATGATTTGCATCATGTCTGGGCTTTCCGCAAGTATAATGATGTCGTCAGCGTAGAGTAACAGCTTTATAGATAAACCTACGAAAGGTATTCCTCCCGGTAGAAATTCAACAATATCGTCCAAAAAGATTGAGAATAGGAGGAGGCTCAAGGGGCATCCTTGCTTCGATTCGAACCAGTCCGATAAGATGTTTCCATCCCAGACCGCTGTGATGTTGTCTTCATACATTTGCTGTAGCACTCTTGGCATTTTGTTTGAAAGTCCAAGGTTGCTTAGTTTGAAAAATAAGGCTCTTCTGTCGATAGAATCGAAGGCTGCCTTAAAATCAACGACGAAAACATATGGTTTTTTACACTTGCCCAAATACGATCGGGCTACACTTGTAAATACGAAGATGTTATCCACTATGGAATAGTCCTTGCGAAAACCGGCTTGAAACTCGCCAAGTAGCTCGTTTTCTCGAATCCAGTTTGTTCTTCTTCTTCCTTTAATCAGCAAGGTCATGATCCGAAAATAAGGGATCACAACCCTCCCACTTCACCGCATTTCAACTGATCCGCCTGTGGGGTTCGCCTCCAGTTTGTTAGGCGTTCCAAAATGATTCCCGTGAAAGTTTTTTGTGATCGTGTTTAAAAACGATATCCCTCTATAGTTTCTTGGCTCATTTGAGTTTCCTTTCTTAAATATGGGAAATATTATATTATTTTTGAAAGTTGCTGGCACTTCGCCCGTAGAGAATATAAAGTTGTAATTTTCCAGTGATACCACGGTTGCTTCCCCCTCTTCCTTATTGCTGATTGCAAGGGATTTGCTGCATTCACGATAGAAGTGGAAAGGATCTCTGTGGCTCTGATAGACTGGAGGTCACCATTATTTATTCCATTTAATTCGATGTTCAGATTTATTTTGTATCTTTCCAGGTTTTCCTTTTTCAATCTTAGTCTTGGTAGCAAGGACTTCTAAGGAGCGGTGGTTTCCTGTGCGTTCAACTTTATTTTGATGATTACTGGTAGGTGATCTGAATGGGTTAACCCTCAAGGTCAACTGTATGCTTAAGCCACTTTCCCTGCACGAAGCAATAATCAATTGTTGAGCACGCGGTACCTCTTATAAATGTTAAATTTCCTTTTCCGTCGGATATTGTGCTCATCTCATATCTAGAAAGATGGGGCCAAACTACAGCAAAGCAAGAGCAAGCAACTTCATAAAAAAATAGCGAAAAGATATCACCAGAATAACAACTATAGCCACGGGCCACTGGCCGATAGGGGACCATGCAGCCAGACTAGGTATCCCACATAACACACACTGCCGCAATTGCAATTTCGCAACCGACAAAGAGACCCTTATCTATATATGCGCCTATCTGGCAGTAGCTAGGGCCAGACAAAGAGCTTGTGGCTTCCTCAACTCACTTGGGGAGGTCGCAAGCCTTCTTAGAGACTTCTCATCAACACACCTCAAAAGCCAGGTTACATGAGTTGTGGTATCAAAACGGCCCGCGCTTACGTATAGTGCTGATTGGGTTATTTTTAAAATAACCGCCACTCTTAGCTACATACCCTGATCTGGGTAAAAGGACACGTGGAGATTGAAGAAAATGAAAAGGTAGACAAACTCGCAAAGCATGTGTCAGCCTGAGAACATCTTGGTCCCGAAACATTTGTGACCCTCGGCAGAAGAATGTTAAGAGTCTTGATTCGAAAATGAGCTACTGCCACAATTTAAAAGATAGCCGAGTGTGGACTGTAGGATGTATCAAACGAAATGTTTTAAGCACGGAGCGAGGGACACTTAAATGGATTATAGCGCTGATCACAAGACATGGTGACCTCAGATTGCAATTGAAGAAAAATGATATTCTTGAAAATTTCACTGGCAAACTCCACGAACGAGACAGAGCATCATATACTATGCCAATGTCCTGCACCAGCTAGCTCGAGAAAAGGCATATCAAGCTTTCATTTGTGAGAAAACGAGGGGATTAGTCAGATACCCTTGAAGCAAATGGTAAAGACAGCACGGATGATCTAGGCCAGGAAGGAACTACAGAAATCAACAGATTATCTCTGGTTAGGAAATCTGCGGGAGAGCGACGAAGGTCCTCATAACTTAACAGCTCTAGTCTATGAATTTTCCAATCCCAGCCTTCAAGTTCGATGCGACAAGAAATACGTCCTCGTCAGCAAATACAACAGCATGCCATGCCTCTTAGTCTAACTTTTCCCACATAACTCGCATCTCAATGAAATTTAAAATGTTAATCCTTTCCCCAAGTCACAATCCAGAGCGCTTAATTCGATAATCCGCAAAACACAAATTCTCCAACTGCCTACCTCAACTTTCAACCAACAACGGAAAAGAATGAAAAGCAAACAAAAAGGAAACCATCTCCTCAGCACGATTCCATAACGTCTGAGTTCCTGACTTCTCTCTCAAAAAAAAAAGAATACAAGTACTTGATCTCACTTATACGGAGTTTACTTGTTACAACAGTGCCTCGTACAATAGTCGCATGTTCACAAAAGAAGATACATAACCAACGGATATGCAGATTCTTACCATCGTCTTCCTCGCGCGCGCAACCTACTCCACCTCGTGGACATCTGCAAATCATCAATCAATCATCATTCTTTCCTCCACCTTGCCTTTGTCGTTGTCCCTCTGCACAAAGTCTCCTCCGGACCCCATCTCTTCCCCGAGCAGTGTTTTTCTTATGGTAATTCATGCTTCGTCTTGAGAGACCCACGAGAAAAGATATAAACTCGAACTTCATCGTTTTTTGTTTCTCAAGTGAAGTATCTCAAGCGCGATTGTTTTGAGATCTTTTCTTGGACAGAGGAGGAACTTTAAAACGTCAACGCGTAAAGCAAACAGTACCCACCCAGTGCCCAGTACCCAGGGTATTCGTATCCATTGTCTGGGCTTATATTGCCGAGATGAATACAACTTGAGAGATCTCTTGGAATTGAGTGGCATTATGATGGAATGACCATGAAGTCCATCTTTTTCTTCATTTTGTTTGTATATCTTTGCGATGCAAATTTGTATGGTTTTGTTTATCGATTTGTGGGCTTCTCGGGTGCATATTGTTATTAATATTTCTTTTTGTTTTTATTCATAAGTCATCGGTTCGGATGGGTATGATAACACGCTTCTGTGGGTATCTTTTCCAATTTTCTCCATTTAAATTGAAACCAAGGTTGTGTGCATAATGTCTGATGGATTATTGACAATGCTGCTCATTTAATTGATATCCATCGGTTTGTAGTGTGTATAATGTTTCAGATGACATGTGGTTCAAGGAACAAGAAATTTAGCTCAGCAGGATGTTGTTAACATGGATTGATTGATGAGTGTAAACTAGGAGTGGTTACGGTGCAGTTGAAGTACTCGTATCTTTTGTGCAGGAGGATGGACCTTAAAGCAATTTACTTAAACTAATTATATTTCTGTTTACAGGATAACGTAGGGTGTGGTTTGAAAAGTTGAAATCCGAGATAAACCCAGAAACGCCCACGCGAGTACACTTAATGGCCAGAAGTTGGGAATGCTGTTGAGCCAAATCCATTCCTTATGCCAACAATATAAGGCTAGATTTAACCGATTAATTGTGCCTTGAGGTCTATTGTGATACCACAGATCTTGGAAATATGTGTTCCATTCTTAAGATCAGTTGGAACTTCTAATGAAGCTATGGAGGTGTTTGGCCTTTTCATTCGTCAGACCACCTCAATTTTCGAAAAGAAAAGCTCGTAGTACAGCTTCCTTCTAATGGAGACAAGCATACAGGTACAGACAAAATTAAGGATTGTCTCTTCTTCTTCCTCATCTTTGCAGCTTTTACAATGCTAGATCTAGAACAAGATCGTTTTTGATTCGGCAAAGGACAAATCTGTCCAATGAGGTGACACCTCTAGCCATTCTCTCACCTAAGGGTGTGTCTACTTTATTTCGTTCGGTTTAAGTTATTGTTTGCATGAAGAGGCAAGCCAAGATTCCTTTTTTTTTTTCAGAATATCCATGGTGGTACCATGATTGACAAGGTCGTTGGTACTGCGTACGCCAATCCGGAGCGACCTTTGATGTGGAAGAAATCGATAGCAGCCTAACTATCAGTTAAGATGATAATATCCCACTTCAGCTAGGACAGGGTCTCTTTGATCTTTAACTCTGCCTGGAGTTGGGTACAGAGATCCGGAAGGATACATTAATATTCAGTCTGCTCAGTCAACTCATTGTACTAAGTCGCGTCTCCATCTCTGTCTTGTCTGGGTGAGATAGTGATCTTCAAATTCTTCTCAAAAGGATATTTTAGTATAGTTTTTGGAATGAGTCTCATTGCTGAGTAACCTGTACATATACTGGATCACCGAAAGGTGTTGAAGGACTGCACTAGCCACCATTTGCTGGCCAAGGAGGCCTAGGGATATGAAATGGAAGATAATGTCAAGTCCATCCGCAGAAGTCGTCCTTAGTGAACCACTAATGCACTAATGCAATGATTATGCTGATCTTTGCACCTTACTTAGTTCATTGGAGTATACAGCTTTAGAGTGGTCAGTCCATCAAACGACCAGACATGTATTATACATTAGTATAGCCTAATCGCGAATACATACAGGCATTCAGGTATGAGGGGCTGCAATCGCAAGGGCTTTCTTGCAGGAGTAGAGGACTGAATGCTAGGTTTCTAACGTAAATTTGCTATGTTCGCTATGTATACATAATTCTGTTTATTAGCATTTTGCATCGAAAACTAAGACGCCAAGCGGAGGGTCTATCTCAGTCTATGACAGTGTGCTATCACCTGCCTCTGGTATGACGCACGTTGCTTAATACTCCCTTAATGTCTAGGAAGGCTACCATAGCGTTTGCCCTGCATCATCGAGTGTAGAACTACTTTTACCGATGGCAATATGTTGTTGTTGGAACAATGTTGCATCGAATTTGCCTATCGATCAATCTCTCAAGAACTATGAGAAGAAATGATACTCGACTAATGGGTCTAAATGTAGAGAATGATTAATTTTGGAGAATTGATCAAAGAAGAAAACATTTTCCTAGCGGCAGAAGACGAACTTGTGATAGTTGTGGTTTTAGCCACCAAGGCTCTACCACTATCCCGGGGATAGCTTTCTTTAGGAACTGATCAAATGGGAGATCAGTGCTTTGAGCGCCCCTTAGCTGTCATATGGTGGCACTTTTGATACCTGAGTGCAGGTCTATGCTGGCACAAATCTCAATAGCGTAAGGCTCGGCCTAGGAAACACTGGGACACTTTCTAAGCGGTCGGTATCTAAACTCTATAATTAAGTCCATACAATCCGGCGTCAACTCCTGAATTAATTTTTATCCGTCGGTGTACCACACGATTTCCTTTGATTCAAGCAGCGGTCCGCCATTATTCCATGTATCTCGGCTTGGGATCTCAATCTCAAACCTTCTACCAAATTTAGGCATAAATTTAGAAATCGTGCTGAGCATATCTATCTCGGGAAAGCCGGTAAATAAATCCATGAGATCCACATGATCCCGTATACTATTTACATCCCACTTTCGAAAACTAACTGCATTGCGAATTGTCACTTTCTTGATGAATATACGAGAATGTACCGGGGTGAAGTGAGTCCGATTATGGCCTCTATCGGTATCGTAGGACAGTTATGCATTGTATCTGTTATTCTGAGGCAAGCTAATCTTTGAAATATATTGAGTTTGTTGATGGTTATCAATTCCTTAGTTTTTCGTCACCAGACAATGGACTCGTGCGTTAGAATGAGTCTGACCACCGTGGTATACTACCAGAATGTGGCCCTTAGGTACAGACTCTAAGTTTTGCCTTACATACGACCACAGGCTCACATAGTAGTGATCGCCTTGGCAATCTTATGTTTAATATGGGAGTTCTAGTTAAGTTTTTTGTCTAAGACGATTCCTAGATACTTTACATTGTCGAAGAAACCAATTGTTGTGCCATTTAGAGTGACTGAACCAAAGCTTAGCCTTCTTCTTCTTGTGAATGGTACAACGACTGCCTTGGTGGGGTTGATCAATAGGCCCTTGCGAAAGACGAAAGAGAGGTGAGGATCTGGGTTTGCGTGGGTTGGTGTTGAAAGAGATCAGATGTAGCAGCGCGGGGGAATCAATGTTACCAGCTAATAACTGATGAATAAACAAGATGTCAGCAACTTCTCGACGTTTACCGAGAGACTGTAAATTGATTAGTTTCAAACGGTCCGCGTAAGGGGGTAAATTGTAACTATCAGCCCAAGGAAGACCTCGTAAGGCAAAGCGAAGGAACCTACGCTGGACGGCTTCGATTCGCAAGATATGGATTTCATAGTAAGGTGACCATACCTGGCAAGCATACTCAAGGAGGGGTCTGACGAATGTGATGCATAATGATTTTGTTACATAAGGGTTTGAGAATTCTTTAGACCATCGTTTAATGAAACTGAGCGCAGAATTAGCTCTGTTGATAATGTTATCACTATGGGAACGAAAGTTGAGTTCCCTATCACAGATAACACCCAAATCGCGCAGTGAAGAGACAGAGGGAATAGGCTCACCGCAAAAGATTAGACTCTAGCGGATGGTGGGATGCGCTTACGGGAATATGTAGCTTGACACTTGCTGACGTCGAGCTCTAAAAAATTATTACGGCACCAGACTGAAAATCGGTTCAAATCATCTTGCAGAGAGACAGAGTCGGCAATGAAATAGGTCTAAAGATTTTCGTATCATCGGCGTATATAGGAAGGTGGGAATCGTTGATGATACAGTCGACATCGTTTATTGTCAAAATGAAGATCATTGGGCCAAGATGGCTGCCTTGAGGGACTCCCGATGTTGCTTTATAAGGATCGGAGATGGAAGACCTGAAGATGACTTTATACTGGCGTTTTTCCAAGTAAGATTTAATCCATGAAATGAACCCCGATTGAAAACCAAGAGCTTTAAGTTTGAGGAGAATGATTGCATGCGAAATTTTGTCGAAGGCTTTTCTATAGTCGGTGGCAACAACATCAACTTCATTACCATCTTCCAAAACGCACAGAGTGCTAGATACAAACTCGCCCTTAAGAAATCCATGCTGGTTCGGTGAATGGACAACAATGCTTTCAAAGAGCTTAGGTATGCAGGACAGTTTAGCGATGGGGCGGTAGTTGGAAATTTCACTTTTACAGCCTTTTTTGTGAGTGGGGATTATATACGAATTTTTCCACATTTCGGGGAAAACTCCCTGCGAAATAGATAGTTGGAAAAGTGTAGTAAGGGGTTGGACTAAAGAATTCACGCATTTTTTGAGAACTATAGCGGGCAGGCCATCAGGCCCAGGGGAGTATTCGTCCTTAAGTTTGCTAATCTTATCTAATAGCGACGCCGGGGTTATAACAATTGTGAATAACCACCTTGGAAAATTGATTTTGATGCAAATATATTCGAAATCATCTGAAGGCGAGGATTTAACGAAAGTTGAGTCGAAGCTGTTATGTACCGCCAAAGGAACTCCATGACCAGAGGAATCGTCATCTTTCCGTCGACCATCATCTCGAAAGGTAATGAAATCAGAGGAAAATAGCTCACTACTCATGAAACTAGAACATAATTCGTTTCAGTGAGAGCGAAAATATCATAGGGAAGCTTTTGAGAGTTAAGAAATACGGCGGAGGTTTTAGCTCGCAGACCTCTCACGTTCTGGTAATAAATAGACAAGCATTCGAGCGGCATAACGGAAACGTTAGGAATACTTCGAGTTGAAACTTTATCAAGAGGAGGAGTGTGAGACGATAACTGATTAGGGGCGAAAATAATTATTATGATCGGCGCGAGTTCTCTGGAGGTCGGACCTACGTTTGGAACTGATGTAAGACGCGAAAGACGAGAGATCGTTAGTTACATGCAGAGGTGGTATATTGAGACTCTCATGGAACCTCCTTGGGGCAGCCTTTTCTTGCGAAGACTGTCACAGAAAGCTCTCCTGATGTAGAAGTTATTATGCGGCTATCGAGCACAGTCCGAACCCATCTGGTTGTAGGTTGATCTATTTCCCTGCATCTCATTACACTAGTGATGGCGTCTTAACCAGTGTTATCAATATCAAGGAATGCACAAAGCGAGATTGCCTTAGAGCTGTAGGTGGATTACATCTATGTGATACGATAATGAAAATCGTCTTCCGTGTATCGACCTTTCTTGTATGTATATTGACTAAAGCGTAGAGGTATTGTCTTTTCAAGAATGTCTCTAATATGAATGTCTAGCAGTCTTTCCATGGTTTTCAAGAAAAATTAAGTTGAAGCTTGTCAAGGCAGGTAGGATTTAATCAAGACCTTTCTGGATAAGAGCTGGGAAAACTGATTGGTACCTTGAGAAATTTAAATGAACCGATTGCTCACTTAATTTTTTCTTGACCGAACAGATTTTCGGACAAGCTGTTGACTCTTCTTGTGGTGCCGCAGGTAGTGCCTTCAGAAGCAACAGTGTTTAACCATTTAAGCTTATCGAACCTGAGAATTGAACCTCAAGCAGAGTCTCCAGGGTTTTCCTTCGACTGGATGTATAGAAGCCATCAAATTTAATAACCAACCTTACCCCATGGGAATGAGGGGTAGCCTTTTGGAGACGAGCTGCGACTGGAAGGGATTCAGTATTTTTGCACTTCTTTCTCCATGCTGATCTCTTAGATTTCCTCAACTCTATGTTGAATTTAGTCAAAGCGGACCTACATTCGTCCCAGATTTTGGTGGGTTTAGCGTTAAGCTGTTAAAAAGTCTCCTCACTCCTTTCCGGAGTATTTCTATCTGGTCGTTCTACCATGGTATGCTCTGCTTAGTCTTGGATTGAAGAAATCCCTACTCACAAGCAGTTAAATTGTAAGATCTGGGCGGGCAATTGACTTCCGACCGTCTCAAGATTAAACGCTGTGGAAACTTCTCTGACATAGAACATTTATAGATTACGTTCCCAGACAAAGCGTAAAGCACTGCATTTTTGTAATCTTTATTTTGCAAAAAAAATAAAATGGATTTCAATAAAATTACGAAGTGCGCAGAGTTAAAAAATTCCAAAACGAAGAAATATCTAAATCAAATCCAAGACACCAATCCACTACAGCTGTAAATCTTCTACCATTCCATTCGGTCTTCTGTCATCTTAGCAAAAAAAAAAAGCAAAAGGCCGTCCTTACGATAGGAAAATCAATAAATCTTTTTCCAACACCCATTCCCTTACACGAAGATAAATTCCCTCAATAATAGCAACTCCTTTAGCCAGTCTTACATCACACCATGCTAGTACCGTCGAAAGTTATGAAACCATTCCCCCAAACTTAACCATCGATAAACATTGGCCAAGTGTAACCAATACAATGTCTATGATCCCAAATAAAACCCAATCCTTTGAGCCAGCACAGCATAACGAATTGCCAGACATTAGAAACCCAGCATGTAGGCTCATGAATTAAATATTTGCCCATAACTGAGTGTCACGTCTCGCCCTGACCAAAAGTGAGTGTATTTCGTCCGTCACCGCGGCAAGCACCTAAAACACTTCAATCATCCAATTCTGCAAGAGACATGGTTTTTTGTGGACAAAACTATTTTGTGGGGTTCGATTTGGCACGTTAAAGTGTCGCAGCGAGCAGCCACATCAAAAGCTAGACGCCAGCCAGCGTAAGCGAATGTTTAATTGCATCGATTATTTCATCTCATGCGAGAAATTAATTTCCCACTGCAAGAGCGTTACAAAGTTGTCACCTGTGTTGGTGGTTGGAGTACTGGTGAATAGTGTCAGGTCAGCAGAAGTTACTGGAGCAAGAGAGCGGTATTTGGGTTCCACTAAAAATATTTAAGAGTGTCAGAGGACTTAAGCGTCGCTTCTTTTTCTACAATAATTTGTGTTTTCTTAAACCTAGTGGTTAACATTCCACGAATAACGCTTCAGGATTTCCCTGCCATTGGAACATGCCTACCGCATTCCTCCTTTCGAACATCAACAACAGACGGACAGTGTAAATTTATTCCGATACCAAAATGGACACACCCTCTTGGCAGCCCACTGCCAAACGAATCACGTCTCTAAGAAATTCAATTTAATTCTTAATTATACGTTGCAATCGCACAGCGTCTCCTCCCATTCGAAATCCCAGCAAAATCCCTTAAATGCAACATTTCTTATGGGAATTCTGTGTTTGGATTTGGCCAGTCTAAGCGGATTCGCTTCGAGTGTACCAATCTGTACCAACCGAATTCGAACAGGGATAGCATTAGATTTCATGTCTCCTCCAAATGGGAAAACATGCGTTCACTGATCCTCCCCATCCTGAGCCGCCAGCAGTGGACCCTTTTTTTTTTGCCTGGAATTAGCATTCGTTGAAATATAAATCACAGTCCGCGCTGTGCCAAGGTAACAAATTAATGAAATCTACGTCGGACCCAATAGTCATTCGGGGAACCATGCTTGCAACCAGAGCAACTCTGCATTCAATTCTGTTGCAGACGCAGGCGCGCACATTCATTGCGCATAAATAATGTGGGCGCACAGATCCATATCTTCCAGCATCTCTATGTCTCTAATCAAAGAGATATAACCAACTGAACTGGAGGAAGAACGACTCAACGTGGATTGGTTATGTGTACTCGGAGGATGGCTTGAATCCGAACCGAATTGATTTGCTTCGCAATAATCAATCGGGAATGGGACTAACCAATTCGGGAATAACAATTTCCGATCTGGTAGTGAAATCAAGGTGAATGCGCAGCGTCGAGCTGAGAGAAACTGACTTACAATTGGAAGCCATTAATCTTGTGTGGCTGCAGCCCTACTTGTCAAACGTCAATAAATGCATATGATGGCTGAGTTGATCAGAGAATTTTTTTTTGTCAGTTGGGAGTGGAATTTTAAATCGAAATATGTATTGGAACCCAGTTGGATGTACGGTTGAAGAAAACCGATTTTTTTTACGAATTATGTACCACAATGCGCCGCCATAACGCAAAGCAAAATCTTTCTACAAACATATCTCTTCTGTAAAAAAAATATAGGAAAGACTTCGAGTACTAATCATCCAGGATAAGGGGAACCTTGTCCAAACATCTTTCTTCTTCCTTTTTCGGTGAGGTTATGATCCGAAAACAAGGGATCGTAGCCCTCCCACTTCACCGCATTTCTACTGATTGGCCTGTGAGGCTCGCCTATTTGACCTCAGAAAATATCGGCAGCCCTGTCGATTTTAGATCACTCGGTTACTGAGGCCAAGGAAATGCCGCTGTCGTCGCATTTGTGTGATTCAAGCGTTTATAGGCCTGGCTCTCCTGCCTCACGATGTCTTCTTACTTACTTACTTAGGTGGCGCTACAGTTCGGGGTGAACCCGGGCCTCAACCAACAAGCCTCTCCGTTTAGCTCGGTCTTTAGCTAATTGCCTCCAGTTGCGCACCCCAAGTTGGTCGAGATCCCCTTGAATTTGTGCGCGCCACCTACGGCGATGATTCCCTCTACTGCGTTGTCCCTAGAGGTTAGATTCGAAGACTCTGCGGGCCGGAGCGTTGGTGTCCATTCGCTCTACATGTCCTAGCCATCTCAGACGTCCAATACGCAGTTTTTTTACTAGGTCGATGTTGCTATACAGCTCGTATAGTTCGTCATTGAATCTTCTCCTCCAGAAACCGTCAACGCAAACGGGACCGAAAATCTTGCGAAGAATTTTTCTCTCGAGCGACCAAGGATATCTTCATCCTCTTTTAATAAAGTCCATGTTTCAACGCCATAAAGCAGTACTGGGATGATCAAGGTCTTACATAGAGTCTCCTTAGTTGTTCGAGATAGGGCTCTACCGTTGAATTGCCTTATAAGCCCAAAAAAAAACAGCGATTGGCAAGAGTTATTCTTCGCTGAATTTCTGCGCTGATCTTGTTTGTAGAACTTATAGCAGAGCCAAGGTAAACAAAGTCCCTAACTACCTCGAAGTTATAGCTGCCCACTGTGACGTTTTGTCCAATTCGTCGGTGTTGGCTTTCCCTTCTTGTTGACAGCATATACTTGGTTTTGCCCTCGTTTATCGCTAAACTCATTTTGGCCGCTTCCGCCTCAATGTTTGCAAACGCTCCGGTGACAGCCCGCTGAGTTCTTCCGATAATGTCTATATCGTCGGCGTATGCAAGCAGTTGTACAGACTTGTAATAGATTGTGCCTTCGGTGTTGGCTTGTGGGTTCCGCACAATCCGTTCAAGTACAATATTGAAGAAGTCACATTGCAGCACGTCACCTTCTCTAAAACTTTTTTTGACATCAAAGGTCTCGGTGAGGTCATTACCGACCTTGATGGTACAGCGAGCGTTCTCCATCGTCAGCCTGCACAGACGGACAAGTTTGGCAGGCATGTCAAAACTAGACATGACTCTATAAAGCTCTTCTCTATAGATGCTGTCATAGGCGGCCTTGAAATCGGTAAAGAGGTGGTGAGTATCGATTTGGAATTCTTGGGTTTTCTCCAGGATCTGCCGAAGTGTGAAGATTTGATCGATGGTGGACTTTCCTGGCCTGAAACCGCACTCATAGGGTCCAATCAGGCTGTTGATAAAAGGTTTCAGGCGTTCACACAATATTGCAGAAAAGATCTTGTATGCGATGTTGAGGAGACTGATGCCTCTATAATTGGCGCAGTTGAGGGGGTCTCCTTTCTTGTGGATCGGGCAAACGATGCTGAGGTTCCATTCATCAGGCATAAACTCGTCTGACTAATTCTTTGAGATGAGTTGGTGTATGCACTCTACCAATTCATCCCCAGCTGCCTTGAAAAGTTCGGCCGGTAAGCCGTCAGGTCCAGCAGCCTTGTTGGATTTTAGCTTGGATATTGCTATCCTCATTCGTTTTGGTCAGGTGGACGGAAATTTTGACTATCGTCGTCTATGTTCAATGGTTCATTCTACCTGACAGCGGGATGTTGGTCTTCATCGCCGTTATTTGGTCTGCAGAAGTAATTTTTCCATATTCTCAGCACCGACTGTGATTCTACTACGAGGTTTCCATTTTCATCTCTACAGGTTTCTATACGGGTATTGCTCCTCTGACACGTTCTTTTTACATTTTGGTAAAACTTCCGTACATTGTTCCTGGAGTATAAACTCTCGATATTCTCAAATGCGCGCTTCTCATGCTCTTTCTTCTTCTTTTGTAGAAGCTGGAGTTCTTCCTGTCCCTTTTGCTCGTAGAGCTCACGAGCAGCTCTCGTCTTCCTTTGCAGCGCCGCTTTGTATGCCTCTTGTTTTGCTGCATGCACTCGCCGGCATTCTTCGTCAAACCAGGGGTTTCGCGGTGATGGGCGAGCGAGACCCAGCACATCAGTCGCGGCGTTTCTGATGGCATGTTGGCAGCGTTGCCACTGGTTTTCGGCGCTTGATGTTGGCGGCATAGGGTTGATTGAGAGATTTCTGGATAAGCGATCAGCGAAGATTCTGGCGGTCTCTTGTGATTGTAGCTTTTCGACGTTAAATTTTCTCACAGTGATTCTTCTTTATTGCTCAGTTTGGGATATTCGCATTCGTACCTTGGCTACAACAAGGTAATGATCCGAGTCTATGTTGGCCGCTCAGAAGGTCCGTACATCCAGAATACTGGAGGCATGTCTTGCGTCGATCGCAATATGATCAATTTGGTTGATCGTTACATTGGGCCGCCATGTCTGCTTATGAATATCGAGATAAGGAAACCATGTGCTTGCTATGGTGACTTTTCGCTCCACAGCGAAATCAATTAGCATTAGTCCGTTATCAGACGTGGTGTCGTGTAAGCTATGCTTACCGACTGCCCTACCAAAGACGTCCTCCTTTCCTACTTTGGCGTTAAACTCGCCCATTACGATTTTAACGTCGTATTTAGGACATTGCTCGTATGTTTTGTCGACGAGCTCGTAGAAACACTTTTTGGTGGCAGGGTCCTTTTCTTCCGTGGGGGTCACGATGTCTGCGGAACGTTCATTAAAATTGCCTTTTTAACAGCGCTGAAATGATCTCTTCTTTGAACGTGGCAATACCAGCTAAGGCGGTCGCGCTCTATCCTTCGTACGGATCTTCGAACTTCTTATTCGATCAAGCTTTGTCAGTCCTGGTGGCATTTTTCTGTCACAGAAGATAGCGGAATTTTCTCGCCACTTCAGCGGCCCTACGCTTACGCGATGATTGATGTCGTCATCACAGGGACAGGGGCATTTGGGAAGCACTGTTCCATTCAAGTAAATGTCTGGAATCGGCCTGAGTGGATCAGAGAACGGGCAGCACAAGTACTCTGTCTTTTTCGAACTAATGCGATACCCATTTCCCTCCAAAACGTCCACCCACACATCAAGTGCTCGTTGTAGGGATGTAGGATCCTCCATGATCATAGGTTTCTGGAACCCCTCGATGTCTAAGCGCCACCCGTATCAAATCTCGTGGTTGTCAGTCGAATGCCTTTTCAAAGTCAACCAATACAATATGCAAATCCTTTAAGGAATCACGATGTTTTTCCATTATGATCCTTATACTTTGGATTGCATCTGTGGTTGATTTACCCGAGACAAACCCACATTGATCATCAGATAGCCGTATTATTTTTCGCAGTCGGCCACCTAATACCCGCTCAACGATCTTCATGGTGTGGGACATCAGCTTGATCGAATGGTAGTTATCACAGCTTGATCGAACGGTAGTTATCACAGTTTCGCGTATCACCCTTCCCTTTGTATACAGGGAGAAGGTAACTTTCCCTCCATTGATTTGCCATTGAATCACCTCTCACAAATTAATTTGGAGATAGGAATTCTGAGCCACCTAAACCTGATGTCTCTCATCTTTTTCTAGAACGCAGAGGGCATCTCGTCTGGCCCAACCGCATTTCGTTCTTTGGAGTATTTGATCGCCTCAATAACTTCGTCGACTGTAATGTCGGGTGTTTCTTCACAATTAGGGGCGGCTCTTGGAAAGTGTAGCCGAGGAAACTGTTCATTCAAAAGTTCTTTACAATACTGCCGCCACCTCTGCAGAATTTTGTCGTCATCCAAAAGAAGCTGACCTTGAGCATTGTTAATGAACTTTGGCGAACGAATCTCCTGAGCATTCTTCCTTCTTTGTGCGGCTATTTTGAAGATGGTTGCGCTCTTATTCATATTGTGTCTTCGCAGCTCCTGGATAGCCTGGTTTGCATCAGCAACCGGGGAAGATATTTTCTCCAGCTCCCAATACAGGCCCTCCGTACTCTCTGCTTGAAGCTGGGCGCACTTCTTCTCCGCTTTTTTCTTGCAACATCTGTATTCCACTTCGAGGCGAGCTTTTTTGTCTTTATTATTAGAGGGATACTTTGACCAAGCTTTGAAAGCCGCTTTCTTCTCATTTATCACCTTCTTAGCTTCATTACTCCACCACCATGTTTCTTAGGCGTGTTGATAGTGGCCTTTTGAAGCACCTAGCAGTGATTTGGCCTTCTTTAAGCAAGTTCGCTGTAGGGAATCCCACATTTTTTTGTGATCTGCACTCTTCATCCTCAGCTCCTTTGATGGTGTGAGAGAGGTAATTTTCCATCACGAAAACAAAACCCTAGCCTTTTTCTTTGTTCAGATTTTACGACTTGATTTTCTCAGGGACCCTTGTTTGTTTGTTTTTCTTTGGTGTTTCCATCAAAATGCCTGCTAGCAGGAGAAGGTGTTGCTTAGCGATCGCCTCTCCCAGGATCACTTTGCAATCTTTTACCCGAGGCTTCATGAAACTGGCTGCCACATGGTAGTCAATCTGGGTTTAATCTCCACCACAGCTGTAAGTGATCAGGTGTCGGCTTTGTTTGATGAAGATGGTATTCAACACGATAAGACCGTGTAATTTGCACATGCTTAGGATGTCTTCACCAGGAAGGTTCCTGGTGCCGTATCCTAGGCCTCCATCACAGTTTTCATAGTCTTCGTTTGAGTTCTCAACATGTCTATTCAAATCTCCTCCAACAAACAGAAACTCTTCCTTTTGGGATGTTCTTAAGGAGATTGTGGAAATCTACCCAAAGTGCATCTTTATCTCTCTGATTACACCCATTTTGGGGAGCATATGCACTGATAATATTCCACACCTCTCCTTGTATTACTAGTTTGAGAGACATCAAACGGTCACTGGACTTCGAAATGATCAAGACGTTACCAAGTAGCTCTGCCGCAAGGATGATACCGATTCCGTTCCTAGCCTTTTCCGTTCCATAGTAGCCTTGTTCAAATTCCATCTATGGCAAGCTTTTGTAAAACAAAACTAGACTTCATAAAGATATTCAATTTCCGGATACTAAAACCGATATCCCATGCTCTGAAAGCAAGTGTAATAATTAATGTCCATTTTTTTATTCTTAAATAAATATTCAAATGAACAGCGTGGACAGCATATATTGAGCGATTATGACTGCAATCACTGCTAGTCATCATCCTGTTCTTTTCACTAAGCGAAGAACAGTTGTGATTGCTCTGCAGTATAACTGCTCAGCTGATTACTGCGATTCACATAGTACACAATCTGTTTGCCCACTGTTTTTGAGCAAAATCATCCAATGATCTTATGTATCTGGATTTCCCATGCAGTGCACAGTTTTGGAGAAAATCATATTTTTGTTGACTAGTTTGGATTGGCCGAAACGGCCATGCCGGGGTCGCCAGATATCGAATTTTAAGACCAATCACCAATCCCTGTAATTTCTACGCCATTAGAAGCGCACATGTGTGCAGATTTCAAATCTGTATCTGGATATCGCATGCGGTGCACAGTTTTGGAAAAAATCATATTTTTGTTGACTAGTTTGGATTGGACGAAACGTGTAGTTTCTACGTCATTAGAAGCGCACATGTTGTAATTCCTCGGGGGTAGATTAGGTTAGGTAGATGGGTGCCTGGTGACAAAAAGAGTCACTGCGCACTTAGACCAACAGTTCGGGTCCGTTGTGCCCAAATTATTTAACTCTGAAAACACTGTAAAGATAGTCCGCTGTTAGAATCACCCAGATAGTGATATGAATCTCAGAAGGTCCGTTAACTTTACATTGCCTAAGTCCTCCAGCTCCGAGAAGAAGTAACTACCAAGAATCCTCATTATTCTGATGGAAAGGGCAGGACAATCACACAGCAGGCGACGAATAGATTCAATTTCTTCTTCGTCCCTGCAACTTCTGCAATAATCGTTATGCAGCACACTGAGTCGCTCCGCGTGGATGCCAATGGCACAATGACCAGTAATTATGCCAGAAACGACCGGTGCGCTATAACGACTAAGTTTCACCAGAGATGTTGATCTCTTCTTGCTGAAGGCCGGCTATTGCACATGTTTCCAGATGAACCCAGCGTCTGTTTAGTCGACCGATGGCTTCATCTTCTATTTTCTTCCGTAAGGAACTGATTGGGGTTACTACAAAAGGGAGAGCCCGCGATAAGTGTAGCGCCGACCCTTTCCTAATATGCTTGTTAGCCCTTTCGTTTCCTTCGATATCCATATGCCTTATCCCGCAGAGGGTGACCGTATTAGCTCTAGATATCTAGTTTAAATGTGATTTGCAGGGCCTCACAAGCCTCCGCCTAGTTACAGCAGAGTTCAGAGCCTTAACGACTGCCTTGCTGTCTATATAGACAGTGATCGTTCTACCAACGATATTACTTTCGCGTATAGTTTCAGCAGAATGTATGATAGCTGCGACTTCGACCTGAAAGACGCTGCAGTCGTCGCTTATTCTAAAGGAGTGGTTTATTCCTAGGGCTTCACAATAAACTCCAGCTCCCGTGCCAACGTCCGTCTTAGAATCGTCGGTATAGAATGCCAACTCCTTTTACTTAACGGTTCTTTCATTACATTTTGTCAGGACTTCTTGTAGTGAAGCACTAAGTGGCCTGTAGGTTCCAAACTACCTACTTGGATACCCTTCATCAATTTTTTAGTTGTAACACCTTTGTCTCCGCTCTGTCAAAGGTAGTTTCCTATTCCGTTCTTTAATAAATAAATGAATGAAACGCAGAAATTCAATTGTTTTTATCTTTCCGTCAAAATCAGAGCCAACCAGTACATACATCCTGTACTGAACACACTGAACCCCCTTTAATGCGTATTACGAGTACTGAATCGTTTCCTACAAAAGTCCATTCACAAGAGCCATACATATCTTTAATTAACATGAAAAAAGTCAATAAAAACAATTTTAACGATAGAATTAGAAGCACAGTTAATGATCTACAATTAGCAATGCTCGCCTCCTACCACCAAAAATAAACCACATTACACTATCATCTCTTAGGTTCGGCCGCCGTCATTAGCGACTGAATGAACCGCATGCACAGATCTTTATGTGCCATCGCGCTCCGTCAATGACCACCACCGGCCGGCCCATCGACCACCGTCTTGGGTAGCCGCCGTTCAAAGCCATTAACTTTTGTGTTTTCTGATAGAGGTCAATAGTTCTTCGATACATGAGATCACATGTGCACAGATGAGTGCTGAACACGAAATCCACTATAGTAGTGGATACCTCATCATCATCTCACCTCTCTTCGTTCGACCGGCCTTATAGCCTTTACGGTCTATAGATAGATGGACTTTTGTGTATCAATTATTCAGCGGTGCGTACTTACCGTCGTTGAACTCCTCGTATCGATGCGATTAACCCGCACATACCTGGGTGAGTATGGGGGAATTTCATACTCGCTCTAATGGAATGTATCTACACACGTTGTAGTGTATCTATAATGTCAAGCATATTTTTAACTGAAATTGAATTGTTATTATGAATTAATGAATGAACTTGGACGTCTATATGCTTAGTGTCAATGACCAATAGAACTTCCTGGAATCTAATAACTCACTCGATACATTAACTGTGTCACGAAAAGAGAGTACAATAAACCCTTTAATTATGCAACTCGTATAATATGTCAAAGTTCGAGGTGTAAGATAGTCACAAACCTAAAGTCAATCTCTAAATCTTTACCAAATATTCTGAAAAAACCCTGCCGATAAGGGAATTTTTAGGGAAAACGCTCGTGCGGCTATTTCACACGATATCACGCACGAAAACGTGTCACAGGACATTTATACTTCTACGTATAGTCCAGCGCTGTCGAGCGTTGATTTGTTTTATTTCACTTTTTCAGTTGTATCGGATATCAAAGACGAAAGAACAATTAAAAGTAACCCCGAATATATACTTTTTTTTTTGTGTAATTAGCATATTACGAAGGGCTTTCCCCTCTTCCTGGTGGCAAAAGGAACTTTAATTCGTTCTAATAATTCTTTGGCATACTTTCTAAGAATTTAGTTCGTGATTTGTTGCTTTATTTGCGGAAGTTGGGAAAATCAATTGTTTTAATTATTTTTCTTATTTATGTTTACAGGGAATATTCTCGGCGCCTTATAAGTAATACATATCTACTGCTGAGTTTATAAGAGTTTTTCATTGTATTTTCCGATGGTAAAAGAAAAATGTATAATGTGTCTATTAAGGAGGCTAATTTGGGAATACAATTGCATGAAATAAATCCTGTTCTAAGCGAATTCCTTGTTTTAGTGAGATGGTGTGAGATGTTGACCAGCAGGAAGGTTTATAATGCTTTGGCACGTTTGTATAGCCATTGGTGGCTTACTTTATCAGGTATATCAAGATCTACACCAATTAGCGTGATATACTGCAAATAACTCATTATTTCTTCAAGTTGCTAATTACATAAAAGGGAAACGACCCCTTGCAGCAAAAGAATCGATCCTTCTATTGCTAGCTATTGCAGCTATTATGCTAGCTATTAGACTGATTGTATGTGAATGGGTAGCATATGCATCAGATGCACAATGCACAATGCACCATTTTGATCTGGCAGATCATAGTTGACAGCGTAAAAGAACTACAAATGCAGGATGAAGAATAGGCAAGCTCTTCGCACTGCACCCTGGGTAATGCCAAAAGTGTATTCAAACCTGGATGCCAAACCCTTTCAAATGAGAGCCGAATTCTCGGCAAAATTATAATAAGAATAAACTCGTAAATTATCCAACACATTAATCATCCAACCATCCCGTGCAGCGCCCCCCAGCAACTACCGCTTGTCGTAAAAGGCAACTAAGGGGGACAAATCAGATCTAGGCAATATAACACCCAAGTGAGCCTAGCGACACATATACTACCTTAAAAACCCCTTCCACAAGTGTACATGCGAGTCCTTGGATTGACACAACTGCAGATCACCGGTGTCATAGAAGAAAGATCAAACAATACTAAAACGGGAGCATACACGTGTCAAACAACAAACACCATCGCAATATGGTAATATTGCAAAACAGTATCATTATGGTAATAATTGCTAAAAGGAAAGGCACTACCACAGCTGTGCATGGTACTGATCCTAGACCGGGCAGAATGTTCGGGTCAGAGCTATAGAGATTCCGGGGGCTAGCAAAGCAATGAAACAGTTTGAACGAAATTTGGGGGTCGCGAGTCGGAAGGTTGAAAACATGACCGGTCGAAGTGCGCCCAGCTTCAAGCAGAGAGTACGGAGGGACTGTATCGGGAGCTGAAGAAAATATCTTCCCCGGTTGCCCACGCAAACCAAGCTATCCAGGAGCTGCGAAGACACAATATGAATAAGAGCGCAACCATCTTAAAATAGTCGCCCAAAGAAGAAGGGTTGCTCAGGAGATTCGTTCGCCAAAGTTCATTAACAATGCGAATGGCCAGCTTCTTGTGGATGACGACAAAATTCTGCAGAGGTGGCGGCAGTATTGTAAAGACCTTTTCAATGAACAGTTTCCCCAAGAGCCACCCCTAACTGTGAAGAAATACCCGACATTACAGCCGAAGAAGTTAGTGAGGCGGTCAAATACTCAAAAAAACGAAAAGCGGTTGGGCCAGACGAGATACCCTCTGAGTTCTGGAAAAAGATGGGAGACGTCGGGTTCAGATGGCTCAGAAGGGAAGGGTGATACGCGAAACTGTAATAACTACCGTTCGATCAAGCTGATGTCTCACACCATGAAGATCGTTGAGTGGGTATTAGGTGGCCGACTGCGAAAAATAATACGGCTATCTGATGATCAGTGCGGGTTTGTCTCGCGTAAATCAACCACAGATGCAATCCAAAGTATAAGGATCATAATGGAAAAACATCGTGATTCCTTAAGGGATTTGCATATTGTAATGGTTGACTTTGAAAAGGCATTCGACGAACAACCACGAGATCTGATATGGGTGGCGCTTAGACATCGAGGGGTTCCAGAAACCTATGTACAGATGATTATGGACATGTACAAAGGAGTAAAGACAAGAGTAAGATGCCCCGCTGGAGTAACCGAAGAGTTCCCAAACAAAGTCGGGATGCACCAGGAAAGCGTTTTAAGTCCTTTGCTCTTTATTACAGTCCTTGATTATCTGCTTGAAGGTAAAATGATGAACCCCAAAGTACATCAGTTATTCTTTGCTGACGATGGAGCCATCATATGTGAGGATCCTACATCCCTGCAACGAATACTTGACGTGTGGGTGGACGTTCTGGAGGGACATGGATATCGAATTAATTCAAAAAAGACGGAGTACTTGTGCTGCCCGTTCTCTAATCCACTCAGGCCTATTCCAGACATATATTTGAATGGAACAATGCTTCCCAAGTGCGAAGAGTTCAAATATCTGGGATCTATGATCAATAGCAAAGCAACTTGTGATGGCGATATCAATCATCGCGTAAGCGTAGGGTGGATGAAGTGGTGAGAAAATTTCGCTATCTTCTGTGACAGAAAAATGCCACCTAAGTTGAAAGGAAGGCTCTACACCGCAGTTGTGCGTCCAGCGCTCACATACGGTTCACAATGTTGGACAATGTACAAAATGTATGGCAGCTGAGATGAAGATGCTTCGCATGACAGCAGGAGTGACAAAGCTTGATCGAGTAAGGAGTTCGAAGATCCGTGGAAGCTTTCACATCAAGGAAACCATCGTACGAAAAATAGAGCGCGACCGGCTAAGCTTGTATTGCCAAGTTCAAAGAAGATATCATTTGAACCCTGTTAAAAGGGCAATATCAATGCACGTTCCAAAGTCATCGCTATGTAGGAATGACAGCCCTATAAACTACTGGATCACACAAATGCGACAACATCGGCATTTCATTTGCCTCAGTAACCGAGTGATCCAGAATCGGCGGGCCTGCCGATATTTTCTGAGGCGAACCCCACAGGCGGATCAGTAGAAATGCGTTGAAGTGGGAGGGTTGTGATCCCTTACTTTCGGATCATAACCTCGCTGATGAAAGGAAAACATTAATCATCCAACCACGCATGCAATCTGCGTCATATAGCAACCTCAGAAATGGCACTTGTCAGAGCCAGATATAGGACCTTCTGTCCGCATCTGCTAGCTGAATATTGAAATTATTAGCAGATCAAAGTGTAAACATTTACAAAGGATATATGAGCAAAACAACATCAACGTGGTACTCCTTCAAGAAGCCCACTGTGAACACGAACCAACCCTTTTGACTAGATGTAAATTAAGCGGCTACTTCTTTACTCTCACTTAGCAGACACCTTGACAAGGTGCGATAGCTTAAGTTGCAAGGACTCACTCAACCGTGGAAGCGTCGCTCTCGGATGAGCTGACTGAGGAGTAACGTACCAGGAGGTATAGGGATATACCGGCTGTATTCGAATGGAGCCTTTCTGATACCAGGTCGCCTCAGGGAGTAACCATGGCCCGACCACATCATGCGGGGCTCTGATGTGGCCGATGAATATTTCCCTAGCTACTCGTCGGAACATGAATGAAGAAAAAATAAAAAATAAAATAAAATACATGCGGCCTATTACCGCCACAGAAGTCGTCTGGAGAGAGACCCCCGAGACAAAGACTACGACAGGCCTAGCACGAGTCGTATAAGAACGCCTCCAGTGAGCAGATTTAGCCCTATGCGCAGAACACTTCCAGCGCGTGGAGTCAGCCCTAGGCGCAGGATGAATACGGAGCACCAAAGGCTTCAGAGCACTGAAGCTCCCAGAAGACAGTGGCCTACAGGTACACAAAGGCAATGATACCCGGTAAAGAAGGAATATACTTCCCGGGAGGCGAGAAGAACAGCAGAGAGTAGTAGACGGAGCACCCGCAGCCAACCAAGGATCAGTAGCTCAAGAAGAGGGAACTGCAAATCCAACTGACTCCATCACAGTAGCAACAGAACCAGCAAAGGCCGAGAAGATCCCCGAGATCCCGAGAAGGTAAGAGGTCTCAAGCAAGAATGTACAGGTAATTTGAGATAATAGTCAGGACCTCCCCAGTAAAAACATAAAATTCTTATGTCTTTCAGAGTACATGATGCAGGATTTAACAGCTATCCAGGCATTTATTAACGTAGGAGGCACCCACCGCGCCATTATAATTGCTTCGGCCTACTTCAACAGATGCGCGGAGGCACCGCCAGAAAAAGTTCAAAGGCTAGTGAGACACTGAAGAACGAACAGACTGCCACTTCTGCTAGGATGCGATGTGAACGCCCATTGTCTGCAAACATACACCGAGTAATTAATAAGATACAACTTGGAAATCAGAAAAGCTAAAAGAAATACCTTCAGAGCATTCTGTGAGAACATAGCGTCAACCCCTGTAGCGGGCAGGTTACATAAAGCACTGGCTAAGGAGAAAGCAAGCACGCCAGGCTCACTGAAAAAGCAAGATGGCAGCTATACCGAAGATGAAGAGCAGAGGGCCGTTCTACTATTAGAAACACACTTCCCGGGTAGCTCAATCTACAGCAGCACAGATGTATTAGGAAGGCATAAAAAGCCCAGGAGAGATGACTGGGCGATGGCAAGAGACATCTGCACGAATCAAAGGCTAAGTTGGGCTCTGGACACCTTCTAGCCGTTTAAAGCACCGGGAGCGGATGAAATATTCCCTGCCCTACTACAACAAGGCCAGGAAATCACGCTACACTTCCTAGGACTATTGACTACTACTACAACTACAGCCAAGCCACTATTAAAGTACTGACCTCGCACAAGATCAGATCTAAATTGGTATGGGAATACCTTACCCGAATCAACAAACTAGGGGAGGCAAATAAAAATACTCTCTCCTGGGTATAGGAGAGAGTAGGGGTGAAGGGGAATGAAGCAGCTGATGAACTAGCAAGAAACGTGGCCCAGAACTCTTTTGTGAGATAGGACCCCACAAAGTAAGGGAAGACTTGAGGAGAGAGGAAGAGAACAAAGGGGCCAAGCATTGGGACGATATTCTCCAACTAAAACAGGCGAAAGTACTTCTGGGGAAATACAACCAGAAAAGAAGCAGAACCTGCCTAAGAGTTAGCAAGAATCGATTTCAAATCTCGACGGGTCACTGCAGACTCAAGGAGCACCTCAGGAAACTGGGAGTAGAGAGAGATGGACACTGCAGATTCTGCAGGGACATTGCAGAAACACCAGTTCCCTTTCTTATGAATTGCAAAGCCTATCCTATCAGATATAAATCTACATTTGTTAGATCCATCCAAGATGCTCTGGTTCATACTATCAGCTGGACTGGAGAAAGTAGTCTAGACTGAGTATATCATCGACCAGAGTTTGGGGGGCACAATAGATCTGCTAAAGGTCGCAGTACACTTGCACCTCACAACAACACCTACTACCTATCTAACTATTTAGTGCAGTGAGTGCAGTGTTAAAAAAAAACAACAAAAAGCCGGGATCCGATCTCTCCCACCCCCACTCACTAGCTGTTGCGCTTCTTCGTCATCGCAATTGTAGCATGTTCCTTACATGCTCCCGGTTGCGATGATTAAGAGAGTGTATCATCTGATGCATAGCGGACCGTGAGTGTTCATCCGAATAGCGGACCTCAGCTGACTGTCGTTTGGGCATAACACCGGCGATAGTTTGCTTTGGAAAACTAACCTTTGGACCCACACTTCACCGCTTCGCTTAGTATCGTCAGAGTTGTGTCTTTTTATGTTTTTATGTTGTAATGATGAGGCAATTTAGGGTTGATTTTACCAACATTCGTGGACTTCAAACGAATTTCTTCGACTTATACGCCCACGCTAATTCCTATAAACCAGCTGTTTTGGCACTTAGTGAAACACAGGTAGTTGAAGAATCATCTGATTTGAAGCTGCCTGGATATAACTTAGTGCCATTATTCTTTCCCCATCGGGGTCTTGCCGTTTATGTCCGTAGTGATATAGCTTACCAAGTTCCACCACAGTATGGCCACTGTCCCAATCCGGAATTTAGCTACAAATGGCTAAAATTCACCGTCCGTAAGCAAATAATTCACTACTGCTTCTTTACAGAAGCCCTAGTGCGGATAGCAACTCAACTCTTAACGATTTTGATGCGCTGTCCGATTCCATCACACGAATTGTCTCCCTGTATCCTCATACTGAAATCATCATTGCGGGCGATTTTAAAATACACAATTCGGAGTGGCTTCGACATTCTGGCCAGACAACACCCGAACGCTGAGATAAACAATTTGACTCCGCTTGTAAATGAGCCTACACGCATACCGGACATTGTAAGTCATTCCGCCAACACGCTGGTCTTGTTTCTTACTTCGCACCCTGATAAATACATCATTGATATTTTAGCGCCTCTAGGCCGGTCCGACCACAATATCGTATCAGCTAAATTCTCGTACTCCGACCACACAGTTAAAGAAAAAACTCCTAGAAGAAAAGTTTGGCGTTACGGGAAAGTCAACTGGGGCGGCCTAAATAGTTTCTTTAGGAGATTTAACTGGTCGCTATGCTTCCTCGGTAGTGACGTGGATGCCGCCGCTGATACGACTACTGACACCATTCTCTTAGGTATGAATGACTATATTCCTAACAGAATAAAGAGCATTAAACCTAAGGTAAACTCGTGGTTTGGTTAGAGCTGCAAAGAGTCTATCAGCTTGAAAGAGGTAAGTTATCGGTCTTATAAAGCCAACAATTCTGAGGAAAACCGAAAGAAGTTTAAACAAGTCAGAAATGACTGAAATGTCCACATTCGACGTGTAAAGTTCTTACATGACCAAAAATTGAGGCAAAAAATTCTTCAATCGGATCTGTACGTGGAATGTTCTGTCCCTTTACAGACCACGCGCAGCCGAACAACTAGCGGAGGCCCTAGACAGCTATAAAGCAGATATTACCGCCACCCAGGAAGTGCGATGGGATGGGCCGGGCAAAATGAGGATAAAAAACGGTGACATCTACTACGGTGATTGCTACAGAGGCAACAGGCAACGCTTATTCGGATGCGGATTTGTCATACGCGGTAGACTTAGGCAAGAAGTCTTAAGCATCCGACACGTAAGCGAGCGTATTATGACTATCCGGATCAAGGCTAAATTCGCTAACATAGGCCCAGTATGTGTTCATGCCCCCACGGAAGAAAAGGACCCTGCCACCAAAGAGTGTTTCTACGAGCTCCTCGACAAAACATACGAGCAATGTCCTAAATACGACGTTAAAATCGTACTGGGCGATTTTAACGCCAAAATAGGAAAGGAGGACGTCCTTGGTAGGGCAGTCGGTAAGCATAGCCTACACGACACCACGTCTGATAACGGACTAAGGCTAATTGATTTCGCTGTGGAGCGAAATGTCACCATAGCAAGCACATGGTTTCCTCATCTCGATATTCATAAGCAGACATGGCGGTCCAATGATCATGCAACGATCAACCAAATTGATCATATTGCGATCGACGTAAGGCATACCTCCAGTATTCTGGATGTGCAGACCTTCCGAACGGCCAACATAGACTCGGATCATTACCTTGTTGTAGCCAAGGTACGAATGCGGATATCCCAATCTGAGCAACAAAGAAGAATCACTGCGAGAAAATTTAACGTCGAAAAGCTACAATCGCAAGAGACCGCCAGACTCGCTAAACGCGTATCCCGAAATCTCTCAATCACCCCTATGCCGTCAGCATCAAGTGCCGAAGACCAGTGGCAACGCTGCCAACATGCCATCAGAAACGCCGCGACTGATATGCTGGGTCTCGCTCGCCCACCACCGCGAAACCCCCGGTTTGACGAAGAATGCCGGCGAGTGCATGCAGCAAAACAAGAGGCATACGAAGCGGCGCTGCAAAGGAAGACGAGAGCTGCTCGTGAGCTCTACGAGCAAAAGGGACGGGAAGAACATCGGCTTCTCAAAAAGAAGAAGAAAGAGCATGAGAAGCGCGCGTTTGAGAAGAATATCGAGAGTTTATACTCCAGGAACAATGTGCGGACGTTTTACCAAAATGTAAAAAGAAGCTGTCAGAGAAGCAATACCCGTACAGAATCCTGTAAAGGTGAAAGCGGAATCCTCGTAGTAGAATCATAGTCGGTGCTGAGAATATGGAAAAACTACTTCTCGCTGTCAGGCAGAACGAACCATTCAACATAGACGATGATAGTCAAAATGTCCGTCCACCTGACAAAAACGAAGTGAGTATAGCAATATCCAAGCTAAAATCCAACAAGGCTGCTGGATCTGACGGCTTACCGGCCGAACTTTTCAAGGCAGCTGGGGATGAATTGGTAGAGTGCATACACCAACTCATCTCTAAGATTTGGTCAGACGAGTGTATGCCTGATGAATGGAACCTCAGCATCGTTTGCCCGATCCACAAGAAAGGAGACCCCCTCAACTGCGCCAATTATAGAGGCATCAGTCTCCTTAATATCGTATACAAGATCTTTTCTGCGATATTATGTGAACGCCTGAAACCTTCTATGAACAGCCTGATTGGACCCTATCAGTGCGGTTTCAGGCCAGGAAAGTTCACCATCGATCAAATCTTCACACTTCGGCAGATCCTGGAGAAAACCCAAGAATTCCAAATCGATACTCACCACCTCTTTATCGATTTCAAGGCCGCCTATGACAGCATCTGTAGAGAAGAGCTTATAGAGCCATGTCTAGTTTTGACATGCCTGCCAAACTTGTCCGTCTGTGCAGGCTGACGATGAAGAACGCTCGCTGCTCCATCAAGGTCGGTAATGACCTCACCGAGACTTTTGATGTCAAAAAAAGGTTTAAGGCAAGGTGACGCGCTGTCATGTGACTTCTTTAATATTGTACTTGAACGGATTGTGCTGAACTCACAAGCCAACACCGGAGGCACAATCTATGACAAGTCTGTACAACTGCTTGCATACGCCGACGATATCGACATTATCAGAAGAACTTAGCGGGCTGTCACCGGTGCGTTTGCAAACATTGAGGCGGAAGCGGCCAAAATGAGTTTAGCGATAAACGAGGGCAAAACCAAGTATATGCTGTCAACAAGAAGGGAAAGCCAACACCGACGAATTGGACAAAACGTCACAGTGGGCAACTATAACTTAGAGGTAGTAAGGGACTTTGTCTACCTTGGCTCTGCTATAAGTTCTACAAACAAGATCAGCGCAGAAATCAAGCGAAGAATAACTCTTGCCAATCGCTGTTTTTTTTTTGGGCTTATAAGGCAATTCAACGGTAGAGCCCTATCTCGAACAACTAAGGAGACTCTATGTAAGACCTTGATCATCCCAGTCCTGCTTTACGGCGCTGAAACATGGACTTTATTAAAAGAGGATGAAGATATCCGTTGACGGGTTTTGGAGGAGAAGATTAAATCACGAACTATACGAGCTGTACAGCGGCATTGACCTAGTCAAAAAACTGCGTATTGGACGTTAAAGATGGCTAGGACATGTAGAGCGGATGGACACTAATGCTCCGGCCTGCAGAGTCTTCGAATCTAACCCTGAGGGACGCCGCAGTAGAGGGAATCATCGCCGTAGGTGGCGCGCACAAGTTCAAGGGGACCTCGACCAACTTGGAATGCGCAACTGGAGGCAATTAGCTAAAGACCGAGCTAAATGGAGAGGCTTGTTGGTTGAGGCCCAGGTTCACCCCGAACTGTAGTGCCACCTAAGTAAGTAAGTAAAGGTAGCAACAGTTTTTGGTCATTCGTCAAAAATATTAAAAAATCTGCCTTGTCTGCCATCCCAACGCTCATTACAATGACATTCCAGCTGTCAGCTCCTTAGACAAGGCCAATCTGCTTGCTGCTCACTTTGCAGCGAACTCCGCCCTGCCAGATAGTGCTTTATCTCCACTTGTACTTGAGAGCGTCGAATTTTCCACGGGACAAGTCCACTTTCGCACTCGTATAGTTGCAGGAGTACTCAAAGGTCTCAACATATACAAATCCGCTGGTCCAGATAGTATCTCCCCCATAGTTCTGAAGAGGTGTTCTTCCACGGTGGCAAAACCTCTGCGTAAGCTTTTCTGTCTATCCTACTCTTCGGGGCTCTTTCCGAGTAGATGGAAAACAGCATTTGTCCAGCACGTCTCTAAAAAAGGCGAATCTTCCTCCCCGTCCAATTACCGACCCATTGCATTTACGTCCCTTCTTTCCAAGCTCATGGACACGCTGATAAATCGTCAGCTTATGAAATATTTTGATTCACGAAAACTTCTCAATGACCGGCAGTATAGTTTTCGTAGCAACAGGTCCACTGGTGATTTGATGGCATATCTCACCGAGAAGTGGAACCAAGCTCTACACCACTTCGGCAAAACAAAGATGGTTGCGCTCGATATTTCTAAGGCATTTGACAGAGTTTGGCATCAGGCTCTTCTGTCGAAAATGGCATCGATGAGTCTCTTGTTCAATGGATTAGAAATTACCTTTCGGACCGTTCAATACAAGTTGTCTTGGATTGTTTCAAGTCTGCAATTCACCATATAAATGCTGGTGTTCCCCAGGGCTCCGTTTTGTCTCCGACTCTCTTTCTCATTTTTATAAATGACCTCTTGTCTGCTACTTCTAATCCAATCCATTGCTTCGCTGACGACAGTACTCTCAGTTTTTCATATTCGGTCCCTAACTCACGTCCCTGCTCTTCGGCCGTGGAAGAAGAACGACAACGTATGTTAAACAGATTAAATTCCGACCTGGACAGCATAATCAAATGGGGTTCAATCAATAGAGTGGAATTTAATGCATCCAAAACACAATGCTGTCTTCTGTCACTCAAGCGAAACCAAAACACCCAACCATTATCCATGAATGGTACTTGTATCGCTGAATCCAAAAGTCTTGCCATTCTCGGTATGTACATCAATAACCATCTTCAATGGAACGATCACATATTCGAGGTCGTCAAAAATGCTGCAAAATGTCTAGGATTCCTTAAGGGGTGCAAAAAATATTTTACCCCGTCTGATCTGGCCTCCATCTATAAGGCATTCATTCGTCCAAAGCTGGAATATAACGCCCACATCTGGTCTGGTGCACTCAAGACCGCTCTGCACATTCTAGATAGGGTACAGAATCGCGCGTTAAAACTTATAGGTGATAGAGACATTGTGAACTCCATTGTCTCACTTGAACATCGTGGAAATGTCTCATGTCTTTCCCTATTTTATCACTTTTTTTTATAAAAAATGCTCCAGCGAAATAGCCAGTTGCATTCCTCCCCTTAAAACTTCGCCCGCAATACGCGTCATGCTTCGAATGCATATCAATTCACCCTCAAGCCCAACTTCGGACGTACTGTCAAATATAGGGATTCGTTTATAAGCCGAACAACACGTTTGTGGAACGAACTACCAGCCTCTATATTTCCAAATCATTACAACCTTCAAACATTTAAAGCCAACGCTAACCGTCATCTCCCTCGTTCTTATCTGCCCGTGCCCTGAGCATCAGTATAAGGGTATTAATAATCCCATCGGCGCGCGCGTATTATAAAAAACAAAAAAAATTGGACGTTTGAGATGGCTAGGATATGTAGAGCGGATGGACACCAACTTTCCGGCCCGCAGAGTCTTCGAATCAAATCCGAATTTCTAAAATATGAAAGATGTGTGGGGAAATTTCAGTATTTTGAGCTGAAATTTTGATTCGGTGCTTGGAAACGTACAATTATGTCGGATTACAAAATCATTACCGGAAACCGTGACGAATCAGCTGTCTGAATGAGTGGTGCTGTCACCATAGAACATAGCTGTATTACAATCATTGAAAATTATATCTAAAATTATGTTAAGAGAGATTCAGTAATTTCGATAAGTCGTCACATTTTGGACTGAGTTCGACACATTCACTTCCAAGAGGAACAGTCATGTAACTGCCCAACGGCAGTTAATAATCATGTTCGAGGCAATTTAAGTTTATATTGCAAAACTGAATTGCTAATCCTCCAAAGCAATTTAAAATCCCAAAATTAATCCTGATAAAGCTACAACGGAAGTCAGAAAATCTACATACACACTGATCCACTCCCAATTATGTATAATTTGTATCTCAATCGTCACGCACCCATTCCTACTTACAATTCGAATTAAATTCAGATATGCGCAACGTATCCATTAATTTTGTAACCTCAGCAATCCATTAGGGGTTCCCAATTCGTTTCTTTCACATCAATACCACATTCCGACACATGTGACCACACACAACAGTACTAGCATTCATGCTGTTTAATCACACTTAGTGGCGCGTTGTCCTTGGAACGGGTTATTAATCAATTATTACATATCAACCGACATACATCAGACCTTCCTTTCGAAAACTACCCTCAATTAACCCGTTTTTTTCACTGCAAAATGCACACTTTTGAAGTTTACCTTTCGAAAACGAGAAAAACCAATCGACGACCGCTAACTCACGAACGAAGACTCTTGTTGGCGTTTTTTTACGAGAGCGAATTTCGTTGGAACCGCGCGTGAATGAAAAGGCACCCGTAAGGCACAGAGTCTTGACCACTTCTAAACCTACAACCAGCACGAAGCACATAGCCGACGGACGGAACTACCACTGAATACGGCCGGCCGTTCTGTTTGATTTGAATATTCTAATATTGGAAAATTGTCGACCAGTTCCGAATGGAGGTGTGGGCGAGTGCCACCCCTATGCTTCACCCTCCCAAGACGAAAAGCGGATACTTTTTTGTGTCTAGGACATAAGCACGGTACGTTCTCCTGGAGAAGTCTTGTTTTTGTTTTAACTCCACCACCGTTATTCACCACTGGTCAGCGCGGACTCCCTAAAACTTTAATACCATATTCAGATCTAACAAATGCCGGCCGCATATACATACATACTTAGCATTGCGAGGTGCAGGGAAATTTATTCCAGGACGAAATGGTCGACAATTTGTGTGCATGCATGTATGAAAATAGCAGGATTGTGGGGTATGGGGCAATCAGCGGCGAAATCGTAAGAACTAGCGATAAGGAAACAAGGCAAACCAGCAACTAAGAGAAGAGAAAAAAAAATCAATTTTATTCTTAGCTTCGAACAGTAAAACAGGAAAGTTTTTCATTCAGGTTTTCCATAACGCAGTTTAAAAAAAAAATAAGGACACATACAACTGCTCGTCATTGTGGTATGATATATACATCCTGTTGTGAGCTGACAGGAGGGTCTGGTTCGATGTTTAGTTTCGTATAAAGATTGCTTATTCATGTCGGTCGAGTGAGTTAAGAGTGTCCTTGTGTCAAAGGATGTATGAGTGCAGTTCAGCGAAAGGTTAAAAGACAGAAATGGAGGAGATTTCTCGGTGATAACTTACTCGTCACGCTGTTTTATCTTGTAGGTAGGGTTGCCATCTTACTTACAACTATCTGCTGCTAAGAAAAAGGGTTTAATAAAAAATAAAGAACTGGGAAGAAAGCTAAGAGTTAAAGCTTTCATGTACATATAAGTATATTTAATTACTTAGTCCTCGCAAGGACATTCAGACTCCCAAAGTGTGAAGGCATTTTTCGTCGAAGGCTGAGATGGGCTCGCCGGCGCCAGGCCCAGGGTCAACCCAAAGGAATACCCTAAACTTTGGGAAAGAGGTACTTTATTGTTAAATGTATTGTTTTTTTTACAGTGTTGCCTCGGGAACAATGCAAGTGATTCTTAACTAACAACCTTTATACCTTACAATACACATATATAACTTAATGCTAGTGGTGGTCGTCCTACGACTGGTTCTGGTACGGGTCGGGGCTACACGCGTTGTTGTCCGGCTCGGCTCGGTGTATCGTATGTCGGCGTGAGGGGTTCCAGTCCGCACTTAGGGCAGGCTTAGGAAAGATCCAGTCTGCACTTAGGGCAGGCTTGCGATGACCCAGTCCGCACTTAGGGCAGGCTTGGGATGACCCAGTCGACACTTAGGGCAGGTTTAGGAAGGATCCAGTCCGCACTTAGGACAGGTTTGGAAAGTAGCACCAATTCCGCTGTATGTCAACCAGGGTGCTTCTCCCAGACGGGAAGAAACCTATCGGACGAACCGGCTATGGTTAGTAGCAGACTCGTGTTTAGTTGCCCAATTACCGGGGTGAAGGGGTCAGAAAAATGGAATAGTTCGCAAACGATTCCCGGGAAAGGCTGTCAAGAATACGCTGGAGTGGTACTTACACCACTTGAGCAGACTCTCCCTTCTGCTTTCCATGCACTCTTTTTTATTTAAAAATCCTGCACAACGAGAATGTGAATTATGAGCCAATTCAAATTCTCCCTCACAATCTCGTGTGCGACCTTTGAATGTACTCCTGTCTCGGTTGTTTTTCAAATCGAACCTCCTCATTCTCCTCTGAAGAATTGGAGTTTACTCCTATCTCGATTTGATCATCAAGGTTCTCTACCTGCCAACAGATGTTGGCCTCCGCATTAAGTGTGTGAACGAACCCATGTGTATTGCTGTCATTTGATGGAATAACTACCCCATCGGTTGGTGAGTGTGGTGCGGCAGGGGGAAGGATGGCTGAATGTTTGAATGTTTATATTTCGATGGCGGTGAAATATATCACTTCGTTACAAAGCTGCTCTGGAGATGCCTGTGGGTGGACGTCATTACCACGATATGACGGTTCTATTGGGACTGTTTTCATAGTCTAGGAGCACTATCTCTCTTGAAGAGTGTACCTGAAGGAAACGAAGTCATGCGACCATGGAAATCTGCGAAGTTACCTTCACTAGGAGGAATCTTACTAAAAATAACAAGGTAATGGAGAAGAAAGACAATGCCAGGGCAGTATGTTATCGAAGTTACTTTACTATATGACGCTGACCAAGAGGTAAAAGAGAGAGAGGGTTAGTAATCAAACGACATATGTATATGACATACTTCTTTCAGACCATGCCTATCGTTTGTCTGGTGCTAGTGGACTAGACCTAGCACTAGAAATGCGATTTCAGTCAATCAATTTGGCGCAACAACTCATTTAGTGTCTAGGCCTAGCTTCTCGCAATCACCCATGTTGTGTGCGTTATATTCTTTGCACGAGTGGAAGGGACGTACAGTTGTGTGCCGTATCCGAAGGGCATTTTTGATTTTGAGAGGCTCTCTTGTGACAACAAATGCTCTTGGATGTGTGTTAAACGTTCGCGAGAGGTGAAAAAACTTATTTTCTTGTATTTTCTGGGATTCGAACATGGAACCTCTCGCGCAGTGGTCCCTAAACGCTGCGGCATGGCCGCTGCAATTTCAGTCAATCCTCTCCTCAATCCTCAATCTCTTTGCAAGAAGGAGGATCCTATCCGGACTGACTCAGTCAAGACACTCTCAGTTTTCTGGCAGCTCCTCTGGATCTATACGGCTACCATAATACCATTTCACGCATATGCGTCGATTGTTTAGTGGAAGAGGCTTTCAAGGTGTGACGTCCTTTTGCGCCAAATCCCAAAAGACGGCCTCTTTTGTGTGCATGGCAACTTTCCGGAGTACGCTTGGCTCTGCTCTAGATGCATTATTGAACTTAGTTCATCTTGATACTTATATCATGGGGTGTACTATCAAAGCCATCCATCTGGAGTTTTGATCATCTTGCGTGACACTACTGCTATGAACACGCGCTGTTGGTCCTCGTAATGCCTATGAAGAATTTTCATCTAGGTTGGGTTAGATTAGGTTGAAGTGGCTGCCAGCTTACGCCAACAAACTTAGACCAGAGATAGGTCCTTTGTGATACCACATGAATCAAGTAATCCCTAGCTTCTCGTTAGAACCATTTCTGATGAAGCTTAAGAGACTCCTAATATCTGCGTTTTTCAGATCGCCTAAATCGTTGTTATAGAAAGCTTCTCAGTGAAGTTTCTATGGGAGAAAGGTGGGCATGTACAAAGAAGGTGATGAGTGCTTTCTTTCTCTTCTTCATCCATACAGCATCTGCAAAAATCGTTTAAGAATACACCACGCCTTGTTGCATGTTTGCCTATTATACAGACCCCAGTAATGACGCGTATTGTAGCGCCAATATGTAATCTGTGGAGAGAAATCATATTCTTAGAGCGTTTTAGATCCAGTTTCGGTCAAATCGGTTTTATTGCTAGACTTGTTGTTCCAGTTGCCCACATAAGATTCGTTCTTGCGTTAGCAACCAGCTTAGATTTAAGTTTGCAATTAGCGATCAGTATACCTAGGGTACCTTTATCTGGAAGGATTGGTGTAGTTGTTCCTGTTCTGGTAAGTTCATCAACATTGAAATTCTCCGGAATGCCCCTATGTCCTGGTACCCAACACAGTTGAATACTGAACTGCTCAGTAATCTCTGTGAAAGACGATCGGCAATCCGCGGCTACTAATGAATTTATAGAGATCGATTCGAAAAATTTGATTGCTGATTGGCTGTCTGAAAAGATGCGGATACCTTTAGCGGATTTAATATTTCTCTTTAGCCACAAGAACGCTTCCCTAATCGCCATTACTTCCGGAAGATGAAAGTTTTAGACAAAGTTAATGCGGGGAGTCCATATTTTCGGGAGAGATTTTGAATGTATTCAGAAATTTCTTTTCTTGGCCACTGTGACATTGTTTCAAGGCGAACGGGTGCACTAGCTGCCATTTGCCTGCTAAAGATGTCCAGGGGCAACAGATGAAACAGAATGGCCAGTGCTTCAGAGGGAATTGTACGCACAAATTCACAAATAAACTGATCGTTGGACTGATCGGTTGTCTATGGCTAGCAGGCTAGCACTGGGAATGAGATTTAAGTCAATCCTCTTACAATAAAATTGAGTTCCTTCTATTTGCAAGTAGGAGGATCCTAGCCGGACTGGCCCAGCCAATGCTTAAGGTCATCGCAAAAACACCCAAGGCGCTCTCAATTTTCCGGCAAGTCCTATGGATCAATACGGGTACTATAAGACCATTTCACGGATATGGGTCGATTGTTTAGTGGAAGGGGCTTTCAATATGTGAGGGTCTTTTGCGCCAATAGACGGCCTGTTTTGGTTAATCGTTTGACTTTGCTTAGACTATAGCGGCTTATAGCTGTTTCTAAGAACGCCCACCAGTCCACCAGACAATCATCCCATACCTGAGTGCCAGTCTAATGACAGACTGAGATGTAGAGCCAGTCAGTTATGCAAGGCTGTAAGCCCCATCTTTCCCCGATATGTAAGTTCTTCATACATGATCATACATGTCCTGTGCATGCAAATCAATTTGCTTATCAACCTGGGAAGTCTACGGAAACAGCCATCGACAGCTTAAGGCCATTGATAAACAAATCATTAGCTGCCAAAGAAACAGCCCTATGTGCCTTCAACAACACTTCCTCTGAAGCTATCAATAAGGCTATGATCAGGAAAAATATCGTCATTGACAAACTCCTAGAACTTCCCCAAAAATCGGGAAACAAAATACAAAGATATGCAAACGAGATTGCCATTAGCGTTAGCGGCAAATTCGAGGACATCATTTCGGAAATAGTGCAAGGTGCCCTCAATTTAACTTCCGATTGGTGCAGGACCATAGGACTTACCATACATCCCGAAAAACTATGATTGTACACTTTTCCAGGAAAAGGAATCAAGTTCTTAAGCAAATTAAGCTGGAAAACGTTCCAGTCGACATATCCAAGGAAGTTAAATACCTACGGGTTATTCTTGACAAAACCATCACCTGGAACTGATCAAGAAAGGCACAAAAGCAATGTTTATGTGCCAGCGCCTGCACACGGTTAAACTTGGGAGCTAAAACCAGAGATAATATACTGGACGTACAGCACCATTATCAAATTCATGGTCACTTATGCATCGTTACCCTCGTGGCCAAAGCCTTAGAGGTCAAGACTTAGTAACAATTGAGTAAAATCTATCATCAAGCCTGTATGAGTATCACAGGGGCAATAAAAACGTGCCCCACGGTAGCAATGCTTAACCTCACACCGCTACACCTTGCTATGCTGAGTGCTCTTAGGTTGCCTCAATTTCGGACTTTAAAATCGGCCACTTTACTGACCATCTGAAGATTCTAGAGCCCATTCAAAACGACCCTAATCTTAAAATCGCAGATAACATACTCAAGAAATACCGGTACTACAGACAAACTCAAGGTGACCTGCGAAGAAGGATCGAAGGCACTCGTATCTACATTCTCTAGAACAGCTAGGCAACACTTATGGCTCTGAAATCCTATACGGTAGGATCCAAATTTGTATGTCACTGTCTCAGTGTACTCGAAGATCTTGCATCAAGGAACACCGTCACTCTGGCCTGGACACCAGGACACCAAGGCTTCGAGGGCAATGAACGGGCGGACTGCTTAGCAAGTAGAGATGCCAACCGCTCATTAGTCGGTCATGAAACCTATTTTGGAGTAACACGGAGTAGCAGAAGCCTAAAAATGAAACATTGGGAAGCTGATTGTCATGCAGAGTACTGGGCCTAAGACAAGCAAAAAGGTTAATCAACCTTAACCTTTGTAAAGCTAAGAGCTCAGCAAAGCAGACTTAAGAACCTTAACAGGCTACTTGACTGGCCATTGCCAATTCAGATTCCGTCTGCACAAAATAGGATTTGCAGATACAGACGTATGCCGACTATGTAGAGAGCAAAAAGAGACGGCAGAACATATTGTAACAAAAGTGGCCGATCGTGCCAAATACGACTTCCCAAAGTGGAGACGGGTACTGAAGAAAACACAATTTATTTGGCTCTCGAGAGGGTGAACTTGTTTCTATTTTTATTTAAATAAAATTCTCTCCAATTAAATGACTAACGAGCAAGAGAATTCTAGTAAAATTTTATTTTGTTGTCTGCCCGTCTCTATATGACCGATGTCGTTGCTTCTCAAAAGCAGAACTCATCCCTGGACTTTTGTCAACCTCCTTTTATATGCGACTCTGGATTTGCAGGCAAATGCCATATTTTCCAGTTCGCCGCTGGAACTTTATTTGTAGAAAGTCTGGCAAGCTCTACAATGTTCGAGTTGACAGCTTCTAGGGCTTTCGCGATTATGCTAGGCTTTATTTTTATTGTGCGGTTTTAGCTTCTTACCTGCGCAACAATATTCTTTGCGAATGCCCCATGCTCGCAAGAAAAAGACTTCTCCACCGCAGGCGGGCTTTATTGAACCCCTCAGGCATTTCGAACATTGATCCCGGAGCTCTGTTGAGGCTTATCAATAGCCTTAACCCAGTTCCCGGCTAAACATCGGGTTGATACAATAGTTCTTTGAGGTCGCAGAGCGTGGTGTAACAGATCTTCTAATTTTCACCCACCCAGTTAAAAAAAAAAATGTTTGCAAACATTGAGCCTTGAGGAGCTAGAGAACTTGATTGGTCAAAATGTTGTGAATACTGATCTTCTTTAAAAAATAAATTGTTCAGAAAAATAATTCATCCCTCATCAGTTTGTCGACTCTGGCAACCCTTTTTCCCACTGTTGATATTCATTCAAGAAATGTCTATTCAAGTCCTTTTGTGTATCCTTTACGTGCATTTTTTTTTCCTTTTACCACACCACCCCCTTCAATGGTCACCGTAGCTACAACAGTACCCAAAGTGACCACAACAAAATTGTAAGTTATATTACACACGCATCCCTTTTGCTATAAACGAATATGTACGTCAGGCGAAAGTAAGAAACCGATACACGGTTCACGTACCCTCATCCTTGCGACATTTAGTCAGGTACATGGGTAATAAATCGGTGATTTGTGTCTGATGAGTGTCGGGATTACATGAAGACAGGCTATGACGCGACGCGGTCCTTCTGTTTCCTTCACGACTTAAGTGACTCATGCCCATAAATCACCCGACTGAAGGCAGATGCATCAGGGAATACAGGAACTTGTTGAGTTGGCACCTGCTTTCCACTGACTGAGGGTCCGGTCTTTCTTATGAGTCCTTTGGAGGCTAATTCAGGTCATGTTCGTAAAACTGCCCGTTTTAATTTGATGGTCCTCTTCTCTCCCTCATTTCATTCTGCCTCTCTTTCCATCATCCCTTTGAAGGCGAAAAGTAAAGTTAGGTGAGTCAATATTGAAGAACTTCATTAGGCGCGAATGAACACACCGTTAGTTGTGATTTAAGGCCAACGATATTTTTTTCTGTTGGATTTTCCTTTTTTATTTGTGTATCAAAGTTTTTGATTCTTTGCAATGTCAGATAAATATTTACAAGAGGCAATCAAAAAGAAATCTGAGTACGAATATGTGTACTTAATTTCATGTGGGTCCGTCGTTTTTTTTTTTTTACGGCAGTTTGAACGTAGATAGGTTTGCTGTTTGTCTAACCTTTGCATTTGCATTTGAACCTTGTGGTGGTTACCTTTTTTTAAGTGTAACCAAATTTTTGTGGAACAAATTGTAGTTGAATGTGTTCATTTATCTATACAAGTAGATCACTCTTCTTCTTAAATGGCTCCCGACCCTTGAAGAGTCTTTGCCTGAGATACAGCTGGCTTCCATCCTCTGCGGTCCCTGGCACGCTGCTTCCAGTTGTGAAGACCAAGTCTTCTGGCATCCACGATAGCTTTATCCTTTGGTCGTTTTCGTCGTCTCGAACCTGTGGGATAAGATTCAAAGATTTTCTTGGCTGGAGCGTTGTTTTCCATTTGCTTGATGTGACCGAGCCATTTTAGTCGACGAGTCTTGGCTTTTTGGACTGCATCCACATCCTGGTTTTGTTTTTTTTTTTGTTTGCCTAGGGGTAGCGGAAAAACGCTAATGCGCACGAGAGACAGTCCCACTCTGTTTTAAGTAGTGTGAAACTCCTACTCACTAAAAAAAATTACCTTTAATCCCTTTTCAACCTAACACTATACACTATACCTACTTTAGAGCAGCGTCTTTTCCTTTCCCCTCTGGGGACCGACTTTTTCTCATTTTTTCTTCTGATGCGAGCTTATAATATCTTGCCTGTAAGATTTTCATCAATTTGGAAACTTAATGAGGGTAAGTAAGGCGGATCAGTAGAAATGCGGTGAAGTGGGAGGGTTGTGATCCCTTGTTTTCGGATCATAGCCTCGCTGATAAAAGGAAGAAGAAGAAGAAGAAAAAGAAGACTGGGGGTATGTTTACTTCCTCCTCGCCCTTTTTCGATCTGACTACCGTCTCAATGAATAAAGATATTGTATTCCACATGTCGATATGCGAGACCATCTTGTTTACGGCATTTTCTGGAGAAAAGTTGCCTATCTCCGACCGAAAAGACTATTTCTCTCTGCTGCCCACCTGTTACAGGTAACAGGTCACCATCTCCGGTAAGCAACTGGGTGATATAATAATTCACTTCAGCGTGCTTCCACTCCGTCCATGTAGCAACGTCTCTGATCAACTGGTAGGTTCACCTTCCGCTCGTTTCGGTGTTCCATCTGTTTTGCCACTTCTACTTCGAGAGTTGCTTCGCTTCTTGTCGTGGACGTACTTCCGTGCTGCTGCTAAGAGATCACAGTCCGACTACTAGGGCTGCTAGCTCCGACACCGTTCGGTATGAACTCGTTATCCGAAGGGCTCCTATATGTTGAGCGGAGCCATAGAAGAGTATTGAGTGCGTAACCGATATCTTTTACTTGCCGTGGGACTTCCTATGTTCGCCATCAGCCTTCTTGGCAGTTGATATGTTTTTGTGGCTCTTTCGAATGCGGACTTAATTTGTTGTTAAAACGTGAGCTTGTATCTAGCCTAACTCCTAGATATTTTACTGCTTCCTTAGTTTAGTTTAGTTTAGTTTATTTCATAATAATATAACTTACACAAAAGATTGATATCTTATACTAGTAGTGCAAGGCTTAAGAAATCAAAATTTAAATTTATACATAAAATGTGACGATTATAGCAAGAGTAACATACATATGTAATTTAAAATTAGTTAGCTACATATACTTTAATATTATGCGAATGTTTAAGGGGCAATTAAATTAAAGAGAGATGTCTGAGGAGAGAAGTTCTGAAGGATGTGCAGTTTTCAATTCTTTTTATTTCAATTGGCAGAGAATTCCATTGACGGGTGGTATAAACAAAAAAAGTGCGTTCTGATGTCAAGCAAGAGTATCTTGGTTGAATTAATGCATATGATCTTTGTGAAATAGGAAACTCCAATTTACTATAAAGATAGTCTGGCTGACCCGTTCGCATGACCATTCATCAGGCATAATGCTTTAAATTGTAAATATTTTTCAAAAGAACAGCCAAAGATTTTAACTGAGTGTTCCGATACGTGGTCGTAACGTCCAAGGTTATATATGTATCGAGCTATATTGTTGAATATGACATTTAGTTTTCTTTTGGTATTGGAATCAGTGTTACAATATACTTCGCAACCATACAGTAAAATAGGTAAGAGTAGGGTTTTTGCGAGTAAGGTTTTAGTTTCTATGGAAAGAAAGTTTTTCGTGGCCCATAGAAGGCGAATAGCGGCGTAAACTTTGCCAGTAGTCGCATTAACATGATCATCCCAAGTAAGCGTTTCGTTAAAAACAAGGCCCAGATTCCTTGCTTTTTGGACATAATTTATGATGGTATCTCCTAATATGATATCAGGAAGCTGAGTCGTATCTAATTTCGTTCTGTAAATTGACAATGTTTTACATTTCGCCGGATTTAGACTTAGTTTATTTTGCTCTGCCCAGAGTTGTATTTGTAGCAGATCATCGTTCATAGCTGTGATGGCTTGAGAGAGTTCTGAAAGGGGTCTACTTATTAATATTTGTACATCATCGGCAAACATTTTGATAGATGAATACCTTACAGTCTGTGGGAGATCATTAATATAGAGGACGAAGAAAATAGGACCCAAAATTGAGCCCTGTGGTACTCCACAGCAAACAGGAAGTAGGCTAGAAGTCTTTTCTCCGATAACAACACACTGATGTCTTCCAGTTAGATACGACTGAAATAGTTTGGATGTAGTTGACGAAAAACGAAAATTGTTCATTAGCTTGGAGCATAATATCGAGTGATCAACTGTGTCGAATGCCTTCGAAAAATCGAGAAGAGTGAGAAAGCTGACCTCTTTCCTATCTATGGCTTTTCGTAATTCATCAACAATATATAAGAGCACCGTCTTGCAACTTCGGTTTGATCTAAAGCCTGACTGAGCACCGTTAAGAAGATTATTAATATCTAAAAACTTTTGAATCTGCTTTAACACCGCTTTCTCGAATACCTTTGAGAGGAATGGTAAAATTGCGATTGGCCTATAGTCTGCTGAATTGCCATTTCCTTTCTTTGGGATTGGAATAATTTTGGCTTTTTTCCAATCCGTTGGAAACTCAGAAGTTGTTATGATGGAGTTGTATAAATGTGAAAGGTATGGCAATATAAACGGCAGCAGCAATTTAATGAACCTAGGATCTAAACTATCCAAACCAATGGCATTAGATTTAATAGACAGTAAGGCATCAACAACATCTTCATCACTTAGTCTTGCGAGACTAAACGAGTTATCAGCTTCCTCAGCCTGGTCAGGATATGATTCTTCAACAGAGATTCCACATCTACTTTCTTGTGTTAAGAAGTTGGCATTTAGAGTATTTCAATCGAGATTATCAGGGACCTTAGGCTTTTGTCTACCGATTCCTAGATTACTCAGATTTTTCCATAAGCTCCTACCGGAATTTGCTGGATTAAGATTGGTTGTGTAGTAACTTTTTTTAGCTAACCTTATTTTGTGCACGATTAGATTTCGAAGAGTGGAGTAAATTATGCGTAACTCATGAATTCTACATCGCTTCCATCGAGAATACGCAATATCTCTCTTTTTTATCAACTCTATAATATCTCGATTCATCCAGGAGGGAGGTCCGTAAGTAACGGTCTTATTACGTAATGGGACATGGGTATAAAACAAAGATGAAATATTGCTATTTATAAATGCTAACTGGTCGTTAACTGAGGTCACTGCATAGATCCTTGCCCAGTCAATGCTGTGGATATCGTTTAGTAAGCTGTTTTGGTCAATAGATTTAAAATCCCTGTATTGAATAGATTTTGCATTCACGTGGCATTCGAAATCGTAGGTTAGAAATATTAAGTCATGTTTAGAGAAACCAGGTGCAGAAAGTTGACTATAAAGTAGCGCTTTATTTAAGTCATTTACAAAGAAGACATCCAGTATGGTGCTGGACGTACCAGTAAAGTGTGTTGGTGCCACAGTGTTAATGGGAAATAAATTAAGAGATCTCATAGAGCCAATTAACTGTGCAGATGTGGTAGGTTTTAAAAGGTTGCAATTTAGGTCACCGCAAAGTATAAGTTGTGGAGTAGTGCATGAGTATTGCTCTAAACTATTAATCAGTGGTGTAATATCTATATGTTTATTAGGCCTGTAGGCCAAACAAAGTAGAAGTTGTGATGGATCACACGTAATCTTCACCAAAAGGTATTGCATAGAACAGTCAGGGTTAGATTTGAAAATAAGATCACATCTAATGCCCTCTCTCACATAAACAGCTACACCCGCACCAATTCGCCCATTTCTATCGGAACGAAATATATTGTAACCATTGACGCCATCAAATTTGTCGCTAAGCTCAGGGTTAAACCACGTCTCTGAAACACAAACAATGTCCACCTTTGACTTTATGATTAAATGCCGAAATTCATCAAGCTTTGGATTAAGGCTTTGTGCATTTATATGACAAATCTTCAATCCATTGCGTTGCGAGCAAAGCACTCTAATCATAGCATGCAAATTGTTGTTCATACCACCGCCGACCGATTTTCTATTATTTAATTCTAAATTAAAACTCATTTATTGATGGATGGAAATGAGGGACAATTTGTAAAGAATGCAAAAACAAAAAAAAACAAAAAAAAAATAAAAAATAATAATAATAAAAGATAGGAAAAACTAAAAATTCAAAAAGTACACATGCGCATAAAAGTAAATAAGTGAAATTGTAGCTAAATGTGAACTTCGCTTCTTACAACGTCGTGTTCGAGTACAGGTGTTATCTGTTGACATCTCTTGGCATAGGCATTCAAGTTCTCGATGTTATTGATGACGAAACTTTTCCCTGTTGCAATATTCTTCATAAATACAGATCCATGTTGGGTATAAACTGAGAACAGCTGATTTCGACCTTTCATGCGGGAGGCTCGTTGGAGAAGAGAGCGATTTTGGGCCGTTAAGCTCTCGTTCACATATATTTTGTTTTCGGAGTTCAAACCAACATCACGAAGACACAGCTGCTTATTATTATTTTTGCGGTAGATGGAAATCGATCGTAACAGCGTATTCCTCTCTTGGGGAGAGCTGAATTTAAGTAACATTGGTGCATGACGGATATTATTTTGCTGACGTTGGCGTATTCTGAATATGCTTTTCAGAGCTGGTACCTCACTAGAAACGGAATTGCATAGTCGGGTAAACAGCAAGTCCAGGTTCTCTTCCGGCAACTGGGGTACACCAAACAATACGGCATCAGCTGCGAGTTCTCTTCTCTCGAGTGTGTCAAATCTGCTATGAAGATTGGTGACCTCTTGTTTAAGTTGTTGATTTTCAGCAGAGTGCGATTCGAGTAACTCAATGCGTGTATGCAAGTCGTTGATTGTTTTGTCAGTCTTCTGAATATGGTCATTCCAGGACGACTCCAGACGTTCAATTTGTTGCAAGAAGTCTGCGCGCATTTTACTTATTTCTCCTGTAATCCGAGCAAAGATGTTGTCGCTAAGTTTAATTAACCGCTGCTCTAGGATTCCCACGGTGAGAGGTTGGGTATCTCTTTTGATGGAAGGAGAAATATATTGGTTGTTTGCTGAAGAATGAGAGGCTTTTGATCGCAAACCCGCTGACATTGTGAGAGAGAATAACTCTGTAACCGCCGCGCACAATTTAAAGAAATGGGACCAAAAATAAAAATTAAACAATTTCAAATCTACTGACTGTTTGAATTTTGGGTCGTTGCTGTTTATATTGAACTTTAAATGGATGTACTGCGAAGGGGTTCGAATTCGTTTTTTTTTAGGATGGATGGTACTTTATAAAAGATTGAATGTTTGACAGACGAGGTAAAAACACGTCTATTCACTCTCGCACATCACTCAATTCCTTAGTGTGTATGACTTTGACCCAACTAAAGCTCGATTATTGTGAATATCCGCTTCCTCGTCAGCAGGTCTATCTCGGTTTTCTCCACTGCTATGCTTAGGCCGTGGTCCTCTATCCATGAGTGCATCCGTCAGATGACATAATTTATTATTCTCCTAGCGTCTTCGGTATCCCGTGCGGTGATCACTGCAGCGATGTAGTCTGGGTTATGTCCATACGAAGAATTCCTTCGTAGGTAATATTCCATAAATCCGGTCCGAGAATTGAGCCCTGTACTGCTTCAGCCGTTATTTCCTTCCTGCGAGGTCCTTCTCTGGTGTCATTAATTAGCTCTCTGTCGCTACGGCAGTCCCTTATCACCCGTCGAAAATACGGTGGTACCCAACATTTTATTTCTAGGGCGTTTAGCATGTCGCACCATCATTTCTTACGTCGAGAGTTGCCAACACAACAACCTTCCTCGAGTAGTGGCTACCCTGATAAGTTACTTGGGCAGCACTAGCCATCTCTTTCACAGCACCTATTACAGAATGACCTTTTCTAAATCCATGCTGCTTCTCAGATAGGTCACCTGTTCTCTCCACCGCTGCAGAGAATCGAGGCTTCAGCATTCTCTCGAGGAGTTTTCCTGGTGTATCCAGCATACACAGGGGTCTGTACTCTGACGGGGAGTCTGGATCCCCTTTTCCTTTGCTAACCAGTACTAGCCGCTGTGTTTTCCAGGTTTTTGGGAAGATTTCGTGTTCTAAGCATCTGTTACATCCGCATCCTGGTACAACCCATAAAGTTCGCTGTTGCATCTTCTCCTCCATTCGCCCTACTCGCATATGGGACCTAATATCCGACGAAGTATTTTTTGCTCGAAGGTACCCAATATTTGCTCTGCTTTCTCACTTATCGTCCAGCACTCGGCGCCATAAAGCAAGACTGGTAAGATGAGCGTTCTATAGAGCATTAATTTGACCCATCGAGTTAGGAGTTTTGAACCCAGTTGTTTTGCCAAAGCGAAGTAGCAGCGGTTTGCTAAGGTTATTCTTCGTCGGATCTCCACGAAGGTATCATTTGTGGGGTTTATGTTTGGTCCAACGTAGGTAAACACCTTAACTACCTCGAAATTACAGTCATCAACAGTGACGTTCTGTTCAAGGTTTTGAGCAGATAATTTCTTGTTTGTACATATACTTAGTCTTGTCCTCATTTACTTCGAGACCGCCTCATTTCGCCTGTTCTTCAATTGCCGTAAATGCCTCTACAACGGCTTGCCATGATCTTGTGGTGATGTCAATATTAACAGGGATATTCCTCGATAGTTCTTTCAAGATCTTTCTTCTGGATCGCCTTTTTTAAAAATAGGGCATATGGAGCTGATACTCCAGCCGTCGCGTCGCATGCTTTTCAGGTAGTGGAAAGCATTAATTTTGTAAGAGAATCACCCGCTTGTGTGGGAGACTAAAGCAAAGTCTTGATCGAATCGTCGGTCCTTCCTAGTCTTGGACAGTTATCGAAGCTAAAGTGTTGATCGGACGCACCACAAATGACCAAGTGTAGAAGTGTAGAATTTCACGTGTGCAAAGTTGCTTTAAAGCTGCATCCACTATTGGAGATGCAGCATGCCTATCAGCGTGGGAAATACTGGGAGACGCACTTCAAAATTAAGTTGGCAGAATTGAATGCGCGCTTGATTGGAAAGAATACGCGATGGGCATCTTCATCGACATTGAGTGTTCTGGATTAAAGCAATGCTAATGAATAGAACTCTGGTAGTGGGTGCGGAATGTGGCCGATATATTATGACAGGGGTAAACAGTCTCCATTGTTGTGGTGCGACTCTCTGTTGTGGTCGACTCTCTGTTGAACACTCTAGATAGTCCTAACGTCTACGTCCAGGCATATGCGGATGATGTCGCCGTACTTTCTGTCAGGTCATGCCTGGCGGCGGTCTGTGCTAACGCACAGCCGGCGCTGGGTATGATCGTAAATTGTGTACGAGGAGTGAGCTTTCAGTGAATCATCTTAAAACTGAGGTTATTCTCTTTGCGAGGAGGATTCTGACTGGTCTGACTCAGCCAGTGCTAAAAAGCGTCACTATACGCATTTTCAATGAAGCCTTATATCTGGGAGTGATTTTAGATAAGAAACTTCATTGGTCTAAAGACGTCGAATCGAAAACATCCAAGGCGCTCTCAGTCTGGCAGTGTAAGGGTGCTTTTGGCAAGAGATTGTCACCGAATAAGGTTCTTTCGATCTACACCGCTATGATAAGACCATTCCTCGCATATGCGTCGGTTGTTTGGTGGAAGGGGATCTCGCGTAAATATGTGAACGCCTTGTCTCGGCTGCACGGGGGCTATTCCATGTACCCCTGGCCCTGCTCTAGATGCTTTGGTGAACTCTTGCTACTTATACGTATATCATGGGCTGCGCTATCAAAGCAATTCATCGTCAAAGGCAGGGTGGTTTTGGGTATACTCCACACTGGAATTTGTATGAGCCTGTTCAACACTTATCTTATGACTCCGGTCTGAAGCAATGACACCAGAACTTCAGCTGATACGTAAATTCAGAGTTGACTTTCCTTGTGTTCAATTTTTTTTTTTTTGTATTTTGTACTTTCACGGACGGCTACAAAACCAGTCAAGAGTCTGGCGATGGTGTCTTCGTGGAAGACACGTTGAGTATCCCTGCGTCCTCGGTTAGGACTTACATTGACGAATGGATCTCTCATGAACACAATTGTGTGTGGCATGACATTCCTGGATGTAGCTTGACTAAAAGAATGCTCCCGAACGTCTGTAAGAAATCAGCAGCATTCTTGCTGTCTTTCAGCAGAAAAGACTGTAGACAACTTATTGTCATCCTGACAGGCCACTTTGCTTTCGCCAAACACCTTAACGTGTTGGGCTTGATTAACACCACAATCTGCGATGCTTGGGGAGAGAGCGACGACACCGCGGAACATTATCTCTGTGAGTGTCAGGTGGCAGATCCTCGGTGCTGATGTGGTGAGTGCTGGTACTGTAAGCTCCTCAGCACTGAAGTGCTTGCTTGGCTTTCTTAGAAAGATAAAGGAATTCCAATAAAACGGGTAACGACCAGTTGCGTCTGAGTGCTCCAGTCGAGCGTTTCCTATAGCGAAAAAAGAAAAAAAAAAAACGGCTCCTCTCTTGCTTCCACTACCCTTATTTCCAAATCGCTCATAAAATTTCATACAAATCGAAGTATTACTTGCCGTGGAATTCAGGGATTATCTATCCCTGCTTATCGTGCGCTTTTCTAAATTTTTTTTTTTCGATTTTGCTTTGTTAACTATCGAGACATTCCGTGTCCCTAAACGCGTTTGACATATCCCAGCTATTACTTGCGAACGTCAGATTGCAAAACGAAAATCTCGCCGCACGTTATTTGCCGTATTGACTTAATTTTTTGGACTCTTTCGGTGAAGGTTCTTTGGATATACCTCAGCTCGCTGGCTGTTCTCCTTCTTTCACTCGATTACATCTATGTGAGAGAGACAATGGTTAAGTTAGGTTAGGTTGAGTAGGGTTACGAGGTTATCATAAAAACACTAGGGACCAAGGTGGCCAATCGCGATCCTTAGGAAGTCTTCGAGACAAAATACCTAAACGAATTCTCCCATACACCTAATTTCTCTTCAAAACTTGAATATGTCATTGTTGTGGTGCAAGTAGCCTACCTCTTCCAAGTTGTCGAAAAAGTATCTTCCAAGGTAGCTCAGTCTTATCCTGGCAATGCCCTGGCATACACAAAGTATATGTGTTATGTCCTCTGAGATATGTAGGTCATTGCAATATCTACAAACGTCCGTATTCGATAAACCTAGTGTCATAGCGTGCTTCGTTAGACAATTGCCATAGAGTATTCCTATCGCTGTTCTTAGCTTTGATCTTCCTAGTTTTATGATCTCCCCAGATTTCCTGCGGTCTAACACAGGCCTTGGACACCCAAAAACCATCTAAGTTGGACTATCTTAGATTAGCTATGTTGATGATTCTATCAGGCGAACACCACAGGCGGATCAGTAGAAATGCGGTGAAGTGGGAGGGTTGTGATCCCTTGTTTTCAGATCATAACCTCGCTGATAAAAAGAAGAAGAAGAAGAAGATGATTCTATCACGAATAATTTCCTTGGCCACGCACTTTGGCTGTTTAATGCTATCAATTATGTCACTATGTGGGAGCTCTGCTCCTCTTTTACCCAGCGCGTCGGGTTTTTCGTTGCCTTCTATATTGCAGTGTCCAGGTACCTAACATAATCTGACTCTGCTCTGCGTACATAATAACTTAAGCATTGTGCGGTAATTCCTGACGATCTCAGATTTAGTGCCGTGAGACTCTTGCGCCTTCAGCGCAGTCTGACTATCAATGTAGATGGTGATATTCCACGTCGGATATTGATCCTATCTTAAGCAATTCCACCGCTTTAAGTACAGCTAAAACCTGTGCTTGGAAGGCACTGCATGTGTTCGGAAGTCTTAGAGCCACCTGTAGGTTAATATCTCTCGAGTATATACCTGATCCTGTGTCCTCTCTGGTCTTAGAACCATCTGTATATATTGCAATCTCGTTGTGGACAAATACTGTCTGCCTTTGCCAATCCTCTCTAACAGGACACATTACTTCATATGGATGTCTGTTTTTGCCGTCAGATTTTCTAATGAACCTTGGGACAGCGGTGTCTTTTGCTAGCCTCTTGCGAAGTCTGGAAGCTTCACTAGTATCCGCGATGGACTCACAGAATTCCTTCAACGACTTTCTTTAAGATTGCCTGATTAAGTACTTAAACTCTCTCTTGCTTCCTATATATTCATTCGATGTAATACCGTCCCGTACTTCCTTAGCCCTGTTGTAGAAATACATAACCTGTCATTTCTTGGGGTTCAGTTCTTTGTTCCACCATGAAGGTCGGACCTCTTGGACTCCGTCCTCATTCGACAAGCCCTTTCGAAAGCCAGATTCGTTACTTTGCCTAAGTTATCTACTGCCTTATCTGTATCTTGAGGACTACCGCAGGCCTATCTTTAAGGGAGAGACAATAGATTAGGTTAAATCAGTCCGAAGATGACTGCTCTCAGACACAATAGAGTTATCGGCATCAGACGAGAATATAACATCCACTTGCCTGCCTAAGTTGTTTTTAATACCACTTACTTGATAAACAATACTCGTAGAGTGACTGAAGTCGCATCGAGACAAAAGAAACTTAATGTTGCACTCTAGAAGGCTGACAAGAAATTCGGTACAATAATTCTTCTCTTCGAACATGTACAAGTGCATATTTAAAAAAAAAATATATTACCAGCATACTGCATTTTTGTCGTTGCTTTTGTTGCATTCAGTTTGTATACTCAGTCCACCACCCCGCCTGGGAAGACAAATGAACTCCACGAACTTCCTGGAATTCACAACACCAGACACCTATTGATTCTTGTGTATCCACACAATAAATGCACCCACAGAAAGAATTCTTTTACCGGCTTTATATTTCGGTGACAATAGAAGAAGTGCTTGAAGAACTTTTCAAAAGAATTCCCTAAGTTCTTATGCCTAGGAGTTTCGAATTCTTTGGCTTTCATGAAACGATTGTTAGTTGACACGGCCATTAGTATTGTGGATGACACTTTTATTGCTAGTAGTGAGCGTAATGTGAGTTTGCAATTTGTTTCTTTACATTGTGACTTGTCACGTAATTTTTTGGATATGCTTTGAACTTTCTTGAAAGGCTTTAACGAGGCACTATTTATGGCTGAAGTTTCAAATTACAGAGGTGCGCATTGAAGGCTGAGAGTAACCCAACCAGAACCACTGTGGTACGCTTCACAAAGAAGCGTATACAACCCATTCTATTGGAAAGTAAGTATTAGAGTCGACCCACAGAAAACAAACTGCTCTGGAAGGAACATGTAGAAGCTGTGGTAATCAAAGCCACTAGAGTACTTATAGTGTACAAGAATATCTCAGGTAAAACCTCAGGTTGGAGCCCAGTCTCACTGGGGTGGTTGTACATGATGATAGACCCATCATCACATATGTTGGAGTAGCATGGATCAGCAGAGCAAGGCTAAGCATGGCGAGGACATTTCTAGGCAAAGTGCAAAGACTAGCCTGCATCTGTATAAGAGGAGCCATGAAAACTTGTCCCACAGCAGCACTGGAGGTCGTAGGACTACCTCCGATACACATAGTGCTAGGAAGAATCGCAAAGAGACCATGTTAAGAATAATCAAAGAAAGGAAAATGCATCGTAAGAAAAGAGCGAGAAACCCTATCCAAATCGCTGGTGTTTATCCCTAAGCTAGGTAACAAACCCAGCGAGCTACCCAAATCCTACCATCCAATCAGCTTGACATCGTTTTTCTTCAAAACCATGGAAAGACTGCTAGACTTACACATTAGGGGCATTCTTGAAAAGACTATACCTCTGCACTCTAGTCAATTTGCATACAGGAAAGCGCGATCTACGGAAGGCACCCTTCACTATCTCGTCACAGACATCAAAGCTGCCTACCGCTCCAAAGAAATTGCCCTTTGTGCATTCCTTGGCATAGAAGGTGCTTTTGATAACACTGGTTATGAATCCATCATTAGTGGTATGAGACGCAGGAGAATAGACGAACCTACTACCATATGGGTTAGGAACATGCTCGATCTTCTTCTTCTTCTTCCTTTTATCAGCGAGGCTATGATCCGAAAACAAGGGATCACAGCCCTCCCACTTCACTGCATTTCTACTGATCCGCCTGTGGGGTTCGCCTATTTGACCTCAGAAAATATCGGCAGGCAGGCCGATTTTGGATCACTCGGTTACTGAGGCCAATGAAATGCCGATGTCGTCGCATTTGTCTGATCCAGGCGTTTATAGGCCTGCCTTTCCTACATCGCGATGTCTTTGGAACGTGCATAGATATTGCCTTTTTAACACGGTTCAAATGATCTCTTCTTTGAACGTGGCAATACCAGCTGAGCCGGTCGCGCTCTAATTTGTGTACGATGGTTTCCTTGATGTGAAAGCTTCCACGGATCTTCGAACTTCTTATTCGATCAAGCTTGGTCACTCCTGCTGTCATACGAAGCATCTTCATCTCAGCTGCCGTTAATTTACTCTCATACTTTTTGTACATCGTCCAACATTGTGAACCGTATGTGAGCGCTGGACGTACAACTGCGGTGTAGAGCCTTCCTTTTAACTTAGGGGGCATTTTTCTGTCACAGAATATAGCGGAATTTTCTCGCCACTTCATCCACCCTACGCTTACACGATGATTGATGTCGTCATCACAAGTTGCTTTGCTATTGATCATAGATCCCAGATATTTGAACTTTTCGCACTTGGGAAGCACTGTTCCATTCAAATAAATGTCTGGAATAGGCCTAAGTGGATCAAAGAACGGGCAGCACAAGTACACTTAGGAACATGCTCGATAGCCGCATAATAACATCTTCGTCTGGAGAGGTCTCTGTGACGGTCTCCGCGGCCAAAGGCTGCCCCCAAGGCGGCGTCCTCTCGCCTCTCTTATGGTCACTCGTGGTGGATGACTTATTGAACACAGTTAATAGTTCAGGTTTCACAACCATAGGCTATGCAGATGATCTGGTGATCATCATTAAAGGCAAACATGAAGACAATTTGTGTCAACCCATGCAAAATGCACTCCTTGTAGTCTCGGACTGGTGTGCTGAGGAGGGCCTATCGATTAACCCCAGCAAGACAGTCGGTGTACCGTTTACAAGAAGAAGGACGTTGAATATTGGCTCAGTGACTCTAAACGGCACAACCATCAACTTTTCCGATGAGGTCAAATATCTAGGAATTGTCCTGGATAAGAAGCTTAACTGGAACTCCCATATTAAGCATAAAATTGCCAAGGCGACTACAGCCTTGTGGGCCTGCCACCGTATGTACGGCAAGACCTGGGGCCTGTCTCCAAAGGTAATTTTCTGGTTGTGTACCATGGTTGTAAGACCCATTCTGACATACGCGTCCGTAGTCTGGTGGACGAAAACCAAAGAGGTCACAACCATCAATAAACTCACAAAACTTCAAAGACTAGCTTGCCTCGGTATCACAAGTACTATGCACACTTGTCCCACAACAGCCATTGAAGCCATAATCGGACTAACTCCGTTACATATATTTATAAAAAAATGTGGCAATCCGCAGTGCAGTTAGTCTTAGAAAATCAGGTGCTAATAGTACACGGGATCACGTGGATCTCATGGAGCTATTGTCCGACTTCCCCGAACTAGACATGATTATGTCCTGTATCCCCTTGTGGGTCCTAGGGCCTCTACTACGCCTACGCGCCATCGTGTACGGTTTCTGGCAATGTGTCTGAGTTCTCCCCAACTTTTCCCTAACTGCCGTGCCTCCTTCTCGACTGTTCTGCGCCATGTTTTCCTCGGACCGCCAGGTCTTCTGCCATCCTGAGTTAGAGGGTTCCATTGCATAGCAACTAAACATGCTCAGCACGGTCTCCGACTTTACGCCTAAATCACTCTACTTTGGTAGAAGGTTTGAGATTGTGATCCCAATATGGAATAATGGCGGACCGTCGCTTGATCCAAAAGGTATGGTGTGGTACACCGATGGATCAAAAATGGATTCAGGAGTTGGCGCCGGTGTGTATGGACCCAACCATAAAATTTCGAAATCACTCGGAAAGAGTCGTAGTGTTTACAGGCCGAGCTATACGCCATTGAAACTTGTGCTAACATTAACCTACACTCAGGCATTAAAGGTGCCTCTATCCATATACTCACCGATAGCCAAGCGGCGCTCAAAGCACTGATGGCACTAAGCTCACACGAGATAATATCCAGATTGGTCTGGGAGTGCCTCACCGAGATCAACAGACTGCGACAGGCTTAGTAAGAATGGAAGGAAACGAAGCAGCTGATGCACTAGCAGGGATCAACTCAGACACCCCATTCCTTGGACCCGAACCTTTCTGTGGGATAAGAACTGTAGGATAGGAACTGCCGATGCGAACTGAGGAAAGAAGAAGAGAGCAAATGGCTCAAGCGTTGGGATGATATCCCCCACCTCAACAGGGTGGAAGAACACCCGGGAAGCTACAACTCAATAGATGAGTGGTTCGGTGTAGTTTTGGTGTAAGCCCCCACAAAACTGAACTAGTACTCTTCTCCAGGAAATATAAAGTTCCGTTAGTCGACCCTCCTTCTCTCAATGATATCAGCTTAACTTTCTCTGACACAGCAAAATATTTGGGTCTTAACCTCGCTAAGAAGTTAAGCTGGAAACCTAATATTCAAGAAAGAGTCAAGAAAGCTACAGTAGCACTTTTCTCTTGCAAAAAAGCTATTGGGAGTCAAAGGGGCTTACAACCTAGAATCACTTACTGGCTCTCCATTTTGGTCATCAGACCGATACATACATACGAAGTTTTGTCTAGTGGACAACCTTAGAAAAAGCAATAAACCGCGATTATATATGTAAGGTCCAGTGTACAGCTTGTCTGTGCATAAGCGGAGCACTACGTACAACTCCCTCCGCGGCACTGGACATTATACTCCATCTGATACACCTCGATATATTTAACAAGAAAATGACAGCGAATTCTGCCGTTCGGCTTGAAACTACCCAACAGTGGTCAAGAAAAGAACTTGGCCACGCTTCCATTCTGAGTAAATTCGAAATCTCTCCCGAAATCACGGACTACACCATCCCACGTCTAAATTTTAAAAATAAGTTTTTAGTCACCATCCCTTCCAGATCACTCTGGGAGGAAGATGCAATTTTAGAAGATGAGTCAATTCACTTCTACACTGATGGGTCAAAAACCAAAGACGGAGTTGGTGCAGGTGTTTCTTCTGAGGGGGTTAATCTTAAGTTGTCCTTCCGTCTTCCAAATCATTGTAGCGTGATCCAGCCGAAAATAAGGGCAATTAAAGAAGTCTTATCTTGGATTAAGAAAAACGTAATATCTGCTAGAGATATCCGCATCTTTTCAGACAACCAATCAGCGATCAAATCCCTGGAATCGACCTTTATAAATTCGTTAGTAGCTCTAGACTGCCGATCGTCTCTTGCAGAGATTGCTGCGCAGTTCAATATTCAACTGAGTTGGGTGCCGCGGCATAGGGGCATTCCAAGGCCGATGAACACGCCAAAATAGAAACAAATATACCCATCCTTCCGGATAAAGGCACATTAGGTATACCAATCGCTACTCTCAAACTAAAATTTAAGTTAGATGCTGTCGAGAGTACAAATCTTAGGTGGACAAGTGAATCAACATGTTTAGCGACAAAACAGATTTTGCCGATGCTGGATCTAAAACTAGATCTAAGAATTTGATTTCTCTCAATAGATCGCATATCGGCACTACAATAGGTGTCATCACTGGACACTGCCTAATAGGCAAGCATGCTACAAGGCTAGGTCTTTTTGCGAACAACTTTTGTAGAACCTGCGTGTAAGAAGAATAGGAAAAAACTATTCCTCTTCTTTGTTTCTACTCAGCTCTTTCCCATACAAGGAAGCTTCACCTAGGAGCCCCCTATATCAACGATATAGGCAACCTAATAGATATCGATATTAAGAACCTCCTACGATTCATAAAAACTCAAAATTGTTTAACGGGTAGGTAGAGAGGAACATTCTCCCATTATCCACGTGGCATCAAAATGGGCCTACCTATTATTGGTCTAAGTGTGTTGGCGATTTTTAGCTGGCAGTAACTTCAACCTATCCTAATATAACCTACAATCAAAAAAGAAGCAGAATCTGCCTAATCCTTAGCAAGAATCGACTTCGCATCTCGACAGGCATGTTAACGGGTCACTGCAGACTCAACGAGCACATTAGGAAACTGGAGGTAGAAGGAAACGGACACTTCCGATTCTGCAGGGACGTCGCAGAAACATCAGCACACCTTCTTATGGAATACGAAGCACTATTCTACGAAGTGTCTCGTGCAGGGACGGGTTAAGAATATCACTGCAGTGCCTCCCAACAACTAGCGCTTGTCGTAAGAGGCGACTAAGGGGACAAATCAGATCTAGGCAATATAACACCCAAGTGAGCCTAGCAACACATATACCACCTTAAAAACCCTCCCACAAGTGTGCATGCGAGTCCGTGGGTTGACACGACTGGAAATCACCGGTGTCATAGAAGAAAGATCAAAAAATACTAAAACAGGAGCATGCACGTGTTAAACAACAAACACCGTCGCAATATGGTAATATTGCAAAACTGTATCATTATGGTAATACTTGCTAAAAGGAAAGGCACTACCACTGCTGTGCATGGTACTGATCCTGGACCTACAGAAATGTTCGGATCAGAGCTGTACGGATTCCGGGAGCTACCAAAATAATGAAACAGTTTGGAAGAAATTTGAGGGTCGCGAGTTGGAACGTTGGAAGCATGACCAGTCGAAGTTACGAGCTGGAATAGATGATCAATATCTTGTGTGTCCAAGAGACGAAATGGAAAAACACTGGAAATCGGGCGCGTTTCTTGGACGTTAGGACAAAAGATTACAAGACGTTCTACTATGGAACGGAAAAGGCTAAGATCGGAATCGGTATCATCCTTGCGGCAGAGCTACTTGGTAACGTCTTGAGCATTTCGAAGTCCAGCGACCGTTTGATGTCTCTCAAACTAGTAATACAAGGAGAGGTGTGGAATATTGTCAGTGCATATGCTCCCCACAATGGGTGCAATCAGAGAGATAAAGATGCATTTTGGGTAGATTTCCACAATCTCCTTAAGAACATCCCAAAGGAAGAATTTCTGTTTGTTGGAGGAGATTTGAATGGACATGTCGGGAAATCAAACGAAGACTATGAAGACTGCCATGGAGGACTAGGATATGGCACCAGGAACCTTCCTGGTGAAGACATCCTAGGCATGTGCAAATCACACGGTCTTATCGTGTTAAATACCATGTTCATCAAACAAAGCCAACACCTGATCACTTACAGCAGTGGTGGAGATGAAACTCAGATTGACTACCATTTGGTAGCCAGTTTCATGAAGCCCCGGGTAAAAGATTGCAAAGTGATCCTGGGAGAGGTAATCGCTCGGCAACACCGTCTCCTGCTAACAGAAATTTCTATGAAAACACCAAAGAAAAGCAAACAAACAAGGGTCCCTGAGAAAACCAAGTGGTACAATCTGGACAAGAAAAAGGCGAGGCTTTTGTTTTCGTAATGAAAAATTATCTCTCTCACACCATCAACGGAGATGAGGACGAAGAGTGCAGAGCACAAAATATGTGGGATTCCATACAGCGAACTTGCTTAAAAAAGGCAAAATCACTACTAGGAGCTTCAAAAGGCCACCATCAACACGCCAAAGAAACATGGTGGTGGAATGTTGAAGCTAAGAAGGTGATAAATGAGCAGAAATCGGCTTTCAAAGCTTGGTCAAAGTGCCCCTCTAATAATAGTGACGAAAAAGCTCGCCTCGAAATGGAATACAGATGTTGCAAGAAAAAAGCGGAGAAGAAGTGCGCCCAGCTTCAAGCAGAGAGTGCGGAGGGCCTGTATTGGGAGCTGGAGAAAATATCTTCCCCGGTTGCTGATGCAAACCAGGCTATCCAGGAGCTGCGAAGACACAATATGAATAAGAGCGCAACCATCCTCAAAATAGCCGCCAAAAGAAGGAAGAATGCTCAGGAGATTCCTTCGCCAAAGTTCATTAACAATGCGAATGAACAGCTTCTTGTGGATGACGACAAAATTCTGCAGAGGTGGTGGCAGTATTGTGAAGTACTTTTGAATGAACAGTTTCCCCGGCTATACTTTCCAAGAGCCACCCCTAACTGTGAAGGCGGTCAAATAGTACAAAAAATGTAAAGCGGTTGGGCCAGACGAGATGCCCTCTGAGTTCTGGAAAAAGATGGGAGACATCGGATTCAGATGGCTCAGAATTCTCATCTCCAAATTTGTGAGAGGTGACCCAATGCCGAATCAATGGAGGGAAAGTTACCTTCTCCCTGTATACAAAGCGAAGGGTGATACGCGAAATTGTGATAACTACCGTTCAATCAAGCTGATGTCACACATCATGAAGATCGGCCACCAGTATTAGGTGGCCGACTGTGAAAAATAATACGGCTATCTGATGATCAGTGAGGGCTTGTCTCGGGTAAATCAACCACAGATGCAATCCAAAGTATAAGGATCATAATGGAAAAAAATCGTGATTCCTTAAGGGATTTGCATATTGTATTGGTTGACTTTGAAAAGGCATTCGACAGACAACCACGAGATCTGATATGGGTGGCGCTAAGACATCGAGGGGTTCCAGAAACCTATGTACAGATGATCATGGACATGTACGAAGGAGCAAAGACAAGAGTAAGATGCCCCGCTGGAGTAACCGAAGAGTTCCCAATCAAAGTCGGGGTGCACCAGGGAAGCGTTTTAAGTCCTTTGCTCTTTATTACAGCCCTTGATTATCTGCTTGAAGGTAAAGTGATGGACCCCAAGGTACATCAGTTATTCTTTGCTGACGATGGAGCCATCATAAGTGAGGATCCTACATCCCTGCAAAGGGCACTTGATGTGTGGGTGGACGCTCTGGAGAGAAATGGGTATCGCACTAGTTCAAAAAAGACAGAGTACTTGTGCTGCCCATTATCTGATCCACTCAAGCCTATTCCAAATATTTATTTGAATGGAACAGTGCTTCCCAAGTGCGAAAAGTTCAAATATCTGGGATCTATGATCAATAGCAAAGCAACTTGTGATGACGACATCAATCATCGTGTAAGCGTAGGGTGGATGAAGTGGCGAGAAAATTCCGCTATCTTCTGTGACAGAAAAATGCCACCTAAGTTGAAGGGAAGGCTCTACATCGCAGTTGTGCGCCCAGCGCTCACATGCGGTTCACAATGTTAGACAATGTACAAAAGGTATGAGAGCAAATTAACGGCAGCTGAGATGAAGATGCTTCGTATGACAGCAGGAGTGACCAAGTTTGATCGAATAAGAAGTTCGAAGATCCGTGGAAGCTTTTACATTAAGGAAACCATCGTACAAAAAATAGAGAGCGACTGGCTCAGCTAGTATTGCCACGTTCAAAGAGAGATCATTTGAGCCATGTTAAAAATGCAATATCAATGCACGTCCCAAAGACATCGCGATGTAGGAAACGCAGGCCTATAAACGCCTGGATCAGACAAATGCGACGACATCGGCATTTCATTGGCCTGAGTAACCAAGTGATCCAAAATCGGCAGGCCTGCCGATATTTTCTGAGGTCAAATAGGCGAACCCCACAGGCGGATCAGTAGAAATGCGGTGAAGTGGGAGGGTTATGATCGCTTGTTTTCGGATCATAACCTCGCTGATAAAAGGAAGAAGAAGAAGCACTAATCTACAAAAAAAGACATCGCCTAGGGGCCTATCTCCTACCAGAGACTGATCTACTTTCGCTGGATCCACTTTGGGTACTCCGGTTCATCAAAGCAGCTGAACTAAAGGAAGTCCTCTAAAACGCGCATATCATCAACTGGAGACTTAGTTTGAGCAAAGCACCTCACAAACCACTACTTAATCTACATAGCCTTTGGCAGTACTGTGCAGGTAAAAAACAAATATATTCAAATTACTTACAGTCAGCATTTGTTTTATTTTATTGAATTTAATTGTTAGCCAAAAACAAGGAGAAGAAAATACTTAATTACCACTTTAAAGGGCAACAACTAGCATTAACTACTTCTTTCTTGCGGAGTTCCTAATGGCCCATTAATTTATTCCTTCACAAGAGCCCCCAGCATAAAGGTAGTTCCAACATAACCCCACAGTTCAAGTCCATTCCAAATTCGCATGTTAATGCAAACTCATCAAATGACCGCCAGGAGGTGGACACCAACCCAAACCTTATGCAACCAACTAAGTCACTTAGTCACATCATCGCATTGAACCATCAGGCCAATTGAAGGAAATTATGCAATTTACGACCACTCCAATGGATTCTAACAATCATCAGCACAATAATTAAATACCCGATGCACATTTGGCCAAGTAGCGACAGGCGCGCAGTATCTACTCCTGCTGCAATTTTGCTAATGGCATCTCAAGTAATTCAGTTGCCTGAGATGGTCAATAAAAAGTAATAGCTCCACTCCTATCCACCCACGACTAATAAAACAGATAGACAGACAGACGCAGGCAGACAACAATCAGACATTTAATACCACATTTGGCGGAATGATTTAGAGTGCTGGCCTATAACAACTGAAATAACAGCAACAACAACATAAATAATTCATGTGTATCTCGTCGTCAGTCTGTCAGGATAGCTCGATAGAGATTTGATAGTTTCACGCTCTCAAGGCGTAGTGCGTTCTCTGTACTTCTGTAGCTTATCCGTACAATTCGACCAATGATCCCGGGTATGCAACTGCTGGCCACAGTGTAAACGAAACGAAAATGTAGCTCAGAGAATTATTCGCAATTTATCTGGGAAATTGTGTTCCAAATTTGCTGGCTTTGTGTAACCAATAAGGGGTACTAGGGGTAACCATTGTTAAATGATTCCTTCTCGACTGGAGAAACACATAGAGTCAAAAATTGAAAAATACAAAATTTTTTTTTCCTCTTGTACAACCCATGCCCGCGTGGCAACGACACTGCGACCTGAAAGATCTATTGTATCGGAGGGTTGGAGTTAATCTAACAGACGTACTACCTCCCTTATGAAAGTGAGTATGTCTTTAGTAGCGGAGCATTTCAGTTCCACTGAAGTAAGTATCTCCTTGTGGAGAATACGTTTTCTTAACCAGTGTAGTGCCAGGCATTCACAAATAATGTGCTCGGATGTTTCATCCTCCTCTAAGCATAACCGACAGTCCTTCTCTTGGCAGAGGTTCAAGTTGTTAATGTGGTATTTCAGGCCGCAATGGCCAGTAAAAAAGCTCATGAGCTTCTTAATGCTTTCCCTGTCTTAGTTAAGGATTTCCTTGTAAGAATAAGGCTTGATTAATCGTTTGGATTTTATTAGACCTGGCGCATTAGTCCAGTGGTCTAGACGAAGTTTGTTTTCCCATTCGTTAATCAGCGTTGTAGCTGTTGCCCAGTTGACGCCACAATAAGGTTCAGGACCTATGAACACAAATTCTAAGCCAGCCCTAGCAAGCTCATCTGCAGATTCGTTGCCCACAATCCCTTGGTGTCCAGAGACCCAGCCGAGTTTTACTCTGTTTTATTTGGCAAGGCTTTGTAATGCATCGTAGCAGCATTTTACAGTTTTGAAGTCCATTAGGCTTGGCTATTTGAAAAGATATGTATTCTAGCGCCCTTGATCCCCTTGCGGAGATTGTGTCTGGCCCAGATTTCAATGGCATGGATTTCAGCCTGAAACACAGTAGGAGTCGTACCCATAGGTAACGAAATCTTTTTGTTAGGTCCAGACCAGAGAGTTCACATACAGCGACTAAGATGGCTGGGTCATTTAGAGCGGATGGAGCCCAACGTTCCCGCTAAGAAAGTTTTCGAATCCACCCCGGATACACGACGCAGGTGGCGCAAACAAGTGGAGGGGGACCTCAACCAACTTGGCGTGCGCAACTGGAGGCAGCTGGCTCGTAACCGTGCTAGCTGGAGGGGTTTGTTGGTTGAGGCCCAGGTCCACCCCGGACTGTAGCGCCATCTAAGTAAGTAAGTAGAACCAGACCAGACTTCTAGGGTCCAGTGTTGGAGCACCATTGGACCAATTTCAGCAGTCCAATATTGCAACCTCGAATAACCTACCGAAGCAATGTTGCCTGACCATAATATCTGGTATAGTGCAAAACATGACTCTTTTAGGGATTGAGTTGAGCATATTTAAATGTCCCACTAGGCCACCTGGCTTACACTCATAATCTAGATGCAGCTTGATGGCATATCTAGCAGCCATTTTCCTAGTGAAAATTGGTAGGGGTAGGGTAGGGTTTACGAGGCTCTGAACGTCTTTCACCGGGATATCACCTGTCAGCGAAGTACGCAGGAGTAATGCAGGTTAGTTGCTGTATAGAAATCTATACATCTGTAGAGAAGAGCTCAAGGTTCTTGGAACACAGCACAAGGTAAAGCTCTGCTGGGTCCCTCAACATGAAGGCATAGCAAGGAATCAAAAAGCCGATGAACTGGCTAGAGGAGGCTCAGCACTAAACCTGGACAATAGGTGGACCTCTCTAGCTGTAACCGCGAGGAAGTAATTGCCTACATTCGACAGAGCAAGAATCAATAGACTTACACAGAGGGATAGAAAATCCCTCTCTACACTCATATAAGTCATTACAGAGCATAACACTATTCGATACTACATGAAAAAGTTATATGTGTAGGGGCTGTGGTGACGAGGAACTTCAGGAGGACGCTACCAACTTTCTTTGCAACTGCCCAGGCATCTACCATCTAAAGAGACTGTGTATAAGACTCTGTTCATCCCAGTCCTGCTTTACGATACTGAAACATGGACTTTATTAAAAGAAGATGAAGATATCCTTGGTCGCTTCGGGAGAAAAATTCTTCGTAAGATATTCGGTCCCGTTTGCCTTGACTGATTTTGGAGGAGAAGATTCAATCACGAACTATACGAGCTGTACAGTGACATCGACCTGGTCAGAAAACTGCGTATTGGACGCCTGAGATGGCTAGGACATGTAGAGCGAATAGACACCAACGCTCCGGCCCGCAGAGTCTTCAAATCTAACTCGGAGGACCTCCTCGCCGTAGGTGGCACGCACAAGTTCAAGGGGACCTCGACCAACTTGGAGTGCGCAGCTGGAGGCAATTAGCTAAAGACCGAGCTAAATGGAAAGGCTTGTTGGTTGAGGCCCAGATTCACCCCGAACTGTAGCGCCACCTAAATAAGTAAGTAGGCCTCAACCATAGTAGAAATTAGTTCCTTGGAAAATACTTCTTTGAAAATTTAGAAAAATTGTCCAACAGATCTCGGGAACAGTAAGTATTAAATGCGTTCTACTAGGCTATATACAACACATACACGTTTATTTTTTTACGAGAAAGGGATTTATTCTATCTTCTTTCCCCCATGGGTCCACATTAACCTGATTGTGGAGTAGAGGATTTCTACCCCCTGCACCAAGCCACTTACCTAACTATCTACCTATCTAGTTAAAAGTGATTCAGAGTCAAGGTACAATGGCTACATTAGCTTCATTGTTACCTTGGCTTCTCTGAGTTTCAGTGAATGCAATAGCAAGCGTATCTCTGCAATTTCTTTGACCTGATCCTGTATACAAGAAGACACCACCGTCATAAAGATAAGCCTGACAACTGATGCATAAGGCCACTTCAGCATTTTATACAAATTTACATATGCACATATATTGCCAATCGCCCACTTTTCCTTCGTGAGGCTCGTGAGGGTAGGGTTCTCAGGTGAATCCATCTTTCTCCATCATACGCCATCGACTACAACTTATGAGAAAGAACCCTTAGACAAGTTCCAGAGAGATATTGCAATAGCTTCAGCGATCTATTGCTAGGCATACCAATCACTGCGGATGGGAGGGAGAACCGTTCATAGGCATCGGGTTCCAAGTTACACGATAGTGTCAGATTCTTACTGACTAAACCTCAGCTCAGACCTCAGCCTGTGAGACCACCGTCAGTTATTACTCGCGGGACGGCCTCTCCGCGTTACGCGGCCGTCAGTGTTTGTGCTTGTAGAACTCTTCCTTGGCTTTCCGCCTATCTGGGCCGATTTGTATTTGGGTCACTAGTGTACAGACTACCTCCCAATTATCTTATCTCTACTATTGTATTTGTAGCATCAAATCTGGTATTTAATTCACTATCCAGTCTTCGTTTTTTTCTCGTGGAACTTTGGGCAGTTAAAAGCAACATTTTCGGCTCTTCGTCGCTTGCAGGACATACTAAGCATTCTCCCGAGTCTGAAGCGATGAAAGATCCGGCGGTACCCATTATGAACTGATAAAAATTGCATAAGTTGGTAGTTTACCTCTCCATGGCTTCTATTTATCCATGATTCTATCCTCGGAATAAAGCTGTATGTCCACCTTCATTTATGTGAGGCATCCCATCCTTATTAATTCAGTAGAGCTCGGGTTTCCAACAATTCCATGCCGAATTCTCATTGCTTCATCAGCCAGGACATCTATGAGTATCATGCCCGCTATGATGTACGCCGCATCATATGAAATAATCCCATAAGCCAATATGACTCGTGGTGCAGTAAGTCTGCAGACACTATTTATCCGCAGCCTACTCTGCTTAACTTTAAGCGCTTCCGACCAGATTGGATATGCGTAGAGCATTATTGACCTCACGACTCTACACAGAAGTATTATTCTGGTGCTTCTTGGTCCCCCAACATTTGGCAGCATTCTTGAAAGCCCGTATACATTTGATGCTTTTTTTGATATGCACTCCATATGTTTATCGAAGTTAAGTCGGTCGTCTAAGATAACGCCGAGGTACTTAATGCAGCTTTTGGAGTGTACCGTGTTGCTTTTCACCTTAACTTTGATAATCTCTCTTATTTTATGGCTACTAATATGAACTGCCTCCGTCTTGGGTTCTGCCAAGGATAAACTCTTTGGCTCTAGCCATTCTTTGACAGAATCGATGATTTCCTTCGCGTTCATTTCTAGATCGTCTAAATATTTCGCGGTTATCACTATCGCTATGCCATCGGAAAGCCTATGATTTGAACTCCATCGGCGACACTCAACCTCAGTATGCCATCGAACATTATATTCCAGAGAACCGGTCCGAGAACGGTACCCTGTCGAACGCCAGCGGTAACGGAGTACTGCTTTATCCCTATGTCAGTATCGTGTAACAGCACTCTTTCGTGGAGATAGTTTTCTATTATTCGAAGAATATATCCTGGTGCATTCATACATCTCAGCGCATCCATAATCTTCTTCTTCCTTTTATCAGCAAGGCTATGATCCGAAAACAAGGCATCACAACCCTCCCACTTCACCGCATTTCTACTGATCCGTCTGTGGGGTTCGCCTATTTGACCTCAGAAAATATCGGCAGGCCTGCCGATTTTGGATCACTCGGTTACTGAGGCCAATGAAATGCCGATGTCGTCGCATTTGTCTGATCCAGGCGTTTATAGGCCTGCCTTTCCTACATCGCGATGTCTTTGGAACGTGCATTGCCTTTTTAACGAGGTTCAAATGATCTCTTCTTTGAACGTGGCAATACCAACTGAGCCGGTCACGCTCTATTTTTTGTACGATGGTTTCCTTGATGTGAAAGCTTCCACGGATCTTCGAACTTCTTATTCGATCAAGCTTTGTCACTCCTGCTGTCATGCGAAGCATCTTCATCTCAGCCGCCGTTAATTTACTCTCATACTTTTTGTACATCGTCCAACATTGTGAACCGTATGTGAGCGCTGGACGTACAACTGCGGTGTAAAGCCTTCCTTTCAAGGGGGGGATTTTTCTGTCACAGAAGATAGCGGAATTTTCTCGCCACTTCATCCACCCTACGCTTACGCGATGATTGATGTCGTCATCACAAGATGCTTTGCTATTGATCATAGATCCCAGATATTTGAACTTTTCGCACCTGGGAAGCACTGTTACATTCAAATAAATGTCTGGAATAGGCCTGAGTGGATCAGAGAACGGGCAGCACAAGTACTCTGTCTTTTTTGAACTAATGCGATACCCATTTCCCTCCAAAACGTCCACCCACACATCAAGTGCTCTTTGCAGGGATGTAGGATCCTCACTTATGATGGCTCCATCGTCAGCAAAGAATAACTGATGTACCTTGGGGTCCATCACTTTACCTTCAAGCAGATAATCAAGGGCTGTAATAAAGAGCAAAGGACTTAAAACGCTTCCCTGGTGCACCCCGACTTTGATTGGGAACTCTTCGGTTACTCCAGTGGGGCATCTTACTTTTGTCTTTGCTCCTTCGTACATGTCCATAATCATCTGTACATAGGTTTCTGGAACCCCTCGATGTCTTAGCGCCACCTATATCAGATCTCGTCAGCGCATCCATAATGTGGCCCCAATTTACTGTATTGAATGCGTTCGTTTTTTACATCAAGTGCAATTACTTCGGAATATTTTGTACGTCCCCACCTCTAGCTAGAACCTTGTATCGCTTGCTTGGCCGTTAGCACCACCTTACCAATAGCATCTATTGTTGATCGCGCTTTATGGAATCCATTTTGTTGGTCCGAGAGGCCTTCTTCTGATTCAGTGACCAGGAGTAATCTACTGAATATTAGGCATTTAAGTATCTTTATAATTGTGTCAAGCAAACAGATTGGACGATGAGACGATGGATCGGCGGAGCTATTTCCTAGAGTCGGTTACCTGACTTGGGTGATTCTCACTCAATCCCTGCGGATTATTCAAACAATACCATAAATGAAACTCATTCCGGCAGCTTGTATTTGCGGTGTTATTCTATCGGTCATTACCCATATTTGATGACCATGGGTTGCCAAGCATACTGAGTTAAAAATCAATAACTTAGCTTTGACACTAAGTTCGGACTTCCTTATCACAGATCGATCAAGGTTTTTAAAATGGATCCAAAATGACTAATCCCTTCTGATAATTCAGCAACTTGTTCCATGAAAGTGAATAAGACCCCGAGATATGTACCTAAACTTATCCACCTACTTCAATGAGGCTCCAATGAGATGAAGAGTACACTGAACGTTTTGGAAACGACCATCTCTTCCAATTTATTCACTCTTACCTTCATTGCAACATCGAAAAAGACGGCTTAACAATTTTATTCGATTTGGGAGGACCTTTATCGTGTCTTTCAATTTGAAACGTTCTCCGCCACGTTCTCCATCCAATCCATAGAGAAAAACGGACAAAACGCACCCATAGCGGATTCCAACGCCCACAGTGAAAGGCATTTATTTAACGCCATTAATCCGAGCATAGCTTCTGCATCCATCAATCTCATACTCCTGCAGAACACTCTAGAGATAGCCTCGAAGAACCTGATCATATGCCTTTTCCTTATCCGCAAAATAAATATTTCAAACATTCAGTAGAGCCTTACCTAGACCTTACCACAGCTATGGAGTGCGTTTCCAACACCTTAGTAACCGCAAAGAGAGTACCAGAGTACCTACAGAAGATAATGACGGACTATTACAGCAACGTACTAGTACCGCAACTGTGGAACCTAATGTATGATGACGTCCTCAAACTTAGAATCCCGAGGTCTTCGAGAATAATAGGCTTCGCCAACGACATAGCAATCGTTTTAGTCACCAAACTCCTTGAGGAATTGAAGCATGATTGCAATGAAGGTGTCAGAATCGTTCAGGACTGGCTAGTAAGCATGGGCCTACAACTTGCACAGGAAAATACAGAAATAATGCTCATAAGCAGCAGGCGAGTCATGGAGACTATAAGAGTAACCGTGGGCGACCACGTGGTAGTTTCTAAACCAGAGCTGAAGTGCCTTGGCATTACTCGTACTATAGATGCAGGGGTAACTTCTAAGCAACATATGCAATATACAGCTGAGAAGGTAGCAAAGGCAACGGCTGCCCTATCAAGAATCATGCCAATTATCGGCGGACCAAAGCACAAGAGAAGCTGCTTTAAGCAAGAGTTACGGCATCGATAATGTTCTACGGTTCCCAAACGAAGTCACACAAAAGGAAAACGGAGATAAATTACATAATCAACGCATTAAGAGTATGCAGCGCCTTTCGAGGACGTTGTCCTACGACGCGGCATGTGTAGTGGCTGGTATGGTAACAACAGATCTTCTGGCTAAAAGAGCCCAATGGGAATACCATGCCAACTGCACAGCGGCACTAATGGTCTGCAATGAGTCAAAGTGTCACCGAGGCACCACCAAGGACAAGTTTCGATGAATGGCAGGAAAAATACGATCACTCTGATAAAGGTAGGTGGACGCAGAGATTGATCCCCAACATAAACGCTTGGATCAATAAGAAACATGGGAAGCTGAATTTCTACCTGACCCAGATGCTTAGTGTGCATGGTTGCTTCAGAGCCTACCTGCAGAGGACTCGACGACAACCCCTAGTGTCCGTCATGCTCGGATGCAGTGGAGGATGCGGAACACATCATGTTTCATTGTCCACGATATTATGAAGAACGACACCTGCAGGTGAACAAATTGGGTCAGGGCCTTACCCCAGACAACATCACCAGACAAATGATAAGCAGAGAAGATGCCTGGGAAGCAGTTATTGACACTATAGCAACCATTATGAAGCGAAGACAGGAGCGACAACGAAATGCAGCGCAGGAAGCTGCCAAGGCGAATAAGCCGAATACTCGTACCTAAGGCTGGAGTCCCCCTCGCGATGAAATGCTTAACGGCAGTGCCGCGAGAACCAGAGGTAGAAGGAGAGGTGAGTTTAGTGGGTGGACATCCCACACTGACACTGAGTACGTGCTCAATTTTGTCTTTAAAAGATTCCCACCTTCCGACGCAAAACAAAAAAAAAAAAACTATAGAGCGCGTTTCCAATACCTTTGCTAAGACTTTTCCAGGGACACACAAAGGAGATATACCCCTGTAATGTGCGCAATCTCTACTGCCTCCCCTTTTAAAAAAAAAAACGAGCAATCACCCCAGTTTGGTAGTCGCCAGTTGTTTCACCGCATTCCCAGGCAACGTTTATGGCACGCGACAGCTATAGCACTCCGTTTTACTAAAGGCCTTGAGCATATCTAGTTTTCTGATCAGATTTCATCCACATGTGCAGATTTGCCAACTTTTAGCGACGATCTTTTTCTCTCCCCGAGGGTAGGTGAAAAATCTTCCATAGACACTATGAGAATAGCAAGCGCGAGCTCATAGTAGTGTCAGATTCTTACTGACTAAAAAAGCACCACCATTCGATATAAATTTGTTAGATATCGCAACTAAGTATTAACTTATCAAGCAATTTATCTATCACCAAATAAAAACGTTTGGCAGGTTACTTTCCACTGAAAGATCCTGCATGTTCCGCAATCTAGACGCGGTTCATCCTTATCTCGCCAAGTCGAAAGGTTTCGTCCTTTGTAGTCGGCGCAATAAATGGTTCTCATTCAAAATTTGTAGGACTGTGTTGTTGACATGTCCGATTAGTCGGTTTCTATGCTTTCTCGTGAAGCTTCTAGTTTCACCTTCGATTGTCGGATAAGCATACAGGGAGAACGTGTCGTAGCTTGCATTTCAAGCCATCATGCCACACACCTTATCAAAGGCTAGCGAGACGTCAAGAAATACGCTTGAGCAAATCTTTTTTTCTTCAAGTGCTTTCTCGATTACGTCAGTAATTCTATGCACCTGGTCAATCGTCGAATGCTTCTGAACCCAAACGACGAGCATGCTATTTCCTATCCTACTCACTGAAAAGTGCTCGCTCCATCTGCGAAAGTTGCGCCCTTCATTAAAAAGAAGTGTTCCAACTTTGGTTTTGACTTCTTTGTCTATATTCAACTTCCTTCGGCTGAGTAGGTGCATGGTCTACAAGATCATCTTGTTTGCAGATCTGTAGTCGCCTTCCAATTTCATGTGAATTTCCTTCCAAAGCTGGTCTTTCGTCGTTTTCACAATCGAATCCCCGAGTTTCGATAATTATCTGATTATAATCAGATTCCTCCAACTGTAGCGATTTTCAGGCGGAAATCATGGCGATTACGGAAGCCCTGTCCCTGCTAAAATGTAATGTATTATCTGTCAGGGATATTAGTATTTTCACTGAAAGTCAAGCAGCAGTCAAGTCCTTGGAATCGTGCTCCTTCAAATGCCGCCTTAAACTATCGTTTGTTTCTTACGTAGATGACAGAGCAGTTCAACATTCACCTATGTTGGGTGCCAGGCCATAAGGACATTCTGGGAAACCAGACAGGGTACAACTCTAAGGATTCTGTCTAATAAGCAAGCACAGGTTATACCCTTCGCTACATATAACCATCTACTTAAGCTGGACGCTATTAGCAAGACTAACCACGGATGGGAGAACGGCTCAACGTGTCATATTTCGAGTCAGATCTGGCCTAAGCTGGACCAGAAACGTAGCGCCGAGTTAGTTAAGCTAAAGCACTCACAGATCAGTTGAGTTATCGGTGTCCTCAGTGTCCTCAGTGGACACTGTCTTATGGACCAACATGCCAAAAGACTTCACATCTTCTCTAACGACTTCTGTAAGAGCTGTAGAGACCAAGAGGTGGGGGAAACCAGCCTTCACCTCCTATGTACATGTCCAGCCCTTATCACATAAAAGAATGCTCCATCTAGGAGCCCCTTCCTTGATGACCTCGGCGATTTGGCGTCTTTAGGCATCATGACACCCATTGCTTTATCAAAAGCTCCGGTTGGTTTTAATTAATTCCTGAATGGTCATCACAATGGACCTTTGCTAAGTGTGTCTGCACTCTCTTACAGACAGCCATCCTAAGTTAACCTAAAAAGATCCGAAACGGCAAATTCAGACTATATAACATAACTTGCTAACCAGCCCCTACTGGGGGCTTTGCAGCGCTAGATATTGTACTCGCAAACACGGTAAATAAACTTACTTTCTGCAGAACAAACATATGTTCGATTGTTGATACGAGTATTACCTTTGTCACCAGCTGCCTGACGAAGAAAATAACATACTTTACTTATGTCCTGCATCCCCTTGTGGGTCCTAGGGCCTCTACTACGCCTACGCGCCATCGTGTACGGTTTTTGGCAATGTGTCTGAGTTCTCCCCAACTTTTCCCTAACTGCCGTGCCTCCTTCTCGACTGTTCTGCGCCATGTTTTCCTCGGACCGCCAGGTTTCCTTGCATAGCATGGTTCGCTATGGAGCTGTCACCCTTTCGGAACGTGTGACCAATCCACTGCCACTTCCACCGTTGGATAGTTGTGCCGATTGGTTCCTGACCCGTTCTCTCGTAAAGGTGTTCGTTAGAGATACGATTGGGCCAGAAAATCCGTAAGATATTGCGCAGACACCTATTAACGAACGTTTGCAGCTTTCTGGTGATAGTAGTGGTCACTCTCCACTTGCTGCAACCATATAGCAGCACGGATTCCACGTTGGAGCGGAACAGTCTTATTTTGGTGCTCAAACTGATTGCATTGCTTCGCCATATTTTGGACAACATCCCGAACGCGGACTTTGCTTTGGCGATCCTGTTGGTTATATCCAGTTCGGTTCCACCATCGGTCGAGACAATACTCCCAAGATACTGGAAATCCTCTACTCTCTCTACCGGTTGTCCAGCAATGCATATTTGAGCCGATGAGTTAGTTCCAAGGCTGATGATTTTAGTTTTTGTCGTATTGATTTTCAGCCCGACGACACCTGCCTCCCTCTCCACATCTGAGTCATTTGGTGGAGGTCCATAATTCTGTGGGAGAGTAAGCATACATCGTCTGCGTAGTCAAGATGTTTCAGTTGAGATGTAAGAGTCCATCGAATTCCTCCGTTTCCCGTCGACAAAGCTGCATGAAGCACATCGGTAATCACCAATAGGAATAATATTGGTGAAAGGATACAGCCTTGTCTTACCCCACTTTGGATCTCAAATTCCTCAGACAACCTTCCCCTGTGCAGAACGTGACATTTGGAGCCTTCATATGTAGCTTTGATAATAGCAATTAGTTTATCGGGAATGCCTCTCCTGCGTAAGGCACGCCAAATAAACTCCCTGTTGACACTATCGAACGCCTTCTCAAAATCGATGAACAGCAGGTGCAGTGGCGATCGATATTCAACACACTGTTCGATGATAATCCGCATGGTGTTGATGTGGTCGGCACAGGAGGATCCAGAGCGGAAACCTGCTTGTTCGGCATCGAGTGTGTCTTCGAGATGTTGTTTGATTCGCTCAAGGATAATTTTAGCTATTATCTTAGCTACAGCAGGCAGCACGCAGATACCCCTCCAGTTTCCGCACTCCAATAAATTTCCTTTCTTAGGAAGCTTGACGATCATTCCCTTTTCCACTCGTTAGGAAAGCTCGCAGCTTCCCAAGCTCTATCTACAAGTGGAAGCAGAAGCTCAGCCGATGTTGTTGGCGTTGCTCGTAAGAGCTCTGCTGGAATACCGTCAAGTCCTACCGCCTTGTTGGTTTTGAGTGCCTTGATCGCGGTAATGATCTCATCTTTACTGGGAGTCGTGGTGCGTATTCGGGAACTTCTCACCTCGGGCATCTCAGTCTGATTTGGGAGCATATCGCTAGCGAATACACGGTTCAAAACCGTAGCAAAATGCTCTTTCCATCTCTTGAGCTGGTCCTCATCCGAAATGAGCAAGGAGCCGTCTAGGCTTTTCACTAGGTATTGGCTGGAGCTGCGACCACCTGTCAGCTCTTTCGTGATTCTGTAGACAGTCCTGCTGTCGCACCTCCGTGCAGCTTCTTCTGCTTCTGTAGCCAGCGCGTTGATGTAGTTGCGCTTGTCACGTCGTACGCTACGCTGAACTTCTCTCATCTTCATGCGATATAGGGACTCTAGCTCGCTTCTCCCTGCTGCTGGGGTAGCTGCAACGCGAGCTTTTAGCTGTTTTCGTTCGTCAATCCTTCTCCAGGTATCCTCGAAAAGCCACGCCCTATGTCTTCCCTGCGATCGAACGACAATTCTTTCAGCACCAGATGTAAAAACATTTTTCACAGCACACCAATGGTCTTGGATGGTTGCGGGCATTGAGCTGCTGATTGCTTCCACACCTTGCGAAAAGTGCTCCCTTAATTGTTGGCGCACTGAGGGATCACTAAGTCTATCGATGTTGAACCTGGGCATTCTTGTGTTGTCGTGGGATCTTCGAACTGCAGCAGTGCGTAGTTGGAGAGTAGCTATCATAAGATGGTGATCACGTACTATCCCCACATCTGCCCCTCGTCTGTTTCGGACGTCCAGGAGACTGCTTCTAAAGCGGCGGCTGATAGCAAAATGGTCAATTTGGTTGGAGGTTGCTTGCCTGTCGTTGGAAACCCAGCTGACTTTGTGGCAGGTCTTGTGCTCAAACATGGTGCCACCTATCACAAGGCGGTTGGCATTGCAGAAATCCACAAACCTTTCGCCGTTGTCATTGCGGTTGCCTAGACCATGTTTCCCGATTACATGCTTGAGCCCTTCGTTGTCGCTGCCTACCTTGGCATTCAAATCCCCCATCACTATGACAATGTCTCCATTTGGTGTTGTGTTGAGGACGGTGCTTAAGAGATTGTAGAAGCTCTCCTTTTCCTCCTCAGACGAACTATTCGTTGGGGCGTAACACTGTATGATGGTGACACGTCGTACTCTAGTCCGGAATCTGGCCGTCAAAATCCTATCACCATGAGGCTGCCAGGAAATCAGGCCCCTGCGTGCTGTTGTTGTTAGCAGTAGTCCGACTCCATATTCTCGCGGACTTCCGGATGGTCTTCCAGAATAGAGTAGTACAGTGTTACGCGTTGGAGACTGGTACTCGCCCGCTTCTAACCATCTTACTTCACTTACCCCCAAAATGTCCAGTTTATATCGCATGAATTCCTTTTCCAGTTGGAGGAATCTGGCATTGTAAGGACCTTCTCTTCCCGAGTCGAGAAGCGTCTTTACATTCCAGAAACCTATCTTTGTCCGGGTACAATAGCCAAAAGTCGTAAACATGTGATCAGTCCTTATCCGAGGCATAGTGTCGGTTTCAGTAGCGATCTGGTTTCAGTAACGCAGGTTGCTGGCCCGCGTTACCTAGCCTAGAATCAAGGCCCTAGACAACCCGCACTTACAATTTTGGCCTATGCGTATAAGGGTTTATACGTATAGTTGCCCGGGGACCACCACTAGGAGGTAAAGTAAGCACTTCATCACGAACTTGATTGTTGCGCTACTGCCCCAAGCCAAGTTTTGGGCAGTCAGTAGTTTCCCGATCAATCGCAATGCAGGTCCCCAAGAAAATAACATGGGAAGTGAGTGACCGGTACACACACAGCGATCATCAAGCAATTATATGGAAGACTCGTACCGAAAGACCAAGCTTAAGTAGATCACCTTTAAATCCAATACAGAAACGGGGATGAAAGTCAAGGTCTTTTGATAAGGAATTATTCTATTCCATTTTCCTCAGAAGCACAAAACTGTCAAAAACACAGTCAAAGATTACTTTTGGCCAGAGTAATAGCATCTATAATCCTCTACGTCGCACCAATCTGGGCGAGAGCCATGACGACTAAAACAAACAGAAGTAAGATTGCCTCAGTCTACAGAAAATGTACATTAAGAGTATGCTGCGCATACCGTATATCCAGCGATGCAGCCTGTGTGATAGCAAAAATGCTACCAATAGACATCCTGGCAGAAGATTAGCGACGATAATATGAATTGAGACGCTCAGTACAAGAGCAAACTGCTCCAACCGGCGAAATCTAACAGATGTCTTTAAGGATACAGAACATAGGAGAGTGGCAAGAATGCTGGAACGACTCCGAAAAGGGTAGGTGGACGCATGTGCTCATACCCCAGGTTAAACCATGGATAGAAAGACGGCGTGGTGAAGTAGGGTTTCATCTAACTCAGTTGCTGACAGGTCATGGATGCTTCCGTTCATCCACGAAGTGCTGACTGCATTGAAAGCGCCGAACATGTGTTTTTTCGGTACCCACGGTTTCTAGACGAGAGGGAAACACTGAGGCAGAAATTAGGCTTGACACTAACCCCCGAAAAGATAGTTGGTGAAATGCTTAGCGCCAAAAAGCCTAGCATGCAGTGACTGAAATGGCCAAAAATATCATGAGCAAATTAAGAATATTGGAACATAAGAGAAAAGAGTCCAATAGGACTAACACGAATACAAATGAAAACTAAGTCAGAAACCGCGAATACGATGAAATGCCAAGAAGACGGTACCGTAGGGAGAAAGGGTAAGAAGGGAGAAGGGGCTAGTAAGTAAAAATCTCACACTGTTAATGAGTACGGGCTCAGTTTCGTCTTTTGAAGACTGCCCACCTCCCACCGTAAAAAAAAAAAGACCCGGCGAAGTAAGTAATACGGAGTAGTAGAGGCAATCAGGGTTTGGACTAGAATGAGGGCTCACTCCTGGCATCAATTATTCAGGTTTGCGAATCGTGCATCCTAGTGGTCCGGGCTAATACTATTGTAACAAAAATCGCCGATTACGCCGAAACTTCAAGGTTGCGACGGACAATGGCGAGATGTCTCTCAGGGCTTCTCGGTTGTTTATGTTTCTGTGCCCGTTTGTGCGCTCGCGTAACACTATCTTTAGAAGATTACTACATTGGCGCATCCATAAAAAAAAAACCAGACTCTCGCATACTTTTTCATTTTAGGATTTGCGTTTCGTTAGGCATGTCTGGACGGTACGGTTGGGATCCATCCACACATCCCAGTCATGTCCCCTGCCTCCACCACCATTTCTTAGGGTACGACATAACACCACCTGACTAAGTTGCAGCTATCCGCATGCAGTTAACAAATTTAACTCTGTATCCTAACATAGCCCAGAAGTTGGAGGTGATATGTGATTTACTCGCAGCCTTCCACGCGGCTAGGTATTTATAAAATCACAGCTCCGACTTCTGTGGCAAGTATTTTAAGAAAAGTTACCAACGTTTGCGGCTACAGCTGGAGCGCGTTATTATCATGTCAGTTATTTATTGCGATAGGTTTCATGAGGACTTTATTTCGCCTTAAATATGTTCTTTTTGCAGCACCATGTTGTTTGGGTGCTGGTGGTGGTGGTGGCGGTGTCTAGCGACGACGGCCGACACTGTGTTATCGTTCACCCCTTATACAAGTTGTGTTGTTTTTTTTTTTTAGGTGTTGGCTTTGTTTGGTAAGTGTAGTATGTAACTCTTTGGCCATAGATAATGTTATCCATTTATCTATGCCAAAAATAAGTTGTGCTACAAACGGTGTCTGTTCCTTTTACATTTGTTAACAATTTTGGGTTATAAAATTCTGAACTGAAACCCAGCCAAATGGGAGTGGGAACATGATTTGGTGCTTTGGGAAATTATTCTGACGGTTGTGGTGTTGACGTTAATTAAAAGTAATCCCTTCCTGTCCGGTGGTTGTAGGAAATTGAATTAATTTAGACTTGTGATGTAATGCCATGGCAGAGGTATTGAAGGTCATAGGAAAAAAGGATGAAATCATTGCAAGTCGAATGACGAAATTAAATATTTTTTTTTTTAGTTTAGATTTGCGATGTAAAACAATATTCAAGGTTAATGGCTGCTTGGCAGGTAACATTTTTTTTCAATAAACATACGTAATGAAAAATTATTGAATTTTAGAGACATTTGAGGGGGCATGGGTTTTAATGTGCTCCTAGATATTTCTAAATAGACCGAAAGAGGGAATATTTCATCGAAGGCACGAATTTCAAAAGTCGAACTGTTCGTGCAATGAAACTGTCCTTGAAATTGGTATAAAAAAAACTCTATTTGTATGGTTGTGTTATACCGATGCATAGGGCTCTGGACATTTTTCAAACCGATTCAATCATTTATGATGGATAGTCCAGAGCGTTCCAGAGCTCTGGCTAAGTCCAGGTTAGATTGTAGATTGTTGAAGAGGTGGGATTGGGTCGCCTTATCTCTGCGGCCATATTAGGCCTATTGTGATTTCCTCTGATCTAAAAGCTCACTCAATATACCCGATTTAATGATGAACTCTACTATGCTTTTGAGCTGAGTGAGCTTACAGATAGGTCTTCTGCCTCAAGGTAGAATTTAACTAAATAACGATAACGTGTTCTGATTAGACAGTTTTTTCTTTATTATTATTGTTATATATATTCTTTATTCTCATGCATTCATTCATAATTTATACAAAATTCTTACAATTCTTACAATATATCTAAATTACAAATAAGAATAGTTAGTGACATTTTTATTCAGTGAAATAAATAGAGATAAATGTCACTTCAGATAAATACAATGTGGGGTGAACAAGTGTACATAGTAAATTAAAATTCATTCCAAATTCAAAATTAATACAAAAAGTCAAAAAAAAAATAAAGACAAACAAAGGCAAAGTTTCATAAAATAATGAAGCACAATAAAGTATGTACATATATCATTGTGATTAATATCAAGAAGCCACACTTTTACTTTTTTTAAAAATTCGGGTAGAGTTCTAACGATTCGTATATTAGCGAGAAGACCATTAAATAATTTGCAAGAAACAATCGAATAGAAGTTCCTGAAGCTGCAGGTATGAAAAGAGGGAATACAGATGAAGGTTCCGGTGTTGCTTCGTAGGTTATGGTAGTCAGAGTTCGGGATTTGCAAATAGCCACCTCTTATAAAGAAAATGTTGAGGACTTTAAAATAGTAGAGATGCCTTACAGGCAGAACTTCTAATTTTCTAAATAACTCAATGGAGTTAGCTAAACGAACCGATTTACATACCTTCCTAATAGCACTTTTTTGTAGGACAACCACCTGTAAGCATTTATTTAGGTTAGCACCTCCCCAGCAGCTTATTCCGTACTGTAATCTAGAGTGGAAGATCCCAAAGTAAATAGTTTTTAAAAGCTCCGTAGAGCAGTATTTCCCAAGACAGTAGAGACTACGTAGAGACGATAGTAGGTATTACTTCAAAGTTGAAATGTGTTCGCGCCAGCTCAAAGTATTGTCAATAATGACACCTAAGTACATGTAGTGTTCAACTATTTCAATCTGAAAGCAATTCACATTACAGCCAATATTTGCATCACATAAGCCATTAGTGCTTTGTACATCGTAAGCACAGTTGCACAAGGTATGTCTACTACAATTAGAAGCATGGAATACAATGTCAATGTCTGGGGATTTTTAGTCGGTAAGACTGAAATACATAAGCTCAGTTTTATTGCTTACAACTAACTTGTGTTCGGCGAACCAAAGTCTTAGCAAATGGATATCATGATTGATGTCAGCAACTAAATTTAGGGGGTTAGTTGAGCCATATGCAAAAGCCAAGTCGTCGGCAAAAGCCTTAACTTCACCAGCAAACGGGAGTGCAAATAGCGAGTTGACATAAATCAAGAACAAAATGCGACCAAGGACAGATCCTTGGGGAACACCTAGATTGATTTCCTTGGAACTACTTAGACTATGTCCAATTTTGACTTTTTGTGATCTATTCTTAAGATAAAAAGCAAACCAATCTAATATGAATCCACGAAATCCCACGCTATGCAATTTCTTCAAGAGAATGCTACGGTCAACCATATCGAAGGCTTTTGTAATGTCTACAAATAACCCGGCACAGCATTTCTTAACATCAAGTCCCTTGTAAATAAATGTACAAAAATACAGGAGCGCATCTTCCGTAGAGCGGTTTTCCCTAAACCCAAACTGCTTTTCACTGAAAAATTTTATTCTGGTAAGATATTTCAGAACTCTGCTTTTTCTCAAACACTTTCGATATTCCAGAAAGTACGGAAATCGGCCTGTAATTACTTTTTTTCATTTCGGTTACCCTTTTTAAAAATAGGTATTACATGCGTCAACATTTCAACAGATCAGGAAATTTACCCGAGAAAACACTCGAATTAAAAATAAGTGCTAAAATATCATTTTTTTAAAGACGACGTTGGAAATTCCATCGTTGCCACATGAATTCGAATTGTTGAGGGAGTTTATTATTTTCAAGAGCTCAAGTCCTGTAATGGGTTAAAAAAAGAAGCTGTTATTTACAGGGGACAATACAGGAAGGCATGTTGTATCACAACAACTGCATGATTTTGGAGGATCATTAGGAAAAGATGTTTGCCCCACCGAGGCAAAGTATTTATTGAACTCATTAGCTACTTCAACAGGATCTGTAACAGTAATGTTTTAACTTTTAAGTACAACAGATGCGCTATGATTTCTTATGTTACGATTAAGTATACTATTGACAACTTCCCATTCTTTGTTAAGATTCCCTCGTGCATTGCTTATTCTGCTTTGAAAGTGACTATCACGGCAGATTGTGATGTCCTTATTAATTGTTTGGCACAGATGGTTCAAGCGGTTTTTCAAAGCAAAATTAAGTGGATGCTTGTAGCATTTAATACGCAACATATGCTTGAGTTTAATTTTTCTGAGAAGAGAATTGTTCATCCAAGGTTTTAGCTTAATTTTAGATTTGCTTCTCTCTATGGAAAAGCTATAGTTATCAACATAATATGTTAAGGATTTTAAAAATATTTCGTATGCCTGAGAAGCATTACTTGAGGTGTAAATTTCTTCCCAGCTTTCGCGCAGCAATTTATCATTTAGAAGACTGAAGTTAATTTTGGTTACTTTAGGAGAAGTGGCGATTACACTCTTTTTGTTATTTAAGATACTAAGGATTAATCTAGTCAAACAGTGATCGGTAATTTGTAAGTCAAAGTTAACAGCAATACACAGATTAGTTGCCAAGTTCTGAAAACGACCAAATACATGGTCGAGACAAGTGTTGGAAGCAGGTCTAGTAGGTTCATTGATAAATGATGTTAACCCATGCTCTGCCATTATGGATCCGTAAGTATCTACTCCAGGGTTGGAACTTAGGATATCCACGTTAAAATCACCAAGAATAATGAGATTATCCACTTTTTCATTGCTTAGAAAAACTGAGAACTCATCAAGAAACAATTGAAGGGACATATACTGAACTCTATATACACAAACAATGTTGAAAATTTCACTATTAATTTTACATGGAATTTTTATAACATCCGCACTATTCAAACTATGAGAAAAAACCTTACACTCATATGAATCTCGCACAAATACTCCTACTCCTCCCGCAGAATACGAATCATTAGTGTTAGCAAAAAAATTGTAGTTTGAAAATTTGAAGTCTTCTATTTCACAAGAGTAAATCCATATCTTCGACAAGAATATAAAATCAGGAGCATTCACAAAAACTTCTAGATTACATAATAACACGTCCAAATTTTTTCGCAGGCTTCTAATATTTTGATGCACAATGAACACTGATTTTTTATCATTAGTATTAGGATGAAAAATACTATCGTAAATAGTTACCGTTACATAAGATGTGTTCTGCTGATTCTTCGTCTTGTGCTATTCCCATAGCCATGAGATGTTTTTTCACTCGACAGTGGCCTATAAGAAAACCTGTGGCTATTTGAATCTGACTCCTAGTTAATTGTACGAGTTGCTTCGTTCTTTTGAGGGAAGTATTTGGCAGAATGATCTTGGCTTGTCTGTTACCTTCAGTTTCCATTCAGTAATGATGCGCTTTTTCTTTTAGCCAATTTTTGATACAGCTTTTTGCCACAGAATGGTTTTGGCATCATAATGTTTGGCGCAGCTCCTGTTCTGGCTAGCAGGTAAACTTTTTCATTTTCTTCACATCCGCTGAATCCTGGTACCTAAATGAGATAAACTGTATTTGTGTGCCGGCTAGTGATATGTATAGCTGATGGCGCTCCCATACTAGTTTGGAGTCCAAGTTAAGAGATGAACAATGTGACCTCCGTCCGAGTGGAAACACTACCGACCACTTATTCACTCTCAGTTAGTTCTCTCATGCAGTTCGTATCTTTCCGTCCAACGCAAATGGGACCGAATATCTACGAAGAATTTTGTTTGCTTCAAACGACCAAGGATAACTTCACCCACATTCAATGCCGTAAAGTGGGACTGGGATGATTAAGGTATTAAATAGAGCATCCCTATTGGTTCGGAATTGGGCCATAGCCCGAAGTAACAACGACTGGCAATCTCTTCGTTTAAAATTTGCGTCGACGTTGTTGGCAAATGTAATAATGGAGTCGAGATAGACAAAGTTCCTTACTTCCTGTTCACTGTGATGTTCCCTCTTCAAAGTATATGCTTAGTTTCACCCGCAATAAACTGTCTCTCAGCGAATACAAAATCTCACTGGAGAAAGAGCAACGACCCTCCTGGTGACGTTTCTGTGACAGCATTGAAGAATCCTCGGAAGCTTCAAGGTTGCGGAAAATCGTCTCTAAAATCCCTTTATCATCCAGACACCTTTTGCATCCAAACGGTCACTGGACCACCTCTGCCAAGGTGGTTGCTGTTCCGCAATCGGAGAACACCTCCTTTCTACCATGCAGCAATTTCTTCCTTATAGTAACTACAGAAAGATCTGCTGACCATACGCAGCTTCAAGCCCTTCAAGTCCCCAGAACCTGACGGTATCATTCCTTCTAAGATTCAGCATTATGCTTCCATGGTTCAAAGTCATCATGTCGGGCTGTCTAAATCTAGTCTACATTCCCAAATGGTGGACTGAGGTTGAAGTCGTCTTCATACCTAAAGCAGGAAAAACTTCACATATGGAACCAAAGGATCTCCGACCTATCGGTCTATCGTTCTTTTTATTGCAAACATTAGAAAGGTTGATTGATATCTATCTTCGACAGAGCATTGGCCCGACTTTGCTCTCGGCCAGCGCGCGTCCCAACATGCGTACTGCAAAGGCAAATCGGTAGAGCCAGCCTTACACTCGCTTATCCGCATCATTGAAAAATGTCTGAGCATTAAAGAATACACAAGGGTGGCTTTCCTTGACATTGAGGGAGCATTTAACAATGTCAAATCACATGCAATCACCAACGCACTTGCAAAGCTGAAAGTGGATCCATTGCTCACATGCAGGAGCAATCCATTCGTACTCGCTCTCACCCGCTTAAAAATGTCGACTTTGAAAAAAAAAAATCCTAGCTGCGACTGCTCTGGCATTACATACCTCTCCAGCCAGCCCGGTTGCGAGCCAGCTGCCTCTAAATAGTTGCGCACGCCAAGTTGTTTGAGGACCCCCTTCACTTGTTTGCGCCACCTATCGCGAGGTCGTCCTCTACTGCGCCGTCCATCCGGCGTGGATTCGAAGACTTTTTTGGCGGGAACGTTGGGGTCCATCAGCTCTACATGACCCAGCCAGCCATCTTAGTCGCTGTATGTTAACTCTTCTGACTAGGTCGATGTCCTTGCATAGGCCGTATAGTTCGGCATTGTAACTTTTCTTTCACTCGGCGTCGATACAGGCGGGACCAAAGATCACTCGAAGAACTTTTCTCCCAAAGTAACCAAGGAAATTTTCATCCGATTTTGACAAAGTCCTTGCATCTGCGCCATACAGCAGGACTGAGATGTCTTATACAGAGTTACCTTAGTAGCTCGAGATAGGGCTTTGATACTCAATTGCCTTCTTAGCCCAGAAAAACAGCGATTGACAAGAGTAATTATTCATTTGATCTCCCCACTGGTGTCATTTGCGGAGCTCACCATAGAGTCCAGATAGACAAAACCCTTGATTACCTCGAAATTATACAATATTTGTGTATTGCGGCATTCTGTCCAAGAAGCTGATGTTGGGCTTCCTTTCTTGTAGACAGCATATATTTTGTTTTGCTTTCATTGACCGCTAAACCCATCTACGCTGCATCAATCTCAATACTCGCAAATTGCCCCACTGACGACGGCCCGCTGAGGTCTTCCGATTATGTCAATGTTATCGGCATAAGCGAGTAGTTGTACAGACTTGTAAATGATCGTACCTCTGGTGTTGGCTTGTAAGTTTCGTACAATTCTTTCAAGTATTATGGTAAAGAGGTCGCATGATAGCGCGTCACCTTGTCTAAGACCTTTCCTGACACTGAACGGTTCGGTGGTGTTCTTTTTACTTTGATGGAGCAGCGAAAGTTCTCCGAGATGTCGAGACTGGACATGGCTCTGCATAACTCGTCCCTATACACGCTTTCATAGGCAACTTTGAAATCAATGAAAAGGTGATCCGTATCGATTTTATATTCGTGGGTTTTTTTCAAGATCTGCCGTAGTGTGAGCAATTGATCAATTGTGGACTTTCCCCACCTGAAACCACACTGATAAGGACCTATCAGGCTGTTGACGATCGATTTTAGGCATTCACACAATACGGCAGACAAGATCTTATATGCGATGTTGAAAAGACTTGGCGCAGCTCAGAGGGTGTCCTTTCTTCAGGATCGGTTAAACGATGCTGATTTTTCATTCATCGGGCATATTTTCGTCCAACCAAATTTTACAAATAAGCTGGTACATGCTCCTTACCAACTCATCTCCTGCTACCTTCGGCAAGGCCGTCGGCTCCAGCAGATTTGTTGGATTTAAGTTTAGATATCGCTATCCTCACTACATTCTGATCTTTAATGCCATCGTCACTGTTGAATGGCTCATTCTGCGTGACAACGAAATATTGGTAATCGTACCGACTGCGATTCTACTATTATACTAAGATTTTCGTTTCTGCAGGCTTCTGTTCCTTATCCCTCTGGCTGGTGTATAAAAAATGACTGAAAATCTCTCGCAAGAGGAAATACTTGAAATATAATAGCTTAAAATAGCCACTGTCAAACGGAAACTTTAATGTATCCGATGTCTTGGCCATGGCGAGTTGATCCAAATTCAATTTATTTAGCACAGAACTGTGACTGGGAACTTCTTTGGCAGATGAAGCTACATTTATGCACCAAATAGAAGCTAAAAATATTTTCATGCTATGGCTTCTCAGAACTGAGACTTAAGGCTTTGCTCCCTCTGTTCATGCTCACAACGAATTTCGCTTGTTAACTACGATAAGGTCTTGGTAATAGCAGCAACCGTTCAACCGCTCTATAGATTAGCTAAAATTTGACCATGAATTGACGCATAGCCTTAGGAAAAAATAAATTATGTTCTAGAGATTCAAATCGTTGAATGAATCAATTAAGTACTTTTGAACCGACAATCCCACATCCGTCGACCGTGGAGTTCTGAATGAAGCATGCGTGCAAGCGGAATGGCCAAACAGACTGTTACGTAATTATTGCCACTTACATCATCCGCAGATTGCTTAAACGGACCTCACTACAGCCTACGCTAAAGCCACTCCATTTAGCTCGGTCTTTAGCTAATTGCCTCCAGTTGCGCACTCCAAGTTGATTGAGGTCCTCCTGAACTTTTGCACGCCACTTATGGCGAGGAGGTCCTCTACTGCGTCGCCCCTCTGTGTTAAATTCGAAGATGTCAATTCGCTCTACATGTCCCAGCCATCTCAAACGTCCAATACGCAGTTTTCTGACTAGGTCGATGTCGCTGTACAGCTCGTATAGTTCCAAAACCCGTCAACGCAAACAGAACCGAATGACTTACGAAGAATTTTTCTCTCGAAGCGTGCAAGGATATATTCATCCGCTTTCAGGGCTGTAAAGTAGGACTGGAGTGTTCAGGGTCTTTGTTATTCGGAATATGGGGCTTACTGTTGAATTGCCTTATTAGCCCAAAAAACAAACAGCGATTGGCAAGAGTTATTTTTCGTTTGCTTCTTGCGCTGATGTCGTTTTCAGAATTTATAGCAGAGCCAAGGTAGACAACCAGGATATACGCTATACCACGCGAAGGATGTAGATAGAACCCGAGCTGGCATTCTTGCTAAAACCTCCTTGAACTTAACTTCTCTTCCCCACCATAGCACAAGAGACCTAGCAGTAACACTGCTTAAATCAAAAAAACACCACCATCTGGCTGGCGTCAAGATACCTACCCTATGAAGACCCCGAGTCTGCTCCATCCAAGGAAGTGGAAAAAGCGGTAGATGAAGCAAGAAGGAGAAGAGAAGCCATCATATTGAGGTTCGACACCAACGCGCACCATGATCTATGGGGTAGTACCGACACTAACCCTCGAGGTAGGTCCATTTTCGAGTATTTAGTAGGCACCGACCTAATGGTTTGCAATAGAGGAAATAGTCCTACTTTTATTACTAAGACCCGGCAAGAGGTGCTTGACGTCACCTTTGCTTTCAAAAGTATCTATCCTGCAATTTCCAACTGGACTGTATCTGACAGTCATTCGTTTTCCGATCACCGTTATCTGGAGTACAAAATGCAAATTTGTCACAGTACCGCACCCTTAGTCTTCCGCAATCGATGGAAAACCGACTGGTCCTTATACAATAAATCCCTCTCTACTAAACTATCTAATCAAGTGTACACTACACCAACTACACAATTGGAATTAGACAAGCTAAATACCGTTCTAACTTCTGCACTTAATACAGCTTTCATCGAATCCTGTCCGATCACAAGAAGAAAGATGGGCAATCGTCCCCAATGGTGGAATGCAGAACTTAACACTCTTCGCTGCACAAGCAGGAAACAATTCAATAAAGCCAAACGAACAAGGCTACCACTGGACTGTGAGATCTACAAAGAAACTCTGAAGAACTTCAAAATAGAGGTTCGAAAAGCTAGACGCAGATCCTGGCGTGGTTTTTGTCAGAGTAATGACAACACGTCTCAATCCTCTAGACTGCGGAAAGTCCTCTCCAAAACACCAACTACACCTAGTGTCCTCATGAATCCCAATGGATCCTGGGCGGAATCGGACGAAGCAAAGCTCAACCTGCTCATGGACACTCACTTCCCCGGCTGCACGCCTACCCCCAACGATAATCGCGTCCTGGTAAATGTTGCATGCCCACAGGCACCTCCTCATCTGATCAGCGAAGATAAGCTGAAATGGGCAGTAAACAGTTTCGAACCATTCAAATCCCCGGGACCGGACGGTATTTTTCCGGTCCAGATTCAGACGGCCTTCAACATAGTATGGCAGTATCTTTCCTGTATTCTGAAGGCTTGTCTTGAGCTCGGAACAACACCAACTGCCTGGATCGCGGTAAGAGTGGTATTTATACCCAAAGCAGGCAAGACATCGCACACCCTCCCAAAGGACCTTAGACCTATTAGTCAAACGCCCTTCCTTCTCAAGATTCTGGAAAGAATCCTGGACCTACACATCAAGGCCACTATTGATAGCACCCTACTATCCACGTCACAGCACGCCTACCAAAAAGGTAAATTTGTCGAAACGACTTTGCACTCCATCATCCACCCTATCGAAAAATCACTCTCAATCAAAGAGTTCACCCTAGTGTCATTTCTAGACATAGAGGGAGCCTTCAACAACGTTGAAACAAATTCGATTACCAGTGCCTTACGCAGGCTCAACATCTGCGAACCCATCTGTTGTTTCATAGAACACATTCTAAAGAAGAGGGTAATAACAACATCCTTCGGAAATAGCACTGTCAAGCGACATGCACATCGAGGCACCCCTCAAGGGGGTGTACTGTCTCCACTATTGTGGAATTTGGTGCTCAACGAGGCCCTTCTAGAAATCGAAAAAACTGGATGCAATGTTATTGCCTATGCAGACGATGTCGCTATTCTAATAACAGGCAAATACCCGCAGACGCTGGCCGATGTCATGCAGTCTGCTCTTAATGAACTGCTCAGATGGACCGATAAATGCGGCCTCTCCGTTAACCCGACGAAGACCGAGCTAGTTCTATTCACAAGAAAACACAAGCTCCCTGACTTCACTCCGCCCAAGATAAGGGGATCCACCCTCAAGCTTTCAAATAGCGTTAGCTATTTAGGCCTAAAGCTTGACCGCAAGCTAATTTGGAAAGAGAATGTCGTCGAACAGGCCAGGAAATCGCTGGCCGCCCTATACATCTGCAAGAAAGCAGTAAGCTCCACTTGGGGCCTTAAACCAAGCATCATGCACTGGCTATACACGTTGGTCATAAAACCGATTCTCTTGTAGGAGTATTGGTATGGTGGCCCGCCTTGGAGAAGAAATCCAACCTATCCATAATGGAAAAAACTCAGCGAGTTGCATGTCTCAGCATTACCGGTGCACTGAGAACTTCTCCCACAGCGGCGCTCCAAACCATGCTCCACCTGCTTCCGATTGACATAGTCAGTAAACAATTGGCTGTCAGCTCGGCAATAAGACTGAGAGGCTCCAAGCAGTGGAAGGAGCAACACACGGGACACGCCAATATACTTTCGATGCACCGTCATCTTCCCAATTCCACTGACCATCTGCCCACTGAATATGATTTTAACAAGGGCTACACGCACTCGATACCGGATAGAAGTGAGTGGACGCAACGCAATGTCCTTTACAACGAATCGCTGTCAATTTTTACGGACGGGTCCAAAACCAAGGACGGAGTCGGTGCAGGAATTTTCTCAGAAGATCTGGACATACACCTCTCCTTTAACCGTCCAGACCACTGCAGCGTTTTTCAAGCCGAAATCACCGCAGTACGCAAAGCCGCTGACTGGCTAGCGGCTAGCACACTATCAACACCTGATATTGTTATTTACGTCGACAGTCAGGCAGCCATCAAATCCCTCGCATCCAGCACTACGAGATCTAAGGCAGTGAAAAACTGTCGCATATCTCTTAACGAGATAGCTGGCCAGTACAACCTCACCCTTTGCTGGGTACCAGGTCACTGTGACATACCGGGGAATTGTGCAGCCGACGAACTAGCACGACAAGGCTCCTCTGGTACAGATAGCATAAGCATTACCGACATCGAAGCGCCAGCGTCTTATGTTAAGTACCTTATTCAAATCGACGCCGAGGAAGTAGTCAATCACCGATGGCAACATCTAGACCAATCCGGCCAGACAGCTCTGGCCGACACTCAATAAATCCAGGTCCATCGGCCTCTTGAAGCACAAGAGAGGAACCCTCTCAAAAATAACAAATGTCCTCACTGGACACTGCGTCATAGGAAGACATGCCCAAAGATTAGGTATCCCTCATAAGAACTTCTGCAGAAGCTGCAGAGATAAAGAGGAAGAAGAGACCATCAGTCATCTCCTGTGCGCCTGTCCTGCGCTCGCCAACATCAGGAAGCCCACTCTGGTTGAATACTCCTACAATGATCTTAATGATCTCGGCAATGCCTGCATGGCTAAAATTCACGCCTTAATTCAACGAAGCAAATGGTTCCAAGAGTAAGAGGGTGACCCACCCGCCTTACACATCGGTAGTACAATGGACCTACTCTCTGGTCTAAGTACATCCTCATCGAGGGCCGATCCTAAACCAACCAACCAAGGTAGACAAAGTCCCTTACTACCTCAAAATTGTAGCTGCCCACTGTGGCGCTCTGTCCAATTCGTCGGTGTTGATTGTCCTTTCTTGTTGATAGTATGTACTTGGTTTCGCTCTCGTTTACCGCTAAACCTAGCTTGCAAACGCACCAATGACCGCTGAGTGCTTCCAATAATGTCAATATCATCGGCGTATGCAAGCAGTTGTACGCGCTTTTGATAGATTGTGCCTCTGGTGTTGGCTTGTGAGTTCCGCGCAATCCCTTCAAGTACAATATTAAAGAAGACACATGACAGCACGTCACCTTGTCTAGAACATTTTTGGCATCAAAGGCATCGGTGAGGTCGTTACGAATCTTGATGGAGCAGCTAGTGGTCTCCATTATCATCCCGCACAGACGGACAAGTTTGGCAGGGATGTCAGAACTAGGGATGGCTCTATATAGCTCTTCTCTGTATATACTGTCATAGGCGGCCTTGAAATCGATAAAGAGATGATGACTATCGATTTGGACTTCTTGGGTTTTCTCCAGAATCTGCCGAAGTGTGAAGAATTGGTCGATGGTGGACTTTCCTTGTCTGAGACCGCACTAATAGGGGCCAATTGGGCTGTTGATGAAAGGTTTCAGGCATTCACACAATATCGCAGAAAAGATCTTGTATGCAATGTTGAGGAGACTGATGTCTCTATAATTGGCGCAGTTGGGACGGTCTCCTTTCTTGTGGACATCAATGTACCGGATTCTAAAATATTCGCTCGATGTATCTATATTTTTTATACACCACTGCTCTCGATTTAACTCAGAAGTATTGACTCATCTTAACCAGGACGCACTATATTCCCTCTGCAATCTATTGATAAGTAAGTTCTAATGACTAAATGCGTTAGAAGGTCCTTAATTGTTTGGCTGCTGAGGGATTTTTAAGTTATTCGATACTGTTCCTATGATACGAGGTATATCTTTTCCAGGATTGTTCAATTAGACTTTTAGTCCGCTAGTAGGATACTTCCCAAATACCTTCATACTCCCATTCCGAGGCGAATTTATCATCGTGGCTTCTACTCATTTCCTTTTGCGTAACCTATAACTGAAATCCACTTAACCCCGTTCAGATCTTTCGCGCCCTATAAGACCACATGCGTCACGACTTAACCCCGATCCTATCCGATTCAGTTGTCAACCCCCCGAGGGATGATTAAAAAAAAAATGCAATCTAATATTCCCAAACCCTTCCAAGAAACCCAGACAGCAAACAATTTAGAAGCGGTCAACTTAGAGGGTCAGCTAGTTCACCACCCAATCAGCCAAGTGTGTCCTGCCCTACAGCTTACAAATTGTACTCAACTAGGTACTGTGTCCGTCGGCCAATTATGTAATAAAACTCAGATTAACAAATCATATTCGAACGGCTTACATGAGTCGTACTCGTATCTCAGAGACTTGTTGAAAGTGAAAGAAATTCTGCGAGCTCTGTTGTACAGCGGCTGGCTGACTTTTTGGCCAAAACATAGCCAACTCTCTAGATTCGTAGTTTTCCCAAGGCAAGCATAAAAAAATAAACAAAAACATTGTTCACAACAAGCCACACTACACACAGTCACGAGGTTTTACCAGAAAAAAAAAGTTGTATCTCAACCAAACAATGCGATACATTTTGTAGGGGCAGCCACAACATTGGAGAATGGAGCCCAAATAACACAAAAAAGCCACACACTCACACCAGCACATTTACAAAAGTAAAGCAAAGCAACGCCTTGCAGCAACTTGCAACAAACTTACAACAGGACGAACCATGGTAATGCACACATTCGTTCCCTTTCATCGACGACGACGACGATGGCGGCAGCGGAATAACCCGCCTGAACTGCATCGTTCAGGTTAAAATGCAGCGCCTTGCGGGGGTCTAATGAGGAAGTCATAAACCATTTACAATTGACTGGCAGAGGCACACACATCCCCAACAACTGTGTACTCCTCCTCGTGCTCCTTTGGTAACCTTTTGCCTGTTTTAGCTCCTCGTGTACAGATTGCCCCCCGAAATAGTGAAATACGCGCGCAGACACACTTTAGAGATACGACAAAGGAGATTTTCGGCGCTAGGTGTCGTGTTCGGGTTTAACGGTCGTCGCACCTTTGGCCCTCCTTTTCGGTCTGCTTAGCTAATAATAGGGCGTGCTCGAAGCTGGTACCTTGATTAGGTGAAAATAAATGGCTATGGTGGCACCTCTCCTGCCACCTCATCACGGTGACAATTGGACGGCGGCGGTGGTGGTGGTACTGCCTGTTTTGGGAGAGACTTCCTTGTTAGCCGCGTGAATTAAATAGCTAGCCGGGAGGTGAGTGTCTTAAATGAACGTTTAGGTTGGCGTTGCTATACTATTCTCCATGGGTTCTCCATGCAGCTAGTCGTTTTAATTTTTGTAACAATTTGCATGGATATTTATCTTAAGACTTGTTGCGGGAGAGTAGGATTCTTGTCGGTAATAGGTAGGCGCTCATTGGGGACAAGAATTTGTGAGGCAGCGCACCAACAAATGTAGCGGAATAATTAGATCATTTGCCTCGGAGGCAAATAGTCTAAAATAAACCACAACGTCTAAAATGGGCAGACAACGACTTTGTCGATGAGCTATTGATTCGGTTGCACGTCTATTGTGTTTTAAGCTTCGTTCATTGAGTATTATTGTGTTAGATGCACTTGACCCTTCTTCTTACTAAACATTGACTGAAGAGTGATTTTAAGTGAGCAATGATGATAAAGAGTAATTAGCAATCACTAGCAGTGATTAAGTCACTCTAAAGATCACAGTTAGCATTCAAGTACTTTCTTCTCTTTGGTGCACAGTGCAGGACTCAAATGAAAAAAGTCAGCAACCAAACATAGGGAACAGAAGCAAGCGAAAGACGAAGACTATACGAACGGAAACAGATGCACGCCAAACAATGACATTTTTTTAAATCCTCCCTCTCTAGAATCAAACTCACCTACACAATTGTATACAAAGCAAATGAGACGATTACGTAGCGATTTGGTCTGTACCGACACTGAGCAATAGAACAATCACAATCAGAACTGAACAGTTTGGTTTAGTATGAACACTGAAAAGCCACTCAGTTATACCATAGACCAATCACTAGTAGAATCACGATCCCTACCACAACTATGTTTGTCCCGAGATGCGATATGTACATATCCAGTACAATTCAATCACTACTATATTCTAACCAGCTGAAAAACAACGTAGAAGTGGTTAACAGGGCGATCAAAGATGCTTTTGAAAGCAGCTGCCCTATGGAACAAAACGCTAGTCGACCTAAGATCAAAGGTGCGCATGCTCTTTAATAAAGCAAAGCGTGACGGAGACTGGCAAGCATACACCGAGCAATTAACAAAATACAGCTTGGAAATCAGAAAAGCTAAAAGAAACAGCTTCAGAGCATTCTGTGAGAACATAGAATCAACCCCTGTAGCGGCCAGGTTACATAAAGCACTGGCTAAGGAGAAAGCAGGCGCGCCAGGCTTACTAAAAAAGCAAGATGGCAGCAATACCGAAGATGAAGAGCAGAGGGCCTTTCTACTATTAGAGACACACTTCCAGGGTAGCTCAATCTACAGCAGCACAGATGTACTAGGAAGACATAAAAGGCCCAGGAGAGAGGACTGGGTGATGGCAAGAGACATCTGCACGAATCAAAGGCTAAGTTGGGCTCTGAACACCTTCCAGCCGTTAAAAGCACCGGTAGCGGACGGAATATTCCCTGCCCTACTACAACAAGGCCAGGAAATCATTATGCTATACCTCCTAGGACTAAGCAGTGTCGCACTTGGGTATATACCAAGAATATGGAGTAGGGCAAAGGTCATATTCATTCCGAAAGTGGGAAAAGGAGACACCACCTCACCAGAATCCTTTAGACCCATCAGCTTGACCTCATTCATGTTAAAGACGCTAGAAAAGGTCATAGACAATCACCTAAGAACGACTGTGCTGGAAAGAATACCTCTCCACCACAATCAACATGCTTACAGAGCAGAAAGATCCACCGAAACTGCGCTCTACCAGCTGACAAGTTGGGTTCAGGATGCACTGGAGAGCAAGGAAACAGCAGTATGCGCATTTCTAGACATCGAAGGAGCCTTCGATAAGACCTCCCATGAAGCAATTAGGAGGGGTCTCAAAATAAATGGAGTAAATCACACCACAAGTAACTGGATGTGTGAGATGCCAAGAACTAGGACTGCTGAGATAGAGGTGGGTCAAAAATCCATCATAATAAGCACCACTAGAGGCTGTCCACAAGGAGGAGTATTATCACCATTGATGTGGAGCCTAGTAGCAGATGAACTACTGCACAAATTGACAGGTGTCGGCATTACGTGCCAAGGGTACGCCGACAATATAGTCATTGTCGCAAGAGGAAAATTTGAAGAAACGCTATGCGAAATCATTCAGAGGGGTCTACGAATTCCACAGAAGTGGTTTAAAACGGTAGGACTTAGAGTGAACCCTGCCAAAACCACTGTGATACCCTTCACCAAGAAAAGACAGTTAAAGCGTATGGAAGGGATCAGAGTTGACCCACAGAAACAGGTCAAGTATCTAGGTCTAACACTAAACAGCAAACTCCGCTGGAGAGAACATGTAGAAACTGTGGTAACCAAAGCCACCAGAGCACTTATGGTGTGCAAAAACATTTCAGGAAAGATCTGGGGCTGTAGCCCAGCCACACTGAGGTGGATGTATCTGATGATAGTAAGACCCATCATCACTTACGGGGCAGTGGCATGGGTCAACAGATCTAGACGAACCACGACGAGGACATCCCTCAACAAAGTGCAAAGATTAGCCTGTATATGTATAACAGGAGCCATGCGAACCTGTCCCACAGCAGCTCTAGAAGTGATCGTAGGGTTACCTCCACTACACATAGTGCTAGAGCGAATCGCCAAGGAGACCATTTTAAGAATCAGCAAAGAGGGCATCGGGAAAGGAACATGCATCGCAAATAAAGAGCGAGTAACCCTATCCAAATCGGTGCCGCTTCTGGACTGGCCCAGAGGTGATATGGTCAAGAAATACTGCTTTGAAAGGAAATTTGACTCAAAGCTGAGCAACAAAAGAGATTGGAGCAGCGAATCCGATAAATACCAACTCAAACAACACACAATTAAATGGTACACAGACGGATCGAAAACATCTACTGGCACTGGGGCAGGAGTGTACGGGCCCAGGACTAGATACTCAGAATCACTGGGAATATTCCCGAGTATATTTCAAGCAGAAGTTCGCGCGATCGAAAGATGCGCATAATTCAACTTAGACAGGAAATATCACGGGCAGGACACCGCGATACTATCAGACAGCCAAGCCGCTATTACAGCACTGACCTCGCATGAGATCAGATCCAAACTGGTATGGGAATGTCTCACCAGGATCAACAAACTGCGAGAAACAAACAAAGTAACTATCTACTGGGTACCAGGACATGTAGGAGTGGAGGGGAACGAAGCAGCTGATGAACTAGCTAGAAACGGATCAGAGAGGCCGTTCCTTGGACCAGAACCCTTCTGTGGGATAGGACCCCACAAAATAAGGGAAGACTTAAGGAAAGAAGAAGAGAACTAATGGGCCAAACATTGGGACGATATCCCCCAAATAAGACAAGCAAAGGAAGTTCTGGGGAAATACAACCAGAAAAGAAGCAGAGCCTGCCTAAGAGTTAGTAAGAATCGGCTTCTCATCTTGGCGGGCATGTTAACAGGTCACTGCAGACTTAAGGAGCACCTTAGGAAACTGGGAATAGAGGGATACGGACACTGCAGATTCTGCAGGGACTTCGCAGAAACGCCAGCGCACCTTCTTATGGAATGCGAAGCACTGATTCACAAAGGAAGGAATCACCTTGCTGCCTACCTCCTATCAGAAACGGATTTACCTTCGCTGGATCCACTGAAGATACTCCGGTTTGCTGTAGGAGCTGGACCGGAGGAAGTGCTCTATAGCGAGTATATCATCGGCTAGAGCCTTAGTAAGGGGAGCACAATAGATATTTTATAGGTCACAGTGCACTTGCACCTCTCAACAATATACATCAACATACATCTTCAGTGTAATCGCAACTTTCGCTGCTCTTTGAGAAGAAAAGAGTGATGACTCGCAGTGATCGCAATCACAGTCGCATTTCTATTTCTCACTCTACAGTTACTTATGTACGAGTACTTCGCACTTCCCTCAGCATAATCCACTAGTCTCGGAAAACATTGATCTGGAGCAATACACTGCATTAGGCCGATTATTACTACTGACCGCGACAAATGGAGGTCAAGCAGGAAAAACTACATAAAAAGAAGTTCATAGGATGTCGCCAATTGGGAAAACCAATGGATGGATGGATGCCATGGATGGAGGTATTTGTAGACAATTTTTCATTTCAATATTTGAGAAAATTATCCGAAGTCTTCATTGTGTTCGCTCTCGTGTAAGTCCCATTCCAGCTCACAAAAATGGTTATTGCACTTGTCACAGAGTCTTCATTGATAGCATCTGCAAGTGGACAAGACTGTCAAGGTTTAGTCTGCTTTTTGTAATTTTTGAATGCATAGTACTTTTCCAAGAACTTGGTTTAGTAGATAGTAAAGGTCACAGAAAAGGATTATATCGTAGTATTTACGTAGAAAAAAGTGACAAGTCTCTAGCTTGAATGGACTACTGGCAGTCCATTGAAACCATGAAGGATTCTGCCAGGTTCAGTAAGATCCTGTCTAAGGAACACTCCAGCCCATCCTTTATTAAACGGCCAGATGAAACTTGGACGGACTCCTCCAGTGAGACCCTGGAGCTTTCAATGCAAACACACTTTCCATGATGCAAAAATGAGATTGCTTATCTACCAGTTCTTCAGACCGCGCAATCCTCATCCTGGAATGACATTAAGACAGCAATTACGGAAGTTAATGCCTCCTGGGCTATTATCAGCTTCTCTCTCTACAAATCGGCTGGCCTCGACAGCATACTTCCGTTTATAATGGAAAAAACATTGGACCAGGTGGTCCCATGGCTAGTACCAATCTATAGAAGCTGTATTCTCCCAAACCACGTTCCACTTTGGGGACCTGCATTGCGATTGATCGGGAAACTACTGACTGCCCAAAACTTGTCTTGGGCCAGTAGCGCAACAATCAAGTCCGTGATGAAGTGCTTACTTTACCTCCTAGTGGTGGTCCCCGGGCAACTATACGTAAAAACCCTTATACGAGTAGGCTAAAATTGTAAGTGCGTGTTGTCTAGTGCCTTAATTCTAGGCTAGGTAACGTGGGCCAGCAACCTGCGTTACCGAATATTGCCCGCTACAGAAACCGACACTATGCCTCGGATAAGGAATGATCACATGTTGACGACTTTTGGCTATTGTACCCGGACAAAGATAGGTTTCTGGAATGTAAAGACGCTCCTCGACTCGGGTAGCGAAGGTCCTTACAATACCAGATTCCTCCAATTGGAAACAAATTCATGCGATATGAACTGGACATTTTGGGGGTAAGTGAAGTAAGATGATTAGAAGTGGGCGAGTACCAGTGTCCAACGCGTAACACTGTACTACTCTATTCTGGAAGACCATCTGGAAGTCCGCAGGAATATGGAGTCGGACTACTGCTAACAACAACAGCACGCAAGGGCCTAAGTTCCTGGCAGCCTCTTTGTGAAAGGATTTTGACGGCCAGATTCCGAACTAGAGTACGACGCGTCACCATCATACAGTGTTACGCCCCAATGAATAGTTCGTCTGAGGACGAAAAGGAGTGCTTCTACAACCTCTTAAGTGCCATCTTCAACACAACACCAAATGGAGACATTGTCATAGTGATGGGGGATTCGAATGTCAAGGTAGGCAACGACAACGAAGGGCTTAAACATGTGATCGGGAAGCATGGACTAGGCAACCGCAATGACAACGGCGAAAGGTTTGTGGATTTCTGCAATGCCAACCGCCTTGTGATAGGTGGCACCGTGTTTGAGCACAAGACCTGCCATAAACGGACGTCCATGCACTTCCAGCTGGTTTACCAGAGTAGAGCATGACAGTGCTTTTTGTTGGGGAGATATATTCCACAGCATCGAACCATCTTATCTCTCTCAGCCCTTAGATGTCTATTTTATAGCGTGCGAATTCTCCATTTGGAGGAATCTGGCGTTATATGGCCCTTCCTGGAGTAAGTCCAGGAGGATCTCAGTGTTCCAGAATCCGATGGTTGTCCATGTTCGATAGCCAAAGGTCGTCATCAAATTATCCGTCCGTATCCGAGGCGTTTGTTTCAAGCAATTGTACAGATTTTTGATAGATTGTGCCTCTGGTATGGGCTTGTGAGTACCGCACAATCCGTTCAAGTACAATATTAAAGAAGTCACATGACAGTGCATCACCTTGTCTTTGACCTGTGTTTGGCGTCAAAGGCCTCGGTGAGGTCATTACGGATCTTAATGGACCAGCGAGTGTTCTCGAGAGTTCTAAATCCGCTCTGATAGGGGCTGTTGATGAAAGGTTTTAGGTTTGTGGATTTCTGCAATGCCAACCGCCTTATGAAAGGTGGCACTATGTTTCAGCACAAGACCTACCACAAAGTCAGCTGGGTTTCCAATGATAGGCAAGCAACCTCCAACCAAATTGACCATTTTGCTACCAGCCGCCGCTTTAGAAGTAGTCTCCTGGACGTCCGAAGCAGGCGAGGGGCAGATGTGGGGATAGTACGTGATCATTATCTTATGATAGCTACTCTCCAACTACGCACTGCTGCAGTTCGAAGATCCCACGGCAACACAAGAATGACCAGGTTCAACATCGATAGACTTAATGATCCCTCGGTGCGCCAACAATTAAGGGAACACTTTTCGCAAGGTGTGGAAGCAATCAGCAGCTCAGTGCCCACAACCATCCAAGACCATTGGTGTGCTGTGAAAAACGTTATTACATGTGGTGGTGAAAGAATTGTCGGTCGATCGCAGGGAAGACATAGGGCGTGGCTTTCCGAGGATACCTAGAGACGGATTGACGAACGAAAACAGCTGAAAGCTTGCGTTGCAGCTACTCCAGCAGCAGGGAGAAGCGAGCTAGAGTCCCTATATCGCATGAAGATGAGAGAAGTTGAGCGTAGCGTGCGACGTGACAAGCGCAACTACATCAACGTGCTGGCTACAGACGCAGAAGAAGCTGCACGGAGGTGCGACAGCAGGACCGTCTACAGAATCACCAAAGAGCTGACAGGTGGTCGCAGCTCCAGCCAACACCCAGTGAAAAGCCTAGACGGCTCCTTGCTTATTTTGGTTGAGGACCAGCTCAAGAGATGGAAATAGTATTTTGCTACGGTTTTGAACCCCGTATTCGCTAGCGATATGCTCCCAAATCAGACTGAGATGCCCGAGGTGAGAAGTTCCCGAATACGCACCACGACTCCCAGTAAAGATGAGATCACTACCGCGATCAAGGCACTCAAAGACAACAAGGCGGTAGGACTTGACGGTATTCCAGCAGAGCTCTTACGAACAGCGCCCACAACATCGGCTGAGCTTCTGCTTCCACTTATAGAGAGAGCTTGGGAAACTGAGAGCTTTCCTAACGAGTGGAAAAAGGGAATGATCGTCAAGCTTCCTAAGAAAGGAAATTTAATGGAGTGCGGAAACTGGAGGGGTATCTGCGTGCTGCCTGCTGTAGCTAAGATAACAGCTAAAATCATCCTGGAGCGAATTGAACAACATCTCGAAGACACACTCGATGCCGAACAAGCAGGTTTCCGCTCTGGATCCTCCTGCTTCGACCACATCAACACCATGCGGATTATCATCGAGCAGTGTGTTGAATATCGATCGCCACTGCACCTGCTGTTCATCGATTTTGAGAAGGCATTCGATAGTGTCAGCAGGGAGTTTATTTGGCGTGCCTTACGCAGGAGAGGCATTCCCGATAAACTAATTGCTATTATCAAAGCTACATATGAAGGCTCCAAATGTCACGTTCTGCACAGGGGACGGTTGTCTGAGGAATTTGAGATCCAAAGTGGGGTAAGACAAGGCTGTATTCTTTCACCAATATTATTCCTATTGGTGATTAGCGATGTGCTTCATGCAGCTTTGTCGACGGGAAACGGAGGAATTCGATAGACTCTTACATCTCAACTAAAACATCTTGACTACGCTGACGATGTATGCTTACTCTCCCACAGAATTATGGACCTCCACCAAATGACAGTAGATGTGGAGAGTGAGGCAGGTGTCGTCGGGCTAGAAATGAATACGGTAAAAACTAAAATTATCAGCCTTGGAACTAACTCATCGGCTCAAATATGCATTGCTGGACAACCGGTAGAGAAAGTAGAGGATTTCCAGTATCTAGGGAGTATTGTCTCGACCGATGGTGGAACCGAACTGGATATAGCCAACAGGATCGCCAAAGCAAAGTCCGCGTTCGGGATGCTATCCAAAATATGGCCAAGCAATGCAATCAGTTTGAGCACCAAAATAAGATTGTTCCGCTCCAACGTTGAATCCAGCACGTGGTGACCACTACTATCATCAGAAGGCTGCAAACGTTTGTTAATAGGTGCCTGCGCAATATCTTAAGGATTTTCTGGCCCAATCGTATCTCTAACGAACACCTTTACGAGAGAACGGGTCAGGAACCAATAGGCACAACCATCCAACGGCGGAAGTGGCAGTGGATTGGTCACACGTTCCGAAAGGGTGACAGTTCCATGGCAAACCATGCTATGCAATGGAACCCTATAACTCAGGATGGCAGAAGACCTGGCGGTCCGAGGAGAACATGGCGCAGAACAGTCGAGAAGGAGGCACGGCAGTTAGGGAAAAGTTGGGGGGAACTCAGACACATTGCCAGAAACCGTAAATGATGGCGCGTAGGCATAGTAGAGGCCCTAGGACCCACAAGGGGATTCAGGACATACATAAGTAAGTAAGTTAGTACGTTTCCCTGAGCTGGAGATGTGTTGTGTTGTGTTGTGTTGTGTTGTGTTTATTCCGAAAGCTGGGAAGCGTTGTCATGAATCCGCTAAGGATTTCAGGCCCATTAGCTTATCCTCTTTCCTTTTAAAGACGTTTGAACGTATCTTAGTACACCAAGGGGCTATCAACAGAGACGGCGCGGCGCTCCACGAAGTTGTGCGAACGATAGAAAGGACAATTCACTTCAAACAATATACCGTATCTACCTTCTTAGACGAATGCGCTTTCAATAACGTCCGCACGGAATCTATTAAGGAAGCTCAACTCCAACTGGGTGTGGAAGAGTTGTCTAGCTCATGGATATTGACTATGCTAAAAACTAGAATCATCCAATCGACTCTCGATAACAGCAGTTCTGCCATATCTGTCGTAAGAGGAACTCCTCAAGGTGTGGTCTTATCTCCTCTTCTGTAGCTGATCGTAGTCAACAAAATCCTGTGTAGACTTGACAGAAATGGAGTCAAGGTTGTCACGTATACGGATTAAGCGGTAATACTGGTATCAGGGATATATCCTTCAATAATCAGTGAGATTATGAGAGGTGCCTTGGACAAGGTTAGCACATGGGCCACTGGATTTGAACTCAGCGTCAACCCAAGCAAAACTGAACTGATGCTCTTTACCACTGAAACCAAAATACCGGCCATAATGCATCCACGGCTAAACAACCAATTACTCTCCTTATCCTCCAGTGCCAAGTACCTAGGTGTGGTACTTGATCCAAAACTAAGCTGGAAGCTTAACATTGAGCAACGGGTAGAGAAAGCCTGTGCGGCTTTCTATAAAGCTGTGGGGCGTTAAGGAAAGAATACAACATCAAACTTATCAACAAACTGCAAGGAACTTTTGCTCTGGCGCAACAGGGGCCAAGAGAACATATCTTACCGAAGCCTTGAACGTATCCCTGCGGCTTTTACCATTCGGTCTTCATATTATGTATTTATCATCATGTAGTGCAGTCAGACTAAGTGAAACCAGAAGCTGATGTACCAAACCTTATGGTCACAACAGCATCCTGAATCTGCTACCTTGGGATCGGGCAGGATCTAACTGACTATATAACTCTTACAGTGAACTTTGGAAATGACGTCACGGTCAGATTCCCAACCAGGGCGGAATGGGAAATAGGCAAAGTGACAAATGAATTCGAAACAACAATCTTCACCGACGGTTCAAAAATGGACTGTGGCGTAATGGCGGTGATATTCTCCAATTCCCTCAATATTTGCATAACTTATCGGCTTCCTGATTTGTGCAGCGTCTTCCAGGCGGAAGTTCTAGCTGTATGTGAGGCCTGTCGCCTACTCAAGCAAACCTCTACACCCTTAAACACCATAGCCATCCTTACTGACAGCCAGGCCGTTATCAAAGTTATTGTACCTGCCACTACATCCTCGAGGCTAGTAGAACAGTGCAAAAAGGAACTAGCCTCGCTGGGTCATCGGGTTAGGATAAGTCTCCTTTGGGTGCCGGGTCACAGCAACTTTGAGCCAAATGAGGGAGCTGATGAACTAATGAGCAGTGCCCCAAAAAAGCAAGGGTATCGAAAATCGTACAAAACAGTTTCTTTCTACTATTTATAAAGATATAATAGATCGGGAACTCTTGGACATTACTACATACGTAGGATGTTGGACATACGAATATATGGAGACACCGTCGTTGACTAATGGTTCAATAATCCTCTGTGACTGAGACGTCAGCACACAAACCACTGTCTACCAACTAATACTCTTAGCTCTATATGGTGAACCCTGGGTGCCTAGTATCTCGACTGGAGACTGGGCTCTAACTTCTTTGGAAGATCGTGGGTGATATCAAACTAGACAGCCACTAAGGCACTCTTATGGAATCAATGATGGAATGGATGGTATTAATGCTGGCGTCTGCAGTCCAATTCCGATTGAAGGGAAGCGGATGAATCGCTCTGATACCGTGGCTTATTGACCTATTGAGCCGACTCATTGGATTCTGAAGCATATTGTCCAATGTCCACTCCAGAATCTGTAAGGTAGTTTATTAGCTTCTCCGGGTATCTCAAGGCAAATCGATGAGATGAATTTGCTGTCAAGCATCCGTTTTCTCACCTGGGGTATTCTGTGATTGCATGGAGAGAGGTCTCGTCTCTTTCTATGCATAGTATACAAATAAGGTCCAATAATATTGATTTAATGGAGATGCTTCTTTAGGAGGCGATAGCTACTGATGGCACCGGTTACAATTTTAAAATGTTTTCCGTCCAGATTCGCTAGAAACTTAGATTTTTAGAGTGACAGGACAGGGAAGCATTTCTAGCCTGGGTCTGTCTCATTGCTTAATACACAAAAGGGTTTAGGGCCAATGAAGCAACTATTTTATTTTTATGTTGGTCTTCATGTGCGGGATTCCAGTGCAGGATAACCAAATTGTTTCTATCTAGCTCTGAAAGCATCAGAATTAACTTTGGTTTCTATGCTGCTGACTTAAGCACCCATAAAGCAGCTTGAGTCTGTCAGAGAAGCTGAATATGGTTTCATTTGATTTACGCCCATTAAATCCTTGAGATGATGACTACGACGTTGTTTCGTTTGAAGCAGAACAGGCAATGCAATCAAGCTAAAACTGTTTCACTCCAACGTTGAATTCGTGCTGTTATATGGATGCAGCACGTGGAGAGTGACCTTTACTTTCACTAGAAAGCTACAAACGTTCGTTGATAGCTGCCTGCGCAACATCTTAAGGATTTTCTGCCCCAATTGTATCTCTAACGAATACCTCTACTAAAAAACGGGTCACGAACCAAAACATGCATGGATTGGTCACACGCTCCGAAAAGGTGCGTTTCCATGCTATGCAATGAAACCCTTTAACTCAGGATGGCAGAATACTTGGCGGTCCGAGAGGAACATGGCGTAGAACAGTCGAAAAAGGGGCACAACAGTTGGGGGAAAAGTTGGAGAGAGCTAAGAAACATTGCCAGAAACCATATACGATGGCGCTTAGGCGTAGTAGAGGCCATAGGACCCACAAGGGGTAACAGGACATAAGTAAGTAAGTAAGTTTTCATCGATTTCAAAGTTGCTTATGATAGCGTGTTTAAGAGAGGAGTTATATAGAACTATGTTTAGTCTTGGCACCCTTGCCAAGCTTGTCCGTTTGTGCAGGATGACGATGGAGAATACTCTCTTCTCCATCAAAGTCGGAAAGAAAATCACCAAGCCGTTCGATGTCAGTAAAGGTCAGAGACAAGGTGAAGCACTATCATGCGATCTCCTTAACATAATATGTACAGAACTCACAATGCAACACCGGAGGTACAATCTTTTAAAAGTCTGTATAACTACTCACTCGTCAGTCGGGCGCTTGCGACTATGAGACAGAGACAGGAATGATGAATTTCTCGGTCTATGAAAGCAAAACAAAAAATATGCTGTATGCAAAAAAGGAGACCCAACATCGGCGTCTTAGACAGAACGCCGCAATATACAAATATAATTTCGAGGTAATCAAAGACTTTGTCTATCTAGGCTCTATGGTGAGCTGCGCAAATGACATCAGTGGGGAGATCAAACGAAGAATTACTCTTGCCAATCACTGTTTCTATGGGTTAAAAAGGCAATTGAGTAACGAAGCCTTATCTCAAACTACTAAGGCAACTCTTTATGAGACACGAATCATCCCAGTCCTGCTGTATAGCGCAGAGGACTTTGTCAAAATCGAATGAGGATGCCCTTGATTAATTTGAGAGAAAAGTTCTTCGAGTAGACTTTGGTTCCATGTGCATAGACGACGAGTGGAGGAGAAGGTACTATGCCGAATCATAGGGTCTATACAGTGACACCAACCTAGCCAGAAGAGTTCACATACAGCGACTAAGATGGCTGGGTCTCAGTTTCAGGCTGGAGCCCAGCGTTCCAGCCTAAAAAGTCTTCGAATCAACCCCGGATGGACGGCATAGTAGAGGACGAACTCGCGATAGATGGCGCAAACAAGTGGTGGTGGACCTTAACCAACTTGGCGTGCGCAAATGGAGGTAGCAGGCTCGTAACCGGGCTAGCTGGAGAGGTTTGTTGGTTGAAGCCCAGGTTCACCCTAGACTGTAGCTTCACCTAAGTAAAGTTTCTAAGTAATGCCGAAATAACTTGAGCCAGGCGAAAGATAACTACTTTTTTTTTTTTTTTTTGGCTGCGCCAAGGGGTGTGGTAGTCTTCTAAAGATACTTGTAGCCCGGGCTATTAGCATACACAATTCACAAGCCCGAATAATCGATGCCAGGAATGCGCCTACGTACTAATCCACACCCTGCACACTACTACCACTCTCTCCGTGGGACTGCCGTTAGGTATTACTTTGCGGCGCTGGTTAGCATGTCATGCTATTCATCACGCATGAGTCATTGCTTCTTCTTATGCTTCTGCTCAATTTGCGCATTCCAATTTCTATTACTGCGTGAGTTCACTTGTCATTGTATGTCTTTAACATGTCACTTGCGTTACATTGCATATGCGAGTGTTTTTGTGTAACTTTGTCTACCTTCCAGTGTTTGTAGGATCCTCATTCATCGCTGCTGCTCGTTCCTCCAGACATAGTTGTTGTATCATGCTGGTGATACGATGATTTCGTTCGCTGTGTTCCAGGCTTCATTCGTCGTCAGAATGAATGTTATAAGTCCTCTCGGAGTCACTTGGCCGCCAGTTTCTCTCTGTAGTATGTTTTTGGCCGTCGTATACATCCGGCGCTCCATTAAAACATGTTCCGCGTTCTGGATTTTGCCTTCACAGTGCGGGCAGTATAGGTCATCTACGTGTTTGTATTTGTAGAGATATTCCCGATAGTATCCGTGCCCTGATAGGAACTGTGTCATGTAGAAGTTTACTTCTCCGTCTTTTCTGCTGATCCATTCCTCTACGTTGAAGATCAGCTTATGGGTTCATCTTCCTTTTGGTGTGGTATTCCATCTCTGTCGCTATTCTTCTTGTATAGCCTCGATGATTGCTGCGAACTTTTTTATTTCCAAATCGATTGGCATTCGACCGGAGATTGCGCTAATTGCCTCGGCGGATATCGTCCGAAAGGCACAACACACTCTTAACGATGCGATTCTATGGGCCGAGTTCATCCGTCTCATGTACGTTATCTAAGATACGTTACGAGATCTAAGGCAGTGAAAGACTGTCTCATATCTCTTAACGAGATAGCTGGTCAGTACAACCTCACCCTTTGCTGGGTACCAGGTCACTGTGACATACCGAGGAATTGTGCAGTCGACGAACTAGCACGACAAGGCTCCTCTGGTACAGACAGCATAAGCATCACCGAGATCGAAGCGCCAGCGTTTTATGTTAAGTACCTTATTCAAATCGATGCCTAGAAAGTAGCCAATCATCGATGGCAACATCTAGACCAATGTCATACCGCCAGACAGCTCTGGCCGACACTCATATAGCCATATGCCCATATAGAAGATGACTTGCTTACCGTTACTAGCAGGTTTCTAATTGGCTGCCTGGGTCCTCCAACGTTTGGCATTCATCTTGACAGTGCCGCTACTACCCTGGAGGCAAACGTTCCTTATAGTTTGGTTGCAGTTTTCGGACACTACGAGGATTACTGCAATGTCACCAGCTTAGCCGTTAGCCGGCCTTGGCGTTCTTAGTATGCCATCATGCATTATATTCCACAGGGCTGGGCCTAATACTGAGCCTTGGGGGACTTCTCCCGTAATTGTGTACTTCTTAGGCCCCTCTTCCGTGTCGTAATGAAGAGTTCTCTCACTGAAGTAGCTGCCTATTATTCTCAGCAGGTAGTTAGGTATACGGAGGTTGCTTAAAGCAAAAGATAACTGCCTTGTCTTCTCGTTGGCTTCGCCATGACTGAGGTTTGGGTGCTCTTCTTTAATAATTTACTCAACCTGATTGAAGTCTGGATTTATCCGCCATTGCAGTAACATATCCAATTACCTTCTTTATATGGAACCTTTGGTATTTCTTTCGTATGGCCAAATGTAACCACAATAGGGAGGTAATCAGAATATGGGACTTGCATAACTTCCAGATCAGAGACGTTACATTTCCATTCTCCTCCTAGACTGTAGTCAATAATAGAGGGTCTTTGCCGGCTCACAAACTCATGGCTTCCGCTAGTTCCATTTTGCAGTAGTAGCCCAAAAGGTGTTGCTGAATTCCAACAGCTTCGTACCTCTTGCAATGGTTCTTGGATTTCATCTTCAGGCCAGCAATATCATTTTCTTCTTGATCTATCTTTGCGTTCATATCGCCAACTACAAGCACGATTGGGTTACCATCTAACAACAGACGACTTAGAAGACAACATGTGTTATTCGTAACATACCCAAAATTGGGCGGATAGAATGCGCTTCGTCAAGAACAACCGGGGTGGTCATTCATTCAAAAGCATTCTTAGGTACGGTATCTGCCAACCTAAGCCTCACCGCATTGTTTTCGACGCAATTTCTACTTATCGGAACGTATGGCTAAAACTAAGTCTAAGACCAAGATTAGCAGATATACAAGATGTTAGCATGTATCGACTATGCGAGTATATGGGATGATAATGTGCGGGATGGCCTTGCTAATAGCTGTACAGCGTATTTAATCGGCTTAATTGACATCAATTTAAAATCGCAGCATGTATGTATCTCAAGTAGTAAACAATAAAGTGGCAAGTCAATTAGAAATATAAATTTGCAACTCATCACTCCGTTGATAGTCGAAGGCAAAGTTCAGATTTCACTCTATTTCCAACTGATTTCGCTAACTGAAAACCTGAATTCTATTTCGTGCCATCTTACGGAAGTCGTTAACTAAAATATCTTCACTGTCCAGTTTGAAATTGCACAATTATCTCAGCTTTAATGGAATCTTAACCCGTTTAACTAAATCCACATGTAGGCCGTAAACTTTTCATCATACTTTCACCTCCCACAACCATTTGTCTTGCATATGACTCTTTCATTAACTGGAGCTCTAATTACTTTTTTCTTGCCCACGTTTGTCATAACACTACCTGTAAGTAAATAAAAGAAAAAGAAACTGTAACCGACTCTCGCTCAATAGACATCGAATCCTGTCGCTAAAAGCAGCACACATTGCTTTCAACTCATAAGTATCCATCAGATATCTCTCTTCCGTCATCTACAATTTTCAGCTCCAGTTTAGGTTAATTCTCGGCTTGACCTTCATTGCGCTGGCAAAGTACACATTAAGGAAAAATTTCACGTAATGGCCACGACGACAGACGTACGTTTGCATGTAGATAGGAAAAACTCTTGCGACGGTCATAACTTTTTATTTCTTCATTCAGATTCCGGCACATAAACCAGATATACCAGAGCATACTCATACTCCACCGCGCACGTTCGAAGAGCCTTAGGTTTATCTAAGTTTCTCATTTGCAACCCCAGTAAGGGCACGAACGTAACCAAACTAGCGTTTTGCCTTAAAATGGACATAAAATTCATAAAGATACATGGATTCGAAAAAAAAAAAAAAAAAAAACGACCTCCATCTGTATAGCAAGCGCGCGCATAAGATAGTAATGGCAGCAGCGCGAATTGCTTCAGGAGCGGATCGTGTATCGCTCCACCGTTCTAGATTGTTTCAATCATCGACAAAGAGTTTATGGACCACGGAGTCAGGCTTAAATGCCTAAACGTGATATGCAAATTTCAAATCTCATCTCTCAGATAGTTTTTGGTTTTTCCTTTTTTTTTTGTTACTCTTTTCGTGCGCTGTTCTGATGGTGAACCTTCTAAAGGAGGAATAAGCCAAGAACGGCTACTGTCCGTCGTCATGTGCCCTAATTGACAGCAGAGTTCATGGATCTGGTCTATGCCTAGCCTAAAATGAGAAATTCTTGACTTGGAGCCCCCGATTTGGTAGATTAAAATGGTAATCCCCCAATCGTCTTCGTTTGGAGGCTTCTGAATGACGGATCACGGTTGTGGACTAGCAACCGGGCTTACACTGTTCCAAATTGCTACACATTAGATGGAGGGCCAGGAAACTGTGTAATTATTTGTCCATGCTCATGACCGGTGCAATGGATAACTGTAGTTGCCATCATTGTATGCAAAGAAGTGCATCTCAAGTACTTTAGATACAATGATGTTGATGACCAAGTAATTACAGCGCGCGCGCACACACAAGAACGTGATGGAGATCTTGCAGTGTGATCTTTGTTGTTCTCGTCGTATCTGTTGGGAATAATGCTGAACTCATTATTTTGGGATTTGTACTTTGTTCGTTGATCATTCCTGGCGGATCGTGTAGGCATGTTGTCCCTTTGGGCTTTGTTGATGGATGTATAGTATAGATGTGTTGTAATTAGTAATCAAAGTGTTTGCATCGGAAAAACGTTTTAATTGTGGGATTTATGTGTTCTGAGGAAAACTCAAGTATCTAGAGTAGGAAATGATGGATTTCTTTAGATACTTTTACACAATCTTAACAGTTAATGAACACATCGATCTGATAAATTGTTGTTTTTATCACGGCAATAATCTGTTGAGCACAATAATCTAGTTCGTGGAGGGTTAGTTCTTGAAGTACTTGTCGGAATAGTTACTACCTGCTGAGTTTTTTTAATAAGGCTAAGGTTATATAAAAGGTGTTAGACCCGTAGAAAGTATGAGAATGATATTCAAGTCACTTCTTCATAAGTTTAATAGATATATGTTGCTACCTTGAGATAGCTGCCAACTTCCAGGGAGACTGCTCTGAATCAGCTGACAGAGACTATTCGGAGTGCGCTTGAAACGAAAGAAGTAGTACTTTGTGCATTTCTAGACATATAATAGAAGGGGCATTTGATAATACCTCACATGGAGTATCCAGGTGGATGTGGTAGCTGTTGAGCACAAATCAGCAGAGGAAATCAAGGTAAACACGAAAAGGGGATGCCTACAGGATGGGTGCTATCCCCCCTAATGTGGATTCTTGTTGTGGACGAAGTGCTTGAGAAGTTACCCAACCTCGGCACTCATTTTCAAGCCTATACTGATAACATAATATTGATCGCCAGAGGTTAATTTGAAGAAATCCTGTGTGATATCATACTGAGGGGGATAAAAGTAGCTCAGGTATGGTGCCACCCAGCAAAAACAGCTTGATTACCTTTCACGAAAAAAAGAAAACTCGACGGTGACGTCTACAGACCAGCGGATACCTTACCGGAGCTACTTTGACATATTTGGAGCTGAGGTCTGTAAGGATTTTCAATACTACGTCAGGGTATTGAAAAAGGGATAGTGGCAGATGAACCCTTAATGGGCCAACGGTAGCGCTTATATCCCCAAAGTGGGTTACTGACATCGGTGTATCCGGTCCCTCGTCCTAGGGATTGCAAAAAAGGATCTGGCCCTCCAGGTTGGGGGTTGTGCCGTCGGGTTAACTTCCCTACTACGTAAAAGCCCTTCGGTTACGAAGCAACCAACAGCCCCGGATTGGGATGATTTTACTGTTGATGACCCATGCAAACGTAAAAAGGACAACGATCTTCGTGTCTGCACGTGGAATGTTAGATCTCTCTACAAACCACGTGCAGCCGAACAACTTGCGGAGGCCCTAGAGTGTCTCAAAGCAGACATTACCGCCATCCAAGAAGTGCGATGGGATGGGCCGGGCAAAAGGAAGATGAAAAACTGCGACATCTACTACGGCGATTGCTACAGACAAAAAGGACAGCGTCTATTCGGGTGCGGATTTGTCATTGGAGGCAGACTTAGGCAAGAAGTCTTGAGTTTTCGGCATGTGAACGAGCGCCTTATGACTATCCATATCAAGGCTAAATTTGTCAACATAAGCCTAATATGCGTTCACGCCCCTCACGAGGAGAAGGACGACGCGACAAAGGATGACTTCTACCAGCTATTGGACAAGACGTATGAGCAATGCCCTAGCCACGACGTTAAAATTATCCTAGGTGATTTTAACGCAAAGCTAGGAAGAGAGGACGTCTTTAGTAGAGTAGTTGGAAAGCACAGCCTGCACGACATCACATCCGACAACGGACTCAGGCTAATCGACTTTGCAGCGGTTTTTATTAACCTTATTTCGGGACTGACAGTATCTTATATATTAATACGTGAACACGAAACTTATCGTACGTTTTTTTAGTATTTATTATAAAAAAAATGGGGATGCAATTTATATCATTTGAAAGGTATTGTGTCATAGATGTGCAGAAGAAAAGAATCATGTGCGTATGTAACCGTTAAGTTAGGCAAGTTCCCCTCGACCACACGCGATCCTAGTTCTATTAAATTCAGATAAATTTTTCTTGTATTTTTTTTTTTAAGAAACGTTCCCTTTCCAGAATTAGTATTTTAATTTGGTTGTTATACCATGGACAAAACTAGGTTTAATACGATTAGATACAAGGGGGACAGAGTTATGGAAGAGCGCATCAATACGATAGTTGAATATCTGAACTTTACTGTTAACATCAGGTACAAGAAAAATGTTGAACCAATTAAGATTTTGTAAGGTTTTGACAGTTTCCGCTAAGTTGAAGTTTTTCTAAGATCTGTAACATATAGGTCTGTCACAGATAGAACGATTAGCATTGAAATTTACGGAACAAAATAAAAAATCATGAATAAATTCACTCGAACAGAGTTAGTTAAAACCACATCAATTAGCGACGGGTTAGAAGGGGACTGAAAAAAGGTAGGATAAGGTGTACTTGCGAGAGTCAGGCCAGTTTTATCACAGAAGTATTGGAATCGACTAGTTGTAGTATTGCACTTAAGGTTATTTACATTAAAATCACCCCCAATCACGATATTGTTGTATTTTGAATTAAGACTAAGTAACGTATAGAGTTGCGCTAAGTCGTGAATTTATGTCCACAGCTATAACTGTGAATGTGATTTCTTATTCACTTGATTACAACCAATGAATGCGAATGAAAAATTCTTCACTTGCTAATAATAATAATTTAAATCTTTTTGTGTTATCTATCAATAAATTATTATATCATTGACTTCGTGTATCGTAAAATCTACTCGTAGCTAATTTGTTAATACACATGTCCCAATTAGTACTAATACCATTAAAAATATTTCGACCCAATAATTAAAAAAATAAACTTACCCCAGAAACTAATGTCACCAATATGCCTATGCATATGCCTGGCAGAAATTACGTTTTGCGAAACTCTCATCTAATTCCGTAAAAAATTCCAAATAAAACTAATCTTTTTTCGCTATAAGGTCAAATATCTAGGAATTGTCCTGGATAAGAAGCTTAACTGGAACTCCCATATTAAGCATAAAATTTTGGGCTTGTCGCCGTATGTACGATAAGACCTGGGGCCTGTCTCCAAAGGTCATTTTCTGGTTATATACCACGGTTGTAAGACCCAGACATACGCGTCCGTTAATTCTAATAGATTTTCAGCTTTAAAGCTATAAAGTGGAGAATAAACTACAACTAGGAGACATTTATTGAAATCAGAATTCACTTCCACGCAAAGAAATTGGATAATAGATGACAATGCATCAAGAATTGGAAGGTGTCAAGCGAACCATATTTCTCGGACCACAGGTATCTCCAATTCTCACTACAAATAGATTCTATTAGCCCTGCAGTTTTTAGGAACTACCGCAAAACTGATTGGCTCAAGTACAGGTCAACTTTAAGCAATTTAGTTACCTCAGATCACCTTAATCCCCCTGCAACCCCCAAGACCTTGATCGCGTGGTTGAGGACTTAACCTCAGCCTTAAATATAGCAATGACTTCTTCCTGCCTCTTGATTCAACCCAGGGGCAAGAAGAAGCCACATTGGTGGATTGCAGGGTTAGGTCCTTTAAGAAATAAGTGTAGAAAACTTTTCAATAATGCTAAAAGTAGTAGGCTGAGGAAAATCCTCCCTTCAAATCCAATAATACCCAGTTACCTTAAGAAAACTGATGGGTCTTGGTCGACTTCAAGAGAAGATTCGCTAAATTTACTGCTTGACATTCATTTTCCAGGCAGTTTCCAAGTTGTTAGCAATATGGTTTTCAGCAAACCATCTGCACAGAAAACAAACTCCTCAAAACTGATTACTCAGAGCAAGCTTCAATGGGCACTGCATATCTTCAAACCATATAAATCCGCGGGACCAGACGGCATAATACCTGCCGAGTTGCAGAAGTCATCGGATATAATCCTGCCGATGCTGGAGACAATTTTTAAAAGTTGTCTAGACTTGGTATATATCCCAAAGATATGGAGAGAAGTTAAAGTTGTCTTCATACCCAAAGCGGGTAAATGCTCTCACATAAATCCAAAAGATTTCAGACCTATAAGCCTATCATCATTCCTCTTAAGAACATAAGAACGACTGATTGATATCTATTTACGCAACAATATTGATAAGAAACTACTGTCGGCGGCCCAACATGCATATTGCAAAGGAAAATCAGTGGAGACGGCATTACACTCACTGGTGCGTAAAATAGAATATTCCCTGTTTCATAAGGAGTATACAATGGTTGCTTATCTGGATATAGAAGGCGCTTTCAACAATTTCAATGTATCAGCGATAGCAAATGCACTATCAGACCTGAAGGTCGACAGCTCACTTTGCGAACTGATTAATCTACTGCTTAATGGTCGGAGTTGATACTCTAAGCTGGGTGGGAGGTCTACCAGAAGGTCTGTCAGTAGAGGCACTCCGCAAGGTGGTGTTCTATCCCCCGTTTTTGGAATCTGGTGATCAATGAGCTATTGATAATCATGGAAGGCGAGGGTTGCATGGCGATCGCTTATGCAGATGATGTTGCTTTGGCTGTCTCAGGAAAGCACTTAAATACTCTAAAGGAACTTCTACAAAACGCTTTAAACTAGCTCACTTTGTGTGCAATTCGGTGTGGTTTGGGTGTAAACCCCCACAAAACTGAACTTGTACTCTTCTCCAGGAAATATAAAATTCCGTCAGTCGACCCTCCTTCTCTCAATGATATCAGCTTAACTTTCTCTGACACTGCAAAATATTTGGGTCTCATCCTGGATAAGAAATTAAGTTGGAAACCTAATATTCAAGAAAGAGTAAAGAAAGCTACAGTAGCACTTTTCTCTTGCAAAACAGCTATTGGAAATAGATGGGGTTTACAACCCCGAATCACTCACTGGCTCTAGAGCCGGTTATTAGACCGATACTCACATATGGGGTGATTGTCTGGTGGACGGCCTTAGAAAAAGCGTTACACCTCGATATTTTTAGTAAGCAAATGGCAGCGAATTCAGCCCTTTGCCTCGAAGCTACCCAACAGTGGTCAAGAAAAGAATTTGGCCACGCTTCCAGTTTGAATAAATTCAAATTCTCTTCCGAAAACACGGACTACACCATCCCACGTCTGAACTTTGACAAGAACTTCCTCGTCACCATCCCCTCCAGATCACTCTGGAATGATGATGCATTTCTAGAAGATGGGTCAATCCACTTCTTCACTGATGGCTCAAAGTCCAAGGCCGGAGTTGGTGGAGGTGTTTTCTCTGGCAGACTTAATCTTAAGCTCTCATTCCGTCTTGCAAATCATTGTAGCGTGTTCCAAGCGGAAATTTTGGCGATTAAAGAAATCTTATCTTGGCTTAAGAAAACGTGATAGCTGCTAGAAGTATCCGCATCTTTTCAGACAGCCAAGCAGCAATCAAATCCTTGGAATCGACCTCTATAAATTCCTTAGTAGCTCTAGACTGCCGATCGTCTCTCGTGGAGATGTCTGCGCAGTTCAATATTCACCTGTGTTGGGTGCCGGGGCAAAGGGACATTCCAGGGAATTGTAAGGCCGATGAACTCGCCAGAATAGGAACAACTATACCCATCCTGTCGGATAAAGGCTCCTTAGGTATACCAATCGCTACTTGCAAACTCAAATTTAAGCTGGATGCTATCGAGAGTACGAATCTTAGGTGGACAAGTGGACCCACATGTCTAGCGACAAAACAAATTTGGCCGAAGCTGCATCTAAAACGTTATAAGAATTTAATTTCTCTCAACAGATTGCATATCGGCACTATAATAGGTGACATCACTGGACACTGTCTAATAGGCAAGCATGCTGCAAGGCTAGGCCTTTTTGCGAACGACTTATGTAGAAGCTGCATGGACGAAGAAGAGGAAGAACTATTTCTCACCTTATTTGTTTCTGCCCAGCTCTCTCCCGTAGAAGAAAGCTTCACCTATAGGAGCCCCCTATTACAACGACATAGGCGACCTGAAAAACATCGATATTAAAAGCCTCCTACGCTTCATAAGAAGCTCACAATGGTTTAACGAGTAGGTAGGAGAAACTTTCTCCCATGATCCATGTGGTATCACAATGGACCTATTTTTGGTCTAAGTGTGTTGGCGATTCTCTGCTGGCAGCCACTTCAACCTAACCTTACCTAAGTCCTACTTCCACCTCCTTGTGGTACTACATGGGAATTTGTCTGGAAATTGCGAACTGAAGAGGATGAATGCCGAGCCTCTTGCCGCACAAAACAAGATAAGTGTCAGTTCGTCTGTGACCCAGCGAACCGCAACCGTTAAACCTCAATTGCTCCGAAACGAAGTACAACGCCTCGGATACGGACAGATACTTTGTTGACGATCTTTAGCTATTGCACACGGAAAACGATCGGTTTCTGAAACCTTAACACCTTCCTCGACTCACTCCAGAAAGGGCCTCAAAACACCAGCTCCTTTCAATTAGAGAGTGAGTCCACGCGATATAATATAGAGATCTTGGGGCTAAGTGAAATAAGACAACCGCCATGCAGTGGAATGCGCTTACCCAAACATGGCACATTCTTTGGGAATAAGTTGGAGGCATCTCAAACGCGTTGCAGAACTCCGAACAAGATGGCGGGCAGGCGTTGTTGGGTAACTAACTAGGGTACACCTTAAATTAGGTTCATATGCTCCGTGTAAAGTAGCGAAATCAATTGATTGCAATCAAAACGCACTGCGCTACTTCGACCTTGTAATCCGTTTTCCTTGTAGATTATCCAAGAATGTGCATTCAATTTAAAAGGACCTCTAGTATCGATGAGATATGATTCATTCCGCTTAAACTTGTGTCCAATGCAAATGTTAAGTGCCACCGCCTATACTTTGCATAACAATAACAACCAGCATGCAACAATTTACTACCATTTGCCACCCACGATGAATGCTATAACGAGAGATGACGACATGGTCTAGTTACTCTGGAATTTATTTTCTTTAAAAGGTCGCCTCACCAATTGGAGCAAAAATTAATTCTTAGCCTCGGCTATTCCCTGCTGATCGCTAGTTGATTCAACGTAATTATTACAATAAATCACCACTTAGCTGGGAATTTATAGCAAATCACTATGCAATGCGTTTCTACCTTAGTGCTCTGAAATGAAGGTCATCAGACCAGCCCACATGCTACTGGTAGCACATGTGGCTCTCCCAGAATGCTAATCATGACACCCCCCATCATCAGCACACTTTCACTAAGAGAGGAAAGAGGAAACACTTACCACCCCCGTCCAGCACGGGAATCCCGCTGAAATCATCCATCAAAATGTCTGTGGTCCCGCCAACTTCACATCACAACACAGCGCGCACTCATACAAAACAGAAAACCCACCCACAACACAACAACAACACGACACCAGATTCCAGGTGAAAAATTGTTATTGAAATTCATGAAACACTTCATCACGTGACCATGTGTGCTGCATGCATATAATAGAACGCGAAATGCGGAACTGCGGCGCGTAACCGTTCCACAACGTGTGTGTTATACCATATGTCGTCGTATTCCGCACGTGCTTGTCTGTGGCTTGTGGTGCAACACTAGACGCCAAAAGCAGCACTAGACGCTGCCATTCTACCACGGGAAATCCTGTGGCCATAAGCCGTACCTATGCAGGATAACAACTCTCAGATATCACTCCTCTGGACAATTAACCGCAAAACAGAGCACACATACGCCTAGTTAACCCGTCCCGTAATTAGATTGCGACTAGTTGTGTTGGCCCGTTTCGAGACTCTTGGCGCAGCAGACGGGAAGAATGTCAGACTGCTGGCATGGATAAAAAAAAAAAATAACAAACTTTCGGGCGGACGCTTGTTGCCCAGGATACCTCCTCACACAGTTGTGTAATTGAATTGGAATTCGCTGGCTGGGTAAGCACTTGCAATTGATTGCAAAATCATACCCGAATATGGATGGAAGTACGGCGCAACTCCTTCTCCTCCGGTTCCATCCACCCTCCTCCGTATTCCATCGGTTCTGATGGACAGGTGAGTGAAAGCCGGAAACTTTTACTTTCTGTCAATATTGTGTCAATAAGCCGTCGCCGTAGTAAGGAGTCAATGGATGATGATGGGCGCACCGAAGGAGGAGGAAAATCCATAAAATCGAAATGTGGATCGTATGTCAAAGACGGAATGCTCCAGTAAAGTGTTCAATGTTATGAGGTAGGTGCGAGCGTCGCAATGTCTTCGTTAAGGAATTGTGTTTTGTAAGCTGTCATCATAATTTCGAATAGACACATTCAAGGAGTTCGAGGAATGTAGGTCAAAATTGGTTTGTTTTCGTTTCTAAGTAGGACATATCGGATTATTTTTTTCTGTTAAACGATAACATATAAGCACATGTACGTAGGTAGGTACTCCCTTTAATCTTCTGACCCGATTATAGTTTATTTAATTAACTTCGTCACAATTCTTTCGTTTTATCGAACGGAAACCCAAATCCCAGAGCACTGAGTACAAGTACTCTGTCTTTTTCGAACTAATGCGATACCCATTTCCTTCCAAAACGTCCACCCACATATCAAGTGCTCGTTTCAAGGATGTAGGATCCTCACTTATGATGGCTCCATCGTCAGCAAAGAATGACTGATGTACCTTGGGTTCCGTCACTTTACCTTCAAGCAGATAGTCAAGGACTGTAATAAAGAGCAAAGGACTGTAATAAAGAGCAAAGGACTTAAAACGCTTCCCTGGTGCACACCGACTTTAATTGGGAACTCTTCGGTTATTCCACCGGGCATCTTACTCTTGTCTTTATTCTTTCGTACATTTCCATGATCATCCGTACATAGGTTTCTGGAACCTCTCGATGTCTTAGCGCCACCCATATCAAATCTCGTGGTTGTCTGTCGAATGCCTTTTCAAAGGCAACAAATACAATATGCAAATCCTTTAAGGAATCAGATGTTTTTCCATTATGATCCTTATAATTTGGATTGCATCTGTGGTTGATTTACCCGCGACAGACCCGCACTGATCACCAGATAGCCGTATTGTTTTTCGCAAGCGGCCACCTAATACCCGCTCAAAGATCTTCATGATGTGTGACATCAGCTTGATCGAACGGTAGTTATCACAGTTTCAAACAAATGTAATATTGAAAAAGTGTATGAAAACTTTTGAATTAAAAGGAACAGCTCAAAGAATATCAAGTGGTTTCCGGCCAGGATATTCCACTGTTGATCACGTGTTTGTCTTAAATAGTATTGAGAACTCCTTTCTCTAGAGGAATAAGAAACTATATGGATTCTTCATGGACTTCAAGTCAGCTTTTGACACTTAACCGAACCTTTATTCTACATATGGTATGGGTATGTCACTGAAGTTCGGGCGAGTAATTAAAAATCTATACGAGGATACCAAGACAGCTATATGGAATCAGAATGATTTCGTTCAGGATCAGTGGTAAGGCAAGGTTGTGCTCTCAGTCAAGTCTATTTGCACTCTTCATTGAGGATATAGTGGATTTGTTACCCTTCTTTATGCAGACGACGTAGAACTTTTGGCGTGATCCGAATCTCTACAACTTACAATAAACCGACTCTCCGAATACTGTAGAACGTGGAATCCGGTGGGAAATTAGATTTTTAGAAGAGGTGGAAGCAGAAAGCAGCACTATCCAAGTGGTGAAAGAGTATAAGTACCTCGGCGTGGTTTATTGGTTTGTTTTGTAAGCATTTTTTGGTTGCTTCTTAATTTTTGTCGTTTAGAAAGCAACTCTACAATCTGTACGAAATAAAACTAATTGGTACAAGGAGTGTGAAAAATATTTTTACATCTGGTGCTGAAGGAATTGTCGGTCGATCGCAGGAAAGACATAGGGCGTAGCTTTCCGAGGATACCTGGAGACGGATTGACGAACGAAAACAGCTGGAAGCTCGTGTTGCCGCTACCCCAGCAGCAGGGAGAAGCGAGCTAGAGTCCCTATATCGCATGAAGATGAGAGAAGTTCAGCGTAGCGTACGACGTGACAAGCGCAACTACATCAACGCGCTGACTACAGAAGCAGAAGAAGCTGCACGGAGGTGTGACAGCAGGACCGTCTACAGAATAACGAAAGAGCTGACAGGTGGTCGCAGCTCCAGCCAACACCCAGTGAAAAGCCTAGACGGCTTCTTGCTCATTTGGGATAAGGACCAGCTCAAGAGATGGAAAGAGCATTTTGCTACGGTTTTGAACCCCGTATTCGCTAGCGATATGCTCCCAAATCAGACTGAGATGCCCGAAGTGAGAAGTTCCCGAATACGCACCACGACTCCCAGTAAAGATGAGATCATTTCCGCGATCAAGGCACTCAAAACCAACAAGGCGGTAGGGCTTGATGGTATTCCCGCAGAGCTCTTACGAGCAGCGCCAACAACATCGGTTGAGCTTCTGCTTCCACTTATAGAGAGAGCTTGGGAAGCTGACAGCTTTCCTAACGAGTGGAAGAAGGGAATGATCGTCAAGCTTCCTAAGAAAAGAAATTTAATGGAGTGCGGAAACTGGAGGGGTATCTGCGTGCTGCCTGCTGTAGCTAAGATAATAGCTAAAATCACCCTGGAGCGAATTAAACAATATCTCGAAGATACACTCGATGCCGAACAAGCAGGTTTCCGCTCTGGATCCTCCTGTGCCGACCACATCAACACCCTGCGGATTATCATCGAACAGTGTGTTGAATATCGATCGCTACTGCACCTGCTGTTCATCGATTTTGAGAAGGCGTTCGATAGTGTCAACAGGGAGTTTATTTGGCGTGCCTTACGCAGGAGAGGCATTCCCGATAAACTAATTGCTATTATCAAAGCTACATATGAAGGCTCCAAATGTCACGTTCTGCACAGGGGGAGGTTGTCTGAGGAATTTGAGATCCAAAGTGGGGTAAGACAAGGCTGTATCCTTTCACCAATATTATTCCTATTGGTGATTAGCGATATGCTTCATGCAGCTTTGTCGACGGGAAACGGAGGAATTCGATGGACTCTTACATCTCAACTAAAACATCTTGACTACGCAGACGATGTATGCTTACTCTCCCACAGAATTATGGACCTCCACCAAATGACAGCAGATGTGGAGAGGGAGGCAGGTGTCGTCGGGCTGAAAATCAATACGACAAAAACTAAAATCATCAGCCTTGGAACTAACTCATCGGCTCAAATATGCATTGCTGGACAACCGGTAGAGCGAGTAGAGGATTTCCAGTATCTTGGGAGTATTGTCTCGACCGATGGTGGAACCGAACTAGGTATAGCCAACAGGATCGCCAAAGCAAAGTCCGCGTTCGGGATGTTGTCCAAAATATGGCGAAATATGCAATCAGTTTGAGCACCAAAATAAGACTGTTCCGCTCCAACGTTGAATACGTGCTGTTATATGGTTGCAGCACGTGGAGAGTGACCACTACTATCACCAGAGAGCTGCAAACGTTTGTTAATAGGTGCCTGCGCAATATCTTAAGGATTTTCTGGCCCAGTCGTATCTATAACGAACACCTTTACGAGAGAACGGGTCAGGAATCAATAGGCACAACCATCCAACGGCGGAAGTGGCAGTGGATTGGTCACACGTTCCGAAAGGGTGACAGTTCCATAGCGAACCATGCTGTGCAATGGAACCCTCTAACTCAGGATGGCAGAAGACCTGGCGGTCCGAGGAGAACAGTCGAGAAGGACACACGGCAGTTAGGGAAAAGTTGAGGAGAACTCAGACACATTGCCAGAAACCGTACACGATGGCGCATAGGCGTAGTAGAGGCCCTAGGACCCGCAAGGGGATACTGGGCATAAGTGGATAAGCAGATCAGAGAAAGATTTCTAGCGGAGGCATCAGGGTCACTCCATAGAGCAGTCTACAGCCGGTTATGCCAGAAGAATCACTTTCGGGATGAGTACAGCATAGAATAAATAGCAACGGTCCTAAAACTGCGTGGAGATCTACTGAACCTGAATTATGTACCCCATAGGGATGAACTACCGATAGTCTGCAGCATGTGCAATTTGTATGAGAGAGGATACTTTTCATTTTGTTGGCAAGTGCTCAATTTTGCGAGAAACATCGAAATCTGTGTTTGGAAACGATGTCTTATCGGAGAACCAAGTCTTGGAAATCGTTAATGAGAATAACGTCACAAAATTGCTTTACTATATAGAGAAAGAGTTTTGAAGAAAAAAATAAAGAATTAATTTATTTCTGTGATATTAGGCTATAATTAATAATTTGTTTACTTTTTGTCAACCAGGCAGACGGCAATGTTTGCTTCACAATCGGTTCCTCATCCCCGCCCTGGTATAATAAAGAAACACGCGTACTTCGTAATAATAGGAATAAGCTTTGGAAAATGTTTCACCAGATCTTTTAGTGACTACTCCAATTACCTCACTGCTTATAATCGTTTTTCTGTTCTCTGTGAATCTCTTTATCATGAATATCTCGACCGAATGCAACGGAGTCTAATTTCTGACCCCAAACGGTTTTACCAATTCATTAATGTTAAAAGAAAATCCGATGGCCTCCCTTCCGCTTTAAAACTATCTAGCAGATCCTCAGCCGACCCTGAAACGATCGCCAATCTCTTTGCAACCTTCTTCAGCCAGTCCTATACTGATCACTTGCACGAACCAGATCCTGTTTATTTCGGCTACTTGAACAACTGTGCGCAAACTTCTTTTAATTCAATTGAGGTTACGACAAACATGGTTCTTGAAAAGATCAGTAGGCTCAAGGACAACTATTCTCCTGGCGCTAACGGGCTGCCCGCTATTGTTTTAAAGAAATGTATGAATGTCTTATCACAGCCTCTTAGTGCCCTTTTCCAGCTCTCACTCTCTCAAACCGTCTTCCCTTTTCTGTGGAAGGACTCTTTCATTTTCCCTATCCACAAAAAAGGCAGTAAAAGCGAGATCTCAAATTACCGACCCATTGCCAAACTGTCATGCATCCCAAAGCTCTTTGAAAGTATTGTTTACGATTCCTTGTACTTCCATTGTAAACCAATCTTCTCCCCATCTCAACATGGTTTTTTAAAAGGTTGATCTACCACAACCAACCTAACTGAATTTGTTTCCCGACCATTACACGCATTAGATAACGGCAATGAAGTCGATGTAATTTCAACAGATTACAGCAAAGCGTTCGACAAAATCTCACACAAAATTATTTACCTCAAACTCAAAGCCCTAGGTTGTCCATCCTCCTTTATTTCCTGGCTTAGGTCATATCTAGAGGGTCGCCATTATAGAGTCATTTTCAGATGTTCTGTATCCAACCCTATAAGAGCCACTTCCGGGGTACCTCAGGGTAGTCATCTCGGACCCTTGATCTTTATCCTAACTATCAATGACATTGATTCCATCTTAAAGGAGTCCGACCTATCTGTGTACGCGGATGATAAAAAAATCTTTAAGATAATTGCCTCCCCTTCGGATTCTGTCCTACTACAAAGCTACCTGAATCTGTTCTTCACATGGTGCAAATTTAACTTCCTAGAGCTGAATGTGAGTAAATGCCAAGCTATTACCTTTTCCCACAATCGTGTTCCTTCCTCTCCTAGGATCTACTTCTTCGATAACAAACCCATTCCCTCAGTCAATTCAATCTGCGATCTAGGTATTATTTGTGACCGAGAGCTCAACTTTAATTCGCACATTGGTCACATAATTAACAGAGCCAACTCCACTCTAGGCTTCATCAAACGCTGGTCTAAAGAATTCTCGAATCCTTATGTCACTAAATCCCTGTATGTTACCTTTGTCAGACCCATTCTTGAATACGCTAGTCAAGTTTGGTCACCCCATCAAGCTACGCATTCCTTGAGAATTGAAGCTGTCCAACGAAGATTTATCCTCTTGGGATGATAAATATAATTTGCATACGAAGATCGGTTAAAACTGATTAATCTACAAACTCTTGCAAATTGCAGTTATCTCGCTGACATACCCCTCGTGCATCAACTATTAGTAGGTTCGATTGATTCTCCCGCCTTACTACATACGATCTACCTAAAGACTAACCCTCATAACCTTAGCTCTGTACCCCTCTTTCGCCTCGCTTGTCACCGGACCAATTATGGCCACTTTGAACCCATGTCCAGAATGTTGCGTTGGGCCAATAGCGCACATATGACCTTTGATTTTCATCTCAGCCGATCCTCCCCTAGATAGTTCCTTCACACCTCCTCATAATTTTCCCCACACTTTCTTCTTAGTCGAAGTCCTTACATTAAGTCTTCAAAAAAAAATTTAAATAAAGCCCTTTAGCTTAGTTATGTATGTTCTCTCTGTTAGTTTTTAAGCTTAGCTTTAAGTTAATTACTTGTATTAAGCTTTGAAATAAATAAATAAATAAATAAATAATTATTCCCTTAAAAATAAAAAAACAAAACTCAACGCCTCTGCGCCGTACAGCAGGACTGCGATGACTAGTGTCTTATACAGATATACCGTAGTAGTTCGAGATAGGGCTTTGTTACTCAATTGCCTTCCTAGCTCAAAAAAAACAGCAATTGGCAAGAGTAATTCTTCGTTTGATCTCCCACTGGCGTCATTTGCGGAACTCACCATAGAGCCTTTACTACCTCAAAATTATATCTGTCTATTGTGGTGTCCTGTCCAAGACGCCGATGTTGGGTGTCCTTTTTGTAGACAGCTATATTTTGTTTTGCTTTCATTGGCCGCTAAACACATCTTCGATGCCTCGACCTCAATACTCGCAAATGCCCCACTAACGGCCCACTGAGTTCTTCCGAATATGTCAATGTCGTCGGCGTAAGCGAGTAGTTGTTCAGACTTCACTTCTGTGTTAACTTGTGAGTTTGTGAGTAAAACCTTTCCTAACATCGAACGATTCGGTGGTGATCTAACCGACTTTGATGGAGCAGCGAGAGTTCTGCATCGTCATCCTGGACAGATGGACAAACTTGGAAGAGATGTCGAGACTGGACATGGCTCTGTACAACTCGTCTCTAAACACGCTAGTATAGACAACTTTAAAATCGATAAGAAGGTGATCCGTATCGGTTTTATATTTGTGGGTTTTATGCAAGATCTGCCGTAGTGTGAATATTTAGGTTAGGTTAGGTATGTGGGCTGGCAGGGAGAGACGATCTCTGCCACACGCAGGTCAGCGTTGATACATTGTGATACTCATAGGGGAAAAAGTAATCCCTTACCCATTGATCCCTAGTGAAAAACCGACAAAAATTATACAAAACTCAATCACTTACTTCATTTCTGCATACAAACCATCCTGATGATTTGATGAAGTTCAGCATCTTTTCTGTCGAAATGCCGGAGAGCTCCTCGAGATCCTGGAAGAAATATTTACCAAGGAACTTTTTCTTGGAGTGTTGAAGACTTGGACAGTGGCACAGAAAGTGGCTAGTGTCCTCAAAAACTTCCTCGTCGCTACAGAGTTCCTCCTCCGTCTGGCGTAATTTCTTCAAGCGGTAGCGCAGAGTGTTGTGCCCCATAATGATGCCCACGAGAGCGGAAAGAAATTTCCGAGTAATTCTCGGTGTGAATATTTGGTCAGTGGTGGACTTTCCCAGCCTGAAACCGTACTGGTAAGGACCTATCAGATTGTTGACGATCGGTTTTAGACGTTCACATAATACGGCAGACAGGATCTTATATGCGATGTTGAGAGACATATACCTCTGTCGTTGACGCAGTTCAGAGGATCTCCTTTCTTCCTTCCATTCATCGGGCATACTTTCATCTGACTAGATTTTGCAGATGAGCTGATGCATACTCCTTACCAAAAAGGAGATACTTACGAATAATATACAACAGACTGCTTGTGGTAGCAGAAGAGAAAGGAGCACTGTCAGACCATCAGTTCGGATTTAGAAAATCGCGCTCTACCGTTGATGCCATAAAAGCGGTAGTTGATACAGCAACTGGAGCGATCCAAGGAGAAAGATGGCAAGGGGGAACAAAGAAATACTGTGCAGTATTGGCTCTGGACATCAAAAACGCCTTTAACTCGACAAATTGGACATTCATAAGGAGATCGCTAGCCAGAATGGATACTCCATACTACCTATTGAGGATAGTTACAAGCTACTTCACCAACAGGAAGTTAAGGTACCAAACCGGCGAGGGGGTAAAGTACTACAACGTCACGGCAGGAGTCCCACAAGGATCGGTACTAGGCCCTCTCTTATGGAATATCATGTTCACGGAGTCCTGCGACTAGCACTTCCACAAGGAGTTAAGATAATCGGGTTCGCTGACGACATCGCCGTGGTCACAGTGGCTAAACACATCCACGAAATAGAATCAGCGACAAACGAAGCAATCGGAAAAATTAAAGACTGGCTACGATCCGCCGGCTTAGAATTAGCAGACCACAAAACTGAAGCTGTTCTTATGACAAGTCGAAAAGCTGTTGAATATGCGAATATTCAAGTCGAAACTCAGACTATAAGAACCAAGGAAGCAGTTAAATACTTAGGAGTAATGCTCGACAACAAGTTAAGTTTTAAAACACACGTGGAATACTCGAGCAAGAAGGCTTCACTACTGCAGGCAGCCCGTTCTCGAATACTTCCAAACATCGGTGGCCCTGGATATGCTAGACGGACTCTACTATCCGGAGTGGTTAGCTCGGTTCTCCTATACGCTGCACCGGTTTGGGCGGCGGCGTTAGCGACGATAGAAACACGGAGAAAACTATCGTCAACATACAGGCTATGCGCGATAAGAACAATCAGCGGTTTCCGAACAATATCGGACGAAGCAACCTGTGTCATAGCCGGAATGATCCCCATCGACATCCTCGCAAATGAGATCGTAAGGATCTACGAAAGGAGAACCTCGAATCATCAAGAGGTATTGTCAGCAGATATCGTCAAGAGGATAAAGGCGGAGGAGAAGGCAACATCACTAGCTATGTGGCAAGTCAGGTGGGATAACAGTACAAAAGGTATATGGACCTACAAGCTGATCCCCACCATTGGGGTCTGGACGAAACGAGTGTTTGGGGACTGCAACTATCACCTTACGCAGTTCCTATCGGGTCACGGTGGCTATCGTAAATATTTACACAGATTTCGACATGATAGCTCAGCTCTCTGTCCACATTGTCCAGACCAGGAGGGAGATACTGAGCATGCAATATTCCATTGCAATCGCTTTACGGAATGGAGAAATAACCTGTCAAGTCCACCATTACTTATAGACCAAATGCTGCAGTCAGAGGAGAATTGGCTCGAAATTTGTACCCTTATAACGAATGTGCAAAAAGAGCTCCGAATAATTGAGAGAGCAAGGAGAGCTGAAGCAACAATACAAGAAGCATAGCATTAATTGCTAACCAGCCCCGCGAAGTAATACCTTACGGCAGTCCCGCGGGGAGAGTGGTAGATGTGTGCAGGGTGTGGATTAGTACGTAGGCGCATTCCTGGCATCGATTATACGGGCATGCTAGTAGCCCGGGCTACTAGTATCTTTCGAAGATTACCACATCCCTTGGCGCAACAAAAAAAAAAAATACTCCTTACCAACTCATCGACTGCTGCCTTGAAAAGTTCGACGATAAAGCCGTCGGCTCCAGTAGCTTTGTTGGATTCTTTCATTCTGTTCGGGTTTACGGAAATTTTGACTATCATCGTCACTGTTGAATGTCTCATTCTGCCTGACAGCGAAATATTAGTCATCGTCGCCGTTTAGAAGTCTACAGAAGTGTTCCTCCCATATCCTCAGCACCGACTGCGATTCTATGCATTATATTACCATTTTCGTCCTCGCAGGCTACACGTTAGGCGTTGCATAGACGGTAGACGAATAAGTCCGTCAATAAGGCTGATAGTCCATGAAGATTTTGATTTGAAACTTGGCCAGCCTTAGAAAAATACACATTCGACTATTACCTTGGCTCATGGAGCTAGTAGGCATCCAAATCATGCTATAATGTCAGTATCACTTGGCTTTAAGGAAGATTTTTTTCAATCTTCCCCCGTTGACTGACTAACGAATGCCAATAAAGAGCCTCAATACGACTGCATTTGTTTTTTTTTAGTATATTGAAGAGACTCAAACAAGCTTAGGTACCATGCAACAGTTACATTGTCTCCCTTTTAACTGCATTCTATCCAGCTAAATACCAGAATAATTTGGTCTCTCAAAACTTTCCACAAATTCCAAAACTTTAAAATATGCACATCCACACCTCAACTCAAACGAGTGCTCCAAAGAATGTGTCCTTACGTTCATAACAATAATCCTTTACATTCCTTTCATTATTTACTCCATTCAAGCGATTCTCGCTTTTCTTTTCATTTCAACACACTAGCCAAGAACTGGGGTGCTTACTTTCGCCTGTCGTCTAGAAATGAGTCCTTCACACGCAAATTTCATATTTCCCCCGGCTCCAGGAACAACTTACTTATACAAGCCAATTGCAGCACTTAAGTGCACTCCTCTAGAGCTCAAAGCCGAAATTTCGCGCACCCAAGAACCTAGGGGACAAGTTCGCCCCCCGCCCCGACAACCAAACGCCAATAACGACGACAACAATGCCGTAGAAGTAATAAAGGAATCCAAGCACTCATGTTTCGTGCAATCGCTCGTAAGGATCAACAAAGGACGCGAACTAATAAAAGCAAAAAAAAATATTAAATCAACAAATCCGGTAGGCTGTGTAATGATTAGGAGTTCGTAGATTTTATTATGTGAACTGGCGCGCAGCAACTCACATAACACACTTAAAGTGCCAACCAGAGCGTAAAGGTATATTTTGTGTGTGGGGGTGCTTGAATAGGGTTCAAAAATCGAAGTTACATTTTGACAGTCTCCTCTAATGCAGGGTCGTTGTCCCAATTTGCTCATGCACGCCGAATACCCTGTTTATACTAGCTCTAGCGAAAGTATGGGCAACATGCGAACCGATTTTGGCTCAAAGAAAGGGTTTGTTCGCACATGACTGTTGGATAATGGTTGCGATTTTACGACGATGACATGCTGCCGCTAAAGGTGTTCATATTATGTCAGCATTAATTGTTGCGACAGAATAGACAACGAAAGGATTTGAGGAAATAATATCAAATTTATTTTGGTTTTAATATGTTTTTTTTATTATTTTTTGATTTTGTTCGCAATTTTATTACAATTTAAGTAAAACAAATAAAAGAATTAAATATAAATAAAAGTACTTTAGTGATATATAAGTGGTTTTATTTTTTGGTTAACATAAGTCTTAAATTGAGTAAATAATTATTAATAGAAACTATTAAAAGGAAACTAAAAATAATTTCATTTTCTATTTCGAATTTCGAAATTGTTTTATATTTTGATTGAATACACGTTTAGGGCCGTATTTGTCATTCGCGAGTCAAACGCATTGTCGCTTGGTACTATGATTGTCGAAAAAGAATTTGACAGATTTGACAGCAATGAATAACGTGAAATTATTTTACTTCTTTTCGTCAAATTAATTTCTATTCGCAAACCATAAAAGCAACAAGTTTCGCCAGAAATAGAATTCAACGCTCGAATGACAATAGCGTCCTTAATGGAAGTTTTATGATGAAAAATACTATTTTGTTTGAAATAAATAAGCAACACATGGCATTTGAGATTCCCTTTTCCCTTATCCTTATAGCACTGTCACTCGAAAAATAAGGTGACTATAGAAATACCCACAAAAGTGACACTACAAAAATTCTGTTCTCACATTAACTGCTGGAACACAATGCAAAGCCGCTGTGGTAGTGTTAGCCGTTCAGGTATGACCTGTCAATGTGTTGCGCGCTACGCTCTCTAAGCTCGCCCACAATGAAGTGGCGCGCTAATGTCAAATTGAATTCTCATTGAGCCAGTTGTGAAATTTTTCTCTCGGTATTACTTTCAATAAAGTGTTATAAAACGTTATTAACCATTGATTTAGAAGTGTTTATTCAATAAAATGGATGACAGGAAAGAAATTGATTTTTGCAACTTCAGGGTCCTCCATTTCGTTGGTTTTTAGTGAGCTGTCATAAGGCCGAGCGGCTTTTTTTAAAAGATAACCAACTCGTACCACACCACTACCACACGCCACAGCGGCTGCGGCCTATTGTGCACCGACTACTGCTTATGTATATATTTCAACTTTTGACAGCTCGTACCACAGCGGCCGCATTGTTTTCCGGCAGTAAGACATACGGGATCATGACGTTAGTTAGAACGACTAAAATCTAGAAAGAAAAAAATTTCGTAAATCAATTTCATAAAACTCGAATGCAAAAATCTCGAATGGGACAAAATCTAGAAAGTAGAGAAATGTCGAATGACTAAATTTCGAAAATTCTAAATGACGCCAAATTGAAATCTACACAGGTGGTTCCGAAACATCCGAGGGTACGGGATTGTGTACTTTCTCCGATGTACCAATGCTAAACACAACTCTTCGACTTCCGGACCACTGCAATATATTTCAAGAGGAAGTATCGGCTATTCGTAAAGCAGCGCGCAGACTCTCTTTGTACCCGATAGGTGGTAAGTCTATCGTCCTCTACATAGACAGTCAGTCAGCCATCAAAGCTCTGGAAATGCCAACAATAAGATCTAAGTTGGTTAAACATTGCCGCGAATCTCTAAACGATATTGCGGACAGATGCAACATTACTGTTCTGGGTCCCGGGAAACAGAGCTATTCCAAGCAACTGCAAAGCAGATGAACTAGCCAAACTAGGCACCGGTTTACCTCTAACTGATAACAGAGAAGTACCGGCACCCCCAATACAAAGGATGAAACTTCGCATGCTCAACGAAGCACTAGCAATCGTAAACAACAGATGGAACAACTTAAGTACGTGCATATCGTCCAGAATATTCCCTGTTTCATAAGGAGTATACAAGCGTTGCTTTTCTGGATATAGAAGGCGCTTTCAACAATGTCAATGTATCAGCGATAGCAGATGCACTATCAGACCTGAAGGTCGACAGCTCTACTGCTTAATGGTCGGATTATCAACTCTAAGCTAGGTGGGACGCCTACCAGAAAGTCTGCCAGTAGAGGCACTCCGCAAGGTGGTGTTCTATCCCCCCTTTTGTGGAATCTGGTGATCAATGAGCTATTGATAATCATGTTAGACGAGGGTTGCACGGCGATCGCTTGTGCAGATGATGTTGCTTTGGCTATCTCAGGAACGCACTTAAATACTCTAAAGGAACTTCTACAAATCGCTTTAAACAAGCTCGCTGGATGGGCAGTTCGGTGTGGTTTGGGTGTAAACCACCACAAAACCGAACTTGTACTCTTCTCCAGGAAATATAAAATTCCGTCAGTCGACCCTCCTTCTCTCAATGGTATCAGCTTAACTTTCTCTGACACTGCAAAATATTTGCGTCTCTTCTTGGATAAGAAATTAAGTTGGAAACCTAATATTCAAGAAAGAGTAAAGAAAGCTACAGTAGCACTTTTCTCTTGCAAAACAGCTATTGGAAATAGATGGGGTTTACAACCCCGAATCACTCACTGGCTCTAGAGCCGGTCATTAGACCGATACTCACATATGGGGTGATTGTCTGGTGGACGGCCTTAGAAAAAGCGTTACACCTCGATATTTTTAGTAAGCAAATAGCAGCGAATTCAGCCGTTCGCCTCGAAGCTACCCAACAGTGGTCAAGAAAAGAATTTGGCCACGCTTCCAGTTTGAATAAATTCAAATTCTCTCCCGAAAACACGGACTACACCATCCCACGTCTGAACTTTGACAAGAACTTCCTCGTCACCATCCCCTCCAGATCACTCTGGAATGATGATGCATTTCTAGAAGATGGGTCAATCCACTTCTTCACTGATGGCTCAAAATCCTAGGAAGGAGTTGGTGGAGGTGTTTTCTCTGACAGACTTAATCTTAAGCTCTCATTCCGTCTTCCAAATCATTGTAGCGTGTTCCTGGCGGAAATTTTGGCGATTAAAGAAGTCTTAGCTTAAGAAAAACGTGATATCTCCTAGAAATATCCGCATTTCTTTTCAGACAGCCAAGCAGCAATCAAATCCTTGCAGTCGACCTCTATAAATTCCTTAGTAGCTCTAGACTGCCGATCGTCTTTCGTGGAGATGTCTGAGCAGTTCAATATTCACCTGTGTTGGGTGCCGGGGCATAGGGACATTCCAGGGAATTGTTAGGCCGATGAACTAGCCAGAATAGGAACAACTATACCCATCCTGCCGGACAAGGGATCCTTAGGTATACCAATCGTTACTTGCAAACTCAAATTTAAGCTGGATGCTATCGAGAGTACGAATCTTAGGTGGACAAGTGGACCCACATGTCTAGCGACAAAACAAATTTGGCCGAAGCTGCATCTAAAACGTTCTAAGAATTTAATTTCTCTCAACAGATTGCATATCGGCGCTATAATAGGTGTCATCGCTGGACACTGTCTAATAGGCAAGCATGCTGCAAGGCTAGGCGTTTTTGCGAACGACTTTTGTAGAAGCTGCATGGACGAAGAAGAGGAAGAAACTATTCCTCACCTTCTTTGTTTCTGCCCAGCTCTCTCCCGTAGAAGACAGCTTCACCTAGGAGCCCCCTATTACAACGACATAGACGACCTGAAAAACATCGATATTAAGAGCCTCCTACGCTTCATAAGAAGCTCAAAATGGTTTAACGAATAGGTAGGAGAAACTTTCTCCCGTGATCCATGTGGTATCACAATGAACCTATTTTTGGTCTAAGTGTGTTGGCGATTCTCTGCTGGCAGCCACTTCAACCTAACCTAACCTAGGCCTCTATTAGACCTAAAGAAAACCAAAAGACTCCTATCTCGTCCAGAAAGATCTGGCCTCTATAAGACGTATTACATTCCTTCTAAACAGAAGGAATATAAGCCTCACAGTAGGAATAATCACAGGACACTGCCTGATAGGTAGACATACTATTAGAATGGGAGTCCTATCAAATGATTTCTACAGAAGTTGCAGAGATGAGGAAGAAGAGGAAAACAACATTCATCTCCTTGGCGCATGCACAGCGCTAGCTACTCTGAGAAAGAAGACTGCTAGGTGAATACTTCTTTGAAGACCTAAGCGATTTGTCTAACATAGACATGCTACATTTTTATAGATTTATATCAAAATCTAACTGGTTTAGGTGACACAACAACTTAATTGCGCGAAGCGTGCCATTTACCCGTATTTACCGGCACAAAACTGTTCTCGAATAGACTTAGCCCCAGGCCGCAATTTCTTTTAATAAAACAACTAGATTTGATTGGATAAGCGGGATTTCAAAAAACGGGATTATAAAAACCGGGATATCGAACCCAACTCGTCTCAAAAATGAATATTAGTTCTAGATTTTAGCTGTTCGAGATTTTTTTTTCGAGATTTTGGTTTCCAAATTTTGTTCTTTTTTTTCGAGATTTTTGTTTTCTAAATTATATGAGTATTTTTCTAGATATGGGGGTAAACCCTTTTCATGTATATTTATCATAGACATACTCGTATTATACCTATATATGGACTGCTAGTAGCCAACTTTGCGTTGGTTCCAACATTAGCCCTAGCTCCCTTGGTTTGGAGCGGAAAAAAAATGGAAACTCACACTTATTTGAAATTTGGTTGGATACAGTTGGGTGTGAAAAGACAGTGTTTTCATTGACATATCTATGTATATCTTCTTCTATATATCTGTGGCCACAAAGAATAACAGCATAAGCGCCTTTACACATTCTAGAAAACGAATTTAAAGATATCTTCATTGTCTGATTTCCCTGCCCTTAATTCAGTAACCGCTTCAGAATTATTTCGGCCGGAAAAATCGGAAAATCGTGAAAACCCGAAATTGCATACTTTCAGGGGTGAATGGTGGCGATATCAGGGGTAGAATCGCGTCCTACGTGAACGGATAACTCGTCACGTAATTTGTATGTATGTTGTTGCTAGATCTACCAATAACACAATCAGGGTTATCGGGAATAAATTTTCCCTCGGAATTTTTCCCCGAACAAAAATTAGGTATCTTCAAAAATAGGTAAAAAATTCATCGGGGAGAAATTAAATACCGTGATCGCGTTGAAAATTCTCCCGAATTGTCATTTATGATACCTATTTCTTTTCCGCGGAATTATTTCCTCTTTTTTGAAGATAACTATTTTTTGTTCGGGGGAAAAATTCTGAGGGAAAACTTATTCACGATAACCCTGAATACAAATTACGTAACCAGTCATCCGTTGATGGAGGACGCGATTGAACCTCTGAAAACTCCATTTTGTATGGGAAGGAGAAAGCATTAATTCTAAGGAATTGACAATCGGCTAATTTTGTCCCTCACGAAAATGTGATCTTCAACAGATGGCGTTACACTCTCAGGCTCACGTTTGACCATTCGATCGAAGCAGCTGCCCTACCGGTACCAAAACGGGTAATTTGACTTTTCCTCCTGCACAGCACAACCCAGGTGTTTCCGTTGAGCACTGCAATGCATTGAAATGCTGACAGACGACAATATTATCGCATGGAAGATCATTGTATGCGAGCATGGAATCATAGTGAAATGCAGCTCGATTTAAATTGAAAGCTGGCGCACGTGTCCTTTGCTCTTACGTCGATTGGGGTTACGTTGGACTTGATCATCATTTGCACGACGGGGGTGTCTCTTACTACACGATCTCCTTCCATACGATCGGCTCTTTCTTCTTGCGAAAACGCGCCACGTGTGCCACCTTTCAATTTAAATCGAGCTGCATTTCGCTATGATTTCACAATCCCATACAATGATCTTCCATGCGTTAATATTGGGCCACTGACATGTCGTCTGTCAGCATTGCAATGCATTGAAGTGCTCAACGGAAACTCCTGCGTTGTGTTGTGCAGAAGGAAAAATCAGATTACCCGTTTTGGTACCGCAGCCATTGCGGTCACTTCACGACATTTCCTCGCACACACCCAACATTACAACGGCTACTTCCAAATGACGTCATTTGGAGCCACTGTTATCCAAGAACGCGCCTACAATCCCGCCTTTAAGGTAAGGAACTTTCCCATACGTCGAATGTGGAACAATTGTCACATTCTTCTTCCACTATTCTGATCCAAGGACAAATCCACCATCTTGCAGGAGATCTGTTGCCGCAATTCAATGAAGATCATAAGTTCCTTCAGATTTATTTCCTGGGAAATCAGCGTTGTGCAATTTTTCCTGCGATGAAACGTAAGATCATCGAACAACTGCAACAACTTCTACACGAACGCAATGCGTTGGTTAAAGTGTTGAAAACTGCATTGGAAGCGATGCCTTCTGATCATTACAATATCATCATCAGCACAGACAAAAGACCAAGTGGTGCCCATGCACGACAATTCAATGCTCCCACAATTGACAAAGTTGCAGTGGTGATTGTTGGCGAAAATGTGGTATCACGCGACATAGTCCTCAAGCGACGTGATAACAGACCGTTTCAACGCATCATGGAGACCCACCGGTCATAAGACGCATTACAATATCCGCTATGTTTTGGGAAGGCGACGATGGCTACCATTTTCAAATGAATATGGTAACCCCATTCACAGGTTAGTTGCTGAGTTTTCTGAAATATCTTTATCACCAACTAACAATAATCTTATCTTTTAGGCCATGAAACAAAAAAAAAGGTCAGCAGCATGAACTTCTATGCATATCGCTTGATGATTCGCCAGGATATCGGCAATCATCTGTTAAGATATCGCCGATTGTTTTAACAGTATTGCGTCGACATGTACGTCAAGGTAGAAATAGAACGCCTCAATTTAATCCAATTCAATAAATCTAAATTGCGTTCGGAATCTGAATTGATTCATGGGCCCTACGGAAATTATATTCCAGATTCGCCCTGCATGGTCGGAACTAAATGTTCTAAGCGATATCCACATTCACTCCCAGCAGAGAGAATCACTGGCAACGACGGATACCCATTGTATCGGCGGCGATCACCAGATAACAATGGCAGAACAGTCGCAATAAAAGTGAGAGGGAAAGATGTCTTAGTGGACAACACTTGGATTGTTTCATATTGTCCACTTCTCTCCAAAGTATTTAAAACGCACATATACTGCGTTGAATACTGCAATTCGGTGAAGTCCATCAAATACGTTTGCAAGTACGTCAACAAAGGTAGCGACATTGCGGTTTTTGGCATTGAGCGTCCAGATAAGAATGACGAAGTGTCGTGCTATCAATTGGACCGTTATGTGAGTTGCAATGAGGCGATTTGGAGAACCTTTTCCTTTCCGATACATGAACGTCATCCGACTGTTCTACATTTGGCGGTTCACTTGAAGAATGGTCAACGCGTATATTTCACGGAAGAGAATGCACAGCTTAGCGAGCCGAACGGCCACCAGCAACAACGTTAACGAGTTTCTTCTCCACCTGCGCAAGCGACCCGTTCGCCAGAACTCTGCTCTACTCGGAAATGCCTCGCTATTACACTTGAAATGCGTCATCCGAAAACAAGGGCAAGCTGTTGCCGGATACGCGAATGTGTATTCAACTGATGCGCTTAGTCGCATCTATACTCTTCATCCAAAAAATGTCGACTGCTTCTATCTGCGATTGCTTTTGGTCAATGTACGTGGTTCAACTTCGTTCGAGAACCTGCGGACTGTTGACGGTGTGGTGTGTGCCACATTTCGAGAAGCCGTCACCGAAATGATTTTTTATTCAAATTTTGTTGGTTCCATCTGTCAGTAATTATTTAAACTAGCACATTTTCGAGGTGACATCTGTTGCAAACAACCGTTTTACTTAGGAAATCCACACAAACCCAAGTGGTGTCTCTCGTGGAGAAATTCAAGATGATTGGCAATTTGTTTCCACATTTTTCCGCTCCGAACCAAGAGGGGTAGTTATTTTCGTCATTTTTTGGGCAGAGATTGTATGGAACTGACATTTCACTAGCAGTCCATATACTCGTATAGAACATATGTCAATGGTCATGCCAATGTCCTGACGAAGTAACAAGTCTCAATCTTATTTAGTATGCATCCCATTTGCAACACAAACAAAGCAAAACAATTTCAAATAACATTACGTTAACATCTAATTATGTTTTAACTTTTTAAATTTTATATACGAGTATATATTGCTTTTGTTTTCGTTTAAATATGCATTTTCTGGTGAATTTGTTCTTTTTTTTTTCTAAAAAAACATCCTAACGACGAATTCTAATTTGGCAGCTGCATTTATTACTTCGTTTTGTTTTTGAAAAGTATTTTCTTGAATTTAATAGATACAAAAAAGAATTCTTATCACCTGTGTGTTAGTTGGAATCTATAATATTTGATTTCTAAACTATATAGGGAATATAATCCGTACATCAATTTAACTTTTCTTTTTTCTAAAACTATATTCAATTTAAATGCATTTTTCATATGTTAATATATTGTTGATTCTTTATATAAACTTTTCATTTTATATAATATCATTTTATCTTTCTATGTTTCTAAATTTTAAGTTTTCTTTTAGTACATCTCTTTGTACTAATGACTACTTGAGTTTTTTTATTTGCTTTTGGATTTAAAAATAGTTATAAACAAATTAATACCAATTAATGACACATTCGTTTCAATTGTTTTGAGATTTTTTTCATTTGAATATCATGTATTTTTAAATTAATGTAACTACATTTAAATAAACTAGAACTGTAGCAGTTTACTAAAGGATATCCGCTCTATAGGTGTACATATATTTTACTTGTAATTAAATAAACTAAATCTACATTGGTGCAGTGATGAAAAAAAAAATGGAGACATATAATAAATGCTTACATCAGGCTGCATGGAATTCGACAACATGGCCAGAATATTCCCACAAAAAATACAAATATCGTCAAAATATAAGGGCTAAACTCGTAAAGAAAAACATAAAGCTGGAAAACGTTGGCAGCAAACTAGGCATCCCTCAGATAAAGCTCGTCTAAATATACTTTAAAAGAGCGTAAAACAATGATCTACTTCTTCTTGTTCTTCTTCCTTTTATCAGCGAGGCCATGAACCGAAAACAAGGGATCATAACCCTCCTACTTCACCGTATGTCTACTGATCCGACTTTGGGGTTCGCCTCTACAATGCTCTACGATGATCGAAGTCTATGCTTAAAAGCGTATATACAGAATTTAAACCACATGGCTTTTACCGATTATTCCCCCTGGAAAGCAACGAAGAGAATCAAACTTCCGATTGTATCTCATCCGCCCATAAGAAAACAAGACAACACTTGGGCCAGGAGTGATGTGCAAAAACCCGAAATTTTTGCTAAATACCTTTGCGAAGTACGCCAAATGTCAATGAAGGTATAAAGTCGATAGAACAAATGGTGAACAAAGTGATAAATGAAACATACCAGATGGACGTGCCGATAAAAAAAAGTTATTTATCAACGAAATGAGAGCAGCAATTCATAACTTGAAACCATTGAAGTCTCCGGGATATGACATTATTACCGTCAAAAGGAGCTACCAGAAGTTGGGTTCAGATTTTTAACTCAACTGTTCAACACTGTACTATGGAGAGGCTTCTTTCCTCCACAATGGAAAGTAGGTCGGATCATCATGATCCTAAAACCTGAAAAAAAAAACGCCAACAAGTAAAATCTTATCGCCCAATCAGTCTCCTTCCTATCGTTTCAAAGCTTATATCTCAAAAGATTGGCTCCCATAATAGAGAAAAGGCACATCATCACTGACCACCAGTTCGGATTCAGGAGTCCAATCCTCTAAGGTGACAGTTGATAGTCACACTTTTGACAGTCAAAACTGATGATCATACTTTGTTAGCTCTCCGTAAAACGATCGCAAAGTCACACAAAAACGATCGCAAAAAGGTGATGATCACGCTGATGTGATCGTCAGCAATCAACTATCACCTTAGAGGATTCCACTCCAAGCAGTTCGATTGAACAAGTACATCATTTAGTGGACCGCATAAGCCGAGCATTTGAGCCTTTTTAGATATTTCGCAAGCATTTGATAAGGTATGACATGGAGGACTGCTTTGTAAAATTAAGAATCTTGTTCCCATCAACTTCTATGTCTTTGCTAAGTCGTACGTCGAAGAACGTTTCTTCTATGTGAAACGAGGTGAAGCAATGACGGAGCTACATCTAGCAAAAGCTGGAGTTCTACAGGGCAGTGTGCTTGGCCCAATTTTATATTTAATATATGCTTCAGCCCTCCCCACGGCGACAGGCGCTCTAGTTGGTACATTTGCCGATGACACAGTAGTAATGGTCAGCAGCAAAGACCCCGGATTAGCTGCTACTACATTGCAAAAAAGCATGGATAAAATAACAAAAACAAACTCACCCCAATTCTTCAACTCGTGTACGACAGTCGAATTCGCATGGTCGCATTTAGGCGCACACTCGTACGTCTATGGTCGGATTCAACTGTCGTATACGAGTTGAAGAATTGGGGTGACTGCTTGAAAGAGTAGCGAATAAAAGCCAACGAGACAAAATCAGTCCAAGTTACTTTTACAAAAAAAAAATACCTGTCCACCAGTAACGTTGAATGGAATTCAAATTCCCCAAGCAGAAAAAGCGAAGTACCTTGGACTATACCTCGATAAACGTCTCACTTTGAAAAAACATATTTTCAACAAACGAAAGACGCAGGGACTACAGCTAAGAAAATTCCACTGGCTGCTTGAAAGAAACTCTCCACCAACAATAAAGAAGAAATTGCTCATATATAAAACAGAGATCTGTAAGTATCCACAATAAAGGAAGAAACTATCGCCAGCCTAACATCCTGTAGGTCAAGACTACAAACTCATCCAAACAGTTTCGCCTCCACACTTATGACAACTGCAACAACATTCCGAAGGTTGAAAAGAAGAACCCCACAAGATCTCATCCGCCATAGAAACATGGACCGATATCGGCCCAACTGTTGTATGCAGCACACACATCAAAGAGAACCTCCTTAAGGACCTTAAAGAGGTGACCTCGTCGTGGTGGGAGGCGGGCAACGTGACTGGGATGTGCAGATGGGTTAACTGAAATAGTTAGTCGCATCCATACAATCCAGTCACCGCTAACAAAGCGCACACCCCAAGATGACAAGACGGCAGAAACGGGCCTCGGATATTGCCAAACCTTTACCAGGTTCAGGGCATCCTTTGGAGACAGGCTTGAAGGGTGTCCGTATGCGAGCGTCTGGTGGTCGGCCTGTCCCGCTCGGCAGCCGGTCGGGTATAACTCGAAATGGCTACGAGCTTCCTGTCAATGGTATCGCGAACCATTACGGGGGTCAAGGGGTGAGCGCGCTATGCACAGATAGGGGCACAGATGGATTTTCTGAATTTCGACAATGGTATCGCTTACAGGGACGACCTTGAGCTTGTTGGGGAGGCTGTTAAGAATCGACTAGATATACACCCCTATTATGGTTAGCGAATCGAACGTTCGACTCAAGTCGAACTGTCAGCGAATTGCTTCTGTCGTGGTATTGCTGTTAGCAAACGTTTTCATTCGAATAAAGAATAAGTGCTGATAAAGGAAAGAACAAATAAATGTCATCTGTGAAGTGTATAAAGCGACAGAAGTAATTCGCCGGGAGGTTCGACTTGAGTCGAACGTTCGATTCGCTAACCATAATAGGGGTGATAGTTGGCGTCTCTTCAACAAAGCAGAGAGGTTCTAAAACTGTGGACCTTTCGGATAGGTGGAAGCTCTTTCTGTCAGGAGTCGCACCCTCAATGTCTGCTCGGGTGGGAGTGGAGATACTCACAAGTCCCAGGTTGACAGAAAGAGTATTGGAGTGGATACCATTATTAGGGAGAATTGTGATCTTAAAGCTCAAGCTTGAAAGATCAACTCTGGCACTGGTGCAGTGCTGGTGTATGCACCGAACCTTTAGTCAGAGTATGCAGCTTACTTAGATGAAGTTGATGCTGCCCTTGAAAAAGCTGCAGATGTCGATTCTTTTGCCCTGATGGGTGACTTCAATGCTCACGTGGGTGTAGATGTTATGACACGGGGGAGTGTGATTGGGAGTAACGGTGATCCTGATCAAAACGCGAACGGAGAGAAATTGTTAGATTTTCGTTGTGAAAATGGCTTATCCATCATAAACACTATAACACTATCTTTCCACACAAATACACGTGGTACCGTCAGAGTCTTCAGTAGAAGTCGCTGATAGATTTCTTTGTGGTACCATCGTGTCTGAAGAGAATTACCCTAATTGTCGTTGGCTTTTGTCGCTTTTCGACGATTGTCGTTTTATTCTTCAGGTGTAACACAAATCCATTTTCATAACTATTTCACAGTGAAGGAGTTGTAATAGTATTCTACACGATAAACAAATTGCTTAGTAATGTTTAGCGGTCAGCAGGTCGTAGCTATGAATAAAGCGACAAATGTCAACGTCAATCAGGGTGAATGGTTTGTGATGTTCGCGTATTGAGAGGGGCCGAACTGTCAACTGATCATCACTTAGTGCTGGGCAAATTGTATCTTAGCGAGAGAGTGCCTCCCCTAGCAAAGCGTAAAGCAAGGATGGTTACACGCATACGTTGGGAGAGGTTACAGGACGAGATACGGAAGACATTTGCGCGGCAAATATCTGAAAGGTTTGATCGAGTTCCAACTGTTCCATCAAATGTAGAGAAAGAATGACAACTGTTTTCCACATCGGTTATTGCCTCTGCGGTAGATGTTTGTGGAGTGAAGCGGCTTGGTGTGCGACTGATGGTGAGAAAAGAACTAGTTGGTTTAAAACGCCCGAAGTTCAAGAAGCCATCAGAGAGAAGAAGAGAGCCTTTAAGGTGTGGATTCACTTGAGGAACTCCGATTCTCGAAATCGGTACACCGAGGCACGAAGAACTTGCAAATTAGCTGTGAAAGTAGCGAAAGAACAGTCTGGGAAGGAGTTTGGCGAAAAATTGGAACGTGACCACAGATCTGCAAATAAAATGTCCGTCGACTCAGAGCAAAAAAAGTTGAATATCGTTGAAGGAGTCGAATCCAAAGACGATACACTTCTTTTCAATGAGGGGGACATCATACGCAGATGGAGCGAGCACTTTTCAGAATTGCTCAATCCCGAACAGGGCACAGAAGATGACAGACCTATGGTCGAGAGTAGGGCGGAAAGTACTCCTATTCGGTAGCGAAAGTAACTTTGGCGATCAAATCGCTAAAAGTTGCCAAATCTGCTGGTGTGGATGAAATCCGAACAGAAACGCTCAAGGCTTTAGGTAAAGAGCGAGTGCAATGGCTCTCGCTTGTCATTAAAGTGGCCTGGGAATAGGGTGAAACACCTGTTGATTGGCAAATAGGGGTGATTGTTCCTTTTTTTTAAAAAGGCGACAATAGAGATTGCGCCAACTACAGGGGTATATCTCTTTTAAGTCACCCTGGAAAAGTCTTCGCTAAGGTTCTAGACACGCGTTCCAGAGCTGTGGTTGAGGACAGTTTGGGGGAAGAGCAGTGCGGTTTTCGTCGCAGTAGAAGCACAACCGACCAGTTATTCACTCTCAGAATGGTTCTTGAGAAGACCGGGGAGTGTGCTAAACCTGTCCACACTTGTTTTGTGGATTTGGAAAAAGCATATTCTAAGCCTGAAAAAGATGTGCAGCAAAATTGCATGCAGTGATGAGTGCAGCAACGCATGTGAAACAGACATGCAGTAAATTGTTGACATTTCATCTCATTAGTTTGCTGACATACTCACTTAGATGAAATGTCGTCACAAAAATTGAACCAAATTGTACGATTTTACTGGTCTACTACTTGAGGTTTGCATCAAAATAGAGATGTCCTGCAGCAATGCATAGCCGTGTAGCAAACACGTGTCCTCTTACATACAAGGCAATGTTCTCTAATTTTGCTGCATGGATTTTGCTGCACATCTATTTTAGGCTATAGGGTTCCTCGAGGCAAACTCTGGAGTGTTCTCCAGGAGTATAGGATTGATGGTTCCCTGTTAAGGGCGATTCAGTCTTTATATACGAACTGTAAAAGCTGAGTTCAGATAGACGGTGTTAAATCAATACCTGTCACTGTAGGCGTTGGACTCCGCCAAGGGTGCGTTTTATCACCTCTCCTCTTCATTGTATATATGGATTGGATGTTGCAGCGCAACCGTGGTGGGGAATGTTTCAAAGTGGGAGACCTAAAGATTAGTCATCTGCTCTTTGCGGATGATTTGGTCATCCTTGGATCCTCTCAAACCGAACTTCAGCGCGCACTCGAAAGGTTTGTAGCCGTTTGCGATGATGCTGGAATGAGGATCAACGTGAACAAATCGGAAATAAAGGTCGTTTCAAAAAACCCATTCAGTGCACTCTGCATGTTAGTGGAGTCCCACTGAAGCTGGTGGATAAGTTTAAGTACCTCGGGGTCTTATTCACGAGTGATGGGAAGAGCAGTGCCAAGTTATCCTGTAGAATCGGTCAGGCTGGGTCAATTTTGAGAGGGCTTGGCCAATATGTTATACGGAAGGCCGTACTCAGTGTTCAAGCTAAGCTATCGATTTATAGCTTGGTGTATGTTACAACTCTCACCTATGGTCATGAAATTTGGGTAGTGACTGAAAGAATAAGATCGCGGATACAAGCTGCCGAAATGAGGTTCCTTCGCGGTGTTGCTGGAATCACTCGTAGGGATCGAGTGCGCAACCCAAGAGTACGCAAGGCGCACAATGTTGAGCAGCTACTTCTCCGAACGGAACAATCTATGGTTCGATGTTTTGGTCACGTAGTGCGTATACCCCCAGACCAGCTTCATGATTGCCGTGCCATCAGGTAAGCGACTGCCCGGTAGGCCTAGAAATAAATGGTTGGACCAAGTCAAACATCTCTCCTGAAGCCGTCTAGGGATTCCTCCTGATGATTTGGAGTCAATGGCAGAGGATCGAGAAGGATGGAGGGTCCACCTGAGCATCCTACCCCCGTGACCCTCATGAAGGATTAGCGGGCCATTGAAAATGTATGAACGTAAGTATGTATGTAAATAAAAATAAATGAAGTACAAAAATATGAACTTTGCTGAACTGAAATCAATGTTTTCCACTTATTCATGGGTGGTAACTTTTATCTGCCCATTACGGTATATTCAAAAATCTATTTGAGTACAGACAAAATATGTTTTCTATTTAAATTTTAATAAATTTTATTAAAAATATCAAGATTTACTTGACATTTCAATTTATTGCTGTCCATACTGAGATTAAAATCTTACAAAACACTTTTAAACACCATAAAACGGATGAGTACGAAATGTCTAAAAACTAAACGAGTAAACATTATGCATACAAATACGTCAAGCTGTACTTAACATAATCAAACACCAATGAAGATTTTTTTAATTAATTACGTGTGCGCACTATCCACTAGATATGTGCAATCTTTTAAGTCAATTCATAAGACAATGTTTTTCTATGCAAATACTTAAAGTTCACTTTTGATTCAGTCTACAACTTTACTAATTATCTTTAAAAAAAAAAGAAAAACTTTGAAAAACTATCATCAACAAACCCTGTGTATGGTAATCTTAGAATCCCTTATCCCACAAAAAGAAAATCAAAAATAAACTAACATGTATATGAGAAACAATTGTTTAGGAATATGGATGTATAATGTATTGGTTTGTGTAAATACTCTGCTTTTCAACGAAGTATTCCTTAGAATACTAAAGAAAATACTTAACATGACGAGATTATAAATGAACTTTAAGAGATTCCATACGACTGACAATGCGACGACGCAATTCGGCGTATCTGAAAGTAAATCAAACAAATCATATACAAATCGTTGATTGATAGCAAGCTGAAGGCATACTAACTTCTCTCTAACTTTGGCGATTTCACGCTCCAACTCATCGTTGTAGCGATTTAAAATTGCACGGCACTCTGGTACGGAGAGATTGATAAATTGAGCAACCTCATTGCTGTAATGAAATGGAAATTACATAACATATTTCGCGAACTGATTGAATCGAATGTATTTACCTTATTTCTTGAGTCCTCTGGGCATCCATGAGAAACATTCGAGCTACATCTTCATGTGGGCCAAGCATTATGCGCACAACAAGTGGATAGTCTTGATCCTTTAATCGTTTCTGCTCACCGTTATCGCGTAAGATAAAGAGAGAGAAATTCTCCGCTGGACTATCTACTTTGTATTTTTCGAGAATCAGATTTATAACCTCCTGAGTGGTGACCAATGATGTTACCCAGACACTCATCTGTGAGCCGTAGGGTGGTGTGAAAAACGATGTCTCCCGATTGTAGAAGTGACCATTGATCGAACAACGACGCTTAAGCTTTGTGCGAGATCTAGGAAAGGAAAAAATATATCAAAATGTTGCCTACACCTTAAAAGTCTGCGTGTTCGATATCAAGAGCTCAATCTGAGTTTCCATTGTTCATCACGTTATTCTATTCTACCCTCTTCTTCTCCTTCGGTAAGGTTCGACTTTTCCATGCATTCATAGACAGACAATGAAACTATAGCGTTATCTATGTCGTGACAAATTAGTTTTTCACATTTGACCTGATCCGAAATAATGAAGGAGTTGGTGGGCCTTCACTGGTGGTGTTGCTCGATCTGTTTCAAAGTGACTATTGGTAGTTATGTGCAGAAGTGTATATGTCAACATTAAGCTAAAAAAAAGGGCGAACCCCACAGGCGGATCAGTAGAAATGCAGTGAAGTGGGAGGGTTATGATATGATCGCTTGATCAGATCACAACCTCGCCGAAATAGGAAGAAGAAGCTAAAAAAAAAAAATGGTGACCCGGTTGTAACAACGGTTTTGAAAGCTTTCCAGTGCGCATATGTGCTTCGTTGCACTGAGCGGATGGTCTCTTTCGGCTTCTTTTGAGATATAACCCCGAACTTGTGGTTGTTGTCGGCCCCACGCATGCTTCGCCGGTCTAATGACGTATTCTCTGCTTAATACCATGGCACTTGCGATTTCGGAAAGAAAAAACATAGTCTATCGACTTATCGCCCTAACGCATTGCAGAACTATACGATATTTTGCTGTAACACTTTATTGTCATTGCCGTCCTCGGCATTGAGGGCTCTTACCACAATGTTTATGTCTCCATTAAATTGTAATTGCAGGAACTCATCAGTTTTCTGAGAAAACTCAACGGTATCACTCTAAAAATCGGCATAAGCTCACTGTTCAGGTCTTAAAAAATCACTTCGAAAATCTTCTTAATCCACCTAATGACGCTAGTCCTATCCAGTATGCGAAGCCACTTTATTTTAATGAAACATTAGATGCTACAATTTTGAATGAAGAAGTAAAAGAAGCTCTAATTCGATTCAAAGAATCCAAAGCACCCGGGTACGATAGAATACCAGCAGAATTCTTCAAATACAGCTCAGATGAATTTTTATTAGCATTAACTACTGTTTTTAACAATATTTTTGAATCGGGTAGCGTGCCGGAGACCTTCAAACAAGCCATTATTTTTCCAATATTTAAGAAAGGCGACTCGTCAGACGCTGCCAAATACCGTGGAATATCCCTCTTAAATGCTTCTGCAAAAATCTTCACAAGTGTTCTACAATGTCGTTTATCGCGCTGGATTCAGGAAAACGCGCTCATAGGAGAATTCCAAGTAGGTTTTCGACCTGGATATTCAACGGAAGATAATATCTTTGTGTTACATAATATAGCAGAGAAGTTCATAGAACGAAAACAAAAGCTTTATGCTTTTTTTATGGAGTTCAGAGCTGCTTTTGATACAATAGACCGGCAAAAATTATTCTACAAACTCCATCAATACGGAATCTATATATATAAAACTAAGTTGATATTTTGTGCGTTTACGTATAACTCACGAATTTTCAACCAATTTACTTGGTTTTTCTTTTAAACTATTCAGAAAAACAATGAGAAGGACATAGGCCATTTAAAAAAAAAATAATAATTTTTTCATTCAAGAAAATGCAAAATGTATATCTACGGACACATGTAATTCAAGACGAATGACATAAATTCTGTTAACAAAACATCGAAATACAAAACATACGACGTTAAGTGAAACTGCGTTGCAAAGAGCATTTACACCACAAGTCACTACATTGAATGCTTTTTTTGCTTTATGCCAAAGTGACACATTTGCCAGTCAATTATTATACACGGAAGTCCCGCAGTATTACACATAGAATAAATCGATCAAAGTTTTTGCAAGACGCAAGCAAGGGAAGCCAGTTCCAGGTCATCAAAATGTATTTCAAACCGATGCATTAGGAAGACTTTATACAATTCATCCAAGACATGACGAGTGTTTTTATTTACGTCTTCTATTAATCAACGTTCGTGGACCAACATCCTTTGCAAATTTGAAAACAGTAGATGGATTAGAGTGCCCAACTTATCGTGAGGCATGCCGTCGCTTACATTTGCTCGATGACGATGCTCACTGGGATTCTACGCTCGCTGAATCGTCAATTATTGCAACGCCTCATCAGATTCGTACACTATTTGCGATAATCATAGCAACGTGTAGCCCATCGAACCCATCTGAATTGTGGACAAATTATGCAGATTTTATGACGAAAGATATTTTGAATCGAATGCGTAGAACAACATCGAATCGGCATTTGCTAACAACACCAGAAATGCATAATGAAGCTCTCATAATGATCAAAGATATTTGCCTTACAATTGAAAACAAAGCGTTATCCCAATTAGGCATGCCATCGCCAAATCGGCAATTACAAGATTTGTATAATCGAGATTTGCTGCGTGAACATGATTTCGATCGCAATGATTTAACTCAATTTGTTCTAACAAATGTTCCAAAGTTAAACGCGCAACAAAACGATGTTTACGATATTTTGATGGGAGCAATGACAGACAAAAGTGGTGGAACGTATTTCTTAGATGCGCCTGGTGGCACTGGAAAAACTTTCCTTATTTCAACAATTTTTTCCACCATTCAAAATAATATAGCATTGGCTCTCGCATCATCTGGAATCGCGGCGACGTTGTTGGACGGCGGCAGAACAGCACATTCTGCGCTCAAGTTGTCTTTGGACATGAACTTCAACGAAAATCCAACATGTAATATTACCAAAACGTCAGGAATGGCCAAAGTGTTGCAACAGTGTGAAATTGTCGTGTGGGATGAATGTCCTATGGCCCACAAGAGATGATTGGAGGCATTCAATCGTACAATGGAGGATATGAGAGGAAATCAACGGCTCTTTGGTGGCGCCTTAATATTATTAGCTGGTGATTTCCGGCAAACTTTGCCAGTAATTCCTCGATCCACCGCTGCTGATGAGCTTAGTACGTGTTTAAAGTCATCCACTCTGTGAAGATATGTGAGAACACTCACATTAACCACAAATGTGCGTGTTGAATTACACAATGATGCATCAGCCAATGAATTTTCAAAGCAGTTGTTGAAAATTAAATGAAAAAAAGCCGATAGACAATGAAACTGGCTTAATAACGTTACCAACCAATTTTTGCAATGTAGTTCAATCAGAAGAAGAATTGATTCGAAAAGTTTTTCCAAACATTGTACAACAATACAAGACACATGTTTGGCTGAGCGAAAGAGCTATATTGGCGGCAAAAAACAAAGACGTTACAGAAATTAATGAGGCCATTTTAAAACAGATACCAGGAGAAGTCAGTCAATCAAGTCATTCAAGTCAGTCAATACTATTATGAATGAAGATGAGGTGGTCAATTATCCCACAGAATTTTTAAATTCATTGGATTTACCAGGCCTGCCACCGCACATATTGCAATTGAAAGTTGGAGCACCAATCATCATGGTTCGTAATATCAACCAACCAAAATTGTGCAATGGCACAAGACTTGCTGTTAAGAAGCTAATGACCAACGTTATTGGTCACTATTTTAAATGGGAAATTCAAAGGTGAAGACGTTTTAATTCCACGTATACCGATGATACCAACAGACATGCCATTCGAATTCAAACGTTTGCAGTTTCCAGTTCGACTGACTTTTGCAATGGCCATCAATAAAGCGCAGGGACAATATTTGCAAGCGTGTGGTTTGAATTTGGAAAATAATTGTTTTTCACATGGACAATTGTAGGTAGCCTGTTCACGTGTAGGGAAACCTGCTGATTCGTTTGTGTTCGCACATGAAGGAAAAAACAAAAATATTGTTTATCACAGAGCCTTACAATAAATTCATTTGAAAGAAAAAAAGAAATGTTTTCTAATTTAGCAAACAAATAAAGGAAACGTCTAGCGAAGCGGACGGGGTAACGTTAGTATCTCATAAATTTGAAAAGATTATGGAAAATTTATACGATGGCACAAAAGCAGCAGTATGGAATGGAGATGGGTTGTCAGAATGGTTCGTCACAGAGGTAGGGGTTAGACAAGGTTGCAACGCGAGCCCGTCACTATTTGCCCTTTATATCGAAGACATCATCGGTTACCTTCCAAGGGGAATTTTATATGCAGACACCCGTATTAAGGCTCTCCTGTATGCTGATGATGTGGTCCTGTTAGCAAAATCACCAGAGACGCTACAACTCATGATTAACCGAGTTTATGATTATTGTGTACTGTGGCGTTTACAAATCAACCTGATGAAATCAAAAGTGATAATTTTCTGAAGAGGCGGGTGTAGACAGACAAGGGCGGAAAGGTGGACATTTAATGGCTTTAGTATTGAAGTCGTAAAGCAATACAAATACCTTGGAGCTATAATTTCCAGCAACTTAAGTATGGAACCGCATTTGGCTGAAAAACGTCGGCAGTCTAAAAGTGCGATAACCTCAACATGGAAAAATTGCTTTCAAAACCGCAGCATACATCACAGCCTTAAATATAAAGTATTTGAAGCAGTTTCAAAGTCAATACTCCTGTACGGGGCACAAGCATGGGGTCATAGGTGCTATGATACAGTAGAAAAGTTACAGAGATTCTATCTACGGATAACATTCCAATTACCTACAACTGCACCTAACTACATGCTGTTGATTGAAACAGGTCGCCTCGCTGTTCTTACAAACACACAAACTGAACACTGACTATATTCTCAGCACACTCAGGATGGGAGAAGAGCGATTGCCAAGAAAGGTTGTTAAATACGCAGTACATACTCGAAGTCTGTGGTATAAAGAGATGATAAATTTGGCGGCAAATTACGAGTACCATTTGGAATTGGACTGGAATGCGCGAAGTAGTTGGAAGTGTTACCTCTATGACTTTCTATCGCAATTAGATACACAAATTCGACAAAAATATATCGAGCAAGCGAGTGTGTCAACCCATAGGGAGATCTACAAAGAACTACAGCTGAACCTGGGCTGTCTAAACTACTTTAAGGACACAAATAAAATAAGATGCATCTCTATAATCTTTCGTGCAAGGGTAGAGCTACTTCCACTGAACTTTATACCGCATTGAGATGACCTTCCGGTTTTATGTTCATTGTGCAATATGTCACAGAGGGTGAACGTTATGCATTTCATAGAGATTTGTCCAATTTTTCGTGATACTAGGAGGTTCCTCTTTGGGAAAGCCAACTTGCTATCTGAAGATGTCAAGGCATTACTAAACGGGTCCGATTGGATAGCTCTTACATCATATTGCGAAACAAATTTAGCTTACCGGAAAAGAATTATGGAGGAGAATTTTTAAATTTTAAAGTGAATCAAATGTAAAATTATTATTATGTTAGTCTTTGGCAGACGGCTTTTAGCCATGTCACTTAGATAGATTTAGTACTTTTATTGTTTTTGTAATGAATATAAACTAAATGGAATTAATAAAATCTAATCTAATCTAATCTAATCTAAATCTATAGAATTGAGAGAGCATAGTATTGATCTCACACTCACTCAGTCAACCCAGGCTACGATCCGATCATCAAGACGGTTTCGGCACTTACTGCTAGCGTTATGCAAAGTTATGGCCAATGTCCATGCAAAGGCCTAGAGAGTGCCAACCGTGAGCAGAGTGTAGGTAACCCGAATTCGCTGAGTGTAAGGCTTTATGCGTGAAGAGCAAGTAAAGCATGCAATGAGTAATATTTAATCGTTGCGTGACTGAACGAGGTCACGCTTTAGATTGGAACACCACATTCGCAGACAGATATCTACAACAAAAGTAATAAAAAATGTGCCCACTCACCTCTTATTGCCCGACCTCCTCTTGATCGCCGTCGATCCTGTCCTCGGTGGTCGCCTTAACACCACACCATCCTCTGTAACATGCAATTGCTGACCATTGACGTACGTTTCTGATGCAGTAAGTTCTCCGGCGGCGCTGAAACTATTCGTATCACCTCCCCTACTTGCACTAAAGTCGTTGTCACTTTGGTTGGGATAACAGTCCATACGAATGTTCACATAGCGCTCATTTCGCCTTATCGTCACCGGTTTACCCGGCTTATAAGTCGACGATTCATCTTCGCTGTCAGTAAACTCAAAGCACGTCGGTCCTGATTTCGATCGATTGATGCCCTTTTCAAAGAGCGATTTACTCTGATGATTATGACTTGTTGTCGCTGAGCCCGACTTTTGGAGCGCATAATTCCTAGCCGATGAGTGTTCAATGCCGCTCACAACTCTCCTGCATAGTGTATCGTTTATCATCGATGGATCTATGGTACGCAGAGCTTGCTCACAATTGAAACTCTTGCTCATTGCATTTTCGCCGTAGAGTTTCAACGAATCATTTATTCTCGACGGGTCAATAGGTTGATTCTTTTTCAATGTATCATCGTTGATCTCAGGGAAATCATTCGACCCATTAACGTACTCCTGATGAATACTTCGTTTAAAATCTTCGAAATCCATCGGTTTCAATGTATCGTCATCGTTGTCGGTTGTGGCATTTGTATTGGTCGTTGTTTCAGTTGTTGTCGTGCCCACAGAGGCTGACGCAGTAATGAAATTGTCAGAAGATGTTTCCGTGGTGGTACTACTGCTCTTATCGGATGTACTTTTGGTCGGAGAACTTTCGCTAGAAGATTGCGATGACGGCAACTTTACTGGCATTGTTTCGTAGATTTTATCCTTTTCATTGTAGCGCCTTTCAACCTACAAAGGCTTCATAAATATGACTAGCTACAGAAGAACCATTAATATCTCACCTGTAAGAGATCATCAATCTCATCCCATTCCAAATTATTTATATTATCCAGTTTGGACGGAAGTGTTGAGGCTGAACTTCCTGTAGTCGTAGTTGTCGTTAATTGCATCGCAGTTGGTGTTGTCGGTGTTGTGGCCTCTTCAGAGAGTGGGTACTCATTTAAGCTGCACGAGTCAAAAGTCATACTTTCCGACAGAGATATATCTGTTGAGAAATCATCGCACAAACCAGTTGTCGTAGTCGTTGTCGGCGGTTCAAGTGACTCACTGGCATCGTTTTCATTTTCTTTATCGGAATTCTCTTGTTCGACCCCACTGACCGAATAACGACCCGAATTCCTTTTACGTATTGCAACTGTCCGCTGATCATCGTCCTCTTTCAAGTGGATAACTCCTTGTACACCCCAGTATACACGTAAAGCACCTTCAAGTATCAGTCGATTGTTAACCTCACGGCTACGCACCTCAAGGCTTTTATTGTCAAAAAATTGATTATATAGCTAAGCGGTGTGAAATAGATGAATAAGATCATGTTAATTGAATTTAATTTTAGCAAACCTTTAGTTTAGATTCCAAATGGTCCCTGGGAAGAGCTGGCCCTCCACCATTCACACGTTGTATACCCTTTTGTCCGAAATTTTTATGTGATTCTACACGCGTTCCATGACCAAAGAGTTGCGGCCCAAATAGAGCCCCATAGCATGGCACATGGCAATAAGGCACTCCTTTATGCTAAAAAGTAAAAAAAAATTCAATATAGCGGATTATTGCGGAATTCAAAATTTTGGCTTTAGTAAAAAATCTGATTGCCTCGGCTAAAGCTACGGCAACATTATAGGATGGTAGCTAGGTAGGTAGGCACAAAAATGAACTGTGGGGTAGTTGCGAAGATTTTCTCTGATGCACTCTTCTTTTTCCTGATACACTCAATATATCAAAATCATACCGGCTACCGGATTCATACTGTCTTTCAAGGAAAAGTACTTGCTGTGCGAGAGGCTTGCGGTCTAGTAAAACACAAACTTCACGCTTTAGTACCATCGCCATCCTCACTGACAGCCAGACTGCTATCAACGCAATAGTTTCCGCTAAGTCATTTTCCAAACTGGTGGAACAGTGCAAGGGGAAACTCGCCGCGCTGGGTCATCGGTTCAGGAATCACTCTCTTCTGGGTGCCAGGACACAACAACATAGAGGGGAACGAGCGAGCTAATGAGCTTGCAAGGCGCACTTCTGCCTTTCACAGATCACTTGCGGAGGCGCTCTCAAGGGAAGTATCTTCGCGCACTTTTTTTCTAAGGCCAACAACATTTGGCATTGGTTGCGCAATTGTATCATATCCAATGGCCTGATTACAACTGGCACAGAATACAAAATCTACAAAACAGAAACCGTGCGCCTTCAAAATGTGTGCAATGGCATACTTTTGAACTTTATATATCTATTCCTTCTGACCTACCATCAATTCTAAAATACTCGAACTCTCTTATGCGGATGACGTTTATATTTTCAAGACTATCTCCAATATTGGCGATTGTCCAGATTTTCAAAGTAATCTAAATGCGTTTAACTGTGGGTATACAAGTAATTATTTATTTTAAACTAGTCATCCTTTGTTTCGACGTGCAAGGTTCAGCCTTGAACAAGGGTGGCCCAATCGGCTTAACAGCACTCGACCCCTCTGCAAGCTCCTTCCCCCGGTAGAAAGAAAAAGCTTGCAGGAAATCACCAGCGCTATCGAGCCTTCTGTAATCCCTTTCACTAAGCTGTTCCCTGTCTTTTTGCCCTAGCTTCCTAATCCTCGACTTCAAGTTGACTATTCTACTACGAGTGGAAGTATTCGACGAGATCTTCACCGGCTGATCAAGTATTACCGTCATCGAGAAGCAGCTTCTCCATGTTAATGTCAATTGCTCCGTCGCAACCCCCACACGAAGCAGCCGATTTGCTGGACGGATTTTGGAGTAAGAAGCTTTCCTCCTCCTCCGTCATTGTTTTTTGCGTTGTTTGAGAATCGTTTTTTTTTTAGGATCTGAGAGTACCCACTCTTAGCACCCCCGTCCCCGTATTGTTGTTTGTTTTGTTTTTATTTGTATTATTCATTTTTGAACCCATATGAACAGGGAAAGAAGAATCGTTCTGTACTCATCCCTTGTACACAGGAAAGAGGATTTGAAATAAAACTAGAAGCCGCAAGTATCTAGACTTTTACGCTCGCGACTGAGCACACCCTCAACCATGAAGGTCTCGGCGGGTAGCTTACCTTGGCTGATCTTGGCAGCGAGCCCATACTTGGTGTTGTATTAGATCGCAAACTTGACTACACGCTGCTAATTAACTCAATCACCAATAAAGCTAACTCAATTCTAAGTTGGATTAAAAGGGAATCGAAGCACTTTAGCTACTGTTTGCAACGTTTGTGAGGCCCACACTGGAGCATACGTGCCTCATATAATCACCTTATTACCAATGTTACGTGGATTGTAGATTGTTGTTTAAGGTGTGATTAGGTCGCCTTATCTCCGCGGCCACATTGGACCTATTATGGTTTCCGCTAATCTTAAAGCTCATTCAATATGCCCCATTTGGTGATGAACTCGACTATGCTTTTAAGTCAGCTTGCAGATATGTCTTCTGCTTCTGTAGAATTTACCTAAGTAACAATAACGTGTTCTGATTAGACAGTTACAGTGACATAAGATGTGTTCTGCTGATTCTTCGCGTCTTCGTTGGACTTTCTGCAAATGTTGTCTTGTTCTATTCCGATAGCCGTGAGATGTTTTTTCACTCGACAGTGGCCTGTAAGGAAACTTGTGGCTATTCGAATCTGTCTACTAGTTCGTTATAGGAATTGTTTCGTTCTTTTGTGGGAAAGATCTTGGCTTGTCTGCTACCTTCAGTTCTCATCCAGTAATGATGCGCTTTTTCTTTTAGCCAGCTTTTTGTCGTGCTCACTGGTAATCCACTTGATGGTCTTAGCATCATGAAGTTTAGTGCAGCTCCTGTTCTGGCTAGCAAGTCAGCCTTTTCATTTCTTTCATATCCGCTGTGTCCAGGCACCCAAATGAGATGCACTCTGTTTGTGCTGGCTAGTGAGTAGTTGAAGGCAGTCCCATACTAGTTTGGATGTTATTTCATAAGCCTTAATTAGTAATAGAGCAGTCTTGCTATCTGATAAAGTATAAATAGCGAATACTTCGGCTTGGAATACCGTGTTTCTTTTTTCCATGCACGAGTGGGTGAAGATTTTCAATGTAGTGTCGTATACTTCAGCCCAAGCTCCTTCATCTGTCTTGGATCTGTGTACCATACATGAGAGTTACGTCAAATGTAGTTTTGTTCTGTTCCCTGTTATTGCAATTTGGGTATGTAACGCTGAAGTTGTGGCTGAAGTTAAATCTTGGCAGACAATTGTCCGTAATTGTTATTTCTAGTAGTTCATTGTTGTTGAGTACATGCGCAATATCCGAGTGAACTAGTTTGAAATTTGAGGTATCTTTCGCGATGAACATAAAGGCGTTAACCATAGCTTCTTTCTTTATATGAAGATGAAGAGGTGGTAGGTTTAGAATAAACTCCAGCGGTGCAGTAGGAGCAATTTTCATTGCACCAGTTGTGCATACACAGGGTAGTCTTTATAGTTTATTGAGCCTGTCCTGTGTAGACCTTTGTTTTGTTTTTTGTCACTATACTGGTGCAAAATGTTAGGCGAACCCCATAGGCGGATCAGTAGAAATACGCCGAAGTGGGAGGGTTGTGATCACTTATTTTTGGATTATAACATCGCTGATAAAACGAAGAAGAAGAAGACTGGTGCAAAAAGTTACGAGTACATGCATAGATAAAACAAGCATAAAAAAGGTTTCCAAAATCTACTATAGGATGGTCTACTATAGGATGCTCAGGTGGACTCCATCCTTCTCGATCTTCCGTCATTGTCTCCAACTCATCAGGAGGAATCACTAGACTGCTCCAGGAGAGGTGTCGGACTTGATCCAACCATCTATTTCAAAGCCTACCTGATGGAACGCAATTATGGCACGTCTTAGAAGCCGGTCTGTGGGCATACGCACTATATGACCAAACCATCGAAGCATAGATCGTTCCGTTCGGAAAAGTAGCTTGTCAACATTGAGCGCCTCGCGTAATCTGGTGTTGCGCACTCGATCTGTACGAGTTATTCCAGCAACACCGCGAAAGAACCTCATTTCAGCAGCTTGTATCATCCGCATAGAGCAGATGACTAATCCTTAGGTCTCCCACTTTGAAACATTCCCCGCCACGGCTGCGCTGCAAACATCCAATCCGTATATAGATGTGACAAAACGCACCCTTGGCGGAGTCCAACGCCTACAGTGACAGCTATTGATTTAACACCGTCTATCTGAACTCAGCTTTTACAATTTGTATATCAAGACTGAATCGCCCTTAACAGGGAACCATCAATCCCGTACTCCTGGAGAACACTCCAGAGTTTGCCTCGAGGAACCCAAAATCCATGCAGCGAAATTAGAGAACATTGCTTTGTATGTAAAAGGACTCGTGTTTGCTGAGCAGGACATCTCTATTATGATGCAAACCTCAAGTATAGACCAGCAAAATAGTACAATTTGGTTCAATTTTTGTTACGAGATTTCATGTAAGTGAGAATGTCAGCAAACTAATGAGATGAAATGTCAACAATTTACTGCATGCCTGTTTCACATGCCTTGCTGCACTCATCACTGCATGCAATTTTGCTGCACATCTGTTTCAGGCTTATCGTGTTTTTTTTTTTCAAATCCACAAAACAGGTGTACACAGGTTTAGAACACTCCCCGGTCTTTTCAAGAACCATTCTGAGAGTGAATAACTGGTCGGTTGTGCTTCTACCGGGAGGAAAACCGCATTGCCCATCCCCCAACTATCCTCAATCACAGCTCTGGAACGCGTTTCTAACACCTTAACAAAGACTTTTCCAGGGAGACTTCAACTTAACAAATGCAATTGCAGAACGAAAGTTGGAAATAAAGCGAGAGGATGGGAAAGATTATTTACCGGTGTAACGGTTTGAACTTCAGATGACATTGGTTTCAAAAAACAAAAAAACAAATACAAATATTTGGCGCAACAGCTCTTTAAAGTGCCAGGGCCTAGTTCATGATTATATTACTCCATGGGTGGTGTCCGAACTAGTCGGGGAGAATTCGATATGATTTTTGCATTCGGTTTTAATTTCTAGTATTTGTTTCAAACTAAGGTTGAGTGAAATAAACTCTGATTCTGTGCTTTAGTTTCCACTGTGTTTATCATCTGTATGCCCAACCCCTTCATCTCACTTTAGATGGCGGTAATATCTAATTTATAACATTTTGGAATCTTCGAACGTGCGGACTCGTGTGCCTTTATTTTGTTTGCTAGGTTCGCCAATGGTTATTTCATATGAGACTTGTGGCTGCTTCTTTTTCATATGGTAAGGCAGCTACTCAGGTGGATGAACTGAAGCTCACCAAAGTTATATAATATGTGCTTGATATCGTCCTATTCATGAGCTCTACACGGGTAGCTATACCATCTCTTATGCAAGCATTTCTTTGCATTTTGAGGGATCGATTGCACGAGTTCATCAAACGTGAGTGATAAGAGACATTCGGCCATTCGCCCAGACTAATAAAGGCTGAGCAAAATAGGGCATTCCGTCGCAATTAGAAGAGCCGCAACGCATTACCAACTATTAGTCAGGGTCGGGGAAATGCTAATGAAAATCGGTCGCCCTTTGGTAACACTCGAATAAAATTTTATGACTTCCTCACGTCAAATCTAGCGAAAGTGATCTTCAAATAGATCAGCAAACAGCGATAACGAAAAACAAGCAAGAAAACGCATTCCCACTCCGAGCAGATCACCAATTAACCTCAGTACTTGACTTACAAACACAGAGGCGCTCCCCCATAATAGTAAGCCTAAGCATACTCTTACCTCAGCATGTTGACCCGGATTCAATCGTTTTCCGCACTCCTCGCAACGCAAACACTCCGGATGCCAGTCATACCCAAGCGATTGTTTCCTCTCGGCTGCAAAATTTTACATAATTACATGCTTTTCTGTAATAAAACAGCCAACCATACCAAAGTAGACGGGCTTCCCGCACTTATGACACTTCCACATGCTGATGCCGTAGCCAGCTGCCTGGGAAAACTCGAAATTCAGACGCGAAACCCAACAATGCAACAACAAAAACTCGAAATAAAAACCAAATCAAGTGAAAAATATTCTAAGCGCATAGAATTCCCATCGAGGCGCACGAGAATGTACTTCGAAACGTGAAAATCACGACAAACTGCGGAACTTCCTGGAGCAGTGCTCTGCACCGTCGGGCTCGGGTGGTACGGTTGCAACGCCTACAATCGTTGATTGTCTGCGAACGGCGGTCGGCGGCTCTCGGCACTGTTTAGCGGTTTAATTGGGGACCGACTGTGTTAATTAACATTTCTCTGTTTTGTTTTATTGTCTGGAGTTGATTGTGGTAACTTGTGGGGTTTGGTCCGCACTGGGAAGGAATTTTCTTCGGCTTATTTCGATTCTCCGCGAAGAAGAAGACGGGGGAGTTGATTCTCTTTGTGCACCTTTGTTTCGTTTCGAAGGAGTTCCGAATGTCAGATTTGATTATTTTGACATTTACAGAGAGTAAGACGCGGTTGCAATGGTGGCTGGATGGCCATTGTGAATGGGAGGGTGTTATGCCGCTAATGGGATTGTGTTCGTAAATGCAATTGACGATTAGAGGCAAGAACCATACAATTTGAAAGATTAAATTGACGATGAGTAGCCCGCACCGTGATTGACTTTATGCGAAACGTCAAAACAGGATGTCGAAAATTTTAATTTTTTTTAGTCCGATCGAATACCTTGCGCTGACTTCAAAACACTCTTCTAGCTATGCAACGAATCTATAATTATAACATTTTTAGACGACATTTCCGAGATATTGGTTCAGTCCGAATGGCTTTTTTGAACTTTAGAGACGTGTTACGTCTTCCTAAAAAGATAGCGCAATATCTAAGTTTGACAGCTGTGGCTGCGCTGGTGGCAGCGCTCGTGAGAGTTGTGCGCTGAAGTTCGGTTATCTTGGGTACGAAAACGAAACTCAAAAACATTTCCGCAACCGAATTTTGTTAATCAGCTGTCTTTGATTGTAACGTGGGCGCTATGGCGCAATAGTAAGTGTGTCGAAGCACAACCTACGTACGAGCTACCATATTTCAATCCCAGAAAACACCAATTTTTTTTTCACGACTCCACCTGTCACATTCAAAAGTATTGTTGCAATGAGAAGCTTTACAAAATGAAAATAATTGATCTTCGGATACAGCATAAAATCTTCCATTTGTGCGAAAACATAACGCTGACAACACGATTGGTTGCGAGAAACTAGGCCTTAGGCCCTTCATGGGCTGTTTGCGCCAAATATTTATTTTTTGTAGTGGTTTCTATTTGCCTTCAATCCATATAGATTTTTAATCATTGAGTTTGCCTGAGTCAATTGATTAAATATCACATAGATTTCTGAGGCCATTGCTCAATCAGGAACGCGCAAAATCTAGCTATCTGGAAACCTGAATGTGTCCATTGAATGGAAAGAAATGTAATCCAAGTGAGATTGAGCGGAAAGTAATTTTTTTTTTAGTTTTCAGGACACGACGGGATTAGGGAAAAAAATAATTAAATTGGTGGAAAATGCGTATAGAAGGAATTAGGGGCGTGGCAAATTTAGACAAGATGGTGGACACATAGAAATTTTTGCAGAGTTGACAGCAAAGACTGGAAACCAGCGATGAGCCTATAAGAAAGCCGTTGCGAGGGTGCAGTATTTCCGAGAGATTGGACCAACGAACAATTAAAACACACTGTGCTAAAGTTATTTTTCTAAATAGAAAAGAAATCAAAACCCTCTGAGAACCAGAAGCCAGTAGTTTTAACTTTGGTTTCTTTCTCCTCCTTAAGTTAGATCCAGCGACATCCCTGCTTGTTTGTAATAGTATTATCATTTAGAAAAGGGTCATATCACCTGCGTAAGTTTTGACAGAAATACCTCTTTTGTAAAAAAAAAAAACTTTGATTATTCAGCCTTTTAATTTTCTTATGTGAACTCTTGCTGAAAAAAGTGGTCCCTTTCACTTATTCTTTGGACTATGCAACCACTTTGCTTGGTTTATTCTTACTACAAATAATGCATTAAAGGCAAATCGTCTGCATTTTTTCCCACGGCTGCCGGCGTGTAATTTGTTATTTCATTTTTGACAGCAATTTTTTTGTGTGCTGTTGTAGAAAACTTTGCAAGAAATGCACCTTTAAAAGCTATCGTTTGGCATAGATTTATTGACTTTTCCAAAGCTTTTGATAAGGTCAACCATTCTTACACAAATTATCGTGCTTAAGTTTCCGTTCTAGCCTGTTAAAATGTATTAAGTCTTACTTGACCAATAGAATCAAACTCAATATGTGAAAATAGATGGGTGTTTGTCGACTCATATTACTGTGACATATGAGTCCGGTAATTGTCAAGCGCTCTTAAATCGATTTTAATTTTATGAAGCTCTTAGTTTTAAATTTTTGCTGCGTATTCACCAAGCACTAATAGGTTTGTGTCCATGCTAATTCGAATATGCGAAAAATTAATATTCGGATTTCCAAATGCGTTCTAAAATGAGTTTCCGAACTCTCTTTCGAACTGAGAGAAATGTCAAAAAAAAAACCATTGTATTTTTTCTGATTTTAATCGCAATTAATCAAGGTACATTTTATTTTTTATTTGGTTGACAGATCTTTTGACGGAAATGCTGGAGGCATTAAATTCGTCGGCCTTTCTTCTTTTGCGTTACGCCAATGCAGCCTGTCCTTTGTTTGGTCTGAGTAACAGTTCACAGCTGATTTCGAAAATTTTCGAAATTCCTAAGTTATGTGCGCTCTTAACTTAAGAGTGGTTGGAACCACTCATAAGTCTTATGAGCGCTAATAAATCTGCATTAATATTGGTTGGTGAATAGGTTTATAAAGCCCTTAGTTTAAGATTGCTCGGTGAATACCGGCCTAAATTTGTAATGATAAAAATGTTGTTAGCAATTATTCACGTGGTATTTTTACATGTAAAATTTCATCTGTTCTTGTTAGTTCATCCATGTTAAAGGCTTTATTTCTTATCTATAAACTGTTTTTTATATAAACACAATTTTTTTTTTTTTTTTTTTGTCGGGATAGGAAACACTCGACTGGAGTACTCAGACACAACTGGTGCATTGTACTGCCAGAGAGCAAACCCTGATTTACCCATTTTATTGGAATTTCCTTGACTTTCGAAGAAAGCCAAGCAAGCACTTCAGTGATGAGGAGCTTACAGTACCAGCACTCACCACATCCGCACCGAAGATCTGCCACCTGATACGAGCAAAGGCCGGACACTCACAGAGATAATGTTCCGCGGTGTCGTCGCTCTCTCCACAAGCGTCGCAGATTGTAGTGTCACTTAAGCCTAACACGTTAAGGTGCTTGGCAAAAGCGAAGTGGCCTGTCAAGACGCCGATAAGTTGTCTACAATCTTTTCTGCTGGGAGACAGCAAGAATGCCGCTGATTTCTTACAGACGTCCGGGAGCATGCGTTTAGTCAACCTGCAACCTGGATAGTCATGCCACACACAATTGTGCTCGTGAGAGACCCAATCGTCAATGGAAGCCCTAACCGAAGACGCTGGAAGACCCAACGCGGGTTCGGGACCTGAGAAAGCCTCCTCTGAGCCTTGTCTAGCAATCTCATCGGAGATCTCGTTCCCCAAGATCCCAGTGTGACCAGGGACCCAGATAAGAGACAGAGAATTCAGCCTTGCGACCGAGTTCAAAGAGTTTTTGGTTTCACGAACTATTTTGAAAGTGGTTAAAGGGTTAAGCAAGGCCTTGAGCGCAGCCTGAATGTCACTTCAGATGCAAATACTACGGCCCTTCCACCTGTTCTTCACAACATAGTTCATGGCCATTAGGATTGCATAAGTTTCCGCTTGGAAAACAGACGCATATTTGCCTAACGAGAAGTGAAGTCTAATGTTGTTGACTTCCACGAAGACCCCAGCGGAACCATCCGTGAAAATACGACTACATTCCGTTCCCGGCTCAGACTCTGACCGAAGCCAGTCCTGGACACAAGGAAAGTCGACTCTGAATTTGCGCATCAGCCGGAGCAAATATCTCCAGATATCTATCTATAAGACAGGAGTCGTAAGATAAGTGTCGTGCAAGTTCATCAAAGTTCCAGTGTGGAGTATACCAAAAACCGCCTCACCTAAGACGATGGATGGCTTTGATAGTGCAACCCATGATATAAGTATCAAGGGAGGTAAGTTCAGCAAAGCGTCTAGAGCAGAGCCAGGCGTACTCGGGAAGCTCCCGAGCAGCCGAGACAAGCCGTTCTTTGGAGTTTCGCACAAAAGGCAACCACATATTTACGCGAGAGCCCCTTCCGTGTAGATCCAGAGAACATTATTCGGTGATAAGCCCCAAGTCTTGCCAGAAGCACCCTTACACTGCCAGAAGACTGAAAGCGCCTTGGATGTTTTCGACTCGACGTGTTTGGACCAATGAAATTTCTTATCTAAAATCACTCCCAGATATTTGGCTTCATTGGAAATGCGAATGGTGACGCCTTTTAGTACTGGCTGAGTCAGACCGGTCAAAATCCTCCTTCTCGTAAAAAGAACAACCTCAGTCTTAAGAGGATTCACCGAAAGCCCACTCCTAGTACACCATTCATCGATTATGTCCAGCGCCGCCTGCGCGTTAGCACAGACCGTCGCCAGGCATGGCCCGACAGAAAGTACTGCGACATCATCCTCATATGCCTGAGCGTAGACGTTAGAACTATTTAGAGTGTTCAACAGAGAGTCGACCACCATGCACCATAACAATGGAGACAGAACGCCACCTTGCGGACGGCTCCTGTTTACCCCTGTCATAACATATTGGCCACAATCCGCATCCACTACCAAAGTTCTATTCATTAGCATTGCTTTAATCCACAACACTAATGTTTCATCTACCCCGTGTTGTCTGGCAGAGTCGCACATGCAGTCAAAAGTCGCATTGTCAAAAGCACCCTCAATGTCGATGAAGATACCCATCGCGTATTCTCTCCTATCAAGCGCGCATTCAATTCTGGCCACTAGATTTTGAAGTGCGGTCTCACAGGATTTCTCACGCTGATAGGCATGCTGCATCTCCGATAGTGGATGCAGTTTCAAAGCAACTTTGCGCACGTGAAATTCTACCAGTCTCTCCATACTTTTCAGTAAGAAGGATGTCAAACTTATAGGTCTGAAACTCTTGGGGAGCGAATAGTCTTCCTTACCAATTTTCGGTATGAAAGCTACTCTGACTGTCCGCCAAGGTGTAGGAATATATGCCAGCGCCAAGCCAGTGGTGAAAATTCTTTTCAGAGTTGGCAATAGCTGATCTATACCCTGTTGCAGCATAGCTGGATATATTCCATCGGTGCCAGGCGATTTGAAACCATCAAAAGATGCCACAGCATATTTGATGGCCTCATCTGTTACCACGGCTGATGCAATATACCAACTGCGCCGAGTTTTCTGACTTAGATCAAGCTCAGCCTGGGTAAGCGGGCCAAGCTGCGACCTAGTGATTATCCGATTGCCAGGAAAGTGAGTCTCCCGCAGAAGACTAAAAGTTTCCGCTTTTGTCTCAGTAAACCTGCCATCAGACCGTCTGAGTGACTCCGGTTTGGTCGGCTTACCTCTTTTGAGGACTTTAACCAACCTACTGGTTTCACCGAGTGTCTCGATCTTTTCACAAAAATCTCTATAAGAAGCACTTTTCGACAACCGAATTAACTTCTTGTAGTCTTCTTGCTTCGATCTAAAAACATCCCAGTCACCTTCTAAATTTGTCTTGAGTGACCTATTTAGAAGTTTTCTGGATACTTTCCTAAGTCGCTGTAGTTCTGGGCTCCACCAGGGAACCGGAGTTCTGCAGGGGGTTTTTGTCAATGGGCACGTCAGTTCAAAACAGCTGGTAAAGACACTGGTCAGGTTTTGAACAGCATCCTCAACCTTTCGTTTCGTTCTGAGTTTAGTTGGAGTTTTGACAGATCTGTCTAACTCTTCCCTAAACCGCACCCAGTTGGTTTTCTTCGGATTCCTTCTCTCCTGCAAAGTTATGGCCTCGCATTCGATTTGGAAAGCGATGTATCTATGGTCTGACAAGGACACCTCCGGCAGTACCCTCCAGTTAGTAATTGACTTGAAATACCTATTAGATAAAGTCAAATCAATTACCTCCTGCCTCCTTGCCGTAACAAAAGTTGGCTGAGAGCCAACATTGTTAATTACCATGCCAGACGATAGTATAAAGTCTAGGAGATGGTTTCCTCGTATGTTACATTTGCTGCTGCCCCAGACTGTATTCTGAGCATTCGCGTCGCAACACATACCTAGTCCCATCTCCCGAGTGTCACAGTACTTTATGAGTTCGGCAACCGCCTTCGGTGGTGGAGGCATTACCGAATCATAAGGGAAGTAAGCCGACGCAACGACGAAGGTTTTCCAACTTCCGGTCGTTTCGTAGCTTACAGCTGCAGCAACCAGCTCCTGTCCACAAAATTGTCCAAGCTTGGTTACTGAGAGGAAATTCGGCACAATTAGACAAGCTCTCGGTCTTTCAGATCGCTCGTCACATAGCACCGTTACTCCACGAACACCCCCAAAACCACATATGCGCTTGTTCCGCACATATGGCTCCTGGATAGGTGTTATGTGGGGTTTTGTACGCACCACGGAAAGTCTACTACTTAAGAGAGCGGTAGCAGCCTTTGAGTGGTGGAGGTTTATCTGCGGAAATATCAAAGATATAGTCGCAGTTTTATTCGCAGAACGGCGCGCACCAGGTGCGCACATGCTTCCGGCGAGGCGAGCGCCCCTACCCGTGGCATTGCCTACGTCAGCCATTTTCTGTCCGCTAGTGCTGGGACCTTTAGGGGTAACAGCACCAGTATCCACCAGATTTTGTGCACAGATAACGCCACCGGTAAGAGTGTGCCCGGCAGAAGAGCGCGCATCAGATGCGCACACGCTTTCACCAAGAAGAGCAGGCGAAACTTGCTCCATCAGATTGGACCTGTTCGAGCCGACCGAAAAGGAGCCAGCGTTAGGTCTGAGGGATTGATCGGCTCCAGTTGGAATACTTTCTGCCGACCTAGGCTTCTTTCCTGTCGCTACTGAAGGATGACTGCTTTCGGCGCTTGCGCCTTCAGCTGACTCTGCAGCCTCTTTGCACCGCGCCATCGCCGCCTTCCTTCTTCTCCTTTTCAGTTGACTCTTAGCAAAGACCATATAATACCAAGATAGTGCAACTGGCACTTCAAATTGATGAAAAGTAAAAAGCTCTCCCAAGTACGGGCAGTCGGGAAGAAGAGGTGATCATATTCAGAGAGAGAAAAGCTTTTTCCACTTTTTTTCAGATTGTGTGTATATCGCCAACCGAAGCATGTGGAACAATTTTTCGTTGCCGCAGCAGCCACTTCAACCTATGTATATGTGTATGATGAGTGGCCGTAGTAGGGATGAATAAATGTAAATAGCACACGATTTTCTTTATTTTTCTGGCTTCTGGTTTGTGTATCTTTATTTTGCGATACACTTTCATTCATGATTTCTTTATTTATATATATATATATATTTAATTCTGTGTTTACTAACAGTCCTGAAATAGTTGGCTTAAAGGCAATAACTATCGCAAAATGCAAGGAAAGTACACCTGATTGGTTTGGTTCTGATAGTTTGTGCCTTGAGCATAAAATACAAATTACAGAATTTCTTATTTTAGTTCTACTTCGAAAGCATTGCTCTTGGGCGGTTGAAAAAAATGAACGCAAGTCCAGTAAAAAGGTCAAAATTTTAACGGGCTAGACTGAAAATACATTTATACATATGTATATAAGTATGGATCGATACAATTTCAACCTGTATGAAGAGAAACAAATGATACTGCAAGTTCACAGAAAATTAAATCCCATAAGATAATGCATATATGGATATGTACCTATATATGGATACATACGACACACAAGGAAATACAAAAACAAAAAACTAACAAAACGAGTTTTTGCCGATCTTTTTTCCTTTCCTTTTATTATTTTGCGAAAGGGCATTCAACAAGAAAAAAAAAACAACAAATATCTTGAAGCTCTGAGAGCGAATGAACTTTTGCGAGCGAAAATATTGTATGGCGTGCACTATCTTGTTGTTATATGGTCTTTGCTCTTAGTCAGGAGCCCATCGGAGTGCGCCGCTTCGGGAGCGCGTTCAGCCTTATTGGTTTCCCGAGTCAAACCGTCACCGACACAACTTCGACCAGCTACCCTTCTATTGAGACAGAGATTAGACGTTCCAGCCGAAGCCTTTCCGGAGTCGGAGCCTTTCAGGAGTCTTCTGAAACAAGCGTCGCTACTACTTCTGATTCAACGCCAGAGGCGGGGGCTAAAAGTATAGTGGACCTCCAGAATCCTCGTCCCGGCCGTAGTCAAAAAGACCACGGGTGGATTATCGTTTTCTCGAATACCACCTGGAGTAGATACCGTACAAGTTTCTTCCATCATACTGTCAACAGGTTTTGCGTCACAGTCAAGACGTCTTCAGCCTTTAGTTCGATGTCTCACCTGGGGTCCTTTCGGACCCTTAGGGTCATTGACTCTTAAGCCGTTCCGCCACGTCAAGGCAGCTGAAGAATGGGAACGGAAATAAACACAAATATAAATAAACGTATATATATATATAAACACAAATACTTTATCAAATTGCTATGGTACGAAAATAGGTTACCTCAGGGCTACGTACTAAGCCCAATTTTATTCCCACTCTATTTCGATTATATATTCAATTTTTTACCGAGTGAGGTGAAAATTATAAAGGTAGAGGTTAAGGCTCTCCTCTGTGCCGATATCTTAGTCATTTTCGCCGATAACCCGTATATTCTTCAACTGCATATAAAAGAGGCAAAAGCTATCTTTCGAATAAAAGATTAACACTTCTAAGTCCAAAATTATGAATTTCGAGCCATCATGGCTTGGAAGATTGTGGAAGAGCAGGTCTTTGGAGGGTGATCTCCAAATTAGTCCAGAATTTTCAGTATCTGCGTCTCCTTATTTCCTCAAACCTCGACATGTACCCACATGTTCATGAGAAGTCATTGGCGGCGAAAACTGATATTAACAGTATGTGGAGGAATTTCTTTTCTAATAGTCATATCGACTGTGCCTTAAAATTCAAAGTATTCAAAAATAAAAAAAAACACAAATATTTGGCGCAACAGCTCTTTAAAGTGCCAGGGCCCAGCTTCTCGCAACCACTGATGTTGTGTGCGTTATATTTTTCACACGAACGGAAGGGACCTACAGTTTTAATGCCGAATCCGAACGGCGATTTGAGAAGCTTTTTCGTGACAACAGTACTCTCGGATGTTTGTCAGACGCTCGCGAGAGGTGGGACCGTGAAAAAACTTTTTGGTGTTTTCTGGGATTCGAACTTGGAACCTCATGCGTAGTGATCCGACACACTAACCACTTACGCCACGGCGCCCACAAAGTATTCAATGCTACTATAAACGCATAGCAAAGGCTGTATAAACCAGGTGTGTCGGTAAAAATTGCTCGACGAGCTTTAGGTTATTCAGCTTCTTCTTTCAACATATGTAAGATGAAACTGTCGTTAAGAATCCCTAAAAATCCATTTCCGTAATTTCAAAGCTAAAGCCGATTACAATGCGGCTTTACCTTGTGGCCACAGTTATAATGCCAGTTTTCGAAAGAAGACAATTGTTTGCAAATTGATTTTATGAATATAAAGAGCGAATGTGTTCCCAAACCAACGCGATTATTCGCTGTCGCCGCGACGGTGATTATTTTGCGGTGACAGCAACAAGTATGCCCACACCAAGGCGGTGTTTGAGAATATGTTCTCCTCATCAGAGAAAATGAAGCGCTTTTATTTCTTATTCTTCCTTCTCACGTTTTAAAATTTTTTTTTTACAAATTCAATTAACCTCTCAGTACACGCCATATTCTAAATCTGCGACTAACTCACGACAGTGACAAAACATGGCAATGGCAAAATTGCCATCGCGGCGACAAATATTGGTATGGGGTGGGCGATCCCATATATCAGATGGAACTTAAGTGACAGCAAGCACTTTGATTCATCGCCGTTGCGGCGACACCGAATTTTCCCGTTGGTTTGGGGACACCTTAAATATTAATAATAATAATAATACGCAGTTTGATATATGAATTCATTTATTTGATTTATTTACTTGTTAAATTATGTTCCTTTTTTCGTTTGGTTTAATTTTTTTTATATACCCATATATGTATATTCTCATAGTCTATATATATACCTATATAATTTTATAATATAAATATAATGGAGCCTTAAGCTAGAAAATAGATCAACTTCGAAGCATTTCTGAACACACTCGTCGTTCTCCGATTAGTTTGACTTACCGCCACTGTGGATTTCTTTAGCGCCACTTATCAACGAACAACATCCGCCTGTCATCATCTTATCCCCTTCTTTTTCTTGTAGGCTGTTCAATAGAAGGTGAGTTGCCAAAATCTATCCTCAAACATCGACTATTTAATATAAATACTTTCCCACAAATATGTTCCCATTAAATACATTCAATCCCAATCTACCCGCTAAACAAGTTATTAAGTGAAAATTGTTCTGTGATTTCAGATCCAAAGATGGGTCGCCGTCCCGCAAGATGGTAAGTTTCGCCACAAAATTCGGCGCTAATTCAGTGGATAATAACTTCTCTTTGCAGTTATCGTTATTGTAAAAACAAGCCGTACCCCAAGTCACGGTTCTGTCGTGGTGTCCCCGATCCTAAGATCCGTATCTTCGATTTGGGCAGGAAGAAGGCCACCGTGGAGGACTTCCCGCTGTGCGTTCACTTGGTCTCTGACGAGTATGAACAGCTCAGCAGTGAGGCACTCGAGGCCGGACGCATTTGCTGCAACAAATATCTGGTGAAGCACTGCGGCAAGGACCAGTTCCACATCCGTATGCGTCTCCATCCATTCCACGTTATCCGCATCAACAAGATGTTATCGTGCGCCGGAGCTGATAGGTGAGTTTGCACATTTCCTTCCCACTCAAGTGGTTGCGTTCGCTAACATGATGAAATTGCTTCGAGCACTGGGTTATGACTTCAAACGATGATTACATGCTTTTTTGACATTCTTACTGAAGATTTTTTCAGGAATTGAAGTCGTTTTTGGTGGAAGTACCCTTCTAATGACGATTTTCTTTTGGTTTTTAGGCTCCAAACTGGAATGAGAGGTGCCTTCGGCAAGCCCCAAGGTACTGTTGCCCGTGTGCACATTGGACAGCCAATTATGTCGGTGCGCTCCAGCGATCGTTACAAGGCTCAAGTCATTGAAGCTTTGCGTCGTGCCAAGTTCAAGTTCCCAGGAAGGCAAAAGGTATGTTGAGATGCATTGTTTTTTGTTTTTAGAATAAGTAGCAGTATAGTTGGGTGTATTACTCATGATTTGTGGCAAAGTGTGACGAGAAAGTTGTTGACCTTGTGACGCATACTGGGTTTTTCCCAGAGTTAAAGTCAAAGATTTTCATGGAATGTTTTTAGGTTTCACATTTAATTTTAATTGGTGGACCTGTTTTGTAACAAAATCGCAAAGCTGTAGTTATGTAGTATCTACAAAGTTTAAAAAAAAAAACTGAATTGTTTCATGCTCTTCTGTAACTTATAGCGAATAGTTTCCAAATTTCTTATTGTGGCATGGAAATTTGGGGCAAAACAAAACGAAGCTAGAGAATTGAAGTTTTTCAAACAAGTAGATATTGGCGCTGCTTTATAATAAGGGCAAGAAGCTAGTTTTTGTAGGCGCAGTAGAGTCGATTTCGTCTTTCATTTCATTAAATTAATTTGAACAATTCAGGGTATAGTAGGTATATAGTATAGTAGGCCAAACATTCTTCCGGAATCAGGCGACGTATTTGTCGAGTCCATACATCATTCAATGATTAGTTTCTGTTCAGGCAGTTTGCTTTGCCTATCGCTTTGCAATACTAATGACGACGAACGTTTGTTTAAAAGGTTCTCTTGAGTCTAGTCGTAACTTCACTCAAACTTGGCCTTGCATTTCGTCACGAAAGTTCATTAAAGCAAACAGTCTGAGTAGGCACAGTTAAATTTGAAATAAAATCACGTGACCGAAAAAGTGAATGCAAGTCCACTTCAAATCGAAGCTCTTCCCACGTCAACGTATTCCATGACGAAAGTTCGGTACAAACGAAAACAAAAAAAGGATGTTCAGATGTAGAAATTTGTTTGAAATATTTAATTTTATTTTTTGTATTGTGAGTGTAGATTTAAAATCGCGGTCTGACCAAAGATACTACAAGGAAGCCTAACCAACTACGTTAAAGTTTGTTCGGCTTCCTTTTCTATGGAACATACAATCCTCCAATCATATCTTGCAGATGTGTTGGTTCATACTTCCGTTCAGACAATCTACCGCAGCCTTGCTGCTGGAACACAATGATGTCGCTGTCGTAGTCGTATGATTTGGGCAACTTTTAATATTTGGCAAACAGAAAAATTGATTGAATTAGTGGAAATCATATGAAAAATTAGGTCCATTCGCGTACACACTCTAAAGCGCTTTAAGGTGCTCGAAAGTAGAGATGTCCATACAAAAAATACATCGATGTAATGCACCGAAACGATCCATCGATACATCGATGTTTTCGATGCATCGACCATCGACGTAGTTGTTAAAAATATAGGAAATAATAAAATGAGGCATTATCCAATGTTAAAATAAGTTTTATTAAGATTCCATTAAAATTAATTTATCATGGGTCTATTTAGAAAGCCTGTTCTTCTTCTTTTTATTTTTTTTAATTTAGAAAGCCTGTTAGTTTGAAATTAGACATCCCAATACTTCTTCTCCAAACTTTGCAGGAATAATATTTTATTAACACTCTTTCCTTGGATTCTATTACGTTGGTAATTCAACACTTGTGAAGCTTTGGAACAAAGTCTTTCTGATGGCGCTGAGCTGGCTACCACAGTTAAATATTTATATGCAGTTTTGTATAGTTTTCACTACGCATGAGGTTCCAAGTTCGAATCCCAGAAAACACCAAAAAGTTTTTTCACGGTCCCACCTCTCGCGAGCGTCTGACAAACATCCGAGAGTATTGTTGTCACGAATAAGCTTCTCAAATCGCCGTTCGGATTCGGCATTAAACTGTAGGTCCCTTCCATTCGTGTGAAAAGTATAACGCACTTGGCACTTTAAAGAGCTGTTGCGCCAAATATTTATTTGTGTATAGTTTTGGAAATTGTTGTCTAAGTCCGACCATATTTCCAACGGATTTTCTCTGAGGCGACCAATAGGTGTCCTCAAGTAGACCGAAAACTCATCAGTAGTGTCCGACCGAAGGTCGATTTCTAGCCGAAGCCGAACATTCGGCTAAACAACAACCTTCGGCCAAAGCCGAAGCTTTAATAACTTTAAGAATTTCCGTTTAAGATTGACTAAAAGTGAAAAAAATAATGATTTTTTTTGAAGTTTTTCTGAAATGTATGCATGCAATAAGCAAACTAACGGGATAAATTAACTTTTCAAAAATAATAACAAATTAAACTAGTATCAATTTTAATACTTTATTGAAATAGTAAATAGTTCAGGCGAACCCCACAGGCGGATCAGTAGAAATGCAGTGAAGTGGGAGGGTTCTGATCCCTTATTTTCGGATCATAACCTCGCAGATAAAAGGAAGAAGAAGAAGAAGTAAATAGTTCAAAACAAAACAAGAAATAACTCATAAATAACAAAAAAAAAAAACAAGTAATTCATTAGCAATAATAAAAAACATTTATCCAATCAATAATTTTCGGCGCCTACCACGACGCACGACAACTAATCAACCATAAAAAAAAACCTTCGGCTTCGGCCAAAACTTCGGCCTATTTTGGCGGAAGCCTAAGGTTTAGTCGATTGTAGTTTTTTTTAGCCGAATGTGACCCAAGCCGAAGCCGAAGCTTCGGTCGGACACTTCTCATCAGAAACACTTAATTTTTGTTTGTTTTCCAGTTTCGGTGAACTAATTTGTGATGGTCGCTCCAAAGGCTGAAATCTTCCGATACTTTATTCAAACTTTCTGAATCCGATTCTATTCGCGTTTCATTAAGGAAGTCCTTCGTCATTATATATTTGATTTTTTCAATTGCATATGCACAAGCTATCAGGTCTTGAAAATGAAGTTTCTTGAACCACGGATCCAACAAGATAGCGATAGTTAACGAAGAAACTTGTTCAATATCGCCTATCCTTGATTTCTGCCAGAATGTTCCTGTGCACTTGTACTACTTAAAGCTCTTCAATCACAATCGTTTTTAGTTTTGAAAACCTAACAGTGTACTGAAGGAATTATCTTGCTGCTGGTACAATATATATCCCCAGATATTTCCTTAGTTGCAGCTTCAAGTGGACGTAAAATGTTAAGGAGCGATGGCGATATGTTCAATTCCACACCAGTCAGGTGCAGTTTTATGGCAAATCAATATATCACTCCCAGCACATTTGAGCTCCAAAAATGTTTGAATCATATAATAAGTGCTGTTCAAACGTGTTGGCACATCTTGGATTAACTTTGTTTCAGCGTTTACCGACTTTCGCAATTCTTCGCTTGCCACACAGCTTTGTTTGAAGACGGTAACAATATTCTTTATTTTTGAGATTATATTTTGCAATTCAGGAATTTGCAGAATATTTTTAGATTTTTAGTAACTTAGTTTAGTGTATGACCAAAACAGGGGATGTGTTTCTTCTTTCCAAATCCTATTTCCACAGCTTTCGCCATATGCGCGGCGTTATCAGCAACAACTGTCCAGACTTTGTTTATGTCAAATCCCCAATCGTTGCAACTTTCTTTTGAGCATTTTTCCTTTATATTCCGATGTGTGTCTTTCATCGAATTGATAAACTCCTAATGTCACTGATTGGAACTCCGTGTTGAGACCAAAGTGAGCTTGGCTAGGGCTGTAACAAACCGTATGTATTCGTTACTTAGTACCGGGTATTTTATTTCATACCAAATACCGAAACATTACTCCCCAAACAATATATTTAGTTACTCGCATCATTTCGTTACTTTTGCATAAGTACCATATCCTAAACATATACCAAACGAAAACATCCATACACAAAGGATTTCGCATCCAAGAAGTAACGCTTCTATTATCTTTTTTTGTGTGTATACTGAAGTGTAATGGTGGTGTGAGTTGATTTATTTTTCTACTCATTTGGTTTAGTTTGTGTAGTGCGCGAACGCATAAGGCGACAAGTAAATCTTATTTTTGTTTTAATACAAATCGTCTGCCCATTGGTGCGTTGTATTTATTTATATTTTGTAATCAAACATTCTATGCAGAGGCTGAGTGTGTGAATTCTAAATTTATTGGAAATTGAATTCAAACCGAACGTAATAGCTTTTACAATAGTATTCATTGTATTGCGGAATACCTGGGCCCTCACTCTGTATTGCTACTCTAAAGTCAAATAATTCGAATTCGCAGAATTGGCACTCTATAATTCGAATCGCAAATCCAAATTTATGACAATCGAACAAACTTTTGTTGCCAACTTCAATGTCAATTTCTTATCGCAAATCTGGCACTCTGTATTGCTAAACGAAATGTCAAAGTAACTCGAATTCGCATAATTGTGTTCTATTGCTATTTGGTTTGCGGATGTTGAGATAAGCAATTGCGTTTCTTTTAAAATGTAAGTATTTTATGGCATCTAATGTTATTTTTAATTTGAAATACAATGAAAGTGATATACATAAAATAGTTTTGTGAAATTATTTGATTAAAACGTGTTTAAGAACATGAGGGCAGTCCACCAAAAATCAAATGTAAATGCTCCACCTTAACTTCTCTTGAAGGTAGCAGTGGATAGAATGAGTAAAGTGGGAAATACACGATACAACTGTTCTACGAACGGTTTCACAGCTTTGGTGTTGTATACGATAATTGCATAGTGTGTATTCACACAACCGACCATTGTACCGATATCGTATGGTTGCATGGTCTTGACTGTACAACCGCTGTAACATACACAAACTGTATGGAAATTATATGGTGTGTTTGTGTAAAATGGCTGAATAAAATGTCTGGTTGTACATAAGTCGTATGCAAATTGTATGTGTGTGCTGCATACAACAGTATGCCGATGCCGGTACGACGGTTGTATCGTGTATTTCCCACCTAATACTCTCAGTTTCGGGTTGAACCAACCACTGCTATATTTTTCTTCTACTTTTTATCACTTAGCTCCATTATTTTCGACCTATTTCTAATTCGCCTGCGTTATTCTTTCTCCCTGTATGTTATCTTGATGGAACCACAATTCGACAGCATCCAGTTCCATTTCTATAACATATATTTAACTTTCTTTCTCAAATATAAATAAAACACAAAATTCTTTGGAACAAATTTTGCTCCAAAGTGACATTTCAGCGTTCGATACTTGAAACTAGATTCGCACATTTCATAGCCCCAGTTGGCAATACTTCCATTCGATTCTGTTTTCTTACAGAGTGCCGGCTAAGATTAGAATCGCAAACCACTTTCGCAAAAATTTGACTTTCGAGTAGCAATACAGAGTGAGGCCCCTGTTTTAACAAAAATAACGTGATAAGCGTATAAATCAAGTAAAAGCAAAAGTAACTAAAGTAACGAGTAACGATATTTTTGTAACGGGTACTCGGACCTGAAGTAACCCATACATACGGGTATTCATTTTATCTCTACTTTTACAGCACTAGCTGTGGCACCTAAAAAGCTGCACATCTGCATGTCTGACCAAATATCACTAGTTAAAGTCAGGTTTTCAAAGTGGAAATTCATCAAATGAAATACATCGATACATCGTTAAACATCGAAAGTATTGATTCGATACATCGAATAGTAAACATCGATGTATCGATGAATAATCAGGGTTACCATGAATGAATGTTCCCTCGGAATTTTTCCCCCGAACAAAAATTAGGTAGGTATCTTCTAAAAAGAGGAAACAATTCCGCGGAAAAGAAATAGGTATCATGAATGACAATTCAGGAGAATTTTTAACGCAATCGCGATATCTAATTTTTTCCTGATGAATTTTTTCCCTATTTTTGAAGATACCTAATTTTTTGTTCGGGCGGAAAATTCCGAGGGAAAATTTATTCACGATAACCCTGAATGGGCAACCCTACTGGAAAGTGCTCAAGGTGTATTCGCGTACTGGACGAACATGACAGATAAAGAGAAAAATTCATAAGTAACGACTAGCTAGTATTCCCCCTCTGTGCTCGAATTTCTGTCGGCATGAATGTAAAAACTGTCAAGTGGAATCACCTGATTGTCAGATGAGTCAGAGTTTTTTTATTCCATTTCAAAAAGTCAATAGACAAAAAATAGATGCAAAATTAATTAATTAGATTAAAATACAGGTAGCATGGCCAAAACAGCTCAATTTTTGTTTATAAGAGACGTAACTGAGATACCAAAGAGTTTTTTTTTGGACTCTAACGCTCTCTTTCTTCCCACCACTTTCACACACTTAGATAGTAGTGTCAATTGAGCAGACACTGTCCATTTTATTTTGCAATGTTCGCATATATTTTTTAATTGTTCCTTTCATGAACAAATGCCTTGTAAAATTATAAATAAGTTAAGTCAGGCCAATCCTAAGTCGACTACATTAATATTCTATCCAATGTAATTTATGTAATCATACAAAGCCCCAATAAAGTTGAATTGGATTTGATTGAATTGATGCAAAGATTCTAGAAGAGAATGTTGTTATGTGTGAATGTTCTCCCAAAACTTAATATGAATCTGTTAGTTTTCACACGAGTTTAATTTGTTCATTATATTTTTTTTAATGACAGTTGTCTCGACATGGCTCGCTTTTCATTCGCGTACTTTTGCTTAGATTTTCCGCTCTCTGAGAGTTTTTACTCTTATCATGCCATATTCGACAATTGATTAATTTTTGGCTCGAAAAGAACGCGAACCTAATAAGTCTGAAATAAATATGTCTCATGCTCTCTAATTATTCGGAGCTCTTTTTGCACATTTGTCATGAGCGTACAAATTTCCAGCCAATTCTCCTCTGACCGCACCATTTGGTCTATAAGGAATGGTGGACTTGCAGGTTATTTCTCCATTCTGTGAAGCGATTTTAATGGAATATTGCGTGCTATGTATGTATCTTCCTCCTGGTCTGGACAATGTGGACAAAGAGGTGAGTTATCATGTCCAAATCTGTGTAAATATTTGCGATAGCCGTCGTGACCCGATAGGAACTGCGTAAGGTCCGCATACACTCGCTTAGTCCAGACTTAGCTTACAGGTCCATCTACTTTTTGTACTGTTAACCCACCTGGCTTGTCGCATAGCTAGTGAAGCCTTCTTATTCGAATATTCCACGTGCTTTTTAAACCTTAACCTATTGTCGAGCATTACTCCTTAATATTTGCTTCCTTGGTTCTTATAGTCTGGTTTCCAGCTTGAATATTCACATATTCACCAGTTTTTCGGCTTGTTAGAAGAACAGCCTCAGCTTTATGGTCTGCTTATTCTAAGCCAGCCTTTAATTTTTTCGATGCTTCGTTTGTTGCTGATTCTATTTCGTGTGTTTGCCCACTGGACTACGGTGATGTCGTCAGCGAGCCTAGTTTCTTGCAACCACTCATGTTGTGTGCGTTATATTTTTCACACGAATGAAAGGGACCTACAGTTTAGTGCCGTATCCGAACGGCGATTTGAGAAGCTTTTTCGTGACAACAATACTCTCGGATGTTTGTTAGACGCTCGCGAGAGAGGGACCGTGAAAAAACTTTTTGATGTTTTCTGGGATTCGAACTTGGAACCTCATGCGCAGTGCTCCGACACACTAACCACTTACGCCACGGCGCCCACGTACATACTTGCCGTTATATCTTCTTTTTTCGTGCCATTTACATATATTAGTTTATTATTCCTCACTATTTTCACGCATTGTATTGCACAAGTAGTACCTTGCATAACTGATTGAGGACATATCAAATATATATTTTTGGGTGAGGTGGCTCGTCCGACATCGAGTTCATACTCAATAAAATGTATAACATTCCTTCACACTCTAGTAAACCATTTGATACCCCGTTCTCTTTAGCTATTGATGCATCAACCAGTTGGTGTATTATGTTTGAAATCGGGAAAAAAAAAATATATATTTTTGGGTGAGATGGCTCGCCCGACATCGAGACCATACTCAATAAAATATATGACAGTATTTGTATATTTAGAATAATGTCTTTCATCTAAAGATCGTAGTTTCATTGGCAGTTAGCTTAATACCTGTTTCTTCTTATTGCAGATCTACGTCTCCAAGAGATGGGGATTCACCAAGTACGATCGTGAGCGCTATGAGGAGCTCCGTGATGACGGTCGTTTGGCTCAAGATGGTTGCAACGTCAAGTACAGGCCAGAGCATGGACCAATGGCCGCTTGGGAGAAGGTGCAACGTGAAATCTACAGTTAAAGAGTTAAATTCTCTTTTAAGTGATTTTTTTAAACAGTGAATTGGCACACAACACCTAATGCCAAAATAAAATATTTTTATTCTGAAACTCGCTTTGTTTTTTTTATTTTTCTATTGGCATTGCTTCTAATAGAGGTTTAGAGGATTTAAATTCGAAAAACAAAGAAGGATTTAACGCAATTCCTTACTTTTATCTGTCAGCTTTAGTTGTATACGGCGAACCCCACTGGCGGATCAGTAGAAATGCGGTGAAGTGGGAGGGTTATGATCCCTTGTTTTCGGATCATAACCTCGCTGATAAAAGGAAGAAAAAGTTTTAGTTGCATACCTCAAAGAATTCGCCTTTACGAATCGCACTAGAGTCCATTTGTCTGTATGTAAGCAGTTTTGGGTCTTGATTTTAAAGCTAGATAGGTGAAAATACATTCAATGGGTACAGATGAAGATTTCACATATAATTTAACCAACATTCGAAGTGTAAACATTTTAGATATCCGTTCACAACTTTTTAAAAACAATTTTTTTTCAGTTTTTAGTAGAAATCATTAAAAGTTTTGCCAAGAAAATAATGGGATCAACTACCGTTTTTAGAAAATGAAAGTATATTAAGTACGTGGCAATGGTGTAGTGGTAACGTCGTCAATTGCCACGCTAATGGTTCATGGTTCAAATCCTGATGTCAGCAAGCATTTGTTTATTTCTCATGAAATATACCAAGTCAGTCCGATCATTTGCAAAAGCTTGTGTCAACACTACTGCGAAGGCATAACACTGGCAGTAGCTTGGTCATGTGGCTGGAAAAATTGTTCGCTCTGTTGATGATGATTTGCCCTTGACATCAATTATCGGGAAAAAAGTACTGTGAATCAGAAGCAATGACAATAGTAACAAAAAATGCTCCCCAGTTATCTGGACGCCACCCCCGGAGAATAGCTGAAGCATAAAACAACTGAGCTTCAAGAACCACTGCACCAAAAATCTTTCTCTCTCTATCCATCCTTTCCAACGCCCGCACTGTGTGCAAACATGTTAAAGGTATTCATAACCCTTTGAGTGCGCGCAAATTATAAAAAAAAAAAAAAAAAGCTACCCCTTCAGCGATCGCAACACATTTCCGAAACAAAGCTTTCCACAGAAATTTTAAGGAGGCGCGCAATTATGCTTTTACGTTTTTTTTTATATGTAATCCGCTTTTAACGCATAAGCGAATTACGAGGAAAATTATCAAGTAGGAACATGATGGAGAAAGTTAAAATAGAGTTGAGCTTGTAAGCTTTAAATGCACGCTAGAATTGTTTCTTCTTCCTTTTTCAGCGAGGTTATGATACGAAAATAAGGGATCACAACCCTCCCACTTCACCGCATTTCTACTGATCCGCCTGTGGGGTTCGCCTATTTGACCTCAGAAAATATCGGCAGGCCTGCCGATTTTGGATCACTCGGTTACTGAGGCCAATGGAATGCCGATGTCGTCGCATTTGTCTGATCCAGGGGTTTATAGGCCTGCCTTTCCTACATCGCGATGTCTTTGGAACGTGCATTGATATTGCCTTTTTAACAGGGTTCAAATGATCTCTTCTTTGAACGTGGCAATACCAGCTGAGCCGGTCACGCTTCATCCTTTGTACGATGTTTTCCTTGACGTGAAAGCTTCCACCGGCTGTCTGATGAATGGAATCTCAGCATCGTTTGCCCGATCCACAAGAAATGAAACCCCACAACTGCGCCATATAGAGGGAACAGTGTTCTCAACATCGCATACAAGATCTTTTCTGCGATATTGTGTGAACACCTGAAACCTTTTATCAACAGCCTGAATGGGTCCTATCAGTGCGGTTTCAGGCCAGGAAAGTTCACCATCGATCAAATCTTCACACTTCGGCAGATCCTGGAGAAAACCCAAGAATTCCAAATCGATACTCACCACCTCTTTATCGATTTCAAGGCCGCCTATGACAGCATCTATAGAGAAGAGCTTTATAGAGCCATGTCTAGTTTTGACATCCCTGCCAAACTTGTCCGCCTGTGCAGGCTGACGATGGAGAACGCTCGCTGCTCCATCAAGGTCGGTAATGACCTCACCGAGACCTTTGATGTCAAAAAAGGCTTTAGACAAGGTGACGCGCTGTCATGTGACTTCTTCAATATTGTACTTGAACGGATTGTGCGGAACTCACAAGCCAACACCGGAGGCACAATCTATTACAAGTCTGTACAACTGCTTGCATACGCCGACGATATAGACATTATCGGAAGATCTCAGCGGGCTGTCACCGGTGCTTTTGCAAGCATTGAGGCGGAAGCGGCCAAAATGGGTTTGGCGATAAACGAGGGCAAAACCAAGTATATGCTGTCAACTAGAAGGGAAAACCAACATCGACGAATTGGACAAAACGTCACAGTGGGCAGCTATAACTTCGAGGTAGTAAGGGACTTTGTCTACCTTGGCTCTGCTATAAATTCAGCAAACAAGATCAACGCAGAAATCAATCGAAGAATAACTCTTGCCAATCGCTGTTTTTTTGGGCTTATAAGGCAATTCAACAGTAAAGCCCTCTCTCGAACAACTAAGGAGACTCTATATAAGACCTTGATCATCCCAGTCCTGCTCTACGGCGCTGAAACATGGACTTTATTAAAAGAGGATGAGGATGTCCTTGGTCGCTTCGAGAGAAAGATTCTTCGTAAGATTTTCGGTCCCGTTTGCGTTGACGGGTTTTGGAGGAGAAGATTCAATCACGAACTATACGAGCTGTACAGCAACATCAACCTAGTCAAAAAACTGCCTATTGGACGTCTGAGATGGCTAGGACATGTAGAGCGAATGGACACCAACGCTCCGGCCCGCAGAGTCTTCGAATCTAACCCCGAGGGACGACGCAGTAGAGGGAATCATCGCCGTAGGTGGCGCGCACAAGTTCAAAGGGACCTCGACCAACTTGGAGTGCGCAACTGGAGGCAATTAGCTAAAGACCGAACTAAATGGAGAGGCTTGTTGGTTTAGGCCCAGTTTCACCCCGGACTGTAACGCCACCTAAGTAAGTAATTAACACTGCGAATCGTATGTGAGCGCTAGACGCACAACTGCGGTGTAGAGCCTTCCTTTCAACTTAGGTGGCATTTTTCTGTCACAGAAGATAACGGAATTTTCTCGCCCCTTAATCCACCCTACGCTTACGCGATGATTGGTTGTCGTCAACAGAGGTTGCTTTGCTATTGATCATAGATCCCAGATATTTTAGCTTTTCGCACTTGGGAAGCACTGTTCCATTCAAATAAATGTCTGGAATAGGCCTGAGTGGATCAGAGAACGGGCAGCACAAGTACTCTGTCTTTTTTGAACTAATGCGATACCCATTTCCCTCCAGAACGTCCACCCACACATTAAGTGCTCGTTGCAGGGATGTAGGATCATGACTTATAAGGGCTCCATCGCCAGCAAAGAAAAATTGATGTACCTTGGGGTCCGTCACTTTACCTTCAAGCAGATAATCAAGGACTGGTCCCCGACTTTGATTGGGAACTCTTTGGTTATTCCAGCGGGGCATCTTACTCATGTCTTTACTCCTGTGTACATGTCCATGATTATCAGTACATAGGTACATATCAGATCTCGTGGTTGTCTGTCGAATGCCTTTTCAAAGTCAACCAATACAATATGCAAATCCTTTAAGGCATCAAGATGTTTTTCCATTATGATCCTTATACTTTGGATTGCATCTGTGGTCATCACTGCACTGATCATCAGATAGCTGTATTATTTTTCGCAGTCGGTCACCTAATACCCGCTCAACGATCTTCATGATGTATGACATCACTTTGATCGAACGGTAGTTATCACAGTTTCGCGTATCATCTTTTTCTTTGTCCACAGGGAGAAGGTAGCTTTTGATTCGGCATCGGATCACCTCTCATAAATTTGGAAATAAAAATTCTGAGCCATCTGAACCTGATGTCTCCCACCTATTTCCAGAACTCAGAGGGCATCTCGTATGGCCCAACCGCTTTTCGTTTTTTGGAGTATTTGATCGCCTCACTAACTTCTTCGACTGTAATGTCGGGTATTTCGTCGCTGTAGGGGTGGCTCTTGGAAAGTATATCCGGGGAAACTGTTCATTCAAAAGTTCTTCACAACACTGCCGCTACCACTGCAGAATTTTGTCGTGATCCACAAGAAGCTGGCCACGAGCATTGTTAATGAACTAATCACCTGACCATTCCTCCTTCTTTGCGAGGTAAAGTTGAGCCTGTAATATTTAAACGCATGCTAGAATTGCTCAGTGATCACAATCCTCCATCAGGCACCCAATAATCGTAGTAATTAAGTCCTATTAGTCCCATCCTGATTTTGAGTATCTACATTATTTTTTCGCATGGTACGACTATATGTCTTGTATGCGTTATATTTTGGCTTAACAGTTTATAGAGACCTCGTGAGCTTTGAGACGCGCTTCTGATATACAATTCCAAGTCGTTCCTACGCACTCCCTTCAGAGTTCTTAGTATCACATCCTTCCACGTGTACACTATTTAGGAAATATGCAATTTTTCATAATTGCATCCTATAATCAGACAGGTAGAGTTTGGGGAACAATTTGTTTTCTATGTCAAGCTTGGACTATTTTCTAAGTAACCAGTACGTTTCTCCGAATTTATTTTCAAGGTCCCTGCGTTTTTTCACGTAGCGGGCTTCCTTGTTTTCAAACGTAAATTAGGTTGAGTTGGCGTAGACAACTATTTACTATTTACTTTCCTATAAGTAAAATTAACATGAACAGATTTCGTTTCATTGAGTGGGATTCGCCAAGGAAGTTGTTCATGCATTTATGTCATCGAAAACTTTTGGCAGTGCTCTTTTCGTTTTCGTTCGATTTTCCAAAATGGTAGTGTTGTCAGTAAATATATCTACTGTGGTGCTTTCTTGCAGTACATATATCACGAGTATATAAGAGAGAGACTAAAAATGGTCCCTTGCAGTACCCCCGATCTTATTTCTTTAAATTCGGAAGTTGATTTGATGAATATTAATTTCATATAAGTGCTCAAGCAGATTTTTTTGTAATTTGCATTTCAAATCTACGCTCATTTCATTATCCATGTGGATACTAACTGCTGGAACACAATGATGTCGCTGTAGTACGTCGCATTCATATGTCAATCACGTCGTATGTCGTATGCCTCTCAAAATATGCGCCCAAAATGAAGTCGTATACTTATATTATTGAAATATCAACTGGATTGAAAATGTTTATTAAATTCCAATAAAATACAGGGAAGGAATTTGTAAAGCGGATGTGATAGATTCCACAATATTTCGTAAGATTTCACTAATTCAATTAATTTTTCTGTCAGTTCCTCCTCCATTGCATACTACTTGTCTGCCTTGTCGCGCGACAAATATTAAAGATTGCACTACTCACTCGATCACGTAGCGACTCATTGTATTCACTTTTATTCAACTTTTGACAGGATGTATGACAGCGTAACGGGCTTGCTTATGAGTGAAAATATGTTACGGCCGCCAAATTCGTGCCAACAAACTCATAATCATCGAAAAATATGTCGATTAAAATTAAATAAAAAGTCGTGCGTGGCCGGTTCCAAATTTTCTGTGATAAACCGAAAAAAAAAAAATATATTTATTGTCAATTGTTTTAGAATTTGAATTGTTCTCTAGCTGGTTTTCCTCCTAATTGCCTGAACTCAACAATTCATCGGCCACCGCCGACTGCTGCATTGCTGTCAAACGCACAATTCATTTCCATTCATCCCTTGTCATCTGTCAGTGGTTCCCAGTGGTGGAAAAAAAGATCGATACCCTGCGGAAAATTTACTTCTTTTCAAAAACAAAAAGATTCCAATCGGCGTTTTTACTCGCCAGCGCATAAGAATTCCTCCACTATTGTCCGCCACCCGTCTGGCAACCGTGACACTTCCAGCAACACCAGCAATTCCTACAAATTCCGTTGGCCAAGTGCATTAGTACTCCTCCAACTATCTGGGGAATTCCAGCGAATGCGGAAGAAAATGCACCATGGAGCAGCAGGCATCCGCAAATACATCATCTACACAATCGTCCTTCTCGTGATATTCATCTCCAGCAGCTCGGTCAATGCCAATCTGGGTGACCCATATAAAATCCTCGGCGTCACCCGTCATGCCACCACCCAGGAGATTCGTCGTGCCTATAAGCAACTAGCCAAGGAGTGGTGAGTATTAAAAGCACTCACTGCTTAAAGGGGGCATTTGTCATGGTTCTTTGTGTCACAGGCATCCGGACAAGTCCAGCGATCCAGATGCGGAGCAGAAGTTCGTCGAGATCAAGCAGGCCTACGAGCTGCTCAACGATGTAGACCGCAGGCGGGTGTACGACCAGCACGGCATCACCAACGAAGACTCACATATGTTCCGTCAGCAACATGACTACAGTCACTACGGTCGCTTTGCCCCGGATCCGTTTGAAGAGTTCTTCGGACATCGTTTTCATTTCGACCAGGACATCAGTCTGTATCACAAACTTTCGGTGACGACGAAGTACTTCGAGCAGACGATCATCCCCAAGAGCGCCACAGTGCCGCACATACTGATGTTCTACAATGATTGGTGTTTCCGGTGTATACGAGCGGTGGGGGTGTTCAAAAAGATGATTGATGCACTGGAGCCGTTGGGTTAGTATCGAGGGTTGGTCTGCTTGTGTGTCTGTTGTTTGATGTTCTCTTCCGGTAGGAATTACATTCGCTACAATCAACGCGGCGCACGAACAAATGCTTCTGCGTAAAGTGGGGGTCGACGAAGTGCCAAATATTATTCTTGTTCTCAACGGGCATAGCTACATCTACAGGGACAGCACCTATAGTGTTCAGAAAATAGTCGGTAAGAGCAGAGTGGGCATGCGTTCGTATCACTTTTACATGATATCTGTTGTTTTTCTAAGAATTTATCCGAAAGAAAGTGCCATACAAGCTAATACAAAGCATCAACGACGAGACAATGGACAACTTCCTTAACGGCTGGATGGATAATCGCGTGCGAGCCGTAGTTATGGAGCCAAGACAGCAGCCACGCCTGAGATATCTAATCACTGCCTTCGCATTTCGACATCGCGTTGCATTTGGGTAAGGGTGACACTTTTTTGTGGATTTTGCTTTTGTTTTGGTTCGTTTAAATTATTTTACTGTTTTAAGTTTTGTCCACTTAAGCTCCAAGGACACGAAGGGCATTCAAGAGCGTTACAAGGTCCATCCGAGCTTGGATACCCTGCTAATATTCAACGAGGACTCAACCCGTCCAGTTGCGAGTGTTTCGATGTCGGATATTCCAACCCAAACACTGAACAATATTATTTCGGCGAATCAATATCTAGCGCTGCCACGATTGTCTTCACAGGAAATGTTGGAAGGTAAAGTTTAAGTATTTTCTTAGATGTGCCTTGCAGATCTGCAGCGTCTGTTCATACATAAAAAAGAAATGCAGTACGAGATGTCGGTTGGGGCGGTCCCAAGTCGGTCCTTAGGGCTTTCAACTGGTCTCTATGCTTCTTCGATGGGAACATTTGTGTTCCGGATTGGTTGTAGACTTAATTTTGCTTAGGTTTTGTACCCAAGGGCCGCTATATTGCAGTTCAATACTTACCTCTGACATCATGACTTACTCTGCATCCAAGTCAGATATAAACCTTAAGCACCACTAAGCCAAGAAAAATTGTCTCCATTAATAGTTACAGCGTTTGTTCTTTCGAATTTGCCGACCATCCGTGCGAAATCTTGAGATTGCGCTGACATACTTCATTTCACTTCAAGTTTTGTGAACAAATCATCTTCCTTAGCCTGACTTGTGTACTCTTTCTCAATATCCTCAAATATTGAGGATTACTAGGTTTCGCGTACAATCTTCTCTTGATAATCAGTGAAGTGTGCAGTTGTGTTACCGCTTGGAAACGTGTCCACTACTACGCCAAGAGCGCTCAGAATGACAATTCTCATGGAAAATTAATCGGATTCATTCTATTCTGTGAGATAAACATTGCTCTCTTCTTGACAAAAAGGTAGCCAGGGTAATTTAACGTCCACGTAGAGGACTACTTTGTTTATTTGAATTAAGCCAGAAAACCTACCTGTTCTGTCTAAACGTTTAGTTTCATATTTCCAAAGTTTTCCACAGCATTTATGACTGCTTGCTTTTCAGCGTGTCGAGTGCGAATTATCTAGCTAGACTTTAAAGCTCTAAAGCACATGTAAATCGAACAATAATGAACGTAGATTATGTGCTGTCTAGTCATCTTTAGAGTCTGCTTGAATCTAGTAAACATCCTCGAGCTATGAAATGAAGTCAAAGTCGTCTTCAAAGTCAAAGATCGCAGACCAATAAGCCATTTCTTCTAGAAATCCGTTAGAAAATGATTGATATCCATATTCGCTGCAGCATCCATCCAAATCAGCGGTCAGTCTAGTGCCTTTTTTTTCTCTACTTTGGAACCTGGTAGTAAATGAACTACTTTTAATCCTGGGAGGGGAAGGTGGCAAGGTAATTGCCTACGATGTTGAAGCTCTATCTAAGCTCTCTAAATGGACTATAGACTGCGGTCTTGGAGTTAACCCTAAAAAAATGAGAATCAGATAAGCCTAAATATCTAAAGCTCATTCTAGATAAGAAACTTAGCTGAAAACCCAGTATCCTACAGCGAGTAAAGTAAAGCCAGATCAGCTCTATACTGCTGCGAAAAAGCTATAGGAAGTAAGTGGGGACTACGCCACGAATTACATGCTTTAAAACCACCAACCCCACTAGACTCGTCTGGAGGCAAATTGAGTGTATATGCCTCTACACAAATAGCTCCAAAATAGAATCTGAAAGATGTTGTTGTAGTAGCTATGATTCCGCTGGGGACAAATCAGTTTCTAGGCTCAGGAATCGAGCCACGTCTATGGGTCGTTCCCAAAGTGCATCAGGGCGCAAGTCGGTTGGTTTTGCTGGGCAGTCGAAAAGATGTTTGGTATTGTTCGGCCCATTTCCGCAATCAGGGCATTTGTCTTCTATGAAGGCGTCGAGACGGTTCTTGTAGCTGTTTAGTAAGCGGCACTAACCTGAGCATAGCTGAGCTAGGGTGGTCCTTGTTCTTCGAGGCACACTACGTTCTTCGTCTGCGATGGGTGGTGGACGGCCTCCGAAGACCACGTTGGGGCAGAGATTCTCCATATAGTGGGACACAGTCGTGTGATGAATGCTTTTCAATGCATCTTTGAAGGTCTGCCTGTCGATCGTGGTGCCCTGCGTGTAGGCATCGAGGTCGTATTTGTAGATTTGGAGCCCTTTGAATGGAACGGGGTGGTTGTGGTTATAACATCGTCAGCGGATGATTAGGATGGTCTTGGAGGTGATAAGATAGAAGGAATTGCTTGGAGAGCATGGTGTTATGATCCCTTACTGGAAGCAACTTCGTTTCAGCATGGATGTGATCAGCATGTGACATCAGAGGACATCCGGTGACGGTCCTCATGGCCGTGTTTTGTCAGGCTTGAAGATGCTGTCAGTTTGTGTCACCCAGCTGCGGTGTCCAGATGGGGGCCGCATAGTTTAGCACGGAGTGACCGATTGTCTTGTATTTGGCGAGTAGCGTCTTTTTATTCATTCCCCAGGAACATCCCGCTAAGGACTTAAGTACATTGTTTCGAAGTTTAAGTCGGCTTCTGATGTTTGATGCATGTGCGGCGAACTTCATCAAGCTACCGAAAGTGACGCCAAGAAGTCTTGATTGGGTGGAAGTTGGAATTCGACGTCCTGCTATGTCTAGGACGGACCTTATCTCCCGTGTCCAGAACGTGAAAAGTGTGGCTGAGGACTTCTCGGCCAACAGTTGTAAGTTGCGGTCTCTGATAAATCCGTCCAGGACAGAGAGATAGGATTTCAGCGCTGTGCATAGTGTTGGCACGTTGGGCCCAGTTATAAGGACCGTACAGTCATCGGCATATGAAACAATAATGATTCCGTACGGGGGAGGGGTAGTTTGGAGATGTAGATGAAGTTGAAAAGAAGTGGCGATAGGACGCCCCCTGTGGTACACCCTGTTTGACTCTCAGGTACTGAGACTTGGCGTTCCTGAATTCTACAAAGGATTGGCGGCTGCAAAGGTAATTGGCCAGTCAGTGCTTATGGGTATTAGGTTGTGGAGACTCCAGGATATCGCGTGGCAGCGTGGCATGATCCACTGTGTAAAATGCCTTGAACAGGTCCAGGGCAACGGCAACAGTTCTGTGGCATGGTTGTTTTGTTTGAGTTCGTTGGTGATCTGCGATGAAATCATGTTTAGGGCTGAGGTGGTGCTGTGGTTTTCCAAAAACCGTGCTGGTGATGCGCTAGCGTAAGGTGTTCGGTGAAACCCGGAAGAGGCAGACCTTTCAGTATCTTGACTGGTGAGAAAAGCGATATGGGGCGGTACGATTTGCCTTGGTCAGGCGGTTTTTCAGGTTTGGGAAGTGGAACTACTCGAGCTTCCATGGTATTTGCTGCGATTGGAAGGATAGGTTGAGAAGAGATGTTAGGTAGTCAATTCCTGGTTTGCCGAGTTTTTTTTAACATCAACACGGAAAACTCATCAGCACCAAGCGCTTTGAAAGGTTTTGCCTTTAGTATAACAGCCCTGACTTGCTCCGATGTGAAGCCTTGCGGTGCTTCGTCCCGTGAAAGGTGGTGTAGTTTTCTGGCAGTGATTCTCTTGTGTCGGCTGGTGTACTGTGGATGTTCGATAAACTGCTTGTTGAAGAGCTTGGCGCATTTCCAAGGGTCATTCGTAGGAAAGGCACTAAAGGAAATAGCTATGCTGTTGTTGTTGTAGCAGCAGCTGTGTAGCTGAGGTTGACGATCCTTGGTCGAGGTATTGTCCTCGAGTCGCTTCGGGACGTAGGTACGTATGTAAAACCGATCGTTGTGAGAGCTCGTTGGTGCAGTGGTTGGAAAAACTTCGATGGTATTTTTTTCCATTTTATACTCGGGCGGCTGGTGATTGCTGTTCCCCGCTGGGGCGTTTGGTGCGGTTCGCAAGATTTTTGATGGTGGACCATAGTTTCTTGACATTTGAGCCCAGATTGCATTTGTCTAGGTGTTCACGCCACTCCTTTCTGCAGTATTCGTCCACTAGGCGTCGAATCTCGTAGTTTATTTGTTGGATTCTGCCGTCTGATGAGTCTGCTGGTCTAATCGCGTCACGTGTGTCTGCTAACTGAGCGGCAGTAGCTGAAAGCTTGGTCTAATTTTAGGGATCCTGCCCTGCCGGTATGAAACGTGCTGCTGCTTTGTTGATTATTTTGCGGAATCTAAAAGTGTTGGAGGTGCCTCTTTCAAAGAATTAAACATAAATGTCTCCTTTCGCCTCCGTAGCCACTATTGCGTTTTTCAGGCGGAGATAATAGCGATCAAGGAGGCCTTACCGTGGCTGAAGTATAATGGGATATCTAAGCGAGATATCACAATTTTTTTTTATGGGTATTAGGTGTCTCTGTCTGTCTATAGGTAAAAAGTGTCTCTGTTTCCCTTCTCTTCTCTTTATTTCCAACTTACGTCATGCAAAAAGTTATTTAGATAGGTCAGTCATATGAGATATTTAGGTCTAACGACTTTCCTTTGCGCATTCCTAAACCTAGACCTACAATCAATATTAAATTCATCTTAGTACTATATTAAGTGCTTACTTAAGATGGACTCCTTTTATTTTACAGGTGTTTGTCCAGCTGAATGGAATCGTCCACGAAAACGTCTTTGCGTGATCCTAGTAACTGAAAACACGGATGCTCATAATTATGCTCGCAATGCGCTGCGTCAAATTGCCCTCCAAAGTGGATATAGTTCCGAACGCGTTCGTTTTGCTTATATTTTCCAAGTAAGTGGTTTTTTTTTTGCATATTACAGCCGTTAATAAAACATTGTGACCATCATGCATTTCAGGACAAACAAACAGATTTTGTGAATGCCATGGCCAAGGGATCTTCCGACGATACACTACTACGATTGGTAATCATATGGCGTCGCGATACATCGCATATAAAATACGAATGGGTTAGTGGCACACGATTGGGCATCGAACGTAAAGAAAACGAATCGGACGAGCACACCCTCAATCATACGAAGGAGAAGCTGGATGATGTCATTCAGAGGCTGTTGAGGGCATCAGAAGCTTTGAGTTATGAAGCCTTTGTCAAGGTATAGTCTCGCAATGGCCTCTGTAAATCTTTCATTCTATTCATATGCTTGCTGCTTTAGGATCTTCTCGACGAACATGCTCAGGGACTGCTTGGCAAAGTAATTACCCGCGTTCTTTACTTCACCGAATACATGATTGACAATGTAGAACAGGAACATGTTCTTGCAACGTTATCTCTTTTGGGTACAATTGCTTTTATGTTTGCTGTTGGCTATGTCATGGTATACCTGGTGCGAGCCGAAGAGGAGACTCTAAAAGCAAAGGGTCAACTCAACAGTAATGGAAGTAAGTACTCTCTACTTTGTCTCATTAGTGTGGATTTAATGAGTGTGTATATTTACAGCAACACCAAAGCCTGGAGCATATGTTCCCGAACTAAAGCTACATGAGCTTCGAGCTGAGAAATACAACGGGCTTGTACGGCTTCTTAAGCCCGGCTGCCGCACAATTATTCTTATTACCGACTTGCAAACTCGTCCCAAACTAATACCGGGATTTCATAAAGCCGTGTGGCCCTATAGAAAGAGTAAAACTCTTATGTTCGGTCATATGCTGATCGAGAAGGGACTAAGCTGGTATTCAGAATTGTTACGTCTTTCTCTATCCGAGTCGCGTGACTTGAGAATAAATCCACGCAATTGTGTGGGCACAGTGATTGCTCTCAATGGGCATAGGAAATATTTTTGCATGTATCATGCTAAGCATCCCGAGACGAATCGTGGTGCTAAGGTGAGTATTGTTTACTAATTATTCATACATTCGTCTGGTTGACTTGAGGTAGACTTTTTCCCAGTCTGTGTCACTTTAGCGGGTTATATGTAGACAATCACCTTAACTTACAAAGAATTTAAGCAATAGAGGGGTACCCTGTCTAGTGTCTATCGTGTCATGGAATGTGTCTAGTTCCACAGACATATATGACACTCGCTTTAAGGGACAAATGGATTTAGGGTAAAAATGTTTCAGGGTACGCTCTTTCTAAAGAAAAACAATTTTGCGTTTGTTTTGTCTTTTGTCTTGGAGATCGTATTGACTCGCAGATCGTGTTTCCACCTCCGAATTTCGGTTGCGTTGATGTTTGAGGCCACTGAGAGAAAACATCCCCGAGGTGTTTCACTATTTACTTTTGTTTATAAAAAAAAATACAAATATTTGGCGCAACAGCTCTTTAAAGTGCCAGGGCCTAGCTTCTCGCAACCACTCATGTTGTGTGCGTTATACTTTTTACACGAATGAAAGTGACCTACAGTTTTAATGCCGACTCCGAACGGCGATTTGAGAAGCTTTTTCGTGACAACAATACTCTGGGATGTTTGTCAGACGTTCGCGAGAGGTGGGACCGTGAAAAAACTGTTTATAAAGCTTTCTTATAAAACTTATAAGAATTACCTATTTGGGGAAAGATTTATCTATTCTCAGCTATTATGGCCCAACTGTTTTCTCTGTGGCTTTCTTCTGTGTCAAAGAAAACGCAGATTGCAGTTTCTCACACATCTAGTGTTCTGTTGGGGGCTCGAAAATCCATATCCCTATTAATTTTCTTCTATAATAGACAGGCTTCCATCGTATTACCCGCTTAATGGAGTCTGGGTGCAAGCAAAGATGTTACGAAATGTCGCAAAACTATCTGTTTTAGATTTTATCGTTTCTTAATTCAATCTAATAAGCCTCCACTATGCAACTTCGACATCGTCCGACTCGTTTAGCCTTAGGTGTGGTATCAGCTTAGATAATTTTCAGTTTCGCGAGGTATCCCTTAACCTATGCGTAGAAGTGATCGGATTACTGGATTCATATGGCACTTAAATAAAATAAAGTATCACCAGCGTATCATCTGCACGGTTTTCGGAAAAACCACAGCACCACAACAGTAAGATGATTTCATCGCAGATCATCAACGGACTCAACCAAAAACAGCAATGCCACAGAACTGTTGCCGTCGAACCGGACCTATCCAAGGCATTTGACACAGTGGATCATGCCACGCTGCTACGCGATATCCTGGAGTCTCCACTACCCAACACCCACAAGCGCTGGCTGGCCAACTACCTTTGCGCCCGCCAATCCTTTGTCGAATTCAGGAACGCCAAGTCTCAGTACCGGAGTGTCAAACAGGGTGTACCACAGGGGACGTCCTATCGCCACTTCTTTTCGATTTCTACATCTCTGAACTGTCCCTCCCCCCGGACGGAGTCAAAATTGTTTCATATGTCGACGACTTTACGGTCCTTACAACTGGGCGCAACGTGCCAACACTAGGCACAGCGCTGAACTCTCTCTGTCCTGGACGGATTCCTCAGACACCGCAACTTACAACTGTCGGCCGAGAACTCTTCCGCCACACTCTTCACGTCTTGGACAAGGGAGATAAGGTCAGTCCTAGACATAGACATAAGAGGACGTCGAATTCCAACTTCCACCCAACCAAGACTTCTTGGCGTCACTTTTAACAGCATAATGACGTTCGCCGCGCATGTATCAAACATCAAAAGCCGACTTAAACCTCGAAACAATGTACTCAAGTCCTTAGCGGGATCTTCCTGGGGAATGGATAAAGAGAAGCTACTCGTCACATACAAGGCAATCGGTCGCTCTGTGCTGAGTTATGCGGCCCCCATTTGGACACCGTAGCTGAGTGACACAAACTGACAGCATCCTTAAGCCTGCCAAAACACGGCCACGGGGACCGTCACCGGATGTCACCTGATGTTACATGCTGGTCACTTCCATGCTGAGACGAAGTTGCTTCCAGTAAAGGACTATAACACCATGCTCTCCAAGCAGTTCCCTCTAGCCTAATCATCCGCTGACAATGGTACCACAACCAACCCGTTTCATTCGCAAAGAGCTCCAAATTTACAAACATGACCGATGCCCACACGCAGGGTACCAGGATCGACAGACAGACCTACAAAGATGCATTGAAAAGCATTCATCACACGACTGTATCCCACTCTATGGAGAATCTCTGCCCCAAAGTGGTCCTTGGAGGCCGTCCACCACCTATCGCAGACGAAGAACGTAGCCTGCCACGAAGAACAAGAACCCTTTCTAACTCAGCTACGCTCAGGATGGTGCCGCTTACGGAAGAGCTACAAGAACCGTCTCAACGCCTCCATAGAAGACAAATGCCCTGACTGCGGAAACGGCCCGCACAACACCAAACATCTTTTCGACTACCCAGCAAAGTCAACCGACTTGCGCCCTGATCCACTTTGGGAACGACCTATACACGTGGCTCGATTCCTGAGCCTAGAAACTAACTTAACAACAACAACAACAACAACAAAAGACAAAATAAATAAAATAAAGTTCACGTCTTGGCCACAATAACCTGGGACATCATCTGGCGGCATAATCCTTGCCCTTTTCATTTCCCAACATTCTAAGAGTGACCGTATGAAGTTTCATTCCTGAGTTATATTTAGTTCGATTCATACACCTCTTTAAGTCAAAACATTTTGTTGGTATAAAGTTTGAACATTTTTTTTTACTCCGGATCGAAGATACCGTGTTAGCTAACGGGAATCTGATCCATCAAAAATAACTGTTTATAATTGGGTAGCTGAATTCAAAAATTGACGAGAGACCATTGAATACAACGCACGCTGATCATGGGAAACCGCAGATTGAAGATAAGGGATACAGCTGAGTTCTTCGATATCTCAAGCGAACGAACCCAAAGCATCAGTCCAAGCTTTCTACAAGATGGGTTCCGAAATTGCTTTTAGCTGAACAAAAACGCAATCGCCTCACGATGTCTCGCGAGTGTTTGCAGCTGTTTCAAACCAAACCAGAGGATTTTTGGTCAAATTTGTGACGACAGATAAGACCCGTGTTCACTACTATATCTCTGAGACCAAATAGCCATCACAAGAGTGGAGAAGATCTGGATCACCAGCCCCAAAGAAAGCTGAAAGACAATCTTATTCTTCCTTTTTCAGCGAGGTTATTATCCGAAAACAAGCGATCATAAGCTGAAAGCTGAAATACAATGGTATCAGTTTTCTGGAATTCAAAGGGAATCATCGTAGTTGATTAACTTGTCAAGGGTTAAACAATTAACTAATTACTACTGGGCTCTTTTGCATCAGCTGCGAGAGGAAATAAAAAAAAGCGTCCCGGAATGTTGTGAAAAGTTTTGGTACAGCACGAAAATGCACACCCACGACAAACCATTGCTGAAATCCATAACTGTGGAGGTTAGAATTACTGTCGCATTCTCCCTCCCTTGACGTGGCTCCGTGTGACTTTCATCTGTTCCCCAACCTAAAAAAACGGAGATTCTGAGCGAATAAAGAGGTCGAAGCTGCAGTAATCGTATTTTTTTGATGGCCTTGAGAAAACATTTTTTTAAAAGCTGATGTAATGGTTTTAGAGATCAAATGAAAGAAGTGCATTAAGCTCAAAGGAGATTACGTTGAAAAACGAAATAAATTTGTAAACTTAAAATATTTGGCGCAACAGTTCTCTCAAGTGCCTGGGCCTAGCTTCTCGCAACCACTCGTGTTGTGTGCGTTATATTTTGTAAACGAATGGAAGGACCTACAGTTTATTGCTGTATTCAAAGAGCAATTTGTTCTACGAAGCTCTCTCGTGACAACAATATGTCAGGATGTTTGTCAGATGTTCAGACGAGAGATGGGACAGTGAAAAAACATTTTGGTGTTTTCTGGGATTCGAACTTGGAACCACACGCGCAGTGGTCCGACACACTAATCACTTGTGCCAAGGCGCCCAATTTGTAAACTTACGAGTTTGTTTTCTTGGTCAGGCCGCGGTTTTTAATCCACCCTCGTACATACAGACGGGCGGAGAGAATTGGCGGACCCGCTTTTTGAGTTTCTCTATAATTGTAATATCAATTTTGATCACGAAACCAATCCTCTATCCTTTATAGTGCAAGGAAAAATGGTGCGTTGAACTCTCATGTATTGGAAACGGAACTGAATTCATTATAATCTTATATTTAAACCAAGTAAACAACTAAGTTTGGTCGAAATCGGTTCAGCCGTTTCTGAGATCGATTTTCAAAATTAAATTATCCAAACCAGCAAAACTGCCGTCCTAATTTTGTGACACTCGGGCAAATTTACTCTATCTTTGCTAAAGAAATTTCGCTTTACCTCAAATATATTTTCATAAACTAAGAAAATGCATATTACTTAACCTATTTCCTTTTCATTTAAATAGAGAATGTTAAAAATGACCCGTCAACTAGTCCGTCGCAATGATGATCCAGAGGCTGGTGCATTCCTTGGCATGGAAAGTGGATCAGATGAGTCCGAAAACAGCGAATACGAACCGAAAATATTGCTTGAGGAGAATCTTCTTGATGGTTTGAGCAATTGGTTGGATCGTCTCTTTGAAGGCACTACGCATCGGTACTATGTGAATTATTGGCCAGACTTTCCGACAAAGTAATTTGGTCAAATTTGAGGAAAAGATAGAACAAATCTTTGTTTGTTATTGTTTATATTTTTACTGTAGCGTAAAAAAAGATTTTAAACCAAAAATTATTTACTTTATCATAGACTTAATTTTATTATTTATGTAAATTTTAAATAATTACTGTATAGTGCAGCTGTGGGGACAACACTAATGCATACAAAGAAATATGGACTATTTTGCACATGAACATACTGCATCCTGGTAAATGTTAGTTAATCTTTTATTTTAATTGTTTTATATTAGTTTTTGTGAATGTTCTTTGCATTTTTTTTTTCTGTTGAGCTTAAAAGTGTAGGAAAACCATAAGATACTCATGCAGTTGTAGAAGACATTTTGTTAGTTTATGTAAATCGTGTCACCCAGGTTGGGACAGATGATGTGGCTAGCTTTATCTGTTGGCTATAGTTATACAATTTTACATAATAACAGTGGCATAGAGCGTAAGAAAATCTCTTTACGTAGACTGTGGAACATTATGCGAGTGCGGCTTACAAAAGGAACGGTTAACATCCAAAAGATAGCTGTCACTCTTGGAAGAAATAAAAGTTTTTTCATACATAAACGTGTAAATTGTGATCTCTGGGTTCGCATCTAAAAATATTTGATTTTCGAAATCTCAACAAAAAAAACTCCTTTCTCCTAAGAGGAGCTTTTTTTTGGAGGTCGACCATGCCTTCCGTAAGTTTAACACGCTTTTTGTCAGAAATAAAACTTACTATCAAGCCGTGTTAGGTGACACGTATTAGAGAATACATGTTTAGTTCGGTTCAGCTGTTTTCGTGTTTTTTGTTTATTTGAAAGTGCCTTGCAAAGAGTTTTCTTTTTTCTTATAAAAATTTAATTTTAACTTTATTTGGTGCACAAAATGATCAGATTACCATTTCAAAGTCGTAGACTTCAATCAGTAAGACTTCAATATTTGTTGCTTTGCTTGTATGGATTGATGAATGCCACTTTGCGATGATTCAGTAAGGTTTAAGCTAATGATTTAAGAAGGGGACCGGTTTTCCTAAAGTTCTCTATTAGTATCGAAATCCGAGAACTTGTAAAATGGGACTCTAGCTTGACCTGACCCTAGAAAGTGCCTTTTCTTTTAAGTTCATCTCCCAGTTTACTATATTTGTTGTATATTAGACGATCTCTGAGTTATTCGTACTTTCAATTCGGTATAAAAGGGGTAGATGCAAGGGCTCATTGGAATGGCAACAGCCACCTCCATTAATCCCATTCCAACCTTAAACTGTATTTAAAGACCTTTTAAGTTACTTAAATCCTAAGGTCGAATCGCGTCCTCCATCAACGAGTGACTAGTAACGTAATTTGTATTGTGTTGTTGGTATATCTAGCAACAACATACATACAAATTACGTGACGGGCTATCCGTTCACATAGGACGCGATTCGACACCTGTATCTCCATTCTTGCGACAGTTTTTTAACGACTTTGCTACGTTACTGCTTCCATATCTTTACCCCTCACACAGCAGCGTTATGAGTAACCATCTAAACACGGTTCTTGACTGCTTACCTCGATTTTTATATTTTCTTCTTCTTGCCCTCTCTCTTCACCCTTCACTCTTCTCATCTACAAATCATGGATATAGCAGCGATATGAATAAATATCTAAACAGGATCTTTGAGTTCAGATGTAGTTGAACGTCGTCAATTACCACGCTAGTGGTTTATGGTTCAAATCCTGACGTCAGCAACCGTTTATTTATTTCTTATGAAATATATAAAGTCAGTCCGATCAATTGCGAAAACTTGTGTGAACACTACCGCGAAGGCATAACACTGGCAGTAGCTTGGTCATATGGCTGGAAAAATTGTTCGCTCTGTTGGATGATTGCTTTGCCTATGATGTCCGTAATCGCAAAAAAAAAAAAATACTGTGAATCAGAAGCAAAGACAAAAAGTAACAAAAATCTCCCCAGTTATCTGGACTCCACCCCCGAAATCTCTCTGAAGCATAAACAACGGATATTCAAACCACTTCACTTTCTCACTCTTTTTCTATCCTTTCTAACGTTCGCACTGTGTAAAAACATGTTAAGGGTATTCATAACCCCTTGCGCAAATTATTAAAAAAAGATTAGTGGGCGATTGTTGGTAATACCACGAGACACTTCCTGTTTTCTGGCAGTTTTGAGGCTATTAGCGATCACAATTTTTTTTAGTTAAGCATAATTCAAGCAGGCTTGGATTTACTCAAACTAAGTATATATGTTTTATATATATACAGTTAACCCTCGTATAACGCGGTAGTTAGGTTCTCAAGGAACAGCGCGTTGTACAAAATCGCGTAATACGATACTTGGGCCACATACTAAAGCTGGGGTTACGTTTTCCACAAAAAAAAAAATCTAAATTCGTTACACTGTTTTAGAAAACTTACTGTACTATAGTTTGAATACAAAAAGGCTACAAGAATGATAAAAACAATTAAAAAAAGAAAAATGTAATCTTTACTGCAAATTTAATTCATGTTTCATACATATTGGAGATGATTTTTAATTTTTAAAGAAATGCGTTATCAGCAAGCTCTGAGCACTTTTCTGTACCTCCTTTCGGACTTTAAAATATGGAGGTATAGAACGTTGCAAATGCTTCTTAAAATTGTTGGACCGTTCCATAGAGGGATCAATATCTGCAAAGTAATTCTCCAAATTAGCCGCCAAATCCAATCGAATAACAAACATATTATTGTTAGTTTTTTTTTGCTGATTCGGTACCTACCATCCATTGAACTATATCGGAGTCATTTTCAGAATTCGGGTCATCATTTGTCAATAGCACAAATTTGTCCTCACTTAATTAGTCGTTGAACTGTTTAATATCGGCAAACAGTTCAAGGACGTCTTCTTCGCTAATGTCACTAAGTCCCTCACCACCCAAAGAATGAGCAACGTTTATAATTTCGCGTATCGCTACGCTCAGTGGGGCTATAGAATTCTCAGTTAAAACCACTTCTGGCGATATATTTTTCCAAACACCATTTAGCGTTGTGGCTCTTAGGCCCAATGCACACGGAGCAACTGGAAAAAAACTGATCAGCGATGCGAATTGGCAACTAGTTTGCTTTGAGTCATACCCTGTGTAATCAAATGGGATGCCGCACACGACGCTGCTGGTTGAAAACTCGTTTGCGATTCACAAAAACGAGTTTGTAACCAGTCGTCTGTTGATTTGCATGTCGGGTTGCCTATTGATTTCAGTTTCTAGTTTGCCGAAGATGAGTGAACAACAGACCAACCTGTTGCTGGTGGGGGAGGTTGAAAAACATCCTATTTTGTACCATTATCATCTTCCCGGCTATTCGAAGAAAAATGTCGGAAATGTCGTAACAAACGGTTCTGAAAATTGTTTTCAAGGTATGGGTGTACCTAAAACCTTCTTACTATTCTTCTCCTCCTTCTGAGATAGTAATACAACATGATGGTTTCATCATCGCTCGAGTCTTCCGAAGACATTTCACGCCCGGTATCCATGACGACACTGAACGAACTAGAGATTTTGATTGGTGATGAGTTTCCTCGTGTATGGAGTCAAGTCACCGCTGAGTCCGTAACTGGTCTGTAACCCGAGGTGCCAACCGGTTTAGTTTTTTTTCCAGTTGTTCTGTGTGCATTGGGCCCAAATTCCTTAATGAATGGTGCAATTATTTTGAGAAATCGAGATTGAGAAATCTTTCCACAATTGTGAAACTGTCAGCCTCGTGTCTCGGTCCATTTTATCCAAAATGAACTGAAATGTTTGACGAATGTAATAGGTCTTAAAAGCTTTTATAGCGCCCTGGTCTAACAGTTAAATGAGTGAGGTAGTGTTAGGTTTTAACATTCGGATGGCTTAAAGTTTTTGGATTGCCTGGTGCATTATTCAGAATAAGTGGCATTTTAAATGCAATATTCTTCTATTTTGTGGAACTTTCTGCATCCGGTACAAAGCATTGAAGCACCAAAAACGGTTTTAAGCAGAATATTTCCACTAAACACGTGGGACACGAAAAAGCAGCAGAAATAAAGAAAACCAGACGAGTATTTCAGTGATCTAACATTGAAGGGAATTTTCATACCTAATACTGAACAACCCACGTACCGAGCGAAAAGGGAATTCCCCGAAACACAGGAATGCGATAAGTACATATATACATTTTTCGCGTTAGAAAAGACCGAAAATCGCCTTATAGCGAAACCGCATTGTAAAAGTACCGCGCTATAGGAGGGTTTGTCTCAATTTGTAAATCGCGTTATAGTGAATTCGCGTTAAACAAGGGTTTACTGTATACAAAATTCTCCTTTTGTCTTATGGTCTTTCTTGAAGTTTCCGAGCTTGCATACTCTCCGAAGAGTAGGGCTGTCAGAATTCAGCCCCTTATGCAAGAAAAATAAAGTCACTAGAGTGAGTATATGGACGATTTTCTACAAAGGGCTACCAGCTTCAAATTCTCGTTGTCGCTCGTCAATCGTCATACAAGATAATTGACATTTTATTGGTCGTATTTCTGATTCGATAGCCCGGGACTTTTTCAACACGTCAGATCAGCAATAAAATTATAGATGACAGGACGTGCTTCTATGTAAAAGCTTGTAGCATATTCCTATTTCGAAAAACAGCATTAGCCGTGTTTTTTTTAAAGGTTAACTATACTCACTTTTTAAATCTAAAAAAAACACTTGCATTCACTTTTAACTCATTTCTTGAAATAGAACCATCTGAAACTTAGGTGGCGCTAATTTTATCGATGGCAACAACCTTTGAGAAACTAATCGCAGAAAAAGTACAGTCAAAGAAGCTATTTTGTTCCGTGAAGGTTGTTGCCATAGCTTACTTAACCGAAGGCAAACAATTTTGATGAACAAAGCCACTTTCGATTGAGATTGCTATTAAAATCAATTCGCCTTCTCACTTTCTATAGCCTTTTTATTTCTGGCTAAATTATACTCATTTTTTTTTGTTGCTTTGCGTGTAAAGCAAAAGTGAGCTGGGTATAGATTAGTCAAAAAACACACCTATTGGTGTTTCTTTAAACGACCTTCGTCACAAAAAAAAAAAAAAAAATCAGTATGCCCAAGCTCTCTTAAACTTAAACTAAATTCTTGCACTTAAAACAATATTCTTTTTATTTAAAGAAAAAATTCTTTGTATTCGCCCTTTCGTTGCCAATTTTCAATTCGTATTATTTTTGAGTGAAATTATTTATAAATATTAAAACGTATAACATTTTTTGTTCCTTTATTTCGATAGTAATCTAGTCATAAAAAATAATAATAATAAAAAAAAAAAAAAAAAATAATCATATATTTATAAGTAATACTTTTATTTTATTTTATACGATCGCATAGGACACGGATATCCAAAATATTTATATTTAGTAATCTAATAGACAGCCGTAGAAAACGAATATAGGTATCTAAATAAAAATAAAATCTGATTCACAATAAACATTTTTAAAAAAAACATAAATATTTGTAAAATTTAAAATATTTCTATAATTTTTTTCTAAAAAAAAATCTACATAGGCACAATAATAAAATTAATGCATTAATCTAAAGAATTGTTTTTTTTTTTTTAAAGTAAATCTACACTATCATTAGTAGTAAATGCAAATTTTATTTATTGTTGATGCTAGCAAAATTTTATACTACATACATACATAAAAAAATAGATGTCTTTCTATAAATAAACTCTCTATATGCATTCACTTCATTATTGTATACTCTCTAATCTAGCGAAGCCATAATATTTTTTTTTAACAAAGAGTTAAAAAAGGACAACAAAAAGAGAAACAACTACACTGTATTAACTAGTATGTAATTTGGTTTTATTTATGACTAGATAATATATAATATAAAAAAAAATAGGCTGGATGAAAAGGCAAACATTAAATATACAGGATATGAGGATATGCATTTTTGTGTTTCATTTATATAAAGTTTAATTTTAAAACTTGATGTGCAGTTCATTGCAACCGAAAGAAATTTAAACAATCCAGAAATGACTGCAATGCTCACATTCGACGTGTAAAATTCTTACGTGACCAAAAATTGAAGCAAATAATTCTACAATGTCCCAAAGGTAGTAAGAATTTTTGGTCATTCGGAAAAAATATTAAACATTTTGTCTCGTCTGCCATCCCGACGCTCATTTACAATGATATTTCAGCTGTCAGCTCCTTAGACAAAGCCAAACTGCTTGCTGTTCACTTTGCAGCGAACTCCACCATGCCAGATAATGCTTTATCTCCGCCTGTACTTGAGAGCGTCGAATTTTCCATGGGGCAAGTCCATTTTCGCACTCATACAGTTGAAGGAGTACTCAAAGGTCTCAACATACACAAATCCGCTGGTCCAGATGGTATCTCCCCCATAGTTCTGAAGAGGTGTTCTTCCACGCTGGCAAAACCTCTGCGTAAGCTTTTCTCTCTGTCCTACTCTTCTGGGCTCTTTCCGAGTAGATGGAAATCAGCATTTGTCCAGTCCGTCCCTAAAAAAGACGAATCTTCTTACTTACTTAGGTGGCGCTACAGTTCGGGGTGAACCTGGGCCTCAACCAACAAGCCTCTCCATTTAGCTCGGTCTTTAGCTAATTGCCTCCAGTTGCGCACTCCAAGTTGGTCGAGGTCCCCTTGAACTTGTGCGCGCCACCTACCGCGATGATTCCCTCTACTGCGTCGTCCCTCGGGGTTAGATTCGAAGACTGCGGGCCGGAGCGTTGGTGTCAATTCGATCTACATGTCCTAGCCATCTCAGTCGTCCAATACGCAGTTTTTTGACTAGGTCGATGTGCTGTACAGCTCGTATAGTTCGTGATTGAATCTTCTCCTCCAAAACCCGTCAACGTAAACGGGACCGAAAATCTTGCGAAGAATTTTTCTCTCGAAGTGACCAAGGATATCTTCATCCTCTTTTAATAAAGTCCATATTTCAGCGCCGTAAAGCAGGACTGGGATGATCAAGGTCTTATATAGAGTCTCCTTAGTTGTTCGAGATAGGGCTTTACTGTTGAATTGCCTTATAAGCCCAAAAAAACAGCGATTGGCAAGAGTTATTCTTCGATTGATTTCTGCGCTGATTTTGTTTGCTGAATTTATAGCAGAGCCAAGGTAGACAAAGTCCCTTACTACCTCGAAGTTATAGCTGCCCACTGTGACGTTTTGTCCAATTCGTCGATGTTGGTTTTCCCTTCTAGTTGACAGCATATACTTGGTTTTGCCCTCGTTTATCGCCAAACCCATTTTGGCCGCTTCCGCCTCAATGCTTGCAAAAGCACCGGTGACAGCCCGCTGAGATCTTCCGATAATGTCTGTATCGTCGGCGTATGCAAGCAGTTGTACAGACTTGTAATAGATTGTGCCTCCGGTGTTGGCTTGTGAGTTCCGCACAATCCGTTCAAGTACAATATTGAAGAAGTCACATGACAGCGCGTCACCTTGTCTAAAGCCTTTTTTGACATCAAAGGTCTCGGTGAGGTCATTACCGACCTTGATGGAGCAGCGAGCGTTCTCCATCGTCAGCCTGCACAGGCGGACAAGTTTGGCAGGGATGTCAAAATTAGACATGGCTCTATAAAGCTCTTCTCTATAGATGCTGTCATAGGCGGCCTGGAAATCGATAAAGAGGTGGTGAGTATCGATTTGGAATTCTTGGGTTTTCTCCAGGATCTGCCGAAGTGTGAAGATTTGATCGATGGTGGACTTTCCTGGTCTGAAACCGCACTGATAGGGTCCAATCAGGCTGTTGACAAAAGGTTTCAGGCGTTCACACAATATCGCAGAAAAGATCTTGTATGCGATGTTGAAGAGACTGATGCCTCTATAATTGGCGCAGTTGAGGGGGTCTCCTTTCTTGTGGATCGGGCAAACGATGCTGAGATTCCATTCATCAGGCATACACTCGTCTGACCAAATATTAGAAATGAGTTGGTGTATGCACTTTACCAATTCATCCCCAGCTGCCTTGAAGAGTTCGGCCGGTAAGCCGTCAGGTCCAGCAGCCTTGTTGTATTTTAGACGAATCTTCCTCCCCGCCCAATTACCGACCCATTGCACTTACGTCCCTTCTTTCCAAAGTCATGGAAACGCTGATAAATCGTCGGCTTATGAAATATCTTGATTCACGAAAACTCCTTAATAACCGTCAGTATGGTTTTCGTAGCAACAGGTCCACTGGTGATTTGATGGTATATCTCACCGAGAAGTGGAACCAATCTCTTCATCACTTCGGCGAAATAAATATTGTTGCGCTCGATATTTCTAAGACATTTGGCAGAGTTTGGCATTAAGCTCTTTTGTCGAATGAGTCTCTTCTTCAATGGATTAGAAATTACCTTTCGGGCCGTTCAATACAGGTTGTCTTGGACGGCTTCAAGTCTGCAATTCACCATATACCATAAATACTGGTGTTCCCCAGGGGTCCGTTTTGTCTCTTCTTCATTTTTATTAATTACCTCTTGTCTGCAACTTCTACTCCAATCCATTCCTTCGCTGATGACAGTACCCTCAGCTTTTCATATTCGTTCCCTAACTCACGTCCTTGCTCTTCGGCCGAAGAAGAGGAACGACAACGTACATATGTTAAACACATTAAATTCCGACCTGGACAGTATAACCAAATGGGGTTCAATCAATAGAGTGGAATTTATTGCATCTAAAACACAATGCTGTCTTTTGTCTCTCAATCGAAATCGAGACCCTCAACCAATATCCTTGAATGGTACTTGCATCGCTGAATCCGTAAACTTGCCATTCTCGGTATGTGTATCAATAACCATCTTCGATGGAACGATCACATATTCGAAGTCGCCAAAAATGGTGCAAAATGTCTAGGATTCCTTAAGCGGTTCAAAAAATATTTTACCCCGTCTGATCTGGCCTTCATCTATAAGGCATTCATCCGCCCAAGTCTGGTGCACCCAAGACCGTTCTGCACATTTTAGATAGGGTACAGAATCGTGCGTTAAGACTGATAGGTGATAGAGACGTCCTGAACTCCATAGTCTCACTTGAACATCGTAGAAATGTCTCGTGTCTTTCTTTTTGTTATCCCTTTTTTTTCTTATAAAAAATGCTCCAGCGAAATAGCCAGTTGCATTCCGCCCCTTCAAAATTTCACCCGTAATACGCGTCACGCTTCGAATGCACATCAGTTCATCCTCAAGCACAACTTCGGACATAGTGTCAAATATATGGATTCGTTTATAAGCCGAACAACACAGTTCTGGAACGAACTACCAGCCTCTGTATTTCCTAATCACAACCTTCAAACATTTAAAGCCAACGCAATCCGGCTTCTCCTCTGTCTCTTTCCCCTCTTTTCCCATCCGCCCGTGCCCTGTAAACCAGTATAAGGGCATTAATAATACCTTTGGCACGCGCAAATTATAGAAAAAATGCATGAATAACCAAAGGCTTACATCTGAAATCACCCTCAGCATTTGGGCGAATACTGATCCGTTCTTTTGCTACCGTGAATCCTGGAGCAGACTTCTCTTCCAATGTTCTATTAGGCATGCGTTTTCAATAGAACCCTGTCTCCTCAGCATTAATTATTTGCTGAAGAGAATATCTTCCAGCTTCGATTTGAGGTTTAAAAATCTCCGGAAAACGAGTTGTCTGCACTAGCTGCTTCTCCTTTAAGCTTCAGATTTTTTCCTTACAATGCCAAATTCCTTCAATTGGAAAAAGAATTCATGCGACATAGACATTTCATGGACATTTTGGAGGTAAGAGAACCGTCTACAGAATCACCAAAGAGCTGACAGGTGGTCGCAGCTCCAGCCAACACCCAGTGAAAAGCCTAGACCGGTCCTTGCTCATTTCCCAGATGAGGACCAGCGCAGGAGATGGAAAGAGCATTTTGCTCAGACTGAGGTGTCCGAGGTGAGAAGTTCCCGAATACGCACCACGACTCCCCGTAATGATGAGATCACTACCGCGATCAAGGCACTCAAAACCAACAAGGCGGTAGGACTTGACGGTATTCCAGCAGAGCTCTTACGAGTAGCGCCAACATCGGCTGACCTTCAGCTTCCACTTATAGAGAGAGCTTGGGAAGCTAAGAGCTTTCCTAACGAGTGGAAAAAGGGAATGATCGTCGATCTTCCTAAGAAAGGAAATTTAATGGAGTGCGGAAACTGGAGGGGTATCTGCGTGCTGCCTGCTGTAGCTAAGATAATAGCTAAAATTATTGGTTTGTTTTGTAAGTATTTTATTGTTGCTACTTAACTTTTGTTGTACCTCGCTTAAGGGGGAGCGCCCTGGGCGGTCTGATATTTCACACCTCATAAGTTGACCGCAATCCTTAATTGTGGTATCGATACATGTATAAAACCCCTAAAGCGAGGTAACGACAAAAAAGTTAAGTAGCAACCAAAAAATGCTTACAAAAAAAAAAAAAAAAATAATAATAATAGCTAAAATCATCCTGGAGCGAATCAAACAACATCTCGAAGACACACTTGATGCCGAACAAGCAGGTTTTCGCTCTGGATCCTCCAGTGCCGACCACATCAATGACCTGCGGATTATCATCGAACAGTGAGTTGAATATCGATCGCCACCGCACCTGCTGTTCATCGATTTTTAGAAGGCGTTCGATAGTTTCAACAGTAAGTTTATTTGGCGTGTCTAACACAGGAGAAGTATTCCCGATAAACTAATTGATATTATCAAAGCTACATATGAAGGCTCCAAATGTCACGTTCTGCACAGGGGAAGGTTGTCTGAGAAATTTGAGATCTAAAGTGGGGTAAGACAAGGCTGTATCCTTTTACCAATACTATTCCTATTGGTGATTAGCGATGTGCTTCATGCAGCTTTGTCAACGGGAAACGGAGGAATTCGATGGAATCTTACATCTGAACTGAAACATCTTGACTACGTGTGCTTACAATCTCACAGAATTATGGACCTCCACCAAATGACAGCAGATGTGGAGAGAGAGGCAGGCGTCGTCGGGCTGATTGTTAACAATAACAAAATTATCAGTCTTGGAACAAACAGTAGGCTCAAATATGCATTGCTGGGCAACCGGTAGAGAGAGTAGAGAATTTTCAGTATCTTGGGAGTATTGTCTCGACCGATGGTGGAACCGAACTGGATATAGCCATCAGGATCGCCAGAGCAAAGTCCGCGTTCGGGATGTTGTCCGAAATATGGCGAAACAATGCAATCACTTTGAACACCAAGCTAAGACTGTTCCGCTTCAACATTGAATCCGTGCGGTTCCGTCGCTGATGTAAATTCACCAGAAACAGATTCTCCATCCCATACATACGCCACATTATTTGCATACATGGCTCTTAGAATGCTGATTATTTTTGTTGTAAAACCAATAAGATACAATTTGTAGAATAGAGCCTCACGCACTATGGAGTCGAAAACCGCCCTTTTATTTTTCTGCTTATATATCCTCGCAATATTAAGTAGTGCAAAAACTTGATCGACTGTCGAGGAGGTCTTTCTAAATCCTGCTTGAAACTCCTGCAAAACTTTTTTATTTTGAACCCAACAGGTAAGTCTGTTAAATATAAGCGCTGCAAATAACTTGTCAGATGTGTTTAAAAAAGATATTCCTCTGTAGTTAATAGGATCGTCATAATCTCCCTTTTTATGCAGTGGGTAGATAATTGCCATTTTAAAAGTTTCTGGAATATTTCCAGTCTCAAAAATTTTGTTGAAATCCACCACGAGTGCAGATATGAATTCATAAGTGCAGTTTTTATAGAACTCGTATGGGATTCTGTCATCTCCGGGGGCTTTTCTTCTTTTAGTTTTATCAATAACTTCCTTAATTCCTTCTATAGAGAATGGGCTATCAAGGGATTCATCGGTAATCAATGGTGCTGCGTACTGGAAGGGTGGAGAGATCTGAGGTAAATTGGGTAAACTCATTAAGTGGTCGTTTAGCTGTGCTGCTTTAAGCGACGTGGCGATGCTATTCGTTTGTCCATTTATATATTTTACAGCTTTCCAGAATTCTGCTGAGGAAGTGGAGTTATTTATTATAGTAATGCGTTGGTGTTCAAATTTCATCCTTTTTTCATAACAAATACGCTTGAAATGCTTATTTGCTTCGCCATAGAGTGTTCTAAAGGTGCCGGTACTATATTCTCTGAAAAGTTTTAATAGTGAGAATGAATTATTTCTAGCTCTCAGACACTCATAATCAAACCACTTTTGTTTGACCATAGTAAAAGCTCCATGATACATACGAAACGAAAATCTACATAGAGATCTACAAGTTCCATTAGTATCCGATGAAATTAAAAGCATTGCGACGGATCATTTTCAGCGCCTGCGTATACATACAAACAGCGAGATACGAAGGATGATGCAAAAGTCAGTAAGTCAAAGAAGGCTGCAACATTTAACACCTGAGGATTTAGTAAATCTAACATAAAGTCATTTTATTCATTTGAGGTTTTCACCTATCCTATTGCTCATAAGTACTTTATAATATTGGCATCAACCATTGGGTTGCTTCCAAAATATGTAAAATTTTCTTTATAAATATAAATTATAAGTTATTAGTTAAGATGTTAAATCTTAGTTGTAATAAAAATGAAATTAAAAAAAAAAAAAAAACCTACGATACACATCTCGTATTCGATCATTCCAGACTAGTTTTTGTAGAAGTCCTAATTGCCTGACATTCCTCTCATTCGCAGATTTGGATATTAAACAATTAACTTCGAGTGGCATATGATCCGAGAGACTCCATCCCTACTCGAAAGTTACCAAGGTGATTGTTCCAGTCTCCAGAGATGAGGCAGAAGTCAATTACTGAACATGCGTTTCCTCGTATAAATGTGAACTCTCCGCAGTAATAGCCTTCGCAACTTCCATCAAGAATACTGCAGTCGTACGCATCCGCAAGGTGAAGAATTTTTATTCCTTTATTGTCGCAAACTTCATCTTTGGAAGTGCGATTTATGCGCATTGTGTATGATTTGTAACGGCTCACAAAATTGTTTTGAGAAAGTCCTATCCGGCCATTAAAATCTCCTACGAGCATTAAATTCGTTTCTCCTAAGTCTTGTAGTCTTGCATCCTTCTATACTACAATTGTTTAACACAACACATCTGTGCATATATTTTACCAAATGTGCTATTGGTAAAAGATCTAACAGCCCCAATTGAAATTCACCACACAGAACAGCATCACTCTCTAACGCCGAGTCTCCACGAGACATATTTATTTCAAACATTATGTCAGACATCATGTTAGAAATTTTTATTTTTTTATACGATGGGCAAATCATATCAAGAAATTTCATTTTCAACCATATCACGTAAGAGCAAGCAACGACCAATTCTTGCTTGGCACCGAGTCTCCACGAGACATATTTATTTCAGACTTCATGTCAGGCACCAATCAGCCATGTTTTCTTCGTAGTAAAACTCAAATTGACACTCCCTGTCAAATTTATTTCAGGGTTTATTTCCACAGAGATTGCAAGAAATGAAACCAGAAATCGATTTCTTGAAATGAGTCATTTCAAGAAATTTGCGGTCTCCATTGGAAATCTCGATTGCATGAAATATTTCTTGCAATGAATTATTGCCAGTGGAGACTAGTAAGGTCTAAAGCAATCAAACTACCACTGATTGTTCATTGCATTTTCTACCATCAAATAAATAGTATCAGCATAAATTGGACGTATTTTTCATTCTTTTCAACAATGTTTGATTGTCTTCTGCAAGCTGTTCCTTTTTCACTCAAAAAAAAACAGTACTTCATCCCCACCCTGGTATAATAAACAATTGCGCTCACTTCGTAACAAGAGGAACAAACTTTGGAGAGCATACCTAAAATCCCGTTCTGGCTATGACTACTCCATCTATCAACACACATATACACACTTCGCCGAACTCTGCGAAGCTCTCTACCAGGATTATCCTGATCGAATGCAATCCAGTCTCATTACTGATCCTAAGCGTTTCTATCATTTCATAAATGCCAAACGAAAATCTGATAGTTATCCTTCTACGCTTAAACTCGCCAACACCTCTTCGTCCGACCCTAAAATTGTTGCAAACCTATTCGCTCACTTTTTTAGCGTTTACTGACCGCATCCTTGAGCCCGACCACGATTACTTCTCTTATATGGACAATTGCGCCAAAACGTCATTAGTTTCGGTTTGTATCACCTCGCTACTTGTCGCAGAGAAGATTAATAAACTTAAAGACGACTATTCTTCCGGTCCTGATGAGTTGCCCCCAATTGTTCTAAAAAATGCGTGACCCACTTGGCTCAACCATTGACTTCTCTTTTTCTTATGTCCATTTCCCAAGGTTCTTTCCCTATCCTTTGGAAGAACTCATTTATTATCACAATTCACAAGAAAGGTCCTAAAAATGAAATATCTAACTACCGACCTATCGCCAAACTATCATGCATACCCAAACTCATCGAGAGCATCGTTTACGACTCGATGTTTTTTCATTGCAAACCCTTATTCTCTTCCAACCAACACGGGTTCCTTAAAGGTAGATCAACAACCACTAACTTAACTGCATTCATTTCTCAGGCGCTGTGTACATTTGAAGATGGCAGCTAAATCGATGTAATTGCCACCGACTTCAGTAAAGCATTTGATAAAATCTCCCATGGAATTATTATTCTTAAGTTGAAAGCTCTTGATTTTCAACCCGGTTTTATCAATTGGATCAAATCCTACTAGGAAGGTGCGCAGTACGAGGTTATATTTAGGTCTTCTGTCTCTAACTCCTTTAAGGCCACTTCGGGTGTCCCTCAAGGCAGTCACCTTGGGCCTTTAATTTCTGTCCTGACCACCAACGATGTCGACTGCATCATAAAAGACTCGTATCTCTCTGTCTATGCCGATGATATGAAAATATTTAGATACATATCTTCTCCCAATGATTCTCGCCCACTTCAAGATGACCTAAACAGATTTTCTCTCTGGTGCCAGAAAAATCATCTTGAACTTAACGTCAGCAAATGCGAATTCATCACCTATTCCCGTAAACGACTTCCATCAACCCATTGGAGCTACTTACTCTGCAACGAGCTTGTCCCACAAGTTTCTTCTTTGCGTGATTTAGGTGTAATCTGCGATAGGGAACTTAACGTCCGTTCCCATATTGAGCACATAATAAATAGAGCCAATTCTGCGCTTGGCTTTGTAAAACGTTGGTCAAGGGATTTTTCGAACCCATACGTCACCAAATCACTTTATATAACCTTCGTTGGACCTATCCTCGAATATGCTAGCGAAGCCACACTATGCTGTACACATCCGACGTATTGAAGCCATCCAGCGCAGGTTTATCCGTTTCGCCCTACGCGGTCTCCCTTGGCTTGATAGATACGACTTATCTCCCTACTCTGAACGCTTAAAGCTCATCAATCTTCAGTCTCTCGAAACTCGTCGCGATATTGCCGACTTACTCTTCCTCCATCAGCTAATCACTGGTCAAATTGATTGCCCTGCGCTTCTTGAATTAGTCTCATTTAACACCAATCCCCGTAACCTAAGGTCCATTCCCCTCTTCCGTCTCTCTTATCATCGCACCAATTATGGTTATAATGCACCACTGTCCAGAATGTTGCGCTTGGCTAAATATATACATTTGACTTCCACTGCAGCAGAACCACCCTTCGAAACGTTCTTCAGCTCCGCCTCAATTCCACCTAGTCCTGTCTTGATTTTGCCACCCCCACACCCAAATTCTTACCTCTACCATCTCCCTTCTCTTCCTACCTTTTCCATCCTCTGTTAGTTTTAAGTTAAGTTTTAGATTGTTTAAGCTTGTGTTTAAAAAATAAAATAAAAATAACAATTAATAATAGTTTTAAGCTTAGCGTTAAGTCCCCCTTTTTGTTAGTTTTTAAGTTTTAGCTTTAAGTTCCTGCTTGTATTAAGCTTAGATAAAAATAAATAAAAATAAATAAATAAGTCTTTCATAATCGCGTTGCCAGTGACTACTGTTTAAATAAATGGGAACTATAAGCAGGACACTATTATAGATTTTTACATCGAGGACCTACAATTCTTCTACTCTTTTAAAATTAACTTTAGCATAGTTAAGACCCTTCCGATAACCATATAATTCCCCACCACTTCCACTGCCAAATATCGCCTATTTAACTGCAGGTAACCACTTCAACTCATAATGAGGTATGAGTGTATGACTTGAGTTGGTTCCAATATCCCCTCTTTGTTTCTAACTTATGTCGTGTCGTCCAACATTGTGATTTCCCTATAATGCTATCCAGTTTGTCATATCTACTCTATGCCCTACTTACCACATTTTTTGAAATAAAAACAAAATTTAAGCTTTCTTCAATACAATTGTTTATTTGGATCTCTATATTTTTATTTTTAAATTTAAAATATATTATGTATTATTATTAATTAAATAATGAATTTAAATCTATTAAAATTTACAAATATAGTGAAAAAATAAAAATAAAAATAGAAAATAAAATACATGATAAAGAAATAAAATATTATAGTGTCCTTGGAGTGTCCAAGATTGCGCTTTGAAATGTGTGTGCGTATTTTTTTAAGAATAGAATTAAGCTCACAGATATTTAAGTACCTTTAATACAAAACATTAACCAGAACTTTAAACTTATATAGCTAAGTATTGTTATGTGTATTTTCTTATTCATATAACATAATATCTTATAATTTACTGGTACTGCATTTTATAGAAACTTTATTTTAAGTACATAGGTATGTTTTGATTGTTTGCCTTATAAACATTTTCTTTAAAAATGTAAATTTATTTAATGATTATTATATTGTTACTATTTACGGACAGTGGCTATTGGTTGAATTTTTTAAACCAATAAAACTTTAGAAAAATACAAATGAAAAACTTATTAAAAGCCAATCAAACTGGATTGAGATGCAAACGTTCTGAAGAGGGACTCTCATTATAATCGCAACAAACTAGAACTTAATCTAATATTTAAAAGATCATACAACAAAATATATGCATATAAAAATTCTACGTTATATAGAAAAATATATTTTCGCAAATTAAAATTAAAAATAAAATATTTAATTAAAAAAAAAAAAAAAAAAACCATTTGCGTTCGCTCGTGATCCATCAAAATATCTAAAAACAAAAAAATTATCACCAACAAAATGGAAAACATTGAACTGAGGAAACTGAGGGTGAGGTCTTGAGATGGAGGCCGACAGGACACACTTCTATCGCTTTGATTTGCCCTTCATCGTTAACCGTCGCCAGAAACTTTGCTTTTCGCCATTTGTTTGTCCAGCGCCTGGTCCATCGAAATCATAATCTCTACTTTGGACGGTATTACCATTGCTGTAGCTATCGAAGCTACCATTGGACGTCTTCTCACCACGTAGCATATCGAGGAAATTATCCGATTTTCGGGTGGTTTTTTCCCCAAAACGGAACGCGTCCGCACGAATCTCAGACTTCAAGTGCTCGTGATTGGTGTTCTCGATTTTGAATTCATTGGGATCTTCGACAAAAGCCTGTTGTAGATCTCGCATGATCTTTTTGCGGATTGTTTTCTTCATGCTGAGATGACGTTCGAGTGTTTTTACATCACCACTGGTGAGGGTCTTATTGTTGTCACGCTTTTTCTTTGAATGCTTTTTGGTCGGATCGACTTGAGCATGGGAATAGGTTTCGTTATTGTTATAAGTTGTGATGCCATTGTTATTCGTTGTGGTTGTGGTTGCGGTTGCTGTTGCGTATGTGGAGTAATTATTGATTCCAAAAATATCACGAAGATGAGGTATGGAACGGTCTGAGGAAGACATTTTTATTGTCAGAAAATGTACTTGGTTGGTTGACCGGTAGTTGTAGGGAGATTCGCCAATCGATGTAAATCTGAAAAGAAAAAAATATACGTATTAGTTTAGATGTCTACTTAATCAACAAATATAATGAATAAATAAGGTATGGTCATCGGCAGTTAACAATTGGCTATCAGCTCGGCAATAAGACTGGTTTTCGAAACTACTCCGCTTCCGAAAATAAGGGATCATAACCCTCCCACTTAACTGCATTTCTACTAGTTCGCCTGTTGGCGGCTAATATGATATCAACATCAAAATAAATAAATACTTGGCGCAGCAGGTCTTAAAGTGCCAGGGCATAGCTTCTCGCAACCACTCATGTTGTGTGCGTCATATTTTTCACACAAAGGGAAGGGATTTCTACAGTTAAGCGCCGTATCCGAAGGGCAATTTGTTTTGGGAAGCTTTCTCGAGACAACAATACTCTCGGATGTTTGTCAGACGTTCGCTAGAGGTGGGACCGTGAAAAAACTTGTTGGTGTTTTCTGGGACTCGAGCTTGGAACCTGACGCGCAGTGATCCGACATACCAACCACTTACGCCACGGCACCCACACTATCAACATCGGATATTGCTATTTACGTCGACAGTCAAGCAGCCATCCAATTCCTCGCATCCCGAACTACGCGATCTAAGGCAGTAAAAGACTCCCGTCTATCTTTTAATGAGATAGCTAGTTAGTACAATCTCACCCTTTGCTGCGCACCAGGTCACTGTAACATACCGGGGAGCTCTGCAGCTGATGAGCTGATTTTCAATCGTACTCACCTCTGTAAGAGTTCATCTTCTCTTCCCAGTGTTTGCAGAAATCCGAGACTTTGGGATCGTGTACTTG